>VIBL01000049.1:0-2828310 GCA_008271625.1 Lutraria rhynchaena
ACTAGGATCGGAATATACTCTTTAACGTACGACGAATTTAAGCTTACCGCTAAAGAACACATAAGGTTGTATTATAGGTCGTTCTAGCTGGATCGGGAAAACCCACGGCTAACAAATTATATATATTTCGTAAAATATATAATTTAAGTATAAAAATTTCAGAGGAAGGCGATGATATTATCAAACTTAAACTTTATTTCGACGCCACGCTGTGTAATTATAGGTTTCATTGTTATTTTTTATATGGAAAAATATTTTTCGTTAATCGTTTTTCATATCTCAAGCAGCTGGATCGATAGTGAGCAATTACAAGAACTATAAATAGAATGTGAACGGGAAAAACAATCCCAACTTGTAAATCGATACATTGGTGTTCGTATCAATTTACTCAAAAAGTTAAAGATTCGAGCGCGAACGGAAAAGAAATTTTTCAGTGAGGGAGCGCGATTGAAGGGTGGGAACATGATTGAAGAGCTCGTAGCATGATTGAGGGGTGGGAACATGATTGAAGAGCTAGTAGCATAATTGAAGGGTGGGAACATGATTGATGAGCTCGTAGCATGATTGAAGGATGGGAACATGATTGAAGGTTTGTAGCATGATTGAAGGGTTTGTAGCATGATTGAAGGGTGGGAACATGATTGAAGGTTTGTAGCACGATTGACGGGCTCGTAGCATGATTGAAGGTTTGTAGCATTATTGAAAAGCTCGTAGCATGATTGAAGGTTTGTAGCATGATTGAAGAGCTCGTAGCATGATTGAAGGTTTGTAGCATGATTGAAGAGCTCGTAGCATGATTGAAGGTTTGTAGCATGATTGAAGAACTCGTAGCATGATTGAAGGTTTGTAGCATGATTGAAGAGCTCGTAGCATGATTGAAGGTTTGTAACATGATTGAAGAGCTCGTAGCATGATTGAACGGTGGGAACATGATTGAAGGTTTGTAGCATGATTGAAGGGTTTGTAGCATGATTGAAGGGTGGTAGCATGATTGGAGGGTGGGAACATGATTGAAGGGTTGTAGCATGATTGAAGGTTTGTAGCATAATTGAAGGGTTGTAGCATGATTGGAGGGTGGGAACATGATTGAAGGGTTGTAGCATGATTGAAGGTTTGTAGCATGATTGAAGGGTGGTAGCATGATTGGAGGGTGGGAACATGATTGAAGGGTTGTAGCATGATTGAAGGTTTGTAGCATAATTGAAGGGTTGTAGCATGATTGGAGGGTGGGAACATGATTGAAGGGTTGTAGCATGATTGAAGGTTTGTAGCATAATTGAAGGGTTGTAGCATGATTGAAGGGTTCTGATTTTTATAAGCATGGGGGATTCCCATGCATATAAAGCTTGTAGCGGAGGTCGGGTAAAAATTCTCCGAGACCCCGTGGTATCACCCTACTCGTATCTCTGAATTCATTTCAAGGGAGACAATATTTTGTATTATTTTGTTACAATATGTTGCAGTTATCTCCTTTATAAAATAAGTCCTATCAAATGTTTTAAATGTGGATACAAGTTGGCTTCTTCTTTCCTCAGAGACATGTTCCCACAATATTCTGGAGTTCAACACTTCTACTTCACGATCTCGCGAGACTGGCGTTGTACTTTTTACTAACCATGACAAAATTTCTCATCGGTGTTTAAGTTCATGGAAAGTGTACCAATTTACTGTGTACTAGTAAAAGTCCCATTTAAAACGACAAAAAAAGAAATCTGAACAAAACAATAACACTCTTAGCTCTGTCTGACATGCGCTAGATTTTACTCAACGGTAAAATGTTGGATCAATTAAGCCAAGTGGTTTAATGATTATACCCAGTTTATATTGCAAAATAAATAGTAAATGCTAATTTCATGGGCGTGTTTAATAGAAAATATTTTTGGTGTATTTACGCTGGAACTAATCATCTTCTTAAACTGAAATCAATGATCACATTGGTTTGCTTGTTTTTGTTCCATCAGTCGGAGATTCATATTTGCAAGTAAACGGACATGAAAGTAGACCATTTACTAAATTTTAAAAAATCCAAATGGCATAAATTTCTTTAATGGATCAGGGTTAGGGCGCTTGCCATAAAAATGGCAATAGAGCAGCATCTTAATGCTAGGGTCTCGGCCACTAATGATTGGTAAAATCTACATAATAATATAAGCGATTGATGATGTCCGTTTTTTTTCAGTTTGTTTTACGCTCGATAACCAAATTTTACTTACAGTAAAACCCCGAGTTTTCGACAACGGATTATCCAAAAACCTGGTGTAATCCGAAAAGAAATTTCGGTCCCGATTTTTTCCGTATATATTTTGTCGTAAAATAACCCTGATTATTCGAATCGTCTAATCCGAATACTATGGCTTATCCGAAGTGACAATCAGGTCATCAAACTCATTTGAATGTGTATTTTCACACTTTTAATCCGCAATCGTCAATTAACTCCGATCGACCAGACTTGTCCACTGAAGGGTTGCTTCAACGTGTCAGAAGGTGCGAACAACAACTTATAAAACCCTACTTAACAAAGTATTGTTCGTTTGAAATTGTTTGCAATTTCGGGAACATAATTATCCCATAATGATGCGAATTTGGTTAGATGATTCTCCGCTAATTTTTGCTTAATCAATAAAATGCTTCAATAATATTATAATTTGACTTTAACATGCAATTAACATTATAAGTGTCCACTTTATTTTTCGGAGTTTGTTAAATTGTCACTAAATGCTAAAAAAAAACAATACATAGGATCTCCCATAATTGTTACATGCTTATGACAACAACGATATGAGTGATGCTTGTTCGTGTTTGTAACTATGTAATGAAATTTTGTTTCGAACTTTGACTTTATTTCAGTGTTCGTTTTTATTATTACAATATTCTCATAACATGTGAATACATTGTAATTCATTAAATGATAAAATTTTATAAATTTACATGGTCGTCATAATTTATTTAGGAGTGTTCTCCCTTTATTTTCGTATAAAACAGTCTAGATTTCTATTACCCCGGATTATCCGAAACCCCGGATTATCCGAAATATTTGTTCGGTCCCGCCAATTTCGGATAATCGAGGTTCTACTGTATTTAAAATCAACACATAAAACATAAATGTCGATGACTGTGTTATCTGGAATTATGTTGGTGCGTAAACCCAGGCGTAAAACACAGATGGCCCTGGAAACTACATTCATCTCATTTTAAGGGGTACAAATTTAAGGTACACTAAAGACAGTCTAAATGTCTCGATCCCTGTTGACGCTTGAAGCAACACTTCGGCTACAGTATAATTCATGATCTATGGTGTAACCGCCATTGATTTTTCCATGATTATATATACTTGCCAGATTGCCAGACGCTTCGTCCCTGTAATTTTTGTGGAGATATCGTGCCTATGAGAAATTACCAAAACTTACCCATCTATTCTCATGCACAGGTCAGATTTTGTGCCATCAATATTGGTTATGACTGGGACAATGATATACACCTCGACTTCAATTGCGCTTATTTTCTTGACAGTAATCGCAAAACAGCCATAGACTTCTAGACTGGATTTTAAAGGGACATCATCCATCGATACCTGCTTAAAAGTCAAATCAAGTTTAAGATTGGTGATTAAATATATTTTTTTAAAAAAATGAGTTTATGTTACATGCATTATTTACTGAAAATTCACAAGGAGCACAAATTATGTACATGCTAAATCTAAACAAACAAGACACGAACACACAATATGATAAGACAGACAATCATTTACAATATGTACGAAGTCAAACAGAGAATTTTCTTCAAATTAAACAGCTTAATTACAATCACATTCGCCTCCAAAAAGTTGAATCATCAGGCATGGGCGTAGGAGAAGTAGAATTGTAGTTCGTCCAATTACTTCAAAGGGTTGTGAAGACCCATCATATCGTAAAATATACCGTGTGTAAGACGTAAAAATATTTGTTTCTTGTTATATATTCATTGAAAAGGTGTAGGTAGTTGTACTAGTTAGGGATTTTTTAATATTCTTTATTATTCTTAAAAACCGCTGCAAAGATTATTTTTATGCCGAAAGGTAAAGAATGAGGCAGTGGATGTACCATTCCTCGGGCTTAATAAAAAGTCTAGGGTCGCGGGAAAAATTAGGGTTGGTCAGGTAACTAGAAACAAACAACTTTTAAAAGCCTACGTAGAAAAGCGATAAAAATGTTAAATTCACAATCAAAAAGAATGTGTGGCTATTTTCTTTTTAAAAAAGGGATTAAAAATCAATGCATATCTTCTCGGCTCGCTAGATAACTGCCTATCCCTATGTCCCAACAAACATTACAATTGCTCATACCCTTGTCCTCCCCAAACATTATAATCGCCCATCTCCTTGTCCCCTGAAAATATATATAGTATAATTACCAAATATTAGGTTTGCTCATACGCTTATGTCACACACGGTGCTAATATAATTTAATTCGAAGTTCAAGTGATACTTACTAACGTCAGTAATCACTACGAGAGATCCTGCATGTATATGTAAGAGTTATTGACACTCGATATAAAATTATGTTTGTATTTATACTTAAACATTCTCCAGTTTTATTATTAGCTAAGATAAGCCTTTATTTTTTTTCAACCCTTGTTCAAGCTCAAGACTTATATGGCTCGTCTTAGTTTATTCTATTTGTATATTATAATATGGGACATGTTTACAGCAATCTTTGATGAGTAGAGTGCGAGACTTGGTGATTACAACTGGGTCCTTTTTTGCAAGTGGTCTGGCTGTACGTACCGATGCAAGTCCGTAACTGAGCAGTGGGCAGAAAATATTCCGTGTACCTCTGATAACACTGTAAAACAAAGACAGCCGAAATTAGACGCATGATAAATACGGAATCTGCTGCGTGTCTCTGCGTGTAATATCCCGCCCCAAAATTAAATATCATGATATTCTTTTGGGGAACACGCATTATCCAACTATGACATCGACGATAATAATAAGAAAGATTTTAAGACAATGTGATTTAACATGCATTGTTTGCGTAAGTCTATACGAACAAATAATGTCAGTAATATTACATCAGAATAACTGGCCGTATTAAGAATACAATTAGCTTGATATTTAGTGTGTATTGCAAGTAACATATTTGTATATTATAACAAAGTAATCTGACTGCCTAGGTATTATTGACTTAACTTGATTTAAAATAGATAAAATGTAACCCACTAAAGGACAAACGATCGATACATTTTGCATATTAAGATGTTTCATAATAATGCATTATGTTGAAAATTTACTGACATAATATTCGCAATGGAAATTCTATTACTTGAAATATTCATTTCTTTTTAATTTGTACTTCTGAAATATTACTTTTACGGAAAAAATCTGAGGCAATATATTTAATTAATAGAGATCTAGCTATAATTACATTTTTGCATATTGGTCCTATATCTCTGAGAATGCTGTTTATAATGCCATTAGCATGCTTTTTATTCACTGAGATTGAAATAAATACAATAAATAGTGGCTCACAATATAAATCATAAAGAAAATGTGTATTTCACTATGACAATTATTACAAATTAATGCATTCACTCGGGAATCCTTGCCCAAATTGATTAAACATATACATTAATCAGATACTGTTACTCAGCTGAATTAGACCATTACGCAGTCATCAACGTATTAGAAATACCCATCAAAAGCATTACAAGTACATGCACGTTTTGGTTTTGATATATTGAACGAAACGGCAGAGAACCATTGTCACGGGTTATAATTTAACCTTACACCGTACGTAAATACCGCCTTGTTAGATATATCTAATATTATTTATCGGTAGCCAATAGAATTATAGAATTTTGTCCAATCACGAGGTGATGGATTTTATCGGTTGCTAGTCCGAATTTTTATCGAATTTTTGTGTATTGACATTCAGAAAATAGCATCTAATCCGTAAGGTCGACTTAAACCGACATTCAACCTAGCTTGTAAGTAAATATTATGTTTTTCTTTAATTCTTTGATGATTATTTAATTAGATCGACATTTTCATTATATACACGGAAATTTTGAAACCTGTTTTCGGATGGTAAGCGTCCGAAACTAGTAATTAGAATTAAACATGTGAATTGCTTCTGGTTTCCTCCGATAACATTTTTACTGTATAGAATAATTTTGTATTTTATGTGTTGTTGATAAATTCAAATGTTAAACTAATTATGTTGTGTATGAAATTATACAAGCTGATTCTTACCAAATCGATATTTCTTTGCTTTGGAGACTGTTCATTCGAATGTTGTCATGGTTACGCATTTATTTGATAGCATAATTCTTATGACTGGCATTTCAACCCAACAGAATATTAATTTAATAGGAATTCTTATTTCGAGCTCATTTGAGATTTACATTTTTGATGTGGTAATGACTAATGTTTATATCCGAAATGGAAATGGCATGCATATAATTGGCATGCATATAATTAAAACGCCGATTTGTTCCGGTGAAGACGATTGCATTCTGAGACATATTATGATAATCCATGTACATGAATTAGTTCAATTTTGGTTCAATAATGAGAAGATAAAAGCATACACATTTTAGTGTCAATAAAAATTTAGATTTGATTTAGATCTATAAAAATTATTCGACTTGAAGTTATGTTTCAATTCAAAATCAAAATAATGAATATTTTTATCATTTCAGCCAAAATGACTGACAGAAAAGCTGTTATCAAGAATGCTGATATGTCCGAGGAGATGCAGCAAGATGCTGTAGACTGTGCCACACAGGCCCTCGAGAAATACAACATTGAAAAAGACATTGCCGCTTACATCAAGAAAGAATTCGACAAAAAATACAACCCAACATGGCATTGCATTGTCGGCAGAAACTTCGGTAGCTATGTCACCCATGAGACCAAACATTTCATCTACTTCTACCTTGGACAAGTCGCCATCCTTCTTTTCAAATCTGGTTGAGAGTTGTGACTGAAATGAACCATGACAATCATGTTGAATGTTTCATTACTTGCAAATTTACTGTCAGTGAAAATGTGTTAAAATTCGAGCTACCTCTTGAGCCAATCTATAAACTTGCCATCTACAAGGTCTTTTAATTTGCATTTAGTTTACTCAAATCAAAATCTGAGGACATATTGTCCATTGAACATAATCTCTATGTGCTAGTCTTATATTACAGCATTGATTTTTGTGATACTGCCTATTTTTGTATTAATGCTACTTCATGTATTTTATTGTGATATTTATTTTGAACTTTTTAGGATATGTTTAAGAAATAAACAGAAATATCATTTTCAACCAAAACATGTTAGTTTGTCATTTGTGTAAAAAAAATATGAAATGTCAACATTTTTGTTTGAACTAACCAGGTGTTAAAAGAGTTTGTTAGATCATTGCTCGCATACTTGTGTTAGGAATTCACTCTGCAAGTGCTTGCCAAGTAACTGAGTTCTGATTTTAGCTATGGTGGTGTTTCTGTATTATAAATGCAGATAAATGAGCTTTAAAACTAATCTCGCATTGTTGTTTTTTACTAATATACTGTAAAAGGAACTTGACAAATTTGATAATGTGTCAAATATCTAATTGATAGTTTTATCATTGTTCATAGTTGCTATGATTTGGCTATACATCAAACTTGGATTAATTTCCTTTTATAGAAGTTTCTAGATGGTTTGCAATGAAATGTATTTATACTTTACTCAAAAACTTGAAAAACATTGACCAAGATGAAATATCTTCACATTAGAAAAGAATTGAATCATCAGTAAGAATTAATTTAACATACAGAAGGCACTGTTTTTGTATACAGGAACCTGAGCATGATTAGTCAGACAGTATAATTATTGTTATTTCATTTGTTTATAAAAATTAAATCTGAAAACTGTGCATCATTTATGCAACATCTAAAAAAGTATAACACTGACAATATTTCAAACTAATATCTTTTCTTTGTAAGCACCATTAGGGACTGCGTAATATGGAGTCCCTGGCATAAACAATGGTCTCTATATTATGTTCTTACAGGGCTCTGTTGAAATTGCCATACTTCTTGCAATGATTGTCTCCCTTAGTAGTAAATTGTATGAGGTGAGAGTTAGTTCCCTGTTTAGTGTTTGCATTATAAAAATAAATTGATGAAGAGGAGTGTTTAGCAAACAGCATATTCCATGTTGGGATATGATTAATACATCCTTATACATGTACAACATGAATGCGCTAATCTGCCTTACTCCAGAGGTAGACTTGTTAAATTGATTTAGTAGCTCTTACAGCCAGCCATAAGCATATTCAAAGTCAAATTAATATCACAAAGTGATAACACAGACTGCAAGGGTGGCTTTAGAGGGGAGCAGGCGTTTAATATCAGACAGACATGAAAGCTTGCCAAACATATAAAAGTGTATTAACTATATTTAGAGTTAAATATTGCAAGTGCAGTTGTGAGTTTCTGAAGGGATCAACCCATATTATTCCCAGGTAATGAGGTAGTGATTTCAAACACTATATGATTTATGCCTCATCTTTCAAAAATTCTGTTACCGTCCCTGAATTTAATTTGTCAAAGTGGCATTACTGCTTTGATCCATTTGTACACATTTGCGAAGATAAAAGCATTACAGTGGACTAAACTATGTATACAATTTACAAACTGTAAAAGGTGATAAATTCTAATTCAGCTAACCTGGGCGTGCTTCCAAGCTTATATACCATCGCAATCACTGATAAGCCACATGCAATCATTACTCACAGTATCAAAAAGTTTTATTTACAAACTTGTAGTGCCCGTACCAGGGCAATGATAACTTTGACTAAAAAACCATAAAAATACATTTGTATCTTGTTTCCACTAGCATCCCTTCCAAAGTTTTGGGTGGGTAGGTAGGTTGGCTGAGCTTTTTTGAAATAGTATATTATGTTTTTGTAAAGCTCGGTGCTGTAGTTCATAAAAATTTTATGAAAATATCGGCAATGAAAAATTGGCCAAGGCTGACAGAAAATCTGCGGTCGGCGGAAAAAATAGGATCGGTCGGGTTAGTGGACATCAGAAACTTCTTTTTTACGCCTATCAATTTTAAAGAATCGTTTAATATATTATTGACAGGAAACAGACGATTTTTGCAAATTATAATGTTTTTTCTCTCTCTCGAAAAATCCATTAGCTCGGATAGTTAGTTCAATGTGAGCTGGTGCTCCTTCCATGAATGAAAGCGATATGTATATTGTCATTGAGAAGTGGAAAAAGGAAACGGAATCCAATTAATTTTTTCGTGTTGTATTGCGTTAACTGTTGCTAGGAGACGCGCAATAATACCTGTATATACATATATTCGTACAAACACATTCAATCTGTAAAGAATCGTTGCATAATGTTTAAAAACATAACATAAAAATAAACATAAAAACATAGTACTAAAAATAACAAAAAGAGCTATGACATAGTTTCTACCCTGAGATTTATTAAACAATTTTCGTCACAACAATTAATATCACATTTATTTATTGTACTAGTATATATTGCCATACAGCAATGAAAACATCACAATGTAAGATAATTGGTTCGAGGTGATTTGTTCGTATGACTTACAAGTCTTTCATATTTTAGTAGTAAATTGTGGTAATACAATTAGAATAAACTTAAAATACCACTAGTATGATGTTATCGATTTTGTCAGACTTCTTGAGGTCAATTGTTCCACCAGATTTACTAAGAGTTAGTATATGTTTTGACATATTTTCACAATTGTAGATTTCAAAGATTCTAGATGATTGTCATAGTTTATTTCAGTCAAAACTCTCAACCAGATTTAAATAGAAGAATGGCGACTTGTCCAAGGTAGAAGTAGATGAAATGTTTGGTCTCATGGGTGACGTAGCTACCGAAGTTTCTGCCGACAATGCAATGCCATGTTGGGTTGTATTTTTTGTCGAATTCTTTCTTGATGTAAGCGGCGATGTCTTTTTCAATGTTGTACTTCTCGAGGGCCTGTGTAGAGCAGTCTACAGCATCTTGCTGCATCTCCTCGGACATATCAGCATTCTTGATGACAGCTTTTCTCTCAGACATCTTGATACTGAAAACAAGATCATTTTTAATATACATGGGAGGCAAAATAACCATTTAGTTTCATAATATGTGTGTATCATACGCACTGAACCGAATTTTAAAACGTCCACTTTGTATTTTATAGCACTGGAAGAAAATCATTGAACATGTATATCTGGTTGATTACCGGATGGACTTTCAATTCATGAAATCCAAAATTAGCCTGATAGGCTCCTTCTTGTAGATCGATTTTAAAAATTGTAAAACGTAAGAACTAATTTACTTATTTGGGTTCTTCCCAGAAACAAGTTTTAATAGGTGAACGTTTAGAATTTCCACTTGGAGTATGTGCGTTTTAAGAAGCTCT
Organism: Lutraria rhynchaena; assembly: GCA_008271625.1. Classification (NCBI taxonomy): domain Eukaryota; kingdom Metazoa; phylum Mollusca; class Bivalvia; order Venerida; family Mactridae; genus Lutraria; species Lutraria rhynchaena. The sequence continues at coordinate 10,409 of VIBL01000049.1, forward strand.
AAACGAACAGTTACCAATAGCTAGGCTTAACCTTAAATAGCCAACATTGGAGCCTTTTTATAACCATAATGATATTTTATAAAGAATTGATACTGTCAGAGAAGGTAACACGTGACAATGTTTATGCTATATACGTACTCGAATATGGGCGTAGTCGCCCTGGTTACGAATAAAATACTGTAACACATATGAAAGAACTGAATTCAAAAACGTTCACTAAATAATGACAAATATAATGTTTATAATTACAGCGGTTAATCAAAGAAAATAGTTGCGATACACAGCAAATGCATTAATTCTACATATATATCTAGATTAATTGGAAAAGTCGCTATTCTTAAATACTGTAGACGAATTTATCAACATCAGAACTGGATATTTTAGATTGATAACGCTCAGACAGCTGATCGGAAAAAAGCAGCGAACATAACAAGACTTAAAATGTTACACTTTACTTACTTGTGTTTAAGTAGCCTAGCCCTGCTCCGCAATAGAATCTAAGTGAAGATTGAAACTCTTTATAAAACTAAGGAAATTTATCCGAATTAAGTACATAACAATGCGAGTCAAAAGTTCAATTCTATTTCTATCTTCTGATTGGGTAAATGTATAAAGTTCTGTTTAGTATATTCTAACAGTGCGGTTTTTATTGAAAAATGGATTAAAGAAATAGTTTAAATTATGCGTCATTGACTGTTACGGCCAATCGTTGCATATTGGCCGTTTCAAAGCAATGTCCGTATTGTCGATCTATATTCAAATTTCACGAGTAGAAGTATATTTAAATGATACTTCTCGCTGGTTTAATCTGTGTTCACTTACTTGTAAACAATCAATGATAACTTTTTTGAAAAAGTTTAATTGTTTAATTGCGTTCTTTGATTTTGCAACTATATATAAGCTGAAATCGCTGCAAATATCTGATAACCCACGCTTCAAGCTGCGAATGCGGCCAGTTCAATGCTATCTGTCTTCCTTTTGAAAAAAAATATTTTAAGCTGACTCATAGCGTTTCGTATATTGTATAGTTGATAATATTCTAACAATAATTGAATGGAATCGTTTCGCGTTTTGTGTTATTTTTCGAAAATATCATCATATGTTATTCATGTATGACGTATAATGTACTTTTAATGTTATTTTGAGACCCTTGGGTAAGTCAACTAGCAGTGGGTAGAGTCATGAAGATCAGTAACGTGTTAATTAGTACTTAGATGCCATAAACAACGGAAATTCATTTCTCACGACTTGATATTTTACACAATGCACCGGTTGTAAAGACCGCGTTGTTAGAAACAACTAAAGTTCTTTTGACTAATCTAACCAATCGCATAACACGAACTGATAGGTTTTATCGGTTGCTAGACTGAGTTTCTTGTGTAGATATTTAGCATTCAGAAAATAGCATTTAGAAGGAAAGGCCAATATATTAGACGCAAAACTTAACTGGTAAGTGGGAATTGATTTTGATATTTTACCTTACAATAATATTCTGTGTAAATTTGCGATGTTTTATCAGCACCTGTGCAACGGCACTGTTACTGCATAATTGTGCCAAGTTCGGATGGTGTCAGTCCGAAGATTCCACTCCTAAATATAAATTAAAAAGCTATAGATCTACTTCACTCACGTGATTTAGTATTCTATGATGACCGGCAAATCTTGGTTAACAACTTTATATATTTATCTTAAATGCAAACCGACACATCGAATCGCGTTGTTTTTGATCTCTAGCTGGGACATTTTTGTTCGATTGTTGCTATGGTTACTATCGGACGAAAACCACGACATCTGTTTTAATCTAAAAGCTTTTTAGACAATAATGGATTGACAAACAGACTTTTAACCTTATATTTCACTATTTTATACTTCAACGTTGGGAATCTTTTTTTGCAAAGCGTGCTTTAAGTTTTAGCCTTTAAGTTACGTTACTTAAGCTTAAGGCACGGCTCTCTAGTGCATAATTTATGATTTTTAGTAGGTTAGAAGAATGCATTTCAAATTAAACATTTACTTTATCATATTTGTTAGGAATATGTATTATCACAACATTTTGTAGTATAAACTTGTATCTCACACTTTACATTCTCTATTTTAGTCTGGTTTACTGCTTAGTTGACCATACATTGTGCATTGGCTAAAATGTAAATGTTATACTGTTTATCATTTCAGCCAAAATGACTGACAGAAAAGCTGTTATCAAGAATGCTGATATGTCCGAGGAGATGCAGCAAGATGCTGTAGACTGTGCCACACAGGCCCTCGAGAAATACAACATTGAAAAAGACATTGCTGCTTACATCAAGAAAGAATTCGACAAAAAATACAACCCAACATGGCATTGCATCGTTGGAAGAAACTTCGGTAGCTACGTCACACATGAGACCAAACATTTTATCTACTTCTACCTTGGACAAGTCGCCATTCTTCTATTTAAATCTGGTTGAGAGTTTTGACTGAAATAAACTATGACAATCATCTAGAATCTTTGAAATCTACAATTGTGAAAATATGTCAAAACTTATACTAACTCTTGGTAAATTTTGTTTACATGCCAAAGTAAATTACCATATCAAAACATAGAAGTTGCATTTTACAGTCATTTATGTTTACATGTTAAAATTATTATTGAATGTCAGGGCTCGACAAATCCACGCGTAATTACAAGTAGAAATTGGCTAAGGACGAGTTGAAATTGCTATAGAACTAGGTTGTCCTGCAGGACGAGTAGCCAGTAAAAAATTTGTCGAGTCCTGAATGTGCTAGTCTTTATTTTACCGTGTTAAGCATTTTTTACACTACTTATAAGCATTGATAATATACATTTGCATTAGAATTACTACTGTTATATGTGACATATTTTTATGTATGGGATATGTGTAACAAATTCAAACATAGTTTGTTTCGTACGATCAAATCATATAAGTTTATGTTCAGGTGCTAAGAGTTTCCTAGATACTCCTATGTTGAGAACTACTCATTATGATTGTGCTTGCCAAAAGGTTTTGCTATGGTTTCAGTTAATTGTTAACTTGTTATTTTTGTGTTTCTGTATAATTTATGCAGATAAAAACCTTAAAACTGACCAGACATTTGTTGTTATTTAATGAATTGCTCCTAGTTTGGTACTTTTAAATTAAAATAGAGAACCAAGTTTGTGAAAAAAATAAACTAAATCATTGCAATAGCTGTTTTTTTCCAGTTATATACTAGCATTCATTGTGATGATTTGGAAGTGAGCCATAGTCCATAAAATTTTAACAGAATTGAACATTACAGCGAAACATCAACATTTTCAAACTTGGTTAGTTGCAATAAATAAGATACACTGTAAATGTGTTTGTAATGTGATATCTATGAAAGACATCATAATTCATATGATTGTGATTGTGCAAGTCGCTTAAAATTTTATTATCTGATTGAAACACAAGGACTTGACTTAGCATTTGAATGCAATCAACATCAAGAACATTTTCTATGCATTCAATTCATAGACGTCTGATACAATGGGTTGAAATGAGACACTTTACAGTCGCACACATTCTTGAATATTGGCGCGCAAAATTGATAATAAAAAGCTGTCAACCAGTACTATCAACTTACAAGATGTGTGATATCCAATTTTATCATAACTTGAGTGATTTATCAGGATGCACGTTTGTAAATTAAAAATTACGTAGATGTACACATTCGTTCAACATTCGATCAACAAGGAAGAGTACTGTTGCAGAATTATTTTTTAAAGTATCGCATAGTTATGTCCCTTGTTTTGGGGAAATTGAACGTCTTTACAGACCCTAACAAAATGGAATCGCTCCTCTTTAGATACTTTCCGATTTTTTCTAAACACGTTAAAATTACATTGAATGTTTATGCTATTCTCTGAAAAAATCTCCTCTCAATGAAAATGTCATAGACATGCTGTATAATAAAATATAAGATAAAAAAGCAATGCTGATAATTGTGACAGATAATGTACTAAACGCATTCGCGCACCTACATCTAATGAAGGTACGGAATCGGCCGAAGTGTTCCGAATGGTAATGAATAGAGATGATATAATTTTTAACATCATATATAATGTAGGTTGTCAATACCATGACTATGCAAAAAGGACAAAATTGAATTTCGGGGAAATAAACTGACGTTATCATAACAATAGATAACTTACAAATGACAAAATTACTTGCTGACGAAATTGCATCAATCTATAAAGTTGAAAACAAGACATGATACTAAAAAGTACGAGCTGACGGTAAATGAGATTGTGCCAGACGTATAAAGTCACAGTCAGTTTAATACGTGTGTCCTAATATTTGTTTATAGCTATTCTGAAACTAGAAACTATTAAACTGATACTAGACCAGTAAGATGAACGGACGGGCGTCCTCCGGAAATACAAAACGAACCGTCTTTACTGCAGAATTACAATAAAGTCTCGATATTAAGGCCACTTTTGGGACCAGCCCCGAGGTTATAAACTTGAGAACAGTTTCCGAGCTCAAATCTCAATTCCATTCTAAAAGTATTATGGTTGAAAAAAATAGAGAATATTAATGTTTAAATACATATTCAGGTCAATCATGCTGTCAGAATAATGTATTAATAATATCATTATTGTCTGATCATAATTACCAGTGAACATTAAAAGACAAGATATGAGATTCGAGCTCGGAGCCCAGTCTCGTGTTTTATAACCTCTGGCCCGGGAGGCTTAAATTGATTTTAAAATTGTGTGATCTCATTATCAAGTTGAAATATAAAGTGAATATTGGAACGGTTTAACAATAACAGGTCGTTATATTGAGACTATCGGTAGGTGAGGTTTTACTGTACACACCAGTTAACTATAACAAATGCTTGTAGATGTCGCGTCACACATAAGTCAATTTTAATATATCTCAGTACAATTACACAACAATAAATGCGTGTCTTAGAATGCTCAGTATACAAGTAAGACATTTTAACTGTGTCCTCAATGATAAAAAAACAACTTTTATTTTATTTTTATGTATTGAATAAATTTCATCACCAGGTAATTGTACAATGACAAGATTGCCATGCGCGAGGTACAATCATTATATGTAACGATATGTACATGATTTAATCAAAATAACAACAAATTCACATAGTTAAAAATTCTGACCCCTTTACAATAAGATAGATTCTAGAGTATTACGATATTCAACACACACATCACGTGGAGAGTATGGAGTGACAGGTTTGATTTCTCTATCGGTATAAGCATTTTCCAAAATATTACATGTTATAAGAACCACTTGCTACAAGGTATCAACATTTTTTCCAAAATATTACGTGTTATAAGAACCACTTGTTAAAAAATCAGATATATTTTCATATCATTGTCCGCACATCTAGCAGGACAGACGTGTTGTTATCATTTTGCAGGCATCTAAGCGTCACGTGATCAACCAGATTTGAAGAGAAGGATGGCGACTTGTCCAAGGTAGAAGTAGATGAAATGTTTGGTCTCATGGGTGACATAGCTACCGAAGTTTCTTCCAACGATGGTATGCCATGTTGGATTGTATTTTTTGTCGAATTCTTTCTTGATGTAAGCGGCGATGTCTTTTTCAATGTTGTATTTCTCGAGGGCCTGTGTGGCACAGTCTACAGCATCTTGCTGCATATCCTCGGACATGTCAGCATTCTTGATAACAGCTTTTCTGTCAGTCATTTTGAAACTAAAAACAACAAGAATAAATCAACTTTACAGCGCACTAAACATCAACCATTGTTAGTATAAGATAGGATATCATGAAGAATTATCTGTGTACATGTATACGTGGATTTACTTAAATTGACCGGACGTTGTTCACACATATTTCCGATTAATTAATATGAATGTTTTTCAATAAATTACTCATCATTAAACGATAATTATCCCAGAAAGTTGCTTAACGACACTTGTCCCAAGCGATCATATATCTGCTCTGGACAAAGTCAATGGACATTCAACAATGCGAACTTCTAATAGCGAGCACAAGTAAATGTACACAAGAGCGCTTGCTACAATTACTAAATAAGACGTTGAAAAGATAACTAAACACAACCACGATAGCTTATTACCAGTGTAGTCATGGTAACATTAAAACATAAATTTACTTTAAGTGTCATAAACTGAAAATACTACTTTATTATATCAGAAATCAATTTTCTATGAAATTGTAACTGAAATCAACTGAACATTACTTACTGTTAATTGTAAGCCCCGTTAGATGTTGTCACCTACTTGCCGAATGAAATGATCTTTGATCACTAAGGAATTCTACCCGAACAAAAATATGAGTATATAACTATCCCCTCTTCCCTGATTGGCTATTGCCAGCTAGACTATTTAGTATACTCTAACAGCGCGGTTTGAACACGAAAATTGTCTATAGAAATCGTTTTCAAATCGTTGTTTGTCTTTTTGAAATCCAATACTCCGAATCGTTTACACTCGTATGCTATATTATATAGTAATGATTATTTATTTTTTCCTGAAGGTTTCAATTTACACCTGTTAATATGTATTTTTGGTTTATACACGTAGTGTTAAAATTAAACCCGTTTCATCTTGTTAAAAAAGGAATGTTCAAATGTGTCGCCATGTCGTTTTGTTGACTGGTAAGGTTAGCATTGCAAAAAGCTAGCCGACCAGGATATTTTTCTTGGTCCTTGAAAACAAGACAAAGCATGGTCCTGGAATATATTTTTATCAAATTCAATGATAAACAGACAGAAAATCTGTAAAAACAATATAGACATATATGAGATGTTTGCATTATGTAATTTAGTAATGTAAACGTATCTATATCGAACAGAGGCATACCAAGGGTTCATTGGTTGGAATTTGTCAAACTATGTATGTTAATATTAGTAATCGAAGGCTTGTATAGAACTCAAATAAATTACGGTGGGTCTGATGAAAACCGAAATATTTCGATGGAGATATAAAACGAATAGTTTATTCAAATTGGCTGATACACGATACACAAAAATGAACAATGTTTCAACAATACAAGACAGTAAACTTAGACAATTACGTCGACAAACCATGACAATATTGTAATACCCCAGTATTCGGAGTTACCTCCGTTATGTTTGGATCTACATTACCTCCGCAAAAGTTGCGGGAAAACTAGTAAGCGTTAAAACAATAACGTCCTTTTCTTCTTTACTGGCGTGGTGGCAGCTCAGATTAAACAGTAAGTTTTCAATTCATCGAGGACGCAGAACCCAGATACATTAAAATGACTTCGAGGGCCCCAAAGCAATGGGTTTGACCAAAAATGAATCAATTACTTCGTTCGAGGCTTGGAAAAACAATTTACATTACACATTGGATGCAAATTTTGCTACATTCTTTGTAGACGATTTCAAATGGCTAAAAAAATCCAGTGCTGAGCCCCTTCGTGGCCTGAGCGACGATGGCGCTAGTGTACCAGAGGCTCAGCGCCCAAACAGCAGCCCAAAAGTGTGCACACGTAGAACTTATGTTGGGCCAAATCGCCAGCTATTGTCCAATAATAGCAAGAGCGCATTTTACGCAAAACTTCGATGAACAGTATATGACAAGCATATCACTTTGGATTTCAATTGTCGGGCGGGGATATTTCTTGACTTAAATGATTTTAAGTTAGAGCCTGGTGAGAAGCCTGAGGACTCACATGTTTTATCGAGGACCTTCCTCTATCATAGTAATGGTCACATAAGACACTACAATGAAGTGCCAACTGAAGATGAAGACCTGTCTCCTACAACTGAAAATCTAATTGAGCTCATGTGGCTACGCCTAATTCATCCAGAGCTCCCTTCCCTCATCAGAGATATGGCACTGAACTGAGATCACAAACTCTGGCCTCATAAAAACCAGAAATTTCTCTGGCCCTAAGTTCACTCCTAGACGAAGTCAACTCTGTTAAAGAAGTGAAAATAATGAGGGCCTCATTCAAAAAGGGGGAAAGCACGACTAAAACAAGCAGATCATATGTTCTGTGTAAACAAGCCGGTCGCCCTTATGGACATTATTTGAGCAAATGTGTTTACCTGCCGGAGCATGACAAACAATATATCAGTAAAGCTCGTTTGGCAGTATGCAGTGAGACTTTCTGAAAATAGCGACGACGATACCCAGCCGAGTTCCACAATCTCTATGAACAAGGCTCGTGCTGTAACCAGGCATGTTAGTGCTAGCACCTCACCATTTTTCAAGGCCCTCTCCTCATCACTCTGGACACTGGTGCCGAAGTTAATATGATAAAAGCCTCCACAGCTCAACGTATAGGAGCTGTTATCTTAAAGACAAATCAAAGAGCTCATCAGGCCAATGGAGTGACACCCCTGGAAATGATTGGTGAAACAAGACTTACTATGAAACGCAATGATAAATACTTATTCCTTGATGCATTGGTGGTTTCTGACCTGGACAGTGACTTTCTTGCAGGCACCCCGTAATGACTAAAAATGATGTATCTGCTAGACCAGCAAAACTAAAAATTACAATTCAAGACACTGACAAGATTAAATATGGCTCTACTCTACTGATAGAGAACAGCTGGACAGTCGTGTTCGCCATGCAACAATACTTCGCGCTCATTCTGACACCATTTGGCCAGGAGACTTCATAGAACTGGAAGTTCCACCAGAATAGCGATTGTTGCTTGTTGGCCGTTGAACCACGTTTTGACAATTCTCCAAGGGGTACATTGAAATGGCCTAAACATCAGGTAGTAGAAGCCATCGCAGGATAAGTCCGCTTGTTTAATGTCACTGATCAACCCCAACAACTGAGGAAAAAACGACCATGTATGTCAAGTCCTGAATACCGAGGTTCCATATATTACTGAAGAAAACAACGATCCACAAATGTCAGCCAGTGAAAAATGTGTGATGCAAACAACTTGTACTACTAGTCAAGCCAACCATTCTGAAACAGACTGAAATCAAATCGAGAATTCCGAGTTTGACAGATGCAGATTGCAGAACCAATAATTCTACAATCTTCAAATGTTCCTCAGCCGAAATGTGTTCCGCATTTGTTGGTTGTTCCACCTGGTGATTCAGATTATGTGTGTGTGGATGGCGAGGACAACATTCATAATGCAACGTCAAATCAAAACTAGACCCTTAGTGTAGCAAATGATTCAGTAGATAGTCACCAAGAGGTCAATGAATCTGACCATTCCCTGAATTGTGAGATACAAAACCCTGAGAGGGTTATTAATACGGATAGACCAATTCGTACCAGGAAATCACCGTCGTATCTGGAAGATTATCATGTGTTCTAGTCATTATCAACATTATAATCATGAGTGTTAAGAGGCACAATAATCCTCATTCGTAATCGTTTAGAAAAGTTTAAGCTATGCTTTTGAGATATACTTCGTGCGTGTTTATAACTTGATTCATATGCATTTTGTTTATTTTCATTTATAACATGATCTGAAAATCATAATAGACTTTCCATTTTACGTTTGACAAGATGTTCAGTGACGTTGCATTATTCGTGTATTGTGTTACTAAGATATTAACCATTAACTTGTATAGACATGGTTTGTTTGCGGAAGAAGATTAAAGAAAAGTGACCACGCCATGGTATGGTTGTTGACTGTGATCGGACCGTATGCTGAGTACGGATTTAACCCCCATCCATTTTTTGTTCGGAGTTACCTCCCTTATGTTTGGTCCAGATTTCCTCCGTAAAAGTTGCGGGAATAAACGTTAAAACAATAACGTCCTTTTCTTCTTTACTGGCACTCAGTAACTTGACCTAATTTTATCTTTCATGAATTTAAACCCGTGTATTTTTGTTATTACGGAATGTCACGCATTTTCACTTCAATATTATAATATACGTCATTTTAGATCGCATGCAGATAGGAAATCACTACTATAATTTGTTGAATAGTAAACCAGTTTATTTTGTAGATGTCAACTTGCACATTTACGTCGGCAGCCATATTGTATACATGTATCGCATGGCATTATGGGATTTCTCCTTAGTTACTGTTGCTATCTTGTTTACAATATAATTTCTTCGAACTGTCAAAATACTTTAGAAATATGTTTCATGCTAAAAACATTCTTAAGAGGAAATTTCAGGTAGCAGTCATGTTTTATTATACATTTTCAATGTAAATGTCAAGTTTCGTCAACATAAGTCCGGTATTTAATTAATAAACAGTGTTTTAATTTTACCCCACAATTTTTCTGTGCGGACCCCACATATTTTTTTTGTGGACCCCACACATCTTTTTTGCGTACCTCACATATTTTGCATGTGGGGTTTGTGGGAGAATAAATAGCTCTGAAGACACTCCAGATTTTCTTTTGCTAACGTAAGGTCACGTCCGTTTTATCTGAATTTTTAAGTCTGAACTTTGTTTTTTGAGATTATTTCGCATTAATAAATGGGAAACGTTTTATGCGAACAGAATATTTTATTAAGTAAAATTATTTAGCATTTTTGTTGATTATTTAGCAATAGATTATTGTTCTTGACCTCTATGTAAAATAGACAAATTTTCCAAAGCACCATTTTTGGAGTCAGCTTTATTTGTTTTACTTTTATCTGGTCAGACTAGGCACTGAAACCTTTTATTCTATCCATTGTTATATTGTTGCACATCTAAAATTCTAGTCTGTCTTTATTTTCGGTAATTAAAATCACACATACACACACATGCGCTCCAGTGGAGCGTAACATTTTTTGGTGTCAGAAGAGCGGGATCAATTTTTATTGACTACTGCGAATCAACCCCCGAGTTCCTGCGATGGCTAATGCAGAGAGATCAGCAGTCTTAGACAATGAAATGACAACAGTCAAGGAAGAAATCTCTTTTCGTCTTCCCAGTAACAGTACATCGCAGAATACCCTTGGTAGAACTGAACAGACCCAACCTCCCGAATCACATAATACAAGTCAAGATATCTCATTTGACCAATCTTCACTCACTTCCATAGTTAGCAAACTGATAGGGGTGGTTGAAGGCATGATGAAAGATATAAAATTCCTAAAAAACAATTATGCCATCAACCCAGAACAGGCTAGAACAAGGCCAATACCTTATTTTCCACACCATAATGGAAGGTCTGCAAGGAATACCAATACTCCTGACCAATACAATCATATTCAAGCTGGTGACCCATGAATATACCCTGATGCCACAGACCTTGCTTACAACAATTCATCCCAAACACAGAGTAACCTTAATTTAAGACTAAATGGACCAGACAGATATAGCAACCAGCACATGCAATACAATTCACAACCCTGTCCCGTCTACCCTGCCATTCATGCACATGATAATTGTCCAAAAATACACATTAAAATACCATCTTTCATCGGTAAAGAAGAGTGTTCCGTCTGGCATGCTAGATTTGAAGCCATAGCTAACAGACAAGGCATGCTAGATTTGAAGCTATAGCTAACAGACAAGGTTGGGATATTAATGACAAACTAGATCAGCTCTTGCCAAAAATAGAAGGCCAATCAGCCCAATTTGTATTTTCACAATTAAGACCTGAGCTGCTTAACAACTATGATGCCCTGACATCAGAGTTAAACAGTAGATATAGAGTCATTGAGACCCCAAAGTCCTTTGCAGCTAAATTTAGTCGTAGAACACAAAAGTCAGGTAAGACTGCCGAAGGTTTTGCTGCCGATCTCAAGCGGCTGTATGACAAAGCGCACAGTTATAGGGACCAGAAAACAGGAGATGAAAAACTAAAAAGGCGTTTTCTAGATAGGTTGTATGACGATGAAGTCAAATTTGAAGTTGAATACCACAAACAGCCTGATAACATTGTTGAGGCAGTGTTCCATGTCGTAAACCTTATACAGACTAGGAACGCTAGCCAGAGAAACCGACATAAAGTGAGAGCCACCGACGAAGATGACCAAGGTGGTGACTCTATATCAGATGAGATACGCATTAGCCAGGAAGTTACTAGAGAGAGTGCCAAGATTAGCGACCAAAAAGGTACCCTCATAACTATTGAAAAATCAGTAGTGGATGACCTTAAGGCTTGTCTTGAGAGATTAGAGAAAGAAAAAGAGCAAAGTAAACCACAAATCAACAGATATAGAGACTATAAGGTTAACAAAACATGTTACCGTTAGGCCATTTTGCTCGCGGATGTCCTGCAAAATCCCAATTTAAATACTGGAGACCCCAAGTCGAAAAGCTCCGTGAAGAAAATAATCCTTTAAACTACATGGGACCAGCTCTTGTGGCCAAAGAGGGGAGGTCCAATTGGACAATGTAGATGAAAAGTAATGGTCACAGTAAAGATTTCGTGGATGTAGGGGTAGATAAAGGAGAGGCATCAGATTGCACTGAGACAGAAGAAATAAAAAAGGCTCTGTGTAATGGGGTATACATTAATAGTACAGTCAAGAATGTGCCAGTAGTATTTACGGCTGATACAGGTGCCTCTATTACAGTCATATCCACCCGTGTATACAATCAAATTGGAGGAAATGCACATCCCAAGCTGAGTAAGACGCGAAGTCTTCGAGAGGCTGGAGGGTCACCTATAAGGGAGCTCGGGTAACAAGGTTTGCTTTGAAATTTTGCCAGTTAGTGAACACTTGCAATTCTGTAGTAGCTGACATTGAAGATGATGCCCTGTTGGGGTATGATGTGCTAATGGGTCCTTCAGATATTCTCCTGGGTCAAAACAAGATTGTTCTCGGTGAGCATGAGATCCATTGCATTCGGTGGGTGGACATAAATTTGAATAGAAAAGTAAGGGTAGCTAAAAACGTGTGTTTGCCTGCTTGTTCTGAAGCCGTAGTTAATCAATATGTTGGCCGATCCGATAATGATGAAAAGTTAGAATGATGAACCCTTATCCCAATGAGGTGCTTTTAAAGCAAGATGCAGAAATAGGCAAAGCTGAGAAAATATTAGAAATAATTTCTACCATTTGGTCCAAAGAGCATGAAAATGAAGAGTCTAATCACGGAAGAATTAGACACATCCAAACTAGCCATACTAAGGCCAATATTATGTCCTTTTCTTCATATAAACATACTAACTTACCAGAGTACTTGCAAGATTTATACAAAAGGTCATGCGTAGGGTTGTCAGTAACCCAACAAAACACTGTTGCCAGTCTGTTAATGAAATATAAGGACACATTCTCTAAGGGTAATTGGGATATTGGGTTGACACACTTGTCCGAGCATAGTATTGAGACTGGTGATGCACCACTCGTAAAACAGATACCAAGGCAGGTTCCACTTGCTCATGCTGCTGAAAAGAAAAAGGCCATAGAAAAGCTCCTACAAAAGGGTATCATACAGAAAAAGCTCATCACCATGGGCTTCCCTATAGTTCTTGTGAGAAAGAAATCTGGTGCGGTTTGTCCATGTGTCGACCACCATAAAGTCAATGAGCTGGTTAATCCTAGTGGGTACCCACTCCCCAGAATACAAGATTGTTTAGATGCAGTAGCTGGTGCAAAATATTTTAGTAGCTTTGATTTAACCAGTGGCTATTTTCAGATACCCTTAAAACAGTCAGATACACCCAAAAGTGTTTTTGTCTGCAAATACGGGCAATTTGAGATGACCCGTATGCCTTTTGGATTAAATAAGGCAGCCAGCACTTTCCAACGTACGATGGAAATAGCACTTCAAGGTCTTCAATGGACTACTTGCTTAGACCGTATTGATGATATAATTGTATTTGGAACTACATCTGAAGAGCATGTGTAGAGGGTTGATGAAGTACTCAGCAGAATTAAAGATGCAGGTCTTGAGCTTAAGTCCGAAAAATGTAATTTATTGCAAACTGAAGTAGTATTTCTCGGTCATGCAGTTTCAAAAGATGGTGTCTTTGCCAAAAGAGCAAGGCCATTAGTCGAGCTTACTAAAAAAGGACAAACCATTTGTGTGGTCAGACCAATGTGAGTTAGCATTCAAAGATATAAAAGCCCCTTTAACTAGTACAGATGTTATGGGATACCCTTTAAAACAAGGTGGTTTCATCCTCGATGTTGACGCTTCAGGTGTTGGCATAGCCGCTGTTGGTAGCCAGTTACAATAATCGCGAAAAAGTCCTATCTTATGCGAGTCGTGCTTCAAATAAGGCCGAGCATAATTATTGTATTACAGAAAAAGAACTTTTGGCAGTTGTTTTTTTTTCATTTAATATTTTAGACAGTACTTACTCAGGAGGCAATTTCTAGTCCGAACTGACCATTCTTAAAAAATAAAAAAAATGGTATGGGTTTAACTAAAGGTACAGACTAGTTATGATTTTGCCGAATTCTGCCAACTGATGTTTAACAGCATTTAAAAATACTTGCAGTACTGAAAAAAATAATGATCAACAGCTTATGATGCAGATTTATTTGCTGTTGAAACAAAAAAAGTCATACATTGAACTGCACTTCATTGGAATTTGTATTATTGTGTCATTTCTGGTCACTAAAAAGGGTCATATTTTGTAGTGTCCGCAGCACAGACTCTCTAACTCCACAAAGTATGAGATACAGAGCCAATTTTATTGCTATATAAAATGCCTTTGGCACATGTTTCCACATATGGAGTGCTTCATTCATATGTCTATTATTTTATCACAATTTGTGAAAAACTTTGTCCGCAACGGTGTAGTGTACGCAACACAAATATTAAATAGGTGTCTAATTTTTAGATTCATCAAGATTTTTTATGCTTTTTTTGTCTTAATTTCATTGTTTTGATTGGAGTCATGAAAATATTATAAAGAAATACCATAGTATAATTTGTTTTTCTGACCAGAATGACATAACATGAAATTAGTGTACTTTTCCCATGATCTGGTAAGGACATTTGAAATATTCTGATAATTTTAATAAATATATAATTCAAAAAAAGGATTGCTTAAGAATGTGCAAAGAAAAAAAAACATATGCGACTTTTCTTAGGACAAACAAATGATTAAAACAAATTTGTTTATGTTTTTTTTGTGTGTGTGTTTGCGGACACTACAGGGTTTTATTTAAGTTTAATGAGTTAATATTAAATTTAATTTTAGCAATAACTATCACCTATCACTGAATTGTGATTACTACCCCCCCCCCCCTCCAAATAAAATAATGCAGTTTAGTGGACAAAGTGCAAGAGAGCATTTCTACAGGGCATGCAAATAGTTGACTAGAATAAAAGTGTAATGGCATATTAAGGGAATGGAACTAACATTTTTATTGCATATTGTGTACTAGTTAAGACAAATAAACAGAGTATACAAAACAATTACTCAAGTTTTTTCTTTCAGTAATTCAAAAGTTTACTTCTTTAAACAATACTGAAGAAAGTTACAATTACAATTTAATCAATTCTAAAAT
This sequence comes from Lutraria rhynchaena, assembly GCA_008271625.1. NCBI lineage: Eukaryota > Metazoa > Mollusca > Bivalvia > Venerida > Mactridae > Lutraria > Lutraria rhynchaena. The sequence continues at coordinate 25,751 of VIBL01000049.1, forward strand.
ATACTAATACATAATTACTATTCATTTGCAGGGACATAAATAAATATGACACAAGCTCTCATATCAATTCAAATGCTATTCTTTACAATGCAATAAATAACCAAGGTCACACAGACATAATTCTGCAATGTATTGCAACTTTAGCAAGAATAATATGTTGTGCACATCTTCTATTCAACTGCTATGCATATTAAAAATTTGAAAAAAAATCCCTCAAAATAAATTCAAATGTTCCTCTTTTCTTACACAATAAATGACTGACATGAAGGGAACATAATTGTGCTAAGTATGGCCACTTCAACATTATCAATTGTCAATACACTGTGCACATCTTCCATGCAAATGTAATACATATAAAAAAAATTGGGAGAAAGTTTTCCACTATAAAATGAAGGAAATAAAAATCCCCAGAAAAATTGTAAGAGAAATTTAATTCATCACAAGCTTCTGCACCATTTGGGGACAGACCAAGGGACTAGCCAACTTTCAAAGGGACATAATTTTACATTTGACATTTGGCATACATAATAATGCCATATAAATCTTCTATCCAGCCATAATGTATATAAAAAATTTGAAAAAGTTCTAACAAAAAATGTAAGAAAATTTCTACACAATTTGGGGACAGTCTTAGCAACCGACCAACTTTCAAGGGGGCATAATTTTACAACATATGTGACCTTTGTCATGAATAATTATGCCATGCAAATCTAACCAATCACAGTGTATATAAAAAACTTGAAAAAGTTCGCTCAAAAAAGGTAAGAGAAATATTCACCCCATTCTCCTATTTCATTTTAGTGACCGCGCGACCAACCAACCGGCCGACCCACTGACTGAGTGACCGACTGACCTACAAACCAACCAACAACCAACCAACCGACCAACCAACAACCAGGGTGTTTCAAGTACACCCCTGAAAACATCATTTGCGGGAGTATAAATAGTATGGGTGGAAAAATACCTTACAGTATTCAAATACATTACCTTTCAAGACTTGGCTATTTTTAAAAAGGAGTTATTTGTTATCTCTCATACACATGATGCATTATACGATTATAAATGATTGAAATGAACATTAACTATTACACATTAAAATTATTGACATTTTTGTACGTAGACCTTATGACAGCAACTATATAGTATCTGCAACAAAATCTTGCGTGTAAAGCAAAACAAATTGCCACTAAATGTCTTTAAGCTGAGGTCAAATAGTCTTTTTACTTTCACTTACAGTCCTTACAGTTTAATATTATTGGATACGTTTCTACTCAGGCCCAGGTGTAAAGCTGTGAAAGCCATGTAAAGATGATGACAGATTTTTTGTACACTTTTGATACAGTTTTGACTCATTAAAATTTGGTTAATGATTCCTTTGCAAAACAAATTTTTGTGATAAATATATCCCTTTGATTGCAGTTGCTCAAAATCATACAAATTCATAATATATAGATTATATTTTGTGACCTATATCTGCATATAACAATTGTTACTTGTAGTGTCCGCAACAGATATACATGGTGTTATATAACAGGTGATATTTTACTTAAGACCACTAGTACAGGAAAGCCCCTTCAGAACAATGTGACCTGGGTATGTACCTGTCCAGCAAAACTGTTAATTTCATGATATACAATACTTCATTTCTTGTCAAAAATGAAACACTTTGGGGACAAATATAGTGGAAATGGCAACTGTAATTTTAAGCTCGGACAGGGCCTTAATTTTTTTTGCAACATTTCACACACCATTGATTTTATTTGATAGAATTTGTGCCTTTGTCAGATGAATTAGATGTAAAGAGAAATCCACTGATTATATGTTATGTTGATACTAACATACTTTTATCACAAGGAAGTTACATACATTTTGCTTCAAAACCATTGAATACAGAAGAGTTGCCTTATTCAAGTCCAATGAGGTGTCTACAATATGAGTACCAACCCTGCTTCATGTATACCATTGAAAGCAATCTCCATGATTATTATTTAAATAGATTAATCAATGATATATGTGCATATCCTAAGATTTTTCTTTTATCTGCAGGCTGAAATGGCTGAAAAGAACAACAAAAAAGGGAAGTTGTATACTTGTCTACATTGTGAGAAGGTGGGAAAGAACTACAAGGAAGTCCGGTACCATGTTGTTGGGCATGTTCTGAAGCACCACCTTTCCTTAGATGAGATGCCTTTCTATTGCCGCCTATGCATGTTTAGGTGCACCACATACACAGCCCTAACTAGGCACGTCACCCAATACAAGAGACATACTCTTATGGCACAAGGGCAGCCAGTGGATAATTCACAAGTGCTGGTAAGCAATCAATCACCTAAGTCCATAACTGAGGATGTTGATTTCAAGGTGGTTGTCAACAAAACTCAGGATGATCAGCTTGATGAGCTATTACTGACAGATTTTGATGGTCTAGATTGCCCTGAGCCTACCACATCTTTGTCTCAACCCCCACAACAGCAATCACTACCTCTTCAAGTACCGCTGCATATTTTAAACCAGTTAGCCTCATCAACAAACAACATCCAACCTCCACAGAACCAACTCCTGACATCTGAATACAGCACCCCTTTGCTAGATGAACTTATTTGAAACTACACCCCTACAACCTACAAGATCCGTCCCACCAGTAACTGAAGACATTCTTCCAGAGCAGCTTGAAACGATTCCAAGTTCCCCTGCTTTCAGCATGAATCCAGTCCCAACCCAGACGTCCATCCACACACAAACTGACCCTCAACCTGAAGCACCAAAGAATCATGAAACTACAAAACTAACAGAAGCCCTGGGGAATATAACTGCCGCAATTGATTGGAACAGTAGAGCCATCCATAATTAAGATAAAACAATTGGTGAGATGGTTAATGTTTTGTCCAGGCTGGAACAGTCAGTAACCAGGATAATCAACAACAGCTACCATAAGAGAGAAAATACATCTCCAAAGAGCCCCCCAGGAAAGCACTGAAGTCCGTAGTGAACAGAAAGTAGGAAAAATCTCAACTGCAGCATCTATCTAGATGAACCCGCTTAATAGTAATTCATAATTCATTTAAACCCAGTGGACGCTCATAGACATTCCACAATATGAGAACTATTTATTGAGCAAATATTATGTGCTAGTATACAATTACTTATAATAGTGACTTGTGATACATTTAAAACCCAGTAGACACTCATAGATGTTAATAGAATATGTGATAAGTGAAAACAGTGTAGTTCCAGATCAATACATACATTGTGTATTAAAGATCTCATAGTGATAGACACTATACTTTAACTTTAATTATGGCTGGTATGTTTAGACTGATTCAGTTGAGTTTCATACTGATAATTGTACCGAAATTCTATGTATCTGAGATTAATGTAGGATCCTCTAAATGTCTTTAAAGGTGTTTGAAAGTATGTAGGTGCATATTTGTGCCTGGTGTTATTTATTACAGAGCAGTATATATTATGATGATGAATGTAACTGTTTTGGTGCTTATATAGGGCAGATACCTGTCAAAAAATAGCTATCATCATATCCTTCATGTTTTAGTTTTGACCAAACAAATTTATGAAATTTATGCAATACCAATGATAATTCTTAAAATTTGAGATGCGTATTTTTGACGCTGGAGGGATAATGACTGGCTGGAAGGTTGAATTAGAGTTATCTGAGGAAATTGATGCTAAATACTGTATTAATTTATTTTCAATGTTGTAAATTGGCACTACATGGTAAAGTCCATTATTCTTGTTGCATTATTGACATTTTGTATAACTTTATTGATATGATTATTTTGTTGAAGGTCTTTAATGTCAATTGGAACTCAGACATATAAAGAGGGGGGTAGTGTAATACCCCAGTATTTAGCAGCCGATGCATCAAGTACACTTGAACCCATGTAGTAACTTGACCTAATTTGATCTTCCATGTATTTAAACCTATCTACTTATGTTATTACGGAATGTCATGCATTTTCACTTTAAAATTATAATATACATCATTTTTAAATGGCATGCAGATAGGAAACCACTTACTACTATCGTTTGTTGAGTAGTAAACCAGTATAGTTTGTAGTTGTCAACTTGCACATTTACGTCGGCAGCCATATTGTATACATGTACCGCATGGCATTATGGGATTTCTCCTTAGTTACTGTTGCTATCTTTTTGTTTACAATAGAATTTCTTCGAACTGTCAAAATATTTTAGAAACATGTTTCATGCTAAAAACAACCTTAAGAGGAAATTTCATGTAGCAGTCATGTTTTATTATACATTTTCTATGTAAATGTGAAGTTTCGTCAATATAAGTCTAGTATTTAATTAATAAACAGTGTTTTAATTTTACCCCACATTTTTTCTGTGCGGACTCCGTATTTTTCGATGCGGACCCCACATTATTTTTTTTGTGGACCCAACACATCTTTTTTGCGTACCTCACATATTTTGGATGTGGGGTTTGTGGGAGAATAAATAGCTCTGAAGACACTCCAGATTTTCTTTTGCTAACGTAAGGTCACGTCCGTTTTATCTGATTTTTTAAGTTTGAACTTTGTTTTTTTTTTTAGATTATTTCGCATTAATAAATGGGAAACGTTTTATGCGACCAGAATATTTTATTAAGTAAAATTATTTAGCTCCACACTTTTGTTGATTTTTTAGCAATAGATTATTGTTCTTGACCTCTAAGTAAAATAGACAGATTTTCCAAAGCACCATTTTTGGAGTCAGCTTTATTTGTTTTACTTTTTTCTTGTCAGACTAGGCATTGAAACTTTGTCATTCTATTCATTGTTATATTGTTGCATAATGTTGCAAAATAGATTTTTGAACATCTAAAATTCTAGTCTGTCTATATTTTCGGTAATTAAAATCACACATACACGCACATACGCTTCAGTGGAGCGTAACAATATATTACAAAAGATTTCAATACGACGCAAACTTATACAAGCCGCTTTTAACAGGTTATTAACATATGCTGTAATCTTAATGGTAACATTAATTTGAAAAGTTGAGAGCAAAATACGTTACAACAAAACTTTAAGAGAAATTCATATCGTTGTATTGGACTTATTTTTATTGCTTGTGTCATTGATGTTATCAACCTTTGCATGCATTGTTTTGCAATAAGATTTTAATGACAACAGAAGTAAAGACATGAAAATAATCGGAGAAACAAAAATCTCAACATTTGTATAACCAGAGATTTATTAAATATATTACATCATTAAAATAGTTGCTTAAATGGTACGATTATCGGTACAAATAAGAAAATACATTTTGAAATATTGTTCACGTCCTCGGCAGTTGATTCAATCAGAGCAGCTCCTGTTAATGAGAAAATCGTGCAAATATAATGGCAAACAAGTGTAAATAAATACTTTCAAAATGTCACATGATTAACCCGATTTAAAGAGAAGAATGGCGACTTGTCCAAGGTAGAAGTAGATAAAATGTTTGGTCTCATGGGTGACGTAGCTACCAAAGTTTCTGCCGACGATAGCGTGCCATGTTGGGTTGTATTTTTTGTCGAATTCTTTCTTTATGAAAGCGGCAATGTCTTTCTCTATGTTGAATTTCTCCAGAGCTTGTGTGGCACAGTCTACAGCATCTTGCTGCATATCCTCGGACATATCAGCATTCTTAATGACAGCTTTTCTCTCAGACATCTTGAAACTGAAACAAATCATAGGCAGTGCGATGGTAATAAAGTACAAGAATGTCAATATATAAATGATTACATAATCCTTTGAATCTCCAGCCATGTGTCTTGTCTAAAAAAATGCACGCAAGGGTGGGTTTACAGTGGACACAATGCAGATTTCTTATGCTAATTTAGTTTATAAAATCTGATTAATATTAATGTTACATGATAGAAGAATACGTGGAGATACTACAATCAATGCTAGGATTAATATACAAACAAAGTTTACTTACAATTTAAATGTCCAGTATAAAATAAGTATCAGCCTACTCCAAAAAACGTTTTCTAATCACTATGGAACTACACCCGAACAAAATTCATAACAGCTTTCGTCTCCTGATTGGTTACTGTCCAAAACGCAGTTTAGTATACTCTAACGCACTATGTAACGATTATTAGATATAAAAATTCGCTTTTAAAAATGCCATTGACACTTAAAAGCATATCAGTGGCGCTCATCTGTACAGGGTCTTTATTCGTATTTGTGCAGTTGTAATTTAATATGTCATTTAAATGTTTTAATTGTCATATTACTCGAAGGACGTAATCGACACTATTTTTGTGTTTACAAACGGTTAACTAATGAAGCAAACTGAAGGGCCATTTTCAACTGTCAATGTCTGTTACTGAGTTTCAAAAAGGAAGGGAAACTACTCCGAAAAAAGAAATCTGATAAAAGTGGGAAGAAAAACAAAGTCTAGAGGTCAGAAGCTACAAGAAGGCCAATGTGGAAATGATTTTTAAAGGAGGTTGAATAATTCTGGCTCCATGTTGTTTTGAATTAAATACTTTATATTATGTCGGATACTTACGTACTGTTCAAGGACTGAGAGTGAAATATCAATAAATAAGAGAGAAGTTCGAGGCTTTTGTAGTTTTCGGGAACACTCGGGAAGTTTGATCGCATTATGAGACTTTTGTACTTGTTAAAACGTTCTCGTTAACTTCAACAGAATGGAATATTGTTCTTGTACAAGAAGTAATAGGTCATTATATGGCATACTGTAGAACATATGAACACATCTTAAAAATAATCCGTAGAAATACTTTGATTCAGAAGTTGAATCTTGAAAGATTTTTTCCGCCATGTTTTTTGTTTCGGAATCACGTGATTCCTTATGCTGAATTATACAAAGCAAGAACATTACTCAGAGACAATATATGACACTTTGAATGGTTTATGGTCACATACGTCAATTGAAATGAAGTGGAAATAAGCATCTTTCAATAAAGTTTTGTTTTGTATTGGGTTTAAAAACGTTTATGGACCGTTTTCTATTTTTGTACGAGTGTCTGTTATCTTGGGCTTACCAACCAGATTTAACAAAATTGATTCATTATTTAATTAGCTACAAAGTCACCCATTCCTTGAAGTTTAAACCTAAGGTTGTAGAAAAATAGCATTGCATGCATTACCTTTGCATTGTCACAAAATAATGTAGGAGTATTTAGTTCATTTTTCGGGTGTATCATGACGTGCTGTTAACCTCATCAGAGTTGTAGGATTTTATGCCAGTACTAATCTTGTTGTACGTACCTATTTACCAACTTCTCTACAAGAATCACCCAAATCAGACGAATAATCTTACGCATTGTTTTCAACAAAGTCATCACGGATAATAGAGTTCAAACTAACGAACATTTTATTGCAATATTGCTGAAGTATATTAATATAAGAACTAAAATGAATACACAAGATACAAAATATTGTGTTCATACACCATTGTATTTGATATTAATCATGAACATAATTATAACGCTTGTAAAAACGTTAATAGGTATTTAACAAGAAAGTGGACTGCGTAGTTCTTAAAGCATACATTTGTTTTAATCAAATTGAACAGCACATGCATATATCATTGTACACACATTAGCAATGGCATTTTTATGAATTCTTAAGTTTACATAATCAACCAGATTTGAAGAGAAGAATGGCGACTTGTCCAAGGTAGAAGTAGATAAAATGTTTGGTCTCGTGGGTGACGTAGCTACCGAAGTTTCTGCCGACGATAGCGTGCCATGTTGGGTTGTATTTTTTGTCGAATTCTTTCTTTACGTAAGCAGCGATATCCTTTTCAATATTGTATTTCTCCAGGGCCTGACTAGCACAATCAATAGCATCTTGCTGCATGTCCTCGGACATGTCAGCATTCTTGACAACAGCTTTTCTCTCGGACATTTTGTGTCTGAAAAAAACAACGATTGTATAAATAACGATTGTATAAAGTTTATCTCCTGATTAAATGTTCCATTTTACGATCGGGTCTTCAATTGTGAAACAAATAGACAAACAAGGATATACGTAAAAGAATAAATAGCACGGGTTTGATCATATGTGACATGGATCCGAGATCACTTTAATATCGGCACTCAGATATCTGACATCAAGTCCTAGCTCTCATATTCTAGTGCTATAATTTATCATAATTTATTGTGTAAAGTTATTTGCTTGATTTTTTCTGAATGTTGAACATTATACAATAATTACACATAATAATGAATGTTAAGTGTAACAAAATGGGCTTCCGCGGTCGAGTGGTTATGGTCTCTGGCTAGTAATCACCATCCCCTCGCCGCTGTGAGTTCGAAACTTGAAAGATCAATACACACGTATTACATGTTGGTAGAATCACAATATACAAGGAGAATTCAGAGTACAATGTACGTGTTAGGTGTGAATATAGTTGTAATAATACACTGAGTCAAATTTCCAAACGTCCATTTTATAAAACTCAGTTCTTGGAAGAACCCAAAATAAGTGAATTAATTCTTATGTCTCACAATACTTAGTCCATATACACAAAGGAATCGAGTTTTCAAAGTAAATGTTAGATTGAATATGTTAAAGATCCATCTGGTAATCAACCAAGTGTGTTCAATGATTTCCTTCCAGTGCTATAAAATATAAAGTAGACGTTTAGAAATTCGGCTCAGTGTATAAGTGACTGTTCTGAAGCCGTCTTATAATGATACAAGTTTTAAATTACAATTTTAATTCTAAAGTGAGTAAAATTTTTTACTTACAGCAGCTGATTAGTCCCAACTTTTTAATTTAACCAACCTAATGTGTGAAACGATTTTGCATCACTAAGGACAAACGTTTAAACAAATCATTATAATGTTCGACGAGGTTGAGATATTTTCTCCCATTGGTTGCTGCAAAAAAGATCAATAGTGTGTTCTAACAGCGCGGTTTATGACGTCATACAGACGAAACAACAACAATAACAAAAACAATCATTTGCATTCAGTCTTGAAGAGTTTATAATTGTACTTTCACATTAAAACACTGAAACAACAACAACAACAAATCATGCTAATAATGATACTAATGGACTTCAGTTGCCACACGTTGGACCATCTTCACGATACTTTTTTGTTAATAATAAAATAATTCAGTTTCCGTATTCGATCTTGCGACACTGATCACAATTGAAGCAAGACGCGCGAGTCAAGTATTGAAATATTATTGATTTGCCTTAGTTATAAAAATTGAATAAATTTGTGGCTTGAACACTTTTTCATCAATAGAAAGTTATATCCAAACCAAAATCAATATATTAGTAGTGTTCAAAGCATCTAGTTAGGGTTTTTATGACAAAATAGAGTGAATAAATTTATGACTTTTAGCGCATTCAAAACAGTATGAATTCAAATTCATTCAATCGAATTTTTGTCAGGCCGTATTTTTAAAAAGAAAATTTATAAAATATGCAAAATATGTACTGAAATCACGAGCGAAATAGAATACATGGTTAGAATGTGGAATCACTTTACACCTTTTCTTCCATTGTACATTTTTGGCTTCATACCTAGCGTAGCTGTGTCCATGTGAGTTTAATGCTTTGTTTTGTTTAATACTGTATGTGGTGTTTGTATATAAACCGGCATCAGTGATATTTATAAACATGTATAAAGTTGACACAGAAGCAGACTTCTTCACCTTCTAGTATACGTGTGACAAGTCTTGATTCTGTGAGCGTCATTGGTACCATAGCTTTAGAGTCACGGTCGATTAACTCAATGGATAGGAAAGACTTTTGGTGAGTGACAATAAGCAGGTTCAACTTATTTATCTTTGACATGATCACTGAATACAATACATTCAAGGTAAAACAATTTTTCACCGACCTCTAAGGTTCGGGAGCCCGTTTTATAGACATATCTTAGCTATGATAGCAGTTATAAAACTTAAAATCTTGCTACACCTTGTTTGCCAATGAAATGTGCTTTTCCTATAAATTGTTTTTGTGGATCTATTGTTAACTGTTAAAGGTAAATGCCTGAAATCTCATACTGAAATACTGATGTTGTAAAACTTTTAAGAAACGGCACTCAAAGCAATTTGAACAATTTAATTATGTTGGCATTTGAAATTCAAATGGATCTGCCTACCCAATGCACAAATAACAAAGTAAACAACCCTGTCACATACATACAAAAGAAAACTCATCTTAACATCTTCTTAGGTTTATTTGGCAATTCTCGTCACAAAACATTAATATTACAAGCAAAATTATCTTCGTGTGAAAGTATAAAAATGTGCCACGTGATTAAACGTCGTATCCGGCTTTTGCGTGAATGAGTTTTGCCATAAAATATTTCAATGTCACGTGATCAACCAGATTTGAAGAGAAGAATGGCGACTTGTCCAATGTAAAAATAGATGAAATTTTTCGTCTCATGGGTGACGTAGCTACCAAAGTTTCTGCCGGCGATACAATGCCATGTTGGGTTGTATTTTTTGTCGAATTCTTTCTTGATGTAAGCGGCAATATCTTTTTCAATGTTGTATTTATCGATGCCCTGCGTGGCACAGTCCACAGCATCTTGCTGCATCTCCTCGGACATATCAGCATTCTTGATAACGGCCTTTCTCTCTGTCATTTTTGGTCTGAAATAAACGCAAACATATCAATAAAAACAGGCACAACACACAAACATGCTCAGAAATAACAAATTTGTAAATATGATGTATAAATTTTATCAGATAATGTAAATGATTGAAGTGAAAATATTACACAAAACGTAAAATAAATAGAGTATTAAATTAACATACCGTTATATCAATCACGTGTAAAGTTGAATTCACCTGCTTTTACGAAGCGAATTAACATCACTAGGGATGATCGTAAGTCCACCTAAAGATCAATACAGGAGAGAAGTGTTCATACATGTCTTCTATTAAATTACTGGTTGCTTATAAAAAGAGATTTAGTATATTCTAACTGCGCGGTTTATGACGCATTTTAGTATAGAAAATGCTTTCAATAGTTACATTGAATATATAACTCTTCCCGTACCTTGCATAAAATTTTTCTTCGATTTGATTAAAAGAAGGAAACCCAAAGCGTACCGATCAGATCCGTGCATAGATGCTGGCAGATACTTGCGGAGAACTGATCAGATCCGTGCATAGAAGTTGGCAGTTACTTGCGGAGTACTGATCAGATCCGTGCATAGAAGTTGGCAGTTACTTGCGGAGAACTGATCAGATCCGTGCATAGAAGTTGGCAGTCACTTGCGGAGAACTGATCAGATCCGTGCATAGAAGCTGGCAGTTACTTGCGGAGTACTGATCAGATCCGTGCATAGAAGTTGGCAGTTACTTGCGGAGAATAAGGTTTATCTGGTTCAGAATTCAGGAGCGCTGTTGACGTTAACAGCCCCGCATCGTTACTTTGCATTTCTTATTATAGCAGTGATCTCCCCTCAAAAACATCTGTCATCAATACACTGAATGTCTTTATTAGAAAAGATATCTCACAATAAGTGCGACTTGACTTTCAGCCTAAACTTATAGGTCATATACACAGAAAAAAATATAATCGATTAACTGTCACCAATTTAATTTTTTATAAGCATTAGTAAGCATGCATGCCATGATAAGGCTATGAAAATAAATTTAAAGGACTGAAAAACAAAGATTTGTAACATGGTAGCTAATTTCCGAGGGAGAGTTGCTTCCCTTGATTTGTGACGTCATAGTTGACACAGAGTTATATACACATTCATAGGAGTTTAATGTAGTGTAAGTGTCTAAATATGTAAAAAAGACGTTAAAAACATTTCAAGTTTTTTTAACAATTATTAAATATTATACTTTGACATCATGCACCAAAAATTCAAACCGAACGCGCAAAATAGCGTTTTATATTGATAAAAACTGTACCCCATATTGATATCAACGCGAACAATCTAGGGGCTCCAAGAAGGTCCGTAAGTACAAATTAGTAAATTAGACATCGTTTGCGTTATATTAAACTTATTTATTCCCGCGTCAGTTATGTTTCATACACATTTTGACCTGATTTATAGAACTACAGCATATCTCTGCATGTAATGTAGAGTCCCTTACCATATCTAAATTGTCAGTACCGGTATATTAATACTGTAAGACATAAAAAGCGAATATTACTGTTTCGATATTACAATGACATAATCAATACAACAATTTCATTCCAACTTGAACTTTTATCCCGTTACCGCTCAGATACAAATATTTATGAGACTATCTAAAGCCGCCCAGATACGAATAATAAAGACTCTAGTTAAAAGCATGTATTTAGATATTAAAATCAATTTTTATACCACTAAACTTACTGCTTTATAAATATTAGCATTTACGAAACTTCGAAGCAAAAAATGTGTAGTTGCTATTTAAAATTAAGGAGCCAAATACCTTTATAAAGCGTTACTCCGATACAATACAAGTAAATTTCTAACACAGTAAACTCTACAAAAATATTGTTCTCACTAGTGGTGATTAGGTCAAGATTTTACACAAAATGTTTGCATCAGCTTTGTTTTTAACACTTCACTGCTCAAGGTCGTGATTTAAAACACACAATCAATGACAATTGTCTGATCATGCGAGAACTTCCCATAATACACGTGCTATGGGTCTGTGTGTTTGAAGAACGATATGACGCAAACGTCAATTTCCTGTATATATATAATGTTTCTCTTTCTTACAAACTAGTTTTCTTGAAGACTCTTTCTTGGCGCATCCGCCATTTTAGCACTCACGTGATCCAGCTATGGTCACGTGAAGATGAGTGATAGTAGTGGTTACTATCGCGTAGCATGACGTAGTAACCCTTACGTGGAGTTTTAGTGAAACTATGCAACAATTACGTTCTAATAGCAGTTATATTTTCATACTCATTAAATGTAACACTTATAAATGGCAGTAACCCATTAAAAGTGAGCTTTCACAATTATGACTTTTATGTCACTTTTGGAATCATGTCCCTTTGAGATAACTATTATTAATATGTTATCAGATAAAACAGATAAAATATATCATGCATGACTGTAATATTTACAAATCATTACTTCTTGAACATAATTTTCACGTATGAACTCTTGTATACGTGGAAAATAATATACATGTACTCAATTATCGTAATTTTAACTTTTGAACCTTTGAAGTGCTAAATACTTAGCATACACAGCGCAACCTCTCCAGAGCGGCCCTCTCTTGGGCAACAACCTCCCTTCAACTACAGCATGGTTTTTTCATATTGTATGAATAATCGTTTGACGACACACAGAGTCAATAAATGCTTGCAATACCAAATTAATGTAGACAGGAACAACAAAAAAGGCAACTAGGTTTTTACTGTCCTCTATTTATTTATACGCTTCTAAACACTAATATGTTGTTATCTCTAATACCGTCGAGATTTGATTGTGAAATCTAACAGATGTAACAAGTAACAATAAGAACGTCACTTATAAAATTAGTCCATTTCATAATCTACAAGAGTACATTAATAACCAGATATAATACTGTTTTCTGTAAAATCAACCGGACTTGAAGAGAAGGATGGCGACTTGTCCAAGGTAGAAGTAGATGAAATGTTTGGTCTCATGGGTGACGTAGCTACCAAAGTTTCTTCCGACGATGGCATGCCATGTTGGGTTGTATTTTTTGTCGAACTCTTTTTTAACGTAAGCGGCAATATCTTTTTCAATGTTGTATTTCTCGAGGGCCTGTGTGGCACAGTCTACAGCATCTTGCTGCATCTCCTCGGACATATCAGCATTCTTGATTATGGCTTTTCTTTCAGTCATATTTAGTCTGCAAGCAAAATTATAATAAAAACAATATTAACATAAGTTCCCAAAATAAAAAATGCGAACAAGGAACATCTACAATATTGTCAGTATCACTTGATTTTACGCATCCCCGAAAATTGCCAAAATATACTTCTACAGGTATAAAAAACTTGTCTGTGACGCCATTGACATAACAATTTCAACGTATGGGTAAGATGGAACAGCCACCCGATTTTCCTCAAATAATGTATGAGCTAATTTCCTATATTTCTATATTGGCAATTTCGCAGACTCTGACAAATTTTATCAGATCACAAACCCTTTGAAGTGAAAATATCAAATAAAAAAACACTACATGTAAAACAATTTGCAGATGGAATCATTATAGTACAATTTTACAAAATGCATGCATTTAGAGAATTCAATGATCGCCTTGTCCATAGAGTGGTGAACACTTTCCTATCCAGCTGTAAGATTTTTGATTCCAATTAAATCAGCTCATATCAATGCACAAAAAAACTATTTTTAATTCTCGACAAATAAGTCATCTTCCATGACGACCAATCAAGATATTGCGAGGACGCGGTGAAAATTGCCACTTATGGACTCGAACTGAATACCTCTGAACCAGGAGAACATAGCTCTAGCCTGGGGTACGAACCACCTATAGTAACATCTGTTACCATTTTAGGGGCGTTCTATCTCATAAAAACACAATAGCCTTTCACCCATAGACATATTTGTACAATACATCTTCACCATAACGACCGCACTCTACTCCTGCAATCACCAATTGTCGTTCTTTCCAGGAATCCTTATGTTCAACCATCATTACTTAAGTTGACATAAACAACAGATGGTGAAAATGATAAATAAATGAAATAAACAGTAAATCACACTAAACACAACATTAATAACTAAAAGCGCCAAGTTAAAATTAGATAAATGACATATTGACGTACCGCGTTTTAGTAGCTCCAGTTTAGGCTTAAAACCAACTTGTTCTTTGAAATCTTGAAGATCATTGCGCGGTAGTAAACAAAACAGATCATTTTAACTGTTTAACATCCTATTTCTGATTGGTTATTACATAAAACGATATTTAGTATGTTCTAACAGCTTATTTATTATTCAACAGAATACAGAATAAACTTTTGATTATGTTTCTTTGAAACTTAGAGTCAATCAATCAGCTGCAGTTTTATGAATTTGTTCACGGTAATGTGATATATCGAAATACATGTACATGTACGTAATTTTAAACTTTATAACAGGAAATATTCTTGTACCCTATTCCAAATTGTAGTTTAGTAAAGGAGCCAAAGTGGCCTCCAAGTTCGAGTGGTTATGGTCTCTGAGTTATAATCACTAGCCTCTCAACGCTGTGAGTTCGAATCCCACCTGGGACCAAGTGAGGAAGCTGTCCAGCAATTGTACCCAGGAAGTAAGCTTGTAATCTTCCTCTAACGTTAAAGGTGGAAAGTCACATAATGAGCCTGGTTGTTGGTGTGACATTGAACTTCAGTGAAAAAAGGGGCCAAAACAAACATGGACGCTGTGTAATTTTGTCAGCAACATTTACGACCACTTCTCTTGTATGAGAGAAAAAAAAAAACATCATTTTAATGTCCTAGGTAATGATATATCTCGGAGCCTAGACTCGTGGTGTGGGAGAGATGTGAGGCTGTTTCTTAAGGCTGAGTCTTATGTGAGGTTGTTTCCTTGACGTCATCCGAAAATTCAGGGATATGTATGCATTGAATTTTGCTGCAGTCTCGCCTACTGCTGGTTGGAACTGTGAGGAAGCACCATTTTTATTTCAGCAAATTTGTATAATTTAGTTTCATTCTTTATCGCCTAAATTCAACGCGTCGTAAGAAACATCATTAATTTACACAGTTTCACATTCTAGTCAAAATTCGCTGCATAGGACCGTATAAAATTATTTTACGAGCGTTTCAATCGATCATTGAAATTTCGCTTACCGTGATTAACTGATCCTGTTTGAAAATTTAATGAACCTTCATTTTAAATATTTAAAACCATTTTAGACTTTAAAAGAATGACAAAAAACATTAAACGCGATCAAATAATGACACTATAACTGCATCTGATTGGCTAATGGAACGATTGTCGTTTAGTATACTCTAACAGCGCGGTTTATTCTAATAAATTATTTGACACTTAAAACTTAAACCATTTATTGGCATTCAGCCGTATAAAGTGATAACTTGTTTATTTTTTGTTATCATATTTCATATATTATTATTTGCTTATTGTAACGTCGACTACATGATGTATTTGTAAACATGTTTAACGAAATGACAAAATCTTTTACTTCTTATAAATATGTGACTTCCTGCTTATACTACAAGTCGTATAAGATAAATCTGAAGAATTTATTACTACATGCATAACGTATGTGAGAAAAAATAAATTATTAATATTCATGTACAACCGAATGATTTTATTTTAGGAGCATATGTGACCGCTCCAAATAATTGTAAATGTGCATATAGATCATTAAATCCACAATGATGTAGTTTTTTACATATCTGCCTAGTGCTATTAAAAATGCTAATATTACACGTATAAAAATAGTATTGTCCAATTATCGATATTTCCCCGATAAATACCCAAGATACTTTCATTTATTTTACGACACATTTTGAAAATTTTGTAAGAGTGTTGCCCTTGTTGAACAATATAAAAAATATTAATTTCTGAAGATTTTGAACGGTGTCATATATTTTTTTTATTAAATTATACCGCTACTGTGTTAAAATGGATCCTTTGTCTTTAATTCTTGAAGAAATTACCACTACCATATACACCAGTGCAAATTTAAAGGGACGACAACTCTGAAAATTTTACGTTAAGACATTTTCTCTCAGGAACGTATAAAAAAGATAAATGTTTCCAAAGTCTGTTCGCCCCATTTTAGGATAATAATTTTGGAAATTTTTGTATGAAGCCTTAAATTCAAGTTTTCCAACATTTGAAATTATAACTGAAAGTTGCGTTCGTATTCAACGTGTCAAAGACCCGTGATGTTAGATTATACTAAATACCATTTCAGTTGTTGCCCTTGTTAAAAAATAAAAAATATTAAATTTTCAAGTCTTTCAAAGCAATATTCATTTTTCAGAGTTTTTTCAGTTACATTATTATATAGCTGTACTGAACTGTCACATTGTGAGCCCATTTTGTTCAAACATATGCGGTATAACTCGCTCAACAATTTACAGCCTAATCAGGTAATTAATTAAAGTCACGAAATCAGTTTCATTTTAACTGTACATTATTTGAAAACTTTTCAAAAGTTTTAATGATCACGTGGTTTGATCAGAAGAATACGACTTTTAACAAAATTTACCAAGAGTTAGTATATGTTTTGACATATTTTCACAATTGTAGATTTCAAAGATTCTAGATGATTGTCATAGTTTATTTCAGTCAAAACTCTCAACCAGATTTAAATAGAAGTATGGCGACTTGTCCAAGGTAGAAGTAGATAAAATGTTTGGTCTCATGGGTGACGTAGCTACCGAAGTTTCTGCCGACAATGCAATGCCATGTTGGGTTGTATTTTTTGTCAAATTCTTTTTTGATGTAAGCGGCGATGTCTTTTTCAATATTGTATTTATCAAGGGCCTGCTTGGCACAGTCAACTGCTTCTTGTTGCACGTCTTCGGGCATGTCGGCATTTTTAATGACGGTTTTTCTCTCGGACATCTCGAGCCTGGGTTAATGACAAAAAGCGATTCAATTATTCGAGCATGCATGTTTATTGTTATTTAATTGCGGTCTGCAACGTAATACATGAACATGCACAAGACACCTACTAAAACAGGGGTAGAACTAGGCAGCTTCCTCACATGTGAGTTTTTTGTCCGGTTTCGGATGGGATTCGAACTCACAGCGGTGAGGGGCTAGTGATTACCAGTGGTTCAAGCAGTATGCAGGAACAACTTGTTAAGTTGAGTATACAAACATATAATACAGTATTAAATATGCATTTGGTAAATTAGTTTTGCATAATTTTCATTGTAAACATTACAACTTAAATTAATTTTATCTTGGAAAAAATAAAACGGCAATCAATCAACGCAAATAAAATATAGTATAAAACAATTCATACGTTAGAGAAACATAAAAAAAACATTGAAATATTTGAGTGAAGTTTACTTACTTAGTAAATAAGTCCCGCTTTAAGAATTATTCAATAATTACAACAGATCAACATTGACCAATAATCGTACACCATCCATACACAAGACAAAATATACAGACATATATAGTATCTTGATTCTGATTGGTTAAAATTAAAACATGCTTTTTAGTACATTCTAACAATGTGGTTTCTCGCACAATTTAAGACACAATTTAGCCTTTAATTAAGTATGATTATTATTCATTTGTAGTAAACTGTCTGAACAAAACCGTTACATTTGTTGTAATTTTATGTAATACACAAAATTTATGGTATTTACAAAGGTTGTCGCCCACGAAAAAAAAACGAAGTATTTTGATAACAACCTTCAAATACCATAAGAAATTCTGTGTTAACACATTTATAAAGGTCAAAAATATTATGCTGACACTAAAATACAAAAACAGAATGTATTGCCTTTAAGAGACTATGGCGTTAGACGATCCACTTACGAACGTCAGTTTTGATAGTTATGATTGATAGAAGAATTGTAACAAAGTTGAGGGCAGGAGTTAGGTCCCTAAATGGCCCCGTCGCCTTGAAACTTTGTCGGTGTGAAGTCACGCTGTAACTTTGTTCTGCATGACTCTGTTACCTGCTTGAGTAAATATTTGAGATTTATAGAATCAGTCTTGTAAATATCTTGTATTTTTTGTCGAATTCTTTCTTGATGTAAGCGGCAATGTCTTTGTCAATGTTGTATTTCTCGAGGTGTGTGGCACAGTCTACAGCATCTTGTTCTCCAGTAATCCAGGGAATCAAGAATATCCACTTTTCATTATTTGCACTTCATAAAAGTTGTTTCATTGGTCGGTATATAGCTGACCCCAGCAGTTTCTTGTGTTATGAATCCAACAAATTCATATACAATAAGACCTGTAGTACACCGCTATTAAAGATGGCTGTGTACGCACGAATAATCTGAAGCTTCGATGAAAGTCATCATTTAACCATCTTGAAATTTGGTCATTCATGATTCTACTTAGGTATGTATATGCGAGTATAACTCTAAAAAAGGCGGAAATCCGATGTGTAGAGTTACTTCCCTTGATGATATACGTTGGTAAACAAAAATATTTTACGTAGATAGTAAAATGTCGTTCAAAATAAAACAATAAGTGTACCCTATACTTCCAGTAAGACTGTATCTGTTTTAGGCTTGTTTAAATGTCCAAAATTAAATTTGTATGGGTTTGTTTTATGGCTCGAATATGACAAAATTAATTATGTGCAAATGTAAAAGTCATTAAGATCAAGTGGTTTGATCAACCTGACTGGAAAAGAAGAATTGTGATTTGTCTCAGGTAGAAGTAGATAAAATGTTTGGTTTCATGAGTGACGTAGCTACCGAAGCAATGTTTTTTGGTTGTATTTTTTGTCCAAGTCTTTCTTGGTGTAAGCGGCATTTTATTACTTGTGTATTATGAAGGCAAGTCTCCAAAAAAACTTATCCAAGCATAAGCCATGCTAATTTGTGTGCTATGACACCTGTTCTTAATGCACGCTGATTGCGGCTACTAAAAAAAGTTTATTTAATTCTTAAGAGTGGTTTTAAAACAATGAAACAAGAATAAATCAGGCTGATTTTTGAAGAAGTCAGTTTTTGGCTGGACTAATCCTCTGGTAGCTAGTCATGGTACCATGTTTGTGTCATTTGAACTCATCTACGTTGACTGTATTTATTTATATTAAAGACTACTCATGGACTCTCTTATGCTTACATTATGTTATTAAGTAACTTATCATTATTATCTTTATCATTTTGATGCGCGCTACATGACCATTAGTTGTCGATGGGCCAAAAAACACCATTAAACAAACGAACAAATTTATGGACTTATGATGATAAGGTTGAAAGTTCTGTTTTCGGGTTATGGATATATTAAATCTCTAAGGTCAAGTACGGTTCGTTTGTTCGCTTGTTGCTAACGTCTGTTGTCACCAGTAGCTCAGTTACTTCTTTAACTATTGTTTCTGGTAAACATACCGGACAGTAACTCGGTAATTGACCGAACCGGGGTTCTAGGAAGTCTTACCGGAACTTATATATTTCCATTAATTCAGTAACATCCGGCTGTCAACATCCTCACATGATGCGTGAATACAGATGTAGCAATATATGCATGTAACAAATATAAGTATGGATGAAATCGTCATGAAAGGTCTCGCCTCAATATTAAGACCACATTGTTATATCGACCACTTATTTTCTGGCCGGCTTTCAGTAACTCTCCTATAATATAACTTGATAATAAGACCACTTCGTTATTACGACTGTTTTTTTTTTTGGAGCTCGAACTAGTGTAGCCTCATTATTAAGGTTTTACTGTATACCAGTTCAGCAATAAAGTGTACAAAACGTGTAAGCTAGACAAATACGGCAGACAATTTTGTAACCTGATATTTATTTTAACAATTTTTTTACAAACATAATTGAACAAATAAGTTAATTGTGCGTAAACGTGGAAATATAAACGTTAATGATTATATGACACTATGTTAAAACAAAAAAAAAAACGATAACAGATAATTCAGCTTATGTATAAAGTCCACAAAAGTCATCCATTTAAGCTAAATAGTGAAAATACTCCAGCCAAGCTGGATTGCAAAGTTCTGTGATCAACCCGATTTGAAGAGAAGGATGGCGACTTGTCCAAGGTAGAAGTAGATGAAATGTTTGGTCTCATGTGTGACGTAGCTACCGAAGTTCCTGCCGACGATGCAATGCCATGTTGGGTTAAATTTTTTGTCGAATTCTTTCTTGATGTAAGCAGCAATGTCTTTTTCAATGTTGTATTTCTCGAGGGCCTGTGTGGCACAGTCTACAGCATCTTGTTGCATGTCGTCGGACATATCAGCATTCTTGATGACAGCCTTTCGTTCAGCAGCCATTATGAAACTGAATACAAGAAGCGAGGTTTAAAAATATCCGCTTTTATGTTTTCACCGCATCTTTACGGACGCTTTTGTCAATGAATATTTAACCCTGGACTGATGTTATCTTTGTACATAGCTACATACAGTATATTTATTCATCTATGACGGAAATATGTTCAAATAATAGAATGAAGATTGTTGAATAGGTAACGAAGCGTTAAACAGCGAGAATACAGCAAAATCACTACACATATACTTGAGTTTCCATTGTCAATATCGTTAGGCAGCCGATATAAAAGACACTAGCTAAAACATAGATTAACAAACTGCAAATCAACACAAATACTTATCTGATGGTAAAAATACTAAGATCGAGCTAAAAATATGACTGCTGTAAGTGATATAGAATTTGGTCGGTGACGAAAAATAATAAAGCGCGAAATGAAAAGGAAATTTAGAAATTTGAAAACATCAAAACAACATAGCGGGCATTGAACATCAAAACAACATATAACAGGCACTGAACATTATTGCTGAAACTGGTTTTACTTACAAGTTTAAGTTAGTCCTGGCTTAAAAATTCAATAAACACAGAAACGTTTTAAATCACTTATCACACAATTTTGAATTACATCCGATATAAGTGTTCCGAAGCTTTCATCTGATTGGCTATAACGTAAAATGGTATTTAGTATATTCTAACATCGCGGGTTTTTCACAGGTTGAATACGAACTCAACTTTCAGTTAGAATTTCAAATGTTGGAAAACTTGAATTTAAGGCTTCATACAAAAAATGTCCAACATTATTATTTTAAAATGGGGCGAACAGACTTTGGAAACATTTATCTTTTTTATACGTTCCTGAGAGAAAATGTCTTACTGTAAAATTTTCAGAGTTGTCGTTCCTTTAAATTTGCACTGATGTATAGTGGTAATTTTTTCAAGAATTAAAGACAAAGGATCCATTTTAACACAGTATCGGTATAATTTAATAAAAAAATATATGACATCGTTCAAAATCTTCAGAAATTAATATTTTTATATTGTTCAACAACTCTTACAAAATTTTCAAATTGTGTCGTAAAATAAATCAAAGTATCTTGGGTAATTATCAAGGTAACTATCGTGTAATACATTAAATCGTTTATGGGAACTATACAGTGCCAAAATTTTCATACAAATGAAATACCAAACATAAGCATGATAATTTTATAGTTTTCTTTTTGTTTACCACAATGAATCAATAATATCATTTTTTGGACTATTGTAGCGGAATGTGTCTTTTAGCGAGCGTCGGATTCCAGTCAAAACTAGTTTAAATCCCAAGTAACTTTGCAGGAAGACCGCGTTTTGGGTTGATGGGTGTCGGGGAAAGAAGTATTTTCGGGAAGGAGGGATTTTTGAGTGTGTGTGTTTTATCTTGAATTCCGTTGAAGACATTTAGTGTTTAAAATCAAAACTATTTTCAAATATTTTTTTAAAAATCGTGTTCATTATATAGCATGTTGGCATTCTTACGTTTATTTCGGTGAAATTTGGAGGGGAGGCTCATATGCAGCTCAGAACACTTCACTACAAAGCTAACATTGAAGAAATTATTTATTTATTGCCGATGGATTCTTGCATAAAATCTATATGAGTTATATACATGTACATAGTACAATTAATGTGTTTTCAAACGAATATTTTTTCATTCTTTACGTGCTGATATCGTGTTCACGGAATAATTACTAACATGTTTAATATAAATTACATTTATTGAAAATTAAGTGTTCATGAACGAACAATTTTGTAAATTACAATGATTGATAATGTTTAAATGCTTAATAAGAATAAATGAATGTGGTATTCAAGTTGTCTGTCGTGAAATAATTAGAGAAATATATCTGTTACCATGTTCAGTCATAACTGAATACTTTTCAGGCTGTCAATTCAAAAGAATAACAGTTTACATCTACACCGTACAAAAGATTCGCATTGTTAGAGGATACTAAACTCATTTTCGACCGACAAACCAATGAGTATTCTCTATTCGGAGACTGTTATCAACTTGATAAATGATGTTATTTTACATCTTATTTTCAGTTCAGTTTAACATCAGAATTAAAACCATTTGCGCGGATATAATTTCATACGTGGTAAGTAAATTACCTTTATTTCCTTTAATAATATAGCTTTTTGGTGATTGTTATTTTTTTTCATAAAGATGCATTGGGAAAATTAGTCTTCTAGTATATATGTTGCCAGTCGCTGTGTTTTGAATTTTCTGCTATTACATACCAGCATCATTATTTGGAAAAAATGTACATTTTTTTCTGAAACTTGGGATATTACGTCCAATATAGGATACCATCGCCACTCAATATCGGCATCATCTTTATGTCACCAGCTGTTTTTACGATTTATTTTTAGAATCCGTACAATCTTCATGAGCATTACTATAACGTACAATTTAACGTTAAGACATTTTTAACATTAAGACAAACTAAGATGGTTAAGGTTTAATTGAAAAAACACCTACCAATCCTTGTCACGGGATTTGTAAACAAAATATGCACGAGTAACGTAAGCTTATACGAAGTAACCTAAAAAATTAAAATCGTCATTTTTTGTTCCCCATTTTGCGATCGTACGGAGAAATTGTTATCTAAAATTCTAGTAAATTACACAATACAGTGAAACCTTACTAAGCGACCATCTCAACAATACGACCACTTCATTACAACGACCACTTACCTCCGGACCAGTTTTTTAATATTTCTTCTCTATTGCAACTTGATAATGAGACCACCTTGATATTAAGACTATATTTTCAGGTCCCAAAGGTGGTGTTTATATCAAGGTTTTACTGTACCTAGAATTAACTGTTACATGATTTCAAAAGAATTCATTATAACAATTTTCTCTTGAAAATATCCTTTTCTTTTTTGTAATCAATGGATTTTTAATTATCTTGTTATGACATGCTATTGTTTTGCAATATTATTTAGAAATTCTACTAAGTATGTATTTTTACTTAGTTCAAGAAATATATATGTTCATCATTTTAATAACGAATCACAAGGGTTCAAGTTTTCCGGTTCATACCGGTTTTCCAGGTTTTGAAGGGCTCCGATGGGTCGTTTTTTTCTAAATCAAACATTCTCGCGTAAAGGCCCCAGTAATATTTTCCGGTTTTTAGAAATTTTCTACTTGAACCCCCGGAATCATGTACATTGTACACGAATGCAGTAGTATACTTTAAAACATTCAATCGGAAAATATTCGCCGAAAGCTAACTTAACATGTTGCAACATAATTATACCACCGTCGCTGTGATTGATCCCTATGGTGTGATATTAACATCAAAGTGTTGGCGAATTTCACAGGGAGTAGTCAACATTTAAATTTGATATAATTACATGTGGTGTTGGAACACGGAAAGACTCGTCTTAGCACCTTGCCCGCTAAATCTCATTATTATGATTTTCGGCTTTATTTCTCAATTCTTCCTACATACTTTTTTCCTATCTTGAGCATCATGTTACCCCGTACATCAAATGTATTATTATTATGTCTATGTTTTATATTTTAGATGCTATGCTCTGTCTACAGTGTCTTGTTATTCATTTCTTACGTTGTGTTTTCAGAATCAAAATGGGCGACAAGAAAGCCGTCATTAAGAATGCTGATATGTCCGAGGACATGCAACAAGATGCTGTAGACTGCTCTAGTCAAGCTCTTGAAAAATACAACATTGAAAAGGACATTGCCGCTTATATCAAGAAAGAATTCGACAAAAAATACAACCCAACATGGCATTGCATTGTGGGAAGAAACTTTGGTAGCTACGTCACACATGAGACCAAACATTTCATCTACTTCTACCTTGGACAAGTTGCCATTCTTCTCTTTAAATCTGGTTGATCATGTGACAGCAGAATAAATTTGAATCTCTTCCAATTGTCAGACATAGCTTTCATATGGTACCGTTATCATTAACAATAGTGACATTTTCATCTGGTGGCTTCTCATTGTGACGTAGTATATGACGTCATCCTACGGTGCATTTGGAACTGCTCGGCAAACAATGTATGTATAAAGGGACTACTTCATTTATGATCATTTTGGAGTTGGTTCAAGTTCTGCTGTTATTATCTTATTAACTTACTTGTATTTTGTTCTTGGACACCATTTGTTGACCAACATGTTACGCGAGTGTTACGTCCTTATGACGCCGTAAATGTGGTGTTAGAAACTCTACGTGATATCAAGTAACAAATATAACCGAATGTGATTTTTATCCTGAGATTAGAAGTGTTCAACTTTTGACTGTTCATATCTATACATTACAACTAGTTTGTTTATACTTGTTTATTTATTGACATCAAATTTACTTTTTACAAATCAAGATACCAATTGAAGCATTTTTGTAGATATTATATATTTATACCGAATAAAAAACAAAATGTTTACATGTTTATGCGTCACTTAATTCAATTTATCCAATATTTAATGAAAACTGAAAATGAATCAGTAAGAATGGTGGGATGTATCCTTGTATTGTGGATTTTTTTATTCTACACAGTACATTTATGAGAATATGTTATAGAAAAAGTACTGCGCACAGCAATGACTCACAGAACAGAGTATAGGCGTTCAGCACATATGTATACAGTCAAACTGTGTACAAAAGGGACAAAGGGAGAAGAAAAAATAACTGTCTCTATGCTCGCTTATCCTGGATGTGGTATCATTGATTTTTGTACAGTAAAAACTCAATATGAAGACCACAGCACTTAGTACGAGAAAATCGTAGAGAAGTCGATGTATATCGCTGGGTACTTGCGATACCGATATTGTGGTACGGGCAGATCGATATGTAGCGCGGTACAGATATGTATCGCGGTTCAGACGGGCCGATACGATTTTTGAAACTTTTTATCAATACATTCTTATCAAACAATAGTTTTGGTGCCTTCTGACTGTAGAAAACATTAACCGAACACTCGCTATTTCAGAAATGAGTCAAAACGTCTAGGAACAGATTTATTCTTATAGGATTGATCTTTATATTTTCATTTCGACAGAAAATTAGTCTGAAAAACTGTATCGCTGGAAGCCTATGCTGATAGAGAGACGAAATATCGCTACAGGAACATATCGTGATGTATCGGTTATACCGTGACCATCTCAGGCACAAGGAATGTATCACGATATAATCGGTTATGCCGCAAGCCATATTAGATACGAGGTACCGCAACAGGAATATATCGCGATATATCGGTATACCACAAGAACACTAAATGTTATAACGACATGGTAAAACGTACACATATATTCAAGTAACACTTTGAATCCAAACACATACTCCAAGCATCTGCTCCACACTTACAATCATTTACACGTTTACGGAGGTATATCAAATCATTATTTACTCAGCTAGTGACAAAAACTGCTGCAACTAAAGCCAGAACCGCATTAAAACAAAATGATAAACGAGTGGTGACAAAGAACAGAAGAACTATATAAGATTTGATGTATCTTCAGTGAAGTTCATAATACAAGTAATTATCATCAATCATACGACAGCTTTACGATTTTTTTGCTATTTAATGAAAATTGTGTTTGAGCTCCAATCGATGATTTGAATTTATTTTAACACAATGCGTTCGCTGTCAGAAATTAACAACATCGGATGATACCGGATGTTCTAACCGACTGAAGTTCAATATTTCTGTAACTCATTCACTAAAATAACAGTGTTCATATACGTACTGAAACCTCCATGTCACCACTTTGAGATCGCATCCAACCCAGAACCAGACAAATAGCGCATAATGAAGAAGCTGTACAGCCAGCTTATGGAAGGACGGTGGCTCCACCTAGACAGGTCTTCCTCCACCTTTATGGTTGGAAACGTCACCAAATGACCTTGGGTGTTGATGTGACGAAATATAGAATTTACATACACTTAAATTGTTTATTTGACAAATCTGGAAAGTTACCATACGTAATACAGAAACGGTTTGAATCCGACAACAAAATTTTAGCGTAAATTATTTGGGGGGGGGACAACAAATATTGCTTTGGTCTCACGATAGAAAGAAACAACCGGCGTTAGTCTCGCTATAAATACCCTTAAGTTTGGTATTTAGGTAGAAATAGTTTCATAGTCATGTACTATTGACAAGATCCTCCTTCATGAAATTAAACAAGAAAAAAAGCAGGAAAAAAACACATACAAAAATCCCAATGTCCCCCAAAATGCACCTTCTACAAAACTCACCAGCCAAAAACCATCCCAACACTTTGGAACATACAAAAATGGAGGTTTTAATCTACAGGTATAAACCAATTTTAATCTACAGGTATAAACCAATTTTAATCTACATGTATAAACCAATTTTAATCTACAGGTATAAACCAATTTTAATCTACATGTATAAACCAATTTTAATCTACATGTATAAACCAATTTTAAACTACATGTATAAACCAATTTTAATCTACAGGTATAAACCAATTTTAATCTACAGGTATAAACCAATTTTAATCTACAGGTATAAACCAATTTTAATCAACAGGTATAAACCAATTTTAATCTACATGTATAAACCAATTTTAATCTACATGTATAAACCAATTTTAATCTACATGTATAAACCAATTTTAATCTACATGTATAAACCAATTTTAATCTACAGGTATAAACCAATTTTAATCTACATGTATAAACCAATTTTAATCTACAGGTATAAACCAATTTTCTACATGTATAAACCAATTTTCATCTACATGTATAAACCAATTTTAATCTACATGTATAAACCAATTTTCAACGTAAATTGCAAACCGTCTGGGTGCGTGTGGACAGACGGTGTTTTATTCATCTATCACAACTGGGCAGTTATGTTCAATTTTCTGCTTTAAATTAACGTTAAGTACTGGCTTCATGATACTCGGACAGGCATACACATGGCAAAGCAACACCCTTAGGGAGAAGCAAAATCATGTTGTTCTTGTGAGGTTGTTGCTCTAGAGAGGCTAATTTATTTGTTAAATCGTACAGTGGGAAAAAATCGTAGTCTTCTTGCAGGGAGGTTATTGCTCAAGAGAGGGCAGCTCTGGAGAGGTTCCACTGTATACACATGAATCAGACATTGATACAAATGATATCAATATCTTCCCAATAAAACACAAAATGTTGTATAAACTGTAGAACATCCTCGTTAACTTTATTGTGGTCAAAAACTACACAAAATAAACTTCAACACATCTGATATACGTGTATGTTTGGTAATGTTTTCAAACCAAAAGTTACAGTGTATGTTTTTAAGGGGGAGCAATAAACCGATATATCGGGATTCTTCGATGAATTTTTTCGGCCAGAAATCTGAATTTATCCAAAGAAATTGTTGAAATTATCGAAATAAAAAACATTGTCAGTGAGAGATGGTTTACATAACACTAGATTGCATTTTTCCGGACTGTTAATGTGTACCATATGGTTCTCCCAATTCCATGCACTTGTAATACATGTATACGTACATCAATATGACATTGCACAACTGTATTTTGTGTATTTTGGTTAACTATAGCTTTCTTGTATCTGCAGAGCTCTTCATCAATAATGGTAAATACGCAAGTGAGTAAATTTATGTATTCACCGTGAAAATATGTCGCAATGTTAGAGCATACTAAAAATCTTACTGAAGATATCCAATGAATACGGCCAAAGTGCAGTGCATTAGTCGAGTTTTTTATGAAATAATCAAATTTCTATCGGTGTATACTCATTTTAACCAAACAGCATCTTCAGAAAGATTCTTATAAAGATATTGGGTTTTATATTCTCGGAAAAGCACTGTAAGTAATATAATTATTGTTATCCGCTTTGATTAACACTTGTGTGTCGACGTTGAAAAAAAGGAATACCTCATATGCTGTTGTTACATACATATCACGTGTTTTACAGCTTAATTTAGATCCGGTGCGAACATCTACTGACTATCTGATTTTATTGTGCACTGGTATGTGTGTATGCTGCACATAGATTTCTATTGTTTCTTGTTTTATTGCCATCAGTACGCAAGTTGTGTTTTGAGACAACTTTTTACATGAACTGCGCGGAGACAGTCGCTTACGTGCTTGATTTTTTATGCGAAACTCCTCGCTTTGCATGTTTTAACTTAACAAGCAACTTCTGAAAACACTTCCTGCATGATGGAAATTTATCTAAAATTGTTTAGTTAAAGTCCTCTGTCCGCATCTGCTTCTAGGCTATAAATGTTACTACAGTCATACCACGCGCATCTATTTACCTAAAGATTCAACTTCAAAGTAATTCTAATCTAAAAATGTCCGCTTATTTAGTCTACTGGCTATTTATACGCGGTAAAAATATGTTGTTGTATTTTGTTTAGAATATTACAATGAAAATAACATACGTGCAGCTGTGATTACAGGAAATACCCACTAAACTTTACATTGATTTCACAGAATTACAACATGCAAACGTTTTGCACGAGCGT
Organism: Lutraria rhynchaena; assembly: GCA_008271625.1. Taxonomy (NCBI): domain Eukaryota; kingdom Metazoa; phylum Mollusca; class Bivalvia; order Venerida; family Mactridae; genus Lutraria; species Lutraria rhynchaena. The sequence continues at coordinate 55,126 of VIBL01000049.1, forward strand.
TGATGAGTCATGCATGCGCTTGTAAGTGTATAAAGTACATATATATGTGTGTGTTTCTACTTATGACTCAACAACTCAACAACCTAATTTGAGTTACGATTTTAATTAAACCCTTGCGTTTAGTTTTCTTTCACGCTGCGCTTGTATTCAACAATGTACAGTAAAACCTCGATAATGAGACCAATAACTTCCATATAATTCAACTTGATAATGAGACCAACTCATTATTACGACCGATTTTTCGGATCTCATTATCGATGTTTTACTGTAGAATATTCAAACCTAAAAATACCTGTTTGTTAACACTACCACGGTTCTTCTTTTAAGAATCATAACAGAATATCTTCTCAAGAATATACACAACATGCATTTTATTATGAGTTATCTATCTTGTATAATGTCACATTGTTCTAATTATATAATGCTGTCACGTCTCTTTCACGCCTGGACAAATAACCGTTTAATGTTACCCCCGCCCCTAATTTCAGAATCAAAATGACTGACAAAAAAGCTGTTATCAAGAATGCTGATATGTCCGAGGAAATGCAGCAAGATGCTGTAGACTGTGCCACACAGGCCCTCGAGAAATACAACATTGAAAAAGATATTGCCGCTTACATCAAGAAAGAATTCGACAAAAAATACAACCCAACATGGCATTGCATTGTCGGCAGAAACTTTGGTAGCTACGTCACCCACGAGACCAAACATTTTATCTACTTCTACCTAGGACAAGTTGCCATTCTTCTCTTCAAATCTGGTTGATCACGTGGCCTGTCCATTTTACCACGTGACCGTTAAAGTAACGGAAAGAAATACCAAATACCAAAACCTTTTCTGAGAAACCATTATTTTACGAAATATGTGACGTCACACCGATTTTGGAACAGTGGAATCTCTTTATTTATTATTATTGAAACCCTTGTATTTCGGACTTTTCCTTTGACCAGGGGAGTACGAATGTACTGAGGTTTCACTGTATACAATGTGCATTATTGCCAATCCAAGAACTGTATCGGATGCCATTTAAGATGTTCGCCCATTTCGTATACTTGTACCGTAAACTGTGTTAAATGTGCGCCTTGAGTTTATAAAATATCCAAAAGTAATCACTTTAAAGATGTTTTCTGTTGACGGACAGGCAGTAAAATTATTCATCTGTGTTAAGGTTATCTTTTTATTTTAATGTACGACTCGAATCTTGCATAATAAATTTTAAATGAGTGTATACACTGAGCCGAAGTTTTGAACGTTCACCTTGTATTTGATAGCCCTGGAAGAAAATAATTAAACACACTCGTTTGATTATCAGGTGAAATTTTAAAATATTCAATCATACATTTACTTTCAATTCTCGATTTCTTTGTATAGATCGATTGCAAGTATTGTCAAACATTAAAATTAATTCACTTATTTGGGGGCGTTCAGGAATCAAGGGTTAATTAGTGGATGTGTAAAAATTCGACCAAGTGTACATTATATTTTTTTTTAATTTGGGGTGGCCATTAAAACGTAAGCTGACAGTATGTCGTTATTGTTTACATGATTATCTGATGATTTCATTGTAATATATTCTTTAATTTAAATATCTGTCACATGTTTAAATAAATCTTGTTAAACATACATTTAAAGATTATTTTGTATTATACAAGGCCATTTCGGCTTGGCTGTAAATCGTCGAACGACTTAAATTATTTTTCTATCATCGTAGCGGAATTCAGAAGACAACAAAAAATGCATGCCATTATAATCTTCTCGCGAAAAGCGAAAGAAGTGTTGGGATGCCGATTTTGAGTCCGGACACTGCAATCGAAATGAAAGGTTTATTCAGTTAAAATATCCATTTGTCCATCCGTCCGTCCAACCGTCTGTCCACTTCGGGTTAAATTTGATTAAAATTTGAGTACAGGTAAGATTTGAGACAGTACTACTACAGATTTCATTAAATCAAAAATTTGGTTTTTTGTCGACAGATTTGAATATTTCTTGCCAGAAAAGTGTCGACATTTTCTCAATGTTCGGTATTTTCAGATGAAACTTTTGTTTCCGTATCAGAAAACATGACTCATGATATTAAGACAAAACATCAAGTGGTCGGATATTATATATTTTACATGCGCTGTTGCATTGCGCGTCATTCGATCACACTTAAAACCATTTCCAATAGTAAAGTACTGGTAAAGATTCCAGAAAATTGGTTAGGTTAACTTCCTACCGGAATGTAAGGCCTAACAAGGTTTATTTCCTGTCACATGCCCAAAACATATTTTTTACATATATCGGCAACACTGTATAGGCATATGTACGCCGTAATATTAATGACTTGTGAAAATTACAATATAGCACTACGATTCGGACGCCGAAAAAACTTAGGTCGGCAGGTAAAAAATTGTGTTGGTCGGGTAACCGGAAACAAACGTTTTTAGGCCTAACTGAAATAATGTTGAAAACTGAGCTAAACACGTCAAAAATGAAAAAGTATAAACAAAAAAAATATTTAAATTCTAATGTGCAGGAAGCAGTGAACTATTATAACCTTTGTTCATGTGATGAAATAATTCGGGTTTTACTGTATGGAAGTGTGGCTTATCCACGTTTATACGTCAAACATGTTACATGGGGACACGCACAATTTCAAGGGTCTAAGTTCCGTAATCATGCTATCAACTTGATAATCATAATCTTACGAGTCAAACTTCAAAGTGTATCATTTCATACATTAGAATTCAACACTAATATTTTTAAATGTCAAAACTCAAACTTGGTCACAACTGAATATTCATGCCACGTGATCAAGCCTGTGGTGATGAGAAATGATGTCACGTGATCAAATCTGTGCTGATGATAAAATAGTGTGACGTGATTAAATCTGTGATGATGTGAAAATGGTGTCACGTGATTAAAAGTCATCAAAGGCTTTCATGTAGAGGTTTATTTCATAAATCATATCAGTAAATGTGTGCTGAAGGCTTGTCTTTATTCACAGATGACCGTTAAATCAGGTTTTGTTGTAATTACACTTTATTATCGCCGCGAGATGCAAGATTTCAAATTATACCAATAAGGATGAGAAAAACGATACAAACATGTGATGCAGACAGGACGAAAATTTTCAAATTCCTGTTCTCAAGGACATTTTATAACAATAGCTACAGCTTTGAGGGAGGATGAGAAATTCTCAAGTTACAAAAAAGATATTTCTTGCACGGTAAAGATAACATCCTTATTGTCACGACTTTCTTGACACTGAAACAATTTTATCTGAGTTTGACAATCAAAACCCCATCTTTATTGAAAACACCTCACATTAAAATGAATACACATCAAACTTATTAGTTTTTAAATTTTAACAATGTTCTCTTTATTGAAATTAATCGAGTGAAGTAACAACTGCGTGGAAGTAGACAGACTTTGGGTTGTGATAAAATCTGTCAGCTGTATGTAAAATATACGTCTAGTTTTTTTTGTAGATTGTGACATAAATATGTTCTAAAAAGTTGCACATTCCCAACATTTGGTATGGTCCGTAGGGAAGGTAATTAGTATGATCATGCGTTCGACTTACAACCGAAGAGAGGTTGGTTTTAAACCCGTTCAGATTTCATAAAGTTTCATGAAGACAAGTCTTAAACTCGTATTTACAGGCAAATTTTGATTACAAAAGTCGTTGTTCATAATAAAATTGGACAGGATTAAAATGTTTTGCACCTCTATAACTGCTGAGTATAATGGCTATTTATTTTTCAATTCACACGGTCCATTTGATTTGACTCAGTGTGTGACTATCAACCAGAGCCTTGATGACTTGTTAGCTTGTAGAACGTTATTTTAGATATAGTTTGCCGGTAAATCTGAAGTTAACATCTCTAATTCATGACACAGACATGTACTCGTTATGTAATAGTGTAATGCATGCATCTATAATACAATAATTATAGCAGCTGCCCAGAAACATGAGCACAATGACAGACAAAACTGTGAGAGTTTTGTCTGTCATTGGTTGATACGGACATATGTGCATGACATATGTGATGACAATTCTGAATAGACATAAGGAAGGATATTCTACAGCATCCACAGCAAATTTCAAAGTACAAAAATATTTGGTGACAAATCGGATTTCCCAAGTTATATGTACGGCCTAAAGATGTTGGTTACACTCCTGACGATAGCGGCGTGGGAAAAATAAATCTGGCTGAAAAAAGACGTCAGAAAACTTAATTCAATAAAATGCTGAAAGCTTAACAATTTAAAGAGTAAAAATGGAGTTATGTTATCGCGCATTTCCAAACAATTTTATACAAAGTTGTTATATGACCTGTATACAAGATTACAGACTGGTCAGTCAAGATTTGTTTGCATAAGTATGAACTAACTAGGACTGTAGATTAAACAAAGAATGTCATTTATTTAGGGCGAACCTGCATCCGCCTTTCCCTCCAGTTATTCGTGTAATGAAGTATTTTCATGTTGACAAGTCAATGTTTATACGTTATGTTAGTGAACATGTTAACCAGACATTTTAACATACGAGAAATTAATCAAATGCAGAGAAAGGCGTCTTATTTTGACAGGGTTAAGGACAAAACGTTAGAAGGTAAACTTATTACGCAGATGAATTTATGATAGCAACGCGGATTCACTTTATCGTAATTTGGCCATTGGCCCAGCGTAATAAAACCGTTACAGATGAGGAAAAAAATGCAAACTTCTAAAAATAAACAAGAGTCAGTGACTGGATCGTAACTCCCATAGAATTTGATTGGTACTGTGCGTCGCATTGAATTTATCTTCGAACAGAGTGTCTAATAAATAATGGATTTCCCCTCGAGTTGAAAGTTTGACGTAATAAAATTTAAAACCATGTCTGAAAGTTTCCCCGCCGATCTAATCGATTAATTGCGCTGTCTGTTCAGGATAGAGAAATGTTGAATATATGCAATAAATATCAATTTGAAAAGATCTGCATTTGATACCAGGAACAAACGCAGACAATAAAAGTTTCATGAGTAATACGCATAAACATTTCAGTCTTTCGTCGTATGGTTTTAATTCCCTTTAAATATTCTTTAAAAGTGAAAAAATAACAGTCTTACAAAAGAACTGAATTGCCTTCGAATACGTATAATATTTTTTACTGGGAAATTTCATTTTTCAACCAATTTTCGGGCTAACATACCATACTGTGAAGAAAACTAGCATTAGCGGTAATTTAGAGTAATTTAATAAATTTCTCTACTACGATGTTCAAGCTGGGTTATTCTAGACATAGTGGAATCTAGCGGAAATCTTCTAATTTAGAGTACAAAAATACGTTTTCCCTTAATCTGTTTCTGAGGCGAAGATAAGGTTAGGAACGCCCAGACGTCCAACAGGGATTGGGAACTTCCGCTCTTCAAGAAAAGCCAATGTTCTCAGGGGACTTATTATTACAATCATGTGCTTAGACTTGGATTGATAACAATTTATCAACGATCAGTAATTCTGAACGTCAGATATACTTCTTTATTATCAATTGATCCACGAACCTGCGAATTCTTGGCATATCAGAGAATATATACCTGTATTATATGAGAATTGAACAAACAAAACGAAATATTTTCTTATCAGAACATATGTTCTTTACAGAAAACGATACAGCAGGCGTGTGCACGCTCCCAAAAATGTTTTATTCAGAATTTGTTGCCATTCAACCGACTAGGTACGGAATCAGCCGAGGCGCTCCGAATGAATTTGTTGCAACAAAGGCACGTGCGGCAATATAAAAATGAGTAAATACCAGTCTAGCAGAGATTACACGAGGCAAAACGCAACAATTTCGGCATTCGTACTTCCGAATTTTGAAACTCAATGTACGATTTTAAAATGGCTCTGACACGACACCATACTTACGTAACATTTTATACTTGAATCTTGTTTGTGAAAATTCGTCTGCACAATTTCAAGAAAAGTATTGCTCCTTATTGATCCATACATGTACCTTCTATCTGCGTGAATGCTGATGCTGCACTCATAGATGTCATGTGATAATACACCAGCGAACATTATGTCAGAGAAATAACGGAAATCCTTCTCTGACCTGATCTCTTCTCCAGGGAAGAAATGTTAAAATTGTTTAGTGTGAAGAAACTTTGCAGCTAGAGTTATTTTAAGACAGAAACGACCTAAATATTCATTGGTACAAGGATTTAAAACCATAGAAGCCGTCCCAGTTTCAGAAATATTTTCAGACGAAGATTTTCCCAAGTCGAATATTCCGTTCCTTGTGAAAAAAGACAGCGTCACAAATTGACAAACCAGTGATAGTTATGGCATTATGTCTAAAAACAGAACAACCATCATCCATTTTGAATGGCTGAGTTTTTTTTAATTAAGAACAAAACCTTGAAAATTTGGGATTTTCTAAGACAGCTCAGATCGTTCACATGACTGATTACCACAAGGCCTACGTCAAAGTTAATAAAACTTGAGATTGGTCTCCAATCTGGTCAGTAATTGGTGCTAAATTGGACAAAATACAATGTTCAGTCTACACTAAAGCATGTCTTTAACATCCACAGTAAAGAAAATACAGGCATAAGGTTATCATTAAAAAATTTTCTTTGCTGTTATGTGACCCAACCTTTTAACAATGGTAAGGTGTGCATTTTTTAGATATTTTTTTGTTAATATTATATCCTCGTACTAAAAACCAAAAGCTAGAAAAAAGAACAAAAAAAATTTCCTCAAAATAATATAATAGTTTTTTGACGCCCTATTTTTGTATGAGTCACTTGTGTAACTGCAATCCAAAAATAAATCAAGAAACTATTGAAATAAATAAACAAAAAACAAAAATTGAAATTATATAATCACAGACATAAAACAGACATGCAACTCAATAGTATCTAGTCAACAGTACATATGGAACTTTCAATAATATTACAATTCTTAACCCAGTGATGTAACAGATCATTCATATAAACACAGCAAGCTAACAACAATGCTTCATAGACCAGGGGTGTAGCTAGCCCATTCAAAATGTGGATATATGGATTCATAACCGGGCTAAGGAAGTGGTAAAGGGAATGGCCCCCTCTCCTTGAAAACAATTCAAAACAATGGTGCAATATGGCGCTAGAAGTACATTCTTCTCAGGTGCTTGGTTGAGTTATTGCCCTTGTTGAAAAATATGAATATAAAATTTTCAAGATAATGCAATTTGACCTATATTTTTGTTTATCACACAAGATTGATGCTGCATTTTGCCTGTTTTTACCATCAGTTTTCACTGAAATGGATACACTCTTGTTTAAACTTTGAAAAGTGGCTACTCCCATATAGACTTTAATGCATATTTTAAAGGGACAATATCTCAAAGTTTTGTCATTATTTTTTTTGAAATCTCACAGTAAATCATTTTCTATTATGGAAACCTATAAAATTTATGAACGTTTCCAAAATCTATCTACTCCTTGTTGAGATAATGATTTTGGATTTTAGGGATGTAACACTTTAATGCTGAACTTGTATGAAAAGTTTTTATAATTATGCATAGGAATGTCGAGGATCAGTCAAAAAAAAAAACAAATTCCAAAATTTTGAATTTCGACATAAGAAATATTTGTGACTCATCTCAATTTTCAAAATACATCAAACACACACATTCTATAGAAAATTTGCAAAATAATGAATATTTCAGAACAAAGCCCACTGCATTCATAGATGACACAAACAGAATTTTGCAAAGTCAATTAAATTTATACGTATACACAGAGTTGAATTTCTAAATATCCACCTCATGAAACTCAATTCTTAAAAGAACCCAAATAAGTGAACGAATTCTTATACTTAAAGAGATCTATGCAAAGAAATCAAGCATTCAAAGTAAATGTTGGATTGAAAATATTAAAAGTCCACCTGGTCATCAAACGAGTGTGTTCAATGATTTTCTTCTAGAGCTAAAAAATACAACGGGGACGTTCAAAATTTCAGACTCATTGTAGTCTAATCTAAGTTTTCGTTTAATACAAACACAATTAAAACACTTATAACAAAATCAAAGCCTAACATTAAATTGACAGATTTTGTTTACAAATTTACAGTCAGTTTTAAGAATTGAAATAAGCCTTCAATTAAATGCTTGTCATTAAAAAAAAAAAATAATTTTTTCATTCAAACCAGTTTCATAGTCCTGAATATCTTCCTTTAAACCATTTCAGATCTCAGAGATATTGACAGTATATATGTACATAAATAGTAACATTATACTAACATTTATAAATAACAAGTATCATGTTCAAGGAAATTTATCAAAGATTACAATATAATATCTTTTTAAAACATGTGGAAATCTATCAAAAGTTTAATTACATCATATTACACATCTTTGTACCAACTAGACACCAGTAGTAATTATATATGTTTGTTTGTTTTTTCCACTGGGTTCTAAAGCCACAAAACATCCAGTGTCATTTTGCGACATGCCAACTTTAACAGTAGAGGAAGGGCCCAGATATACATGGGAGTAGAATCACCACACTAACGTAAGCCAGTTGAACGGCTACCTCACTTGTGAAATTTGTCTGGTCCAGGCTGGATTCCAACTCATAGCTATGATGGGCTTGAATTAAAATATTAAGGGATCCATCGTTGATTCATTAAGTCTGTCGATATTAGTCTTTACATACAAAACAAATTTTACAGTTTTTAGAACAAGAGCCATGCTGACACATTAGAGGTTTCACTATATTGCATTGGCTGATGTAAATCACTAATTTAAGGGCTGTAAGTTGAACAATAAGAAATAAAATCAAATTTCTTATCTGTTCAGGTTTCCTGACCATGTACATTATTCATATGGTCAATAATGGAAGATTTTACACATTTCAATGAGAGATTGTCTTTGAAAATATCATAAATATCAATCATAGTTAATTTATTGGTACACATCAACTCTTCAGAGTCATTTACAAAACACAATAAACATACACATTATATAACAACAATATTTTACATTATGCAAATAAACAAAATATATATTTCTGAATTTCCTAATCAACTGTGTGTGTGTGTCTTTTTTTTCAACATAACTACTACAGTTGTAAAATAACATAAAACTATACAGTAAGACTTTTATAATTGACTGTACAGTTTAAATTCTCAGATGAGTTTCTGCACTGCACTACACTGAATCCAAAGTAAAAATCAATACACAGTACAATCTAGATATTGATAAAACTTTCAGACCTCAAGAATCTGTCCTAATAATGAGGTGGTCTCATTATCAAGTTGAAGTATAGGATATTATTGAGATATTGAAAACCAGTCCGAAAATAAGCCTTGTAATGACAAGGTAGTCGTACTATAGAGGTGGTCGTACTATAGAGGTGGTCGTACTATAGAAGTGGTCGTACTATAGAGGTAGTCACTATGTGAGGATTTACAGTACCTTTAAAACTACAGCTTGAAGCCGGAGTGGATGGCAACCACTCCGAAAGTGAGATTTTCATACGTCACTGCATTAAACCCACAACTCTCCATTAATTCTTTGAAGTCTTCCTGAAAACATAAAATATTGATACTAAAACATAAAACAACAAGAAATTATGACCCCAAAAACAATTTGTTAATGAATTTAGCATGAACATTGGGCTAAATGAGATTTAAATGGTAGCTGTGACAACCACGTATTCCGCATTTATTTACATTAATTCCATATACAGTACTGCTACAATTGAAAGCATTCAACCTTATTGATTTATAATTATGTGTTTTGTGGAAGTGGTATGCATTCACAGGAAAAACCATCTCAGGTTTGTTACTACAGCCTGTGAGTACAGATATTCAGCATACAGACGCAGGTCTTTGTTGCCATGGAAATCTTGATGAATATTGACTTGTGATTCTCTAGGGAAAGCACTGGTTTAGCATAATTACATACACTTCAACAATTTCTGTGAGTCTATGGTGTAGGAGAAGACAAAATTGACTGCAGCAAACATGATGTGTCATTTTCAGCACATTATATTTAATCCATGTTTTCAATTATAGTATTAAGTTACAAACATGAAAATCATACAGACAGAATATGTTCAAAAGTTGTTCCAGATTTTAAATTCAGTTTGTCAATTCTAACAAGAACTAATCATGACGCAAATTTTTCAAAAAGAAATGAAAACTTATGGTCAAAAAGGTACATAATGTATTAGGTCAGATTTATATCAATATGGATCAATTCCTTAACCATTAATTTTTACTTCATATAAGCAAATACATGAATAGCATTTTCCCATTATATGATAATAATAATGTTCTTTATTTCCAATGAGGCTAGGAAAAGAATAGTGATGTTCACAAATACTTCACTGAAAAAATAGAGTAGGTAGGTTGAAAAATGTTTCCTTTCAAATTTTGTTTAACCTTTTCATACTCTGGAGGTACATTCTGTCCCTAAATAATTTCATACATCAGATTTTGCCATTAGAAACGTTAGGACTGGCACCAAAAAATATGGTTGGTCAGTTAATAATAATTTTCTGGCCTGATGACAAAATATGAATAGTGAAAGAGTAAGCCATTTGTAACAATCATTGTACACATTTCTTTGTTTTGATAAGACGATGTGTTAATTAAAATCACACCTTCAAGTTTGTGGCCAACAATGAACATATTTATTTGCCTATTCTGGAAACCATGGTTATACATACCTGACAGGGAAATTGTCGTATACTCTCTACTAGATATTTGTACGAATCCCAGTCAGCTGCCAGAACCTGACCAAGTACCGGAATAACTTGAAAAGAATATTCATCATACACACTGTAATGATAGAAAAAAATCATATATAAATTGGTAACATACTTAGCTGTACAACGAAATCACTAGTACTGTATTACCTCCCTTGGCAGTACAGTAAAACTCCTATATTGAGGACTGTTATTGCTCTGGAGAAATATTATGGCAGAAAGTTCTTGATAGTTGAGTCATACAGGAGTGGAGATAAAAGTATGCATGAACAGGTTGTATTTGCAGAATTTTATTTTTTTCATAATTGTTAGACTTCTTTGATACGTTCCACAACTCAATAGAAACAGTAGGTATCAGGTTGACCAATAAAGAACACAGAAATGAAGGAACCATGCTCTACCTTCGTATGACAGGATTTGGTACCCGGCTGAACTCCAGACACATAAAGCGACCACCTGGCTTCAACACTCTGTATGCCTCTTCAACAACCTAAAAATGTGGACATCATATGCATGTGTAAGAGACAAAAGATTATCATCGAATAAAATACAAACCATATGCATTAATTAGTTTGTAAGACAGACAGAAACATTATAATAGCAAAGATTACAAGTTTGACCATAAAAATAAATATTTTGATTCAAATAAATCTGAGATTTCAGGAAATATTGATAATATTTTTACAATTATTACAGTGAGAAGTATCGATCTTGCTCATTTAAACTGCAACATATTTTTCGAAACTGCTCAGCAAATTTAAAATTTGTGGTAAAAAGTACATGATAAAATATATTTTTTTTAAATCAGTAGAAAGATTGGTCAGAAGACAGGAACTAAATCAACTGTAAAATAAATATTTATTCTTGCTTTTCTGCTGAAAACCTACTTTGTCAATATGCGTACAGTTCCTAATTCCAAATGCTATAGTGTATGCATCGTACGTATTATCAGCGACCGGAAGACATTCAGCATTTCCTTTTAACCAAGAAATACCTGCAAACAATGAGAGCAATTAAAGACAATGACATATGAATTTCACTAAATATTGTAGTTCATTGAAAGGATTTCCATAAGCTTTGTGATATAACAAAATTGTTCAATCCCCCAATGTAAGACCATAAAAAATAGAGGTCAAAACAATGCCTCCTGAAGTGTCTTGTCTTGGAACAAAGCCATAAGGGGTTTAAACTAGTTTTGAAAGCCCAACCTCACACATGCAGTCAGCCACAAACAATCAGACAGGGTTACAGAAAACATATTTCCAACTAGTTAACAGTAAATGTGTAAATTTTATCATGCTAAATAAATGACCACAGGACTTTATCAAACATTGACTCATCACAGAAGAAGTGTTTTCTATTTTGTTTCAAATATGGTACAAATACATGCAAGATGTGTGGACACTCACTTTCACAAAATGTAAAATAAATACAGAATAAAAGTCATCCACAATGGTTGAAATAAAATCATACCACTGTAAATTCCAGCTTCTGGTGCTCTGGACTTGCCAACTTCTAACATTGACTGGTTTATATCACACACTGTCACATGACTAGCTTGTGACTGGTTACCTAGCAACCCATCAGAATCATCTGAGGATTCAGAACTGGATGTAGACTCGTCAGGGTTATAATTAGTAGTGAAGTCATATGGAACACCGATATCAACATCCTGTTGACCATTGGCATAATTCAAAAATCTGAATGCAATGTCCCCTGAAACAAGAAGAAATGGAAAATTTTCCACTAATGATAGTGATAAGCCTTCTTACCAGAAGATCTTATAACAAATATGTTAATTTAATTATCTATCAGAAGAGTAAAGACTGGTATACCTTGCTTGCTATTTATGATTGATGTAATAACTGATTCTTCAAGTCATATTGCTGTAAATAAAAAATGAATCTACACGAAAAATCAGGAGTGAATGATGCATTTATTATCAGAGTCAGATTCAAAACGTCAATGATCTCATTCACACAACTATAACTTCACAATCAGGCCTAATTTAAAATATTATTTGTTTGCCTTTGCGGACCAACACACCAAAAAACTGCCAGTCTGAAAAATCTATCACTACAAATTGAATGCACATTATTTATAAAATTTTCTTTCTAATTACTGAAAATATTTCCTCCAGTTTCATGGCCAATGTTAACTTATATAATATAAAAATTAATACTCCGACAGGCTGACCCAGTCCAAAAACGTGTGGTCAGCAATGGCAAACATGCAATCTTTTTAACAAAAATTTAATTAATAATCAAGAGAAATTTACCAGTTCCTCCAGCTACATCAATAAGCTTTGTCCCTTGTTTTGGAGCTAGTCTTCGTATAAAATGATCTTTCCACAGTCTGTGAACTCCCACACTCATAGCATCATTCATCAAATCATATTTATCAGCCACATTTTTAAACACAGAGTACACTGTAATGAATGATGATACATGACAGTTCATATAACAACTAGGAGCTACAGGAGATTTCACATGTTCCAGACAACAGACTGAAAAGCCTGAGGTAGTAATACACTATCACAATGCAATGTATACTACCATTTGAACAACATTTGAAAATGAGGTAAGAAGTCATAACCGTGTATGCTATTTCGGCTTTTTGCTACTATAAATGTTATACAACAACTTCTTCTAGGCGATTTATCGAAATAAACATTCATTGCTCAAACAAGTAATCAAAATCTAGCAGTTTACAGACAATCAATAACAAGTAACAAATGATTTATAATTACGTAAATCTGAAAATACGATACGTCAATATCCGAAAAAATCCACTTAGCTGGAGTTACCTTTTTCTTCTTTCTCTTCTTCTGTTACAGTTTGAAACCCAAAGTGCGTAGTCTTCTTTGAAGATTCTTCACTTGTAGAATCTGATTCTCTAATATTTGTGTTAGACAACAGCCTAACAGCGCGTCTATTGGCGAATTTCTTCACCAGTACTCTCAATTTAAACCTTGTCAAGGAGGCTGCCATTTTGAAAATTGTTAAAACTCAGTATCCGTACGTCCGGTATTGACTGATGCAACTCGAACCACTGAGTATCAAGAAACTTTTTGATTTGTTGATCAGAATAGAACAGAACAATACTGTATTGGTAATAATTATCACTTATAATTTTAATAAATATAATTAACAATACATGGGAATAAATGCAACTGAATACAGTTTACTGTTTCAAAACAGAATAAGTTACAAAGTATCGGTTCATAAACTCGCATGAGCTTTCATTGCCATGTGTAACATTTGCTGAAATAACGAATGTTACCTTGTCAACAGCACACACAATCTACAGAAATCAAACCTGTAGAATCAGTTACAAATCTACACAATATGGCGCAATTTTTATCCTGTATTTTTAAAAATCGAGGCCTTTTCCGAAAATAAATTATAACTACATACATTGAACACAGCTATAAATAAATAACGAGATTCAAAAATTGAACAAAATGAAAGACAACACCCTCCAGTATCAACCTATATCTTTCACCATAAAATGAGAGTGAAACGAACGATAACTCTGTTTGATAGATAGTAACGTAACGTAAATTACGTCAATCAGACGTTTTAATGACTGTGACGTCATTCTTGGATACACCGTAAACACAAACAGTAACGATGGCGCGCGGGAAGCGGAAAGTCACGATAATACATGTAAAATCTGCACCAACTAATAAACAAGAGGTTATCAACCTGGTTAAACTTGCGAATGTAACAAACGACAAAACTTCCAGTGAAGAAAAGATGTTAAAATTAATGAAGTTATCACCAGATGTCTTAGACAAGACAACAAATGGTCTGGATGTCTCTACTTCATTAGCAACACAAGAATCTGCAGATGATTATGTGCAAGCTATGCAACAAATATCTGCAAGCCATGAAGATATTAAGAAAAAGATTGAAGACGAATTCATTGAAGTCCAGTTGAAAACTATAGGTGCAGCAAACAACATAGCCAATGTCTTGGAACCTGAATTGATGGTTGTTGGTCACAAAGTTGGTGAAGTGAAAGGAGATGGAGAGAAGAAAAAGAAGAAGAAAAAGAAGAAATGTAGGAAGAAGGTAAAAGTGTGCATGAACTTTGCGTCGGTTTACCTGTATTTTTTAACATGAATGATAACGTTGTAAAATATCTTATTGATTATATCCTAAAAGCGTGAACTCAGATTCTTAACATAAACATGGACTACAACTATAATTATTAGTCATATATTTGCAGAAGAATCAAGTCAGTCCCGGCTTAGAGACTACTTCAGAACAAACGAAAGAAGTCAAAAGACCAGCAAGGCTTGAACCGATTAAGAAGACAGAACCCGCGCAAGACGATACTACTAAGACAGAAGAACGTGCACTGAAGAATATTGGTTGTTTTGGTTTTATTTCTACATGGCTGGCAAAGAGAAAAGAAAAACGAAGAGAGAAGAAACGAAAAGCCATACAAGCCAGAAAATCCAAGTCTGCGGCATCTCTAGGTAAGTGGTTAATGTCCTACATACAGTGACATCAAATTGGCAGATGAGTTGCCCAGTTCACCTGAGATTGTAGATCTTTTTCCTAAATATATTGAGTGGTAAGTACAAGCGATTATGTTGAGGCGTTTTTTATGATTTGTAAAGAGGGGGCATATAAGAAGTCATGAAAGAGTAAATGATAATTTTGTGGCAAATGTGACAATGAACATCGCGTTGTTAGTACAGTATTTACAGCATTATTACTTTGTATTAAAACATTTTTTTCAATATTTTCATGTTGCTATTTTCAGTGGTGTACGAACACAAGAAGGCTAGAGGAGGTGTGTCTTTTACTGTGGAGGTGGATAAACGTCCTATGAGGAAGTCAGTGCTTCCTCCTATTAGCCAACGACCAGGACCTGTAAGAAAAAGTCCATTTTCTAGATTTCATATGGTCAAAAGAAAATACAAGTTTTACATAATAATCTACCGAGTAATATTTTATAATCATTTTTTTGTGGACACATTATATGAATAGAAAAACTTGTAAATAATGTGACCTTCGGGACCCGAAAAATCGGTCGAATAATAGGGAGTTAGCAAAATCGGTCCGAAAATAAATAGTCGTTATAGCAAGGTGGTTGAGGTCGTCGCAGTGTGAGGTTTTACTGTGATAGATATTTCAAATCCCATTAAAATTACAACATGTCAAAAAAAATCTGTTTTGAATTTTCTGTAAAATTCAACATTTTAAAATTATCAGCATAATTTTTATCTGTATATATATAAAAAATAAATATATTTAATTGATTCACAGATTCGTTTGAGTACTGAACAAAAATTAGAGAGCGCAGAAAACAAGAGAACTGGTCACATTAATAAGAAAATAGAGGCCGCTCGTGCACATTCTAGATTAGTGTGAGTATTAAACATAGTTTTGGGTCCAAATTAAAACATCTGATTGGTTGAAATTGCACACATTGTGATTTATTAGCCAATGATATACCTTTCTGAAAGTGATCTAGGCGGTCTATAAGGCTTAGAATTCAGTAACAGCAAATTTGTTTGGGCATTAAAAAGACTGCATTCCTGTTTTATTGAATTGAGGCTGTACATGTATAAGCGTTTTAATTACAGGCGAGAGGTTGCTGACAGACGCGCAGAAAATGAATACAACTTTAAACAGATGACACGTAAAAAGATTAGAGCAAAAGAAGATAGTGCTTTCAGAGCAATCAGTCGCTTAGAGAACGCCAGGAACCAGCGCTGTCAATCCAGATGTACCTCCAGAATGGAGACTACCCAAGAAATGTTTACCTCCAAATTGGAGAGCGTTACATCAGCCCCCGTGCACGAAGACGATGACATTTTATCAGAATGTTCAATTGAAGGTGACATGTATTACAATGTCGACTGAATGAATTCTTGGACTGACTAGCATCTTTTCAATTTTGTGGTGGGGTATTTTTATAATCTGTTAAATATATAAATTAATAGTATTTTATTAACTGTTTTTCTTTTTCATCAACGGTTCATTAAATCATTTTTTCACATGAACTCTTTCCGGTTCCAAAGACTTTCTTGTTTGCAAGTACTAGTGCTTAGATTCAAATCGCTAATTTAGGTTTCTGTTTTCGTTTTTTTAAAACAACAATTAAATTTTTGGATACATTATAAGTTTCAGCACGAATAAGAATTTTATCGATTTTTTTTGTTGTGGAATCGTTTTATTGTTCTGAACTTCAGATTTTAACTGATTTCTTAAAAAATGTTCTCTGGAATTCATGAAAAACCCTTGAAGTCTGAGCTCTTCGAGAAAAAAATATTTAAGTACTGTGATAAATGGGGATGTCTAGTCAGTCCAGAATACTTTGGCCGAGTATATGTGGAACATGATAAATAAAATCATATAAAAATATACGTTTTCTGTCGTTTATTACAAAATGTAGAAAACAAAACGTATGTTAATGTAGCTGAATGGTTTTTATCACCAAAAGTACATGTATTCAAAATTTAGACCACGCTATTTTAAACAAGGAGAGATCTACACCATGCTAGTTTATTAACTTCTGCAATATTTCCGGGATTCGATTTGAGAGAAATTAACGTATTGATTAATTGTGGTATTTCCTAAATTGTTGTCTGGAAATATATGATGACTGCTTCACCAGGTCCTTATTACTCACTGGATGTACTCTTCAACAACGGAGGCGATATTATTGTATATTTGTATCTTCCCATGAAGAGTCAACTATGTTGTGATTGGTTAATCAAATTATAAACACAAGACTCTTAAGTAAGAAAACCATTTTAATAGTGAAAAACATATGATTTGGATCAAATCGTATAACATTCATGACATATTACATTAACACGGCTTTGTAAAGCGATAAAATAATTGACAAATTAGAGCAAAAAGTATTAAAGCGAATACTTCTTGCATTTTTATGAGTAAATCGATGTAAAATATGAAAGTGTAACTTTGTTATATGTGAAGTTAAACAAGAAGACATCATATTGTCTGTAGCATACATGTATAATACCATTGTGAGTGTGTAGTTTGGTTGAGGTTTTCCACGAAAATGTTGGTACCCTTCTTCTACATGACAAAGAAGCAAATAATGTTGTCAACAAGCATACATGTCTGAATAATTCTTATACATTATTACATTTCAACGATCATTATTCAGAAATTTTATACGATTAATTTATCATTTGCACTGAGGACCTAAATCCTACCAATCAGTATCACTCTGTAAGCATTTAGTGCTAATTTATCATCAATTTCTAAGTTAAAATAACAAAATTGGGACACAAGAATACTTCAGAAATGGATTTTGTAATCCTACGAACAGTATTATGCATTGCATGAAACAAGATGTCATCCAACCAACTTTTGTCATATCTGGATCCTGAAATAGGGATCAGCCCCTGGCCACTTTTCCAGCAATGGTACCAACAAGAAGAGCTCCCAGGAGGCCCTTTGCAAGTTCTCCTCCTGTCCCACCGAGAAACCCCCTGTCAAAATGACGGGGATGAGCGTACACTGGCTGATGAACCCAACGGCCATTATAAAACACTGTATGGTAATATAACGGTTGTGGCGCGTGGTAAACTGGGTGTGGCATATAAGCGGCTGGGTGGGGCATGTAGACTGTATTCATAGAAGCTGGGTGATAGCCGCCATTTCCCACCCAGTAACCAGCATTGAAGTTTGGATAATAGCCGTTCTGCTGATGAACGAAACCATACTGTTGTGGATAATACCCGTTATGTGCCGGATGCAACCAGTTGTTATACGCGTACTGATTGTACGGATACTGTTGGTGCGGTATGTACTGGTGTCCGGTCCAATACTGTGTGTTTATTGGATACGAACTATAGCCATTCCAACCGGAAGTAGAATGGAAGCCTTTGGCAGCTGGATGAGTGTTCCAGTTGTTTACTGGAGTCCATGAATTCGTTGCAACCGTAGAAAATGTATTTGAATTAGCGAAACCTGTGAAAGAGAAGAGAGATTTCAATCTGTGATTAATTAAGGCAAATTGAACTCAGTTATAGTCTATACACGTGTTTTGGGTTGTAACTATTCAGCAATACATTTTAATTATGTTTTGATCTCAATTATGGCTGCCGGCATGCTTACTCATTCATAAATACAGTAAAATTAAACAAGTTATCAGCGACTTGCATACAAAGGTCATCTGTGAACGTCGGTCTTATTTAGTACACTCAAGAAAATCAACAATCTTTGCTTTATTTACCTTTAGAAGTTTGGCCGACGGGACTTACAAATCCACCTTGTGCCAGCTGACCTTGACATTCTGATAGAATTGTTGACATCAGCAGCAAGGTGTATATAAAAACCGTCTTCTTTGACCTAGACGTCATTTTGGAACTGATGAGATAAAAAAGAAGATTTAAATGTGCGTATAGTAACAAATGCTTAAAGTGACAGCATTTTAAAATGATGTTTTATATCCTAGCATCAAAAGTGTTTATGTAACGTATGCTTTATCTTTCACTGGCAAGGTTGCCGAGGTGTGACTGTGTGTCCCACTACCACTGTCGCATTATGGCGACAGAAGACAACAATATATGCATAAATGATTACTGTACAGAATGATACTAGGTTTACGGATAGGTTTAGGGACGCTTTGACAAAATAAATGTGGCGCTGAAAGGAATGTTTGACAGTGAAAGAGTAAATGAAGCATGACTGTGGTAAAATCGAACTCGGACCTAAAAACAAGCTTTAGAGTGAAGTAATATTTTGGCGACTAAAACTTACAATTATCTGAGCATTAAATAGACACAATAATTCATTATCGGCTTTGAACATGATATATTAACCATTTAAATCAATTTAGGTTCTATTTATGAAGTGAAATTCATCAAATATTATTGTATTGATTATCAAAATAACGGATTGTTGATTTGCTGTTCAAAATAACACAATGTCTGTGAACGTTTGAGTTTCTTAACAAAACTTTATCATCTTAAAAATAAGAGAAAGATCAACTTGTGCCTACCTTGTAACCAATTCCAAATGGCTTAACAGTATCAGATTCTTCGCTAATCACTTTATTCTTGTCTTGGTCGATCTCCTGTGTCTTATATTATATACCTATGTTTACGGAAGTTTGTGTGACTCAATGAAGAGATGTTTTTAAAACTGTAAGAAGATTTCGTCGACTACTCACGTTTTGGTTTTGTCAGAGGTCAAAGGTTATCGATCAATATATGATTGGTTCGCGTTTAGCATTTTCTGATGGTTTTCCGCGTCGAGTTAATGGTGATTCACCGTATTTCAACGACATAACATATGACCGCTGGCTATTTTCCGTATCGAATAATTAATTAAATCATTAAATTCAAATGTGACGATTTTATACTGATTTTCATGCTAGAAATAACCTACTAACAGTTGATTTAAACTTGTATAATGACGATTCGACATAATTTATGTGAGTAATCGAACTTTTAGCTGACACACGTGTACAAGAGATCCTATTAAAACTATTACCTGTCAGTTTGCCGTCATATAAGTATAAGTTTCCGGTCTTGTTACAGAAAATAGTTGCCAGACAACTTAATCCCACAGAAGAGTAAGAAACCCTTAGATCTTTACACGAGTATTGGATCTCCGATATGAGACCAGTCTTGGAGTGAAGTCTTACTGTGATAACAATAATTAATAAAAATAAAGTCAACGTGCGCTATTAACTTAAATGCTTTATCAAATGATTGAATTTCTTTGAAATTTCAATCTCTAATTTTGTATCCCTGAATAAATACTTGGTGTATGTAAACTGTAACATCATTGTGTTTGTTTGATGCCAACGAGGTAAAGTTAGAGCACAGAGTGCATGAACACAGGTCACCTGCGAACATCAACCACTCTTTGACACACATGTATTAATGTAAATGGTGAGAAATAAATTAAGCAGCTCAAAATTCATATACTTAATAAACTAAACGAATACTTAAACTTTACTAATATAAAAATCATGTGCCAATTCAAATGCCCAAAGATATAACTTTGTATACACATGTATATAGATAGTCTAGTTTTACGAGCACTTGTCCTTGCAAACATTTCGTCCTCCAAATTCTAGAGCCGCGTGAGTGAAAATGTACTTTTTCTCATCGATAAACACAAAAGGTATCCAAGTTCTTCGAGAAATTCTAAATATAGCAGTTGCGTCATAGCTTTCTACACAGACTGGTCGAAATCCAACAACTTCCGGTCCAAGTAAACAGTTACTATAGGAACTAGCAACAGCAAAAATGTTGATATCGACTTTATACGAAATACTGTTGACTGAAATATTAACCTCTCCTTTACATCCATCAATCTCTGTATGAATAATGCTGTTAACTGGCCCAAAGTCAATGGTAAGTCCAGTTTTTGGATCTCGAAATCCAATTAAATATGCATCCACAGAGAACCATTTGAAGTCAACTTGGCCACCGGAAATAGCGAAGGTAACGTTGCTCGCGTCGAACGATACACCTTCTGACCATATCCATTTCTTAGGGAACGACTGACCCCAGTTTTTCTCAAGATGAACGGCACCATTTTCTCCGTTGATCACTTCACCGCTGGTAATGTTTTGAATTTCATAGTATGTTAGTTCAGAGCTTAAACTGAAGACAAACCAATGTAAAGGAAGGGGAAGGTATACAAGCCACCCTTCCGGTCCAGTGCCGTCATCATTCCATGGAAACGGATGGGTTGCTTCTCCTCTAAACACTAACTCTCCTAGTCTGAATATGAATGCAGTCGTGTTGCCGTTTTGTTCAAAATGTCCGCCATTATTCTTAGAATCAACTTTCCATGTAAAGTTTGCCGGACTCGACATGTCAGGGTCTTCAGTAACGGTTTGACCTCTCACAAAAACACTAAAATCTTCAATTTTGAACTTCCCGTTGGTAGAAATTAGCTTACAAAGGTTATTTTCATCACACTTTCGAAGCAAAATGGACGCCACAACAAGGGGACCGGAAATGTTCTTGGGCGAAGATGGCAGAACACTTCCGAATAGCAGTCCAATGCTATCACCCGTATCAAAGTCCGATATTCGCATGTACCATCCTTCGAAAAAAGGTCCAGCTTCCGGAAACAAATGTGGATCATATAGACTTCCGGTTCCTAGAGACGTCATCGAGAACATGAATATGATTTTAACTGAAAACTGAATTAGCTCCATTGTCGTTAATTGTATGTAGTTTAAATGAGACAATTTATATTTGCTCTTTTTTATCAAATAAGGTGAACGTATATATGATAACCCTACATGCTAAGTTTTACCTCGTACGGTGAATGAGTCTGTTTACATATAAACTGATTAACTTTTCTTAAAACTATTCCTATAGATAAAACTTGGTGTCAAATAGGCAGTAAGAGGACTATTTACTCTGTATATATGTAAACGGGTACATATGTTAAAGTCACGTCCAAGTACACGTGACTTAGATTTAAGTGAAGTTCAAACCACATTCCTCACGAGAATGATACGTGTTTGTTTAGTGCCCCTGCACTCAGTCCTTTTATTTCCTGTCCAGTTTACAAAGACGTCAACAAACATCATAATTATTCTGTAATGTAGAATATATCTGAAGCCATTTATTTCCATGAAATATCACCTATGATCTTCATCCGTCATTCATTAAGCAAACGAATGGAATTGTGCACGAGCCTGTAGTAATGGCCTTTAAATTTTCGGATGAATTGATTCCAGCACGTTGTAAAATTTAATCAGTTTTCATCAGTTTTAAGATGGATGAAAGCAGAATTGTTGAGTTTCATCATAAATTTAAAATTCTACATTCTGCCAAGTGACGGTAAGCTTTAACAATGGTATTCTTTACATGTCTTTCATCTTTTTATTATGTAGAGGGGTCGTGTTGTAAGACGACCATGCCGGCGATTTTATCATATCCCGGACGTTTGCTTTGTGCCTTGTGATTCCGGTTGGTTCCCAGCGTACGTGTGGTTTAGAATATATCCGAAGCCATTTATTTTTGGGAGATGAAGTCTCGTCTTTGATTGATGATCTCGATGTGTCCAATGAAGCTAAAGATTCTTTAGCGGTGACGGCGCATGCGCGATGGCGACGTGGATTTACAGACATCCGGGCTACAATAAAAAAATAAAAATCCCTACTACTTAACGTAACGTATTTCTCTCAACATAACTATATCATAACTTACACAAAATAGAAGAAAAACGCTCTGATATGGGGGTTCGTTTATAAAATGGTTATCTAAACAGATATAACCGCAAATTAAAACAGCGAAGAAATAAAGTTGTAAATAAAATCAAACATCACAATATATCCGCAGTTGTCTCCCTTACGTAGTTATCCGTTATTAGATATTATAACCAAAGCGTTTAGATATCTCTACGTGAGGTCATATTTAAACTAGAAAACCAAACGAGACTTGAAAAGTAAGTGATACTATTGAAAATTAAGTCACCAAAGAGATTATCTTTCATCCGTAAGATATTTTCCTGCCTTTTTTCTCAGAATTTGTTTGATGTTTGTAAGTGACCCGAATTAGTTATAAAATACAACTAGATGTGCTTAAGATATTACCTTCATGAAGTCGGTCACCTGGAATATGAAGATGTAGAAGTTTAGATACTATTCAAAGGTTACCGTAAGTTTATACCTACAATGCATAGCTTTACCTTTGAACAAAAATAGTACATTTGCATCAAAATCTTTGCTAAGTTTCAGCTCAATTTACTACTAAGCCCAGACCAGAGTTTACCGCGACTGGCTTGCTTAAATCTAAAAAAAACATGTCAGAACCCGCAACGTTTTAAATTCATGGTAATATATGGTAATACTGTGCAACCTCTCAATTAATAGTCAAATCGCACAGTTGGAAAAAACATACTGTTGCTGAAAGGAGGCTGTTGCTCAAGAGAGGGTCGCTCTGGAGAGATTACACTGTAATTCTAAGAAACAGTATCATTTCAGAAATCTCAAGAAAACAAAAAAAACATGTTTAATTAACTACGTACCTATGTTCTCGGAAAGTGGCCGATCAGGAAAGCTCAAGTCTAGTTTTATACTTGATTCAAACTTTTCTAGACTGTTGGAGAGACATCTCGAGTGACTAATAGTGCGTGGAGAGGTATCTAAAACAAAAAATAAAATTATATAGATAAAATTATGCTTTGTAGCTAAATTTGCTATAAATTCTATAAAGGTATTACATGTATAACCCGTAATAATGTACCTTTTTGTGCCTGCTCAAAATGTTGAAATTATAAAAAGAGTACTGATAAAGGACTGTTGTTCTTTGACAATAACCTTTGACTGTAATTTTTTGTATGAGTTGTTGCCCTTGTTGAAAAACAGAAATTGATATTGCACGGTGCTTTTTGATGACCCAAGCGGCAAATCTAAAATAATCTAAAGTGATTAGTATGAGTTTATGTGAAAATTCCTACCAAACTGCAGGCACGAGCGCTTGTAAGTTACCAGGAAGCAAATACCGAGTGTGATTATTTTTTTCTCGCAATTAATGTGAATGTTGCAACTAAGAAATTTGACGATTCAAAACAATTCCACGCAATATTATAAATGCGACGTATGCATCTGTGTATTTACGTCATATTTTTTTTTTCAGTCAGGATATAACAAGTTTATCGTACTCTTCGGTAACAATAGTATAGAGGAATTACATCTACGTTTTTACGTATGTACTAGATCATATCAAAATGTGTGCATATTTACTTTGCGTTCACAGAAGGTAACGGGATAAAATGTACTCACTGTGTAAATGTCTGCCTGGATTGATCAAACTGCCCCTGAAGTATAGAATTTATACTATACACACAAAACACTCATGCCGTTATTAATTTTTTTCTGACAGATGGTTCAGTTATGGATGGATGGGCGGATGGACGGACGGACGGATGGTTTTGTCAATCGGTAAATCAACAAATGTTTTTTTTTTCTTTTTAAACATTAAAGGTAATTAAGCATATAAACAGCACAGAACAGTTGTACTTTAGTCAGTTAACAAGTACTGGACACAAGTACGTCTACAAACATTCGACGTGCTTGCGGTTTGATTTAGATTGTGAACCAATAACTTTAAAAATATCATCTTAGTTCATAAGTTCATGATTTTTGTCTTAAAACCACTTCAAGTGTTCAAGTTGCGAACTTCGGCTTCAATAACCACAACGAAGCATTTGAATTCATACGATGTTCAAACATACAGTTTAACCAATGTACAGATGGTCCCTATATTATATTCAGTATTTTTCACCGGGGTTTAACATCGCACCAACAACTAGAGTCATTAGGCAACTTTTCCAGCTTCAACGACCGAGGAAAATCCCAGGAGTACGCCTGGGTAGAACCATTGACCTCTCGTGAGCTAGCTGGTCAGACAGTTTCCTCATAAATGAAAGTCTTGTCACGGATGAGATTCGAACTTACCTCGGTTGGGGCTAGTGATTACTAATCAGAGACAATAACCACTCGATCACGGAGGCCCCTATAAAGCACAACTTTAGTACACCATTTTACACGAAATGTTACAAAACATTCTTATTACCTGTTCATATTTCGATTGAGATTAATTCTCCAAAGCCTTGATTTCTGCAAAAGGAGAATTTGAAAATTTCGACATAAAAACATTAAAGTTACAATAATTATTACGATCCGATGACAGGAGCCAAGTTAAGTTCAAAATAAACTGTTACAATGCCCCCCAACCCGATAAAAGTATACAGATTATTTACATATTCAAAGCAAGAAGTTACCATAGCGTCTAAATTGTTGATACAAATTGAAGTTACTAACTTAACATTTACTACAAGCAAAAGGAATGTCAAGATTTAGAAAAAACAATTCAGGACTTTAATCAATTTCATACATTTCTTAAAAATACACAAGTAACAAATGAAACAACATCCTAAACAAAATTTAATATCGGTTAGACATAAAAAGCCTAAAAATGTCCAAATAAATGATACAAAGTATTAAAGTCCTGCATCTATAAATTAAACTACAATATCTTTTTAAGAAGTACGGCTTAAATGTTATCAAATTTCTTTTCACATGAATCTATCATACCTTATTGTCACGATTATTCAACAAAATCATTCCAGTGGAAGAATTACTGGCATCATAAACTGGTTTCCTTGGGTCAGGTAATGTCTCTTCCTCCGTCTCCGTGTTGTCTGCACCTTCCAACACTCTCTCCATACTTTCAACGTCAGGATCATTCTCCGATAAAACTTCTGCCTGACCTTTCTTTTCAATTGTATTATTATTTATTTGTTTCAAAGCTGACGCGGTAGCCTCCAAATCATTCAGGTCAGTCTCCGAACCATTTTTTATATCTCTTTGAACTTTTTCTACTTTGATTTTGTGTTTTTCCTCTTTATTATTTTCACTTTCAAAATCGTCCGCTGCATTGTCTGTTTTTGTGCTCATTGTAGAATGTTTCCTGGCTATTATGCGCCTCTTCCAGCGATCCATCCTAAATGTCTGTTGTGACGTTGAACATTTTAAAGGCGGGATATAGGTTATGGTAATTTCATGGTCTAAGCCGAATTGTTTTAATGACACAGTCTTCGACTTGCTCTTTTTACTTCTCTTGTTTTTACGTTTCTGGTCATCATTTTGTTTGACAATGAGTTCATCGAGATTTTCATTCACCAGGGCATCGGTACCGTTTAAGTATTCGCTGCTCCTAACTTTCGTGTCACTTCCATTTCCAGCGTTATTTGTCATATCTCGTAATACTTTCTCGGTATTTTTCCTATTTTGCGATTTTGAATGTCTAATTTTCGGATCTCCGTTTATAATACCCTTATTGACTGAGTCTTTGTCGGCCATATTAAAATAAGGTGTGTTTATGACTCCATTTATTTGTGAATTATCGTTTCTTCTCGCTTCATTTACTTCTTTAGCTTTACTATTGTATTCGATAGAATTTTCATTTGATGTCTTTAAATATTTACTATTCACCATGCTGCGTTTCATCGGATCCGCACCGTTACCATTCTCAACCGTGTTAGCATCAAATTTAACATTTTCAATACGATCACGTATCTTACTGCTTCGTCTGATGCTGTTATCAGGTTTAGGCTTTTCAATACCATTCATATTCTCCGTGTTGTCCTCAACAAAAGTCATTTCCCGTTCAGATAATTTACGCGATACTTTACTAAAAGATTCCATCTCGAGGTCAGACCATTAACTATCTTCATAAAACACTTTATTCTGGTATAATATTACATCACTTACATATCGGTTTTAATTCATTAAATGTATTGACTTCACTACAGGTTTCGAGTTCTTTTGTTTTAATAAGATACTCAACTTGTATAACACAATCATTCACTACCATTAATATTATTACAATTTCACCGATGACGGACTTACGAGTTGTTAAACAAAACTGTGAATAACGTGACAGAAGCACGCGCGAGGTCACATGATTTCAAACACTTGTAGAAATGTTTGTGTTTCAAACTTCACACCAGGTTGTGAAAAAATAATACAGAATGTTTCTTTCATTCCATAAATATTATTCTAAAACTTCATTGAAAATAGCGCCTAAAGAATCACAGATTTATGAAGAATCACACAATCACAAAAAATCCAACCGCATACACTCCCGCCTTTTGACTTCCGAAATCATGAAATAAAAAAAAGACTTCACACTGTAATGTCATCTTATTTAAACATGAGACACCAAACAGAAGACGGTGTAACACTTAATTCTTAGTTTATTTTATAAAGTTTGTAAATCTAATAAGATTACAGCGTAAACAAATCTTCTATCGGCATCCATTCAAACTTGATCTTCATGTATGTACATTGATCTTAATGTATTAATCCAATCCTTGCAGTGGTTCACACTATTTTTGTCTATCCAAGTCGTCATTAAACAAAAAAAACCCACTTTAACTCGTAATTTATAAGTGACATCATTTTCTGTTAAGCGGTTTTCAGATTAAGTCTGACCTTATTGTCATTTAATTCAGATCACTATAACAAATAAGTCCACTCGCTCCTTTGACATTAAGTAGACGTAAAACAAACAGTAATATCACTATTAAACTTTCCGTAAATGCTTTTAAAATCCTTAAAAATTCTCCAATTTTAGAATTTATCAGTGATAAGATATCTGTTTCAAAGACTGAAATGAAACGTCCATTTAATGGGCTACTAGTGAATAAAAACGAGCTGAAATATTTTGTTCACAAACTGTAAATAAACGAACACAAATTCTGCATAATTAGTTTTAATCGCAAATAAATGTACAAATAGCCTACACGTCCAATCTTAATCATAAATGAACACATTCATAAATTGATTTAACTTTACGCTGAACATAATTACGGCTGATGACAGAATAAAATACCAACACGATGTTCTTTTTATACTTCAAAATAAAACAAAATTGCCAAAATATTGTAATTTTAAGTATTGGCTGAAATATGAGACACGCCCTGTTATCTGTTTTATGATTCCGATTTTAATCGTATAATACACGGAGATTTCATATACTTCATCATATGGTTTTGTATAGTTATTTATTTATCATCAGAATACGGACACAAAAGACTAGAGATCAATTTTCACGAGAATGACTGGTTTCTGATCAAGGAGATCGATCGATCGAAAACCAAGTAATCAATACACATCAATGTGTATTCCCACAAACATCCGATTAATAGATAATTAAAATTATCTTAGTTTGAACTAGACTTTGTAAAGACAGCGGGATGTTTTACTGTTCTGGCGTGCAGATAAAAAAAAACGAAGTACAGTAAAAGCTCAAATAGCACTCACCTCAATATTACAACCACGTTATAACATAATCAACCACCTCAATATTACAACCACGTTATAACGACCAGCCGACGTCCCATCATTGATTTTCAAAGATTATTTTCCAGTTTATGTGCTTACGATAAGAAAGCTCTCGAACTGTGTACTTTGTAGCCCGCGGAGGATCATCTGATTTACTGTGTACATACTGCACGTGATTTTCGTGCAAGTGGCGTTTCACGATTACATAATGGTCTAGTGTACAAAAACAAGTGAAATCATGCTGTCAATGAATGGGCACAATTGTTCAATACGGAAACGTTTTAGTGACATTGATTTATAGACGAAAACCAAAGGCGTAAAAAACTTACTAAACTTTTTTCTCTCAGTATATTAACTGATACAAGAAAACTGTGCATAATTTGACCATGTGTTTTCTCTGTACATCTTTTCGCTACCTACCAACGAAATAATATTGGCAGCCTTGTAGGACCGCTCTCGTAACAAATTATTTGTTTCCGATGTTTAAGATGTGACCACATTCTTAGCAAATAAAATTTTTAAAAATCAGCATCTATTGAATGTAACACATGTTAGAAATCTGATCTGTTACGAATGTGGTCTTACATAACTTGGTAATTTAAAACCCATATGACTCAGCTGAACTTAAAACCAATGTTTCAGTTTTATATTGTTTTGATATAGTTTGTTACAACTAAGTATATCATTCGACAAGCGGATGAAGAAGTCATAATTCTTATAAGTACGATCACAGAAGTGATGCCAAGGACATTTAGCACAAATTGACCGTTTTTTATTGAACACACCCCGCGATGGACTTTTTTTGTGAAACCATGGTTGCACAACGGTTGCTTATTAGATTTTCTGAAATCCTAAAGAAAATTGGCTGTAAAGATACACGTTGAATGTAGGCTAAATATAGATTCGTGCTGGACTATTTTTATAGATAAGAAATATTTCATAGGATAAGACAGTGTGTGAAAAATTACATCGAGGGAAAAGTCGCAGCAATTTGGACTTTAATTAATTTTCGGATATGGGTTTTTTGAAAGGTAAAATTGCATCAGATTTCGTTGTATTATGTTACATCATTCTGGTTTCTTTAAACATCCGAATATTTTACATACGTTACTTGTTAAAAAGGTCTGTGATCATTGATTTCCGATTGTATTGTTTAATCATACATATATACAATAAAACCTCGACAATGAGACCACCTTCGGGACCCGAAAAATAGGTCGTAATGATGGGGTGGTCTCAAAATTAGGTTGAATTATACAGGGAGGCGTTTTTTCATTAAAAGAAACTTTAAATACTACAAGAATCATTAACCATAAAACTTTTAATGATTGCGTCAAACTGCATCACCTATGATGAAAATGGACTGCTCATTACTGTAGCGATTACTGTATCTGCATGTGTGAACTTAGACATTGTAAGATGTTATCGTAGAGATGTGATTTGGTATTGGTTATGTCTATAGATTATGTTTATTTTTTTATCAGGAACGTTTCCTACAAAATGGTGGCTACTACATGTATTTTATTGCAGCTTTGAGATGACTGCTGGTAAGTTTTGAATCAAACTGAGTGTGGTTAGAATTTCTCCAAGACAAGCCCGCCAATTGATAATTTTTTGATATACGAGCGAACGAACGAACGGACGGACGGATGGACCAGCGAACGGACGGACGACGATTAAACTAGCACTTTGTTTAAAGGCATCACCATAAAGTCACTACAATATGAGATTAAAGAAATCTTCGTTGCGTAACAAGGCATCATAAAACAAACCTTGATTGTAGGATATGAAATTAAAATTAACGTTTCATTATATGAACAAGTGCAAGTGTTATGTATATGTTATCACTTCAAACATTAATTGGGAACAAGAAACTTGTTCAGTTTTTGGAAGTTTCATTGTACTGCAGTTTTATTTTCATTAATTATTTACATAATCCAACAGTTTTCATATTCAAACACATTTAGGGAGACAGTGAATAACGCATTCATTCAGCTGTTTATTTCTGTACTCTTTTCCAAAAGGATTCCTCGTCAGCAACGACACAGACATACATAGAGGAATGACAATGACTACATCCAATTTACAACCAGCTTCAGTTACCCCATCCACACTAACAATCACTATAACAGGTCATATTTTCTTACCATAGCCTCACGTGGAGGAGGAATTCACACTTAATTCTTCATCATCTGAAATTTCTTCCTATATCACTTGATATTAATATCTTAAATGTTTTGTTTAAATCAACACCAAGTTATGCTTTAAATTGATTGACAATTGACTATGCCACAAGGAGATAGATTGCTGGACACGTTTCAGATGTAAACATGGGTAACATGTCAGTATATCTTAAATAATTTTGTATAGCACGCGTGTGTGCATTGCTCGGACATAGACTCCTGTGTCTCTAGACCGTCCTGTGCTCTTCAGACCGAGACAGCATGTATCTAAACATGTTCGCCATATCTCTAGTATACTATGAAGTCGGTATGGATTAATCACCGTCAAATAAATTTCGTATTGGATTTAAAAAAAATGTCTTTTCGTCCCAGTTTGTGAAGACAAGATCCCTACGTGTAGTCACTACATTTCGTCATTTTGTACCGACACCAAGTATCAGCATTGGGCGAGATTTAACTGTCCCCTGTATTGTGGCTTCTGTTCACCACCAGGTTTGCTCTAATTTGGCTAATGTCAATGTAGGGATACCGATACCATTCTTGATACTACTCGATGCAGGTCGGATCAGCTTAGTTATTAACCATTTGCATTCATATTTGTTATAATAACTTAGTTACCCAATCTTTATCGTAACGCTGACGACTTACTAATTGTATTCAGCATAAAAAATCTTCAAAGACGGCTGATATATCAATGTCACAGATTGTGATTTTATGTCACATGATATGATGACGTATGTAATTACGTAATTTGATGTGGCATGACATCGCGTGATTAGATATGGTATGGTATGATTTCATGTGTTGAGATGTGGCAAGCCATCACGTGATTTGATGTGATATGGCGTCTTGTGATTTGATGTTGCAAGCCATCATGTGATTTGATGTGATATGGCGCATGTGATTTGATGTGGCATGGAATCACGTGATTTGATTTCAAATGGCATCATGTGATATGATGTGGTATCCCGTGTGTATTGCAGTGAGACAGCGCTATGCTTATACTAGACACAGTCCCCAAATATTAAAGTTTTCTATTGGTTGCAAATGCATAAAATAAATACAAAATCAATGTTTTAGAGTGGAACCTAATTTATTTTCTAAGGTAGTCTGCAGTTCTCTTGTAAGGACAAACTGTCGAATTGCGAAGAATACGACTCCGGGGATTTGTGTACAAACCCAAGTTATAATGCATGGATACACGAAAACTGCAGGGCATACTGTAAATTAGATTTTTGTAATGGTAAATACAGAATGTTTGTTGTTCCGGAATTACGAAAGCAGATCGACAACAATTATCTTGAACAGTTTTATTCTTTGTACCCTCCCCCCATCCGTGGCTGTGTGATTATGGTGTCTGACTTGTAATCATTAGCCCCTCACCGCTGTGAGTTCGAATCTCACCCGGTACCAGAAAAACTTCGCATCTCAGGGAGCTGTCCAGACAGCTTAAGCTGGAAAAGTCGACAAAATGGCTCTGACTGTTGGTGCAATGTTAAACCTCAATCAAAAGAACCTTTGTATTTACATGTTTTAAACGTACATTTTAGATTATTCATTAAAAAACGGATAAATATTATCAAGTTTCGAGCAAAGTGCCGGTTAAGGAGTTTGAAGCGAGATTTAAATTGTCTTCTTTTATCAAACCCATAGCCCGGCATTATTGACATCTCGTCACTGGAAGAACAGCGTATATCACTTGTTAGCACACACGTACAGAGAGTAAGAATATATTATATAAGAATTTTTGTTTTGGATTCTAACTCACGCGCCTATGTCATACATTTCGTTGCAGAAAAGCTTTGCCAAGACAGCACGAACGTCGACTGTCAACTTTTAAACAAAACCATAGGCTTATGCGCTGATATTCATAAGGCTAAAATGATATGCAAAAACTATTGCGGCTTGTGTGATCTCAGTAAGTATTGAAAAAAACAGGCCAAGCCTGATACAGTTCGGACACACTTTGACAATGCTCTTAGATACCCATTTAGACTTGTGTTTTTAGGGAGAGTAATTATAATGGGCAAAAAGTTATACTTCACTTGCATAAAATGATTTTTTAGTTAACAACCGGATTATAATGGAAAGTCAGATTTCTATGTAACTATTATAGATTGTATATTTCAAATGCATAAACTGCACGCCTATCTCTAGTTATCTAACTGAAAAACAAGAATATGTTATTAATACTAATGATATGCCGTATTTATATAAGTCGATGGACAATGGTGTGCGTGGTCAACTTGGGGTTCTTGTGATAATGCCACTTGTGCAAATGGTACCCGTTCACGAACCCGACAGTGCGCATGCCCAGCATTTGCGAATCGTGGACTAGACTGTACGGGAGACCATAGTCAGTCTAAACAGTGCTCCAAAGATCTATGTCCAGGTATACATTGTGTTTATTCAAATATCAAAATTTTGAAAGAAAAAACATTGAACCACGAAATCTGAACTGACGCATTTCAAACATTTAGAAGTTTTTATAGCGACAAGCTGTCTAAAGATCTGTCTACCTGAGATTACTTCTCTTCTATCTCTGATTCACACATTTCGTGGAAAAAGGTGACAGTTCCTGACAGAATGAAGGAGACAGGTTTAATAAATATAGGGCGTACACACAGCTTTTGATAAACAGTCATTATACCAATTCACACACCCATATTACAATTCTGTATGTTTCTAAGGAAGTTCGTATATGTTGTAGTTTATTTTGGATTGAATTTAAACTTTTTTCGCATCAGTTATTGCATTTCTTCGGTGATTGATTAACATTAAGAACTGAGAGTCCAACGATCCTGACGTTACGGATGGCTTAATTATAAATGTAGTTAAAAATGATTCATGGTTCGTTATGAAGATATAACAAGATATATTAATTATGCAAAGTATAAATTTGCTTTTATTGATTTGTCGTGTATCAGTTCATGGTGGTTGGAGCTCTTGGCAGAACTGGGGAACATGTTCCGTAACTTGTGGTATTGGTTTACGAAGGAGAGATCGCACGTGTTCAAACCCAGCACCAAGTAGAGGTGGCTATCAATGCTTTGGTGATGCTCATGAACACAAAATTTGTTATGCAACTGGTTGTAGAGGTACACGATTTACTGTTATCTTATTTCTACCTGGAAAATCGCGTTATCAAGGTTTTTCGCCTGGAAAGCTTAGTTTATAGAGTTGACATTGAGTCTATTAGTCTGTCGAATATTCCACTGCCTATTTGACTAAAGATAACAGCAACAATGCTTTCCATATCTGATAGATATTCTATGAGGTAAAGTTGTCAATTTTTGGCAGAAAATGATGGGCACCAGATTAGTTTAATAACCTAGGGGCACTGCTTTGGTCAATTGAAATCTGTTAATAACTGTTAAACTTTGTATGACGTCCAATCCACACATTTACATACAAGCAAACTATGTATACAACTGGGCGACCCTATACTGTATACCAAACATGTGACCCATAACGACACTGAATATGTAGCTTTATGTTTTAGTTCTTGGTAAGAGGAACACTTCAACCAAAATGTCTGCCTCAGATTTTAAATTACAAATTGTGCCTAGAAACAGGCAAAGCGTGGAAAATATCGCTTGACCTGCTTCATCTATTGGGAAAAGGCTAAGGGTTGGCAATATCCATGACCTGATTCAACTGCGGGGAAACAGGGAGCGAATGGGCAAAATCGCTTGGCCTGGTTCATCTACATCTATGATTTATATTGTTGCCAGATGGTGTATGATTGAGTAGGTAATCTTAGTAAAGTTTTGTTCGTTAAGCATACACCCTAACTAGTCTGTAAAGTCTGTAACTACTTTCAGCTAAAACAATAATAATCATGATTTATTTTGTCTCCAGATGGGGGATGGTCTAGTTGGTCATCTTGGGGTTCTTGTTCTGTCACATGTGAAGGAGGCTTGGCAAAGAGGACGCGTGATTGTAACAATCCATCTCCATCACTACTTGGACGTGACTGTGTTGGAAACAATGTCGATTACGAGACGTGTAACACAAAAACATGTAACTTGCCTATCAACACGATCTGCAGCATTGTATAGTAAACATTTTTGAAATCAGCTCAAAAAGTGTGCATCTGTAAATTTAAACCACTTCAATATTAATATCTTGGAACTGGTTTTCAATATGTCTTCTCCTTTATATTTCAGCTTAATGATAGAAGTATCAATATAAGGACCGTTTTGTTTGGTCTAAAATGTTTTAAAAAGTTTTTAATGTAATACGTCACTTACGATGACTTTTTATGGATATTTAATTATCTATGGATGCCGTATACAAGAATGTAATTGCTTGAGGACTTTCTGCATTGTAGGTATTCATGTTCGTTTAACGGATGGAAATAGGTTAGAGGTGTCTGAAGATGGACATACCTGGGGAACAGTATGTAATGATGGTTTTGGCGTGAATGAAGCCAAAGTTGCCTGCCGGATGTTAGGATATCCTACGTATGACACTGTTTTTAGTGAACAAGTAGTTTTAATTTCTTAAAAAGTATTATTGTGTTTGTATTACTAAAAGTTTGATATACAATATACAATTATGATATATTTTATTTTTATTATTTTTCCTTGAGATTTGATTGTTTAATGTCTTGAAGTCTTACAAAAATTGCTTGAAAATTGTAACTTATATGAGGCCAAAGTAATAATCGAACCTGCATGGCAACAACCGCCATGCCTGGCAAGTTTGTCTCGCGCAGATTACAAATCAAGATATTTTCAATATTCGTACACATTTTTTTCGTTAAATCTAGTGGGCGCGCAAGAATTATAGACCCTCCTGATGGTGCTGGGCCGATTCTTCTTGATGACGCCAGATGTTCTGGTTCCGAGGATTCCTTGATGGAATGCCATCACGTGTTTTGGGGCCTGAGCAACTGTAATCATAGTCAAGATGTAGGGATCACTTGCGAATGAATCTCGACACAATATTGATAAGTTAGTGAAATGCATAACACAAACGTATGATACAACTTTATATGATTTGGTGGAGTTTTGTATGAAGCGGTGCTATAGAAATAAATTTTCTGTTTCTGTTAAACAAAGTATTTAAATAAACGCATGTTCATCTTCTCCCGTCTCTGTGTTATATGTATGCAATAATCATGTTTCCAGTCACTAGACAAAAATCAGGTTACGTAGGTCGAAAATCTTGTCTGTACTTTTCTGAGAACACTCTTCTTCAAATACTTTTACTCTTTTAAGTGTAAAAGATGCAATCACTCATGGCAACGGAAGTAAACAAAGCCAAAATGCATCGGGAATCACAACAACAAATATGGCCGCCGCTGTTAAAATAAGCTACAGTTTTGTAGTGAGAATAAAACAAATCAGCTACTTCGCTGAGTGTGCGCAATTCCAAGTAAAACAGAAAGTATTGTCCGGAAATGGATTTCGTAAAACTGAAAATAGAAATCCTAAGTCTGGGCCATATTAATATGGGTACAAAATACGCACAATTACATTCATTTGTATACGTTTATTTTACATAAGTGATTATACTTTAGTTTGTTTTAAACATCATATTGACTACAGGTGTTGATATTCACGTACACGTCACACCAATGTCTTCATCATGGTCGCAATTGTTAGCACCCCAATCTCTATGATTACATTCCAACAATGAATCTTCACTTCCGGTGCAAGTGACGTCGTCAAGTACAATCGGCAACGTTCCATCCGGAGGGTCAATAGTTGTCGCTCGGTTGCTAGATTTAACGGGAATAGGTTTACATATAATGCCCACACAAATACTTGTCAGAGTGCAAAGAACTACATGCGAAATCAAATGAAACATCTCAAAGTCATAGCGCACAATGTATATTATTAGTCAACATTGATCAATTAATGATATGCACAAATAGGCTTAAGTTGTAACCTACTAGTTTTTATTGGCAATCTATTAAATACGTGTATACAAAAAACGAAATCATACATAGGGTATCCCAACATTCGGCAGACGACTCTGGCTTCGTCTTCTCCAAAACCATCATCACATACAGTTCCCCAGCTACGTCCATCGATTGACACTTCTAACCTATTCCCAAGCGCCAAACGAGCGCGAATGCCTGAAACAAAAGAATTCAATACTTACATGACATCCACGAAAATTTGTAACTCACTATAAGTCATATGTAACGATTGAAGTTTTATGTAACGATTTATACTTATAACAGTGTATATGGAATAAAAGAATGAATTGAAAATCTTCTACAATAACTTTTCCATTATCGCTCGCTGGCTTGCTGTGTTATGAAGACAGATATGTATCCTACGCTATTTCAATTCATAATCTTTAATCATGTACTTTTTTTCGCGAAAGAAAATGAATGAACCTCATTTTTAAATCAAAGCACTGAAAGGACGGTTGTTGACTGGTATTGCAGTATTGCGAGTTCTTTCTTGATCATTTTGAAACAAAAAGTTACTATGAAGAATTTCACGAGTCGTTCGGATCGTCTGTTGTACATTTGCCTGCGCGTAAAACTGGTTCCCGCTTCATGTTGCAGTTCACCAAAATGCAGAGAATCTACGGAAACCAGTTGAATAGATCGTCTGCTACTGTGAGCTAAAGCGATATAATCCAATAGTGATTCTTAAATGGTGGCTACTTTCAAATTGCAGTAAGGCGAAACGCGTTTTTAGAATTGTTAGACTGGTTGCCATGCAGCAAAAATGGTCCTCAATATTTATTTAGTTCAAATAGCTTCTAATCACTCTCCATTCCGATGGTGGCTAATTTTCTGATAACATTCAAATCGGATCCATCAAATTTGCGACTGCATTTTCCTACAAATTTAGCATGCGGAAAAGTTGTAGACGGTTTTATCTGATTTGTGATAACATGAGTGCTTAACAAATATCAATAATTGAACAATAATTGAGGTCTCTTGAGAAAGCGATATAATTCCCCGATCTCATGTTCGCTTAGAATTGTTGATAATCAAGTTACATTGTTTTGTGTTGCAGGTTTTATAATCTACATTGTTTCCAACACAGTTACGTCCAAGTAGTGACGGAGATGGATTGTTACAATCACGTGTTCTCTTCGACAAGCCTCCTTCACACGTGACAGAACAAGAGCCCCAAGATGACCAACTAGACCATCCCCCATCTGGAGAAAAAATAAATCATTGTCATTATTCAATTGTTCATAGTTTCAGTGAGAGGTAAATTTATGTTTTAATTCTAGTATGCCAAAAGCCTGTAAAAGGAATTAGCATACTTACAG
Source organism: Lutraria rhynchaena (assembly GCA_008271625.1). Lineage (NCBI taxonomy): Eukaryota > Metazoa > Mollusca > Bivalvia > Venerida > Mactridae > Lutraria > Lutraria rhynchaena. The sequence continues at coordinate 93,113 of VIBL01000049.1, forward strand.
AACATTGTAACGAACAAAGACAATAACTAGATTTACAAATTTATACAAAGCACGTATCCATGTGTACAGACTGTTCCATTTCAGCAAATCCACGATATTGAGACCATCTTCGGGACCCGAAAAATTTGTCGTAATAATGTGGTGGTCTCATTATAAAGTTGAATATAGGGTTTGTAAATCGGTCCCAAAATAAGTGGTCATAATATTGAGGTGATCGCTATTTGAGATTTTACTGTAATATTGTTTAGAGGTCTCTAAAAATGTCAATCAGAAGCACGCGCAACATCGATTTGAACGTTTCCTCCTAACCTGTTTGCCAGTACGTCCTTCATACGTTTTTTGAATTATGTTAACAATTGACCTAAGCAGTGACTCTTGGTTGGAGAGCATTTGCGTGAGTCAAAGGAGGATCACAATGATCTTGTAATATATTCGGCCAATCTTCATCGTTATGAGGAAACATGCGCTTCTGACAAGTGCTTGATCGATTGGGTGTTTGGGATGGATTTAACATGTACACAAATGATGTAATATTTGTTTATATACCTGTACAAGCCGATGTAAAACAAACAACGTCTTCGAAAGAAGCACCAAAGCAGTAAGAACCACCTTTGCTTGGTGCTGGGTTTGAACATGTGCGATCTCTCCTACGTATACCAATGCCACAAGTTACGGAACATGTTCCCCAGTTCTGCCAAGAGCTCCAACCACCATGAACTGATTTATGAGAAACACATAAAACATATATCAATTATCCATTGCTTTAATTAGTATGTTGCATCTATATACTATTAAGGGAAACTGTCCCGACAAAAGCTATAGATAATTCTGTCAACACAAATCTGCCTATATTGAAACTTAAATACCTGGACAGGGATCATTGACGCACGGTCTAGACAGACTACCATCTCCCACACAGTCAAGTCCACCATTTGCAGCTGCTGGGCATGCGCATTGTCGTGTTCGTAATTGGGTACCATTTGCACATGTGACGTCACAAGAGCGCCAAGGTGACCATGAACACCACTGTCCATCAGCTTATATTTATATACACGGAATTTTATTAGAATTGAAAACAGTTTCATTGTGTCTCAAAGTCTTATATTAAGTAAATATTACAGTAAGTCATTTAGAATGTATCTACTATTTATGGCAATTACATCATACTTCAAAACAATATATTTTAATTTAATCCATCTGATTTTCGTCGTCATTCTATTATTTTATGCTTATACATTTAAAGAAAATATGTTCATGTATTATGATTACAATTCCTTTACAATTATGTGTCCATATTATTCTATCAGAACATCATCACAGTGATTTAGAGTTGTATTAAGTTAATCATATAAATCAATACTTACTGAGATCACACAAGCTGCAATATTTTCGACAAATTGTTTTAGCCTTGTGGACAGAAGCGCATAAATCTATGGTATTGTTTAAAAGTTGACAGTCGACGTTCGTACTGTCTGTGCAAAGTTTTTCTACAACACAAATGTTGGTTAACATAATTATTAGTTCGCAGAAATTAATGTACAGTAAAACTTCGTTATCTCGAGGAGTCATCGGAACATACGAAATGCTCGAGATAAACCGAGTGCTCGTAATAACGAGGTTTTTGTTTGTTGACTGAAAATAAACTGTGCATCATGCGCATAAATGGGCGTGTTTACGATAATAATACGAAATGCTTACGTAAATTGTTCTCTATGATGTCTAAGGTGAATAAACATGATAGTTGATTGCTGAAATATGTATTGATCATTTTTTTCTGAGTACTTTATCCACGATTTTTCGTGTTTTCAATTGTACAATGTCATGTCCGAATATCGTGTCACTGACATGCGGTGAAACGTCATAGAGACACATCGTGAAAGATACATGTGTTATGTACGTCAAAAATGAAGCATGCTAATAAAAGATTTGTCTTTGTTTTTATTAGTATCTGCTTCTCAAACTTGTCATTAAGTTCTCATATTTAAGGACTCGTGATTAAATTCTCAATAATTATTAACTTTTATAACATTAGTCTTTGATCTCAACAATTTTACTGCAAACTTACAACAAACAAATACATGTACATGTTTCATTGTCATTTTATGTCACAACATGTGAAATACAAAGTACCCGATTAAGATTCGTTCTTTTATTGTGTAGCTTTAACGACGTGTGAAAAACAAAGTACTCGATTAAGATTTGCTCTTTTGTTGCGTAACTTTAACGATGTGTAGAAAACACGGCGATCGCCGGCGCGCAGGTCCGAACGATATCCAAAATGACACCCCTCGAGGTAATCGAGGTAATTAACGCTTAAAAATAAGTCAAGGGACCATGATTTGTGCTCGAGATAACGAGATAACGATGCTCGTAATAAACATGGAAATTTATATACAACTAAGAACAAAAAATGACGGGACTTCAAGATCTCCTCGAGATAAGCCTAGAGCTCGTCATATCGATGCTCGTAATAACGAAGTTTTACTGTATTTATATAATGATTGTCAATAATTTCAGATATTTGTTTGAGACGAATAATGTATTTTCATGCAGTAATGTGATATAATCGGTGTGCAATGTAGTCAGGTTTTTAACATTATTTTATGAACTACAAACATTCTTCACTCACCATTACTATTACAAATATCAAGTTTACAATATGCCCCGCAGTTTTCGTACCTCCATGCATTATACATTGGGTTTGTACACAAATCCCCAGAGTCGAATTCTGCGCAGTTCGCCAGTTTGTCCGAACAAATGGTCTCCAGATAACCTTTGATGAAAAAGTTGGTGCGACTATAAAACATTTATTTTGATGTTTTCGGTAAAACTTACGTCCTACCAATATTGTTTCAGTTTTATATGTATGCTGCCTGTCGATGGCAAATGCGGTCGGCATGCTTGAACCGAGCATATCACATCACGTGATGTAATGTTACCTTCAGTCGTATTAATCTGCATCATGTCTAATGAGTCTTTAAAGAGCACCAAAATGCTGACGTGAAAACAAGTGAAGAAGTAACTTATCAAATGATTAGATACACATAAGCAAAATATAGAGCCATTGACCTGTTCTGCATGAGGCATATATTTCGTCACCCCAAAAACCAAGCCGTTTGGAAATTCATTTAGTCAATAAATGCTACAGATAATATATGTACCTGGTGGTGAGCAGAAGCCACAATACAGGGGACAGTTATACCTTGCCCAATTCATATACGTGAATTCGGTACAAATTGATCGGCTATACTGACTACATGTGGGAATCTTGTCTTCACAATCTGTAAAACACGATGTCAAATTACGGACTATATAAATATACATTGCAACCTTTTCAGAGCGGTCTTCTCTTGAACAACAACCTTCCTTCAACACATCATGATTTTGCCACTATGGTTTAACTACAAATTTAACCTCTCCAGAGCAACAACCTCTCAACAACAACATAATTTGGCTTTTCCCAAAGGGTGTTGCTTTAGAGAAGTTGTACTGTATCTGAGATGTTTTTTCTACAATATCTTTATGCTTATATAATCAATATAAACCCGCTCAGATGAAAATTGCTGGTAAAGGGCGCTTGACTGAAAACAAACGACCCAGCGGCAAATGCAATAGCATTTGAATTTTCTTTATTTAATCCCAAATTTGAACTCATTGCTGCGTAGAATTATTGCCAACATCCAACAAGTTTGTGTTTCTGTTTTGCAAGTGAGTTAATTGTCCTTGGAGACCTTTTTTCAGTTCGTGAGCTTTTGATTACTTTATTTCAGTCGTCGATAACATCGTGAAGTATTGAACAAATATTTTTAAAAGTGCCAAGACAGTTTTGTCATATTGTGTTCGTACATTGATTTCTTAATTGTTTCAACCATTGGGAAATAATATCATTAACAAAGAATTGAGGGTATCAGTTGTTTGAAGTTAATTTCGTGAATGTACAACGTAAGGATATGAACAATGTGTCATATAAGTCAACTAAGGTAAGCCCAGTTAATAATAGACATATAGAGACACAACCGTAACCCTATTCTAACCAGAGTTATCCTTCTTGTTACACGCTCGGCATTCAACTTTGTCAACGGTTTAAAGTGGCGTGGTCTGTTCGTCAACAATTAATAATACAATAGACTTTGTACACATATTTTAATACTCTTTGATTAAATTCACATGCATCTCAGCATCTGATCAGTACTTAATACATTCGCATCTGCATGTACATTTCTTCGACATTAATGGAAACTAAAAACTTGAATTTGCTTAAATTATCCAAAAACCTAATGTATTGTAATTCATATATGTCGTATGTAAATTTTATGAAAAGAAATCTATTGGATTATCAGACGCTAAAAAAAGCGCCCCGGTAGCCCTATTCATTTTACTTATTTCGTGTTATTTGCTATTTCATTGTTGACATAGGTATTTTGCGAGCATAACAGGAACGGTAACTCTGGATTGAGACTGAACTTTAACCTGTCATGTTGATTGTGGTGGGTGGGGTAAAAGAAGATAGCTGTATCCCAGACGTTGCCACTTTGGTTGAAATGTGAAACTCAGTATTGTTGCTGACGATGAATCCTATTAAAAAATATAAAATATGTATAGCCAATACCGCATACTGATCAAGGCTGTTTATTCATTCTTCCTATCGCTAATGGCCTCTTTATCATAAAAGGTATCTGGCAAACAATTAAATACAGCATTAAATATTTAATAGTTCCTGCATTTACTCAACAAGTTAAAATTCACCCTTTCCTTGGGGGGATTTGGCCAATTGTTTTACTGGCAGACGATGAAGAACTAGCAAAAATGATAAAATTGTTACATTTTGTTAATTTACTATCTAAATTAATTTGAAACTTACCAGACGCTATCTCGAAACAATGCCAAAATATAAACCACCTGCTCATAGTAACTACCTCTGAAAGAACGTGAAAACTGCAGAGGTTTAACTTGCATAAAGATGTCAGTTGTTAGCTGTTTTCTTTTTTTATGTTTGCCATAAATCGGTAATATTTATTGATAGCAAACCGATCAATGGGGACTTTGGTGTACTGTTAGTGCTATCGCGATTTTACATTGACATACTCAATGACAAAATGCAACAATGCTTATTTTAGATGTTGACCCCCATGTTACCAAAATGCAATATGACAAGTTAAATATCGCATTTTATGCAGTAATGTAGAGATACAATACATGAATCACGCGATTTTCTCATTCTCTGCTGTAGTATCACAATAAAATCATGGTAGCGAAATATCGCCCAACTTGATATCAAATGAATGTAAATTTCTCAATCATAGCAGCATTGTGTATATAAAACATGATAATCAACATGACGAATTCACAAACTTCGCGCATGTGTTGGATGACATGAAAACGGTACAAAAATAAGTATATCCAGATGAAGATTTTTATGACAATGACTGAACACAGCATATTTTTGGTTTATTTTACCTTTCACAAAAAACATCCCTGAAGAGAAATCCCTTATGTCCTCTTTGCTGCGTGTTTGTGCTAAAATAGATCAGACACGGTGTCTTATCTAATGAATAGTTTATTATCTAATATGAACTTAGCTCTGGTTGACGCAATGCAAATACAAAAAAATACATAAATTATTAAACAGCCTGTTGTCGATTCACATGCACGAAATGATATCTAAGCTAGACATGGAACTAGGCAATTACCATTGAATTTCATTACATTTCTAAATATTAGCCAATATGAAACGTAACAAAAGAAGTGCGTTAAAGAGAAACAAACATTAGCTGGAAAACCCAAATATATGACGACAGCAAGGTAATTAAAACGAAGCTTTCAATGAAAGATTTAGAACACTTTGAATATTTAGATGATCCTTGTTAATCAAATCAACCATCTTTTAACTATTCATATCTACTTAACCATGCCTAGAGAGCTATTCACTGCAACCTCACCATGCCAAGAAATTACCCCATCCTAAATCAGCACAACGCAATAATAATGGTTACACAGATTTTCTCTGCTTTGCGATTATTTTCCTTAGGCGAAAAAAATTGTTTGTTTCCAGTTACATGACCAACCCAAATCCCCCACCCTAGACTTCTATTAGGCCCGGGGAACAATACATCTACACGTTTACCTTTTGGAACAAAAGTAATTTTAACAGCGGCTTTCAACAATAATTTTAACACCCCCCCCCCTCCAAATTTCCCTACCTATCCTATTTAATGGGTATGCAACCAGAAAAAAACATTTTTAGGTTCTAGTTGTTGTTCAACATAACTATGAACTAAAGTAAACTTTCTAGTAGAGCATACGTTTGAAGGACATTCTGAAAGTCCAGCAACTTGGTATGTCCTGGATAATAAATCTGAACATAAAAGTACAATGTCATGTTTTGCTTGTCCAAACATTTCAGGAATTCAATTAGATTTCCTCACACTTTTTCGTCAGTCTTCCCTCTACTAAAGAGTTGTTCCTCATTGCATCCTGTCTAAATCGTACTTTTACGACTGTTGTAAATTTTGAATAGCCAGCTTGTACAGTCAAGCCTATAAATAAAGGTCACCCTTGGAAAGACAAAACGTGGGCATTTTTGACAGGTGGCCTTTATTCGGATGTCAGTTTGTTCTAAATTGTCAATGATGGTTTAAAAAAATGCCATTCATTCACAGGGTGGCCTTTATTCGGAGGTGGCCTCAAACACAGGTTAGACTGGCCTTAAGTACGCAATACTAGTATCCCAGGATACCGCTTTGAAACTAGAACACAAACTCACTCTCACACAGGGATCAATAAAAAGAAGACATTATGACAAATAAACAAGTAGTTTCACTTGTTCCAACTAGCTGTAGAATTGGTCCCGTTATAAAATTGAAACATCCACAAATAGAAAACCAGTCCGGAAAGAAATGTTCTTTATAACCAGTTGACCGAGTTACTTTACTGTACTTCGATGTTAACTGCATAGTATTGTAAATAATGGACTTTGGTTAATAGCTGGAAATAACGTGTAAATGGGAAAACAAGCGGATCTTTAGAAAAAGCAAACTGCACTTTAAACATTAATTAAGTGACGTTCACTCTAATATTTGCAAAATAATTAATTTTAGACTGATGTAGACCACAAACTAACCCCAAATATATAAATATTGTAGGCTCTGGTGATTTTATCATGCAAATGCTGTATGTATTGATATTAAATGTTAAACACAAACACTTGGTTTACCAATACAAGAGCTCTTAAAATATTTGTCAACTCCACAGTCGGCGTAAGGACATTGGCCCATAACATGGTTTACAAAATGATGTTTCATGAAATTATTGTAATATCCTTGGTACCACAAGTGTTAGCAAATACGTATCGTACTCATTACCGTCAGACAGATGGAGAAGCCCAAAGGGGGATTATCCGATTTTTGGTCACCGCAAGTCTTGATTTCGATTCAGTCGGTGTTCGGATACCTGTAACAAATAAGGAAGCATACGAATCGCTCTCACACACATGGATGGAAAATAGAGCGTATGAGAGTGGATACAGTTATTTCGAGAAGTTTGCTGTTGATGTGAAAGAAAATAAAGAGACACAGGTAAGGACTGAATTTAAAATTTCAAAATCAATTTTAGCGGAAAAGTCAATAAGGCTCCGTTTCATTTATTTACCGTAACAATAAACAGTATTCACATGTAGCCAACTAATACATGTATTAACATCTTCCTAGTTGTATGGTAATTAAATTTCAAAATGTGCGAAAAGTTACGAATCAGAGACCAGCAACAATAAGATTAGGATGTAATATGAATAATAAAACATCACAGGCAAAATTGCCAAGTCTGCCGACCTCATTGAATCGACAATTTACAAAATGTAAAGTGACTGACTTACTGACTGCATAGTTGGTTGGTAACGAGCGAGCGAGTGTGTGCGTGACAACGTACAAACGATCACTGAAATAATATCTTATGACTGTTTTGTTACTGTTACCAATTTTGATTCTAACAGCAAAGAGTGGGGAAAGAAAAAAACCCTTATTACTGGAAAGTTCCAGGACCTCTATCAGTTGGTTCAATGCTTACACTGACGTTCCGGTTGATGCATTCTAACTCACATCAGTAAGTAAACAATATTTACTGACAGAACGATTTTTGTAAGGAAAATACAGGTTTCAAGGTTACAAAACTTGAGATCGGTCTCCAAGCCCACATCTCATATTTTGTCCTTCGAGGTTTCTAACATAATTATTACTAAACAATTAAGATTTCAATCTAATGTTATTCTGTCGGCTAAAATGATCTGAAAATGTATTTAATCATTGAACTGCAATATATTTCAAACCATAATGCTTCACTTATGAAATTGAGATTTAAGCTCAGAGACTGTTCTCAAGTTTCATAACTTCGGGGCCATATCTCTGTTTGAAAGCTCACTGTTCGAGGTCTACCTTTAGTTTGATAATACAGTTTAAACATGCGTAGTCAGATGTGATTTTCTGTAGAGAATTTGATTTAGGATGTTTTACAGTAAAATAGCAAAGAAATAATTATTCTTAAAACATAAATATCACCCGTGGAACTCAATTCGAAGAGTGCAATAAACTTTAGAATGACTTAGGAAAACATTGTCTTCCACGATATTATCACAGAAAATATGTGCCGCACCCAGCATTTGTGTTCACTAATCAACATCAGCAGACCTGACACTATCCCTTTGATCTTAGCGGTATGAAACCCTTATTAGGGTCTGAACTCAGTCTTACCCCGGCTTGAATAACTGGGGATTTATCAACTACATTTTGTTTCATTTTGCATTTATCAGAATTGGTATCAACTTAGTGGACGGCAGATATCCTGATACTATATTGCTTCACACGTCAATTGGTCCACGTATAGCTTATAATAATTTGAATAGAGGTAAATGGGGAGCTGAAGTTTCTTATTCGGACTTTTCGGGACGATATGATGTCATAGTTCTTGCTATGGAAATAGGTTATCGTCATATACATGTAAGTTTTCATTACATATGTATAATAATTCTTTATTTAATGATAGTAATATGTATATACATATACTGCATATTTGTTCAGAACATTTATTTAAAAATTAAACATCTGTATCTTTTGAACCAAAATATATTAAAGATACTACTGAGATTTGAACTCAGAGACTGTAATCCAGTTTTGTAACCTCTTGGCCTGGCGAAATCTCCTTTTCTCATACATAGCATGCTTCCATATAAGATTATCGAATCCACACTGCTGTAATAGTTTGTTACTCTTGATAATCACAAAGCCAATCAGCGCTTTCATAAAAGTATTAGCCAATCAGCGCTTTCATACAAGTATTAGCCAATTAGCGGTTTGATAAAAGTATTGGCCAATCGGCACTTTAACAACAGTATTTAGCCAATCAGCGGTTTCATAAAGGTATTAGCCAATCAGCGCTTTACTTGTACCTTGTATTTTCAAATTGACCAACGAAATTTGGCATGAAAGAGTGAACTTCATTTTTTAGGAGCGGTTGTCAGTATTTTCCATATTTCACTTGATGTTTAGATTTTTAAGAATTTAAACTGTTTATATTGGTCCTAAATGTGTTCTTAAAATAATTATATTGCAGGGAACGATTAACGGCATTTATCCTTCAAACATAATCCAAGCACCTCCAGGCGATACCACAACATGGCTCCAATTTCGTTACAGCGAAATTGTCGCACACAAGATACAATATACACGAATGTGATTCGTGAAAGAGGTCAATGTTTCTGTCTATTTTATGAATACTACGCTATGTTCGGGACAAAATGGAAAAAATGAATATATCTGGTTAGCGTGCTGGACTTGTAACCCTATTATTTGTACATATTTGTTACAGTTGCCATGATTGGCCTATTATTTGTACATATTTGTTATAGTTACCATGATTGGCCTATTATTTGTACATATTTATTAAAAACTGAACTGCATGACGTAATGGATGATAATTCAACATTGATAAAAAACACAGCCGCATCTCTAGGCTTGACAAACCGTCAAACATGAACAAATTGAATTCATAGCACAGTGATTAAGGTTCAAAGGACAGATTTTCTTGGAATTCTTCCCAGAGGATTCGCTAAGAGTCTGATAATAAAGCTTGCGCGGCACGTGCTACAGAAGAAAATGGATCTACCTTGTGTGTTATCACACTGTTAGACAGTAGCATGATTAACCAGATAATGATTCAGTTCCCTTTGTGTGTTGCTACCTAAGTGGATCATGGTAGTTCATTGTTTTTGTCGCAGTTCAGAGGTTTAAAGTTGCTTCATTCCCAATCTTCGAAGCATGGTACTTCACCGGTCGATGTGGACCTGAAGATGTACACATAGTCTTCACGGACTTCCGCATCGTCAGGGGAATACATTAAAGTTACCATCCGTCCGGTCCGGTCTGTGCTGTTTATCAATATGGTTGTCATACACATCTAGACGAAAAAGATTGGTTATGCTTTATAATTTATTACATTTTTTAATTTGATCTTTGATTTCATTTATTTCCAATATGTAGTTTTCAATAAATATGTCAAAATGATTTAAAAGTTCTATTATTTGTGGTTGAACATGTATTTTTGTACTTTTATGCTTTCCATTTTTTGTTTGGCGCATGAAGCTGCATAGCGAAGATCAGTTACATTTTATTGATTTGACTGTCTGAATTAAGATTAATCAATAACTTCAGTTTTTAATGACATACCAGATTACCAATATTATTTACCAAACTGGTTTTAAAAGTAACCTAAAAAACTGTTCACTTTGCCGGAATATTACTGCATTGAAATGCAAAATGATATTAAATAAGAATTGAAGGCAACAATGTCGATGTCCAGCTTGTCAGATTGAGATGAACTAATTAATCTGTCCGTCTGCGTGATTGTCTGTTCTACTGTCTAATGTTGGCATTGAAACGATTAGGGGAAATTAGGGTTAAGTGCCATTCATAAATGTTAATTCTGTTCATGTAAAAATTTGTACAACACAGATAAATTCACTTCCCGATGATTTGAGTTTTTATTATCCAGAATACGGAAACCAGTCTATTTTATATCCGGTATCTGGTACACATACGACTATTTAACCGGACATAGAGCTGTTTCCAAGCGTACAAATGGAATTCTGAGAAGCTACTTTTGTTGCCCTTTTGGGTCGCCCTTTTGGGGGCTGGTAGTATCTTCGGTAATTTTTCTACATTTTTTGATACACTGGGAGTACAGTGACGATGACGACGTTGATTTACTGACGTTCTTGCTGAAATGCAAGCATATGGAATTACACAACTATAAAAATAGTTCATAAATTCTAAATAAGCAGTCGAAAAGTTGCAGTGACAAATACTTCTAGTGTATGCATATATGTATGTAAATTGATTGTATATATACATATATATACAATTAACATAATCTACCTGACAACCCTATTTTTAATGAGCATGCAACCAGAAATAAACATTTTTTCATGTGTTTTGGTATAACTAACTTACCTTCATATAACCGATCACCTAAAATGAAAAATGAAAGAAGAGTTAATCATGATTAGGAAACAACAGTAACAAATACCGAGTCGATCAAACATTGCATTTTAAACATAATAGAGAGTTTTACATGTATGCAATTTTTTCAACCATTGCCAAGCTCTTACACACTAAAACCAAGCTGCACAGTAATTACATTTTCTCGAAACAACATGATAGTTGATTTGCGCATTGTGCCCCCATCTTTCCATATGCATTAATTTCAAAGACTTCAAATCAATTAATAAAATACTTTGGTAAAACTGCCATTAACAATTTTACGTTATGGCTAGCGGCGTGGCCAAACTATTTAAACAAATAAGGTAGACAACTGCTACCGTGACTCTTAGACTGGTTCCCGTTCCATGTTGCAGAATCAATAGAAACCAGTTTACCGAGACTCTCATTCGGTACAATTCGATAAAATTACAAAATTATGCGTGTAAATACATTTTTACCTATTTGATCTTGTCGATCGTCAAAGTTCAAGTATAACTTTAAAGTAGGCTTAAACCTTTGTGGATAATCCGACTTATTACATGATGAGTGAAATCCTCTATTTGCATAAATAGTTGACACTGAAAATAAACACGTGTAATTAGTTTAGTTATATGCCTCAAAGGGAAAGAAATAATCAGCCACAACTATGCAATTGAAGATGAGTTACCGATCACCTGTAAGTAAAGGCTTAAATGTGAACTATGGCTACTCTTCAACGCATACGCTTACCGATTAGACCCTTGAATAAAGACCAATTCACATGATGATTATATTTTTCATCTTTGATCACAGGTTTGTATGTACACGTATGTTATTTTAATTTCAATGTTACGTATAGTGAATTCTCGCCTATATTGTTTATTTTTGCCCATTGGCATTCATATTTTAAATGATGGGCACCTGCAACACTACAATCATGTCAGCTATTAACTATATCAACAACTTCCTATTTTCATCTATGGCATCTTATAACTCCAAGTTTTAAATTTAGACTTATGTAACAATATGCGTCAGATACATTAAAAAGCTCTGGTCCGTACCATTTAAAACATAGTTATGGATGTGACTTTCGGTGAGCAAAAAACAGTCTAAGACTAGTCCAAAGACGATAAAAAGCGGAACTAATCTGGAGTGAATGCGCTGAGTAGGCGTATAATTGCGTATCTAAACGGTAAATACGATTTTTTTTTCAAGCGAACCGTAGACATATACATTACACTTCAAGAAGCAACCATCTCATTCGAACGGTCATAGAATTTTGTTATTGTCTCAATATTTCAACTTGATAATGAGACAATCTTAATACTATGATCGCTTAATTTTGTTCCAAAGGTGGTCTTAATATCAAGGTTGTGAAGGGATATTGAGTGTAAATTCCGGGTGTACCAAATTCGGCTCCATTCATGGAAGCCACGCATGTTTTAAAATATGCTTCACTATCTTACCTCGTGTATGTCTTCCTGGATCCATCTTTCCCAAGCTGAAATTACAAGCTATATATTACATTGATTATATATATATATTACATCAAATAGTCTTAAAATGTTGCAAATATTCGAAAATAATGACATTCAGCTGACGAATTACGCGACGCGATGTCAGGGTATGAGGTTATAAAGTTTGAGGTTAGTCTCCAAGCTCAAATCTTATATTTTGTATTTCAATGTTTCTATGTTAAATATTTTAAAACAATTATGATATTAATCATACATTTATCCGGTTGGCAATATTAATCTGAACTTCAATTTAAACTTCAAACTGTAGTGACTTTTCAACCAAAATACTTTGAGAATGAACTTGAAATTTGAGCTCGGGGACTTTTCTCAAGTTTTATAACCTCTGGGCCAGGAACTAAGATGGCGTAGTAGTGTACGTTTACCTGTTAGAATCCACATGGTCGGGATGACTTGCACACAACCTGGAATTCTTAAACAAAAAAACAAAGTACAGCCGACGCTAAAATGATGCTTAGTTGTGTCAGCTTAAGATGATGCCGCTTCCGGGCCAGAAAACCGGAAATAAGCTTGAGGACCGAAGAAATTCTTTTAATGAGACTCACTGAATTTTTAGATTATTTTCGTACATTATAAACACAAGAGATGGCCTTCATGGTCGAGTAATTATTGTCTCTGAGTAGTAATCACTAGCCCTATCACCGCTTTTAGTTAAAAAGCACGTGAGACCACAGACATATTAATATATTCAATGGTAATGCAAAAAACGTCCCTGGTTCATCGACTGTTTGTCAAGGGTAAACGAAAGAGGGCATGTTGCCTGGGCAAAACGTATTTCTATCTAAATGTCGTCAATCATGTGGCTCGAGTTATTTGAAAATATGTGTTATAGGGCACTAAATTAACTTCATAATATCATTTCAAGCTTACCTTGGTATATTTGTTGTTTATGATTATCATTGAGGTGCTCGTGTTTGTAACATCATAAACAGACTTCTTTGAAGAGTTTTCCGGTTGTGTCTTCAACTTCCGGTGAGGAATCGTCAAAATCTCCGCACCATCTCCTTCCGACATCTCGTCTGTGAGTTTTCTCTCAGTGCTACCAATGAGGAGAACTTTTTAATGATTATTTTCTACTTTTTGTAGCCCTAAAGTTTCTGAAGATAAAGTCTTGTTACAAAGACTGCCTTAATACAATTGTTGCGACCACTGTTGCTTTGGTTATATTTTTGTTGAAGATAATATACTTGCGTTTTCGTCGCTTCTGTACGGAATATTTTGATGAAGGTCTTCAAATTTTACCGTTAATTAATCGCAAATTGAAGAACAAAATATCTGTTTTAATATAAACAGAATACTTAATTACATGTAGTATCTATATTTTGATCCTTGACTATTATTTTGTATAATATCCACTCATTCATCAATTTTTTATTCACTTCAATGTTTTTACTAAAGTTGCCAATTCGAAATAATTCCACACTGAGAGGATTTGGAATTATGAAGTTACTGTTTTGTCCTTGTAATCCACTCCTAACCAAATACTGAATATGATGTCATACAATTTACGCCGATATAAACATTTTTCTCAAATCTAACACGTAAAAAGCAATATCCTGTTTTTCATATCCTGAATATTGTTATTGAGTAAAACAGAAATAAGAAAGCAGCCACGTTTCTGCACAACATAAAAAACTGATTCGTATTTCATACATTAAAATACCAAAGCTTATTTTATTTCCAGTTGATCGCAGAATCGTTAAATAAATGAAAGATTTTGTTTTGTTATAGAAATATATACTATTGTTTTCGTATTAAAATACTCAACGAGGGTCAAGTGTTTATTTCAACTTAGACCAACTTTTATCAAATTTCAATAACATATCATTTCAAATAAATCAACAGCTATAATAGTTTTGCTCAAAGTGTGGACATTATCGACTTTGTAGTCAAAATATTATCATATACATGAAATAGAACGGCTAAATATTGTTTCATTTATTTGACAATCGATATATTACATTATCAGCTAACTTTCAACTGCGTCATTCAATCTTTTGTACAGTTGTACAATGATGGAATTTTATTTTCAATTATGACTGGAACATAATACGTCGATTAAACAAAACAATAAATTGCAAATTCAATCGCTTCCTATTGCGTTAAGCAAAGGGGGACAACTCTATTATTCGATGAATGAAACAAGAAAGACAACTCTAGGCATTGTCTACTTCGCTGGTTCCCGTTTAATCACCTCACATTTCATATCATTTAGCTTTTCGTATGACCACGACCAGGAACAGAAATTATGCAATATGCGGAGTTGAAGAAAAATGTTAATGAATGAGTAATATTTGTATAATTATTATGACTAAACAGAGATCTTAGTGAAACTTATCATAGTTTTAATTAGGTATAAACTGAACTGGTCTGAATTTTTTTCAATACTTGTTATGCTTCTATACAAACAATGGAACAATGTTTTCAATAGATCTCGCAATTATGATATACATTCTTTTTCTTTTTATCATACCTTTGTGTAAGCTAGTTTAAGTGTATGTAGGAAGAGTGAATTATATATAGTTGAGCAGGATATATTTCCAGATTTAGATAAGCAAACATACATTGAACATTATAAAAAATGCTATCATTTCAAAATCTGTCTTATGTCAACGAATCGAAATTATGTAAATTAATGTTGTGAAATGTGTATACTCAAAGATAAACATACCAGTTTAAATCATTTATGTAAGACCAAATTACTGATATGTGTTCGTGGCATTAAAAAACAATTGTTAAGTGAAAGGTATACGAGGGATTGGGGTCGTGGTCTCGAAATAGAGTGAGTAACATCGGGGCCAGGGGCCGTGAGACTTGGGACACAGCAGTGGCGAGTTTCTACAGCATCACCATAACCTTTGAATCAGATCCGAGCTCATACTGACTCGTAAGCCATGAAGTAGTCACCATATCATTTACTATACCAATAACTACACTGAGTCGAATTTCTAAACGTCCACCCTGCATTTGATAGCCCTGGAAGAAAATGATTGAACACACTTGGTAGATTGTCGCGCAGGCTTTTAATATATTCAGTCATACATTTACATTGAATATTCATATTTTGCTTAGATTGTTTGCAAGAATGGTAAAACAAGAATTAATTCACTAATTAAGATTCTTCCAAGAATCAAGCTCAATACTTTGGACGTTTGGAAATACGAATCAGTGTATTTACTGAAGAGAGGCTTAAGGAAGTCCCCCCATTAACCTCCCAGTGAATGGAAGACTCCTATTTACGGAGGGATGTTAACTCGGGGTCCACAGTTTCGTGCATTTATAAGCAATTATATGAGTAGGCTCAGTGGCTCCTGTTTGCATTTTTTCTTCATGATATATATAAAAACAAACATTTGTAAACATTGCTTCCAAACCAACTTAATTACGGAACATAATTCGAGATGAATTTTTATATTTTTTTTATTAAAGACAACAAAAAATAAAGTAAATAAAAGTTTAAATAAAAACCCACACAACTTTCAAAATACATATACATGTAACTATATTTTTCAACAATTATTAATTATTTTTTGCCAAAAAATATTGAAATCATTTAAATAGTTTAACTAAAGCATGTATTGAATGCACAGATCAACGTAAGGCTTTGTTTTTGTCAACATGTCACATAGCAATAAATAAAAGACTAATTACTGCCCTTGAGTTGTGTCCCCTGTTTGGCAGGTTTCATATTTTCCGGAATAATAGGCAAGCTTAATTTAAGAGTAGATTTTAAACTACGTCGCGCACGAGGTTTACGTGCTCGTCGAGGTATTGTCTTTCTTTCAACACTTGAGTCAAATACATGTACCTTCAAATTTTCATCAAAATTAACTTGTTTCAACAATTGAGCATCATGGATTACGATAGTACCGTCTTCTTTGGTACTGTCTTTGTCGCTTTCCGTCACAGTTGTAACAGGTAACTTGTCTGACACACTGTTTTGCTTAGGAGCGTCTGAAGACATCAAATCCGAGTCACCAAACACTTCATGCGCTTTCTGCGCGCGCATATGATGCCTGGCTTCTGTTTCCCGCTGCTGTTTGTCCTGTTGTAATTTATGACGCATTTGTTGCCGTTGGATCATGTTTGCACCTGACATGTCAGATTCTATTTTATTCAACGCATTACGTATAATGAGATCTTCATGCCGAGTCTTTTCCCGGAAAAGGTAATCTGGAAAAATATCGTAAAATCATTTCATTGATGCCAGGTATACGAGGTGATTTTCGTAAATTCGTAAAACAGCTTTAAAATCATATTTTATATATTTTATATATATACATATATATTTATATATACAGATGAAGAAACAGAAGAAAATCGTTTATTATAGTGACATGTGATATACATAATATTTACAAAGTATCATACAATACAAATATATAGATCACCCGGCTCCATGGACCTATAAGTCACTTTCAAGAAATTAGTACAAGAAAACAGCATTATAAATGCATTAATTTTTATCGAATGTTGTTCAGGTTACTAGATGGGTTTGCAACGTAATATTGTACAATGACTATTTCGCAAGCACACAAATCATTTTTAAATAAGTCAAACATACAATGTATAATTATAATGTTTTTTGCAAGTCGAGATACTTTTATACTGTATATTAGAACTATTTCTCTACATGCAGTCCGTTTTACTGCGGTGCACGCTTTTCTTGTGCTCGCTACGCCTCAGTTGTGCCAACCACCTGTTGTAATATTTCCAATATTTTTGTGTAGCTATATATTAGAACTATTTTTCTACACGCTGACCGTTTTACTTGCGGTGCACGCTTTTCTTGCGCTCGCTACGCCTCAGTTGAGCCGATCACCTGTTGCCACATTCCATTGCCTATTCCAGCGTGCTAAACTTGGCCGATTTAAAGCTAGAACGAAGGGTATATATGTATTTCAAAATTCGTTCGAAATTCGGTCATCCTGCAACGGATATGAAAGTTTATGAAGAAAATGCCCTACAATTTGCTTGAAAGACGGATATGATCTGTTGAAGACGATGAAATCTAAGATCTGTTAATGACCGGGGCGCCCTGTCGCCGCCATATCGGTAACTAATTAATTGAGACTTATACAAGATACACAGAGAAAGAACTAGTCCAGGTATAGGGCATTGGTTTGTTGTCAGTTTATCTTATATTAACTGATCGGGTTTACTGTTTAAGTCGACTTATGTGTACGGAGCCCCTAAAGTGACATTGTACACTTATATTTTAACTCGTAGCATTCTTTTTTATGTCGTATTTTCGGGATAACATTTCGTAATTGCGAATTAGTATTTCGTTTGTACGAAATATTGTTCCGTAATTATGAAATAGTATTTCGTATTTACGAATTAAATATATTTCGTAATTACGAAATACTAATTCGTAATTACGAAATATTAATTCGTAATTACGAAATATTAATTCGTAATTACGAAATGTTATTTCGTAAAAACGAAATAAAAAGATTGCTACAAGTTGAAATATAAGTGTACAATGTCACTTTAGGGGCTGCGTAGATTGGGAATTTTTATTTATCTAAAGTTATTTTACTACTTTACTATTGAGCGTGATCAACACTATTTATTCTCAATGTAAATTAAATGTGTGCTTTCATGATTAATACAATGTACAATCATTAACGTATATATTTACTTCTAACAGGTTGTATTTATTTTTAATCAAGTTGACTGAATTGCCTTCTCATTTAATTCTTCTACTGCGACATACACAAATAAACTCACTCTTAATCCAGGATTTATCCTTCAAGCCCCAGTTTCCCCAGTCCGTGAGATCCCTTTCCGGTGGCAAGGGTCTAGGGGATGCTTCAGGATTTTTGGATGTGGTGACGTTCTCCTGACGTATGACGGGTAAATGAACTAATTTTGTTTTACCCTGAACATTTTCCATTGGTACAGTCGTGTTTGTTACTTCAGCTTTAACTGTGTCGTCTGCTTTCCCATCTGAATATTTACCTCTTATTTGTTTATCTACAGTTACGAATTCATTATCTTCTGTACTTTTAGAGTCGTCTGATTTAAAAGATGGGCGTCGTCTGCGTGGTACTACAGGTACGTACGTTCCAGCATTTGTCTCCTTTTCAATAGCAGACAGGCGGAGATTGACTAAATGTCTTAATTTCCCGTCCCCTGAATCAGGTGAGTCCAAGTTTGTTACCTTAAGACTATCATTGTTGTCGTGAACGTTTATTTCCATTAGTTCTTCAAATAAGGTTTCAGAACTGCACACAGTTTGCTGTTCCAAAACTTTCGACCAACGAAATAACACTTGCTTCCTTTTAGAATCAATTTGAGCGATATTGTAGTTAGAGTTTCTACCTTCACTTCGGAGAACTCTTTCCAGGTTCTTCTTTTCCGTTTTATTTGTCCGAAATATACACTCTCCGGTCTTACTTCGCGACATACTGATAGCGCCTTTCATCACACTGAGAATCTGTAAATTCTTATTTCTGTTGTCATTGGTTACACTGTCGTCATACAACGCTTCAACACATTTATCTAATCGGACCATTTTTCTTTCCTCTCTGTCAAATCACGAACTAATCATGAGATGGGCAGAACTTTTGATTTTCTTTCAAGAATTTAGGCCATTCCGCACAGAATTTCTGAGGCAGACGAAACATTCAATTGAAATTTCCCAAAATTCTAATTGTTGCTAAGTAACCTCCATTCCGGAAATGTTCGGACGTTATCGATGAGCTCAAAATTTCTCTACTTTATTTAAAATCTGCAATCATAAAACACAATAACATCAATCAATTTAGGAAATATTCACGAATTTGGTTTGGTCTAAAATAAATCATCCATTTGACAAATGACAAATCGTTGTCGTCTGGTTGTATTCCACTATTCTTTTTATGAACTGTTCACTGACATAGCAAACATTGAGAGTTAATTTAACAAAAGCTTGATCAATGCCACTTTACTGTTCAAAAAGACAATAAATTGTTCAATAAAATGAAAACAAATATTCACTTTAAATAAAATCCGAACTCATCCAATATGGACGTGTATTAACCACTAAAGCAAAACGATTTGTACTGGTTTTGTTACATAATTTTTTTGATTAAAAAAAAACTTCTCCTTTGTGTAAATAAGTTTTACCACAAAAATTCGCACACTTATTTATTAAGAACGTATATATTCATAAACTATACCTAATTAGCTATCAGGTTGTCATTTATAACTTTGAAAGTTTTGAAAATGAGATTTTAATTGTCCTTTCTATGTATACTTCACAGCTTTAACAAATGTTCTTTTCAAGTGGTAACAATTGCTTTGGCGAAATCGACATCTTTTAAGGATCGGATTACGTTATTTAGACATGTTCCTTTGAAATTTTGTAACCACGATCCTCTTGAAAGGAAATTGTTGAGATTTAACCGAAAAAAAAATATTGTATTGTCTAAACGGATCGATATTTCAAATAAGTTACCCTGACAGGAAAAGGAATTTGAACAATATATCTACATCGTACATAGATTTATACCGTGTTGTAATATATAGAAATTATATATAAATAATAATTAAATGTGAAAAAAATGTTACAAAAACTACTTCCTTAACCAAACAAATCGAATATT
Organism: Lutraria rhynchaena; assembly: GCA_008271625.1. Classification (NCBI taxonomy): domain Eukaryota; kingdom Metazoa; phylum Mollusca; class Bivalvia; order Venerida; family Mactridae; genus Lutraria; species Lutraria rhynchaena. The sequence continues at coordinate 113,744 of VIBL01000049.1, forward strand.
ATCAATTCATGTAAAACTATTGTTATAGTTCATGGTAAATCTCTTTTTCTAAAGCTGAAATCAAAATTTAGAACCAGGCAGAAAATTTTATTACAGATAATAGGACAGTTAGCCTGTCAATCTTCTTAGAATCAAGAGTTATTTATCAATCGATCGATCGATTGATCGATCAATCGATCAATCAATCAATCAGATAATAAAATTAATGCCACATTCATTCATTGTATCAGTGAATCAACTGACAAATGAATCAATTAATGAATCATTAAGTACAAATGAAGAGTACCACGAAATTCCTTTTTTGACAATATTTCAAACTATCAATCGGTTGTCCGTTAATTAATTGACCAAATAAATCCAGTTTTCAAGAATCACTCTATACAACCGATCCAAAGGTGAGTTAAAATAGATAATTTTGTATCGTAAAACATAAAGATACGTCTAATCATCCAGGGTTTTAATTCCACGTAATACACGCACACCTGCTCACGGAAATATCTTACTTTAAATTCAAATTACTTTTTGTCGTAAGTTTTCAAAGAATGCGAATATAAGTATCCTCAAATTGCGAACATGATTAAAACCGATTTTATTTCATATACAATGTAGTAAGTATATTGAAAACAGGACAATTGAATTTTATTCGATACTGTCAAAATATGATTCTTAATTGATTTTTATGAAAGTTTATTAACTGGTAAGGAATTTATATTTTTAAAAATGCTAAACATTATCGACGCCGCTTCGTTGTCTGAAGTATAAGTTTAAACTGTTTATTGAACAAACAAAGCGGCGACCAGGTCCACATTTTTATGAATTTGAAATCTTAAAATCGTTAATTGCTAATGGGCTCACGACAAAACAAAGTAGCACTCGAAATAAGAACTTCTCGTACGTTAAATACATAGAAGTGACTTACAGACCCAGGATTTTATCCTACCCTGTCTGAATCTATTTTAAAAAGATCCATTTACGTATTTGAACTGTGAAGTGATACATGCGGGATTAAACTGTTTATCATTTCATTTCATAATTCTGAAAAAAAGTTCAATATGCTCATTAATGTAACCGATTGATATCGATTTATCGATTACATAAATGAACGATAGCGATATTCACAGTATATTCGTTATAAGCGTACGCAGTTCGGGTCATTATGTTAAGAAAAAAAAAATATTCCAGTCTCCCGTACCGCTTCAACGAACAGTAGCAATAAAAAAGTCATTGCTGAAGGCTATATTTCTACACTCCTTTGGTTACTTTCGTTCAAAGGTCATATATAAAATTTATGATATTAAACAGAAAAAAACAGCCATTTGTATTCTCGTCTTGCTTAAAGTGCTCGTCCGTCCGTCCGTCCGTCCGTCCGTCCGTCCGCACAACGAGAGATACATAAGGGTATTAGGGTAAGCGTACAAATTGACATTATCAGGTTATTTCCGTACAAACTGCTATTTTGGGGTTAATTTTTACTTGTGGGGTTTCAGAAAATCTCTTTTGTGGGGTTAAAAAAACATCAAAGGAAAATCAATGGGAATCCCCCAATACTGTAGCTCTCGTGAGTACGTCCGTCCGTCCATCCGTCCCTCCATTTGTACGTTCGTCGAACAGGCCCTATTTAGTAATCTTACAGGGCTCTGAGTGCTGTGAGGTCATTATATTTTGGATAAGAATTGGTCTAATCTTAATGAACACGGATTATAGATATAAGACATAACTTAATTGACGTTTTGTCAATTGTCACTGACTGATAAATTTCATTTTGTCAGTAAATAAACCCGTTGTCATGTTTGATAATTATGCATATTTGTATTTATAAAATTGTCTCTTTACTATTGATATCGATTTGACGAATGAATGCATTAGGAGTACGTCAAAATGAATTAATTTTCAATGTTCAACATATAGTAACTTTATACATTCGTAAAACATGGCAAATACATGTACAGTGCAACCTATCCAGAGAGGCCCTCTCTTGAGCAACAACCTCCCTTAAACAACAGCATGATTGTTCCCACAGTACGATTTAACTATTAATTTAACCTCTTAACAACAACATAATTTTGCTTTTCCCAAAGGGTGTTGCTTTGGAGAGGTTGTACTCTGTACCATTTCTATATGTAGCATTTAATTACACAGCTAATGGACGGGAGAGTACTTTTTACAAAAAAAACAATAGTTTTGATTTTATACAAGACTGATTCGTCCCAACCGGTTGACAGGAAAATCAATTTGGACGGAAATAGATAGTAATTATTGCCACACAATGTAATTGTCTACAATAGGCGTGTATCCATTACTATCCATCCGAATTTACTGATACATGAAAATATTGTAAATGCTATCAAATGTCGCTTTAATTTGGTTTTGTCGTATGTCTGATTTCTTTATGTAAAACGGAAAATAGAATTATGTATGATCATAAAATTTTAGTTACATCTGGTACGACTTGAACGAATTTCATAGGTTCGAATAAAATAAAAAAAATAAAAACACGCTATAAATCGATATGCATTCACCCGCAATAGTTCTACGTTGCTAAGCTAGAATAACATGCTAGTTTTCGCTGAAAACTGTGCACTTTGTGATGTTCAATGATATCGATATGTTTGTACATATTGGTTACAGTTTACTGATAAAATGATTCAGTTGAGTTTTACGGCAAGTTGACACCTTTGCCATATATCGCAGGGTAAATTAAATTAACATACCGAAAATTAAACGCGTATAAAGACAAGAAAAATACTCACTTGTAAATAAGGATTTAAATATTCCTATAAAACAAAAATATTCAATAAATGTGTGTGTGGAATCCGGATCTCAAAGTGGTAATGTGATTAGATACATAATTGTTTTTCTGTTTAACGAATGGTTTGGTAGGACACTCGGGGTTAACACTTCAATATATTTCATAAATGATAACAAAAATAATGGATTTAGTAAAATCCTTTATCAAAATATGAAGATCACCAAAATATGGTATTTATTTAAAGGTGGTTAGTGTGGTTCCAATGGAAAATGGATTTACTTAATATATACTTCAATTTTTTTAGTTAAGCAAAAAACTACCGGGCCATTTGAATTTAATGTCGATTTTCCTCAAAATGTAGAGAAGTTGCCGGCTCCTTGTGTTAAGTTGGTACTAGTTATACAGTCCAGGAAAACTGGTTAGGTGAACCGATCGACGTATATAACTGAAACATTGTTGAGAAACGGCGTTAAACCCCGGTGACAATAAGTCACATAAAAACAATAAAAACATTAACGTTGCAATAAAACACATTTCAAGTGAAAATTTAGGCATGTGATGTATATATGTGACGTATATAAGTGAAAAAATTTGTTGAAAAACGGCATTAAACCCAGTGAAAAAACCAGCGTGTACTCTGGAGTTGCGGAAGATGGTAATGTCATGTTAATTGGATCAAATGTTATAGCCATGTAATTAGTACTTTTTTTCACTGGGGTTTTAAGGTCAAACCAACAGTCAGGGTCCTTTGATAAGTTTTTAGCTTTAGTTTTACCGCAAGCGTACACCTTGGTAGAACCACTGACCGTCTGTAAGCTAGGACATCTTCCACGTTTGTGAAATTTCTCTGGTCTCTGAAAGGATTCGAACTCACAGCGATGAAGGGCTATTTATTACTGGTTAATGACCATAACCACTCGACCACAAAGGCCTCTTAAAATTGATATCAAAATAGATATTGGTGCACTGATGTCAAAATAGAATTCCTAAGTGTTGTGAATGTTTCAAACATTTTTGTCTCGTATGTTGTTTTCAAATCAAAATGAAAACGGCAACATTATACTGCGCTGGTTTCAAAACAGGGTCATATAAACGCATGTTGTTACACGACTTATTCATGACTTAAATTGTTTTGATCAAAACGTTATCATCTACCTTTAAACAGTCAATAGTGTTAAGATATGAGTGGTCCGTAACTACGTTTGGTATCAATACATCCGTCATAAGTATTTAATCATGTCTGATACGGCCTGGTGTCCAAGGACGAAAACTACTCAGGACAGGAAATCGTCAGTAAAAGTTTAACGAAGAGGGCCTGTACATGTATGTCAGTCGGTTTAGTACAGCTGTGTCCAAATACCAACAAAATGGTTTGATTTTGGAATCTCGCGGATCCGCTGAACAACTTTAATCAAGTTACCGATAGTCTTTACGTACGGGCCATAGACAACATTATATATGGACCCTTTGCAGTAATTGTAATCTTCAATGATTCTGTTGAGCATGGAGCCTACTATCATGTAACTAATGATATAGTAACTAAGAAGGAAGTTCCACGGAGTATTTACCTTGTATTCCAATCTCAAATAATGTTTCAAAAGTAAAAACTAAACAGACGAAAGAAACCTGTGTTAATGGATTGACTTTAAATCCAATAAAAAGTAATATAGAAAATACAAGTTTATTAGACCGATTTCTTCGAAGAAGTAATTCCCAAGTACTATGTCAGCCGACTCACAAGAGAGCTGTCCTCAACATTCTATCAAGAGTTTAAGTTCTCTGAGCTCTGGATCATCAGTGACAAATTTACCATCACCAGATTTTGTACTTCGACCTGGCGAATTTGACAGTACAGTGTATTATATTTTATAATAGTTTGATATCAGTAAGCATTTTCAATGGGAACTTTTCGGTAGATTCCCCTTCCCAAAGAATTGCAATTTGTGTTCGCTGGTACGGCACCTGTTGTACAAGAATGTTTATATTGTATGTAAGCCGCACTAGTGAGCCATGGCGACAATAGTTAGTTGATAATTATAAATCTCTTTGTAAGACTTTACTCAACACTAAAATGTATTGAAGTAGTCATTAACGCTTGGATATCATTTATTTTTTATATATATTTTATATGACGATCAACTGTTTTCGTTTGACTGCATTCAATTAACTCGACACAAATTTATCGCTGAATTTTATTGGCTGATAAAGTACACAACGATTTCTACGGTCAGAAACATTCTTAACACATGTACACGTTTTTTCATGGATATAAATAGACAGAGCAATATAATAAAAGTAAAGGGCCTGTTAGAATTTGTATGGCTATATACATCAGAGTAATGAAATTCCTTCAAAACTACAGAATTTGTAGTAAGAAAATGTGTAAGCATATGCATCTGGTATATGCTAATGATTTCAACGGCAACAATTGGGAAATTCAGCGACGTTTTCGTCAGACAAGCCCACCATTGGTCTATAGCTGTCCACTTTTACCCTCTATGCCAACTGTAACGCCTCATCACTATATTTATCCATGGTTGATAGAACGATACCCGAGTGTATACACTGGGCCAGAAAAGGCCAGTTTCAAAATGACGACACCCAGCGATACCCCATGATGTCACCCCAGCTAACAAGCCGTCACAGACCAATGGGCCACCACTATCGCCCTAAAGAAGAGAGGGAAAAGTATCACAGAATGGGTATTCACACCTTCCGTACAGTTATATTGCAGGAGACACTGCCAAAGAGATTCAAATTATGGTGTTAGATAATATAGATATATATATAGATATACTGGTCGTCATAAGAAAGTAATCAGTTAGTGATTTTGGTATAAAATTATTTTTTATAAAAGTTATTCTTAAAAAGAGCAATTTTGCACGTGCACCACGAGTAAGTCAACCAACCATTACTACCGTTATGTGTAACCAAATGTTATCCATTATTGACCATAGAATTGCTGTATACCATTAAAATTTCAAAGTCAATATATTAGGCCAAAATAGAAGAAGTTTTATGATAGTTACTTTCTTATGACGGCCAGTATGTATAGAATGAATATATTCAAAGGACGATTAGCATAACCAAAAGAAGACCATAAGATGCTTAAATATTATTTTCCCGATTTCCAAATTATTCTCTTCTATTTTAGACGCACATAGATCTATATGACTCGGTTGTACAATCAGCATTAAGAAATTAAGAGATCCCGCTTCAGAATTTATCTATAAATAAAGAGAAGTAATGAATCACAGAGCAACCTTACATTACAAGCTGACGCTCCTGATACAGGATCCTCGCCGGAGAACACACAGATCTGTCCCTGATGAATGTTATACAAGTATTGGCCCCAGTAGGCCTCGCACTCAGTTTCGCTCAGTACTGTCATATTCACCACTTGAAGTGTGTTGACCAGATCGGCGTAAGTGTCTGAAAACAGAAATTAAAGGGTTGTCTCCCTTTCATTATCTTAAGGACGAAAATTTAACCGTTATAAACACATTTTAAGCTGGCTTTGTTGAGAACACGTCCATCAATCATCAATTCTGTAATGAATCTGCATGAAAGCAATCCCGAATGAACATGTAATATAACCACCTCACCAGAATGACTCTCCCATTGGATTCTATAAACTCCTCCCGCCATTATCACAGCCTCATTGGATTGTGAAAGCTCTTCCCACCATAATGACAACCCTATTTATTCTACAAGCTTCTTTCATCAAAATCACAAAGCCGTTGGATTCTACAAGCTAGTCCAACCAAACTGATTGTTGCATAACATTGAGCGAGCTTTCCTCACCATAATGAACCTTTTTGTGTTCTACAAACTGGGTACACAACTGGATTCTATAAACTCCTAAATTTCAGTCTATTTAAGTAAGAAAGCAGAGTTATTTTCATTTGAGGCAGGAACACTACTAAAGTCCTAAACCTGTACGATTCTTCGACCTGCGGTACATTCCCCTACAAGGAACATTAAGAATCATGTTATATAATTCTGATTCTATTGAAACAGTCTTTAATAGATAGGTTAAATAGATAAATCCAGTTAATACGAACTGACATTCGTCTGGGTTCAAATACTGCAATGCAAGGGGAGATAACTTACACACAGAATGGAGATATTAGGATGAACGGATGTTGACATGAATTTTATAATTATGTACAAACCGTTTCGTCCCCATCCACTGATTGTGCACGTTTTACCAATGAAATATTCTGTGCGATCTTCTGCCATTTTAATTATTGTTGATTTATCAATTATATCCTCTTCCAGTACGAGAAGAGCTATGTCGTTAGGATAAACAAACCTTTCATTATCTAAACCATCAATATACCTTAGATTCTGTAAATGAAGAAGACCAAGCAAAATGTAAAATGACAAAATCGTACCAGGTTCGACGTAAAAAAGACATATATCTTTAAACAACGGCCTCCCATTATAGACATATGTTATGACTTTAATGAACAACAAACATTTATTCGTGTATTCATGTTTATTTAATTTAATAAGCCAGCGTGTTTACAAAGTCTTCCTTACATGGTCGTTCAAGCCAGTCTGACTGTAATTAAAGTTTCAATCTCCGTTCCTAATTAGAGGTTCTTACTGAAATAACTTCAGTGCTGAAGTTATTTTTAAAGTTCTCCTATGCTAACAACTAGAACAGACCGATTCTTCTGGATTCATGTGACAATTCAACCTACATGGGACTACTTTTGATTTGACATTTATCTCTTTTTGTCACGAGCAACATTTGTTAACTGCCCTGTATCCAACCGTCTAAACTAATTTCGTAGAATATAATTAATGCGTTATGAATTAAGAAACATGAAAAACAGTTACTCATAGTCACTTACTGACTCGATGCGCCGTACATAAACGGCTTGTTCTGGTCCGTCGAAATCATACAATCTGTGATCATTCACGACAACACGAAATAAACCACGCAGACTAAAATATGCGGTAAAAAAACTTAAATCAATTATGTTGCTATGTTGCCTTGTTCATATGTGAGGTGTTTCTAATACGAAGTATGAGACAATTACTAGTATTGAGATATGACATGCCTTGAATATGACTGCAACTAGGCATTTCAACCGCTGTAATGACAAAGTCATATTCAATTCTTAAATTTCTCTATGTACTTCTGAATATCTAAATGTCACCCCAGCAGTCTTCCTTTAAAAAATCCGTTACTTGATGATGAACTGGTTTCTCATGTAAATGCAATAAACCTCACTTAGCGTCCACTTCAAAATTACAACCACCTCATTACAGCGACCGGTTTACAATACGTGTATTTCTCTACATTTCAACTTGAAAATGTGACAATCAATATTAAGATCATTTTCGTCGAAACGGAAAGAAACGAAAAAAAAGAAATCAGCCTACGTACTCCCATACAACACAGTGAGCCGCTGTAAGTACAAACTGGTCGTCAATAACTGAACCTCCACAAACATGATACCAGTCCCCAAAAAAGTAGTATTGCAGAGATATTTGATGGGGCTGTGATCCTGGAACTGCGTCTTCCCCATTCACTATACGTTCTACCCACTTTGGTAAAGCCGGTGCAGCTGGAATATGAAACACGTATTACTTTGTTATTTTGGTACATGCCTAAATTTTCACTTAGAATGTGTTTTATTGCAACGTTAAACTTGTATACACCGTAGTATATGCGTTTTCGTAGCAAAGGTCTTTTGTTTATCCATTCTCATGTCTCGTAAGCGTTTTCAAGTCTTCCATTCTATGTATCTATTTAGAAGACTCTCTGACAGACATTTACGTAACATTAAACAAGAAACAGAGAAAAAAACAAAAAAATGACGTCATAGAAAATATTCGTACGGTGTTCATAAATGTTCTAATAATCATAATACTTTCTGTTTAAATATTATTTACAAGTATAACATGAACGTTTTAGACAATTATACAAAATGCCAGTACTCTTTGTTTTAAATCTCTAACTTATTAGAAAAAAGCATGTAGACCATATTTTATATGATTACACATGACAGTGACAGTTTTGTGTCACCATTTATATCGAATAATGCACTTAATTAGTGTCACAATAATAACAAAAATAAGTGTTAAATGACCACAATAACAAGTGTGGAACGACCATAATAACAAGTGTGGAATGACCATGTCTTAGCATCTTACCAATGTCAGAAATATCAATAATTTATGTATGATAATTCGTACCAAAATTTATCATATGAAATTGAAAGACTGTATCAATAGGCCGAAAAAAAAATACTCTTGTTTCTGGTCACGGTCATCAAAATAAACTGGGTCGGTAGGTAGGGATTTTTTTTACACCTGTCATTTGTAATAACTGCTAATGTATGAAAAGCCATTGCTTTGATAAATTTTAATGAGCTTCATGCTTATTCAAACAAACTGGACGCACAATAAAATACAAAAATGGACGCATTTATCTACTTTACAGCGAGCAAGCACCGGTGTTGTGCAGCCATCTTAAAATTCCGTTTCCAATGGTAACGATAGCGCGGACTATTTCCCGGTATACGGAACTGAAATTCCAGAATATTTCTCGGTAAAAAAATGCGGTCGGGGTTAAAAATTAACGGTAGGTCGGAGGACCAGAAACGAGAATATTTTTTTTTCAGCCATATCAAAACGAAATATTCGTTACAAGTGCATATGTTTTACCGGACCTAGGACAGACGATGGAAATAAAAAATCAAAAATGTCGGATTTGAAATATACATACAAATATTTTAACATACAATAATAATTTAAAGGAAATAAGAATTCAATACCACAAAGAAGCTTTCATAAATTTTCTAGTTCCGTGAATGATGATAAAAAAATATTTTTAAGTATTTTTTCACTTCTTTTTTTTATTCTGAAAATGGCAAAAAAATTATGTCGCACACATGAAAATAAAAATAAGTCTGACCTGGTGCATACATACTGTTACAACGAACAGTATATAAAGTATAATTAAGATAAGCGTGCGAATATTTGTGCTTACATTTCCAAAATAATGTTTCTTTTTATATTAATTTTAAATTATAATATAATCATATAAAAAAACTCACCATTGCAGCCACTTAAAATGGGAGAAACGAGTAACAAGATTAAAGCCAGTTTTTCCATTGCGAGGGTCGAAACTAAGTATGACAGAATGTTGACGAGTGTTCGAATAAAAACACTTTTCAAATATTGAACCGTAATCAAGTTTTTATTTTGACAGATTTTGTTTTTATTTCATTTTTATAAACGCTGTTAAGTACTGTTGGCTGGGCTGAATGTAATTTACAACCTGCTTGTGTAACGAGAAAACCAACAACATAAAATTTTTGTGTGTTTTCAAGTGTCACAAAATCCATGGCCCTACTTTTTAAGCCAATATAGTTAGGTAAACTTTAAATTCATACTTACTTGAGATGTCAGATTTATTTTAGGAAATTTCCACGGCAATAAAGACGAGTTGTGTAAAGACTCAATTAGCTCAATGTAACTTTGATACTTACCCTTACTGCTAAGTTCATAAATTCTGACCTACCTTTTATTTGGTTCACAAATCGTGTTTTAACATGCTATAACTGACCTGGAAGTCATTACACGCATATACATGTAATTTCATTTTACGCAAAACAAAATAGTCCTTGGTTGTACAATGCTTGTTTTGTTTGTTATGTCTGACCAAGTTAATAAAAAAAAGGTATGAACATAAAATTTCCACCCTATACTAAATTGGTGGTATGTATCCTATAACCACATGCTATTTAACACATGACATGACACATGACGTGCGTTCACTTCTAGTTTGCCTGGCCTTACGGACAATTAATTAGTAACGTAGCATTCAAAACATAATATCTAAATGATATATTTTTTGCCTAAACCAAAACCCCACCAATACAGCTCCGGGTATTAAGTTATAATTGTTATAAGTGGAAAGCGTATCATGAAGTCTGTTTTTATTTCTTTAACCCTTTGTAGGGATACTTTTCACGCGCTATGGGTATCCAGCTATTCTTCTACATTAGTATTCAATGCAATTTCAAATGTCTTTAACATATGTCCTGAAAGATGTTTTTTAAATGTCGATGTTGCTTTACAATATAGTAACTTTGCTTCAAGTCGCTGAGTGTTTAGGAGATAATATGTTTTGATTGGAAACATCTAAAACGTGTTTAATTGTAGTTCATTTTCAAAGCGACATCGATTTAAAGATCTCAATGTCTTTTTCCAAAGCGTGTGACTGGAATCCTGGAAAACTTCATTACCTTTGAATTCCAAATAAGAGTTATTGGAGTCCAATTTCGGCACCTCTCCGTACTTTCTTCACATCATTAACAAGATGCGCCGCATTAATTTACTTAAAACTCTATTAAAATCAGCTACAAATGCCATTGGGTACGAAAAATATGCGTTAATATCAAATGCATAACGTTTCGTGTAAGAGGCGAAATAAAACGTTGAGACACAGTCTACAAGCACCTGTTGTCATTTGACCCGTGACGTCATTATGGCGCGTGCTGTCAATTCTCGTGTTCCACGTTCTGTCAGCAATGCCGCAAACTAAGGTTTCATCCAGCAGAGCAGCTAACTGGTCAAAGGAGAAGGTGGTTGCGCTCGTCGATGCCGTGTAATCCACCGATATCTTGATCAAGCAGTTATCTTCAAGCTTCCGCAGAAATTGTTGTAATTTAACGGAGAGGTTAGATCGTCTGCTTGTGATGTTTAGCCAGTTAGCATTCATGTGATGTACTGATTTGCCTTACTGCGTTATTATTATACAATGGAACTAAAACCTATCAGAATTTGACAAAATATGAGTGAATATTTGTTTTTACTACAACTTACGTCTCGTTCACTTTGTACATATATTCTATATGGCGTTTGTTGTAGCTAATCGATGCATACACTAGGCTACAGGGTGAAGGCAGTTGATTGCAGGAAACGCACTAGTTAGAGATCAAGTGTAATAGAAGCAGCAGGACTTAAAGGTACCAGTTTTGATATAGGTAGTCCATGTTCATACCAAATGATGTCAATTAAGGTTATATGCCCATAAGTAATACCACGAAAACTTGTTACACCATCATAATATCCAAACTAGCACCATACTGAAGAATCCAGCCAATGATGAGGGATTTACCTCCCTTGATTAACAAGACGACGGATTAAAATAAGTTGTCTCCCTGTAGGTCGATTTTGGCCAGTTATTGGATTTCGGATTATCATCACTGTTTTAACAGGGTATAGCAATTTATTTGTTGAATAGGAATTTATGACCCCAGGCTATTCTTATCAGGGTAATAACTCACGATCAATATATCCAGCTCTTGGATAAATGATACAGCAGTACCTTAAACTGGCCAATTATGTTTTATATCTAGAATATGTCTATTGCTGAGTTGACAGCTTTTAGGGTAAAAATGTTTCTGAATGACAGCTTGTTAATGTCATTTTCTGTGTGTTCCTAAGTTTTCTGTTTGTTATGTGATACCCAAAGTGGGAATTGACTGCATATGTACATAATAGTCTCAGACCTGGGATAAAGACATAATGGTTTCAGATAATATAGTTACACAACCATATTTATTATTTTGTTTATCTCTAAATGTTTTAGTAAATGCAGCAATAAAATTATAAATAATATAAAATAAAAATTAAATGCAGTAAATTAGCAATCCATCATTTCATATATTTTGGATTCTTAAGACTTAATGATCAGTTGAAATAATTGACTCAATCTAGAAAATACAAAAAAGTCTCAAATTAGCATTATTTTAATGATATTTATCATATCATACATGAACTAGTGCATTGTAGTACATAATTATGCCCTATGGTACCTCTTTTCTCTTCAGTGCCATATGATATGCTAAAATCATTCTCCAAAACCCTTATCCGGTCAAATATTACGCAATGTCCTGTCATAAACTGTTGGGGTAGATTAAGGTGATTATTAGGTCGCTAATATCTATTTTATGACACCTGATTTATTGGTGAAGAAACAGGCAGTTATTGTGCTTTTTAAGTATAAACTTGTCTTGAGGATATTTTTTAAAGACAAAAAGTTGAGTAGGCTACAATTAACACATTTTTTCATACATACTTATAATTTGAAATAATAACTGGTTTAAAAATGTAATGTTTGCACTATTAGTCTTTACACAAGCCATAACTCTAAGATTATTCAAATTTATCAAAGACCGTCTTTCCTTTAATGAAATATGCGACAATACTCATGCGGGTGCATTTTTTCATCATCAAAACTTAAAGGACAACATAATTCTATCTATTGCAAATGATGATTCAGTTTAAGCACCTGTGATAATCGATACTTTCTAATTGTTCCCACCTGTCTGGAATTATCTAGGTTCAAAAATTGTCGCGTTTTAAAGTATGTAATGATTTGTGACACCTATTTGATGACATCTATTTGTAAATGCCGAAGCCCATTCATCTTTAAGTCATTAGTGGGGAGCAACAAAAACTACAAACAAGTATTTATCATTGGAACTTGATAAGGCTTTTATATAATTATTTTTTTATTTCTGACTTTTCACATGCTTATCTTACTTAAACTATTGCAATAATAAGTTACATTAAACATCAGAAGTCTGTTCAACATTACATGTACATGTACTTCAATGCTGTAGTACGTAATGATTGCATGTGATTGAAGGCGATTGAAGGCCATAACAGTTTCACGTACATTTTTCTATCAAAATGGAAGCAAGTTAAATTAGAAATATTTTAAATATAAAAACACCATTATAAAGATAAATGTTTCAGGATAACTTCAATATCTTGTAATTGAAAATATTTTCAAAATAAAATTTGTTTTTCATCAGTTGAAAATGATGAAAATCTGCTATATGGACATAGTATGGTATATGATACAATAATAAGGCCTGACAGTGGTTGATTTTAATGGAAAATGGAAGCAAGAAAAAGATATAATATATGTAAGTATAATATAACAAACTTTATATCAATGGATTGCTAATAAATTTAAGATTACTTCAATATCTTGTCATTTAAAATATTTTCAAAATTAAACTTGTTTTTCATCCGTTGAAACTGATGAAAATCTTCGTTTTTCATGTTTTCCACTATACGGACATAGAATGGTACAATACGATAAAACTGGACAGTGGTTATTTTAATAGAAAATGGAAGCAAGAAAGAATTAAAATAATACAATAAACTTTGTATCAATGGATTGCTAATAAATTGAAGATTACTTCAATATCTTATAATATGTTGTTAAATAAAAATGAAAAAACATATAACAGTTTAACTAATTTTTCCTTATATAGGTCTATTGACTAATCGATTACGGTGTGCGATATGGAACTGCCCATTATCGGTTTTCCAAAGGGCGCAACTTTTACCGAACTGTCATAGGAAGTTGAACATGTCAAAAAGGAGTGGACATATTTTGGGAACCTTCATAAATTTTATAGCTTTCCTTTATAGAAAATGATTTACTGTGAGATATCAGTCTTCTCGAAAGTGGGAAAAAAGTGCCGGACATTCGGTCAGGCACCAGAAATATTTTGCTGGACCGAATCAATTTTGGACCGAAAAATATTAGAGGTAAACAATAAAAATCAAAGGTTTTAATGCTTGTTATTTTCGGTAGCTTCGATTTCATAATTCTTTCTCTTGAGGAAGCTTATTTGCTTGAATTAAACAGGCAGGCTGGAGTGCTGTGTAGTTTAATCAGTGACGCAGAAATATTATCGTTCTGCCTTTTAAACAACCAGCATTGGGCATGCACGTCGTGAACCGGAAGAAATTATTCGTACCCGCTGATTTCGTACCAGATAATACGAATATTTCGACGGTCATGAGGACGGCAAACTTTGATTGTTGGTCATGACCGGCGGTCTGGCGACATTCGTGAAGACTGAGATATTTCAAAAACAATGAAAATTATTAGAGTAATTGTTCCTTTTAATTTACATTGAAGTCTATGGGAGTAGCACATTTTTTGATGATAAATGAAAAAGGAAGATCCATTTCAATGAAACCTCACAGTAAAAAAGATTCAAAAACACAATACCTATCTACTTAACTTTAATAAAGAAAAATGTAGGTCGCCATGCAATATTTTCTGAAATTAAATTTTTTCTTTTTTTTCGACAAGGGCAATAACTCTTGCAAAATTTTCAAAATGTGCCATAAAATAAATTGAAGTACCTAGAGTAACTATCAAAAAAGTTATGATAATAGGGCACTTCTATTTTTATAATTCTGCCTCTTATATTGAGCTGATAAGTACAGTGTTATGGATATAATACCTTGAATTGTCATTTACATTTGTATATTGTTGTTATCTAATTGTTCCATACTGATGTTGTGTACTTGGGTTGTATGATGGTAGTGCAACATTTTGTAAGTCAATGTCTCATGCAGGCATTTTGTCAGTCAACAATTTAAACATGATTTAGACATCTTATTTGTTAAACTAAGATTTGCACGCATAGTTGAAGTCTTTGGTTGATGTTTTCTATTATAAACAGAGAAAGAATCATTCAGGAGGCAGTCCTTGCATGTTACAGGAGGGCCCCACCATAGCTGTTTAGTGAGTTGCAAGAGAAGGTAATATTGTTGAAATATGTTTAGGTTTGGTTTTTTGTTGTAATATATACATTACTTTACATGCTGCTGTATTCATATGATGTGTCTTTGACCACCTAAATTTTAAACATCAACACTCAATTGTATAAACAATCGTTAACTTAAACCACTGGGTTAAATCAGAGTTTTGTTTAAAATTTTGGTTAAATGTTCGGTTAGCTGTTGTAGAAAATTTTTTTTAAGTTTAACCAAATTTTGTTTTTGTTAAAGTTCAAATAAATCTAACCAAAGTCTAAGATGCTGGTTAAATCTTAACATAAACTGTAACCAGTACCAAAATGGCAGCCCTTTTTAAATGTTTAAATGATTTTTTTAATGATTAGTAAACCAAAAAGGTTAAATTTAACCTTAGGTTAAATTAACCATTTGGTTAAAGTTAATCAATGTTTATACAATTGGGCGCAGCAAATTGTTCACTGCCATGAATAGCATATGTATTTAACAATGTGTAACAGGGTATAAAACTATGTTGTGAATTTTTAATATCAATTAATAAATTTCATTTTGTTATGTAAAATTCCTTTTTATTAAGTTTCTTTATTCTTATAATGTTATTGCTAAACACACAAAATTTTAAAAAAAAGTTCTAAAAATAGACTGGATAATTCTGGGACATCCAAAAGCTGAAATACTATGACTTCAAATGTCAAATAACCGGAAGTGAAATAAATGTTTGTGTCACATGGTTGAAAGCCCTTTAATTATTAGCTCACCAGAACCAAAGGTTCAGGGTGAGCTGTTAGGATGGGTAGGTGGATGCTCTGGCGTCCAGCGTCTGGCGTCAACAATGGTCTTCTCTTCAGAAACTACCTGTCCGATTTACTTCAAATTTGCTGTGCAGAAGCCTTTTGACGTTCTAAGTGCAATTTGCTCATATTATACCAGTTGGCCCCTTTTAGGGGTCACTAGAGCTAAAAATAGAAAAGCTTTTAATCATCTTGTTCTCATGAACCAATGGATGGATCATCACCAAACTTGGTCTGTAGCATTCTTATATATGCTTTTATCAGATTTGCTCAAATAAAAATGGTTGGCCCCTTTTAGGGTCCGCTAGAGCTAAAAATAGAAAAACCTTTAATCATCTTCTTCTCATGAACCAATGGATGGATCATCACCAAACTTGGTCTGTAGCATTCTTAGATGGTCCTCTCTCAAGTTTGCTCAAAATAAATCTGGTCGGCCCCTTTTAGGGGCCACTAGAGCTAAAAATAGAAATACCTTAAAATGACTCTTTGTCATGTTTCTAGGGCTGGATTATTACCAAACTTGGTTTTTAGCATCTTTAGATAGTGTTCTATCAGATTTGCTGAAAAAAAATGGTTGGCCCCTATTAGGGGCCACTAGAGCTAGAAACTGAAATACCTTTAAACATCTTCTTCTCATGAACCAATGGATGGATCATCACCAAACTTGGTCTGTAGCATCCTTAGATAGTCCTCTCTCAAGTTTGCTCAAATAAATTTGGTCGGCCCCTTTTAGGGGCTGCTAGAGCTAAAAATAGAAATACCTTAAAATGACTTTTCTCATGTTTCTATGGATGGATTATTACCAAACTTGGTTTTTAGCATCTTTAGATATCTATCAGATTTGCTGAAAAAAAACGGTTGGCCTCTATTAGGGTCCACTAGAGCTAAACATAGAAATACCTTAAAGTGACTTGTTTTCATGAACCAGTGGTTGGATCATCAACAAATTTGGGCATCCTTCAGTCATCACGAATATTCTTTTGTAGTATCCTTTGATGGTCCTTTATCGAGTTTATTATTGTTCCCCATTATTTCCCCACAAGTGTACCTTTATTACCTTTTTAGTAACAAGTTAATTAATATTTATTCTGGTGAGCCATGCAGGGCCATCATGGCCCTCTTGTATATTATACATGTACATGTATTATTGTATTGTGTGTGTTTGGTATTTGTCTGTGTACTATCTGTTTTACCTTATTCACCCCATTACATCTGCATTTACTATTTTATCATTTGATCAACCCCCTATAAATAATCAATGTATTAATAATGAACTAACCCATTGTTTAATGCCTAACAGATTTTTTTGTGCAAGCTCATGTATAATTCGAACAGTGGTCAGTTCTCGTTGTACCACTGACCACATGTTTTGTGCCTTTACAGGTAAATGTTTTAACTCCCATCCATTCATTTTTGAAGTATTATGGCCCTCTTGTTGTATTCTTTTGTGAGACATTTTTGCATTAAATTTAACCAGAGTTATTAATGAGCTGAATAATTTTAATTGTAGAAGATGATAATGCAGTGGAGAACACACGGAAAGACAAGAAAAAAGACAAGGGTGAGATATTGTTTGGCTTTTGTTAACTTCTATAAGCATTTCATTCACCGTTGTAAAGAAACAATGGCGGTCCAAAAGAAAACTTTGGAGCAGGCATAGTAGACATTTATTTACTTGGCGGACTATGACAAAAGAACTCGTCTTGGTGCTTATATGCATGCAATAATGAATGGGAAAAAGCATCTTCTGGTCAGAAAAGCCTAAAAGCTTTATCATGGGCATGAATAATGGATGGCTTTGAATAATAATCTGGGGATGAATAAAAATCTGCATCACGAATGCACCACATCAGAATTGATGCCATCACATGCACATGCACTCATTTGCCTGGTGTATGGAAGACCTGGAGGTAATTTTTCATTGCGGTCAAAATTTTATGCTTTACCGGTCAGTTGACTGAATTCAACCAGAAAAACATTCAGTAAACCCATATTTTTGAATAAACCACAATTAAATAGAATGAAGACAATTTATAATCGTAGTATAGATCTAATTCATATTATCACTTACTTTAACTAAATATTTACTTTTGACCATTTTTTCCACTTAGAACATCACCATTGTACTGTTTTCATCAGCAGTGAATGGTAACTAATGGTGACGTTTGTTATGACATTATAGACGCTCTAAAGTTCGTGAAAGCCGTGATGTTTTTATTATAAAAAATGTGTTCCGAAATCGAGCCTTAACTTTTCACCATTTTGGAGTTGGAACAAACAGACCATATCTTCACTTACAGCTAATACATTGAAGAAAGAGCGGTATTAAAATCAGCTTACACGACAAAGGCAACTTTGGTACAGTTAATTATATGAGTTTGCTTCAAAGGTCAATACATTTTTTATCAACATGTATGTATGAAACTGTCATGACAACTGTTTCTGTTTACAAATTTGATACGGTCTCTTATGTTAAGCATTCTTTCTTCTGGATTTTATCTACAAGTTCAGATGAATTCTCATTAGTTTACTTTTTTGTTGCACAGACATAATTTTGATAATGAAACAGAAATCTTAGTAAATCATGCACCACTTTCAGATGAAATCAGTTAAGTCAATTTTGAGCCAGACATTAATTAAAATTTATAAATTAAAACCCTTGTTAACCTAGTGATATAGTTGTTTCAATTATGAGATAAGAAATGTAATTATAAATATTGATGTTTCATGTCAAATTACTTTATCATTTACCTACACAATTCATGTAAAATGCACTAATTACAAATATGGACATATTTTAAAGAACCTACATGGTTAACAATATAACAATAGATATCTAATCCAAGTTATGCATGTTACAGTCCCCTCCACTTATAACGAGATCTGTTACAGTGAGATACCGCTTACAACGAGGTGTTTTCAAAGTCCCGGCCATTTTCCTTCTTTGTCTATATGTTATTTCCTTCAATACAACGAGATGTTTATAGCGAGAATATCGACTATAGAGGTCTTTTTATCTGCCCAGTGGCAAATTTTACACAGGTATAACGAGATCATCCATAATTTGACTGTTTTTTCACACCTCTCCATGGTGATCAGATGACACATAATGGTCAAAAAACAATGAACACAATTGAATGTAATGTGTGAAAGTGTTCTATTGTCCAGCGCATTAAGGAATAAAATTTTACCCCTTTTGTGTATGTATCACAAATTAGAATTGCCTTTATTGTAAGAAATTGTTGCTTTTAACATGTAGATTTAAGCATGAAAATGAATCAGAGGATACATTCATGCATCTTGATATTGTAGAAAAGTTAGTGATCATAAAACTAATAACGCTAAACAACGCACTAATTTTACGTTGTATTTTAGCGATCTGTAATAGACTTTAACGACATAAACGCTGCAAGCCACGTCTTTCTATGTTTTAAAAAGTTAACTGAATATTAATTATTTGATATGCAGTTGTATGCGTGTTTTAGTAACATACTTTTACAATTTTTACTGTTACTTTTCATTTTATATAGTGACCTTGTGGATAATTAATACTCTTCATATTGGAGTAAATTGAACTACCGGTAAATCATTTTGATTTTCACTATATATTCCTTTTTGCCTCTATCTAACCTTTTTATGGTGTAAACTTTGGTCCCATATCGCTTAAACGAGACACGGTTATAATGAGGTACTCACTGTGATCCCGCCGATCTCGTTATAAGCGCAGTAGACTGTATATATGCTTTTAAATGTGCTAAAATAAAATATCAAGCCATGTACAAAAAAAACACAATGCATAAAATGGGGACAGAAGTGTACTACTTTGCAGATTAAGCCACATTTTTAGATAATAACAATAATACAAGCTGAGTATGAAATTTTATTTTTAACAGATAACAATTTTTACATATTTTATACATAATTTCATTGCCAGCTTTCATATCAAAATTTACAAAATAGCTTCCCTTGATTTTCGGTCGATGGGAAGCCTGGGGACAAATTTCGATTATATCCCTTAGATAAGGACCCTTTTATGGCACTGGAATCAGTAGAGTCATGGTTCAGTTAGCGAGACATTTATTACACCCTCAGGCATAATAGTTTATCTGTCTTTATCTGTCTTACATCTGTGGATTATTATATACGATAGTCAAAGAAACTGATGAGATGAAAACTTGAATTTTTATTATCTAACATCACTTGTTAGATAATTTGGGGAATTACAACTGAACTAGACATGCTTTATAGTTCAATTCAGTTTTTAGCTCGCCAGAACCAAAGGTTTGGGTGAGCTATTAGGATGGGTAGGTGGATGCTCAGTCGTCTGGTGTCAACAATGGTCTTCTCAGACACTACCAGTTGGATTTACTTCAAATTTGCTGTGTAGAAGCTTTTTGATTTTCTAACTGCAATTTGCACATATTATACCAATTGGCCCCTTTTAGGGTCACTAGAGCTAGAAATAGAAAAAACTCGAATCATCTTCTTCTGATGAACCAATAGATAGATCATCACGAAACTTGGTCGGTAGCATCCTTAGACAGACTTTTATCAATTTGCTCAAATAAAAATGGTTGACCCCTTTTAGGGCCCGCTATAGCTAAAATTAGAAATACCTTAAAATGATTTGTTTTCATGAACCAGTGGTTGGATCATCACCAAATTTGGTCTGTGGCATCCTTCAGTCATCATGAATATTCCTTTGTAGTATCCTTTGATGGTCATTTATCGAGCTATAACTCTATATAGAGCACCTGTTAACACTGTCATCGATATCGCAGAAAAGTCGATTTTCAAGGGGGACAACTTTTCCGATAAGTCAACTGATAAGCCATGAAAGCTGGCAATGTGTGTGTATATATGTATAAAAACCATAGTGAAGTGTGTATCAACAAAGAAAAATTGATTTGCAGTTTTTGTTTTAAAACAGTATACATGTACTTTGCATTCGATATGCCTGCCTTGTTCAGTCAGTACATAACTGTTCATCAAGCAGTCATGGGTTAAAGCCTCAAGTAAACCATATGATTGAACCTAACAGTTTTACTTGAAGTATTACATTCAAAACTTTCTGTCTCCTACTTCTAACTTGCACATCGTGTAGGAAAGACAGCATAACTTTGCTTTCAATATGGTGGCCAAACTGGTTATTCCTGATATGTTGGACAGTTGGCCAGTTTTGCACAGTAGGCAGAGTGTTAGGTCTATGGACCTTGGATTGGACTTGTGCATCATTATGTTCACTGTTATAATTTGGATGAAGGTATTATGTCTATGACCACAGATATCCCATGTAGATTTGTTGGCTGTTACTTGCAGAGAACATCAGTTCTGGTACAGAATCAGAGAAAACTAGTTAGGCAAACTGTATGCCAGTGTATAAGCAACTTCCTGTTAAGAATCCCTTATTTGGTAGGTTACCCTGGAACATGGGCCAGTGAACTGATAATTTAAAGTATCAAACCCAATACAAAAACTGCATTGAATAGAGAGTGAATAAATAATTGTACAGAATACAAATATCTGATTATATAAATACTACATATACTAAAATATTTGAAAATAAAATTTCTCATGACAAATATTCTCCTTTTTACTACCAAATTATATACATGATGCATTTTATAAAAGTCAGGCAGAACTAAAGAGGATAAATTGAACCATAAAAGTAGCTTTATCTTTACTAGAAAAATTAAATGTTTCCTTAAAAATTGCTTCATCAAAATTTACTTATTCATTGCAAAAATATGATAATTCTATTATACTTTAATTTTATACTTTATTGTATGGAGAAGTACTAAACATTAAATATAAATAAGCAGTAAATGAGACAAAAATGTACATGAAATAGATGCAGTAGTGGTGAAAAACTTTGTGAATACTCTATTTGTAGAGACAGTTTTGAATTCATAAGGAAAATTTGTGACACGATATTTATCAGATATTTCAAGAATATGAATGATGATGAGGAAAGGCTATGAGGGCTACAAAATTATTACTGTCCCTAAATAGTGAATAAATAATGCAACTCAAAAATATGTAAACTTAATGATGCATGAAGTATTGTGTTTCTTTTTGCCATAGCAAGTGATTGAAAAAAAAGGAAAATGGGAGGTACCAGTAATTCAACATTGAACGCTGATTTGAATAAATAAACAAGAATATTTCTAAATATATTCATGAAAGTGTAAACTTAAAGAAATCACAGATTTGTTCACATTGTTTAAAACACAGGACGGAATTGAACAGTGACTAGTCCACAAATATCCATATGTTCCGAAGGGGAACAACTCTTTCAGATAACTTTAGTCCAATTTGGAGTGACTTCCCTTTATCTCTGACCCTGTTTAAGTTCCTTCGCACGTCTCTCCTCACGCCATTTCTGTATCAGACTCATCATCTTATCACTCTTATCTTGTTGTTCATTTGGCGACATTTTATCGAACTCTCCAGGTTCAAACTTTCGACCAAACAACTCAATCTGTAAAATCAACAATATGAATTAAAACTGAACAATTTTTCTCATTATATATAAGTCAAATTTATACACATTAAAATCTATATTTCTTCAGTAAAAAATTCTTAAGGACAAAAACTTTTATACAACAGAATTCCGTACATTTTTGGGGATATACAGATCTTTATGATCAAGAGTAAGTCAAATTATGGCTGTTCTTGGTAAGATGACATTGGAATTCCAAATATATTAAACTGACAAATATGGTGGTCTCCATGAAAGAAACGTTGTTTGTTTTTTCTTTATAAACTCCTTTTTGTTGTGTACTATGTACTGTAGAAAGCGAATGATGACACTGCTTGAAGCACTGCATGTAACGCTGGACATTCTTCGACAGACGCCATTTTAAGAACTAATTGTTTAGTGGTATTATTTCCTTAGCAGTAAAATGGCAGTTCATCCGAGGTTAAATGGAGGTTCAGAATCAGCAGATGTTTTCACATGACAAGGTTGTTTCCCGTTAACTTCTATCTTATTTAATAGGAGTTACCTGAGCTTGTTTGATATCTCTAATATTTTGATGCAAGAAACCTTCAGTCTTCTTATTCAAGAAATCCGCATCAGCGCCATCAGAATGGGCAACTAGAAATCAACGAAATCATGGATTTTAAAAGTCTGGAATACATAGATTCTCTCTGATGTGAAAAGATATACATGCAGTCTTAACTGTATATAAACACCACCTTTGTGAAACACAAAATATAGTATTTATGCACAGCTTCCCACCATTTGGAGTGCCATATTGTACCACTAAATGTGTACAAAAAGTGACCTTTAGTCAAAGGGATCATCATATGTTGTTTGAATTAAGTGTGATAAATCTCTCTACATATATTGAATACCTGAATATTGACTTAAAGTTCAATATATGCAACAATGATAACTTATAATGGCTTCAATATGGCAACTAATAGTTTGTGTCTTGGTTTTTATTCGAGTCTGCAAGGATTCTACTGATTCAGAGACAGTAGAAATTCCACTCATTTTCAGCTAAATCAGTAGCTGTGATTTATTCCATACCATTCCAGTATTTTGTAAAGAGATTGAAAAAAAGTGTAAATCATATAATGTCTGAAGTATTTCCTTTGGGTAAAATATTCTTAACAGAGAGTAAAAAGTATATGTTTTCAAAGTTTTGAAAAAAAGTATGTTTTATTGTACTTTTATTTTGTGCATCAGCAACTTTCTGCAGGAAGTCTTTCATGGCAATGTTGAACTGTTCTGTTGGTGATTGAGCTGGTGTTGGAGTACGACGAGGTGACATTGGTGGAGGCACTGACACATGCGAAGCTGGGGTTGGTGGTGGTGGCACTAGCACACGGCTGAAGTGAAAATAATAAAAACATAATGAATTAATACATTAAACTATATTATCATCAAAGGGAGTCTCCATGGTTGAATGGTTGTGGTTATTGGCTAGTAATCACTAACCCCTTACCACTGTGTGTTTG
Source organism: Lutraria rhynchaena (assembly GCA_008271625.1). NCBI lineage: Eukaryota > Metazoa > Mollusca > Bivalvia > Venerida > Mactridae > Lutraria > Lutraria rhynchaena. The sequence continues at coordinate 137,852 of VIBL01000049.1, forward strand.
AATCCCATCTGGGAACCACAAAAAAGTACATTTAATCCAATTTGTAATGTATGTATAGGAATAAGAAAGTCCTATCATAAAAACCTATAATGGTAAAATATTGGACAAACTGGAGTCATGACTTGCAGTTACAAAAGAGGAGCCAATAGTTATATTTGTAACTTGAAAAGGAGTTTTTCATGTTTTCATGAAAGCTTTCAAGCTCAAATGCATGTTCTATGAACAGACAAGATTGTACAGAAAAATTACATGCTAATTTTTTTTTGAATTCACCTAATTGAAGTGACTCGCCGGAATATTTGGGTGTTACATTGTTTAGACATAGGTGAATGACTAAATTTTCATGGTCTTCATGTAAGAAAATTGTACTTTGAATGAGTTTTACTCATTGAACAATGGTTACTAAACGATTTATGACAAATTTGTGTGTAAAAATACATGCAAGCTATTGATTTCGACCAGAAAAGTCGAGAAAAGTCTGATAAAATATTGTGACATGTGAAATACAGTAAGAGGAGTGAAACAGTGTTTGCTGTAAAATAAAGCAAGTAGAGTCCCTTATAATGACTTTAGGGGACCGTGAAGATGGATAGTGAACCATGAACCATCAATTGAAGACTGACTCTAAATTCAATGACCTAAATGTCCCCATATCTGATTTCCATTCGGACATGTTCTTCAATGCTTACCAGGACTATCATGTTCCCTTATCTGAGATTATCCTTAGCAAAATTACTTCTAAATCTTTCCACAGCTTATAACAAATGAAATATTCTACATGATACTTCTCAATTCTTTCTAATTAGATTTTATCTACGTTTTATCTAGCGAAGTTATTGAATACATTCTTCACTACACTAATGTGACTTTATACAACAGAAATCATACAAAACATGTGATATACTGATATAACATTTCTATAAGTCTTTGACTACACATTAGCATTTATTCCACACAATGATTAAAACTTACCCAGGACCATATGATCTGAAAGTGCGTGTTTTCAGGACATTTATCATAAAAAAGTTTCAAATCAATTTTACGCCCGAACCTGCCAACAAAGACCACCAATGGGAGAATAAGCAGAAAAATGGCCTTTGTGAACAGTTGGCCTTAATTTAGAGGTTTATATGATCTATTATGTAACATGTGGGCACCATAGAGGATGGTTGTTCAATTGGTGGCCTTCTATTTACAGTGGAAGAATAAATCTAGTTTAAACAGAAAATAAAGCAAGATAGCAAGACGTTGCATTCAATAAACACATATGCTCGCGATGGCATGCTTGATGGTAGATTTTTAATCTAAATGAGATCAATATGTAAAAGTAGAAGTAAGTTAAAAATATACACAATAGCCCTTTATATATTACATACAGGAATGATTGAAAACCATTTGGTACACCAAATTGATGTATTAAGGCATTCTGGTGAGCGATATTTGGTATACCGACCTACATATTCAAGCATTCTAGTTAGCGGTATTTGGTATACCGACCTACGTATTCAAGCATTCTTGTGATTGTATCAAAGTGTTCTAGCAAGTACTGTTGGTGCCAGACAAAAGGATAAACTATATAAAATGTACATCCACATCAGGTCAAGGTCATATCAAGATGTAAATATAACACACACATGCCATACGTTCTGGATTTTCAGGGATCATTCTGGATTTCGGACTGTGCCCTGGAAAGTGTTCCCAGGAAATAGTCCCGGGAAATAAAAAATTGAACAAAAAATTGACTAAAACATCTGCAACATAGATCGTCAATTGCCAATATACAACTTCCTGCGATAATTGTCCGAGATGAAGACCTTAAGACCCATGACACATCCGGTGGTTACCCACTGGTCACGGCTGACTAGTGATACGAATTACCGGGTAGTCTCGGTCGGGACAATGCAATTAACAATGGTGGATAATTGATTGTATGATAGGCTATCGTAAGTGTATGAAAAGTCAGTTGATCTAGTTTTGCACCGATTGCTATGTATTACCTTAATTGCAAGCAGATGCTTTTTGTAAAGGGGTCGGTTCTTGTGAAGACATTCTATTAATTGGTCAATTAGTATTTCCCAATTAGAGTGGCAGGTAACAAATAAAGGGTGAGTAAATTAATTTTTCACAGGCTGGCACATCAAGTCCCGGATTTTCATTTAATCCGATTTTTTGAAAATGGACATACTGTGTGTTGTTCTGTCATTTGTCATTCTATGTGTACGCATTGTTATGTTGTTATTCTCTGTATAAATCTAGATATTATGATACTAGTGAACGTACAATGAAAATAAAAGATAATGTGTGAGGACTAAGTGTTTTATTTCAGTTTCATAATATATGAATTTGCTGTTATGAAAAGATTTTGTCTGGCAGAGTATCAACAGTACTAATTAAAGTTAAACTGAACAACAATTTCTTGACCCCCCCCCCCTGACCAAGGTGTCCCAGTTTTGATCCAGAAAATATGTATGTATAAAAGCTTTCCAGAAAGTGGTGTTGGTGCTTGACAAAATAGTCAAATCTAGAGAAATAGCTCATTTAAAATATTTATCAATAGATGCCAGGAGCATAAAAATCAATGATTGGGAATGATCAGAATATGCTATTATGGTAAGATCCAACTGATCTTTAAGCTTTTCAAACAGAACATTACGGGATTAAAGTTACTGAACAGAAAGATTAGATTTTTCCAGTTCCTCAAATTTTAAAAGATTTCTTCATTATTGTTTAGTATGGCTTCTTTGAAATAAAGCAAAACAAATCAAGCAGCAGCGATGATTTTAAAAAAATTCATGCGAACATAATAAAATTAAAATGTAGTTAATGAAGTTTGAAGATTACCTGATATATGAGGACACACTGTAAGTTGACGGGGGTCTTGTCGGCTGAAATTATAACCAAAAGATACTGAAAAAATCTATAAGTGAGCAATCTTAAAAATTTAATATCACACACTTGTAAATGAAAGCCATCAAGAATAATGGTCACTTATTAAGACATATTCATTGAAATAATTACAAATGTTTTGTAAACATTAAAATGAATGATAGAAAATAAATAAAACAAAATAACATAACTTAAAAATAAAAATGTTTTGAAGTCATGTAAATCAAGAATAAAATGAGATTGATGCCTTGAGATTAAACACAAAATGTGAACCTTGACATTACCTGTCTCTGTGCCATCATGGCCATTTGAAGTTTTAATTGTTCAATCTCCTCTTTGGCTCGTCTTTCAGCTTCATTGTGTTGCTGACGCTCCTGTACCAAATAAAACAGATAATTTGATTAACATGAATACCAAAACTATGACAAAATAAACAGATCAAAAGTTTCTAGTGAAGACTGGTTAGGAACTGTACAACTTTAAGAGCACACAAGGTGTATTTCATCATTTTTGCTGAATCAAGGGCCATAATTCTGTAACAATTTGCTGATTATAGAAAATGGCCAAGTTTATGCCCATAAACATTAAGACCAAGTTCAGTGAGGACTGATTGGAAACTGTTCAACTTAGAAAGCAGATGACTATTATGTATGCCAATAATATTTATGATTTATCATGCCTAAGACAATAAAAAATTTGTGTGTTTGACTATTATGCTTTTAATAAGTAATACAAACATGCTGCTTCTATAAAGGGGAAGTCACTTATCAAAGAGGTAACCAAGTTGGGACCACAATGGGAATTATGGGTAATAAGGGATCCCTTTTTGTGTCATTCCCAGTGTTGATGAGCATGACATATGACATTTCATTTTATTTCTGTATATGCCATTTGCCCTTTCATTGTTTTTACTAGAATAAATTATTATATTATTATTAATATTATTATAATCAGAAAATTCTAACCAAAGCTAGTTGTTCTTCCAAGGACATCTTTTCTTGTTCAATGCGTCTTCTATCAGCAGCAGCAATCTTCATGTATTCATCTTCCTCACGTCTAAATAATAATGTATTCAATACTTATGAATCTTTTGTTATAAATTTGCTATCATTGATAAACTACCAATAAAAATCATTGACATCTGGGACCAATATACACTGTGTATATTGGTCCCAGTTGACATCTAGGAGTCAGTGAGATGGTTATTTCAAAAATGATAATTAGCATGATGATAAATAATTACATTTTTCAAATATTAATTAACTTACCATTGTAATATGTGACCATTTTATATTTTTTCTTAATTAATACGGCATATGACAAATAATATACAGAAGTGACAAATGATTGAATAAAATTATTACTAGGTCAGAGATTATAAAACTTGAGATTGATGTCCAAACTCAAATCATATGCTTTTAATGTTTCTAGGATGATTATGACTATTACGCTATCAATATGCTGTTAATCATATATTTTTCTGACAGTCAGCATAACTGACCTGAATACACACTAAAACATTAAACAGTGATATTTTTTCATATGAAATACTTTGAGAATAAATTTGAGATTTGAGCTTTGAGACTGTTCTCAAGTTTTATAACCTTGGCATCTGATATTTTTAAAATGAATAATAAGATCATTGAAAACTAATGGAAATAATGACTCAAATTATAAAGATGCATTAGAACATATTTATATTTACATATCAACATAAAAGGTTAATGGTATTCACATGTTATGATGTTATACACAATATTGAGAAATCTAAAACACACATAACAAGTGCAGAATTAGGCCTTCTTTCAATATCATTCATTTTGATACATACTGAAGCATTAAAACTTTGCCTCATATTACAGCATTTCCTTGCATCTGAAGCAGGCAACATTGTGGCAAAAGAAGCCACTGCTTGTAATGAGTAATAGCTTCTTTTGCCACAATGTTTTCCACTCTCACATAGAGAAATAACCCAGTTTTCTTAAATAATGTTTTTTTTTTATATCTGCTTCGAATTTGGAAGAATCCAAAATATGCTTATAAGGCAAAGTGATAAATTATTCAATACTAGTTTCTTGTTCATGTTCCATATAATTGTTAATACAAAATTGTAAAAAAATGTAAAAAAAGCAAAAGCAAATTAATCTTTTTTAATTAACAGCATTCTATAAGCTTTAAAAACATTAAGAATGCAACTTGTTACTTTTTCCTTGCAATCTACAAAAATGATTCATTAACGGAATTGCAACCCACATTTCTTGGTAAAAAATGAACAACCCAATGTGTTGTACCGTGCTACCATACATCACAATGAAAAGTCAGCTGTTATATGACTTGACAAGTGTGGTTATGTGCCTTGACAATTGTAGTTATGTGCCTTGACAACTGTAGTTATGTGTCCTGATAATTATAGTTATGTGCCTTGACAACTGTAGTTATGTGTCCTGATAATTGTAGTTATGTGTCTTGACAACTGCAGTTATGTGTCTTGATAATTGTAGTTATGTGTCTTGACAACTGCAGTTATGTGTCTTGATAATTGTAGTTATGTGTCTTGACAACTGCAGTTATGTGTCTTGATAATTGTAGTTATGTGTCTTGACTACTGTAGTTATGTGCCCTGACAACTGTAGTTATGTGCCTTGACAATTGTAGCTATGTGCCTTGACAAGTGTAGTAATATAAAACAAATTCTGTTGTTTTTGACAAATCAAAAATATTTAAGGTTAAATATGGTGGTGGTGTGTACTGTGGGTTGGTTATTGTTTTCAGTGCCATGGTTATTTTTGTTGTCAGAGTGGTGGCTGTCAACAATTATGCAATATAACAGCAAACATGTACTTTGATATATGGTTGGCTGTTATATTCTTTCTGTGTAACTGTAGACACAGTTTTGGACTGTCCTTAACCATGAGCAACATAAGGTCAACAGTACATTATGTTGTTCTGTTGAATTTCTATGTTACATATATTTATGTTTAACTTACAGTTTTGTGCAACATTAAATAAGCATCCCTACATACATGATTGTATGTGAAACATGTATATACATGTAAGCAAATACATCTAAATAAAATATTATGAACAGTAATTAAAAATTAGATATATATTTATCTGCAAGTATGAGGTGCATAAAGTTACTCACTGGGACATTTCACTCTCTCTGTCGGTTTGTAACATAATAGTATTAAAATCATTATCATGATACAGTGAAACCTAACTTTAAGTCTTCCTTAGTATTACGACCACCTTATAATAACTGCTTAATTTCAGAACAATTTTCAATGATCTCTTCATATTTAAACTGGATAATGAGACCACTTCTATACTAAGACCAATTTCTTGATACTTTTTTTCACTGTGATTCAACATGGCACCAACAGGTAGGGTCATTTGGTGACTTTCCAGCTTTAATGGTAAAGGAAGACCCCAGATGTGCAAACGAGTGGAACCATCAACCTGTAGGCTAGCTGAAAAGCTTTCTTACATGTGAATTTGTCCGGTCTAGAGTGGGAATAAAATTCATAGCAATCAAGGACAAGTGGTTACAAGTCAAAGACCATAACCACTCAACTAAATTTCTCTGGTTCTGAGGGTAATCTTAATATTGAGGTTTTACTGTACTTAAATATTGTACCAAACAGAACATGAAGTAAAAACTGCTTAAATGACCATCTAAAATCTAAATCAATAAAATCATTCAATTCAACCACAATAATACAACAACAGGTTGGATACATTGATATATAACAATATATTGTAACACCATTCCAATGATTAAGCAAACAAACAACTATATAAAAAAATTGTTATCAATAGATATTAAGAACACACAAGTAGCATCAATAAAGTTTTGGTACTGGTTGTTAAACAAGGCTTGGCACCAAACTGTTGTAAATTCTTTATCTATATTTATTCTCAATATTTGAGTTACAACATTTTAGCACCAAGTCCTGAAAACTGTTATTTTGGTAACGGTCAAACAAACACAAAATAAAAATAAACCTGAACGGTCAATTACCCGCTGAAAATAAAATCATGATATTAGACATAAAAAATTCTGACAGCAGAATTAGTATTGAGGTAGAAACCAGTCCATTCTAGAAATGCCAGATGTGACTTCGAATTGGCCTAATTCATCACTTCTTTAATTTTAAAGCAGAAATAGTCAAATACTATTACTTTTAAATGATGATCTAACTAAATAGTTTGCACTTATTTGTTAATTTTTAGGATATAAGAATTAAGACATGGAACATAAAATTTGATGCACTTAGTAATTAATCTGTATATAAATACACACATTGTTGTATTTACATTGATTTTATATTGTTTTATTTGTATGGTCAATTTTGAAAAAATGCAATTTGAGTTGCTTAGGAAAATTTGAAAGAAATATAGTGTTTCCACAAACATCCCCTAAAAATATAGGGTATTGGCAGATCAGCAGAACTTATATTTTTTTAAATATATTTTTGTTAAGTTTGGAGGTATGTTCATATGAAAATATCAGCAAGAAATAATTGGGCCAAGGGCCAGCAGAAAACATTGTATGATTGATAACAAAATATCTTTAAAAATACCAAAATGCCTTTCATAGTAGGGTTATGAAATAAAGATAAAACTCACTTTCTCTTGGACTGTTCATGCTCTCGTTTCTGAAGAGCATTTTCTCTCAGTTGCTGACCTCGTCTTTCACGTTCAGCTTCTCTTTCTTCACGCGCTGTTTTACGATCATGAGGCTGTGTGTATCCCGGTATAAGATCATTGTACCAATGTCTCCATGGTGGGTGAATTGCTGCAAAAGATTGGTTTTCACTTTTTAGAAATATTTATCCTCATTCAATCATTTTTCTTCAACTAGACATATATCTAATGTCATACACAGTGTGGTATCTTAGGATCTTCATTCGGTCTCTGGGGCTTTCAAATTCACAAGCTGACTGATTCTATAATCAAATAATTACCTTGTGTGGGATCTAGTACCGGCATAGCAGACTTGAAATCTTTCTGTAACATTGCATACAACTCCTGGTACTTGTTCTTCTTAACCTGAACATTGGATAAATTTAAAATCAACTTATCAATTTCAAGTGTAAAAAACAAAGTCTGTCAGAGGGGCAGCATGTCTGCCTATTCTAGTAATCTTTGTTGCTAAAAAAGCATGTCTGCCTATTCTAGTAATCTTTGTTGTTAAAAAAGTTAAGGTGCTTCATTCAGGACAGTGGAACCAGCATACAAATGTTTATTTGTCTTGTTTGTTTTATTAACTTTTCACAATATGTGAAATTGAAAAGTGGTAAAACTGTAAAAAATGAGTAAAGTTGGTCAAAATAGCTCACAAGAGTAACATGACCTACATTTGACCCTATTTATACATGGCCCATATAATTTTATGTAATAAAGACGGTAATTTTTTCTCAGATTTCATGTTTATTAGATTAGACCTCTAAAAGAATGAAGTATCCATTTGACAATGTAACTTTTATTATGACCTGAGATCATTTTATTCCGACTTTGACCCAGATTTTTTTCAGATGAAGAAATTTAGGCAAGAAACAGCTATCAAAAATACTCTTCAATAAGTGGAAGTAGGAAAACTAGCATGAAGCATACCTCATACTGAAATTGTGCAATAGATAGTTTAGGAGCCTCATTTTTCAACATACTCTCCAATTGAACACTCTGAAATGTACAAAAATTTCAGTAAACAACAAAAATTATCTAAATAAACATGATAATACTAAATAGGCAATGAAATCAGGTGAAAACAATTTTTCATTATACTGAGCCTTTGAACTTTGGTAATATTAAGTACTGAAATTACTAGGGTTGCTAGGGTCTCCGTGGTCAAGTGGTTATCGTCTCTAACCATTAATTACTAGCCCATCACAGCTATGAGTCCAAATCCCAACCAGGATAAAACTTTAAATTTGGAGAAGCTGTCCAGCTAGCTTTTGGAAGATTAGTGATTCTACCCAGGTGTACACCTGGGGTCTTCTCCACCATTTAAAGCTAAAAAAGTCTCCAAATGACCCTAGCTATTAGTGTGACGTTAAACCCTGGAAAAAATACCAGGGCTGTTGCAGTAATCAGTATGTGTATATGTAGTGTACACTATCAGAGTCAAATTCTGTATTTATTTTTTATGACAGAATGGTTATAAAATCCACTGAAATCCAATAAAAATATCACTAATCAATGACATTCTGACAATTTTCTGAGTGAAAATACTTCATTAGACAATGCTTGAAATTTGTTCTTCACTATCGTGTTATCCTCCACAACCATAGCTTAATCATAAAGAATAAATTATAGATTTCAAAGGTTCATAAGTACATTCGTCAATGAACATTGAAGCTTTAATGAAACACTTCTACCGTGACATGAGTAATGAGCTTATCATGACAAAAATTTGGGGATACAATCATGTGACCAAATCATGTGATTATTATGCATAACAAATGACACTGACATTTTGACATTCTTTAAATTTGTCCTTCAGTAGGCCCAGTATAATCGCCGTGACAACAGCCAACCATTCTACATTGAATCCCGGTGTATCTATCCCTATCATATATTGATCCCACACATACAGTAATGTGTCTATTTTTAGATAACCTGAAACAGTGAGAATACAATGTTAAACAATAAATAAATAAAAAAATCCTTTTCCCTGTAGAAATGTTTTCAATATCTAGATTAAAAAATAATGATCAAAAAAAATTTTCATCATAATATATTTCAGTCCAAACTGTTGTATCATACATGTTTCTCATTCTACATCTTAATTTCTTTTTTTTTGAAAGTTATGGACAGAAAGTGCTGTTCAAGACTAACAACAAACTTATGTACTGATGAATGTAGCTTTTATAAACTTTTATAACCAACTGAAACAAAATTTCACTTGAGATTAAGCTGTCCAGCTAGCTTACAAAGGTCGTGGTTCTGCTCAGGCGTAAACTGGGGTCTTTCTCCACCATGAAAGCTGGAAAAGTTGCTAAAAGACCCACTGTCAGTTCAACATAAAACCCCAGTGAAAACAAAAAAAAAAAGTTTTATGAATATGGTCAAACCATTGAACAAATGCCACCAAATGGAGAGAAGAAATGTGGCTTTTGTGTACAGTTTGTCTGTATTTTCATATGTACCATATATTAGATTAACTGTGCTGATAAATGTATGATAAATAATGGTCACTGTTCAAATAGTGGCTGCAATCCACAGATAACTGCTAAGTTTTACTGTACTGAAATCTGTAAATAAAAATTATCAAGATTTTTTCTACCTACCCACAAACATGGCTCTAATAAGAGGTCGGACCAGTATTGTCAGTCCTTCTTTCAAGATGGCAAAACTACCTGCTTCAGTAGCCACAATTTTATCTGAAATATACATTTCAAACTATAATTACTCAAATATCTTCACACTAAATGTATTTTCATATTTATAAGGCCTATCTTCAATACACAAAAGACAGTTCAAAATTAAGTCAAGCATTTAGAAAAATTCCATCATATTGTTTTTCAGCAAGTCATCGACAACTTTAAACAAAGAATGACTCATTGACTAGTACTTAGGCATAAAAAATTGTTTGTGTCTGGCTACATGCTCATTCAAAATAGGGTAAGTAGATAGGGAAATGTTTTGCGGGGATTTTTTTCATTATTCTTGAAAGCTGCTGTGGAGATTATTTTTGTGCCAAATGTTAGAAAGTGAGTCAGTGGATGTACCATCCCTCGAACCAAATAAAAAGTCTATGATCACAGGGAAAAATAGGGTAGTTTGGGTAACTAGATACAAACAACTTTTTTATGCCTCACAGCCAATACATACCTTTTGAAGGAACATATTTATTGGCAATAACTTTGGGTGTTTCTGGGTAATATTGCTGCAGAAGTTTTGCAACTTTGTCAACAAAACCTCGCATTTCTTCTTCATGAGTCTAAGTAAAAAAATATAACATGATGTATTAATGAAAGTAAACAAAATAATGAAGTCCCAAAATTCTGTCTTGTCATTGGTCAATTATGGAACTGATTTCAGAAACAACGACATTGATGTGTTTTTTTTTGCCCAAAGGTGATCTTAATATTGAAATTTCACTGCAGTTCTTTTAAAGCTTTCAAAAAGTAAGTTAAAAAAGTAGTTACTGGATGCCTAAATCTTTATGATGTCTTCTTCAAATGTCAAGTTAGGTTCTCCTCATGGAGCACAGAATAGCAAATGACACCTCACTGAGATAGAGAAGTATATTCACATATTAGACAAAGAAATGTGCATAAACCATACCTCTGAACCAGAGTCGACTACAAAACCAGGTCTGCTTTCCTGGAATGTAAGGAACTCTTCAACAAGGAGGGCAATAGTTCTACTGCTGGGTGGCTCATTTCTAAATGAATCAAAAAAATCTTGTCAAGTCATCCAACAATAAAATCATGTCATGAAGTTACAATAATTCTCTATCAATGTCTATAACTGGAAACAGCCTAAGGAAATAGCCATTGGTCTTAGTTGTATGCTGCTTTGAAATTATCAAAATCAATACTGGAATTCACCATTGGCCAATTAATAAGGTCATTTGCAGAACCAACCAATCAGAGGCTTTGTTGTATTGGTTGATTCCAAACACAGATTTATACAAACATGTTTATTGGTAAATCTACTTATACATGTTTTTCACTACTTACTGTAAAAGAACAAAATTAATTGATGAGAGAGTCAAAACAAGAGAAAAAGTAAACCACAAAAAATCATGCAAATAACTTGCCATTCAAAAATGTTAATTTTGTTGACATTCTTTGAATATGAAAATATATATCTGCTAAATTCAAGCTTCATTATAGCCTGTTTCAACAGTATGACTGTTGCTATAGATATTATTCGAGACATCTGATTACCTAAGGAAGTGTCTCTGATGCCTTCAGTGCTATAGGTTCATATTATTACCATCAAATAAAGTATGTTCCAGTTTCCAAAAAAAAAAAAAATTTAAAAAGCAGTGTAGACCCTTTCATGCACTTACAGTATATAATGGAAGCCAAGTATGATACTGTCAAATATATGAGCCACTGTGAGCATTACATTTCATTTGATTGCTTGAAGGTTTGACACATATATTGGATGTAACTTGAATGATCATTAAAGTGGGGCATTAATTAGAGCAGATGCATTAATTAATTAAAACTTGCCTCACATAATGACACAAAAGCATACCTTGGTATATTTGGTGAAGATACAGCCATAAATGGTACTATAAGCATGTGATCAACATCTCTGAGCCTCGTTTTTGTTCTCATGGTCGCATGATAGTATGACAGAACAGCTTTCATACCATAGAACACACCTGGAAAACAAAACAAAAAATTCTTTATTAAAACCTATCTTAAAAACTACTTAAAAGAAGTTCAACTTTCCAGTATTTGGCTCACTTTCATTGACAGCTTTGATTGATTACAATGAGTATTCTCAGATAGATAAAGGAGTTTTACGGTTGAAGAATAATGTAAAAACAAAGAGAACAACTCCAGTGTCCATTATTTTTGTAATAATCATGAAACATGTAATGGCATATGAGTCTTTATAGTAGATTCATTAACTAGGTCTGAAACATTGCAATATGATATCATCAGAAAGTGTAATATCACAGAGGATGCTGAATCATGTTAAAGAATTTGGCATAATTTTGGCATGAATCAAGATAGAATCTTTCCATTAGTCCCCCAGGGTCTGTGTTTTAATGTTCAGCCTCAGACACATGTCTTGAGTCTTTTGTTAAAAATATTATATACCACCAACAGTCATTAAAGTGATCAATGTCCAAGAAACAGAGTATCCTAGCTTGCCAGTCACATTAACATATGATTATTGTGGGTTATAACCATGACTAGTAATTATGAAAACATGAATTGGATGATCTTGAATTCAAAAAGAATCAGACAAGATAAGATGAGTTACTGTAGTGTTTTAATGATATGCATATTAATATTTCTCGCAAAATATAAAGCATAAGAAAGTAAATCAAAATCTCTTTTATGAAAAAAGGGACCTCATTTGGCCCCTAAAACATATGTACAACAGATATCTGTACACTTTGGAAGATATGGTAAATATCATTAGTTTCCTTGCCCTGTGATCCACGTAAATCCACAAAAGTTTTCTCAGAATTCAGCAACTGTTGGCATTTCTGATCTATTTCATAATCATACTGTGATATGGCTTTCCTTGCATCAGAATTTAATAAATCTACATACTGCTTTCTCACTGAAACACAAAATGAAAAGTTGAAACTGAATTGTGCACAAAAACTTGTTTGTTTATCAGGTGAGACAAATGGAGGTGTCAAGTTAAATATAACTGACTTATTGGAATTAATGTTTCAAGTACAACACTATTTCATTCTTATATGTCCTGAAGATTCAATTGAAGAGAAAGTCCTGAATGAAAAAAAGAATATTATAGAATTATCTAAAGAATAAAGTTCACCTATGTACATGTAAAACCTTTATATGTATGCAAAAACGTTTTCTTTTAAACCGCCAACAAAATCCCTTGATAAAGTGCATAAATTTACTTCTGTATAGAAGTACAATATTCAGTTCTTAATAGAAATCAGCAAACCAAAGACTGTGCAACATTTTACCATGGTTACACAACAACATTACCTACACCATATCAAACCTTGTGCTAAATACTTACATGCATCAAAATAATCTGAATATAGTCAAATGTACGGATAAAATATTCTTTAAATATGTATACGTATGATTATTTGTACCATAGGCAGCAATATTTAATTGAGCATTCATTTTTTGTTTTTTTTTATCAGGAGCTTTCAGGAAAATGAAGCCAGATCAATGATTTATCAGGATAAGGAGTAAACTGCAAGTTTATAACTCTTCAGCAATAATTTTAAAAAATAACAGCCCCAGTTAGGTCAAGGTTATAAGGTCAAGTTTGAAAACTGAAATATACAAGACGTGTAAATTTGGATCACAATCATAATTTTCTTTTTTTACTAATAAACAATATTGATAGAAAGGTGAAAGATTTTTTGTTTGAAACATAAGGTATGATACTTTCTTGATAATTCTGTTTGGACATTGAGAAACTAAAAATTTCACCTTGAAATAAAGCTGCCTTGTTCTTTAACTAAGAACTTTTGAAGATTACAGTTAACACTACTAACCTCTTGTATTGGTAAGGTACAATCTCCAAGCTAACTGTCTCACTTTAAGTGGTAAAGGTTGATTCAAACAAAAGCATAACTTGCTTCTCATTTCTGGCCATTTTTTCAACAGACTCAGAGAACCATCTTCAGCAAAATCTGATAACAGTAACAACAAGTATAAAAAAGTATGTGTTTTAAATAAAAGCTTTTTTCTAAGATGTCATAACTCATTTAAGTGCAAGTCAATAAAACTAACAGCCATCAACCCACAAATACTACAGTATAACCTCAAACAGCAACCACCTCAATACTGTTATAACGACCACTTAGTTTTGGACTGGCTTTCAATAACTCCCTAATAATTTATGAGACCTTCTCATTATTACAACCTGTTTTTTGGGGTTCGACGGTGGTATCATTATTTAGGTTTTACTGTATTTACTTGTAAGAAAAAATATTTCTATGATATAAAATCATTTCAAAGCATTCAAATTACATGTAATGATGATCACTGTATTTATATATACACAGACAAGATCAGATTTAAGTCATCTATTTAACTCATTGAATGTATTTCTGTCATTAATCCTATCAGGATGTTTGACTTCATCAGTTTATCAGGCTATAAATTTGATAATATACTACTTGTTGTAAATCAGAAATAATTCATTATCATTGCACAAATTTCAATCTTTTGACAAAAAAGAACCTGAGTCTATAAGACATGGGATCTATCTCATTCATACTTCAATGAATCTCTTAATCTTTATGTCCTAATGATAATGAATCAACCATACAGTGTTGAGTAAAACACAAAAAAATAAATGAATCATCAAAACAAAACCAAATGTTTATGAATGAAATTAAGATTCCATCATAAAATTAATTAACAAGATATCTAAGAACCTAACTTTGCCTTTTAAGAAGACATCATAAAGATTTATCAACATACCTATCACTAAATCTGACTTGGTTCCTATTGGATGCTCTTCCAGTAACTGTCTGGAGACTTCCTCATTCATGTTCTGATCCAGCAGTACAGAAACTTTCTTGTACAAATTTGCATAAGATGTACCTATGAAACAAAATTTATTAAGTGTAAGAATTTAAAGGTATAATAATTAGTTATTTCTCGTCCAACCTGAAAATAACAATGCGTTCCAAAACTTTTTATAGAACTATGGTCAGACAAATCCTCCGAAATTAGTGGTGTGCAATCTATCAGAAAGATCTATTATCACAGTATCTTTCAATGATGAAATGGTATAGCAATATAATTTCAAATACAAGTAATTTTTGTAAAGCTTAACAGGAAGAACTCATTCAATTGTAAAAAGTAATTTTTGTAAAGCTTAACAGGAAGAACTCATTCAATTGTAAAGACTGATTTTTATGTATTTCATAATGATGATATTTTACTATATTTATTGTAATATCATAGTATACATTGTAATATATCATAATAAGATTTTTCCTGGCGACATCTGCCCCTGTTTGAAATTATGTCAGGTTCTTTGTTCACAATGCAATTCTTTCATGAGGTCAGATATCTGGCCAGACCTAGCATAAGCAACCAAGATGAAACTAAAATTTCAAAAATATCCAAGTAAAAAAAAAAATGGGTAAATGCAACAAATGGAGCCTTTTTTGTCTTTACAACAGCACAAAAATAAGAATTCTGTAGACATATGCCTTAAGTGTATAAATGACAAATTAACATTAGTATACATGTACATGAACCTATACACAGCAAACCTGTAAAAAAGATAATAACATTTTTTTGGCATAAATAAAAACTTTTGCTATTTTAATTCCTACTAAATTGATAATCATAAATTTTTTAATGATAAATAATCTGTGATTCTGAATGGAAGTATACAACCTGATTAATGATAAATAGAAATTGAAACGTATTTTATTTCTAAGGCTCTTTAATGTTATCTTGAAAATGGCAATAATCTACTTGATGCTACTGAGAAACAAAAGATTTCTGGCTTGGCTTACCTCCTTCAATAGCTTTTGTTGCTCTCTGCATAAAAAGCTCTTTCTCAGCCTCAGATAAATCTGTGAAGTACTGCACATGACTTTCGGTCAACTGTTGTTGAATAGCTTC
This sequence comes from Lutraria rhynchaena, assembly GCA_008271625.1. NCBI lineage: Eukaryota > Metazoa > Mollusca > Bivalvia > Venerida > Mactridae > Lutraria > Lutraria rhynchaena. Next base: position 154,021 of record VIBL01000049.1, read on the forward strand.
ATGTAACTCGTGGAGAAATGTCTTCCACTCCTTAGTAATAAAGAACAAATTAATTACATTTGAGTTATTTTAAATACATAGTTTCCCATAAAAATTACTCTTAAATGATATTTTTACAACATGGACTATATAAGTCCAACTATGAATATGACTGTTTGAGATGGCGAAACACTTTGATTCAGCCAAATCCAGAATCAATAGGGCTAGAACTGTATGTGATTCATATCCATGCTAAATACACTTGTTCAAAACCCAAACTACAGATTCAAAATATGAAAATCTACTGATTTGGCATACCTGATCTGCTACATTCAGTTATAAATATATTAATTAAAAGCATTCATTGATTGTTTCAGGATGTTTCAAGTTTATTAATTATGATAAACAAAAAGTAGATAATAAAATACCTCCAAGTATTAAGTACATTTATCTAATAGATCATTTCTATTCGTAATTCCTATCGTCCTTTGATTTTCGGTGCTGAAAACATGTTAATCGACCATATCACGAATATGATTCAGAGTTGGTCAAAATATTATTAGAAGAAGGTGACAATCAGCGGCAATAAAATTCGGGCTGATCAAAATAGAAATACGGAATGTGCGTTTTGGAAATAGAGAAACGTGTTCAATGATTGATGTTAAGCTCAGCTGTGAAATGATGACACGAGACGTTTAGATGAGAATAAAATTATGAGGAAACATTCTGTATTATTAAAACAATATAAAATCTGTATCGTGACAAATGTACATTTTCGAATAAAATCAACTCACGGGTGCGTCTGCAATATTTTCTTTGCTGTCCAAGAGCCATTTCGGATATCCATGACCGGTAGCCATTTGTAAACAAGTAACATCCATAGATCGGTTATAAAACCCTATTTGATTGGTCGAAATTTGAAAGAGATTTTCAATAGCCAATCACAAATTGTGTTACAAAAACAGTCTGGGAACTGTCAAGGTGGTTGACTACATAAACGTGTACAAAATGTTCCTTATTTTAGCAGGTATGATCATTTCCCTGATGTGTCATCTAAACAAACTGACTGAAATGAACTCAATGCTACATTTTAAGTCCAAGCTCTCGATGCCAAACGAAAATTGCGATCACAGACACTTGATTTTTCCTTTGATATTAGTTTTCGCGACATGAATTTCTATAGTGTATTTATTATCTATATATATCTATTCTCGATATAATTGTTTGCTATTATCTTTTATGAATAAATGTTATGTGGACCAGTCTGTCAGATTTTGGCTTGAATGGTCTGTTTGCCTTTTATCCATCAGGTTGTTATTCTGATTTATTTTATAAGAATTGTACTGAACGGCTTTCCACTTTTGTTCACTCATCATGATTTTGGGAAGTGTTAGGTTGAGTTCAGTACTATGTTGGAGGGTATAAAATGTGAGATTGGTCTCCAAGCTCAAATCATATATTTTGACATTTCATGCAGGTATAGCAGGGACCATTTATAGGCATCCTCCTCTAGAAAAATCTTTAAGTCATACTGTTTTCCCCTAAAATTCGTTTTTTACATCAAGTTTTTTCTTCCCCTTATGCAAAACAACCATGTTATTTCCCCAAATTTAAGAAAGGCCCCTTCCCCTACATGTGAAAAAATCTCATGTATTTCAGTTTATCATATAAAAATAATGATATTAATAGTACAGTGTCCTGTCAACAATATTGGTCAGAATATACATTTAATCTTGAACTGCAATATCTTTTACTAATATCTTACTTAGACTTAAACATGGAGATTGATCTTAAGTTTTATAGCCTCAAAGCCTGATTAGTAAACCAGCTGTACATCGTAATGATATATCTGTACATGTACATATAAATGTTCTTTTCCATTTCAGTTACATTCCTTTTCTCATTCTGTGGTGGCCAGTCAGAGTATGGTTAGTCATGCAATTATTTTAATATTTTGATGACATTTCTTTATTTAAATTTCACAGCTTTGAATTAAGTATGTTTATCACAAAGCTGTTGCTTGTATACAAATCTCAAACATATTTTTTTAGTTTAAGAATTTTTTATTTATATAATAAAAAAAGAAGAATGTATGTGTTAACTGCAAAATATTCTACATATTTTTATCCATTATGTGATTTTATCTCTTCCTTCTATAGGTGAAGGTCTTTGAATTTAAATATATGTATGTATGTCATAAAACAGACACCAGTCTTAAATTATATTTTTATTTTAGATACAAAACTTGCTGATACTGTTATTGTAATACTATCACAACCTAACTCGTACCATGCTGGAAGAGCACGACTTGTTTTGATTGATTTAATGAAACAAATGAAAACTATGAATAATGAGGACAAGCCAGCTGTATTCATGACTCATAGAAAATGGCCGATACTTGGAGCATGGACTATATTTCCTCTGCTGGAAAAGTATTCATATTATCTTAGTTTGTGACTTGTTCAATTTTGTAAATCCCATTTTTTTAGCATAGAATGTCAGAAAAACAAAGTTTTCACCACACTGAAAAGAACAGCATCATTGTTTTTTCATGAACCAATTTCAAATGTGATGGATGCCTTGGAAGCTCATGGACTTCTATTTTATATTGCATGAAGATTTTAAAAAACATATGTACAATATTTTAGTTGAAAAATCACATTGACAATAACATGAATAATGTTAATATGAATAAGATGTGGAAATCACAATACTATAGCCTCCAGACTTGCAAGACAATCCTCAAGTATTACTTTACAGCAAATAATCTTTTATGGTGTTGTCCTGTCTCTGCCATATTTAAGGTTAAATCACAAAAATATATTTTGATTATGCCTTTATACAGTGTAATACAATTACAATTACATTTGTGTATTTATGTTCCATTGTTTTAAAATGTTAAAATCAGCTAAATGGTTATGTGCTAATTATTTGAACTTTTGCATGATGTGAAACAATAATATTGCATAAAATGCTGATCTAGCAATTTCTGTATCCATAGAAATGAATTCAATTTATTTTATGTAGTTTTCTTTGTGCAGATGGAATACAGATTTTCCAGATAAAAAGTGGATATTCTTCTGTGAAGAAGAAACAAGAATAGATCTTCAAAAGTTTGAGATGTTTATAAAGAAGTTTGATCCATCAAAGGTAAATCATGTACATGTATTGTTGATATTCTTCTGTAATATGTGGATTAATTGAATTGCATATGACTATTATTCACTTATTCAAGAATAACACACACGCACGCATGCACGCACGCACACACACACACACACACACACACACACACACACACACACACACACACACACACACACACACACACACACACACACACACACACACACACACACACACACACACACACACACACACACACACACACACACACACACACACACACACACACACACACACACACACACACACACACACACACACACACACACACACACACACACACACACACACACACACACACACACACACACACACACACACACACACACACACACACACACACACACACACACACACACACACACACACACACACACACACACACACACACACACACACACACACACACACACACACACACACACACACACACACACACACACACACACACACACACACACACACACACACACACACACACACACACACACACACACACACACACACACACACTCAAAAGTTATACATATATATTCATTTATTTATAGTATTTCACCAGTGGATCATAATTAAATCATTTAATTGGTTTGCTGTATGGTCACCCTTGAAGTTGACTAATGGCAAGGCTCAATTGTTAGACTGGTCTCAAAAGTGACCCATAATCCCTCAGCCAGGTTTATGATCGTTCAAATTATTGATATTTAGTGCATTACTGGGTTAAAAAGACTGGGTCTAAACACTTGCTAAGTCATTAAGTGGTTTTTATGTGTTTTCATTAATGAAAATAATAAATTGCCTCATATTTGATTAAGTTAATTTCTATATTGTTGTCTCCTATTAATTATAGTGTCACATATTTCAACTTGTCTATCCACTCATATCCATTTTATGCTCTTTTTTATCCCATCAATACAGTAGTAAAGATTCATAATGGGTTAACATGAATGATTTGTATGGAAGAACTTTGGAGAACTGTTTTTTTCTGTATTTTTTCAGGATTGGTTCATTGGCCATGCTTTGACAGACAAAGAACCAACCATTATTCATCATTTTACATCACCAAGTAAACTCACATTTCCTGACTTTGCTGCTGGTGTTTTGTTGAGTTTTCCATTGATTACCAAGTAACTGTGTTTCATAATACTTTAAAATTGTATTTAGGCCATCTTTAAAATTTGTTGGTTTGCAGTCAAGTAAGCCACTAATTAAAAAGTCCCCAGACCACATTTTTTTTGCTCTATCCCAGCTTTCTGTTTCCAGTGCAAACATAATGTTAGCAAAAAAATGCTTACCTACCTACCTATTGTTAATTTATACTGATTTATTTTAGTTCTATTGTGAAACAAGAAATTTTTCTCATATTAATCATACTCGAGTCCACTTCCTGGACACTACACCAGTACTGCGTCCTAAAAATGAGATTGTGAAGTTCAAGAACAAAACCTGTGAAAGCGGGCATTCAAACTCTGGACCTTCCGATCAGAGGTTGGATGCTCTACCTTTAGTTCAAGATGCCTCCCTCTAGACCATGATGCCTACATATTGTTAAAAATTTGAGTTGCATAAACAAACCAACATTTTTAAGGATGGCCCTAGAGACCTCTTCAATTCAGCAACTTCTTTTTGGACTGCTTTTTAATATATCCTCAATACATGTATTTCAATTTGAAAATATGACCACATGAAAAATTAGACCATTTAATCCCCAAGGTATATGATGTCAAGATATGGTAGATTTATTTAATTTAATATGATGTTGCATAATCTAATATGAGAATTACTCCTGTCTTAATTGGCATCATTTGGCCTATAAGTGCTATCCATTGTCCATGTTCTTTGACTTTTGTATTAGTTGAGTGTAAATATGGTTTAACTTTTCTTGGTGTATTTATTCAGGATGACAGCCAGATGGCCTGATGATAATTTCCGGGCAGATTTTGCTATTGATCCAAAACATGAGGTAAAATTATTTATAAACATAGTTTGGATGTTCTCTGCAAACACTAAGTAGATTACATAAGTCTGTTATGATACCATGATGTATTTGAACATTTATTGTTACTTACTCTCTTGAACATTATTCCTTAGAGGTCTCTTTGGTCATGTGGTTATGGTCTCTTACTTGTTATCCACATTCCCTTCACCACTGTGAGTTTGATTCCCATTTGGGACCATACTAATTTCACTGGTCAGGAAGCTGTCCTGCTAACTTATGGAAGGTCAGTGGTTCTACCCTGGTGTATGCTTTGGGTCTTCCTCCACTGTTAAAACTGGGGACGTCACCACTTGACCCTGGCTGTTGGTGCAATGTTAAACTCTCAAGAACATTATTTCTACAGAATCTGTACTTTATGAACAGTTCTTGTAAAATTACATGTTAAAGCATTACAAAATCGAATAGTTTGTAGACAAATAAAATTAAACATAACAATTGGCTAGGTAGTATATGAATGTACTCACTCAGAGTATTATTTTTGCTTGCAACTGATTTTAACAAATTAGAAAAATACATTTTATTCAGTTTTAAGTGATTCCTTCAAAATTGTTTATTGTCTCTATGAACACAAGTTTAAATGAGGTATGTTGGATGTAATTAAAAAGTCACAACCATATTCTTTACTTGTATGGACTGTGGTAATCTATGGTAATTAATACATCGATATGATCTCACAACTGCTGAACTGGACTTTGCTTACTAATAAGATAAATTAGTCAGGTGTATTTAAATAATGAAACACTGTTTAGTTTGAGACGAGCAATATTGATAAGACTGTAAGTGATTAAGTTCATCTACACTATTTTGTCTTGTAAATCTATGATGTGAATATTTAATTTTTACATAATTATTTTCAGCTAGCATCATTTATTTTACTTGAAGATGTTAAACTGACAGATGCACCAGAGTTATGTTTGGCTGATCCAGGATCACAATGTGTGACTCATGTTGCCCAAATATTCCCAAACTGTGTAGGTGTTTTCAATAATCTTAAACTCTCTACATTTTTCTCAAGTTTGTATAAATTATTTAACCTCTTTCCTCTCTTGAATCTAGATAATAACTGAAAAATGTTATTTTTGTTATTGCTTTTTTAATAAATTTTGTGTAAAAAACAAATATATTATGTATGTATTCTAAAATACTGGAATGTCGCAAAAAATATTATATGTTGATAATGTATAATAAAACAATACTTGAGTGAAAAAGATTGATTAGTGAAATAAAGTGCAGGGCTTGACACTAACTGTTGTCCAATTGTCCGGGACAAGTAAAAGTTGACCTCGGACTAGTGAATATTCCAATAAATTGCCCAACCGGGCAAGTAGAAAATTTCTCCTGTGAATCATATTTCATCAAATCTTTCATCAACAAATATCTGTTAATGAGCATCAAATCATAAAGCCATTTCCATTCCCGATACCATTATCCGATGCAAGAATGAAAGCGAAAGTAATTTCAAGTCATCCGTTGATATTTATACAGGCACATTATCGAGAAACCATGCTTTCGAGAACCAGTGTGCTATTTTTAGCAAAATATGAAACTGTCATGTCATTTTTGTACAAAACTGTTAATTCATGGAAACGAACTGTGTTATATTGGAATATAATTGCCAAAAATTTATATTCATTTGTCTGATAAACCCCCTACTGCGATTTGACTTCCATCTATCACATGTTTAATAACAACAACTGGAATTGCTTTATGGCTGTTACGCTCAAAAAGATTGCAAATTGTCCAACTTATTTGCTTTCGGCTTTTCATTTAAGATAAATGAAGATAAACCAAGAGGTAAAAGGCTAAAGCTCAGTGTATGTAATGTTGTCCAGACAAGTCTTACTTTGGTCAGGGCAAGTGAATTTTCTAAGCACTTGTCCGACAGGACAAGTTAGCTTAAAGTTAATAGAGAGCCCTGAAATGTATACAAAACATTTGTGTTTTATGCCAATCATACTTTGTTGTTAATCTTCTGTTGTTATTGAAGATTCATAATGTTTGCTTTTAGGGTCTTCCTGTTCCAGATAATGATTTATTTGTGGCTGTTAAAACATGTGAAAAATTTCATACAGAGAGAGGTAAAATATTGTCTTTTTTCTATTAAAGAAAAAATATATAATGGAAGTTAATATTTATTTCTGTATGCCTCTTACTGTTCTTGGATTTCATGATCGTTACAATCCAACCTGTGAACCCTTAGGAAAGGCAAAATCAAACCTGTGAACCCTTAGGAAAGGCAAAATGTGGCCTTTATTGACAGATGGCTTTTATTAGGAAGTCAGTTTGTTCTAAATAATTAACGTTTATTCCGAGTATGGCCTTTTTTCACTGAGTGGCCTTTATTTGGAGTTGGCTGCAAATACAGGTTTGTATATACATTCTCTTTCTGAACTTAACAGTACATATACTTGATTATGCCCCCATTTCTCATTGATGTGTTTATGCTTTAAATATGAAGTTAAACCTAATGCACAGAAATACCAGTAAAAAAAACCATAAAGATATTGCATATAAGTTTAATTTAGTTCTATGTCTGGTTCACTTATTACATGAAGAGATAAAGAGTGTTGAGGAAATACATGAGAACTTGCTCAGTTAACCATCTACTATATGTAATCCATCCTGATGTTGATTAATGTCCCGAAATTCAAGTTATGCATGAGCTGTGTTCTGCAAGTGGTTTTAATCATAAACCAAATTTGGTACATATCTGAATGATATTTCAGTACCTATTGTACTACAAACATGGGCCAAGGATACAGATAATATAGAATTTTATAGTGAAACTGAAGATAAATCTATACCAACCATAGATATTGGAGTACCAAATACTGAAAGAGGTAACATTGATCATTTTTATATTATAAATATACATTGGGGTAGAATCCCAGCAGGAGAATGAGGTCAACAGCTAAGAAATGTATTTGACACTTTTTCGTAACTATTTGAATACTGGTAATCCCTCCTTTACAAACTGTTTACAAACTGCTGTTCTGTAGAAAGCAGAGATTTTGAAGTACAATTCTGCAATGAAAACACAATGGTAGACAGACTCCATTTTAAGAACTTAATTGTACTTTTTCTTTAACAGTAAATCATTAGCCACATTGTAAATGTTTGGTGTAGATACATATCAATCTACCACGTACATCCAAGGCAGACTTCTAGAAACTGCTGGAATACTTGTCTGACATTTGGTCAGGCAAAGTTATAATATCTCTCTGACCAAATCAAAATTTGTCTAACGGAATATATTATAAATAAGTAATAAATGCTGTAAATCGTGCTTGACTGCGAGACATCTGGTCTGGCACTCGCCGAAAAGTTATAGGATCTGCTCGAAATTTGCCTAACATGTCTGACGGTCTGGCAAATTTTGGGATGCCTGCCAAGGTTAGATGAAGGCATGGAATCAACCAAGGTGTGCTAACTTGGCTTCAATAGCATATTCCTGTTTAATGTTATCTTTAATTTCATTACTGATGTTTGAATTTAATTCTTATAAACTATCTCAGACATCTTTTCTATTATTCATTGTGGTATGTTATTTTTATGCTTCTGTTTATGTTAACAAGGTCACTGTGGTAAAACCACGGCTATCATGAAGAGGGCTGTGTCTCATCCTGAAATATCCAAGAAGAAATGGTTACTGATTGCTGATGATGATACCATTATAAAGTAAAATAGATTTTAAATTCTTCAGAGTAGACTTTGAAGTATGATTTACTTCAAGGAGTCTTAATGCATTACAGGCAAACACAGTTATAGTGAATGCAGATTCAATGAAAATTTTACTTATCCTGGCACACGTCATTCTATATTTTATTTTTATGGATATAGTCACATACGGATATGATGCGATGTTATTGTGTATGGATTTCACTATAACTGTGTTCTACTGTATTGGTTACTTCAACTGGTGAATTTAACAATGCTCTCCTCAATCATTTTCAAACATTCATGAAATCAATGTAATGTGTACACATTTCAAGCAATAAAGTATATTTTTAGTGCAATCAGGTTGTAAGCATATTTTTTTAACTTTCTGAGAAATATGACTTTGACAAGGTATGCAATGATTGTGTGCACTTAATTCAGTAGTGATAAACTGTATGGGTTCAAGTCCATACTTTGATGTGTTTACTTATATAATATGCAAATTATTCTCACTAGCTGGTGATACAAACTTTGAAGCAGTCAAAAACTGATCAAATGATGGAAGCACTTTAATTATGCCACTATGGAAAACTTGAGTGTTTCGTTGACTGTTTCGTAACCCCTTGTCCGGAGTAGATGTCAGGAGTCTTCAGTAACAATTGACCTGACTTAAACAAGGAGACTGCCAACACCTTTTGAAGAGATAAGTAAGATAAAAGTTTTGGAAGAACAGACTGTGTTTTTTTAAAATATATTTAAGAAGGAAGTATTTTATTTCATTGATAGTTAATCTATATGTAGAAAATGATAAATAGTTTCTTGTTCTTGTAGTTTGCCAAGGTTACGTCAGCTGTTAGCTTGTTATGATCCAGATACAACAGTTGCTGTTGGTGAACGCTATGGTTACGGGGTAGCTAAGGGTTATGGGTATGATTATATCACAGGTGGTGGTGGGTAAGTTGATACACTGTTCTTACAGATTTTCCTTGTTTAATTAATAACATTTATTTTGTATCTGTAAAATACAATAGTGATCTTATCCTATGTTGGGTAGGTTTTGGGTTGGGGGATTAGGGGAAGATGAGATGTTTTGTTAGTGTTTTTTTGGGGGGGGGAGACTTCATATCTGTAGTAAAACCCTTGAAAACCAGATTCTCTGAAAAACAGAATTCTCTGAAAATTGGACAATTTTTCAAGTCCCATTTTTTCCTTCAATAATCAAAAGCTCTCCTTATTTGTGAATTTATTACAGTCAGTTCTGCTTAGTACTATTCCAAAGCTCATAGGGCAGCTTTAGTCATTACATTCTAAAAAAGTTACAATGTACAGTGTGTCTAATAGAGTACACACAGCCACTATGATTTGCAAGAAATCCATTTGAGCTTTAGTGGTTTCACCAAGTATATTACAACAATGATGAATGAGAGGTCGCAGGTTTGAGATTCGAAACTTGTGTTTGTCTGTGACAATTTGACCCTGGGATACATTACTCTGCATAATAAATGTCTTTATCTCAAAATACACTAAACCATGAATGATATTACATGTTTTGATACATTTGAATTAATATACTAAACTGTTACAGATGTAGTTGAGCACTTCTTCTATGTTACAGAATGATATTCAGTATGCCAACAGTACAGAGACTGGTAGATGAGTGTACGTGCTCATCTAACGATTCACCAGATGATATGGTGATAGGGATGTGCTTGCGTAGATACGATATTCCTATCTCACATGTTCCCTATATACACCAGGTTTGTGTTATATATAGATAATATATATGTGATATATATATATGTATATCATCTTTCCTGCCCATGGGCCCCACAGTCAAGTAGTTATGGTCTCTGACTTGTTATCACAAGCCTCTCACTAAAGTGAGTTCAAATCCAACCTGAGACCAGACAAATTTCACATTTGAGGAAGCTGTCCGGCTAACTTACAGAAGGTTGATGGTTCTATGTCTGGGCCTTTCTCCATTGTTAAAGCTGGGAATGTCACCAAATGACTCTGTCTGTTTGTGTGACAGTTAACTATGGTGAAAAATACTGGGTGCATGAATTACATATGTATACAGAGACTGCTCAGTAATTGAATTTCCTATTCTAATGAAATGATGCAGTTCAATTTAAACTTCTAATGAAGATCACCTGATGAATCAGATTGGTTCAGGACAGAATGTCTAGAAGTATGTGGGCTTAAAGGAGACTGGAAGTTTCTTATTAAGCAAAATGAAGATGGAATGGACAAGTCGGAAGTAAACACTGCAGCGTTTGACACCATGTTCTTTAGAATGATCTGTTTTATGAATCATTTTATTAAGTATATCTAATTAATGATATGCTCTTCAATTTAATTCCTATTAAGTTTATGGATGAAATTGGTTCAGGACAGACCAAATGTACAAAAAACGTTGTAGCATTGGGGTTTAAGTTTATCTTAATTATTATTTAACAAAATGGAGGACAAGCTGACAACAAGTTGGGCATAAAAAAATGTAGATTTTAGCCCCTGTACTTCTTTCGTAGAATGATATGTGTTGTGATTCATGTTATCTGTTGTTACAGGCCAGGCCGGATGATTATTCAGAGGGTTATCTCAGCCGCCAAATACCGATCTCGTTTCATAAACACTGGAATTGTGATCCTATAAAAATTTACAAAATGCTCAAAGATGATGAAAGTGCAGAAATCCCCAAAACAACATCATCAAAAGATGAATTGTAGCTGATATTTGATCTCATTTTTTTTACATTTTGTGTTCATAAAGATTTGTAAGCACTATCAAAATATTTTGCATTTTATTATTTTTTATAAAGGTTATAGTAGTGCTGGTAGTAATTAAATTTTAGTTCTCTTATATTTGATGTTCCTCCAATGAAAAATTCTGCTATACACCATTTGTTGATAATGATTTTAATATCACATGTTTTAATATCACATGTTTTAATATCACATGTACTGGTCTCTTCACTTTCAAATACAGTAGAGAATGGTTATAGTGAAATCCTGGGACCTGAAATATTAGTTCATTATAACCATATTTCACTGTATCCATTACATTGAAATAAGCACCAATTTGGTGGGGGGGAATAACTTCTTCACTATAACCAATTTTTCACAATATACAAGTTCACTATAACCATGCTGTACTGCTTCAAATAAGTCTTCCATAAAATTAATGGATTGCTTTATATCGACTTCCCAAGATTGGCCACAATTTAGATGTTTCTTAGACATACCTAGTATAGCATTATTTAAACATACAATCATTCCAGTGACATTTATTTCAGGCATTTACTTTTTACAGCATGAAATAACATGTATGAAACAATTGTTATAACATGTAATTTTCCTTTAAAAAAAAACAAGTAAAATTTGATTTTTCAGTTTAATGTGTTGTCTCTGCCAAAATATGTGTTTGAAACAACAACCACAATGTTTTCACTTTTATGCAAGACTTTTTGCTTTACAAGGCTATTAACTAATAATTCTATTTGGCACAGAACTTTCTATCTGGAGAGTTTTGGTTTAAGATATGGTCAACCTGTTTCTCTGTGACACTTGTATGGTAGCTTTTTTACATTATATCACCATTTATTATCCAGGGTCTGTCTTGCAATGTTCTGTCTCTCATTCTTACTGCATGTAGATAAGAAGATTATTCCCTGAAACATCCACATACAAGTAACCCCCCCCCCTCCAAAAAAAATCCCCAAAAAATCCAAACCAAAACCTACCCTATACAGTCGGACATCTCTAATACAAACCTTTCCAATCTGGAATCCTCTGTAAACCAAACACACCAGCTAGTCCCATTTTTATATTATGTATTTAATGCTAAAAACATTTTGGATTTTGGAACTTTGGCATTCCAATAGCTTCTCTTATCCAAATATTTTTGTCTGTCTGATCAAGTTCCCAGTAGTAAAAAACAGAAACATACAAATGATCCCTCCTCTTCAAAAAAAAAGCACTGAACTCAAACTCCCCCCCAGGGGTACTACATAAGAACTATTTGCTGCTAAACTGAATGTTGTCAGTTGTTTATGAACTGATGGGGATGGATTAGTACTGGTCAGTAACCAAGGTGACCTTGTTTGGTCAAATGACTGCTACGTTCATAATTGATGGCATGAATCTCTAACAAATATAAAATTAATGATCTAATTTAATTATTTTATAACCATTCTAATCTACAAGCAACATGGATTAAACTTTTTCACTAAGTAATATATGAACAAGCCAATGTTTTAAAGAATTAACTCACATAGCTCTTTTTTGTATTTTGCTTGCACATAAACTGTATTGTTTTAGTAAAATCATTTCTGAAATTACGTTTGTTGACAATCATTGTTGGATGTTTTGTAGATATTATCCAACAGTAGCAATGTATCAATATGTTACTCTTACATCTATGTACAAATATGTCATATATAACAATGTCATGAATTCATTTGGTGTTGCATTGTGTTACAATTCATATAAATGTAAATTATGTCACTAAATACAGATATAAAATCATTTCACTAAATGTTTGGATGTGAAGTTATATCAAAGCAGTATTTTTGATACATAGGTTGTTTTTTTTTAATATTAAGTGTCTTGTTTTTTTTATGTAAAATTATGTCTCGAATTGTATGGATGTAAAATTATATCTTAAATTATACAGATGTAACATAATGCCACAAATTATATGAATGTAAAATAATGTCACATTTTATATGGATGTAAAATTGTGTTCCAAATTATTTGAAATTATGTCACAAATTATATTAATGTAAAATAATGTAACATTTTATGTGTATTGTCACAAATTATTTGAAATAATGTTACAAATTATATGCTTTCTAGAATCACACACTGTATGGAAATTCATTATGTCACAAAGATCATGTTTGACTGCATTCTACTATTTTAGAATAATGTGATTTTTTTTTCATTTTTTGTGGAATTTTTGACTTGTAGATCTATCAATACAATATGGTATTCATATAGCCTGAGCAATATTATGAGAAATAATAGCCTGAGCATTCTATAATATATATCGACTACACATCTTAAGACTAACACAAAGATGTTATACGAATGTACATGATTTTTGTCTCTATATTAAGTTTAAGGTATAATAGACTGATCATATTTGTATTAATTATGCGTTTAGTTTACATACCACCGGGCTATGTTCAGAGTGATGTCAGGTATTTCTCAGTCACTAGTCTTTACAATTTTAGTTTTAATCTTACTGTGGAACATTATTAACTGCAATTTAAAAACTTCGTTGTATTGGATTAATCTAAATTATGTCTTGGCGTAAAATCTTTTGCAGTAAACTTGAACTTAGTTGTAGTAGAACCAAGGTTCAGGGCATTACATGTTGGGGTCAGAGGAAGATTAGGCAACAGGCTTTTTGATAAGCTTATGCATCTTGTGCCAATATTTTAAATCTTAGTCTGTCACTTGAGTATATTTGATAGTGTAAAAATTCTTTCAAGTTATAAATTGTTAATTAACATTACAATTCAAAAATATTATTATTTTTATAAGTGTATTTATGAATCAAAAACATTTATTTACAGTATATGAAGTGACCAACTGTAACTTTTGTTGTATGTTCCTGGAAAAAAAATGTTATAAAATTTTGTTATGAATTTATTTGTTAAGTTATAATGACATAGAATTTCCAGGGAATGTTATCCATGATTTTTTGTGATCATTGTTGTAGAATAAGGCGGAAAGTGAACCTGTTAAGTTATATGAATATCACAATACCTTTGTTTGTTATATTTATTTGTTCTTTTTTACATTTTGTCATGGCCAATTGATGTAAACCACCATTGATATTCTTTCAATTACTCTTGTGTCTACTTTCTGATAGATACTACATACATTCAAGTGTCTGTTGACGGTATAGGATCTTGTTTTAGTACAGACAAACTTGCGATCTTCCTGTTGAATGACTATCACCTATTATGTGTGATACTAATAATATCTTCAAGTTTTATTATTTAAATCCACTGCCATAGCTACACTGAGGCACACAGAGGTGCGTGCCTTGGTTAAAATTTGGGGCAGGTAATGGGGATAATGACAGGTTTTAGTAAAAAAAAATCCAGGGGAGCATGCCCCCAGATCCCCTAGATTGCCACAGTACATATCCATATCTCTTTGATAACTATCAAAGTATTGGACTTTTAATATAATATGACTGTTTAATACAAGTTTATGTGATATGATGTCTTCAATGAAAGACTTGTGGTTAAAAATAGCTGAATAAAAGTACAGACAAGAGCATACAGTACCAAGGATTACCATATTATACACAGGGATTTTACATTACATCAACAACCTATACTACACGGTATAGTATACCTCTCAAAGAGGATGGCCCTTCCGAATCATTGATGATATCAGCCAACCAGAAAGCCAAATAAGTTTGTCTGGTCCCTGTCTTGGCATAGACTCGCTTAAATGAGAAGTCTTCTGCAGCCCATGTTTTAAATCTTAATGGGACAGTTTTATAAAATATTATACACATATCTAGATCTATATACATTTATTGCAAAAGATTCTTGGATTAGAGCTAAAATCCAAAGAAAATAATAAAAAAAATACACTCATCACTTTGAACACTGTTGGATCTATTCCTAATAAATATATATTATTAGCTAACATGGGGGACTACATGATAAGTGTTTAGGTCCGTGAAGTCATTTTAGGACTTAATACACCATTATCCGCTATCCATTCAACCAGGGACGTACATATTATTGTAATCTACGTCTCTGATTCAACATGCTAAGTCTCTATGATAAAATAATGTGATGAAAAGTCCCTGATCTATTTATAAATATTTTTAAAAAAGGGGGTGATTTATCTGAACACTAGGATGACTGTCAGATTGGTTCAATCTTGGCGAAAATAAATGCGCCAAAATGCCCGCCAAAGCCAACCCTCATTCCGTATGCAACAGTAGAAATTTACATCCCGAAATCGACCAGCGTTCTCGTTCGTTGTTTTAGCTACAACCGTTCAGCTTCGTTGAGCATGCGCATAGCTGTTGAAAGTATTGATAAATTAAATTGTTTACTATAAGAATACGGCATTATGAGGTAGGTTTGCATTCGTTTTTCTAAACTACCTAAAATGTATTAAATTCTGATTCTGCGTAATTTTTTTATGCCATTGCTGTATTTTACTTTTGCATTTAAGATGCGGCCTGAATATATTGTTGTGTTATGGTATCCGGATATCAACTATTTCGTCTACTTCAACATTCAATTGGCTGTAATAAATATATTTGTGTATGTATAAGTGTATGAGTCAGAATGTTAATCATTTTAATTGCAACCAGAATCTTGCTTTAACATGCCAAAACTCATGAAGCATTAGTCATATACCATTTCAGGGTGTGTTTTAACTAAAAATTTCGAATTTTACTTGCTTGTTTTGTTCAACAAATTGTTGCCCATGGGTCTTTTTTCAGCTCTTGTTTTAAAAAGAAATGAGGAGAATGATCTTCAAACTTCAGGAGTTTTTTCTGTGTAGGGGGCATGAGCAGTTCCTATGATTTTAAATTAGTGGCTATTTTTATTGCAAAATGGTAATGTACACACTCGGCCGACCACTAAGAAGTTATTCATTTAAATTTTCAAGAGACATTCCGTATATATAAGTTTGGCTATTATTTTCTGTAACAGAAAACAATACTTTTTGCCTGTGTAGATATTAGTGGCAGTTTAGCCTGCCTGCATATTTGTCTTGTCTGTAAATATGCTAACTTCTGTATTGAACTTTAAAGCTGTGTATCTGAATTCAGATTTAAGTGCTGGACTGGCATAAGTTGCATGTATGTGCAGTTATGACGCTATTTGTAAGAAATAATTGGTTCTATAAAGCAAAGATGTTTTTTTTATGTTAGATAATCTGTCACAGATTAGCTTGTTTAGTCTTTTGGTTGTTACACAAAAAGCATGGTAGCAAATCAATTCTCTTGAGTTGACAGATGTACTCTGTCCACCATAAAAAGTACAGTGGTATATTTCTATATGTCATAGATAACTTAATAACTTATGAAGGTATGGCATATGTTTTAATTTACATACATCACATAGGTAGATTGGAAAATTTTACTGTCATATTTTTTTTCTAAATAATTCTTTCATATGATGGAGGTATGATAAATTCTCAAATATTTTCCTGGTTTGGATTTTGCTGTTAGAACTTTAGGCTCAGAGCCAAAAAAATAGAGTCAGTTAAGTAACTGTTAATACAGCTATTTTTTCTGGCATCATTAAGATCAGAGTTATGACCCTGACTTCAGATATTTTTTGAGAACTAAAAGAATGTGTTGAACATATCTCAAAAAGTATGTTACGCAGATTTAGTCAGTTACCATTTTTCATGGGAATTTTATTCTGCGTTTGATGTAAAACATGTTCAGTTCATTAAAAAATGTGATTTTTAAGCCAATATGATGCCATGTGTAATCTATCCAACATCATCATGATGGACTAATATCATCGCTCTTCTTCAGCCCCCCCCCCCAAAAAAAAAAAATATTTGTATGTTTAGGACAATGGGAGATTTAAACAGCTTTATAGGGTTTGCGTCCATTTTTTTCTTAGTAAAATTATCTTACTGACTCCAATCATTTATCAATTAACAACAACTAATATGATCTTTGAAAGCCTAGGGTGAGTTTTTTGAAAAGGGGTCACATTCTCCTGAAGACAAATTCTTTGGTCCCATCATTATACATGTGAATCATTATAACTAAGTAACAAAAGTTCCAAGGTGTACATTTAGCTTGATTGTTGTCTTATTCTACTATACAACATTTTGTGTTGGTTTTTATACCAGCAGACCTGTATGATATTGGCAAAAAAATAACCTCATGAAATAATTACGTCTGTTTCATTGACAGGCAATATTGTTTTGTGGCATCATGTTAATGCTCCATGTTCATGAATTATTAATGATGTATCTAACTAAAAGGATCAAGTATTTTATTACCATAATTAAGTAGTCATTGTGTACTCAATTTTGTTAATAGCAATAATGATGTCATTTTTTTCTGAAAATCTCGCAGCTTCAAGCTAGTCTGGCATATGTAATGAATTCTGAAAATATATTGGCTACATTAACTGACATTGCACCACTGCAATTATGACTTTGTATAAATTTAAAGCCTTTTTTTCTAATGAGTGGAGCATCATTAGAAAGTTTTTGTTGTTTTACTCCATAACTCAGAACTGTTGTTTTATTCCATATTTCAGTTATGTTGTTTTACTTCATACATCAGGACTGTTGTTTTATTCCATATCTCAGAACTGTTGTCTTATAACATATCTCTGTACTGTTGTTTTTACTTCATATCTCAGTACTGTTGTTTTTCTCATTATCTCAGGCCTGTTGCTTTACTACTTATCTCAGTACTGTTGTTTTTCTCATTATCTCAGGCCTGTTGCTTTACTACTTATCTCAGTACTGTTGTTTTTCTCATTATCTCAGGACTGTTGCTTTACTACTTATCTCAGTATTGTTCTTTTTCTCATTATCTCAGGACTGTTGCTTTACTACTTATCTCAGTACTGTTGTTTTTCTCATTATCTCAGTACTGTTGTTTTTCTCAGTATCTCAGTCTTGTTTTTTTTTTACTTCATATCTCAATACTGTTGTTTTTTTGCTCCATACCTCACAAGTGTTGTTGGTTGATTGTTTTACTCCATATCTCAGGATTGTTTTACTATGTATCTCAGGACTGACACAAGTTGCAATATTTATTCATATGCTATTATGTACACAGGGTTGTCATTATTTATTGATGGTCTGTTGGACTGCTTGCTGAAAAGAGAAAACAATTAAGTAGGAGATACTAGCCAGTAGTGTTTCACATTCATTAACGATTAACCATGTAACTTTTATTGTATGCATACAACTTTTATGATGATAAGTATGGTACTTTTTAAGTATTTATTAGATATTTTCGTTGTTGTTAACACAGCATCTAGGAAATTATTGTAAATTGTTATTGTATTATATAAATATATGTTGTTGCACATTTGGTATCATACTGTTCCTGTATGTTTGTGGTTATTGACTGGTAGTGATAAAATCAGTTGATGTCTTCATGGCAAATGTTTGTTGTAAACATGTGGTATTGATTTATAGTCTATCACTATTTTTTTAAACATGAATGTCATGTAGATATATTGATGTAACTATGTTCATATGATTCACTTCATGTACAGGTAAGGTATGTTGCTGTTAGTCATTACAATCCAATTAATTTTGAGGTTCTTGTAATTAGTGTCACAATCTCCAAATATTTGTAGAAAAGACAGAACTGTGGGAGACATTATAGAAACATGATGGAGGATTATATCCCTAATTTTTTTCAAATTGCCATAAGCAGGGCTGCCAATTTTGCGCAGATTCGCGGAATTCCGCGAATCTAATCCTCCTGGGGTCGTTTTTGTGATCGATGTAAATCCGTTGAAAATTTGGGGTGGGGGAGTATATGGGAGGGCTACAGACGCGAGACGACAACGATAAATATTATTTGATATTATTTTACCGGAACTTCCGCTAACAATCAGCGTTTCATTCAGCACCAACCAAAGAACTGGCAGCATTCCCATTCACGAAAAAAACGTGCGTAATCCCGTGAAAATACGAATATGCATGCAATATCACTTCATTTAATCACGGATGTATAAATTATCAAAAACGATTGGCGAATCTTTCTAAAATGATTTCAACAATGTAAACAACGCGCAGACGCTTGCATTGCACAGTTCGCGGTGCATTGGAAGATTTCTGCCCTGAACTTAGAAAATGTCGTCTGCGAAAACAGTCAACGCAGCGGTCGTTATCAAAAAAAAAATGGTATGTTTTAAGGAAATGCACACGAATTATTTATCATATCGGTGTAGCATGTAGTCTTTTATCGCCGATTACACTCTTGTAGTTGCACGATTCCCGAACTTGGTTTGAATTCCAACGTTTGTAACAATCTCTTTACTGGTCCCGTCTCCCAATATCAACTAATATTGATACATTGCGAAGTGTCAGTCTGTTAATTTAGTCCCGAAATATGACTTAACTAGAAACCGAAATCGCCGTAAATTATGCATTAATAGCCGCAACAGTGCATGAAATGATGAAAATATGTTGCGTTCCCTTGTGTGAAAAAAAATCGCTTAAAATTAGCTTTAATACAGCGAATTTCGGATCCCTTAATATGAATAAGCACCATGAGAACGTATTAGTGAATATTTATCGGAAATCTCTTATCTTTTCCCAAAGTCGCATGTTAATTTTCGTTTGAAAAGGTCGCGGAAACTGCTGACAATTCGTGTATACTTGTATAGTAAAAATCGTTATGTATCCAAGTTTTCTTCCAATGTACCCTTATTTTTCACAACATGTGGGTAAATTTACCCTGGTTTTAAAAAAACATTGGGAATGCTGAAGAGGTGCCTTATTGTCAGGAAATTCGTTCTAAACTAGTCTGAAAAGCTGAAATACTAGGAGCTTCTGGGGGCTTTGCCACTTGGTCCACCACAAGGGCTCTGTCCCTATGCATCCCCTTGACCCCTGGCAAATTTTCCTCTTTTTTCATTTTCTCTCTTGGCAGCCCTGCATAAGATTGATATCGTATCCATTTAACAAATGAATTCAATTCAACCTGATTTTGTCCATTTTAAGTCCTAGAAAAAATTGGATTGAGTTCTACACCTATGTGTAACATGCACCTGATTTTTTAACCCAATTTTTTATGTAAAAACATGCATCTTATGCACAAGTGATTACATTATTGAAAGAGTGAGCAAAATGACCCACTGCCACAACATGAACGTAATCTGATAGATGAATATCTTCATCATTTCTCTCTTCCAGGAGTTGACTTGCTTCATCGAATGATTGTGAATGATTGGTTGATAATGGTTCACTGGAATATGTAGTCAACACTCAGTTACATTGTGGTAAGTCTTTGTAACAAATGTATGTCAGTACTTAAACTCATGTTTGCCACATGGAACAGAATGACTGAAATTTCTGCTGAAATCGTGTAAAACTCTGCACAAATAGCAGTAGACGTGATACAATTGTTACAAAGTTTTTAGTTGGTTATTATCAAGGTTCATGCTTGGACTGAGTGCACCTTGTGGCCTTCAAATGTTCAATGCAGCCACTATTGGTTTCTATGCTTGCACAGTAGCTAAAGGTATATACTTCATTTTGGTGACCTTTGGTGCTTGTGTCAATTTTTGGCATGAAGCAATCAATTTTTTATTAAATTTTCTACTAATTTTAGATTCACTTCTGTTGTGTGTTTAATTCAGTCAAACCTGAATTAACTGCCACCTGTGAATAATAGCTTACATATGAACTACAACCAGTCTTTGACTCTTATCTCATGATATGCCAAACAGACTTCAGAATAAAGACTAATTGTGTATGAAGGGGTCACATTTTTTGGTGACTATCATTAACAGATGTGAGTAAATGCTTGACATGAAAACAGACAGGATCACCTTATTTTTCTATCACAATATTTACTATCTAGAATTACCATAAAAATCACCAAGTTAAGTCTGTGAGTTTATTACAAATTAATGGTGATATAGAATGACAATTGTTTGTTAAAGGAGTGATACACTACCTCCTACTTTCCATTTCAACAAGTAATACAATGATGTTTTTCTTCAAATGAACCATTAAATTACAATAATTATCAAGTATTATTTTAACTTGATGATAAATTTGCTGACTTCCAACTGTGATGTCAGATATCAATGACCTCTACAATCATACTGTATGTATTGTTGTGAAAATATTTATCTTATCCGGTGTACCCTCTTACAAAGACACTGTACCACTTTCTTCTATGATATTTATATGCTAAATAGGAAATTTCCACTTCGATACTTCTCTTTATTTATGGACAAATTGATGAAGTATGTTTTTGTTGTAATGATACAGACAGTATTACCTCCCTTTATCAGGTAATGATTTAGTTTTTTTTCACTGGTGTTTAATGCCGCACCAGAACCAGGGTGTTTCAATGACATTTCCAGCTTTTCTCATTGGAGGAAGACCTAAGGCATTAACCTGGGTAACCACCAATCTTCAGTAAGCCAGCTAGACAACTTCCTTAAATGTGAAATTTCTCTAGTCTTTGATTGGATTCGAACTCACAGAGGTGAGGGTCTAATGCTTATGAATCAGAGACCATAGCTACTCAACCATGGAGTCCCCTAGGATATAATTACCTCCCTTCAATCAACAAAAGTAGAATAAACTTTCATCAAGTTAATCAAATATTGGGAATTGTTTTACACTTTCTTTGAACTATGACATATGTTCATGCACTATATATAATACAATGTAATTGAGATTAATCTCAAACACCTTTATTTCATTACTAAAATCAATTTTAACCTGTTTATATCAGTTATCCTTCATTCTGATTTATTGTCCTTTTACATGGTTAATACTTGTTTCCTTTACCTTTTATTTAAATACACTACATCACCACAAGTGCTCAATATGCCATGAAACACCATTAAAAACATTGAGAATTCTTAGGTAACATGAACCAAGGTCAGTTATTGGGGTTCACAGTTACTTGAATTAATATATTTCTGAGTGAAAATTGCCTTTTCTGCTATAATGAGGCATGGTTGTTAAATTAACAGGTCCATAAATAATTGCTATGGGCTGTCTGGCACTTTATTATATAATATCTATTGGTGGAGGACTGGTAGAATATGCTTGTTGTCTGATGTCTGAAGTACAGACTAATTTATTGTGTTTGTGCATAAGTCTGGCAGAATATCTTCTGTTTCTGAAATGTTTGGATGGAATTGGATTGAACTGAATGTGTATCTTTGTTTTAAGAAATATCTGCTCTTTAATGGAGTGTTGACAAAAAAATGATTTGAGCAGTGAAATGGTCACATATTTTGTGTTTCTTTGACATATTTCTTTTTTCAGTGGGACAATGTGCGGTATATAAAAATTACTGATCTTACGGACTCTATGTTTTAAATTTAACATTTCCAAACTACATTTTTGCATTTGTCTAACTCTAGGACTCCAGACTTACTGAGTTTATAGGAATTGATGTTGTATTACAAGATGAAGCCTACCATTCATTATACTGTACATAAATATGCTGAAATACAGTGTTTTTAGACTGGTTCAGGACTGAAATTAGGCCACATTCCCTGCTTGAGAAGTATGTTTTCACTTTCATGATTATAAAAATTCCCCTTTAGTTAAACTTATTTTTCATCAGAAATAATTTTTGTCAAAAAGATCATAAAACTGACCTATTCTTAGAATAGTTTTTTGTCTGTATCCAACAAGGTTATAACCTATTGGTAATCAAATGTGGGGAGGATGTGCATGCTTTGTCTTGTTCTTTTTTACCTATTTCAACATCACAATGCTATTTTCCCCCTTTCTAAGTGTCCTGCTAATTCTCTGCTAATGGAGAAAAAAAATGACTCCGATACTTGGTTGGCCAGCATGTTGAAGGGATGGTGAGTTGTAGTGTATTCATGCCTAAAACAGCCATATGGACCATGTTTGGCCTTAAACACCTTTACACATAATCCCTTTAATGTGCTAATCGCCTATGCTGTGATTTACTTAAATGTTGGTAACTACTTATATATAGGTTTAAGTATACAGTAAGCATTACAGACTTCATCTTTAAATCGTATATTCTAACAAACGATTGTATGGATCATATTTCAGTAACTAGTTGTTTTTGTTTTTTGTTTGCGCATATTTTCTATCTGAATTCTTGATAGCAAATTTTTGTTTGCAATTAAAGTTTGTCTGCTTATCTGCATATTTCATCATTTCAAACTTGATATAAATATCACTACAAATATCAGTCTGACATTTTATTGATATCATACATATGCTATTTCACAAAGAAAGTACTATTGTATTTGTTTTCAAGTTTTTGCTGGTTATTGCTGTATACTGTCAGTGAATGAACCTAAGATATCTGCTTGCATAATGTGCCTTTATTATATTATACTGTAGCCCCTGTCATTTTGTTACTTATTTTTACATAGACACCTTCTGCTGTTTTAGTTTAGACCCTCATTTTTTCAATACGCAGGCCCCAGTCCTGTGATGGTATTTAATGCTCTGTAGTATGTGAGTTATTCACCTCTGAAAACTATTCCTTGCATGGCAAAACCTTCTAAGTTTTAGACGGGTATGCAGAATTTCTGTAATTAACTCAAACCAGGGTTAAAACCTACCTGTTGATGATGGTCAACCTTTAACATACACTTAGGGATATCACAGACCAAATAAAACTGTGAATTGTACATATAAACCTCATTTCTATTCTAGCTCCCTTTGGTTTCCTTTACAGTTGACTGTATTTTGACCTTGGAGAAGTTTATACCAAATATATTTTATCATCAGATCAGTATTAATAATTTTTCCTTAAATATCTTTTGAATGTTTATTGAGGACTTCGCTTTGATAAAATTGACAGATTGGGGACAATGTTATGTATTTATGTGGCATGGATTAGTTTTATCTTCATACAATTCTTTGGTTCCTATATTACAAGTGTCATCTTGGGTCCATGACGTGCTAAGTCTGAATTATCATGTAAGGTGTGCACAGTTTCGGCATTGATGGATCATTGAAGGCCAACCATGAGAACTTTTTGGTTTCTGCTCCATGGCAAGCTTAAAAAAATCATCTATTTATTCTCTATGCTATATAATGTGTGTATGAATAGAGCACCTGTTGTTTAGGCAATTGGAATGTCTTCTGTACAATTAAGTATGTAATAATTATATTGGGGGCCTCCATGGTTGAGTGGTAATGGTCCCTGACTAGTAACCACTAGCCTCTCACCAGTGTGAGTTTGAATCCCACCCAGGACTTGATTTCACATATGAGGAAGATGTCCAACTTAAGGAAGGTCAAAAGTTCTACCCAGGTGTAAGCCTCGGGTCTTCCTCCACTGTTAAAGCTGAAAAAATTGCCAAAAGTCCCTTGCTATTAGTGCGACATTAAACCCCAGTGAAAAAAAATAAAATTAAATTGTAGACTAGTAACCTAATCATTATCTCCAATATTTACAAAGAATCCTTTCCCCTGTATCCCCCCCCCCCAAAAAAAGGGGGATAGACCAGTTACCTGTATGGAGAATTTGATTTATCAGGTTGTGAAAACCCAAATATAGTTGGATGATTTAAAACTTTAAAGAAACTTTTTTTCTTAAAAAGTACATTTGATGGTTTTCATATTGTTAGGAATTTTTTTGTTGGGGCATAATTTGAAGATCAACACAAATTATAATGAAAAAAGAAAGAATATTTGAATAAAAATTTGAAAATAGAGAAGAATATATTGATAAAAATGAAAACAGGAAAATGGAAGAATATTTAAGAAAAACAATTTTTTTGTGCAGTTATATACAACACTGTGTCACTGTCATAACTTTGTTACCGTAATTATTGACATTTTGCAATAACAAAGTCAGCACAAATGTGAACAGATTTTGACAAAAAAACTTAAACACACTGTGATAAATGTGATTTATGTTGTCGACAGACAGTTAGTGTCAATTTGTAGGGGCATTCAATCACTTGACACATTACACTTAATTTACAATACTGTTTCAAAAATAATATTTTGACTGGAGATTTCTCAATATTCGTGTGGTCGAGGGGTATCAGTGATTAAGTGTATAAATTATTGAAGAAATAAAGTTTAAAGCGAGAGCTAGATCGTAAAAAATGGACCATCCTTATAGTTGTTGACTTTGGATTTTATTTTAGGGGTTAAAAATCGTGATAAGTAGTTGTAAATTATTCTGTGGAGTTTGAAATCGTTGCTTGATACTGAAGTATCATTTTTTGTATTAGCATAGTTTGGGTACTATAAGTTTTATTGTTGCTCATTTTGCTTTAAGATTAAGATCAGCGAGTCGAAAAAAGTATAACCTATTTTTTATATAAATGTTTTATCTTGTCAAGTATTTATTGTGACATATTCAGTGAAAAAATAATGTCACCTTAAGCTACTTCAATAATGTAATCGTCTCATCATTTATTCAAGTATGAATTGATTGTTACAAGAAGACAGGTCAAGTTTATGTAAAAAAATCTTGATGTTCAGTCACGAATGGCCTGTCCTGTCATTTTATTGTACATGATGGAAATTATATTCATGAAAATTACAATTCTGTGAAAGTGTGAAATTATTAAAAAAAATTGTTCTTCTACTGTTTAGGATTGGATGAATTATGTTCACAGAGTTCAACATATCGCAAGATTGGTTATCAATAGAATATGTTGTAAATTATGTAGAACGGTGAAATGTTTTTTGTTTATCTGTAAAACACATTAAGATTTACAGTTCTGCAGAATGGATCGACGATATATTGCGAACGTGAATAAATATTTATCTACTTATTGTTTGTAAAAGGGAGAAATTAAGCATTTGTGAATGTTACAAGGATTCTTAATTCTTTTTCTTTGTTGTAAACTTCAATATACTTTGTAATTGTAACTCAAGTTTAATCGGCAAGATTTCAATTGGAATTATTAGGATAATTGTATGATTATTAACTTATCAAATGATTCAATGATTCAACAAGTGTCTATGTTTTGGATTTGAACAGTGGACATGAAATCTCCTCGGAGTATGACTACTTGTAATGTGAAATTGACCACTTTGCATTTTAAATAAGTGTCACCATATTTGGAATTGTGGTATTTTGAACGTACAAACTATCATTTTATATGTTGTTTTTATCTCATTTTTAACAATTAAGGATTGCCTTTTAAACTTTAAAGTTCATAGCAATTTTGTTTCATTGGTAAATTTATTATGTGACTTGGGGGATATACAGATAGTTACGTGTGCAGTTATTTTGCTGTACATGTATGTTGTAATGGACATGAATCTACTATGAGAATCACGTGTGTCACATGGTTTAAAAAAAGTTAGATGTTATGAGTATATTCCTGTAGGACGCAGATTTATTGACCATGTGATGGATAATTAATTTACTGCTACGGATATACATTGTGTGATGATACTGTCTACATTGTATATATGATATATGTACATAGTTTAGAATAACATTCGTGACACACGGAAAAAATTACAATGCCTTTTAAACTCAGAAAGGTTAGTATCATTGAAAATCCACTTAAAATTCTTTACACTTGATATGATTTTGTACATGTTAATCGAGAGATATGTTTTCTCTTATTACATCCATGTTTCTGTGTGTCTCACTGAGCACTGTCTGTCTGCCTGTTTGTCTGAGCTGTTTTATATTTACTTTTTGTACAAATGTAGAATAATGGATCAATGTTTGATGTATACATTATTACATGCATTTTAGTCATCTTCCAAATTCTAGCTAGAGGACTTTTTGGAATGTTTTGACTGGACTGTCTGCATTATAGATATTACCATGCAATACCAAATGTTTTGTGCTAGAATATCATTTCTTAACTTTGAGTGCATACTTTTAACAACTTAAGTGATTTTAGTCTTGTTATGAACTGAATATGGATTCAATATTTGTCAGAAATTGGATCAAATATTTCTGAAAGTTTACATGTGTTGCTTCTAAGGGACTGCTGAATTAATTTCCTTGTTATTGACCATGTTGAATCCTAGGTCACTGATAAAAATAATTTCTGAGTCCAAGCTGGTGTCTGAATGGGGTCTTGCCATTTATGATTTTTTGTCTCTATATGCAGTCATGCCATTGGTTAATTTCAGTATCAGAAACAGTCTGTCATAGGTCAATTTAGTATTTATATGCAACATTTTCATTGGTTAATTTTGAATGCTGAATTTAGCCTTGTCACTTTGTAATTTTAAATTCTGAATGCATTCATGCCATTGGTCAATTTAAATACAGCTAAGAAACTACCATTTTTATCACCGGGCTTTAACATAGCATCAACAGCCAGGGCCATATTTAGAATTTCAAGCTTCAGACCCTAAGTGCAAACCTGGGTAGAACCACTGACCTTCTGTAAGCTCGCTGAGCAGTTTCATCACATGTGGGTTTTTGTCTGGTGCCAGGTTGAATTCAAACTCACAGTGATGAAGGGCTAGTGATTACTCGTGATAGACCATAACCACTCAACCACAGAGGCCTCTAGAAAAAACTGTAAACATTGGTCTTAAGTACTCACAGTGCACTGTATACATGTACTTATCGATTCTACTTTTCAAATGATGCAAGCAATACAGTCTTGATAATCATAGGTTATATTCCTCATCTTATTATCATTTAATGGAAATTTTATCTGACATCCTTATTTGAAACAATTTATTTTATGAACACTACTGTGAAATATTTTCTTATCAGTTAAATGTTTATTGTGGATATAATGGCTATTCTGATGTGTTATTTATTTGTTTTGCTTTACAACCATTGCACAAGTGTTCCTATGTAAATACTGAAGATTGCTTATTCTATAGACAGAATTTATACTTGATGTAAGCTACTAAATATAGGCATAAGTGTGGCACAAAATTTGGTGGATTTTAGTCAACCAAGCTAATGTAAGTTTTTAGTTTTCAGGGCTTAACTAATCCACTTGTTCACTTGTAATTACAAGTAGATATTGACTCAGGATGAGTTGAAATTGCTGTAGAACTAATTAAAATTCTTAGCTGGTTGTTGTGCAGGAGGAGTAGCCAGAAAAAGAATTGTCGAGCCCTGTTTTTTTAACTGTAGAATGTATTATAAAGGTAAGCAGTTGCTAGATTTGTGAACAAACAGATGTCTTTAAAAGTTTACCTCACATGTGCACCAAGTTCATCAGCTTTCGTAATTGTTGCTTCTGTCTTCAGTTGTCAACTATTGGGCTATCAAAGTTGCTAAAGTTCACTTTTTTTGGTGCTGTGTAAATGTAACTTAGTCAGAGTGTTAATCTGCATGATGCCTTTGCTAATTTACATTCCAGGTTGAATCTTCAATCATGAATCTTGGTTTTCACTTTGACTTATTTTGCTCAAATTTTTTAATGGTTATTTATTGTTTACATGAAAGGGCTTGTCAACCTTTTCCCTTACTCTTGTGAGTATTACAGTGCCATCATGCCTCTCTTCATTAGCAATTGCTGAATCAATTTGCATTGTTCTGTATTTGTGATTAGGGCCTACCTGTTCAGCTTAATAGAGTATTAAGTCTGTAGAGGCATTTGTTCTGTGTGAACATTTGGTTTGAAACATTATGTCCAAGGCTATTTGACTGCCACTACTGGTTTGAGTGACTCATGTAGAGAAGTTAGTAGTTACTTGCGGAGAATAAGGTTAGTACTTGTACGGAACCCTGGAATACTGGCTAGATTGACTGATTCCCGTTATTATGTAACTGGAATGCTGTGAAAAACAGAGGTAAAACCTGAAAAAAATATTCTATTATTAGGATTATTTAGTTGACAAGATTTACAAGATAACTTGGCAGATTTTGTAAATGTTGTGAGAATCATTATATCAATTTATATCATAATATATTGGTAACACTCTAACATCTACACTCATGAGTATGTAAGCATCTTTTTATGAAAAAGCTTCTATTATTTGTAAATTAATGTGGTGACTCAAACTGCTTACAGTGTTCTCAATTTGTGGTTAGGGTAATAGCACTTCAGTGTATGACTGTACTTAATATTACAGCTAATTCTTTATCATATCACTGACTGTGCTAAGTTCACAGTCTTACTTCCTTACATTTTGAGTGGGTCTGATTAAAGAATGCTCCTGAGAAAGATCATTTACATTTATTGGAAAGGACCTATTGGCCCCAAAAAATACAAATTCTGAAGCTCCCTATTTTTAGCCAACCTCCAACTATCCTTTTTCCTTCCCATATGATGGTTTCCCTAATCAGACTCATTCTTTGAGTATACAGTCAAACCAGTATTTGCAGCCACCTCCAAAGAAAGGTCACCCTGTGAATAAAGGCCATTATTTGAAAACCTTCATTGATTATTCCAATCAAACTGACCTCTGAATAAAGGCCATCTGTCAATAAGGGCCTCATTTGTCTTTCCTAAGAATGGCTTTTGTTCTGTGGATGAAATGCTTTTTATATCTATATTAGTATAAAGTCAGACGGCCTTAAAAAACCTGTTGATCAAGATTTTTATTGTTAATTGTAACTTGAAATGATATTGGGGGGGGGGGGGGCAGTTCATTGAACGTTTGTTATGGATGAGACAGCCATTCATGCATTGGTGAATGAATGATTAATGAAATGGTCCTGTTAGATATTTACACCACAACATCAGTGAATGCTAATCCTGAATTTTGCACTTTGTAAAAGGCTGTGGAAATTGGTACATTTGGTCAATGTTTAATGATCTTGGCATTTTTCATTTATGGTTTTACACTATACATCCCTGATGTCCAAAATAATTATCCCAAAATGGAGCAGACAAATTTTGGAAATTTTTATGATTTTTATAGGTTTCCAAGAAAGAAAAGGATTTATAAGGAGATTTTTTTTTAAAAACAATGATTTTCCTTTGAGGTATTGTCCCTTAATTTAAAATTTGCATTGAAGCCTATAGAAGATGAGAAGTATCAATAGCCCATTTTCAAAGTTTAAAAGAAAAAAGAAGATCCATTTCAATAAAAACTCATTGTAAAAAGATGCAAAACACAGTGACAATTTTATTTGATCAAGAAAATTCAGGTCACCATGCAGTATCAGTAGAAATTAGTATTTTTATTAAAATTAATAT
This sequence comes from Lutraria rhynchaena, assembly GCA_008271625.1. Lineage (NCBI taxonomy): Eukaryota > Metazoa > Mollusca > Bivalvia > Venerida > Mactridae > Lutraria > Lutraria rhynchaena. The sequence goes on from VIBL01000049.1 coordinate 184,623, forward strand.
TTTTCAACAAGGGTAACAACTCTTACAAAATTGTCTAAATATGTTGTTGAATAAATTAAAGTATCTTGGGTAATTATCATCAAAGAAATAACAATAATTGCTCTGCTGATTTTTTGGTACAGGGTGTGTGGTATGAGATTGTGTTTGGTCTTTTAGCTGTAACATTTTTTCAAATTTAATTTGACGTTTAAAAATTATCAGTTGCCTGTAGTTAGTTCTCCTTAACTCATTGTTGTCTGTATATGTATATTATGTTGTTTGCATGCATGCTTTTACAGCAGCATCAATATATTGTAAACAGTCTGAGAATGTGTCAGATATTGAACGGATAAATACAGTTAAACATGTGTTTGCAGCCACCCCCGAATAAAGGCCACCCTGCGAATAAAGGCATTTTTTAAAAAAAACTGTTATTGATTATTTAACACAAACTGACCTCTGAAGAAAAGCCAACTGTCAATAAAGGCCACATTTTGTCTTTCCTAAGGGTGGCCTTTGTTCACAGGTTTGACACTATACATAAGAAGCTGATTATGAGGCAGTATTTTACCTATCCAAATCCTGTTTTTGTCTGTCAAAACGGGAGGCCTGACAATATTCAAATGCAGTAAAACTCCTGTATGAGGTTTTCAGTTGTGGATCTGATGAAGTGTCTTTGATAGTGTCCCCTTAAAGTGAAGTTCAGTTTTCAGCTGAAGAATGAAGACAATATGTCTGTTCTTTCGAAAAACTGTCTCTTATACTGAGGTGTCAGTAATTGTTGGATCTTCTTAAGGCAAGGTTTTTCTGTGCTCCACTATGTAAGTGAATGTCCATAAATGATTTAGATACAGTCAGCTGATTTGAATTTAAATTTCTTGTATTTATTATACAACCGGTTCAGTGAATGAAACTTTCTGGTTCAAATGAATAAGTCTGTTCTATATTATATCAGTTTTTGTGTAAAATTGGAGGAACTTATATGTATACGCAGCCGCTTAAATTGTAATATAAGATATATCCTAAGGCTGTCATTCTGTAGGTAGTATGTGTGCTTATTCAGCTGTTAGTGTCTATTGTTGTAAATCTGTCATATTTTCTGTTAACTACCGTGTAAATTTGAGGACTAGTTTCGCCTGGTCTATTCAACTGTATTAACATTGTATAAATTACAGAACGTAATATTTAGTGGTTTGTTTACGTGTTTGTTAATAAATTCAGAATGTTTGTGGTGATTGACACTCGTTAAAAAAGCATGTCCATTCATACCCTGTTGCTTTAATGGGTTAAAAACTTGACGAGCGAGCATTTATAAGATAATTTAATGGACTGGTTTGCAACTTTATTAGTACTTGACTGGTTAAAATTGCCTTCAGGGCAGAAGCTCATCGGTCTAGTCAAAATATTTTATGATTTTGTATTTAAGGAGACTAATTATTTCAACCTTGAAACACCTGAATTCTCTCAGCATGAATTTAATGATGGATTTTGCTGAATGGTCACTGGATGTCTTTGTTGGATAATGATTAATGAATCTTGTTGGTTTATTTTTGCACTTTTGGCTGATATAAGCAGTTTGAGTTGGATGATAAATTTTTTGAATGACAGCTGTCATATTGTCAATATCTGTTTGCTGATCAGTGTGATTTAAGTGGTTGAAATAAGCCTTTTGTGATATTGAAATCTGTAACGATAAGTTTAAGACGAATGATTTGATTTAAATATGAACCATTTTTGTCTGAAGTCTGTATTTAAGATTTCCATCTGAACTTGGATTCTCAAGCATTAAGGAAGAGTTAAATTTATGCCTGTGAAATGTAAAATGGACTTAATGCTTACAGGTGAGCTAAGTAGAAATTCATTTTTTAGTTCAAGATGAAAATATAATTATGGAATATTATATTTTTATGTGGAACTATGTAGTGATCAATCCAGATGCTGTTTTTTTTTTAACTTTTCAGTATTATTGATATTTTTACTGCTATCATTTCTGTCTTTTTTCTGTATTGACTATTTTTGGTCATTCTTTGTGACCAAACTCATTTTCTTGCCTTAGTCTTTTTCTTACATAGCAGTAATATATGATAAGTTCTCATATGTTATTTTATACATATATTATATATGTACATGTACATATAATGATATACTATTCATTTGGATTTTACAAGTGTTGAAAAACCAGAGCCTTAGTATACTGAATTAGGCGTCAGTTACTTCAACCAGAAATTGGAGGTCATGATCACATTTCAAGTATCAGACTCTAGTATTTTTTCTGGAAGTTGAGCAAAAAGGGAATTTTTCATTCTGTTTTAGCAGGAATACTATGGTTTAGAAATTGTTCTTCATATTTACACTGTCTCTGGTTTTTAGTGTGTGTGTTTTTCACTGGGGTTAAACATCGCACCACTGGCCAGGATCATTAGGCAACTTTTCCTGCTTTAATGCTGGAGAAAGACACAGGCGTACACCTGGGTAGAACCATCAACATTCTTTAAGCTAGCTGGAAAACTCCTCACATGTGAAATTGGGTCCTGAGTGGGATTCAAACTCAGCTAAAAGGGGTTGGTGATACCTGTAAGGCCCTTTAGTATGTTGTTAAAATGTGTTTATAGTAATGAATGAGGGATATTTATTGCAGTAAAGTTAGTTCCTTAAATTTTAAAGATGTTTGCTATTGTATGGTTTTGCCATTCACATTAATGTGTCTTAATATGGCTCCTTGTGAAAATATCTGAGTATGTATGTTGGTAGATTTATACTTTGTATGCAAGAGGACAATAATGTTGTAAGACATATCACCCCCCCCCCTCCCCCTTGGAAGTATTGATTAAATTATTGAATGGACAAAATCGAATGATCTCTTATCAGTGGAGATAAATGGCTCAATGTATGCAATGATTTCTGTGTAAGATTTCAAATCACCCCACTTCTTAGGATTACTTGACTGTGGTCTTATAAGATATGATTGTTCTTTATCTACCCTAAATTACCCTTGAAAATAACTGCTTTTTATTCTGATGTAATTTAAACAGTGAGAAATCTGTCTGATCTTTTGGAAAACAATAGTTCTTTACATAATTAAACATAGTTCATTGAATTGTATTGTTTATTCTAAATCTCTCCATTCAAGGATTTACAGTCAAACCTGATTTTAGCCCCCCCCCCCTGTAAACATCAGCCACTCTTTTGCTAACATATGTTGATATCATAAACTGTGATAAACCTCTGAATAAAGTATATAAAGGTCTTATGTGGTCTATCCGTTTGATTGCCTTTGTTCACAGGTTTGACAGTAATTAAGTTTGTATCATCTACCAAATCACCAATTTGAAATATATGTCTTTATTTAACTTTAAATAAAACCATGTTAGATGGTCTATTTAATGACACTTAAGACAATTTACTTCTACCTGTGGTTTAAACATTGATTAAATTTGAAGTGTAAGTTTACTTTAAACTTTTATAGTTATTCACACCTAGCCTTTAATACTAATCAGTCAAAACGTTTGAAATGCCATTTAAGAACGTATTAACTATTCAGTACACTTGTATACTACTTGAAAGTTTGCTGGCTTGAAAGCAAATTTACAAATCTGTGACAACATGATGGTATGAAATCCAGCTAAAATAATTGGTGAACTTTTAGTGAAATGCTGGTACCAATTATAAAGTCAATTTTCTCTAGTTTTTTTCTTTTAGGAATTTATGCAAAGTTTGAACTAGTAAAGCGAAACCTTGATATTGAGACCATCTTTGGGACCAGAATAATTGGTCATAATAATGAAGTGGTTTTGCTATCAAGTTGAATTATAGGGGAATTATTGGAAGTTATAACAAGGTGGTTGTAATATTGAAGTGTTTGCTCTATGAGGTTTTACTGTATGAGAAAAGTTCAGGAGAGGCCTATTGACTATGACTGTTTGATGTCACTATGCTTTCTATTCCCTACACTTAAAAATGTGATCATTTATTAATTTACTGTTATTAAAAATGGGGCTTCCATGGCCTAATGTAATTACTGGCCCCTAATGTGAGTTCAAATCCCACCTGGGACCAGTCAAATTTAACATGTGAAGTAGCTGTCCAGCTAACTTATAGAAGCTTGGTGGTACTACCCTTGTGTACGTGCATGTCTGCCCAGGGGGTCTAGAAAGCTAGAAATGTTGCCATATGACTCAGGCTGTTTGTGTGACATTAAACTCCAGTGTCATAAAAATAAAAATACCAGAATTTTAATTTAACATATAAATGTCTTGTTCATAGTTAAAACGTTGATATCATTTCATTGGGCTTTAAATATTTCAATTTCATCTCTTAATTAGGGCTCAGTTGATTAAATATTACTTGTACCAAAATTACAGGGCTTAATTCTTCTTGATAACTTTCCTTGCAGTTTTTGACTAAATTAATGTTGTGTGAGATTTATTAAATTCTATTTATGTGAGATTGGTAAATTCTACTTGGACTTCTGGTATATTTCATTGATTTGTTTGTTTTATCTAGACTGGAAAATTTCCAAAAATGACGACATAATCAATGTGTGTTTTTTTTTATTGATAACATGATATGTCTTCTCTGTTCTCAGGTCTTTGTTTACTCTAAACCCACCACAATAAGCATAATTGATTACATCCAACAGATAAACCTGCTTTGTGGAACCCTTTAATGTGATATATTCAGTGGTTTAGTTGCTTAGTAAACTAGGACAAATTGTGACATATTTTTGACTTAACAGTTAGTCAATATTACATAAAAGCATCTTTCATTCATAATCACCAAATTTTGTTTGCAATTTGTACACGTTTATGAAATATTTTAATCTGATTAATACATTTTGAGTTTGATTTTATTTCCTGTGCTTATTTCATATTTAGCCCCTCAGTTATTGATTGGACTTGTCAGTTACCCCTAGCTTATTGTGTGTCATCTCTGTGGTCAGACCCTTTGCTGGTCAATTTCTCACTTGTCAAGCACTTACTGTTCTTATCAATCACAGTCCAGTCAGTCATTCTATCATATTCTTCATATCCCTCCTCCATGCTTTTTGCTCATCACATTTGTATTGTCTTGTACACTGGTTGGGGCCTTCATGGTTGAGTTGTTATAGCCTCTGACTAGTAATAACGAGCCTCTCACATCGATGAGTTCGAATCCCACCCAGGAACAATTTCACATGTGAGGAAACTGTCCAGATAACTTACAGAAGGTTAGCTGGAAATGTTACCAAATGACCCTCGCTGTTAATATTACATCAGGGCTTTTTTCACGGGTAGGGGAAGGGCATTTTTTTTAAATTTGGGGAAAAATAACAGTATTTTTGCAAAAAGGGGATGAAAAAACTTGATGTAAACTGAAGTTTGGGGGAAAAGTGCATGATTTTCAAGATTTTTCCTGAGGGGAAGACATATATTAATGGCCCCTGTTAATAGAAGGAAAAAAACTGTAAATTAAACGCCATGGAAAAGGTGAATCAGTATGTTATATGAAATATTAACATAAAATTTATTGTAGATATGCTGTGGTTAGTCCGTATTCTATCATTCTGTAAAACTGTTTATATGAAATTTGAGATTTCAGTAACAATAAAATCAATTAAGTAGGACCTATTTCATGTCAAATGTCTGGTTCATTTAGTCTATTTTTCAACTTGAAATTTTAATCCTATAGGTATGTGTGGGCCTAAATAAGACGTTTGAATCCTGTGTGCGTGATTTTATTTCTTTTTGGCAAATATCACTGAGCAATGAATATATCAAGTCGCGCCCTTACTTTTTACTTAGGCATGTTTTTTCTTACTAATTGAACAAAAGGTGTTTGCTGGTTAAATTAACTGTCCTTGTTAACATTTACACTCACTGATTCATCAGTGATCTTCATGAGTGTCTTGTCCGTGACGTAATTATTTGGAATAATCTGACTTTCCTTGTAGTAATATTTTAGCCAGAATATCTGTCTGCCCAGTCTTGTAGTGAGAAGTGTATTTTACATCTACAGCCCATTATTTAGAATAATTTCTTGGATATCTAATCTTTTAAGTCCATAAAGTGGTCTTATGGCATCCTCTGAAAGGATGGCACATCCAAATTTATGCATGAAATCAGCCAACCAAGAAACTAAAATAAATATGGCCAGTACAGTCAGAATGGTTTATTTTTTCCATGGCACCAAGCATCAGTTTTTCCCTTTATACCCAGGCAAATAAATCCTGCAATAAAGGCAAACTGTACATTAATGGCTGTATTTCTTCTTTCTCTTTGCTTTGTTCGCAGTTTTGTTTGTATACTTGTCTGTTGTGATAATGTTACCTGATAAATATGCCCATATTTAATTGAAACAGCAATATATTGGTTGGGTAGGATTGTCAAATCTCATTCATTGTTTTGGCAATGTCTATCTAATGAAGAAGTTGAAATTCAATACATTCATACAGTCCATAAGTTCATATAACCTTCATCATAAAACCTACTTACTTGTAGTCTGTCAGATAAAAAGCTATGTTTAACGTGATCACTGATAGTTTATCACTCTATCTGTCTGCTGGTATCCAAATTAGTTTGTAGCTGTACTGAAAGTTATCTGACATCTTTATTAAATGCTTCAGTAATTTCATCCTTTCTTCAAAAACCACAGCCATGATTGGTCATGTTTTCAGTTCTGTCTTTGTGGTAGATCATGATGATAGATTATGACGATATTTTACTGCTTGCGTTCTAGGGATCTCCATTGCCTAGTGGTTATGGTCTCTGACTGGTAATCACAAGCCCCTCACTATTGTGAGTTGAATCCCCCAGGACCAAATAAATTTTATATATGAGGAAGCTGTCCAGCTTGCCTACTGAAGGTCTGTTGTTCTATCCATGTCCATGCCTGGGGTCTTCCTCCATTATTAAAACTGGAAAAGACACCCAATGACCCTGGCTCTTTGTGCTAAATTAAGAAGTCCCCAAAAAATTGCTTGTTAGCTGGTTAGATTGGGGTTTGTTTGCTAGCTTGCTAAAGAAGAATTTCTGTTGGTGATAACTATATATCCATGCATTTAATGGTGTCTTTTCATCCTTAATTGTATATTTTCAGTTTTTACGCCTAAGGCCAGATGCCGACAGCATGAGTTCCACCTCAAAAAAAGATGGTGTCACTGCTCGTAACAAGCCTCCATCTGGTAACAAGGTCCCTTCATCACCTTCCACAATGAAAGAGTCCAAGTCAGACAACTCCTTTACTCCTACAAAGAAACAGGCTTTAGCTGGGAAACCAGTTAACTCCCCTTTAGGTAAAAATTACTTAAGCAAAAGTCACGAGAGTTTGACGACTCACCAGAAACAGAAACTTGCATCGAGTGAGACAAGACCAAAGTCAAGTCTTGGTCTTCCATACGCTAAGAAGAAAAATGCTAGTAATAAGGAAAACTTGCATGTAAAAGATAAAGACGGATTTTTAAAGCCAAAGCCACTCAAAGCAGGAATGACAAGCACTCCGATTAGGAAAGCTACCAGTCAGCAACATATAGACAAATCTAGTGGCGGGCAGACGACAAAGACAGACAGTTCAAAGAGCACCAAATCAAACATGAAACGAGCTCATAGTACCCAGAATGTTAGCAAAGAAAAATCAGTGAAGAAACGTACATCTGCCACACCTGATGTTATGGCATACAATGCAGAACTGCTTGCAAATTTTGAAAGAGAGAAGAAAAATCAAGATGCAAAAATTTCAGAATTAATTCAGTTGGCAGAAAGTAGAAAAATGGACATTGAGAAGTATAAATATGAGATAAAAAAGTTAAAGGAACAAACTCCAAGCCTAGAGTTAGAAGAGGAAGTTCAGATTTTACGGGCTCAGAATGCTCAGTTCAAGGACCAATTGATCAAACTGGGTGTGCCAATAGAATCACAGATTACAGATGCAGAAAAGTTAAGTTTGAAACAGTGTCAGAAGGAGTCTGATTGTTTGATTCAAACAAGTGTAAGCTGTGATAGTCTATCCACAGATGGACATCCCGTCTCTATGATACCTATGGTATTAGGTCAAGGTCAGTACTTAGCACTCCCAAATTGATATTTTCAGTTTCTCTATTGCTAGTCTTGTTATCAAACTTACCTTTAGAGCATGGTGCAGTCACCTTATATGGCTTAGATTATTTCAATATTTGTTTTACAATAAATATAAATTTTTTAATTCAATTTGAATTTTCGACATACAAATATGTTTAAGCATGATTGTGTGTAAAGTTTGATATTAGTTTTTACTAAATTTCTAGCAATTTGCCATGATTCTATCCTGCTTTGAAATGTCACAGCGGCTCATCATAGCTATTGGTAAATTAGTTAACAAGACATGATACACTTTTATGTTGTTCATTTGCTTACTTCATATAAGCCTACAGTGATAGCTCTGTTGGTGAAATACAGGATTGCTGATTGAGAGATTAGGTTTGAGACCTGGCCTAGGCACTTGTCTCTCCATGACAAATTATGTATGCTGGGTTATATGTGGGAAGCACTTGTTAGGTTAGCTGACTGCCATGCATTTTAAACTGATCTAATGTCGATAAATGACATGATAAAGTCTTGAAAAACTGTTTTACTGACAGATAGACAAATGGACAGACACCCCTAAATTTTTCCAAAACAATGGTTTTGTGTAACATCCTTTCATGACTTTAAAGTATGATTTATTTCTAAACTACTTTTAGGTATGAAGAGGTCACCATCTATCACTATGTCAGAGCCCGGTATATCATTTGGTGATTATTGTCGAAGTACTCCTGAGCACTCTTCCTTGGACATACATGCCAAATGGGACAGTCGAAGTAAGAGTAGTGATGCTCTTAGTGACATTTCAGTTGCTAATCTTACAGAAAGAATTCTTCAGATGGAAGAAACTCACTACAGCACAAATGAAGAACTTCAAGCTACTCTTCAAGAGTTAGGTGATCTTCAAGACACTGTTAATGAACTTACTGAAGAAAATGAAAGATTAGCTGATGAAAGAACTGTATTGTTAGAGTCACTGTGTACACAAACAGAAAAATTAGAACATTGTCGGACACAAATTGAACAATTGAAGTGTTTACTTATTAGTGGTGATTTACCAAATAAGTCAGATCGCGACCAGCATTTTCTTGGATTGCTTAAAGGTGCTCAAGATGAAAGGGAAGAATTTTTGAGAAAGTTGTATGCAGCTGAAAATGATGCAAAAATTTGTCAGAATCATACAGAAGCTGTGAAAGAGAAGTCACAACTTTTGGAGGATAAAATCAGTGCTCTTCTTGCAGAGAAGGAGAATATTGAGAAGGTAGTAGCTGAATTGAAAGAATCTTTAGCCAATGAACAGATTGAAGTTGCTCATTATAAGACATTGTTAGAAAATGAGAAAACTAAAGTGCAGGATTTAGAATTGTATTGCAAAGCCAATGATCAAAGTGACTTAGAGGAACTTTTACATAGTACTAGACAAGAAAGAGACAAGTTGGAAGGTAAGCTAGCTGATGTTCATGATGCTCTAGCACATAGTCAAAATGAGGTGTATAAATTAAAAGATCAAATGATTACCAAAGAGGAAGAAGTGAAAGTACATAGAAACAATGCAAAGTCCCAGAAAATTGATATGGAATATAAGTTAGAACTAGTGAAGAAAGATAATTATGATTTTCAACAGGAGATAGATAATCTAAGAGAACGCATTGATCAAATGGAGCAAGATAATGATAGATACTTTGAGGAAAGGAAGAATTTAAGAGCAAAAATTCAGGAGTTACAAGGGGGTGTAAGTGTAATGAGGCAGTTAAAGGAAGTTGCTGAAACTGAATTGCAGGAAGCTAAACTAAAACATGAAGCAGAAATTGATGAATGGAAACAGCTTATGAAGGACTTGCAAGTGGCAGTGGTTATAGCTAATGATATTCGTTCAGAAACCCAAGGTGATATGGAATCATTGAAATCCGATAATGCTTCATTAAAAGAAAAGTGTCAAACCCTACAAACAGAGGTTGATAGATATAAGTCTGATATAGATGCTTACAAAATTCAAGAGAAAGCCAGTGCTTTTAATTCACAAAAATCATCAATTTTGTCTTCAGCTGAATTGAAAGGAAAAGTTATCAATACAGTAGACAAAGAGTTGTCATTTTTACGCGAGGGCCGAAAATCTGGGGAGAAAACTCAGACATTATCTGTGAAGAATCTCATCAGATCCATTGAGGAGCAAGTCAAAAGTGGCTGCTCTTCGATTCATTCTAGTTCATGTAGCTCTCGTAGGAATTCTGATTCTGAATCATCCCTTGTTGGAATCCGAGATTTCCATGAAATGATGAAGTCCCCATCTTCTCCTGTCAGTGACCAAGGTATTCTGTCCCCTGAAAATGGCTCAACTCCACTTCGCTCGATGCTTAAACGTGGAGGAGAGAGACCTTCACCTCTACAGCGACATTCAATGGGTGGAATGCAATTCGATGTTCCAAATTCTCCGAGTGGCGAATCTCCAAAATCTGCTCCTCCTATCTCGAGAAATGATACACCACCATCCCTGTCATCCATTTTATCCAGTAGAACTCCTTCAAGGCGTAGCAGTGGTGTCAAGTAAGTTCATGTTATTGTTAAACTTAACATGAAATGTATTTTTTGCTATCAATAATAATGTTTGCCATTTTATTACAACTATTAATAAACATAAGTTTAGTTTGACATTTCTGTATGTTTAAAACCCCTTTTCCCTTTCTACTATTTTCCTGGAATATGTTCATCTCAGTAACAGTTTTAGAATATTTTATTGTTTCATGAAATTATGTTTGCTTCACTCTATTGTATCATTTGTAAATTTGTTTCCTCAAATGATTCTGTATTCAGTAGTTAGTCTTTGTTTTATCAGTTGTATTGAGGCTGGATCTAATGACAGAAAAGATACTGGAAGCAAAAACCCTCTGGCTGGTTTGGCCAAGTCTTTCAAAGGATCAAAACGTAATGCTTTACTTAAATGGTGCCAGCAGAAGACTATCACATACAGTGTAAGTGAATAGTTTCAGATATAAATTGGTATTTTTTTACCTTCATTCTGAAGAGTTTACTAGTATTTAATTTAAATGAAACTAGGGATTGTGATGTTTATGCATCAATTCATGTACTTGTCATATAGCATCAGCTTTGGCCATCTTTAAAAAATGTTTGTTTGTGGTTACATGTCCCAAACTTTTAACTGTGGGTAGATAGGTAGGCATTTTTTGTTGTTATTGTTTACATTATATACTTATAACGAAAATGAAAAGCTGGAATGAAGAACAAATAATTATTTTTTTGTCAAAAAAACTAAAACATTCGAGGATATTTTGAACAAGATAGTTGTTTAATTGCAAACCAACAATTTTTTAAGGAAGGCCATAGCAAAATCACTATCATATCTTAGCAGAGAAATAATTCCATTTCTAGTAAAAAGTTATCTATGTTCCTGTGAGCTGAGGACTTGAACAAATTGAAGTTTGGTATGGAATTCTTTATCAGATCTAAATTTTAATATACTAAAAGTAACTATCTCCAATACAGTCTCAGATTCTCAGAATAATATTTTATTCATTTTGTATTTCAGAATGTTGATGTTACAAACTTCAGCAGTAGCTGGAATGATGGTCTTGCTTTCTGTGCCTTGATACACAGTTATCTACCGGAAAGAATACCTTATGGAGAACTTACATCAGAAGACAAGGTAAACTCCTACATAACAGTTTAGAGTAGTAAACAGACAGAAATTTATCAAATGTTTATGGACAGATTTTTAACCAATTTTCACTACTGAAATTGGTCCGGGAACCTGAAATTAGGTTTGGACTGGCAAATTTCGTTTTTTCAGCGCCCTGCTGTAAACTATGACTTTCGTTTGTTCAGCAACCTTATAGATAATATAATATAAATTGGAGCACCTTCTCTACTCAACCTAATTTGAATGATTGAGTTGATACCTTAGGAAGCATTGTCCCATGTTTGTTAGACATCTTCCATGACATTTTTACACTTACATGGATCTGTACCTGCCAGTAGAGTGAAAATATCAGTCATTTCCTTCTTAATTGAAGAACCTAGTTCAGTAGCAGTTGCTAAAATAGAAGAAGCACATTCACATAAAATTCTCGATTTCCAATTAGTGTAAATTATTTATTAGCACTTACCCTAGCCAGATGCCAATAATATGTTTTGCTGTTATTCAGACAAATGTGAAATCACTTGTGAATTCTTTAATTTTACTACAGTTTTATCATAACATTTATTGTCATTTTTATGTCTTTATTAAATTTCAGAGAAGGAATTTCACATTGGCTTTCAATGCTGGCGATTCTGTAGGAATTCCATCAACCTTGGTATGTTTTCTAGCATTCATCTTTTACCTGTTCTTCCCAATTTCAGTAATGGGCAAGTCTGTTTTTTCCAATGATTTAACACTTATTAAACTTCAACATTTACAAAACTAGGATGGTCCAACTTGAAATATACTCCTACTTTAGAAACCACTTGCATGTAGAGACTTCTCACTGTAAAAAAATCATTTAAGAGACCATTTATGTTAATATACCTATAAATGTTCTTCCCTTTAGTAGTTTCTGCGTACTGGCCACATTGTATATGCAGTTGTCTGTACATCTTGATTATCAGCGAGAAAAGTTACTCCTAACAAAAGTAGCATAACAAATTGTACAAAATGGAAGTAGCATTCTCTATAATATTTTCTTATTTGATTTACAGAATATCAATGATATGGTTGCTATGGAGAGACCTGATTGGCAAGCAGTATTTACATATGTTACAGCCATATATAAACACTTTGAAGTGGACCAAAAAGGATCATCATAAATGAAGAACATAGTATTGTAGTTACCACTGAAATAGTTTTCATTCCATCCATGTTTCATGTTTTAATAAAGCGTCTTAAAGTTGTTCATCTGTTTTAAACACTTGTTTTTAATTAGCTTGTATACAAATATAGACCAAAGCTAGTAAAACTGTAATAATGTATTGGTAGTGATTTTGGGGTTCTTACATCATTTTTTGTCCCTCTAAATAATAGCTAAAAACGTAAATAATAGTGAGATTGGATAGAGCATTTTAATTAATAAAAAATAAGCAAAGTTGTGTGGTTAAATTGTTGTTTCCCTACATGCCATTTTACATTGCCTCAGCATGTGGGGTAATGGGTTTTGAGTATTAAAAGGGACCAATATTTAAGCTAAGGGATTAAAGGATTTTTTGTCATGATTGAATTCATCAGCTGTTATCTTTTAACTGAACGATACATATGTTTTATAATGAAAATATTAAGCTGCTGGATTTGTAGAATTCAATTACCAGCCATCTGACAGAATCATAATACTGTTGATAACTGTAAGTTTTGCAATTTAAACACTCCTCTATCATAATCAGAGAAAATGCGAATGATTAGGCACTAAAATTGTTTTTATGATAAATGTACATGACTGTAATTTTTTTATTGTACTGTATGCTAACCTCATGTTTACATATCTTTTGATGGTTCTCAATATTTATGTCAATATCTTTTACTTAGAATTTTGTAGGAATTTCAAAAATAGTTTCGTATAGAAAACAGTCAATATTCCTACTTGTTACGTTATGACTTTTTGTAATTATCAGCTGGTAAATGATATACGTATGACTTTTTTCTTTGACAATCCTGAAATAAATTCTATCTATATTTGTACTCAATTTTATATTGTAACTTGACTACTTGTTGTAATAAATGAATCATAATCAAAACAAAATATCTACAACTGGTGCTTGCTGTTAATTACATTGGTGTCATTTTCTACGATGGTGAATAAAATTCACAATTTAAATATTTAACATTTTACATCATTACTTTGGTTTTTCTCATCTTGATGGTATGTGTATGTATTTTGTCAAATCAATTATTGTACTTGTGGTCTGATTAATGTTAAGTTTTTTTTAATATCAATTAATATTTTGCAGTCTTCTCATAGAATTAGCTGATAAACTGTGCTGTTTGTACTTATTGTGTATTCTTTTATCTTGATTTTGTTAAAATATTTCTGTAGTCCCATTAAAGGTTTATCATTTCTACTTTGTTGTAAAATAAGTATGCTGCTCATAAGTAAGAGACAATTTTACACTGGTACAACATTTTTGTTGTCTTTTAACCAGTATCTAGTTCAACCTTTGATTGGTCAGTTACACAGTCTGTCTAGTACAATAAGTGAAGCCCGCTGCCTTAAAATTGAATTGCTTAAGTACTTAAAGCTTACATCTGATTCATTTATTTTATTTTCGTGAACACAAAATGATGAATCATGATAAATGATAATAAATACCAATTATGCATTCTTTAAGCTAAAAGTTCAAATCACATAGCATAGTTCAAAGCTAGTGTAAACTTAAGTCATGTGTATTATAAATACAATGTTCAAATCTTCATCTACTTAGTTATGTATTTAATTGTATTTTTTTATTATGATTACTTTTCTAATTGTTGTTGTTGTATTACTTGCTAATTTACTTAATTTTGAATGCTTGTTTCTTTAATTGTGTATTTATTTGATTTATCTCCCTTGTATTTTTGCTGTATAAAATTTTCTTCATTACTTTTGATGTGCATGTACATTACTCACTGAAAGGGAAGACATGCCCACATGATGTTCTTGTAAAAAAAATGTACTTTGATCATTTTGCTTTTGTGGCAAGTAAGTTGATGTAATAAATTATGTCTGTTATGTTTATAATTAATCACTTTCAGTAATGAAATACTTCGTACAATGGTTACACAGAAATTAATTACTGGTATTGTAAACAATGTTTTTTTACTGTTGTTTGAGAATAGATTAATCTTATTACCATTCCTATATTATTCAGAATTTCAGTTGATACTTGTAATTTTTACATTCCAATTTTATTTTCTTCTAATTTACTAATTAATCAACACTTCTGCTAAAAAAGACCTATCAGTGAAGCCTGAAATATTTGTATTCTTAAGCATAATAAATTATTGGGATGTAGCATTATTTATAAACAGGTTCTGATTTTCATAATGTTTTATTCATATCTATGTTAATAACTTATTAAGTATACATGCTTCTAAATTGTGTAGTAACTTGGTCAGTTACTAATCAATTACTTGACATATTATATCTGTAGATTATATTGGTAAGAATTAATAATAAAGTTAACACCCTGTAAATAATTGATTTATCAGTTTATCTTAAAGTGTTTGTCAAAAGTTGTTGGTGATAATCATATTAGATCATAATAATTAAGAGAATAGGGTCAAATGATTGTCTTTATCACATGTTACAGCTGATCTTTCTGTGTCATATCAATTGTTATACTATCGTCTGTGGACAATAATTATCATACTTACTTGATTGATGCTAAGGTATAGATAAAATATTTTGCATGTATTTTTATCTTTTCTGTTTACTGTTTGGTTTCTTTTTAAACATCTGTTATAACTATTGATTTTTTGTGCCTCTTATATGTATAAGATTCATATCTGTCACATACATCTTTTTTGTTGGGTGACTGCCAGAAAATATAGAGGCCACTAATTTTCCTCATAAATGCAATTTGATTCTTCCAGTGCACTCTTTCAAATTATCTACATTTAGATTTAACTCTGAACAAGGGAGATAAATCCACAATTATTATAGAAATCATAGTTGCTTCCCTTCGAATACTGGTAGCTATATATGTATTAAAATCATTCGTTTCCAGAGAATTCATTTATTTTGATCGTTGTGCCAAAACTTGTCAGTATTTATTTGTTTTTGTCTGCTTACCTACTTCATTTATATTTGTAATTCATACACAAAAATCTTTTGTTGCAGCTTACAGTTGGCATCATTTTCATTTAGTAATTCCACCATTTTGATTCATTTCTTTGTTTAGTACTTCTTCAGTCAATATTACCGGTAATCATGATCACTCTAGCGATTAGTAAAACTTATGGTACAATACTATTTCTTACACAGCATATACAAATAGTATTAATTTTAATGTTTAGAAGAAATGTTTTTTTGAATAGAACATTTTTACAATGAGTTTGAATTTTTATACAGAGAAATGTTGCTGTTTTTCAGAGTGGGTAGCCAATATTTTATGCAATTTATGAGGAATATAGCCTCAAACACTTGTTTAGTCACAAATGACACAAGCAAACATAAGATACCTACATTTTTTTGGAAGTTATTTTCTGTAATTCAATTTTAGAAATGATAAAATCATACATGTTTTACTGTAATTTTTAGGAGCACATTTTAAATAACATTTTATGACTGATTCATATCCAAAATTGCTCTGTTTAATTCAAGTTTTGGTGAACTATAAAAATATTCTGATTCCTATTCAATTTTGTTTTTCTTGTATTTGTTGTGTAATACAATGTAATTGATTTGTAAGCATTTTATGTTATTATCTAGTGTATAACTCTGATGTATTACATTACTAATGAAGTCTCTAAATATTTCATATTTTGTGTTTGTTTATGGTACATTCTTTGTATAACTGATTCATGGTAGATGTGCAATATACTCAAATATAAAAAAAACTCCTTCAGAACCATGTACTTTCTCATTCTAAGCATAATCTTTTTTTGTTCTGTCTGTAATATGTTTATGTCATTTCATGCTTTACTTACAGTGTTTATTTCATGGAATAAAAATGCTCGTAAAATGTTCTATCGTTATTGTATTTCATTCTGTTTTTTATCCAACATATACTAATACTATTAGTCCTGACTTATGATTAAAGATTTGGATTGACATTTTTTTTTCTAATTGTCAATACATGTATTTTCTATACACTTGTCAGTCTGTTCTTTGAATATTCTATTTAACATTTTAGAATTGATGAGTTATTTTTGAAGATACTTCTTTTGTGAAGGTATCTGAATGAGCTGACTTTCTTCCAAATTATAACTGTGTGCGAATGTCTGTCTTTGATGCTCATTTATGGATATATTACAATGATTCTCCAATAAACAAGAAAATTAAAATTTTGATGAAGTCAAAAATGAATTTGGTTCAAATCAGCTTTAAAAAATTCTAAAGTTCAATCAATGAACAAATGTACGATTTTCTTAGTAATTAGCGAAATGGTTAATATTTATCATATAAGTAAGCCACAACAAATGATTGGTCTATTATATTGATAATGCTTGAGAATAGCTGTTCTTCACAGTTTGCAAGCAGTTAACAATCTGCATTGATGATTTCGAGGTAAGAGAAACAAAGACAACTGGCACTGCATAACTCAAACCATGCTCTGAAATGGCCCCTTCAGTACACAAAACGTCATGCCTCATATTCTGCAAGAAATATGTTGACATATTTTGTTTAAGTATACATCACACCTACGAAAAAACAATCAGTTTTTAAAATGTTAGGACAAAAGTTAATTACTGACTTGATGAATCGTGCAAGAAGCTTGCTACGAGGAACATAAATGAACCATTTATAACTAATAATTATACTTCATTTGGAAATTACTGTTCAACGGAAATATTATGAGTCATGAATAACTTCATAAAAAAATATCAATTTTGATGATGATGTATTTGTTTGTGCAGTCTGAGAGATTGGGAGTCTATAAAGCAACATAGGGTCACTGGGCTACATCACGTAACAGGTTATTACATCCTCAATAATAATTCTACTTCTCTCCCTTATCTTCTCAATGCTACACGAAGATAGTAGTATTACAAAAATAGTACTGGTCAATTATAATTATTTATGATATAATTTATATGACTGATTATTTATTTATAATTATTTATGATAAAGAGAAAATGCTTAGTTGTATTTTTTAATGTGTGAGATAATATTTCGTCCAATAATATTGCGTAAACTAATTTTCGGGAAAGTATGTTCTATAAATAACCTAGACACGAGGTCAACCAAGCGAACCAATCAAATTGTTTGTATTCTGTGTAAATTTCCCAAACGTAAAAGTGGCGGATGATAACTTGAAACGGGCAAAATGTCGAGTTATCGAATTGGAATGAATTTGAGGGTTACTGAGGATAGTAATCAAGGTGGGCGTCGATACATGGAAGATAGACATGCTATAAGATTTGTAAAAAATGACGAAGGTGGATTTGAATTCGCTTACTTCGGCATATTTGATGGACATGGAGGTGGCGAAGCATCGAAGTACGCTCGTGATTATTTGTTGGATGAAATAACCAAGTATGATTGTTTCTGGAGTGATAATGATGAGGATATATTGTTTGCCATCAAGTCTGCTTTCCTCGACTGCCACTATGGAATGTGGAAAGAAGTTGGTATGTATAAACACCCTCGTTTTCTTCATATCATTTTCGTCCCACTTCGCCTTCACCAACTGTTTATCAGACAAGTTTTGAGTGATATTGTGGTCGTTTTAACGCATTATTTTCGCTCCACTTGAGTTTGGTACCATTGCTCGATAATTTGAATTGACAGTTGCATTCATGATAGTCAAAAAAATTGTACATGGGGCCAGTAAAATTCAAATATTCACGCAATCCCGCGCGAACTTGTAACCGTCCTGCGGAGTTCTTCCCCGTGTCAAAGCGAGGCTTGACCTAGTTTTGAAAGGTTGTCAAAATTTCACCATGTCTAAAATAAAAATAACGTCGAAGTCATTGATTCAAACTATTTCAAACTTTGGCATTAAGGCTTTTTAATGTACAGAATATAAGTATTGACTCGGCCGCGTACTATGATCAGATCAGCATCTGTCTACAAAAATAGAAATATTGTGTTATGTCATTAAGTCATGTGATGCCTATAAATAGTACTGTCTAATCAAATGCACTGTTTGAACTTTTTTAGATAAATGGCCAAGAACAGCCAGTGGATTGCCCAGTACTGCAGGAACTACCGCCAGTATATGTATCATTAAGAATTCCAAGTTATATATTGGTCATGTTGGTGATTCCGCCATAGCTTTGGGGTGTAATGACAGTAAATCAGAAAAAATGCTTAGACCAAAAGCAAAGATGCTGACTAAGGTAAACAATTGATACACTGTGTGACTGCAAATAGAAATTTAAGAGGCTTCATTGAAAATTTCACTTAGAGTGGGAACTGCACTTTTGTCAGTTTTTGTTGTAATGATCGGTAGAAATATTAAAAGAGTAACCTCAGGGCAATCATTTGGCCCTTAAATTAAAACAGCAAATTGACTTTTGAAATTAGTAAAATAAAGCTTCTGACTCTTGAAAATTTGCATCATAGGGTCAAATTTATACTAGAATTAAAAGAAAATTTTTGTTGACTTTTCATCAACTAGGAGTCAAATTTTGACCATCAACTTTTGAAGTCGAGTGAAAAACATGTAACTGTAAAAATGTTTGTTATGTTTTCAGGAACATAAACCTGATGATCCTGATGAATTGAAGAGAATAGAATCTAGCGGCGGACAGGTAGTCGCAAAATCAGGGGTTCAGAGAGTTGTATGGAACCGTCCAAGAACCGACCATCGTGGCCCTATACGACGTAGTACACAAATTGATAGAATACCTTTTCTAGCCGTTGCTCGTTCTTTAGGTAAATCAAATTACTTACTAAACAAAGTGTATATCTTATACATGTTGATTTAATATTAATAAGAGAATTATAAGTAATATGTTGTAAAATTCGGTATCATGAAGAATATATCATCCCAACTTTGCAAAAGACAGTCTGCTTTTTCCTGCCCCAAAAAGATCAATTTCTTTTTTGCCTGTATTAGAATTTCAATTATACCTGTCCTTACCAGTCTATACCAATCAAGATATGTAAAACAAGCACTTTTGCGTACACTGATCATCATCAATTCAAGTAATTACATTTTATATATAATATTTTGCCTCCAGTGTTCTTATATACTCAACAGCAGATAATTTATGATGTCAGTTTTTAAGTAAAATTGTTTAGCTTGCTTGAAAATTGAAAGTCATTTACTTCGAAGAAATGTAGTTTGTCCAGGACATTTTTTAGAAGTACAGTACTTGTAAATCTATTAATGATAGTTTATTGTTTCTGCTAAATTTTATCAGATAAAACTATTAATGTTATATTTAGAAAATAAAGAATTATTACATCAGGGTGCTCACTAGTTGTCAAAAGCTAAGGGTTATTATAATTTGAAGACTCAATAAAATTTCCCTACTGATATTTTAGTAAATTTGACCCTTAGGTACTAATTCGCATGACCCAGGAGCTTTATTTTGCTTATTTAAGTAGTCAAAATGCCATTTTAAGGATCAATGAGAACCCTATATATAATGCATTTTATTGCTCTTTCAGGAGATTTATGGAGCTACAACTATTTAAATGAGAAGTTTGTTGTGTCCCCTGATCCAGATGTTTCTGTTCATAAGCTTAACCCCGTAACTGACAAATGTCTGGTTATTGGGTCTGATGGGTTGTGGAATATGTTATCTGCTGACGAAGCAGTGAATGCTGTGTTTGATTTGGAATGTCAGTTTGAGTACAAAGTCATTAATGATCCTGTAAGTGAATGGAAATATATTTTTTATATATATTGTTTTCACTGGGGTTTAACATCACACCAACAGTCGGGGTCATTTGGTGACTTTCAATATTTAACAATGGAGGAAGGCCTCACCCATACAGCTGGCTAGAAACACCAACTGTTTGTAAACTAGCTGTATGTGAACTTTGTCTGTTCTCAGGGGGAATCAAACCCACAGTGGTGAAGGCCAGTGATTACTTGTCGGGAGACCATTACCACTTGATCATGGAGGCCTTGCAGAAATATTTGATGTGACCCATCATGCTCAATACATAGATAAATGCTTTGGTGACAATTTCATTCATTTGGTAGAGATTGGGACCATTTGTATCGTGGGTAGAATTTAGTTCAACACTCCTATGCTTACTATATCAAGTAATAGTAGCCTTATAATGTGCTTCAATGCTTTACCTTTGAGAAAATTTGTTATATGGATTAAATTATTGTCTTAGAATTCTCTCTCAACTTTGAAGGTATGTACTTAAATTGATAAAGATAAGTGTTGTGGTACTTGATACCACTATTTTTAAGATGTCTTATTCTTGTTCATGTGTGTATTGGTTTATAATTTAGTCATTCAGGACACTTGTTTGAGTTGGTACTGAATATTTCCTCCTTTTTCAGACTGTCCCTCTGTCATACTGGATAAACCCAGCTGAAAGACTCGTCCAATCTGCTTTGAATAAATGGCGCATGAGAATGATGAAAGCTGACAACACTAGTGCCATTGTAGTTCTGATTGACCCTCTAGGTCCTCGTAAACTTTCCATCCTGAAAAAGAAACGTGAAGAAAGAATGAGAGAGATTGCTCAGAGAAGGTCTCTCGACAACCAAGCTGTAACTGAACTGCTTACTGCTAAGGAAAGTATGTCTAAATCTCCAAAGAAAACTAATTCTAAATCAGCTGTTATCGGCTTTGATTCAAAACATGACAATGTTCAACATCCAGTTGTTCACAGTTCACTTAGTGCAAATTGTTCCGCAAACCTTATCAAACTTGGTGACAAGTCAATAAATAAAGTGAAGGATAGTACTGATAACTTGGATGATAGTATACAATTAAGAAACGCTCATATAGCCTCCCCTATAGTGCACAATAAGAAACAGGATGTAAAAGTGTCAAAATCTGCACCATGCTCTCCAAGAACAAAGACTTCACCTCTCCAAACTAGTTCAAGTGAAAACTTGTGTAGTAGAACTGGTATGGTGACCCGTAGTTCTCCACAGAAGTCACCTGAAGCCTTAAAGCTTCATCAGTCCATAACCAGTGTGTCGTCCAACAGAATTTCTCATCAGACAAGATCTCATGACCACTGTGGCCAGGACACTAATGGTAATCTCTCACAGAAATGCCTTCAACCAAGCAAAAACACTGCCGAAAATGTGAGAAATACCCCTTCAAGTAAAGGACCCTCAGATCTTAAAGTGAGGGATGTGGAAAATATGTACTCAAGTGATGTGAAACTTAGTCTCAGAAATTTGAACTTAAGAAATGCTCATAAATCCAGAGTTGGTAAAAATGTGAACAATTCCAATACTTCTGTTGACAATTCAAAATCGGGCAAAAAGTCAACCACGAAGAGTCTTTCAACAAGAATCAGTCTAAGATTACGGAGACTTAGGCAGAAGACTCAGAGCAGAAAAACAAAACCACGTAGTGAAAACAAGGATGTTGTTGCTAAAACTGGCATCAAAAGAAAGATGGAGTCTACACATTCCAGTGGTACTCCGGCATCAAAGAAGCTCCGTCATTCCTGAATCGTGGACTGATTCTCTTGTTCAAGTGTGGGCTGTATTTGAGGTTGGATATTATAAATACGTGTTGAATCAGTTTGATGAAAAAAAGTACACACAACAAAAGTTTCATGTCACTTATCATCAGTATTGATTATTTAAAACAATGATTGAATTGAGAAGTACTGAAATCCCTGCTGTTGTTTGGGATGCCTTTAGGTTATTATCAACAATTTTTTTACCATATAATCATCATATGCAATAAGTCCATGTCAGAAGTAGCTTGTTGGTTGCTTTTTTATGCAGAATTTTATTTCTAGATTTTATTCATGTGCTGATAAAATATGTCATATTTATTTATTTAAGTCCAGTTTATTTCAATTTTATGAAGAGGAAAATCATTTCTTATATCAAATTCTTTTTTATTGTTGATTTTTTTAAATTTACTGTGTGTTTATATAATATTACATAATACATTGTCTTGCAGTGGAACAATTCTGAAATTATAAGAAAACAAATAAATTTTAAAATGATGTCTGATGTCATTCTGATCTAATGAAATGTTTGTTTTATTTTATTTTGATCCTGATTTTATAGCCAGCTTTTGCTTGTGATAAGAATCTAATGGTAAGTTTAGTTAAAATGATAGCATTATCATCCAATATTGTTACTTTCTGAAGTAAGTACAAGCTGATATTGTAGTGCGGGTGTTTGTCCTTTGTAATTTCAGATAAATGTTGAGGAGACTTGCACATTGTTACTGTACTTAGTGATGCATTTTCATTGTATACCCTTTTAGCAAGTGTTTTTTTTTTTCACTGATTGGGGCCAAAATTTGGCCCCATTCCCATGTTTAAAAAGTATGTTTTTCCCCTGAAATTCCCCTTCAGTTGAACTTATTTTTTTTTTCCTGAAAACATTTTTTGTAGAATGATTGATGAATTAATATGTAGACTAAACTCTGTCTTTTACCATCAAGACTATAACCTGTTGGTAATTAAATATTTGGAGGATATGTATGTGTTGTCATATTGTTTTCCCCCTATTTTCCCTTTTTAAGGGCCTGTCACCTTTGTCCCTAAAGGTGAGAAAAATTATGTCAGCCAAAACATCTTGTTTGTTGACACGCATGTTTTTTGTTTGTTTAGTTTGAACAATACTGTTACATGCTGAATTGTAAATTTTACCTCCAAAATGCACCAATATTTTGGCAATTTTTTATTTAAACTGCTGCATTCAACGTTTACATTGTTACTTGTTGAACTATTTTTATGGGCACCTTTTTTGTTTGTATTAATTACTATACTAAGTAAAAAATGTTATTTGTGTAAACAATCTTGAATTCAAACCATTTATGTTTGTTGTGATCTTGTTAATTTGAGACCAATTGTATTGTTCTCATTTGTGTGAAAAACAAGTGCTGGTATTGTGCTTAACTTGAATTAATCTGTATTTGTGATTAATTAATTATACATTTCTTAACCAATGTATGATTGTTTGATCCATATTTGATTATTTTATTGTTAATTGCATTATGGCAGTCTATTTATTCATTTAAGTAAGTGATCAGTGAATTGATTGGCACCTCACTCAAATGAAAGTGCTTGTTGGGCATACTAGTAATGTTATATTGTGTGACTACTGAAAACTTCAGGTTTAAATTTAGAACATCATTTGGTCCGCTGTAGTTTTAATAATTATGAAAAGACGTGCTTGTCTCATTGAGTTATGTATGCTTCCATTGTTAAATGGTTTCACAGTAGTCCATGTTTTAGAATTAAAATCAAATTATTCTTTTTGAAGTCCAGTGTATGTTAACTCCACCTGAATGCTTCTATTTAAGCGGAGTCTGGTATTCTCTTCAATGTAATATATATGAGTCCTTGCAATCACTCACATGCATCTTGCTTTTTCTAATTGACTTAAGTGTGGAATTAAGTTAATGTACTGTTGCATTTATATTTTGTTTCTTCAATTTGGTTTATAAGAATGTAGCAATGTTGTGAATGTTTTAAGTGCAGAAAGTTCATCTCAGGGATATTTGGTGATGAAATACTGTTTCATTTTCATTTATTTTTGTAGTATGTAGTTATGCAGATTCACCCTGTTATTGTGTCTTTGATAATTAGTATCAAATTTTTAGTTTGAGATTTTCAGTGCTTTATGACTTATGCAGAATTATTTTGAGAACAGTTGTTTAATCATTAATTGTTTTCTTTGTGGAAATACGAAAATGTACTGGTAAGTAAACACTCAAATATTAACATTCTGTTTGGGATTATTGCTGACTTGAAATTTGATCATGGAATTTATTTATATAATTATGTGACTCATAAGAGGAAGTTCGCATACTTTGGCACATTATTTTGGTCTTTTTTCTGTGAAAATAGAGTGTACCAGTATTACACATTAAGGCCATTAAACAAACCATTGTTCATTGTCCTAATTTATGTTCTTTTAATGGTTTTTTATGTTCACTTTTAACCAATGTCTTATCAACGGAACATTTTTCCAAACAAAATACCACATTTATTTCAGTCTCTACAAACTGGTGCCTGTTTTGTGTAGTGTTGTGTGGCTATTTTTTTTCCTTTTCAAACTTTACATTGAACAAGTCTGCTATTTTAAGGCCTTTTCCTAATTTCACAACCTTGATCATTTGTTTAAAATATGTGTCAAGATTTGAATTTAGGAATTACATGGCTGTAATTGCAGGTTTGTTTTTTTAGTTAGAAATTGTATTTTTGTAGGATTTCATCCAGGAAATAATATACTTTGTAGCAAATGTATTTTTGTATCAACCATCAAGGTTGTGTATTGAGTATTTGTCAAAACATTTCTGAGACATTGCATCATCTATTCAAAGTAAACTTCCTGTTCAAGGCCTTATATTTACCAGTTAAAACTATTATGTAAATCTCAGTTTCATCATCAATTCGACCAATTTTTCGACACGTTTATACTTACATGTTATTTCACCAAATTTTTCATTTTTTGTGTACAAGTCAAGATTGGAAATATATATTTGCACATTCTTGTTAACATAATGACATGATATCATTTAGTGTACGTATACCTGGTCATTACCAATATTTTGTTACTATTTTTTTGTCTATGCATCCAAACAGAATTCATATATGAATTTTATCATTTTTCATTTTATTCATTTCATGTGATCATTTAAGTACTTTTTGTATGTTTTTAAGTTCATACAGTTTTAAATCATTTTGTTGGTCTCCTGGGCCAGTGAAGAATATGGTTGAATTTGTTTTGTTGAATGTTCTGTATATTAATTTGTAATTTTTATAAAGAAATTAAAATCAATTTCAAATAGGAACGTTGTCTTTTGTTTGACTATCAATTTATCCACAATTCTTGTTCAATGGATTCGGGGACCTCTATGGTTGAGTGATTGGTCTCTGACTTGTAATTACTAGCCCCTCAATGCTTTAGTTCACAACCCACATGGAACTAGGCAAATTTCACTTGATATCAGGAAATGGTTAACAAAAAACAACAAGTATATTTTCACATCTATTAACTGTCATCCTTTATCATGAACACTCATTTGTCAAGTGCTTGCTGTCTTTTGTTGCATATAAAGCTGATCAGTTCAGACATATTGCATACAAAATAATTCCTTACAGAAAAGTTCGGATGCTGGTAGGTAATTAATCAGGTGCCCTATAAATAGTCACCATACTGAAGAGATATCATACAACTCCAGATATTACAGCTCAGACAACTCCAACCAATACAATTGATGCTGTCTCTTGATTGTTTCAAATGAACACCAGGTTGAAGCCATCAATGTATTCAAAATCAAGGGAAGTAACTGCAGCCTTCCGAATGGATAAACTGGTTCCTGTTTCATGTTGCAGTGCACCAGTCTCTGTACAACCAGAGTCAATGGGAACCAATTTACCAAATGGAATCAGAACTCAAGAGTGATCACTCAAGTTGTAACAACAAATTTGTGAGTTCTTCATTAGTCACTTCTAATTCTTTTGTAGCTCCAATGGCATTTGAAAATTTAATAGCCAACACATGCTTGCACTGAAAGTAAAGATTAGACTCAGATGCAATACATTAACAGTACAGTGGCAAAGTCGTTATGGTATATGACTAGTATCGATAACAGTATTTCATAAAGAAATTACCATATGAATAATATACTTACTCATATTAGTTGGCTTTAAATTTTCAGTAATAATATCAAATTATTTGTTGTTTTTTTACAAGAATGTGAATATTTTACAACACAGAAGCTGATGCCAATGATTTTCATGTACAAAATATATAAATTCAAAAAATCTTACCATGACGTGTTCTTCCTTCTTCAATACAGAAAATCTGTAAGCTGGACAGGAACAGTAATTGTTACAAGGAAAACAAGTATATGGAGTACTGGAACTGCCAACAACCTATATTCAAAAAGAAGACTAATTTACAACCATACAGAACACATTTTAGGTTATAACATCTTTTTCCTTGTTCAGCATGACCATTAAACCATAAGTTGGGGGCTTCTAAGCTTGAGTAGTTATGGCCTGACTATTTATCACTAGCCCCTTGCCAATGTGAGTTTGAATCCCAAATGGGACCAGACAAATTTCACATGCTGTGAGGAAGATGTAAAGCTAGCTTACAGAAGGTCAGTGGTTCTACCCAGGCATATGCTTGAGCTATTTGTCCATCATTAAAACTGGAAAAATCTCCATATGACCCTGACTGTTGGTGCTGGGTAAACCCCAGTGAAAAAGACAACCATAAGTTACATCTCAAGTTAAAACCATGTTGGCATCAGTAACCATAAATAGAAGAAACACAATATAACCTATTACTAACATCTTAGCTCTTGTAATTTAATGAAACAATATATGTATCATCACTTGCATCACTTTTTTGTCTAGTTAGTACATCATTATTACCTGATACAGTTTCCTTCCTGCTGGACAAACAAGTGAAGTGACATTCCTACTGTCTACAAGATCCAGGGCTGCTAATAATGGAGTTTGTAGAACATTGCTTAACCTGTTAAAAATATATGATTGCATTATCTGCAGCATAGATATTGCCACAAAAAAATGACACAGCAGTATTTACTATGATATTGCAATATATTGTAAACAATTATTTTTATGAAATAAATAAAACCAGTCTCCACATCTGAATTTATCCTACTATTAAATGTTTTACACTACATGCATTTCATATCATTAGCAGGAAATTTAGAAAAATGTATCTTATTCACAGACATTTTACGATTACTTTTTTACAAAATAGTTGATCTATACATATCTTTCAAATCCAGTATTTGAAAATCATATCAACTTAGAAAAATACTGACATTATAAATATTGCACACCCCTAATCAAAGACATTATCCTAAAAATAATACTGAAAATAGGTATTTCCTGCACACTCAACTTCACAAGCACATTGTTACAATTTATGAGATACATCAAAATGAAATATGTACTGCTATCTTTGATACAAGAATTTAAATGTTCACTCACGCTGACAGCACTTCATCTGTTACTGAAATGTCAAAATAAAATCATTTTGATATCAGGGACTAACTATTTTATATAAATTGTCATTTTCAGATGATTAAGGTCTAAAACATGACTAAGAAACACAGTTAGTTTATAAGTAATAATTCATTCTCATTCATCAGATAACAAACAAGAACAAATAAGACTATTGAATCAGTAAGTTTAACCTAGCAATGAATATTGTATAATGTAGCGAGTCAAGTAAGTATTTTGAGGTATACACTGCCTCTCTGCAAGGTTCAGTATGCAAACTTTCCTGAATGACTGTATTATGGATCATGCTATAGATGGTTTTATGTTTAGGATGTTTTTGTCTTATTTGCAATCTTTGGGGTGTAGAAATCTTTTCACGTAGCCGGTAAAAGGTAGAAGGGGGTCTGAGGTTTCCCCCAATAGTGGGCAAGTAGCAGCACACCCTGTAGGAAAAAATAGCTGGCTAGAGTGCTCAAATAGCTGGTTGATTTAAAATTACGGCTTCCATCTTTCTACATCCCTGAATTTTAACTAGTTAACATCATTTTTCAGATGATCGAGAGGTTCTTACTGTGTGTCTGTATAAAGGTACATCCACTTATCTGAGTCATATAAAACCATTAAGACCAACCTTTTCCAGTCTCTTTAAATACTGACTCCAATTCCATAAACAGCTGGTCAGTAATCAAATCATACACATCTGAAATAAAGAAGACACTTCATAATAAAGCTTGATTATAAAGGAATTTAATTATTTTGAATACTTACTGCCAAGCAATTTTCAAAGATGTGTTCAGAATTACAATCATTAAAATTAAATTAAAATAAGCATTATTTGATGATAATTTTTCTTAAAACTATGAATAGAACTGGATTTTTTTTAACATTACCCCAAAAATTCCTCTTGGGCATAAGGATTTTTTTTCATACTTCACTCAAAATCCATACATATTATGTGAAATTTAGTAATTTGCACGCATATTTATCAGATAATAAGGCCAGACAACACTGAAATCAAATTTAGATAAACATAGGAAATGCACGGGGCGAATACGATCAAGGATGAAACTGAACACTTAACATTAGAATACTGCTCAATGCTAGATGCGAAATTGTCACTCGACAGACAAATCATACAGTCAAATAGAAACTAGTATATGATCAGAAACCATCAGTCTACCTCTCGTGTCACGTCCTTGGTAGCAAACACTGTCTGAATTATTGGTACCATTTCCCGATTTTGGATCGTCCGCCATCACTATGAAGATTCCAAATTGAAGGGGTGCACTATATTTTCATCAGCAATTTCTTTTTGTTCTTTTAATGAATCATACATTTTACAACACCATAGTGGGTGAAATAAAGGTTCTGTTTCGTTTGAACTAGACGAAATAACGGTGAAGTTTTCACCTTTATTACATTGAATTATATAACAAAGTTTTAACACCTTAATGCAAAATGAGTCAATCCTAATAGCTCGTGACACATTACTTCTATTTGCAAGATGTCCGGGGAATTTGAAAGTGTGGACAAGTCGCTTAAAAAGCATTTGCCACCGTCTGAATATGCAGAAGTTCGTCGGATTTTGTATGGAAATGAAGTTAGGTAAATATTTCACGCATTGTCATCATTCCATTTTCTAGAATTTAGCAATATTTGCCTGCAAGTGTCAGAGTGACAGATCTGCGCGTTTCATAAAGCCATAATGAAGTTTACTAACTTCCTTTAACTTCCTGACGCAATATTTTGCAATGATAGATATAATTATATTGACAACTGTTTATTTTAATAATTTACTTGTAGTTCAATCAGTTTATTTGTGAATCGGTTTTTAATTAATTGTTAATATAATTTATTAATAAGTAAGCATGCATTCTGTTAATTAAATTAATAAATATATTTATGGAGCAAAAAAAGTCAAACCTGTGAACAAGGGCCACCCTTAGGAAAAGCAAAATGTGCCTTTTTGACAGATGACCTTTACTAGGAGGCCAGTTTGTTCTAAGTAAATGATGAGTTTTCAGAGTATGGGCTTCATCTACAGGAAGGCTTTTATTTAGAGGTGTCTGCAAACAGCTTTGACTGGGTATCACTTATTGACAAAGTAGTTGACTAAATGAGAAAGAAAATGAATTTTACCATTTTAGGATCATAGATGGAAAGTATTTTGAACACATTTGTTAAACAGTAATATTTTCCATGAAAATTTTTATTTTTTTAATTTAATTTCCATTATTTATTAATATGGTCAGAAATTGGTCTAACATCTTTTAAAAGTAAGTCTTTTAGGGAAATAACTTAATCGCCTTTATGGACTATTATATAATGTCTTCCATACGAGAATCGTTTATACAAATACTGTCTTTGTTACAACTTATTAGCCTACAGATTGTGTCTATAAACTAGTTCAATGTAAGACTTATCTCTATATAGACCTATCTAGAGTTGATTTCATTCAGTTATTCAACTTACACTGATATTACAAGTGGATATGATTGTTTGGTGTTGTAAATGCCATGTACTTCATGTTAAAGTTTTATTTCCTTTGAATCTAGGTCAGATAAATGCTGATAATAAATTCTGGATCATGTCTGCCATTTATTAATGGGTCAGTGCAAAACTGGATTATAAGTGTATATTTACAAAACTTGAATTGCAGCAATTCTGCATCAAAATCATGACATACATGTATATGACTTTAGATAAACTACAAGCTACACATAAAACTGTAGAGGTGCTGTTTATAAATCACTGGAGTGGTTGTAAAAGAGTTTTTGTACAATAGAAATGAAGTTTATTTAAATAGCAATACATGTATTTCAAAAGGGTTGGGTCTGTAACTGGCATACAGATTGTCAAACTTTATGGTTCAAGTATATGTTTGAACTGCTATGTTTAGAATACTTGGACCCCAATTTACTGCACATAACTTATACCATAGGGGGCTAGCACATTGAAGGAATGAAGAACAATGGTGTCTCAAGGCCTAAAATGAAACAAAAGCACTTTATGTATACAATAATTTTAGACACCATTATACACCATAACTTCAACATCTTAGCCCCCCCCTATGTGTAATACATGTACTTGACCTCTTAATTCAGTGCATGCATATACTTGCAGTACGTTAGACCTACCATCAAGTGTACTGTCTGAAGCTGATGAGAAAGACTTTGAGGTACAGGGATATGGTTTCACTGCCTTGAAAGAAGAAGTGCGTTCAGCTAGGATTGTAAGAGTTGGTGCTATACAAAATAAAATGGTCCTACCTACAACCGCTCCTGTGTTAGAACAGGTTAAGTATTACTGATAACTGTGATGATGAAGTGATACTTTTAAATTTTTTTAAGAATTACATGTAATGAAGCATTGTTGAAAAAATATATAAACCTCACATAGAGACCAACTCAATATTATACCCACCTTCAGGCTTGTTACAACAACCACTTATTTTTGGACCAGCTTTCAAACATGATAATAAGGCCACCTCATTATAATAAGGTTACCTCATTATTATGACCAATTTTTCCAGTCCCAAAGGTAGTTTCATTATCATTGTTTTACTGTATAATTTCTGTAATGGCTCATTCTGGGCGCAAATGCACAATACTGCTAAGGTGTTGTATGAGTGTACTGCCAAGCTAGGTGCTTCACTTTTTCTCAAACTGACTGCTACCGGCACTTCAGCAGATTTTTTTTACAATTTTACTTTTTGTCTCAATACCGATTATTAAACTACCCAAGTTTACCTCCTGCAATTGATGTAAAGTACAAACTTGTAATCAATAATATATGTACTGGAAAGTGACTTGTGGGTAGGATAAACTGATGTATAAGGAGACTCAAAATGTATCAAGAATTTTGAATAATTTTTTCAATATTGTTGTCTAGTGTCAGACTTTCTATGCACTGTTAATACATGATACAGTAATGTGGTTATTTATGTTTTAGGCTTCTGCTCTCTATCAGAGAATCTCTGATTTGATTGCTTCAGCAGCAAAATGTGGAGTGAACATATTGTGTTTACAAGAAGCATGGAGTGAGTTAAAATAAAGTGTTTTTACTATTGAAAAATATGGGTCACATTAAAAAAATTCAAAGAAAAAGTCAAACTTTTATGAACATTGGGTTGTCATCGTCATGCAAAAACATTAATGTAGCCCATTATTCAAACATTTTTAAAGATATCAACATGACACTTGGACTACTTGATTGACTTGGCAAGACGCAGTTGCAAGACAAGGTGCATTATTCTGAAAACGGCAGAGCACAAGTTTCATGTCAAATATACCATGTATATTTTATGACATTTTCTCTTTTCTCAGAACAACTTGTTTTGTTGTTGTGTAATAGAAATCATTAATCTACTGATCAATTTCAGCGATGCCATTTGCATTTTGCACAAGGGAGAAACACCCGTGGTGTCAATTCGCAGAGTCTGCTGAAGATGGACCATCCACCAAACTGATGCAAGATGTAATCTTTTACTGTTATTCAGAACTCCTTTTTTTAATGATGTTTAAAGTTGCACCAACAGCCAGGGTCATTTGGGACCTTTCCAGCTTTAACAGTGGGGAATATCCCAGGCTTACACCTGAGTAGAACCATCAACACTTTCATAAGACAGGCCGCGGCTGTAGTCCAGTGATTAGTGTGCTGAACTTGTAACCCGGAGATCTGGGTTCGAATCCCGGTCGCTGCAGGTCATACCCTTCTACGAAAATTTGACAAAAATGTTGATATTCCTCCATATGTGGAGGAGTGGCTGGCTCCTTGTGGAAGGGTAAGTTAGTACTGGTTAATATACAGTCCAGGAAAACTGGTTAGGTGAACTGGTCGCTGTATATAACTGAAAAAGTGTTGAAATACATCGTTAAACCCCTGTTACAATAACTCACATACGAACTTTCATAAGCTAGCTGGTCAGCTCCCTATTATGTGAAATTTGGTCCCAGATAGGATTTGCACTCACAGCACTGATATTTCTAGTTTGAAACCATAACCTTTCCATCTCGGAGGCTCCTTTGGAACTCCTTGGTCTATGTTTTATCTATACATCCCAAATAATTAGGTTACTGTTTGTTTACAGTGTAAAATTTCTCTCTACAAGTAATACACTTTGGAGGAAGAACCCAGGCATTCACCTTTCGTAAGCTAGCTGGATAGCTGCCTCACTTGTGAAATTTGCCTTATCCTGGGTGGGATTCAAACTTGCAGCAATGAGGAGCTAGTGACTACTAGTCAGAGACCATAACCACTCAACCAAAGAGACCCTTCCATCGAATATCTAATTTCAATACTTATACATATCTTTGGATTGATGTCTATTACAGCTTGCCAAGAAGTACAATATGGTAATAATTTCTCCAATTCTAGAGCGAGATGAGAGTCATGGAGACATTTTGTGGAATACTGCTGGTTTGTATGGCAATTGTTTTTATATTTCCAAAATGTTTTAATCAAAATCAGCAAATTCTAACATGTCATTACATTGTTTGGTACAAATTTTGAACCTTTGTTAAAAAACGTCATATGAAATAGAGTCAGGGATTTTGAATTTTAGATAAGAAGCCTGCTAAAAAGCTATTTATTCTATCATCATAGCATTACTAAAATTAAGTTTGAAAATACAGTAAAACTTAGTTATCTCGAGGAGTCATCGGAACAGACGAATATCGTGTCACTGACATGTGGTGAAACGTCATAGTGACACATCGTGAAAGATACATGTGTTATGTACGTCTGTAGCAAAAAAGAAGCATGCTAATAAAAGATTTGTTTCTGTTTTTATTAGTATCTGCTTCTCAAACTTGTTATTAAGTTCTCATAATTAAGGTCTCGTGATTAAATTCTCCATAATTATTATCTTTTATAACATTAGTCTTTGATCTTAAAAATTTTACTGCAAACTTTCAACAAACAAATACATGTACATGTTTCATTGTCATTTTATGTCACAACATGTGAAAAACAAAGTACCCGATTAAGATCCGTTCTTTTATTGTGTAGCTTTAACGACGTGTGAAAAACAAAGTACTTGATTAAGATTTGCTCTTTTGTTGCGTAACTTTAACGATGTGTAGAAAACACGGCGATCGCCGCCGCGCAGGTGCGAACGATATCCAAAATGACACCCCTCGAGGTAATTAACGCTTAAAAATAAGTCAAGGACCATGATTTGTGCTCGAGATAACGATGCTCGTAATAAACATGGAAATTTATATACAACTAAGAACAAAAAATGATGGGACTTCAAGATCTCATCGAGATAAGCCTAGAGCTCGTGATATCGATGCTCGTAATAACGAAGTTTTACTGTATTAAAATTGAGATCTGTTTCATAGGTTAAAAGTCAGTTTGTTTTTCAACTTATTTGTTTGAAACAAGTGTTTTGTTTTATTTCCATGTCAATTCATATTATCAGACTAAAGGTACTTACTAAATGCTCCTTAATATATTGTTTCAATATTCAGAATATCAAATGACAAAAAATTGATGGCTGATTTAGTTATAAAACTGTTAGACCTTGTTGTTGAGGTCAGGTTTAAAACCTAGACCTGTTTGTGTTTACTGATATACAGTTTAATACAAAAGCTTAATTCTAAAAATGTCTCTTGCAATATATTTTAACATGTTAATTATATTCTGTTATCAATATTTTTACAGTTGTCATTTCAAACACTGGTGCTGTATTAGGTAAATCTAGAAAAAATCATATCCCAAGAACTGGTGATTTTAATGAGGTAAATTTTTGCACTATTTTGTTGTCATACAAAGTCTTGTCTATATATACACTAAACAACTTGTCTCCTCTTAGTATGATGACCTCAAGTTCTGTACATAAAACGTTGTATTTTAGTCATACATTTGCCTTGTAACATAACCCTGCACCCATCTTATTTTTCCATTATACATGTACATAATTGTTATTCATGAATTTATTACACATAATATTAATTAAGTAATCTGTTTAACACACATGCACTTAAAATTGTTTGTATTATGACAATGAGCAGTTATATTATAGACATATTGAAGATAAATAAAGTGAAGTCCGAGTTTAGGGGACACCTGCGAACAAAGGCCAATCCTTAATATGCACTTATTTTATAGACCAAATGAACCTTAAAACAAAGGTGCAGTGTCTGTGGCAAGTGGGTATGGTCTCTGGCTTGTAATCACTAGCCGCTCACAGCTGTGAATTCGAATCTTATTTCGGACCAAATTTCAGATGTGAGGAAGCTGTCTAGCGAGCTTATGGAAGTTATGAGCCTTGGGTTTTCCTCCACTGTTAAAGCTGTAAAGTTACCGTATGACCTTTTCTGTTATACTCCAGCATAAAAAAATTAATGTGACGGCTAATGTGTGTAGCCTTTCAGTCTTTCTATTAGGTGGCCTTTGTTCACAGTTTGGACTGTAAAACCATTCAAAAGTTTATAGAATTGTAAAATTCATTTTTCAGTCAACTTACTACATGGAAGGGAACACCGGCCATAAAGTTTTCCAGACTCAGTTTGGTAGGTATCACTTACAGTATGCTTGGTTAAAGTTTTTTTTATAATTATCAGTCCCCTACCGGTGTTCACTGGATCCCACAATAACACAATAACTGAACAAGGTAGGATGATGAAAGTTGGTATGTGAATAGGTGGCAATGTGAAGATTATGCAGGTCATTTTGTTTTCCCCATGAGTAAAATTGTAGTTACCATGGTAACGGAAATTATAAAAATATCTACAAAAGTACTGATTCTGTCATAACTTTTTCACTGTTCAAGATAGGTGAATGAAATTTGGAGTAATGAGTTAGTAATATCATATTAAATATTTTGTTTTCTCCCAGGGTAACAATTCTGGTCACTGCGGTAATGTTAATAGTAAAGAGCATGTTACAAAATCTTGACACTATAATAACAAACTTTATTCAGGCCATGTGAATGAAATTCTGTATTGATTATTTGATGGTGTTATATTTAATACATGTGTGACAGTTATACAGATTAATTACCATATTTAGTCAATGCGGAACCAGTAGGGGACATGTGTCGCAGACAATATAATGTAATTTATTTCGCACTATTTGGTTGAAGAGCAACTCAGCTGGCACACTGGTACACAGCACACAATGGGTTTCTATAATAGAAAAGAAATTTAAAGAGTACCCCACCCAGGACTTTTAATTATATTGACAGTAATTTATTAATTTGATCATTTGTTTGAGTAAGAATATATTTTAGATGATGAATTTATTTAAATACTCTGTTCCCGGTTTCTTTTCTTTCATTAGCTTTTGCCTCAGATGACACAGGATCCCTGACCTCCGCTGGTTTGTCGACACCAGCATTCTCAACACCACAGCAATTAATCACCCATCTTGATTTTAGTTTCTTTTTACATTTACGACACAGTACTATAACAATAATTATTATAATAGTTGTAGTAGGCTTGGTCATAGACAGATAAAAACAACAGATGAATCTCATGGGTATAATGACGTCAAAAGTTATCATTAACATCATCATCTATGTAAAAACTTAATCAACATACCAAGTTGCTAATTAGGACACTACTGTCCTGGTTTTTAGATAAGATGTTAACGTTTTTGTTTATGTTATCTAGGTTATTTTCAGACACTGTCCCAAGTATAAATGATGATATTTGTCCATTTACTGGTAACAATGAACATTTCGGTCTATTGGAAGTTGATTTAATCGATTTATAGTTGTATGTGTATACAAAACTTGGTTTGTCATATTTGCGATAATAATTGGTCGTACTTCTTAGAATTTTGTCCACTATTGTCAAGTCTTTGTCATTCTAATGTAGAAATACCTCATATGGTGTCAGACTGTGCACAAACGTTATAAACCATTTTGAATTACTGGTCAAAGTGTCCTTATCTTGTGATGAATCACACTTTCACTTATCCTAAAAGATACTGTTTGGCTTATGCATGTAATTATTAAGAAGCTTTTGACTGACATAGTGCTTTCCATAGTCTGAAAACATAAATATTTACAATTTTTCAAAGCTATTCACCTTAAACACAATTATTAAGGATTTTTCAAGACTAGTCACCTTTACCAAATTCACCTATCACAGGTATAATATAAACACCACAATTGAGTTCACAACTAATCAATTTGCATAACACCTTACACAATAAGGAACTTAGTGTTACACATGTTATATAAATTTACCTATCACATCCTCATTTGATAGAAGCCTTTAAAACAATTCTGCCATAGCTTTCAGAAAGTTTTTCATCTTGATCCTTGATCAGTCTTATTTTTAACATGTTAATCATGTGAACCTACAGTTGTTAGAGTTGATCACTTCGACTCTTTCATTACCAGTATTTTATCTAACAACATTGGCTCTTCCTGAGATTCAGTGTCATGATTATCATCATCACTTGACACATAATTCTCGGATTGCTTAATTCGTCATTATCAGATTGATCTCTTGACCTCAATCTCTTTGCAAGTTTCATTAAAGGTGTATCATCCTCATCATCTGTGTTATCTTGCTCATGGCAATACCTTTTTGCAAATTTAGATAGGGATAGATTATCTTCCGAATCTGAGCTTGACTCGGACTCGGACATCGGGGGTTACCACATACTGAGTTCGATTAGTATGTTGTCCTACAACTTTACATTTCTGTGGCATTGGCAATTCAAAATTTGATGCCATCTTGAATTAGAATAGATTCTTGAAATGTCAATTATGCCACTAAATAAATATACCGGTAATACAAATTTATTTGATCATCCTTGTCACCAATGTTATGTTTGTATGGGAGTCTCAAAATTGACAACACTCTAGTTTGGTAGGTCTTTCTATTTGAGTCACCCTGAGTTAGGCTACTGAATCTATTCTAAATTCTACAAGTATCTAAGAGTCATATACACAGCATGCATTATACAGTGGGTGGAGCTTATCAGTCATTGGTCAGCGCTATAGCTCAGTATACATTACACTGGCTGTGTTGACATTGATGATATTTGTTTTTATAATTTCTGTGACATGGTTGAATATAATCTTTTTTTAATTCATTTAATTATTTGGTACGTCACAGGGAAGATAGCCGTAAACATATGTTATGGTCGTCATCATCCACAGAACTGGATGATGTATGGCGTGAATGGAGCCGAGATTGTGTTCAATCCATCTGCTACTGTTGGTGCTCTAAGGTATGTGTTGCAATATGAGTATTTAGTTAGCCTCAGGGATAATCCTGATAATTCACTGTTTTTAACAGTTTAACTAGGGGACCTCTGTGGTCAAGTGGTTATGGTCTCTGACTAGTAATCTCTAGCTCCTCACCACTGTGAGTTCAAATCTTTCCCAGGACCAAACTTCATGTGTGAGGAAGCTGTCCAACTGGCTTAAAGCAGACCTGTTTACTCCTACCATTTCGCCGTAGGTTCTACGGATTTTCATATGAAATTCTGCAATACAGACGGGGAATGAAAAAATACGCATTTTCGTGGAAAAAAATCCACCGAAATCGGTAAAGTGGTTCGTTTTTTAGTCACGGCATTTTTTTTATAACAAAGGGAGGCAACGCGTACTTTACTTAAATGTTAATTAATTCGTGTTGCCTCCCTTTGATTGTAGACGCTTTTACAATCATAGCGCTTTAGACGCTTATTGAAAAACGTTTGCAGGTAACCGGATGCGATGTTAAGTATGGCGTCCATACGAAAGTCAGACGATGAACGTGACGTTGAAAATTTTAGTTATTTGTTATGTGATTTATGAGCAATGTATGCAAATTTGTTAAAAAGTACTGACAGACAATGAAAACTACTGATAAATGGTTGCAAAACTACTGACAGGCTCGGAATGGGGTAAACAGTTCTGCAGAATTTCGGTGCTTCAACCAGGGTCTTTCAAATGAACTATTTGAGTGACCCTGGTTCTACCAGGAGTACCCGTGCGTTATCATTATATACAGTAGAATTTATCAATTCCATGAAATCAGTTTTCAATGCTAATAAAATACACTGCTACCTGACCAAATTGATGATAATATTGGTAAATTGATGTTCTACTTTCAGTGAACCAATGTGGTCCATAGAAGCTAGAAATGCCTCTATAGCTAACAGTTACTTCACATGTGCCATCAACAGAGTAGGCACAGTATGTAGATCATATTTTCCTTAAATTTGATGCTTTAAAAGATAAAAGATACAAATATTTATTTCTAGCTGGTTCAAAATATAACAAAAAACATTAGTTGTGTATAGCTATTTACCAACTAGGCAATGTAATAATAAAGTAAAGTAAACCATGGACAATTAAATGATTTATATATAATACTAATGTAGAGAGAAACCCTCTTGAGTAACACCCTCCCTTCAACAACAGCATGATTTCTCACTGTATGATTTTACCTATTAATTTAACCTCTCTAATGCAGCAACCTCTCAACAACTACAACATAATTTTGCTTCTCCCCTAGGGTGTTTCTTTGGAGAGGTTGCATTGCAATAATTTTACAGGGTCATAGAAATGTTATCATGTATCAGGTAAGCTACTAAAAGTAGAAGGAGAGTCTGATGGTGCAATGAGTATTCTGTCTGTTGTTTTGGAAAAAGTAGCCGGCAAGGATGCTCAAATAGCCTGTTGATTTTTCCGGCTGCCGGTTCATTTCTACACCCCTGATTTTAAATTATATATGTAATACTTTGTTAGTGTTACCTCTGAGTGTTCTTATGAATGGGCTCCTCCTAATCCTATATCTTTAGAGGTCTTTGTTTCCATATAAAAACACAGATAAAACTATTAAATGAAAACAGAATCTTACTGTCACACCCCATTGTTGTGCAAACAAACCTTTTATTAGTATTAGAACTATTTTTTAAAGCACTAGTTGGTTGGCTAGCATGAATAAATGTTTTACCACTAACCCAAATGCTCAGTTTGAGAAAGTTCACTTGCCAAATTGAAGTTTGCTAGCCCTAGGCTTTGGGCTTGGGGATTAGCATGAAGACTGTTTATTTAGTATTGTTGTTCCAGTAATTGACTTCAGTAATACATGTTAGAACATTGTTTGATTTTAGATGTCAAAAACATTCAACTTTAGAATTTAAATAAATCTTAAAAATGTTTTTGATTAACTTCATGTTTTTTAATGTTTTCTTTGACTCTAGACTGTTCTCTGATTCCAGGAATTGTTTCCAAATGAATTTTCATCAGCTGATGGAAAACCAGGTGAGAGATACGCTTTACTTTTTACTTATTATATAAATTAGACTCAAACT
Organism: Lutraria rhynchaena; assembly: GCA_008271625.1. Taxonomy (NCBI): domain Eukaryota; kingdom Metazoa; phylum Mollusca; class Bivalvia; order Venerida; family Mactridae; genus Lutraria; species Lutraria rhynchaena. The sequence continues at coordinate 224,641 of VIBL01000049.1, forward strand.
GAATGTTTGAGTCATTATTTTATCTGACTCTTAAAAAGGCTCCAACTCAGCGTTTGATGCCTTTCAGCTGTAAAATATTTATGGAGATTTTGGGTTAAGTCATCCACCTTAGGTTTAATCTCCCTTTAGCAGATGTTTGGTACTTTGATGTAAATGTCTAAATTAATCTCGGACACAATTTATTGAATAAGAAGATTGAGATCAAATGCTGGTAATCAGTGCAGAGTTATTTTGTACTAAATAATAAAATTGCTGTTGCATGAAAACAGTTGCTATTTAATACTTAAAATGAATTTTTACAAATAGCTATTATGTTCTTAGATCCCTTTCTTGACATTTATTTTTCAGCCCATAAAGATTTTGGACATTTCTATGGTAAGTTTATTTTTGCTATGGTTATACCCCCTGATGTATGGTCTGTTGCTGAGAATAAATATATATATTTATTCTTAATCAGTTCTTTTAGATGCATTGGCTGTTTCAATGTTTAAAATATTAGGACTGGTTATTTAATGTGTATTTGACCATTCAGTTTGTTTGACGAGTATTGAATACTAAAACTGGTTCTTGAGTTCATGAAAAAACAACATTTTTTCTTTAATATTATTTGTTTTGGTAAGGTAAATCCGATCATTTGCATATTCATTTATGACACTTCAAAACAGAAATTAAACAAGAATAGGTATCCACACTTTGATTGTGTCGGACTCTTAATTTGATCCATCAACTATAAAATAATTTTTATAATGCTTCTATTTATATTTAGTTATTTTTTGTAAAATCTGGATGTATTACACATACTGTTAGTTGACTGTTCTCAGTCTAACATTAATTGTTAGCATAATATTAACCCTTTGCCTCATAAGCATATTTCAGGCTCATCCAAATTCAAAGTTAATGTTCAAAATATCAATTTATTTAAGAAAATTTGGTAATTTCTCTCTGACAGAGTGGAAAACATGGTGGCGAAAGAAGCCATTACTTATTTCAAGCAATGGCTTTATTTTACCACAATGTCGTCTGCTGCAGATGCGGGGAAATTCGGTGTTCTGTGGCAAAGGATTCTGATTTTTGGTTAAAAAGGATTCTGTTAGTATATTCCTTAGTACCAGTACTTTTAATGTCTTATTTTCATTTAGAATCAGAACAATTCATATTTGAGATAAGTGGGCATATTTAAGAATATTTTTCTTTTTGTTCTCATTACTCAAAAGAATATACTAGTGCCTTAGTGCCCACTTTGGTAATCATTACCATACTTAATTAAAAGTTGTCCTTCATTCAGTTACAAGGGGAGTAACTCTCTCAGTCTTATAACCTATATTTTATCTAGAGTTATATTGACATGTTCATTATACAATATCATAAGGGTAATATAGTAATAAAAGTGTGTCTTATAATAAGATCAACAAGGGCAACAACTTTGTCATTCATCTCTTGTGTCCGATATATAGTTCACATACTTGCAGGACATGGTAAACTGTACCCATTGAATCTGTCTGCGCACTGCAGCATCGAATGGGAACCAGTTTAAACACAAGATGGAGATGGAAATCTTGCCTATGACTTGTAAGGGGGAACAACTCTTACTAGCTTATTTGAGACCTGATGCACAATACATAGAAAATAATGTTAGTGTCTATTAACAAATCATGAACCTGTCAGGATCATGTCCTAACAACAAATAATGTTATGGCTTACCTGCGTCTGATATGTTTTGATACATAATTATGTATGTATATATTTATAGTTGGTAATAAATGCTTCAGTGTATGTAAATATACTTAGGACATCCTGACCTACCTCGTTTATTGTCAGCCTGCTGTACTGTTGTATTTATTTGTATACAATCATATTAAATCTGCTTCTTAGGTTAAGCATTACAATGAATTTAAAACTTTATGATGGACTGATATTGTAAATAAAGCAAATTGATATAAATTATTGAACTGAATTTTATTACCTTTGTTTTATTAAGATGGGGTTGGGAGAATGATTGTATGTATTGATTTAGATTCAAGAATTACTTACTTGTATTTCTCTGATGTAGAGAATAAGAGGAAACATGTTCAGTCAAACTTGTGTTTTCACCCACCTCCGAATAAAGGCCACCATGTGAATAATGGCTTTCCTTTGAAAAGTTGTCTTCGATTATTTCGAATAAACTGACCTCTGAACAAAGACCTTCTGTTTAATAAAGGCCACATTTTGTTTTCCCAAGCGTGGCCTTTGTTCACAGTTTTGACTGTATATGTGTTTTTTCTCACAAGAGGTTGTGGTTACAAATTTAGAATTTGTTGTTTCATTTCATACTGCCTTTTGAAATGTGTTGTTCTTAGGTTAGAGCCATCTTTTGTGTAGTATCACCATCTTTCTAAAGTGCTGTTGTACACCCATGGGTCATCCAAGTTGTTATTGTATGTTGAAGCACTTTGTCTTTGGTGGAGATGCTCTTGGAATGCTTGGTTTTAGTACAGTCAAACCTGTGTTTGCAGTCACCTCTGAAAAAGGCCACCCTTTGAACTGAGGCCACTCTTAGAAAACAATCATTAATTATTTAGAACAAACCTCCAAATAAAGGCCATCAGTCAATAAAGGTCACATTTTCTTTCCCAAGGGTGGCCTTTGTTCGCAGGTTTGACTGTATGTAAAGCAAAAAAGATGATTTTATTTCAAGCAAACAAATAGGTAAATGATTATCTGTTTGGTTTATTTAAAGACTTGTTCACATGAAATTCCTACATTTCACCCTCAAAATTGCCCAAAACTCTTACGTCTGAAAAAATCCCTACATTATTGAGGACCTGCTCCCGAGGTTATAAACTTAAGTGGCTGAGCTCATATCTCAATTCTGTTCTCAAAGTATTATAGTTGTAATGATAGAGAACATTAATGTATAAATGCATATTCAGGTCAATTATGCTGTCAGAACAATATATCAATTATGTCATTATTGTCTGTGAACATACAAAGATAAGATTTTAGCTTTGAGACCAATCTGAAGTTTTATAACCTTAGGCCTTGGTTGACATCTGTATTCTTTAACAAGGGGTCATGTACGGATCTGTTCTTGTTTCTATTCATGTTTCTCTATCATTCCAGGATCAAGTTATGTAGCTGCTCCTGATGGTAGCAGGACCCCTGTAAGTAGGATTATACTCATAAAATAGTTGTATCTGATCATATAGATAGGACTTGCACAAGTATACAGGAAAATGCTCCGAGGGCTTTTTTTCACGGGTAGGGGAAGGGGCCTTTTTTAAATTTGGTGAAAAAATAACACAGTATTTTTGCAATAGGGGGAAGAAAAAACTTGAAGCAAACTGAATTTTACAGGAAATCTGCATGAATTTAAGGATTTTTCCTATAAACCTATAAACGGCCCTTGCTATAGACAGGGAAAAAAGCCCTGGCTCCAGATTAAGAATTTATAACAAACATTCTTGTCTCCATGTAATATTGTATGTACAAAATTGATATAAGTTGACCATCAATGAATTCTATGATTCTTCACAAAATACAATTACAGTATCCATTAATTAGATATCAAGCCCTTTGTTGTTTTGTTGTAACTGTAAACATGATACAAGGCTTCATATTGAATTAGTGTCCATTAATTAGGTGACGAGCCTTGTTGTTGTTGTTGTTTTGTCTTAACTTGTAAATGTAAACATGATTCTAGGCTTCATACTGAACAACATCCTTAATCTCTTCATTCCATCAAATATACATAGTTAATTTTGTCTCCTAGCAACATTGTCTCTATAGTAGCACTATGTATCTTTCTGAAATAAGTCTTTGACAAAGAAACAGTCAAATGAACCAATGAGGGAAGTAACAGTAAATTATTGATTTCCTTACAGCATACCTATTCATTCTTGCTCAGTTTCTATAAAAACATTGCTCTTTTCAACCACTGTTGTAGAAGCTGATTTTTATGGTTGAAATGAAATGTGACCTTTTAAGGATCAAACTCACAATCTTTAGGTTGAGCATCTCACTTTTTGCTCACAACCCACACACTAAGCTCAACAGGGTGTTTTGATTTTGGGTTTGATTCCTGGATGTGGCGCTGGTTTGGTTAACTTCCTGTTAGTATATAACTGAAGTACTGTTATAAGCAGGTATAAAACTCCTCCAAAAAAACCCCCAAAAACTTCAATTTCTTTATCTACTTCAACTTAATCCACTTTAGTGCTAGTTTTATTAAACTCTGCCATTGAATTTACATTTCATATTTAAATATTTTTTAGTATTATCTTATGAACGCAAGATTTTTTGTATTTAACTTCTTAAACTTCTAAGTAGGTCATTCTGTGGCCAGCAATCCCTTTATAAATGAACATTGACCACTTTATTGATCTAATTTACATTGTCCATACTTGCTGTATAGCCACTATCTTTTGTAGAGAGTTAACTACAATGTAGATCAGTTTACTTGTGACAACAATATGCTCTAGATAGCATTGTATGGATCAGTCCATTTTGTTTTCATCATAAGATGAACTAGTCCTCCATAATGATCTAGATTATTATGACAAAATGTGGACCAATTTTGGCCGAGTCCATATGTATTGACTTTATAGGTAGAGGGCAATAGTTCAGAGACCCATTAAAACAGGTGAAAATTGTCATTGACCTTTCCTGAAGGTTTGTTATAGTGGTTTATAGCTATATATAGTGTAAGAAGTTGTATCTGAAATAGAAATTGCAGACAAAAACAATCTTACAGTCTTAAAAGTTGATAATTATTTTTTGTACTTTAAAGATTCACAATTAGCTCTGCAGGCTGTGAAAGGAATGAATGTGTGATGTTAGAAATTACTGAATGACTGGAAAATAATGGCTGCTGCTAGTTAAAATTGTTATATTTTTTTCATTTAGGTTTTAACATCCACCATCTGTCAGGGTCATTTGGTGACTTTTCAGCTTTAACAGTAGAGGAAGACCACAGGCTTATGTCTAGGTAGAACCACCGACCTTCCGTAACCTGGCTGGACAGCTTCCTTACCTTTGAAATTTGGTTCTTGGTGGGATTCAAACTCACAGCGGTGAGGGGCTAGTAATTGCTAGTCCAAGACAATAACCACTCGTCCACTGAGGCCCCTAAAATTGTTGATTCTGTGTATAAATGTTTTTATATTTATCAGGGGTGTAGAAATGAGCTGGAAACCAGGCAAATTAACCAGCTATTGAGCATTCTCACTGGCTACTTTTATTCCCAACCAATTTGTAGATTTGTCGATATAGTTTATTGAAAAAACAACAACACCTGAATGTATGGAAACAAGAAAAATTGGTACATTCATTAAGTGTTCAGAATCTGTTTTTACATACATGTGTACTTTAAACAATTTTTAAGCTAACATATGGGTAACACAGTTTAAGAGTCATTTACCTGTTTTTGTATATAGTGAGTAGAATATAGGACCAGTCTATTATGATAAACTTTATCATAGTTTACTGTTTGTAATATCAGCCAACTTTCCTGTAATAAACTAAATAACCTCACTCTAAGCTCTTTAATTCAATACTTAGCTGATAAGACTTACAAACTTATGTTCCAAAATTAGGTTTTCAGAAAGGACAAGATTTATATTTAGGTCAGGTGTTCTATTCTTAATGGGCAATTGGTCAATTTTTGGACTGGCACAGTTGGTGGACATGGCTAACTTTGAGACTGAGACCTGCAATGGAGATTTGTTAGACTGGCAACATGGCAGGGCATTGTGATCACCAGCATCATCGTTGTTGTCACCAGCATCATTGTTGTTGTCATTATCAGCATTGTTGTTGTCACCAGCATAATCGTTGTTGTCACCAGCATCATTGTTGTTGTCATTATCAGCATTGTTGTTGTCACCAGCATAAAAGTTGTTGTCACCAGCATCATTGTTGTTATTGTCATCATTCTCAACTTGTCTGCTTATGAGTTGATGAGTTGAATTTAGCGTAAACTTGTGTGTTAGTGTTCATAATGAGTATTACAAGCTTCCCCAAAGAGCAACACTTGTTGGAGTCGGAAAAAAGTGTTGTTCTTTAGAGGGGGTTGTTGTTTGGAGGGATTTGATACATTTGCGACTGTAGATTTTTATTATGTATATGTGTGCCTTTACTGTCGTTTTTTTTACTGTAGTTTATGATGAAATGGCATGAACTTCAATTCAGTATATATTTTTCTGCTATTTTGGGGAAAAAGTTCCCTAAAAAAAATCATGTTGGATTCATTTGATATAATGAGTAAGTTATGGAACCACAAGCACAAAACAGCGTCACATATTAAACTAGAGCTCCACAAACATAAAAGTGTTGCATATTATACATGTTTAACTATGAATATGTTGCACAAATTCAAGCATCTATGTCCAGTAGAAAAACATGTCACAAAATGGAAGTTTTATACTAAAATATAAGCAAAAAATGTGCCGAGGGTTCTAAAAGGATCAAAATTTTATTAAAGCAGATTAGACATTGCTTAGAATAATAATGTAATAATATGAGAAAATAAATGAGACAAGGAACATGAATAATAAGCTCTGTTTCTGAAATTTCCGCTATTTTCCCCTGCCTAGGGGGCCATGCCACCATTCCCCTAACAGTGAAAAAAGCACCGCATGCTATCTGCTATGCCAGTTAAGTTTTCAGACTATTTTTTCAAAGTGCATTATTCATTTAATAAAATGCACTTTTATATAAAAGGTTCTTTTTTGTACTTTTTAAACCCTGGTTGTACTATTGTACTGTAGTGTTCGTGGTTAGGTAATAAAAACAAGTCAGTTACTTGTCCTTTGATACTATAATGTTTCATTGATGTGTTTGGTTTATCTATCAAACATTCTCCTGAAAACACTTTTTCAATTTGTCTACGCATTGTTTGATATAGATTTAGACATTTTCAGGCCAGTAATTGTTTTTTCTTGATAAAATTTCATTTCAGGCCCCAGTTGCACAAAAAATTATTACTTATTATGTCTCTCAAGTTACAACTTCAGTAAGGTAGACAACTCAACTGAGTTAATACATATTTTGAAGCATTTCATGAAAAGACTTCAGTTTTAACTCAGTTGAGCTGAAATTAATTTCTCAGATTTTGATATTTTCATGAAGTAAGCTACCATATCCAGTAACTCTTCAGCAATCTCTGATCTATTTATTTACAATCATTCAAGCGATAACTTGTGTGCACAAATAAGAAACAGTACGGTAACAAGGCATCTGTCAATGGTAAGATTTATTGTTTTCTGTAATAAAAGTACTTTGTTCCCGACTGATTTCATGTTTTACCATCAGTGTAAGAGTACACAACTCTAGAAAAGTGCAAGACAGAAATACCAATATAGCACAACCGTGTCTAAAGTACTCAATAAAACGTCTTCAGCGTGTCAGCTGTTTTAAGACTACAATAATAGTGCATAGATCTGGTGAAATTTAATGATTTCCTCAATGTATCTTGACCTGCTTGTGACATTTCTTCAATGTTAAGATGGCGCCTTTCTTCAATGTTAAGATGACATGGCAGCTAATGAAAAAACTTAAGGGTTGATTTAATGAGTAATAAATTATTGTCCAGCTATCTAAAATCTTGTGATTACTTTTTTTACTAGTTTAAGTGATACCAACCACCAGGGTCATTTAGCGACTTCCTAGCTTAACAGTAGAGGTAGACCAGTGGCATTTACCTGTGTAGAACCACCAACCTTCCATGAGCTTGCTGGACAGCTTCCTCACCTGTGAAATTTGGTCCCAAGCAGGATATGAACTCGCAGCTGTGAGGGACTAGTGTTTGAAGTTAGAGACTATAATGACTTGACCACGGAGACCCTGTAAAAATCATGCTAAAAGGATGAAATAAAAACATGTCAGCTATATCTTAAAGAATTTGGAGTATATTGTATATTGCCAAAGAACCACAAAATCATCTTTTGGGCATCTGGGGGTTCACCCTTTCACTCCCGGAAATTAAGATAAAAGTTTCAAACCTCATGATTTATTCTTTGTCTGTATTTGTTAAGGAAAATCTTCAGATTTCATAGGGATAATTTTTTTGTCTCTGACGGATACTGAAGTACTGTTTAATCTATTTCTCTGTTTCCATTTATTGCCTTCGAAAAAAAAAATTGTGTAAAGTACAATAATATTGTCATTTCGAGGCAATGAAATGAACAGGATGGTTGGAGGGACTTCAGGATTAGAGGTCAATGGAAGAAGTACTTTTGTTGCCCTTAATGGTTAACTGTGATATACAGTCAAATCTCTAGCTCACTGCTGTAAGTTCAAATCCTAACCATGACCAGACAAATTTCACATTTGATGAAGCTGTCCAGCTACTATACGAAAGGTCCGTGGTTCAAGGCGGGGGAGTCCTTCTCCATCAATGAAGCAGGAAATAGGTCACCCTTTAGGGCCCCTTTAGGGAGACAGTGTAAATCACATGCTCACTGTTGGCCTTATTTCATTTGTGCAATGTATTTGTTCCATTACATCAGCATTGTAGTTAAACAGAGACATTTCACATAATGGCTAGAAAAAATAGTGACCCTAAGGGTAGGTTGGCATTTATTTTCAGTATTTGTTTAGTTAACTCTCACCTACTTAGTGTTGGCCCTCTTTCAGCTCTGTAATATGTCTATCACAAACAAACAGTGCTTAGTACCAGAGATTCTTACAGAGCTAGTTAAGTTCTGTTCATGTGATTGAATACTAAATACTAATAGAATTAATCATATAAGAAATATTTTGATTCCTATTATAACCATTTTCATGTTAAAATATTTTGATCATTTCTGTTTCTTTGTCTTGTTGAAGGTCAATTTTGTTCCAATTTATTGATACAACAAAAATTGCTCTGCATTTCGAGACAACATCCTTCCTGCTTGTCCCTGTTTCAGGACGGAGTAATGAACTGCTCTCTTTCTAGGACAACCCCGGCAGCCTTCACAACTAATGGTGTCATTGACCTCTGACCCTGGATTGTCTTGGTCCATTCAGTCCTATGTAATTTGTTTCCTCTGCTGAAATATCATAAATGCTCCTGTTTAAGGAAAACTCATTATTGTACTTTGAGGAGTGTATCTAAGTATGTTGTTTTTCTAATAAAAACCACATTTATTCAACTTTAGCTGGACCACAGCAGTGTATATTGATCACTGAAGTGATAATTGTATGAAGTCAGTTTTAGCCCTCTGCTAAAATGTTTTCTCAACTCCCAGAACATGCTAATAGACTTGACTTGTCAACAATAACCATCCTATGCATATCTATCTCATGCCGAAAGATCTTAAATTGTATGAAGTTTTGCTAGTAATGAAAACCATTTGATGATTTAAATTATGAAAACCAGTCCAAAAATAAAAGTTTGTTTTTATAAGGTTGTCTTTGTATAGATGATGTTTACTTTACCATCAAAGTCTGAATAACAGGCCACCTGTAACTAAAGGCCACCACATGAATAATAGTTCCTCTTGACTGACCAAATTAAACTTCTTATTGAATTGTAGGGCGAGTGTGTATAAACATTTCTTATCTTCCTGGTTTGACCTTTGATTGAAGGCTTGACTATATTTATTGTTTATTTTGCTATGGATTTTTTTTTTTTACTTTTGTAAAGTTGGGAATGTTTTCAGGGAGATATGGTGATTTTATTGGTGGAGATTTAATGTTGGGCTTCAGGTCGAGGGTTCATGGGTTCTGAGTCTGTTTGTAGTGAAAATCTTAAACATATTCACAAACTTTCAGCCATTATAGTATTACTTTTAAGATTTGTCTCCTAGATTTAACTGTGTATATACCTAGTGTGTTTTTTGATGTAAATAAAGTAGTTGAACTCTTCACTCCTACTGTACATCTATAATGATAGACAGTATTTTTATAAACGCACCTTTAATTATCTGAAGTCTAACAAATGATGCCTCTTGTAAACTACATGTATTATATTTACTGTCTAACTTGTGGTAGATTTACTTCTGCCTGTAAAATGAGAAATACCACAAAAATCCCACTTGAAATCTGACAAATCACACGTTTACTTAATCAAGTTCATTATCTAGCTCAAAATAATATCATTGTATTAATCAAGTTCAGAATCTAGGGTATTGGTTAGTTTTAAACTAGTTACTGTCACAATCTAGGAGGAACCCTTTACATTTGTACATTTAGATCATAATTTAGCTCATTGGAACAGTCCACTTGGCATGGAACAGTCCATGTTCCAACTGAATTGTTGGAGAGGTTAAAATCGGGATCATTCGCTATTGTGCCATTGTGCGAATTTACTGAGTGTGGTTTTATCTGGATCAGTTCATTCACATCCAGGGAAGTCATGAATTCATTGGAAGAGTTCATTTTATTATGTTGTAAATATGAATGCCATGATGAAATTTCTAAAACATGCATAGGATGTATGTATTTGTTGAGACCTAGATTGGAATCACTTTAGCAACAATATTTTCATTCTGTAGGTTTAGTAAAATTTCACATACAACTTCAATATTAAGACTATAAAAAATAGTTCTGAATGTTCTAAACCTGTGGTCTTGAAAATGAAGTTTTACTGTTCTTAATTTGGAATAGGGATATTATTTCTTATGATATCATTTGATATGACTGAATGCAATCAGTTCCGAAAATCCTGATCATTTGAAGCTTCTTTAGAATACAGATTACCTGTAAATAGTGACCACTTTGTGTAGAATTATCACTACCTGTAAATAGTGACCACTTTGTGTAGAATTATCACCACCTGTAAATAATGACCACATTGTGTACATACATCACTACCTGTAAATAATGACCACATTGTGTACAATAGTCACTACCTGTAAATAGTGACGACCTTGTAAATTGTGACCACATTGTGTACAATGACCATTACCTGTAAATAGTGACCACATTGTGTACAATAATCACTACCTGTAAATAGTGACGACCTTGTAAATAGTGACCACATTGTGTACATTGTTCATTACCTGTAAATAGTGACCATATTGTGTACAATGACCACTTCATGTAAATAGTGACCATATTGTGTACAATGACCATTTCCTGTAAATATTGACCACCTTGTGTACAATAATCACCAACTGTAAATAGTGACCACCATGTGTACAATAATCACCTACTGTAGATAGTGACCACCTTGTGTACAACAATCACCTACTGTAGATAGTAACCACCTGTTTGTACAATAATCACCTACTGTAAATAGTGACCACTTCGTGTACAATAATCATCTATAGATAATAGTGACCACTTGTGTACAATAATCACCTACTGTAAATAGTGACCACCTTGTGTACAATTATCACCAACTGCAGATAGTGACCACATTGTGTACAATAATCACCAACTGTAAATAGTGACCACCTCGTGTACAATTATCACCAACTGTAAATAGTGACCACCTGTTTGTACAATAATCACCAACTGTAAATAGTGACCACCTCGTGTACAATTATCACCAACTGCAGATAGTGACCACCTTGTGTACAATTATCACCAACTGCAGATAGTGACCACATTGTGTACAATAATCACCTACTGTTAACAGTGACCACATTGTGTACAATGTTCATTTCATGTAAATGGTGACCACCTTGTATACAATGACCACTACTTGTATATAGTGGCCACTTTGTATACAATAGTCACTACCCCTTAGAGTCGCTCGTTTGTATACCAAGTTGTTAATTCATCAGGTTATACAGGGGAGTGATAAGCAGGGCCATCATAGCCCTGTTATACTTTTTGTCTGGTTTATGAAACTATTGGGGTGGTCTAGAAACTATTGGGTTGTTAGATCAACACAAGATAATACTTAAATCTGAATCACGTATTTGCTGAATTGATACATGCAATAATTATAATAAAATGTAATAAAACGATGCAAGAATGATGTAAAAAAAAACAAATTATCATGTTTTCAATTTAGGTCATGCATCAGCAGAAATGTCTACATCACTTCACTTCCACTCTACCTAAATCACCTGAGCTTTATTTAAACCTGTCTATGCAATTTTTCATCCTTAATGTTTACAATGCAATACAATATTATTTATTCAGGTGCACAGTTGCTAAGTCTTTTCAAATAGTCTATGTTTGTGAGTATTATATGGCATGAACAAAAAGTTTGTATCCACATACACTGATTACAACACATTCATAAATGTATACTGATCATTTGTAAAAGCTTCCTCACTATGATAACCAATGGCTGTTTCAAATGGAATCATCCAATAGATAGCAGTTATATTTTGTATGAAATAACTTCCCCCTCCTTTCTCCATATCAAATGGATTCGTCTAATGGCTGTTGCCTTGTCTGGTCGACCAATTTTTGTACCTTGATGTACTGAGTCTTAGCTTTGCGGAGTACATCAAAGTACATGCGCACTTGTAGAGTACATTGTAAGTGCAACATAGGTACAGTTAGGATACTACCACTGGGTTAAAGATTTACTTTGACCCAGTCAGAGTTGAACTGATTATGTTACTGTTTAATTCTTATTTTAGCATTTATCTTAATTCATTCTGAACTTATTAATGTTGTCAGGATTCACTGCTGAAGTGATTAATAGTATGTTTGCTGACCAAGAGAAAATTGTTTACTGAAGAGAGTAAATTTGTTGATAGTTTGTTACCTGAATGTTAACTGTATAGCTGCTTTATTTGCTTAAACTAAAATGTTGTCTAATTTAGACTAATAATACATTGAAATAATGAATCAAAAGTTTGCAAATAAATTGAAGGGTAGGTGAATGGTTCATTTATGTTATTGTTAATATTGATGATAAGGATATTGGGGGTTATCAAAAGGGGGTATAAAATTAGCTACCAATTGGATATAAGGGATTTGAGGATGCAGACTGTTTTACACTGCCGTAAGCTCTCAGTACATGATGATGTTTTTTATTTTTATTCATCAAAAGTTTGGTGTAATTGATGTGGCTGTTTTCCGTTTGTTTTGACAATATTTTTTATAAGATTTCAGCAACACGTTTGTCACAGCCTTGTTTCATGGACTTGACTGAAATAATGTTGTTTTTTTTAATTGAAAATCTTGCTAATGGTATATATTTCAGACATTAACCTTTAAAAGCTTACAATAGATCCCCAATGCAATTAATAAGATACGTTTATTTACCAACAGGGGGTAGCCAGATTTTTAAGTTTACAAAAAATGAATTGATTCTTATGTTTTACAATACTTACAAGCAATCTACTCAAAGAAATCAAGTATTCAGTTTTGGATTTGTATATCAAATATGGTAACCAACCGAGTGGTTCAATTTTTTTCCTGTACTATAAAATAGGGTGAATGTTTAGAAATTAGGCTCAGTGTAGACTGTAACTGTAGCTGCGGATATCATACATAGTTGTTGTTCATCCTTACACAGTCAGGATTGTCACTTATTTCATTAAGCCACTATGGGATTGGGGAAACATTAAACTCATAAAAAAACAAAGCAACATCTTACTAACACCTGAAACAAGGATGGTTGATTATATGTAGTTTTGGGGTCATCCAATATCAGTACATTCCCAATGCTGCTAACTGGTCAGGATTTGACATTTTGACCTTTTATGTATACCACTGTTGAGCATCTAAGTTACATGAACTCATTTGGTACAGGTAGACTGGTTTAGTTTGGGCACACTAAAGCAGGCCCTGAATCTGTGTAAGATTTTAACATTTGATACTGGTTGTCTTTGATGTGTGTTGTCAAGTCTCGTTATTTTATGATTTAAAGAATTATGATTAACGTTGTTTACTTGTACGTTGAGTCAGTGACTTTTGTCACACAAACAGCATCAAACCCAATTTTAAATGCTGTCCAGATTATTTCTGTTATTTTTTGAAAATAAGTTATTTAAATCAGAATTGGAACCAGTAGGTGTGTGGTGGTATCAACTGGTTGATGTATGCATTTTAAAACTCTCCATTTTATTCACTTGTTCAGATGGGATATATCAGGTGAACACCTGTGGTGAACGGGCAGTGTTCACCATAGTTTTGTGCCCTCTGTATGAACAGGTCCCATTCTATCTTCAGTAAACTTGGTAAAAATGTTTAAAGGCATAATATCTTGGTCAAGTTCTATGACCAGCCACTGACACACTTGATATATGAAAATTTAACCAGAAAAAAATGATGAAATATACCTTGTCAGCTCTCTAAATTGAAGAGTTCAAATGTAGTCTTCACCAAACAATTTTGACTGGGGCAATTTTGTGACTGTGGTGCACTCTAGTTTACTGAGGTAATTGGGATTAATAATTTGAATGAATATTGGAATTGTTCAGTGATTATTCAATGATCTTTTTTTCTGCACTCAAATTCTTCCAATCAGAATTCTGACTCCAGACTCAGAAACAATCTAAGTTTTCTGTTCTTAAGAAACTTATTTCAGTAATGTACTTATTATTATTATTATTCGAGTTTTGTGGCCATTAACAATAAATGGTCATAGTTTGGTATTATTTTTATTGTAAACAGGATATAAAAAGTTCAGTTTAAGTACAACACTGGCTTTATTTTTTGTCATTGTTTCCTGTAAGCTAGTGTCTGAAAGTGTGTTTACCCTTTGCTGGAATATAATTATTAAACAAATGTAAACAACAAGTGTTTTAGTTTAGGGGTCATTAACCATTAAGGAGTTCACAACGGCTTCACAATAACAAGTCAGTGTAGTATCTGTATAATAGTGTCCTCTAACAGACCCCACTATTTCACATCCTCTTCAAGAGTATTGCAATGTGCTATAAAATTAATTATCAACATAGTACTGAAGCATGTACTATTGTATCACATTGTGGAGTAACTGTGAACTCTGAACTTTCTGCTGAGGTCTTTGACTTTATTGAACTGCTCATGAAGTCACTCATTCAGTACCAACATGTCAATAACTTCCCTTAGTTGGACTTTTATGTTTATCAGAAATAAGGTTCAAAGGAACATCATTTCTTGTACTTGTATGGTAGCTAATGAACAGTCCAACCTAGTGAACCTTGACCTATGAACTATAGCTTATCAACTTTTAACCTTTGAACTTTTTTCAGGCTGAGTTCTCTTGCTCCTTGCTAACATTGGTTTCACTGATAATGTCTTCACAGAGTTATAACCATATGATGAGTTCCACCATCAGATTAGTCTCATTTTATAGTATCGTTTTTCATTGACTGATGATCAGTCTATCTCTATCAATCTATAATATAGTTGTGACTGCAGACTGACCAATGTAGTTGAATCTGGCTCATAATTAAAGTTTATTTTAAATGATACAAATTTACTCTGCTGCACAAAAAAGTCACCCTCTGGTTATTTTAGCGTGTAAAAATGGATTGTTACTTGTTTTTTAGAACCTACAGCCTGACAGAAACCCGTCACTGTAATATTTGGATTCATCAATTAGATATCTTCCAGAATGTTAAAAAACCCATACATACACACATATATATATATGCAAAATTCTCAAACAAGATCTGTATTGGGTATTAATGCTCCAGCTTGATGTATAATGTTTTCTCACATGTGAAATTTAGTCTCAGATGGGATTCAAACTCACAATTGGTGAGAGGCTAGTGATTTCAAGTCACTCTGCAATTGAGGCCCCTCAATGCAAAATAAATATTCAAATAACAAAATATTATTGTTGGTCATTTATGATTTATTCTTATTCCAGGGTTTGTCCAGGACTAGGGATGGATTACTGATCGCAGAAATGGATCTGAATTTGTGCCGCCAAGTGAGTGATAGATGGAACTTCAGGGTAAGATATGTTGGATGTGGATGAATCAAATTGAAATAACTGAATAGACATACATGGTCTGTTAACAGAGAGCAAACATATCTAAACTTACTGTATCTGTTATAGTAAAACATTAACTCATTCTTCAAAAAAAATCAGATTTTGTCAAGATCATCCTTAAAAAGTTGTTGATTTGCTGTTGTGCAACCAACTCATTAAAAAATGTCTCATCCCCCAAAAAAATGTCACGATTGGACAAAAAAATTCATTCTTTTATTCCAGCACTTTGTTTTCAGTACAAGTATATTCTGTAAATAGCATGAACAAACAATAAAATATTTTTTTAAAAGAAAATTACCTACCTACCCACTGATACTAGTTGGCCGTGCACTGGACTTGTAAAAATTGTTCAAAAACCCAGTTGAAGCAGGTCATACTCTTCTATGGAAATTTGACAAAAATGTTAAATTTTCCTCCACATGTGTAGAACTTGTTGGCTCCTTGTGGAATGGTTAGTTAGTACTGCTTAGTATACAGTCCAGGAAACTGTTTAGGTGAACTGGCGGCCATATATAACTGAAAAACTGTTGAAAAGCGGCATTAAATCCAGTGAAAAATAAATAACTGATATTAGTTTGGATCGTTTCCCACAAACCAACATTGTAGTAAAGATGGCCTTATAAAATTGGAAATATAAAGAATATTTCTTAATACCCAAAAATCTTGTGTGAAAATTATTGGTAATACTCTTGTGATCACTTCCTGCCTTTTGACTTCTTGATATATTCTTGTATTGACTGTGTACTTCATGTATGGACGTAACTAGATTTTATCCTGTGCATGGTTTATTTTAAACCCGCCTGAAAATGGCATCCATGATGTCATTATGATGTTTATAACTTTATTAAAGAAGAATTTCTTACTATAAGTAACTATTATTGTTTTTTTTTGATTCATTGATAAGAAAAACAAATGTATGAATTCAAACTATATTAATGGTGCAAGGGAGACAACCATTATTTCAATACAAGTATCCTCAGTTTTACAGTTTACATCAAATTGTACGAAGATGTGTCACTCTTCAGAATTAATTAGTTCCAGTGACGTACTAGTGTAAGGTCAAGACTTAACTGTTCTTTTACCACAAAAAAGCTGACTAGCATCTAGCCCCAATACGACAGTTAAACATCAAATGTGTTAAACAACATTAATAAGGAACTTGAATTGTGTTCTGTCATTTTATTACTGGTAAATTGATTCAGAGAATGTTTTGTTCCCTATTCTAGATCTTACTTACATAGTAAAAGCTACAGCTTACTTTGTTCACTACAGTTTACTTTCTTCAATGTATGGTTGCTTCTTGAATACTATGTTTTTATAATTTTAGATGACACAACGTCTAGATATGTATGCTGAAGAATTGACTGCCGCTGTGAAACCTGATTATAAACAGGACATTGTGAAAGAAAATTAAGAGGTTAAAGTGGGCAGGTAACATGTTCTGCTGTATAAGTATTATCCATTTCATTAGTAAAAGTTTATTTGAAATATATTGGCAGGACTTTGTTACTTTAGTGCAGCAGGTCATACCCTTCTTTGAAAATTTGATAAAATGTTGATTTTCCTCCATAGGAGAAGTTGCCGGCTCCTTACAGATGGATAAATTAGTACTGGTTAGTATACAGCCCACTGGTTAGGTGAACCAGCTGCTGTATATAACTGAAAAATTGTTAAAAACAGGTGTTAAACCAAGTGAAAAAAGTCAAAGAGACTAGCTTTAAAACTGTATAGTTGTTTCTTCAGCTTGCATTGGTACTAGTTCGTATAGGGACTATGGTGACAAGTGTCACCTGTATCAGAGTTATTGATAGTTTAAGTAGGTCCATCCTGGTGTTGAATGTTTATAACAGTTGATATCAATATAATCATTGGGTATATCTGTTTCATATTCCAGTCTTAAATACGAAGAGGACTTCATAGAAGTGTTGTACAAAGTAATGATTTGTGCATAATTATAATGATATACATTCCACACCTAAGCGGTTAAAATTGTTAGCTTAGATATAGATACATATAAATAGTAACGATAAGTACAACGTATTTTCAAAATTCTGTTGCAAATATATTTTTGCATTTATATATAGATTAGTTCATGTATTCAGTAGACAATATAATTATATATTAACATACAGCTGCTTCTTAAATTATTGCCATTTATTCTATATTTTGTGAGTGATTTTTCTTCCTTATTATATATATTAGTGCTTATATATATATAGCATTTAGCATTAAATTATTATTACTGCTTCTTAATCAGAATTTAGTTACAATGTTTAAACAAGTACTCAGGACTTTTTCTTGTTTTTATGTTAGTGTATTTATAGTGTATTTTGATGTATAGAAAGATGCTGTTTGAGAAATTTACTAGTCTTACTATGTGAGGACAGATTTGATGGCTTTGTACTACTTATAGGAACTTAGGAGGCAAAAAATGCATTGCTGTGTCGAAGCATACTATTCGTTGGATTTCGTTGGATCTTAAATGTTTATTTTTTTATTGCTAGTCAGAAATTATATAAAAAATATATAAATCTGTGTTTTTTTTTCAACTGTACTTTATTCACATGTTAACATACAGTGCTGTCATCATTTGAAGTCAGTATTATTATTCATGTTGTGAATTCACGGTGTTAATTCACAGTAGTTGAATATTATTAATTACGTGCATTTTCTTTCATTTAAAGATTTCAAAGGGAGACTACTGTATTGGCTAAATTTGAAAATGAGTTTTCACCTTTAAGTGAATACCATGTTCAGTAATATACATAATCATTTTGTTACTGGTAAACGTTAGTAATACATCCTTACAGAAGTCTCAGGAACTGAAATTGTGATGATCAGGGGCCCATTTTATAGATATATCTTAGTAAGCAGTTTTAGGACTTAAAAATCTTGCTACTTTGTATTTGTAAACAGGTGTTTTATCCTATAATCAGCTGTTTAAGGTAAATATCTGAAATTTGAATCATAAGCAAAGTTATTAAGTTTAGAATCTGCAGTCTTAGCTTTGGCAAGTCCAATAGACCAACAAGTATTGGAATAAGACAGATGGATTAGTTATGAGTGGATAAGTTATGTCACTTTGTCTGGCACTGTATCATAGGGCCACTTCATTGCACTAATTGCATCTGTTACCAAATAACTTTATGTTGGAGGAAAACACTGTAGACAGGATATATAAGACCCAACATACATAAGACACATTTATGTATTATCATTTATTAAAGACAATCTTTGTCACAATAATTTATGGAAACAAAAAAAAATGCAAATATTTCAACTATATAATCAAAATGAAAATACAAGTAAAAATTACTATCATGATGACAAGAAGTCATTTTAAACTTTTTTGGGGGAGAATGTTCAGTGTTGTTCAAATATTAAAATACTTTTTACAAAATTATTCTATGGATAGCAAGATGCACAGTATTAAAACAAGACAACAGTATCACATGACAATAATGAGCTACTCCTTTGTATGTAAGGTGTCAACTATGTATGCAGTAGATAGGTGTCGACTTATGCATGCAGTACATTGTGTCGACTTTGTGAAATTCGTAAAAAGGTATCCATCTCATTTTTCATTTAAACTTTCAAGAAAACCACAAGAGAATGATAGCTGCCAACATCAAATTCTTGTATCAATGTCTCTCAACAAAATAATCCACTATATTGCAGTTCTTCCAGATCTGCACGTAAAATGGTCAACTACAATGTACAGAAATACAATTGTTCATGAGATGAGAATGTTATACATAAAATGATGATTAAAACAATGACTATTCGTGAGACCAGAATGGTACATGTAGTATATACAAATCCAATGTAACTTGAATGTGAGATTTAGTAAGGTCTGGATCTCCTGTCATCTCTACCACCACCGCCACCCCTAAAATCAAAGATAAAACAGTGTAATATAACACTTAGGGGAAAATAACGAATGATAAGAACAAAATAAACATTTCTACACTTGAGATGCTCTAATAACATTCTTTACTTAAGTAAAAGCAAAAATCCTACTAATTGTATAAAATTACAACTCAAGACAAAATATTGAGTCACTTCTTCCATGATATCACATGAAAGTTTTCCAGCAAAAAAACATCAAATGTCATAAAGGCAACAATAAAATGTCAACTTGTGAAGATCATAGAAGTTGGAGTATAATATTACCTGCCACCACCGTAGCCACCACCACCACGGCCGCCACCTCCACGGCCCCCTCTATCTCCGCCACGTCCACCACCATACCCTCCACGACCTGTGTCCGAAACAACATTTGTACAAATAACAAAATATGATGATTACAAACACATGAAAGAGTGAGTATTAACTATCAAAGAGCACATAAAATTCTTACTTTCAATGAATCAAAATCAAGACTTAAATCAAGTTTATGTAATGTATAAAAATAGACAGGCTCTGGTTGATACATGTTT
Source organism: Lutraria rhynchaena (assembly GCA_008271625.1). Taxonomy (NCBI): domain Eukaryota; kingdom Metazoa; phylum Mollusca; class Bivalvia; order Venerida; family Mactridae; genus Lutraria; species Lutraria rhynchaena. The sequence goes on from VIBL01000049.1 coordinate 244,882, forward strand.
AAGCATGGTTAAAAGTTTTCTGGAACTTCCGTTTTTTCCCAGGTTTGGACCCTACTGGTTTTTATTGTATCCATGGCACCTAATTAAAGATTTCCGTTTTTTTTTTAATTTTCAACTTTTACCCATGATTTAAGACGAGTAAAAACTTGTCTCACCTCCTCTGTCTCTGTCAAATCCACCTCTACCACCACCACCGCGGCTACCACCATAACCTCCACCACCACGTCCTCTACCACCGCCATAACCACCGCGGCCACCACCACCTGAAATCAAACAAACACCTTTTACATATACAAATTTTTCAATTTTGTACTTGATAATAGAAAAGTGAACATATTTCAAATTACTACACTCAATAAATCCTGTACATCTATTAAATACAAAGATGTGTTATACAGTTCATCAGATCACCTGGTTTCATAAAGGTATTTAAACATAACATTTTGAAAGAACAGTCCTTTTTCCAATAGATTTCTTGCCTAAGAAATATCAGCACATAAAGAAAGCAAGTACTCAAAAATGAAGCAATGATTTATTCATCAGCTCCTACATACCATAAGAGTCACCTCCATCACCACCAGCTCCTTCTGGTCTGGGTGAGTTACATAAGTTACAAGAATTTCTCCATCCGAAGTTGTTGTTTCCACATTCTTCACTAGGACAAGTCCAATCTCCTTGACGACTACCACTGTCTCTACCACCTCCTGAACAGTACACAAATAAAATATAAGAAATAGTTCTTAATTTCCTTGCATTTTCAAGATACAGCAGCAAAAGTAAATATATTTAAACCGACGGTTGATTAAAATCATCTCAAAAAGCATAAATAAAATGCTAAACTCTACATCAGTACTCAATGAATAGACATTCCAGGAGAAAAACATTGCCTCATGCTGACCAAGTTCAAAAATTTCGTTTAACGAAGTATTTTACATACCACGGCCACCTCCACCACGTCCACCTCTATCACCACCACGACCACTGCGGTCGCCACCACCTCGACCACCACCACCTCGTCCACCACCAAACTGATTGTTAACTTTCCTTTGAGCAATCTGGACTTTGATGGTATTTCCTTGAAATTCTTTTTCTGTAAAACAAATTAGTAGATAACTTAACAAGTTGATCAATTTTTTCCCTGGGGGTTAAACATCACACCAACCATCACACCATCATTTGGGTACTTTCCAGCTTTAATGTTGGAGGAAGACCCCAGTTGTACACATGGGCGTTAACACTGACCTGCTGTAAGCTAACTGGAGAACAGCCTCACATAATTAAGAAAATTGTCCAGTCATAAGTGGAATACATTAGGTAAATACTTGTTAACTGACATTTTATGTATTGGTATATATTTTTTCTGACACTTATCTTCTCCAACTTACCACTGAACCAGTTGATAGCAGCCTTTGCTGTTTCTGGGTCATCATAAGTAACAGTAGCTTCACCCTTTGGTCTTCCTGTCATTTTATCCTTGTATATCCATACTTTAGGTTTGCCTGTCTTTTTATCAATCTACGAATAAGACAAAATTAAGTAAGCATTACATACAAATAAACTGTCAAGATGAACAGTCAACCGAATCTTGCAGCTGTACACAATTATCTTCCTTACCTTTCGAAAAAGTTATTCCAGTCAAATGTAGAAGTCTGTTAATCTAACTTAAGTTTTACTGTCGGGTTTAAGTAATTTTCATTAGGAATTGCAGAAGACCAAGAAGGCAATGACCTGAGTTACAAAGTTCCACCTGATTGGTAGAATTTACTATTTCAGTAGTCTATCTCAGTAAATGACTAGAACAGACAAATGGATGATGTCAAAAACATTAGAAAGTCGCTGAAGACAAACATAGTTTACCTTGATGACACCAATGCTACCAAAGTGAGCAAGAAGATCTTCCTCTACAATGCTTTCACCAAGACCAGTGATGAATACAGTGTCCGGGGTCTCCTGGAGTTCACGATCACCACCCCATCCTCCTCCGCCTCCACCACCAGAGCTTCCTGCAATATATATAATATCTATATAAATTCTGCAGAGATGGAACATTCATTACAAACACAAAACTCCATGTCATTAATCTTAATTAACCAAACAAGACTGTTCTTTTCCAAAAAGATTAAGTACGCTTTATGGGCATAATTTCTAAATCTTTCCAAAAATCAGGTATATTTTTACACATAGGACTAAATTAAGAATTTACATGAACAACAGCAGCTTTTTTATATATTTTTTTGAAAACTAAACCTGACATGGAATCTTGTGTGAGAACTAATACAGTTTTATTCTGGATTATGCTTAGATTTACAGAAAAAAAGAAAATTTTACATCAGATTAAAATATACCTAAATTTTGGGGTAAATACAGGGGTTTTATCGATTTACAGAGATGGTATTTTCAATTTACCATCTTCATATAAATACCACTTAATACTTATTTAATAGGGTTATTATACACACATCTTTTGATAACTTTTCATTTCTCTTTTTCACCCACATTTTTTATGTTTTACAAGCACCAGCCTTCAACATAACAGATTGTTACTGGTGTACTATGTACATGCATAGTTAATACTTTCTACTAAATGTACCAATACCATTGAGCATTTTTTGTGACCTCACCATAGATCAATATACAAACATATCTTGTTGTATTCTCTAGCACAAACTGTGACAAAGTACCACCAACATATGTCCAATACTTATGGACAAACACTTCAAATTTTTTCTCAACACACTACTCGTTATTTCTTTCTTTAATTCAGCAGTTTTCATCTAAATATAATCCATTTCTTGTACACCAATACTATCATAACATTATCAAACATTGTTTGAACATTTTATGTACTAATCCTTCCATTGTTTGGGAGGAAATCTCTTTCTAGACCACCTAGAAACCATTTGTTTACTTATATTTGTTCTTGTCTAACGACTAATACCACTAGGGCTGCAATTTGCGCAGCTTTAAAACATAATAATAATTGTGAACCAATTTTCTCATTTTGTAGAACAATCATATACATAGCCATGTATCAAATATCATTAGTTACTGTTGTATACATTGGAACGACTTTATGTCAAAAACTTTTGATGTTATTATGTGGATTTCTACAAGCTTGCTCTTGTCTTGAATTCTAATATTCATTAATTCTTCAGTCAAATTACACCAGGACAAACATACTTCCATTTTGCAGATGCAAAGGCCAGTTTCATTAAGGAATGTTTTAGTGTAATAGGCAGTCTATGATACTATCTCATTGCCTTCCTCAAATGATAGGATAAGATGTATACACTCCATGTCTCTTCAATGTAATGGGTCATTCCATTGGCTCTCTTTAAATGATCAAAGCAAGATAAAACAGGCAGTTCCATTGGTTCTCTTTAAATGATCCAAGTTAGATGTAACGGGCAGTTCCATTGACTGTTTTTAAATGATCCAAGTATGGTGTAACAGGCAGTTCCATTGGTTCTCTATAAATGATCCATGTAAGATGTAACAGACAGTTCCTTTGGCTCTCCTTGCATGATCCAAGTAAGATGTAACAGGCAGCTCCATTGGCTGTCCTTAAATGTTCGAAGTAAGATGCAACAAGCAGTTCCATTGGCTCTGATCTAATGAGCAATTGATTGTTTGACAAATGGCATCTTTCATTTTCAAAAGTAAAATAAAAAACAATATTTTTTTCAAATGAGAATCCTCTTCTTATATCCTGTAGATTTTATACAACTCAATACCAATCCATTATAATCTGAACTCTATATCAAGATGTCTCAATATGCTCCTAATTTGTAATTTGTGATCTTCCACTGTACCCAATATTCTCATACATTCAAACACCAGTTTCTATCACCACCCATTTGCCTTATCAAGAGCCAATAAATACGGCTTCACTTCAGTTTTAAATTTTACTGATCAATATAAGGGTTAAAAAAAATGTACAAGATATTTAATGGGAATTCAGACAAATGGCAAATAAATGTAGTAAACACAACAAAGAGTGTGTGATGTAACAAAGTCACGCCCATTGTGGGTACATGACATGAACTTACCACCCCCAAATTTGTTGAAACCTCCTCTACCACCACTGTAAGATATAGTCAAGTAATTAGTTACAGACAACAAACCATCTCCATTGTCCACCCTAAATTACTAAGTTGCAAGCAATTTCATTGGCTCTTATTACACATGGGAGAGAATTTCATAGGTAAATGTGAACTTACAATGTCAGGACAATAACTGCAATTTAAATTATGAAACGAGCTTTTTCATTGGCCCCTAACGAGTTGTATTATTGTACCCTATTTTACTTAAGTTGCAGTACTTTGAGGCTTAGCTGCTAAACAAGACTGAAAAAAAACAATGGTAACTAAAATTGAACATTCAAGGCTTCTGCATAATGTAGCAACCTTAAGCTCATCAGGCAAATTTTTCATTCAGACAAGTTCAAAGTTCATAAAAATATGAAAATTGATTACATTCGATTTGAGCCATATTAAAAAACATCTATAACTTAAATAAAGAATGTATTAAAAAGGCCATGAAAATGTCTGTTAATAACATTTGATCTTATAACACAGTGGACAAGAAGATGGGATGTATAATGTCTAGTAACTATGAACCACACACAAGTCGACCAGCTTCTTTTCTTGTATCTTCTAGTAGTTAACACATTATCATCATGGTATTGTAGTGAGTAGAGGTACACCAGTATAATGCCTGTATCTAACACAGGCAACTAAACCACCCAGAATGTATGTTACACTTTATACCAAATTGTTTGACATAATTCAATTTTTCATTGTTTAAGTAATTTAGCACAAACGATTTTAAGACCCATACTTTTCCCGTGGCTTTAAGTTTGATATCACATGTACCTGATATCATAATATCACTTTAATGTAACCTTTAGTGGCTCTGGTACAGTCAGGTACACACATTAATTACAGACCATTCTTTTACTTGTACAAGTACATTTAAGTATTAAATACACAAAATATAGACCTATGCCATCCATTACTGTAACAAGATACACTCATTTCACAGAGGTATTGCAGGATATAGATTTCAATAGTAATGTTAATTGGTTTCCTACAAAATGAATTCTTTTCATCCTAATAGGCCACCATTTTACTTAGTGTTCAAACAAAGCACAAAATTCCCTCAGATGCAGCATGTATATTCTGCAACCTTTGTCAGAAATTCTAATATCATAAAAATAAAGAATTTTAGAATGAATCTATTTACATTACATATAAACAATCCAGCACTTGTAGCTATTTCCCAGATTATCTATATTATGAACAAATAGTAGGATTTTACCACAAATGGGATTTGACCCCCATGACCATGGTATCAAATGCAATGGCTTGAACTCAAGGACATCCTACCTCCCATTATAACATACAATTCTTTAAATATTAGTTCTAAAATAAAATCAGATTTTTTCCTACAAAATAGCCATGTAATGTTCAACATAAATAATTATATCATCTAATATTTAATATTACAGTCCAATATTCCCATGTTTTTGTGTAAGTTACTTAGTACCACCACACTGTCACAACATACCTAACCCGCTGACCAGAGCCACATAATGAGTTTTCTCATATTTCATTCAAATCATAGTTATTACACTTTACTGACAAAATATTTTACATTTTATACATAAATAATGAACTAAACCCTAAGGACTCACTGGGCACTTGTTTGTTAAACCAACAATTTATATTGTTTATCATCAATACATATATTTCACCATTGATTTCACTAATTCTACTTAACTCCTTTTATTTTTCAAATTCAATACTTACCCACTAATTGACCTTATAGTCATATTTATCAGTCTTTACATGTTACTCAATTTATATGTCTCATATTTATAATCATATCTTGCAAGACACTCATTTCAATTCAAGTTTCAACTCAACTGTCAAATCAATAAGCTATTATATTTCTAATTAAGCATTTATTCAAAGTAAACCCTCTAAGAGTATTGCTGTTTATTTCTGATTTAGAAAACAAATCTTCCTTCTTGACCAGCAATTATCTTTCTAAACCACAAACCATTAAACTTTGCAATTTACTTTAAATTAACAACTATAGCCTATCACATAAGTCAGCTTTTAACATTCAATTCAACAAGACATTAACTTTCTAATCAACAAGGCATTTCATTTATTATTTACCAATAATTAACTTTTAATGAACTTTTCGTTAACCAGTCTTCATTAAACAGCCAATCATTTATCTATACATCATTACATGTCATCAAAATAAGTATGTTTCTTCAATTGAAAACTAGAACATTCATATATGATTCATTAAGCAGTCTACTTTTAAATCCACATATTTTTATATCTTTCTAGATCTTAACTTAAATATACAAAAAAAAACACAAAAAAGCCCACAAAAATACATAGAAAGAAAATAGTTTAAATTAATGATGAATTTTCAATAAATATTAAAACAGACTTCATCAAGAGTTAAAAATTGGTCTGAAGAAGTATACACGTTGTTAGGTAATATGAAACATGTAACATAGTTCAAACACAACTGGACTAAGAGAAATTCACAGATCAACCAATATTGTATCAAGTAATTTACTGTTTATTGCTAGTAATTTGAAATGAGTACTTCTCCCATTTATGATAACCTTCACATAACCATAGCATTAAAAGGTTATTTTGATTTTTAAGAGTTTCAAAAAAAAAATACTAGGTCATCAACATTCTTCTAGACCAGACATACAATATGATCAGATATCTAAGACTAAGAGATTAGCACATATTTTCATTGGTGACCAACATTTATATCAAGATTGTCCAGTGAGTCCAAAGTAAGAGACACCATTTTGATGTTTTGTTTATTGTTACATATTTAAATCTTAAACCAATTTCTACCCCGTGTATACAATGGTTTAATACCACAAGAGGTCACAAAACCTCTTATACTCGCTTACACCTGTCAGAAATAAAAGACTAAAAACACAGGGGTTAGAGTTCATACAATGAAAATAATATCAAAGTAAGTTGTGTTTACATGAACTGAATTTCAAAGCACTATAACAGACCAATATTCATTTTAGTATACACCAGACACACATTGTATCTCACTCTTGTTTCATCTTTTGTGGAGCTACTCTTTTTTAAATATTTTTTTTCAACCTCAATAGCAGGAAACATAAATGAATGACTTACACTTAAGAACCCAATGAATGTAATTCACTTATTTCTAAAAGAATGGAGTACCCTGCCAAATCTAACCAATACTGTTTCCTGTAACATATTATGATTGTATATGATGTTCATTAATAAAAGATTCTTACCCGCCACCACCACCACCATATCCACCTCGGGAACCACCATCTCTACTACCACCTGCAGGGATAACAAAATCAAAATAGATAGGACAAAACAACAAAAGAAAATTGTCAATACTTCACAAAGCACCTAAAGTCACCTGGTTGATGAATGATAGGTAATGGAAAGTGTTCTAGTTACAACTGACAACATAACAATATACTATAACTCTATGCTATTAATTAAGCTTTTCCTGGTCAACCATGTAGCTTATGCAATCTACAATTAGGAAACTGCTGGGTTTCCATTGCGGGGGTATATGATTATCATTTATGTCTGTGAGTATCTATTCACGCCAATAATTTCAGTTCAGTTGAACATTTCATCAAAGACTGGCACACACATAACACTAATCAGTGAATGTTACAGTAACTTACCTCCATATCCACCACTTCCACCACCACCACCACCTCGTCCACCACCACCGTAACCACCCTGGCTACCATAACTACTGCTCTGATTGCCGTAGCCTCCAGACTGACTTTGGCTTCCGTAACCTCCAGAACTGCCACCACCAGAAGCCTGACCACCATATCCACTGGAACCACCGCTCTGTTGGTCATAACCACCTTGTCCACTGCCATATGAACTCTGCTGAGACTGCTGTCCACCAGCTCCTTGGCCATAATTCCCTACAAAACAATCAATAGAAAATGTTTAACTAGAGTTAATAGTCACAATACCCATAACCCTTTTTGATTGATTCTTTCCAGTAATTCTTGGCAGACGACCTCAAGTTCAAACAATCTACAATTCATACATGAATGAGTATAGATGATTAACTGCTAACATATTACAATGCAGCACAAAATATTCACAAATATTCAGTGCAAATAAGATATGATTGTTAAAATTTGGATTAAAAGTCTTATGCTACACAAGCATGTTTTTGAAACACTTTCTACAACAAAAACATACTATTGAACAGAAAAACCTACATGGAAAACAAAATAACCTAACCAATCACCTTAATAAACAGTAACGAAACAAACCCCCTCTTGTTTCATTTCTCTAATTCTTGTTACTCTACTTAAGAGAATGACAAACAAGGCAAAGCTTAGATATATGTTAGTAAAGACACATGATAATTTCTTTGAGTGATTCTTTAAAAGAATCCTTGTACTACAAAAATCAAATTTGAATGAAGAGACAAGCATCAAATTAAACAAAAGCTACAACAGACAGAACTTTGAAAGCAGGGCATATGCAAAACTACAGCTTTAATCAAGCCAAAAGTGCAAAAAAAAAGAAACCATACTCAATACTGAAATGATTTACATTCGACTAAGCTAATAATCTAGAAGTAAAAGACTCAAAAATAGGAGCAGAGAAACAAAAAAAGAAACTCATGATAATCAGACACAATACATCAATTTGCAGTTTTAACAAATGAACAAAAGAATCATATTCATTCATTATACAATCATTCATGGGAACACTATTTGAGGAAGTTGGCACACTAGATGTTAGTACAAAGAACCACAATACTGGAAAATGTCTGGATCACACATCTGCTACATGGTTACCTGAATGACTATAAGACTGATTGTAACCAGATTGTCCTTGCCCTTGACTGACAGCATAACCAGCTGTAATTCACAGTAAATAAAATGAATGAACACCCACACCATCAAGTTTAAGTGTTAAAAATAATATATAACATCTTCCATCAATACTGAGACAGGATGCTTGTATATATTTAACCACTTGATCTATGAGAGTATAAGCTGTTAAAATCTAAAAAAGAGCAACCATTAAACTAAAAAATGTGCAGAAAAACAAAAAAAATCAAAACTGAAGAACCAACAAAGATTTCAGATTTTTCATCGAATTTTTCCATTTTTAACATTCAAACTTAGAGATTTTATCAATAGACCAGTAACAAGTACATTATCACATACATCTGTAACTTCAAACATAGAGATATGATAATGCAAACTTTCAAAATTAATACTAGAAGACTAAACAAAATCAGGAAAACTTCAACATACTTTGTTGATCACAGTTTACAGAACTACTACATAAAATTGGTAACAATAGTTCTTTGAAACATAGTTCTTTTATGGCAGCATGTGCAAAATTACAAATTTCAGCTTGAATTGAATGACAAGCAATGATAATAAACTGACTTTGAAAATATTGTCGAGGCGGTTCTCAGAAAGTCTTTTCAATCAATCAGACCCTGAGAAAGGTGTACTGGTGTAGCTTTATTTCAATTAGCATTAACATGTCACCAAAAGTTTACAAGCCGTACTGCATTTTGGACCTTTGTCAATCAAATGTAAACGTATGCAAGGGCAATTCCATACAGTAAGGCTATATGTTTGATACCTAACGTGTCAGTGATAAATCTTGAACTTCCGATGTGCAACAATGTTATATAAGCTAAGATTATCAACATGCCACACTTTAAAAGCAGAAACAAGACAAACATAATTTACAACAGTAAGCACAAAGCACAGAGAATGATACATGCATTGATTTCATAATTCACCCGTGGCAAAATTCATGCTAGTTGCTGATGAATACTTGGCATTAACATATACATGTTATAATAATGCATTCACTTGCATCATGAAGTTATAGTGACAGTGGGTTAATGTCGCAGCTACAGCTTTGATCATTTGGCAACTTTTCCGGCTTTAATGGTGGAAAATGACTTCAGGTGTACACCTGACTAGTCTTCCACAAGCAAGCAAGACAGCTTCCTCATATATGAAATTAGGTCCTGGTTGGAATTCAAAAACTCACAGGTTTGAGGACCTAGTCAAAGACCATAACCTCTCACTCACTGAGGTCAATAGACAGCTTAAGCACAAAAATTAACTGACAGCAGCAGCCGATGAAAAAAAGCTTACACTAACGAAAACACATGAGTGACAAAAAATATTTTTAGGAATTGTTTGCAAAAATAAAAGTTCAAAGAAACAATTTAAATCGTATTTGAATGTTTAAAACACTGAACAAGACCTAGACAAATAGTTTACAATGAAAATTCCAACAACTAAGTATTCTAACACTTGCAGCTTCACTAAATAATGCATTGTCAAAAAAACAAATACCAACAAACATGTGTCAGATGTACCTTGAGTCGGCTGTTGACTGTAACTTTGAGACGACTGTTGCTGGCTGTATCCACTTTGGTCGTAAGAACCATACGAGCCATAAGCTTGTGCACCAGATTGGCCTAGAAAGTCATGACTTCATACTTTAGACTATAAATGTCTACACAAAGCTATTGTAAAGCACATGGGATGCTTTGAACATATGAATATATATATATGTATATATCTGTTTTTTGAACCAAAACTACTCTTCTAAAACCAGTGTAAACAAATGTATTTACTCAACAAATATGATACATCCACTTAAAAAAAATAATTTCAATCACTGATGAGATAAAAAAAATGTAGTTCAACCATAGATAGAAAATATCAGCAACTATGCGACCAGAATTTATCAAATTTTAAGTTTTACAATTTTTAATTTTAACACTACAATCTTAATTGGTTTACACTGGCTGGGCATGTTTTATTAAAACACTGAAGAGAGAATTTTAGGATTCAATATCCTCACATTATTATGCAGTACAAACTAAACAGAAAACTAGAACACAAGCAGGAAGTTAGAAAATAAGTATTGGATGGCTTAACTTTCTGAGACCACAAGTTCTCACTCCTCACCTAAACCAGCATGCTTGCTAACACTCCAACAAAATTCCATAAATTGTTCTAACCCATATCTTTATTTTAGAAATACTTTTTTATATGACATCAAAAAAATCAGACACACTTGAAAGTTAAAGTAATCTGCTTCAGAAATGTTCGATGATGGATCAAAGTGAGAACTTTCAACAACTAGCGGCTAAATATAAAGCAAGCAGTTTGTAATTTACCTTGTGACTGTTGACTATACTGGCCTTGTTGTGCAGCTTGACCTTGACCTGACTGTTGATAAGACTGGTCATAGCTTCCATATCCAGCTACTTGCTGACCAGTAGAGTATCCACCAGCAGCAGTAGGCTGTCCAGCCTAAATAATGAAGATGTAAATACCGATTACTTTCCATCTACACAAAAATGTACTTTCAAATTTAACGACAAGAGGGGTAAATGGATTAATGTAGTAATAACATGTATAGTGTATAATATTAATTGATAACACCATGTTTGCAAAATTTGTTAATATTACCTACTTACTCCTAGTCCTATACTCAATGAAAACTATGTCAATTTGAGCATGCCCCAATAATAACAAGACATAATATCAATAATAACTTCTAAATTTAAAAAAAATGAGACAAAATATTTACTGTAGCTGATCCATAAGCAGCAGCTCCCTGCTGTTGACTGTAACCTGAGGTATCTTGTGTAGAGCCATATGCTCCACCATAATTATACCTGCAATTTAACAAAATGGACAGTTGTTACTTCCAATTTAATTCATAAGAAAATACAAGAAAATCAACCAGTGGATACAAAAAATTAAAGCTATGTCTGTATTGTATTTTATCCCTTTTTTCCAAAAAGATTTTACTGAACTAAAATACATTTGGAGTATTTTCTAACATATTTGGTAAGTCAGCATATGTTGAAAATCTTGTATAGAAATGTACTTCTGTACATTCAATCGGACTAATTCAAAATAAATCATCATTTTGAACCTTACCCAGCTTGTCCACTTGTTTGATACTGTGCAGCATATTCTAAAATTGACAAAAAAAATATTACAAAATATACTAACATGCTTATCAGTTAAGTATAAATATAAATATGTAAATTATCAAATTTCTGAATGGCAGAAAGGTATCAGAATTTCGTAAGCCACAAATAAGCAAATTTGCTACTGAATGAAAGAATATTTCTTGAGTTAATCAAGTTATAATGTGTGAGTAATATTTGAACACATCAGTCAACAAGATTCGTCTTTGGATTGAAAATGTTTGCTTAAAAATTGGAAAAAATGGTTACAATTTCATCTTGGAAAGGATCTATTTCCTGGTTTCTGATAAAAAGTGTAAAAAACACCGATACTTCACAACATATTTTACATTTAGGAACAGGACGTAAGTTCAAGATCGCCAAAAGGAATAAACTGTAGAACATGGTCATCATGAAATTAAATCATTAGAAATCGAACGGACACTACATTCCCAAACATTCAGTGATCAGAATGTCCCAGTTATTGTATGCTATTGTACAGTAAAATACTTCAGACATAATAAACTTGTATCTCCATTAATACTTTCGTTGCTAGCAAAGTAATCTGGTCAAATATCGTGACAGAACATTGAAATCCACCGTTTTTATCTAGATTTTGTAGAAAAATTAACGCCGACAAGGCTCGCCTTTTCTACCTTGATATTTATCATTATGTGACTTTATTATTCCACTTATGTCACGCAAAATTTTTACTTATAGATAACTGAATAAGAATAGTTTATACATTTGGGTAATTACGTCGCAATAGAAAGAATAATGAGGATTTTTTGAAAATTTAAAAGAGTACACACGTTGGTCCGCCATGTTTTCCTGTTCGCGTCACCGCTCGTCACGTGATCTATGGATGAACAAAGCGCGGCGTTCCCAAGTGAGCAAATTAAAGTACTAAAAGCACCACACACAAACAAAAAGTGATAAGATTTTTCGTTCATTCGTTGTTTGGTCCAGACTGCAATGGAAGTCTTCGATACATAATGTATGCAGCAATAACTTAGCAGTTTTAAGTGAAAACTACAGCGCGCTAACGTTGATCATGAAATGAAACGGAATTTAGAGATATTTTTTAGAGACTCCAATAATTTTTGACTAACTACTAACATCGATGTAAAGTCTTTTATTTTACACAGTATTGTTGAATTGGTATACAAATGCACGCATTATTAAATTTAACAGCAATGTGTTCAGTAAAACTACAGTATTTTTAAACAAATAGAAAAGATAAAAAGGTGATGCCAAATAAGTTTTCTTTCACTAGTTTGTAGTAGTAAAGTTGTTACCAAATTATATTGATCAGTGCGGTATTTCTGTAGATAGATAGATCTGGAAGTAGAGGATTTAGCATTAAAATAATCTTCGTATAATTCTCATGATGAAAACAGTATGTTCAATACTTTTTGAACCCATGGTCGCATGGTAAACATAATTGACTATCAGTTCTAAGTGTAATCAGCGATGCGCATGATCATAACACCAGTTTGAAAAGTGAAAATACAAATCTGGTCAAAATTGGCGCCTAAGTCGAAAGCTAAAGGGGCGAGACCTTTATTAGACCTACCCAGTGTCAGTCTACACGATAGGAACAATTTACGAAGTGACATTAAGTAATCTAGATCTGAATTCTGTTTAACATTCAACTAGATCTGTACCATTGCATCATCTGTTTTTCCCGGATCTCAAGCAGCAAGAAGGATTAATCCTCCCCATCCCCTGTGTGCGTAACATTCATTCAAAGCGGACTACACCTCTAACATATGACTAAAACGAATTCGGGACAACTAATTACCAAAAATAATTAATAGCTGTACTTAGTATCTTCGAATAAAAGTAATTATTTTTGTCCATTGTTTTAAAATAATCGTATGAGTAATTATTGAGTAAAACAAAAACTGGTGCTTAACAATAGATTTTCAATTAATTGTTTTTAATTATTTTTCTATTTTGTCCTTCAAAATGTTAAACAAATGAAGGAAGTCAAAACCACATTCGGCACATCTCGATCGAGGTGCGGAATCGACCGAGGTATTCCGAGTGGTTAAATCCAATCTGGCTGTACGTGGCTATCGTCGCATATTTTCTTTTCATATGAGACAAAACGACTAGAACAACAATAAAATGTTGCTATGTACGTGTTGTTTATAATCAACTAACGGTATTGGTTGCTAGAGTGTGTATATTCCGTTTAATTATAAATATTGTTCTTATCTTTCGTAATACTTGTATAATCGAATATCAATAAAGAGAAAAGTAAAAATTGTCGTATGTCCAGGTGAATGGACGATTATAAATTCAACGATGACAAAAACTAATTTTAAAAGTGACATTGATAATTGGTCGTATACATGTAGCAATGACTTTACATACATGTTATGTATAGTCTCTGCATGGAATAAAATTTTAATAATGGTAATTAATTCATAAGGTTGAAAATAATGGTAATGGTTGATAATCAATATTAACGTAATTAAACCTAAATATTGATCAGAATTCGCTTTTATTCTCTAGAGATGTTTTACCAATAAAGTTTGCAAACCTCACCATAAATTTGTTGATGATATCAATTTGCAATTGTTAAACATACATTAATTTTAGCTATAATTAAGTTCATCAAAGACCTGTATAGTATAGGTTTTTTTATCATACGTACGTACGTACGTAAGTACACGTATACAAAAAATACATATTAATTGTTTGATTCGTGAATGATAGGTGTTATTTACATTTACATACAATGTAAATTTGCATACAACATGCATGTTATTTACTGCATACATTCCAGCGAGGTATCTAGGAAGCATTAGGTAATTAGTTTAATTTGCGAAGGTGGGGGTGTTTTATATGTGTTTTTCAGGGACTCCTTTTCTAATCTATACTGCATTCCTTATAAATGCAACATTTCAATAAAATCGAAATCTATTGAGTAAAAGGTGCTCGCATTTAAAATATTTTTCTTGTAAATATTTCGAGTCTTTATAGACTAATACAAAAATCGACTGTTAAGAAAAGATCGAGGACTTCGGGACAAAAATCGTTTCGGAATTATATTCGCATTTTGTGAAAAAGATAATACCGTTTCGCAGAGATCACTCTGCGCATGCTCAATGAGGACATTCCCGGATGTACGCATGCGCATTTCTCGGTCGGACATTTTGCGCCAAGTTTCCTGGAGAAATAACTCTGAAACTACAAAAGTTGGTCCCATACACGATCAGTTCATCATGCAAATATTTGACAGTCCAAGCGCAGTGGCGCCTTAAATTTGACATAGTGTGCTTCCATTCTTACCGTGATAAAATTATCTACAAGTGCAAAAACACTGTTTGGATTGGATGTAGTTAAGCATTGAAAGTCTATTTTTACCAGATAATAGAAGTTCGCTAAATAAAGAAAAATGGCATCTTGCGAGTATGATTTGGACTCGTCTGGAGGTTTGATGGACGTAAGTTTTACACTGGCTATTCACTTTTGTTCATCGTGTCATTGCTTTGTTTTCCGTCCGAAAGTTATTGCAAATTCACCGTTTAAATCCCTCGCAGTTTTTCCGATCGTAATACAAGTGGCGGCCATGTTGTTTTAACAATATTTTGGAAGCGTTTTTCATTATATTTGAAACATTTTGAATACATTTTTATGAGCTTTTACAGCAAAGCATAAAATAAGTTCTAAAGTTGATATCATTTTCTCTCATTTTTTGCATGTTCATTCAGTGAGTGTATTAAAAAACATTTCATTTTTCTAGCTATTTCAAGTTGCCCTACACATGTCTTCACTTCATGAAAGACTAAAATTCATCTGACTTTCGGTATGAATTGACGACATTACTGGCTGTATATGAATTCACTTACTATTCCATCTTGTTATAGGCTTGCATAACAGGGCTTGTTGCTTACAGCCATATTGAGGAAAATGATTTAAGCTGTATTGTCTGAATTTTTATGCTGATTCTTTCTAATTGACATGTTGCGTTCATATTGGAAGTATATTTATTTACCTATATCTTGTAATCTAACATCTTTTAAATTGCAGGAGATCCAAAGACTTATAGCACCACCTATCAGTGAAGATGCAGCAAGAAGACAGAGACGTGGACCTAAGGAATTCAAGAAACATGGGAAAGCAATTAATCATGATTATTGTGATAGCTGTACGGAAGGTGGTGATCTTGTTTGTTGTGACAGATGTCCAGCTTCATTCCACTTGCAATGCCAGTATGTTCTATAAACATATATATGTACTTCGTAGTTGATGTTTTATCAATTTCATAAATTAAACCTGATTTTAAAAAAGAAAAAAATTAACTGTAAACATTTATTGCTTATGTGTAATTATTTGCTATGAAGTTTTGTTCAATGTTTGCAATTTATTGCTCTCTGTTGTTTTGATGAACATGACTCATTGTTTGCGCATCTACTTCCGTATTCATCATTATATTTCATTTGTAGTGACCCTCCTCTAGAAGAAGATGATATTCCACCGGGTGAATGGATTTGTCACAGATGCAAAACTGGACCTAAAGAGATACCACAGGTCAGATAGTTTCTTTTTTCACTGGGTTTAACTCCGTTTTTTAACATTTTTTTTTTCAGTTATATACAGTGACTGGTTCATGTAACCAGCTTTCTGTGACTATATACTAACCAGTACTGACTTACCCTTCCACAAGGAGCTGGCAACTTCTCCGCATATTTAGGAAGATCAACATTTTTGTCAAATTTTCATAGAAGGGTATGACCTGCCCCAACAGGGATTTGAACCCAGATCACCGAGGTCTGATCATTTTCAAACTTTGATATTTTTAGCACTTCAGAGTGATAAGCCAGAGTAGAGACTGTTTTGTGCTATAAGAGACATCACTTATTGAAATTTGTTATTGCATATCTTAACTCAAGTGGGTGTGACATAATTAAATGAGTGATAGTATACACTATTTGCCAGTAGCACATAAACATGTCCTGGAACATATTTTAGTGTTGTATCTAGCATGGAATGAATAATGGGGCAGACCGCCCTGCCCTTTTTTAACAATCCCACTCTGCCCTAATCACTGCTACCTAAGTCTGAATATGCAAATGCAGTTTCTACTAATTAATCTATGTAGTAATTCAGTTAATTTTCCACATTTTTAGATTATTTAACCTGCATTAAAAGTTTTAATAACACCATTTACCTAATTGCATGTACATTATTTATAATAAGAAACAAAGTAAGACTTCATAGATTTTATCAAAGGGCACACTGCCCTCACCGGCCTTTAGTGCCCTGCCCAGTAACATGTGTGCCCTGCCCTTTTTTTCAGCCTAGATACAACACTATATTTTTCAGAAATTTGTAACATTGTGTTGTCCCTTTGGAAAATGATCTATTGATCTTAGGGGATTAACCAGTTGTGTTCATGCATTGGTTACGTATGTATTCCAGAAAGATGATGATGCTTCTTCTACTAAGAGTGGAAGCTCTACGGCAAGTGGAAAGACATCTAGGTATATTCCTCCACCAGTACCTATACCAGTACTATCTGCAAACCCTCTACATACTCTAGCTGAAGCTGCAAAAATCCTAAATCCAGTACAGTTTGAATTACCTAAAGACATTGATTGTACTATCCCTTTACCAGGTGTGTACTTTAGTTATAAGTTTTCCTTTAAAAAAGAATGTGATAGCAAGTACCATACAGTTGTCAGACTATTCTTGCCTAAATTAATTGCTTGCCACATCCACTACTCATAGAAAAGTGTTTGTGAGGCTATTATTTCAAGATCTGGGCAGTGCTCATGCTTCTGACAAAAAACATTAAATAATGTCCAGGGCTTTCATTTGGCCCTTAAAACCTCTTATGACCCCTTAAATAAGTAAATTAAAACATCTGACCCTTAAAAATTTGTACTCAAGTGTCAAATTTACAATAAAATTTGAAGGAAATTTTGTTGACTTTTCAAATTGGCCAGAATTTCAGTTGTTGTCTCAACCAAGTGATATTTTACTGTGTGGTAATTCTTTGTAAATAGTAATCATATTTTGTCCAGTGTTATTTAAAATAGTCAGGATTTAGAGTGCTTTTAAGTGTTGTATGCTTCTAATATTATAATGCTGCTCATGAATTGAACAAGTTACCATTTTTGCGATATTTTGAGATAATTTTATTTTTTGCTCATCTCAGATACAGAATATTTATTTGTCTCATCTCAATGAATTTGTTTATTTTATCATAGGTTCATATAAGAGAAAATGGTGGGGGAGAGACAGAAATGTTCCTACTAAGAAAGCTGCACATGAGCTAGATAATGGTCTGGTTCCTCTTCCAGCAAAGCTTTGTTTTGTTTGTAATAGGTGAGTGGTTAATCAACATTTTGTAGACATGAAAATGGATGAATTTGTGTTTTATTGTGAAATTTATTCAAGATTTTCTGTTGGCATATTTCTGCTTAAATTTGTTTTAATCTGAATGACAATCATTGTCAGTGCAGTTTTCATCCGAGCCTATTTTGTGATTGACTTCATTGAAGATAAGTTCTCTTGAGAAGAATAGCATTGTTGATGAAGAAATCAAATTCAGTGATATTTTGTATCGAGTCATTGGAAACATTCTAACTATATTTGTGGAAAATAATTGCTTAATTTGTGTTTTACTAGTCTGGTTTCATAACTGCCAATTGTTAATACATTATTCCATTTGTCAGTATAATTTGACCATGCCAACTTTCATGATGCCATTAGTTTTTGTTTTATTTCAGGAGTTGTCGTGTTTCACCTTTGTTACCTTGTGACTACTGTCCGTGTATGTATCATCTTGATTGTTTAGATCCTCCATTGACATCAGTCCCTACAACAAATTGGATGTGTCCAAATCATGTTGAAAATATAGTTGTAAGTATCATTAAATAAAATGACTTGTCAATCATTTTATTGGATATGCTTGAACCATTCCTGAGTTTAATTTGTGTGGAATGAAGATGAACCTATGGATTTTTTATATGCCATTAAAAATGGGTTATACCAGATCATCTGTGTTGGCAAGCAACATCCATAAAGGTTTCCACTGCCTTGCAGTTAGTCACATTGTAAATGGTCATAAAATGAAAACAGCTAATTCACTTCTGGCACCCATGAGTTATTGCCCTTGCATTGTCCAGAATTGACCAAATAAGTCTTTCCTGACCTCTAACAAGAAAAGTTATTGGATTTTCATCAAACTTTATCACAATGTATACAGGCATATCTTGCACAAGTTCAATTACAAGCTACAGGCTTTCCAGAGTTATGGCCCTGGAGTTGTCCTCAATTGACAAAAAACCTTGTTTGATTTGTTACATGAACAGTTTTTAAAGGAAGTTTGGTGTATTTATAACAGTACAGCATTCTTACTTTTTCAGGATGAAAAACTGTTGAAAACGACTATGTTGACTGAAAGAGTAAAACTCTGGGATAGGTACAATAGTCGAGTCAATCAACACAGTATAAAAATGTCATTTTTGAAAAAAGTTCATAGACGTGATCCTCCATTTCGATTAAAATACCGACATCCTAGAAGGAAAGCAGCTCAAGTAAGTGTTTAAGTCTCCATCTAATCTTCGCCAGATAATATTGACATATTTTCTGGCAGACTGTTACTCTTGTTTTTGTTTGTCTTCATTTGTAAGGAAACCTGCTTCAAATGGTCAAATTTCTACCATTTTGCCTTGAATCTATTTCCTCAGTTGGATAATTTTGTGTTTTTTTTTGTCTTTATTAACTTATTATCAGTTGTAATTATTAACTAGTACTTTATTATCCTGTTGAACAAATTTGTCATTTTACAAAGTTTTTGTCTTTTCACATGGTTAAAAGTTTTCCAGAATTTTCTGGAACTTCTGGTTTTTATTGTTTCCACTGTACTGAGATTAAAATTTCTGTCTTTTTGAAAATTTTCAACTTTCACACATGAGTAGATATATTGACCTTTTGCTTTTAGGTACCCCAGTCAATCAAGGAATATTATCAACATCCATCAGAATTAATTGCTTCTCCCATGTTAGATGTTGGGAATGTCAAAACAGAAGAAAACACTGATAAATTAAACCAATCAGAGGCTTCCTTGGAAGAACAAGAACAGGTAAGCTGTGTGTTTTTTTATTAAAGTGATAATCAACATTATGATTCATGAAGTGGGATTGGTATGAAGTTTACCATCTCTATCGCTTGTGATGAAAAGATAATAGGATACTATCGATTAGCGGGGTGAAAACATCTGCTGATTCCCAAAATCGATCGCAGTTTTGCATAAACTGACTACGGGTGGCACAAACTAAACAGGCATTCAAGGGAAATCATTCGCGTTGCTTTAAAAAAAATGGCGGAATCGTTGACCAAAACGAAAAAACAAATATTTGACCATCCTGGGATGAAGGCAAAGTTTTAGGTTTGGAAGTTCTTTGGTTTCTACAAGATAAATGAAAATCTCCCCGTGTCAGAAGCGAACCTTGCAATGAACAAAGCGATTTGTCAGCTGTGCAGGAAGTGTAAAACACTGGTGAGAATGAATTTGTTTGCCAAGTTGTGCAAGAATCAAACACTAGTGGTCTACTTATGTTACACTACTACACTAGAACTGATTATATATCGGAAAATTGTATCAGATGTACCAACCGATTCCAATTGATTATGAATTTGAACCGATGTTGCAACACTATCTATCACTTTCATTTGTCTAGTTAGTCACATTTTAAGTATTAAAGCATTATGATTTATTGATGGAGAGACAGACACTTCATGGATTAGTAAATACATATAGAGAAGAAGTATCTAAAAATGTAAAAAGTAAAGGCCTTCACGACAGAAATAGTTGATCATGGGAGCTAATTTGGAATGATAATAATAATAACAATTATAATTGTATTTGGTCAGTATATACAACATGGCAATTTAAAACAAAATGAATTGATAAATGAATACAATACAATAACAATTGTGAAATTTATCAGTCTAAAAAATAATAGTATTACATAAATAAAAGTTATGATTATACATATTCAAATAATAAAAACCATGCAATGCACACCAAAACCAGGGATAACAAGTTTGCAAGTGGTAGGATTGTTAATAAATTTGCCCTGCTGTATATATTGTCCATCAGTAAAATGTATTCAAACTAATTGGTGCCAGTATAAAGAAGTGTGGGTCTAGAAAATTGAATATTCAGTGATTTACACTAAACAAAAGTGATATCAACTAATAGTAAGAATTATATTTTTATTTCAGTGGTTGAAGTCTGTAGTATCACTTCAGACAAGTATAGCACAATTCTTGACCAAGAAGCAATTAGAACAAAATTCTTCTGAAAATTCTAAAAACTCAGAAACTTCCAAATCTGAAAAACCTACAGCTTCTGTACAACCTGTGCAAAATCGAGACTTAATGGACCAGTCTAATTTATTATCCGAGAATTGTAACCAGTCTGGTGATTTAAAATCTAAAAATAGTAACAATAATAGTGAATGTAGTGTTTCTAATGGACCTCTAGTCTCTGCTTGTGACACAAAAGTGAACAATGGACACCTGGATGTAAATAAGGGAGCTGTGTCATTACTAAACCCTTCTTGTAGCTCCTTGAATGGGGACATTGAAATGGCAGAACCTTCACGGACAAGATCAGATAGTGGTGATTCAAATGTGGTGAAATTGACTTGGCCAAGTGGAAGTGATAAACATGTGACTGTGTCTAGTAATTCACAGACTTCAAGTGGTAGAAATATTGTAATAAGTGCAGTGAACAAAACAAACAATGTGTATACCCGTGTAGTTCCCGGTATTCCTGGAAAGTTGACTGGGCAGACATCAATATTGTCCACAAGGGGAGGTAACCAGTCAGGGAAACAAGGCAGCACTATACTTAAATCTAATGTCTCACCAGGCAGCTCTTCAACTAAAGTCATCACTGTGAATCAATCTCAATCAGGTAATAACTTTTATTGAAGTAAATCTTTCTTCTAGAGGCATCTTTACATTAATTCAAATCAAATTTGTATGGGGTAATTTGTAAAATGTAGAAGATGTGAATTATGGGATACAGATTTTCAAAAGAAATATTGCCTGAATGACTAAAAAAAAATTTTTAACTAACAGCAAGCTTTTCAATAAATTATTAAGGCTTTTTTGTGTAATAGGTAAATCATTGAATATATATATATTACAATGATCTTTTATTATTGACCGTTTGCTTTTACATTATCAAAAGATTTTATTTAATGCAGTTTTATTTTGTTCAATGAATTACAATATTCAATTTCAGCATCAAAACTTGCAATATCCCAGGGCAAGACTCCGACAGTTTCTTCTGCATCCTCCAGTCAAACTTCTTCTGCAATAATCTCATTAAATAACACATTACAGCAATGTTTAGAAGGAACTGCTGGTAAATAGATTTATTCTTATATTTTTATTCTTTTATTGTGACTACTATAAACTTCTTATTGTCAGAACACTATGCTCGTAGAAAACTTCGATTAGTTTGTTAATTTTATATTTGGTTGTCATACTGAAAAGATTATTGTCCATTCCCAGGAATCAAAGTTGTTATGAGGCCACTACCAATTTATACTTCAGTCTGTTGTCATAATTCTGTTAAATGTCTTTTGGGTCTTAAAAATTCTGGAAGTTGTATATATTTTTTTTTAATGTGGATGAAGCATTTACTTAAATGTTTATTTACAGATTTGGAGCTGAGTAAACTTGACGAAAAATTAATTCAGATATTGGCATGGCAGAGACTACGTCAGTTAATGCCGGCAAAGTGTAATGGAGAGTCTCAGAGAAAAAACTCAGGTTCAATAAATGGTCTCCTAACTGCACCAGGTAAGATTTGATGATTTTATGGAGCAAATATAGTGAAGACTGATTAAAGATTTCAAGAATGTGTCAGAATTTTATTTTTTTTATTTTTTTTTGCATACATGTGTGGACCATACTGATTTTTGTTGTTTCTGCTGCACCGGGTTAAGATTTCCAGTTTTTCAAAATTTTCAACTTTCACTTATGTGAAGATATTTCTATAATGACCTCTCAAATTTTAAGAATGTATTTGCTTCAAAGGGAATTGTGCTAAGTTGATCCCCAGAGTTTCCCCAAGATTTTGCACCTGAGGGTCTCTGGGACTCCCATTTCCAACATTTTAGGGCTCCCACACAGAAAATGCCAAGGGCAAATTCCATACGGGAAGAAGGTCCCAAGGATGCGGTGGTCACTCTCCATGCAAGTCCCTCGGCTGGATATCACATCAGGGATGCAAGAAACCTGCTTCAGGGAAATCCCTGATTACATGCTTGCTAGTTAATGTTAACTTTAAATTTGCATAAAATGACCCCTTCATAATTTGTTAAAGCATTTAATTGGTTATGTATAATATTTTCTTCTAGGTCTACAGGATGTTCAGGCTCGGGCTGTTCTCTGTCCACTGTCTGGTAAAGGCGAAGCTATCCCAATGCCATACAGAACTCTATCTATAGGAACAGGTACTGTCACTTGTTTTACCTTAATTGAATAATGATTAAATGCAATCAATGTCCAATATGCTGTTTTTATTGCAGTGGCCATATTTTATTAACAGTGGCCACTTGGATTTTGACATCAGTGATGAGCTGGTATATTCTGGCAGTAAGAAAGGAAGGTAGTTACACAGAGATTTTTAGGGGACTGATTTGGAGCCAAAATGCAGTCCTACTCTACTGTCTGAAAACTATTTTCTTCTGGTATTATCATGTAAAATTCCCTTCGTGAGACATTTTTTTGTAAAAAAATTGTAAAATTGATCTGTAGAATTTTGTTGTTTGTTTTAGCTCATTTTGTCTGTAACTATTAAGATTACAATCTATTAACAATTGACTGGTGAGAGAGAATATGTATGCCTCATCTTATTTTCTAGTATTGCCCTTAAGATGCTATCTTTCACCTTTCTAAGCACAATGCTACCTTTCCCATTAGGTGAAAAAAACTGCTGGTTATATGTTTTATTGCAGGTGTTAATATTGACATGGTTGTAAAAAATCAATTGTGACTAATTTCAGGAGCTGATATGGACGTGTGTCTTGGCCAGTATGGACAATGCAATTTTATATCTGCTAAACATGCGTTTATATTTTATGATGAGGTACAGTATGTCCATGTTTTTTTGTTTCATGTTTTATGGATTGCCTGCTGGAAATATTTGATGAAATGAGTCTTTGTTTTACATGACATTGATTGTTTTAATCATTCAATATAGTCTGATAATGTATAACATGTCTTTAATAATGTTATTCAGTTGTTTGTATATGTCTAGGTTGGTACAATAATTTTCATGAATTCATGAATGCAGAAAACTTGATTTTTTTCTATGCCTTGGAAAACTGATCTTCAACATGGCTGATTTTGACACAAGAAAATATTTTTTTATATTTCAGACCAGCAAGCATTATGAACTATTGAATTATAGTGAGCATGGAACAACAGTAGATAATGTACTTTATTCATGTGATTTCTCTGATAAACCAGCCACCACACCGCAACCATCAGCTGTTGTTGCAGCTGTTAGACATTTAAACAAAACACATAAACCAAAGATGAAAGCTGATGAGAGATTAACCTTAATGGCACGTCCTCATGATGTAAGTGTAAACCTAATGACAGTTTTTAGAAATACTGTAAAACTTCGATATTTAGACCACCTTAGGGGCCTGAAAAATTTGTCATAATGAGGTAGTCTAGTTGAATTTAAGGAGTTATTGAAAATTGGTTTGAAAAAAAGTGATTGTTATAGCAGGGTGGTCATAATAGAGGTGGTTGCTATTGGAGGTTTTACTGTGATGCGTTTGCCTTGTAAACCGATACATTTATTTCATTTTTTGTTCCTTACATGTTTTACAATAGGTTAACTTAATCATTTTGACTACATTAGTCTTCACCAGAACTATTTACTACATATTAGCTGTACTATAATTGATGTAACTCATTAATCCGAAAATAAAGACTTGAAAAATCATTTGCTAATTTGTATTTACCATAAGATATTGTGAAAGTGATTGTACTCATTGTGTTCAATACATGCCTGACTTGACCATGGAGGCTGTTAATACGAAGTACCAGTAATAGTTCTGTTTTGTTTCTAGATGAGAGTTCAATGTTGCTGTAAAGGAAGCAGTTCAAATTTGATAGGCGGGAGTGGAGCTGGCTGGGAAGGCACGGCAATCCTTCATCATGGTAGCTACATTAAGGTTGGCTGTATACAATTTGTGTTCAGCATAGTTGATCATGCCACGTCACAACCTATACCAGGTGTCAAAAGAGAACCCATGTCATTACTGAAATCTCATCTAAAAGGAATACCATAGCAAAGTTTTTGGTCATTATCTGTAGTTCCTTTATGTTTTTCATGATATCACAGTGTATTCACCATTAAAAACAAATCTTTACTTTTATCTAGATTCTATTGACCTGAAAATAAAATACAGTATTTTCTTGCAGAAATTGGTTCTGAGAATGTTTTTGTTTCCTTTATTTATGGAATTAGATTTGTAATGTGACCAAGCATAAATTTTGTCAACAGGAAGTTATAACAGGGATTTCCTTGACACAGGTTTCTTGCGTCCCTGACACGATATTCAGCTGAGAGACTCGCATTGAGAGTGACCACCGCATCCTCGGGACCCCTTCTGACTCTGAATTTGCCCTTAGCATTTTCTGTGTGGGACCCCAAAAATCCCAAGGGACCCCTAAAATGTTGGAGATGGTAGTCCTGGGGACCTTTGGGTGAAAAATCATAGGGAAAACCCTGTTATAATCAAAAACATTTGACATTTGATGACTATGAATCAAGTTTTCATTATCTTAAGCATAGCAATATAGCCTTGTATTATTTACCTATCATATGAAGAAGAATAAATCCAAGAATAAATTGTTATATCATGTAAAGTTGTGAAGTTACTTGTTGTATTTTATATGATAGTCTTAATTAATTGGTCATATTTGATTGGGTGCTGATGTACTGTTTTACATTTTAAAAATTTGCACGCAGTGTGATTTATTTATGGTTGTTAAATATAATAAATCAAGTTGATGACTTTTACCTTGTTTGATTCAACCTCCTTAGAAAAACATTATTTGTGTATCGCTTGTGGTAAAATTGAAGTGTCAATTACTCATTCATTCATTTTCTTAAATTAATATAGATGAGTGAATTTTATAAACAATTTTTTTTTTTTGCTGCAAAGTTTGTGATTGATGTATTGAGAATGTATATCAAAATGAAATGATATTTTTTGTCTGAAGTATTTTAATTCTGTTAGCACAACTATTGTTTGTTACTGAAATAGTTTGATAGCTTTTAAGTTTCAAATACAGTGAACTTTTTTCAATTTGCTAACATAGAATGCTTTTTATGATGTTTTACAGTACAGAAAATATACAGTTAGCATTTAGTAAGATGCTGAACTCCTTCCTAATCAGACTTTATCAGTTTAGAATTGATGATTCCAAATGAAGAGCAGCTATGAACAATATTTGAAGTAACTGATTTATGTTGTAAAACAAGGATTTCTAAGGATTCTAACTTAATGTTAAGGAGTAATTTTTCCGTATTTTGCAGCGGTCTATTCATGAAAAAAAAAAATAGAATGTTATTGACAAAATTCGACAAGAATCTAAATCGTATCAGACGTGAACTTGACTGATTGATGTTAATCATTTACTTTAATCCATTTCATATTGCTGTTAACAGATACCAACTGACTTGATCATGCTAAAAAAGGGTCTATAAGAAAGAGTGTTTATCACTCTAGAATGGCAAAAGATATCTTGCGACTGCGAGCTTGCATTATTAGATAGATACCATATTCAGTGACACATACTGAGGTATTATTGTTGTCTTCATACATTGAATACAAAAAGTATGCTGCTGTGTAATATTTTTTGTCTGATTGAATTTGTCTGAGGTATGTTTCTGTCAAACTATGGTTTATTTGTTGCAAGTTTGTAGTCACTATCCATACAATTGAAGCATTGTAATTGTTATAACTGGATTTCATATTTATTGCAAGCTTAATAGCATACAAGTATTTGAACCATTCTTGTTCATTGGTTATGTATCAGTTTCAAATGATCTCAAATGTTTTTTGTTGACATGTTTTCATGATCTGTTTATTGTTAATTGCTTCAAGTTAGATCATCTTCATTATAATAGCAAGTTATATGTATTGTCAAGTTCTAGATAAACCTGCCTGTCTTTTTATTTTTGTACATCTTACATGTGCATCAGT
Source organism: Lutraria rhynchaena (assembly GCA_008271625.1). Taxonomy (NCBI): domain Eukaryota; kingdom Metazoa; phylum Mollusca; class Bivalvia; order Venerida; family Mactridae; genus Lutraria; species Lutraria rhynchaena. Next base: position 272,217 of record VIBL01000049.1, read on the forward strand.
CATTTCATGTTACATTTTAAAGTGTATTCAAAGTATGACTTTGTCAGGTAATATGTATATTACTAAATTGAAAGCAAGACACATTATCTGATATCAGTTACTTTACATTCTTCTTGAAAAAATGCTGTTTTTTCTATCTTCATTTTCTAAGATAATATTACACTAACATCTGTTGAATAAAACACTTGTATCTGTAAGTCGTACACCTGAAAAGTACATTTTCAGTAATTTGAAATTGTAAAATCTTTTGTTTGTTGATATCATTTTTCATTGGGCATTTAGTTCTGGTGGTGTATGATAACTTTGTGTGTGTTTTAGCTTGTGAAGAGTGTTTTAGGTTAACAAATTGTTTTCATGACCATCTAATAATTGTGATAATCAAAACCAGTACAATTATACAAACAAGACCATTAAGGTGTGAAATAAATGAGTAGGTAGTTCATAAAATTTTGTGTATTAATCTTGAAAACTGCAGTTACTAAGATTAATGACAAATTTTGTGCAGAAAGGTCATCAAGCGTACATTCTCTTCCTTGGACGTGATAAAAAGTCAAGGGTTGTGGGGGAAAATTTGGGTAGGTCAGGGTAACCAGAGGCAAAAAAAATTTTTACGCCTTATCAAGAGTTACCTCCTCTTAATTGCAATATGTTTGTTCTTCTTTAGTGTGATACAGTAGACGATAATAGGGCTCAAATAATTGTAAGTCCTTGAATAATGTGTAATGTTTATGGCTCTACTCATAAAAAACAGATGTTGTTTACTCCTTGTTTGTTATGAATCCTGTTATTTTTAATTACTGTGAAATTATTACAGTATACTGTGTAAAAATGCCTAAAATATTGGCCTAAATACATTGTTATTGATTGACAGTTGTTGGTGACATTAAGGGGTATGCCTGTGCAATTTTAGTCTAATAATATATAGTTCATATGTTATACAAAATATTTTTGTTCATTTTGCATTGCAGACATAAATATTTTGGCATCAGAACTTTTGCGCATCGAAACATAGCTAAACTGTAAATTTTGTAGTGCTTAGGTTTCTGTCGACAATTTGTAGTTTTTGAATTCTTGTGGCACTGCCACGTTAACTTTTTTATTTTAATGGAGTTAGTGCTTACTGAAAATTAAAACTTAACCATTTAATTTACTCTTTAATGCTAGTAATATTTGGCATTTATTGAATTTTATTAGGACAACTTTCTGTGATAATAGTAGAAAATTAACACTGAACCATTTATTTTACCAATTGATGCTGGTAAAATTTTGCATTTGTTTGATTTCATTATGACAAATTCAAATGATACATGGTAGTTTTAATATGCTATGTACAGAGCAACAGAAAAGCTGCGTATTTGCGTATTTACTCAATTAAATTTACAAAATACGCATTTGAAACTATTTTAGATGAGTATCAAAAAGCAATTACAAACGCAAAATACCCAATTAAAATATTTATGATGCGTATCGAAATCAATTTTCATGAATATACATGCATGTAGTCATTTTCGTCTGTCATTCGTTCCTCATAGTCTCGGACAAACATTGTAGCGATATGGTTAAAAAACTACCAAATGTGAACAGTTTAGACTTGATTAGTAAGAGCATAAATTCCCAATTGATATAAAAATCATAGACTAACAGGTCTCAGGAAACCCAATTATATTTAGCAAATACCCAATTCAAAATGAAATGATGGAGTAATACCCAATTCACTGAGAAAGCTTATCTGTTGTTCTGTATGTAATTACCCACTTGTTAATATTCTAATATTTTAAAAATGAATTGGGTACTTAATGATATTATTTAATTAGAAGATCTGCTGGTTGTCCCCCATGTATTAACAATTGTTTTCATTGCAGAACTTTCTGACTGATATAGAAAATAATCATTTTAACCAATTAGATGTATTTTGTGTTTTATAATCATGATAAAATTGTGACTGTTGAATCAGCTGTTGATTGTTTAGTATTTTACTTAAGATTTTAATATTTTTAGGAATGAATTTTTATTAATCTAGAGCAATCAATTAAATTTTTGCATCTACGTATTTAATTTGGATTGGTTGCTGTTCACATGATTATTGCTATTTCAGTATCCATACAAAAGTAGTGCTAATGAATTCAGTAGTGCGGACAATGATGGATTCAAACTACACACTATATTTGATACACATATATGATGAAATATTTTGTTGATTCATTGTTAGAAAGTCACAGTGCTTAGAGCATTGTTGTCATATAAATCAATTTTCATTTCTTTTTTTCCATACATTTTTAATATATGAGTTAGCATTACGTAACATTTGGTGAACAACTAATTGACAATATGCTGTGTTAACCTCAGGATTCATCATTTGTCTGTTGTTTAATTTCCCATTCATCTAACCATGTAAAAATAATGTATATATCTGCATCAGTACATAGCTGTACATATTACACATCTGGAACAATTCTTGTGTTTATTGTGTAGGATACATTTTGTATTGTATAAAATTTCCAATCATATTACATATTTGTTGTTTTGCTTCCAGCAATGCCAACCAGACCCTTCTTGCATGTTCCTATAATAAGACACAGTACTTTTAATCCATAATTTTGGTGTGAAACATATGTTGATTTCTTGTGTACAAATTGGTCTTAAAAATTACACTATCATAATTATGTTCACCTCAGAGATATTTTCATATGGGATATTGTTTTACTGATACCTCTAAATAGAAAGGTATGTACTGTTAGAAATAACCATGTGGCTTCAGATTAGTCAAAGAACTTCTTCAAGTATTGTTTGTGCAGCTAAATCTTGTGAATTTCTGTTATGTTGAAACCGTTTGAAACAGTTTCCTGATTGCCTTTATGCTTAATTTAGAAAACAGACTGTGATGATTTGAGTGGCCATGATAATTTTGTATTATATTTTTCAAAAAGAGAAGACTGGAAATCAGCGTCTTTCTCTCTTCTTTTTGCAAAGAACATCTAACTTGCTCTTCAAAATGCAATACATGTACCCATATTTTGACAAGTTTAAAATTAAGAATAGCACACATTTCAATATGATTATGTACTTTCATGAAGAAGTCTTCAGTATTTTTTGATATTATCTTTATATGGAATGTTTTTCATAAAAAGCGTATATAGTATAAAAGAAAATGTTTTTAGGAAGTGTTTCATTGCATAGAATAAGTTACGTGACTCTGCTGCTATCTTTACTTGCGATCTCATTAATACGTATATATATATAATGTCATTATATGTATATAATGATTTTTAGACAAATTGAAAACGGCGAAAGTCACATTTAAAACCTATTGATAAAAACTTTGAACTGTTCATATAATGATTTTAAAAGCATGTAAAGAATGGAGTAAAACGCTGTCAATTTAATGAATGCAATTCTCTGCAAGTATTTTTTCTAGCTTGTGTCCAGTTAGTAATAAATATATAAAAAAGTTAATTTGTTAAAAATCGTCCTATAGAATGACTGCACATAGGACATCCAAATACATAGTACTATTTTTATGCATCAGAAAATCCTTTGCAAAACTGACCAAAATGTTTATTACCGTATTGTATACGTTATATGTATGGCAAACATTTAATGCTGTACTATTGAAATGCTTGTAATGAATATTGTTCAGCCTCACTTATTGGTTTTTGTATTAGATGTGTTGATGATTACCATATTCTTGATCAAATTGCCTGATCTAATTTCCTGATCAATATCGGGAAATGTGTGGTTGTGATATTTATATCTAAATGCTTGAGAAATGAAATTGTTGATGACTAAATGTGAATGTTTCCTTATCTAAACTGAACAAGTAGGTAAGCACGTTTCCAGATGCATGCTCGCAATCTCTACCGAGAGTTCTCGTTCGTTATCCCTCGCATACATATCTGCCAGCGACACAGCTTTTACAAGATTATTTTAACTCAAGAAATAAAGCTACAGGTGATACATATTTTACACCTAAGTGAAACAATGTCATTCCTACAACACACTGAAGACAAAAGATGTCACAATTTACTAGAAATTCTCAGAAAATATTATATTTCTGGACGCAGCGTTCGTTTATTTTTTAATAATACGGTTACTAAGTCCAGTCATTTCAATAGAGACAAAACGCTGAAGTTGACAAGTGCGCACTGTGAGAAAAACAAAAGCGTACATTTAAATATCATATGGAAACTAAAGACTCGGTTACATGTTTTTGAACCACTTAACAGACGTTGACTGAGATGTTAGTGAGGAATAACTACGACATTTCGGAGATACATGTTATGTTTACTGATATTCAGTGTTTGGATTTTGCATGTTTTTTATAAATTAAGGTCAGCATCATGTAGAATTGTATTTGAAAGAGTGTGGGGTCAACACTGTAGTTCTGTATTTGATAGATAAAATCGGATTAACCCATGGGCTAAAGGGGCCTCCTAGGTCAAATTGTTCCTGACTAGTAATTACTAGCCTCTCACCACTGAGTTCGAATCCCACCAGGATTAAATTTTGTGCGTGAATAAGTTGTCCAGCTGGCTTGTGGAAAACAACTGTGTTAGGTTATGAAAATTAAACATCTTACATTGATACATTTATATTGCAATATATATATTTATATAATTATGAAATTAACCATTTATAGTTCAAATGTTCACATACACTGTACTTAGAATCTGCTGTCATGCAGGTAGCAATACAGAATCATCCATTGAACAATAAATTTACATGAAGGGCTTCTGAGCATACTATCCCTAAAAAGTACAGCAGCAAGTCCTATCCAGATGCAGAGAAAAGTTTGATCTTTCTCGCACGAGAAAAAACGTTTTATCATAAGTCTTTGTAAACAAGGCAAAACCTTTTAAAACGGACTATTTAAAATGAGCGCGGAAATTTATTTATGTCCTCTTAACTGTTGAACAAAGTCTGGACTGAATCCAAATGCAAACAAATTTGGTCCTGCACTTGATGCATTTGCAGATTTTTCTGGTGCAGCAGCAGGTTGACCAGCCCGTGGCATCACTTCGCCTCCCGTCGTTATAATACCGACTGGCTCTGTATTTGGAACTTCGTTCTCAACACGAGTTGAATTTTGGGTGTTGGTAAAACTATCGGCCTCTGTTCCAAAAATTTCACTAAGATTGACGTTTTCAAAAACTGCTGCTGTCCCATTGTCGTTAAAGTTTCCCCAAATGTCAGATGTGTCTATTGGTATTCCTGCGTCAATTGGTGAACCGATTGGATTACTTAAAGGTTCTCCCGCGTTAGACGTATTTGGATTCTGTGGCCATCCTGCATTTACGTCAGATGTGTCTAAGGGTGCCCCAGTGTTAGAAGTGTCAGGATTCTGTGGCCATCCTGCATTTACGTCAAATGAACCTAAGGGTGCCCCAGTGTTAGAAGTGTTAGGATTCCGTGTAGATCCCGTATTTAAGTCAACTGGACCCAAGGGTGTCCCAGTGTTAGAAGAGTCAGGATTCTGTGGCCATCCTGCATTTATGTCAAATGTACCTAAGGGTGCCCCAGTGTTAGAAGTGTCAGGATTCTGTGGCCATCCTGCATTTATGTCAAATGTACCTAAGGGTGCCCCAGTGTTAGAAGTGTCAGGATTCTGTGAAGATCCCGTATTTAAGTCAACTGGACCCAAGGGTGCCCCAGTGTTAAAAGTGCCAGGATTCTGTGGCCATCCCGTATTTACATCAGATGTACTTAAGGATGTCCCAGTGTTAGAAGAGTCAGGATTCTGTGACCATCCTGCATTTACGCCAGATGTACCTAAGGGTGTCCCATTGTTAGAAGTGTCAGGATTCAGGGGCCAACCTGCATTTGTGTCAGATGTACCTAGTGGTAATGTGTTGGAAGTGCCTGGATTCAGAGGCCATCCCGTATTTACATCAGATGTACCTAAGGGTGCCCCAATGTTAGAATTGCCAGGATTCTGTGGCCATCCTACATTTATGTCAAATGTACCTAAGGGTGCCCCAGTGTTAGAAGTGCCAGGATTCAGATGCCATCCCGCATTTATGTCTGATGTACCTAAGGCTGCCCCAGTGTTGGAAGTGTCAGGATTCTGTGAAGATCCCGTATTTAAGTCAACTGGACCCATGGGTGCCCCAGGGATCATAGGAATCAGTGGCCATCCTGCATTTACGTCAAATGGACCTAGAGATGACCCAGTGTTAGAACTGTCAGGATTCAATGAAGACCCTGTATTAAAGTCAAAAGAACCTGAAGGTGGCCAAGTGTTTGAAATGTCAGGATTCAGAGGCGACCCTGTATTAAAGTCAAGTGAACTTAAGGATTCCCCAGTGTTTGAAGTGTCACGATTCTGTGGCCATCCCACATTTATGTCAGATGTACTTAAGGATTCCCCAGTGTTTGAAGTGTCAGGATTCAGTGTCAATCCCGAATTTAAATCAAATGAACCCAAAGGTGTTTCAGTGTTAGAATTTGTCTCTAGAGCCTTATTTTGCTTTGCCTTTCGTTTCATTTCTCGTAATTTCTTTCTCCTCTCTAACTTTCTCTGTCTCACCAGCGTCTGAAAAGCTTTTAATTGCTGTTTGTCTAGCGGCTTCTCTTGTCCTGTCTCGCTTATTAATGAAGTCAGTTTTGGATCTGCAAAATATGAAAACATATTATACACATACACAGCAACTGATTAATTATAACATGGTATTCATACGTGTTAACAAACGCATAGAAAAAGTACTGCTTCCCAGACATTTATATCAAAGAAACGTACTGTTTCACTCGTTTTTAATGAAATTTAAACCTTTTGATATTTGAAAATTTTCTCATAAATGAATGAATTGAAACATCACACTTCGCACGAATAGCAACAGGCTTGAAATAGGGTGCTCTGACTATAAAACGTGAAATACCTGTGCCTACAAACATTAAGCACTTTATTTTTTTTTTTTTTGCAACAACACATTGTCACAATCACTACGATTAATATACCATAATTCTCAATAAGCAACTGTAAATTCTGACTGTAAAACCACTCCTAGTATGAACTCAACAAAGAATTAACAAAAAACAAGTCGCGTATCTAAAAGCTATGGCAGCCCTGTCTGCTAACTATCCGTAACCAAGCATATGGACATTCTAAAGCAGTTGTTAAGTAGACTAAAACACTATCTGTAAGCCACCTTTTGCTCTGAGAGGTTTTCGGCCAACCTCATTCTGCTTTTGTTTCCCCGATGTTTCCATTTGTCCATTTACTTTTTTACCCCATTTTCTGTTCTTTCCTTTTCTTTTTCGTTTCTTTCTGGCTCGTTTCGCTTTTCGTTCTTGTTTAGATAGTCGTTTATTTTTAGACTTACTTTTATTCTGTTTCATTTTCTTACCTGGAACACATTTATGGGTTACTTATCGACAAAGCTTTGAAAAAACGGACGTCCCTGGCTAACCTTCGGACAATTAGACTTACTTGAATCAGCAACATTAAATTGCACTACTGGCGTGTAATCTGTGTATGTTTACATGTCGATCATAGCTTGTGTCTTTTTACGTAGCTAAAATATGTTTAATCGTAACTTGCTAGATGAAGCACACTTGGTTGTTTATTGTGCACATAATTGCATTATTGCATATTCACATTACAGTTCATGTCGACAGTCTTATGGTTGTAAAACTATTAAATCAGTGGCGACATGTTGTTGATGAGAATATAGTTTGCAGACTTTCCGTATGCTTCAAAAATGCGGACCAGATTGGACAGCGTTTCCGTTTTATACGTTGAAACATCTATATTTTCGTTATAAGTTGTACCTGTTTTCGCCTTTTTCTGTTTTTTCTTTCTTTGCCTTTCCAGTCTTCTGGCTTCCCGTATCTTTTTCAATCGTTCTTTTCGTGACATTTCCATTGGCGTGAGTTCTGAAAATGTAAACCAAGAACTATTTGATGAATTGCTACTATACTAATTGTTTCAATTAACATTTTCTCGAGAGTGACAAATTGCCTGCTCAAGAAAGCCTATTGGTGGGGTGTCTTTATGCATGTTCTTTCGGATTTCTGTAGTCCAATGATTTTGACATTTTGCATAAACTGTTTGGATTTCCAGATTTAGTGTGCACTCTTTGCCAGGGAATTAACTTCACTTTCAAACAAAGCTATAACCGGGTTCAACCCCTGCCCTATGTATAAAAATGAGTAGTATGTAGCAAGGTGTTGATCAAATTTATCCTTTCGCTGTCACGGATGTAATTGCATGGTTTACACTCATTTGCCAGTGATTTTTCTGGAGGATTGCAGTGGTTGGTTTGGAGCGGTGGTGTCATGCGGCGTTTGCCAGGACGGGTATGCCTTATGTCCTTATGGTAGCGAAATGATTAATCTTACTGTCTAGGGGATCTACGGTGCGAACCAGGCTAGACAGCATGTCCCGTTTTCTACATTGAAACGTCTATATTTTCGTTATAAGTTCTACCTGTTTTCGCCTTTTTCTGTTTTTTCTTTCTTTGCCTTTCCAGTCTTCTGGCTTCCCGTATCTTTTTCAGTCGTTCTTTTCGTGACATTTCCATTGGCGTGAGTTCTAAAAATGTTATAATATGTTATAAATATAAGAAATATTTGATAAATTGCTGCGGTATTAAATGTTTCAATTAACTTGATATATTCTCGAGAGTAACTAACAAATCAATTACGTGCGCAACAAAGCCTTTGGGTGGGAGGTCTTTATGCATATTGACCGGGACTTTATTATGTTGTAAAATGGCAATGATTCGTGCAGTGATATTGTTTACACACTGAATAAACATAATTATATCTGTCACTGCGCCAGAGAATTAACTTCCTGTACCAAACAAAACTCTAACCAGGGTTCACTCCCGCCCAATGCAAAAAAAATGTGTACTGTGTGTAATAGGGTATTGATCAAACTCAATCTTGCTGCGGGGACTAGACGGACAGCGTTTCCCCTTTTCTGCTTTGAAACTCATGCACTTTCGTTATACGTGTACTTTAATACCTGTCCTCGAATTTTTCAGTTTTTTCTTTCTTTGTCTTTCCAGCCTTCTGGCGGCCCGCGACTTTTTCAAATATTCTTTTCGTGTCATGTCTTTTATCCTGAATTCTGGAAATCAATACAATATTTATTTTGATAAATTGGCCCGGTTTTAGATGCTTCGACGTGACAGTTTCAAGGGAGTAACAAAATTATCAATTACGCAAGGAACTTCGCCCTCTGGCAGGGTTTCTTGGCATGTGCGTCCGGACTCTCTGTTTAGATGCTCCCGAGTTATAATGCCATTTTGTATAAATAGGATAGGATTTAGTTTGCATTTTGCAATTTATGCTTTGTTATTTACCAATCATTTACTGTGTCGTGAAAAAAGGCTGAATATGTACTTTAATCGTATCAAAACAATTTACAGTAAAACCTCACTTTGCGATCACCTCAATATTACAAACACCTTGTTGTAACGACCACTTATTTACAGGCCAACTTTGAATAATTCCCCTATACTAGTAATTAAATTGATATTGGGAGCATCTCCTCCAACATGAACGATATATTGGGGACAATTATTTAAAATATCGGTATACGTACGTTTCTTCGTTGTGGTCACAGGGGGCGGGAGCGTTGTTGTCATTTGGTAAACTCTGTTGTCATGCGTGTGGATGACATGTCTGCCGGCAGATCTGATTACGCTTGATGTCAAACTATCAGGTTGTCTCCGTCGTCCTAATCTGACGGTTCCTAAATTAGAAATTGTTCACAGGATTGTATATTTGCGACCAATATACGTTCATGTGTATAAAAATTATATATTTATATTCTTTTAATTAGGTTAAACTGATCAGAAGCTGCCCCCCCCCCGGATATTGACTTTCAAGACCAGACAACGCTCTTCGAGATACGCCCAAGGCTCGACATCGTGTTTTGAACATTGGTAGAGCGTGTAGCGGTATTGATCAAATTCAATCTCATTGTCAAGGTGGGGGTGCTTTACAGCGCGGAGTATTGAATTTTGTCTCTTAGATATCAAATCTTATTATGAATTTTGTCTCTTAGATATCAAATCTTATTATGAATTTTGTCTCTTAGATATCAAATCTTATTATGAATTTTGTCTCTTAGATATCAAATCTTATTATGAATTTTGTCTCTTAGATATCAAATCTTATTATGAATTTTGTCTCCTAGATATCAAATCTTATCATAAAAATACATTTATTAATTGCTACGAGACATTATCGCCTTATTAAGTTTACGCGTGGAGAATTCTTTTGTTAATGGTTAAGGGTCTCTTACATTATGCGCTTATCTTTTTCGCTACGGTAGAATTGTGCGTTTTAATACAATTTGAATATGCTTTGTTTTCAATAACGTACATAAACAATAAGTATTGTTGTACCTGTGGCTGCTCCTGGGAATTGACCGCCATGACCAAACCATGCACCAAGACCTCTACCCCTTCCACGGCCCCTGAATCTTCCACTTCTCCCTGAGTACAGAAATTGAGTATATAGTACAGGTGATCTATTATCGAAATTTATTGTACAGTCAAACCTGTGTTTGCGTCCACCTCCGAATAAAGACCACCCTGTGAATATTGGTCATTCTTTGAAAAACCTTCATTGATTATTTAGAGCAAACTGACCTCCGAATAAAGGCCATCCGTCGATAAAGGCCACATTTTGTTTTCCAAAGGGTGGCCTTCCTTCACAGGTTTGACTGTACATTTTACTTTATATGTTGTAAATTCATCGAATGTTTTGAACAAGTAATGCCGAATTACGTACATCGTAACAATATGTACTTCAAACATTCAGGCATCGTAAGAGATCAAGGGGCCTCCGTTATCGAGTGGATATGGTCTCCCACTTGTAATCACTAGCCCCTAACCGCTGTGAGTTCGAGTCCCACCTTGGACCAAATTTCAAGATTGATTCTCAAGAGAGAAACACTGTACATTTGTAATACTAGTAAAGTAAAACCTCACATAGCGACCACTTCAATATTACGACCGCTTTGTTACAACGACCACTTATTTTCGGACCGGCTTCCAAGAACTCCCCTATAATACAACTTGACAATAAATCCACCTCATTATTACGGCCGACTTTTTGTGTCACGAAAGTGGTCTCTTTATCGAGGTATAACTGCGTATGGATATGCATTATTAATCAAAGTAAACCTACATTTTATTGAACATTTACAAACGTCGTATGAAACAATTAACGATTCTAATAACAATTAATCAACTTTTTTTTGATTTGGTTGAATGTACGAGAAGTTTTGAAAAAAGATCTGAAAGATAAATTTAGCTATAAAAGTTTTTTTCCTTTTAATGATGATTAGCACAGTCCCTAATATTAGTGAATTTGAAATGATTTACATGCGTGTATTACATAAAAGAAAACTTCTGCGGTGAATGGAACAAATTCCCGAGAAAAGTGTCAAATAAAGATAAACTGTTTTATCAAATTAATTCTCTCCCGTACAACACGATAATTAATACTGTATTGTTAATTGATCATATTTTTTTTAGGTACTCACCTTGTCCATCAGTTCCATGTGACGAAATTATTAATAACAATAAGAATGTATTTATTACAAAAAATGATCCATAATATATTTTCATTTTTCAATATCACAAATTTTCGTGTTGTATGTCGGAATAATCTTATTACGTTCTAAATGAAGACAAAGATTTAAATACACAACTGAGAGCGCGTGCGTACGAAAACCATTTATTTTCATTCGGTGAGTTGTTTAAATATTTGTCAATGATCGTTTAATAGGTTTAAATTGTTGATCAGAGTTGATTATTTGTAACAAACGTGATGATTAACATTTAACGTAAGTAACGTGCCTCATTAATTGAGCGTCCGACACCAGCGTAGCTAGAACGCGGGTCTAACTTATACGAGCAACGCGCTCTAGAGTAAATGAATCGCACCCTAGAAACGTAGGCCTTGCATCAAAAGATATATTTCGAGTACGCAGTTTATGATGTACAGTATATTTTAACCGTATTAGAAATAATGTAAGCCCAAACGACATGTATTTTAGCATGAATAGCAGCGGTTTGTTTGATATGCAAGTTATGTACAGTGAAATTACGTGATTCATTTTTTGATTAATTGACGTCTTTGTCGTTCTAAATTCATCGCTCATTGTATAGTTTTCAATCTTAAACCACAATGTTATGAGACATGACTGTTGTTTTATCACTGCAAAATACATGCGTCAACGGAGAAATCACGGTCGTGTCTGAAATTTGATGTACCAGTCAAATACAGCAGACGTACAAAAATTTCACTCAGCGTTCCGCAAAAGTCTGGAGCGAATTGTGAACATCTCTAAACGAAGCGTGAATGTCACTAAAACTACTTCTTTACTCAGAGTTGTCGTTCCTGTCTGTACGTCGGGAATAACAGTTCTGGACTGCTTTGGTCGTTACTAATGATTGGTGTGAAATACTAAAATATCATTGGGTTCATACGAAGAGTAATTGCGCGGGAGTGTTGACAAAACATAGGTGCAGAGTGCCTATGAATCAACTCTAATGCTATGTCAGTATTCTAAACTAGGATTGAAGATCAAAGTAGATACAAATTGTTAATAAATGAATTTCAATGTTGAGTCACAAAAAAGGGACCAAAAAAAAACAGTTGAAGAAAATGATTGACACTGTTGGTGGTAATTTCTCATTATTGGTACATTTCTGTATTTTTCGAGTACATGTGTTTGATTGAAGCGGTGCAAGGGAGATTTCTTTGTATACATTGTGAAGTCATGTTATATACTAGAACACAAGGTAGTGCTACGAATACGCAGAGTTTCTCAGTCTGGGCACTGGAACAGAAAGTACATGCGTAGAAAAACGAATTTTCAGTCATATTCTGTAAAAAGACTGATACTAGGTAAACTGGTCCCCGTTCCATGTTGCAGTGCACCAAAGTCAACGGGTACCAGTTTAGATACTTGGTTGTACTCGGACATGACGCAGATGTATACTTAGACACGCAATGCAACACATACTGCGCGATCTCCCAACTTAAAGAACATATTCTGACATTGCAACCCAAGCCAAAAAATCTTCGGGGAGATTTTAATTTATGTAAAACTTTCAATAGGTTCCATTTCGAGTTGCGTATCTTTCTCATAATTTGTATTACCTTATTCAGATAATTACCTAGAAGTCGTTAACATTTAAATTCAGCTATGGCAAATTTGTCGCATCAAACAGTCCCACATATTTGAAGACGATACATTTGTTTTAAATTCAATTATAATATTAACTTCATGTTAAATATGTTAAAAGTACACTATAACAAGTAAATAATGTGTACACTGGTCACATTGCTTAGTGCGGACGTTTGTCACAAACATTTACAGAAAGTAGAAAGTAAATTCAAATGTTGTTCATAGTTAAATTTAATAAATTAGTTATGTAATTATATGCGCTGTTAATAATTCATTCAAGTTATATATGTTTGATATATGTACATTGTATTTATTTTTTTGTCGTTGCGTTTCCTGGTTTGGATTTGTTCACGATTAGCGGTCGCGTAATAACATCAATAACTTTTTTCCATATTTTGATTAATTAAAGTGACGTAAACATTGATGAATATTTGCACCTTAAAACAATGGTCGTAGATGTTAATTGGAAATAAGAGAGGTAACCCGTACGGACATATGCCTGTCAATCCGTACTAGAATAGTACGGGTAACGTATTTTTATACTGATCCTAGTCATGACCTTAAAATCCGAGTTACACACCTCCTGTGACGTCATTTATGTTGACAGTGTCCGCCATATTGTCTTCAGAATGGACGTACTTCGTTGCTGAAACGCATATTTCTTTTGCATTTTCTTGCACAAGCTATCATTGATGGTAATATTTTCGTTATAGGCCCGTTACTGAATTATTCAGCGGCAATTTTGATATCATATTAATGCCCAACGACGCTGATTAATACGTAGAAATATTATATTGCGAAGTACAACTTTCGTTTTTGGACTGTCAAAATTCCCCATGACTGTAAACAGAATGTATTCTTTTATTTACGCAGGCGCTTTGATTTTCCATGTTCATTTTAATTCAAAATTATTCGCTTTACTCGGTTTAAACAATTTCTACCTTGTAATAATTTTCTTTTTTACGCTCGTGATCAAAATATATTTGTTGATGTAACTGTCAAAAGTTATGTCAGCATATTTAAAAAGTTGTTTGTCACATTTTCCTTCTGAGTAAACCAATTAAAGTTATTCTTGTGAAATATATATTGAATTGTTTGAAATATTTATGTATCAGTTTCGTTGGCTGTTGTATTATTTTTTTTCTGGCCAGAAATGTTTTTCATCAGAATTTCTATTGACCCAGTTTTGAAGTTCTGTTGAATGAATTGTGATTCATGGATCTTTGTGTTGCATGCTGTGGTATTGTTTGAATGTAGTTCATTTACAATGTGAAACTGCTAAATATAGATTCAAGTCAGCAATATTTCCCAGGAGTCAACAAGGAAAAAGAAATATACTATTGTAATTCTTAATATGCACTTAATAACGCTAATAGTTAACAATAATGCTTAGCTGACGGGATGTTTTTGTTATTCATGTATTTTTTACATTGTTCATATACGATTTCAAGTTTGACTACCATTTGATTTCAAGAAAGTAAGCTTGTTGTTTGTTCATTTTACCTTGAAGATTATGAAATGTTAATTAATGTTTGGTCTTCGATTATTTTTTATGATTTTGTGTTCAAGTTTCACTGAATGAGTATGAAATAAATGTCAAACAAAATTGTTGTATACATTTCAATCAAGCTACTTATTTTGTTTTATTCAAACCAAAATGTGTGTGATTTATTGTCATAATTTATGCTTATTTCATAGCTACATTCAGTTTCCTTTACTTGAGTTTTGTTATTTTCTGCATATAGGCCATTGGATTTTGATATCCTGTTGTTTATGTACATTGTGTGAAATGTAGACGTTAATTGATTGGCTTAAGATTTTAGTTCAATTACCTCCTCATTGTTTACAAAATTGTCTAGTTTTATCTTTACAATAAATAGAGTCCTGTACTGTCACATGATTAATGCATCATTATATTATTAGAGTATTTTATGATATTTCAAAATTGTGGATGTTTTTTGTTTATAAATAATCTGTAAAAAGCTGTTTTTGCTGTGATTTAATGTTTTGATAGAGACTTTCTGTTGTGCTGACATAAACCTGCTGTTTGTTAATGAATTTAATGAATTTATGTTTCGTAACTTTATAATTTAAATACAGTAAATTTGTATTAGTATTTTCCTGTAAATATCAGCCTTTATTGAAACAATCCAAAAATTTGTATGTCACCAGACTGACAGATGTGTAATAGATGCTTGTATTTGCAACAGACATTGCTAGTCTGAACCCTTTTTTATTGTCAGTCAGTGCTAGAGGGATTGCAGTTTATGTGCAGACTGTTAAAATTGCCAAATTTTGTATTGGTATTGAATATTATAAAATCAATAGTATTGTATGTAGTAGTATGTGCATTCAATTGTTTCCTAGAACAGTTGTATGTTATTTTAGTATCTAAAGACCATGAGTATGACAAATGAAGTGCTAGACTGGGGTGTAAAATAACTTTGAACGACAGTCATCCTGCAGGACAGCTAGATACAAAACGGTTGTCCAGCACGCTTTCTAATGGACATTAGACTTTTTCTGTGACATTTTTTGCAGATAACAGGATGGATGTGAACAAATTTTGACTGTGCTTCTAACTCAAAAAACCTACCATAAAAATGCAGTCAGTGTTGCAATGATACTGCATACCAGTCTATGTACTTTTTGCTGCTTCACTGGCTAAGAGCGTCACTTTAGCGATAGTTATGCATATTTTCCTCCTTTGCAAAAATAAAGCATTGGTGAGCATGCGTTTATTTACTGATTGAAATTTTGCTTTCTTGCAAAAAGTAAAAAAAAAATGAGACTATGAAACTTAGTTGTCTGGTCAGGCAACTGTTAATGTGAAATCTTGCTTCCCAAACTGCGAAATTTAGTTGCAAAAATAAGTTGACCATTGGATTTTTACACCTAAAGCTAGATGAACCCATGTTTGATTGCCCTGTACACTGGACAGGTGTGTTTATTCATGAACTCATGTCTGGAATTTCTTTATATTACTTGCTTTATAAAACTCCATGTAATATATAATTAATTTCCTGTGTTGTGTAACACTCTTGATTAATTGTCTAGCTTTGTATGTGACCTTGGTCATAGACTTTCAAGGAAATCTGGCATAATGTAGTTTCTTATGTATAGACAAGAATAATAAATTATAAAACACAGACATCATGGAATATCATGGCTCTCCAAGGCTCCATGAATTTTGTATTTGTGAATGAGTGTTTATGAATCTTTGGCTAATGTTCTTTGTTGATCAGATTTTTTACCAATGTCTGAACATAATGATGAACAAAATGTCTACATAATTTCCTTCTTGTCAACTCTAGATTTTTGTGAAGAATTTGACATCATGTTTAATTGACTGTTGTATTGATTGAAACAAATTCACAGACAACTTTTTATGTAGCAGTACTTAAATATATGTTTATGGCATACACTGATACTGTGTTTTATCACTTTTCTTAAAGCCTTTTTATTTTATTTTGTATTTCTGTATGGCATTGTTATATAGGATCTAAGGACGCTTGATTGAAGCATGTTATAGTATGCAAGATTAGATTGAACTTGATACATGATTTATTAGAAAAGTCAAATTTCATTGGTGGTCCTGCTTGTCAAAGTGTTACTTTTAACAGTTGGCTAACAGAAATACTTGATTTGATCAACTTTCCTTTAAGAATGTGACTTGAAGGTAAAAATGAATTTAGGACAGTTCTGATTTGTAATAAATTACTGTAAATAAATTGAAATGACTTGACTTGACCAGTTTATGCAATGTGTCTAAATTATATTCTCAAACTGCTGATAATTGTGTTCGTTTGTTTGTCATGTTTTCATTTGGTACATTTGAGACCATACAGGTAGATCTTTCACTTGACATACAATGTACTTTTGATTCAAACTGACTGTTGTATTTATACATTTATTTTGGAAAGACGATTTAGTGTTATTTTATAGTTGCCCACTATGTATTGTACTGTGTTTTTCTAATGATTTGATATCATGCCCAATAAACAAACTATTCAATCTGATAAGGGGAGTTCATATTTACTTAATTTGGCTTCATGTTACTGATTAAGGTTTGATATCTGGTTTATGAAACAATATCGTCACAGTCTGGGTGCATGTGATGAAGTTTGATTGGTCAATATCTGCTTCGTCAGTGTTTAGTAAGTGATGTCATCACGAGTGTCTACACTTGATTAAAATGATATGCATGTAGTAATATGTTTCAGTTAAATTGTATTGAAGTATACTTGTTTTTCTACTTACGGTATTTATTTAAACAGGGACCTGCCACCAAATTTCATGTGAGGAAACTGTCTAGCTAGCTTATGAAAGGCTAATGGTTCTGGGCCTTGGGTCTTTCTCCTCTGTGAAAGCTGGAAAGTTGCCAAATGACCCTGGCTGTTGGTGCAATGTTAAACTCCCATGAAATTATTTAAACAGAAACTAAAACAACTTAAATATAGGTACATTGACCTGCAGGACAACCAGCTAAGAATTTTAGCCAGTTCGATAGCAATTTCAACTTGTAAATAGGAGCGGACGTGTGGATTTGTCGAGCCCTGATATTCATTCTTGCTCATTTGGCTTGTCTTTATTGTCATGTTAGAGTATGCACCTACCTTATGATACATCATTACATGTATATTGTTAAATCATTACCTACTGTAATCATATTGAGGATTTCATGATAAAGTAGCATTCTCATGATCTGATTACAATAGTCTTGTCTATAAGTGTAAGGAACAAAGCCAGTTTGTATTGATCAATTCTTTTTATACTGTTATCTGAATGTGTAACTAGTGTATATTGTTAATTTGTTTAAATCTAATTACCTGATGTCATGTGTCTGAATATTTTTAGTTTACCTGAACATAAAGTGTCAGAAGTTGTGTTCGCTCATCGGGGGTGTTCGTCTGTCTGTACATATTAAAATTAAATTAAATGTCATCTTATAAGCTACTAGTTCAATTGCAATCAATTGTTTGAAATGGTATTTGATGTATCTAACAAAATTGTTCAGTCTGTTTACTATGTGTATTGATAGTAACTTCTTGTAATAAAACAACAACTATTTATGTTACTGAAAAAAGCTACTACACCTGTATATGTAAGATTGCATCACTCATTAAGTCCTCCAGGGCTCAGGCTGCTATGTTTAACTATCTTACTATACTACTTCATGTATATTTAGTCACTCATCTACATAGAATACAAATTTAGGTTGTAAATTTTAGAATTTGTTCATGTATGTCACTACATGGATGATTGTGATAAATTTTACTGTGGTTGGAAAGTGTTACTGACTGCTTTGAGATAACGAGGCCTAACTTAAAGTATTATTTGTTTGCTTGTTCTGCTTGACCCCAAACTTGTCCCTGATATATTTTTCATTTCTAGGCCTTAAATTTTTTTTGTTATTTTCACATATTCAGTATATTTTGGCGATAATGTGTATATTTGAATGTTAATCATTGGAAAATTTGTAAGTAAAACAACAATTTAGTGACGTAAAATTACTCATAATCGCCTAGATTGTTTATTATTCTCTGTAAGTTTAAGACTTGAAAGCTCAGTCTTCTACCAAATTAAGTTACTCTCCTAACAGCCTGCATCCAAAAGGTTGAGGAAAAATATCTGTAAACTAACATAATTTTAATTGACCCTAGCAGCTGTTATTTAATGCAGAATAAATGTAACTGAGGTTTGACAAATTTTAGTGTTGAAATTGCTTTTTAAATTATCTGAAATTTCATAAAACACAGCAATTCTTTTTGAGAAATTGTCAACGTTGTAACTTTGCTGTAATGTCATAGTTAAATACCTTGATTTGTTTGACGTATGTTTAAGTAAATATATCTATTTATGGGGTAGATTTTATAGACCCGGTTGGCGTTGTGCCAACTTTAAGTCGGGATCTCATTCACTTTAACATAATATACAGTAATATTGATATCTATTGGCCTTGACCTGGTTAATCCTATGAAAAATATCTCCGTTCTTTTATGCATTAAATTCGTTGTTTTTTACTTACTTAATGGGATTTTTAAAATGCATGGTAACGTTAATCATTTATTTTATTTGCATGTAGCCATTACAAGTCCTATAATGATTGTTTTATTTGTTTAAAGATTATATTTTTTGTGTTATTTATGCGTACTACTGTGTGTTTTGTTCCACTATCAACAGACCGTTTGCTCAAGGTAATTTGCAGGTTTATGCTAGGTCAGCAAAAAAAAATTTGGAGGGAATTTTTTATTTTTGTTGAAAAATGATACATGCATACTGTTTGAAGAATTCATGTTTTTCATAAATAGCTGGTTCTTGAAGCAAAAAAGAATGAATGTTCTTTATAAAAAGCTGTCTCCCGTAAGCAAAAAGAATTATTGTTCTTCATAAATAGCTGGCTCCCGTAAACAAGAAGAATTAATATTCTCCATAAATAGCTGGCTCCCATAACCAAGAATAATTAATATTCTTCACAAATAGCTGGTTCCCATAAGCATACACAGCTTTAATCCCTTTAAATGTCATCAGTTTTGTTAGCTTTGTTGTAATTGTTTGGTTGTTTTTTCTTGATCTGTAAAAATTATAGAATCTCAAACTGAGACAGTATTCTTTGAATTTTATTTGAATATTTATTCATACAAAGACATACATGATTAAAATGTGCAATATTAGCATCATTTGTAGAGTTAGACAGCATTTGGTCCTAGTTGGTGGTTAGACCTGTTTTATAGTGAGTCACAATAACAATTTAAAGCACAGACCTTTATTTTTTATGGCTGCCTTGATGTTATTTACAGTATGTTTGTGGGATGAAGTTGACAGTCAGATCTTGGTGAGGTAGAAGAATTATGATCTTTGTGTTTATATCCCATTGATGAGCAGCTCCCAAGGGTTGAAGATATTCATGGCACCAAGAATGTTTTGTACAAAAATTCCTTTGAAGTTAATTTTTCCATGGGGGACCATCTGATCCATTTGGCTTAATGTATCAAAACTCCACCATCCCTGGTTAGACAAAGCATTAATATTTTAGTTACATATTGTTTATTACATTAAACAGAATCAAAATTCATTTACATGGTGTTATTAGAACTTATTGTTGAATTAGTTCATGAAAATGTTATGTTTGATGCAGCATTACAATAAAGTAGATTACATCATCTCTATTAATGTATCATATATCCTATCATAATCCAGAACAAAATGTTGGTTTTAATTTCTATACATTTAGGCCTAAACAAAAAAAGTTTTTTTTCCAGTTACATGCCCCAAAAAATATGGGTCGGTAGGTAGGGATTTTTTGTTTCTTTCATTTTTTTTTTGTTACATATATTGGCAACACTGTTGTAAAAATTACAATATGCTCTAAGATTTGAATGCCATATAACTTATGAGTTGGCAGGTAAAAAATGGGTCAGTCGGGTAACCAGAAACAAACTTTTTTTTAGGCCTTATGTCATTGCAAACTTAAACCTGTTGTATTATACAATCATGATTGATCATATGACAGGTCTCATGGTTGGTCATGTGATCATGGGATTATGCAAGATGTCTGACACTATAACGTGAATTGGTCAATTTGAAACACTATTGATAATTGTTCCTTGAAAAGATTTATCTCATAATGTCAATGTACATGTATTTATGTTTGATAACGAAATTCGAAATTGGGTTATTGTCATATGACTCTGATGGCTGATGTAATGTGTCATTTGGTATACTTATTTCATCATTTTGTTATGGCGTAAAAAAGTTCCTGTTGCCCACTAACCAGACAGACCTTATTTTTTCTGCCAACCCGTACTTTTTGTCCTTGACCAATTTTTTTTTAGAAATTTTCATTTTGGTCTGAACTATCATACTATGTCTCCAAAGTTAAAAATATATTTTTGAAAAAAAAGTTTTGTCCATCTACCTACCCTTTTCTTTTTGGGGGATGTTTATGGAAATTTGGTATTTATTTTAGACTGCCTTATTAACTTTGTTTTTGATTAGCGTAATGGTGAACGTTTTTTCAAAATGCAGGACTTGTGTTTGATTGTGCTTCTCAATTTTGCTGATAAAACAAACAGTACATGTATAAATTGTTCAGACTGACTTAGTATTGGTTTGTTCCAATGATAAATAAGTAGTGTTTAGAATATCCCACTTGTCTAAAGCCTAACTGGGACTATTGATATTACGCTGGCATACTAGCGTTATAACTTAACAAGAAATAATGACTTGGGGGCAACTTGATTGGATTAGTTTTCATAAAATAAGCTGGAGGTGAATCTTCTTAGGCTTCATCCACAGAACATGACCTCCTCTTATTAAACCATGGTCATATTATTAGTATAAAATGTGACACTACAATGTATTACGAAAAAAAAAATTTTGTAAATGTTTTGGATTTTGCACCCATTGTCCAAATTATTTTTGTTCACATATTGGCAGATCGTTAAACTAACCAGTATTCCTTGATATTGAACCTTGTTCTCTGCATGTAACTGTCAACTTCTCCTTGTGAATTATCAGCAATGGAAGATGAATGTCTCTATATGCAATGTTGACAACCAAATCATCACAGAGAATATGTGCTTCACAGAGCTTGAATTTTCAAACCTGAGATCATGGTCCAAGGTTATAAAACTCGAGATCAGCCTCTTAGCTCAAGTCTCATATTTTGTCTTTCGATGTTTCCTACTTAACTGTTACTAAATAATGAAGATTTCAATCCTATGTTATTCTGAAAATGTATTTTATCATTAAACTTCAATATCTTCAGAATGCTTCACTTATGAAATTGAGATTTGAGCATGAAGATTCTTTTCAAGTTTTATAACCTTGGGGCCAGCAGTCCACTTTATTTTGTCTGTCTCTGTGAAGGAGTATGTATGAAGCACACCCATTTATTTAAGCCTGTCTGCTTAAGTCATCAGGGAAAGTCTATGGGCCTCAGGTTTGTGAGTTTGAGTCCAGGGTGGCACTTACTGGGTTTGTTTCCTGTGACAAGCTTTGGTGGAAGACACCATGTCTTATATCATTTATCCTCTGATGCTGATTTCAAGTATTCATGTGGAGAAATTTGCTGTACCTTGCGGAGAACAAGGTTTGTACTGGTACAGAGTCCTGGTACACTGATCAAGTTAACAGCCTGCTTCTATATAACTGAAATACTGTTGAAAAGAAGTATAAAATATAAAAATTGTTCATGTATGAAACCTTAAGAAGTTGAAATGATATAGATTTTAAAGTTGATTTACAAAATTATTGATTGTATGAGAGTGTACTGGGTAAGTCAAGTGGACAGGATGTTGTCATGTGACTTATTAACTTCCTGATCGCATTTGAATGTGTGAACAGTTTACATGTATGCCTAGAAAATTCAGTTAAGTAATTTCTCATGATTTGTATGACCATTCTTTCCAAAAGTTGAACACATTTGTTTATCTTTTACATAATTTCATATGCCCACTTTTCGGCACCTGCAACAATGTATGCATCATAGTGCTGAAAACTTAAAATCAGAAAATAGCTTTTGAGTTACCAGTAACTGTATTGTTAATAAAATTTGGAACCAGAAGTAAGTTTGACCCATTTACATGTATATCTGCAATTTTAGACCTGTATTCTAAGGCTGTAAAGTACTGTAGTCATTCAACACAAAGTTGTTTGCAATTTATCATTCATTGAAGAAGGCAAGAGTTCATTCAAATTGCTATCTTAGAAAGTGGACATCGTAGTGGTTTCCTAGCCAGTGACTAGAAATGTCATAAATTTGTGTGACACCATAGTTGTGTATGACCAATTTCAGTGACATAATCTCTACATTGCTTGCTTGCTGTTTCATCAAATAAAAAGACACAGGTGACCTCGTTTTTTTCTATTCCAGGTTATACTAGGCTCATAAAACCAGTGAACTGCATATTGTCGGTGAATTATACCTGTCTGTATTACACATGGTTATGTGATTACATGGCTTCTTTTTGTATTGATTATTTTACATTTCCAACATTCTCTCCTCTGATTGCTGTATATGGACAGTAAGGTGCAAAGTATGCATTGAAGTGTTTATTGAAGATGTCCCCCCCCCTCCCGATACTTGCTAAAGGTCAATGCTATCCTTATGATAATTTTATCAGTATTTTAGCATGCATTGCTAAGGATCAGAGGTTAAAGTAAAGGTGTTTTACACTTTTCTATTTAAAACTTAATGTGTCAATTCTACGTTTTCCATACAAGGCCAAGTTACTCGTCTAAAAAGTCCAAATGAAAACTTAAGCTTTCTAAAGAGCTTCATTTATAGTTTTATTAGATTACCTTTAATAGAACGCTGGCGGAGTGAATTGTCCTCCAATGAATTATTTCGCATTTGATGAAAATGTTTCATTATGTAATCAGCTGTCATTTATGCTTAGGCCTCTGTGGCCTAGTTGTTATGGTCTCTGACTAGGAGTCTCTAGCCTCTCACTGCTCTGAGTTCAAATCCCACTTGGGACCAGGCAAATTTCACATGTGAGGAAGTTGTCCAGCTAGCTTATGGATGGTCAGTGAGTCTACCCAAGTGTATTCCTGGGATCTTTCTCCACTGTTGAATCTGGAAAATTCACCAAATAACCTTTGCTGCTGGTGCGATGTTAAACCCCATTTGAAAAAAAGATACATGTTAATATTTGTGCTCTATACCTTAAATGCACTTTGAGTATTGAGAATTGCATGTACATGCAGCTAAATGTCATTTTATCCTGCTAATTTCAGCACTTACTCATGTACATTTTATTTCAGCACCTACTCATGTACATTTTATACATGACATTTCAGTTGTAAGTTTACAGTATGACGTTTACATTATGTTGAGTCAGATTATTTATAGAATACACCAATGTACTTTTAGTTGAAGGTCAATGACCTTTCGGAGTTTTTACAAGTCCAGGCCAATCTTGGTTAGGTGTTTAATGAAAAAGTTTTGTAACGACCAAAGTGTTAATTAAATGTTGTTCAGTGTGAGGATTGAATTCATTGCTTCATATCTATTGAATTGTCACTCTTTCTTGATTTCACTTACCTGTAGTTGTTACCATGACATTTTATTATAAATTGAATATTTTTATATAGTTTCAGAGGAATCAATTTGACTGGATACTACCATCATGCTTGTGTGAGTTAATCCTGTAATGACACATCATCAGGCGATCAGTCACGAAGATACGATTCTATTAAAATTGTCCCACTTTTAACAGCAGTCTTGTCATCTTGTTGGAATTATTTTGACGAGGTTGTGAAAATCAGTCAATTACGAAGACACGCTATAGATTGAGAGAGACGGGTAATAGATGAAAGGAGTGTCACAAATTTGTCATTATATACTCTCGGTTTATTCAGATGCTGTAATATCTAATTCTGAAGAAAGTTTTAATTTACGTTTATATGAGGTATCCAGTACTGTATAACATGTGAACAGACAATATTGAAAGACTGACAATTGGTTTTTCTGACTGGTGCGTGTATATATATACCGGTATATAGAAGTTCATATATGTATAAAAACTGTTTGAGGATTTCTTCAATATAATTTATTTATACTTGTTAATGGTTGAAATTTGTTGGTCAAACACTAGTATAAAACCATACAAGGAGGATTACATATGTGCATATTTTATTTTGTTTAACTTACTTCATCGTACTTGTGTCAAGGTCAGTGATATGGATTTCGCAACTTGAAATCTTGTGGATTTGATTACATTGTGCATTGTGTACTTTGTGCATTGACATTTCTTGAGGTAGTTTTTGATTGTTGTGCAGAGCTGAACAAGAACCAGGATGTAAAAAGAGTTTTGTCAGTCATTGTATTGATTCGTTTCTTGTGATTGACAGAAACTAGAAACTATTTCTGGTTTTTCCTGTTTTTGGCATTTAAGGTATAAAACTTGACTTGTGTGACAGATATATAAGTGTTGTGTTTGGGTTGTAGAATAAATTATCAGTGTTACATCTTGAACTACTGGTTCATCGTGTTACGAAGGATAAAAGAAGAAAAGTGCTTAGAAAATTCTTATTGTTATTGATCGCATCACGGTACAAACTAACACCTTGAATATTCATGATGCCTGAGAAGAGTCCTCCACCACTGGTCATGTGATAATGGTTCGGTCAAGCTTGCTGAATCTTTGACTTGTAACCTAGAAAGTAGTGACGCTAGAAGAGAAGTTAGCTGTGTTGCTGTTTTGTTTAGAAGTGTCAAGGTCATTGGAAACTTGGGATAATAATGTAAGTATTTGTGGGATGTTGAGTGGGATGAAGGTTTGTAGTGATAAGTAATTAGTTGTAACTGCTCTCATAGCCTTCATTGTGTACTTTGTGATAAAATATGTGACCTTGATCTGTTCCATCATTCATGGACATGCATTTTAATATAGCTTTATATATATAATTAATATAATTTTAATATAATTTAATAGAAGCAGCATGTTTCATCTTTTTGGGTCTTGTATGCTTGATTTAAGTTTTAACAGATGCCTTTGGTACAAATTTGTAAAAGTTGAATTTGAATTAAGTATGGAATGGATTCATTTAAACAAAGTTAAATGAAAAATAATTATACTGATATAATAGCCAAAACTGTCTCCTATAGGCAGAACATTCACTTCCCTGTTTGTTACAGTTATACATTACAGTGATTTTTTTGGCAATTTTGGGAAAGGGTCCGGAATTGGGGAAAAAAGTTCAGTGTGGTGCCAAAATTTGGAGTTTTTGGGTCAAGAATTGGGGAAGTGTCTTTTCTTTCGATTGGGAAGGGTCTGTTTACTGGACCCAAACATAGAAGGGAAAAATTGCTGCATTTTGTAGCATTTTCAAGTGCATGTAATGATGTATTATGTTACTTGGAAAATATGCATTGTTTAAAACTTTTTTATATCTTTTTATCATATGTTTTGCTAAATCTTTTTCAAATATAACTTCCACATGCATTATGTCATGTCCACTTATCTAGACTTAAGTATTTTATTGAATGTGGTATTGTTATCTCGCTCGGCTTCGAGATTGATGCATTTACCATGCTGCAAACTTCCGCTTTGTGTCGCTGCAAACATGTCAACTCAGCTATTTCCTCACATAAGTCATTTGTAAATTAGAATAATTCTGTAAAATAACTGGCAGATTGCTGTGATTAAAGGCTTCTGTTCAAATTTAGGTCTTCCATATTATTTGAGTCTAGACTTTGGGTTTATCCCAACTCTGACCCTCCTGGCTTTTGTACAAATTTTGGGCACACTTCTTTGCAGGCAGTCAGAAGGCTTTTTTAAAGATTTTTTTATTTTCTTTCTTGAATTGTTGCAATAGCATTTTCTACTCATAATTCTTTGGTTAAAAATATATTTCTAATTCCACATGACTTATGGTATTCTGTGCACAGGTTTTACTTTTAGTGTAGTCTAGCCTGTCAGTTTTAATTTATTTAGTTTAGTTCAGCCTACATTTACTGGTGATGTTGCTATAATCATTATTGGCATTTATAATAATTTCATGAAGTATTCTAGGCATATATTTTGTTGAGTTGCCACCAGAGGAATGTGAATGAAATAATTTTATACTTAAAATGACACTCCTTGTTTTAGGATGCATTCTGGTACAACTTAAATGTTTTCTTCAACTTTTACAAAAAAATAAGATAACAAGTTCTTTTCTTGCTAAATTAGTTGTTTATTTGGTTATCATATGAATATATAAGCACTCAGTTGTATTTTTTTTCTTGTTTAGGAATAAAAGTTTCTGAAACAAAAATTAACTGGAATTTCGTTATAAAAAGTAAATGTTGAATGCCAATGAGTGTATCTCATGATTGCTTGTCAAAATTTAGATGTGACTTTATATGTTTTAACACCACTGGTACACTGTGGTAGATACATTGATTGCATTATGCTTAAGTATGGATTTATATTGAAATGTCTGTTAGAACATGTTCAATATTAACATTCATGATTCTTGGAATTAGTAAGAAGTGTTAGTTAAGTAAATAAGAAGCTGGTATGTTTTTCGTTTTTGCTGATTCATCACTTTTTTCAAAATAATTTGCTGTCTGTGTAACTTTTACGATTTGAAATTTTGCATATCAGTAATATTTATGTATAATTTATGTTTTTTTTGCATCATTTATAAATTATTTTTTACCATGAGTAGACTGTTAACAAGACTCTAGTTTTTTTCAAAGGGTGTTTCCACTTTACTGTGTTTTTTTTTGTTATATTACGTTGTCCTTGTTTCTAATCGTACGCATACTTAAAGTTGAAGAGGTTGGTACTATTTATTCAGATTGTAATTCATCAACATATCATATCCATAGTCACATAATGTGCTTCTCAGAGCAAAAATACTTAGTGGACCATAGACACCAAAATGAATACATTTAAAATTTTATTAGGGCTGTCTACAAAATATTTATATCACAAATGAAATAAATATACTTTATATGTAAATTTGTGACTTAAGCTACTAGCCTTAAGATCAGAGCAAATAAATATTGTTTCAGGCATGTACCAAATTACAATTTTTTTCACATTAAATATATAATTAAGTAACTGAATTTTACATTATTGGACATCTAGTTACAATAGTTTAACTTGTTCACTGGTACACTTATTGTTACATTGTTTTAACTCACTCTAGGATGAAGTGTGAATTCAATTAATATTTTGGTATACTATTCCAGAGTCAAGTTACCAGCTTTAGTTGGCTGTCCAAACTAATATAGCAAATCAAGTCAAGCTCAAATGTCAATATTGGGTTTACATACAAACATTTATAAATATCGGTAATCTTATGTTATATTTATACATATATTTGGCATAGTTAAACATACCTGTCCAATTAGGTGTGAAGCGTGTGTGTGACCTCGTTTCTACTATTGTTACACCATTTGATGTGTGGTGTATATATCATGTAATTAGTTAAATCCATTTTGAAACAGATGATTTTTCTGTTTTGATTAGTGTCAGTTTTGACTACTGAATGGTTTTACTTTCAGATAGTTTCTGTTGAGTTCAATTTTTTTATACTTTCAGTTTTGATTATTGTCGGTTTTGATTATTTTTAGTTTTGTTGAGTTCCAATTTTAGTTTTGATCATCAGGGCTGCAGATATGGGTGAATTTCCAGACTCACTTCAAGTTGATATGTGACTCATGTTTCGTCTATATCTGCTGCTTTGATAGTTGATGGTAAAAAAAACATGAAATGTTTGGTTAAAATTTGCTTTAAGCTGGATGCTGTTAATGCATGAATGATGAAATGCATGTTGCACTTGTTAGTGTCTTAGCTGATCAGAAACTTCACTGTAATGATGTCATCTAAACTGTGAGTTGTGATAAGATCTTTGATGTATTACTTTTAATTTGGTTGTCTTAACAAATGTTTCGACCTTGAAACTAAATTGATAGCTCTATAACTTCTGTAAGACTTTAATTTTGTTTTTCTGTTTAGGAGATATATTGAAGTCTTACTGATAACTTATTGTCTAAAGTTCATCTTTCTGAGTGACAAATTAGTTTCCTTCAATTGTTTGCCACCCACCTCTGATCTCCTACATCATGTGTGAAAATCATCATGAAAATGGTCATATTGTGAGAATTGCTATTATTAGGTTAAAGTTAACTAAATTTTACTATTACTTGTCCAAGATTTTCAATAAAACTGTGAATTTAGTAGATGTACCTTGATGATATTGATACTATAACATGTGATAGCTCTTAGAACGAGGATATACTGGTTAGTGCTGGTTGAAATCCATTGAATGCTGGTTGGTAAATAATTGTCTCTTAAACAATACTTTGTTGATTTATGATGCATCACTGAATGACTGAATGTAAATAATGAACAGATATGGTTGAGTCTGGGTTAACTGCCTTCTTTGAAAAATGACCTTCTTTATCACATGCTTATTGATACAAGACACTAAACAAACCTTTGAATAAAGGTAAACTGCCAGCAATTTTTTTCCCTTCTTTGTTTGGGTCTGGTAATGACTTTTTTTCCCAATTCCCAACCTAAAATTACCAATTTTGGCATCACACCATGCAATTTTTTCCCAACTGAACCCAGACCCTTTTCCAAAATTGCTACAAATCACTGACTGCACATAATGGCCATGTTTCATCTCTCCCTATGGTGAACTTTGTTTGAATACAGGTTTGACTGTATTGGATTATAAGCTTATTCTACATTAGATCTTGTATTTCATATTGTACAGATCATTTTTGGTTTTGTTCATTCATTGTGATGACTCAATTCATTGTAATCAGGCATGAGGTATTGTATTGTATACATGTACTTTACAGTCATAATTCATATATGCTAGCTGGTATTACCAGCTGTCACCACAGGTTTGACATTAACATACGTTTTATATTCATTCCTTGGTAAAATCAATGCTGCACTAGATTTTTGTGTGTTTTTTGTGTGTTCAAACATTGTTTATAAAATAATTTACCTATAAATAATTTGATTATATTTTTGTATTTTGTATAAATCTGTTTATCAACTGTACCTCACTGATATGCAGGAGACTGTCAACCTAACTACTGTTCCTGGGTCACCTACCAGTGCTAACATGTTCCCCCACATTCTGTAAACATCTTTCTATGGTTCAATGTTATGTGTGAATCTGAGATGGGGGACATATCAACAAATGCATGCATTCAATTAGTTATTATGCAACATGTTTCAAAAGGTAAAACATTAGTTTGCATAGGAATGGCTGCTGAGATTAAAGCTATGTTGTCCACTTGTCAAAGGACGTGCAGTATTTGAATTTTATTAAATAGTAAATTAGTGTTCCACTAAAATTATATGCTGATGATTGCTGAAGAAAAAAATATGGTCAGGGTTTTCCATTAGAGTTTTTGCATCATTTTGGCTGTCAAGATTCAGGGTCACAGACAAAGGCACTTGACATTGTCACTTGATATATATATTATATACATCTCTTAGCATTTTTTCTCTACTTATGTAACTTATATTTACTGCTTTCTCAATGGCTATGCTGTGGACAAAGGCTGGTCTTTTCATGGAACACTTGAACTGAGTATTTCACTTGTATTGACAACTGAATCTCAAATGGCTTCTATATTATTGTACAGATTTCAAAAAGTAAGTGTCTGCCTTTCAACCAAGCTTTGAAAAATGAATGTTTGGGACCATAAGCACTGATTTTTTAATGTGGCCCTATGTGTTGTAAATTGTCCGCAAATTGTCAGTCTGGTATGATGTAAATTGGTATTTATAGATGAAGGAATCTTTTTCTTAGCCACCGTCCAGAATGTATGAACACTAGCAATTGGTGGGGTATCATTTTATACTGACAATGATTTCATGTTATTTCTTATGAGTTATTATCACGAGGCACAGAGATGCATACATCTGTGACAGTATTCTTGTTGATTGATGTGATTTCTGTAATTTTGTGTCTGTCACAACCAGTGTTCAGTGTGGTTTTGCTTAGTGTTAGCAATGTAACGATTTACCGCAGTTTTCTGTAATGCGGATATAAGCAGCCAATGATTCGTTAAATGCAATGATAGGAAAATGTTTGTTCTGTTGCCACATATCTTGTCAGTGTTCTTAATGTCAAAGAAACAGTCTACAATATTTTGGACCAGCCCCTGTAGTTTTAACTTGTCTGGGTCTAAGATCAAAGAAAACACCCCTTTGTATTTTGGTCTAAATGAAGCTTGTCACATCACCTGTAGTTCTTTTTCATTTGGGTATTCTTTACAATGAGTTTGCTAAATACAGTCAGGAGTTATCATGCCTAAGAAATACATTCCTTGTTTGTTTCTGATATTTGTCTCACCAGATATCGTTATTTTGCAGAACATATTTGGTAAATGTGGCAAAATTTGGTAATACAGAATTACTTTAGTTAAATATTGATGCAATTTGAGCTACATCAGATATTCCATGTTAATTTGAGTCCATCCCCAAACCATCAATAAATGAAGCCACCTAAAACATTGTCCTTCAATCATTTTACATATAGAGCTTGACAATATTTTTCTGACAATCTTGGATACCATATTAATAATAATAATAATAATAATAATAAAGGCTTTATTTACAGAGGCTAGACATTTAGGTTTCCCCAATCTTTCATGTAGGCCTCTGAACATGCATAAAACAAGACAATACAAAGGTACAGTGTAAGAAACAAATAAAAATATTAAATGACACATTTAGTCTATATACTAAAACTATAGACTGTATCTATGAACAGTTTCAATGACAAGTTTTTATTAAGTATTTGGTTAGTTCAGCAATGTAATTATCTATCATAAATTATTGTTGTTAATCATGAAGATTGCATGCTTTACTATTAATTGTAGGGTCAAATGTACCCACATCCATTCTAGATATGCCTTTTTAAGACCTTTCAATGCATATATGTGCATATATTGTGAGACCTTTCAATGCATATATGTGCATATATGTGAGACCTTTCAATGCATATATGTGCATATATTGTGAGACCTTCAATGCATATATGTGCATATATTGTGAGACCTTTCAATGCATATATGAATACTAATCTGTTCATTGTTATTAGTGAAATGAACAGAACTGCTGTAGGTACTATTTTTTTCCACTGGGGTTTAACATCACACCAATAGCCGAGTTTGACTTTCCAGCTTCAGTGGTAGAGGAAGACCGCTGGCATACACTTGGGTATACCCACTGACCTTCTGTAAGCCAGCTGGATAGCTTCCTCGCAGGTGATATTTGTCTGGTCCTAGGTGGGATTCAAACTCACAGTGGTGAGGGGCTAATGATTACTAGTCAGAGACCATAACCACTCCACCACTGAAGCCCCCTGTCAGTATTCAATTTGTTAGACAGTGATCGTGCTTAAAAAAGTTTTGCTAAAAATATGAGCAGTGGATCAATGTTGTCAGCTATACCTGTGTATAATATGTACAATCACACGTAGACAAAACAAATAATATACCAAAAATTGCTGATACCGACAGAGTTTTTTTTATCTCAAGGCTGTTTGGACAGTTTTTGTGAATGATTCTATATTTACTTAATGTCTGTATTGTGAGACCTAACTTGTCAATGGATAGGATTTTTTGGCAATGATTCCAAGTTCAGATTTAATTTATACTGTAGGATTGGTTGTTATAAAGAAGCATGTTGAACCAAAAAGCAATTTCAATGCTATTACATGTATTGCAAAATTGATTTATTTTGAGCTACAATCCCATTAGTAACCTCAGGTATTTATGTATATTTTGTCACTTTGCCAAGAATGTTGGCTAATATTTTTATAGTAATGAATCTGCAGAACTTAAAACTTATACAAAATTTATTGAATTTAACTTGTGAAAAAAGTTAATTTACAAGAATTCCAAACTTAAATATCAAAGCAAGAAATGTCGATTTTTGTGTGTGTTGTTAATTTCTTTTTCGCATCAGAATCTAATCTGATTGGACTTCCTCATATGCTTTACTAGATCAGGCACTACACCTTGCTTTGTAAACAATGTGTATGTATTTAGAAATCATTAACACCAATAATAAATAAATTATAGTTCCTGCGGCATAAAATAATCATAAACTCAAATTGATTACAATGGTTTGTTGAGGTATATCACTGTAAATTCAAAACACATTGTTTATTACAACTTGAGGGTGAAGCAGCTGTATGTTGAAATGCATGGTTCTGTTTATTAACATGGCTGGTCATCTTTCCATTTGATTTAAGTTTTACTATAAACATTTTTTCATTCATTACCTAGTAATCATGTTACTATAAATATTTTGTTGTGATTTTTATGTAGATATCATTCATAAGCATCATATGTATTTTTTCTTGCAATGAAGGGAGCTGTATTTATCCTTTATTAATGAATAATATCATTCACAAATTTTGTGTTATCCTTGATGGGCTTTATGTTGTCACTCATGAGCTTTGTGTTATCATTTATGAGCTTTGTATTATCATTCCTGAGCTTTGTATTATCATTTATGAGCTTTGTATTATCATCCCTGAGCTTTGTGTTATCATTCCTGAGCTTTGTGTTATCATCCCTGTGCTTTATGTTATCATTCCTGAGCTTTGTGATATCATTTATGAGCTTTATGTGTTATCATTCATGAACTTTGTGTTATCATTTATGAGCTTTATGAACTTTGTGTTATCATTCATGAACTTTGTGTTATCATTTATGAGCTTTATGTTATCATTCATGAACTTTGTTATCATTTATGAGCTTTATGTTATCATTCATGAGCTTTGTGATTCATTTATGAGCTTTATGTTATCATTCATGAACTTTGTGTTATCATTTATGAGCTTTTTGTCATCTTTCATTACCTTTATGTTATTTTTCGTGAGCATTTTGAGCTTATTTTTATCCTGAATGAGCTTTTTTTTATCCTAAATTGGCTTTTTGTTATCATTAATGAACTTTGTGTTATCATTTATGTAAGCATTCATAGATATGGAATTTTTACATTATCATTTACACTTTTTCTGGTCTGTGATGTCTGCACTAGACTTGATTTAAATGAACTTCTCTGATAAATACTTCAGTGAAAATCATTTTTTGGTATTAAAAGACTTAGTGCAATAATAAAGATAGTTGTTGCTTACTGTATGTATGTATACTATACATTATTTATTATGTGGTGTCTGTAACACTGTTTTATTGAATTATTTTAGAATGGAGCCAACAAGTATGGAGATGGTAAAACGATCAGACTTGTTTCCTAAAAAGATGTTGGTGTCTGAGGACAACAGTCTGCGGGTGCCTTTCCCACTTCTCAGTGGAGAGAACGCTGAATTCCTCGGCCGCACTGCTGATGGGATCATTGTAGTTTCAAACTATCGAGTGCTTATACGATACAAGGAGTCGTTTATCAACGTACCTTTAGGAATGATTGAAGCAGTAGAGATGAGGGATATATTCTATCTGCATATTTATTGCAAAGATGCCACAGTAGCGAGGTAAGTGTGGAGCAGGGCATTCATTTGATCCTTAAAACAGCATTCTGACTCTTGTACTGAAGGGTCAAATTTGCAATGAAATTAGATGGAAATTTTGTTGACACTTCAAATTTTCATCAGTCAATGGTCATTTTTGACCCTCAACTTTTGATGTGCCAAGTTGTTAACTGTAACTTATATCCAATCTGTTAGCTTATGAAATTATTACAATTTCACACGTAATCAATATACAAGGCTTAAGTGAACACTTGAAATACAGACATCCTGATAATTTTACACAAAATGTTTGACAAAACAAATACTGGCATGCTGTCTTGCATCGAGCTGAGTATTTGCTTGGAGTAATTTTGTGTGATACATGTTTTGTTAATAAAGTTATGCTGGCATCACTGCATAACGGTCTTAATGCTGACTAACAGTCCAATAATTGTCATATAAATATAGTATAGATTTTATCATTACCTTTTAGATGAAACTAGGTCATATGTTTTGTTAATTAGACTGTCTGCTAGCTTAAGGTTATTGTAAACCAATTTACTTCCAGTTTTCACTCCCAATTATAGGGTTTCTCTGCTGTCCTGAATTTCTTATTTGTCATTACATGCCTTAGGCTGACTGTAACGTGAAGGCTGTTTATCGTTTTGGCTTCTTGAACCCACTAACCTCCTGGTCTGTCATTTTATTTCTGTCTTCTATTAATATTTAGCTTGTTCCGTGGAAGGCAAGTTATGACTGTCAGACTGTTATGTAACAATTACCATATATACTAAACATCTCTTGTGCTTAAATACAGGACTGACATAAAACAGACATGACACATACTTAATACAAACATAATTCAGACTTGGTTACTGACATAATTTGGTCTTGGTTCAGACCTAATTCAGACTAAATGCAGACACAGGTAAGACATAGTACAAGCTTTTTATAGGTGTAATTAAAACTAATTCAAACACTAATCAGACATATTTCTAACTTGGTACAGTCATTACTCAGACATTAGACAGAGTGACACAGTCATGTCATGATAATAATTTGATGAAACACCAAAATCTCTATGATGGGATTTTCTTACTTACCTTTTTGTTTACTTTCCTTAATTTTCAAATTTGGCTATGTTGATAAAATGTGTCCTTTCTTCAAATTCATACAGAATTACTGCTCAGTTTTTTATCTATTTTATGGAAAAAATTATTCCCATGAATTGTTCTATTTTATTTATGGCTGAGGTTTGAAGTTTTTTGTGTAAAAACGCTATGAAGTAGTTGTACATGATGGAATGGTTGTAAATTTCATATTGAATTAAAAGCAAATATATCACTAGCTGTAAACATTTTGGGACACTGAATTAGGAGATGATTTAATTCTGTTTAGAATTTTCAGGAAGTTCTCTATTAGCAGAGTCTGGCTGATATTTTCTGTCTAATTCAGCTAAGAATGAAGACACTCCCATAGAAAATATAGGATGGTTTTCTTTATTACCTCTGTGTTGTTCTATTGTACGATCATGTTTAGGTTTTCAAAATACCATGGAGAGTTTTTAAGAGTTCATTTTTACTTTGTTGTATTTATTAAAAACATGAGTCTTCTTGAATGGGGACATCTTTTTAGCTTGTTTGTTTCAAAGATAAAGTCGAGCTATTATGATCGCTGTGTCATCGTTGTTGTCGTGCAAAAACTTGAATGTAGCCCATTACTCTAACACTTTTAAAAGATATCACCATGGCACTTTGAATACTTGAGTATCTTGACAAGGTGCAGTTGCAAGACATGGGACATTATTCTGAAAGCTATATTTTTGAAGTTGTGCCCCATTTAACTTATCATGTTCATATTCAAAATGTGCCCCTCCTTCCCATTGTCGACATGTAAAATAGATGAGTGTTGGCGCCACTTTATGGAGCTCTAGTTTTGTTGTGACATCTGCCTTGTATGAATGAATATACACATGTTACTAGTATTCAGCAGACTGACCTGTGAGGTGTAAAAACAGTTCCTGGCTTCCATTAATCTGACTGTCCCTATTCTGTTTAGCTGACCTTAATCTTTTTTCAGTATCAGCCAATTTTTCCTTTCCGATATTTCTGTTTTCATACTGAACAGTATGTCTGAACATAACCAAACAATGATTTTAAAAAGTGCTCCTGTATATGTACCCTGTATTAGTGGAAAACACAGTGTTTTTTTCCCTGTTCACTGTCTGTCTTCTGTAATTATGGGCATATTCAAGAATCCAGTGTTGTAGCATTCTGATTTATTCCAACTTGTGATGCAAAACTACTTCTTTAAAATGATCATTTGTTTACAAAACTTTATAGAATTTATATCAGTGTAATATTTAGAGTGATATATGGGACAAATGTATCAGATTCTTGAAGTCTTTTATATTTATTAGACACACACCAAATGTTCCCTATTAAATGTTCCTCACTTAATTAATGCACCCTTTTTTTTTGAGAAAAATGGCATTGTGACTTCCTATAGATTTCCTGATAAGCCTTGAAATTATATCCAAATGTGTCAGAAATCAGCTTAGCAAGAATTTACTGCTATGAAAAAGAAACGTATGAAATAAAATGAATGTAGGGACATTTATTTGGAATGTTTGGTATACTTTTAACTATATGATGGATCTGATGAATGATATCAAACATGCATGTGTAATGGTACATTGAAGTAGGTACCAGGCACAATCTCAATCTGTCATTAAATCCCTTACTCTAACAGACACAGCTGATTCTGTATGTTGTAAAATGTCGCTGTTGTGTCATTTGTTTTTTAATTATGTGTGCATCTATTGTTTATTCATGTAACTTCATTTGTTTCTCTGATGGTGTGAGGGTGCGCCTGCAAAACCAGATTAAACCCCTTTGTAGCTTTGCTACAGACCACTAAAAGGCAGTATTCACAGGGAAACTATGTTTGTCATCCATTTTTTGTATGGGCCTGTATGTTTAGTGAGGTTGAGATTTAGGGGGGGGGGGGTAGTATTTTTAAGGAGGTGGGTGTTAAGTGTGTGATTTTTTTAGGAATTCCTTTTCCCATGTATATTGTGCCTTTTGCCTTCAGGAAATATGACATTCATCAAGGATGCATTGTATTTCATGATTAATCTTAGTTCATTGACAATTAAATTGCATTAAATTTTAGTGTGAAAGATATTTTTTATGTCAAAAAGAATTTAGTATGAATATACATAGATTAGATCCTGTTTTGATTTTTTTGACGCTTTGAGAAATGAGAAGATATTATATTATGTCGGTGAATGTTAAAATGTTGTAATTTAAAATCTTGGTAGAAAAAATTGTGAAGCCTTTTGAATGTCCTTGCTTTGTGGATTAAAATACTCTGAGCTGATCGCATGTTTGAGTGTACTTTAGACTTTTTTAGTTAATATGATGAACATTTAAAAAGATATTCACACAAATTTCTGTAATAAGAGCATTATGTAAGATTTTTATGGGGGTGAAGAACATATTTGGTACTTGTCTGATTTAGAATTTTTTTATGAAAAAAAAAACAACAACAACAAAAAGCAACAACAGCAACAATACATGCATTCATGTAAACTGACCCCTAGTGAAGAAGGGTCATCATGTACACAGGCATTAATTAATATGATGAATACCAACTAAAACTGTTCATGAAACTTGAAAGGATTGTATTTCTTAGATGGCTGTTGTTCACAGAATTTGATAGTACCGGGGAAAAAGTTGCAGGAATGTGCTCTTTGGGGAAATTAATAGTTTTTGACATTGGGGAGGGAAAAGTTCTTTTATCAAGCTTGTCCAGAAAAGGAAGAATTGTTTCCAGCTAATTAGCTGGATCAATTGTTCCAGCCACTAATATTTCTTCTCTCATTTTTTTCACTATTTGTTATGGGAATTTTTTTTTGTGGTGTTCATGCTGTTTGTAAACACATTTAGGGCTTGTTTTGTTTGTTGAGACATAAAAAAGAACATGGCTTTAAATGTGGGAATGTTTAAACTTGATAATTTTATCATTTTGATGTGAAATCTTCGTTAAACTAATGCTTTGTTTACTTTTATATTTAAGGTGTGCGTTTTCGACCAATGAAGCTTGTCAGGATTGGTTTAAACGACTTTTGGCAAAAATTTCCCCGTTACAGAAGATAGAGGAAGTGTTTGCTTTTGCATTCCATGCTCAGTGTGTAGACAATGGTGTGACCGATCAATGCTTGTCTGATACAGGGAGTTACCAACTTTGTCCACTAGGTAAGTTAGATAATAAGTGTCGGTATCTCGCACATCTTCTTCCTGTTTTAGCTTTCCCTCACTGAAAACAGAGACGTGATTGTGAACCTGTCAAAAAGATAGACGATGTCGGTTAAACCGACTCTGCCCTCGGTGAAACTGACTATTTGGTGAAAAAGACCAGTTGTATTTACTTCAAAAAGTCTGGAAAAAAATTGATCTATCGAAAATTGTGTCAGACTTGTACTTTCTTTGTTTTGTTTTATGTGACTTATTGTCACTTGAGTTAAAGCCGTTTTTCA
This sequence comes from Lutraria rhynchaena, assembly GCA_008271625.1. Lineage (NCBI taxonomy): Eukaryota > Metazoa > Mollusca > Bivalvia > Venerida > Mactridae > Lutraria > Lutraria rhynchaena. The sequence goes on from VIBL01000049.1 coordinate 310,865, forward strand.
ACAATTTTTCAGTTATTTATGCTGACTGATACACCTTACCAGTTTTCCTGGGCTGTATACTGACCAGTACTAACTTACCCTTCCACAAGGTGCCAGCAACTTCTCCACATATGGAGGAAAATCAACATTTTTTGGCTCTGTGTTTTCTTGTCAGAAATAATCGCTATATGAACCTATACTATGAGGATGAACCTTTCTTGAACCATGTAAACTGAAACTCAGGGATGGTGTTTATATTTAGGACTATCATGCTAGTTGTATAAGCATTACATAAAATTGGGCTTTACGTGAAATTACACAACATTTATTCTATGTCATAACATACAAACACAAACGCTTGTTGCCAGCTTGTTGTTATCAAATGGATTCCAGGAACTAATCTCAGAATGAAGTCTTGCCTTTGGTTCGCTTCAAAGTTAAGTGAAATTAACAAGCCTTTTTAAGGCTGAAAAGATCTCCTTTGTTCATTGTGCAATTTTTCATCTTTTTACCAGACTACATTTCTAGCTAAAATTAGTGTCTCTGCTGTTAGCTGTTAAACAGACTAGAAACTCGTATTATTTTACCCATATTTCTGTATAAAATGAAACAAATTTTGTGAAATAAGTATGGTTTTATAAGTAAGAAGTGTTTCTCTGGAGAAATTAGGAAAATCAATTTTCATGTGCATGATTATATGTATCTTGAAACAGTGAGAAAAATGTTCTTCAGCTTTGAGGAGTTTTCTTATCACCAGCGTCAGCAGTGATGTTTGTCTATCTCTTAATGTGGTATTAACAATACATCTTGACATGATAATTGTCAGCTTTTATTACGACGGTCAATTTACCCGCTGACTTAAAGGATAGGACTGTTTCTGTGGTATTATTATAGATTTTCTGAACCACTTTAGCGAGAAGAATCGTTATATCATCAGCGTTCTTCTAGTTGCCATTATTCAATGTTACATACTATTGAACCCTATCAGCTTGTGTATTGTCAAAAGCCCTGTGGTATGGTAGTGTAAATATAGCTGTATACATAATCTTAGGTCAGTGAACTTATTACCTATTAGTGGCCTGTTGTGTCCGCTAGGTAACCTATTTATGCTAGCTTTTAAGCCTATGGTAATTAGCATTTCTTCTTCTTTCACTGTGATGAGTGGATCCCGGATGACAACATGATTCCTATTGATGCGTTTAATTTCAATTATGTTATAATTGGTTCTATATATTAATTCATGGTGTAGTATTGTCCATAGCTGGAAGGCATATTGACAGTTGTAATCTAATACTGAGGCAATTGTTTTATCATAAATTACTTTTACTTTGAATGTCTGTCTTTGTTGAATTAAGAAATGAATAGATAACATTATTAACCTATTTAAGATAATGAAAATTTTCACATGATTTTTATATTTAGTCTGACCAGAGTTAACGGCCACCAATGAGTAAAGGCCATAGGAAATGTGTGAAATTTTAAGCATGAATTTATTTATACTATGTCCAAATATGTCCTCTGAATAAAAGTCAACTTTACATGATCGTCATTTGTCTGTGAGCTTTATATACAGGTTTGACTATGATTACTGTTTTATGTCTGCAAAAATTAAGTTTCATGTTACTGGTTTCATGATTGTTATTTCTACATTGTTACTACAATTTAAGTCTTAATGTCTGTAGATTCCTAATACTTATTAACTTCTCTTTTGGGACTGGTCTAAGAATGCAGCTTTTTGATTGGTCAATTTCAAAACTGAAGATGGCAACAGCCAATCAGCTGCAAGCAATTGTGATTCACCATAGATTTTAGCCTTGAGGTTTTCTGGCTTCTAGTTGTTAAGAACAATGTTTTTGCTGGTCTCATTTTAGTGTCTAGATTTTTGTCATTTAGTTAATGATGCTTGCAATTGTTACCCACATTAAAATACTGTACATCAAAACATCACAACATCTCTCATCTATCATATTAAGCTCGCTGTCTGGTAAAGTTAGTCAATTATTCAAGGATTAATTCAAGAATTAATGTGTACCTTGTCATTTGTGTAGCAAGGGTTGTAGACCAATTAATTGCGCATGAACAGATGTTCTTTATGTTACATGAATCATAATTATTTTCAACACTGAAGTTTGTTAAATATATAAGGGGCCTTTGTTGTCAAGTGGTTATGGTGTCACCTGTGAGGAAGCTGCTTATGGAAGGTCAATTGTTCTACACAGGGGTAAGCCTGGAATCTTAGGGTCTTCCTCCACTGTTAAAGCTGGTAAGCCACCAATGACCCTGGCTGCTGGTGCGATGTTAAACTTCAGTGAAATTATCTAGAATTTCTGTAGTATGAGGTTAAAGGACATTTAATTGTTTTGTGTCCCTTACCTTCATACAAGCCTGTGCTTTCATAAGAACATATTCAGGTCAATTTGAACATGTAGTTTAGAAATTGAAATACTTACACTGGTCTAAAACCAAGTGCGCGATCTACCAATCAGATGCAATGGTTTTGAGACTGGGCTCCAGTTCGGGTTAGATGTATAAATCTTGATTTTGGTGACAATTCTCATTTTTCATCTGTCTGTGGTCATATATTAATCTTATGATTTGAATTGTCTTTATTTATCACATTCAATGTTTAAAAAATTATTTTTTTACATTTTCAGAAAAGAACAGTGCTTACAGTTTCACGAAGGAGACAGAACGAATGCAGTTTGACCTGAAACAAGCTTGGAGATATACTGAAATTAACAAAACACACAGGTAGGTGCATGTAATGGTTGTATGCTGAGTGATGAGAATAGTCTAGAACTGAAGCATTGGATTGGTTGTACTCTTACTCCTTTATTTGACCAATAGCAAGACTGCATTGTGAGACTAGGGGTCTGTATGGTTCAGAGGTTCTGGTCTATGACTGTCAATCATTAGCTGTCGACTGTAGTGAATTTGGATCCCACCTGGGACCAAATTTCCTGTGTGAAGAAGTTGTCCAGCTAGCTAATGGAAGGTTAGTGTTCTATCCTGGTGTACACCTTAGGTGTTTCTCCATCATTAAAGCTGGAAAAGTCGTCCAATGGTGGTCACTGTTCGCACAGCCTTAAAGCCTGAGACAGTATGATGAGGTTTTAGTAAAAACTCGAGTTTGTTGTCTATGGACTAAGTAACTTAACCAATGGAAAATACTTATCACTGTGTAGGAGAGTAATTAAGTTTACAAGCTTACATTATGGTGTAACCTTGGAATTCATGTCTGGTATACATGAATTATTCTGAAGAATCTACTATTCCACTGTATGTTGTTGTCTAGACTGGGTTTAGATGCATGCACTGCAGATTTGGATTTTTTTTCTGAAGATGTTGATTGCTTTTAGATTTTTAATCCTTTCTTACCAAGCGCATACTTTTAACGTTGAGTTATTTGGTAGTACTCTTGAGAAAAAGTTTGACTATTAAAGTGAAATGTAAATACTTCACTTAAATACCTATCCTAATATAGAAGGATATTGATTATTGTGGGGGCATTATGTATATAATTATTAGGATCAATAACTTCAGTGTCATTCCAAAGTAATAATACTTGACTAGTAGTCAAGAGGGTCTCTGTTATCAAGTGGTTATGGTCTCTGACTGGTACTCAATAGCCTCTCACTGCTGCGAGTTTGAATCCCATCCAGGACAAAAATTCAAGTGAAGAACACGTCCAGCTAGCGAACAGTAGTTTGGTGGTTCTACCCAGGTGTACACCTTGGGTTTTCCTTCACACTTAAAGCTGGAAAATTGCCAAATGACTACGGCTGTTGTTGTGAGATTGAACCCCAGTGAAAAAGATTGACTGGTAGTCATCAACCATTATCATGTACATGAGATCATTTTCCAGACTTTAAGTGGCTGTATTTCTTCTGTCCAAGATAATTTTGTTTACATAAATGTATCAAAGAATTGTTGCATTTGAAACATTTTAAATTAAGCAGTTAATTTACAGTTGTATAATTGAAAATTTTCATAAACTGTCCTTAAAAAGTATACATTCATCGGGAAAAACTTTGCTCTTTATGACACCACATGCATGTAACAGAAGAGTCAAAGATATAGATATACAAAGATTGATTGTTAGTCATTCATTTCAAGTTCTTTTGTTGTTCAAGTTCTGTTTTCTCCTGATGCAAATCCTCAAGTTTGATTACAGCTTTTGAAACTTGTTATATGAAATTTTAGAATTAATTTTGTTTTTTAATAATATACTTTATGTGAGAATTGATCATATTTGAGGCAAGGTTTACTTCGCATTAAAGCTGGGATAGGTGGTTTAATTCCCAGATGGAGATTCATAGACAAATCTTACATCACCGCTATTGATAAGAGATTAATAATAAAATTATTATAAAGAAATTATGTTATATTATTCTTCTTGTATTATCATTACGAGCTCCTCACCTCTATGAGTTTGAATCCCACCACGGACCAGACATATTTTACAGGGCTTGACAAGTTCACTTGTCTGCTCTTAATTATGAGTAGAAATTGACTCAAGATGAGTTGAAATTACTGTAGAACTGGTTAAAATTCTTAGCTGGCTGTCCTGCAGGATGAGTAGCCTGAACAAAAAATTATTGAGCCTTGTTTCATGTAAGGAAGTTGTCCATTTGTATTATTCTGTCTTCAGATACAGTACTTAAGTTTGTTATCATCCACATACATGATTTCATACACAAGTCAATTTATCGTTCACTTTGAAAGGTTTTGAAATCTGAAAACCTCCAATTATGGCATTAGTGTAGTCTGCTTACAGGCTTTATTTTTATTGCATCATAATTCTATGGTTTGTGTTTACAGTTTGTGTGATTCCTATCCGTCGGAACATATCGTACCTAGAGCGATAACTGATGAAAATTTGAAGAAAGTTGCCGGATTTCGTGCTTTACACAGGTTTCCATCTGTTGTTTGGAGGTAAGTATGTTTTTTTTTCTGTCAGTGTCGTGAATGGATTTTACTTCCTTGTTAAGATTGGTACAGATTGTGCCTAGTAGCATTATGGGTTATTTATAGGTTTAAACTTTTATTTGACTGTGGTTTTACTTAAAGGTTGATTTGTAAGCTTTATTCTTCCTTTGGACTTGAAGACTGGAAATTTTTTATATTCTTTGTTGCCCAAAACTATTATCTGCATATTTTCAATGTATTTGATTCGCGTATTCATGAACAGATATTGTAATGGAAAGTTTATTTTTGTGTAAGTTGAGCCCAAGAACCCTCTTCCTCAAACTATGCTACTTTAGAAGTTTGTACTATACTTAGTTACCAATTTTGCAATCATCAGGAAACTAATTAAACACTAAAGCTGTATGATATGTCATGATTCTATGCTAATTCAGGTAACTTTAGGTGAATATGACAAAAGAGATACTGTTATTGTTAAAAAATTTTTCCTCGTGTAAATCATAGCATTTTATTTTGCTTAAATATTGTTTAAAAGTTCGATCAGGAATGAAGTATACTAGTGTATAGTTACCCAAGTTACCATAAGAATTATGTTAAATATCCCCCGCCTGAAAACTGCCACCCCAATGTATGAATAATTGATTTCAAAACATCAGTCGTGTTTAAAGCCCAGTGAATAAAGCATGATGATTATTTTTAAAGACAATTAAAACGAAATAAAAACTGAAATCAAATGGACTGTATAGTGCAACCTCTCCAGAACGAACCTCTCTAGAGCCACAACCTCCCTTCATAAACAGCATGATGTTTTTCCCACTGTATGATTTAAATATTAACATTTCTGGAGCAATAACTTTTCAACAACAACGTAGTTTTTCTTCTCCCAAAGTGTGTTTCTTGGGATGTTACACTGAGCTTGTTTAACAGTGTTTTGTGCTGCAGAGAATGCATTGCATTAAGTACCCAACTTGTGGTCGATGTCATTTCTCTTTGGGGCATTTAACATGAACTGTACAGTATAAGGAATTAGTTGTATAATCTTGGAGGTTTACACCTTGTCAGTCATGTGAACAAGCATCTATCAAACTTGGAAGTCATCAGTATAGAAAAGGGAACGTAATAGTGCTATTTTTGTATCTTTTAAGATAATTTTATCTCCTTTAAAAAAACTGACACTATGTGTCTCAAAACTATTCATAGTCCAACTTTTCAAAAAAAAGAAGTAAATACTTAGTTTGTCACTAACAGGATGATTGAATACAATGTTATGATTATTCCAAAGGGTATATGTAAAATGATGTACAAATTTGTACTCTCTTTCAATATTTGAACTGTTATAATGCAACATAGTTTTAGTTCATATCACAAATAGGCGTAATGTTATTTTACAACACTCTTTTCTTAAGAAAGGCCTTTTTTAGGCCAAAATATTGGATTAGAGAGGTAATTTGTATTGTAAGTTTTGAATGCTTCTCAGGAATTCAAGAAATGGTGCAGTGTTGGTTCGGTCCAGTCAACCTGAGATGGGATTTTTTGGCTGGAGAAACACAGATGATGAGAACTTACTGAATGCTATTCCTGTAGCATGTTCCCTTAATCCTGGCTTTAAAAACACACCGAAGATAAGAGAAGATGGAAGTGGATCAGATTTAAGTTCTGATGGTATATTTACTTATGTTCTTGTATTTTTGGCCATGTGTTAAATCTAAAGGGACTAGACTAGACCAGTTTTGTGGACTATAGTATTGCACTTTTCCATCCGTCTGTCCACTTTTTCCTGTCTGATTCATATCTCTGCCATCCATGAAAGGATTTTAAATAAATGTTGGCCATAATAAGACAACATGTTGCATACAACACCCTGACCCCAGCTCATAGGTCAAGGTCACAGTGGCAGTTCAAAGGTGTTTATTTTTTGAATTCTGGAAGAGTCATTTGATTTTGATTATGATAAATAAGCATAATAGGATTAAAACAATATGTTTATTTGCTACATCACATGATTAGGCTTCTTGATTTGTAGACACATCTAAAGTAATGTAGTTCAAATATAAGTTTAACTGTTCTGAGAACAGGTTACTGCTCAATGTCCAGGATCCATCACCAACTAGCCTGAGTTTACAGTGTGTGTTGTACTGAAGTTTTTGTATTTATGAAATATCAGCAAAACTAAACTTTAATGTAATTTATTAATGGTTTCAGTTGCAAGTTTTTGATAAATTTCAGATCTAGGTTACCATGAAAAAGATCCATTTTTAGTTGAAACTTTCTTTTCTCACAGATTCATCTACTGTAGAAACTACAGAACATATAGAACCAAAGAAGATGTTGATCATAGATTGTAGATCTTACAGTGCTGCTTTTGCTAACAGAGCCAAAGGTGGAGGAATGGAATGTCCAGGTTTGTTATATGTGACTCTTCTTGGAAGCAGTCATTTTTTAATTATTTTTACAATAGACATGAATGGCTGTTTTTCTCATTTCTCGCAGTATGTAAACTTACGCATATCTGACTGTCTTCTTTACTGCTGGCTTGCTTTCATTCATTGTTAGACGATGGTATCTAACTTAGTTGACTTTATTTTTCAATTTTTGTGTGGCCTTGAATTCGGAGCATTATGATAGAAAATTCTGGTGTTGGACTGCAGTTGCAGTATATGACAAAAAAACTAGACTTTATGCAAGAATTTCTATTTGAATCGAGAATATTTCCTAAATAATGTTTTATTTATATTGTCCTTTTATGTACTTTGTAGAATATTACCAGAGCTGTGAAGTTCAGTTTATGAATCTGGCCAACATTCATGCTGTCAGGAAGAGTTTTCAAGGATTACGCAATCATTGCTGCTCCGGTGTAGATCAAGCCAGGTATAAAAATTATATAATAGTAACAGTCATCAGTTTATCTTCTAATAGAGATAATCTCCACTTTAGATACCATTAGATTAGTTAGTGGATATTGCTTTGTGAAGCAAGTTTGTTTAATTTGTATTTCAATTTCATTAGATGTCACAAATGATGTCTTATGCTTAATTACTGATTAGTCTATACTTTAACCCTTTGCCTCAATAAGCATATTTTTGACTCTTCCAAATTCAAAGCTAATGTACAAAACATCAATTTATTTAACAAAATTGGGTTATTTCTCTGTGTCAGAGTGGAAAACATTGTGGCAAAAGAACCCATTACTCATTACAAGCAATGGCTTCTTTTGCTGCCATGTTTTTAGAAATCGTCTGCTTCAGATGTGGGAAATGCGGCATTATGAGGTTAAGGGTTAAATGTATGGTTCAGCATAAAATTGTACCCCTCTCAAACTTCTGTGTCTGAAGTAAAATGTCTTCCTGCAAAATATGTAATCTTTTATTTTTCATTCTATTTACCTGTTGTATAAACATTCAATATGTTTGTTTCAGCTGGTTGTCTGGGCTAGAGAATACAAAATGGTTACACAATATGGCTGGTATACTGAAAGTTGCTACCCTGGTGGTCAATGTGAATGAAAAGGAAGGGAGACCAGTCTTAGTACATTGTTCTGATGGATGGGATAGAACTCCCCAGATTATCTCCCTTGCTGAACTCATGTTAGATCCATATTACAGAACAGTAGAGGTAAAAACAGTTCTAAACTGAAGTTGTAATTTAGAAAGAATCTTATTTCCTGATATTTTTCTGTTTGGAAAAAAAAAATTAAAACGACTACCGGTAGTTTTATTTCTACCTGACATTGTCAGTATTAAAGATGGTGTATGCAAAATTAAAAAAAAGCATTTTTAATATGAGATTTATAATTTATTGACTGAATTGGCTTTTTTAGCTCGTCTGTTTCGTTGTCATTGTTGTGGTGCAAAAACTTTAATGTAGCCCATTACTCAAACACTTTTAAAGATAATCAACATGACACTGGAATACTTGAATATCCTGACAAGGCACAGTTGCAAGACAAGGGTCATTATTCTGAAAGCTGTTTTTTTTTTATTTATGCTCCATTTCAACTTAAAATTTTGATCAAAGTTGCTCATTAAATGGAATGATGTAAAGCAGACAAGCATTAGCACTGCTTCATGGAGCTCTTGTTTATATCACCTATAATCATTTTTATTGTTCTTTATAGGGATTTCAAGTGTTAGTAGAGAGAGAATGGTTACACTTTGGTCATAAGTTTGCTGACCGCTGTGGTAATGGTATACATACAGATGACCCAAATGAAAGATGTCCTGTGTTTCTTCAGTGGTTAGAATGTGTTTATCAACTTATTGTGCAATTTCCTTGTCAGTTTGAGTTTACTGAGGCTTTCCTTGTAAGTACATGTGTTAGTTTTAGCTCACCTGTGGCTAATGTTATGAATTCTAGTTGGGTAATCAGTCTTAAAATCCAGGTGTGTGATTGGTTGGTTTTGAGTGAAGTCTTGAAAATGACCAGTGAAACATCTGCATTTTAAGATTTCTCTTTAACTAAGCTATATCATCTGTTGTTTTGATCTCTGTTTGAAAACATGACCAAAAGCATTGGATATTTACATGTTACACTAAATAAAAAACTTCAGAATTAACAATGTGTTTCTTCACACAACTCTTGACCCGCAAATGGAGGGTAGAGGGACTTTAAGACTTTGATTAAAAAAAAATGTCAAGATTTTGTCAAATCTCGTTGGTGCGTTGATGGCATATACAAGTTGACAACAAATTAAGCAGCATGTCTGAAAGCCGTGGAAATAGAAGGAGATTCATTTATAGATAAGAATGTATATCTACTTAACTTCTGCTGACAAATTTTAGATCTATGTATTGGGTTATCTCATTTATTAGTATAATACAAATAATTGAATCACTCTTTCATGGTTTCTTTTTATAATTCAGTTGTACTAGAATTAATTTATTGCTTTTTGTAGAAACTTAAATATATTACTTTTTGTGGTGTCAAATTACTACTGTATTCCATTAATATTATGAATGTATTATCATTAATTAATTAATTAATTAACTGATTTATGTCTTACAGATCAAGATGTTGCAGCATACTTATTCATGTTTGTTTGGTACATTCCTGTGTAATACAGTTCAGGAACGTACAGAAGAAAAACTAGAGCAGTTAACAGCATCTGTCTGGAGTTTACTCAGTGACAGAAACTTTCATAATCTACTTTATAATCCATCCTCAGATCATGTGGTATGTAATTTATGAGTTAGATGCAAAACAATCTTATCTTAGTTGATAGTTACAAGCATTAAAAATCATTTTGCATCAAAACCTCATGAAGCATTTACATTCATTCTGCATCAAAACCTCTTGAAGCATTTACAATCATTTTGCACTTAAACCTCACAAAGCATTTACAATTAAATCTCTTGAACCGTTTACAATCATTTTGCACCAAAACCTCATGAAGCATTTACATTCATTTTGCACTTAAACCTCATGAAGTTTTTACATTCATTTTGCACCAAAACCTCAATTTCTATTGAGATTATTCTGATCACTCAGTTTTAGAGTGTTAGATTTGTTTGTTCTTAAGAATAGGTTAAGGTTTGTTGAAGAATGGTGTGAAACAGAATTTATGTTTTGAAACATTTATTATAGTGCAGCAAAACATTTGGAGATTAAATTATTTACATTGTGAAAGAATTGAACCGGAAGTGATTTAACATTTGATTAAATAAGAAAGAAACATTTCTCACGGTGGTGAACCGATTTAGTCTTAGGTTAACATTAATCTATCATTATAGCATGTTTTGTTATATGTTCAGTGGTAACTGATCATTAATGTTTGTTCTTTGTGTTTGTAGGTTATTTATCCTGCCACACATGTTCAGAGCTTGAGATTATGGACGTCAGTGTATCTGTCAAACAACTCTTCATTTGCCGGACCCGAGGAGATGACAGGTCAGAACGTCCCTGTGACAGAAGCGGGTGAATTACTAGGTCTTCAGAAAACGCGTTCATGTGAGAACTTGCTCATGACAAATGACCTAACTTCTAGTCTTAGTCGGAGGAAAAGTGATCCAAATATTGCCATGGAGCATTGTGAACAGCAGACTCAGAAACTCCTTAAAGATGCAATGTCAGGTGATACGAGTTCCAGTGAATCTGTGAAGAGCTCAGAGAATGATCGGTCAATTAGTGAAAATGGAGATTTAACAATGAAAAATTTAGATAGTCCTGTTCAGAATGGGGAAATATCAATTTTAGAAAATGGAATTAGTAACGGACATAATGAAAATATTGGAAATAGTGTAGGTAATGGGAGTGAAAGAGCGGATCAGAATAATTCTAAAGAGTTACATCCTGTTAAAGAGAATGGTGTAGCACCTCATGATGAATGTGGTAAAATACAGGTAGAAACAAATGGTGATAATAATGGAGGGGATGAAGGTGTCAAAGCACACCCTGAAAACAGTTCCGAAGAATTAACAAATGGTGATAAGAATGACTTAGAAAATGGCACTGATGTTCATATAATGAACGGACATGGTGATAGTCACGGTTCAGATACTGGAAGTCCAGATATCTCCACTGAGGAAAACAGTGAAACTTCAATAGAAACAATTTCAGAAAGTGATGATACCACTAGTGGTGAAAATGGTCAAAATAGTCCAGTACTTAATGGGAGGCAAGATGAACCTAAAGATAAATTATCATCCTCGGTGAATGAGCACATGATGAATGGACATCAATCAGATCTTATTAGTAGTAAAATTTTAGCCACTAAATTGAAACAGAGGAATCATATTGGTGATAAGTATGACTACTCATTAGAAAGTTCTACCGATACGGTGACAGAAGAATTACAGAATTGTGACAGTAGTCACACATTAACATCGTCACCTAGTGGAGTGAGTCGTCAAGTGTATAAAGTTGCATCATTACAATCTTTATGTGATAAAGTTACCCTTAATCAGCTTAAAACTATTGAAAATACCAGCAGTATTAGCACAAGCACGAGTGATTTGACTGACTCTCGTATTTCTGAGAACGGATTATTGCTCAATGTCGGGGACCCATCACCAACTAGTCTGAGTTTACGCTGTGTATTGTCCCAGACATCATTTAAAAATTCCACTGGTATGTCTAAAGGGGTGAATGTTGATACTTCAGTTACACCATCCCTTCACACTACCCCAATCAGTCCACAGTCTAGAAATTCAACATGTCCGCCGACTCCAGCCACCAGTGATGGCAGAGTAAGTATGAATAGTCTGTTTTTTATTCTTTCTATGGAACTTACCAAAGAACTTGTTTTAATAAATATATTGCATCATATCAGTATTGTAAGCAAAGATAAGTTTCAGACTACCTAATGGTTGTACAAAACTGTAATAGTGTAAAAATAATCTAAATTTCAGTGCAAAACAACAATTTTTTCCTAATTCAGTCAGTACTGATACTTTTCCCAGTAATAGTAGTAATATATGGAAATAAATTCCTGCAGGTAAAACAATGGTCACTCAGGCTTATTTAGTACATTTATTGATACAATTGATACAGATGAATCTCTAAATAATTCTCCCCAGAGCATGAAGGTCATTATAAGTGTTGGCCCCTGCAAACAGGTTTGGCTGTTTTTCATAGCACACATTGGTTTGTTCCACAGGGATGAATTGATTTCTGATTTGCATTTGTTTCAGTCTCTGGATTCTTCAGTTCCTAGATTTGGTTTAAGTCGTCATCTCGACATTGATGGCTTAACAAAGTTTAATGATCCCATACAGACACAGGTGGTTAAAATGCAGATGAGATACGAACAAGAGATTAGTCGTCTACAAGACAACATGACATATCTGAAACAGTTGTTGGGTCAGCACGCTTCAGCGTGTAATGGAGATGTCTGCAATCTAGATTATAAAATTGGAAATGTGAGCTGGATTTAATCTTTACATTGATATTATTGTATACTTAAAGCGTGAAATGATTGGAGGATGTTTTCATATTTAGAAGAATGCTTAGTGATGATCTGCTAGTATTTGAATTTTAAGTGTATGTTAGGCCTTTGGCATTCACCATTGTTGTGTAGTTACATACTGTGGTTAGCTACCCTTGGAAATTTTATGTTGCTACCAGTTATAGTCTGTTTCTTCAGAAATAATTTCAGACTTCCTTAAGTCAGTTTGATTCAGAGTTGAGAAATACAAAACTTGTAACTAGAAGAAAAACAAATAGCTTTTTAACTAAAAATAAGTGTTTTTTTACATCAAAATTAGTAAAATAGAACTTTTTCATAAGTAAGAATGATTTCTTTGAAGATTTTCAGAAAATAAGTATCATGTAAAATTTTATGCGGCTTTGATTGGATGGTCGCTAGCCCATCACCACTGTGAATTTAAATCCCACTTGGGACCAAATGTCACATGTGAGGAATCTGTTCAGCTAGCTTACGGAAGGTTGATGATTCTACCCAGGTGTATGCATGGGGTCATCATCCTTTTCTAAAGCTTGAAAAGTCACGATATACTGTTGATGTAATGCTAGACTCCAGTGAAAAAAAATATGTAAGCGAGTGGTTCTATTCTAATCTTAGTGTTGATAGTTATAAGTCTTTATAGTTATATCTTTCCTCTACTAGGAGTCACCAGGCAGCTGCGATCTGCAGTCTATACAGAGTACTTACAGTAATGCTTCAGATGCGAGCTGGGACCAGATGGACGATCCTGAAGTGAACGTGACACGCTGGGTACCAGATCATGTTGTAACACAATGTGCTGGATGTGAAAGTGAATTCTCTACATTTAGAAGAAAACATCATTGCAGGTAACAAAAATTGTAACATCTACTGGTACTGGCTTTGTAGGATTTTTATGACATTATACAGTGTTAAACGTTTGTGTAAAATTCAAGATTTAAAAAAATGAACGACATGATATAAGGTAGGGCTTAATTTGGGTCAGAATTATTGATACAACAAACAACTGAATTTTATGCTTTAACAGTTACCTTTGTTTTGTAATGTGTTGATTGATGTTTTTACTGATACAAAAATATTCAATTCAATATTTATTTCAAATCTGAAATACTGGTATTTGATGAATATGGAGCACTGGTACGAAGCTTCTTTTTAGCTCCTTAAAGTGTAAAATTGTTCAATTAAAAACTTCATCAATGGTAGTTTATATGTTTGTACTGTTTAATTAACTTTTTAACATACTTAATACATGGTTTACATTTCATATGGCAAATAAAAAAAACACTAGTATTTTACTATTACACACATTTAATGAATCCTTTTTTTTGTTATTTACAGAAATTGTGGGAAGATTTTCTGCCATTCTTGTTGTAAGGAGACATTTCCATTACCCCATCAGATGATAAATACAAATGAGAGAGTGTGCCAGATGTGTTATAGTAAATTAACAATGATTCTTACTAAATCTGTAATAGAAATGGACAATGGTATCAGTGAACTTAGTCCCTTGGCGGCTGCCGCTTCCAACTAGAATATAAACATTGTACAAATGAAGGTGTGGATGTCTAACTGTCTACAAATTTGATTAAAAGTGTTTAAGACCGTAAAAGTGTTAAAAACTTACTGCCATTCAAAAGACTTGTTTCCATTGCTGTATTTAGTTCTAAGTTATTATTATGGAGAACATGACTATGAAAAAATTGGACTGAATATTTTTTTAATAATTTATTTTGCATGAATGCCACATTATGCTAGAATCTATGAGGATATTCACCCCACTTGTAAACCTAGACTAACTAATGCTATGTTAGACTCTACTTTCAAGTTGTTGATTGGTAGATCAATTCTATTCTGTCATATTCTTTTTTACTCAAAATTGCCATAATCTGAAGTCTGGTTATTTTTATGTAATATTTTAGTACAATTAATATGTTTTATGACCCAAAGGATCCTGGTCACATTAAACAGCACACATTGTATGCTGAGTGAATCAAGATCAATAACAGAATTAATACTTGATTTTTACAACTTCCATTGTAAGTTAATTATTTCTTCAATTGAATTTCTTAATTTATTGAAAATTCGGTGTCAGTTATTGGTTGAATGCCAATTACCTGCTGTTGTATTAGAGAGCTGAAAAACTGTCGAAGAAATAACGGTTAACCAGGTTATGTGATCTGGTCATAGTAAATTAGTAATTTGTTACCTTGTTGTAACAGTCCAATTTATGCCTAATTTCAGTATCTTAGAAATCCGTAAAATCATTTATTATTATTAGGTTGGTTGGCAACTTTTAGTTTGTATTGATAAATGTATTAAGTTAATTATCTATAGTTATCACAGTGCGCTAGGACAATGCTTCTTTTGATGGTAATTTGTCTGAATCATGATTAAATGTCTGACAGACAAGTGAACAGAAGTGAACAGACTAGTTGACTGGTATGTTATAGACATCTGCTTTTGAAAACAAACAAGTCATTTTTTGTAAAAAGAGTAGTTCATTGATTTCACTGTGTTTCACCTACAGGAATTACCCAGAAATGGCCAATATCTTTGGCAGCCTGTTTTACTTATTTATAATAAAATGATCATTTATTAAATTCTAACAATTAGCACCAGTTCAATATATTTAAAGCTTTCAAATAATTTTAATTGTTTTCAAAAATAATCTTAAGTTTATGTTCTGAAATTGTATAGAATCCTAGCGTGGCAATCTTTAATGTATGTAGATTCTTCAAAAAAATATTTCTGGTAACCGTAGATTCATTTCATGTCTAATTCTAGTACAGTAAAACCTAGATAATGAGCCCACCTTCAAGACCAGAAAAAACTGGTTGTAATAATGAGGTGGTCTCTGTATCAAGTTCGATTTTAGGGAAATTGAAAGCTGGTCCGAAAGTATGTGGTCATAATTTTGAGGTGGTCACTATATGAGGTTTTACTGTAGTATATAGCAAAAATTGTTTAGATGATTTGATTACCTGAAAATGTCAGTTTATATAGAAATTGTTTGTTAATTTGTTTATTATTTACTTATTTTTCAAATATATTATACATGTATAATGACAACTATGCTCATATTTTAGTTCTGTTATTGTTTATTTACGTTCTGTGTTTAATTGTAACTTAGTTATACTTTGATTTCGCCGAGAGACTTTTTTGTCTATATTTTGTTGAAGCACAATTTATATATTTTTTCATTTCTCAAAAGTCTGTGATTCTGTTTTGGTTTGTAAGTTTGTAGATACAGAAATGTTTAGATAAATTATTTCTGTTGTTTATTTTAAAATCAGTAAAACATTTATCAGTAGACGTTATGTGAATTTTAAGTCAATACTTGTACTCTCAAATTTTTGTTGCTGAACATTTTTCAGACAGTTTCTGGAAATCAGATTTACAAGAAGGCCATTACGTCTGAAACTGAGCATTAAATGACCGAAGCTTTTTATGCGTCTTTAAAACACCATAATCATACAGTTGAACTGATCATGCGACTGTTCAATATCTTACGTTTATTTACTAATATGAAGAGTGTTCTGTCATGAAAAAGAAAAATCTAGATATCTTAAAATTTGCATCAAGTTTACATTATACATGTAGATTATGGTTAAAACGCCATTTTCTGTTACTGACGACTTTTTGTTTTGTGCCTGTGCCGAGCAAGAGGAATACTATTCTAGTGTATATAAGTTACTGTACAATTGTTTGTGTTCTCATTATTTTCTACATCAGCAATATCACAATTCAGTTGGTGCATGTTTAATTGGGGAAGAGAGAAAAGTTGTTTGTTTATACACAGTCAAACCTGCGAACAAAAGCCACCCTTGGAAAAGACGGAATGTCTTTATTGACAGATGCCTTTTATTCAGAGGTTAGTTTGTTCTCAATAATCAATGATGGTTTTCAAATACAGAGGTGGCTGCAATTACAGGTTTGACTGTAAATGAACTATTTTCACTTCTACCAATACTGGGTTTGTTTTCATTACATGAGTTGTGCTGTGTGAATATATGGCTTTATTTGCATGACCAATTGTCATAGTCTACTTTCAGCTTCACTTGGTTCTGGATTGAAATTAGTATTTGAAATTGAAAGACATATATTTTGGTGTAATTTGAAATTTTGTTGTGTGCCAAATGTGTTAAATTTTTGCATTAAGATGTTATAGACAAATTTAAGACATTATATTTTTACTGTTCATAGGTTAATAACTATCACATAAAATTAAAAATATTTCCTGAAACTTCACATACCAGCTTTGTGTATAATGAATGAAGGAATTTTTTATACAATAATCTAGCTGAGTGGTTATGGTCTCTTTACTGGTAATCACTAGCCCCTCACAGCTGTGTGTTCGAATCCCACCCATGACTCTATTTCTCAGGTGAGAAAACTATCCAGCTAACTTATGGAATGTTGGTGGTTGTACTCAGGTGTACATCTGGGATGTTCCTTCACCTTTAAAGCTGGAAAAGTCACCAAATGACCCCTGGCTGATGGTGCAACTTTAAACCCCAGTGAAAAAAAATGGTTTTAGAAAATCTATGTGTTAAAGAAGCCATTTATTCACATATCATAACTTATGATTTCCATGTGTAGATGACTTGTATACTTCTCTCTAGGCCATCTGTTTGTTCATAAATTGTTTAAGCTGTGATGATTTTCAACTTCTGTTCAATCATTGTATGGACTTGTATCATTCAGTTTGCTCTCTTCCATCTTGGTTAGTATGTCATTTTCTCAAATCTCTAATTACTAGCAATATTTATCTGAAACTACAATCTGTCATCTTCTATTAGGAAAATATAGTGCAATTGATCTTACATTATTTAACCTGTTACACGTTCATGATATGCCTAGAAAATTGTTTTCTCTGATTTATAGAAGTGTGATTTCAGCTTCCAAAGCAGTTCCAAACCTTACTATGTAAACATGTTTCCCTTTTAGTTTAGTGCATTGCTACAAGGGCCAAGCTTCGGTATAGATGGATATGGATTAATCAAAACAATATAAAAATTTAACATTTAAGTTTGATTAAATCAGCTGTTTACTTTTCATCTTGGGTTAGAGAATGTGATTTAACATTTACAACATACTGATGTATCATTAAATAATTTTGCCAGTGGTTTTCATTAATAGGGCAAGAAATTGGAGTCTTGTAATTCAGTGATTGTATCAACCAACCAGTATCAAGAAGTGTCGCTGACTGCAACAAGGTATATCTGATGGCTTGATTAATTATTTTGTCAGACTGAAAATTTGGATCTGTTGGGTATATGGCCAAATGCATGAAAGTTCATGCTTAATAGAAATTATCATGAAGTCAAGTTTTTAGTCAGTGATAAAAAAACATTCCCTTATAATGATACAGTATATGTAAACTGTGGTGTATATGTCTTGTTCTGGGTTGATGTATTGGTTAATAAATATTAGACATATTGATGTACTTCTGATTACATGAGATAAACCATTACTTAAGCTTTGTACCTGTTGATTTTTATTCCTTTTAAGCTTGTTGGGGATTCAGAAAATATTAGGAATCACAGACAGCATGTCTTACACAACTCTGAGAGGATCTGAGTCTACGTCAGTAACAATTATGTTAGTTTCTTTGGCTAGGCATTCCTGTAGCTTTGTCTTCAGTTCATGTAGGTAACCACGTTCTGTGTTACTGTGCTCACAAAGTATCACCGATGTTCCATTATATACTGCGTGTAAAACTTCATGGTGTGACATCTCACCCGTCACATACAAGTCCGCCACAACATTGCGTAAAACACTACCACCAGACCCTGCGCACACTGCAACACTAGATATCTCTTTGACACCTATAATAAAACACATGTACAGCATATTGTGAGTTTTGAATCAAAGTATTTTGACGTATTAAGTTTTTTTTTAAGTTTACTGTTGCACCAACAGCCGGGTCATTTGGCAATTTTTTCAGCTTTTAAAGTGGAGGATGACTCAAGGTGTACACCTATGTAGAATCACCATAAGCTAGTAACCAACCTAACTGGACAGCTCCCTCACATGTGGAATTAGGTCTAAGGTGGAATTCGAACTCGGCTATGAGAGGCTAGTGATTAAGTCACTTGGTTCCTCTATACACAAGTTTCCCTCAAAACTAGCCAGATATTCTGGTTCTGATTTCATTACCAATTAATTAAAAAATCCCATCTAGATTGACATCCCCTTTAAACCGCCCAAATGATCTGGTTCCAGGCTCGACTGGTTCAGAGGGGTTCAACTGTATTGCTGCATTTCAAAGACAGTAACAAGATTGTTAAAAGGAAGATGAAATACCTGGAGCAGATGCCAGACGTACATGATCCAACTTCAGATGATCTTTAACCAAGCAAACCGCCTTCTCTAGTGATATTGTCTCAGATAACTTAGCTTTTCGTCCATAGCCGTGCCTAGGTTTTGGCACCTACAAAAATAATTCTTTACATTATATCTAGTACACTATTAATATCAGTATAAACCTTAATTAGTCTCACAATGCTATCTTAATTTTAATTTTAAACATTTAAAATTTTAAACAGTCAAACAAAGACTGCCACTGGGAAAGACAAAATGTGGCCTTTATTGAAAGATGACCTTTATTTGGAGGTCATGTGAAAATAATTATCATATACTTGCCTCTGCTAACTTATGTGTCACTATATTTTCAACAGATGAGTTTTGTTCTAGTGAAGATAATACTTGAGATATTGAAGGCTTTATACACTGTAAACTAACTTGCTTCTTGCCATCAGACCTAATGAAAAACAATAATGGTAAATGGGGACATCGGTAACTAACATAAAACAATTCTCTCAGGTTTAATGACGCACCAACAGCAAGGGTCATTTAGAATCTGTTTTGACTTTAACAATTGGAGGAAGACAGTAGGTGTGCACCTTCGCCAAGCTTGCAATAAATCTCAACTAGTTTTATAAAATAAATCTTCAGAGTGCTGAAATGTTGCTGGGCTAAAGTCATGGCCATATAATACAACGAATAAATATTTGTTGAATAAATAAAATAAGTCGTAACACTAAGCTACTAATAGTTAACAATATGAAAAAATGGCCACTTTCAGTAAGGTAAAATTTAGTCATTGGAACTTGGTTACATTTGGTAAAAAAGAGAAATAAAACTTACCTATCTACACAGTCTATGACCTTGACCTGTTGTATGTCTTTGAAGGATTGCAACAATGAATCTGATTGGTCTGAACTCACAGTGAATTGTATCATGTGACTAAAACAACTAGGTAAAGTCTCAAACAATTCTACTGGCTTAATATCTTTACAGTCTGAAAAAAAAATCACAACTAGGGGAAAAAGGGTGCTTTGCAATTCACGTTTGATTTAATTTGATAACAAAATTGAAATCATTTCATATCAATATCAGACTGACTGGCATTAAAATTTTAAGCAATAATTAATCTTGAATTTCTAATCATTTTAAAAATCTGATTCTAAGAGTGTTCTAAGTGTGATCTCCCTTTTGTTAGTAATCCACGGGATAAATGAACGAACTAAGCAATGAAGTATCAATACTTATAATTACTTAACATAAATCACTCACACTGTTGGGAAATTGGTTGTCACTAACAGACAGATGGGAAAATAGGTTAGTACTGCTTGGAAAATGCAGGTGTACCGGTTAAATCAACTAGCTGTCATACGTTATACAAGTATTGTTAATAAGCAATATAAAAGTACAAAAATATTTTACAAGTAATTTACAAACCAAAGCAGCTGATCAGCCAATCATTTACACCTCCATCTACACAGTCATAACTTGTGTGGGGGGAATACACAGCAATTCTGTTCTCAATACACTGAATAATAATCTTATCCTTCCACTGTTTTTGTGACAACCTCTTCATTCCAGAAAATATAGGAGGATGATAAGATATAATCATGTTAGATTTGTTAGTGATTGCCTCTTCAAGGACAGGTGGTGTAAGGTCATTTGTGAGCAGAATAGTTTTTACTACGTGCGGAGGAGTAGGTTCAACTAGTAATCCCACATTGTCCCATGACCCTGCTAGAGTTGGAGACGCGAGTTTGTGCAATCTATAAAATATATATATAAAAGTCAGGATCATGAAATAACAAGTCACACAAGAAATGATTGTGGACTTGTTTATAAATGCATAAAAACTTTTTTAAATATTAAACACAATAAAGATTAATTTATAGCATACATAAAATATCCAGGAACAGAAACTCAACAAGCATATAATAAACATTACTTATCCCAATAAAAAGTAACCAAATAATTCATATGACAGTGCCATCTTATCACATTTTGCCAGTAAATTTTTAATAAAATACTCAATCTCATAATTGACTGAAAGTTTAAATAGCCATATTATTTCCTAAAACAACTCTATGCAGACTTTAGATTCTTTGAAAATGACATTTAATTCCAATTATAGGTACTTTATCAGCCTGTGTAGATTTTTGGAGGCATAAATTGAGATTCATTCAATCATACCGCTTAACAACATTGGAGAGATCCATTATGTTACTTGATGATTCCGAGGCAGCAGATGAGCAATATTTCTTTGATGATTTAAGTAATTTAACACTATCACAGTAAGTAGGCAAGTCCCGAAAGACTTGCAGAAATTGTCTTCTTATCATATGATATATTTATGCTTCACAATAAGACATTGATCTGCAATAGAATAATGTTGAATACGTCACAATATAGTCATATCAGACATGACATAATACATATTTTATTAGGTCATTGAGAAATAAAATCAGTTGCATTGAAGAAACATTACTTATTGCATTTATTTCATTTTTTCCTTGCAATAAGGACCCAGACCTGCTGACATATTAAAATTTTAATTTGTGAAGTTAATTGTTGTTCATTTTGTTTCTGTATATGCATACACAATTTCACAAATGGTAATACATCACAAAAACCTATACTGTACAGTACATTTTTTTACAAATTGCAAATAATCGAATGCATTTATAAGTTAAAAACTAATAATTGCTACAATTAAGTTTACGATATTTTATCCGAAAAACATATATCCGAATAGTAATCGAAATCCAAATTGGTCCGCGGAGTTATACTCAAAATGCGTACTGGGACCAGGATTGCTTAATTTCGATTATCTGAATACTTGTAGGAAATATTTATTTGTTATTCATAGCTATTATGAAAAAAACAACGTTTTTTTTTCTTAAAAAAATAGTTAACATTCTTACTTCTATGTGCTCGGTTAGGCCACATCAATTTATGTCCCTCGTGCCCACATCGAGTATCGCCGGAAATGCACGGAAAATACCGATGCAAGTAGCTTACCTTGACAACGGCGCAATATTACAAGGATTCAGTAATATGGCTTAAAAAATATTAACAGTGATTTTAGTACAGACAGGTACAGTTAATATATTTATGCATGAATATTGGATGAAATATTGCTATGAGTCAATTTCAGTATTAATTTTATAAAGAAAATTTTGAACATTTTTTTGTCCGTGCAAGAATATAAACATAGCACGTTGTTAGGTCAACATGGCGGGTATTGAAGGTGGCAGTAGTGTATTTTGATCAAACAAACGGTTGTTTTTCCTGTATAGAAAGTAAAAAGACACGGAACTTGTGAAATGGACTTGTTATTTTGTGTGTAAATAATTCGAAAATAGGAGAATCTTTTTAAATAAAATAGTATTATTCCCAGGATAGTTAAAAAAAAAATAAACGCAAAAATGGCTACTGCTGCTATGGCCAGAACATTAACAGAGACGGTGGCTGTTGAGCCCACTCTTCAGATGAGGCTACAGCTGCCAAATCCACCACAAGGTAAAGCTATGGGTATGATGAATAACAGGCTCAGAAATAGATTAAGATTAGATCCATCTCGGGCTCTAGAACCAGCAAGGAAGAAAATTGCCACTATAGAAGCACAGAGGGTGATGTCTGTTTTTGAAGACACTATTTTAAAGTCCGAAATTATCTCTTTGATGCCTTACATTGTTGAAAACTTAGAAAGATTCAGAATTTCGCTCGGAGCTGATTTAGCTGAATTAATTGAGCAACATGCTGTCATATTAAGCAGCTATGAAGATATTAAGCTGGCACTTGATAGGCAAATGAAAAGAAATGCAGCCAAGAGAAAGCCATCTAGAGAGTCACGTTCACCTACAATGTCACCAGATGATCCTGAGGGCAACCAAATGCTTGATGAAAATCCTGCTGCTGATATTGCTTCAGGTCGGTCTGTCCCTTCATCAAGACAGGAAAGCTCTAGAGCTAGCTCCCAACGAAGTGGCTCACGTGTAAGTGGGATGTCGTCTCGACCATCCAGCGTTCAAAGTGTGGATTCTAACTACAGTATGGATAGTCAAATGGAGCGTACTATAAGAAGCCTGACTATGGTTGCACAACAACTTAATACTTCTTGCAAGAATGTAATCAGAGCATTTCAAGGAAACCCGTCTGCTATGAACACTATCAAACATGAATATTCCAAAAGAGGTAGGGAAGCGCAGGAGTTCATCACTTACATGAATGAATTGAAGGATATTCTTCTCAATAAGTTGTTGACAACACCTGAAGAGGAAAAAGAAAGAATGGATTACCTCCAAGAAATATCTAAACGTGAGAGAAACAATGCTGCTGTTATTGAAAAACTTGAGACTGAACTGAAAGCTGCTCAGGACGATAAAGATGAAGAGGTACACATTTAACTTTACAGTCTCAGTTTCAATTTGCTATTTGATAAACTTTTTTTATTCACTTTGCTGCTGTTAAAAGAAGTATTCTTAAAAGCCACTTTTTCAACAATTTTGACTGATATATTTTTTCAATAGAATTCTACGAAAACTATTTATACTCATTTCTTGTATAATTTTCACTTCATACAAATCAAATAATAATTTCATTAATTTCATGGCTCTTAGATAAAAAAGAAGAACGATGTCATTAGGGGATTGCAAGCAGACCTTCGACAAATACAGAAATTCTCGGAAGATCACATCAGACGTGTCAATGCAGAAGCTGATAAACAAAAAGCTGCTGACAAAAAGAACAGTGAGGGTCGTAAACAACGCTTGCAGCAAGAGGTTACTCAGCTTCAAACTCAGTTACAAAACTTGGTGACTGAACACAGAGAAAATGAACAAGATTTACGAAGGGTAATGAACACACAATTCTAGTCATAGTTTTGCATTAAATCTAGCCTGTTTATCTATCTTATGTGGGTAAAACTTCTTTGACTTTTAACTTTAATGTTTCTAATTATGTGACACTATGTTTCATGTTTACAAGTTACAAATATTGCAGAATTTAACACACTCTAAAAACCATATCTGGATGTGAAATCTCATGTTGTTGCTTTTTTTTCACAAAATTTCAGAAAAAGTTCAAGTATGAAACAGAGGTTGAAAACTGGATTCAGCGCTTTGACCAAGATATGGGTGAAAGACAGGTAATTATCTGTGATAAATATAATCTTTCTGTTGATAATTATGTGATACATTATTCTTATAGATTATATTCTTTGTCTTGTAGATTCACATGCTGTTTTTTCTATTCATATGGTGATTATCAAATATGAAAATGAAAGCAAATTCCTTGAGAACTATGTTTTTGCTAAGCAGTCTTGACTAGCCTCTTCTGAAATTGTTAACATTTCTATTGTATTAAGTTTTTATGCTAACTATATTCACATCTGACATAAGCTACTGCAAAAACATATATTACAATGGATTTACAGTAATTTATTGGCTGGGAAATTACAAAATGTACATATACTATTATACAGTACATGTATTGTTGTATAATTCTAGGATGAGTATGAAGAGATAGATGCAGTTTATACTGAAGAAAAGAAACAACTGCATGAACTTGAAGAAAGATTCAAGACTCTTGAAGCCGAGTACCAACAAATCATGGAAGAGAGGAAACAAGCTAGGGAACGCCGGGAAGCAGCTGAACGTGAGCTCGCTCTTATGGTCAAAGCTTCAACTACGATCCAAGCATTCTGGAGATCATTCAAAGTTCGTAAAGCTCTCAAGTCTCGCAAGAAGAAGGGAGGAAAGAAGAAGAAGTAGATCACGAAGATGGATACATGTTGTTATGCCTCCAATTCAGAAAAATATTTACTTTCAAACTAGAAAGACAGTACATTTATTTTTTGTAAAATTATGCAAAGTGATATAATTGGAATATATTCCTTTGGTGTCTAAATTTTTTTTATTTAATTTTGTTAATGTGATATACGTTCTGTATTTAATGACTTCGTAAACATTCCAGTGGAGAATGATTAAAATTTAATGCATGTCAAAATATAATGAATGTATTGACATACATGTTATGTAAAAAATGTGTTTATCACCATTGCTTTACTTTTATCAAAAGTATAAATGAATACAATATGCTGGATCTATTTAATGAGTGAAAACACATATTTATATGATATTACTGAATGGCTGAATGATGTTAAATAAGCTTTACTGTGATAAATAGGCGCATATACTTTTCTGTATTGTTATTATGTGTAATGTGATGTATGGGATTATTCCTTACAAGTTTTTAAATGTTACTGGAGCCAGATATTGGTCCCCCTGACATGTTTTTACTTGTCATAAATGAAAAATCATTTTATCTAGGTATTTCAATGTTTTCCATATTAAAGCTATATAACTCCCCATGAATAACTATATTAATTATAACCATTATACCATAATCAACCTGTTCTTTAAAACAACTTAAAAAACTTGTCTGATGTTGTCTTAATTCCATATTACATCTTGTTATAATTTGTCTTGTAGAAAGATGTGCTTTGTATTTTGTTTGATTTGTGAGAAGTCATGAATTTTTTTTAATTATTATATATGAAATTCCCATTCAGTTGTTTAAAATTGTTATGTGATCTGAAGGCAAAAAGCTAACATGAGTCCTTGTTATTTTCAAATGCCAAGTTACTGCAATTAGACAATGTACCAGTTAAGCAAAACAATTGGTGAATGCATGAAATGTGTGAGGGCATTACTGCTTGCAATAATTCTTGAATCTAAGAGATGAAATGTAATCATTTTCACTGATCAACTTTCCTGGACAGAATAGATCATAGATCATTAAAACCTTGCACGCTTATGTGAAATGTTTCTAGCGAATTTACTGTCTTTTTCATAGTATTATCAAGAAGTGTACGTGAATGTATGAAGAATGATATGTTTTAAAATTGTTTGTAATGCATGTACACTGTAGATGAATGCATTTTGATTAAATCTCTTATTTTTTGTACTCTTCAAATACGAGACATAAAGGTAATAAACGGAACGTGATACATATAACTGTTGATAGATTTCACTGCTGCTAATATGTAATAAAGTGATACAGTTGATGAATTGTTGTGGACTGGTTTTGTTTGTGATAAAGTATACAGTATGCATTGTATTTCTATATTCTTGAATAGAGAGCTACATTCACTCAAAATTGAATTGTGTTTTATCTGAAAAGACCCCTTCAGGATATAAACTGAATGACTTAATGCTGTATCCTCTTTGAAGTGAGAACCTTTTATGTACCATACAGAATTTAAAAGATAGATCTGTAATATGTATGAATGTGATATCTGTAATATCTAGTATTAGTTATTTCTAGCAGAGTACAGTAGTAAAAGAGTACAAAAGACCTTAAGGCTCATAATAGTTTATACATGTTGTTCATACATAGTGAAATATAAAATAATTCACATGCAAAGGTTACAGTCCAAAATATACATAAAGTCGGCCTGCCATCTTTACAAAAATTCAATTAAGCACACATTGGTGTTAAATATATTGGCCAAACAGCCAACACAGTACTCTATCTCAGAGCTAAGCAGCAAAATCAATCACAAGTTACATTACGTAAGATGCTTGGTCTTACAAAATAGTAAGTTTCATCATCATTTATATAACACAGAACATACACATCACTATAAGTCAGTTCATTAAGCGCGTCACAAAATCAAGGATTTAGTTTCTCCCACTGTTGTGGTGTTAGAGCCTTTATCTGAAGGGCGTGGATTTCTTTCATCTCTGCTTCTATGGCAGAGTGTACCAGCCTGTAAGTACAAAGATACATATTGTATCACAGATTATGACACTTCTACAGAGGAAGGCAGCATGTTATAACAGTTGTGTGGTGAATTATAACTTTACGATGCCACCTAATAATTTTTAGCTAAAATTCCACTATTGCCTCAACCATATCAATGCCTAAAATAAAAAATTCTTGGTTTTTGTAAACCCTACTGACCTTTTTTTTAACCTCAGAATGCTCGACCGACTGATAATCTTAAACAAATCTAAAAACAAGGCTCTCCAACTTTGTTGAAATCCAGTTTAGGAAGACTGGACACTGCCTGAGAGAGTACTAAGTGATTGTTAACATTTACCTGTGTCTTTTTATTAATGGCATGCCTTCAAACTGTGGTGCAACAACAAGCGCGCTGAACTTAGCACCACAACCATCAGATGTATCCACAAACTCCTGCAATACAAAGGAATTATACAAATGTTTCTCAAAGACTCAGTGAGACAAACTACAGTGAAACCTATGTTTGTGGCCATCTCTGGATAAAGACCAACCTGTGTTTAAAAGTCATTCTTTGAAAAAAAACGTCACCAATTGTCTAGAACAAACTGGCCTCCGAATGAAGGCCACATTTTGTCTTTCCCGAGGGTGGTCTTTGTTCACAGGTTTGACTGTATATCAGGATATTAACATGTGAAAGTCAATATTGATGTGACTGAATTATGTTATTGTTAGACTAGCAATCAATGGTATATATTATATAACATACTTCAACCCAGTATTCAGAGAAAGGTGTAAAAAGCTGTTCACAGAAAGATTTCATGAATATATTTACCACATGAGTTGCTCCAATTTCACTCTGCACTTTTTCTTTCAGCTGATCCACTGTAATACACATAATTGCAGTAGCCGTAAAATTAATTTCAGAAATGTGACTTGGCAAAACCGAAACCGGAAACGAGTGAAATATTAAAAAGTCGGTTAAACACCGCTAAATTATGTCGCTGTTTACATGCAATTGTATATTTATAATGCAATGGAGAATGGGATTAAAACAATTGAATCAACGGTCATAGAAGGCTACAATCAAAATAGAAAGAGTTGTAGCTACAATGGATCACCGATTAACACAATGGATCAGTTTCTTAGTTCATTATCAGTATCAGTAATTTAAATAAATCACTATTTCAATGGGTTCATTTCACTATGAACACATTGCCATATTTTTTATACAAATGAACATGAAAGTTTACCAGTATTGAAATTGAAGTTGAGTATAAACCACAATGAACATATATTGGTATCCAGTCTGGAATATAGTGCATAATGTTTTAATACTGTAGTACGATGTGCAAATGGTCAATCTACCGGACAGAAATTCTCCACAAATTCTCTAGCGTTTTATTTTCAGAACAATTTCGTTTGTAAAACGTATTTTCATTATACTGCTGTAGTTAATTTCGCATTTGTGAAGAGCATAGCCCCATGTGTTCTGCAATCTGAAATTTGATACACAGGGTACATGTTTCCAGAGCATTTTCAGACATTTCATTATGCTCTTAACAAAAATACATGCTCACTAACCATAACCAAATATATAAAATTATCGTTATTATTCTACATATTTCTAATATAATTGTTCCATGATTATTTTGTTAATAGACGGATACTCATAAACTGAGATTTTATCTTTTCCAGGAACGTTTTGTTATGCAGCTTTTAAGAGCTAATGATTTCACGATCACTTTCCGCAAATCGGACTTTACAATTAACTGATAACTTTTTATACACTCTTCTTTAACTTCGCAAACTTTTGTACACCCTTATTGTTGCAAAAGTACAATTCTTAATTGTTAACTTTATCATTTTGATGCGCGCTGCGTGATCATTAGTTGTCGATGCTCCATAAAACATCACTAAACCAAACTTTCCGTATTTCAGACATCGGCGTTTCGTACTTTCGGAGTAAAACGGAATTATTCGATGTGTTACGAGTCCCCTTATATATGCTATTCGTGAACAGATTACCTGTAAAAATCACCCAAAACCTTATACTGTGCAACCTCTGCAAAGCAACACACTTTGGGAGAAGCAAAATTATGTTGTTTTTGAGAGGTTGTTGCTCTAGAACGGTTAAATTAATAGTTAAATCATACAGTGGGAAAATTCTGCTGTTGATGTAGGGAGGTTTTTGCTCAAGAGAGGGCCGCTCTGTAGAGGTTGCATTGTAATTGCATATTTATAATGACACGATGAATGTTGTTGATTAGAAAGTAGTGCATGCTTTATTTTGTGTAACAACACAATGATTAAGTTGTGTAGATATGTGTGCGAGCGCGTGTTTAATGTCACCGAAATATCATAATGAAAACATTGTATTGTACTTAGTGGCCCGTAAGACGGCGTGCTTTTTGAATTTGAGTGAATTTGCGATATCACGTGTATTTTTAGGTGATTACACACATGCCTGCTACCAAACGGATATATTGTGTTAGAAATTTGTCTGGATTTTGCATCGGCGTTGCATGGTATACATAAATTTTATTATATTCGTTAAATGCATAATTAGTTCAATAAGAAGTTTGCTTTCATGACGATGTGAATTCATTTTTTTGTTGTGTTTTACGGATAATGGAAAAAAGTATTATTTTGAATGTTGTCTTTTCTTGGACTTATTTGAAGAGTTGTAAGTCATATTAAGTCAATGATTTTGTACGACATGGAAGCAATATTGAATGAATGAATATTGCTGGCAGTGGTTTCATTGATATTTGTACTTAATTCAATAATGCTATTCTAGTGGAATATGTTTTGTTTCTAGAATGGTTGTTTGTGGACTTTCACGTGTCACGTGGTCACTCTCAGATGACTGACTGAACATTTGGATGATATAAAAGGTATGAATTACAGTCTACCTCTGTTTTTATGATCCTAATTAAACTACTTTATGCTTCATTATTTTGACTTACTTTATTTAATGAGTCAGTTCATTCTATTGTATTCATTTAACTTTGAGGCTGCCGTCGATAGTAGTAGCAGGGTAAAATAGGGCGGAGGGGGGCAGCATCGGTACTGAATATTTGCACTTTACATATTATACCTCGTGTACACCCGAATATTCCTGAATATTTCCTCTTTACGTGTACACCTGAATATTTCCTCTTTACGTGTACACCTGAATATTTCCCCGACACGTGTACACCTAAATATTTCCCCTTCACGTGTACACCTGAATATTTCCTCTTTACGTGTACACCTGAATATTTCCTCTTTACGTGTACACCTGAATATTTCCTCTTTACGTGTACACCTGAATATTTCCTCTTTACGTGTACACCTGAATATTTCCCCGACACGTGTACACCTAAATATTTCCCCTTCACGTGTACACCTGAATATTTCCCCGACACGTGTACACCTAAATATTTCCCCTTCACGTGTACACCTGAATATTTCCCCTTCACGTGAACACTCGAAGATTTGTCCCTAATAATACCAGTTTTCTCGACCTATAAAACTCGAGTTCAGAAACTCGGAATCAGTGAAGATTTTGTGTGGATCTCATATCAGTTAGCCATGTCGACCCACGTGCATCGCATATCGTAGCAAGGGTCATTTCTCAACGTTTTCAACATTAATATTTTGATCATGAAGTCGTTAAATACTGATCAGTATAAAATTTTGAACAAACCTGGGGACATTTTTTAACGATTACTGAAACCCTAGATAAACGTCAGAGATGGACTGTATCAACAAGAGAATTAGTACCGCAGGAGCGTAGCTTTAGTAGAGCACTGTTAAGTACAGTTTATACATTTCGTTGTTCTAAGCGCCCAGTTTTTCTTGTCTGTATGCTACATTGTCATCGAGGTCAAGGGTTGTCACCCCATCAATTCCAGTCACAAATATTTCTTAATTTTATCAAGTGAGTACGAGTACTACTGTACGTTATTTTCTCACCAGACAATGTAAATTATGCCCAAAGAGTACCAACAAATAACTTTGCTGTGTACTGCGTACCATCACTTTAGTTTCCCTAAAAGGAGGGGTTGCATCAATCTAAGAGTGCCTCAAACAGTGACAGTACAAACTTCAAAATGATGCTATTTTTTTTATAGGGTAAACATAGAAAATTAAATACCCGGCTTCCACACACCATGTATACTTTCCCTGGTCCCCACGGTCGTACTGTGTGGCAATTTTCTGCTGCATCCGGTATTTGTTGACAATCCATGCAATGAATAAAATCGGTAGCCAATGATGTATATGAAAGGAAAGAGTTTAATACAATGAAAATTACATTTGTATAAATACTGTTATGTAATTTTGCAGATTTTTACACCACCTCTATCCACAGTTGTCGTTACTTATTATTCACATACATGCATGGGAGGAATAACGAACGACAACTCTGGATAGAGATTGGTTTTGACATAGACACGTGATGGTAGAATGCGGTAACGATTCCATGAGACCTTAATAAATGCTAAAATATTACATCACTATATCCGGTTCTTAGCTATGTCCGAGTTCACTATAACCGTGCTTTGCTGTATTCAATCATTATTATGCTTACATGCTTTCACAATGTCTACATTTAGATTACTTATTTCCGCAAATTTATGAATTAGAACATTTGTTCTTTATCACCTGGTCAGTGAGTCACAAAACGTCATTGTCAAGAATACTTAGATACCTGGGTAAAACGTATTTTGGGAACAAAATGTCAGTGTCTGAGAGCTTACGAGACAATACAAGTAGTTGGATATAAACTTATTAATTAAATGGCTTACTGATATTTCAAACTCTGTATATGACTCCACACGATTAAGATATATAATGAAATAACATAAATATATTACACAAGCTGCTGGTACAACAACAAGGATATTGCTAAAATTGTCCGTACAACACTCAGCATATTGTAATCTGTCTGTTACAGTGCTTCTACCAGCGAGTATTGAACTCATTAAAGTGTTGAAGATACTACAATCCAATATGACAGAAGTACATTCGTATATCAAACACTCGAACTTGATATCCGTGTTCGTTTACCCCACCCACATGTTTTGAGAAAAGTAAATGCAGTACAAGTAGAATGTTACTTTAAACTGCAAATTGCTGTGAAAGAATATAATTATGCACACAAAATTGTACTTGGAATAAGAATTAAAATTGTTTTTAGCCCTGTTGGTCATTGGACATCGAAACAATTATCAGTAATTTTAGTTTATGGCACGATTCGGCTGTAGGAAAGGATATTTGCATAGATTCATTGTTTCTACTTTTATATGTTAAAATTAATTAATAAAATATGGATTTTGTTCCATTTTAGTGAGATACATGCATCTTTTTAACAAACTCACTTCTTTGCACATGCATGCACCCAAGCTTGTAGAACACGCTGTTATAGTTTTTGTAACAAGTTGAAATACACAAGTTGTAGCAGTATCTGAAATTAAAATTTTCTCTGCATTTTCTGCTCAGTCTAAGGCCATCGTAATAAACATCTCATTATATCCTCAGATTCATTGTGCACATTACAAACTTTATATGATGTGAATTTGGAAAGTCCCCCTGTCTGTGATACCCCCGAGCGAATTGCTCGCCTCAGCACATCCAAATAATTTGTATTTTGCTGGATTCCAGGTCACATGGGTATTAAAGGTAACCATAGGGCTGATGTGGGTGCTAAATCAGCCCTGACTTTACCAAGTCTAGATGTCAAAATTCCTTACACTGATTTTTAATCACCAATTTTTAACCGTATCCGATCATTCTTTCTAGCCAACGCTCGGCGAATGGCATTCGTCGGAGAGAGGTAGCATTACCTAGATGCAGAATTCGTCATTCGCGTTTAACCCATTCCTGGCCTCTCACAAGAGATGATATGCCAGAATGTATTCCATGCAATGAAGAACATTCTATTTAACATACTGTTGACCGTATCGACCTTCAGCCAATTCATATTAGACTGATGTCGAAACATGAATGCACTTTTTGAAACTGTCAGACCTGAAACGATTATTGACTGCAAAAAGGAAATCGGACTATACAATGAACTGTGATACTTTCTAATACACTTCCTTTTAAAAATGTATTATGTTTATTCAATATATACATAGTACAATGTAAGTAAGATTAGACTCACACACCTTTATTTTATTACTACAAATCAATATTAACCAATTGATATCAGTTATCCTTCATTCTTATTAATTTATTATCATTTTACAAGGGTAATACTTGATACCTGTACCTTTAGTTTAAAGGTTGTACACGAGAAAGGCAATTTTTGGGTAAACACGTATTACACGTCACGGGCAAATCATAGCTACCGATGCCGCTCGCCCCATTTTATATTACTGATAGACACATTTCACTGTTGTCATACAGATGATTTTAGGAAATCATGTAAAATAATGGGACCAATATATCCCAGATAAAAATAATACGAACAATAAAAAAACACAAACATTGCTATGAATGCGAATGTAGATTTCATTACGCAAAGTTGACTTCATTATCCAATATGTATACAATAACTACATGTTCAATATTCCAGCTTATGTGGAGGCCTGTCCTGAATTGTGCCAATGACTGAAGGAATCAAGACGACCAGTTGACAGCAAATATCAACTATACTCCAGACCAAACCAGATTCTCCTTGCTGAGACAACAAGGAAGAATCCGGTAAGTGAACTTTACTTAGTATTTCTGAATATAAGTATAGGACTATCATATTTAGACTTGTAATTAACTAAGCTTTTATTGTTTGGCATATGTTACTAGACTGGAGATTAATTTTGAAAAATATCACACATACCAAATACTTCTAACATCTGTGGCTTTGTGCTGTTAGAATGGTTTTGTTATCTTTGCCCCCCCCCCCCCAAAAAAAAACATTTTAGGTTTGAAAATAAATTTGGTGTTTTGATTTGGTAAAAATGTAAAATTACTATGTTTCAACCCGAGTTCTTAGTCAAGTTAGGATATATTACAAAGAATAGTACAAATATCGTATCATGCAGGATTTTAGAGCGGTAGATTTTTGTTAACGATCTTCGTTCATTAGATATTTGACTTAAAAGAAATTCTGTAGCCTAAACCCAGCTTACAATTACGCAATATGCCATAGATTAAGAACGAAAATTTCAAAACTGTGAAGCATGGTTACTGAAAATCGCTTTGTAAATCCAATCTGTATTCAAAGACAACATTTACCGTATTTTAAGCGTATAATTAACAAGAAAACTGTCAGAACATTATCGTCTCATGTAAGCAACGAATTTTCCATTGATTAATGCACCCATTCGATTTTGACAGCCAAACAAAATAGTTAAGGGTTTATGGTTCAATTATTTAAACTACTTTGATGTCTAATAAAAGTTTTGACTATTTTCCACGATCTATCATATCGTACCTACGTGATGGTTTCACACGAAATAATGCGCCCTGGTATGTTTGTTAAGATTACACAATTTAAAAAAAATCAAATATATTGCTGACATCGGTCGATTATGTCCAAAATTTACAAAATTAATTATCAGTCTCATCTTTTTTGTAAGCACAAATCGAATAGTTGCATAACAGCATGCAACTCTCCATACTGTGTACCGACCGGCGAGTCACAGCTCGCTTCAAAGACTTTTTTAAATACCAACGCTTATCGCTTTCTG
The DNA here is from genome assembly GCA_008271625.1 of Lutraria rhynchaena. Classification (NCBI taxonomy): domain Eukaryota; kingdom Metazoa; phylum Mollusca; class Bivalvia; order Venerida; family Mactridae; genus Lutraria; species Lutraria rhynchaena. The sequence continues at coordinate 345,395 of VIBL01000049.1, forward strand.
TATGGATTCTTGTCGCGTGATCGATGAATTCCTGATTTTGAATGGTGAACGCAAAGACATAATACTATACAGAGATTTTACACTTCCATTAACCATGAACGATTCCTGCTGAAATCACGCGGCAGAACAGGATTTCGCGAGAGAAGACGAATTTCGGCGGCCTTTTGTCGTGAAGGCTCCAGTGATCTGTAAATAAGCCAGAGTGAAATAAGGCGATATATTACGATGAAGCTACAAAATTTGGTAAGTAGATATATTTTACCATTTACAGACAATATTTTGAAATATTTTGATACGAATCAATTTATTTATGCCATGTTAAAAAGGCAAATTCTCCCGTCTCATACTTAATGGTGGGTGGGTTAATTAATATTTATTCTGGTGAGCGATGCAGGGCCATCATGGCCCTCTCGTTTTAAATAGGTAGTTAGGTTTGAAGATTGGGAATGAAGTAGCTTTAAACCTCTGAACTGCGGCAAAAACAAGGAACTACCATAATCCACATAATAATCATGAGGTAACAACACACAAAGGGAACTGAATCTTTATCTGGTTAATCATGAGGTAACAACACACAAAGGTACTGAATCTTTATCTGGTTAATCATGAGGTAACAACACACAAAGGGAACTGAATCTTTATCTGGTTAATCATGAGGTAACAACACACAAAGGGAACTGAATCTTTATCTGGTTAATCATGAGGTAACAACACACAAAGGGAACTGAATCTTTATCTGGTTAATCATGAGGTAACAACACACAAAGGTACTGAATCTTTATCTGGTTAATCATGAGGTAACAACACACAAAGGGAACTGAATCTTTATCTGGTTAATCATGAGGTAACAACACACAAAGGGAACTGAATCTTTATCTGGTTAATCATGAGGTAACAACACACAAAGGGAACTGAATCTTTATCTGGTTAATCATGAGGTAACAACACACAAAGGGAACTGAATCTTTATCTGGTTAATCATGAGGTAACAACACACAAAGGGAACTGAATCTTTATCTGGTTAATCATGAGGTAACAACACACAAAGGGAACTGAATCTTTATCTGGTTAATCATGAGGTAACAATATGATGGTTTGTCAAACCTAGAAACGCGGCTGTGTTTTTTATCAGTGTTGAATTATTATACATTACGTCATACAGCTCAGTTTTTAATAAATATGTACAAATAATAGGACAATCATGGTAACTATAATAAATATGTACAAATAATGGGCCAATCATGGTAACTATTATAAATATGTACAAATAATGGGCCAATCATGGTAACTATAATAAATATGTACAAATAATGGGCCAATCATGGTAACTATAATAAATATGTACAAATAATAGGCCAATCATGGTAACTATAATAAATATGTACAAATAATGGGCCAATCATGGTAACTATAATAAATATGTACAAATAATAGGCCAATCATGGTAACTATAATAAATATGTACAAATAATGGGCCAATCATGGCAACATTGAAATAATTTGAAAAATATAATAATTAAAGTACAATGCTAAATAAAAATTGTGTAATGATGAAACTGAGTCGATCTTTGCTTGGTCTCACAATTTAATGAAATCATCAGCAATTTTCCCCGACTGTTCACTGCCGAATAAAAATCAAAATTGTTTTGTGATGCTTCTTAGAATTAAGCTTTGTGTTATTTATAGATTGTCGCAAAGATTTTTTCACGGCTGATTGGATTAGCTTTGCCTTCAGTGGCCAATTGTATAAACATTGGTTAACTTTAACCAAATGGTTAATTTAACCCAAGGTTAAATTTAACCATTTTGGTTTACTAATCATTAAAAAAATTATATAAACATTTAAAAGGGCTGCCATTATGGTACTGGTTACCGTTTTTTGTTGAGATTTAACCAGCATCTTAAACTTGGGTTAGATTTATTTGAGTTTTAACAAAAACAAAATTGGGTTAAATTTAAACAAAATTTTCTACAACAGCTAACCGAACATTTAACCAAAATTTTAACCAAAACTCTGATTTAACTCAGTGGTTAAAGTTAACCAACGTTTATACAATTGGCCACTGAAGTATAACCCTTAGTTTTGGTCAATTATTTTTTGGGCAATAAATCAACAAATTTTAATGTTAATAAATTGATGACAAATAATATACAAGATTGTAAACATTATTGTGTAGCATAACCAGGATCATTTTAAAATCATTTTTAATTCAAAGTTTTATAAAAAAAGGAAAAAAATCAACGAACTCTAGTTTCAGAGCACTGCACACCGCATGACTATCTAATTGCTGTAAAACAAAAAGTGTTTGGAATATCCAGCTCCTAAAAACAACTCAGAATAATGTATAATACACCAAACTGACCGTACCACGAGCACGTTCTGAAATAGGTTCTTATGAACAAACTACAGTAAAACCCCTGAAAATCGGACCCTTTCCGGACTTTGTCAAAAGTCTGGTTTTTCTGAGAATTCCAGTTTCACGGAGAACTTTAACAGAAAAAAATGGGACTTGAAAAATCGTCCGATTTTCAGAGAATTACGTTTTTCAGGGGTTATACTGTATGAATAAAAAACAACACTAAACAACATGTAATGTAAAAAATAATCTGGACGTAGGATGTAGGACAGCCTACAGTCTGTGTCTACAAGATGCACGTTTAGAAATACTGTTGTTGCACTTAATTCCGTTGGGACTAAATTTCGTAGATTTGCCTAATTCGACAATTTCGATAATTTCGTGGGCACATAAATTCGTGGAATTTCCAATTTCAGATTGACATTTTTTTTTGGATACATCCGTACTTTCGTGAATATCTTCATTCGTAGGTTCTTAAATTCGTGCACAAGCTTACCCCCGAAATCTACGATATTAAAACGTTCCACGAAATATCGTGATACTTTCAATAGAATTTCAAACTTAAATACAAATGTTACTATAAGACAAACTAAATAATAATTGCTTCATGGAATGAAGGCAAAGACTTTAAACTTTAAAATACAAAATTTCAAACTTAAATACAAAATTAATTTTACTATAAGACAAAATAAATAATAATTGTTTAACGGATTGAAGGCAAGATTGTAAACTTGAAAATGCAAAAATTCAAACTTAAATACAAAATTAATTTTACTCTAGGACAAAATAAATAATATTTGTTTAACGGATTGAAGGCAAGATTGTAAACTTGAAAATACACAGACAATTCAGTTAAAACAAATTTTACATGGGTAATATATAACACAGAGGTCTTTTTTTGTTCATTGCAATCATTATTGCAATGCTGCTAACTTATACATTCGTTTGGGAACTCCGTGGTCCACTGGTCATAGTCTCTGACTAGAAGTCACAAGCCCCTCACCGTTGTGAGTTCGAATCCCACCAGGACCAAATTTTACGTGAGAAGAAGCTGTCTAGCTATCTTACGGAAGGTTGGTGGTTCTACTCAGGTGTACGCCTGGTGTCTTCCTCCACCGTTAAAACTTTAAAAGTAGTCAAATGACCCTGGATGTTGGTATGACGTTAAACCCAGTAAAAAAATACATGTTTGTTTAATTTCTCAAATAATGAATCTGGCAGAAATTTAGTAAAATCAACACAAAAACGTGTTACATGAAATATTCCAAAAATCCTCGATATTTAGATCACCATTGGGATAAAAATGGTTTTAATCTTGCTGTCATGACTAGGAAATATATATTCATTTTTCCATTTTGTCCCGAACATAGCGTAGCATTCATAAAATAGACAGAAACATTGAGCTCCTTCATGAATCACATTCGGGTATATTGTATTCCGTCTGCGTACATTACGTGGTAACGAAATTGGAGCATCGTTGTGGTATCGCCTGGAGGTGCTTGGATTATGTTTGAAGGACAAATGCCGTTAATCGTTCCCTACAATATAATTATTATTTAGAACATTTTAGGGCCAATATAAATAGTTTAAATTCTTAGAAATCTAATCATCAAGTGAAGTATGGAGAAAATACTGACAATCGCTCCTAAAAAATGAAGTTCACTCTTTCATGCTAGTTTGATTCCGCTAAGGTTTCTTCATTTGTGACTTTAATGATCTTGTTACCATCACACCGTTCTCATATGGCATATCTGTGCGAATCCTCGCAAAATTCTGATACCAATTTTGGTTGGCCAATATGAAAATACAAGTTACAAGTAAAGTGCTGATTGGCCAATACTTTTATCAAAGCGCTGATTGGCTAATACTTTTGTTAAAGCGCTGATTGGCTAATACTTTTATGAAAGCGCTGATTTGCTTTGTGATTATCAAGAGTAACAAACTAGTAGAGCAGTGTGGATTCGATAATCTTATATGGAAGCATGCGATGTATGAGAAAATGAGATTTCGCCAGGCCAAGAGGTTATAAAACTGGATTACAATATCTTAGTTCAAATCTCAGTAGTATCTTAAATATATTTTGGTTTAAAAGATACAGATGTTTATTTTTTAAATATACATGTATATTGTGATCAAATATGCTGACGTAATAATGTATGCTTAGTACTGTCATCGTTTTATCATAATTAACGAACCAAAAAATTAAACGAAACATTTGATTTGATCTTGGAGACTGATCTCAAGTTTTATGACCTCGGACCCAGGATTGCAAATGTTGAGTCTACGTATAAATTTAACTACATTCAAATAAAATGCGGTACTACAACAACAACTCCATGAGATTATCAAATCCAAAAATATTGTGATTCCAACTTTAATGTTTTAAACAATCTATACATGTACATGTATTTCCATGTTAACTTTCAAATCACAACAAAATGTTTGTCCTTATTATGTTGATGAATTCGTATCATTTTCTAACAAGGTGCTGGCAACTTCTCCATATATGGAGAAAAATCAACATTTTTGTCTAATTTTCATAGAAGGGTATGACCTGCCGCGACTGGGATTTGGACCCGGTTCTCCGGGTTACAAGTCTAGCACACTAACCACTGGACCACGGTCGCGGCCTTGTAATGCTCAGACATAATACAAATTATACTAAGAAATCTTTCTCATTTATATTTCATCTTTTACGAATTCTCTAAAAACGTCTTCTTTATACTAAAAAAAAGCCAAAAATATCTACTTATTGCGCAAAACAGCTAATGATTCCTGTGAGGGTTTATTATCTATGACGCTTTTTTTTTCATTTTATTTGCATTCGTAGTTTGAAGGCCATGTTGTAATTTATGATCATAATTATGAGTTTGTATATACAATAAAACCATATAGCGATCACTTCAATATTATGACCACCTTGTTATAACGACCGTTTATTTTCAATAACTCCCCTATAATTCAACTTGGGACCACCTCATTATTACGACCGATTTATCGGGTAACGAAGGTCGTCGCATTATCGAGGTTTTACTGTATATGTATGTACATGTTACTTTCGTTAAATAAAGAATTATTATATATATGTTATGAAAACTTACATGTATATGATGATAACCTATCTCCAAAGCAAAAACTATGACATCATATCGTCCCGAAAAGTCCGAATAAGAAACATCAGTTCCCCATTTACTTCTATTCAAATTATTATAAGTTATATATCGACCAATTGACAAGTGAAGCAATATAGCATCAGGATATCTGCTGTCCACTAAGTTGATACCAATTCTGATAAATGCAAAATAAAACAAAATGTAGTTAATAAAACCCCAGTTATTCAATTATAGTACGAGTTTCATACCAGAGTGCGCGACAGGGAGGGCGTCAGGTCTACGAACTCTGGATGAGCGAGTTCAAGCCCTGGTAAGAGTGAGTCCAAACCCTGGTAGGGATGTGTTTAAGCCCTGGTAAGAGTGAGTTCAAGCCCTGATAAGAGTGAGGTCAAGTCCTGATAAGGATGAGTTCAAACCCTGATAAGGATGAGTTCAAACCCTGATAAGGATGAGTTCAAACCGTGATAAGGTTGAGTTTTATACCTGAGAGATAGACCGCTAAGATCAAAGGGATAGTGTCAGGTCTGCTGATGTTGATTAGTGGACACAAATGCTGGGTGCGGCACATATTTTCTGTGGTGATATCGTGGAAGACAATATTTTCCTAAGTCATTCTAAAGTTTATTACGCTCTACGAATTGAGCTCAACGAGTGATATTTATGTTTTAAGAACAATGAAAAAAAATAAAGCGACAGACCTTAGTATTTCTTTGCTTTTTTACTGTAAAACATCCTAAATCAAATTCTCTGCAGAAAATCGCATCTGACATGTTTAAAATGTATTATCAACTAAAGGTAGACCTTGAACAGTGAGCTTTCAAACAGAGATCTGGCCGCGAAGTTATAAAATTAACATTCTCCGAGCTCAAAACACAATTTCATACGTGAAGCATTATGGTTTGAAAGATTCAATGATTGAATGTATTTTCAAATCATGGAATATCATGGCGGAATAACCTAAGATTGAAATCTTCATTGTTTGGTAATAATTCAGTAAGAAGCCTCGAAGGACAACATATGAGATTTTAGCTTGGAGACCGATCTCAAGTTTTCTAACATTGGACCCCGTGTTCTTTAAAAATATACGAATTTTCCATACAAAAAAATCGTGCCGTCAAATAATATTGTTTACTTACTGATGTGCGTCAGGATACAACATTTGGAACGTCAGTGTAATCTTTGAACCAACTGATAGAGGTCCTGGAACTTTCCAGTAATAAGGGTTTTGTTCGTTTGCGACTCTTTGCTGTAAGAATCAAAATTGGTAACAGTAACAAAACAGTCATTAGATATTATTTCAGTGATCGTTTGTACGTTGTCACGCACACACTCGCTCGCTCGTGACCAACCAACTATGCAGTCGGTCGGTCAGTCGGTCTGTCACTTTACATTTTGTAAATTGTCGATTCAATGAGGTCGGCAGACTTGGCAATTATGTAAATTGTCGATTCAATGAGGTCGTCAGACTTGGCAATTTTGTTAATTGTCGATTCAATGAGGTCGACAGACTTGGCAATTTTGTAAATTGTCGATTCAATGAGGTCGGCAGACTTGGCAATTTTGTAAATTGTCGATTCAATGAGGTCGGCAGACTTGACAATTTTGTAAATTGTCGATTCAATGAGGTCGGCAGATTTGGCAATTTTGCCTGTGATGTTTTATTATTCATATTACATCCTAATCTTATTGTTGCTGGTCTCTGATTCGTAACTTTTCGCACATTTTGAAATTTAATTACCATACAACTATGAAGATGTTAATACATGTATTAGTTGGCTACATGTGAATACTGTTTATTGTTACGGTAAATAAATGAACGGAGCCTTATTGACTTTTCCGCTAAAATTGATTTTGAAATTTTAAATTCAGTCCTTACCTGCGTCTCTTTATTTTCTTTCACATCAACAGCAAACTTCTCGAAATAACTGTACCCACTCTCATACGCTTTATTTTCCATCCATGTGTGTGAGAGCGACTCGTATGCTTCCTTATTTGTTACAGGTATCCGAACACCGACTGAATCGAAATCAAGACTTGCGGTGACCAAAAATCAGATAATCCCCCTTTGGGCTTCTCCATCTGTCTGACGGTAATGAGTACGATACATATTTGCTAACACTTGTGGTACCAAGGATATTACAATGATTTCATGAAACATCATTTTGTAAACCATGTTATGAGCCAATGTCCTTACGCCGACTGTGGAGTTGACAAATATTTTAAAAGCTCTTGTATTGGTAAACCAAGTGTTTGTGTTTAACATTTAATATCAATACATACAGCATTTGCATGATAAAATCACCAGAGCCTACAATATTTATATCTTTGGGGTTAGTTTGCGGTCTACATTAGTCTAAAATTAATTATTTTACAAATATTAAAGTGAACATCACTTAAATTAACATTTGAAGTGCAGTTTGCTCTTTCTAAAGATCCGCTTGTTTTCCCATTTACACGTTATTTTCAGCCATTAAGCGAAGTCCATTATTTATAATACTATGCAGCAAAGGGGGCTACCACGTTGAAGAGATGGAGTATAATAGTGTATTAGGCTTCACCATCCCTTCAACGTGCTACCCCCCTGTGCTATGCAGTAAACATCAAGTAAAGTAAAGTAACTCGGTCAACTGGTTATGAAGAACATTTCTTTCCGGACTAGTTTTCTATTTATGGATGTTTCAACTTTATAACGGGACCAATTCTACAGCAAGGTCGTAGTTGGAACAAGTGAAACTACCAGTTTATTTGTCATAATGTCTTCCTTTTATTGATCCCTGTGTGAGAGTGAGTTTGTGTTCTAGTTTCAAAGCGGTATCCAGGGATACTAGTATTGCGTACCTAAGGTCATTCTGTTTTATTATCTCGTTAAACGTCCGCTTGCGCCTAGGTTTGGAGCTTAGCCAAAAACAAACACCATTTTATTCAAGCTCGCGGTTTCTTGATTGGATTCTACAGCTTTCAAGATTGATGGTTGTAGTGTTCAAATCATGTTTTAAGTAGACTTTTATTTCAAATTGTGATCTTTTTTAATTCTTAAATTGTTGTTTATTATTCTACTGTAGGATACTGTGACTCGCAAAATCAGAATCAGAAGTGTTAGATTGCTATGTTCTGTGTTTAAACGAGTCAATTTACTGTTGTTCTTTTATTGTATTTAATATGATGTTTCTGTTAAAGTCTAGGAAGTTGTTTTTTTAATATTAGTTTGTGTGTTTTTGAATAGGTAGCTAGGTTTAGCAATGTGATGTTGACAGTTAACAAAATACAAAAAAAAGAATGGCCTAACATGATAAATCAATGAAGATCTTATCAGTAGTGTCTTACATGTTCATATTTTGTCTGGGCTTATTATCCTTCCGGTGATTCTACATGTTACATATGACTGTATTATCTTAGGAATATCATAAACTTGTTGCATGTATTGCTAAATATGCTAGGTTATCAATACATGATATGTTAGGTTATCAATACATGATATGCTAGGTTATCAATACATGATATGTTTGGTTATCAATACATGATATGTTAGGTTGTCAATACATGATATGCTAGGTTATCAATACATGATATGCTAGGTTATCAATACATGATATGTTTGGTTATCAATACATGATATGTTAGGTTGTCAATACATGATATGCTAGGTTATCAATACATGAGATGCTAGGTTATCAGTACATGATATGTTAAGTTATCAATACATGATATGCTAGGTTATCAATACATGATAAATATGTCATCTTTATTTGAGTGAAAATTTATCAATTTGCTTCAGGTCTGTTTTCATATAATTGACTTACGCCTATGAAAATTGTTTGTGTCTGGCTACATGCTAATTAAGAATAGGGTAGATTGGTTTGGAATATTTTTATGTCCCCCGGCGTCTGATGATGTAGGGGCATATAGTATTTTCTTTGTCTGTCCATCTGTCTGTGCGAGGTTAAGAAGATTGTACCATTTACATCTATACAGTTGCGAAATTTATTCAGCTGTTGCCTTGGACCATTTCCAATGAAGCCATATCACCCTACCTGGATTATGACTTCTTATGTGTTAAATGGGTTTTTTCTTGGTTAGCTAGATTTTACCGTTTTGTCTAGCACCTACACCACTCACAAGAACGCTTTGATACTTATACACTTGGGGCATTCCCAATCCGCCCATACCCAACTTTGAATTGTCCTTGGCCTTAATTGGATTTATAAAATTTTAAATGGACTATACCTGAGTTAACTTGATTATACCATTTCCTTTAACATGAATGACTGTTTCTTGTTTTTAGCTACATTTTGCCATTTCGTCAATGACACTATTTGTCTGTATTGATTTTGGTAGTCCGCGGCCGTGGTCCAGTGGTTAGTGCGCTGGACTTGTAACCCAGAGATCCGGGTTCGAATCCCGGTCGCGGGAGGTATGAAAATTTGACAAAATGCCGATTTTCATCCACATTTGAGAAGTTGCCGGTTCCTTGTGGAAGGGTAAGTTAGCACTGGTTGGTACATAGTCCAGGAAAACTGGTTAGGTGAACCGGTCGCCGTATATAACTGAAAAATTATTGAAAAACGGCGTTAAACTCCGGTGACAATAAGTCACATAAAAGATGATTTTGGTCATTATCACATATTTTAGGAACAGTTATGGGACTTGGTTATTTTTGTAATACGGAATAAATGGAGCTACTATGTATATTTGAAACTTTGCTTATTTTCTTACACATTGACCATATTTAGATTCAAATCTATCATCAAGCATGTCACCGGGGGAATAGGCCTTTATCAAACACAAGTATTGTTTTGGATTTTTTTATTAATCTTGAAAGGCACTGTTGAGAATACTTTTGTGCGGGAAGGCAAACACACGAGACAATGGATGTACCGTTCCGCCGGCTTAATAAAAAAAAATTGCAGGTGAAAAGTTCGGGTAACCAGAAACAAACATTTTTTACGTTTTGTATCAGTTAAATCATTATGTAATATAACAACTTCTTTTTCACTTATTTTTGATGATTAATAAACAGATGCATTTAGGGTTATTCATTCATGCTTATTGTTATTATTATTATTAGTTATTGCGCAATATAACAGCCATTAAATTACAGCAAATTGAACTATCTTTGTTGTACATGTATTTTCATGAGTTTTAACATCTGTAATAAATTTCTTGTCTGTTACTTGGCCTGTTTGGTTTGAAAGTTTGAAAACTAGTATGTAAATTTTAACCAGTACTCTCAGAACATAAATTAGCAATTGTGTGCAGCAGAAATTTTATTTAATAATTCAATACGTATACAAAAACATCAAACAAAACAAACAAATTAAAGGTTCTCCTCAATTGATTTTGAAAATATCAAAGACTTCGCTGTTACCACAGACGCAACCTAATTTGCATATACTCACAAAACCTCGCGCTCCTGCTTGAATGCCACAAGAATGTACGGGCATTTCGTGGAGTGTCCAATCTCTGTATAGTTTATCTTTGAGAATGCATATAAAAATATAAATAAAAAATAATATGTAAAAAACTTCTTCCGAATTTCTTGTTGAAAATCGCACAATGCATAGTGTGCATACTTTAGACAACAGATATCATCATATAGAAACACGTTCCGAAGTAAAATGGCATCAAGCTGGTACTTTAGAAATCTGAATCTGAAAATGTATGATTTTTTAATGATTTTCTGGTTGAAAATTACACATTTCATTGTACGCATACTTTAGAATACGGATTACAACATCAAACATGTTCAGAAATGACATGCCATCAAGCTTGCGGTTTATAAATCTGAATCGCGGACTACTTAATACTTGTATTAAGATCTAACTTATCAACTTTTGTTTGTATATTGATAATTAATGGTTTCAAAATTATTCTAAATTGAATATAATACTGATATAATAATTTAAATATAAGAAACTTAAAATATTAAGTTTGAACAAAATTTGCAGTCAAAGATCTTACTTAAATCAGGGACTCTACATTACAAGTAATGTAGAGTCCCTAACTAAATGTAATTAAGAGGTTTCTCTTTTATTATTTGTCGGCTGAAACACGGTATTTGAGCATGCTTCAATGCATATATATATCAAAAAATGGGTATCACTAGCCTCTTGAAATTTTCATGAAAGTGAGATAGGTAACTGCCAAGCTAGTCAATCTTTAAAATTATAAGAAAGTAACCATCATCAAAATTCTTCTATTTTGACAGAATATGCTGACTTTGAAATTTTATTGGTATACAACAATTTTATGTTCTGTAATGGATAACAATAGACCACATCATGAAATGTTTCAGCTATTTCCAGAATTAAATTCATCTCGATTACTTGCACTTCGTCTATTTTATACCAACATCACTTACTTGTTACTTTCATATGACGGCCAGTTCAGTTCCTATCTTGTATGTTTTTCTGGCCATTGATATAACATGAAAACCATAATCAGTACCAATACCGTGTTTTAGCCGTGTTGAAAAACATTCAAGAATTAAAAAGAAATTGTACATTATCTAAATCAGATTTTTCATTATTTTATAGGATTTTGACTTCTCAGCAACAAAACATTACAGTTGAGGAGAAGGAAAGTTCATCAGATGCTTCCAGTCAGAGACATAACAAAATAATGTAAGCAAATAGACTTATTTCAATTGATTTAAATCCTTCTAGATGGTTCCTGGGTTGAACCAGCACTCTGTGCAAGAGCCAAAGTCAGTCTAAACTTAGTTAAATATTACCTCAAAGACTCAAATGTTTTTTTAAAGCGAAATATGTGGTACAAAATTGTTCAAAGATATATATCAAAACTAAAAAGTTTTATTGGATGATAAACAGAAAACTACACTTTATTAACTTCATATACACATTACAAAATTTAACTGAAATTGGCAAATATTTGTTGACGATGCAACAGAATTTAGAAGTTGGCGGTAAAATTAGCTCAGTAACCCCATGTTTTTATCTCTGAAATGTGTTTATTAGACATTGTTCTACGATATATATATCTAAATTAGAAAGTTTTATTGGAAAATAGGCAAAATCTTTATTAACTTGATATGCATATTTTTGATATTAATCATATTTGTCGACTATTTTTGACAATATACTTGAATTTCAGAGTTGAGACTGAAATTAGCTCGGTAACCTCATGTTTTTATCACTGAAATATGTTTATTAGACATTGTTCTAAGATATATATCAAAATTAGAAAGTTTTGTTGGAAGAATATCGGATAAGGGGGAATAAAAGATGAAAAATGATATTTTTTTGTCGAAATTGCAACCCATTTTTTCATGCATGCAGTTGAAAATAAAAACATAGTATGACAGAATTAAATCATTTATGGTATGAATTGTGTTAAATTAACACAATATATGCCAAATGAATACTTACATGTAAAAACAGTATGTTTGAGCATGATTTTATCATGATATAACAGTGATAGTATGTGTTTAGCGATAAGTTCTTTGTACACAGCAAATCTTAAAAAAACAGCTGCACACCTACACAAAGTATGAGCTGTTATCTCGAAAACGAGTTCGGTGACCCCTGTTTTTCTTTCCATTTTTGGATTTGTTATACTTTTTTCTATTAAATATGAAAAAATAATCACTTTTCCTTGAATAAAACAAAATGCAGAAATCGTCCTTAAATGAGGCCACATACACTATTGTCACAAACCTTCATATCTGGAGAAGCGCCTAAGTATGGGTGCTCAAGATTCAAAATAAGGCCAGACTTATGTGTATGTGTGTGTGTGTGCACTCCTTGTCTCTTCGGTATATGTCCACTGACTTATGCTCATTTGCTTTTCCGTAAGAGGTCTGCACAGAAGTAAATGGCTTTGGATTCTTTTAGGAAGATACAAACTTCTCTGTTTCTGTCTTCCTTTTTACAACCTGTCCAAAATATGATACAGTAATCTCTTTCTTCCTTTCCTCAAACTACATTGGATTATGAGATTGCTCCCCAGTGGATTCTCTGATACAGACACACTTATCCATGTCGATTAGGGTGTACTCACACACTGAAAATCCACCTGGCTTTTCTTAAGGAACTTTACATCTCTGATCGGAGGAGAGGTGTTGAGACTTCGTTTGCCACACCCCCCAAATATTAAAAGGTACGTATCCCGGTTTATCTATCCACATGCAGGACAGAATTGAACCACTTATTATAGCTGAAACATGATGCTTAAAATATATACCCTTTTCAGGATGATATTAATTGAAAAAATATTCAGACTGAGAGTTGCCTTCTTTCTGATCTGGTTTATGAACAGTGTTATGTTAAAAGGTTCAGTTTAGACGGCATAAACATGTGATTATATTGATTGTCTTTAATTGCGTCTATTTTTCTTTTCGGTAATTACAAGGGTGGAATGGTTTTATCTGCAGGGAATCATCAGCTGAAGCAGAAACTAACGAAGACATCTTTGGAACTGAACAGAATCATGATCAGATATGAAGGCCAAACAATGCTGAATCAATATCAGAATACTGGTTTACCCATTTTCAGCTTTTATGTGAACCTTTGCTTCTGTCAATGGTGTCTTCTTCAATCTTGTTAATCTTTTATGGCCAAAAATGACTCTATATTATGTTCTTGGTAATATGTCCCTTATTTCCACATTGTATCTCTTGAACCGCTTTTAAAATAAAAACTATATTGTGGTCCGATATATATAAACATTGAATGGTTGTTTCATGACTTCTCCACTTCCTTTGTATATAAGTCGTTTGGTGTAAACAATATAACACCAGGTGAAAACCTAGAAAAACCTTATGAACACTCAAAATCTTTGGGTAGAATTTTTGCCTTTCAATTGATAAATTGACTAAAAAAGTATATATTTACATGTTTGTGTACTGTCTTATTTTGTTCAGAGGCAATCGATCCTCCTGTGTTTTCAATGCTTTGATTATAAAACTTTACCAACACGTTAGGTATTAGGTCTTCTAGTGCATATTGTAAAAAAAATATTCGGATTTATTTTCACAGAGTTATGCTTCTTTTCTTATATCTTTTGTATCTTCTCCGAAACGACTTAGTGGATTTCAATAAAACTTTACCATCATAATTTGCTAGACACTTTCTTTTGTAGATTGTAAGAAAAAATATTAAGATTTATTTTTACAGTTATTTTTTTTAAAAAAGGGGGGCTCTGCAGAAGGAATTTTATCACCTTCAGTGATGCTTCTAGTTTGAATATCTGTTGGCAAAATTCTGCGTCATGATTCTAAAATGTTGTTGTTGCTTTATTTCAGTTTTGTTATTGGCCTATACGAATGGTAATGGCAATATGTGTCTTGCTCTCGTGCGGGCAGGGTCACCTCTCGGAGAAGTTAACTATTTTATCTACCTCAGTGTTTACAGTGGAGACGTTTTAATACTTGTAAAAATGGCTGCTGGCTGGAATATCCAACTTCTTTGTGTTGATGAAATATATGCTTGTTAGAATGTATTAAGAATGAAAAGTCTACAATTTGTTGTATTATACATTCTTATATTACTGTATGAAGGGTTCATTGTTTTATTTTATTGTTGAAAATTGATTTTGGTTGTTAGAATTTAGTCGAGCATTGACCAGCAGATATTATATTACTTCTAAGATATTTATAGTTACTGTCTGCAAATGTAAACATCAAATGCCGTATTGTAAATTCTCTTGGGGTTTGTCTCCACATGATACTACATGTATATTATTCAGGCTGTCAAGTGGTCATACTTTTTCCTACTTTTTCCCGTTTTTCCTACCTTTTAGTCATATTCTTACTTTTCCTTTAAGAGTTTCTTTGTATAATTTCAGGAAAATTAAACCCATTGTAGACCTGTGTTACTGTTGAAGATGCATTCATCAAGATGAGGCCCCATAGACCCACGCTGACTGTACTCAAATACCTCTTTGAGTAAGCATAGATCTTTTATTAATAATTATTGAAATTATATGAAAGAAGTTTTTGAGAAGTTACAAAAGTTAAATATTTGATTTGTTTCTTTACATTTGTACACTGCATACCAAACTATTTTATATTTTTCCCAACGATGCATTAGCTTATTATTAGATTATTAACTTGTTATCTTATAAATATAGTAAGAATTACTTCATCAATGTATACCTGGATTTTGATTAAAATGAGAGATTTAGACCTTAAGATAAATCTGTTTAATACTGGGATAAACTTTGGTGTGCGACTGGTTCATTGATCAATCAAAGTTATCATTAAAGATGCCAGATAATGATTAGGTCATGTCTTTGGCTGCAGTAAATTGCTGTACTATAATTGGCCACTTTGAACATACTAAAATTTGTCACTTAGTTTTAGTTTTTATTTATAATATCACATATAACCACTCATGTTCACCCTTTGCTTTGTTCAATAACATGTAGACATTGTTAATGCTTGCATTATGTATTGTGTTTTATAATGCTTCTTTTCTTGTAAAATACATTGTTATGCATATATATATATATATGTGTGTGTGTGTGTGTGTGTGTGTGTGTGTGTGCGTGTGCGTGCGCGAAAGCTTGACTACTCATTAAAACAATGTTTTAACAATGCTGATTTGTATACTACTATATTTTGAAAATTAGATACAAGTTTGAACCTCAGAATTATCATAGCATACATGTAACATATTTGTAATACTTGTATTTTGTATTTCTGTGTTTTTTAATCTATAAAAGAAACATTATAGGTTGCCAGTGGCTGTCTTATGTGGATGTTGGGGACCAAACTGGATGAAGTACACTATGATATATATTATGAGTAAGAACTACAGTGACTCTGGTAAAACTGTTACGTATTCCTACTTTTTAAAAAATGTTTCTACTTTTCACTATTTTTTCCTACTTTTTTTGTCAAAATGGTTCCTAATTTTTCATACTTTTTGAAAAACGGTCACTTGACAGATTGTATATAAAACCAAGTGTGGTAATGTTTTTCTCTATCAATTGAGTACTTAGTTTTGTTTTGCATATTTGTAGTTAATGGAAATATTTCTGTCAATATTTTAGACATGTCATCAAAGGAACCACCATGGAGTGATAATGAAACTTGTTTAGAAAATAATGTAAAAATAAGCATAAAAACAAAGCAACATCATCGGTAAGTTGATATAGTTTTGTTAATTCAGTCTTATTGTAAAGTAAGGGAGGTAATCCCAAAAATAATTCATATGACAATATGACAAAAGCTTGACATACAAATTTAATGTCAGTTTTATAATGTAAATCAAATTGAAAAACTTGATTAAACTTTATTGTTACTTCAGAACATAATGGTTGTTTTATAAATCAGAGCTGACTATACTTGCAGTCTAAGTGAAACAGATATTGGTGCGTTTAGTCTCCTCACTGACAAGTGTATAGAACATGCTGTTATCAGAAGAAAAAATGCCAATCTGAATTCTTATTGGTGGGACTATTAGTGAGTTTTTCGTATTATTCAATGGATAATTTTTAAAGCCTACCAAGGTTACACGTACCTTGATTTATGATTCTTGTCAAAGTGATGGCTACTATGACCAGTGTGAAAAAGCTTGGCTATATTGCTTTGCACATGTCCTGTATGAAGGCCAAACAATGCTGAATCAATAACAGAATACTGGTTTACCCATTTTCAGGTCTTTTGCGAACCTTTGCTTCTGTCAATGGTGTCCTCTTTAATCTTGTTAATCTTTTATAGCCAAAAATGATTCTATATTATGTTCTTGGTAATATGTCCGTTATTTCCACATTGTACCTCTTGAACCGCTTTTAAAATAAAAAAACTATATTGCGGTCCGATATATCTTGAACTGCTTGCAGAACATTCATGAAAGTTTAACCAGATGTTTATCTTATCAAGACGTACACCATGAAATGCTAGTGATTAGCTATTGTATTTGATGGATGTCTGTCATCGTATATCTGCCCACATTTAACTTGTAAACACTAAGAGACCACGTTTTCTATTCAATTATCATGAAGCATTGAATGGTTGTTTCATGACTTCTCCACTCCCTTTGTATATAAGTCGTTTGAGGTAAACAATATAACACCAGGTCAAAGCGTAGAAAAACCTTGTGAACACTCAAAAATCGTTGGGCAGAATTTTTGCCTTTCAATTGATAAATTGACTAAAAAAGTATATATTTACATATGTTTGTGTACTGTCTTATGTTGTTCAGAGACAGTCGATCCTCTAGTACTTTCAGTGCTTTGATTATAAAACTTTACCAACACATTAGGCATTAGGTCTTCTAGTGCATACTGTAAAAAAATATTCGGAAATATTTTCACAGAGTTAAGCCTCGTTTCTTATATCTTTTGTATCTTCTCCGAAACGACTTGGTGGATTTCAATAAAACTTTACCATCATAATTTGCCCGACATTTTCTTGTGTATATTGTAAGAAAAAATATTAAGATTTATTTTGTACACAGTTATTAATTTTTTTAAAAGGGGGGGGGGTGGCTCTGCAGGAGCAATTTTATCACCTTCAGTGATGCTTCTAGTTTGAATATCTGTTGGCAAAATTCTGTGCCATGATTCTAAAATGTTGTTGTTGCTTTATTTCAGTTTTGTTATTGGCCTACACGAATGGTAATGGCAATATGTGTCGTGCTCTCGTGCGGGCAGGGTCACCTCTCGGAGAAGTTAACAACAAGGACTCGGTGTGTTCAATGTGCAAGTAGTTACCAAACTACTTCTATTTAAATTACTTAGTCAGTAAATGTTTACGGAACTAGTTTATCTACGTCAGTGTTTACAGTGGAGACGTTTAAATGCTTGTAAAAATGGCTGCTGGCTGGAATATCCAACTTCTTTGTGTTGATGAAATATATGCTTGTTAGAATGTATTAAAAATGAAAAGTCTACAATTTGTTGTATTATACATTCTTATATTACTGTATGAAGGGTTCATTGTCTTATTTTATTGTTGAAAATTGATTTTGGTTGTTAGAATTTAGTCGAGCATTGACCAGCAGATATTATATTACTTCTAAGACATTTATAGTTACTGTCTGCAAATGTAAACATCAAATGCCGCATTGTAAATTCTCTTAGGGTTTGTCTCCACATGATACTACATGTATATTATTCAGGCTGTCAAGTGGTCATACTTTTTCCTACTTTTTCCTACCTTTTAGTCATATTCCTACATTTCCTTTAAGAGTTTCTTTGTATAATTTCAGGAAAATTAAACCCATTGTATACCTGTATTACTGTTGAAAATGCATTCATCAAGATGAGGCCCCATAGACCCACGCTGACTGCACTCAAATACCTCTTTGAGTAAGCATAGATCTTTTTGTTAATAATTGAAATTATATAAAAGAAGTTTTTGAGAAGTTACAAAAGTTAAATATTTGATTTGTTTCTTTACATTTGTACACTGCATACCAAACTATTTCTTGTTGTTCCCAACGATGCATTAGCTGAGGAAAACCATTGTTTATTATTAATTTGTTATCATGTAAATATAGTAAGCATTACTTCACCGGAGATTCAGACCTTACTTTTAAAGTAAATCTGTTTAATACTGGGATAAACTTTGGTGTGCGACTGGTTCAGTGATCAATCAAAGTTATCATTAAAGATGTCAGATGATGATTAGGTCATGTCTTTGGCTGCAGTAAATTGCTGTACTATAATTGGCCACTTTGGACATACTAAAATTTGTCACTTAGTTTTAGTTTTTATTTATAATATCACATTATAACCACTCATGTTCACTCTTTGCTGTGTTCAATAACATGTAGACATTGTTAATGCTTGCATTATGTATTGTGTTTTATCATGTTTCTTTTCTTGTAAAATACATTGTTATGCATGTATATGAAAGGTATGCTGTATAAAAAAGCTTGGTTACTTACGTTTTAACAATACTGACTTGTTTGGTACAGTATTTTGAAAATTTGATAAAAGTTTGAACTTCAAAATTATCATAGCTTACATGTAACATATTTATAATACTTGTATTTTGTATTTCTGTGTTTAAACCTATAAAAAACATTTTAGGTTGCCAGTGGCAGTCTGATATGGGTGTTGTGGCCTAAACTGGATGAAGTGCACCGTATGTAGAGTGAGTAAAAAGGACAGTGACTCCGGTAAGACTGTATGTATTCCCACTTTTTCCTATTTTTTCTCCTGCTTTTTTGTCAAAATGGTTCCTAATTGTTTCCTCTTTTTTGAAAAATGGTCACTTGGCAGCCTGCATATTAAACCAAGTGTGGTAATATTTTTCTTTATCAATTGAGTACTTAGTTTTGTATGGCATAATTGTAGTTAATGGAAATATTTCTGTCAATATTTTAGATGTGTTGTCAAAGGAACCACCTTGGAGTGATGATGAAACTTGTTTAGAATATAATGTAAAATTAAGCATAAAAAACAAGGCAACATCATTGGTAAGTTGATATATTTTTGATAATTTAGTCGAATTGTAAAGTAAGGGAGGTAATCCCAAAAAATAATTCATATGACAATATGACAAGAGTTACGTAGCTTGACATACAAATTTAATGTCAGTTTTATAATGTAAACCAAATTGAAAGACTTTATTAAACTTTATTGTTACTTCAGAACATAATGGTTGTTTTATAAATCAGAGTTGACTATACTTGCAGTCTAAGTGAAACAGATATTTGTGCGTTTAGTCTCCTCACTGACAAGTGTATAGAACATGCTGTTATCAGAAGAAAAAATGCCAATCTGAATTCTTATTGGTGGGAGTTTTTCCTGTTATTCAGAGTAATGTGATTTGGTATAAAAATGAAGTGCAATTTTGTATTCACTCAGAATCATTTGTGACTTGTATGTTGCTTTATTATATTTTCAGTTGTCATTGTGGACGTCTATTCTGCTCTAAGCGTTCATCAAAAGACCAGCCATTGTGAAATATAATGTCTCGAAGCCAGTACATGTTTGTGATGTGCTTTGATGTATTGTCATGAGGTGGAGCATTCTAGAACCAGTCCTATATTATGTCGAAAAATCACTCCTAACACAGCAGCACTCTTAGAAGATACAGTCTGGTCCCTGTCTATATGCTTGTATATGCCTGTATATTTGGGTGTCAGTTCATAGATACATCTAGGCTACAGCACTTTTATACTCAAAATTATGTCAGTAATATGCATTTAAAGCTTTGTTCAACTATGAATAAAGGCTACTATTTGAACAATGACCACTCTATTACTCACATTTTCTGATTTGATGAACCTTTAAATAAAGATACCAATACATAAAGACCACGTGACTTCCCTCCCTTTGTTCAATGTGAAGCACACTGATAAACAGCTGGTGAAGAAACTTCAGACCAGCATATATATATCACTTTTCTAAATGAACAAGAGGCAACCATTTGAACAATGACCATTCTGTGGTTCAAGGTTCCTGATTTGATGAACCAAATGAACCTCTAAATAAAGATTACCTGTACATAAAAGACCGCATGCCTTCTCTCACCTTCGTTCACATGTGCATTACACTGATAAACAGCTGGTGAGAAAACTTGAGACCAATTTATAGCATACAAATTTTTCCTTTATGAACAACCGGTGGCAAAAATATTAATTTCAAAAAGTTCTGTCTAACCTAAAATGTATCTATGAAATGAATACCTGATGATTTAAATCGGAGATTAACTTGTACACATTTATTCCATTCTGGATAAGATTGTACTCATACATATTTTATAGTGCATTTACACTATTGTGAGATATTGTACAAAAACCATATCATGCCACAAGCTTCACAAAATTTTCAAGCAGATATTTCTCCACTATATTAGATTTTACCAAATTTTAAAGGGGTACGTTAAAGTAATTTTATGTCAGAGATTTGTGCTGCAATCTTGTTTCAGTGTTGAATTAACTCTAATGACAGATTTTACACAAATCTTCTACAAAGAGTAGATGTGTATTTTTCAGAGTGTTTAGTGATTACTGAGTTGTACACAACATGATAAAGTATGATGCCTCATCAGCCTCATTGTCAGCTCTTGTTTCTGATATAGTAATAAGTAACTAATTCCTGGTTTCTCAATTTTGTGGTGGTGCTTGTATGTTAAAACTGCATATTTTCACAAATTTGCTTTTTTCAACAGCTAAACCTAACAAATACTTGTGAATAATGGCCACACATTCATTGAGATATTTTCCTAACTAAACTTGAATTAAGACTATTTGTGCTTGTGGGTCATGTTTTTCATCCCTCAGGGATTCCTGTGTATCAAATAAAAAATTCTTACACACCTTATTTGAGAATTTGTGAAACTTGTGTATTCCAATTCACTTCCAATGATATTCTAATGATTAATTTATTACTCCACATTTTTTGAGACTAATTGATATTCTTTCAGTGTGAAAACCATTCACACAAGCTGTATTTTTTTGTGTTGGATTTACAAAATCCTGACATGTGTTTGTCAAGAATAGATTTTTTGCATTTTCTGCTGTCTTCAGTGATTTTGTAAAAAAAAGTTAGATAAATGTATAGGATGTTATGAAATCATATGTTCATGATGCATTTAACCTGAATTTGTGACTCAATCTTTTAACTATTTATGAAATATGTCTTTAAACGTTTTATAGATATTTACTAGGATAAATGGTACATCAAAAGATTATGAGGATTTAAATGTTGTGTTTGTTGTCTACAAGTAGTACAACACTTGTTTAGGTGTTAAGATGTGTGAAGAAATATTTTTTAGTCACATTATAGAACTATATGCTTTAATCAAGTTAGAACTTAGTCGTATTATATTCTCATTTTCACAAAGTTACCATTTATGAATGTTACTTGAACCTATAGTGATTAATCCATTTTTCATTGAAATGATGTCATTCTGGAGTTACTTCCCTTTAATTTGATGACACACTTCAGTAAGTGTCGTGTTATATTGTGCATTAGCTTTAGTTAAACTTTTCTTGTTTTTGAATTATGAGAACTTTATGTACAATAATAAATATAAAAATAATCAATAATAATAATAATAATTTAAATGTGTATTGTAAATTAGGTAACAGGAATATTATGTCATGTTTTACATCGTTTGTTCCAAAACCTCTAAAATGTCTCTAGAAATTATACCTCCTGTATATTTGCTTGCTGAATTTTCAATGAATGTGTATGTATTTTTATTGTTCAATTTTCTTATAATTGTTTCATTTCACATACAATTTGTGCAATATTTATACTTAAATTGCGTACATTTCATAACTTTGCTGACATTTTCCCTCGCCTTCTATTTAATATGTATTTCTGGAAGTTTTAATCAAATGTTGCATTTTTTGTAGTTTTTTTTTTAGATTAAAGATTAAAACTAAGTAAACTAAGAGATAAAAACTCGATTTCATTTTGAGGATTTGATACTTTTATATAATAACAGTTTTAAGAATAAAGAATTTATGTTGACATAAATTTCATACAAATACAGACAGGCATAATAATTTTAAAGAATGCAGAATTTTTCAAAATACAGCCTGGGAAAAAGGCTTATATCTCAATATACTTAAAACTATATTTCATGCATGATAGGGCTGCAGCCATGGGTCCAGTGGTCAGTGCGCTGGACTTGTAACCCGGAGATCCTGGTTTGAATCCAGGTCGCGGCAGGTAATACCCTTCTATGAAAATTTTCCTCCATATGTGGAGAAGTTGTCGGCTCCTTGTGGAAGGGTAAGTTAGTACTGGTTAGTATACAGTCCAGGAAAACTGGTTAGGTGAACTGGTTGCTGTACGTAACTGAAAATTTGTTAAAAAAAGGCGTTTAAACCCAGTGACAATAAGTCAAATAAAACAAACAAACAAATCACATATGATAATAGCATTTTATTTTATTGTTATGTGTTTAAGATCAGTAGAGTTAATTTATTGATAATAGTGCTTATACTGGATTGTGGGACAAAGGAGGT
Organism: Lutraria rhynchaena; assembly: GCA_008271625.1. Classification (NCBI taxonomy): domain Eukaryota; kingdom Metazoa; phylum Mollusca; class Bivalvia; order Venerida; family Mactridae; genus Lutraria; species Lutraria rhynchaena. The sequence continues at coordinate 368,762 of VIBL01000049.1, forward strand.
TACTTTCAAACTGCATTGCTTCCAATGTTGATGTGTATGATGTGATATTTTTTATTTAATTGCATAATATTGTTTGTATACAGGCATGGTATTTCGTTTGTACATGTATTTGTCAAATTTTCATTAAATTATAAAAACAATAAAGCTTCTTAAAAAATATTTCTGTTGTTATAAATGTCTGACAAACAAATGTTTAGCGGACGAATTGCTTACAAGAATATGACCATCTTAATAAGATTCGTCCTCTCCTTGTAATTTTCAATCCCAATAGATTGCCCTCAGAAGTTTTAACCCCAGTGGTTTCGAAAGTTCGGAGGACGAATCATCGGGGGTCGAAAAATTCAGAGAAGAAATCGTCTGAGGTCGTATATGGGTCAAAACTTCCGAGGACGAATCAAATATGGTAAAAATTTCCAGGGATAAATTTCTAAGGGTAGAAATTTGAGCATTATTCAGACTTTAGTTTTGTAATAGCACAGAAATTAATAATTTTATCAAATTTGATCATTTATTTATAAAATTCAGTAAGTGCCAGTTGTAGGTTTCCATCCTACACAAGTTTCAGAGTTGAATAAAAACACATACCATGCACAATATCTCCATTTTGTTATCCTCTGCATGAGGATCCTGCAATATAATAAAATGCTATAAAAAGCATAATTATCAATCATTTTGTTCCTAAAATAAGCACGTGCCTATCAAACAGATATAAACGTGTGCCTATTAGACAGAAGATATACACAAAACCCCACCTCTTGTTGGAAATCACGATAAAGACAACGAATTTTTCACAGGAAACATTGAGCTACAAAAAAATTATCTTGCCAATAGTAAAAAAGAGCAATTTCCTCATATTAACATTCAATATGAAAGCATAAAACCTACTTACAAGCCCAATAATCCAGAAAATAATCCAACAAAACTGCATTTTGTAAAAACTTGATCAGCCATATTGGAAAATGGTCAGCCAATCAAAACAGCTTTTACAAATCACAAGATCATGTGACCAATCAAATCAGCTGTTACAACAATACTATTACCTCCTGATAGCCTATAGTAAATTTATATATGAAATTTTGAATCTAGATTAATGTGCGGGCTTGTGGCGCAGTGGATAAGCTGTCTGACTGTCAATCCGGAGGTCGTGAGTTCGAGCCCCACTAGAGGTAAGTGAAAATTTATATATGTATAAATAATTGTATGAATTGTATGTAATATGACATGTATGTAACTAACCCTCCTAACATACTAACATGCAAATTAACATGAGCACGACTAACACTAACATGCAAAGTAACATAAGCATCACTAACATACTAACAGGAACACCAGTAACACCCTAACCTGACTAACAGAATAACAAGTACACCACTCACACCATAACATGAAAGCAAGTAAGAAGAACACAAATTACAGAAAAATAAACTATTAAAAATTTTAAAAATTAATTTTTTTTCAAATTTCAATTTTTTTTTTTTTTGGAAATACACTAGTAGCTTTCCTATACTGTCTTACTGATGCAACCAGAAGAAAAATCCACTAAAATTAAAATTTAAAAAAAAAATTGTACCTTATGGTCAAAGGGAGGTAATAATTACCTCCCTTTGACCATAAGGTACAATTCTTTTTAAATTTTTTCAATTTTTTTCTTATTTTTGCACAAAATTTTCTTCTGATCGCTATCCTAACAGTATGAAAGAACTGCTAGTGCATTTCCTATAAAATAAATTTTAAAAAAATGAATTTATAGAAGAATATTTAAAAAAATCTAAAATTGTCCAAAAATTTATTCTTTCGGTAGCTTGGAAAAGAGAATTATAGGTGCATCAAAAACACAATAACAAGAATTGTTCTAAAATTTAAAAAAGATTCTTTTTAATAAAATAAACATAGACAATTGGCGCATTTAAAAAAATTAATATAACATTTTCAACAATATCTAAAACATAAAACATATACATTTAAAAAGAATGCTTTCACTAAGTTTCAGCAGGTATATCAGACCAAATATTAAACATTTTCTTAATTCTTACAGTATTTTGGTAGTGATAGTGACAGCATTACAAAACTACTGGTGTATTTCCCAAAATAAAATTAAGATATTTTTTTACCAAGTACATATTCTACAAAATTGACATCTCTATCGCATGGTATGTACAAAAAATAACAAAATAATTCTGTAAAATATCAAAAATACGAAAAACAAACATTCCCCCCAAAAAACATGAGAACTTACAACTACATACACCCTGATCTACCATCCTCCATCTGGGGTATAAAGTGGTATATTAATAAAGTATGTAAATAAGTTGACCAATATTTGCAGAATGAAATTTGTCATATGTTTCTATTAAATTAAAGTTTTTGTTTAAAATGTCACAAGTCAATTTAAGAATAGATAATAGAGTTCATTTAATTTAGTAGATATTTTTTTTCAATAAAGACCCTTAAATCTGAAAACGTTGAATGAAAATACTGGATGAAACGCTTGCATATGGACATTGTACATGTATATACAACCAGACAGTCAGATACACATAAAAACTGATAATCACACAAATATAAATACATACACATCCATACACACACTGGAGAATGTGTGAACAATTAAACCAATAAAATAACACAGTGGTCAGTAGACAAACTAGTCTCCAAATTCAACTTCATAAAATTTCCACCATCTGATAATACCTTATAATAACATAACATTGCAGGTAGACATTATGAAACATTGAACTATCAACCATGAAACAATTTAAATCTTGAACACGTACAACATTAATAGTTGTCAAATACAACATATAAACATGAAGGTCACACAAAATCCCTGCTGGACAAGCCCCCGTCAGTGATATTTCATACCTGAACAAACCCAGCCACAGTTTTTCCACCTAGGACAAAATAACTCTAATAGAACTTCTAACTACTTAAGTGGCAAACTCTTTATAAGCTATGTACACATTTGTGAAAATATAAATTCAAATCTAGGTGGACTTTTTACTAATGACAAAATGAAATTATTCTATAGATGATCAAGCTACATCTGTGGAACTCATTACAAACAATGCTTAATGACATGGAGCAATATTACAACTCTTGGCATCTAAAAATACAGTCAATCCTGCAAACAAAGGCCACAAATGGGGCCTTTATTCAGAGGTCACTTCGTTCTAAATAATCAATGACGATTTTTCAAAGAATGGTCTTTATTCACAGGGTGGTCTTTATTCAGAGGTGACCACAAACACAAGTTTGACTGTAGTCAATAACAAGGGTTTGTCCAGCAGGGGTATTGTCCTACTCTCCACACATATGCAAAGTAATTTACACATACAACTACTATTCTGTCTCTTTTATGTCTATGTAATTATGCAAATCTATTTCCAGTGGCGTAGCCAGCGATAAGCACTTACGCGTGTGCATAACATCAACTTGGAAAGTGAAAATATTCATATAAAGTGGTGAAATGGGAGGCAGAAAATAAAAGTTCCCAATGCAGGCTCAAACCCGCAACCTTCTGCTTGCAAGTCAGCTGCTCTACCAACAGAGCTAATCAGGCTGACGGGAATACAAAGTTCTATAAACATATATATATATATACAGCCCTGTAACACTCCTCCTTCCTTAAATTAATTAAGCCACAACTAAAGATTCTGCTAGCAAGTCAGCTGCTCTACCAACAGAGCTAATCAGGCTGACAGGCATACAAACTACTATGCTACAATGGCATCCATGTCAAAAGTTAATGGGTTAAACCTTAGTAAAATCAAATAAAAGGGCTTTAAAATAAAATGTATGGTTCAAATAAATCGTATTCAGTGTCCCTAATCCTTCCAAATAAACCTCAAAGCTCACCATAAAAAAGATCTGGGGCTTTTCCCCATCAAACAGTCAAATTTTTTTTTAGCGAATTCTTTTACCATGAAATTACCAAGAAATTAACCATAGTTAAATTTGTAAGCCGTTTTTATATTAAGAATTGTAAGATCTGTCTGAAACAAGGTTTGAAGACTTAAGTTATCCCTTTTAAATATCTTTCATTAATAAGCTTTATAAGGGTTTAACATTTTATTTGTATTTCTTTATTTATTTTTTTATTATTTTTTTTTATTTTTCTGCCTCCAAAACTGATTTAACCAGCCTAGATCTCTGATAAATATCAACAATGGAAAAATAAAATCATTTAAAAATGTTTTACCCTAAGACAGAGCACTTAATTATCTAACTTTTCTAGTCTTTTCATGTGAAACAAAAAAATGAAAAAAATCTTTTGAATTTAGCTGGGATTGAACCTAGACCTCCTGCCAGACAATCAGTGACATAAACCACTACACCACAGACATCATAATAATATCAGCACATTGATGTATACAAATACCATACTGTGTTTTTATAACAAGGCTTGAACAAGCAATATTTAAATCCCAGCTACTGCCTTCAAGATTTCATACTAAATTGATGACTTAGGCCTAAAAAAGGGTTTGTTTCCGGTTACCAAACCTACCCATCTTTTACCTGCTGACTCAAAATTTTACGGCATCCAAATCTTAGTACTATATTGTAATTTTCACAACAATGTTGCCGATATATGTAAAAAAAATATATAAAAGAAAAATCCCTACCTACCAACCTATATTTTTTGGGCATGTAACTAGAAACAAACCTTTTTGTTCAGGCCTTACATACATGATAGTTTGGAAAGCTGTATTTAATTCTTTTTTAGACAACTATACCTCCAAAATTTTGATCTGGTAGTCCAGATAAATTAAATAAAATTTGGACAGGTACATGATAATATCAGAGATTCATAATTAACAATCAACTCGCAGAGTATGATATCACCAACTTCGTGTGATCAAAATTCTTATGTTACACTACCCAGATGTGGGCTTAATATGCATACATAATGAAGAATATAGTTCTAAAGAGGGGATGCAATTATAATGACATCCTTAGAAGTTAAACATTTAGGACAAAATTGTCTGATAACTGCAACCACTTAAAACTTGTATACCTTTTATACTTACTTATTATAGCAGTAAACAAATTTCTGTTCAAAATGATCTACAGCGAAAATAAAAAATGTCATTTTGGATAAAATTAATTTTGGTGGATAGGAACCATAATAAGTCTACTAGTGAAAGTCAGAAAATAATTTTCAACAATACATTCACAAGAATATGAAGTGATTTGTACAAACTTACAACAGAAGCTTCAGATTCGTAACCATTGATGATCCAAGTTTTTGTTCCATTCAGCACCCACTTATCATCATCAAATCTGGCTGTTGTTGAGGCTGCACCAGCATCACTACTATTACCTATGTGTAAATTATATATATATTAACATATTCCACATTGCTGCCAAATCTGGACACAAAAAATCCCAACAGAGTGGGTATATTAAAAAATTGCAGTAAACTTAACATGAATGCTGGTTTGAGGATTATGTAGTCTATATTACTTTATCAGAATTTGTCTTGAAATCAAACATGGAGTGAAGTAAGATATGATCATGTTGGATAAACCAGAGCTCTTCAGAAATTATAAAATGAATAAAAGAACAAACAACAGTTTTCATACATAATCTGCTTGAATGAAAAGAACTATATAATACTAATTATCTCCCTTTGCTAGAATATTGAGACAATGGTTTCATTACAAAATAACAAATATTGAACTATAAAAATGAAATATACAAATTCATTATTACGAATGAAATACGCAATGGACGAAACTTCGACTTGCTAATTACCAGAAATACAGAAAAAAATAACAACTGGACAAGTAATGATACTGACATATCAAAGGTAGAAAATAATTTCAACAAACTTTAACAGAATTAATTAAGTAGAGTTTGTAATAATTTGTATACACTTACAACAGAGGCTTCCGTAACCATTGGTGATCCAAGCTTTTGTTCCATTCAGATTATTTCAGTACCCACTCCTCACCATCGAATCTGACGGTTGTTGAGGCCATTACCTAAATGTAAACATAAATTCCTAATTTCTGGACACAATGATTCATTGAATGAATCATAACAGAGGTATAAAAGAGTATATTGGGTAAATTGCAGTAAAATGATTGGTTACCATGAATACTAGCTTGATGATTGTGTAGACTATATTCTTTTATCTGACTTTGTCATAAAATCAAATAAGACGTGAGGTAAGATATGATCATGCTAAATGAGTACGAAGAACGAAGTATACGACGGACGAAACTTCGAAGTGTTTATTAATTGTTTAATAAAACAAAAATGAGTAATAAGATCGGTATAAATCGATTAAACAATGTATTTCCTAACACACTGTAAAATATTACAATAAAAACTTACCTTATGGCTCGACAAAATACTTAAATAACTTTCTCTTTACAATCTTCTGATGTCGCGAATACTGATTACTGAGTACGCTTAGGAACGATAACTCTGATTAGAATATTTTTTCGTCCCAATTCAAGATCGTACTTACTTTGCACAATTTCTTACAAATCATCATAAGGTCACTCGTAGCTACTTTAGACATTCTTGTATGAATATATTGTGGACTGTCATAGAGGAAAGTGCAATTGATTAGTTTTTGCATGAAGAAAATATTTAGCATCAACCAGTTCAGCTCAAAATACATGTATAAACCAGTGTGATGATTGAAATGTTTAGTATCTGTTTTATCATGGCACATGTTCCTTCACATATATTTTAACATTCAGTGTGAAACTTTCCTGTGGATTTTGTCTTTAATATTAACATTATTTCTGTACTTATGAAGAAATTAAATAATTAATTCCATGTCTATGCCAAATCATTGGTATATATGAAGTCAATGAACAAAAGAAGTTAACTTGTTAATAATCTAACTTTGGAATGGCAAAGCATAATATTTGTTTCTTTATTTAATAATCTTTAATGTAAGAGTGACATTTTTGGTTTAATGTCGCACCAACAGCCAGGGTGTCTAGAGACTTTTCCAGCAGTTCTGGTGGAGAGGGACCCCAGGTGTACACCTGGGTAGAACCACTGATCTTTCATAAGCTGGCTGGACAGCTTCCACACATATGAATTTTTCTGGTCCCAGTTGGGATTCAAACTCTAGTGATTCCAAGCAAGAAACTTCAACTATTCAACCAATGATGCCCCTTAGTGTGAAATAAATGTGAAGTCAAAATGAGCAAGTTCTGCTAGTGATATTTTGCTATGTTATACCATTTAGTCTTTAATATCTAAAACTATGTATAAATCTGTTGAAGTACTCTGGAAGAGAACCAAAGTACTTATTGGAATTTTTCGTCCAGTCAATTTTTTAAAAACACAATAAGGCATGTAAAAAATTGTAAACAAGTGCACTTGTATCATAGAATTGGTCAGTTGATAAAAACATGCAAAGTAATTAGAATGTATACCAGCAATATTGCATAAACAGACTTAAGTTTCATGAAAAAATAAAAACATTTTTATTGCAATTAAGCATTTATTTATAAATTTTCAATGAGAGCAAGTCATAGATTTACAGGAAGAAACACGAGAGGGCCATGATGGCCCTTCATTGCTCACCAGAATAAATGTAAGTTGACTTGTTACTAAAAAGATAATAAAGGTACACCTCTTGGTAGATAAAGGGGAACAATAATAAACTTGATAAAGGACCATCACAGGATACTACAAAGGAATACTGGTGATGACCAGAGGATGCTACAGATCAAATTTGTTAATGATCTAACCAAGGGTGCATGAAAAGAAGTCATTTTAAGGTATCTCTATATTTAGCTCTGGCAGCCCCTAAAATGGGCTGACAAAATTTATTTGAGCAAACTTGACAGAAGACCATCTAAAATTGCTAAAAAACAAGTTTAGTGATGATCCATCCATTGGTTCTTAAGAAGAAAACGTTTAAAGGTTTTTCCATTTTTAGTTCTAGCGGCCCCTAAAAGGGGCCAACCATTTTTAATTGAGCATTTGTAATAGAAGACTATCTAAGAATGCTACAGACCAATTTTGGTGATGAACCATGCTTCGGTCCACGATAAGAAGATGCTTAAAAATTATTCTATTTTTAGCTTTGGTGACCTTTCCCCCCCTTAAAGAGGCCAACTGGTATGATATTAGCAAATTACAGTCAGAACGTTAAAAGAATTCTACACAGCAAATATGAAGAGAATCTGACCAGTAGTTTTAGAGAAGACCATAGTTAATGCTGGACAACTGGGCATCCCCCTACCATACTAATCAGTGTGCCCATATCAATTGACTTTTTGGTAAGCAAGGTTTTTCAACGAACTGCTCAATTCGAAATCTTCAACATCACACAAATTCTTTACTTCTTTACCAAAAACCTTAGCCTCCACTTTACTTAGACATATTTGATAAAGAAATAGAGAACTTTCATGAAGTTAAAGATTTCAAATCAAGCTGGTTGTTGATAAAATTTGCTTGCCATATAAGCATAAATTGATGTCTAAGTCACGTGGTATGAGCATATTACTAATAGCTCACTTTAATCTGGTGAGCTAAAACAAAAAAAAAAAATTGCACACTATACATAAGGACAGACAAATAAATACCACACTATTTTATAACCAGTGGTTCAACACGTAGGCTTAACATTCCAGATATACATTAAAGTCTAATAATAATAAAGCAAAAAATCATAATTTGCATGAACTAATTGATAAGAAGTGCAAGAGAAGAAAGCACAGTTCATATGACTTTTGTTACAAAATTGAAAAAAAAATATTTTAATCATAAAATGAAATTTGAATTTTCACACATATACACAGTCAAACATACCAAGCAGAGTTACTCGCTTTAAGTTATCTTTGATGAAGTTTTATTCTTTGTTCAAATAGCTCAAACTGATGTACTGATATTAATGTGGAATAACACATTACAAAATAATAAATTATTGTCCAATTCAGATGCAAAGTAGTCCTGTATCAGTACTGTAAAAGAAATTTAAAAATGTAAGTACATTTTGAATAAATACCTATCATTTTTGTTCCTAATCCAAGCATGCCGTAGTTTTTTTTAACATGGTAGAAATAATGTTTATTATAATATCTTTGATGAAGAAGAAGCTGGTGAAACAATTACACATATTCAATTTAATAATGATGAAGGTGGCTCTGGAAATCCATTAGTGATTATCTAAGATCAAATGGACAAATCTGACACTCAAGTGTTAGAGTGTCGGTGTTTTTGAAGATCATTTTGAAGGACTTTAATATAAAAAATAAGCCTGAAATAATAAGTTGTTCTTGAAAAAAAAATTAATTAAGCCGCAAAACCCTCTTTGATACTTTTAAGCACGAACCAAGTGAAATGGTGCAAAGTTCACCGATCAACAAACTTGACGTTTTATACCATATAGTGTAGATGTCAGTGTAAACACTTGTTAATCAAAGAAACAATTTCAACAGTAGACAAGTTTAAGATACATTATAATGAATCAAGTATGAATTCACAGAAAAATGTAAAAACATATTAGACAAGTGATCATAATGCTGATGGAAGAGTACAGATATCTAGTCTAATCCAAGATGTATTGTTAGCAGAATTATCACAATAATAACCATTAAAATAAATAACAAATTATCATCCTTAGAGTAGCAGAATTTCTTATTCTATCACAGGCAGTTTCATTCCAGTTCCAAACCTCCCAGGATAATTTTCCTCAAATCAAAATAATATTTAGCATATAAGTTTAGACTACAGTCAAACCTGTGTTTGTGACCACTTTCGAATAGAGGCTATCCTGTGAATAAAGGCCATTCTTTGAAAAACCATCATTAATTATTAATCTCCAAATAAAGGCCACCTGTCAATAAAGACAGCATTTTGTCTTTCCCAAGGGTGATGTTTGTTCACAGGTTTGACAGTAATTTTAAAAACCAAAGTAGACCTGTTTTAGCTATTTTATCTATTTTTGGGAAAATTGTACAGAAAGCTTTGAATTCATTGAATAACTTGAAGACTTCACCAAAAATAGTCTGAAATTTGCAAAATAAAAATGATTTTGCCACTAAGATTGATTTCTTGGCGTAAAATTGAAATTCATTTATAAAATGTATATAAATACCATTAAACAGAAAAGTTCTGCAGCTTTGTAGAAATATTTTTGTGGTTGCTTTGGCAATAATTTCATCAAGAACTTGGTTATGGTTCATGACACCCTTACAGTGCATGCAAAACCAAATAATAAAAAAACCTAAAAACATATGTGATTAAGATATTTCATTTCATCCAGAAATAAATGCATATTTTGCCTAAAAATCAATAAAATCATGCTAAAATTACAAACAGGCTTATTCTAATCTTTTCTTAAATTATGACAATTTGTGAGATCATGCCATGTCATTTAAACATCATTTACATTTTTATCATATGTATGTGGGCTTTATTACAGTTGTTGTCTTAATTTTCAACAATTTGCCTTAAAGAAATGATCTTTACAAAATAAAATTTTTTTTTTTGGTTTTTACCCTGTTTTTGACAGCATTTCAGTTACAGACAGGCTGTCATTTAAACAAAGCAGAGTTCCTGGATGCTGTACCATTATTAACCTTGTTCTGAACAAGTACCAGCCAACTTCTAAGCCTGAATCATTTATAGCAGCCAAATGGCTAAAGATGCACACAGGTAAATCGTCACAGGGAACATGTTATAAATTGTTTAACTGAGTTTTTTTGCACTAAAAATAATCAGTATGTTATATATAAATGATACCAAAAATAATCTTAAATTTTGAAGGAAAAATGCAACCAGGCAAACTGACTTAAAATCTTTATAACAGTCCAACATTAACCCTTTGCCCCATAATACCGCATTTCCCCGCATCTGAAGTGGACGACTTTTGAAAATATTGTGGCCAAAGAAGCCACTGCTTGTAATGAGTAACGGGTTAGAATTTGGAAGAGTCCAAAATATGCTTATGAGGCCAAGGATTAAAGACGACCACAATATAAGAATTACTGTAAGCATTGAGTATACACTTCACATTTCAAAATCTAAGGAATAAGTATTTAACATTTAATTAATTAACAATAAATTATCTTACTCCATAAATTATATTTACAATCCAGTTGATTTTTTTTCACTCAAAATATACAATCTTTGCTATAACATTTTTGCAGTGATCTTATTAACATTTTTGACTGTCAATTCAGTCCATTAAACTCACATCATCTGGAATTAACAAGAGATATCACACTCTTAAAGCTAGAAAAAATCATGTTTACAATTACCTCACTAAAAAATTAATGTAGGTACATGAAAAACTTTTTTTCCTAAACATCCCTGTTGTAAGAATATAACTTTTACAAGCAATACTTCTAATTTTACTAATTATAAGAAATATATCAAAAAGACGTTTTTCATTCTAAAAATGAAACTAGACTCAGACAGATTTATGAGTTGATTTTCTTCTTTGACATTATTGCAATTTCAAATCTTTACATCAATCAGGGAGGTTGCCATTTGTTTCCAGTATGAGTTGTCCTCGTATCTTTTCGTACTTCGGATTATATCGTAAGAAACTGTACGGTCAGTCAGGTAACCATAAACAAGATTATTTTTTGGTCCTTATAACCAATCAGTATATGAAATTCAAACAAAATGAATTCAAGATCAAAAAAGGTTTTGTTCGGTTAATAAATGAAACTTGTTCTAACATTTCAGTTGCATGGCTACAACTGTAGACTAGTTTTTTTAACAACTCTACAAGTGAAATTTTCATTTTCGGTCCCGATCTCTTCCCCTGTCATCCAATGATGAAAATCTATGACGTTCCTGCTCAATTAGTCTTCTCTCCCTAAAAAAGTGAAATAAAATGAATTAGATAGAATTTGGTCTCTAAGTAATGAACAAATATTTGCATGTCATGAAAACATCGTGTGATTTATATCCACCTAGAGTTCCTAAAGATGCAAATTTCATAAATAAATCAACAACAAAAATACTTCCACTGCAAATTCTCAAATAGTAAATCAATTCAAAAGACAAGAGAAACTCATTGGAAATTCTTACATTACATTTTGTTTGGTGTTTTAATGTGAAATATGAAATCAGGTGCACCAGCTCAGTGGTGTAGAAATGTTTTCATGTAGCCGGCACGCTACTAAAAGTAGAAGGGGCGGAGTCTGAGGCCCGCGCCCCCTCAGAAGTGGGCAAATGAACAACACCCCCTGTGGGAAAAAAGTAGCCGGTTCTTTTTTCTGGCTTCCAGCTTATTTCTACACCCCTGCCAGCTACACTGATTTAGAATCCTCACACTGGGATAAAATCAAAGACATGTAAAATGTTAAAATTTGAGGGAAATTAAATTTACCAAATATGATAACATGAAATGAGGAAAGAAATTACAATGGAATATTAGTACAAACATATTAAAAGTGTTTTAAATCAACCTTAATTAGCACGAATGGCTAACTTTCTGTTTCCTTTACTTTCTTTCTTTCAATGTTTATTTCTCTTTCCCTGTCTAACTCTCTCATTCCCATGTATGATCAGGGATGGCGAATGGTGAATATGCCCCATTCCTGAGACGACGACGGGACACTGGGCACTGAATCGCAACTAGTAGATAGTAAACCATTTCCTATTTAACGAATGAAATCTAAAATCAATACATAATGAAAAGAAAAATATTGGGGTTCTCGCACTGATTTAGGCTCTTGTCTGCTTTGCTAAGTCAGTACAGCAGCCTATTACTTTAGCCACGTGCCCAACACTCAAGACCAGAAAAAACTGCCATAATCACATTTTATAGTAAAATAACATTTAAAGACTTACAAACTTAGATAACCAGTACAGAAAGATCGAATTGCACACTGGTAAAAAATTTCTTCAATTCCTATTATATTTCAATTTGTAAATTTATGTCAAATAAAAAATCTTTCACCCTGTGTTAACAGAAATCTGCCAGGCAACAGAAAGAAGTTCAACTTCTTATTATTAACCATTCCAGCCAGTACGGGAAAAAACGAATACAAAATTAATATGATTTATGTTTTTTCCTCTCATATCTGTAGCAAGTGAGTTTCCTGTAAGACTGATTTAAACTGAACTTTAAATGAATTACTTACCAATGCCCGAAAGCAAACTTGTACCAATGGAATATGGCGAAGGTTGGGGGATGATGGAGCTGAAAAAGATAATAAAGTTCTGAGATTAAAAATTTAGAATATTCGATCATTTAAAATCAATACATGTTGTATGGCTTATATATGCATTCATATAAAGTAAAGACATAGAATAAATACAATGTAATTAAAAACACCTGAGTTGTACTATGAAAAACAATGTGTATTCAAATAAAAGTCTTTTGGTGTCAATATACAGAATTTGAACATTTTCTTAAAAGCCAAGTACTTTTTCTGGACTTGTTTGAAATTTATCTCAAGATACAGGAAGCTTAGCACCAAAATCATTGAAACCATTGAAAAACAGCATAAAACCAGCTTCAATAGGGAAGCGTGCGTGACACATCATCTTCAGATGGTGAACATCAATGCCAAGTAATTTCAAAATCTGTTAAAAAATTAGAAAGTTATGGCTGAGACATACAAATGCCATACATTTTGAATGAGTTTGAATATGACCTTGACCTTGGCACTACAGGCCTGGGTTTAGCGCATAACACATCATCTAATGATGGTGAACATCAGTACCGAAATTAGAAAGTAAGGCTGAGATATGAAAATTCCACACATAATGAACAACCTTGAATATGACATTGATCTAGATGCTATGGACTATGGTCTTGCATGTGACACATCATCTAGTGTTGGTGAATATTAGTATGAAATAATTATGGCAAACCTCTATGGATATGCAGATGACCATAAAATTGCGTTCAGTATTCTTGCAGGAAATCCTATCAATGTGTCTGAAGTGAGCAGCTTGACAGCTGCCTGAATAATGTTATCACATGGATGACAACCTTCAAACTAAAAATAAATGAATCAAAAACTGAGATTATCATCTATGGAACTAAACAACAGTTAGACAAACTAAGCATTAGTTGTGTAAAAGTTGGCAGCATTGAAGTACAATGTGTTGAACAATTTAGAGATCTTGGTGTGACTATGACGAATACTCATAGTTTTGATAAACAAATTCAGAAAAAGTGTCAAATTGCCCGTGTTCAGTTATGAAATCTTTGAGCAATTCGCAAGCATCTCCTACAGCAATCCACTGAAACCTTAGTGCATGGATTAGTCTTTACACTGACATTCCAACATATCAGACCAATAAACTTTAGAGAGTACAAAACCAAGCCGCGAGGATTGTCCTACGTGTGTCCTATGATGCGTCGGGTGCAAAACTCTTGAAACAGCTTCACTTGCTCCCAGTGAAAGCTAGTGTCATGTTTAAAGTCCTGGTGTCATAGAAGGAACAGCTCCAATTTGATATTAGATATATGTCTAATATGGGTGGAGCATGAAAGACTTTTGGCACAGTCCATATTTATTGCATTAATTCAGCACAAAATGTAACTATTAATACATTGTAATCTAGTTAATATATGATTTCTTTTGTGAAAGTCTAACAAATGCAATTGCTAACAATGATTCTTAATTAAGACAGCAGACAGAATTCTCCTGTAGAACATTATAGAATAAAACCAAGATTAATTACAAGTAAATGAAACTAATTTTGATTGACAATTACGTTACAATCTGTCTATGCATACGCTACCATCAAGCCAATAGTACACAGATAGTTTCACACAATATTAGATTTATTAATAAATAAATTTATTTTTAAAATAATTCCTGTATTTCTCATATCTTTTGGGTAAGATCAAACTGACATCTGATACACAGTCTGCAGACTTAATTCAAAATTCTTTTCTCCATAACATTCAACACATTTTTTTTGGTAAAAATACTTCTCATTTCCAAAAGCATCTTAATTAATATAATCATTAGTTTATACACCTCAGACAATTATTTTTTGGGTGCTTGCAAAGAAGAGAACCAGTCTATTCGCATAATGCATCACAAATCCAATTTTTGTCTTTTGTTCTGCAGATGATATAATTGTTTTAGGTGTCGGTTAATTGTTATTTTTTCAGAGAGTAGGATATTAACCAAGTAGAGGAGAGCTTGCATTGTTTGGATTTTCTGGAGGTCTTACAGGTAATGAGCTACCTTCGTGGTCGTAAAGGGCCAAGCGGTCTGTGGTCTGAACAGCACACCATCGTCCTGGTTTCTGTAAATAGACAAATGAACAAATGCACAAACAAACAAACAAACAAACAAACAAACAAAAGAATGCCATTGTTGAAATGATAACTAAATAGCAATGAAAATGTTTCATGTTTTATTACAGTTTGCCATCTGTCTGAGGCACCTAGTAAGATCATTCTGTAGGTAAAAGTCAGATTTTCAACTTGAATAAAAAGGAAAATTTCTTATTATTTATTTATGGCAGGTTCTGCTTAACAATCACTTTGTTTTATGGGGTATCTGACAAACAAATAGACTGTGAAAACTCCATCAAACATTAGTCTCTAAATTATGCTCATTTAAACAATTAATATACTATTGTCACTAAAATACAAAATTCAACATAGAGCAGTGTTGAGATAAGACATTTTACACATTGTCAGGTGATATAAAAAACAGATAACATTAGCTATTCAGCTAATAAAATTGCAAAATGTTACATAAGGTTAATGGCACACAAAACAAAAACAATATTGTTATAAAACCAAAAAATGTAAACAGAAAATAAATGAGATGATGTATAGAGGTTTATTTCTTCGGTAAAAAAATCTGCATTTTCGCCAAACAAAATGTATAGATTAATGTCTGCTGTTTTTATTTCTGCGAATCCAAACTCACAAGGAATAAATTTCTGTGTTTCCAGTTCTACTACTGATGTATCATGTTCTAGAACCTGTAGGATACTTATTTCTACGTTCGCCCCTTTTATAACATACATATATATATATATATATATATATATACTAAGAGAAAAAAGTTTAGCAAGTTTTTTACACCTTTGGTTTTCGTCTATAAATCAATGTCACTGTTTCCGTATTGAACAACTGTGCCCATTCATTGACAGCATGATTTCACTTGTTTTTGTACATTAGACCATCATGTCATCATGAAATGTCACTTTCACAAAAATCATGTGCAGTATGTGCTCAGCAAATTGGATGATCCTCCATGGGTCACAAAGTGCACAGTTCGAGAGCTTTCTTATCGTAAGCACATAAACTGGAAAATAATCTTTGAAAATCAATGATGGGATGTCGGCCTGGAATGACGGTGAGGTTGGAATGAGAGAGCCATCAGTATGCTTACCACTGGCATGTCAGCAAGAGACGTTGCTCGACATTTCCATCGCCACGAATCGACAAAAAGTCAACTGCTGAACAGATTTCAGCAAACTGGGAACATCGCAGACTGACCCAGATCAGGCAGACCTCGTAAAACCACACCGCAGGAAGACCGTTTTCTCATGACGTCATCTCCACGCAATAGATTTCTTTCTAGTCAAAAGTAAGGTCATTTGCTGAGGAATGCTACTGGCACAAAGTTTGCAACAGGACGGTTAGGAATAGGCTACGTACCGCTGGATTGAGACATAGGGGGCTAGCACATTGAAGGGATGGAGCATAATGGCGTATCAGGCCTAAAATAGCCACACAGACCAAAAACACCTATATCGTATATATACACATACAATGGTTACAACTTCCAAAATGACAGTTTTCTGCACCAACTTTGTTTAAAACTACGTAACTTTTTAAGGAATCACTCAATTTTCTAACACTGGTGTCTACAGATAGCTAATACACCATACTACACATAACCAATAAGCGCTTTGTCCAATTCAAAACGATGACGCAGATATTTATCTTTTTCCTGTGACCTTGCAACACCAAGGTGATCAGAATGACCATACTAAATACACCTTAAAACAACAGATAGAGGAATGACAATGCGTGCTAACCATAAATATCTCTAAAATACACTGATCCGGCACAAAAGAATAATCCCTTGTATACGTATATATGTAATATAGGTGTTTTTGGTCCGTGTGGCCATTTTAAGCTTAATACACCATTATACACCATCCCTTCAACGTGCTAGCTCCCTGTGGATTGAGAGCGTGCCGTCCCAACATTGGCATTCTGCTGACGTTGCGACACAATCAAACAAGACGTCAATGGGCCAGGGTTCATCAGGATTGGCAATGGCATGACGTTCTCAGACAAATCTAGGTTTAACGTGTTATTTGCTGATGGCAGGGTTCGAGCTTGGAGGAGACGAGGGAAGAAGCTGGACCAAGATAATGTTGTGGAACGTGACCATTATGGTGGTGGTAGCGTGATGGTTTGGGCGGGCATACATCATGATGGGAAGACAGATCTCGTCAAAGCGCCTGGTAATCTCACTGCTCAAAGGTACTGTGACAAAATCATCGAGCCTGTTTTTGTACCATATGTGCAACAACGTAACATTGGGATTTTCCAACATGATAATGCCCGTCCACACACTGCGAGGCATACCCAGAACATTTTACGTATCCATAACGTCAATGTGTTTCAGTGGCCTGCAAATTTACAGGATCTCTCTCCCATTGAGCACTTATGGACCACTTAGGTCGTCAGGTGAGAGAGTGTCATGACATCAACAACGTTCGTGATCTTGAACGTGCCCTGCAAGCTGAATGGGTCAGGATCCCATTGCAGGTCATTAGAAAACTGATTTGCAGCATGCGACGTCGTCGTCTAGCAGTCTTGGCTGTGAATGGTTGGCATACTAGGTATTGAGTGGTGTCTGAACTTTTACACCTGACCCACTAGTTCATTTCACATACACCAGAGACTAAACACCTCAAAATCATGGAATAACATAGATGAGAATCATTGTTGATAAGAATCAAATATCTGAAAATGTATTTGGTTTTATGATTTCGTACCTACCCTTTCCCCAGGAGTCAATCCTTTCTGAACTTGCTAAACTTTTTTCCATCAATATATATATATATAGTCTGTTTTATTAGAAAGGTGGTCATTTAAGAAGTTCAAAAACACAAGCTGTGAGTAGCAGGTATGGCCTCCATTTGCATTGAGTCCCACATGCACACGCTTTATCTTGGTCTGGATTAAACGATCGATATGTGCTTGGGAATAGCATTCCACTCCTGTACGAGTACAAGACAAAGTGTTTGAAGTGTTGTTGGCAGCTGGGGGCATCAACAAACACGCCTATCCAGGATGTCCCAAAGATGCTCTATAGGAGAGAGATCCGGACTGTAGGGAGTCCAGCGCAACATATGGATATTGTTTTGCTAAATAAATGCCATACTAAGCTGTGCTACATTTGCCCGAGTGTTATCTAGTTGAAATGTTACGTGGTGCTGATGTACAAACGGCACAACCACTGGTCATAAAGTGACATCAACGTAACGCTGAGCTGTAAAATGTCCATCACTGAATACCAGAGGCATTCTATGACCATGACATATGCCAGCCCATACCATTAACCCACCTCCACCAAACTGATCAACTTCAGCTACAGCCATGCCTGTACACACGCTGATGGCCGTCATCTCTATACAACAAGTACCTGGACTCATCCGGAAACATAACGTTATGCCATTGATGAAGGGGAAACACATTTGGTATGTGTTGTGTGAGGCAGGTCATTATAACTTGACATCAATGTAGTGTTAATGGCCAACCAACCAATGTAGGCGATTCCAGACAGTATCTGGACTTATCCCATTGTTGTGTGTTCCTGGTGTCACCAGAGCCATTTTGTCTTGGCAACATGTCGTGATGGGCAGATGTCAACTTCTGGGCCTGTTATTTGTCGTTCCTGTCCCATGCAGACGCTGGTACAAACAGGTTATCATCAATTTACTCACATGGAAATTCCTGGCGATGACAGCTTGGGACGTCCTGTGTAGATGGATTTGGACTGATGCTTGACATTGATCTTGTATCAAACATACCATGCACCATGGAAAAAATTTACCTGACTTTTGACGCCCAAACATCAGGTAAGACACTATGCCAATATGATGAAGTTACTCTGTACATGAAATGGACTGCATGGGAAAAAGTTAAAAAGAACGAACTGCCCACTTGAGCGTTTCAAACTATGGATGTTGTCCATAAGTTGTTGGCATAATAACATTTGAAAAGTATAAAACTGAATCACAAAATAACTCTTCTGTCAATATGTTGCTTACTTGAAAAGAAGCGTTTAAAAAAGTTGCTTTTCTTTTTCTGTTCAGTATATATCTTTATAAAATGAAGCTTGGAGAAAAGTTTTAAAGGCTGAAATTCTGATCATTTTAATCCAAATTAGACCATAATATGGTACATACGTAATAGCAAATACAAACATATACATGATATAGTTTCAATAACAGTTCTACAGACCAAAAACCCTTGTTCTTTAAGTTCATGAAGACCCAAACAGGTAATCACAAAACATATTCATAAATGGTATCAAACTATAATAAATATTTAACCGCCTCCAAAATCCCAAAATATTTTATTTCATAGAGACCCCAATAAGCAATCACAGACATACATGAAATTAAGCTTCAATATTTTACACCCTAAACTCCATTTTCGTCAAATCACAGTCTATTTTGTACAGTTTTGTTTCAGCTAACAAAACATGCATCCCAATTTTATATTAGACAGAATTGTAAATCCTAGTCATTTAAATAAACACATTTTTAACATTAGAGCTATGATGGCCCTTTTTTGCTCACTTGAGCTAAGACTGCAAATGATTTGACCTGATGACCTACATTTTAACTCCAGATGACCCATGCTTGTTAGAGATATATTAAAAGAAACACTACTGCTCAGATGAGCTAAAAAATGGAGGATAAATGATATGAATTGGTTAAGATGGCATTGTAGTAAGGAAATAAAAGTGTGCGAAACTAATATCATTTACATTGAATTATATATAGTGCATAAACATAAAGTTAGTTAAAGGAAATGTCTTAAAAAGTATCACAGTTTATTGTACAGTCCAATTTCCTTTATGTAATCAATAATTATTTTAGGTTTGACACTTTCAAAACGTGAATTGATGTTTTCGACATCAAAGTGTTTCATATGGATTGGCTGAAGGTCGATGCAGTCAACAAGAATATGTTTGATAGAATGTGGTGCCCTACATGGAATACATTTTGGCATGTAATCTCTGGTGAGAAACTAAAAATGGGTTAAACATGAATGACTAATTTTGCATCTAGGTAATATTACCTCTTCCCAACAAATGGACCGATAAGAGGGGTGCCATTCACCTAGGGTTGGTTTGACTGAGTGAAGTTTGTTGTTAATGTCAGTATCCCATTGGTATTGTCAGGAGATCCGATAAGATTAAAAATTGGAGATTTAAAATCAGTGTAAGGAATGTTGACATTTGAAATTGGTAATTTCAGGGCAGATTTAGCAAGTGTACAGAAATCGTCCTTGTGGCAACGTGGGCGAAGTGGACGCCTAACTTCTGTTGACTTCGCCATTCATTAAGATCAAAGCGAAAATGAAATCGTCAACATTTTCAGAAATAAAATACACAAATGTAGCTAGTCTTTTCATTAGCCACTGTCACTGTCGCC
Organism: Lutraria rhynchaena; assembly: GCA_008271625.1. Taxonomy (NCBI): domain Eukaryota; kingdom Metazoa; phylum Mollusca; class Bivalvia; order Venerida; family Mactridae; genus Lutraria; species Lutraria rhynchaena. The sequence continues at coordinate 389,372 of VIBL01000049.1, forward strand.
TCTCATTATCGTTCAATCCTCCACCCTAAACGTGTTCAATAATCGATAATCCCCACCTCCTACAAGGCAGCAGTGCACATAAGACTGTCTGTCAAGATCTGCTGTTATCCAATCACAGCGTCCATTACATGGCCTTCAGAAATTACATTAGCGATTAGCCAATTGCAATGAATCTTTTAAATTCACACTCATCTAATATTAGTTTCTAAAGTCCCACTGCCTTTTTCGGTATTGAAAACGAAAACTTGTTAAGTTTCAAGATTCCCGAATTAGCAGCTGCAATTAATTGTTTGATATTGACGGCATCTTGGGAGTAAAACAAACTGATGAGACAGGGCCAATATTGGCATGTCTTTCATGTTTTGTATTAAATTGTAGCATGAACATATAGGAAGCATCGATGTGTGTATTTCAAAAACAAACCGGGGACACCGCATTTTCGCGAGTAATCAGGTAAGCAGATGCCTATTATCACAATATCTCTTCTGATTTTTAAAATAATGGTGTATTTTCGTCACTCTTAAACTGATTTTAAGACTATTCACATTGCATATTACAAATCAGATTTCTAGTTCAGATGTCTTTAGCGTCCTGGTTAAAAGGCGATTTGCCCAAACCTACTAACATTAGTAGTAATGGTACTAATAGAAAACTTGAAACAAATGTAACTGAATCACCTAAGAGAAAGTTCAAAAAGTGCAACTTGCAGGAATTGTATGACTGGTATATAAAAGACGGGCGGGGCTTGTGGCACTGTAGACTAAGCAGGGCTGCAAAATTTGACGGCCCTATGCACTTGGGCATGAGATGCCAGAAAAAACCACAAATCATGATCGTCATGCTTCTTATAAGTATAAGATGAGAAAAAACAGGAAAAAAAGCTTATCATTTTTGGAAATAAAATTATTTGCAGAAATACGACTAATTGATTGGTTGATTGATAGACTGATTGACGGTGATTGATTGACTAATTCAGTCAGTGAACACTTGTTACGCACTGACTTCTCCCAGATGTAGTCCCATTTCTCCCATATTTCTGATGAGGAAGAAGTCACTTCTCCCGAACATTTTGGCCTAGGATGATCCCTGTTGTATCAGCTCTATCATTCCCCTAATACCCATGTGACCTGGGATCCAGCAAAATACAAATTCTTTGGATGTACTGGGGCAAGAGATTCACTCAAGGGTATCATAGACAGAGGGACTTTCTAAATTCATATTGTGGAAAGTTTGTAAGGTAGACAATGGGTCTGAGATTATGATGAAATGATTATGATTTGATTCTTCAGCTAGATCAAGGTCAAGATCAATGGCTTTCATCTCAGCTGAAAGAAATAGAGGATTAGTCTGGAAGATGGTATTTCTCAATTTTATTTCCAGACACGGCTGCAGCTGCAACAGAATCCCATCTTTAGAGCCATCATTATAAATGGATTGATGTGTACGATAATTTTCTTTTATTTCATGATTTATGGTTTGGAAAGTGCCTGCCTGTCTAGAAACTGTCTGCTTCCGACTTTTTGTCACTGGTGAGGTCGAAACGAAACTCTGCCGATTCAAAAGTCAAGGGCGGAATATCAGGAACTTTCTACTCTGCAATGGACTCCATATCAACCTGGAGATCTTCAACGAATTGAGACATTCTGATTCATTTTGGTATTACATTTGGTTTCCATCCAAACAGATTTTTGAACAAAAGGTTAAAAACAACTTGATGTGTGGGGTTGAAAGGGTTTGATTTATGTTCTAAAATATACTTAGCATTTGCCGCCTAGAATAAAGGGATGGTTCATTTGCCTCAACATAGAGGCTGTTCACAGGGATATTTTAAAAGCTCCAACGACTAGTTTAAGACCATGATTATGAATAGAATCAAGTATTTTTACTAAAAAAAGTGAAAGTGAAAGTAATATAGCAAAAGTTCACAACTTCAGTTTTAGTAGAATTAATGTTGCCCAAACATCTATCAGACCAAGGTTTATTGGCGTCTTAGGTAGAGTTTATTTGTTTTGTTATGATTGTGCTAACCGACCAGGACTTCCCAGCTTTTACAATAGTCAAAACAATCCGAATGATCTTATTTCTCTGTGATAGTTGAACGATACACACAGTGTCGGTAACCAACACTAGATCCCCGCCCAAAACGCATGCATATATCAACGAATACGATCCCTGGAAGCAGGTGCATGTCACCATTTTCAGTAAAATGTTGCACAATTGACATAACTACAACAAAAAAATAAAAATATCTGATACAGCGCATACTAGACCGATAAACTCTTTTTCGGTGTACCGTGTAAAGTAACGGTGGTTGTTGATGATGTAAGTGTGGTATCTTCGAGTGAAACTGATAGTCAAAGTGAACACTCGCCTTCAATGAGTCATCGCTCTTCTCCAAAACCAGAATTAAAAACTTCAAAACGTGACAGTTGTCATTTTTACATAAAAAATATGAGTAGCATTTCCCTTGGCTGTATTTCAGCCAATTCAGAGGAGGCTTTATGGGCAAGTACTGTGAGCTGTTTGCTCCAACCATGGATGTGGATACTGCTTATGTAAAGGTTGGTTCAGTTTTGGGAGACAACCCTTGTAGATGATTAGAAACACTTCTAGAAACATTCTAATGAAAGACACCTTACGTCTGTGGAGAAATGTACCAATCTGAGACAAAAGAAGAGTGTTGTTGAAGGCATCAGCAGAAAAGAAGAACCTGGATACTGTTTCAAGGATCAGAAGTTACATGATGAAGCTGTTTAAAGTTGTCATGTCCATTGGGAAAAAGAAATGGGCACAAATGGACATGAAAGATCTTGTAAACTTCATGGGACAGGTGTGTGACCAGGAAATAAAAGAGGTTTCTGAAGAGCCAGTGAACCATTTGTCAAGTTCTTCAGTGTCGGAATTGATTTCTGTCCTAAGTGAGTTTATTGAGAAAAGTGTTAGATGAAATGCACAATGAGAAGTTCTCTCCATTGGCGGACGAGATCACAGATTCCAGTAACAGAACTCAGTTATCATTATTTGCTCGGTGTGTATGAGCTGATGGCCCCATGGAGCAGTACTTGGGTCTTATTCATGTGCCACAAACCACCAGTCTAGCTCTGCTGAAAGCTATTGAGACATTCTTCAGGGGGAAAAATCTTCGGATGAAGAACATTAGATTTATAGGACTGGACGGTTGTAACACCGTGAGTGGTGAACAGAAGGGTAAATTATTTTTATTAATATTAATCAGCCCCATTTAGTTCTGATGATAAATAACAATTTTTACAAGTAAACAAATACTTCATAATTAATGCAGTTTACTTCATAACTGATTAATTAAGTTTTTTTATACTACTCATAACATTAATTGGCATTCATTTTTATTAACAATAGCTTTCATCTATGCTAGAATAATTTTAACTTGACAAATTATGTACATTATTATTCATCTGCTATTTAAATGTATGTAGAGCGGCAGTCTGCATCAATGTGCTTCAGAGTGACGACCGTTTGGATCATATTTAGAGTAAATTCAGAGTACACAAATGTACCCAAAGAAAATCCAATGGTCAAACAAATTACCTGGTGAATTTATTAATCGGTTTTAATTTAAAGCACTGGATATTGAGGAAGTGCAATCGCCAGATCAAACAAATGCTGCTTATCTTGATAAATTAAACGTAAAACATTTTCAATAAGTAGAGACTGATTAAAAAAAGCATACTGTATAGCGCAATATATCTGCGGTGTCAAATGTTAGCGTTTTTCACGTGTTTTAAATTGACCAGGTCATAAACTGGCGCAAACGCTATCAGACCCCCAAATTTAAACTCTCGTTGACAACAACATGGGGTCATTAATATAAATAAATAAATAAAATGGTAGTGCTTTGAATTGGCTGTGTTTTGAATTGGTGCAACTGACCCTGACCGCCAGTATAGTCAAAATTAAACCCCCGCCAAAATAAGTAATTATACAATATTAATAGTCCTTTTGACCATTCATTGCTGACTGACATCATGACTTTATTTTCTACTAATTTGAAATTTTTCAGGCCTGCAAAGAAGAATACGACATGAGAGCCCTCTGTTCATATAATTATGTGAATTGTTATCATGGACTGGCTTTGTGTTTTGTTCATCTGGTCAGGGAAAATGATCTATTGAAAGAGGTTGATGGTGTACTGATATCAATATGGAAGCTGTAACTTTTCTCCAAAGAAGGCAGCAGTCTTCCTTCACATACAGGAGTTGTATGGAGAAAGGCCCATAACATTTGTTAGAGTTGCTACTACAAGGTACAATGTAATCAATTATAACACTTTTTGTTTAAATGACACTACAAGTCAAAGTAGGTAATGTATAACAAAACAGACCAATGTTAAATACATAAAGTGAATATAAACTCTACAAATATGAAATATTATCTTTACTAATATGACATATGAACTGTACAAGCTGACATATAAGTTCTATAAATATGAAATATAAACTGCAATATAATTAAGATTCATGAAGCATTCTTATGATGACAGTCTGTCTTTTTATTGGCACAGCATCAAACCCCTAATATAAATGTGAGCTTTTTTACTCAAGGCATGTAAGTAGTTGTAAACATTAAAGCATTTTTTATCAAACTGAAACAGTGAATTCTTTCCAGAAATTTGTCGCACCTTCGGGCATGTGTGAGATTCATCAGCTGCTACGAACAGCTGTTGGACACATTTGATTCACTTATCAAGGTCTCCGGAGATCCTGAAGTTCAGGGGATAAGAAATTCAGCCACAAGGAAAGATGTCATTGCCACAATTCTTGTCCTTTCAGACGTGTTGAGGCCAGTGAACTATATGTCATTGTACTTACAGCAAGACTGTGGCACATTCACAGACTTACAAAGTGAGTTGCAAAGTAACACCAATGATGAATTTTCAGAGAAATATAAAATATATAAAGGAAAAAAAATATAAACAGACACACAGAGCAGTACCATGTAACAGGTCAAAGGCACCAATGAGTTTGGAGACCAGTCTCGTGACAACAGCATCTGATTGGTTGATTCAAATTGCTGATTTAAAATAGGCCAATCATGAAGCTGCATTCAGTGACTTGGTTTCCAAACTCAGTTTCTTAACTTTGAGCATAAATATTGACAGGAGAATTAAAAGATATTTATGAACACTAACAAATGTGAAAGTCAAAGATTAAGCCAGATAAGGTACTAGAGAAATTGGGTTAAAGTCATTCATTCAATGATGATTGTAGAAAGATTGATTGATTTTGATGGCACAAAACAAGATATTTTTTACTTACTTATTATTGTAACCAGTCGATAAAATTGTGTTAATCTATTAACCCTGATGATACCTTTTATCTGTGTGTAGCCGAGTGTTTATAACTGGAGTGTAACTGTGTGTCTATTCATGCCTAGGTACTGAGTTATATCCCCTTGTGTATGGTGTGGCTTCACATGACTTTTCCCGCAGTTCTGTCAGCTTTCACCAGTCTGTCAGTTTGTCAGAAACAAGTTGCTCATCAAAGGGTGTGGTTGGTTCTGTCAGCCCTTAGAAATATTTTGCATATACTTAGCTTTAATTATTCGTACAGATAATTTAGTTATCTTTATTGGGCTCTGTTATTATCATGTTCTATGTGAGTTTTGTTTTGTTGTTTACCTGTTTACACCAGGTAGATGTTTGTATTAATTAGCCTGTGGAATTCAAAATGGCAGCACCTTTATCTGATAAACAAGCAGTTTACCCATTCTTCATTCAATTTAATTGTTAATAACTGCAGTTCATGATGTGAACGTATGTGTGGTCCAACGTAACTGGAACAGTCTGATCCATAATTGGTAGGTTTCATGTACTTGTGATGTGCTGTAATGTATGATTTTATCTGTTCAATAATTGAACCGTGTTTATGTTTGTTTCAGGTGCTATCAGAGAAGTATGTTGTTGGGAACTCAACTGCATCTGACCTCATTAAAAAAAAGACAACCATTATAGAATAATTGGATAACAACACAAATGCCAACAAATTTAGGAACAGCTATTCATCGAAATTTGAAAAGCTTGATAATCTAGTGTATGATTTGTCAACAAGTTAGAACCAAGAACATCCCCATCTCAGGTGTTCTTATTCTGGAGAAAGCACTTCAGTTCTCCAATGAGTTAGGGGTAGAGGACTCGAAATCTTCAAATGGATGGCTAGGTTGTTGGAAAATACGCCATTCAATCACAGGACTTAAGGTGTGTGGAGAAAGTGCAAGTGTTAATGAGGAATGTGTTGAGGACTATAAACAATGTTTGCTGGACATAGTTGAGGATTATGATCCTAAAAATATTTTTAACTGTGATGAAACTGGCCTTTATTACCGTGCATTCATTACCTGACAAGACATTGTCTGTAAAAGGTGTCCCTTGTAAGGGAACCAAGGTGTCCAAAGATACACTGATAGTACTTTTTGCATGTAGTGCAACTGAAGAGAAGCAACGTCCTCTAAAAAATGCGAAAAGGGAAAGATTAGATGATTATTAGGCAAATGCTAAGGCTTGGATGAATTCAAACATATTCCTGGACTGGCTGTCAAATGTCAATCAGCAAAAGAGGAAACAGTGAAGGAACATCCTCGTCTTCCTAGAAAACGCGACATCCCATGCAACGGAACAGACATTGTCAAATGTGAAACTGAAGTTTTTTCCCCAAACACAACATCCATTCTCCAACCATTAGACTAAAATTTTGAAAGACATCAACCATCACAGGAAGAACAGACAGAGGAGGAACGTGAGTGTGATGAAGAAAGCCCATTACCAGGAGTTGATATGACAATGGTTAATGTGTTAGACTTTGTCAAGAAACTGAGAAATTTTTCTGTTGTGAGAGACAGTGACTTTCTGGGCACTGCACAGCAATTACAGGCTATGGCCGAAAGAAAGATTGTTGATGACAGATGCTCTACGCAGACAACACTTGATTCTCTCTTTTTGAAGAAATGAGCTCTATTTAAATCGGGACTATAGTTAGAATAATACTCTTTTATACTATTTTTATTGGTGAATAACATGAAATAGGACTTATGAAACAGACTTATGAAGTACATTTGTAGCTTTAATCTACAGAGATTAAAAGCCATTATTTCTTTATTTCTTAAACTTTTTTGTTAAACTAATCTCCTTTTTGAACTGAAATAAAAACAATTAAACACAAACAAAAACAAGATCAGTATAATACAGAAAGAGGAGAGTCCATATACTATCAAATCTATATCATTCTGAAGAATTCTATAGAAACCCCAGAAAACTGTACACCTAAGTTAACCCAACTTTTCATCCAGTCCAAAGAGGGTATTCTGAGTTTCCACTGTATGCTATATTGCATAATCATATCATTGGGACTGTGTTTATTTATGTATTTCAGTAATGTAGATCTAGTTATATTTTGATTCTGAAGACAGCAATAATATACATATAAAACAGATTTGAGTCGATCCTTTACTGCATACAAACCCACAAAGAACTAGTCACACATTGTTGGACAAATCAGTAAGACATGGCATTTAACAAACACACATGTCCCCTTGTGGCATGCTTGTCAATGGATTTCCATTGCAAATGAGGTCAATGCGTAAAAGTAGAAACTAAGTTGTAAGTAAACATAATTGCTTTATGTTGGTGCTAGATGAAACATTGAAATCTTGTTTACCAAGGAACAACTCATTTAACACATAATAAGTCCAAATTCCTCCAAGACAAATGTCATATAGAGGTTGGGTCCAAATCTGTTCAAGGTCGAATCAAGGTTGGGTAGATTGAAATTGGTCCAAGGCAACAACTGTGTAAGTATCAAAGCATTCTAGTAAGCAGTGTTGGTGTTAAACGCTACTGTGAAATCTAGTTAACCAATAAACAACCCCTTTAATACATTATTAGTCCAAACAAAGTTAAGGTCAAGGTCATATCAAGGTTGGGTGTTATGGGTGCATTCAAAATGGTCAAAGGTAACACTGTGTAAGTATCAAAGTGAGAGACTAAATGGCAAAATCTACTTGGACGGACACACAAGACGATCGATATATGCCACCGTATCATTAGATGTCAGGGGCATAAAAAACACAAGGCTTTTTAAGTGCATCAACATTTGGCTAACTTTTTACAACCAGAAAAAACTAGATTTCTGGTAGATCGAAATAAACTTGAGGAATTTGAATTTTTAAGACAAAAAGGGCTGCAATATTAGAAAAGATTATGACATGAGTTGAATGGAATTCCAACAACTATTGAACAAAATATAGAGTACATGTTTAACGGTTGAACCACATACAATGAAGAAGCCTTCACAAGTATTCTAGAACTAGAAACAAATTATGCCCATGACTTACAGAGGAAGGAGGGTGATGGGGCAAAACAGGTTTATCTTTACCAGCTGAGAGGAGTCTAGTGACTGGTTATGCCATATTTGGTCTCAGTGTTTACTAAAATGAACATTAGAGTTTACAAGTCACACTCATACAATGAACCAACACTGAACCCTGTTTTTCACAGTAAATTCTTCAGTCATGTTGGGACATTATCTCACCCCACTATTATCTTTAATATTACTGCTGTTTTTAAATATGTGCTTTTTTGGTCATTGTAATGATTTCATGTCTAGTAGCACATAATTTAGAAAAGTAACATATTTTTATAGCATGGAGGATTAAAATTTGTACCCTTATCAGAGAATTTCTGGCCGAAAATATTCAAGGTGCATTTTTCTTTCAACAAAATAACAAGGTATAAACATTAATAAGAAACACCATTAACATATTTAGTTACAAAATTAATATTTCATGAATTTTTTTCAATCTTTTGTTTTTTTATATGCAAAACAAAAATTCTATACATGGGTTGTATTATAAAAAGTTAAGTTTCTCATTATTACCACGGTGAAAGTTTTTGAAACTTTATTATTTGTTTCCTTATGTATCCTAGATAATTTTGATATGCTAAGATTACATTGCCCCAGTCTCTTTCTTAGAAAAAAACTTAAGAACTTTGATCCACAAATTTGACTCAGCTGAAAGTTTTCACTTTTCGGGGTCAAACATATATCCAAACTTGGTTCCTACTTCATAATACAGATGATGAATGTGTTTTATATATATATTTTTGTAAACCACAACAAAAAACAAACACATTGATACCAAAATTGTTGTGTTTTCTTGATATTTACATAACATAGACTGGTTTTTATCTAACATGGTGCTTGGACATTCTTGGCCATTTTGGCATATTTGGGTATAAACTTGAAGTGTGTTTAAATTTCTTAATTAACGGTAAATTTTGCTGAAACTTGGCAAATAAGTGAGTTAATGAAGGTAGATTATGACAACAACAACATTTTATCTCTACTTAAACATGCCCATTAGGGTTAGAAATCCTTAAAGGATAAATAAGGGACTATTCTCATTCTAAAATAAGTTTCATTCCTCCGTGTAGAAGTATTTTAGTTGTAAATCAGTCTGAATATTATAATTTTAATAGTTATCATATTTCTGTCCCTTTTAAGCTAGTTAATTTTATGGCCATAAAAAGTTAGCTGTTTTTTGTTTGTTCACCGTCAAGACATTATTTTTTATCCTCTACTATTTTACCTATTGTTTTAATTACTACACATAAGGTGAACAATATTTTTTATAACTACTAGTCCTGAATTATTCATAATATTTTTCAAGGTACATTTTATTCAATACTCGTAATTTAGGTCCCGGGTGTTATTTTTGAAACCACCATACTTTCCCGTATGTATCAAAGACTACATCAAACTTATATAAATGCGGCCGGCTGAAAAAACAAGTAATTCTGATCTCCAGATGAAGCAAGTGTTACATCAGAATCACTCAAGAGTTTGCATCCTCTTATATATGTTGTAAAAGAGATGCAAACTACATATCGGAAAGTACTTATTTACTATGGTATCCAATTGGGCAAAAACATTTTATCTCTTTAACTATAATATACCCAACTTATATGAATATCAGGCTGGTAGTTAATGTCCAACTGTATCAATATCAGAAATAACAAAATAGATTTTCAATGATGGCATTTGATGATCAATTGCCTTGAGGCATTGCAGACATTTTTTGGTAGTCACAACTTGAATCATTGGAATGTGTCCTACAACTGCGGATAATTTTCCTCTAGGCAGTTTATAAATTACATTTTGTATTTCTTGAATCATTTCAAACCTACTAACTGAAGTAGTGATAACTTGGTTCTCCGCATTAAAAACTTCAGTATAAACGTTGTGGACTTTGTAGGAGGTACCTTGTTCCATCTTGGCCCTACATATTGGCCCCACAGTGGCAATTGGATTGAGCATGTTGCATCTGCGACTATAACAGTATGAAGCTTTTTGTCTCCATACCTTGTTTGCATGATATGTTCATCATCAGCAAAAACAACGACCTTGACAGACAATGTGCACTGTGAAAGATGAATAAAGGTCATGACAAAACAATATAAACATAATATTAACAAAACCAAGAAAAAGTTACTTTTGACAAGTCACTAACTTTTCAATAACAAGAGGGCCACGATGGCCCTTTTTTGCTTACCTGAGTGAAGATTGCAACTGATTTGACCTGACGACCTATTTTTTGACCCCACATGACCCGTGTTTACACTTGTTCAGGATATCATTAAGACAAACATTCATGATTTGATGAACATCCAATCAAAACTGTAACCTATATAGTCATATAGAGTGTTAACAAAGTTTTCCAGTGATTTGACCTGGTGACTTAGTTTTAGACCCCAGATGATCCATGATCAATCTTGTCCAAGATGTCATTAAGATAAACATTCTGACAAGGTTTGGTGAATATCCAATCAAAACTGTGACCTCTAAAGTGTTAAGACGGTTTTCCCGTGAATTGACCTGGTGACCTTGTTTGTGACCCCAGAGGATCCATGTCCATTCTTGTTCACGATATTATTATGTCAAACATTCTGACAAGATTTGATGAATATCCATTTAAAATTGTGACCAATTAAGTGTTAACAAGGTTTTCCAGAGATTTGAACTGGTGACTTAGGTTTAGAACCCAGATGACCCTATGTTCAATCTTGTCCAAGAGATAATTAAGCCAAACATTCTGACAAGGTTTGGTAAACATTGGTTATTAACCTCTAACTAGAAGTAAGGACCCCCTTCTAGAACTTTTTACTTGAAAGTAATGTTCTGCTAGTCACTTGCTTATCTGTATGTGTCTGCTTATCACTCACCTACATTAAGCAACAAGCCTGTAGCCTGAGACATGTAAATTTTTGGATGGCCAAGTGAAATGACCATCAGTTTACTGACAGCAAGAGCTTAGTTAGTGTGAACATTTCTTCAACTCACTTTCAAATCTGTTAAATATAGAGATGTCAAAACAAGAATTGTGATAAAGTCAATCAATTACCAAAAATCAATCCAATACAACTGAATTTGTACAAGATTTTTTTGACTCTACAAATTTGTAAAGTTGTCAACAGAAATTATTGTACATCAAAACACCTGTGTAATAAATGTATATGTTTGTGTCTTAGTCTTATATTAAAATTAACCTTGTTTGCCCTTTGGCTACTGACATAAAAAATCTTGGTGACTCTAGAAATTTTCTTGCAGAATCTGAAAGAACTTTTTTCAATCTATGCTTTCAAGCCACTTTGTGCTCCTTTTTCCCATTTGGTCATTACTTTCAATAGTGCTATAACATAATTATCTAATCACAATCATGTAAGTCCTTAAATAAAATTGATGATACCCATGTGAATGCAAGTATCCAATGGGGTTGATCTAAAACATGGTGTAGACAGACAAGAAATACAAGATCTGACACATATGGAGGAAAATCAACAATTTTGTCAAATTTTCAAGGGAGGGTATTACCTGCTGTGACCAAGATTTGAATCCGGATCGCAGGGTTACAAGCCCAGCACACTAACCACTGGACCACCATCACAGTCACACATTCAGACATGAGAATTCAATTGTTTACATGCTGGAAAAGTGGCCAATCTGTTAATCTGTGGTTGTTTTTTTTTTATAAAACAATGAATTTCAATGAAATACATACTGTTAAACCAACAGATGTTTAATCTTCCACATTCTCCTCTTCACTTCTGGTTTCAATTTCCTGTCTTCCAAAATCCAGTCATTTTGCTGAAATTTCCAGGTTGGTGTTTTTTGCAAGTGTTATTACTGTCTTCCCCCTATTTGCAGTAAATCTAGGACTTACAAGAAGTGTTTGATTTCACTCACTGATGTTTTTCTTTTGTTATTTCACAACTGATTTTTATAAATCATACATAAAATTAAAGATTGAGCTCTAAGCTTTCAGAAAATGTAAAAACATTTAATACATCTAACTTGAAAATCTGTCTTTGAACAATATCAACCCTTAAAATTTAGGAAACCAGAATAAATGTAAGTTAACTAATTTCTTAAAAGGTATTAAAGGTATACTTCTGGGCAGATAAAAGGGGAAAAATGACTATGTAAGGATGCTACAGACCAAGTTTAGGGATGATCCATCCATTGGTTCATGAGAACAAGACATTTAAAGGTAATTTCTGTTTGTAGCTCTAGGAGCCCCTAATAGGGGGCAACCGTTTTTATTCGAGCAAATCTGATAGAACACTATTTAAGGATGCTAAAATCCAAGTTTGGTAATAATCCATCCATAGAATCATGAGAAAAGGTCATTTTAAGGTATTTCTAACTTTAGCTCTAGAGGCCTTTAAAAGGGACCAACCGAATTTATTTGAGCAATGTTGACATTGAGCAATGTTGACAGAGGACCATCTAAAGATGCCACTAACCATGTTAAGGATGATCCATCCATTGGTTCATGAGATGAAGATGTTTAAAGGTTTTTCTATTTTTGGCTCTAGTGGCCCCTAACAGGGGCCAACCATTTTTATTTGAGCAAATCTGATAAAAGTCCATATAAGGATGCTACAGACCACGTTTGGTGATGATCCATCCATTGGTTCATGAGAAGAAGATCTTTAAAGGTTTTCTATTTTTAGCTCAAGTGACCCTTAAAAGGGGTCAACTGGTATAATATGAGTAAATTGCAGTTAGAACATCAAAAGGATTATACACAGCATTGATGTAAATCTGACCAGTACTTTCAGAGAAGACCATTATTGATGCCAGACGACAAACACCGGAGTGTCCTCCTAACAGTAAACCCGGAACCTTCAGTTCTGGTGAGCTAAAAAGCACAGAATATTATACAAGCAACAAAATAAACAAAAGTAGGATATTCACAATACCATACATGGATGAATACAAAACATAATTTTATCCAAGAATTCTGGTATAAATATAATCATATTTGTTTGTTTGTTTTTATGTCACATTATCATTGGGTTTAACGCCCTTTTTCATTGATTTTTCAGTTACATATGGTTTCTGATTCACCTAACCAGTTTTCTTGTACTTTATACTAACCAGTAGTGATTTTCTTTTGCAAATTTTGGGAAAGGGTCTGGATCTAGTCCAATGGGGAAACAAGATGGCCCTTTTTCGCTCACCTGAGTAAAGATTGCAGATTTGAACAAATGACCTACTTTATTGACCTTAGATGACCCATGTCAAAATTTGTTCAAGATATTAAGACAAACATTCTGACTAAGTTTGACAAAGATTCAATCAAAACTGTGACCTCTAGAGGGTTAACAAGGTTTTCCAATGACTTGACCTGGTGACCTAGTTTTTTACCCCAGATGCTCCATGTTTGAAATTGTCTAAGATATCATTGAGACGAACATTTTGACCAGGTCTGATGAAGATTCACTAAAAAATGTGACCACTAAAGTGTTAACAAACCTCAGGTAGGGACACTGGACACCAGAGTAGACTGATCACTATAGCTCATTGAGCACTACATGCTCAGGTGAGCTAAAAATGCATGGTGTGATGCCAAAATTGGGAATTTTTATTTTCAATTGGGAAGGGTTCATTTTCTGGACCCAAACAAAGAAGGAAAAAATCGCTGACCAGTAATAACTTACTCTTTCACAAAGAGCTGACAGCTTCTCTACATGTGGAGGAAAATTGATGTTTTGTCAACTTTTCATAGAAAAGTATGGCCTGTCACAGCCGGGATTGCCAGGTTACAAGTACAGCTCACTAACTACTTGACCACGGTCGTGGCAATAAAATCATTATGTTTCATGTCTGATTAATGGGGTAAAACTAAGAACACTCCTTTTGAAAGGAAAACACTTACAGAAAATGTTTAATGGGAGCAAAATTAAAGTAATGTCAATATTTGAACACATGTATAAACATATACATACCTTTACAAGTGGTTCTTCAAATATAAAGTTTCCTTTGGTTGCACTTACCCATCAACATTCTTAAATGAAATTGCAATACACAATTAGACTGAAGCAAAAATAGAAGTTCAAATATTTGTCAATGAATGTATTACCATAGCCTTACTTATTCAGCTTTCTGGCTGGCCGATTTCGCAAACAAATTCGGAAGGGCCATCCTCTCAGCCTTACAAAGATCTGCATATTTATGAGCAGAAACACAGATTACGTAAAAATGCATCAGTAATAGGTAGAACTTACTCAAATTGATAGAAATAACAATAATTCTTAATACTGAGTCATAAATTCTCAGTATTTAACACCAAAATTCAACTTTATTTCGTAGCATGCAGTGCACAAGTGGCCATATCGAACCATATATTTTATCATATCGTGACGTTTCAAATTTTCACTTTACACAACCATTGTGTTAGATGTGTGCTTCACTTACAAAATTTAATATAGCTGTGTACATACACACTTCTCGACAGCACCCATGATGGGTTAAATACAGTGGATGGGAAGTTTTTACAATGACAACTGTAGATATCTACCTCAATATCAACAGTTGTCCACCATTACATCAGTTTTGTGTTCCACTGACAGGTTTTTTTCCTTCTATAGCAAGGGCCCCTCAGGAAAAATCCTTAAATTCATGCAGATTCCCCCTAAAATTCAGTTTGCATCAAGTTTTTTCTTCCCCTTTTGCAAAAATGCGGTGTTATTTTTTCCCCAAATTTTAGAAAGACCCCTTCCCCTAGCCATGAAAAAAAACCCTGATTGAGAAATAGTGGGGAGAAACAAAATGTTGTAGACTGGTTCTACACCATTTGGAAAACGGATGTAACTAGGGTAAAAGGCCTGCAAAGGCACAAACGCAGAAAATAAGAAAACACAACTCAACAGAACGGAAAGCATGTTCCAACTGACAAGCGTGTGAACAGTAGTGCGCAAGCAGAACATAAGTATGCTAAATTCCGGTATGTGCAGGGGCAGCAGGTGACATGAATGATAAGTTATGGGGAGCAGGAGGGGTGACTATAAGGTAACACACAGACATGCACAATTGACAAGACAATAATACATATGACATGTACAGACATAACAAACAACCAATTTACCCTGCGACAAAAACATTAGTGCACCTTTCAGAAAAGGTGTGTTGGAATATCTTATGCTTGTATGAGTTTACAAACATGATTCCTATCTACTGAACAGTTCAAATCCTTCAGCGATATTGTAGTTATTGCGCCCAAAATTTTTAATTGGGATTTTGCGCCCACAAATACACAGTTCTTTTTAGACTGTGCCGAACAGGGCCAAATAAAAAAATGTCAAGCTGTCACAAACAGTCTAACATTAGTTTGACTAGTACTGCCACGGAATTCAAGCGAAAAAAGACACGGAAATAAATTTGTCAATGTGTTTCACATCTTTTTTTCTTTCATCATATAATTTAAAAATGACAGACTGAAAATAAACAGGAAAAAACAATTTGTATATCTCATGTACAACAATTATGCGTCTGACAATGTAAAGGCTGAGAAAATTTCATATTCAAGAAAGATAACTCTTACATGGAAAATCATGAAAGTTTTTTGAGTTATTTCCCTTTGATACAAGAGTCCAATAGGGAGTAAAATTATTAACAATACATAATGCATATAAATGGGTTATCTACATCTACATGATACTCCCGATCAATCAATACTGATTATAACTGGGAGGCGTTATTAAGACTAAAAAATATTTTTCATTTACAGAACAATATCTTGCAATTCAAACATCAACAGCGCGCAATATCATATGTAGATAACTGATAAGTGTGGGTGGGGAAGCACATTATAAAAAAAACGCAATGGAAAAATTATTCGGCAATGACACAACAGAAATTTCACATAAACAACAATTCATCAACAAATTTATATCCTTACTGAATTTATGTTGTTCCTAGCAACTCATTACATAAATTTTAAGTCAACTACCTAGCAATCAAAAAGCGATCTCAGGGAATAGTAAAAATTATGCTTCCCGCGATTCTTGATATCGTTGTCGTCCACATTCACATCAAATACCTAGATAAAATAGGAGTACATGTAAGTGGCGCCCACAGTTAAAAATTGTCAGATGAACCTAACAGTAAGAAAACTATTACAAATTAGCATATTCCAAATTATACACAGTATATAAGATGTAAATAGGTAGAACTGAGGTCAATTTTAAAATGAAGTGAATTTTACCAGCTTATTCACAATTAATCAGGAGTACATGCCAACAGGGTCTTTCAAATGAATTCTATTTGAGTGACCCTGGTATTAATTACAATAACTGTTATCAAACTATATTAATAAAGCCATGAAATGAATGCCACAAATAAATTTATATTACATACCCAGTTTGTCGAAATAATGTTTTACTGGGCACCAATAAGGTTACTCGCGAAAAATATTTTATGATTCACTCAAACTAACCTTGAATATCTGTATAGAATAAGTTGTACGTAATATCATTTGCTGCACCCGCACAGAAGAACGTGTTTCAGACAAATGATTTTTTCCAGCAGTGAAAAACTTACAGTTACACAAATTTATCATGTAGCCTATGTCACGTGCTTGTCTTTTGTGAGATTACGCGAGAACAAAAACTACAACAACAACAAAGACAGCAACATACAAGTACATAATGCATGCATTCCTACCCATATATTATTACAAAAAAGCAACTCACGACCACTTCTACTAATAGGTATGAATAATTGCCCTAGAACATAGTAATATACAGTAATTTCATCAGCAATTCAAAAAGTAATTTACAAAATAAGAAAAAAACCTGGTGAGAGTCCGTTGACAGAACTGAAATGGATCAGGACGAGGCAGCAATTAATACACAAAGATGTATTAACGCACGAAAATTTTGAGAATCAGCAAATTCTTGCCTTCTGTTTTAGTCAACATGAAAAATCAAAGCGCTGCAAGCACTGTAGTTCTGAGCTTTTACCATAAGCAATTTAAACATACCATACCGGCAACTTTCCACAAAATTATGAAGGAAAATCGACATTTTTGTCAAATTTTCATAGAAGAGTATGGCCTGCCGCGACCGGGAATTTGAACCCGGATCGCCGGGTACAGTACAATGTGTATATATAAAATATATTTTAGTCTTCCATTAAAAGCCATACGTATTTTAAAGAGCTGATTGAATGCAGCCACGGTCTTTAGTTCAGTTCAATTGAGCAGTACATACATGTAGATATATATACCGAGGATGCTTCACTTTACACCATCCGAATTTGAACCAGTTATCTCAATTCAAAACATGCTTAATAATCATAAGTGTACAAGTGTAGTGTACGAGTTAATATTTTTTACAGGCATGATCCTTGTAGTTATTTTAGATTGAATGATGTGTATTTTCTTTCATAATACATACAGTGAAACCTCACAAAGCGACCACCTCAACAATACAACCACCTCAATACAACGACCACTTGTTTTCGGACCGGTTTTGGATATTTAAGTGATATATTAACTTGATAATGAGACAACCTCGATATTAGGGCCATTTTTTCAGGTTCCAAAGGCGGTCTTGATATTGATGTTTATAGTATATCACATTAGTTTTGCATGTTTCAAATATGGGCACATTAACCTGCTCGATATTAAGACACGTTACAAAGTAATATAATTACAATTATAATATAACCAAGTCCTCATAATTAGAGACTGGTTTTCTACATTTTCTTCATATGTCAAGTTGATACTGAGACCACTTCATTATAAAAACTATTATATTTGGTCACAAAGGTGATTTTAATGTATTTTTTCTCTACTATCGTCGTCATTTGGCGACTTTTCCAACTCTAACGGTGGGAGAATACTCCAGGCTTGCAGCTGGGTAGAACTACCTGAACAGCTTTCCCACATGTGAAATTTCTCGTATTTGAAATAACAGAGGTAAGGGACTAGCGGCTATTAGTCTGTGATCTCACCACCCAACCATGTCTGTTTACAAAGACACGCATTGTTATTTGTCACGTTAAATTTATCTTATTCACGTTTCCAATTAATCGCCGCATTCTATACATAGACTATACCCTCGATATTAAGACCACCTTTAGGATTGAGAACATCGGTGTTAATATTGAGGTGGTCGTATAATTAAGTTAAAATATAGAGTTAACATAGCCGGTCCGAAAATAACAAAGTGTGAGAGATTTCGCTGTATTTTCCTCATATTTGAAGTAAACAACTTATTATCATCCAGACTATTGCACAGAGATTGCTCAACTCAGTCGCTGATAATAAATACCAAGCCTAACATGATTCATTCTCATGTGACTTTAAACAGTTTACGAGGCGATCGTATTGTCTAATTGTACATTGATGAAGATAACATACAGAGGGAGATCTATAAGTACGGTGATTACCTAGTTTCGAGTCGTTAGAACACTTTTATAGACTAAACTGGGGAGTACATGTCACAGTAAACATGCGATATTTGTTGATTTTCACCGTTTTAGGTTGGTGTATGATAAATTATGCCTCGGGATCAAGTCTTCCATACTGTAAGTACAATATCATTAGTTTGATCTTGATTTCTTGTTTCGTTTTCACAAGTATTTGAGTCTGATATATCTATAATATGGAACATGTTGACAACTTTACTCGAACGTTTGATAATATACAGTAAATCCCCTGAAAACCGGACCCCTTCGGGACTGGGCCAAAAGTCCCGTCTTTTTGAGAATTCCGGTTTTCTGAGAATTATTGATTATAGAAGAGAAATAAATGGGACATGACAAATCATCCAATTTTCAGAGGATTCCGTTTTCAGAGAGTCCGGTATTCAGGGGTTTTACAATTATATGATAATGTTAAGCTGGTTAATAGACCAAAGGATCGCTGCCTTTGGTCTTTGCATAATTTCTAGTGAAATAAATTCAAGGATTGACAAACACTCTTCTTTCTTTTACATGGTCAAGATGTTCTAACTAAACAATCACGTATAATTGTCTTACCAATCGAAGAATCGATCAATCTGAACTAAGCTATTGTCATAACTGTCGAAACTGGCCTATAACCAGTCTCAACCAACCGATACACGGTATTAGATGACTTATAACGTTTCTAAACCAACGATACCTAAACTGGTCCCCGTTCCATGTTGCAGTGCACCGGAGTCAACGGGTACCAGTTTAACCGGTACCCTGTCTAAACTGACTGATACCCAGTCTAAACTGGCACATACCCAGTCTAAACCGGTCTGTTATTGGTCTGTATCTCGACACACAGGTATCAAGACATGCCTGAAGTCCTGGGTATTCTTACGCTGGTATCTAGAAAACATTGTTAGGTACGTGCAATTAAACAAATGTAAACGTTCTCATGGCTAACAAACAAACGATCATTGTTCTTTCAGATTATATGGATGAACTTTGCAACAAAACACTAGATTTGACAATTATAGACGCAATACGTCTCAAACTATCACGAAATGTTTTCTACAAGGCCAAACTGAATTGTCCGCTGAGAATAACGTCAATGGTGTTTACTTACAGATACATGGTTTTCTTCCGGGTTTGTGAATCATTATACTTACAATAAACAATTAACAATTAAACTGGTTACCGTTCCATGTTGCGGTGTACCAATCAGTTCGGTAATGACAATCTCTACCCAGAGTTGTCGTTCGTATTTCTGTCAATGTACATTTGTTGTCATAATTTTACAAGTTATCTTCGACTTCTGCGTTTTGTTTCCATTTAAGCGATCTAATTTTGTGACCTAATTACCGAAAGTAAACAAACACTATCCGTCAGGAAAGAGTGCGTTTGATAAATACAACATTTTTTTCTGATTTTCTAGCGAATTATAAGATCTTTTGTCTCGAATGTATTGTTCAAAAGAAATTTATTCGCTCAGTTGTTAATTGTATACACTCTGTGGTTTTATTTCTGGTTTTACAAGAATCTTGTAAAACGCTAAGACGTTGACAGAGATGTATGGGAGAGATAACGAACGACAACTCTGGATAGAGATTGCGGTAATGACAGAGTCTATGGGAACCAGCTTAACAATTAATTCGTCAAGATGTAGCTTTCTTAGCAGAGCAATGCAATACATGTGTACTGCTTACCGATGGGGCTATTATGTTCAATTTTGACTTTGACGATCAGCTAAGCGTTGTTGGGAGTTCGATTCGCCCTACACTTAAAAAACCATCGATAATATCTCCTTACATTAATAAACAAACAAGTTTTTGAAACAAGTACACACTTTAAATGAAGTTGAGTGTTACATATTTAAAATATGTGTAACTCTTGTTTACAAGCAACATTTCTGTAAAGCATAATTATATTAAAACTCACTATCTCGGTTAAATTCAAATATAGTCTGGACTGGGTGTCCAAGTTTACTCTAGGAAGCAAGAATTATCTCCGCGAGCTTACCATTAACGGTATTATCAACATCATCATCACCAGCATATTCATCATCATCAACATCATCAACTTCATCATTATCATTCACATCATCATGTTTTAGTTTTACCATACTTAACTATTGTAGCATTTTGATGTGGAATCCAGCATAGGTTGTGACAGAGACTGGCTAGAAATCAAAGATGGACCTAACTATGCCTCAAATTATGTATCAGGTGATTTTGAAAACTTAATAATTAGATAGTGCGTTTAAAATTCTATAAGGACACTGATCATTTTGAAGTCAGATAAGTTGCAGTATGTACACCACCATGGTACGTAGAGAAAATCTCGACTCTCCGTTACAACTTATTGTCTCCCTTGATTGCGTAATCTTTTCCTCAGAACAGGGAGAAGACTGTGTAAATTGTATTTGTTTCAAAAATAATTACGTACGTATATGCAAAAACGAAAAACCAGTTTTAGCTTTGTACATTGTATATTGATTCAAATATTATGTGATCAAAACTGTAACATTTATTATCATTTTCACAGCCTTCAAAGGACGTCAGTGTGGTTCATATATTTCAAGTAAAGTCGGGACGACAACCGGAAATGATCTTTTCCTTCAATTTATTAGTGATGAATCATACCAGGACACCGGCTTTGACATGATCATCACACAATATCATACTGGTAAGAATAAAGAGACTTAACTCCATTCTGAAAATCATGATAAAGAATACTTACAAAAAAACAACACAGATTTCATTCTGAAGGTTTCATGTTATCACGAACCACAGTTTACAATATGAAAGTATGACATCGTTAAAGTCATATCTTCACTGTTAGACTAATGCTAACGCATTGTTGTTAATGTCGCGTTACTTTAATCCAAATGCAAAAACATCATTTTATTCCGATGACGATAACCGGGTATTTAGTGTTGTCGACAAAGATTAAAGATCCTCAATGGGAGGTAATCGCTGTAATGAGTTTTGTAAACTGGTTCCCGTCCCGTGTTGCAGTCGACAGACGGAATCAACGGGAACCAATCTTTGACTTTAGAAGATAACCCTGAACATACTGAACTCGTACAATACTCGGATATGTTTCCCTAATTCGACCATTTTAGACCCAAATAAGCAAAACACAATCCCTGCGTCCAGCTTGCTACATGCTTTTCCTTTAACAAATTCGTTATGATAATGAAAGCACCTCATTATTACGACCGATTCTTCGGGCCCCGAAGATGGTGTTAATATTGAGGTTTCACTGTACAAAGTTCTGATAATATTTATTCCTGTGTTTGTTGTAGGTCCATGTTATGATAGCGAATTTTCTTGTTCCAATGGACGCTGTATCCATGAAGATCTCGTCTGCAACCTTGAAAACCCTTGTGGCGATTACTCGGATTGTCCAGCTGTTCTTGCTGCTGGTGCTATTGCTGGGATTATAATTGGCTCTCTTATGTTTTGTTTCATTGTCGCCTGCGTCTTTGCCTGTATATGTCGCCGACGCGTAAGTGTCTCAATTTTTTGTCTAGCTTATAAGCGAAGAAGAATATCTTGTTTCTTTATTTATACAAACGTATTCACATAGTATACACATAGTGTGTGTCCACCTATCAATGCGTTCGTAATCATCAATGTTTAAGGGTTAGCATAAAACTAAGGTCCTATCAAAGTTAGAAGGTAGATGATGTAATTTCAGTTGGACATATACAAGAAACATTTACTTAAATCGCACAAAAATTCCACGAGTTAAGGTTTTATACCCATAATGTCACAAAGCGGACATATTTTAGGAACCTAAACGTGCTTTTTATAGGTTTCCATGATAGAAAATGATTAACTATGAGATTTTTCAAAAACAATGACAATTCTTCGAGTTATTTTAATTTGCATTCAAGTCTATGGGAGTAGCTAATTCTATTTAAAAAATCAAAATGTCTTGTGTTGTTCCTTCTCTTGGAAGAAATTATTGTGACTTTTTTACCGATTTCACATTTACTCCGACAGACCACGGGCAAATCGTGCAAAACGTATATTTTTAGGCGTTGTGTAAAAGCAAACTGTGGCAAAGTGTACCCATTGTTTGGTAGAAAAACACCCGTGCATCGCATGGTTTACATGTTCAACGTTTATAACCAATATAACTATAGTTATGCGAAAAAAGAAACATGCACAGTTTCTTTTGCGTTTGAGATTATGTAACACGTACATGTACAATGAAACATCACTCAGCGACCATCTTAATAATACGACCACCTTGTCATAACGACCACTTATTTTCAGACTGGCTTTCAATAACTCCCCTATAATTCAACTTGATACTGGAACCCCCTCATTATAACGGAAAATCTTTTGGGTCCCAAAGGTGGTCTCATTATGATATATGAAACATTCTTATCTTTACTGCAATATAATGAAATGTTAGCAACTGGGCGCATTGGTCAGGACAGAATATAATATTCAGTGTAAGATTTGAATCAGTGATGTGATTATTTTAGCAATATTGAAACGAAATAGTAGCTTTGGTTTCAAAAATTGGTCTAGGTAAATGCATTGATGTGATTTTATTAAATCATGAACGACATTGTAAATCTTTGACCTTTTATGAAAACCTTATTGTCCACCTTATATACTGAATACTTTTATTAACTTTTTAAAAAGCACATTGCAAGTAATTGTTATAACAGAAAACTTTCGACAGTAAATAAAGTTTAACTTTTTGACGAATAATCGTGCATGTACCATGTTTAATACTCCTTATCATACATGTGTATATTTTACAAGCATTGGCAACTTTTAAGTGTCGTATGGTCGTTTTATTCAAAAAGAAGATGTATTTGTGATAATATATTGAGTGTTTGTTGATGTTCTTATTTTAGCGGCGAAAATACAGACAACCATATGGAGGTGTAAACGTTTCATCCCCTGCTTATGGTACTCAGGGATACGCATATAATGCGCCAGTACCACAGCAATACCCAGCTCCAACACCACCAAACTATCCAGCCAATCAGCAGTATCCAACTCAGTAAATGGCCGTGTCACGTGCAATAAGACTTATGAATTCATTGATGGAATTGTTCGCATGACATTGTATTAACTTTTTTATGTATTTAATAAAGTATTAAAATTCGTTTTATACTTTATCATTAACTACCATTAAAACAATATGTTAAAATACAAGGGATAAAAATCCAGCTTAACAACAGCATCACAGCACTGCAAACTTACACACAGGAAAAACGTTTTAAAGGTTAACTGTTATTCATAGAATTTAATGTTGTTGATATTCTATAAATATGAAAAAGCACAACATGATTATAGTATACATTTGTATTTCATCTGTATGACTCATGTATGACTCATGCTTTAGATATTTCCTAAACACGTGAAAAGTTAAACACGTCGTGAACAAAAATAGCATTTAAATTCTGGATATACTTCAAATGTTAACCAAAATAATTATGCTATTAAATGGACGTGGTTTCCAGATATAGAAAATACAGTCGAACCCGTGTTTGCGGCCACTTCCGAATAAAGGCCGCCCTTTTATAAACTTAACTTTTTAAAATGACAACTAGCGAAACACCCACTATAAGCAGACAGTTGGCACCTTGATCAATGCAAAAACAGCTTGTCTTTGCTATTAAGTCCATGCATCAGCTATTCTCATGTCATGTGTACATGTATCTTTGATAGCCTCATAGACATACCATAATTAAACAACACTCAGTTTAAAACCTAAAATCAGGCTATCTGTATTTATATACATGTATTTACTTACTTCTAACTTATAGTAAAAACAAGAACAATTGAACAACTGTAATACTGAATAAAGGACAGGTCGTATTAGAAATGACCTAAGCTATCGCAGCACCTTTAAATGTACAAAAAAAACTCCAGAACATATTTTGTTTAAGTAAATAGCAGAAACAGACACTAAGGCAAACCTAGGTTCAAACAGAAGAATTGGGATACCATACGAGGGCTGTTCAAAAAGAATTTCTTATTTTCGCAGTACACACTAGAAACTTAAATAAATACCAATGTCTTAACTTCATACCTTCAAAGTATTCCCTGTGACTAAAAATACATAACTTCAGTAGATAAATCCATTTCCGGAAGGCGTCACGGTACGCTGATTTGGGAATAGTGCTAAGGTACTGGAAAACAGCAGAACCCAATGCCTGTCTTGACCGATATTGTCGACCAGCAATGTAATTTTTCAGTTTCGGAAAGAGGAAAAAGTCGCAGGGAGCAAGATCTGGATAATATGGGGAATGGGGGAGAACATTGACTTTCTCTTGTTTTAAAAAGTTAGAAACTATTGCAGAGGTATCGGCCGGGGCGTTGTCATGAAGAAGACGAACATCTTTGAACCCTGTGACCGGATGTCGTTTTTGGTAGTACATTTTCAGTTTCTCCAGCACGACGTCTCTGTAATACTTCCCTGTTATGCTTTTACCCCTTTTGGCAGGGACTTGAATTGCAATGCCTTCAATTGAAAAGAAAATTGCGTGCAAAACCTTCTTGGCGCTTAACGTGCGTTTTGCAATAATGGGTCTTTTGTAGTTTCTAATTGCCCATATTTTATTATTATGTTTTCGTACTGGCTCAGAATCGTGAATCCAGGTTTCATCTCCAGTTACTACATAAGCTCATTTGGTCTATTCTGGAAATATTTTGAGAAGTTTTTTGACAATTTTGCTAGTTGCTTCTTTTGATCATCTGCTAACATATGAGGTACCCACCAAGCACTAATATTTCTAACATTCGGTGTTTTCTTCAGAATAAATTGTTCACTTGATAGTGATATACCTACCATCCGTGCTATATCACGCACCGTATACCTAGCATCTTTCTTAATTTCTTTTAGTTTGGCGACGATTTCTTTTGTGGTCGCGCGCTTGGCCTGCCTGATTTTGGTGCATTTTCAACACATTGTAGATCGGAATCAAATTTCTATTTCCACCTCCGAACAGTGTCATAAGACCGTGAAGTGTTACCATAAACAAACTTAATTTCGCTGAAAACATCTTTCAACGAACAACCAAGTAATGTGCGAGCTTTTATATAAGCCCGCATTTCTTCTTCCCTACCTACGCTTTTGCCAACCATTTTCATATACAGTAGGAATTTTGTCGGTACATGTATATATTATTGTAAAGGTATTGAATAGAGCTATCCAGTCGTATCGAGATTTGTCGAAATTTCCTCGTGAATATCGAGTTACAGCGCAATAAGCAATTCTTTTCACACAGCCCTCGTATGTAAATGCATTATTATTCACGAATGTTACGTTTGTGTGTTACGTTAATGTGCTCCTCCTTATAACGTATACATAATTATGCAGGCCCGGCAAAATTTCAGCAACGTCATATGCTCATATGTATGCACATACACAGAATGCATTTTTATACGACGCTACCTTCACTGAATGCCTTACTAAGAGCTACTACTAGTATACAGAAATATCAATGAACAATAGTCCAACTATATAGACATTATTCTAGTAATTTTGATTATCCACAAAAGTAGAGTTGTCTTTGTCTGAATCATACATATAAAAACAACATACTAATGTAAAACAAAACAAACATCTTGCAATCAATAGTAAAAAATTGTTACCATTCATCATCAAATATATTATAGTCGTTCGCATCATACATGTCATCAAGATAATCGTCATGAACGTCGATATCATTATCGTCGATATCAAAATCGTCGCAATGATCGTATTGGCCACCGGTCGTGAGATTATTGGCTAGTAGTGCAACCAGTTGCCGTAAATTGTCAATTGGGAGCATGTTTTCCCGTAGATACTGACATAATGGTTGCAGCGGAGTGTCGTTAGTAACTAAAGGAACTCTAACACTAAATCCAGCTTTGTTCCTCAACTTTGGTAATTGTCGTGCAAATTCAGGGTCATATCTGGTAAAATATTTTTCCAGTAATCTGGCTTTATTTGCCTCATCAGCTTCCGATTTCTTCATTTTTCTTCTTAATATGTGGAATATTGTGTCACCCCGTTTGGTGACCATTCTAATATCAGCTCGATTATCAAGCAAACATTCGATAACACGTTCATTGACTTTCTCGCAAGCACAATGAAATGCTGTCTTGCCAAATTTATCTTGCGCGTTGACATTAGAATGTGGTATCAACTCCAAAGCAACGTCAGTTAAATCCTTATAAATGGCAGCATGTAGTGGTGTAAAACCTTGTTTTTGTCCTTTTTTCTTGTCAATAACATCTGATTTCTTTAATAATAAAGATACGATGGCTTTATTCTTTTTCATGACCGCTGTGTAAAGAGCAGTTTGACCATACCAATCAGTCATATTAGGATTTACTTTCATGTCAATCAGCAATTTCAACAGTTCTATATCTTCTTTCCATACTCCGATATGGTAAAGTGAAAAACCTTTTATTTTGGACAATTTCCCGTAAGACGATATTCGACCAGTTTCCTGGCGTCTATCTACAGGCAATAGAGCACGTACGATTTCAACTTTTCCTTGAATGGCTGCAATGTGTATTGGGTAATGTCCACGGTGGTCTTTGACAAGTAACGGTGCGTTTTTCTGAAGTAATAGTTCTACAAACCTTATATCATCCATATCAACAGCTATATGCAAGGGTGTTCTCTTAAACTTCCCGCCTTTAACATCAAGGGGTGCACCAGCCTCAAGCAATGCTACGATTATGTCATCATTTTCATATATCATAGCTATGTGTAAAGCTGTCATATTTGAGGAGTTCTTTACACCCGGATCTGCCCCCTTTGATAGTAAGCAATTAACTGCATTCGTAAACCCTTTCCTTGCAGCAACAATTAAAGGATAATTACCATTTACTGCACTACCTCGATCATTGACGGGCGTGTTGGGATGATCCAATAAAATATTCAAGATTTCTTCTCTGTAATGAACAGCAATATATATAGCATCTCCGGTTACTCTAGTACCACTCTGCAATAAATATCGAACGGAGTCCACATCACGAGAATGCACAGCAAGGAGAAGGCTAACTGCAGAGTTTATATTTTCCTCTTTCAACAATCTCCTTTGGATGATTTCCATTGCAAATAACCGAGACCCACTATACCATGCATAGTCTAACAAACGCATGTCAAGTCTGTCCATCCTGATACCATAGTCTAAAAAGAACCCAGTCATCGACATGACAGGAGTCTCAAATATTTTTTCGACATAATCATTTTCAACAATATGGTTGATAAATTCATCTAAGAACTTTTTCGCTGTGAACGCTTTATGTTTTATTAGGCCAAAATCAAGCCGACTATGCACATCAATATCATTTTTCCTTGGTCCAGTTCGCATTAAAGAGTGAAACTCATCTCGAAAAGACAGTGGAACTTCATTGCAATTATCTCTTAACATCATTTTGGTCATCTTTTTGGCAAGACACTGGTACTGATTTTCTTTCAATATTATTTTGTTTTCGGCTTGCTCATCAATACTAACGAATTCCATAAGGAAATCTCTAGGGCATATCTCAATCGCCTGATCAGGTCTTTTGTCTGCAATGACTAAGCCCACCATGTCGCCAATGACGTTGTGGCTGAACGCATACTCTTCAAGCCGATCGTTATACACCAGGAAACCACCTACATGACTTTCTAGTGATTGTTGAATTATATCTAAGAAATCACGATTAACTTCTCGATCAAAAATATCCGCTACTACTTTCACGTGTTCTGAAGCAGTTTTCACTCGTTGAAACTCCTTTGAAGACAATATTTTGCTCTCTTTAGACCACACAAGGACGAGCGCTAAAAACTTGTTTTCATACTCTGTTGGCCGCATTTTGTACAACTCCTTCAAGTAGTTTTTGAACAAAGCTGCTGGCTTTTTGAAAAACCCGGCACCAGTGTCAAACAGTTTATTGTTTCTCACAAACATCGACACACATTCGGGGAAACCGAAGAGAACATTTTGTGATTCGACTGTTGGTCCAGCTGAGGCCGCAACACATTCTTTAATCAACTCATAAGGTACTTCTCGTTTGTTCCGTTTTGCTTGTGATTGAAAGATTTTAATTTTTTCTTCGTACAAGAGTTTCATCGATTCCAATAGGATAACTGGATTATCCTCTGCATTACCTGCCTCATCCGTTCCAAATATTGGAATAGCCCCAAGTTCTTCCTTTGATTCTTTAAAGATGTAATGTCGTGAAGTTATAATGACTTTTATGATTTTCTTCTCAGCTGCTCTAGTAATTTCAGACAGGAAATTCCTCCAATAACCAACCATTTTCTCATCTAATGAACCAGCTCCAAATATATCATCGATTATAACAGTCTTAATTATTTTCAGTGACAAATCAATACGACGCCAATCCATCGGGTGCCTCAGCAACAAACAGTTTCTTGTTTCAGTTGTACTGAGTGCTAGTCGTGCTGCCATAGTTGTCTTCCCTTCACCTGGATGACCGGTAAGAACAACGATATTTTTCTCTTTCAGACAACGAAGAGCACTTTCGTAGGTGCTTGTTTCAACATACAGAGTTTCATCTTCGAAATCCTCTAGAAACATGGCGGTGTTTGCTGTTAAAATAATAAATAAAACAATAATTTTCTAGAATCATAATTAAGCGCAGTTAGTCATGGTATCAAAAAAAATCTCAGTTTGATCTTTGCATTGTTTTAAATGATCATAAATGCGGAACTTAGTTCGTAATATTAACGATGATGACCAAACAATTTCTCCTTGATTTTGATTATCATGATATGACAATAAACAAACAAAAGTAATCGTGATCCATTATATCTAGTGTTTCTAAAATAAGATGTTTAAACAAGGATGCTGTATATTCTATTGTAAGTGTAGCCATGGCAAAAATCTGGTTTATGTTATAATAATGAAGATAGGATATTTTCAGACTGTAAAGTTTCCACTCAGGATACAGCGCACATACCTCTAATACTTCTCAATTCTTCTGATACAAGATCCAGTCTAGAAGATTTTTCTTTGTCTATTTCATCTTTATAGTCGGTAATACCACATTGTTCAGTCAAACGAATCATAACCTTAATAAAATACAGTTCATATACTACAATAATGTATAATTAGACACATACAAAATGAAAGTATTCCTCACCACGCAGTTTCAATAAAGTGTATAATACTCATGATGGCAGAGAATTGGAAAAATATTACCTTGAAGAAAAAACGATGAATAGTTACCTTTTCGGCAAGATCCCAATCTGATTCAAATTCATCTTTCTCAAGAGATGCCACTGAGGCGTGATTAAGCTGTAAAAACGAGATAAATTTCAAATCGGAGATAAAATTGAACATGTATTGGTATTTTATAATAAATATCACTGCCAGGTGTGTCTAACTCATATATCTCAATGTGTGAACCTGCTTGATTGGCTCAATATGTGTATATATGTATGATTTATACATGTACATGTATTTAGTGTTACAGTTTCCACAATGTTGTACATATTGAGCCATTCAAGCAGGTTATATATATATATATATAGGATTCTATTCTTATCTAAGTGTTGAGTGGGTTTAGTGTTTGGTGGGTTTAGGGCAGGTAGTATTTTGAGGGTGGTGGGATTTTTTGTATGTTTTTTTTCTAGGAATCCTTTTCTTATATTGGATTTTATAAGTTTAAATGCAAACATATAAACCAAACAATTATAAAGTAACAGAATGGTCGATGATTGCGTCAAATATAAGAAATGAAGTGTTTATCACACATCATTTGTTTTCACATGACACAATGCAATTAACGTGAACATGTTTTAGCACACCTTGTTTTATAATTGGAGGTACCACTTAGTTTGGAAAAATTACCAATGGAACTGGATAATTCGTGTGTATATTAGGTATATAAGCTGGCTTTGATTACAGCGTACGAATTAAATAGAAACAGCGTTTCCCCAAATACATGTATCTTTTTCAGATTTTACAAAAGAAAACAAACTTCTAATATGATTGTATATGATATAATGCTGAATGGATAAATTTCATAATTACTTCTTTCAGATATAACGAATATGACCAATATAGGGCAGCGCAAACAACACTAAACAAATTTTGTCCTTCCGACACATGTGTCAAATTTTCGTTAAGACGAACGATTTTCAAATCCTGCAATCTCGTCATAACAAGAGTAATTAGAAGCGTAACAAGATTTATGGGGAAATGCTTTACCTTATTCCTGAGGTTACGGATTCTGACAATGTCTTCTATCACACCACAGTTGTGTCCAGGTATTTTGCTGTTTTCTTCACATTTCCACCATTTTGATTTCGTATCAAGACCACATACATTCCTCAGCAGATAAAACAGTAACGAAATATCAAAATCTTTTGAGCTGGGTGGGCCACTATTGGGATACAGCTGTGCTTTCTGTTTCAAACTAATGTAGTTTTTCTTCACTGCGTTAGTGATGTTACCTACATTCTTTTTAATTTGTAAACAAGCATGAAGTTGGTCAGGGGGTATATGTTGGTCAAATTCACTCCGCAGCACGTGTGTTCCATGTTTCATAACCAAACGATGAAGTCTTAGATAGTAAACCTCCTCTTGATCTCCTGAGTTCTGAAAATCATCTAATGAAGCCATTATGTCTGTCTGATTGCTAAGTCAAAAATGGCAGAATTGTCCTAAAAAATAAAAACATGGAATATTTCAGAATAAATACATAGCATATGAGCAAACACTATCTGGTAATAATGTAATGTTACCTGTACATGTATTTTTTCGGAATCCGTTATTTTCTAAAAAAGTAAAGACGATGCGTATCATATATTGGTACATGTATCACAGAATATTACAATTACCTTAAGACGAAACCAGCTGTCAATCAAGTGTGCTAGTTGTAACTGTATATCTGTAGGTTGTTATTAATAGTAATTCATCTATTGGGGGGTTAAAAGTCCAAGTCATTATTTGATTTTCGTCACAATAGTTTAATGTTTATGCATTAATTCAGAGAGTATCATAAACAGAGTAAAAGGAAAAGGAAAATGAGTAAAGAGAGATAGAGAGAGATCTGGAGTTGTGGGGAGATAGAGACAAATAGTGGGATGGAAGAGGTGGAGAAATTCTGTCAGAGAGAGAAGTACCTATGGCCGGATATTGACCGATTGAGAATGTGAATGTTAGATAGTGCTTAGTTAGGGAGGGAGGCGCCAAATAATCACTAGATGAACATGGAGTGCAGTTGGTTATACTGTATGAGAAACTTGAAAATTATTTGTTTAGATTTTTTAAAAATACACTTTGTTTAGACAACGTAAAAGCAAGCCGTACAATATATATGTTAAAAAATCGACGGAATGAATATTTTTATTACATTCATAATAGTTTTAAACAGGACTTTCCTCGTCAGGATTGCACCGACATAGAGAAGAACATAGACACTTTCATGTCAGCCTAATCGCTACTTGACGGTGCTACTGAATACCGAAAACAAATATTTACTGAAAACAACCGAAAACAAATTCAGATTAGCAAAAACAAATGATATTTTTATAATTAATGATTTTCAAATATTACAACTTAATGTTTGCTGAAGAATAGTGTTTATTGAACTCACAAACGAAATTTCGAGTTAATTGATTTTGATGGAAGTTATGAACATTTATAAAATATGCTAGTATATTTTCCAGTGTTAGAGTTGCTTCCCTTCGTACCGAAAACAAATCAGAATACCGAAAACAAATGATAACTTTATTATGAAGGAATTTGAAATCGGTAACTTCAGTGCTATCATATGATAGTGTTTATTATGATCATACACGAAATTCTGCTTGAATATATTGATTTTACGGATGTTATCATGATATGAAAAATATGCAAGAATATTACAGAGTGTTGGAGTTGCTTCCCTTCAACCGAAAACAAATGGCAACTTTCTTATTAATAAATCTGAAATAATTGAATTTAATGTAGTGATAAAATAGTGTTAATTACAATCATACACGAAATTTTAGTGAATTCATTGTGACTGGTATAAGTTACTGTTCTTGTAAGACCTGAGACCATTGGTCTCAGGTAAAACGTACGTTTTCCCTTTTCATCTTTTAATTCAATGCCAGAAGATGTAGAAATGCAACGTAAAACATAAATAAAATAACATGAATAAAACAAAATTGTTTGTCCATTCAATTGTTCTTTCACTAATCACGCAATAAATGACATATAGATGTCATAAAATATATTTTTTATAACGTGGTATTAAACTAATTTGAAAACTAGAGCTAGTTTTGAATGCTATTCACTAATACATGTACAAAATGAGACGTAGGCGTGTGGGACAATGGCAAGAGCATTCAACTTTGTGAGAGAACATTTTTCACTGAACTAGAGGGCATGATGTAAGGGGTCAGGGACAACAGCAAATGCATTCAACTTAGGAATATGACAAAGTTATCAATTATCAGTAAGTTTAAATCCTCCGAGGAATCTGACACACATGGCACAGAGTCTGGTGCATTTGCGTCAGAACAAAGTGAAACTGTGTCAGATCCCTCAGAAACTTTGTGCCTAAGTGAAGACACACACTCATGTACAGTCAAGTGCATAAATAAGCATTTTCTCATTTGCTAACTTCAAAGGAATGACACTTCAGTTAAAATATAACTGGCGAAATTGTTTGGGACGAATCCTTAAATCTTGATTCGTTAAAATAATAAGGACACTTAAACGAAATTATCACCTATAAAAGCATGTTTATTAATCAATTTTTATTGCAATCAAGTAAATAATTTCAACCTCTAACAAACTGTTAATCCGTTTAACCTCTAATTAATCAATTAGGATGTACCCGTTTAAAATATTTTAAAATGTAAAAAATTCAAAGCAGTCGTTATTATTCTGCATACGGTTACCAAAAACAATTAAGGATAAATCTAAACATACATTGACAGTAATTTAATATGCGTTTGAAGCAACTCATACAACATACATGTACTTGCATATTTTAAAAATCTTTAAGTTCTGTAAAAAACAATGTATTCAATCAGAATTTCATGTATGATTGTAATAAACACTATTGTATTTCTACATTAAATTCAATTATTCTAGATTCCTTAATAATAAAGTTATCATTTGTTTTCGGTATTCTGATTTGTTTTCGGTACGAAGGGGAAGAAACTCTAACACTGTACTAGCATATTTTATAAATCTTCATAACTTCCATTAAAATCAATGAATTAACTCGGAATTTCGCGTATGAGTCCAATAAACATTATTCAATAGCAAGCCTTTGATTATATCATTTCAAAATAATTAACTATAAAAAATTCATTTGTTTCGGTATTTTGGTTTGTTTTCAGTTCGAAGGGAAGCAACTCTAACACTCAGCAATATTCTTGCATATTTTACAAATCCTAATAACTTCCGTAAAAATCAATGAATTCAATCAGAATTTCGTGTATGATTGTAATAAACACTATTTTGTTACTACATTAAATTCAATCATTCTAGATTCCTTCATAATAAAGTTATCATTTGTTTTCGGTATTCTGATTTGTTTTCGGTACGAAGGGAAGCAACTCTAACACTGAACAATATACTAGCATATTTAATAAATTTTCATAACTTTCATCAATATCAATTAATTAACTCGAAATTTCGTTTATGAGTTCAATAAACACTATTCTTCAACAAACATTAAGTTATATTGTTTAAAAATCATTAATTATAAAAATATCATTTGTTTTCGGTAATCGGAATTTGTTTTCGTTAGTTTTCGGTAAATATTCGTTTTCGATATTCGGTAATACCGATAACCTTTTTGCTACTTGAGGTAGAACAAAACAAGTTACCTCCCTTGTCCATCATGTTTATCCACGGCCTGGTATCGATCACAAAAATGATATACAACTGTACAAATTAAGTCAGAGAATTCAACATAAAATATGTCGAAATATATATTGAATATAAAAAACAACAGATTCAACCAATCAATGTATAAATCACTATAAAATTCTACTTTCGTTTTCAAATGCACTTTAAATTCAGTTAGTCAAGTCAATAAAGTACCAGTATTCCTGTTTGTTAAATTTTCTCAACAAGCATATACCTTATTTTACTACTAAAACAATCTTCTCTTCAGCTGTCTTTATTTAATGCCATAATCAAAGATTTAGTCATAGTCAGTCGCCCGTAAGATGTCCGACATTTTTTATGCATGGATTACATCCCCTGGCGATATACAATTGCTAACAAAGTACTGTAAGGAGTTATCTGATCGAACCTTTAACGTTTCTTGTTCGTCTGTGACAGCATAACATTTTATCGATATCACTTTGTCACGGTTTCCAAAAATGTTGGATAACGATGCTCACATTTTAATGGAAATTCGGTTCACAAATACCATATGACATATATTCAAAATAATATGAGAGCACCTTCGCTATGCAACTCCCACAATACAGTCAGTATATTTTGTTGCATAAGGCATTAAAAATAACCAGTTTCTGGTTACCCAAACTACTCTATTTTTCCCATACCCTAGACTTCTATTTGGCCCTAGGAATGGTACATCCATTGTCTTACATTTTTACCTTTCCACTTAAAAATATTTATATATGCATGAATAACAAAAAAGAAAAAGAAAACTAATGTTCCCGACCTACCTACCCTACTTTTACCAAAAACAAACATTTTTTACACCTTATGAGTTCTTGAGTTTCAATTTTTGTGTACATTTAAATATGTTCCTGGATCATATTTTTTTCTTTTATCTGAACATTATTTTAGATGATATTGTTGATGTAAAGTATGTTTTCCAACAATCTATTTTATATTATTCAATATTTGTATGTTTGGTACGTATAAATGTCACCGGGTTAGCTCAGTGGAGGGGTTTTGTAATCGCTTGTACAACTTATCAAAATATAGTCGGGTATTCGTCACATGTATAAACAGCAAAATGAACTGCAAATATGGTATCAAATATATATATTTATTTCAAACTCTCTACTGTAGTAACAAATTTACTGTCCGAAGGACGAGGTAAAACTGACCGACTGCACGAGTCGTGTGAAAAAGAGCACATGGTTATAGGTTAGATATCAATAATTTAGTATAGGATGGTATAATACAAATAAAAATATAATTTGGGGACCTTGGATCTTCATACAGATTGTTTTTTAGATTGATTTATTAATAATTGTTCATTTTCATGTTTTTGTTGTTTATGTATCTATATTTTATTTATTGATTCTACCCATTTATTAACCTATTTACAGTGTTTACTTATATATATACCCCTGTATATAACTTATTGCCTATGACACTCTCCCCCTGGTAAGAAAATGTCGCCCCGACATTTTTACAACAACATTTCAAACATTAGTACAGTCAAACGAAAAAATTGTCAAGCAAAAATAACCTAAAAATGTTGAACTGATGAATATATAGTTTCTATACGGTTGTTACTAAGTAACTGAACCTATGATAATATTTATGCACTATTATAATAATAGTGTATAAACAAACAACCCTAAAGTACCAAAAGCACTTCAAAATGGACAAATACCCTAACTGGACAAAAAGCAACAAAACATTTCATCATTGAAGCATGCAATTTTTTTATTATAATTATTTTAACACATTTTCATACAACAACAAACAGTTAATCCACACAATTACCAACTATCATACAGTCGTTATAACACGTATTTATTATTCCTCATCCACTTAGGTTGTTTCCGGTCTCTTCTTGGACGTGATGGCGATAAAAGGTTGGGTTCATCTGAGGTTATCTTTATGGGTATCACGTATCGTGGGGTAGCCACTGAATCTTCATGATCGTTCACACTCATGAACGGAAGTAAAAGGTTGCGATGAAGAGTTCTACTTTTTGGCATTTTTTGCCCCTCAATCTTCACTGTATATACCGGCACATCTTTCTTGGGCTGATTGATTACTATATAAGGTTGTTTCTCCCACTTATCTGCCACTTTGCATTTTCCTCTAAATCTTACGTTCCTTACAAGAACTCGGTCCCCTGGCATAAGAACAGTAGCACGTGCGCGCTCATCATACGATGCCTCGTTTCCGGCAGCGGTCTTACTTGCAGTTTGTCTTGCAGTGTTATATGCTGAACGAAGACGGTCTTGTAATTTACCGACATACTCAGAATGTTAGCTCGCTGATATAGGGTCGGTTGGCAAACCTAGAAAAGCATCAATAGCCAGTCTAGGATGTCTACCAAACATCAAAAAGTACGAGGAAAACCCCGTGCTTTCATGACGGGTAGTATTGTAAGCGTGCACTAAACATGGCACATATGACTTCCAGTCTGACTTCTGGTGCTCCTCTAACGTGCCAAGCATTCCTAGTAATGTCTGGTTAAATCGCTCCACCATCCCGTTTCCCATTGGATGATACGGCGTCGTTCTAGATTTCATGACACCGGTAAGGCTACTCAGCTCCGCTATGATGCTTGATTCAAAGTTTGCACCCTGATCACTACGGATCCTTGCCGAGAACCCGTAATGAACTACAAAATGTTCAAACAGAACCTTAGCTATCTTCATTGGAGCAACTGGTTGAATTGGTATTAACTTGGCCGTGGTCACACGCTACTTGCGTCTAATACAGCGATCACAAGGGCGGACCAATTCAGCAATTGTAGCATCCATGCCAGGCCTATAAAATCTCTCTTTAAACAATGACACTGTTCCGTCTCTCCCTTGATGTCCCTGATCGTCGAGTAAGGACCGAAAAACATCAAGCCGCAAATTGTTTGGCAACAGCAACTGCAACGTCTCCTCACCACACACAAAAGTCTAGCAATAAGGTACACCATGAATGATAACAAGATTTTGCCATTCTCTTAGATGCAGAAAGTTCACGCTTCATTGGCTTAGCCGGAATAGAACCTAATTCAAAGTGTTTGACAATCTGAGAAATGGTTGTATCTGAGCTTTTAGCAGTGCCCCAGTCCTTTGAAGAAAGGCTTTGAGATCTTACGAGATCCTGCGGTATGCTTATGTCGTCATCAGGCATTGTATCAGGGTTGCAAATAATCTCTACAAGGGAAACATTTTTAACCGATGCAGAATAGCATACAGCCTGTATAATTTCATGAGGCATAACTCGACTTAGGCCATCAGCATCTAAATGGGTGCAGCCCTTCTTGTACTTCAACGAGAAGTTGTAATTGGCTAATGCCGCTAACCATCTGTGGCCCTTAGCATCAAGCTTTGCAGTGCTACTGACATATGTCAATGGATTATTATCAGTCACTACCGTAAATGTGGCGCCGCCATACAAATAATCATGGAATTTGTCAGTTACCGACCATTTCAATGCAGGAAACTCCAATTTATCGACTGGATAATTTCGCTCACTTCGGGACAGACTTCGACTGGCGTAAGCTATCACTCAATCTGTTTCGGTTTGGTACAAAACAGCACCTAGACCAACAGTAGATGCATCCATATGTAATGTGAACGGTTTTGAATAATCTGCGTACCCTAAAATTGGAGGTCTAATAAGTTTAGCCTTCAATTTTTCAAACGCCAATTGTTCAGCACTGTCCCATTTAAAAGGAGTTTTCTTGGTCTGCTTGGTTTTGCCTTGTTTAAGCTTAGTGGGATGACACACAAGTAGGTCATTCAAAGGCCTTGCAATAGCTGCAAAACCTTTGATAAAGCGTCGATAATAACCCGCAAAGCCAAGAAATTTTCTAACATCCTTAACCGATTTCGGGACAGGCCATCCCTTGACTACGTTAGTTTTAGAAGGATCTACTTCGATGCCCTCAGCTGAAACAACATGTCCTAGATATGTTGTCTCTGTTTTAAAGAATTCACATTTGGATGGCTTTATCTTTAGATTATATTCTTGTAATCTTTGGAAGACAGAGTCAAGACGGTCAAGATGGCTATCAACATCTTTACGGAATATTATGATGTCATCCAAATAAATAAGACAGTCTCCCAAATTTAGGTCGCCCATGCATCGCTCCATTAGCCTTTGGAAGATTGCAGGAACATTACACAATCCGAAAGGCATCCGATTACATTCGTAAAATCCAAGACCTGCAACTTGAAAGGCTGTCTTTTCTTTGTCACATTCATCTAGTTCTACCTGCCAATACCCCGACATGAGATCCAGCTTTGAAAAGTATTTAGCACCTGACAGCATATGGAGAGTGTCCTCAACACGTGGAATTGCGTAAGCATCTTTCTTCGTTCTTGCATTCAACTTTCTGAAGTCAATGCACAATCTGATAGCACCATTTTTCCTTCGTACAATTACCACGCTTGAGGACCAAGGGCTTTTCGATTCTCTTACTGCCCCAATATCAAGCATTTCTTGCAAATGGCTTTTGATCTCATTATACAATGACGGTGGTATTCTTCTACAAGGTTCTTTAAAGGGTTTATTATCAACTAGTTCAATAGAATGTCTCACTACAGACGTGTGGCCAAGATCAAACTTATGTTTGGGAAATACGGAATGGTATTTATTAAACAAACTGTAGGCTTTTTGCTTTTGTTTCTCAGTCAGATAGGATTTTTCCAAATCAACACCATAAGTATTTCCTTATTGTAATCATTGTCTCTATCTGTTACTAGATGTTGACATATGATAGATGAAGAATTCTTTTCAAACAGTGATGCTTCTCTTACTATTTTAACCTCATTAAGCTGACAAATACTTGATCTTGGTGAAATATTCAGAACCTTGGCACTTAAATTTCATATTCTGAGTGGTATTCTGACGTTTCTACCCGGTTTGTTTAACTGAACTACTCTGGGGCATACCGTCAAAACATTTCTACTATCATCATCAAATGGTTCTGTAACTGCTGATGGTACATTTTCTTTCTTTCTAACAAATCTAATTACAGTAGTTGATTCCACTGGCCTCAATGTAATGGATTTTGTTGATTTTACTACCCCAACATTTCTATCACACAAACTATCAAATGCCATGGACCATGCATTTGGAACAGAATCATTGTTAACTGATACATATTTAACTTCTCGGATGAAGTTCGTTCCTAACAATATTGGGACATGATGATGGTATTCAATATTTTTAACTACTAAGGCTGTGGTAGTGACTTGCTTCATGCAAAAGCACTCTGCTGTGACATCTTATTCAACAGACCCAAGATAAGGAAGACTTTCTCCATCAGTACATTTGATGTCTAGGTCAAAATCATCTAATAACTTGTACTCTATACCTAATTGTTTTACAAAATCCTCCGAGATTGTTGTCACCATAGACCCAGTATCTAGTAAGGCTTTGGTCATTTTACCATGCACAATAATAATAACTGTTTCGTTACTTGAACCCACAATCTTATCAAATAATCTCTCTTTCGTAGGGCTTTTCCTACAGTCTTCCGTATGCCCTTCTACGGAGACGTTTTCTAGTATAAATGTTTTTTTATTATTTTTCTTACTATTGTTATTGTCATTAAGAGTGCGTTGCTTCCCCTGAGTCTGTTTTATATTCCTCATCTCTATCCCTAATCTATTCACTCTGTCTAAAATTTCATTCAATTTGGACAGTGCACACGATGATGTTGATTGTATTGTATGGCACGTGTCAGCCTTTTCTTTACATTCGACCATCTTTTCATCTTGATTTTCGCATCCCATTTCCAATTCTTCAATTCTAGCCTTCTTTCTAAATTTATCGAAATTTTCATTAGACTCATAAAACATTCTGGTTGCAGACTTGATTTTTTCTAGTTGGAGACCCCTCCAAAACCTTTCTTTTAATTTTCTGTCCCTCCTACTCTCATCAATCTCACCACTCTCTACGGCTTTTTGAAATAGGGTTTCTATTCTAATACCCCATTCGGCACAGCTTTCATTGTTGGCCTGCTTAGCCGAGTAAATGTCATGTATAATCGAGTCTCCACTCTTTACATTGCCATAAATGTCTTCCATCTTTTTAACAATTTCCAAAGTTGAACAACTGGGTCTAATTGTTTGCAAAACTTTTCTTGCTTTGCCAATTATTGCATTTCTTACAGCTTGTGTCAAATGATGGCTCTTATACAACCCACTCTCCATTAAACTAATAACTTCTAATTTCCATTCATCAAATGAATTGCCATCAAAATCAGGAAGTTTTGGCTTGGTCAAAATTTTATTGTAATCTCGACTGTATTGTCTATCTGAATCATATATCATGCTACTATCTTCAACTCTATCTCCTCTGTTATATTTTCTATCCCCTCTATATATTTCTCTATCTCCTATGCATTGTTCTCTATCCCCTCTATATGATTCTCTATATCCACTGCATTTTTCTCTATCTCCTCTATACAAATCCCTATCTCCTCTGCCTTGTTCTCTAAGACCTCCATAATGTTTCCTATCTCCAAAATATTCTTCTTTATCTCCGTTAAGATGTTCTCTAAAATATTCTGCGCTTCTTCTACAAATCTCATCTCTCAACCTTTTATCAAACATTTCCTCATATTTCACTTTTAAATTTTCCTCCTTATGTTTCATTTATTCCTCTAGTTCTAGTCTCTTTTTTCTTTCATTATCTAATAGTTTCAAAACATCACTGTTCATAGACTCATTTCTCTGACTACTGTTACTTCTACATCCTAATTCCATGCTCTCCTTTCTTAATTTCTCCTCTTTACATCTCATTTCTTCCTCTAATTCCAATCTCCTTTTCCGTTCACTGTCTAATAATTTCATAACATCACTATTCATGGAAATCATGGACTCAACTCTTGGAGTACTGTGACTTTTACCTCCTACTTTCTTACTTTCCTCTCTTTGCCGGACAAGTTCTTTCTCCTGCTCAACAATTCGTGCTTCTAACTCATTCAATCTCTTCATATCCTGTTCTAATCTCAGTTGATCTCTATTTCGCTTCCGTATTTCTCTCTCAGATAAATACTCCGCCATGATGACTGTGTTTATTCATATATGTTCACAGCAGAACAATAAAAAACCCCTTATACAGCACAAAACAAAAACTCAATATCACTTATCAAAAAAATCAAAGATCATTGACAGTCTTTCACTTCGATGTACTAAATTAAGACCAACAAAAACAACACAATTGAAGTAACCAATATCAACACCTAAAAGATCAATATCACACAACAATCATATACAATTACTAAATTCAATAACACCAAACAGACCACCAATTAACCAATCCATACAATCCACCAAATCAACCCACATAAACACTCAAACAATATCAACGATGAACAAACAATCAACCAAGATCACTTCAAGACATAAATTATGCAAACAGTAAATATGGAAAAGTAAATTATTCAACAACATGTATATATACACACAATATCCACAACTGTATAGGGTAACCTTCAAATATGCAAAATACATAAAATGACAACAAAATGTAGTATTTAGTTTTCTAGCATTCACCATTCACATCTATGTGCATAGACACTACTGGTTACATCAAGCTTGAAGAAAGTGATAGTATGAATTCAAGACTGGTTGTAATACGAATTTAATTATCTATTTATTCCGGACAGGAATTGTGAACTGGATTTTATCTCCTCCGCTATTATCTCCCCTTTTAATGAATAATATTATGAATCATTATAAATAGTTTTTACTTTTTTTAACAGAAAAAAGTGTGGAAACACAGGACCTTTGGCACCTCAAGCCAACTGTCTAACCTCTGCGCTATGCACTCTATTAGACAATTGAGCCAACTTGTTATCTTCAAATACTACTCCTATTTGGACAAAAATATCTTACCTTTCATAACAAGTTTTCTGCGTTCCATCCAGCATGCAGATAAAAATCAAGCAAAATCAACGCGAATCAAAATCAACGCGAATCAAAATTCAACACAAATTCAATTAAATTCATTTGCACATAAAACTGTATTTAGTTATATATGTACATCTAACAAAATAATGCAGTTTAATGGATCTTTCCACACACACACACACACACACACACACACACACACACACACACACACACACACACACACACACACACACACACACACACACACACACACACACACACACACACACACACCATCACACACACAACTTACACTTGTATTTATATGGTTCTTTCTAAAATCCTGTATTTTTTATTACATATGTATATAAGGACTTACAAAATGTATATAAGGACTTATAATTTATGAAGAACTTGCTTTTAATGAAGTTTTTTTATCAATCAATTAATTTGTTTTACAGTCCTTATTAACTGTATTTGTTTATCAAATTTTTTATCATCGTAATTTTTTTTTATTTACAAAATTATTAGTTTCTTTATCTAATATGTTTTTAATACATTTTTAAGTTGTTTATTTATCTACACCTTTTTATGATTATGTTTTTTATGATTATTTTACCTAATTGATACTTTATTAATTCATGATTTTGTTTATTTATCTATTTATAATCAATATTTTATCTCAAACCTCAATTCAAGTAATATAGATTGATATATGTTACGTATTGGATATATTTGACTGTATGGTCTATGGGATAGATATAATGCACGAGCTATTTATAGACCACCTACTCTAATAAAGATATTATCACGTGCTAAAACAAAAGTAACAATACAGTTTAATAAAATAATGGTATAAACAATTTAATTGGTTTGCTTATTCTATCCTCATATTCTTAATGCAAAATGATTAAATTAATCAACAATATTAAATACAAAAATTAACCCTAAGCTAAAGTGACTCAAAATATACAGATTTCAACAATAGCAACAAAAATTTCTCATAAAAATTAATGTCTTACCTCAATCCTAATCCATATGTAACTATAACAGTTCACAACAATAAACAATATATATATAATGAATTACACCAAAATACATTAACACAATGTAACAAGTTCCTTGTCCAGTTCCAATTCTTCCAAGATGATCCAATCCAGCATGAAATATGGTGTGTATGTGTGCACACATAAATGAAATAGTTCAAATATATGGCCAGAATGTAACTTTTTACGTTGGGCGCCAATTGTCATTGGGTTAGCTCAGTGGAGGGGTTTTGTAATCGCTTGTACCACTTATCAAAATATAGTCGGGTATTCGTCACATGTATAAACAGCAAAATGAACTGCAAATATAGTATCGAATATATATATTTATTTCAAACTCTCTACTGTAGTAACAAATTTACTGTCCGAAGGACGAGGTAAAACTGACCGACTGCACGAGTCGTGTGAAAAATAGCACGTAATATAACAGAAAACATGGCGAGGGCTCACGGATTGAAATTTACATATTAATTATTAATTGAATTTAAAACTTATGTAAGCTAATGAAATACATACAATAATGCTTTAGGATAAAAAATATAACTGAAAATGTAATAACTAACCTGCAAATATAGTATCAAATATATATATTTATTTCAAACTCTCTACTGTAGTAACAAATTTACTGTCCGAAGGACGAGGTAAAACTGACCGACTGCACGAGTCGTGTGAAAAAGAGCACGTGGTTATAGGTTAGATATCATTAATTTAGTATAGGATGGTATAATACATATAAAAAATACAATTTGGGGACCTTGGATCTTTATACAGATTGTTTTTAGATTGATTTATTAATAATTGTTCATTTTATGTAGGTTTTTGTTGTTTATGTATCTATATTTTATTAATTTATTTATTCTATCCATTTATTTACCTATTTACAGAGTTAACTTTTATATATACTCTTGTGTATATCTTATTACCTATGACATAAAGATGAGACTTCATATCATTGATGAAATCGGCATTTGTAAATACCATGTTTACT
Source organism: Lutraria rhynchaena (assembly GCA_008271625.1). Classification (NCBI taxonomy): domain Eukaryota; kingdom Metazoa; phylum Mollusca; class Bivalvia; order Venerida; family Mactridae; genus Lutraria; species Lutraria rhynchaena. The sequence continues at coordinate 433,906 of VIBL01000049.1, forward strand.
TACACTCAGCCAACAGTTTCTATAAGAAATTCGAGAGCATTTTATAAAATATTAACGCTTATTTTGATTAAGATTGATAATAATTTTTGATATGCCGAATAAGAATGAAAATTTATTTTGAATATCGCCCAGTTGGATGCGCTAGTAAAAATACACTAATAGCTTGGTTTTGGTGGTATTCATTTGCTTAACAGCTCAGTCAATAACATTTTAATGACTACATCCATATGCAGCCATTCTATGTCACCAGAAAAAATGGTCAACGATTTCTTCAAATCTACATTATACTATACATAATAACGACACACAATCAAAGTACATATGCGAGAAATGAATTCATATCAGCGCACAAGTCACCTTCAAACTGTTATAAATCAATTACAGTCTTCATTGTGGATATTTCAAATCATTAGTGTGGAAGAAGCGAACTGTCGAGGTACGCTTTCTGGTGTTATATTATTCATAAAAACAGAGTTATAATCATTTCTCCATTATTTGATAATTACATTCCACTATAAGATCAATAAAGTACATGTATATTCTTATGTCATGGGCATAAATACAGTTCAAATTAGCATCCGTAAACTGTTTCAATACAAGACCTAAATAATGCACTTATTCAGTAGATAATTATTTACCACTTCTATGGCATACGACATTAGGTTATTCTCAAAGCAATTTTTGTGGCAATATGTTTATATAAATTAGTACAACTACAAGATAGATACAAAAAAGCTTTAATGGATTCCGTAAAATATAATGGGCAGATATCTATTGACACTTGGCATCGTGTACACGTACACTTACTTGCATTCTCTGACACTAATGTTTTAAAGGAAGTGCCTCCACTGACTATGTGTCTATAAATAATTAAGGAGTTGATTACCTACTCTATCTATCTATTATTTACTCAATTGATTGACGTCACCTAAACTTGATACTACATCATACTCAAGTTAGTGTACCCGCTTAGCTCAGTAGGTAGCACTAAAGGTCAATGGACCTAAGGTTTGGGAGTTTGAACTCGTGCTATATACATGTAAGGTGACGTGGTTTCAGACATTGCGTCAAGGGCCATTACTCCTCCACCGCTGGTCATTAATGTGTAGCGGTTTGCAGTTACTTATGGAGAACAATGTTTATTCTGTAACAGAATTCAGGAATACTGCCCGCTGGTATATTGCTGAAATTGCATTGAAAACAAGCGTGAAAATCGTGTATGCTGTAATGAAGCAGGTCTCTAGTAATTTGATCGTTCGGTGATGAAGCAAACCACTTGATGCTTCCATTCGATTACAAATTAGACACGGGTATGACGTGCTTTTTTCCAAAGTCTTTTAATTGTGACGTCCGTCCGTAAGCATTTGATTCAAAACTAATATATGTGCGGCAAAGCACGTCGCATTCATTTCTGAATAATTACTTTTATGTAACTTCACCAATCATATGTCATATGACCCACATACATTTGACTTCCACTGTGTCGCATAAAAGAAGGATGCATACTTAAGACAACGCTGTATGATACATGGGGATAATCTTTACCACCGCGTAGATGATGATATTGTAAAGAGTCATTTGTCCGATATGTATCAAACACCAGCACAACGACTGTGCATATCAATCACACATCCAACTTTTCTACTAATTGACCCAATGTCTATGTGTTGTTTTTTACGGAAGGTCGTTGGTCTATCTTAGTGTAAGACAGGGTCTTCCTCCACTGTTAAAGCTGGAAAGTCACCGAATGACCCTGCATGTTGGTGCGACGTTGAACCCCAGTGTTTTGTTTTTATTACTTTTTATGACCAAAATTTAACAAGCATTTATGCATACATTTGTAAGTTTTTAACACGAAACAAAGCAGAAATGAATTTATTGATAACGAACACTGTAAGACTAATACATTGTTAATGCAACAGTGGTTATCGACAATTGGTAAACAGTGGTGTTTGGAAACAGTTAATTAAGACCATAGATTCCGCTTTGCAAGCTTCAATGTGCAGTTATATGATTAGTATTTTGATACTACATTTTTAACAGTTCAGCATAAATTTTGAACGCCCTATAATATTTGCAACGCAAATTTATTTGATACAATTCAATAGCAAACGTCATGTTAAACGTGCAAGCGTTAAAGATAAGCTAAATGAATAATAAAACAAACATGATGTCTTTTAATCACAAAAACTGTACATATTTTAACAATTGTAACTGAACAAAACAGGTCACATATTCTTAAAAAACAACTTTTAATTTTTAAAGGCATTACTCTCCAGAGCTATTCCTTCCTCTTTATACATTTAGGTAATAATTTCAACATATGTATGAAAGGAACTGTTGAACTTGGCTGTATACTGCTTTATTTTCGGGATGCAAACGCTCGCTTTCAAGTGTAACGCTTATAGTCCATGTGTCCAATAATACAACCTTCTCATTCAAACCAGAAAATTCTTCTCTCAAAATATCTGCTTCGAGTAATTCAACGCGGGGATCAAACCAATGAATGTCATCAATAACTAAATGAGGCGTCTTAACAAACAGCTTTGATGATGGATTAGCGAGACTAAACTTGTGTAAAGCATTCTTTAATTCCCTCTGGCGATGTCTGTATACATCGGGTGGATAAATTGAAAAATGATTGCTATAGTCAACCAATACAACCAAATTAGAAATGTTTTCTGTTGCCAAACTATCCAGCAACTGTGGGATCGATTTTAACCTAAGAGAAGAAATTCCACGCGAATTGTGGAATGGCATTTCATGTTGAATATATCGCAGGGTAATTTCATGTTTTTTGAACATGTATTCAAAATTAAGATACCTATCGATGGCTCCCATATTGTGTTGTGCAAAATTACTATCAGCTCTCATAATTCCTTTTTGTATAACTTCTGCGTACTGTCTTATTGTCGAATCGCCGACCAGAAAGATTGTTTTACCACTCAAACATTTTCTATAGTGCTTTAAATGTTTAAGTGGGTGATTTTGACATTTTGTCATGCGCCAAGAACCATTTATCCAAACACCACTGGGAACGTTGTTTTCCCAACTTATTTCTGGCGCACTGTCCTTGCATGGAACCTCTGGCGTTAGATAAAAGGGTGAAGAAACATTTACATTAAGCTCTGATAGGAAAACCCCATGACCAGGATTTTGAATTATTTCTTGTGGACTGACCCAACTGGTATTAAAGACTTCTTTTCTATATTCAGTTAAGTTAGAACATTGCAGACCGTCTGTTTTAGGTTTCCCACAATACCAAGACATACCCCCATTTATATCTGTTAAGTTGCAAATTTCAATAAATCCAAATATCATTGGGTTTCCTCCACATGGTGTGGATTCTTTAATCTTATCGTTTTCAAATTTACCTCGAATGCCCCATCCCTTTTCCATTGCAAAAACTGCATTGCCGTACTTCTTTATGGCTTTCATTCGGAGACATGTATTGACAACTGAAGATGCAAGCTCCGCTTTGATAAGAGTTGGCCCCGACCAGAAAGGTTTCATAATTCCGGTGTATGAGCCATTTCTATGATCAATAACTTCGCCAGCGACGCGGCCGTCGCCATTCTTTTCTAGTGCCAAAATTACTATCACGTCATAGCCATGCGTACTAGGTCTATTAAGCATATCATATGTGTGGATTGAAACAGTAATGACGCTGTCGTCGTTGATAAAATCTAATGTCATTTTTGAGTAATCAGGGTTTGTGGTTTTACTCTGATCTCCCGTGTTCCAGTTCTTACATAGCATAAACAGCTGCATTTCTGGAGTCAATATGCGTTCTTCTGGCGTGTTTGTGAAGTTATCATTCTCTCCACGATTGTTACTGGTGTCCTTCGGTGGTTTGTTATTATCTTGGATTGTAAGAAAGGTTTGGTAATTTCCCTGGATGATTTCGAAGATTGGTTCCTGATAGTATTCAACGAATATGAAAATACCAACAATGCCTATCAATACAACAGACATTAATATAAGCACCTGTCGAAGTGACGCCATGTTCATTGCAATCATGTCAGTCTGAAAAAGGTGTATATGGAATTGGATAAATACATTACAGATAGGAACTCTCTCTGGATCGATAGAATACCCAGCGAATTTCATCTTAATATTCTAATTTGTCAAACGGTTCTGGCTTTTCTGTAGTTTAATTACATCGTTGATCGCCGTAATTTGATAATTTTATATCACCATTCTCGTCAGTAACGATAATCGATATTGTTAAATCCTATTTTTCCCAAAATATTACGCTCCCCCAAGTCCCCAACCCAAATTCCAAAGGACCATACAAAACTGGAGGACAAAGGATGGTCTCCCGGAGGATACCGTTTTAGAACGGTCTGTAGTAAACTACAGTGAGAACACCTGTGCGCTTACACGTACACGTAAAAATGCAAATATGAATGTTGTTCAGTTACATACAAACGTAATACGCAGAGTCTCATGCAGTAGCAATATAAGCAATAAACTTAACCTCCCGACAGGCAATGCTGTATCTGCCTTTCATCAATGCAATTAAAAAGATGCGACCAGACCAGTCCTGTAGTTTTATTCCTGTCGATTTAGAGAATATAGAGCATTTTAGAGTAACTACTTACTGTTAGCGTAGATAGAGACAGATTGTCAAATCAACAGGAATTTTTTTAATCCAATAATCTTTGACAGTATTATTCATATCATAAGGTACAAATATACACCATCACAATTCATAGGCACCACCAAGAATATCTATCAGCGAAAGCACTAAGTGTCCAAATGACACACGCATTGTGTCTTTGTACTGGGCTTGAGAATTAACTTGTACAGAATTGACAAGCTGTTTCAATTCATCGTCTGATTATATTATGTTCTACTGTAAAGATATTTCTTTAGTTTTCACTCTACTTGCATAATTCCTTTTCAGCTTTATTAAATTATTCTACGCTTGCGAAAAATCATGAACTGCTCCTTTTACAACTAAAACCATTAAATAAATAAGAACAATTTACCATTGATATGAATAGACTGGTTGAAGGAAAATAACATTTCGGGGACGCAGCTGGTATACTGTATACTGCTGTTGAAACATCTTGTGAGTTCCTTTGGTAGATTCATTTATGATTCATTTATAAACAAACATTTTGCAAATAACAGATTGAATAGAAAGAATTTATTATATATATTACATTATTGATCATTTAGATCGCTGGGTTACTTATCTGTGCAATTCATCTGTTCTGATTGCAACATTTGTTATCAAGCAACAATAATTCTGAGATACTTACATTAGTTGCATCTTGTCTAGTCGAAAGACATAAAAATACCGTGTCGATCTCAAACAACGCATGTTCGGAATTTTGCTAAACCAGTCCTCTAATATTACACGCACTTAATGTTTGCGTGTAATATAAATTGTACTACAATGCAATTATTTGTGCTATTCATTTCGTGGGTCACTGAATTAGTTAAACTGCGGGAAAGGTGCCTCTTTTTTTTGTCTAATTATCCAGTCCCTACCATTATTGACCATACCAATACCACAAAAATGATATTACCTTACCTCGATTACTAGATACATTGGTTAAAAGCTCTAACGAATTGTAGGTACCTCTTCTTTAATATTTTGGCTTCGCTTGCTAAAATCTTGCACATAATTATTGTCTACATACTTTAGCCGGCACTACTAGAGGGGCATTGAACCATTTTTTCTCTAATGTCTATCTATCGTACCGTCATTTTTCTGAAAATTTTATGAAAAAGGTATTCATTAGTGTTAAACAGTTCTGAGCGCAGCCTATAAGACTATCCTGACATAAAATTGAAATCCATGATACTTTAGCTACGGTGGTCATAAGATACAATAGTATAGTTCTGTAACGTTCAGGGGTATAGCAAAACAAGACCGTTGTATAATATATTTCCTCTCTGGGCTGCTTAACCAACAGATTAGAACAGATTGGTTAAAATAAAAAAGAATTATCTATAATCAATTGTAAACAATAGAGGATAATAAATGAACATGAATATCCAACCTTCGATATTTCAACTTAGGCTGATACAAGAAATAGGTTGACTGGATCAAATTAACCTTTCTTAATAAAACCCATATTTAACCCAAGACTTACGATAATAATATTACAGAAAAATGCTGGGTAGCCTTTCTTCGTAGCTTCACAAAGCATAACAAACAAAGTTTGAGATGCAGTGTTCCACGCACGAGAGACTAAACCTACCTATAAGTTTCTAGTTCCAATTGCTATCTATTCCATCAACTATGCTTGTATCTATGGTAATAGCAAGTAGACTTATTGTCACTGGGGTTTAACGCTGTTTTTCAACATCTTTTCAGTTATATACGGCGATCGGTTCACCTAACCAGTTTTCCTGGACTGTATACTAACCAGTACTAACTTACCTTTCCACAAGGAGCCGGCAACTTCTCCACATACGGAGGAAAATCAACATTTTTGTCAAATTTTCATGGAAGGGTATGACCTGCCGCGACCGGGATTCGAACCCGGATCTCCGGGTTACAAGTCCAGCGCACTAACCACTGGACTACGGCCGCGGTTTAATAGCAAGTAGAACACTGAGAAAACTTATTACTATTCTGCGATAAAATGTTATTCAATACTCACCTTTCGAACGCTCCATTCTTTGTGAAGGTCAGACTGAATTTCTCTCAAAATCGCGCCGACTCTCGTAGTTATAGCACTGTTAAGGAACAGTCCAAAAACATCAATTCGGTCAATACAAAATTACATAGTTTTTCAATAATTATTGCTCAAATGAAATTCTACATGTAAGAAAGGACGTTTTACACTATAAGAAACCTTACTGAATACTACAAGAACCATAAAACTTTTAATGATTGTCAACCTGAATCAACTATGATTGAAATATACTGCTCCAACCAGCAAACTTTAATAATGTGTTTTAAAAAGGGGAAAAAACTTGTCAACTAAGGTTATTTATTTCAATTGGTACAATACTTAGTAGGAAATGCTTACTGGTATAAGACAAAACTAAACATCAAGCAAAGCTGATACACTAATAAAATAATACAAAAATCATAACGAACTTCCGGTTCAGCTTTGGGTTAAAGTGCACTAAATTATACATTATATTTTATGCTACCAGCACTAACATTACAATTATGAAACATGTATGATCACAATTTAAAGATGTTGATGTACAAGATCAGTGAGTTTACACCCCATAATTGATACATGTATTCTGGATGTTTTTGGAAACATTAGCTGCGGTAGTAGTGCTCTGAGTCATTCAGGATTTAAAATTCCGGTATTATTTAAGAACACAATTACGCACACAGATACTCATTGGAATATGAAGCATGTACGACGGTCCATTACACAGAGATAACGTCCCTCCGATGATGCACTTGGTCTCGTTTTGGATAACATCTATATAAATTGTAAAAGACATCTATTCCAAAATGAAGCCTTGTCCACCTTAGACATTGATTTTGGTGTCATACGGCACAGGTTACAAGTCGTTTTGATATGGAAAATATCATTTGAAAGAGAACAACAAACAAAGGGTTGATTTTTATTTTTGCAATATTTGTTTGTCAGTCTCATTGTTTACCGTTTGTTTGCATTACATGACCACTTAAGTTATATAAACTTAGAATAGTGTATTAAATTTCTTCAATTACACAAAATTGAAATGGACGAACTGAGCAAATAAGCTAATAATAGTCATAAAGGAGTGCTCATGACGTTTTATAAAATTTGATCACTTTGGAACTAGACAAACAACGTGCCTGTGTTTTTCTGAACTTATTCAACAATAAGTCTGAATATCTCGGAATTTTATCAAACAAAGTGATGAATGTATATGACAATATTCATCACTCTGAGCATAAACATAATTTTCTATAGACAATTTACCTGAATGAAATGTCAACAGTGTGTTAGTGGTTGGATTGACACTTCAAACGAAAATACCTAAAAAAACCGCAACGGTAATTTATTTCGTGAGTCTGAACGTGACAAATCAATACACGCTTTAAAAGTAAGCATACAAAACAACCAGCCAGCGACCAACTCATTAACATTTATGACCATAGATATAATTTGGTTCACCATATTTAGCTGGAAAACAACGAATTTTCCAATGCGGTATTTACATTTTCCCCATTTTAATTGCGGACGTTTTCATTTGTTTTTTTTTTGTAATTACTATCGAAGGAAATATTTCTCCAGATGTCGAAACATAATTCACCAAAGTGAAAGAGGCAGGGTTTTAAATGAAAGAATTTATAATCATACACTATTATTTGAAAAACGAAAAGTTACTAGGTAATAATTATCTCACAAACACTTTGAAGCCTTTCATCACAATTCCGATCATTAAGGGCCCATATGTTATGATGATTCGATATGTGAACACAATTCTCATTCCCATTGTTATTGTCGGGTTGATGAGTTTCCCACTTGTGATCATCATTTCTTAATACCATACCATCCAACCAATGAAAAACGTCGGCGATTTTCCATTCAGTTGCTCCTATCCATGGAGAAACTAAAAATGTGAAACAAACGAAGGCAATATTAGAGAATGAACGTACGCACGAACGAACGAACGGTTGTGTGCATATTTTCTATCGGTAATAAACACGCATGCGGGTAGTTCGAGGATTCGGTACCAGCACTTTTTAGCTTTCTGCGAGTGTGTTCAACCTTTCAACTCAAATCTGCAGTGGAAAACGAATTGCCATAGGAACATAAAGTATCCTACCAAAGCATCGCAGAGAACATTTGCAGTACCCTGGGTTCGAACTAGAGGTTCGTTAACCGAACGTTCTCCCTATTGGGTTAAGTGGAGGTGTATTCTTGATGAAATTGGAATAAAACGTTGTCTGCACATTTTTGTTAGGGAGATATTTGATTGGCATAGGTCATTCAATTTGACTTGAAGGTATTTACATGTACACATTAGGGTACTATGTTGTGATTTCTTCCGAGAATGTTATCATTTCATTAACTAAGTGAACTTTTTCAGTGTCTCTTGTTTGCGCGAACAATCCATTAAAATGCCTTTTTTATTTACTAGCCATGATCGTTCGGTGACAAGTTCACGATAAAAATTCAATGCGTGCCGTGTACGTATAATTGCGTACATACCTCTTTCAGGGACTATCTGACGAATAGCAGAAAATTCTTCATCCGATCCGATACATGCCAAATATCCACCAAGTGATTCACAATTTTGCTGCAATATAATTAAGTTATAGTAAGCAGTTGTTGGGGTGTAAGAAGGACATTGTTCTAGGCATTGTTGTCCATAGACATTATAATAATGTTTATCATGGAGCATGCCTGATTAGAGGAATCTCTTTCCTTTGGACATGGCCTTGGGTATACAGAAAATCGTTGGTCCATCAACATTGCAACAGTATAGATTTTGACCTTGTCGTTTTCAGGGCTTAGGGGAAATGGTTTGGGAAGGGGGCTTGATGATCTCATGGGTATAATAGTCAAGTACGCAAACTGGCATATGGATTGGTGGTCTATGGGACAAGGTAGTTTATGTGGCCGTATGATCATGATGATATTGCATATAGAGGGTAGAGTGTCAAAACATCTTTGCGAAACAATAAAACTGACGGCAGTCCAAAGTTCTTGTTTTACCTTCTCAAGTGTTCCACTGAATTAAACAAAATAATTAATTTCAATGTTACGCTTCACAGAAATTACTCTGACCAAATTACGTACATTTTTCTGTATTAATATATCCCAGAATGCATAAAATCTATGATAACAAAAAAAAACATTGGTAACGATATAGAAGCAATGTAACATAAAAAATAAATAACTAGTTGATTATCATTGAATGGTTGTTTAAAAACTTACCCTTGCTTCATCAAATGTCTTGCGTTCATTGACGTAAATGTAATCACTCAATCCTGTATTGGAAACAATAATCGCAGTTTTAACATGAACAATTATTTGTTGTACATAGAAACAGAAAAAATCATGACCCCAGACTTTATATTAGGCCCGAGGAACGGTACATCTATTTTTTACGGAATTTTTTACCTTTCGCCACAAAAAGAATCTCAACAGTGCCTTTCAAGACTAATAAAATCATAAAAAAAACAGCCTACCTACCCTATTTTTAATAAGCTTGTAACTAGAAACAAATAATTTTTACGCCTAAACAGAGAAGCAGTTGATTTTGATCATAAAAAGTTTTACCTTTTTTCTTGTATAAATCCCATCCAAAGGTGCCCATTTGTTGACCACTTCCTTGTACAGGAATTGCACTTGCCGATTCCATACACCAGCCATCATACCTGTTGTAATACATGCTTGTACAATTCTGACGAGATGCACAGTGAAGCAAACATTCTGTGCTGCTAGTTGTTCTCAAACTGTAGACGTTTGTTTCACCTAAATATACGCTTTGAAACTTTATGAATCCAGTAAATTCAACAGTTTGTGTGACCGATTCTATGCCATATCCTTGCAAAGCGAACCCCCAGAATAATAAATATATAATATACATCGTCAGTCGTTCTCCTGATGTAAAGTCTTTGACCAATTCGTGCGAAATGAGGGACCATCCTAGGTATATACATAGTTGTTTGTAATCAACGTTCGGTGAAGAATCGCGCTTTGGATCACTCCGGTGTGTAAATATAAATAATTCATCCATTTCTAAATCAGGACGGTCCACTTCCGTTGTCAGCAAACTCCATTAATAAAATTTTCAACAAATCATTGAAGTAAGGGAGAAAGGTCAGTTATTGAAGTAACATGCAAGCACTGACTTAACATCGCGTTGAAAAACAATCAGACAAACAGTTCAATGTTTTGAATCACTTTTGAATAATGAAGCTGAATATCAGCATTCAAACGGACAGTGTTATTAAAGACGATTTCGGTAGTTCGTAACGCGCAACATTTCTGCACATAAGGGAGACAATAAAGCTCTTCACGGAAGAAACACTTGCATAGTTTTCGGACAACTAACGTATCCGCGAGCGCGCTAAAAACGCAACCTATAATGCGTGCTCTATTTTTTAATAGTGACTAATTTATGTGAAACACTTCATGTACAGTTCATAATTGAATTACTTCGTATGACTGTAATGGAGGTTCATTATTTATTGCAAATATTTGTTGATGATGTAGCTGATATTAGGACTCTGAGCTAACATTACCTCAAAGACTCAAATGTTTTTTTAAAGCGAAATATGTGGTACAAAATTGTTCTAAGATATATATCAAAACTAAAAAGTTTTATTGGATGATAAACAGAAAACTACACTTTATTAACTTCATATACACATTACAAAATTTAACTGAAATTGGCAAGTATTTGTTGACGATGCAACAGAATTTAGAAGTTGGCGGTAAAATTAGCTCAGTAACCCCATGTTTTTATCTCTGAAATGTGTTTATTAGACATTGTTCTACGATATATATATCTAAATTAGAAAGTTTTATTGGAAAATAGGCAAAATCTTTATTAACTTGATATGCATATTTTTGATATTAATCATATTTGTCGACTATTTTTGACAATATACTTGAATTTCAGAGTTGAGACTGAAATTAGCTCGGTAACCTCATGTTTTTATCACTGAAATATGTTTATTAGACATTGTTCTAAGATATATATCAAAATTAGAAAGTTTTGTTGGAAGAATATCGGATAAGGGGGAATAAAAGATGAAAAACAATATTTTTTTGTCGAAATTGCAACCCATTTTTTCATGCATGCAGTTGAAAATAAAAACATAGTATGACAGAATTAAATCATTTATGGTATGAATTGTGTTAAATTAACACAATATATGCCAAATGAATACTTACATGTAAAAACAGTATGTTTGAGCATGATTTTATCATGATATAACAGTGATAGTATGTGTTTAGCGATAAGCTCTTTGTACACAGCAAATCTTAAAAAACAGCTGCACACCTACACAAAGTATGAGCTGTTATCTCGAAAACGAGTTCGGTGACCCCTGTTTTTCTTTCCATTTTTGGATTTGTTATACTTTTTTCTATAAAATATGAAAAAATGATCACTTTTCCTTGAATAAAACAAAATGCAGAAATCGTCCTTAATACGCCTTGTTCTAACCGTGTTTCACACATACTCGATCATCCTCAGTAACAGCGTCGCTATTCGAACAAAAGCTGTGACTAATATCCGCGCGGCTTTTATTATTTCTATCAGTAGTTTATTGGTATATGCCGGTATATTTGGACAAGATGGAGCATGGAAAGAACATCATCTATATGTGTCCATTGTAACCATATTGTCCACATAATTAATAAAAGTAAACTAAGTGGTCTTAAATCTGTTTAGTTGAGTAACCAAACTAAATATTCCGTTTTAAACAATACACGAAAGTAGTGATATTGTCTTCATCATTTCTGTCATGTGATTCTAACTATTTTGTAGTTTCATTCCTCCAAAAACATTGAAAACTATTTTCGCTCTTCACCTTGTAACAATACGTAACAATATATATTCACGCTCATATTCTTTCAGTATTACAAAATGTTATTTCAATGCATTTCTTCTAAAGTTAGAAGAGTGGCGAATGAAATAACAATTAAAATGAAATGATAAAAAATGTTTATATTCGTCGACTGAAATATTATCTCTTTGTATATGTACTTGTAAACCATGTAGACCGGAGCTACTTAGATGAATCACTTATTTAACCCTTTAATACATAAGAAATCCAATTACACAGTTGCAGTGCAATCTGGAGAAACCATGATAATATCTATATATTTCTTCCTAGTTATATATTTTAAATGCTTAAATGTTTGAAAAGGCACTTCACTTAAAACATACGAAGCCAGAACATGAGTCTTCGAACCCAAGAAAGAATTCGCTGACATGCGCTCCACCGACTGAACTTTCAAGATACATAAATCTCTATCAATAAATGTGTCTGATTTGTGACTGAGATGGGTCATTTATTAATATAACAACACGTGTAAAATTGATTAAAATTCTCAAGTTGCACCTTTATTTCTTGACATTCTTTATTCATATATACATAGCTTTTATGTTCTTAAAAAGGTATAATCAACGCTTAACAGTCTTTGAATTGTATTTATAATACTGCTGGAAACGCACAGGCAGGCGTTTGAATGCGATTATTCGTGCAATGCATTTTCAAATGTGCTTGCCAATGTAGTAGAAATTCACGTACATGAACCCATCGAATCAGGAAAATGCATTAGTCAAGACAAATTGGCAGGTCCCAACGTAATAGTCAATATCTGTGGTATAGAGCTTTTGTGCACTGAGTGTCTAAACATAAAACACTAATATAATCCTAAAAACCTTTTCATCCACACTTTTCCTGGTTCAAACATGTTCGAATTAGTTGGTTGGTTGTATTGGTTGTATTGGGGTTTAACGCCGTTTTTCAACAATTTTTCTGTTATATACGGCGACTAGTTCACCTAACCAGTGTTCCTGGACTGTATACTAACTAGTACTAACTTACTCTTCCACAAGGAGCCGGAAACTTTTTTCAACTTTTTGTCAAATTTTCATGGAAGGGTATGACCTGCCGCTACCGGGATTCGAACCCGGATCTCCGGGCTGCAAGTCCAGCGCACTAACCACTGTGTTCGAATTAGTAATGTTTTACTGTGTTTGCAAACACCTGTATGTATTTATATCACCTAGGTACAGAGTTTAATTATTTAGTGTATGCAAGATCACTCTGGAAATGTGCATAACAACACGTGATCACTGATTATTGTATGATAACGAGCAGAATCATAATACAATTATTACCATCTTCAAACTTATAATTGCAAAATGACATGAAACAAACGTCAGATATAGAAGTAGATTCAGAAAATACTTCTAGAGCTGCAGTAATATTTTGCACGAATGTATGTTTTTTAAAAATTAAACATTTTTTATTGTTCATAGAAAGGTGTTGTGTTTGTTATACTGAATGAATTCGTGTAGTTACTCCATTATTCCATTTTACATTTAATCACTTTAAAATCCATGGTTTGTACTTATTTTAATGTCATTGTCCACTGCAGGAAGCCAGTCAGGATGGCTCAGTCGTACTACACGTGGCTTATAATAGTTCAACTAAACGACAGCAGAATTTTCCCTGCGAAAATGAGTGGAACGCGTACATATGTCAAGGGAATGATTATCAAGGAAACATTGGTTTGGTTATCTATACATCATACAAAATTTAAATATTGTTGATTAATACCGACATATCCAATTAAACCCTGCATGGTTGAAAATCAATGTTCACCATTCATCAGAGTCGTTGTCAAAGTCGTTATCAGAGTCGTTGTCAAAATAGTTATCTGAGTCGTTATCAGAGTCGTTATCAAAGTCGTTATCTGAGTCGTTGTCAAAGTCGTTATCTGAGTCGTTATCTGAGTCGTTATCAGAGTCGTTATCTGAGTCGTTATCAAAGTCGTTGTCAAAGTCGTTATCTGAGTCGTTATCTGAGTCGTTATCAGAGTCGTTATCTGAGTCGTTATCAAAGTCGTTGTCAAAGTCGTTATCTGAGTCGTTGTCAAAGTCGTTCGAGTCCCTTTTGGTTTTGTTCAAACAACTACTAGTATTTGAATTGTCAGTGCCCCCCTCACTGTTTGATGTGTTGTCATTAATTGGGTTATTGATGGTACTGCTTGATGGAATAGATGTTTTCAAATAATCGACCAACGATGTACATCTGATGGTTGAATTGTCCTTTGTAATAAAATTAGTAGCAAAACCTCTTTTGTTTTTTAGGTTTGGTTGCATAGCAGCGAAATTTGGATCGAACTGCGCAAAAAACAACCCGGCAAAGTATACATTGACAGAATCCCGTCCGGACAGTTTATGAATGTTTCTTTGTAAAATGTGAAATATAGAGTCACCTCTGTATGTCAACATGTGCCAATCAGCACCTTTCTGCAACAAACTATCGATGATAGATGCATCAAAACTTTTGCATGCAATATGTAAAGGAGTCTTCCCAAATTTGTCTCGGGCATTTACGTCTGAATGCGGAATGAGCAACAATGCTGTATCTTTAAGTCTACAGTGAATTGCCGAATGCAAAGGGCTATATCCCTGTTTCTGAGCTTTTTTCTTGTCCACACGTGCATAATCCAGAAACATTTGGGCAAAATCTTCTTGCTTTTGTGTTATTGAATACAAAAGCGGTGTTCTTCCATGACAGTCTGGATAATTCGGTGTTACATTACATGAAATAAGCATTTTCAAAAGTTCAGCATTTTTCTTCCACACAGCTATATGGAATATAGTCATACCTTTTATCTGTGACTTTTTTCCGTATGAAGTAATTCTCAACTTTTCTTGATTTCGATCGGTCATGAACAACTTACGAACGACATCGACGTGTCCACGTATTGCAGCTGTGTGGATCGGATAATGGTTCCTGTGGTCCCTCACAAATAAAGATGCCCCCATCTGAATGAGCTTCTCAACCATTTCCTCATCTCCTCTCTCAACAGCAATATGTAATGGAGTCCGTCTGAATTTTCCACCTTTGATGTCTAACGCACCAGCATTAACAACAAGATCAACAATATCAGTATGTTTATTTTGAACAGCTCTGTGTAGCGCCGTCATGTTATCAGTGGTTGCAACATCTGTCTTTACTCCGTGCTTCAATAAACAATTTAACTCTTCTTTATAGCCTTTTCTAGCGGCAATAATGACAGGGTAATTGCCGTTTAACAAATCGCCACGGTCATTAACATCCGTCCCTGGTTGTTCTAGCAATGCTCTAAGAATATCTAGACGTCTATTGTGCAAAGCAATGTATATAGCGTTTCCAGTTACCTTTGCCCCGTAGCCCAGTAAGAAAGTCACCCGCTCGATGTCTTTTAAATGAACAGCAAGTAAAAGAGACACCGTAAGGTCCAGCTGACAGTCTTCTTGTACTGTCTTCATTGAAACAATACGTTTCGCAAACACTGTCGCACCTATATGCCAAGCATAGTCAACTAACCCCATTTTCAGCTCCGATACTTTTATTCCATAATGAAAGAAATATCCATTCATCGTACTCACGGGTGTATTCAATAATCGTTTACATCGTTCTTCTTCAAAAACATAATCGACAAATTGCTTCACAAAAGCTTCTGAAACAAATGCTTCATGTTTGATGATTCCGAAATCAATCTGATGGTGTACTTCTATCTTATTCTTTCTTGTCTTTTCTCTTTTCAGAGATACGAAGTCAGACTGTTGCAGTTCTGGGATCGTGTTGCAATCTTCTCTCAAGATCAAATCGACACATCTCTTGATTAGAGCTGGATACCTTTTAGTTGGTACAAACAGTTTTATACTTTTGGACTTGTCTGTGTCAAGTGTAATTCGCTCCATGAGAAAATCTCGTGGACAAACTTCTAGAGTTTGTTCGGGTTCTTCTTTGCCTATGACTAAGCCAACTATATCTCCAATTATTTCATGGCTAAATGAGTATTCTTCTTCATCATGTATCGATAAAATGCCCTTGGCGTGGCTATGAAGTGTATTTTTCACGGTTGTGAGGAATTCTCTGTCGAGCTCTAGATCGAAAATCTTTGTTACATTGTTGACATGCGGTGAAACATTTTTAAGTCGGTCCACTTCGTGTTTACGTAGTGTTTTACTTTCGTTTGACCATAGTAACACAAAAGTAAAGAAAGGGTTTTTATCTTTAACTCTATAAAGTTGGCATAAATATTTCTTTAAAAACTTGACCGGTTTTTTAAAAAAGCATGCTCCCTTGGCAAAAATGTTTTCATTTCTAAGGAACATGGATGCACATTCCGGAAAACCGAATAAGCTGTCTCTTGATGTTCCCGAATTGTCAACACACTTCTTGATAAGTGCGTCATTCGCATTCATATGATGTTTTCTGCGTAAGCGTTTTAGAATTTCAATCTTTTCTTTGACATCAAGATCACCAGATGACAGGTGTATATGAGCTGATACTTTTTTGCTGTCATCAAATATTTTGTTGTATCCAAATGTCTCTTTTGCATCAGTTAATATATAATCTCTAGATGTAATTATAACACGAATCAATGATTTCTCGGCCGCTTTCAGTATATCTAGAAGAAAAGGTCCCCATTCATCGACTAAACGTTGATCCATTGAACCAGTTCCATATATATCATCTATGATAACCGTATCTATGAGCTTTAAAGATGTGTCAATATATCTCCAATCTTCGTGGCACCGTAGTAATACACATTTACGTGGTTTGCTTAAGGACAACGCAAGACGAGCAGCCATCGTGGTTTTGCCCTCTCCAGGATTTCCGGTGATTATCACCAATCCTTTCTCAAGCATTGCTTTAGCTTTGGCGAACATTTTCGTTTCTGCGTAAAGTTGTTCATCTTCATAATCTTCGAGAAATAAACATGTATTTCCTAACAAAAGAGAAGAATCATGAAAATAACTTTGGGTGAATCAATTAATCTTAAGTACATGCGATGAAATTTGTGCAGATACTTGAATTTTCAACATAATCTTTGATATTTTCATAAGTAGTAAGCAAAGAGATCATTTTAACTCATTAGATACACCTACATGATTCATAACAATCAAATTGAAGGAATGAATATGTATATATTTTACATACCTCTCAAACTCTTCAAACCAGCTGGTATAAGGTCAAGATCTTTGGTTTTTGTTTCTTCTATTTGTCTTTTAACATCCGTCAGTCCAATAGTGTCTGCTATTCTAACTATTACCTAGTACGAAAATATTTTGAATTGATTTTACAAATAAATGATAGATCATATGAATTCCGATATCAGTTTAGCAAACTGACCAGCAATGTCAACAAACTTCCGGTTTCATTTGCGGTTATCTATTCTAAGCGGTGAAGAATGGTACTAAAATTAACTTTCATTTTCATCTAGAGAATATGTAAAGGCGCTGTGTCAAAAATGGCTCTCAAATTATCGAAATGTTCACGGAGATATCAACAGAAAGCCATTTTCAGTCTAATCATGTCTAGATATGACGATAATCTCATTGTTGTATTTTTGTATATTAAGACCTGCCATTTATTTAAAATGATATGACATTGCCTTAGATCATCGTAATAAGATGTACCTTTTCTGCATAATCCCATTGTGTCTCGAACTCAGACTGTTCCAAAGAAGCGCTTGTAGCATGTTGAAGCTGTGAGCAAATATCAAAAACAGACATGTTGAATAAATAAACGGTATCCATTGAAATGAAGTGTTTAAAAATTTTCAAGTATTAAATGCACATAAATATTGAGTCAGAAACAAAATTAGAAATTTTATCTTCTAAATTTTATGCGGCTGACATCTACTTAGAATCGTTTTTGTTTTTCGTAGCTTTTTAATCACCACTTTACAACAGATGGAAAATCAAAGTGAATACAAAGGTAATAAGTGTAATTAATAAGAATGTAACGTTTACCTCATTCCTTAGATTACGCAATCGGACAATATCTGCTTCTATATCTGTAACAGAGTCGTCTATGTTTTTGTTTTCCTTTTCTTTCCACCATTTTGACTTTTTATCCAAACTTGTTATATTTCGTAGAAGAAACACTAGCAAGGAAATGTCAAAGTTGTTGGAGTTAGGTTGTTTTTTAGATGTTCCTTTTGGATAAAGTTGGTCATACTCTGATTTACTTAAATGCTTTTTGATGTGCGGAGAACTGATGTAACCCTGTCGCTTCTTTAACTCGCCGTCCAGATTATTTTTAGATATAAGGTGATCGAATTTAGACCTTAAAATCTCAGTTCCGTGCTTGACAATAAGAAGTTGAAATCTCAGATAATAAAGTTCTGTTCTGTCTTCGCTTTCGGTAATATTTGCCATTGTATCATGCGTAAGACGTCACTTCTACCGAAAAGTTCATAGCTGAAATTAGTATACACGAGAATAATTTGAGAATGGTGGCTTAATGGCTAGTCTTTGATCCTAGATAACAATATCGAACTTGTGCCTGGTTTCAGAGAGAGAAAAGTTTACAGCTTATTTCAACAATGTTCTGAATTTGAGGACGACACAGAGCAATGACAAAACATCGCGTTGAGTGTAAGACTAATGTTACTGAAATGCCCTAATCATATACACGAACAACTCAGAGCATTGCAAAAAGTAATGAAGAGTATAATAAAAAAACAAATGAGAAATGCAAAAAAAATAAGTATAAACCATAAAATCCACTAAAAATTCACCGGAATGATTAACGGAACGATTACGTTTAAACCATAATATTGAAAATGTGAATCAGATACATTTCTTTTTTGTCCATTGCTTGTTTAACTGCTCGACTGTATAACAAAAGCATTCAAATGTTAAAACATATTGGATATCAATAATTGTATAATGTATTGATTGAGTCTTCCTTCAAGGTATCAAAAAAGTTTTACATGTAGTTTGCATTCACGCGTGTTAATTTGTATAGGAAATCACATGTGATTTGTAGATTTGAAACTTAGGTGTAGTATAGAGTGCAGAATAATTATGAATAATGAATTAGAAACTGTCTGCAGAAATGAAATACGTACACTAAACAAACAAGAAACGTGTCAAATAAGTTTGTTTTGTTCTTTGTTTTTATGTGACTTATTGTCACTGTGGTTTAACGCTGTTTTTCAACAATTTGTCAGTTATGTACGGCGACCGGTTCACCTAACCAGTTTTCCTGGACTGTATACTAACCATTACTAACTTATCCTTCTACTAGGAGCCGGCAACTTCGCCACATATGGAGGAAAATCGACATTTTGTCAAATTTTCATGGAAGGGCATGACCTGCCACGACCGGGATTCAAACCCGTATCTCTGGGTTACAAGTCCAGCGCACTAACCACTGGGCCACGGCCGCGGCTATGTCAAATAAGTAGTGTCGCATGCAAAACAAAACATTTTTACAAAAGAACATAAAAACTTTTTACGATGTATAAATGAAACAAACAAAAAACCTACCTGATAAAATGTGTTCATGAAAATGAATAAAAACAAATCCAAACAAAATTTACGTTATGCACCGTTTTGTGTATTCGCACATGTATTTGCTATTCAATATCAATTGAAGATACTTGATAGCCATGTGCTCGTAAACTTGTCGATGGCGGTATTAATTATAGCGGTTGAAAAATATCTCAGGTAATCTAAACATTTGAAGGGTTTCTTTATCATGTTGCATGTTGGTACTTGTCAATAAACTGCTAGATAATCAATTTATCGTTCCCTTCACGAGGCTAAATAAAAGTGTATCTTGGGTTTCCGTAACCCGGCTGTCCTTGAAAATGTGGACACTATAAAAATTACTGTCATAACAGGTCCCAGGTCGGATTCTTTTCATTTTTGCGTGTCATGAAATATTTAAAAAGGTCAAATATTTTAGATCACAAGAGTTTTAATGAAAACGGTTGTTTAAACACGTGGATATTTTCTCTGTGTATGTGGATACGTACAAATGTTCTCTATAGTGTATCGGCTTTAGGTCAATGAGTGTCCAAAATACAAAGGGCAAGAAGTCGTTATTTGTCCGTTGGTGTTAGGTCTTGTAAGATCGGTTGAGCTAGCCGAATAAAGATGCTCACTGCCATTATGTTAGTGTTTTACCCATGCCCTAGTGTTGGTAGGATTAAGTCCGTTGAATCGATTTCAATCCCCTCTCCCTCTAAACTGATTGACTGTGTGCTGCTACAACGCGGCAATCAGAGAGTGTTTGTGCTGCTTTGCGTTATATTTTATTTGATATTTCTCAATTCAAAAGTGTGAATCGCGTTGGGTGGAGTGTGAATCTGATAGCCTCTGAGGGGGTGAAGTTAAATTATATCATGTAGCATGTCAACAGAATGCGTTCTTAGCTTATCTCTTCGGGAAAAAAAGCAGTAAACATAGTCGTTGAACATTCGCATTTTTCTCAGAAAGTCAAAGACCATTAAACTTACATACCATATAGAATCCAAGTCAGACTTGCTCCTTACATTTTGTTACATGATTTTGTTAAGGATAATAGATTCTGTTTGATTTAGTTCAGATGGAGTAAAATGCTCCTTTAGGTTGAATTTTAAGCTCACCAGAACAAAAAACATAATATCTGACTAAGTTTGTTAACAGATAAAATGATTTAAAACCTAGCTCATTAGTCAAAACAGACATTTCTTAAAATCTTATTTTTTCGGATACACAGTCCTTAGTTTGGTTGCCTCACAGGCTATGATGCTGAAACTACCTATCTAAAGCAACTTTTTAAATATGTTTATTAGATTTCTTGTTACATTTTATGAATGTTTTCTCGAATACTGAATGAGTTATCGTTTTGAATCATGTGAATTCGTTCTTTTGCATACATTTTTATTGAATTATTCCCCTTTTTCTTAGGGACGTGGGGAGGATTCCTGTCCATCTTTATTGGATACTATTTGAGTTGTTGCTTTTAAAATTAATTTAAATATTTTATAATCATCAGGGAGCGTTTGACCATTGTCTATTAATATAACTTTTAATCCTTGGTCTGCTTTTTTTGCTCTCATATCATGGTCAAAAGGTCAACTATTTTAAATGGCAAGTTTCAATGAAAAGCAGTAGTTTTTCGAATATGTGGTGAGTAAACAGGTGATACCTTGATATGTCAAAACCATTGCCATTCTCGTACCTAATAATTAATTGTCTAAAGGTCTTGAAGCCCATGATAGATATAGAATTCCATCTCGTTTTTAGACAAATATGTTACAAAAATCCACTCTATTAGAATTATAGTAGCCATTTCAGTACTTTTATTCAGTTTTCATCAATATGTCGAAGTATGTATATTTGTTTATTTTGCTTAGTTTTGACTGTGGTCTGATAGGTCATTGAATTCATTCGAATAGTCAGATTTTAAAAACCTTGATTACTGATTTTAAGCTTATTTCATTCATGGTAGATGTACTACGTGTTACAGGTATTCTTCCTTTGTCTCTGGTCTGCCTGTAGCGTATGTTACAAATGGGTATCGTACAGACAGCCTTCGATCTGAGAGTCGTATAATTCTCACCGCAAGTGTATTATTGCAGTAACAACAACAAGTCAATATATATTTCAACAATATATTTTACTACAGTTTAAACTACGATGAACAATCGATGTTCAAGACATCCATCACCACACAAGTTATGATCGGTGTCTCGACCTCGATTGGTCAATCACCAAGGTTAATTACAATAACAAAAGAAAGAGAGTAACGTGCGTAAGGTGTTGGTATGTAGAGTGTACTACGTGACAAGGTCTTACAGCCAATACTGTGCTAAGATGTACCCTATAACTACCACTACCTACAACGGAGATCAGAATGGTCGGTCAAGGTTGGTGCAGGACTCGAGCCCTATACATGGTTAAAAACCTAACCGTGATATACCTATACATTATTATAGACGTTTCAGCAGACCTGCACATACAAGTGAGCATGAGAATGTTTGGTCAAGAATTTTTAATAGTTTTATGAGAACACAATTGGTTATTATCATCTAAAAAATCTTCAAAGTATGTCTGTATTTGGTCTTATAAACATTTTGCAAAACGCAATATATGATGTCCGGCCTTTCACCGGATACTTTTCTTTACCCATTACAAAACTTCTTAGCCAATCAAAACGGGGATGAACAGAAACTGTCAACAAATTACAATTTCTTAGTTTTGTTTACAGTATTTGTTCAGTTTTAAGGTATTGCTACACGGTTTATGAGATAATATGGTTGCCAGATAAAATAAGATTGCATACACCATTGTTTTGACCGATTTGTTTTGTATTTCTCATTTTTAATATGTTTTCGCGACTTAATAATTTGCACTTTCATTTTCAGGTTATTTGTGTAGTTTTTTGTTCTCGGTATTGTTGTAATTAAAATATGGGTCGTACTAAAGGTTCAAGTGGAGGAGGCAGTAAAAGTATGCCACCTGAAGGGCAGAGTCCGGCATCATCTGAAGTCAGTACATCCAGTTCAGTAGCCTCTGCAGAACTTAGAATTAAAGACAATTTAAAGGAACTCTTCAGCTTAATACATCAAGTTCAGGTAAATCAATTGTGAAAGTAATATGCAGTGCTCCAGATGAGCTGTGTATTTGTGTATTTCACTCAAATGAAATTGTGGAAAATGCATACATTTTTTGTTTTTTAGCAATAACATACCATTTGCACGAATAAATTCCATTTTACTCCAAACATACTTAAGTTTTAATACGCACATATATGATATATTCATAATTAATGTTCTTCCTGCTTTCTGCTGTCCTGCTATGGTAAACAGGAAACAGCTGTCTCACAGTTATTGGCATTCGTGTATCACAAGCTAATGCCAAAGTGAAAGTAGATACAAGTACCATAGTCCTTTCCTTATCACATATTATACATGCATGGTAATTGAAAGCATCTACATGATCAAGATTATGCACTTTGTCAAAATGTCAAGAGGAATAATAAAGCCTCGATTTTCTAAAGAAAAAAACAAGTGATACTGTGAATCAAAGTAAAATCTTTAGCTTTTTTCACCCCCTTCATTCCTGCATTAAGTATTGTAAAACGGATCTTATTTGACCTTGTTAGGCCTAAAAAAAGTAGGTTTGTTTCCGGATACCCGACCGACCCATCTTTTACCTGTTGACTATATAAGTTTTTACAACTTCAAAATCTTAGTACTATATTGTAATTTTCACAACAGTGTTGCCGATATATGTAAAAAAGAATGGAAACGTCTGAGATGTGAGCTTAGTACAAAATATAAAATGAAAACTGTATGGTTGATGAGAGTACATCAAATATTCAAAAGTCTAGTTCAGAAAGACATAATGATACAAAGGACCATGGCAATTTTTGGAGTTTCACTCAAATGTTGGTAACTTGCTGAGTGAAAGTCACCCAGTTAATTCTTTGATTATGTCATTTCATTCTATAAGTTTAATTTTTATGAGTTTTCACCCAATTTCATCAATTCTTATCTGGAGCACTGAATATGTCAGAATTTTCTTTGCTAGATTCAGTTATCTATGATTTGTCAAGAATGTTTCTAAGAGGCTTTTATTTTGAAAATGTCACTACATTTGTGGCAGAATTGACTTTTAATGTTCTTTTATAAATGCACAGATCTGTTGTTAATTATTATTGCTGTATATCCATTTTGATTCTACACAAATACATGTATGACCAACCAAGGGTAATTTTCACTTTACACATGTTTATCCAAACAATTATTCAATGGTATATTAATTATACATAGTCTGCATGAAAAAATTTTTACCTATAGTCCTTTGGACTACATTTTGCAGAAAAAGTTACAGTCCGAACCATATTTTCATAGTCCAAAATTTGCATAAAAAAAATTGGCAAAACTTGTTCCTTTTTAGCTCACCTGAGCACGTAGTGCTCGATGAGCTATAGTTATCAGTCAGTCTACTCCGTCGTCCACACCTGGGGGTTGTTAATGCTTTTGTGGTCACATATTTCAGCGAATCTTCATCAGACCAGGTCAGAATGTTTGTCTCAATGATATCTTGGTTAAGTTCAAACATGGGTCATATGGGGTCAAAAACTAGGTCACCAGGTCAAATCCTAGAAAAACCTTGTTAACACACTAGGGGCACAGTACAGCTGATATTATGTACAGCTTTGAATATGGGTCAACTCAGGTTAAAAACTAGGTCACAAGGTCAAATCACAGGAAAACCATAGAAGTTGCAATCTTTACTCAGGTGAGCAAAAAAGGGCCATCTTGGCACTCTTGTTTATTTACTTTCAATTTTTGACATCAAATCAAAATCCAGCTGCAAAACTGTTTATTTTTGGCATTTGAGCACACGCGAGCGAGCATGCATAAAAATAATTGGATTATACACTGTGACACAATTTCCCTATTGAGTTTAATTTGCTTATCCCCCTGAGAAAATGAAACAGGAAATTTACGCCGTCAAAATGTTATAGCCTGTCGGACTACAACTTTGCAATATTTTTATAGCCCAAGTCATTTTTTATAGCCTCAGGCTTGGACTATTTGTATTTTTCTACATAACATGGTCATTAATGTGTCCTTATTCTTCAGTTTAAACTCACTAAAGTCACTTGGTTACTTAAAATCATATTACACTGTGCATGTTTTATTATACATGTTCAATCAAAAATAGTGTATCTTGAAAGTCTCGTGATTTTATCATCAAAGAGTATAGCATTGTGCAACAGCATTGTATAAAGAGTATAACAGCATTGGCCATTTCCCTGTTGGCTCACAGTCATTCACAAGGTACATTTTACCTTCTGTTAAAGTCAGCCCAAGGTTTTCCCTTATGCAGGATTTCTGCATCCTTATGCGTAAAGTTGGGTGTGTTTTTTCCAAAATTTTGCATCTCCTGGGACACACATCATTGATATATTTCACTTTTGCGTAGTTTTTATCCTTTGTGCAAAATCTAAAATTATTTCAGAGATAGAGGTGGCCATAAATAAAGTCATTGAAAAACCTGGGACCCTTAATATTTCTCCAAGGCCCCAATATTGTATTGAGAGTCTCTGGGATCTTTAAACAGAAACTCTTTGGGAAAACCCTGCAACCACTTCCGCACATGTTCCAGGCTTTTTAAACAAAGGTTATTTTTATTGTGGCAAGGGTTGTTAATTCATAAATGAAATTGTTACATTTTTTATTCCACTTTTTACTATCCTCCTTGATTTATAGCTTTATAATTTGTTTCCATTATAAATATTGTGGTATTTTATGAATAAGAAGTAAAAAAAAAACATCAGTTAACCCAGAAACTTCTTAGATAAATATTTAGTTATGAATTTATGTTCACATTTAACAAGTAACATTAGAACCTTTGAACCTTTAATCTAGTGTTCAAAATTTATATTTACACAATAAAATTAGAGTAATTTAGGACATGAGCAAACCTCACTCTGCTACCATAAACATGAAGCTATAAAAATGTATAAAAACGTGAGGATGAAGAAAGGATCAAACATAGAAAGTGTTACATGTTAACTTACTGCAAAAGCTTTGTAAAGGTCTGCACCCGCTAGAAGTAGTTCAGCTTTGTTCTGCCATGTTCTGTGGAGATGCTTCACAATGGTAACATCTTATCTGGTCAAGGTTTGTGGGAAACCTGCACTGGATTGCACTCAGCTCTTTGGCGTTCCATCATTATTTGTTTACTCACCACTGAAACACAATTTTCATTAAGAATTAATGTAAGTTTATTATATTTGTAAACTAAATACCTTTAGTTGAAGTAATTTACTTATTCAACTTTCCAATAATAATGTCACAATAGGTTAAGGAGACAAGAACTATCATTCGGCTATGATGCATCCATTTTCCTAAAGGAAGACACTTTGCTCAAATTGTATATTTTTGTCCATATTTGCCGTGTTTAAATTCTGTACAACATCCATTCTCTATGTTTAATTAAATCTTTGTTATGTACATTTGGGGTACCATACCGTACCATGACACAGCTTTTATGATTAACAATGTACTTATCAGTCCATTTAATGTAATGATCTCATCCTGTTATCTAAAACCTCATGAAGTTTGGAATTGTGTGTGGAATGACTGACTAATTTCAATACTGTACCATAGTATTCAAACAAAAATAGATAAGTACAATAGATTATTGTCATTAGGCTCAATTTGTATCACTTTGAACACAGCAAACCTGCATTGTGTCACACATTTTATCTATTGAATATAAAACGATAGGGTAATAGTAAAACAAATTTTGCAATTGGTTTGTAGTATGGCCAATTTTATCCATCAAAATCCTAAAAACAACTGTTGTGAAGTATCTCAAGTTTTCAGTAAACTCTCCATTTATGTGTGTATATATATATATACATATATATGGAGAGTTTATATTAAAATATGTATATATTAAAATGCAAAAAATGACAAATTAAGTCTAGTGCTTGAGAATTTTATTTCAGTGTCTCTTCATATTGTCAGTTACTGAACTAAAAGCAGATGTATGAGTTCATTTAGAATTGCTCCAAACTAATGATAATAGTATTTAGATAAGTCATGTTAAGGCCATCATAAAAAACTGTTGATTAAGGTTTTGTGACCTTAACTTTTATCAGTGTATGTTTTTTATACTTTTTTGTTGACCGTTTATGCTTGTACTGAAACCAAGAGCTGGAATAAAGAATGAAAAAATTGACAAAATTGCAAACAATTTTTTCTAAGCTGTGAAATTTTGAACAAAATGGTTGTGCAACAGCAAACCAACAATTTTTAATTATGGCCTAATGCTGTTAAATTTACAGGAAGAAAGAACGAGGGGAGAGAATAACTTAACAAATATTTCAAAAACTCATGAACGTATGCAACAAGAACAGAAAAGTAAGTTTTTCTACATCTTTGCAGCTTATTTCGTTTTAGTCTGGGTTGATTGATTTTGTATTAAACAACAAACGATCTGAAAAAAATGCAGATTTCATCTTTTTTGGAAAGTTATTCAAGTTTCTGGTATTGGTTTTATAACCAAGTCTACTTAATTACATAACAAGAAGTTTCTTCAGTGCAACCTAATTTCAGTAAAGTCAACAAATTATGACTATAATATGTGCTAGGATAGGAATATATATATATATATACTATAATATCTTCCATACAATCCTGTTGTTCTAGTCTTCAGTGTACTTACGTCACTTTGTGTTTTTTAGTTACACCTTATTATAAGAATAAATTAAGAGGATTATACAATAATGCCATGCAGGATGCCGAAGGGGAAGCAGAGTAAGTATTAGTTAGCAATTTACTGTCAGTGTACAGCTAGTATATAGGTAGCGTTCAGTTAGTTTACTGTTTGTAAACAGTTTGTTTACTGTCAATATACAGTTAATATAGTTTGTGTACAGTCAGTATACAGTTAATATAGTTTGTGTACTGTCAGTATACAGTTAATATAATTTGTGTACAGTCAGTACACAGTTAATATAGTTTGTTTACTGTCAGTATACAGTTAATATAGTTTGTGTACAGTCAGTATACAGTTAATATGGTTTGTGTACAGTCAGTATACAGTGAATATAGTTTATGTACAGTCAGTACACAGTCAATATAATTTGTGTACAGTCAGTATACAGTTAATATAGTTTGTGTACAGTCAGTACACAGTTAATATAGTTTATGTACAGTCAGTATACAGTTAATATAGTTTGTGTACAGTCAGTATACAGTGAATATAGTTTATGTACAGTCAGTACACAGTCAATATAGTTTGTTTACTGTCAGTATACAGTTAATATAGTTTATGTACAGTCAGTATACAGTTAATATAGTTTGCGTACAGTCAGTATTCTGTTAATATTTGTTATTATGCACCTAGTAAACAGTCAGTATACAATAAGTGTAAGTTTACTGCCAATATTTAAGAAATACCTCTAGTGTAGTTACCATGAAAAGAACTAATTATATGATGTTTAATTCAGGTTACAATGCTTTAATGATAATATTTTGTAACAGAAACTTGGTTGTTTAAAGTATTGAGGTAACATTTGTTAAGTTAATTTGTTACTTTTCCTGCTTTTTTGTGTATATTTAAGATTGTTGCGGAAGGCTTTAGATAAAATAACAGAAATTAAAGCAATCAGAGAAAATCGACGATTTGGTAAGTGAAAGTTAGTGAAAGCCATATTGCTTGTAATGAGTAATGGCTTCTTTAGCCACAATGTTTTCCACTCTGTCAGAGAGAAATAATCCAATTTTCTGAAATAAATTAATGTTTTGTATATTAGCCTAGAATTGGGAAGAGTCCAAAATAGGCTTATGAAGCAAAGGGATAAGTCATGTAAAGCTCCTATTTTTTTTATAGTTGATTGTATGAAGCATATGTAAATTTAGATAATGTTAAAATGTTGTTTACAGATTCTGACAGACCTAAGCCTATAATGAGACGTGGTGTTCTGATGAGTATGTTACAACAGAATGCTGTTACTCTTCCATTGTGGGTCAGCAAACCTGGAGAGAAGTAATAACTTATTTATATATTCATTTATTTATATTTTACCCCATTCATATGCATTTTTACCCCACCCACTATACATTTATTTCTTTATTAATATATTTTTACCGCGCCTTAAACACGTTATATTTTCATTTATATGTATTTTAGAAGTTTTTATCGTTTTTTGGTGTTTTCACTAGACATTAAAAGTTAACGGTCAAAAATGACCTTTGGCTGATGAAAATTTTAAGAGTCAATAAAATTTTCTTCTACTTCTATTGTAAATTTGACCCTTTGTTACATATTCTCACAAGTCAAAAGCTTTATTTTACTCATTTCAAGAGTCAAAATGCGGTATTAAGGGTCATATAAAAGCCCTGGTTTTTCTTATTCTCTTGTTAGACCTCCACCATTATGTGGTGCTGTTGCTGCTGACAATAATTATGTCGCTAAACCTGGAGACAAGGTTGCTGCCCGAGTTAGATCTTCTGATGGTGAAGAAAACTGGATATTAGCTGAAGTTTCTACTTATAACACTAGTGCAAATAAATATGAAGTTGATGATATTGATGCTGAAGAGGGAAAAGAGTAAGTTTGGTCATTAACACTATATTGGTTATTAAAAACAAGAGCTCTGCAGAGTGGCACCATCATTCATCTGTTTTACATCATTCTATTTAATAAGCAGTTTTGACTATAGTAAATTGGGACCGAGAAAAATCCATGGTCCCAACCAGGAATCGAAACTGGGACCCCTAGCACTGTAGGCAGACACTCAACCACGTCGCTAAAGAGTTAACCCAACAGCAAGGCCTTTGAAAGTGACCCATATTCCTACAATCACTACACTCTTCCCCCTTTTACTTAATAGGGCTGGCTAGCTCTCCAGTAATGGCCTACATGAAAGTTTTTGTAAGACAATGACAATAACAACGCTGCAATCATAATAGCTGGACTTTTTCTTCAAAACAGACGAGCTAATAAAGCCATTTAATCAAGCTGTAGTATAATTTTTTAACTTAAGCTCTGTATATACATTCATAAAATATGTGAATTTCTTAAATTTTCTGGCATACATACGAATTGAAATGTTTTGTAAAACCTGTTCAAAAAGAAAATGTTAAAATATGTTTTCAAGTGGACTTTCCTTCATTCAGTGCGAGATTTGAATGTTAACTAAAAAGAAAACATAGAGGATATGTATATAGTTTTCCAGTGATACTTTTGGCTAGAAAATTGTTTAATCGACCAAGACTTTGGAGGGGCCTCCATGGCTGAGTGGTTATAGTCTCTGACTCAGCTTAGAGCTCAAGTCCCATCTGAAACCAAATTTCACATGTGAGGAAGCTGTCTGTCCAGCTAGCTAATGGAAGGTTGGTGGTTCTACCCAGGTGTATGCCTGGGGTCTACCTCCACAGTTAAAACTGGAAAAATTGCCAAATGGCCCTGGTTGTTTGTGTGACTCAAAAAAAAAATGCAAGACTTAAAACTTTAATATTATGTTCATGTGTGGGAATCTGAAGACACACAAAAATCTGAAGACAGCTGTTTGTTAGATATTGTATTATTGTTATTTTTCAGACGTCACACATTAAGTAAAAGGAAGATCGTACCACTGCCTATATGGAAAGCATCCCCAGAAACGGACCCTGAAGCTTTATTTCCCAAACATACTGTAAGAAAACAAAGATACCTTATACAGTAAAACCTCACATAGTGACTACCTCAATTATAAGACCACCTCTTGATAACAACCACCTGTTACTGGACAAGTTTTCAGTATTTCTATATTTAAACTTGATAATTAGACCATGTCTATATCAAGATCGATTTATTTGGTCCAAAAGGTAGCCTTTATATTGAGTTGTTACTGTATATCGTTAATGTTAATGTGTAGAATTACTTATCACATCTATTGACTGGTAAGCCCATCTGGCTGGGTTCTTTATTCTTTATGAGGAATCTAATCTGTCTTTATTGTAATTTAATAATTTAGCCATAAGGACCAACTTAGGGAGATTAAAAGAGGTCTTTATTAATTGGCTGAAATACTGGAAATAGGGTCTCTTTAGACCGAGGCTATTTCCACAGGTTGTGTTAAGCATATGTTTGCCTGTATATATGTTCATATTAGCATTTTTACACATGTTACAGTTGTAAACAACTCCTTGATCTTTACATGGATACTTTAATTGGCATTTTTTATCCACCGTTTATTTTTCATACTCCTGTAGCCCTAACATTGAGGGCTTACCTGCCTCAAGTTAACATGTACTGAGCACATTTTTCTCAAAGCCTCGTCTGATCTTTATTTAGCACATTCAATACCACCAAATGAAATCAAGCGAATTTGTTCAACTTGGATACAAATGTGTATATTTAATTCTATTACTAATCTTGTATTGCTTTCAGCTTGTTCTGGCTTTATATCCACAAACCACATGTTTCTACCGAGCACTAATCCATGAACCACCAAAAAAGGTAACAAAATTTTTTCTTTGATTTAACGTTTATTTTAGTTATTTATATTAACAAAAATCTCATTGTAGTAATGCACGTGATCTTGGCTATATTATTCACTTGTTTTTTTTATGAGGTTTAATGTCACAAAAACAGCCAGGGTGATTTTGTGACTTTTCAGTTTAAATTGCAGAAGAAGACCCCAGGTGTACACCTGGATGGAACCACCAACCCATAAACTGGCTGGAAAGCTTCCTCACTTGCAAAATTTGGTCTCAGGTTGGATTCAAACTCGCAACATTTAGGGGCAAGTGATTACTAATCAGAGGCCCTAACCACTCGACCACAGAGGCCCCATATTTTGTTATTGTAAGAACAGTTGTATGATTATTTGTCATTGGTAGCTTTGTGAAATCAAATATATTGTTGAAATTAAGTGTTGTGGAATCAATGTTTTGATAGGTAGAAGGAAATTTAATTTCTTGTAATGATGTTGTCTCTTGTTGCTAGGGTAACCTACATTATATTCTTGTTACTGTATGTTGTGGGGTAACCTGTGTTATATTTTTTGTTTCAGCCACAAGATGATTATTCGGTTTTGTTTGAAGATACTTCCTACCCTAATGGATACTCTCCACCTTTGATGGTGGCACAGAGATATGTTATAATGTGTAAAGAGGACAAGAAAAAATAGTCCCTCATGTGATTTTAGTTTTTTTTTGTACAAACCATTTGCAGTGGTACTAATACGCATGTGCTATGGTTTTTATGAAGAGCTTGGCTTTTTCAGACCTGGTTGTGATGTGCAGTTAGATTTTCGCTATCTGAATTCATTCCAATTTACACCTGTTGTCTAAAAGACATCTGACTTAGATTGTTCCAGTCAAGAATGAACATTTGATGTGAAAATTAGTCTCTTTTTGTGAGTAAATATCATAAGAATCAGATATTTTCTTTAATTTGTAAAAATATATCTGCTGTAATATTTACGGTTGTTTTAAGACCACAATTAAAAACAAGTTAAGGGAATTGTAAAACTTACTTGTTTCTGTCTTTGTCTTACTAGCAAAGTGTATTACAACCCAAATATTTTCATTGGCCTAAATTTAGACTTAACTTCATTTCCCAAAGAAGTATTTGCTTAACTTACCCAAATGTAGAAGCGAAAGATTAGTGGAAGTGAATGCCAGTTAGAATGACGAATGTGTTCAAAGAACACTAATATCATCTTTAGTTTTGTTTCGACATAAGGTCATTTGCACTGTTGTCAATATTTTTAGATAAGTACAAAACTGCTGCTTTTGTGTATTATGACTGATGAATAGAGATTAAAAATGATTTTTTTTTCAAAATGTTTTCTGCAATTTTGAGATTTTTTGTACATTTTTGTAGTATGAATATCATTGTAGGGCATGGCCTGTGGGAATATCAATAAAACATGAATTGTAATGAACAAATAAAAATATATTTCCACATTTTATCAGTTGATAGGATATGGACAAGAGCTCTGTTGCACAAGAATTAAAACACTATATTGTAGCACAAATGGTTTAATTAAACACAGCTAAATGACTGTCCATAGTTTATCAACATTTAACAATCTGTAAGTGGACCAACCCTGTATTAGTGAGTTGAGTCATAATCTACTTTTCTGAAGTTCTTAGAAAATTTGTCTGAAGTCTTGTCATACAGTTATTTTAATGACTCTGTTAATGTTGAAATAGTCTTCATAGTACATGTATATTCATAGTAAAAGTATGAGTGACTTTTATATGTGAATGTTACAATCTTTGTGCAATATAATTCATCCTTTTTTGTATCAATTTCATTTTCATTACGTTACCATGAATACACTCATACTTCTCTATTTATTTACTACAAAGAAGGGCATTCAGTGTTAAGACGAGGAACTGCAGGAATCTGAATCCAATGAGATCAGGTTCCAAGGTCATAAACTTTGAGATCAGTCTCACCACTGATCTCAAATATTGACTCAAATCTCAATTTTAGTATTAAAATTTATTGGTGGTAATGTAATTAGATTGATAAAGCAATATTCTGTACTTCGAGATCCATACAACAAAAGTGTGTCTTGACTTTATTCATATGATATTTAAAATGAGATTTGAGTATAATGACCGTTCTCAAGCTTCCGAATCTTGATCTGAGTATAATGTGCATCCATCTCACCATTTTTTCCAATTTATTTTATTGATTACTTGTATGATTGCTTTTTGCATTGTGTTCATAAAGCAATAAAATTGTCATACACTCAAATCTTGGTTCATTGTCATTTCAGCTGTATTTGTGTCACAAATACATGTATACTATACTGATGTTTCCCTTTAATCAATTTTGAGACTACTAGTGCCGTTATTGTTGTCTCCCTTTATTAATTCTGAGGCCACAACTAATTATGTTTATAGTCTCTCCTCTTTACTTAATACTGAGACCACTACTTATATTTGTAGTCTCCCTTTTGTTAATACTGAGACCACTACTTATCATATTTGTAGTCTCCCTTTTGTTAATACTGGGGTGTCTACTTATCATATTTGTAGTCTCCCTTTTGTTAATACTACTTATCATATTTGTAGTCTCCCTTTTGTTAATATTGGGGTGTCTACATATCATATTTGTAGTCTCCCTTTTGTTAATACTTCTACTTATCATATTTGTAGTCTCCCTTTTGTTAATACTGGGGCGTCTACTTATCATATTTGTAGTCTCCCTTTTGTTAATACTGGGGTGTCTACTTATCATATTTGTAGTCTCCCTTTTGTTAATACTGGGGCGTCTACTTATCATATTTGTAGTCTCCCTTTTGTTAATACTGGGGCGTCTACTTATCATATTTGTAGTCTCCCTTTTGTTAATACTGGACCACTACTTATCATATTTGTAGTCTCCCTTTTGTTAATACTGGGGCGTCTACTTATCATATTTGTAGTCTCCCTTTTGTTAATACTGGGGCGTCTACTTATCATATTTGTAGTCTCCCTTTTGTTAATACTGGGGCGTCTACTTATCATATTTGTAGTCTCCCTTTTGTTAATACTGGGGCGTCTACTTATCATATTTGTAGTCTCCCTTTTGTTAATACTGGGACGTCTACTTATCATATTTGTAGTCTCCCTTTTGTTAATTATTGGGGCGTCTACTTATCATATTTGTAGTCTCCCTTTTGTTAATACTGGGGTGTCTACTTATCATATTTGCCGAGCAATTTCAGGGGTGCAGGTTTTACAGATTAACCAGAATTTCTGTTTTTTTAGGGCTATGAGGATCATTTTTCCAAATAGTTTCAATTGGTTGAGACATTAGGGGTGTTGCATTCCCACTGCACGTAAACGGTAAAGTGTCATGGTGGAATTATCTATCATTTTAAGGGGACTAGAATGGATGAGAAACAACTCTTTTCGTGACATACCGCAAAGTGTTCTCGCATGAAGGCCCCGGCAATATTTTCAGGTTTTTAGAAATTTTCTTCTCACACCCATGCAATTTCAATTTACACAAATAAGTTAAACTGAAAAACTTAATTAACAGATGATGTAAACAGAATTGTATGGATTCAATCCAGATACCCCCTTGTGATGATAGAGATGTGATTCAAGCTGTTCCCTGATTCTATGTGATTACAATACCTTTTTCTTCTAATATAATTTGTGTAATTACAAAAAAAACAACAGAGATTGAGTTTTAACCTTTTGGTTTTTATTGAATTATTGTATGCACATAAAATGTTACATCCATGAAATTAGCATTTTGCATCAGAGTGGGTGGGGTAAATATTTACATACACCTCACAGTGGTTTTCTTCTGTAGATGTTCATGAATCATTGCCATGACAACTTGATTTTGCAAGATAATGATTATGGATGGTAGTTGATGATGATCTTTTAATTTAAATTTCATCTGTTTTTACATATATATTAGTGAAATATGACGAAGTCATTATGAATATCGCAGTAATGAAATAAAAAAAAGCAAAAAGGTGCTAAAAACAAAATATTTCTAAAATAGCATAGGATTACAGTGATAATATTGGACTGATGAAGGAGATAATTCATTATGCTGTGTTTTTTAGGACTCTAAAATGAAAGGTTTATGAAATATTTTTGCTTGTACTTGACAAAATTCTCAATGCTAAGCTTTGAACTTAATTATACCTTATAGAGCGGGTTGAAATTTTTTACAAATGTATCAAAAAAAAAAAGAAAATAGAAAAAATCCACAACCATAGTTTGTATGTTTTTTGTCCCAAATTCGAGTATACCTACACCAATGTATGTTTAATTGTCCCCCATAGAGGTTTTAATGTATGTTGTTGTCCCATAACTGATTGGCTGTCAGTGCTACATGAAATTATTTAAAACATATCTGCTATGAATGTATCGTTTATGTACATTGAAAATTAATAATAAGAAAATGTATTCATTAATTAATGATTAGTAAAAATTATATACAACATTGTTTGTCCCTCATAGAAGGCACGTTACATAAGATAATTAAACTCATAATGATTATTAAATGAAAGTAGAAGTTTTGAAATGGCTAAAAATATTGATTATTCAGTTACTGAAATTATACCCTTTCCCCCTAAAAAAGAAACACCTTGAAAATTAGTCGATCTCATAGATTGTGAATTATTGTACATGCATAGATCCTGCATACATACAATGTACATGTATTTATCACTTTTTAGAAAACTATCACAAAAATGTTGTAGAAATATGTTTGTGTTCCTATACTTATAATATATATTATAATGTTCTTATATTAAAATGGCAACAATTTAGATTTCAGACAGTTTGTGTTTATATTGTTCATCTGATGTAAAATATGGGATTATAGTACAATGTACATATTTCTCCCTCTGAACGATTGACAAAACATATTAAAAAGTGGAAACAACAACATTGATGTACATGTACAATGTATTGTAAATCAGAATTGAAAGCGATATATCATATTTTTTTTACAATTTATGTCCTGGGCTAGCTATAATCTCCAATCCTGCACATCACACGTGTTGCCCTTCTTTTAGTCACATGACCGTCACATGACAAATGTGCCAAACATGTCACAGTTGCATTTGTCTATCGGAATTTATGTGCCAGGCAGTCACATCATTACTGCTTCTGAAATATAAACAAATTGCTTACTGCTTCTGACATATAAACAAATTCTTACCGCTTGAAAAAATAAACAAATGGTTGCACAATATGATCAAATCACCAAAAACCGGCGGACCAATACTGTGATGATATTCAACGCTTTACTCACTTAAATACGCTGAAAAAACAAGTACGTGCTACCGAGAATACGACCATCCAAAAAGTTTTGAAAATTCTGTAAATACGACGTTAACCCATCATTTATTTGTGTAGTCTTCAGCATCATTACATTTTCAGGGAATTTGGATTTAAACCTAATTAAAAACGCCAATTAAAACTACGAGCTCGGGAATATTTGAAAGCAAAACGATAAACTCATAGATTAGAATACACATCACTAACTATCAAACCATAATGATCCGCGTAAAAGAAATAATATATCGATGCATTAATGCAATATATATGTATGAGTACTTCTACTGAATATTTATGAATGTTGCTCACCTCAAATATTTTTATGACTGAATAAAAAAAGCAAGTCAAATTAAACAACAAAACGACTTACCACAAATATCTATTTTCTCCGTTCAAAGATACACCATCTACAGCAGTTTCGAAGGAGACCGTACTCTCCGCTTTACGTAATTTGTGTTCCAAAACTGTATCCGTGGATACTATGGATGACCCGTCATCGTCTGTCTCATTTTCCGTAAGACCGGTCATTACTGTTGCTGTCTGATTGTCACGTGGTGGAAGACTTGGCGGGACTTCATACGACATGGATTTCATATTTTTGGTGTATATTGAAGGTGTCTTTTCGTTAATCTCGCCTTGTTTTTTATCAGACGGTACAGCTTTCCTCCTTCTGAAACTGGTAAGTTCTCGCGCGCTATGTCGTATGTTTGTTGTGTATACAACATCATTAAACCCAGCAAAGTCGATTTCCCATCGGCCATTTCCGGAATCGAATTCTTCTATACGATCAAAGCGATGTCCCCAAAGGAACTCACGTGGTGTGTACGAAGTTCTAACCTGGCAAAACTCTCCAGTTGTTTCAATTGTGCCTTCAATAAAGACAATCAATTCATACTTTTCGTTTGTCAAATCAGCAGGTTTGATGTCATAAAATGGACTGTCTTCCGTGATTTTATGCGTCAAGATCATGGGCCACATAAGAACTATCGTATCATCCATGTCGTCAGCTGTAAACGTGACTTTCTTCATGTACAGCGGGTAATTCACTCCCTCCTCGGTCACGTGACGTCTGATAAGCACACCGTGAACTTGGGCCGCTAAAAGATGACTTTTTCGTATATCACCAACGCGCAGTTGAATGGCCAATTCACCGTCATGGTGTGTGATGCAAGCATTCTTGCTAAACAAAATCGTCTTTTGGCGTCTTTTTGGTTGTGCAAACTTGACAAACATGAAACCTAGCAAAAGATTATCAAGAAGAATACCGACTGTTATTTGCAAATAGACCATAAATAATGTTCCATCACAGTCAGTATTTGGGTAAGCCACACCATAACCTATTGTCGTCTGCGTCTCGATGGAGAAAAGCAAACAGCGCGGAAAACTGTACACGTGGCTGACACATGGTTCCCACAATGGATCGTTGACGTGCTCGAAGTCACCGTGGTTGTAAGCGATGATCCACCACATAACGCCGAAGAAGAGGAAGGTGAGAAGATAGAAATTGAAGAACAAGGCGAAAGCGTACCGCCATTTTAGGTCAATCATACTGATGTAGAGGTCGTGAAGATATTTCTGCCGATAACCGTTAAGTCCAGAATAGCTGTAAATAAATGAATTATCATAATGAAGTATTCATTGAGATTTACGAAAATGTAAGTAAAATTCAGGAACTGTGCGCACCTTTAAGTTTTGATATTCTTACGTCAAATGGCTGAAGGTTAAAATTTTATTACATTGTGTATTAATTATTCGTACGAATGACTTTCCCAAGAATAATTTTACAATGCCTGAATCTGTCAGAAATTTGTATTGCACTACAATTAATTTACAGCTTCAAAATATGCTCGGGAACTGATGAGAATTCAACATAGACTATAATGTTCAAATGCACAGAATTGCAATGACTGATTACCGCATGAATTGGAGTTACTGTAAAGATAAATAAAAGAACTTATATTTCAAGCAAAAATTTTTCATGGAAAAAACACATGCATTTATATTTTCTTACCGCACTCGGTATTTTCCGTTTTTCTTCATAATAGCCTGTCTTTTGCTTTCTAATTCTTTTTCGTCCAGCTTGAATTTTCTCCTAAAATGTAAGCAGTTAAATTTAACTGATTATGCGTACATGTATTGTACAGTAAGACCACTAATGGTGACCACTTCAATAGTACGACCTCCTTATTTTCGGACCGGCTTTTATTAACTCTCAATAACATTCAGCTAGATATTGAGACAACCTCATTATTACGACGGTGGTCTCAATATTAAGGTTTTGCTGTACTTTCAAGACCTTCATTCAGACGTGTGTCATTTTTTCATTGTATTAGATATATCCTAAAAGATGCAGTAATCCTGATATAAAAGATACATATAAGATACATATAGCGACACCTTTTATTCTGAAACTTGTAATGAATTAATTTCTAATCTTTAGGAAGAAATGAAGACATTGCCCATCATTTTAAACCTAGATTTCATCGGGCAAATAAAGATTAGAGAGGTTTTCGTCTACTGGCTTATGTTTTAAACAGTTTGAAAAGCAATATACAGTTTCAACTTGCGTACAATTTCAATAAGCGGTAATTAGTTTCAATGACAAAAATATTTTTAAAGAATAGAAAATATTAAGATTTACCTGAAGTAACTGACAAATGGAATCTTGTTCCATCTTGATTTAGTCGGAGCATGGTGATCATCGTATAGATAAATGGTGCCCACTTCCGGTACGTCCTTTGTGCTAGGCATTGTTAGGTTCTGGCGACAAACTTACTACCTCGTCGTAATTACTATAAAACTTCCAAAATCTATTAACGGCGGTACACACGTGTGTTTTAAAATGTCCGAACTTCAAACAAATCTAACTGAAAATCTGAATGTATATTATGATACAATCAAAGTTTGTTTGATTTCTCTCGAACTTTTCTAGCTGTTCTGTCCGTCCTGTGTTGGGAGGAACATGTTCAAAATTAAAATTAAATTCAAATTAATCAAAAGGTCATATATACTAGTCACGTGACGCGATGACGTACGATTTGGCAATTGTGGCACCCTTCGACAGGAGAAAGGACTTCGCCTGGGGATCATTGTTAACAGTTTTCATTGTCAAATCTATCACTTTCTGAAAATCAACGTTCATTGTATAATTGTTATAGTGTATTGAGGTGTCAGAATGCTCATTAATTATAATAGTACGTAAGCTATCGTTTGCTTCGTTGTCACATTTGACAGACGACATGTAAAAATGACATACGACAAATGAACAAATCAAATCGGATTCTCAACAATACCTCCTTCAGCTGAAAATCGATCGATTTCAATATAAGAATAGATTATAGTTACGTATAAGCTGAATTAATGGTGTTTTTATATCGACTAATGGTGTTTATGGTGTCTCAGTGTCTGTTGTTGATTATACTCGTTGGTCAATTTCGATAAAAAAGAAACATAAATTACTTCCTTTCTGCCTTAAAACAACTACACGACAACATATCTATATCCTTCGTCACGCAATTATTTGATGTTTAACAACAAAGTATACAAAAGAGCTTTTAACTCCAAAAAGACAATTCCTACTGTTACGCTAA
This sequence comes from Lutraria rhynchaena, assembly GCA_008271625.1. Taxonomy (NCBI): domain Eukaryota; kingdom Metazoa; phylum Mollusca; class Bivalvia; order Venerida; family Mactridae; genus Lutraria; species Lutraria rhynchaena. The sequence goes on from VIBL01000049.1 coordinate 474,221, forward strand.
ACGTGTTTAGAAGTTATTTAACACGGGCAAGCTTGTTTAGACGGTGACTTTACTTTCTCGTTCATTGAAATAAAATCATAAATGAGATGCATAACACAATACTACAACGTATATGAATTTGTACACAAGAAAAAAACAAAGGTACTTGTGTCGGTTATAATATTACCGCACAATATTCACTAACCATTATCCACTAAATGGAAAATTAATACCAAATAACATGCTATATCCAAATTTGTTTATCATTCATTTTACTAAACACTAAATAGCGACCATCTCAATATTACGACCACCTTGTTACACGCTTATTTTCGGACCGGCTTTCAATAATCCCCCTATGTTCACATTTAAATAAATATTTGTTAGTTGCAATCGTGCCAGTAAAAATCACATGTGTACGGAACATTCCCTAATGTTGTATGAATTGTTGATGTCGCTTCCAGTTTATTTAAGGTTTGATTCCATTTCGATTTTGATTGAATGCCATTTTTTTTTAATTCGGGTGAATTTAATGATATTCACCAAGTTCGTAGCCGTAGAAGAGTTGCGGCTTGGGAATACCGTTGCTTTGTCGGGTTCGGTGTACTGACGGCAGCAGGGCATGCTTCGTAGATAAGCTAACCAATGCAATGCAATGTTCGTTGTGTGCATAACCACCCCCATTAGCTAGTTTTTCTCATAGTGATTTTTCAGCTCAACGACCTTGACACTGTAATTTTAAATTTTCCCTCAGATCATCTTGACAGAAATCATTTTGTTTTAATAGATACGTCTTCATGAAGATTTCTCTTTCTAATACAAAATGTACAATTCATACATTTTTTGTATTACATTGACCCTTATATTTGCAGGTAAGTGTATTTTTGTTAATCGTCTACTCTCAGTTTGTAGCTATGTAACTTACTCTTTTGGCGCCCAGGAGACAGTTTCACAGACGGTTTAAGTCACTATCAAATCGTAACTCATAACTCGCGATATCATAGCTACGATAGTGCGTTTTTCGAACGTTATCTTAACTATGATTATGGTTGTATTTGTCATAACTATATGAGAGGGTCAGTGCTCTCTTCATTTCACAAAGGTATCGTGTCAGGCCGTAGCAATAAGAATTATTGTTAAAGTTAATCATTTCCTCAAATGTACATATTTTACAAAATGTCACACAAAAGGATTTTAAATGTTTTGTACTAATTAGTGAAGTTAATTACACGAAAAAGTACAATTATACAATTATACGCTATCGAAGAACTGTGACAATTTATGAATGTATAGTAATGCGTCTATAAATTGGCAATAAATTTAGATAAAACACCGAATGGTTCGTTTCCTTATAGCTATATCTATAATAAATTAATAGTGCAATTAATTATAATCATGATAATGCAGTATTTGATGCGTATGAAGTACCAAGAGGTAGCATTTGTTTTATTGAGGACGTATAATACATTATATTTACGTTTCATAGTTGTGTTAATGATGGTTGTCGGCAAAAAATCCTGGAAATACTTTTCTTAAATTTGGTAAAGACACAAATACGCCTAACCGTCCAGGTACACAGCCATCTTTAGTGTCTTTTTTATCTTTTATTTACTTCATTTTTTTCTTGGGTTTAACGTCGCATCAGCAGCCAAGATCAATAAGCGACTTTTCAGTTTTAACGGAAGGGGAAGAACCCTGGCGCGGACCTGGGTAAACTAACGATTTTCAATAAGGTAACTAGACAGACAGCTTCCTCATATGTGAAACTGTCTGGCATCGGGTAGGATTCGAACGGCGGTGATGAGTTAGTGATTACTAGTACTCGTATGAAACCATGACCACTGGACCACGGGGACCCCTTAGAGTTAACTTTGTATTCGCCATGATGCAATTATTTCAACTACATATTACCTCTTTATTTCGCAGTAAGTGTTTCAATGTAACCAATGTATGCACTAGATATTTTGTGTCCGAATGTTAGCATGCTGATAAATATTCGGAGCTTCCAGATTGTAACAAATTATTTGCAAGCTGATGGAATCGTAAACGAAAATTATATTGCAAATCTCAAAAATTGCTTTCAAGAAAAGTCAAAATGAAGGAATTTTCTCTGAAAAAATCATCGGTCGGCATAAAAATTATCCCCTGCACATTAAGAACGTGTAAGTGTATCGTATGTAGATGGTCATATCAGGTCTTCACCTTTTATGTTAATTTTATAATAATTTATGCGACATATAAGGTGATATGATAACTGCGAATGTTTTATATAAAACTAATATACATGTATAATAGCCATTCCGATGTAGAAACATTTGCATTTTAACAAAAGTCTTGTAGACTTGTTTTTATTCTTATTTGTATGTATATGAAATTGTTGCAATCTTATTCAAAGGGACTCGACTACAGAGTCACATCAGAAAATTACATAAAGGTAAACTAGCAAGAAGGCACTGAAAGGGTTTAGTAATGGACAAAAAAGTTTATTTTATCAAGAATTGGTGTATTGTGGTTATGGAAATACACCGAGTCGAATTTCCAAACGCCCACCTTGTATTTTACAGCACCGGCGGAATCATTGAACACACCTGATTGATTACCAAATTATCGCTTTTCAGTAATACGAACTTTATAAATATATGTAAGAGTTGAAATCATTACTTAACCAGTCTTTGTGAAACACGACAAACAAACAAAAATAACAACAGACGAGAACAAAAACACACACAGCAAGGAACTCATTTAAAAGACAGGCGGAAATTATTCAGTGACAAATTATTCGTTTTTTATATAACACAGGGAATGTCTCATTTTATTTGTGGTGCGGGAACGGCATTAGCCATTTGAGATTCTGAGTTATTGAATAAATACAAAACGGAAAAATGTTCATATCACAGAAAGAAAGTATAGACTATTGACAATATTCATAATTGGTAGACCCTATATTTGTTCGGTACTTTTTCGACACAATTTCATTATTTAGAGAGAAACAACGACTAATATAGGTCTAAATGGAATACGTTACCTACATAAGTTATTCGTATTATCGCAATTCTATAATTGTATGTTTTAACAAATTATCTTAATTACAACATTGAAAAATGATAATAATATATCGCGAACGTACGTCAATAAATCACGAACTGTCGCCGAGAGCAAAGAAATTACCAATCTTCATAATCGCTCAATTTACAAACAATTTAGACACATTACGCTCGACACCTTATTGTCAGTCAAGTATCGACAACAGTTTTCACAGTCATTGCTCCTAGGGAACATTCCTCAAGTCGTGTCTAGCATTCCTGTAGGCAACGATGATGAAGCGGTTTCATCTGACAACAACAAACTCGACCACCAATTGTACCTTGTACCCGGCGTCGCTTGTCAAACTGTCGTCTGCCAATTTGAAATGGTGCCACTTGTCGGACACTTTCTTAATTTTTGAGGTTATTTCTTTAACAATTTCGGAAATTTCTTTTTAGTAAGTTACTAATAGGTCCAATGCTATTTTATATACAGATAAATGATCATACAATTTTGATACATGTAATTCTTGTCTTACATTACATCATATTATTAATGATACACTTTACACTTTGTCTCATTTTTAGATATAAAATAATATTTATTGGCATAACCAGTATAGAATGAATTTCGGTCCACATAAGTTCACATAAAATTCTCGATCTAAAGGCAGTCCAGTATACTAGTAACTATATCATTATGTTGCGGAAACCAAATTCAATGAAGACTTCAGATGGTCGCTTAAAACGAAACGAAATATAGCTAAATTCAGTGTTAATTATAGTATCATATTGTGATGAAAGCATTACTAACGTTTTAGCTTTTCCCTATACCTAATATGACGATAAAGTAAAAGTTTTGTTTTAAAATGAGCAAGGCATTAAATTATTAATGCATGTCGATTTTTCTAATGATTTCTATCAGATTAATAGACTTATTGAGTTTCTGGGACCTGTCACATGGACATACCATGCTTGCAACAGAAAGTATGTTGTTCTAGCAATAGTTAATAGAGTACATGTCTGATATTAAGTAAATATAGATATTGTCCCTATGATATTGTATGCAAAATTGACTTCTAAGCAACTTGATTGGTACTAGCATTTAATGATTCGGACGTGGTTTGAGCAACCATAAACATTTTACGATAACTTGTCAAATTAGTAATTGCTGAATTATTGTTTCACGTCTATTTAGGGAACTTTTTCTATATTGGGAAAAATGGTTTTTTTAGATGGAAATGTGTTTGTTCAAAATGCGTGTGGACTCTGAATTATCGGTGGGAATGTCACTCAAAGGTGCGAATTTTAAAAACAGATCTTAGAAACAGTCGTAAATGTTTCGGAAGGTTTAAGTGCGTAATTTCTGTAAGTGAAGGAGAAATGTGTGGTATTTAGGCTTGCATTGCGAGATCAAAGAGAAGATTCAAGCATTAAAACAACGAAGTGATAAAATGTTTTGTTTGATTTAAATCGCCACTACGTGCTTAATGTGTGAGTCAGAATTTCAGTTAATTACGAATGGCTCAGGACCCAAGTGCGAGACAATATTTGTGGTAAACGCGACTCTATTTTATGAGCCATAGCAAGATACCGTCTAATTGTTATAGATTTAGTCACCACAATATGAAAATGTGTAAAATGACAATGGTGGTCGAAACACAGAATTCAGAATGAATAAACTCAGCCAAATGGAAGTTAGACAAAAATCTTATAGAAATTTAAGTCCCCAAATTGACAAGTTGTAAGGCAAGTTTATACATGCAGTTATTATTTACACTATATCTTTAAACAGAACTGGTTCATATTTGTACCAATTGCTGAAACGATTATCTTTACATATTTAATTTGAATTATTTACGTCGACAAAACGTTTTACGTGCGTCTGTCTTGTCCTTCTTTTTACTTGAGATATCTTCAACCCAGTTTATATTTTGTTTTAGATACGCCAGTCCACTTACACCGCTATATAGTTATGCCTTCTGTGCACCGATTTTTTTCTAATACTGATCTTTCAACGTGAACATCTGCGGTTATGACTGTATTTTCTGTTTGCAATTTTGAAGTCATTCATTTCATCATATGCTCAGTGTATCTATTATATTCTTACAAGTCACATTCTAACCATTGGTCTAAAAAGAGTTACCTTTGTAAAGCATTTTAACTAAACAAGTTGTGTTCAATTTGTTCTGTTATTAAATAAATTCCGCTAGAGTTCATTCTATTATCATAAGAAGTATTTCTCGGAATTAAGGACACAAAAATTCAACCAATCATTCATTGAATGCTCCTTGACGCTGTCAGTTCGAGCAAAGAAATTGTGTTAAGTTCTTCTATCATCGGACTAGGGGCTAGTATTATTTTTTGTGATTAAATATTAAAAAACGAAACTCTTAAATAATAAAATACAATAAATTACATTTTTTTAAAAGAAATCATAAACAACAGTTTAAAGATTTACAACCGGCCTGTCCTAGAATTATACAGTCGATTTTAAATAAATATATTTAATTTCGGGGCTGATTTTGTTTAACTCCCAAATGATTCTACGTTTTCTTTATGGCAGTAAAAAACGGGTATTTTTCCAACTATCACTTATGTTATAGCTATCCAGTGTATTTGTTTATTTACCAAAAAACATCTATCATGCCTTCCAATCTTGTTGTGACATATGTAAGTGTCAATATATAAACAAATTTATTTTTTTTAATTGTCCTAAGGGCTTTTTACATTCAAATTTACTGCTGAGTCTTGTAAATCGTCCAAAACATTAAGCGTGTCTCCTATCGCCGCTAAGCATAGTTTTGTGACTTCTTGTGTGATTGATAACTATGGCTGACTATGACAATTTCATCATTTCAACCATTTTATATGGTGACAATTATAAACATTGCCAGTGATTGATTCACGTATTGTTTTATCCGTAGGAAAACAATTGACAGGAGAATTGTGAATTCGAATTACATCAAACATGTCAATATATCAAAGATGCAAGATTAATGAACATTAAACACTGGGTCTATTTATAAACAAGCCTATTTTAACTCCAAGACATTGAGCAATTCAGTTATTCAAACTTGTATACAGAACTAGCAAGTTGTGAGCAAATAATTTAGAAAATCTTATGATTCAGTGATAGACAATAATTTAGCTAATTATTAAGTATTATAACTTTGTATACATCATGGCATTTAATAACTGAATTATACAAACATTGAAGTTGACAATACTTAGTAGTGGTTTTGATAACAGAATTAACTTGTAGTTAAAATTATTACGACAAAAGTATTATCTGAAAAATGAAAGACCAGGACTCATTCCAGATGGTAGAATTTCCACAATTGTCGGGAGACAAACCTCACCGAGGATATCAGATGGGACGACCAGCATTAGTCAGAAAAGGTGGACAGTACAGGATCTCTTACAAAGGTAAGATTATTTCATTTCATTTTCATATTTGACCAAATGTGTTACTTGTTTACTTACATTTGAATTGCTTCAATATTGCTTACTATCAAATATGGTCACATTTGAAATGCAATCCGACCACGAGAAGATACGTTTTCACTGCATCTTGTACACTTTGTTTTGTCCCAACCTTTTTTATTTCCAAGCAACATAACTAAAGACAAAGAACATACTGAAAGTGACACTAAGTGTTGTTAATCGAGCAAAATTGGTAATTTTTGACATTTTTTTGTTTACTTGAAAATCGCAAAATTCTACAACTATGCCTCTATCTGTTTCGGAGATCTACGGAATATGTTGATATTGTATCACTCGTTGAATATTTTTTCGTTCAAATAATCATGTTTATTTGATATGTTTCTGTTTATTACAAAATGGTTGTCTTCTTCACCACCACAAATTAAGTAGGATGAAATTTCATCACACATACATAACGAATAATTGACAAAAAAATAAAGTCATATGTTTAGATAGTTTTGCTTAATAGAATAAACAACTAAATGTAGATGGGGAAACTACTTCTTCAAATATTTGGAGTATGCAACATTCTTTTATTATATGTGCCATTTCTTACTTCCTACTGTAATTGATACTATTTCTAGTTATAGTTTGTAATAATTAAGCTAAGCTGGTATTCATTGAACGTTTTAAGCTTTTAAGATAATGTACTAAGCTTAATTGTTAATTACAAATGATACAGGAACTAACCAAACAAAATATATATAACTAGCTTTTTATAACTTTCAGGTATGGGACAAAGAAGTAAAAGGTTCATTCAAGATATTTACCAAAGTTTAATTGACATGAAATGGAGATATGTTCTATTCGTGTACTGTGTCGTGTTTATGATTGTGTACCTCCTGTTTGCCATTTTATGGTACGTCATGGCATATACCAACGGTGACATCAAAAACTATGGAGACCCTAAATGGGTCCCGTGTATTCACAACATGAGAAACTTTGCAGACGCTCTCTTGTTTTCTATTGAGACCCAAACAACAATTGGTTTTGGTACAACGTGGCCGGACGCCAATTGCATGGCAACAATACCCCTTGTGTACATGCAAGTGACGGTTGGCTTTCTCTTGGAAACAGTATTGGTAGGGTTTATGTTGGTGAAAATTGCGCGCCCAAAGAATAGGCGAAAGACATTAGTGTATAGCAGCGTGGCAACCGTTGCTAAAGAAGGTGGAGAACTCGTTCTTCAAGTGAGACTTGGTGACTTACGGAAATCCCATCTTGTTGATACAAAAGCGTATGGTATATTTATAAAAGACAAAGTGTCAGCTGAAGGGGTACACTATCCCCTTTATCAACACCATATGGAATTCCAAGCTAACGGAATGGACGATAGAGTGTTCCTCATCTGGCCCCTGGTGTTGACCCACAGAATTAACGAGGACAGCCCATTGTTCAACATGAAGCCAGAAGATATTCTCCATGCTAATAATTTCGAAATCGTTGTAATCTTAGAAGGTACTATTGAGGCTACGGGAGAGATTTGTCAGGCAAGAACCTCATACACATCAGCTGACATTTTATGGGGGTACAGATTTGAAAATATTGTGGAGTTTGATCACGAACACGGAAAATGGCGCGCCAATTTCAAACTGTTTGATGACGTGGTTCCAAGCGCCACGCCAAAATGTAGTGCCAAACAATTCCAGTATCTTACCAAAGATGGGAATGGTACAAACGAATCTGACAAAAGCAAGACACTTAACAGAAAGTCAACATACCTCAAAGATGATGCTGATGATGTTGAAACAAGCAGTCTGGTAAAGAATCTTAAAGAAAGTCTTGCGGAAAACCGGTTTTAAAGTGGTACGTACAATTTTAGTTCAAAATTATATTTACAATACATTGTAGTATGTCTATCTCTAATTTATTTTGTTATTTGGAAGCTTAAGATATTAAAGAAGCATTCGTTGAATACTGCTTACATTGGAAACTGATGATTTTTAATGTCGAACATAATAGTTATAATGGAAATGTATAATCTTATCTAAAGATAAATCATTAAATGATAAAATATTACATCAGCTCTTGAAGTTCTTTGATCGACCCATAATTTATTATGATTAAATGATATACATGAACTTCTCAAAATTGTATTATACCAATAGTTTATCGTCTTCATAAATTCTCAAGTTAATACCATATCATGGTAAGAATTAAATGTTGCAAAATGAAATTTAAACATCGAAATATTATTTAATTACTGTGTTAAAATCCGTATACTAAATCCGTAAAGGATCCAATGTCCAATTTATAAATTAACATAATCACAATCAATAATTTCATTCAGTGTTCTTTTCTGTGATTGAAAAAGTACGCAAACCAATCTACTCATAGCATTACATTTTAATTTTCAGTTCAGTAAAAAATTATCTTTCTTACTTTAAAATTTGTAACTATTTATTGAAAAGCGGAAAATTCATCGGCCATTCTACAGATTAAAATAAAAACACTTTTATTGCTAATTTTATAATTTGTTCATAAACATAATGATTGATATTTTTTATATGAGTACGCTGACATGAGACAAAACGTGTCAAAATATTACATTGCTCAAACGATAGAAACTTTTATAAGATTACACAAAAAGACATCACAATCGCTCAGGAATGTGATTTTCACGCCACTGTTAAGGGGTTCAAAGCCTCCGAGTATCGTAAAAATGTTAGCGTTCTATCATTAACTGGTCATATTTATTACCCAGCCCATCATTCTTATTATGTAATCCAGTGACTATATACGGACAGACATTTAGTGTTTTACTTATTATCAGTGTTTCACGGTGTCGGAATATACTTTGAGCTTAATACGTTATTATAATACAACTGAGTGGTATTGTGGGTGAGATTTTTGTTTTTCTGTTCCTGCCTAAAATGCGTTGATGAATGATAAAAAAATGATTAAAACATAAAATGAAAAAATGTTGTACGTATTTCTTGGCGGCAATTCTGTTAAGAAACACTATTTTAATACAATAAAATGATGGCTGTATTTTATTTCGAAACCGGACGCCGATTTCATGTTTTACACTTTTTTTATTTTGATCTATTGTCGCGCAATATTTAATAAAAAATATTTAATTGTATTTTTTGTGTGTATGTGTGTGCAAACAGGATATTCTAGAATTTTGTTGTATCCAAAAACGGCGCTAAATTGTTGACTTATAAAACGCATATCTGGGGACTACTTTTAATTTATTGATTTATTTGAAGTTGCTAATCATCTTAACAATTTGTAAACAACTTCTACGCCTTGAAAATAAGTTTTGTAAGATTGTCAAGAATGCAAAATGTTAACGTAATAACATTAATTCTACACAAAATACGATAAAATATTTGAAAATAAATCATCCGCTTTTAAAACTATGTGCTCAAAACAATTACACGGGCATGTACTTTGATGAACGTTGTCTGTTTCTGTTTCAAAAAGGCGGGAAAATTATATACTAAATGCATTACTTACCGGTTGAACGTTATAGCGAACTTGTTGATCCATCATTTGACAAATAAAGTAGTAATTGTATTGTAGTGACTTGTGCTGCAAGAATAAACATAAAGAGTTTGTCACCATTTGTAGGATAGTTAGATGTAATTTGTTTTCACAATGGGACATGTACTCAGCAATGAGTCATACTGTTTGCCATAGAACGAGCGCTCGGACATAGTCGCAAAGACACGCCTACTGGAAAGAAAACTGAACTAAAGGCTCGGAAAAATGACCGGTAGTAAGCACTATTTGGTGTTTCGTCAATAGTGTCTGGTAGAAGGATACCTCTGGGTTGGTAAATTTCATGTAAGAGATGTAAATAGAAGGCGAGGTCCGCTTGAAGATAGACTGAACTGTCGTGCTAGTAGGAGCGATCGATTGTGCTGAAATAGGGATTGGTATAGGAGCGAGGCCATGACAAGAAGGAATATAGTCGGATAAGCTTTGGTTGTCGATTCTCAATGAGTAAATCCCGCATTGTGTCCGTTTCTGCAATTGTAGAGAGAACAGAATTGTAGAAAACGACACAATATAGGTTTTTACTTACATCAGCAGACCGGAAGCGTATTTATTGATGGACCTGCCAGTGGAAGACGCATTTGAAGAGGGAATAGTATCTGTTTGAAATGGTGCTGCCTATGACGTCATTATTTGACACAGACCCAGAGATTTAAGTGGGGCTAAACCAAAAATCATCTTTCAAAAGGATAACTACCAAAATGAATGAAATCAAATTAACTATTTGATGATTTTAGTACGAAACTATGAGGCAGACAGACCTAAGGCATTAAAACTGAATTTATAATTATGGCAATGTCTTAATTGATTCAAGTTTCTAAACACCTATAAACTGAAATAATATTGTTTGCTAAACGATGCAATCTGCCGTCAGAAATTATAAATAAGATCAGATTTACTCATTTATATTGGTAGACATTTTATAGTTTGACCAAAGCAATTGAAAACGGCATAAAATATTCACATTTTCCCGAATTACTAAAAAATGAAATACAACGGAATTGAAAGAAAATATATAACAAATGTACAACAAAATGCCTTTACTCCAGACTTTATTTTTACTGATAACAATGGAAATTAGAATTCGTACAATGATCGATGATCCATTGACAAAAAACGTTGTGAAAACACCTGCCATTTTACGATTTAAATTAAACAAAATGTCTGCTCGTAAAACAGTCGATGACAAATTGGACAATAAATAACAGTATATAACAGCGTGTGTATAATGTTAAACAGTAACATCCACTAGATTAACAATTGTAAACAAACAATAACAAAAAAATGTATCAGAAATGCACAGATTTAGCCTAAACATCCCATTTGTAACATTTAATAAGATGTAATCAGTCCTAGATATCAAACAATGTGAATTGGATACTCGCGTCCCACCTGGAAAGAAATTAATTACTTGTTTATATAAGTGTTCATTTATTTCTTCTCTAAAATAAAAACGATCTTTTATAATTGTAAATATTTTATTTATACTTTCAGAATCTTCCAAGAGCAGACACAATGATAAAGCCAGCCTAGGCCGAAGAACGCGCAGACTCTACGAGCATAAACATATTTGTAATAAAAATATTATTCATTTTTCTCTTCTTGATTGATCTTCATATAATTTGTTGCAATATTTTTTTGTCTTTAAAGCGAAATAAATATAAAAAATATGCAGCGTGTTTAACTGTCAATTTTTTTCACAGTCGAAATGAATTCACATATATATATATCAACCACAATGAAAGATAAAGTATAGGACTATAATGATTATAAGGTAGTGCTTGAACAAATACTTGTATTTACAAATAATCCAAAAATATTCAAGTTTTAGCGAATTATTCTATATAATCCTAGCACTTCAATGAATAATTTATCAAAATAATTATCCTCACATTCTGGCCCCTGACGTACAGAAATTTACAGAAATGTACAGTAAAACCTCAAATAGCGACCACTTCAATATATAACTGCCTTGTTATAATGGCCACTTAATTTCGGACTGGCTTCCAATAACTCCCCTATAATTCAACTTGATAATGCGACCACCTCATTATTACGACCGATCTTTCTGTTTTACTGTATATTTGTATGCTTTGATGTTGTGTTTGCATAAGATTCATCAGTTCCAAGTTTCAGGGCTAATTCTGTTGCATGATTCACAAAAGGTATTTTAATTACCAAGATATTTTACCAAAGAAGCCAGCTATATTTTGGAAACCACCATGTTCAATAGAATGGATAAAATACATTCAAAATCCGTAATAGAAATACAATTTGATACTAACCTGTGTCAAACTGAAATTGTCTGAGAAAAAAACTTCGAACATGTTCTACTAGATATTCTTAATTCTTTCACAATTCACGGACCGTCACGGTTAGTTTCTTCATCGTTTCTGAACTTTTATTCGCCAATACAAACATTAGGTTTGTCTCCCCTGGTAACATCTGACGGACGGACAAACAAGTGATATGTCCCCTACTGGTGTCATAAGTACCCACGACTCTGGAAAAATATCCGATTAAACAAGTTTTCTTTACGAAGTCAATGTATCCACATCGAGCATCCACATTTCATCATTAAACGTATGAAATAAAAGGTTTATTTTATTCGTGTAAAATGTTCAAATTTTGTTTTTCACTCTAACAGTAGTTACTTTGTATTATGGCTATTAAGTCGGATTCAAAAATCCACAGAAAGCAAGTGTTTTGCGACATATACAATGCAGATGGAAGCAAATATACATGTATATGAAATATGCGTTCAACTTTTACCTGGCCGCCAAATATTCATAATTATGAATGCGTTTTACACATAATACGTGAATGATATACACGATATTTCAGTGGACACAAAAGCATGTGTATCACAGATAAAAACCAAGATACGATGTATTATGATGCTCAAACTCTGATAAATGAGATTCATCGCCAATTGTGATGATGCAAAGTCGGAACTTAAAAAGTCAACCATTTCTTGGTCTGATAGCTTTACAGGCTTTCTAAAACTATCAAATGTGTTTGTGAAACTTAGGCCAAATTGTCACTGTCTCTTGTGATTGCAATAAAGGAAAACATATTACTGCAGCCCTTTCTCGTTTTTTTTTGATGATCTCAGATGGGGAAATAATCGAGTGTATGTCAAGTTCTTCACTAATAAATATTAATAAAATAAATCACAAAACAGAAAATCACTCATTAGATTATACCAGTTATGAGACTATATTGTTTTTAATTTCCAAGAAACAAACATCAAACAAAGCGAAGTTCATGTATCTTTAAACTATGCAGAGGTATAGAAATTTGAATCGAAAATAAATCACGTGACATGAGTCATCCAATCACCAATTAATCAACCAACTCAAAGAAAAACAGAAGATTAATTAAAAGCTTTGTAATCCATAAAATCTTGATGAATCACAGTGGTAATATTTCTTGTCTTTCTTTGTGTATTGAACTAATAATAATGAATGAAACTTGAACATTTTTAAATACATTGAATAGCAAATGTTCATTTGATTGTTAATTCATGAAACTGAATAATGAAATTGTACCATTATGTACTCCAGTATCAATGATATAACATGCTGTAATGAAGGAGTGATTCACAAACAATATAACAATTTACCTGTACCATTGTCCCCTGGTTAGTTTGGGTATCGGTCGATCCTGAAATAATTATAAGTAATATATCATTAGCACAAGTGATTAATTATATTAATCATATTTGTTCATTTGGTAGTCAAAATACATGCATATTCAAGCATTTTGCTTGTTTTATCCGGAGACTCAGCTCCGAAGTAACAACAACTTATCAAGAGTGTCTTTGCGTGTAAACCTTTACTGTATCATTCATAAGTGTTAATTGTATTGAATTGAATCTTAATTTTAACATAGTTCTGCTGCATGACAAATGATTTTAATTCTTATTTCCGTTTTGAACAATTGTTCTTACGAACATAGTATTAATATCCAAGATTATACAGAACAAATAAGAAATTTCCGCTGTGATTAAGAGCAGATATACGTAAATATAGAAAAAATGGTTAAATTATTTTTACTTGTATTCCAAGAGTATTTCGATGTGAATTTGTAAGTAAAATTTTATTGCTCGTTCGTCGCCATACCTGCATAAAATATTCCAATGGCACTTTCATGTAATTTTGATGCAATTCTAGGCATATAAAAAAAGAAAGAAAACGTAATAAAATTCTTTTTTCAACGTCTTTTTCTTATTGATAAAAAATCTATAAAATCAGACTGAAAGGTTTGATTTTATAAAAACACGGATCATAACTACTCCGTGCGCGCACGAGAAAATCGAGTGTAACGGGTTTTTGTGTGTACAATTGAGGAAAATTTGGTTTTATTTGACACATAATCGTTCGCCCGAACATATGTAGGGCATTGAACATATTGATAAACTTCTTTTCATTACATTAGAAAATATGTACAGAAATTGGAAGTTTCTTTTTTTTGTTCATTATACCTTAGATATACTATTTTATAATAAAGAATGATCACATTGTGGTATTAATTTGCAGGAACATCGGAGTGTCTAGAGTTTGAATGAAACATAAATCTTAAGTCTGGTCTTTTAAGAAGAGATTTGGAAACTTCCACAAAGCTGTGTGGTCAACATAGTTATATGGTCAAAAAAAGAAAACAAATATAGTAAACACGGACGATATCAAATAACTGAAACATAGAAAAAATATAAACAGGGCCGGGAGTAAAAAACAGAAGCTGGTGAAATCTAATTGAAACGACCAACGTACTTATATGATAAAACGAAATTTCTTTTCCGTTCGTTCATTCCTTCGTTTTGCTTAAGGAGTTTTATTTACATTGTAAGTTTTACATTAGCAACAGAACATTAAGAGAAACATCACACGCTGAATAAACAATGAAATGTAAGTCATACTATTTTTGTCCCTAATTGAGGTTTAAGAAACAACCGATCAGAAAAATACTCGGAATCGTAAGCAGCTTTGCTGAATTACAATGGATATATCGCTGCTCGTTAATGGGTAGGTACAAAAAAGCCAAAGAAGACATATTGTCACCGAATATTTTGTGTTATACACCAGTATAATCATTCGTTCTTTTTCAAGGGTCAATAAAATAAGAAACGCAAGACAAAGACATGCTTAAATACATAATTACACATTTAGGTTGCCTTGTCGACATTTGAACCGAGGTTATCGACATAAAAATCAACATTTATGAGAATAATGATCGATTGGTCTAACAGATCGATATCAAGTCATGATTTCACAATAAGGTTTCTTGTTGACATGTATATGTAAACATCAATGTGTCATCCTCAATCAATGTGAACGGATCAATTACACAGAGTCATACAAAAAATGAGAAAGATCGGTGTTTGATCAAACAATCGATATCCGATCAATCGCAAACTTAAATGATAAATTTGTACAAATGTTTTAACGCATTTAGCGAGACGTTACAAGAACTAAACCATTAATTAGTTGATGTAAATTATGTGGATAGTATCTATAATGAATCCACTGTTTGTCAATTGTTTCACGTGAACAAAAACAACCATATTTATGTTTTGGTCGTATGCGTATAAACAAATGAGGGGGCGGAGTCAAATGTTTTTATTGGTTTATTTGTTAAGCTTAAATGAAATGCGAATGTTCATCACTAGACTTCAACTACATAGCAATAAATATTCATTGAATTTACATGCGCGAAGAAACATTTGTCGACAGAGGCGTGTATAGAAATGTGGTTTCAGTTTGTTTCGTACAACATTTGATTTACTTGTACATTAAATATTTGTTATTTTAATTCCGATTAAAATCTGTGATGTAGTACATACAAAAAATACTTTCAGATGACCTATAATTTGTGATTCCTAAAACACCATAGAATGAGAATAGCAAATTCTAATTCATCGTAATTTCATCTACCTTGATATTATAAGCTTAAATACGTACATCGAACTGTCAATAATGTGTTCGTTAAATTGGCAGTCTGAATGATTGATTAATGAATGTAATAAATTTAAAATAAATTGATATTTTATCGATCCAATAATATTAAGGATGTATCCGTAATATATTGTACTTTTCTGACGTATCTGCTCAACGCTACTAAAAAATGTCAGTATTTTCAGAATACAGTGCAACCTCTCCAAAGCAACACCCTTTGGGAGACGCAAAATTATGTTGTTGTTGAGACGTTGCAGCTCTAGAGAGGTTAGATTAATAATCAAATTGTACAGTGGGGAAAAAGTATACTGTTGTTGAAGGGAGGTTGTTGTTCAAGAGAGGGCTGCTCTAGAGAGGTTGCACTGTACTACCAAATTATTGTTACTTCTTTGATAGTTATCCTAGATCCTTCAATTTTGAAAATTATCTATTTGGGGTTATCTATTTGGATGTCTGTGCCATTTTGCCTTAATACCGCCTCTAATACAGAACAAGAGATAGACATTGTGCCTTTCATTTTTTATACGATTTTATACGTACGATTTCGTAGAAAACACATTCCACAGTGTTGTTTTTCTCATCTTTGATCAAGAAGTTTTTGCTGTTACCATCGCCCCTAGATACAGCAGAATCTAACTGGCCTGGAATCCAAATATCTTAGCATTATTAATAAATTAGATCAAATTTGTCTTATAAAAATGTTAAGATTAATTTAGAATAAATTTTTAGTAAATAATGTCTTGTTGGGTATATGAAAATGGTTCCTGGCTTTTTTAGATTGTTTTGACTAGACGAAACAAGTATAACTGAAAGGCAATGGTGCGATCACTGAATAATTATAATCTTAATCAGTAAAGCTAGAAAAGAAAGGCTTCATCCACGAAATGAAAACACATAACGGATCCATCGGATTGGAGGATGATAGAAAATAAAAAAAAAGAATATAACAAGATTGGTGGATTAAAATTTTATTTGCTGTGAGAATTCTGACCCTTACCATGAAACTGAAACATCATCTGAATGGAGTCTTTGAACATGCTCCAATGTCTTATCTGTTCAATGTCCCCAGTAAGTAAATGGAGGCTTTTCTGCAACTCACCAATCGCTGTTTTAGCTGGTGATTTCTTCTGCTGAAAAATCAAGTACACTCAGATACACACTCAAAGGTAAAATGTCATTACTTTTGTTAGTTGTCCATAAAGCATTCAATATGTCGTATAATTTGTGATTACAGACTTTATGATTGAATGAATCAACTTACATCTTTGTCTTTAGACGATGAATTATAATCAAGTATTGTCATCTTGTACTACATTCACTATAAGGTGAACTGAATAAATTGTTCTTTGGTGGCAACGCCAAGCGATTACTATTATAACTATAGTGTTTTATGTACAGGTCGCTCTATAATATTTGGTATATCTAGAACCAATTTGAAATGCACAAGATATTTGTATCTTAATTTCTATAATTTATCAGTTCTTATCAGGACATTTCTTTTAAACTTCTGGGCCAATAGTGACAACTGATGGGGATTATAATTGCCTTACCTTTGCTAACGGTTCATTTGTTTTAACAGCATGCGTCAGATTAGTATCCATGGCAACATTGTTGTTAAACCCATCAGTATCACGTGGTGAAGTATTATTCAAGACATTGATCATGTACGAAGTTTCGTTCATCCAGGAATTTGTCGGCATCATGTTCATATTACCTTGGTAACCACCTCTTAGAGGCGTTTGGCCCATTCCACCTCTATTATGCGCTTTACAAAAAAATAAAATCAATGGTGCATTTGGAGATTATATTTTTATCATCACACGTAACGTTCCCCCTTTTTAATATAAGCAGGCAAAGACATACATTCGGAAAATTATTTAGGCGAGGTCACCTGCCAGCAAGATTACGTATTACATGTATATATTATAGATGTCATATTTCCGTGCAATAAATCTAACTTTCTTAGATACACAGGCATTCCGTAATTAATAATTCAGCTGAATGATATTTAACATAAATATTTTTTACTCTTACTTCAACAGAACCAAAAAAATATCGTATTTTGTACAGTCGTAATATTACCGAGAACGTATGCTGTTTTCTCAACATGTTATAGATAAGAATAGAATTCCCAGAAAAAAAAACATAAAAAATCCCATCTTCCCAAATATACTACATCCGAACCTAAAACCTACCTAACACATAAGATCATACATTAGAGGACAACATGCTGTACTCATAATCATTTACCTGTCATACTCTGTGGCTGAAATTCTGCATTCCCTCCGAATATGTTGAACGGTTGGTTCGAGACTTGTCGGGGATAAAAGTCGTTACCGTAATTCGTCTGGGCATTGGAATAAGGTGTCATTATTCTGTTGTTGTTGCTAAAGTTTGCTGGCTCATTCTGTCCTTGGTCCCACGGAACTTGATTAAACATGTTCATGTCGCCTCGTGGTCCTGTCTGATACATATTAGTAGCGATTCCTTGGGTATCAAAACTTGTGATATTTCCGTTATCTTGATAATTATTGTACAGTTGTATGTTTCCACGTCCTGAAGGACGGTCTCTTCAAGTATAAAACGTACAAAAATTGGGATACACTTTGACATGCATATATAATTACATGTATTATGATCAAAACGATCGGTCGGGAGTATGTCAAAATATATACGAAAATGAAGCAGTAAAAACCCGAGTGAAATGGCATCTATTGAATTCTATACATTTAATCTCACAATCATAACATAGCTAGTTGAATCTTTCATAAAACTTTTAACGGAAAAATCGAAAAAAACGCAGTTTCATAATTCGACATGTTCTTATTTTTGTGTATCATTCAGTATTGAAGAGAATCTTTCCAACATGGTTGAAAAATATTTACCGCATACTAAATGCATGACGATAGCAATTCCATTTGCTGGGTCGTAATTGTTGAACTATGAGCATTTAACAAGCTAATCTTAATTGCTAAAATTCATAGATATAACAGGCCAATTCTTTGAGGTAGTTGATCCAAACAAATCCAGGGGACACAAAATTACACACAATAGAAAATAAAAAACAACAAATATTGAATCATAATAAACAACATAAAGCAACTGAATGAAACGAAACACCACAGGAAGTATTGCAAGATACCCAATACTGTTAATTTTTACCTTATGTTATGTGATTGTCTGCCTCGTCCACGTTGAGGTGTTATTTGGTTCGCAGCTCCGCTTGTGTTAATGTTACTTTGACTCTGAATGTTCTGTTGGGTTCCTGATAGAGAATGAAAATCATGTAATTGAACGTATGACTGGATCACAAAGAACGGTTATTAAGTGGAAAATTGCTGACTGGTCATTAATTGGATCAATTTAACTTGAATACTAGTACGTGTATATTCATTGAAGATTTGCCTTGTTCTGTAATGCATTTTTCAATGGTCAATGATTTCAATGATTTGAATCAAAAATTCGTATCACAAGTTTCCTCATGATACAAAGAACTAATAGACACAGAAATCCGCGCAAACCTCGATTTGAAAATTGTCCATGAGTTCCTGGTGTTCCTCTGTTGGATGTAAGGCGAATACGTCCTCGATCAGCATTACTTTGGAATCCTCCAACTGGCATCAGGTCTAGAATATATAATGGTAAGACATATACATTCAACAAACACAATAATGATATCCCTGTAGTCAAATATTGCGGGAAATGATGTTCTTAAGTTGATTAGTGGAAGGTCCATTATATTTAAATCATTACCAAACAACAAATTATTTCTGCTAATAAAATTATGTTTTAAAAATCATTCTTAAATGATTACAAGAATATTCCAAACAACAGCAATATTTAGAAAAAAAACGCGACTCGACATTGTACATAATGACAATAATTTAAATTTCTATGATAAATAAGAAATGGTGCATACTAACCCTGATTTGTGGCGGCACCTGACGGGCCGACTGTGTTTCCTGTCTGACGCTGAATAGTTGTTCGTGTTGGCTGTTGGAACTGACGACTAAATGTGCCTCTTGTCGAGAAATTCCCTCGCTTGTGCAATGAGATAATATCATAATATGGTACATGTAGGATCATAAGTGTCGAGTCATAGAAAAATCTGAGCTAAGGTTTGAATTTAAAAATCGTGCTAATGGCATTCATTGCAGACACTAACTTGTTAAAAGTTAGTAACAAATACATAAACCATTAAAACACTATTTTCCTCCATATGACATCTTTCTAAATGTTAAGTTTTGAAATTATTATCTCGTCAAGGACATGTCTTATGAAACGGGTGTGTTGCTCCTCCACCAGTAAAAAATTTGGTAAAAGTAGAGCTACTATTCCGTCATTCTTATCCGAACTACATAGACGCTTGCATACTCACCTTCGGTTGCATTTTCTATATACTTGATTGCGTAGAAGTCCTTTAAAATAAACTTCGAAATCACGCTTTTTGAATGCTGTATCTGAAAAAAATTCTTTGAATATTTACTTCATCTCACCGCCATATATTTCGTTACATCCCAGTGAAGATGGCATATTGACAGGATGTATAACTCTTACAAATGAGTGATATAGACTGGTCTGAAGCCGCAGGTATACAAATGATCCAGAATTTGTTGTTATTATCAAACAGTTTTGTTGTTGACCAATATATTCTATACATATTAACATCATATAACCGATTATAGTTCTGTAAGGGATGTAGATACTATTTCTTTATGTTCATAAAGTAAACGTTTGCGTACAAACGTGTCTACAATTTCAGGATTGAATCTTTCCGCTGAAGCTTCTACCTACAATTTTGACATTATCAGTCATTAAAAGGTTAGGAAGGTCTACCTGTATAATGCCGATGTAATTACGAATGAATGTGACTGTTGTCTACGTGCGCAATCACGATTGTAGAAAATTTTAATAATTTGAACATTTAATGCTATATTGTGTGAACTTATTAATGAAGGTAATTTTGTTAATATCTGATAGATTTTAGGATTATTTAGGACCTTTTGTCGGTTCCCTGTTTGGATATGTTTCGGGGATGGCGCCGAGCAATGATCACGATTGTGTATTAATAATGCTAACATAAACTGTGACTGACGTCATCAAAAATACAATTTTTAACAGTTCCACTGCGTGCGTTATATATACTTTCGTTTCTTTATCATATGTGAAAATTACGTCCAACAGCCGATAAATAGATCCGATGCACGTCCTTATCTCCGTTTACTGTTCAAAGCTAGGCACTCGCAGGGGACAAGCGTTGAGCATCTGGTGCAGACGACCTAGTATCAAGATATTATTTTTCAATTAATTCTGTATCTCAACGTTATTTTAGTGCGATTTGAATCTAGACAAATCATTTATCTTAAATACCACTGACCCAAGGTTTAGCAATTCGAAATTTCCCGCAATACGACTTCTTTCATTGGGATGATATAAGGGAAGCAACTACCATAATTGACTCTTCAAAGCGGAAGTTAAATTTAGTTTGATTACCAAAAATGGCCGCTGAGTCAGATGTTGTGAGAGTAACTTTTAATGAGTTAGAGGAAATTGCACGATTAAATGAGGAAAAAGAGGAAGAAGAAAGGAAACGAAGGCTTAAAGAAGGTCTGATATAATTGTCTTAACCAATAAGATATTTAACCATGTTATAATCGTGCAGAATAGAAAGTACTTTCATTTTTGAATTTAGATTGTTAGAAGTTGAGCACGAGTCCTCTTCATTTTATGCGCCGGGCATCTTACTATTCTTTCTATTCGCTTGCCCGATAAAACTTAAATTTGTTTGCTTATGATAAGTAAACGTTTGTCTCTTCAGTTCAATTTTATTATTGATTAGAAAGCTTGACCTACTTGTTATTTTTAAAAAAAACATAGGGTGTTACAAAATCAAATGTGATAACAAGTATGTTTTGGATATAGATCCTGTATGACTGGCTCTTGACTCTAGATATAATGTGTGACAGCTAGATCACAGACACAGAAACCTATGAAATAAAGACTGTGATCTTTTGAAGTAAGCTTCGTTCCGCATTCCAGGCACTTGAAGAATGATAAATTAAGAGAGAAAAACTTTTGGTCTGAACCATACATTGAACTGAGGACCTCTGGCACTTGAAACAAACCCTTAAACTCATTCCTATAGAGTTAACCCTACAACAAAGCTGTTGATTTTCCTACAACCACTTCAGGGCCACACTCCTTCCCCTTTTTACTCAGCAGAGCTGATCTGCTCTCCATTTTTATACTCATGTTTCTGCATGAGTTTGTCAAACACCGCTGCTACCAATTAAGTACATTGGTAGAGAAGAATCTATAGTCCGAAGCCATGGACCTCTAGCACTGTAGGCAGGCACTCAACCATATCATTGTGGGGCTTACCCAACAGCTAGGCTGTTGAAAGTGGTCCATATTCCTACAATTACTACAATGATATTTCTTACTACTATTTAGAAATCCCCAAGCTATTCTTGAAATTGTTAATTGATGGGACAGTTTATTTATTTTACACGTAATGTGCAAAACCTATGATTGTACAGTGTTTTGCATAGATCTATGATTTAAAAGTGGAACAACAAAAAAAAAAAATTAAAATATCAAAATTTTTACTTCTAGAAGCTAAAAAGAAACGAGACGAGGAAAGGAGAAAGAAAAGACCAACAAAAGGTATATACCAGCCACCTCATCGAAATAAAGCAGATCAATCAGAACAAAAAGGTATTCTTATGCTATAGTTATAAAAAAAAATTGTCTTACAAAAAAAATTGTCTTAATCTTTTTTTCTTTTTGTGTATAATTCTATGATTCTTGATGTTGAAGCTATAGATTTTTCAGGATTTTGGGTGTGAACATAACATGTAATTTTTTGTTTGAATATGCTAGATATTGTATGATTAGTGGGATTATGTAAAGATGGCTATTGACAAATGTAAATTAATCAAAATGAGAATTTGAATTAACTGTAATTGTACATATGAAATAGAATTATCTACTTAGATTCATCTTGTTTAGGTTTGAGGAACTTAATTAAAACTTGGGTGTTTGTACTATTTTTAGAATCAAGTCCAGACAAGGGTGGACCTAAAGCTGTTGAAACTGATCTTCATATATCAGAAGGAAATTGGGATGAAGAGCTAACATCAGGGCCATCCTCAAAGGAAAATAGTGTTGAAAAAGAGGTTAGTATTGTAGCATTTGGATTGTCTTATCTGACAGAACTCTTTTTTTAGATTATTTAAAAAGAGATATGTGATGAAAAATAGAATCGCATAGATATACTGACAGTGAAATGTTAAATCTGCATTAATACATTGACTTATTATTTTTCTAAGTGATAATGATAGGTTTATGCGTTCTTGAAAACAGACTGATTTAAATGAGTTCCATGTTTCAATTAGCCTTATCAATGTTTTTGGTGGAACTAAGGCATTGGAAATTGGACAGAAGTGGCACTGATTTGAAGGGTTGTAAACTGGTGTAATCCGTTAAATTAATGTATTTACCCCTTTCTCAAAAGGATGATAGTGATTGATTGTATTAGTCTGTATTTTTTGTTGATGTCTCTGAATTTGAATTTATCACTGATTCAAACAAATAGTTGTATCATTATTGTCATACAACTGTTCATTATTTAGATAGTAAATGTTAATAATGCCTGATTTATATTATATTTTTGAAAAACTGATTATGTTTGTCTGATGTATTTTCTACTTTATTATTTTGATTATTGGTATGGACTGGACTGACAATTCATTATTTTTCATGAAACTTTTATACATACATTACACAAATGACTAACTTGATATATATTGAGGTTTTATAATTTATTATAAGTGGGTAATTGTCCATTTGTTTTTGTTTTAGCTTGCAAATGTGAATAGTGGTATTCAGGACCTTAAAATAACTGCTGGACAAAGGTCACGCAAAAGTGAGGAGTATAAAGGTCGAAGGTCAAAGAAGCCTGAAATACAGAGATATATACCTAAAGGAAGGATCTTAGAACAGCAGTATACCCCAGATGTAAGCGGTGAAGGCTCAGGGGACCCTGATGATGATCTGTCTAGTCCAAGCCCCTTGCAGGTACATAGCCCCAGTCCTGGTCCAGCTACCTCAGCCTTATTACATTCTCCACTCACTCCCTCACCTCGAAAGATAGACCTTAAAAACATGCAAGTTACTGTGGTGAATGACAAATCGGGGTCTGGTGCTGATGATCGAAGTTCTCCCGAAAAAACTGTGGAGTCATCTACAAAATTTGTAAAGAACAATGAACGGGGTGAATATTCTAGAGGAAGAGGTCAAGGTCAGTCATACTCACGTGGTAGAGGTCAACGATACAACCAAAGATCAAATAGGGGACAGGTTGGGAATAAAGCAGATGTGAGAGACAATGATAATAAAGGAAAATATGATAAAAAAGAGTATAAGTCTGAGAAATATGGTGCAAAACAAGAGGGCAAAGGTCATGGGAATGAGAAATCCAGTAAAGAAACTAGCCAAGATCAGGAATTGTACATAGTGCCATCACGTCCTAGTACTATTGGACAAGAAGCAGATCGCAAAGATACAGCCCCAGTAGGTATGGAGGAACAAAGTCAAAAGTTACAAGAAAATGCCTCAAAGATAGACAAACAGGAGATTCTATCCAGGTTCAAGAAATTACCAAACAAATCAAAGTCAAGGTCATATGACAAGCTGAATAAGACTGAACGGTGGGAGGAGGAAGATGGTTACTATGCTGATCCTCAGAATCTTGGAACGATGGTGTTTGAGCGAAGTCACAGTTCTGAGCAGTTAAACCTAAGTGGTAGAAATGTTGGGAAGCCACCAATGCCAAAAAGTGCTTCAGGAGGGTCAAAAAATGTACCTAAGAAGTATTCTTACTCTGGCATGAGAAAGAGGAATGACAGTTTTAGCAGTGACCTCAGTACAGGTATGAATTTTATTGACAGTGTGAGTATTGACCAACTTAATATTGTTACATTATTACTATTTAAAAAATTCTGAATTTCTATGGCCATATGAAAATGGAAATATTTTATAAATTGTTGTTGTTGTTTTATATTTATGTGCATTATTACTTTTTCTTCTCTGAGGCTGAGATCTCAACCAAATGGTGAATAAAAATGTTCAGGAATATATGTACTTGTAGATTTCATCTGTATAGTTACTCAACTGCAGATTCATGTCAGAAAATTATATTATTATGGAAACTTACAAAAGATCTTGAAAGGGTTAAGTACCATTAATGTAAGTTAAGATGTCTTGTGCAGATTATAAAAGCTGACATAGCTGGTTCATGAAATTAATGGGAATCTCTGAAATATGTTTGGACACATATTTTATGAAGTTGTATTAACTTGTTGTGATTTTCTCATTAAATTAAAAGACTGTAATTTTATCAAGTACCTGCCAGTCTAATCTAATGAACTATTTTCCATCATGCCTGCAGGTACTGGTAGTGATTGGAGTACGGAGGAACTCGACTTTGATAAGGAACTTGATAGTACCAGTAAGATCGACTGGAATGAAGATGTTGAAAGAGAATTAGCTCTGCAGGTTTGTATTTGTTGAATAATTTCATCTATTTACTAACAATATGCTCTAGGTGTGTGGTGTGGCAGTTGATCATTAATTATCCACCCATGCTAAAGTTGTATGGTGATGCAGCAAATTGGTATATGAATATTTTTGGCCATCAATGCTGACAATAGTGCTAGGTATATGGTGTTGTAGTTGTTGAAGTAGTTGAAATATGACATTGTACAGAGTTAGCCAATAATAAGATGGTAATTAATTACTCTCTGTGCTTATTCTTTGTAAATTTTGTTATGTTTCCCATTGCCATTTACCCAACTACACATTATTTTTAATATGGCTGACAAGGACTAACTATTTATATTGTTTGATAACAATTATTTTTAGAATCTATTTTTTACGCAGTTTATGCTAAAGACTTGTCAGATGTCAGTCCTCAAGCAAATATTGTGTTGAGGTCTGGAAAAATTTAGACTATTACAGTACTGGCCTTCATGTCTAGTTAAATTCTTTCTACTTTTAGTTAAAATCAAAGTCAGTATGTATTGTGGGCCAGTAATTATTTGCCTGGTTCAATAATGTTTTCAAGTTTGCTCAGGTCCAGGAATATTTTATTGTCTTTCACATACACTGTCCATGTTGAATACAGTGAGTCCAAAGTTTAGTGTTACAGTTTTAAAATGATATGAAGATGTTACTTTTAGACCAATTTCTTTCATTTCATATCTTGGTCTATTTTTCAGTTTTGTTCCTGGGTATAAATAGCTCTTTTGTGTTCATTTGCAATTTTGAAAACATCTGCATTTTACTGGTGTTTAATGTGTGTTTTTTGCTTGTGTTAGTCTAAGGAAGGAAATGTTATTTAATTATATTTGTATATTTTTGCATGCGTTCAGTGCACAACACAGGTAAGATTTGCATTGGTGCAAAATTATTGTTATATGTTATAATGCTGTTCATTTTTTCCATTATTCTTGTCATATTTGGCCAAGTTTAGAGTTATTTATGTTTGCTTGGGCATTCTAAAGAGACTATTGCATAGATTGAATTAAATAATAGTGTTGCAAGACTATTTCTGTCATTAACAAATTCGAAATACCTGATTATTAGGTTTGGGTAAATTCTCATAAACAGAAACAGTATTTTGACCATCCTTTATTATACTTATCATGAAGTTATTTCACTGTTCTAAAGCAATGATACACTGCATTGAACACTACATTTGTACAGTGCACTTGAAGTGAAAAAATTGTATGCTTCAATGAATTAACTACAGTTGCTTGAGGGAAAAATTCTCACGATTCAGTGAACTATTAATCTTTGTATTGCATTCAGAATGGTCAAACAACATCTATATAATTATATTTCATCACTGTAACAATGTTTTAAAAACCATAAAATGAAAATATCTGGTTGTGTTCAAGGTATTGACTTAGGTTACCTTAATACCATAGTCTAGATTTATTGTTTTGTTTATCTTTTGCAAACATAAGTAATTTTACATATGGCTGTAAACTTGTTAGTCAATCATGGTGCATTTTATCATTTTTATTCAGATATGCACTAATGTTCATATTTGTTCTTTCACACACATTGTGCATTTTGTATGTTCCTATTATTACCAGGGCTTTTCTTTGCCATGTATTTGTGTGCTCTGTAGCATATTGTGCTTCTTTAAAACAAAAATGACCCCCTAGTGAAGAACGAAGGCGTCCTATATGACCCTTATGAAATCCTGTTAACAGCTGGCTGCAGATATATTGAAAATTGTGATTATGCTATTTTTAAGCAAAACACTCACTTGAGTGTTATAGTTTTGTAGTTACAGGTATTTTTCTCCAGTTCGTTATTTCTTAAATGTCTACAGTGATCCCCCAAAAAATGAAAAAAAAACAGGAATTCAAAGGAAAAACCCTGTATTGCATATTATTCTGCATGGATGCATTTTAGAAACAGCGAATTTTGGGTTTTAACGGGGCACTAGTGGAAAGGCATTTTTAGGTTATGCATTTTAGAAATGTTTAATGATATTATTTTTTAAATAAGATTAATTATTATAAATTCTATCTACTGTCTAATTCTAGTTACCCAGATACACTAGAGACTAATTTTATCATACTGCCTTCTTCATTTTTTTAGGAAAGCTACTATTGTGACCTACACTATATACACCTTGTTTCCTTAGAATTAATGTGATATCAAAAGGATGGTCAATAACACTTTTGTTACTTAAATGATGGAATATCAACAACCTTTTCTTTACCCTATAATAAACAGCTAATATCTGAAATAATGATAAAGCCAACTCTTTAATCACTTTGTTCTTGATATTTTTATGATATTAAAATAAGAAACAGTCAAACCTCTGTATTAAGACCATCTGTTGGAGAAAATACAGTCTTTAAATTGATTGTTTTTCATTCACTTGAGTATTTCATATAAACTCTAATATCAAAAGCAATGAATTAAGTTAGATATAAGCTCAAACTAGACATAACTTGAACTTCCTTCATTGCTATGTGGCTCATGAGAGCTTTTGTCTTATTTCTATCACATACTAATGAGAAAGAGAGAGTACTTGTCATTCTAATGCTTTAAGTTTATATAAATTAATTTAAATTCTTACATTGTGTGTTAAAGTCATAGGGAGGTAAGGTAATCTTTATCTTTTTACATCTAGGTTCAAGATGAAACACAGAAGATGAATGAATGGTTCGAGCGTCAAGAGTTAGGTCTCTCACAGAAAGATTCAAACAAAGATCAGAGTAATAATGCTCGGGATAACGTGATGACGTCCAGTACCCCGGGATACCTTGCCGGAGGATTCCCAGCCAAGTCCGACACATGGGCAGAAAAATCCAGCACTTTACCATTGCCGAGGCGTAAGCAGCAGGACGAATTAAGAGGCAGAACTGAACGTAGACGAGGTTCTCTTGGTACTTCACATTATATTTGGGCCAACATTCGATCGAATGTTTCTCTCTTAAATTGGCCGTAAATGCTTTATTAAAATATTTTGAATTCTGTAATATCTTTCCAAATCTGTGCAATAGTAAATATATGAAGTTTAAGTCTTTGTTACATTTTTATGATGATGTATTGTGGTTATTGTAACTAGTTTAGCCATGATGAATGCAGCTTGTTTATTTGTACTTTCAGGTTTTAGAAGTCGAGACTCAAGTGTGTCAAGTGTACAGAGCGTTCAAAGTGTTCACAGTGTACAAAGTGCTTACAGTGGAGATGGTCGTCGTAGAAGGCGCCGTAGGCGTAAAAATAGTGGCTCGTCGCAGAAAATGAGAAGTGGATCGATGGAGCATATGAACATATCCGTGACATGTGGTGGGGGTGCTAATCGTAGAGAGGTGAAAGTTGACAATTACAAAGGTCGAAGTTCAGAGAATTTGAGCAGACAGAATTCATCTGAAGGACCTGGTAGGAGGGGCTCCAGAGATGAGCATTGGAAAGGGGCTCATGATGAAAACTGGAGAGATAGGGGTTATAGGGGTGATGACTGGAACAGACGCGGGGGTAAGGGACAGTACAGAGGTGGGAGAGGTAGAGGCTTTGATAAAAGAGGTTCATATGAACAGTTGGATGAACCATATCAATCAAGAGACAGATGGGGTCGGGATGAAGGTCATTCAAGACCAAATGAAAGAAATAGAAACTACAGTGGAGGAAGAGGCTCAGATAATAGACAAACTGACAATCGGGACACACACGAAGATGGACGACAGAGCTACAGAGGTCGAGGTAGGGGTCATGAAGGTCAGCACAGGAAAGATAGAGATGGCCACTTTAAAGGTTCAAAGGATAAGGCAAAGGATCACAGGGGAGGTCATGGTGGACATTCTCGTAACAGAGACAATCGTGAGCGACATGACTCGCAAGGTTCAAAACAAGATCAGCCTCATGGAGGCGGTATCATTCATCTACCACCTCAATCACAAACCCAAGATTCTAATACTGTTCCACCACAGACTCAAAGAAAAAATAGCTTTGATGCTCACCATGAGCCTCACGGTTGGGGTAGGGGTCATTCACAGGATCGAGGAGGATCTAGGGGCCAAGAACGGCAGTACTCTGGATCTGGACAGAGGCAGAAAACTTTGTTTGATCCAAACAATCCTAGTAAACCTATTGTAATAGAGGAAGCCAAACCTAAGATGGAGTTCAAGGACACTGATTCTTACCCTTCATCGCCGCATTCTCCACAGTATATGGGTGCTGTACCCCCTCCACCACCTGATATGTATGGAAACAGAGGATACGGCCCCAGCCCAGCCCCTGGTCCATACTTTCCTCAAGGTTATGGATATGGATACAATGCAATGATGCCACCGCCCCCTGCGATGTTTGGTCCAGGACCTTATGGTTTTCAACCTCCGCCTGATTCATACAGAGAAACTTCACCTTATCAAGATGATGGATACTATCAGAGGTAACAGATCACATACATATGAGTCACATATTTTGTGCGACTAAAATTATGTGAATTTTAATTAATATGCTTAATAGCTATCAGTTTCTGCATACAGACCAGCTGTATTATTTTGAAAGCTATATTTATGGAGTTATGCCCCTTTTTAACTTAGAATTTTGGTCAAAATTGCTTATTAAATTGAATGATGTAAAGCAGATGAGCATTGGTGCTGCCCTGTGGAGTTCTAGATATTTCTGTAGATTTAATCTTTTGAAGTTTTGTATTGTTGATGGATTTTGTATAATACTAGATGCACTGCACTTATCTAGTCTAGCTCTGATCAAATTCTACCTTTTGATATCATAGTGGTATGGATGGCGACCAGCAGATGATTTCTGGACGTAGTCGATCTCAGTGCCGCATGATGGCAGAACAAATTCTCAGGGAAGCAATCCCTCTAGATAGACAGCTCAATAATCTAATTTCATGTAGAATTGGTAGTGAAGACACCCTGCATATGATCAATCAACTCAGGTAAGCAGGATTTATATGATGTTTTCCTGTCAACATTGTATAGAGTAATAAGTTAATAGCTCATTTCTTTGCCAGGTTAGTGAAGTTTTCCGGGGTGTGATTTTTCCCCCTTTGAAGAAGAT
The DNA here is from genome assembly GCA_008271625.1 of Lutraria rhynchaena. Classification (NCBI taxonomy): domain Eukaryota; kingdom Metazoa; phylum Mollusca; class Bivalvia; order Venerida; family Mactridae; genus Lutraria; species Lutraria rhynchaena. The sequence goes on from VIBL01000049.1 coordinate 504,786, forward strand.
TTCCCTCTTCAGATTTTATCATATTAAATGAAAGTGTTCAGATCCAATTAGATCTGCTCAGATTTTAAGTGTTCATGTTTGTTCCTCTGTCTTTTGATGACAGACCTAATATTCAGTAAATAATATTAGTATAATAAGATAGATGACAGACCTAATATTCAGTAAATAATATTAGTATAATAAGAAAGATGGTGAAAGTCCAATTGAGGGACCAAGCAATTTTGACATATGAGGAAGCTGTCCAGCTAGTTTATGGAAGTTTGGTGGTTTTACCTATGTGTACACCTGGGGTCTTCCTCCTCAGATAAAGCTGAAATAGTCACTGAATGACTCTGGCTGTTTGCACAATGCTAGACACTAGAGTATTAATGATGTTTATCTGTTAACATGTGACCATATGACTGAAGGTAATAAATACATGAGATATTTGTCTGTCACCTCTGATTTACTTATTACTTGGTAAAATTATTTTTATAAGGCAAAGTAGGAAAATAGAATAATACTTGTTGGAGTCATATGAATACTTGTTAGGCTAACTGACTTTCTTACATATATGAGAACTTTATAAGGAGAACTTTATGTCTACAAAACAGGTTTTTTTTTCACATGTTGATGATTAGCTGGTGGTCTTTCATGTGGTAAAAGTATACTGTTCATAAAAATAAACTGTTTATGAAAATATTCTGTTTATAAAAATATACTGTTTATAAGAGTAATCTGTTTATAAAAATATACAATGTATAAAAATATACTGTTTATAAAAATATACTGTTCATATGAATATACCATTTGTATATTTCAGGAGGGAGTTGCTAATTAGGTTTGAAAAGTTGATTTTATTGGATCCAGATCTTGCCACTAAACAGAATATTGAGCAGATGTTATGGAAGTCTGTATTTTATCATATGGTTGAATTAATCAGGAAACAGCTAGCTGAGGATCACTCTGAGGAGACCAAGTTATCATTGAATAAAATACTAGATGAGGTTTGTTGTGCCAACATTTTAATCTTGTCTTTAAGAGTGGTTGTATTTGTAAACACAGTCTTGGAATTGTCAATGAAAGCTGTAGAGCTTTTTTGACATGATATTTTTGTGAGATTTACTCAAATATATCATAATTAAATTACCTAAATTGTTATTGGAACTACTTTTGCCATAGAAGAATGCAGTCCAAATTCATAGAAATAATACAAAAAAGCATAAATCCATGCAATTCATTTTGTAGAAAAAATATGATACTTTTGGTTAGAAAAACGTCATCATAAGAAATTTAATCAGGACTAGTGTGGTAATGAAAAAGAAAAGCACTGCACCTTTCAGTCGTTCAAATTATGCAACATCAAACTGCACTTCCACTAACTTAATATGTAAAGATTTGTTGAATGGATATTATGTACTTGTAAGAATTCATAACAGTTTAGAGTATTCATTTTCAGGGTACAACATTTTATGAAAATCTGCTGGAAAAATTACAAAAGACATTCAGCTTTGACCTTGACGTCTTCTTAGATTCCAACAAGTTACCTCCCGATAATCTCAGTCGTACCATAAAACTTGCTCTACTCAGTGCTCAAAGAACAACTATATGTCTTGGTGATATTGCTAGATACAAGGAACAAACACATGATGGCAAAGTGAACTATGCCAAAGCTAGGAGGTATACTTACTGTGTCAAAATTGGTTGTTTTCTTCAGTTTTCTCCCGGGTTTAATGTTACACCAACACCCTGGGTCATTTGATGATTTTTCCAGGTTTAACTGTGGAGGAAAACCCTAGGCATACACTTCAGTAGAATCACCAACCTTCCTATAGCTAGTTGGACAGCTTCCTGGCATGTGAAATTAGTTCCTGTTGTATTTCAAACTCACAAGAGTTTAGGGGTGTTTACTTTATTTAAATATGTCTTGTAAATTTCATCTTGTCTATAATAAATTACCATTCTTCTTTTCAAGGTGGTAATAACTGATTTCAGTTTATGCGAAATCATCTTGATTTAATCTCTGAAATTAGAATCAAGAATTGAATCTGATAATGAATTAGTCATGATTTTACTTTATTGCACAATTTTCTTTTCAGTTGGTACACCAAAGCTCAGCTGATAGCCCCCAAGAATGGACGTCCATACAATCAATTGGCTATACTTGCACTTTATACAGTAAGGAATAAAGTTTGGTTATAAAAAACCCTTCATTAATGATTTCTATTGGCAATTGTGTTGTGTATAGTTCATAGATAATTAAATCTGGATTTGGATGTCAATGTTTCTAATTTTCAGTCTGTTTGGTAACTGTGAGTTATCCAAAAACATTGTCTTATGCATCTTGTATGTACTTGTGAGTCATGGAACTGGTATGTTCTCTGACTAGTTTACATAAAATGTTATTAAATTTGTGAAAATCTGAATTATTGTAGATTAGATATGGCACCTTTTCCTGCTACCATTGACATCTGTCAGTATACCTTGATTTTGTTGTTTTGATATCTCAGTTGTTGTTATATATTCTTTTTCCTTTCATAATGTAATATTTTATCTTTTCTTGTGAAATGCTCTTCTGAGTGTCTTTTCTGACTGTTAGTTTCTCCATCTGAATCATTTAGTATCTTAACCATATTTTTTTATGGTTAGTGGAATTGAATAGATGCTCACAATAAACAGTGCACTTTAGTAAGTGAGACATTTTTTGATGTCCCTCGGTAAACAGTAATTTTGAATTCCTTGGGAATTGAATAATTACTTCATTACATCCATATTTCACTATATCCATCACATTTCAAAGATGAGAATAGTGCTGGGGAAATAATTACTTCATGGTATCTAATTTTTCATTAAACTGAAGTTCACTATAACCGTGTCATACTGTACTCATGTATTTGTCTCATGTTACAGAAACACAAATTGGATGCTGTGTATTACTATATGAGAAGTCTGGCAGCAAGCAACCCATTCCTCACAGCCAGGGAGTGTCTCATGTCACTGTTTAATGAAGCTACAAAGAAGGTACAGTATTGAATAATGCATATTTGTTGTATCTTTGTTACATAGAATGGTGTCAAAATTGGTTATTTACTTCAGTTAAATATGTCATATGAATTTCATCCAGTCTGTAAAAAATTTCAATCAAATTATTCTTTTCAATGTGGTAATTACTGATATTAGTGTTTCAAGAAATTGGCTGCTTACTGAAACATTCTCTTATTTACACTCGGCATTTATTGAGACTTGCTTATATTTGAAGAAAAACTTCTTTAATTGTTGTATTTTAGTACTGTTACTAGTAACCAGATTGTACCTCTGTGCTGACTAGCTATAAAACCTCTGTATTCAGAATCTCAAACAAACTAGGTCACATGTTCTTGTTTTAAGTGGTTGAGAAAAATACAAAATATTCATTAGAAAAAATCTAGAACTGTATTTGTTGATTTTAAGATCTTTTCTTATTTATGAAGCATATTGTTGAGGTATGGAATATAATTTTACTTTCACAGTTTAAACTTTCTTTTCAGCACCTCATTTTATTGGTCAGAATGATGTTTAATTTTATTTTGTTCAAGTTATTTTGTTCTTTATTTTATTGACAATTTTGTTTAAATAATGCAATAATGTCTGATCTTGCTTAAAAGATTTTGTTAGGCACAAGTTATGGAGCCTAACTCATTTTCTGATTTGTTTAAAGATACCCTGGCCTGTTCCTATAAAACTGTCATGTGTTTTGATTGGTTGTTTTTGAGCACAATATTTAAATTAACCAATCAGATGTGTTTAATTGTTGTATTTTAGTACTGTTACTAGTAACCAGATTGTACCTCTGTGCTGACTAGCTATAAAACCTCTGTATTCAGAATCTCAAACAAACTAGGTCACATGTTCTTGTTTTAAGTGGTTGAGAAAAATACAAAATAGTCATTAGAAAAAATCTAGAACTGTATTTGTTGATTTTAAGATCTTTTCTTATTTATGAAGCATATTGATGAGGAAGATGTGTTTCAAACAACAGTTTTATAACATCCAGTTCTAACTGGTTTTTCCTTGTTTCTTGTCTCAGTTTGAATGATTCTCAGCACAGATTATGTTACAAGACCTTAAGAATGTCAATATTCTTAATTTGTATCCATTGAAATATTCAGCTAAATGCCTTCAATTTTGCATATTCTGTAAAATTAAAATCTTTACTTAACCTTACTTGTAGGGTAGTTTTTCATATGAAGAAAATGAGTTCAATGTTTTTTTTTCCAGAATTAATAAGCTTTATATATTTATTGCTGAATATAATATTTTGTTATGTTTTATGAAAAAAAAATGTGTATTGAATGAACTTAAATTGATCAAATGATGTATTAATGGTTTCTATGCATGCTGTTTGTTTAAGTTAAAAAAATTATTGACAATTTTTGTATTCATCTTCATGTAGGCTGAAGCCAATGAAAAACAAAGATTTGAGGAAAGAAAAAAGAGAGAGGGTCTTAAAAAACAGCATAATATCAGTGAACATCGTGTAGAAATCTGGGTTAAAACTGATGGTTCCACCAGTCAGTCCAAACTGGACAGTAATTATGATGAAGACCTATCTAAGATTGATACTGTGCAGGTTTGTGAATTTAATGATTTTACAGGGGCTGGATGCCGTTTCATAGACTTATCTCTGCTTAGAAAATTATGTCATACCTCATACTATATACTGTTGGTTTGATTTTTTTGTGTATGATTAATTAGCAATGATGCAATGATTAAGTCCAGTAAAAACAAGACAAAAAGCAGAAACAAATGCCTTGATGCTACATTAATCTGTTAAAATATAAAAATATAAGTTGTAAAATTTCTCTTGATTTTTATTGCATTGTTATAAATCTTGAGTAAATGCAGAATTTGTTTTAACTCCAAGTTACATTCAGTCATCAAGTTATCATACAACATTTTAACACACAAATGCACATTTTGCTTATTTCAGTATATGCATAATTTTATTTCAGCTGAACAAAAGATTTGTATTGAGTTTCTTGAATGTGCATGGAAAGCTGTTCACCAATATTGGGTAAAGATATACTCATTCATTTGTATTAATTATCTACATTTTTGGTAGTATAGCTGGCAAATAAGGATTTCCCTCTGTAAAATATGTTCTATTGTACTGATAATTAGTATTGAAACAAGGCTGGGATTTTTCTGTGGATTGGATAATCATGGGCCCATTTTTGTGAAATGTGTGTGAATCTGTTGAACTAATGTTGGTGCATTATAATGCTAGTAGAATACTGGTACTATATATAATACTATTATTGGACTGTCATAACACTTTCTAGTCTTGTTCTGTGCATTACAATAATTTCCAACCTTTCAAAGTTTGATCGATGACAAATCACATCCTTGTTTAAAACAAACCACTTGTCTAGAAATTAAATTTGCTGAACTATGTATTAATTATCTTTGCAGGATGGAAATGTTTCCTGATAGTTGTGGACAGATGTTACAAGAATTTAAAGTTTTACTCAAGGACAATGCTATAACGCCTCAGAGATTGTTACAACTTATGGCTATAAATATGTTTGCAATCGAAAATACTGCTTTAAAAGGTGAATTTTTCAGCCTACTCAATGTCTTGTTTGTTTTATAAAAAAAGGAAGATGGATGGTAAATTTGTTGCAAGTATGAATTATTGATATACTGTCAGCTGTTGGTAAAATGTATGCATGTATGGATTTGTTGATCTTGGCAAAAAACTCCAGTGTATAGTATGTTACTATAAGTTCTCCACAATAAACAGAGATTAGTGGCAGTATTTTGATAAATATTCTGTCATGAACATTAATGGTACCATTTATCACAGTACCAAAGTTTATATAATTGATTATAGACTTGTCTGAGATTGTTTCCTTGCTTTTTAAACATTACATTTGACATAAATACTCATATTTAGTACTAAAAATTAGGCATTAAATTGTTGCCAGATTCAAAATTTCATGTTGTACAAGCAATATTTATAGTCACATCTCACAGAAGTTTTCATTTTCTAGATGAATCTTTGGAGTCAATGTGTAAGTCTTTGCTTCAACAACACTCAGTACAGATGGGTCTAGATATGTTTGGTATTCTAGTTGAGCGATGCTCACAGTTGTTAGGAGAACATATCAAATCCGCAGATTATCCTGGACGTATGTTCAGTCGAGAGCTAGAAGAACTAATACCTGGTATTAAAGTGTGGACTGATTGGATGATTTGTCACGCAAACCTGTGGAATCCTCCGCCACAAGTGCGAGATCCAAGCATGGGGTAAGCGTGCAGATGATTGATGAAACTTCCTTCTGTTTGCTTATGAATTGATAAGCTTCAGCCCCAACCCTAAAATCATGTGTACATTTCAATTAAAAGCGTAAGATATCTCTCTCTTTTTGAAATAATACTTAAAGCTACTTATCAAAATTTAACCTTTTAACTCCCTTGATTTGACCCGTGAACTGTTAAATTTGTTTATTATTTATCTTATCCTTGAATCTCCATATTAGAACCCCTACTCTTAAATCTCTGTCACAGACCCTTACGAAATAACTTGCATCTAAAAAGATATGTTTTTTAAGTCTATGTTAAATTTAGATATTAGACTTTGTAATTAAGAACTGATTCTTTCTACTTTCAGCCCTGACATAGATGTCTGGTCATGTACTGCTACACTGTGTAATATATTGAAAGAAATGGATACTTCACATGTCGTGAAATTTTATACTGAAAAAGATAATGGTATGTACACAGGAACTAGTGTCATGATGCAGCCTATGTGTTGTCAGGAACAACCTGTCAGTTTAGATTTGATTAAGTTTGGTGTACTGTATTTTAGTTTCAGTCGTAATAATAAAATTTCTATATAATAATAATAGAATAGTTATCTGATTTTATGTTGTATTTTGTATTTTTTGTGTGTTTTACAGACCTGGAGCCTGTCATACTGTCAGAGGATACAATGATGTCAGGATTTGTGCCTTTACTAAGTACACCACTCAACAGTACATTTGTTAAAGCTGATATAGACCGGGTATGTACATGTGAGATTTTAACTTATACAGGCTTACTAGTCCTCACTGGTCTCCAGTTGCCAGGTTGGCTAGATATGTGAGCTAATTTTCTAATTACTCTGTACAATTACTCCCTTATCAAAATGTGTTCTGTGCAGGAGCCAGACTTCCATCTCAATGTTCAAGGTTACTGTTTGTATTTGTTGAGACCTTTTGTTTGAGATTTTCCGGAACCTCCGGTTTTTCCGAGGTCCGGACCCTATTGGTTTTTATTGTTTTCGCGGCACTAAGGTTAAGATTTCCGTTTTTTTTTTTTAAATGTTTAACTTTCACCTATGTATTTTGTATATGAATCATGCTTGATGTATAATTGGTAGATGATTTTCCCAATTGATGTAAGCCGAACAATTGACTTATTTGCTTAATTATTTTGTCACAGGATAGTGCTAAGGACTGTTTGCGTGTTGAGAAGTTACGAGTATTTGGTGAATATCTGTGTGGGGTAGAACCTCCGATGTTAGCGTACAGTGTAGAGACAAAGCAGTACTTCAGTGTGGCTCCATCTGATGGGTTTGAAGAAGCTGATAAACTAGATATCGCTGACAACCATACAGAGTCTGAGGTAAAGATAGAATATAGTAGAAATATTGTTTTATTCATGATGCAGTACGTACAGTTATGAATGATGAATGTTTAGTTTGTAACTTATTGATATGTAGTGAAAGTTAGTGGATCTGCCTGGTTGAGTGGTTTTGGTCTCTGATTAGTAATCACTAATTGCTCTCTGAGTTTAGATCCCACCTAAGACCAGAAAAAATTCAAATGTGAAGAAGCTGTCCAGCTAGCTTACAGAAGGTTGGTCGTTCTACCCAGGTGGTCTTCCTGGGGTCTTCCTCCACTGTTTAAGCTGGAAATGCCCCCTAAAGACCCTGGCTGTTGGTGTGATGTCAAACACAAAAGGAAAAAAAAGTGAACGTTAATAAGGCCAGAAAAAATAGTAACCTGACCTGCTTTTTTGTCACTGGCCCGGAAGTTTCTAACAGCAAAATCTAAAGCACAAAAAATATTTGGAGACAGTTGTGCATCAGAAGTATCTCCCCTTCAATATCCATATCTGAAAATCTTAGATCCTCCTAATTCTCTAATCCCCTGCTGTTCAGTGTATGTCAGTAATGTGCCTTTGACAAGTTTTATCAAACCACCAAGTATTAATATTTTTATATACTTTTCTATAATTATCTATATTATGAAGTCTTTTGCAGAGTTCACAGTATGTTTTCTGTACCTCTGGTCTCAATCCTTGAGCCAAGTACTTATCTTTTTCTCGTAAATATTTTATATATTCCTTTTTGTTGCTGCCAAGCTGTCTAAGAAACATCCCTAAGTCTTTTATGGAACTAAAATTATGTGCATCTATGTACGTATGTGCTGGCAGTAATGCTGTATAGTTCCTGGCTCCTCTCACCACCGTGATGATATTCATATTGTTGTACCAGGCAAATACTTTTTCAGTCATATAGTCTTTACAAATAGAATTTTCGAATGAAAGATAGAATTTGTAGTCCTTTGCTATAGTTTTTAAGCAATTCACCCCTTCCTCTTTGGTGCAGTTTTTAAAATGACCGCACTTTCCATATACATCAACTTTAATATACTTCTTTAGTATATTTACATAATGTTCTCTTTTGCTCTCTGTTACACAGTCACTTACCAACCATGCGACTTCTTTTATCTTGTTGTCATAAGCTTCAGAAAGATCTTTTTCTGATAAATCAGTTAGCTCCTTCAATTCAAAAGAACCGTATTTGTATAATATGTCTGAATCTAGCCTGTACGTCATGGTCCAGTTAAGGTTATTGAGCCAAGGTTTCCCCCCTCTGGTATAAGCCAGATGTATTGGTGATTCTATTGTAGAGAAGATGTACACTTGATTGGGATGGGCCCTCTTTGGGGGCTTTATAGGTAGGCGTCCACCCTGGAAGATAACTGCATCCGCTGTCGGAAAATAGTCATGTTTATGTCTTCCATTATCTATGAAGTTAATTATACACTTCTTATACTCGCATTTATTCATGTTGACAGATTTCGCATTCACTCTGAGACCTGAAAACAGGTTTTAAAAAACCATTAGAAACCATTAATATAGAAAAAAGTGTAATCTTGCCTTGACAGGATAATATTGGGTTGTATCATCTTATGCATAAACACTCCCAAATTATCTGATGTTATGACTTGTTACATTAGTAAGTTTGATCCTGTATTTTATGTAATGATCACAAGGGCTCTACAAGAGCTCATCAACCTTGAGAGGAGTTCAAACCCCTATATACCAGTAGGTATTGTTCATTTCATAAAAAGTACTCCTGGATTGAAGTGAGCCGTGTGCCTATGAACTGTAAGTCAAATGCTTGTGTTACAAAATCACGCCTCATCTACAGAGTACTGGTGTTCTTATGGAAATGAATTCTACAAACTATGAACAATATTGACACCTGACTCATTCTTCAAAACGATACAAACAAGATGGTGGACATGTTTATGGTCATCTTGAATTTGAAGGAGAAATCTTAAATATCGGGGATAATCTTTCAGTAATAAAATATAGTTAGAATTCATTCCCTTCATTCTTAGCACATCTGTTTTGAAATAAGAAGTACATGTAGTTTATCTTAGAGTTTCCTCATAAAGCTAACTTTTTAAATAAAGCATATATTTGAATAAATATATGATCAACTGCCATTTTATCTTAACATGACCTCTACTGTTGGCTACTCTATATCAGACATGTTTCTACTACAATAAAAAGAACTACAAGGTGAAGCTTTTGCTGACAAGAACTGTGTATGAGGGCAATGCTCTATACATACCTCCATGCCATAATTGATACCAGACAATACTTTTCCAGCCTCCCATCTTGTTCCGTGTTGTATTAACGAAATGGTGGGCATTTACATATTGCGCAATCATCAGATCATCCACATATTGTTGACTCAGAGTCTGATAGGTGATGAGAACAGAAAATAAAGCTATCAGTACGATGATTGGATACAAACGATTTGTAATCCATGTCACATGTTTCCTTTTGTACCTTATCATTTTCATTTTGCTAGTTTAGTATAGTTTTGTTTAGTATAGTCCAGTTAAATGTCTCTCCTTTATGTATAATGTCTATTTGTACTATATTTTCTGAAGTATATGAAAGATTCAAATGCACCATAGGAGGTAAAAATATTTCAAAATTCTCTATGCAAACTTGCCACTATTTGGTAAATAACTCCATTCTCATCATTGTGTAATTTAATTCTGATTACTGGAATTTAAATTCAAATCCAATCCATTACACGGTCATTTGTTGAAATTTCTACTCAGTACAGCATGCTTACTGTTAGTTTCGAAAACAGTATGACCTTACTGATGGTTTAATTAACTTGGTGTAGTTTCTCCCATTTAAGATATTTACATTATATATCCACTGTCCAGTCACAGGATATTTGTATCTAGATCGAAGTAAATGATGCCAATTCTGAATTTCTTCCCCTGAACTTTATGATTCTACTTAAATGAAAAATTGAATTTTGTTTCCTGTTTGATTTAAAACAAGTAAAGTTTGAGAAAAATTGTATGTGATTCTTTTTTCCATGTGGTAAAATATTTGTTTTTACTTTTTAAATGTTGTTGCCCTTTGGCTGTCAATTATGAAATGTACAATTACGATATGCTTTAGATTCTATGTCAAGTAGATATGCCTGGGGTCATAATGATAACAATTGTTATATAACATTAAATTAAGGCATTTATATAAGTGTCTTTTTAATAGTAATATGTAATTGTAATTGATGTAATTTGTTTTATGCTGTAGTCAATTTTAGAAAACCACTATATCAGTCCATGGCATTGTGTTGCGCCATTAGCATCTCCTATATATATATATACAGTCATACCTGTATTTGAGGCCACCTCTGAATAAAGACCACCCTGTGAATAAAGGCCATTCTTTGATTCAGTCACTGATTATTCAGAACCAACTGACCTCCAAATAAAGGCCATCTGTCAATAAAGGCCATACTTGATAATTCATGCTAGCTTGCTTTCTCTGATGGTGCCAATACATTATCACAAGTCCGGACTATGAACTAAAATTTCAGAAAATAAGTGTTTGTGTGTGTGGGGGTGTATATGAACCTTGATGTCAAAGCTTTTTTGACATGACACCCTGAATTTATTAAATTTCACTCATTGTTCTTGTTGTTAAATATGTGTGGATGTAGATTTGTTGATGGATCGGTCGGTACCAATTCTAAGAAATTGCCGGGCACCAGAAAGTTTTCCAGAATTTTGTGATATTTTTGTGTTAGTCAGACCATGGCTATGGTGTTAAAAAACTCGCATGAAAATTCCTTGAAAGGAATATTTAGGCTATGTGGCAAACAGCTTATTTTTTATTTCTGAGTTTTGCTGCTGGGGTCATATTGTGACTTTTCAAGCTTTAAAGTTAGAACAAGACTTCTAGCATATGCCTTAGTAGAACCACCAACCTTCTGTAAGCTAGCAGGACAGGTTCCTCCATGTGAAATTTGGCCCCAAGTGGGATTTGAGCTCACAGCAGTGAGTGTAACAGCCTATCTACCATACTATATTGCTATGTATTTTGAATTGTACTTATAAGAAACCTGTTTTATATGCTATGTTGCAGGACGATGATGTAGTCATTGAAGATGAAGAAATCATACAATTAGAAGAAGCAGGTAGTGATAAGCATGTACAGGAATTGAAAGCCAGAAAAGAAGAATTAGAGAAGAAAATGGAGGAAAAGAAGAGAAGGCAAGAACAAAGAAAGGTAGGGTTCTTCAGTGAAACTCTGTTCGTAGTGAACTCTGATAGAGTGAAGAAACAGGTTAAGTGAAGTATCTGATAGAGTGGAGAATCAGGTTCAGTGAAGTATCTGATAGAGTGAAGAATCTAATTTAGTGAAGATTTTTTTGGTGTTCTTTACTTCATTGTTATTGGTAATATGAAACATGGATATCATGATATAATTATTTGGGTCTTCAGGAATTCAATATAAATATAATTCTTCTTCTATACAGCAAAGCACTTTGCTATTGAAATTATACTTTCTTTTTTTGCTTACCTTAATTGAAGTACATATCATGGTGTTCGGGGGAGCAGGTTATAGTGCTTCTTTACATGACTCTTGTTTTCTTATTGTTTCAGAATGTGATTAAGATGAATCGTCACAGTTGTATTGAGATAGAAATCCGTCCAATATTTCTTATACCTGATACTAATTGTTTTATTGATCACTTACCAAGCTTGAAGAAACTTATAGAAGACCGACACTACACTATTGTTATACCTTTAGTTGGTAAGTATGTTACGACACTACACTATTGTTATAATAGTACCGGAGACCTGGGATTGAATCCTGTTTACGGCAGGTCATACCCTTCTATGAAAATTTGACAAAAATGTGGATTTTCCTCCATATGTGGAGAAGTTGCTGGTTCCTTGTTGAAGGGTAAGTTAGTACTGGTTACTATAATGTCCAGGAAATCTAGTCAGGTGGACCAGTCGCCGTATGTAACTGAAAAATCATTGAAAAATGGCATTAAAACCCTGTGACATTAAGTCACATAAAAACAAATTAATTATTCATTAAATTATATTTCAGTGATCAATGAGTTGGATGGTTTGGCTCAGGGTCAAAGGTCAGGTCAGAGTGAAAGTGAGGATCATGCAAACAAAGTGAAGTCCAGGGCTGGAAATACTATTGAGTTTCTGGAGAAAGAATTTGATAAAAAGAATTCACATCTGAAGGCTCTGACATCGAAAGGCAATGTGATGGAGACAATATCATTCCGTAGTGAGGAAACTGACTCCAGTGTAAGTGATAGTAAACTTGTTTAAGACAACAATCTGAATATTTTTTTTGTTTTGATTACTTACTCATTTGTTTATCTCTGACTGGTTCCCCTACCAGTCCGTTGGTTAAAACTTTTTAGGCTGGAAACCACTCTCAGAATACATCCTTGCCATTGGTCAAGTTTAAACAGATTTCATGAACAGCCAATTGCATGCATGAAAACGGGCACATTTCTCTAAATCAAGATTATTTACTTTGGCAATTAGTCTGAGTTGAAAGTGTACCATTTGCATGATTTGCGTTGAAAATCAGCCTTAGCTGTGATATGTCTTCCGGATGACCACCAGTACCATAAGATTTTTTTTCATGGCGGTGTGTTTGTGATACTGAAATTTAAATTTATGTATTTATGTATATGCAGCAAAATCTTGTTCCATGGTCACTTCATTATAATGACTTATTTTTGGACTGGTTTTCAGTATTACCTCTGTATTTTAGTGATCAGTTAGAACAACTCAATATTTAATGCTGGTCTTAATATCTAGGTTTCTCAGCATTTTGTATGTTTGTACTGTATGTTTGATGTTTTATATTACAGGGAAACAATGACGATCTCATTTTATCATGTTGTACGTATTACTGTAAGGATAAAGCCAGAGATTTCATGCCTCAAGATGAAGGTTTGTTGTGATTTTGTTTAGTATATAACATCAGTCTGCATTTTAGGTCATATCCCTGATGTCAAGTATAAATTGCTCAAAAATTGTCATTTTCATACAATATATATACAGTAAAACACTAAGTTTTACAATTTTGGAAAATCAGTTTAAAAATCTTATGATGGACATTCAAACATTGCACTATTTTTGATAGCTAGATACAGACAGGTACCCATTATTTACCAAGTCCTGCGTGTCCAGGCAGCCAAGTTAAATGTATTGTTTGAGAATAAGCTTAAATGAATTCAAATCAATGTAAATGTTTGAAGTGCTCTTTTGTTCAAGGTTTGATATAAAATAGCTCAAGACATTTTTGTTTTACATTGTGATTGTCTGACAGATTTGATCCCTCTGTTTTCAGAATGATTTTTTTTATTTAATATTAAAATGGTTATATATTTTTTAGATACACCAGTGCGTCTGTACCGAGAAGTTGTCTTATTGACTGATGACAGGAATCTACGACTGAAGGCTCACACCCATAACGTACCTGTTAAAGATATACCATCCTTTATGAAGTGGAGTTCTGGGACATGATTTGGAAATTTCCCGACTATCTTGGTGAATGTGATACCCAGTCTCCCCTGTGAGCTGTTGCTAAGCATTTAGAGTTGCTCCCCCCGAGTGTGTATTCTTTTCCAACTAGGGAGTTAACTCTAAGACTCCTTTTATTGAGAGGAGACTTGATCATGTGACTTTTTATCAGAATTGTTGAAGGTTGTAGCTTAGACATGTATATTGAACTGCTGGATTTGGTTTTTGTATGGAAACTTTATGGAACAAATATTGGAGTGAATAGTTATTTTATTAAATTTATTTAATTACTATTTTAATAATAATGATGTTTTGTGTTTTCAACTAAAATAGTTTCAGTTTTTCTCATAGTTGTGTTGAAAAGGCTATTTTTCTGATGTTTCTTTACTAATTTTTCAAATGTGTAATATTCTTTAGTATTCTACACAAAAAGCTCTGTACCTGATAAAATGAGAAGTATTTAGTAATTTCAAAAATGGATTTTTTTAATTACTTTGAAAATATATCATCATTTATTATCAAAATATTTTGTTTGCTTAAATTTGGAGTTGATTTTGTTAACAGAATTATTCTGTATGGGGATGTTATAGGTACATTGAACTTGAATCACGATGATGTCATTGGTGTAGGAGAGAAAAGGGCTGTAAATCTGAGTTTGAAGACCTGTCATGATTGTTTCTGAGCTTGGGCTGAAAAAAAGTAGACACATCTCATGACTGGCCCCTAAATAAAAGAATTACGGTTTTAGCCCTTTATGGTCCTTAAGATTTCAGATTGTTTCTGATTTTATCACTTATCTACTGATAGTTTTGTAGCGACTGATTTCAGAAGATTTTCAATAGAATGAAAAGTGATATTGCTAAGATAGAATTGTTTTTGAAAAAAGCTGTGCATTTGATTAGCTTATGAGTCTCAGTAAGGATTTTTATCTATTCATGCTTTCACTTAAATCTGTTTAAAATTTCTTTTACCTTTTTCATGTTCTTGCAATTGCAAACAGGCTGTTATGTTATGATTATTATCAAAATGCTTTTAATACAAGTGTTCTTTGTTGTACTAGTGAATAGTAGTAACGTGCTTGTGATTATTTCCCTTTAGGTTATTAAAAATCTTTGCGGATGATTTTTCATTAACCATATTGAGTATTAAGCAATTGTTACTTTGGTTTGGGTGTTATAAGGTAGTCTTTGGATGTAATAATAGTTTTTGTACGGGATGGACGAGCTCAGAAGACACTAGCTGATTCCACTAGAAATTTGTTAAGTTTACTGCATGGACTATCTAACATCTGTCATATTGAAAAAATGTTCAGAGAAAAGTTTTGGTGTTGGACAAATATTAGTATTATCAATGTAGTATTGAACAGTTTTAATTATTTACTGGTATGGTGTTTTTGTTGTTGTTTGTATCAAGTATGCTGGTGTTTTAATTGACTCACTAGTGTTGTTTTATTGAAGATTTTATTTTGGTGGTTAATTTAATGTCTATGTTGCACAACTTAATATATTGATACTTTTTGCTACATATTATTATTGAATTGTTGTTTTAAGTGTGCCTGTTTGATTTTGCTCTCTGATTTCAATTTTAATGGATATGCATGTATTTCTTTGGTGAATTATTTTATGGCTTGATTTTTGTCAAATATTTTGAATAAATTTGTGCATTAAAGTGTGTGCACCATTTGCTCCTAGTTTTGCGGTGCTGACAAAACACATCAATTTTGGTATGTATGAAAGACGTTCCCATGTATTTCTTTAGGTATAATTTATTCAATTTTATATTCTACTTTATGAAATAATGAATAACAAATATATCAATATTTGGAGATGTTCTGAGATGTTTTCCAATGTGTGTGAGTTTCATTGTCAACAAGGGAGATAAATCTAATTTAATAGCAATATCCTGTGTCATACTGTGCACATAAATCACAAGAGCAACGTCTGTGATAGGTAATGGTATGGTATAGGATTTTGATCTCCGTGCCATTTGACCATGAAAGCAGATAACATGTGAATTTATACTAGAAATTTAGAAGATCAGTTGCATAGGTGATTGTTTAATGAATTGGTGTTGTTTAGATACAATCCAACTGATTTTTATAGAATACGTAAAAAAACTATTCCTGTTGGAGAATTTCAATAGAAAAACAATCAGCATGGAAACTAGGTCAGGATTGTTTTCAGGTTTAGGTCGTTTTAGATGATGCTGCGTGTTGTTATTCTCAAAAACAATGGAATAACGCAAGATTAAATTTAACACAAAATTAGATGCAAGCAGTGCACTAGTTATTCATCTCTTCGGGCTTATTGTAATTTTTTCTCAAGCATAATATTTTTTTCTTCAGTTTTTTTCATGCTGAATAATATACTGCTGTACGACTAAAATGCAATAAGTTTTACATCAAGTTAAGCCATTATTACATTAAAATTCTCCATAAACAATTCTCCCATTGTATCATGTTGTTATATATGTGAGGGGGTATAAAACAATACAAATCCATCAGTACTGTTTACTCCAGTGTCACAAAAATCTTTTCAATTCTTTAAAGTTAGAAACCTTCATACTCTGCTCTATTTTTCAAGAAATTGTCCTAATTTCTTATGGTGCTTATGTCTTGAAATGTTGTTATTAGAATTATTATATATGCTTCAGCCTTTGTTTTTATAAGAAAATGAGTGACTAAAAGTAAATGTTTTATATATCAGTATCTAACCCAGGTTATTATATCATTTACAGCAATGCTTACATCTGATTTTTCAGTTTTTTTTCTTACTAATTTGTTTTCTCAGAACAAGGTCTGAAGTTAGTGAACTTGTCACCAGTTTCCACTGTCAAATCTTAATTAAAATTCATAATACAATTTCACTAATTGTTTGGATTTTTATGTGGATATCCTAATGAGATAAACTGTAAATGAGTTGCTTTGTACTTGATTTTCATTAGAAATCCACAATTCACTGAGAGCCTCTCTGTTCATATGGTTATTATCTAAGACTAGTTATCAGTAACTTCTCACTGTGTAAGTTCAAATCCCATTCAGGACAAAATTTCACATTGAGCTTTTAGACTAATCTCCATTTCATTACTTTAGGTCTAGATAGGAAAATTAATATGTTGACTGTCTCTGAATTATTTTTGTTAATCTTTAAGGATGCTTGTTTGGAGATTTGTCATAGTAAATGTGTTTTATTCCTAACTCATAATTTTGTTTTCATTTCCTGTGTAATGTGTGAACATATTGTATGTAATTTGTACCTTTATACTGGTTTCCATTTGTTGGCTATTTTTAATATGGTTAATTGATTTGTATATTTCTTATATAATTTCTGTACATTGAATTGTGTATTTTATTGAGTTTTTGGTGCAATATTAAATGAATAGTAAAACTAGTTCATACAGATATGTTTAATCTTGTTTTGTTTTATAATTTACAGTCAAACATATCTATATATGCCACCTTCTGTAGGGTAAAAATTTTGTTTATACTAATTTGTTTTAGCATTATCTTTAGAGATCTCTCCATGACTCTGGACTCTCAAACATATAATATCACTTTTAAAAAATGCCAACTGTAATTCCTGTACTTTACTTTGGTCTTCATCATCCCATGTTCTGATACATATACTAGGTTGTCGCATGGACAAATAACTAATTATAACATGTTCCCTGACTATTGTAACTAATGTGACAGTAGAGTAAGTTTCAAAGAGTACCCTATGTTCTGTTTTATATCATTTAGTCTCCAGCGTAAGTCTAACAGTCCACTAAACGTACAAAGTAATAACAAGAAATATTTACTATTATATTTATTTCCATGGTGTTAATATATGAATACTTGTATGCTATTTCTTATAGAAAAAAAACTTAACATTACAGTCTAGATTGCACTGGAAATAATAGGCAATTATATCAACACAAGTTATCAACACAATTCTACAAAGACATACAATACTTAAACTTCTTTTAGAAAAATGCACATTTTATACATGTTCAAAATTTCCAGTGAAAATCAGGAATATATGCCAGTACTTATTTTTTCCACAGGAGCACCATCTGGAATTTATATTTTTTATGAAGACATATTTAGTCATAACCACTTAACTATCACAATATCTACACACAACAATATCAACAAACAAGAGTCATACTCCATAAAAATATAAGCATAAATGAAATACATGTACGAAGGAAACGGCAGTTTCGTTATCAATAAATTTTCTCTTAAATAAATTTTCTCTTAAGGTAGGATAATTTTTCTAGTTTGTATTCCAATACTAGTTTCTTTAATTTATCATCATTTAACACCAAACTCTTCTTTGATCACTGAAAAATATAAACTGCCTGCATACTCTTGATGTTAGATTTTGCCACGTGATTGAAAATTCTGAATTGATTGTACTTAAGCATAGATTGTTCCTCAAATGTAAATCAGAAAGATGTATATTATGAACTTCATTCAAATTGTGCTTACCACTTCACTTAAACAGTAGACATTAATAGTAATCTTCAAAAGGCATGTTTCCATGTCTGTTGTGTTGATGAGTAACACCATATGTTGGTTCTCGCTGCATTGGCCCCATGATAGAGTAGACTGGTCGCCGGTATGTTGATGTCATGTAGTTAGAGAATGGATAAAGATTATCATTCTTTGGAATAGATAGTCTGTTCATTCCTCTAGCTCTCTGTGTTTCGGTAGGAGGTCGCCCCTGAGTTGAATATTTGGGATGTATTGGCCAGTCCTTGTTCTTTTTATCCCACTGTCTTACCGCTGAGGTTCCTACATTGTATTGCCAAGGCTGTGAGCATGGCTCATGTCTGTCTGCGACTTTAGGCAACTCTTCACGTCTTAAAGTGGGGTAGCCAGAGTCATACCATTTATCAGTCCAATGCTGAAAACATTAAGTGAATAAATTCTTAAAGGGTGAATATGAATATATCTTATTTATATATTTCGATGATGTTCTATGAAAGATGCAGAATCAAAAGTTGTCAGGGTCAAACATAAATTTGATAACTGAATTTCTGCACATAAAAAAGTCAGCGATAACAGTATATACAGTCATAAAAATGTAGGGTCTTTGCTGCAGTATTGATTTTTTCAATAAAGTTATAAATAACACAATAATTTCATGTATGAATCACTCCATATTGGACATACATTTTACAAGGTGTTTGAACTGGAAGAAATCAAAAACTTACCTGGTGGGATTGTCTTCCTACTTTGGCAGTGAACTTTTCTGGCCGCTCAAATCTGGAAATAAAACAACACTTATAACTTTTCAACGCAAAGAATAAATATCGAATACACTGCATTAACGCGAGACTGAGGATTTAAATAATGAACGCTCTAATTGAAAAATAATTGACAGTTACACATGTCAACGTTGAAGCATTTTAACAAGTTGATGATACAGTGACACAAGTTTTACCTAAACATTTCTTGTGAGCTTGGATATTTCGGAACAACCGGTGGGTTGTTGACCCAGTAAGGGGCTCTTGTTTGTGCCCCATTGAAAAATAAAGTACTGGCTTGAGACATCTTTTTGTTGTCAATTACGCTAGCCGCTTACAGCATCAAAAATAAAACGTTGCTGGATTGAACTTATTTTTCTTTTATTTATTATTTATTGAATTCTGCATTATTTGATAACACGTTGATTGTGGGAAAATGTCTTATAATTTTCAAAAGAATTCATTAAATATTGTACATTATCATTTCCATAAGCGGTTGTTGCTATGGAGGTATGAAATCGTAGTCGCTTACGACGTTCACAAAATAGACGTTCACTGCTGTCATATGTAAATATGTTGTTTGTGTCTTCATTATAAATACAACTCAAGATATAGTTTCCGTGGTTAGACCAAGTCTGTAGTTTGTACCAGTGGAGTGTGGGCTGATTAGGAGACGATAATAACGAATAATGGCAGCAGCGTACGGATTTCTGTCCAATCCAGCCAAGTTGGAAAAACAATGGTCAGTGACAATCAATAATTGTTCATATCAAAATTAGCATTTTCTCTGAATAATTAAGCTGAACATCCAGGAGAAAACTTCGCAGTGAAAATGGCGTGTTACAAATATTAATTAAGAATACCATGCGCGCCAACCCTCCATAATAAATCAGCTGAACATCTGAATGTAGCCTACTTAATTCTTCATTGGTTTGTAAAGTTTAAAGACTAGATAGTCGTGCCAGATGTTTTTATTCGGTTCATGTATACATTCCAGAACATCTCTACTAGTTCAGACTATGGCAAATTCTATCTAAATGTCTTGACAGTTTTCTAACATTTGAATTTTACATTTAATTTTCCGTTTTCCCATCTTCGTTATAGTCAGTATGGTGTATCATTACACAGCTCCTAAATACCAACTAGATGTGCATACCAGATTAGCTAACAATTTTCCTCTGATGTCAGTCATACAGTGTTTTTGTTAGTTCAGTTTAACAGCCTGAATCAGTGCAGTGAAATTCATGGCTTTTGTTATACTTATTGAGTTTTTCAGTCTCATTTTATGTTTACTTGGATATTTATATGTGTTCATGAAGTCAGGAAAATCTTACGTTCTAATATGTTTATTTTCATTTTCTAACACAGGACGGTGTCCATTCAAAAGGCTTTTATTCCATTGATATTAGTTTGTTTCTATATTTCAGGCAACCAAAGTTGCATGAGTGGAAAGTTTACCATTCAAGCCACCCAGACGTAGCAAGGGTATGTAGCTATTAACAGTGTATAAACACTATGATACATCAATGCAAAATAATAACCAAATTTACTGTAGTTTAGGAATATTTGCCACTTTCAACAGCCTTGCAGTTGTGTTTAGTATTTAGCAATGTGGTAATGTGTCCACCTGCAGTGCTAGGTGTCCTTGGTTCAATTCCCTGTTAGGAGCATGGATTTTCCTTGCTTCTAACTTAATTTTATTCTAAAGAGACATGAATTTTTAATCATCTAGTATTGTCTATTTATATATTTTCTGGCCATTGTATGTCCGTGCATTTATAATTGAACTGCTATATTGAAACTCATAAAAGAATATTTTCTAGTTTTAATGTATTTAATTTATCAAAAATTAACTTTTGTAGACTGGTTGGCGTAAATGGAGTGGAGAGCGACCAGACTGGTATGCATGGAAGGGTACATCAATGCGCCCAGACTGGTACAAACGTGAAGAGAACACTATACGTAGAGGTATTTATGATAGATTGTTGTCAATGTTTCTTTTAAGATAAATGTACTTTAAAAGCATTGACTTGCTTTATACAAAATTTTAAAAATTAGGAATTGCAAAGACACCTGCAAAGTTTTTGTCTGAAAAAGGCTATATATCTTGAAAATACTTATGTATGCATAAGGTCATTTATATAATGATGAAGCTATTAGGTATTTTTTTATTTTTTACCATGAAAAATTACGATCTGTGACATAATCAGCATTAAGCAACTAGGTGAGAGTTAATTATCTCTGGCTCCAGTGAACTATGTTGGGATATCAAAATTTGGAATTATAGGTTGACTAAATCAAGATTATATCCAACATTACTTCAGTATAAAAGATTTTTATGGATTGATGTTTTCCTATTTTAGCTGATTACAAGAACATTAACTGGGTTTACGAACGTCCATCTAAACCTACTAGTAGGATACATGATGACTTTATATCTGTAACAAATGAAGTCATGCAGAAAGATGTTTTAAAACCCATGCCACCAAATCGTGCCTATATTGGCGGCCATGTACATCCTACGCCTGACCCTATTCCAAAAGAAGTGCCAGTGCCTAAATGGGGACTCTACAATCCACCAAATTATGAAGAACCAATCAGATACAACCATTTTCCACCAATCAAATATAATGGCTATAAATAAACAATCACACATATATTCACAAGGTTTAGTGTATTTGTAGTTTAGCCTACTTCACAGTTGGATTTTTTATATCAAAATGATTCATTCAATCACATCCAGGCTTTGACATATCATGTGTGAAAATTATTTTGAGACAACACTGCTTTGATTTTAAATGGCTTTTAATCATCACTGCCATCGTAATAGGATAGCCTCCATCTCTTAAAAAGGCAAACAAATGTGGGAGAGCATTGCTGTGAAATGCTGGCAGAAGATAGTGCCTTTAGTAAAGGTTAATGTAGCTTAAATTTATGCATGTCTATCAAAAATGAGTTTTTCGTCACTTTTCAAATTTTGAATATATAATCAAAATTCAAAATGCTTGAAAATGATCATATCTTTCAGAGATTGTTACTAATTATACAATGATAAATTGATGGGAGTTCTTTATGCTTTTAACTTGCTACACTGTAATGTTGTCCTGAGAAACTAGAATCAGCCAATAGTTGTTGAAACAGCACAAACATTAATAAATTCAAAGTACCTGGTACTTGCCTTGATGATGAGGGCTCATTTCTTGTGCACCCTTATTTCATACTTACGATTTCAGTGGTATTATGTCTTTATGATTATACTGAATGAACAGTTTTATATTACCTGTATCACAGTATATAGTTTATATTACTGGTATATTTTGAACCTATCCCTATAACACTTTAATAAATTTTATCAAACAGATGTACAATGTATAAATATATTAACTGATATAATATGTACTTATCAAGTAAAGAAGTAGTCTAACTGTTAACTTTAATTATGTACAAGCGTTTAGTCTGAAAACTCAACATTATTCTTTAGGTCGTGAAGTGATTCAGCCTTTTCTTGGTTACAACATAATTGTTTAATTTGGCTGAAAAATGTACATTATTGATATTGTATACAAACACAAATTACCTCATAATCTGTAAAAATGTAAACTATACGTTATTGGTATGTACACATTTTGGAAATATTTTTTGAGAATACTCTCCAGTTTGTTGAGGTAGAATTATTTTCAGGTGACTAGGTCACACCTCTAAGAATTATTAAGATTTATAGAGCCTAGCCTATGGAACAAACATCACTTACCTTACACCAATATCTATATATTTGGTGACATAATATTTATAAGGCATAATCTTACTTGTGCATTATAGCTCTTGTTCTTTGTTAGTTGATTTTACTGTTAGTTAATATTGTTGTACTAATTCTTAGATACACAAAGTGGATTGGGTTTAGTAATTGTTCTATTGTGTGCCCGGTTTCTTTTTAAGAAAATTTACTATAATCACGAGTAACTATCATATTATTCAATGACAATACAGTTTTATTAATTTTTATATTAATATTGTAAGATAATCATGTAATGATTTATTTATTACCAGCACTCTATCTAACATACAATCAATTATATATCACATAATACTAGTAATTCTTATTATTGGTATCTTTTTTTTCTTTCAAGTTTTGAATGGATTTTTTGTTAGTATTACTGTTTAAAATAATGTTGCCCTTATCCTTGTATTATAAGGAGTGTTAACAAGTTTTATGTAATTTTGTGCAAGAAAAATTATTCTTTTTAAAATTGAAGCTGTTAAAATTTGTCATCGCCAGGTTTTGTAATAAAACATCCCTTTTTCAATCATGTTAAAGTGTATTAGAAAATTGATTTTAATGTCGAAAAAAACTGATCTGTTGAGCAAGGTCTATTAATTTGATATACTGTTCTGACAAATAAAAGAACGAGATGATTTTCTGCAATACATTTTATATTACTGATATGGATATTAATGACATGATTTTATTTATATGTTATTTCTTTTAAATGTGATTTAATTCTCTGTTACATGTTCATTACAATATTTATGTGCTTTTTTCTACCATAAAATATTCTATTATACAATGGAAATAATTAATCAATCTGTTACCAACATAGTTTTTGTTTTTTAACATCACTGACGTTTAACTATGCACCAACAACTTTCCAGCCTTAATGGTACACCTGGATAGAACCACTGACCTTTCATAAACTGGACAATGTCCTCACATGTGAAATTTTGTTACGGATGGTATTCAAAAATGAAACAAGAGTAAAATCCCTCACATAGCAACCTCCTGAATATAAAGGCCATCTCATAATAGTCACCACTTATATGGACTGGTTTTCAATATATATCCTGTAGATGTCAACTTGATAATGAGACCACCTCAATATACAGACCAGGAAATTGATGGCCTCAATGGTGATCTTAATATTTAACTGCGCACCTGTTTACCCCATTCCGAGCCTGTCAGTAGTTTTGCAGCCATTTATCCGTAGGTTTCATTGTCTGTCAATAGTTGGTTTACAAATTTGCATGCATTTCTCACAAATCACATTACAATTAACATTTTCAACGTCACATATATCGTCTGATTTTCGCTTAGACGCCATTTTTAGCATTGCATCCGGGCACCTGCAAACATTTTTCAATATTAAAGCGGCTTAAACCCGAAGGGAGACAACAAGTACTTATAATAACGTTTAAGTACAGAACGCATTGTCTCCCCTTGCTATGAAAAATGTCATTACCGAAGACGACCATTTTACCGATTCGGCAAATTCGTAGTTTTTTGTTCAATGTCCGTATCACGGCATTTCATATCAAAATCCGAAGAAACTGCAGCGAAATCGTTGTAGCAAACAGGTTTGTAACTAATGCATTTGTCCCACAAATATACTGTTTAAGTAAAAGGTTTCAATGCTTTTAATGATAGAGAATGTTAAGTCTTTTAATTCATGGGGAATAATTGGCTACACAGGTCTTCATGAATTTATACTGACTAATCCTGCTGTCAGAAACATTGGAACTTCAGGTTTCAGGTGTAACACAACTAAAAGTTCTATTAGGACAATGGTATGTTTATTTATTTCATACTTAACAAAGTATTGATACAAAACACTGTACAACATTACAGTCCGACCATATCAAACATTTACAATAAATAAACAAATAATCAACACACAGTCTGCAACTTAAGTTACTAGCAAGACAAGATGCCAAGTTTTCTCATTAAATTTATAGTAAAATATAAATTTCAAATAACCAGCTTTAACAGTTTAAATCACACACAGCATATACACATATACATATTAACAGTTTAATTATACAGAAAAAAAAACACCATAACTATTTAAGATTAATTATCTAAGGTAATTTATCATCAACAAGTAACAGCTAAAGAAAAGTACAAGTTTTTAGACAAACTCATTCACGAATGACATGAAAGTCTAATGTATAAACTGGATCTCGGAAGCAAATTTATAGATTATTCTTTTGACTCAAGAACAAGTTCAAAATGAAAGTCTTACTGTCAAACTGTAAATAGAGACCACCCAAAGAACAGAATTATATGATCAGATGATCTTTACCAAGATTTATCTTGACAAAAGAATAAATATTCAAAGAGGATTATTACCATTTCTGTAGTGGCCTTTAATCCAGGATTCAATAAATATCAATGAAATATGTTTCTAAAACCCAAGTTTGATATCAAAATTGCATAGCTGATCAAAACAGTTAATCAGAGAACTGGGCTGTAGACTGGAAATTGAATAAAGATTCCAGTACAAATAAAAAATGGAAGCCTTTTTATTGGATGTTGCTGAGATCAGTCAAAATATAAAGCTAACACTTGTTAATTTGCATACAAGCACAATTCTTAGTGATTCGCAACGTTTTATATTATTTTTAATTACTGTATATCTGGCATATGTTACATTATTTTTACCGAGCTAGGTCAATAACTGTGCAATGAATGGTGAAAGCATTGATACTTTTTCGAGTATATACAAATTATTAACAAATAAATGTTATGATTATGGAATGTTCACAAAGCTACAAAATAAATAGGAAAAAAATTATAAAACTAGGTATGAGAAAAACATCAGCCTCAAAAACAAGGCCATCCATTAGTTAATATTGAGACAACATTGATTAATTAGACTGGTCTCAGCCTGAAATTAATAACCATGCACCTAGAATCTGGTTAACTATTAGTATCATATTATTCAAAATCGTGTGGGGGGGTCATTTGGAAAACATTTATTTTCTGTATATTAAAATATAAGTAAAAGTGTTTCAGCATTAATTAAATATATGTGATATATGAGAGCTTGGTTAAAAACCCAATAATGATTAATTTAAATTCATAAATAAACCAAAATACAAGAATTGCATGGTATGAAAAATGAGGTAAAAACTTAAGTACTTTTACAATACATAAGCTCACATCCAGGCGTAAGTTAATTTAAGTAATTATTGATTAAGTTATTACGACTATAATACTGAATTTTTTAACATATCTGCTCACTGCTACTCAAAAACCATGTATACATTATGATTAATGGATCGGCAACTTTTGGCCCATGATACAGTCACTATCATGATTTGTAATTCACATAGGATACACTATGTTATAAACTAACCAACAAAAATGTTTTATTCTCAAAGCAACAAACTTGCTGCATACATAGTATAACTATTTAGTTATATTCTTGAAAGGCATTTACTGTTAATAAACTTTTTCAAGCAAACAGATTTTAGCTTAGAGACTAATCTCAAATACACAAGAAAAAATGTTTTTGAAAATAGCACAAAAGCAAAAATACAATAAATGTAAGAATTAAAGAAAAAATCTCCTGTGAAGCACTAGAATAATGTAAATACAAGTATTCATTAAATAATCAATTATTTATAATAAAAGATAAGTTAAATGAAAACAACACAATACACAAAATGCTGATTGAATAAATTGAAATGCATATCCCCCCGAAATCTCCTTCATTCAAACACTTGAACCAATGAGCATACATACCAGAAGTCCAAGTTATTTGTCATTTGACATATTTGTCATTTGAGGGTCAAGTGTCAAGCTAATCATTTCACTCACAAAATTCAGATGTTTTCCATTGATTTAAACAATAACAATTGCACTAAATGAAAACAGTGAGTACAGCAGGTAGGACTTTCAACATCAGTCCAATGTAATACTTGGTCCATTCTAGCACACTGCCATTTTATTCATCAGTCGGAAAATTTGCCATTGCAATTTTAAATCCATATCCCTTTTTTGTCCGATATTTCATGTGACAAGACTTGTAGCATTTGGTGCCTCATCTTCTATAACGCAGTCCATTTCTGATTCATTCCTAGTTTCCATGGCAACATTGTCAACAGAAAGTGGTAACAGTGGTGATGGAAGTAAATCGAGACTTTCAGAATCTTCATCCAAATCTACTTTCATTTTTCTGGGTTTGATTGTAAGTGGTGTTTTTTCAAGCACATTCTGAACTTCTAGTTTAAAGTTTTCTTTGAAGTCTTTCATGTCCTGTTGCAATTGTAACGCTTCAGCCATAACCTTTTCTTGTCGTTGTCTAAGCTCAGCAAGTGTCTTAAGATTATCATACATAAGTCGCAAGCCTTCACACATATACTCATTCCCAGACTGTGGTGGCACCGCCTCGCCAGACATGTAACGATCAAATTCATGCTGCGTTAACATGAGGGAATCTGCCGAAATGTTTTCAATGAACTGTACAGCACAGCACTGGAAAATATAACAATGTATTGGTAATGAATTTACACCAGTTTTTAAATACATCTATTTTCCAATCCATGCAAACATGTCATGTATCCTATTTGTACGGATAAACTAGAATTATAAGCATATTCATAATTTGAACATGTTGGTAAGCTTTTGAGATAACAAGGCTTGCATGATTTTTTTGTCAAAACAACAATTTCAACTTTTTTGCCTTTCAATAAATGATAAACAGTGTAAGTCCTGAAGGTGGTCTCAATATCAAGGTTTTACTGTACATAAAATCAAGTCTTCGAAATGCAAACAAAATTTACACAGAAGCCTAGATCCAAACTTGTCAAGACATTGTCATGATGTACTCACCAGATTAGTAAAGAAATAACCGGCTTCTCCCTTCATCAGACGGCCGGGACACGAAAACCTGTTTATAAACTGTATATTGGATTGTAACAATGGAGGATTGGCTTTCAGCACAATATATATCAATGATGGAAGAAAGTCGTCAGCGCAGGCTGGGCCTTCTTTCGACTTTCGTATCACATCGAATATATGCTTACTGCAGCGCACGATACACGACAGTTTGTCTTGTGGTGCTTTGTTGGAATTAACTTCAATGATCTCTGAAAACAATGTCACAATTCTCACATTAAATAGTGAATTTAAACAACAGACATAGATGATAAGGTAATTTAGTACAGACTCGGGTCCAAATTTCTGAAGTTCTGCTAGGTAACACAAACAAACTATTTAAATGAAAACTTAACAGCTAAACACAATAGCATTAATGAAATACAGGTTAAGACAGACAATTTGTTCCTGTCATGTCAGAACTAGAGTCTGTTTAACAAAAAACTGTTTGAACTCATATTTGGTTGTTGTATAACAAGCTAACAAAATCATTAAGCATTGATACCCTGATTCAAAGCAAGAGTGTACGTTTCAACACTTGTGTCCAGAGGATTCATACATGATACATGTGTTTGCATTATATTACCTGTTATAGCTTTATCAACCAGAGAACGGACTTCCGTATCATGTTCATTAATCATTGTATCAAGCTGTTGAGCTGTCACCCAGTGCAGACTTCTTATTTGAGTCTGAATTTGTAAATCTTTCTGTTCATCATCTGTAATTGGGGGACAGAATAGGGACTGGTACATTTTTACAGTGACATACTTCTCAGCCAAATCTAACATGGTCTCCTTATCCTCCTGGCTGACGTCTGAAACATACACAGATTTTTCACGAGTGTCAAACATAGATGCTCAATGAAATAGATGCTTAAAACAATAACGAAGATATTTATTTTCACGGGGGGTTAATGTTGTATCAGCAGTCAAGGTCATGTGGCCACTATTCCAGCTTTAACAGTGGAGGAAGATTCAGGGCATACACTCGGGTAAAACTACTGACCTTCCATGAGCAAGCTGAACAGCTTCCGCACCTGTGGACTTTTTCTGGTCCCTGGTGGGATACAAACTCACAGCAGTGAGAAGTTGAAGATTACTAGTGTCTTAAACTGACAAGTAATTTGGTGTAAGCGTTAATCAACAGTTCTTCAGTCACACATGGTGGGTGGGGGGGGAGACACAAATATGAGCACATAGTTACCTTTGTATAATGGATTTACATCCATACGTTTTTCCAGCTTGATATAAAACTCCTGAACAAGATCAGTAAGATCATCAACAGGAGCGTCTACATTCATGTAGAGTTTGTCCACCAGTCCCTGTACCACCTACAACAGTATTTGTATGTAAAAACTGAATAAAAAATTCAACAAAAATAGGTAAAAATAGATATAAACATAATGATAAAGGGTAGTGACTCTGGCATATATAGGATCAGTCAATAATATATATCTGAAAATAAGTTCCTTTAAATTACTTTTTATGGTATAAACAAAACATAGCAGGCTATATTTAAAACAAGGGCCTTTGAAATTAAAAGGAATAAAATAAAGGTAGATAACTCATGTGATTCATCTATTACAAGATAGGTAACTCATGTGATACAATTATCACAATTTGCATGATTTATGATGAATTTTCCCCAACTATAGTTATCTATTGATAACAAAGAATGTTCCAATTAGATAGGAACCAGACCTTATCCCAAGTTAGTAAGAAAAATGCAGGATACCTTTACAAAATCTTGAGCAACTGGACGCTTGAAGCATTTCAACAATTCCATCAACTGTTCCTTCACTTGTTCAGTTTCGTTATGGACCTTATTGACTGGTCGGTCCTTTCGTGGTCTAACGTCGGGAACACTCTCTGAATACATACATACAGTAAACATAAAATTAAGTACAGTAAAACCTCAATATTAAGACCACATTTGGGACTTGAAAAGTGGTCTTAATATCAAAGTGGTCTCATCAAATTGAAATAAAGAGGAAATATATTAAAAACCCGTCAAAAAGATAGTGGTTCTCATACTGAAGAGATACTGTTAAGGTGGTTGCTTAGCAAGGTTTCACTTAATTGATACAAAAGCAATAAATTATTTCATTTTATGAACTTTACAAGTATTATCAAAATATATTGCACAATATAGCCATTAAAAATATATGCACAAGGGCAGTCAATGAATGTTATGATTTTTTTTACAAACGGCAACAATAAAAGGAAACTTTTTCCACTTTACTCATAGAGAAATACAGAAGTTTGTAGCCAAAAATACAATAACACAGAAATACAGTTAAACCTCATTATGACCCCTTTTTTTCTGCCAACCATAGATCTTTTAGTGTAGGTAAATTTTTTCAAGTAGATACTTCCATATTAATTACATTTTAATAAAAATGAAAAAAAAATCATGCCAATCTACTGACCCCTTATTTTCCAGGGGCATTAGCAGAAACCATGAGTTTTTTTTTTACCTTATAAATAC
Organism: Lutraria rhynchaena; assembly: GCA_008271625.1. Lineage (NCBI taxonomy): Eukaryota > Metazoa > Mollusca > Bivalvia > Venerida > Mactridae > Lutraria > Lutraria rhynchaena. The sequence continues at coordinate 535,278 of VIBL01000049.1, forward strand.
CTAGATTCTCAGGTCTTTATAACAACATCAACAAAGTATCATATAACAAGAAATAAAGCTAACAAAATGAGCATTTTACTTACCAACAAGACGTACTGAGTCCAGTAACATCAGTTAAAAGAAAAAAAATGAAAAAACTTACCATGTATCAGTCTGTACATTTCTATCTCCATAGATTTTCTAGACTGTTCCATTGTGTACACAGTACCATTATAACTATCAATTAGCACAAACTCATCGGAAGGCTCCATTTTTTAACACCAAAATGTTCAGTTTACGAAATCAATACTTTCTTTATACAGTGTATGTTGTTAATAACTCGCACTATGTTTTTTTATCAATATTTTCATTTTCAAGTAACTTTTTCACATTTTTGTCGGTCACAAAAATCAACATAATTCTCATCAATGCTAGCCACTCAGTTCCCATGCTTCTAAAAATTGACAAAAAATTCAGCAGCGGCCATTTCTTATAATTGTTTTTTAGTTCATGAAAACCAACAAATAAACACAAGTCTTGTTTGAATAAACAAATATATCCTTTCCCCAAACTTTTCTTAATTCCTCTATTTGTTTCATTCTACTTCTAAGTAAATTCACTGAAAATGATATCACAAAATTTGTCATATAAAACTCTTATTACTAAACGTATGACAGACAATAACAAGATTAATTATTTCTCATGTAACTAGTGGTAGCTTTTCACTTCAACAAAGCCATTCCAACAAAATAGTAAAGTTTTCATTCCAGTTAATACCCTTATTTATTACATAATCACTTCTAAGTAAATTCACTGAAAATGATATCACAAAATTTGTCATATAAAACTCTTATTACTAAACGTATGACAGACAATAACAAGATTAATTATTTCTCATGTAACTAGTGGTAGCTTTTCACTTCAACAAAGCCATTCCAACAAAATAGTAAAGTTTTCATTCCAGTTAATACCCTTATTTATTACATAATCATTTAACAGCTTAAAGTATGCAAATTTTATTTCAGATTAAAAACCAAGCACCAACTTGTTTAATCAATACACACTTAACTCTGTTTGTATTTGATCTTTAGTCATCCATTCAAAAACCTATCAGTTTTTATGTGGAAACGTAACAAAAATAATTGAAATACCAACCGATTTACAAAAGAGCCAAATAAACTTCTTTCAAACAAACAAAATTTTTAAATGAAAATCAGTTGGTATAAGTGTATATTAACCTTAAAGCATGAATACTATATAAAGCATTTATCAAACATTTAGCATTTGGCAATTTAAAAATGCACAGCATCATACACTTATGACAATATGACAAATTTGTACCTAGATGTCCAAGCTGTCATATAACAGTAAATGTAGCAAGTGATTTACTTTCAAAGTGGTAAAATGACCGAAGTGCAGTGTTATGTTTGCACATTTTGTCAACCAATCATAAGCAGGTATTGTGGTCATGTGACCTGAAATTTTACAAAGCAACCAATCACAGACAACTTCTAGGATCAGGTGATCTGTCAAAAATCATGATGCAATCGCTCTTGCATCATGTTTTCTTTCACACCCCAGCAAGAAAGTTGTCAGTCAGACAAAGTATCTAATGACTGACAAGATCTGCAATTGACATGAGGTTACCATGGTAACCAAATTAACTGACCATCTATCAAATAATGGACATTTTATGCAATAATCATTATCTCAATGTTATGATAGACAGTTACTGTATGTCTTAAGAATGTAGCAATTAAACACCTGGGGGGAAATGGTTATACATGTACATAAAACAACTTCATTCGCAGTAGAACATGACAGGCTGACTTGCACAATATTCAATTGATAGTTTTTCTTCACATAAGCAAAACTATAAACATATGTATTTTTTCCAAACATTCAGTTTTCATATGATTATGCAAGTATACATAATTAGTGATTTTATCATTTTTATTATTTCAAATTAAAATTTAAATTAGTATTTATTCTTATATCAAAGATAACTACATTTTCACAACATTTTATCACAATTTTATTAATATTCTTATCATTGCTATGAATTATCATTATTGCCAATATTACTGATTACAATTATCACAGTTAATAATATACTGTTTTCAATCAATATGGTGATAAATCCAAGTAACTGGAAATAATAATCATTTTTTCTGTAGCATGAATTTTCTGAATTTAGTCAAATTTTATTTACCCAACGGAATATTTCCAAACAAAAAACGCACTAAATTGAATGAATTCAGTAGTTTACACAACCAGAAAAGTCGACCACTGACAATTCCACAACTGCGTATTAACCTTATATGATAATTTCCATAATAATGCTTTCGTCATAAAATGATTCCAATAACATTTGTTATAATATAGTATGTGTATTGCGCAGTATGATATGTCATTAAGCACAGAGTCTATGAAAACAACAAACAAAGAATTAAGTCGCAAATACAGTAAACCTGTTACCATTTCATTGAAACATATGTTGTCCAAAATTTCTTCATTTCTACTGTTTGGGGGTAAAATCTATATCAAAATATCTCCAGGGACCAAATGCCACCTGACAAAATGACATAATTCAAAAACGTATTAATTATATGTTTTATTTTTGACAAAAAATTGTGACAGTACAATTATGTCATCTAATAAGATTTTTTATCTATTGTTGTTATTCTTTTGTAACATTTTACGCAATAATCTGTTATCTGTAACACTATGCAGTGATTACATAATTCCTAAATATAACAGTCCGCTCGACTAAGTATACTTAATATAAATTATTGAACATTTTATCTATTAATTGGCCTTTTTATTTACCCAAGGATGTGAATAAAAATTTCATGGATTTTTCAGAATTAATCATGGTGTATTAAACAATGAAAAGAGAAGCACTTCAGCTATTGCATAATATTACTGAATAGTTGATTAATCTTTAATGTCTAGCTTTATACACAAGTATAACAAAGACGGTTTCCCAATAAACAGATAAACACCCCACTTCCATACCAGCTGCTCAGCTTGTCTGACCAACTGAAACTGTTGAGCCAGACAAAGCTCTGTAATATACTGTTAGCAATAACAATGAGTATGTCAGCTTGAAATTTCTGTAGACCGATAACAGGACAGCTTTAAAAGATTCTGACTGAAAGTATTAGAAAACTCTCCACAATATGACAGGAATGCAGCTGACTGGTAATACAATCATGTCCATTCACCATATGTTAAATACAAGAAATACCAGATGTTACATTATTCTAAATTAGTTATTTATTGATTTTGACATAATTTGTTGTTACATACATGTATTGTTATTTTTCAATGACCGCAAAATTTTACCTAAAACTTAAAAAAACAAAAGCTTTTTTACTTTCTTTATCGTTTATCTGGTAGTTATAATATGGTCTAAGAAACATGAACAGAGCTTCGTTTTTTTTTCTTTGTGATATTTGCATAAAATGTGTTATTACCATTAATTGTACTGTATCATAAATGTATACAGTAAAACCCACTTTCTAGACATGTATGACATTAAATGAAATAGCTATAAATAAATGAAAATAAGTTTTAGAACAATCAAGATTTAACGAAAAAAAAAATCAAATTAATTGGAACTAAATTACAAAAAATAATCATATGAATAAAAATTAAATCATTAAAAGGCAGTTAAATGAATGAACATAAAAAAATAATAAAACAGATCTTCACATACCACTTCTATAAGCTCACTGTAACAAAGGCTTTCAAAGTAAATATCAATAATGCCAAAATATTGGTAGGTCAGCATTTTTACAACCAATGTTCAAAAGTAACTGATTAAACAATGCCAGTCCACCACCTAACATAATCACAAATATTGCAAACAAGTGCACTTGTATTAAATTGTACAACCACTTCTAGACTAACAACTTTCCAGACTTATGCAACACTTTCTGGCCGACAGGCTAAGTGTGGAAAACAAACATTAAAAATTCACAGCTTTGGCAGAATCTGAACTAATAATCTATAAGGGCATCCTGCCCAGGGGTGTTGCATTTATACAAAATGATAACTGAGTATTGACTGATCATTATTGACAACAATCAGTCTTGTATACAAGTAATAACTACATCTAATTACCATCAAATTATGCCAATTAAAACATTTTAAATCAGCAATAACATCCTATAAGATTAGTTCAATGATTACATTGATCATTTTCCTAGTACAGTTGGTTAGGTATAATTATATGGTAACATTCTTTGTATGTACCAGTAAATAGTTCTTGGTTTTGTAGAACAAGATTCACCATTTAAACTTTTTTTGGGGGGCTAAAATTGAAAGGTATCCACTGTTGTACTTTCACTATTGCTAAATTCCAACTTGCATTATAATTAAAGATAAAAAGTTTAAAATCATTCAATATGTTTTAATCATGAACTGTAGACTTGGCAAAGTAAATCACACAGTAACATCTCATTACTGAGTTGAAAAAAGAGCTAATTTTCTAAAGGGTAAACAAACTGGAGTATCGTATGTATATAATAACTGGTTTCATTTCATATAAAAATAAGTTAACATCTTCTCAGTCCATAGTTACACTAGTTTTATATCAGAACACCCAAGTTCAAGGTTTTATGTAACATAGTAAACATTTGTAAATCAAAATGACCTTACACACATGTAATCGGTCCACATTTCTTTATATAAATAATACAATGTATGTCAGTTAATGGTATAGGTTAACAAGATTATTTCAACACTATCACCTTAAATTGTCACATAACAATTTATTTATATTCACTGGTCTAGGTCATAGTGACTGCTGATCAATCCATACGTCAGATGATAAAAACAAAATTGTTGAATTCCTAATTGAAGACTATTAAATTAACTCTTTTTTATACACAATATAACCTTTTACTCTGAAGTTTTAATGTCGCACCAACAGCAAGGGTCAATTGGTGACTTTCTCGCTTTAACAGTTTAAAAAGGTTAAGGAAAATTTCATGCTAACATCTGGGTAGAACCACATACTGGACAGCTTCCTCACAAGTGAATTTTGTCTGGTTGTCTGGTCTTGGGAGGGATTCAAACTCACAGCTCTGAGGGGCTAGTGATTGCTAGTTGGAGATTATAACCACTTGATCATGGAAGCCCTCGCCCCATAATTTAAGGATAGCATTTTGCCAAATGAATATGGACATTTGTACAGACATTTAATAGTAAAAAGGATTTGATTCAATGTACTGTCAAATTTAGGACAAAGGGCCTTAACTCATCTAAAGATATTGAACTGAAAACCAACAAAAACAAAAATACTAAGCTAAATGTAGTCAGTTTACCTAAAATTTAATTGAATACAATAAACATTTAAACAGAAGAAAAGAAAAACAGACAGAAAAACTGACATATTAAATGAGGAGGACAAAAGAACTGGATAAACTGACAGGTCAAAATGACAGGACAAGATCAGTATGTCCTACTAACTTTTTGGGTAGATATAATTAAGATTATGGTACATAATAAATTAAGTACATACTTTGTGTGCTTAATTCGAACTACTGTTATTTTTAATAGATAAACTATTTAGGTTAATACAGGATAGCCTACAAAAAAAGTAATCAAATAGAGGCAACTAACTTTTTTGCACGAATATGTACCTTCAGCGTACCTTTAACTAACTACAAAACACTAGCTAGGCATAATCAATAACTTATAACATGTATACATATTCTGTGCTGATTTCAATATTTGGAAAAATCAAATATATCATAAACAAGAAGAGTCATACTATGTTTACCTGTCACATACATATATATATATATACAAAAAACACAATTGCATGTAATTAATCAGTAAACACAATTCCTCAGTTTATCAATGACCATATCATAAGATATAAAATTATTTTGACTGACTGATATAACATACTCAGTCAGGCCATGTAGCTATTTATGTACCTGAACCCAAGCCTTGTTTGAGTTCATTATCACACCTTAGGTAAAGGTTGCTTTTATTTGTTTGAATTGGGTTACCCAGTTTATAAACAATGATTCTGTCACATACAGAGAACCGACTACTAAACCATTACCAGTAACCAAGATTTATTTTATAACTTCTTTCACTAAAAACTCAGTCCTAACGTCAACCAGCATCACGAATTTCCTCTTTTTTTGCATTTGTGTATCTTTGATTTAGTTAAACATCATCATTTAATTGACGTATTTGATTGATGACACGACACAGACAATTCTTCATTGGTACAAGAAAATTTGGTGAAAATTAGAGATGAAAAATGAAAGATTTGTTCTATAAGATCACTTTTCCCTAAAACACATCATAATTGTTACTCTGGAAACCACGAAAACAGTTTACATCCTTGTTACAATGAGATGATGGCACATAAATTATACAAAGCCACTTTTCTATACTGAATATCTAAAAAGGAAATTCACACTTAAAATCTTCATCACTTTCGCCACTATGTACAATTCTATCAGTTTTCATCAAGGATACAACACTTACATTGTATCAAGCTCAACTTTGTCTCTTGAACAATGTACAAATGTAACTTTTATAATTATGATATTAGTAAATAGATGATAAATCAGTTTGAAAATGTTTGAAAATGCTTCTTCTAAGGAGCACATAAATTATTTGAAACGTCATATTTAGGGAATATCTTGAGCATAGCAAATCAATATGAAGATTGCATGCATATTCAGTGTGTGCTTGTCATGCCCCTTTATTTGAACAAAAACCTGAGCATTCACTATTCTTACCTTATTTCAGACAACTTCCATCGAGTGTTTGATCCTTAAAGCTTCAAATTCTATAGACAGGCACAAAACTTTCGTTCATTCAATTTGAGAGAACAGGTTTAGTTCTGTCTCAAACCCTCATTATGCAAAGCTTACCTCAATTTCAGCTCCCAGAAAGTTAATTGTGCCAACAGAGAATCAATAAGGGGTATTCAAAACATCTCACCTTTAGAAGGATTTTTTCGGAAAACCGATTTTAAAGTGTTGGCCCTTTTGTTGATATGCTGTGTTTTCTTCTGAGCGAATTTTGAAAATGGCGGAGTTTTGTCAGAGCTACCAGGTGATCTGCACCGAATATAAACAACAGTTAGTTTATTGGCTGCTATGGAAACTTTTTGTGAAAAATACTTTACACAGAGAATATGAAATTGGAACAAGAGTGTAAAAAACTTAATCTATATTTTAGTGACTGACTTTCTTGTTGTATCTAAACAACTCAGGAAAGTAAACAGATTAAAATATCGCACAATCAGTTTAACCTGGTAATAATGATAGTGATAATAATAGATACATGCTTGTCTATTTTTCATCATTCTATTTAATAAGAAAATTTGACCAACTTCTAAGTTAAAAAGGGGGCATAACTCCAAAAATAGCTTTCAGAATATTGCCCCTCGTCTTGCAACTGTGTCTTGTCATGATAATCAAGTATTCCAACAGTCATGCTGATATCTTTAAAAGTGTTTGAGTAATGGGCCGCAATAAAGTTTTTGCACAATGACAATGACGACAACTACAATAACGACGATGCAGTAATCATAATAGCCCTTTCTTCGAAACATATGAGCTTAAAATCTCATCTAAAAACTTCATAAGATGACAGTGAAAGTAAATAAAAAAATTGAATTCATGGCAAGTTTTCTTACAACTTCTGTTTTTGTGATTCTTTCTCCAGATGTGCATGTTTCATCTTTTGACACTCTTCCCGATAACAAATGGAACAATACCCCTGCCATAACTGGTTACCATAGAAACCACATCCATTCTTGCACATCAACTCAGACTGTCCAATATGGAGTTTGGTTGGCTTTTTGGCAGTCATAGTTTCAAGACTGAAAGCAAAAAGGAATAAAAAATGATGTTTCAATTCAACAAACATAGATGCATTTCATCCATCAGCCAATACCATGATAAATTTTCTTTTAACTGACTGCAAGCAACAATACAAACAGCTGATACTTTCATCTTATTGCACCATTATCAAGGGTGCTGCTGCAGCAGCTGGAGAGACAATCTTTGTGTCTTACAGACAAGACAAAATTCATATGTCATCATTTAATTTGCAATCCAACCAATCAAGACTGTAGGCTTTTAAAAACTGGCATAATGATGATAAAGCTAAGTAAGTGTTAACAAGCAAGGACTCAATACAACAGATGTAAACTCATACAGTGAATTATAACATGAATAGTATATTAATATCATATGCTGAGTCATACATTCTACAATCAATATCACAATGTTATAGTTCTTCTTAGTTATATACTAATCGACATAGGACCTACTAGGTCGGGTGGTAAAGGTTTCTGACTAGTAATAACTACCCTAACCACAGTGAGTTCAAACCCCATCTAGGACCAGACAAATTTACAAGTGAGGAAACTGTCCAGCTAGCAAATAGAAGATCAGAGGAAAAGTCAACAATTAACATTGTTGGTGTGACATTAAACCATAAATACAATAAAAACTGATACATATAATTACATTTAGAGATATACAATTACATAATGTACATTTTTCAGATTTAATTCAGTACTTTGACCTTTTTGTTTCCTTATAATCAATGCTTTGCAAATTATCATTGAATACTACACCATACAGGCATAAATATTAGTAAGTACATAAAAATAATTATAATCTTTGATGCAATAAATGTGATAACGGAGGCTGACATTGTTAAATGAATTAAACAAAACATACAGTCAGAGCTTACCATTACAAAAAGTAATACAACCAGAATGATATAGAGATTGATTTCCTACTTTTTTCAGCCAAGTCCTGACTTGTTTATCCAAACTACTTTCTTCGACTAACAATAACAATTCCAGCTCTCGTTACTTGAGAATCACATATGGGTATGCATATAAATTGTCTTTTCACTTTTAAAGCATCCTCATATAGATATAATGTAAAGAATAGGCAAATTTAAGAACACCACAGTAAAACAACAAATAGTTTAGATAACATAATTAAATCATGTGCTGTTTATATAAGATATAGCAAAGATTTCACAATATGGGAAGGTGAATCTTGATTCAGATAGTTCATGAGTGTTTACACATAAATGATAGATAACATTAAACTTGATAGAACATCAAATTTCAAATAGTTTAGATAAATAGATGACTATAACATTGACAGTTGTGAGCAATGACAATGCTATTTTTTAACTTAAGTCCTATTTAAGACTGTATCACTATTCGTGGACATGACAAAATAGATATAATCTTGTGGTATTTTTCATTAATGAATTACCAAGAAAATAAGAAAAAAAGAATATTAAGGTATTGAGGACAGATTTGTTTGACTTCTGTAAGCTGATTAATAGGATTAAAGTCTTACAACATTGACAATTGGCTGCTATTTACATACAATGAACAAATTGACTGAAAGACAAAACATTAATATTCATTTATAACACTGGTTTCATTCCATCAAAAAGTAAAATTTAATCAAAATTTTAAAAAGTAAAAGTAAAGGCATTTGATATTCACTCATAATTTTCAGGTAATAAGTAATTTAATGGATTCTTGTATCATCATAAACTAATGATTATGATGTACAAACCATTCTAAATTCTAATTATTTGTAATATTAAATCTTTACTTTTCTGTCATTGGAGCGGAAATAGACTCATTTAGAGAAAATGAATTCACTTTGACAGCAATTTATTTCCTCCTTTGTATGGGTCTGGTAAATGGACCCTTCCCAGTTGTAAATAAAGGCATTTTTCCTAATCTTAGACCAAAAAGCTTCCCAATTCTGGCATCACATCATGCATTTTTCCCAAATGGACCAGACCCAACCCCATTCCCAAAACTGCAAAAAATAACTGTTTTTTTAAAAGCAGACTTTCAATGAATTAAATATTAATATTCCTTTAAAACATTATGTCAATGACATATATCCAGCCAAATGCAGTCCACTTTGTACCCTACCCTACATGGCTACAGCCGATTTCAATGACAAATCTACAAAAAATTAATCTTTTTTGAAACACACACATTCTCATTTTTACAAAAAGTAACAATATGAAACAGAAGCGAAGAATTACAAGAATTCTTCACAAGAAATCGTAGACTTTATACAGTCACTCGAACACAACTTAGAATTTCATGCACGTTCAAAGTAAATTATTACCATTAGTAACATTACAGTAGATTACGTGTAATGATCTCATTCTCACATGATCTGTGTTATCTATTACACATGCAGTAAAACTGCGAATTCAAAGCAGAACTTCAAACATTCATATAGAGAGCATATAAAGTATTCACCTGAATTAACAGAAGAGAAAATTAAACGACCAAAAGTCGATGATGTTGGCAAATCATCCGATCGATTTCTAATTCTGGGTCAAACTGAATTTTAATGTAAAGGGGGGTAACCATGAATATTTTGGTTGATAATAAAAACTGTGACGAAAGTAGACGAATCTCTATCCAGAGTGGTCGTTCCTTATCATTGGAGTAGTCAACTTGTCTTAAATACTTATTGCTAAATTTATTCTACTCATTTATGTATGCAGTAATATTATTTTGTTTCCCAGTGGGTAGGTGTGAAGTTGAGCCCACGAAACCAGTATAACTCCTTGCAGTTTTGCAGTTCAGAGAGATGTTAGATTTGCCAACACCCCTTTTTGCCTTTTTTTGTTGGGTAAACAGGTCCCCTGCTATATGTTGTAGTAGAGATATCGTCAACGGAGTCTAGTTTATATGCCCATCCAACAATCAAATAGGACCATACAAAAATGGAAGACAGAACAAAGTCAACCAGAGGAACTGGGGAATGTTAAACTAGTTTTGAGGACTCAACATAACACTTATCGCCATGGTATTAAAGAGACGCGGTTACATGGTTTTAAACTGCTATTCAAACATACTGTTTTAGGCTTTCCGATCATGTGATTTCACGTGGAACAGCCATGTGCATTTCATGTTCTATATGTGGTACATATTGTAAGATTATTTTTTTATTATATGTATATGATTATTTGCTCAACGTACTCTATGTATGCAACAGTGTGTGTGTGAGTGTGTAGAACTAGTGTTGGAAAACGTGCATTCCCGATTTTAAGTCTACTATCCTATATGTAGAAACAACATAATATAATGATAACGAATAAAGTATGAACGTTTTATATCTCGAGATTTATTCTCAGCAAGGAACTATTGAATTCAATAAAACTCTAAATTGACTAATACATCTATGATGAACTTATACCAAATTACATCTTCAACAGAGTTGCAGGTCTGGTTTTACTATATATATATAATTTTATATGGTAAGTCACGTAGCTCTAAAAATAAATATAGAGTCAATTATAGTTCAGTATAAATTTAGTTTATATATATGAATGATATAGGAAATACTGTCGAATATCAAAATATAAAAAATTGATATTAAATGACTTATATACAATGTAAGCGTTTCTGTTAATAGGAAAAGTACGATAATATGTACCTAAAACGACTGTATTTAAAGTTTGACGGATTTAGCGGAATTTAAGTTGTTACGCCGCCGAACTGACGGAATGAAAGCTGCTAACTGAAGCTCTGTCCCAGTATATATAGACTTTGGCATATTAATTCCAAATTGAAATTTTACCGCCGCTAAACTCTGGAATCATCAACGTCCAATCATAAAGAACGGATTTCATTGTCCAATCAGAATGTTCCGCTAAAAGGACGTATCACATTCACGTACATTAATAATGTAGGTTCGCCAATGATCCGCAGAAATGGAATTGCATGAATTTGAAAAAAAAATCTCTAAAATTGACACTATTGCAGTTTAAATGAATGAATAGCTATTAATCAGTTTACATATTTCCCTTTGGGTTCCTAAAATAACTTTGTGCGGATTCTGGTTTGTCCAATGTCAAGGACTGAAGGAGAACTTGTTACCGTCAGAATGACTCGACTGGATATTATTAATAGTTAAAACAAAGTCTATAACGAAATAACGAACAGAATATGATTGTCAATGGAATGATTCTGGATACTGGATAGGGTAAATACATCACATAGCTTTAATGTATATATTACTGTTGATTAAGAGTTGTACGTGTAATTGTGACCAGTTTCCGCGAACTTCAGAATGACGAATTCAACTTTCACTTGCAAGTCTTATTCCGATGTTATAAAAAGGGTGTATAGTCATATGCTGTATATACATAACAATATGTTCAGTCACATAAACACTCGGGCAGTAAAAAACAGAATGGCTCAGCAAGTCAGTATATCCATTGGCGGCCAGCACGTTGTAGGGATGGTGTATAATGGTGTATTAGGTTTAAAATGGCCACACGGACCGAAACATATATACTGGTGATACTAAATACCGGTGATGCTAAATTTAGACCGGAAATTGAAAAAAGAAAACAAATCACTCCCCATAAATAGATATAGTGATTTATCAGTACATATCTCTTTTGCAGATGTCAATAGTCAAATGTACAAAATCTCCATTAATCTAGTGCATGCAACCCAATGAATACAATGCTGTGCCGTGACATCACTATTTCCTCGTATATACTAAATACCGGTGATCAAATAAAAATCTCCCAATGTCACATGACATCATCATGTAGCACTCATTTTACTGTACTGGGTTAAACTTCCAAACTATACAAATGAGTTACATATAAGCTAACAGTTTCAAATGCAACACTTTCAACTTTAGATGTTTCAAAAGGAACAGCAGGGCACTTTTTATAGTGTTCTGTAAACTTCCTGTTTTGTTTCCATGCAAAGTTTTCTATTTAGTTACATTTTGGATAGGAAAAAATATCCGTAGGAAGTTTAACATAGTATCTTTATAACGGAAGCGAGCACCTGCAGGTGGCTGTGAAAGAAGTCCATTTTTTTCTAAGAAATACAACATAATTTGAAATCTTTTGATTGAATCATGAATATTTTTTATCATTTTCTTAAAATTAAACTAATTTTAATGCTTATTCACCCTCAAAAATGACATTATAACTCTGATTCTGCGCCGACAGATGGCGCGAACCAAGATAAACCAAGCGCAGCGTTTGTTGACAACGGTCAGTTACGCATGCGTGTATGTTATTGCTATTTATAGAATCACCGGTATTTAGTATTCACCGATAATTGGGTTACAAGGGATATATATATAAGCTTCAACCAATGAAACATCTTATTCTTGTGCGCAAACTAGTATACATCCGTTGTTAAAAATAAATGAAATATCATTGTGACAAGGATGATAAAAACAGAGAATTCAGTCTAATAAGGATAAGAGTCCACTACAGACTCTACTTTTCTGCCGACTGTAAACTTTTCCCGGTGTTGGTCTTTTTATCTGACTGTTTCATTTTCATGTGATCAATAATCTCTTCCTCCGCCAAAATACATTTGAAAAAAGTTCTGCCTACCTACAGTTCTGGTGATTTTGCATAATGCAAAGGGAGGTAACCGTAAAAATTTTGGTAAATGAAAATAAAACCGCACCATTTTGATGAAAACGGTTCTTAACAGAAGCAGACATTTTTCGACCGTACTAAATTGATGAGCATGTGGGACCTGGTGACAGTGAATTGTAGCCAATCAGTCAAAACATCACGTAATCCAATATGTAAACACAAAGCACCATGACAGAATTTCATCTTTTAATAGCAATACAGGATATTTCTGCTCATTGACCAAAGTGCTGACATGAGGAAACAGTTATCAAAAAAGGATGTAAGAGAAAGTAATTGTAATAATGTTTTGAATAAATAACCAAAATTGATTCATGGAATGGAAGTCCAATTACAGGAAGTTCACTGATAAACTTATAGATAACGTATGTATAAAGCACATGTTCATTTTCTATAATTCAAAAGATAAGCTCTTTTTGTTCGATGTGTAGGGCTTATTATGGAGTTGCGTTTTGAAGGTATTTCTTTTTCAAAAGGAATTAATATCGTGGCATATTTCTGCATACACTTAGCGAGTTAATTTTCGTGAAAGCTTTCTAAGTTTTCTTGAAAAAAAAATTTTATTTTCATAAAAATATATTTTATCGTCCACTTAATAAGTACATTTACAATCTGGTGACGAATCATGAAACGTTACTGAATTTTCGGGAAAATGTCTTTGTTTTTCATGAAAATCTAATAAATTTTTGTGAAAATATTCTGATGGAAAAATATGCCACCATATATTAAGTATGACATTAGGTCTGTGTATTTTTTGTAAATTATCGTTTGTTTGATTGTTACGTTAACTCATTGCCTGGCACAAAATCCTCATTTTTTAAAAATAGACCTGATAAAACAAATATATGAAATAGTGTTGATATAGCGAAACCAATCTCAAAATATGAATATTCTACAGTACCTTTTATACATGAATCTGAACGTTTATATGGACAGTGAGAGTTGATACTCATAAATACACCATGCTGTTAATTGCGTCTTATTTCAGTTACATGTATTCCATGGTTGAATCAGGTTGTGTTGTTATTCCTATTACTGACGATACGACTTTCATTAATTGGTGAGTTATTTATTCAACAATATCTACAGTAGAAACATAATAATTTATTTCTTCATTCATGCAAGTATAAATTTTGCATAATAATGATAAAATAAGATTGACATTTTGTTTTTGATTTTACATTTTTGGCATTTCTTTTGTAATTTACTGAATACTTAACCAGTAATAAATACTTATGTTAAATACTTATACATTACTTCTCATTTTGTTATTCTATTCTCGTTGTAATAGTTTGTGTTATTTTACGTCTAGTTCGTAGCTGAGGGGTTTGATTATTTGTCAACATATCGGCTATTTCATCTTTCCGATTGGGAGATTCTGATCAAGGAAGGAAGAACAAAACAAATTGCCTTGACCCCCCATGTTCTTTTGCTTTGCAGATGCCTTAGATTGTTATCAATGTTCAAACGTAAGGGACTTCTCAGATTGTCATAATTTTGCAATATGTAAAGATAATGAGGTAAGTGCACTGTGTTAGCTTATCTAATGAGAGAGTAGACATATGGCAAGGAAACAACGACTTGGGAGTGATATGTGAACTGTTTGAACTGTTCAATGAGACCATACAGCTAATGAAATATGTAACATTGGAAATGTTAAATGCAAGTGTACAGAGCATGATTTGAAGGTTCACACTCGGTGAACCACATTTAGACAAAAAGAGACTTGAGTGCTTATCTAAAAGGCTTTAGCTCTTTGTTTTCAGTGAAATTTTGAATATACATGTACACCAGTACACTAACTACATACAAAATTGATGCATTGGTAACATCGGCTGTTTCTCAATTAATCTTTCATTAGTTTTATACATGTACTATAATGTTTAGTAAAATGAGGTTTAGTCAACGTAATATTGTAAACGCATTAAAATTTCAGATTTGTTTTACTGACACTTTAGGCTATGGGGACCAAACACGTTTTAACATGGGCTGTAGAGACCAGTCGGTAAGGCTCATGTGTTTTATATCATACTAACATCATATGTCATAGTCCTTGATAATAATGTTTGAATATATCAGAGTACAAATCTCACTTACCTTCAGATACATTTTTGATAATAAAAAAGAAACAGAGATACAATTACTATGATTATTTAGTAAGACATCCAATATACCGATTTACAAGTAGTTCCATGCTTTCCACTGCTGCTGAAGCTATTGAGTATATCTGAACATAATAAAAATGTGAGTAATGTGAGGTATTTTCTTGATCTTTTCTGACTTAATGTTTGTCATGAAAGACTGATATAAGGCATACTAGAAATACTTTGTTTATTTATTTACTTACCAAAGACCCTGACACAGAATCACTTCATTCTAAAGTATATAACTCCACCCATCGCCTCAAATCAAATTGTCTGTTGATTCTCTTTAATCATGAACAAAGGTGTGTACAGCACAAGCCATGACCACCACAACGACATTTCCAATGTCTGTCATAGGTCGGGATGTTTCACAGGATTTGGAATGCACTCAGTGTTGCGGTGTGGATGCATGCAACAAACACTTGTGTACAACTGGAACTCACGGTATGCTTAATAACAATTCTGTTTTTGTTTGTTTCATTTAATATGCAATTTCATGCAATAAAAATCACATTATTTTTATACTGACATTTATAGTCATTTCCCACGCGACAAATGAAATTATCTAGAAGAATGAAATCATTACAAAACATGATGCATGCACTCATTTTGATAAGTCAACTTAAAATCAACAGGATTTCCCAAAGTAAAGTATAAAATGTTATTTAAACCCTTCACAATTGGAATTCTTGTGAAATTTCATATAGCTACATCGGGGTATCCTATAACACAAAAACTAAGTAATGGGGAGGTAACTTATTGACCCCTTGAAAACCTGTGCTATTCGAATATTATATATGGTGTATGCATTCTGCATATTAACATGTAGATAAACTACCACTGTACGAAACTGACGTTATTGCTTCAGCCCTAACTCAAAATGGCGATTGTCAGGATGATCCAGATTTCAATTGTGCTCAAGTGAGTGCTGTGTTCAACGTGTGTGGTGACAAGGAACACGCAAAACAAGTTTGCCGAAAGTTCTGTGGATTTTGTGCATTAGGTAAACTGAAAAATATTTTCCTCACTTTTCTGTAGCGGAAATCTGCTTACCAGACATCTTTCCTCGCTGTCTGTGCAAAGACCCATGAAGAACACATTTCTTTTTCTGATAGTAATAGGAATAGTAGGAGTTATTCATTAAAAAGAAGAAAAAAGATAAGAAGCATCTAAAAAAGGTAGGGAAAGAGTTGAACAAAGAAGAAACAGTGCATGGCCTGAAAATATCATCAAAACCACTAAAAAGATCTTATGTATTTTTATGTACAAGAATGTCTTGTCAACTTTCATTTTCCCTTCATTTGAGAACTGTTGATGTGATTCCATTGGCTGGTTGATAGTTAGTCCATAAGTTTGATACAAATATGGTGATATTAAATGTGTGTGAAAATATTGACACCAATTTCCAGTATCCCCGCCTTATTTTTAAGGCAATTCCACTATTGAAGATCGTATCAATTGAATCTAATTGTATAAACAAATTTACAAAGTTGATGGTGGTTGGTCTTCTTGGGGCGACTGGACAAGTTGTGACACCAGCTGTGGAAATGGTACACTGTCAAGGAGCAGAGTTTGTGACAATCCGAAACCTGAGCATGGAGGTTTGCCTTGTATCGGTTCTGCTATTGACAGAGATAATTGCTTTCTTAAACCTTGTCCAAGTAAGAACATATTGTTTCCTCTATAACATATATTTGCACCATATCTATATGCATGCATTATTATTTGAGATAATGATTTTTGAGAAATAGAACAGATACTGGGATAAACTACGATAAACGTTCATGTAGGTTAACATTATCTGTATGACGTAGGCCCGCCAGTAAAGCTTGGTCAGTAGAACATGACACCACTGATCATGATGACGTTCATCTGTTATACTGTATAGGTAATGTTTCAGTGTGATAAATTAAATACAATGTACATGTAGTTTATTTGTCACACGTTTACTAACCTCTAATAATAACATCATGTGGCGAAGTAGACAGTTGATTATAGAGGGGCATGACATTTCAGATGTAGTCAACTATACTGTGCTTGGACTGCAGACTGAAACCAATAGTCCCAATACAAATCAAAGAAATACACTCTGTTATGTCATATACATATCATAGAATATTAAGAAATACATAAATAATAATTCATATTTACGATTATAAATACGAGATAGAATACAACTGATAGTAAGGTGAAGGTTTTTCGCAACAGCTCTCCTACGTGAAGAGTCAGTAGTAAACAGAGTAAAAATGTAAACAAATCGAACAATACTGGGTTTTGAGATAACCCTGGCTTATTACAAAACATAAATTCACTGTGAACATTTGGATAGTACAGATAAGCTACTGTTGCCTACTAAAATGTGTACTGTAAGTAAAACGAAATGTCACCATGATATTGTACATGTTACAATATTTTACAGTATTTCAGTGTAAAATTAAATTATATTCATTGTTTCTAGTTGACGGTGGATGGAGTACATGGTCTTCGTGGGACACATGCAGCATTTCCTGTGGTATTGGTACACAGGCTAGAAGCAGAGGATGTTCAAACCCACCACCAAGTTTAGGAGGATTGCAGTGTCCAGGAGATGCCATAGATACCAAAACATGTTTTCTTCGATCATGCTCCGGTACATTACACATATGTAGAATCATTTTACAGCATTGTTCTTGGTGTTTATTTAATGTCATTAACGGTAGCACAAATATGAATCAAAACCCGCAAAAGATAGTGATGTCAATTAAAGATGCTTTTGTTTTACTTTTTTCAAACGTATCTGTTTACAGATGGCGTTTGGTCGTCTTGGTCTTCGTGGAGTACTTGCTCACAATCCTGTCTTGGAGGATTATCCACTCGACAAAGACGGTGCAACAGCCCATCTACTTTTGGCCATGATTGTGTCGGAAATAATGAAGAGAGCAAGATATGCAACTCTATACCATGTGAAGGTAGCATGAAATGACTATCAGTAGTTATTTAGACCATTATATTACAATCAAATGCTAATATATCAGTGACTGAATCATAACTAACAAAATATTCCCATTGCAACAGATATGGATAATTAAACAGCGATATTACAGAGCTGCCCTCTCCAGAGCAGCCCTCTCTTGAGCAATAACCTCCCATTAACAACAGAATGTTTTTATCCCACTAGACCATTTAACTATTAATTTAACCTCTCTAGAGTCACAACCTCACAACAACAACATACTTTTGCTTTCCCAAAGAGTACATAGTTGTTTGCAATAAATTTCAAATCTCTTAAAACATCCATCATATTTGTGCTTCACCTTGTCCCGACATACTAATGTTTACGTCATTCGTTAGTCACAGGAATCCATCTTAATGCAATTCCAGCGAATTGATCAAACATTTTGTATTAGAATGACTTTTTTCAGGGCGGCTACTGCAGAACATTATAGTAATTCCTATAGAATAAAAATATACAATTCGTGGCGTTTCTATTTGAGGTCATTCTGTTAATGGTGGCTGGACATCTTGGAGCAGCTGGTCAACATGTCCAGTAAGTTGCGGAGGTGGACTGAAGCAAAGAACAAGATCTTGCACAAATCCGACTCCAGCAAATTTTGGTCGAAGTTGTGTCGGTAACAGTGTGGATAAGACTATATGCGGTACAAATGCGTGTCCAGGTAGATACATTGGAAGTGCAAAAATATTATACATTTAATACATGTAAACATCTGTAAACAAATATTTTTAGGTACATACTAGTCGTTAGTTGAATTAACCAGTGTTTCTGGAATCTGTATAGTGCTTACCTTGCTCTCCGCAAGTAACTGCCATCTTCTAATGAATCAGCGGTAGAAGACGAATATTCTTAACTGAGTTCATAAACTAGGCTAACGCCCTAAATGAAGAATGAATATTTTCAAGTATATATAAATTATGAATTAAAGTATAGTCGCTTAGTATTGATCCAGTCATGTGATCAATCTCTATCCAGAGTTGTCGTTCGTTATACATCACATAAATCTCTGTCAACGTCTCAGCTTTACAAGAATCGTGTAAAACAAGAAATAAAGCCAAAAAGTAACTTATACAACCAAGTAAAACAGTTTCTTTCGTACAATGCTTTGGAGGCAAAAGGTTTCATAATATACTAGAAAGCCACTGGAAATGTTATATTTATCAAGCGCACTATTTTTTGATGATGTTTGTTGGTTTTTGGTAATTTTTTAACTACTTTCAGACTTTGACAGAGATGTATGTGAGGGGCAACGAATGACATCATTGGATAGAAATTTTTATGTTATTAGAATATCCTTTAGTTTCGTAATATGATGTCAAAAATAATAGTTCACCAACGTCATTTGATAGAACAACAGCGCGTATCTTTGAAATATTATTTCTGTTTTTCAGTTCACACGATAAATGGACAATGGTCATCTTGGTCATCTTGGTCAACGTGTTCCGTTACTTGCGATGGCGGAGTAAAGAAGAGAACACGATCCTGCAGTCGTCCATCGCCCTCACAGAATGGTCAGTCATGTGTAGGAAACTCTGTAGATGTGACTGTTTGTAACATATTCAATTGTCCAGGTACAATCAGAAATGATAAAATATCTGAAATAATTTTTACAAATGGGGTTCGTATGTTGTTAAAATGGTGTATTTGGGTGTAAAGCAGTCAAACAGTTCTTTAAATAGACCAGTTACACATGTATCACAAACGAATACACGAACAATTATCTCGAATCATAAAATGACAATTTCCGAACAAAACATGTTTGCCATACGGTGACTTCTTTGAAGGTCATTCAATTTTCTTATGACTGTTGTCTACACATAACAATGAATTAACTACCGTATGTCTAGTTCATACAGTTCATAAGCACATGCTATGGTAAAAAATTTCTCGAAAAGTCATCAACACATTGTCATTTCAATATTTGAGATATTTAATCTATGGCCTGTATCGCACTGATGTTTGGCTTGGTGACAACCTTAGCTAATTACTAATTATGATGAACTATAGTTTACCATTTCACCAGACGCTAAACCAATAGATTTCAGTTGTCAATAAGGTTTTTTTATTGTCATCCAGTCATCAAAGCATTATACAGGCACTATTAATGAAGTTTTATTTAGTATTTATTTACCATGAACATTTGGATAATTGTCTTCATGATTTGAATATTGATATTGTTTATCTATAATCGTTTTTCTTATTGTGAACTTGTTTCCATGTTTAAATCAGGTGCATCGTTAGCTCGACTTGTTGGCCCAACTCACTTTGAAGGCAGACTGGAAGTATTCTACAACGGCGGTTGGGGCACCGTGTGTGATGACAGTTTTTCAGACATAGATGCACAGGTGGTGTGTCGAATGATGAATTTGCCATGGTAATATATACATGTAGTTGTCTTCATGTGTAAAATTTTAGATTTGTCAGACAGTGTTCTGGTGAAGATCTTTTGTTGAGTTGTATCAATATTGAAATATGTGTTACAAATTTGTTAATTGCCCTTGTGCAGGACAGGAGCTATAGCACTTCCAAGCGCATTCTATGGACAAGGATCACTGCCAATTAAATTGGATGACGTTGCCTGCACCACGTCTGATACGAACTTGTTTAAATGCGGTTTTAATGTTAATGACAATTGTGGTCATTCAGAAGATGTTGGTGTTGCCTGTTACCCTCGTAAGTCATACATTCTTGAATTAAAATTGAAAAGTTCTTGTTACAGGTCAATTGTTATAAATCCATTTTCAGCTTTAATATGAAAGTATACATAAAATAGCTCACTCAGAAAAACTTATTTCAAATATTGAATAATTTCAAAGCTATTATAATATGCCATTTAGAAGTCAGTTTTTAAATATATATGCACACGTAATTTTACCAGGGTCGAAGAGGAAACATCTGACTTTCACCAATAATGTCAATACAATAATTATGTTTTTATATACTTTTAGTTGTGTGTTAAAGCAAAACTGATTTTTTTTAGAGTTTTTTTCCATTTTGTCTTCACGCCCTTTATATAAATACAGACAATGGCAACTTTTATGTGTGCAACATTTATCAGACACATGAGATATTACACATTTTGAAGTTTCAGGTTTTATGATCGACAACGCAAAGTATCATTGTTTGGTTAATTTTTTCTTGTCCAACCATCAACATTCCGTCAACCATTACATTGTCAGTTTCAGTGACATGTGTGGCTTATCTCTTTCCGTAAATTTTCAGCTTTGCAAGTACGTCTTCGTGATGGAAGTAGTTCCCACAATGGACGCGTCGAAGTTTCGTTTGATGGGAAAAAATGGGGCACGGTTTGTGACGATAGTTTTGATAATGATAGTGCAAAGGTAGTCTGTAGGATGTTGGGATTCACAACGTTAGTGAAACGATTAATACTATTAATAATTCTATCTGTCAAAACTATCTTAACTCACTTTAAGACTAAATATATACTAAACCCGATTATTTGTCTTGCATGTTTCGGTCCTAAATGACTTTTTTGCACAAATACGAGATGAAAATTCATCTCTAAATTGTTCAAATCTAGACATAATTAGACATCATTTTGAGTTACAGATAATGAAAGAAAAACATAAGTCACAATCCAAAGGAAATATTGGTGTCACACTGAATGAAAATCAAACACAATTTATATGAACTGTTCAGCAATTCTGATACTATCTATTTATGATTGTTTGTATCAATACAACTAGATGTATTTAGGCCATTTTTTTGTTATTTGATTTCTTGACTGTTCATGTTGGAATTACCAGTACTTACAACAGGTTTGTTTCAATTTGTTTTCAGGAACAACGCTCGGTACACGATCACGTATGGTCCTGGCAGTGGTGATATTTTACTGGATGATGTCTCGTGCACAGGGTCCGAAAGTACTCTCTTGAAATGCCATCACAACAAACTCACCACCAATAACTGCGGTCATGGTGAGGACGTTGGTGTTATATGCGGATAAAATCATTTTATCACTGCATGCCACTTCTAATTTGTAAGGAAAACGGAAAAGGCAAGGAAGCAGTACAAACTCCATTAAATAAGAAACACACACTACATGTACATTTGTATCATGTAAACATAAAGAATTAAAATAAATCTTTTTGTATTAGTTCAGTTGTACTTTTGTTCTGTGAATTAAAAGTTTAGAACCTTGGTACAGACAGGATGAAACTGTGAGCTTATGATATAGAGCCTGTACAAGAAGTGATGTACAGTCAGTTCTAAAAATGAGACAAATTATAAAAATTTAGATAATTTCAATGGTGAACATTATTTTGGTATATTTTCATGCATACTTTGTCTTTTGATGTGTTACCTTTGCAAAACTAATCATTTATTTTTTCTCAATCATTTAATATCCTCTCCATTTGTTGCATTGTTCTATACCTGAATGTTTTGCATAACATAACATATGTGCAGTATAATGTGGCAATGACACCCGCTATTTTTTTAATATTTCTGTATTAACAAGGCTGCGTACATGCATCTTTCACAAATGTGATCAGGTTAAGATGAACAGAAAATATCATGATGTTGTGACGGACATAATATTCAGAAAATGCGTGTTTTTACATGATCAATCTGGTTGGTAGCGATTTTGAAGCCTAGTTACATAGAGACTGACCGACAATTCTTCAAAAGATACTAACTAACGATGCATAGGTCCTTGTTCCACGACCCCACTGTCCATTATGAATAGCCTATAAACCACTGGTTTAGACAGATAACAATAATTTCATGCGGTTCGATAGTATAGCGTGAAATGTGTGCCTTTTTGCGTAGCATATTACCAAGAGTGTTTTATAGCTGCACGAAAAGATCGTGCATGTAATGTTTTAATACTGTAGTATGATGTGTAATTGGTCTTTCTACTGGACAGCTCTCCACAAGGTCAATTTCGTTAACATTTATTTTTAGAACAATTTCGTTTGTTAAAAGTATTTTCATTATACTGCTGTACTTTAATTTCACATTTGTAAAGTGCGTTGTCCCATACGCTCCGTAATCTGAAACTTGACATGGGGTACAGGTTTCAGGAGCATTTTCTCCCACAGGGTTTAATCTCTGGTTGTTCCTGAGCCATTCAGTTTGCACCCTGAGTTTTTAATGATACGTTTAATACATTTATCTCAGTTTTAAAACTAATGTTTGTATATTCTATACTCATTTCTTGGTCGCCAAAATAAACACGGCCCCGTCCGGTATTGCACAAGAGTGAAGTTGTTTGTATTTTGTTTGTGATGTACAAGTAATGGTAAAGCAAAGACTTGAAAATTAAGCTTCTTCTTTGAGGGTGCACGAAAATCAATGGGTACATGCTTTCCGTACTCGTGACGAAGTGATAAAAGGCAAATTTTGTATACTAATTCATACACTGGGGACCATCTGAATATAATTCTGATTCTTTGACTGAAAAGATCACAAAATATATCTCAACAGATGTATCAAAATATTTCTCAAGTAGTACAATGAGAATATCATGATCTCTGAGATAAACACACTGTTGTATGAAAAAACATACATAACTCGCCCTTTTCTTTAACCGAGAAAAAGACTCGGGGACGGATCGGCTCAGTACTGTAAGTTGATTTGGTGCATTTATTTGATGGATGTGCATATTGAAAAGTAGTGGTGTGAGCATAGTTGAGTTCAGTACAAAAATTCAATGACTGAGAGTTTTATCGCAATCTAACAATTAAGCTTGTTGAAAAGGTGGATGAATGTCACGAGTACTGATCATATGTTGGTAATCTACATAAGTATGACTTAGACAACTTAGAATTGTGTAGGCAAGTCGACTTAACCTGCAAATAATAATGGTTATTTTTTATCAGATTAAAATTGTAGTTATGATCATTGTGGTTAATTGTGCATTATGTAGAACGAATAAAGATAAGAAAAAGCCTTATTCAAATTTCATATTTCATCTGATAAGATTTAGTACGAAACGTATACATGTACAAACTTTAAGCCTACAACTTCTAAAATATTGTGGTATATAAGGACGTGTATTTTTCACTGATATGGAATTCCTCTTTAAAGGTACATATATTTGGTTTCTAAGTTGATTATGAAGGAAATGGAGGATGAGGGAATTGTGTTCTTCATACACACAGTTTAGTTGGACGGATCTAACTACAATTTGAGACTAACATATAAATCAGGAAAAATAACGGTTTTTATTTATGAAATTTAAGCTTTTTCTCATCTTTATTTAGAGTCGAAATAAATTTGAAATATATTTGAAGGTAACGCCAGCTACCGATAAGGCACGACATCATGTATCGCGCTAGGAACATACAACGATACACCGATATATACCAAATATACCTCAATAGTGATACCCAGCATGAAAACTATATTTCTTTGTTTTATTTCAGACACATCGTGGCTGAAGCTCCTGGTGCTGTATTACACATTACTGTCGCTTCTACCTCCGCTGATTCGTATGTGAAATTTATTATAATACTTTCAAGTAAAGTTAGTTTTTAGATAGTGTAAATTACCTTTATGATTTGAAGCATATAATTATACATGTACTAATTGGACCAAGGGAACTTTGGGAATGACGCTGCTTAACTGTCCCTCAGCAAAATGCTGCAATCTTCCATTTACATCATCAATGAAATCTTTGAATAATATTTGTTGTAAAAGATTTTGTCTTTTGGAGATATGATTACATGGAAATATATCAGTAATTCATATTTGCATTATTTATACATGAAAAGTGGGTAACTCGTGGTTATGGAATGTGATTAATAATTAAAGATTCCCACCCGAAACCAGAAAAAAATCAAACGTGGGGAAGCTGTCCAGCTAGCTTTCATAAGGTCGGCGGCTCTTCCCAGGTGTCCGCCTGGGTCTTCCTTCAACATTAAACCTGGAAATGTCACCAAATGACCCTGGCCTTTGGTGCAACGTTAAACTCCAGTGAAAAAAACATCAAATGTGATATACCTGTACATGTATTTGTGATGATAAAATGTTCAACATGGTACCATACACACACTTCACATTCAATCATATAGCATTTCTGGTAATACTTTGTGGCATTCTAATTCACCAGGTTGTTTGAGTTGTTATCAGTGTTCGAACATTATAAACACACCAGGCTGTCATCATACTGTGGTTTGTGGGAATGATGAGGTAATAAGGTCTTGTGTTGACAATAAGAATAAGAGTAAAAGAATCGCACGATTTTAAAGAGGAAGCTATAAATATACTCAACAGCGTATAATTATTAGAATAACTGGAAACAAATTTATTACTATCAACATCGTCTGTAATCACTGGCTGCATCTCTTTTTGAGATGAATTGAAAAAAGAGCCAATGACACATCGGAGATGGTGCGAATGACCGGAATTAGCACTAATAGCACAAACAAAGACACAGAATGAGTTGATTTTATTCTTTTCCCGCCATTTAGACGGTTGTAATTGGCATATCTAAGTAGAATAGCATTGCCCGTTTTTAGAAAAATCAATTTTTTATAAAGGAATAAAATTGTAAATTTTGCATATCTCAAAGTTCATTTGTCACACTTATGATAGCTTTATTCGTTTCAGTTATGTTTCACGGACACATTTGGTTATGGAGATGAAACACGATTTAACATGGGCTGCCGAAATCTGTCAGTAAGATTTACACTATCACTCTACACATTCATGTTTTTTTCTGAAAAATCTAATAGACATCACTTATATACTACACTTGAAACTATAACAAATGCAAAATTCACATTGGAAGTATTTGAATAGTATTTTAATTATGTATCAGCGCACAGTGTGATTCTTAGACTGTGTACATTTAGCTGTCCACAAGTAACGGTCAACTTCTGCAATGAATCACTCGAAAAATTCAGTGATGGTTGACAATGGCAATTTAAGTAGGTGGTTGAATTTATATAATTTTACATAAGAAATAACAGCGAAATATTACATATGTATTTGAATATATATTGCATCAGCAAAATAATCGCTAAATAAATGATAGCCATGTGACAGTTAAAATATCAACATTTTCTGTCCTATATAACATGCCATCACACAGATGAAAAGCCAATTTGTATGTCAATATTTTATGGCTGGACTCTTTCCACTATTATAATGATAGGTATGTACAGGACAAACAACAACGCCTTCGTTGTCAATCATAGGTCGCTCTACCTCACACAGTTTGGAATGTTCTCAGTGCTGTGGTGTGGATAGCTGTAACAAATACTTATGTGCGACCGGAACTCACGGTCAGCTCTGTAATCATTTAGATAATTGACTATATTTGAATTTTATTTACCTTCTATGTATTGTATACGTCTTTATTTCTGCGAGTGCAAAATTTGTCCATTCTTTTTAGATGTTATTGAATTAAGTTTCACAATGGCGACGATAACTATTTCGGTACTGATTTGATGAATATATGGTGTATTAGTTGGCATACATATTGTATTTTCAGATTCCCAATATAGTCAAACCTGTTTGCAGCCACCTCAGAATAAAGTCCATCCTGTGAATAACGGCCATTCTTTGTAACACTGTCACTGATTATTTAGAACAAACAGACATCTGAATAAAGGCCATCTGTCAATAAAGGCCACATTTTGTCTTTTCCAAGGGTGGTCTTTGTTCACAGGTTTGACTGTATAAAGTTGTATAGTTTCCATCGATTGTTTATAGTTAAATTTGTAAATTTAGCATTGACCCAAAATGGTGCCTGCCATGATGATCCAGAGTTTGACTGCGCAACAATCAGTTCAGTATTTAATGTATGTGGTGAAAAAGAACACGCAAAACTTGTGTGCAGAAAATTCTGTGGACTTTGTGCAGTTGGCAAGTTGTCCCTAAAGTTATCTTGAACGTTTGGCAGAATTCAAATTGAAGTAAGTTGGTTGGTAATGAATTTGGGAGTTGTAAAAATGTATTAGAATACTCAACAGAATGAAATCTTGAAACCCAGAATGTAACAAATGACATCTCAAACGTTTTGTTCCAACTTGAACTTAACTCTTAAACATCAAAAATAACTCTACTTTTAATTAGATATGGGACTTAGCTTATTGTTGATCTATCATTTATTCATTTCAAATATTGCTAAACATGCTTACTATTGCTATGTACTATTTATAAATCTTAAATAGAATTATTCGCAAGAAGCAAGCTCCATGGTTGCTCATACTGTATATTTTGGCATTGCTGATAACAGCCAATATTTCCGAAACCAGTCTATTAATTGAAATTGTAATCAATTAACACAGTGGACGGTGGTTGGTCTTCCTGGGGCATGTGGACTAATTGCGACACTAGTTGTGGAAATGGTACCATTTCAAGGACCAGAGCTTGTGATAACCCAACACCCCAGCATGGGGGTTTACCATGCATTGGTCTGAATAAAAACACAAAAGCGTGTAATCTTCGTCCATGTCCAGGTAGTAGCGTACCTTTTATATTAATGCCTTGATGGTGTGAGACTGTAAGTCATTTGTATGTCAAATAAATTTCAAGATCGTCTATATCTATAACAGCTTGTAGTACATGTAATTGTTTCAAAACAACGGTTTCAATTACTTCTATTCCATTATCTGAACTGTTTATGCCTTAATGTAGGATTTAATTATCTTAAGTTGACGGTGGATGGAGCACCTGGTCCTCGTGGAACACGTGCAGCATTTCCTGTGGGATTGGCACACAAATAAGAACAAGAGAATGTTCAAATCCATCTCCTAGTTTTGAAGGGTTGCAGTGTTCAGGGAGTGTCATCGACTTCAAGGCTTGTTTTCCGAGACCGTGCACAGGTAAACCTTATGTTGATGTTTCATTTTTCCTGACAATAAGTTTTTCAAATGATTTTACAAAACTGTAACTTTATTTGGACATGCGAAGTCTTAGTTCATATCATTTTTATCAATACTCTATGTTCAGATAATACAAGCACATATATATTTATTTTCACCTTCATTCCACGCCCAGTAGATGTAATACTCAGTAAATAAATAAATTACTTGCCATTACCATACGACCTTCAGAGGAATTATGTATCATGGATGATTATTGCAAGGTCAGGAAAATATATCATGTTTACAGTTGCCCGTTTTTGGCACTCACCCTAAAGTTTTTAAGCACAAAATCAAAACTACGAAATATTGGAGGATAATTTGTACCTCGTATTCTCAAAGAGGTATGATTAGGAAAACTTAAAAAGTTTTGGACCAATTTGATCAAATAACCCTAAACATAACTAGAAAATAGTTATGTTTAGGGTTATTTGATCAAATTGGTCCAAAAAGTTTTGGACCAATTTGATCAAATAACCCTAAACATAACTATTTTCTAGCCTAGTCCTAAATATACCTGATAAAATCATTCAACTTATAATACATCATCAGTCCATTCTCATGTCCTCAGACGGTGTTTGGTCGTCTTGGTCTTCGTGGAGCCCGTGCTCACAATCCTGTCAGGGTGGATTGTCTACAAGACAAAGGCAATGCGACAACCCAGCGCCTTCTACCTTCGGTCATGATTGTGTCGGAAACAGTATGGAAGTCAAGTTGTGTAACTCTATTCTATGTCAAGGTACATTATCCTTTTCATTCCAAATAGTTTATATACAGTTAAACCTCGATATATGTGAAAGTAAGATTCCCCAAATTTATGATGAAGGATGGATGACCAATGGTCGTGGACAGAATCGTCTTATGCAGGATTCACGGTTAGAATCATGAACCCTGGAACCATATACCTAATATTCTCCCAATTTAGCTAAGCGGATGGATCATACAGATCTTAGATAATCAAAAGATAGGGTGTGGTTACACGCTAATTGATTCATGTGAACTATTGCCGTATTATATCTACAGTTTTGTTTGTAAACACAACAGAGAGCTGACAAACAGCAAACAAATAGCATTAACAGATCAGGACTAAGAATGAGCTAGTAAACATGATTCATTGTTATTGATTTCTGTTGTACTTCTAATGAATAATTTTGTGTGTTTAAAGAAAAACTTTCACGAAATATACCATATTAGGTCAACCAGTAAACGGTGGCTGGACCTCATGGAGCGACTGGTCAACATGTCCAGTAAGTTGCGGAGTAGGATTAGAGACAAGAACAAGATCTTGCACAAATCCACCACCTGCAAACTTTGGACAAAGTTGTATAGGTAATAGTGAGGATAAGAAAATATGCAACACCAATGCTTGTCCTGGTGAGTGAATACTTTTATACCGTATGAAATGCATCGCTGTGCAATATTTTGACAGATTCGTATGGAATCAAATGAAATAAGTCGCTTAACTTGCGTCCATGAAATATGACATTGCAGTTAAAAAGTTTAATGTACAATTTTATGTTGACTTTTTGGTGTTCTTAGAAATAAAATATTCCACTAAGCCCATGCTGCCAACAACAAAATGTTAACTGTGCATTTCAACGGACAATTTATTACTGCATCTTGTACTATGATTAGTTGAGACATTAGTTTTTAATTAAGAATATGTTTATTCATTATGTAGTTTTGTTGATTAAGTGTCTTTCCTTAATTTTTCATGAAATTATAACTGATCTAAACGCACAGTAGAAAGTAAAAACAAATTCCAGAAAAATGCCACATATAAATCAAAAGTTGATTTGTTCGTATGAATTTTGCCAAATGCCATATATATCAATTGTTTCGTTTTCATTGAATACTATTGATTTTCCTTATTCGTATTATTAATGACTTTGAACATTTAATTCAGTTACTATCACAAAATACACCACACCGGGTCAACCAGTGAATGGTGGTTGGACATCATGGAGCAACTGGTCAACATGTTCCGTAAGTTGTGGAGGAGGACTGAAGACCAGAATTAGATCGTGCACGAATCCGTCTCCCGCCAATCATGGACGAAGTTGTATAGGTGACAGTGCGGACGCAAGAAATTGCAGCATGGATATTAATTGTGCTGGTGAGATTACACTTTTGTACGCAATGAAATGCTTCACTGTATGAAAGTTTGATAGCATACCAGTCTCAGCGCTGGGTAAAAGTGTTTGTGTTCCTCTGGCTGGGTTACTTTGATGATGGAATCCTTTGCTGTCATTTGTCCCTGCTTTAATCCAGTTTGATGTTAGAAGCCCTGTGACTCAATATATGGCTGTCATGTTTAAACAGCTGTAAATTTTTAACTGCCAAAATGGACGTCTTCTTCATACATTCTTATACTGATAGTAATTCATATGATGTTTATTGTTTACTTAATTTGGATGCTGGTACTTGTTATAGCACCAAGTTGTTCAACCATGACGAGCAAAGCTGACGATGTGAACTAAAATACAACAAATGTATTTATTTCTCTGTCCAGGTTTGTCTGTTCGTCTACAGGGAGGAAGTAATCCGCGAAATGGACGGTTAGAGGCGTCATTCGATGGAATAAAATGGGGAACGGTTTGTGACGATTACTTTGATGATAAAGCAGCTGGTGTGGTCTGTAGGATGCTTGGGTTGACCGCTGTAGCTGGGTAAAGGAAATTACCTTTAAATGAAACTTTTTATAACAATGTTTAACGCCTATTAGCGACATACACTTATACTAATCAACACCATAGTTTTCATCTAATTTGTTGTGAAAGGCCTTTTTATGCCGAGATATTGAATTAGAGTGGTAATTTGTTTAGTGAACCTTTCTTTGGCTAACTCTTTCAGCTGAACAAATTCTACTAGCCATTGTTTTGTCTTTCTATCAAATTAGAAAAATAAACGGATTCGTCCAACATTTACTTTTAAAAGCTACGAATTGTGTTGTATGTACTGGCATATTAAGGTGTATGTGTCTAGTTTTTGGACTGCGTCTGTGACCATTTGGGTTCAAATAGATAACTTAGAGCTAAACAATTATAATTATCATGATCCAGTTTAAATTCCTTTAGTTTTGCTGCAGTTCTTTTCAAGGCGGTACCCGTCCGGGTAACTGTGTTTTATCCTCCATTTTTTGTACGTTTCTATGTTTTATATGGGTTTAAGATCGGTGGGTTTGTGGTTAGGTAGTATTTGGGGGAAGACTGGATTTTTTTGTTTATGTTTTTTCTAAGAATCCTTTTCTTATCTATTGAAATCAGCACTCAAGCCATTGGAATACTGGACTTGTAATTTGGAAACAGTTACAAAAAATGGTCTCAGATATACCATGATGGTATTAGGCCCTGAAGGACAATTTTTGAATACATTTTTAATATACATTTGTGTATTTTACAGTGGCTATTGTGGAACAGTGTCCAGTGCGTATGGCCCAGGTAGTGGAGAGATTTTACTGGATGACGTAATTTGTTCTGGTAATGAGAGTTCCCTCCTGCAATGTATGCACAAACCAATCAAAGAAGGTAATTGTGCACATAAGGAGGACGTGGGCGTGGTTTGTCATTAAGGTCGTCATTCACCATGTTGAAAGTTTCCATTGCTACATTCATAAAATTAACCGCTGCACCATTCATTAATTTCTGTTAATTTATTCAAATAATAAAAAATGTCTGTTGATGTGTATAGTTATAAATTTTGTTACCCATTGGTACTACCAAGTGGAATATGGAGTGCATATATGATGTATTTTAGATGACAAGTGTATAACTCTATAATGTGAGGCCCTTAACTTCATGAGAAGGCAGTTTAGAAACGCTTGCTGTGTCTAATTTGTAGATGACTAAAAGTTTGGTAAAGTCGTTGATTGAAAACAAGATTTACTTTGTTATAAACCTTGCTTTCTAATGAAGTATTCTACATATTGATCAGTCTGATATAGACAATAATTTGGATATATATAGATAGAGAGATAAAAGTGTTTAAATTATTAGACAAACGGCTCATGGCTCCTAATGGACGACTCTTTTTGTAATAATACATCTATGAAAAACAAATAGCTATCACCATGGAGATACTACAAGCAATAAGATGGAAAGAAACCCGAATTGGTCATGAAATTGTTCAGTTTATGTAGTTTATATGTTTATTGTTGTTTGTATGCCCATCAGCCCGATTAGCTCAGTTGGTAGAGCAACTCACCTGCAAACAGATGCCAGGACAAGGGTTCGAGTCCGCATCAGGAAATTTATTTTCTGCCTCCTATTACATCAGATATATACACTGGTAGAAATACAAAGACAAATATACAAAGGTACAGAAGTGACATTTGTAATGAATTAAAAACTGTTTCAAGATGGGAACGTAACACCATTGCTAAAAGCACACAGAGGTTGAAAGTGCATTTGCGCATATTCTGGGTACGAATTTGCTTGGTCTGAATATACAATAAAGGCAGAGGTTATTCCGAAAGTGGCGTTTAGAAAGAAAATCTCTGGTTTATTTTCTAGTCTTTATGATTATTAAATGTTCATGTTATAATTTTATATGCTTTTTACATGCGTTGCTATGAGATTTTTTTGATGTTACCAGCTATCGCATGTGTTTGTGCTGGTTTCACTTTCGGTTCAATAATTCATTAAATGCATCGTTAATTAGATACACCAGTTGCCATACTCATTGGGTTTGTATTTTTGTATCACTTGTTATGTTTAGTTCGATTTTCTACGCTGAGTCACAGAAGTTGAACGCGGTTTGCGTTAAAGTAGGGGAGATAACACCTGCGAACGTGTTCACTGTATGTCCAAGAGTTGCTCCCCTTGGATATACTTGAGTATTTCTAGGAATGTAAGTAATTGTTGGTACATGAATTACATTTATCGAGTTTATGCGTGAATATCTTAATTTTGATTCTTTTAATAGTGTTTATATGCTGTATCTCTGGTATTTCTAAACTTAATCTCTGACATATCTAGTCTGAATCTTAAAAATTACTGTTAAAAAAACCCAGTTTGGTTGCCTTGCCTGAGTATATATTTTTAGTCCACCTAATATTGTGAAGGATTTTAGTATTATTTTACTTATGATTGCTTATATTTTATTTTTACTTTATTTAAACTATCTGGACTGGGACGGCAATATTGAAACTAAGGTACGTTTTAAAATGGATGACTTTGGACTCCAGTTGAATTATATAGGCAGTAAATTTTAGTATCATTTGATTTTAGTTTAACCCTATTTTAGTGTTACAAACACAGCATTTACTCAAAAAGTTTTTCACTTCAAATTCGTTCACTCAAACTATTTATAAGCTGTTCCAGAGCTTAAAATAATACATTGTAGTTCTAGTCTTCCAATATTTGATGAGCATTTTATGCCATATACAGTCATAGCCATCACAGTAATTCATAAGATGATGTATGCAAAAAATATGTATAAAATTAGAAATATGATTTATGTTCCATGTAATCCTCAAATGAAATTATAATTATCAGTACTATAAATTTTGCATTACTTGGCGCAAATGAAGATAAGAAACCTCAGTCCAATTATATAATTCAACTGATAAGATTAAGAGTTAACATGTATGTGTACATATAAAATACACAAGCTTGTTTTCAAACTCTAAAATATTGTTTTATTTACAGGAAATTTATGTTAAGTAATGGAAATCCATTTTCAAGGTACGTGTAATTGGTTTCTAGACTTTTCCAAAAAAATACATAATGGATAAGAAATTAAGAATTTAAATTCAACATTTTGTGTCATATAATTTATTATCATTTGCAATTATATGTTTAATTCTGTCCAACTGAGAAGACATTATATGAATCATTATAACCTGTAGTTTATGAATTTTGAATTATATGTGTACCTTATGCAATACATAAAATGAGTGAAATGAATTGAAATTGAATTGAATATATGTCATAATGATTTTTGTAAATACCATACTTTGAATATTTGGTACAATGCAACTAATGTCTAGTTTTTAGTCTAAATATCAAATACATAAAATACACATAAACCAAGGCCCTACTTATAAATGGGATTATATGACTGAAAACGTAAGCATTTATCATCTTTAAGACTAATCTTATATCTTAAATTTGTGTATGTGTGTGTTAAAAAAGCGCTGTTCAAGTGTAGGACTTCAAAAAATACAAATAAATAATGGGTCTGTGTATGTGATCGGTGCTACGAATGTGTCTTAAATCTTTGTTTAAAGACTTTAATTCTGGATGTAGTTTAAAAATTAATCAATACAAAGCTTGCCTCAGCTTTTGACTGGACCCTGGTCATACTCCCCCCGTCTGACTTTATCTAATTAAAGTCCAGATAAGCGAGTTTCTCTGTTGGATTGTACTTTGCACCCACTTATCATGAAGTCACTGTCCACAGTATCTTGACATGCGATTATCAAGTAAATTTGTTTATCACTACGGAAGCCAGTTACGGACATGCTGAACTAATTATTTCAGTTTGAGTTGTTGACATGCTTGATCTATTTTGATATACGAAACTATTTTGTCAATATAAATTTTACAATGGTAAGTTTTTTAAACCTCGAATGATTTTTTAAGTTCCATTATTAGGAGCATCTGTTTATCATTTTCCACTATGGGGACTTCTGAATAAAATTCTGTTTTTTCACCTATTTTGTCTGCTATTCATGCGGAACTCAGTAGAGGTATTTGGCCTTCACTCCAGAACCGCTCCTTAAATTAATGTGCGTTTTTTCCAATGGCAAAACTGAGCTTCCGTAGTTTTCTATTGTCAGTTGTAAGTTTAGATTATCACCACTTGTACACGACAAATATTAAACATCACAGAGTAATGAGTGAGATATTTACTAGTGTGTAAGTGTTGCATTGGATTTATTCAATATGACTGGATTAAATTAGTGGATTATGTGACTTACAGATATGAGAACATTGTAGAATATGTATCAAATAATTTAACTATTATAATTTAAGTATTAATAACGATTGATTATGTAAAAAAGTGTACTTTAAAACAGACGTTGTTTACTTTGTATGGTTTGCTTTTGTTATAAAATGTAGCCAGTTTCAGTGTCTTCTGTAGTAATAGTTGACTCGCTGAGAAACCAAAATGATTACACTGAGTTCGATCCTTCAGGCTCCAATTCAAGCGCTCGTTAAACCATCTATGTGGTTGCCATGGATAAGAAAACTACACAGTTGTAAAGAGACGTAAGTATATGTACATTTGAAAATTTGATAGAAATTATTTATCAAACTACATTTGCTTCCTTAACGTAACTCACTCTTCCATTGAAAAGTCGCCTTTAAGTGCATATTTCATTTCTCTCTTGGTTCATTTTACTTTCTGAAATTCTTATTAGGTTTTGTGAAATGCAGATATAAGCCTTTTTTTAAAAAGAACTTGTCTTATGTTCAATATCTGAAATAGGCTATCCTGTTCCATGAACTTCCATTTGAAAACTCAACAAAATAAACAAAATTACTGTGAAATATGGCAGAAAATTTGTTTTGGTGGTTTGTGAACAAAATGAAATTATTCTGTAACTTTAAAACGATTAGCTCTGAATATTTCCTTTACATAAGCTGGAAGGTGGATTGCAGCAGACACAATTTCAGAAATGCTTTGGTGACGGCAATATACAAGATTATTGATGAAAAAGATGGTCGAGAATTCTGGGACATACACAAGGTACATTTTATGTTTTTTACCACATGTGGTAAATAATAATTCTACTAGCAATGATTCTACAATTGTGAATTTTTATTCAGAATTATCTAACACCAGTGTCCATAATAGAGGCCTTGGATTTTCAGGTTTATTTTTTCAAACCTAGAAATTTCTGTCATTTAATAATCTAGTAAGATCAATATACACATTTTAGTCTCATACTCTACATAAACCTTAAAAACAATCACATCAGTATTACAACCACCTTAATATAACGACCACTTATTTTCAGACTAGCTTCCAATAATTCCCCTGTAATTCAAGACCACCTAATTATTACTACTGATTTTTCCGGTCCTGAAGGTGGCCTCGGATCGTGGTTTTACTGTGTATATTATATATTTACAGTTTTACGAATTATAACTCGTTGGCATGGTAACCACTTGCGTCCGAATGAGAATAAACATCGAAACGTGTAGTTGCTGAGAATGATTAATTAGATAATGGGGGAACTTGGGTTGCTTTTTGGAGGTGCACATTAGAATAACACCATGATTTTGAAATAATATTTATATAACGCAAATCATATGCAGATTCATTGCAATTAACTTTTAAGTTTTTAAATAAAAGTATGTGATGAAACTAAAATGGTTAACAAATGACAACAAATTGGAAATTCTTAATATTAATTTATTAATTGATTAATTGATATAATTAAGTACACACATACATGTTTTTCAGGTCAATGACGATGGTACGTTTTTTAGAATATTTGCATTTACCCGAGCGGAATGGCTGGACGTAATTGAAGTGACGTATGCAGACGGTGTGTACGAGGTACGTAAATTATTGTCATTTACAACAATTATCTTTAAATTTCTGAAATTCTCATATCAACGGTCGATACCACGACTATACCTCAGTTATGTTAAGTATAATGTGTTTATGTTTTACAAATTAATTTCCTATTATTCTAAACACAGGAAACACAGTCTGTCAGTATGAAGGGAAAGGTTCATGTGCTCAGCTGAACCTTCAAAATAGTTACGCGTTGTAAGCAGCGTTTTTTATTCTTGCCTGTTAATGTCACTAACAGTAGACGTTACGTCATGTGCAAGAAAACAGGACTTCAGGGTAAAAATTGATTTTTACGAAAGTAACCTCTCTATTTACGCCCCTCTCGCTGTTGCAAAATGTTATCCATGTGGCATTTATTGGGGAATATTCGATACATATGTATGTGTTAGGTAGGTAGGTCGGTTAATAGTTAATACACTTAATATTTATTGAGGAATAATCTGAAGTCTTAACTTCATGCACACCAAAGTCAAAGCAATTGACATCCAGTTTTCATACTGCTGTGCCATGGTTTTACTTCGAGGACACAAAACGTAGAGACTGCAACTGTTTTTTGTCATTGACTATATATGACACTGGCTCTATCATCTGCAGTCATATTGTCTCAGAGAAACATGCGTATAGCCC
Source organism: Lutraria rhynchaena (assembly GCA_008271625.1). Taxonomy (NCBI): domain Eukaryota; kingdom Metazoa; phylum Mollusca; class Bivalvia; order Venerida; family Mactridae; genus Lutraria; species Lutraria rhynchaena. The sequence goes on from VIBL01000049.1 coordinate 572,864, forward strand.
TGTCTTGATTCTACAATAACTTGACAATCCCGCACTAACCTTACCGGAAGGACTAGACTATTAAATCAAACTTTATATGCATTTTTCAGGTGTGTTCTTTCTCGTCAGGGGTACTTCCGCTTATAATTCCTTTCGCTTGTATATGTAACTTGGTAGGTACAAATTATTTAATACAATCTTTTTTAGGTCTCTGAAGGTTTAGTGTCACTAATAAATGTTCCATTGTTGATATCCTGTAAATTTGAAATACATGTACAATGTCCCCTGCTGAATTCAAAACTAATTATAATATTTTTCTACTTATGCGATAACAGATTTATATTAACACAACATAAAAATCCATGCTATATATAGAATTCAACTTTTATTATAGTCACAAATGATTAAAGAAGTTTCAAGACATCGAAAAATGATAAAAGATCTAGAGTTTTGTCAATTTAAGAAGTAGGAATCTTCTGCTAAATCTTTCGTCGAAAATGTTGTTAAAATATGCATCATTTTATTATCTGTATAATCCACATGTTATCTAAGATAATAATTTCTTGTTTTCAATTACTAATACTTGTTTTTGCGAATTTTCACATTTATCACAATATACTGAATTTATTTTAGTTATGTATTGAGTATGGTGAAAACACATTCTTATAATCTCAAACGCCATTTTATTTATATTTTTGTAGGCTTTCTTCTTTGTCCCATTCCTAGACATGGATTTTAACAAGAAACGGTTACAGCGCTTAAAAGATGCATTGAGTGTACCAATTACGGTTGTATAATGGAGGTAACCAAACCATTTTACAGATTACTCGACAGTGATTTTCTTCAGCCATTACTGACTTAGGGGAGGTAACTGATGCTGGGAGGTTGATAAGTTGCTGTAAGATGACAAAACGTGGGTAGTGCATATATGATTGTTACTATATGTGTTCCTAAGTGACAATGAATCAGTCTTTTTAACTTCTTATGTTATGTTGTGGTATTTATGGCATTGTATTTGCATTAACAGTAGAACCAGTAGGACTGAAAAATTATTTCGGATAATCTGGGGTTTCATATAATCCAGGGTAAAGGAAATCTACTACATGACTAACAGTGTAAACCTTCAATACAGGATCATTGAGATTAGCCATAGATGCATTTGACATGGTGACTAGATTTGTAACAAATAAGGAAACAAATATTACAGACGTACTGTTAATGCATTTAGAAGAAAATAGAACAATAGAACTTGGATTTCAACTTTTTTTGAAGTTCAAAGCCCCACAATTTATGACATGTTTATAATTTAGTCTGCTGCAAATCCAATATGTGTAATCAATAAAATTCGGTTGTACATTGTATATGAAAACATGCTCAATGTATGGACTTGTTGATGATACAATAACAATTTCGTGAAGCAACGTTTGTGAATATATTGCTCTTCAGTTACCAAATCAAAATTTTAATGGTAACGTGTAATGCGTATTACTTTAATTCAAACGAATGAAAAACAAATATTACATGTGTTTAATTATTATTTTAATATTAGAGAATAACAAAACAGCAACAAAAAGAATAAAAGTAACACGATGAAAATAACAAAAATGGTGTAAACATATCAAATAAAAAAATAAAAACTTAATGTTCAAATACTAGTATGTGCAAAAGTTTTTACTCTGTGACCTAAGTCTGCAAAATTAATTATCTCCCTTAGTTGTACGGTAAAATAATGCACACATAAGTAGTATTGACAAACATCTAAGGGAGGTAAGCGACGTATGGTGCATGTAAAAAGTCATGTTCTGTACAATGAAACTCCGATTTTAGGACCAACGTCAGGTCCAAAAGACTGGTATTAAGATTTATATTTTGGATTCTCATTGTCAAGTTGAAAATACATAGGAATACAGAAAACCAGTCCGAAAAAAGTTTTTTTTATATATATAATGAGAGGGTTTCAATGTTAATGGTCTAGAAACGAGGTTTTACTGTTTATGAAATACTGCTTATTATTTAGATACTTTTATAAATCAAACGTTTAAGGGAAACTCATTTTTCAGAAAAGAGATGAATTGTTTGATGAAGCAGCAGAAATAGATAAGTCCAAACGCTACAAATATCCAGTCAATTATAACAACTGCCAAAGAAAATCTCAAAATTGTCAAATCGCAGACGATACAGGACGAGTTATTACGAAACTCCCTGCCGTCTGACATCACTGATTCTTTCCTAGAACTTCCGTTGTTATTTTCACCATTATCCGTGAGCATTGTATCTTCTGTGTCGCTTTTTGTGGAATTATTAAAAACGTAACTTATTAATGAAGAATTCATTTTTGTTTCCCTCCAGGTAGCGTTCGTGTCACTATAGATAGAAGAATTGTTTGATACAAAAAGTTTGTCTGCAGTACTTGTAGAGTTATGATGTAACACAACACCGTCTTTATTAGTCATGTTGTTGACCATCATGATTTCATTTTTCGGACAAATATTTCCATATTGGAATGTTGTGGTTACCAAGTATGTACCTGAAAAATAACGACACCATTATGCAACATTAACTTACATAGTTTATTATCGTCGTAAGAAATTGTGTGAGTCTTTGGCACACCGCTCCATACAATGGCAAACATTTTGTTGCTGTGACCTAGGTCCCAGCAGTCTTTATATACTTTTGTCTGTCATAAAAGTAGTGTTCAGATTTTTCATTTAATTTGGAAACCTCGAACGTGAAACTAAATCCTAATACTCTACCTAACAGATTTAACTATAGTGATTTTCTAATTTTAATCTGATGTAGAGTACCTTCAAACCTCAACAGTAGCGTAAATCACAAGTGTTAATACAATAAGAAAGGCACATTCCATAGCGTGTTTTTAAAAAACAAACAAAGATATACGGCCGTCACTGAACAGCGACGGGACGGCAGATAAGATTGATATATGTCGCCTGTAAGTAAAACAGACAACTAGACTAAGTGAATTTCAGCATCATAAATTATTAGTGTTCGTTAGACGAAATCGGATGGGAAAACATCTTTAAAAACAGGTAACATCGTAATAATCAAGTTACGTTAACAAATTTAGTAGATACCACAATAACAATGGCATTGGCTCCTGGCAATCACAGTGTATTACTAAAGACAACAAAATGTTACATATTTGTGGTCAGAAGTTTTCTGCACAGAAATTTCGATGTTTCAATGATATAGAAAATATCTATAAATAATCTATCAAAAACACATCGAGAGAATTAAGTTTTGTTTTTACATTTCAGTTATGTATGGCAACCGGTTCACCTAACCAGTTTTCTTGCACAGTATGCTAACCAGTACTAACTTACCCTTCTACAAGGAGCTGGCAACTTCACATATGGAGGAAAATCGACATGTTTGTCAAATTTTCATGGATAAAAACAATGACGGATCTTATTCGTTAGTCACTTGTCATTTTTTTATATCGTGTACTACTTATATTACACATGTTAAATAATTATGCATGTTTTACAGATGCATCTTCCACACAGCCTTTTTCATGAAAGACAGAGTGAGTCAGTCCAACATACCACATATTGTTGTAAGTATAGTGTTTTATTTTTGTATCTTTGACATTTTCATTATTGTACTTCTTTCAAACTTAGGCTATTTTATTTTAGTAATGATGTTCATGCATTTTCAAGCATAATCCTACACCCGCCTAGAAATGAATGTTGTCCATTTTTTATATGTGATATGTTGTGTTTTGTATCTTTGTAGGGAAATCCATCTCTCGGTCCCCATTGTGTCCTATCTAGAACTTTGTATTGCAACTTGTATCAGTATAGATATCGTGCGTGGAATAAATATATTTCATGATGAAAACATTTGCCTTAGGTTATTTTATGAGCCTTTGAATGGCAAGTGAAATTGATTGACCAGACATTCTTGCAATCCTTGAAAATATGAATTATACGCTCCCTGAATGTTATTCTTACCACAAATTCAAAGTTTTCATTTACACAGGAATTGTTTGATTGGTTGGAAAATGTCAGGAATGAAGGGAAAATGTGTGAAATAACTCCTTTGACAAGCACGTACACAAACGATGGTTTAACGTGATTTAATTCAGTACGCATGATTGATATATTTGTCTCTCTCGTGTCTGTATCTTAACACGCTACTATCAACTCTACCGACGTTATTTGGAAATGCTTGAACATGTCAATTATGTGCAGACAGAAGATGAATCACGCTATTCTTGACATTAATTCACTGTTATCATAAAATGGTGGAAGTTCAAAATTTAAGCAAGCCACTGAAAATCAGCGAGTTTAATCATACGTGCTTCAAAGCACAGCTTCCATTTAGAAACACTTTATTGAGCCCTGATTTGGGTGCTTTGATTTTGTTTACGGCGTAGCACGACCCTCTTTGTATGAATTTGAATGGATCTGGAGAAGCACTTCAATTTGTTATATCATTACAGAGTTGTTGCGCTTACTCTCCTGCTTCAATGCGTACACTGTCATAATTATGTTTAGATTTCTTTGATCTAAGTGTTTTTAGGTTAATTTAATTTAAATTAATTAATCATTATAACGAGGTGGTGGTAATATTGAGGTGGTCGCTAATTTTTACCGAATCAGTAAAAGATGAATAAGAATGGATACATGCCTGCCACGAGCCATGCAAGATTTACCACCACGCCAAATACAGCAGTTACAAAAGCAAAACGCATAGCAAATGTGTCTTGTTTTTCTGAGTGGCGTCTCTTTCTGAAGGACTGGCGGAGTGGGCTTAGAAAGACGGGGAGACAGCCACTAAGTAAAATATATACTGGAATCATGTCTTCAGACGGACATCTGTGTATATATTCAGATCCTAGAATAAATGTAGTATGATACATGTATAGAATAACTTGGAAAATATCAATTACAAATTTACTCTAAAAATCCAGATTTATTGATATAAAAACGTTTGTAATTTACATCAAAATTAACTTTATCATGGTTGGGGATCTTCTGACTGGCTTCTTTTGACATCCTACGTTATTTGCATAACATGTCCAGCGGGACACAATACGACATAAACACAACTTGAACATCATGCTCAAAAACTGAAGCATCAGACGGTGGGTTTTGATCTCAGTATGAAGATCGACCATCCTGTGTCATTGCCACGACAGTTCTCCAGCTTACAACTTTGGGCAATAGCATTAAGAGGACTTTATCTAATTTTCAAAAGCTAAAAAGCAGTTGATGGATTGTTGCAATTATATAATGGTAATTCTTCTTACCCACAATAACTTTAGTAACAGAAAATCCCACTCCAGCAACAGCAGTGAACACGAGACTGGCACAACCACGTCCTGTACAAAGAAAGGTTAACATTTTCCCTGTATTAATACATGTATGTGATTTAAGATTATGGCAAGTGTTGTTAATTAACTATATTCACAAAGGAATCATCCAATTATGATGTTTTGTTCGTAATGGATGTAACACCGTGTGTGAATAATATTTCAGTTGACTACGACAATGAGCCTTCCTAGGGAGTGGTATGGCAAAGATAATCAACCAGTGGGAACCTTCTGACCATCAAACGGGTCTCTTACACTTGACCTCCCGATCTGCAGTTACCGTTATACTGATTGAAGTAATCAGACAGACTAACGCAACCAAGTGAACGGAGTTGGTATTGTTCAGAGTTCTACTTTTTTGATAAATTAATGTTTCAATGAACTACAAATGCATTTTTGCAAACAGAGTGGTCGTTCTTGATTAGATTCGCACAGTAATGTGGTATTGTCCGTGACGACAGCTCTTTGTTGAAATTTTATCGGAATCAAATACAAGATAAATATTTTCATGTAAAAGAAACCGGGATCTAATACTAACATGAAACAACAATAACTGATTAATTTTTCATCAGCGAATAATATTTCAGAAATATTCTTATTAAAATTCATACCAACTGCCGATTGAAAGCTAGCTGACTCCCGTCGATTGAGCGGCATGCTTCAGTTCTGATCTGTTTCACGTATGAAAACTTCGGTCGCTTCCGGATAATATTAATCTAATTCCGTCGGTTTACTTATTCAGCACACCAGAGGCAATCACGGTGTTCCATAGTTTGTTATTCATTCGTCTGTATGAAAATGAATGGTTTGTGTAAAATGAAGATCTGTTATTCCTTACAGTATTACGGAGCATTCGAATTATTCCATATCCGAAATAACATTTAATCATTTAGTTCCGTAAATTATCATCATAGCATGACGACGGAAATCACGTGAAATTGGCAACTTGACTATCATTGGTTGTTTCAATATCTCACTAAAGTTTTGAAAATAAATGTTTTTCTCAGTAGGATAAAACCAAGTCTTAGAGCAACGCTTGGGATATTTATCCTTTCGTTTCATTTCTTCCGGCGTGTTAAATTAATCTGATAAATGGCATATGAATGTCTTACCAAGTAAGAGAATTGACAAATGATTTTTTAAGGACAGATCTAAAATTAGAGGAATTGGCATCCTTCACGGTAAAATCTGGCCAGTAAAATTGGAAATTCCATACTAGTTATAACAGTAATAATAATTTTGTGGATAAACTATAATTATAGTATTTAACGTTGGCTACGAATAAGAGTTGCATCATATATAACCTCAGTAAGAAAATACAGAGCAACCTCTTCAAAGCAACACCCTTTTGCAGAATAAAAATTATGTTGTTGTTGAAAGGTTGTTGCTCTAGGGAGGTTAAATTAATAGTTAAATCGTGCAGTGGGGATCATGCTGTTGTTGAATGGAGGTTGCTGCTCAAGAGAGGGCCATTCTGGAGAGGTTGCACTGTAAACAATTATCGTAATAAAATAATTTAGGACAACTGACAGTTTAGGTTTAGTGTACGAATAAATAAGCCTCTTTCCTCAATTATCCATGAGTGTAACTCGGTTAAAAAACAATTGAAATATTTGATAATTTGATGTGACAGTTTGGAAGCTGATAGCTTTAAAGATCTATTCGTCTTGAAAAAAATAAAATGTATACAAATAGCCGTATGTTTGACCTAGAATTCAATATAAGATTAAAGATTTCCAATTTTCGTAAATTATTGACCCGGGTTATTCTATACATATACATTTAAGTAAACATTTTAAGTATTAGAAATGTTCCATTTAAAGTATTGGTAAAAATCGCGAATAACTTATAGATATTAAATAGCCCTTACACTCACTGAGTATAAAATAGTTAGTAGAGCATTCGTTAATTTAACGCTACCTTTTTGTGCGATGGCCAACCTAGTTGGCTTATGAGAAACTATTTTAAGGTATATCTGTCTATCTTGTAACCAACCCTTCACCGCTCTACTGAGAGAGGGGAAAAATAATCATTCTTTACAATTACCGGGTAGCAGCCAACTGTCATCCGGTCCTTTTCGATGTGTCAAGCTTCGGATGATTTCTTTGCGTGTTGACAGGAAGTTTCAGACATATTTATTAATTAAAGTCAGATTATATCGATGTGTTGACAAATGACAAATGTTGACTATGCTTACAGAGTTGCTTCCAGTGCGGTCTTAATCGCTCAATCAACTTTTGTAATGAATTAGAATGTACTCGATGAATAATAATAATTAAGATACGTCGTGGTAATCGATGGTAAGCCATTGATAATGCTGAATAACTAGATTAGATTCCTAATCAATTATTGAGCGAACAAATATATCTATGTAAGTTTTAATAGACAGTCAAATCTGAGTGTACGGTAACTCGTGAATAAGGGTAATCTGTGAATAGGGGTCATGGGCAAGTGGGGATCAACTGTGATTGTCACCCGTGAATATGGGTCATCTGTATATAGGGGTCATCTGTGAATATACTGATCACCTATGAATAATGGTCCGTTTTTTAGTACACTATTACTAAAATATATAATCTTTTAGATGAATGTCTACCAAACAAAAAGGGCGTGTTTCTTTTTATCCTTCCAGTGGTCTTTGTTCACAGGTTTAACTGACTATTAAAAGTATTTACGCTTTATACAAACCTAGACCAAAAAAGTTTATATTTTACATTCAAATATGATATATTCTAATTACTCAATGAAATAATGGCTATTAACCAAATATGGTCATTGTCGCTTATATACTCATTGTTTAATAAAAATCAATTTACATAAACAATACGAAAATATAATTAAATACAACACATACCGTGAATCTATAATTCCAACTAATACGTAGCATTCACAAGTCTATTATACAATGTTTTACAAATCCATAGTCTACGATAAATAATCATTATACTAAATGCAAACAGCCAGTGAATTTTCAGATAATACTCTGCGCAGGGCTTATTCAAAATCACTTGGTAGCTAAGTTCTTACGCTGATCTAATAGTTATCAGGTAGAAATGTATGTTCTATATTAATTCATTATATGACAAATACAATTCGCATGTAAGTTTTCGACCGGCAAACCTCGGTCAAGTTCGTGTTATGAATGCTAGACTAGATACGAAAATAGTCGAAGTTGACCGGTTAATGCCGATGATTCCATTTAAATAGAGCGTCAAGATTTACATGTTTAAAACACTGATAGAATATAATAAGCCATTGATATGAAGTATATTTTTACCAATACGTAATCATATTTTTATGCATTATGGTTAAATCGATACGTACGTGGCGGACTTAGATTTCCATTCGCTATCAGAGCAATTGATAGAAGTAAACTCGTCAAAGAAGAGATAATACATTTCGTTTGTCGTTAAATCGTAACTTACATCCGATCGTCTGTCTGAGAATTAAACTTGTCTGAGAAAATTGTGTCATTATAATGAATTACTTACTCGTGTAATACGTCAACAGAGCAGTCTGATTGAGTTATCGTCATAAGTCGTGTGGACATTCGTCATGTTTCTCGCGAAGTGGCAAAGGACTGGTCGGCAAAAATAGAATTCTGAGTTTGTGTTAAGCCAAATTATGGAATACTGAAGGCGCGTCGTTATCAAAATGCGATTCTTAGCCGAAAAATTAATGGAATTTTGAGTTTGCAAAAACAATGGAATTCTAACAGTACTTAAAAATGTAGGACTCACATCTTATGTTAAAGAATTTGAGAATATATTTGAAACAAATAAGACATTATTTATATGTTTTGGGAAATATTGCTCGGCGCGGCCCTTCAAAACTCATTGTAAACGATGCCACGATAGTCCGTAGCTGCATAATAGAATTCTAGTGTAATTGGGACATACTGTTATTATGCTTTACACATACATGTATGCATACTTTTGGGAAATTGGTGATATATTAAGGGTGTATCTGGTTTCATTATTTACGTAATAATTCCTCTGTCGACCTTTCAACATTATACTGTCGATCTTTCACCTTTATTATTTTTTGCCTGATTACTTATTTGTCTGTTTGTTTATTTATTTGACTGTCTGTTTATTTATTTGATCGTCAGTTTATTTATTTGATTCTCTGTTTATTTAATTTACTGTCTGTTTATTTATTTGATTGTTTATTTATTTGATTGTCTCTTATTGATTGTCTGTTTATTTATTTGACTGTCTGTTTATTTATTTGATCGTCTGTTTCTTTATTTGATCGTCTGTTTATTTATTTGATTCTCTGTTTATTTAATTTACTGTCTGTTTATTTATTTGATTGTTTATTTATTTGATATTCTCCTTATTTATTTGATTGTCTCTTTATTGATTATCTGTTTATTTATTTGACTGTCTGCTTTTTTTGGTTTTCTGTTTATTTATTTGATTGTTTCTTTATTTATTAGGCTGTCTATTTATTTGGCTGTCTGTTTATTTATTTGACTGTTTATTTATTTGATTGTCTGTTTATCAATTTGACTGCATGTTTATTCATTTGATTGTCTGTTTATTGATTGTTTGTTTATTCATTAGACTGTCTGTTTATCTATTTGACTGTTTATTCATTTGATTGTATGTTTGTCAATTTGACTGTCTGTTTATTTATTTGAATTTTATTCATTTGATTGTTTACTTACTTGTTTGTCTCTTTATTTGACAACCACAGACCTACTCGAAGAGTAGGAATATATATACGCCTAGTTGTCCTGTATCTTCTCCCTTCTCTCTGGGGCGGTTCTGAAATGACCATAGTTGTCGAATGGACCGTTAAACAACATTCAAAAAATCATAAATTAAAATTTCAGTCTGGTAAGGAGATATCATGAAAGAAAACGGGGAGGTGCTAACATTAAACGAAATAACTGAAAAAATAGGATTTTACATAAATTTTAGCCACGACTGTGGTCAAGTGGTTAGTGCGCTGGACTTGTAACTCGGCGATCCGTGTTCAAATCACGGTTGCGGCAGGTCATACCATTTTATGAATATGTGGAGAAATTGTCGGCTACTTTTGGAAGGGTTAGTTAGTACTGGTTAGAATACAGTCCAGGAAAACTGGTTTGGTGAACCGGTCGACATGTGTAACGGAAAAAAAATGTAAAAAAAACGGCGTTAAACCCAGTGACAGTGTCACATAACACAAATAGCAACATGCATTTTATATATTATGAATGTCGAATGAGAACCACTAGAAAATACAAAAGATATTAAGAAATTAAACATAATTCCGAGCTCCTATGTAAAAACAATAATTATAGAAGTAGAGCCAAATAAATCCGTTTATAAGCAGCTGATATCCACTAACGAAAAACCAACCAGTCAACCTAAGTGGAATAATTTGTTTATTGATATTGTATTACCATGGAGAAATATCTATAGATTAACAGTCAGCATTACAAAAGATACATACTTATAATAGATACAAAGAATAAATCACAAAATACTTGGTGTAAATTCACTACTTCACGGAATGAATGTAACAGATAACCTATGCACTTTTTGTGATACAGATGAAGATACTATATTTCATCTTTTTGGGGAATGCCCTCAGGTAAAAGCCTTAATAGATTTTTTTTATATTTGGTTCATGATAAAGTTCCAAACAATAATAAATATACAATATTTTTTCTTGATATGAAGAGATATCTATGCGTATGCCAAAATAAAATGGCAGGCCAAGTTTCAAATATTTCATTTTTGTTAAAAAAAAATTGGTCTTCCCCCGGCTTCGAACCCGGTTCCTTTAGCTTCACTAGCGAGTGCTCTACCGCTGAGCTATTGCAGCTACATGAATTTTCTGTTTAGATTTAACATATTATCGCTAGACTGAAATTAGCGAAATAATAATGTAGTTTTAATTTATTTTTAGTTATTAAATATTGTTCAAAAATTCATACACAACATGTTTCTTATTTTACTAGCTCCAAATATTTATTCGAAGAAAATGATTTACTTATTTGGTTCCCATTCCATGATACTGTGCATAAGGTCACTGCTCAAATCAACGGGAACCAGTTTACAATTTATTGCATGTGATTTTCGTGTTTCACGAAATTCATGCCTAAAAAAGTAAACAAAAAGAACAATAGATGACCTACAAAACTTTTTTTCACCAAATTTTCGCCAAAACATTTCTGTGTTGTCTCCCTTTGATTATTCGTTCACAAATTAAACTGGTTCCTGTTGACTGGCTGCAACATGGAACGGGGACCAGTCTATTCCTTATTTGGAACAATCGGTAATCCTCGGCTAACTCCGCTAGTAGTTCCGAGTGTATTTGGAATATAACACTACCAAGGGAACAAACTCAATTAAGGGAGATAACAGTTGGATGACTATTTTCATGAAAAAAAGTTTTTTAGGTCATCCTTTGTTCTCTCTGTTTATTTTTTCAGGCAAGAATTTCGTGAAATGCGAGAATCACGTGCAAGTTTTGTGTGTGTAATAGGGCTGTATTTATATGCGTTTTTAGTGAAAAATTGTACAATAGCCTGATTAGCTCAGTTGGTAGAGCAGGTTGAAAAACCAGCTGACAGGCCAGCAGAATGTCAATGGTTCGATCCTCGCTGCATACCCATTTTTTTTTTTGCCTCCTGATACATGTGTATGTAATAGAAACACACGTAATCATATTTTGAGTTCAAGCATTGTGTATTTAAATAATAATTATGGTGTCTTATATTTATATCAGTAATTGTAGACTTGTGAGTCTAAGACACTAATACAAAACAAAAGATGAAATATTATTTCATATCATTTATTTGTTGTAGTATAAAGAAAACACATTTATAAACGAACTATATAAACACAATGCACATGTACACATGAATGTTTGTATTGATAAAAGACAATTGAATAACAAAAGTTTATGTATAAGACACATCAGTACAACGGGATATTGTCAACAATTATTATGTACAGATATTAAACACAAGATATATATTATAATTAGCGAGGCTAGATCAGGGGTCTTTTGGAATGGAAAACCCATTTTGGAAGTGGGGGTGGCAACATTTGATTTGCCCCTAACGGTACAAAAATCTAATGTTTGTACGCATAATTATTTATACGTAATTGGAATAATTACATTAAAAATTTGTAACTGGAGGTGGCACCCCATGCCCCTCCCCCTTTTTGAAATAAAAATCTGAAATTTATATTCAATTGTAATTATTACATTAAGAAATACATTTGGTAATATGTTTACTGGGTAAATGTCATAAATCATATTGTTACATCATACTTCGGTTGGTAACAATGTCATCATGATACAAGTCTTGAAATGATTTAAGGGGTCATTTAGACAAGTACTTATATAAATATTTCAAGAATATCAAAAATTGCAAGTGACTCAATAATCACATATCACTTTTTTGAAATTACAGACAGTATAAAGAACAATAATTCATGTAATATATAAATACAGTCATTGTTCAGATCCAAGCACTTCATATCATTAAGGATATTATCAAATAAATCTGGTTTCTAGGTAACAAGGTATGAGAAAGTCATAACAATAATAACATACATGTGTATCATCACATCAGAACTATGGGAGAGGCCCACTCATTAATTTTGTAATACTTCCCATTATTAATTTCAAGGCAAAATTTGAATTAGATAATTTCAAACATTTCAAAGCATAGTTAGAAAAATTGAATTTGAACAAATATCGCAATTAGATATTTTACTTCATGAGACCTAATTAATTATTACTTATGCCAACAATGAATAAAATCATGTTAATTTTCTAAAAAGAATTACGTGGGGAATCATTTAATGATTTTATATTACTTCCTTCATTAATTTCAAGACGTCTAAAATCTAAATTACACAAAAACCAAGTGAACAAAAAACCTCTGAACAAATATGCTACTGCCAAAATGTACATTATTTCATCTTCTCAAATACACAAGAGGGCCATGATGGCCCTGAATCGCTCACCAGAATAAATGTAAGTTAGCTCATTACTAGCAAGGTAATAAAGGTGCACCTCTGGGCATACTATAAGGAACAGTGAACTTGATAAAAGACCATCAAAGGATAATACGATAGAATATAGGTGATGACTTGAGGATGCTACAGACCAAATTTGGTGATGATCCATCCACTGGTTCATGAAAAGAAGTTCTTTTAAAGTAATTTCTGTTTTTGGCTCTATAGGCCCCTTATTGGAGCTGGTCAAATTCATTCTAATAAATTTGATAATGGACAATCTAGGGATGCTGAAGATGATCTATCCATTGATTCATGAGAAGAAATCATTTTAAAAGTACTTTTATTTTTAGCTCTGGCGACCCCTAAAAGGGGCCTGCCAAGTTTATGTGAGCAAACTTGACTGAGAATCACCTAGGATGCTAAAAACCAAGTACAGTGATGATCCATCCATTGGTTTATGAGAAGATGATGTTTAAAGGCATTTCTATTTTTAGCTTTAGTGGCCCCTTAAAGGGCCAACCATTTTTATTTGAGCAAATCTGATAAAAGTCCATATAAGGATGCTACAGACCAAGTTTGGTGATGATACATTCATTGGTCCATGAGAAGATGTTTAAAGGTCTTTCTATTTTTAGCTCTGGTGACCCCTATAAGGGGTCAACAGGTGTAATAAGTGCAAATTGCAGTTAGAAGGCCACAAGAATACTACACAGCAAATTAGAAGGAAATCTGAGAAGTAGTTTCAGAGGAAAAGACCACTGTTGACACCGGATGCCAGAGCCTCCCCCTTTCCCACTGTTGACACCAGATGCCGGAGCCTCCCCCTTTCCCACTGTTGACACCGGATGCCGGAGCCTCCCCCTTTCCCACTGTTGACACCAGATGCTGGAGCCTCCCCCTTTCCATACTAATAGCTCACCCTGAACCTTTGGCTCTGGTCAGCTAAAAACAATACTTTGAATACATTGAGATGTTATGTTTGATTTTTCCCTCTCTAAGTACAATAAGAAAATAACATGATAATTATACAGTAGTCATGTTAAAACTCCAGATATGCAATGCCTTCATAGAAATTTTAGTATTTTTACACAGCTGTATATATATATACATATTTATTCGGCACATAAATTAATTAATCATTAAATAAATTATGTACAAATAAATCTAAAATAAATCTATATACATGTATTATCACAAACTAATGTTAGTACAACATTTTCAACAGTTCAATATGAACATGTGTAATTAACACCATATTATAATATAGTATATAGTATGTACAGTTTATTCTGTATAAAATAAACTAAATTGATGAATGGACCGTACATTGAAATGACTGGATTTAAGTTTATGAAATTATACATAATAATCATTAATTTATAGTATTAATGGCTGGTTAGTTTTGGTTAGATGTTTAAAAGCTATTTCAATTTCTATGCACGAAAGTCGTACCTCAGTTTAAAATGAAGTCTTAAAAAAAACAACAACAAAAAAACAAAGATACGCATACATAGAAGTGACTGAATTAAAAATATGGTCACACACTAGTTAAGGGCCAATTGTAAATTAAGGCCACTGTGTGATCAAGAGCCATTCATAAGTACATATTTATTGACGTAATGGTCCAAATATATCTCAGAAAAAAGGGTTCATTATGCTTTTAACCCTATTTCTTCTCTTGTTTTGTTCATAAAGTCAACATTACATGTACGATAAATTATGTAAGTGTTTGTCCAAGCTTCGAAGTATTATTAAATATGTTTTTGTTACCATTTCAATTTTTGTGATATTTTTTTAAAATACAAATAAATATCAGCACAATATTTGATCATGTAAGTCATCAGTATAAAAAAACATTAATGCTTGCCTCAGATTCACAAAAAATTCTTTAAATCAAAATTTGAGACACAAAATATTTTTATAAAATTGGGGTCACAGGGTCACTAAAATAAATTATCTGACACATTTACATTGTTCCTTCTATGTAACAATATTGTAACTCTATGTTTACAAATGATTATTTACAGTCTTGTTGTCCTGAAGGAACTATATACATGTATATAAATAAAACATACCAACAGTTTAAAGGGACACAACTCCATATTGACTAACAAAATCATAAAAAAAAACCCCAAGAAAGTCAATATATGGATGAAGTACCATTCATAAATTGTTTTTGTATTTCAAAAATAAATGTATTTTTTTCTGAATTAATTTTTGTATCAGATGTAATTTTTAAGTAAAGTTAATTTCAAATTCAGTAATGCAGTCAAAGCTGTGTTTGCATCCACCTCCAAATAAAGGCCACCCTGACCTTGCTTTTATTATATATATCAAATGAAAGGAGTTTCAAGATTTTGAGAAAAATCAGCCTGAAGTCTTGTCCCTTTATGGAGCACTAAGGCAATATAATATAAATGATTCGAGATTTTGATAGGCATAAAACTGAGAGGCAATGTAGCAAAGAACATTAATCATGAAAAACTAATGCTGAAGCATTAGATATATATAAATTATATTTAGATATGTACAAAAAAATAGGGTTTCATTCAAAAATAAATCCTATTCAGAAACTTAACATGGAAAAAATCTACAAACACAAAAAAAACACAAAACAAAAACAATACACTAATTTTTACACAAATTGACACAAAAAGACACAACTGAAGTAAATGCATTTTTGGTTAGATGAACAGACAGAAAAGATGCAATAGTTTGAATGTCACAATTTGACTGAAGGTCAGAAATCTGTCCTTTGAAGTTGTTAACCATGAAAGGATCATAGGAAATGTCAGGAAGTTTGAAATTTGTATGCCTAACACAACACGGTCCATTTAATCCTAAATCCACACTTCACTGTAATTTAATCAACTTAGCATTTGGATGCTTGAATCACATTTGTTTTTGCGAAACTCTTTTTGTCAGAACCAAGACCGACCCGTCTCAGTGGCCCCGTATTTGGACTGTGGGGTACAGTATTGAGATTACCATTTTGGAAGTGGCCAGCACTGTTCATTGGTCCATTTTGTGCAGGATAACCATTAGTCTGACGATGATACAATTGATTGCCTTGGTTACCAGTTTGGTCTCTGAGGTAGCCATTTTGTCCAGAAATTTTTAAATGACTATTTTGTTCATTTGTTCTCATTTGATCATGTCTGTACATAGTTTGTAAAGGAATGTTTTGTTCACTGTTATAATTGTTCTTAAATTGTTGTTCTGCTGGCAAATTATTCAAATGTTTTCCCATATTCTCCCAACTGTCAATTCTTGCAGGAGGTGCTGGTGGCATTCTTAAACCGGTTTCTGCATTTCGATTGGTCATTCCTTGCCCAGAATAAATCTGATTGGCTGATGAATTTCTATTCATCAGAGATTCTCGAATTTGATTGGCTGATGGTATATGAGGCCCACCTCTTGAATGAGATGGTGAACTTAGATTAAGAGCAGGACTACTTGAAAACTGTGATGGAAAGTCTTTCAGTTCATAACTTTGAGGTAGTTGTTTGTTTTGATCATTTTGGTTATATTTGCTGATGTAATCCATTGATTGGCTTCGAATATTATTTTGTCCAAAACTACCAACTAAGCTACCTTGACCTTGGTTTCCATGGTAACTTCCTCCTGACTCATAGTACTGAGGAGGTACATACTCTTGAGGTGATAAAGTTTTCTCAGGTGAAGACAATGGTTGCCTTAGTAATGCAGGTTTTGTTGTAGGATCCTGGTTGCTAATTGGCAGATTCTTTGGCCTCATTGATATATCATTTGCTATCTGCTCATTGATTGGTGCCATGAGTGATCTTTGTGGAACTTGAGACTGATGTCTTGGCGACAGTTGTGACCTTGACCCCACTGAATAATTAGGTGGGTTTGACCCAGTCGTAGTCATGGATGCTGAATTCAGAAGGGGTCCATTTGAAATTGGTTCCCCTGGTGTTGGGTATGGTTTTCGAACATGAGCAGGAGCGATTCCACGAGGTGGAATTTCTGGTGTCTTTGGTTGTGGTGATGACAGAGGAGCAGAATTTGGAGAACTTGGAGGCTGCCTCACTGGCGATAAACCTGTATTTCTAACATTTCTCACTGGTGACATCTGTTGAGGAGGAAAACTTTGGCTTGGATTGTGGGTAAAATTCTGAGCAAATGATGATCCAGCAGGCATTGACTGGTTTAATGGATGACTTGTGGACTGGTTTGGTCCATGTGACAATCTGGAGTTGGATGGAGCTGAAGACTGGTTTTGTGGTTGATATGCAGACTGGTTCATTGGCACAGAAGAAAATCTACTTGGAGACGTCTGAGCTTGAGGCATGTTATTAATTTCATCTATGGAATCATTAGGTGAAGATGGTGAGGAATAATTCAATGGCTTTCCTTGAACTAATCGTGCAGGCAACTGCGGAGACTTTTGTTGAAGCAACTGCGAGTTCCTAATAGCATATTGGTAACTTGGAGGTGGGGGGCGCTTTCCTACACTATCTATAGAACTACTAGAAGAATGACGAGAATTTGGTACCAGCATATTTGGTTGTAAATTTCCAATTCTTGGAGGTATGTGAGCTGGACTGGACTTCTTTGTATCAAAATACGAAAACTGATTAGAACTAGCACTAGAATCTAATGGAGAAGGTGTGTCTGATGGTTCTGAATCAGAGAAACTCACTTTCTTCTTCTGCTTGCCACTCCTACCAGACGTAGATGAACATGAACTCAAAGCTGGTGAAGAATCTCTTTTCGCAGATGAATTAAAGTCATTCGGTAAAGAGTCATTTTTGTCAGATAAACTTACAGTTGGAGTGATTGTACTGGTTGATCCTGAACCTGATGTCTGCTCACTTGATGAGTCATATGATACAACACAAGGTGATTCTGGTGCAGCTTTTTCTCCATATGGTCGATAAATAACCGACTGCATTGAAGATGGCGTTGAGCAGTGACTGCTGGTGCTTGCGGTACTTTCAGGACGGTATTGAACGATGTTTGACACACTCTCTGCAGGAAGAGGTTTTCCTGATGGTCTGAATGAACTAAATGACATGGTTGTTTTGGTGTTAGCACTGGATGAGAAACTGTCTTGCTTACTAACAACAATTGCGGTAGTTGTGAAAACATTGGAATCTGAGCTCACAAAACTTGACTCTGGTAATGTTTGTAAATCAGATTTTTGTGCAGATTCCGGTCCTGGGATGGTTGACAAGTTTGACACATTGGCAGACATACTTCGTAGATTGCTGGTATTTGATTGGAATGCAGGTTTCACGGCAACAGGAGGTGGCAATCGACCTTTATGAGTTGGACTAGTGAATGCTGACTGACCACTTGTATTGTTCGTGCTTGAGAAAGCAGCAATTTTTGATTGCACAGAGTTTGTTTGACCAGAACTTGGCTTATCCGAACCAGTCTGGTCTGAAATACCAGATAACTGAGGTACACTAATGGGTTTATTTTGTTTTTGATATTCTGAACGTAAGATATTAGCTTCAGCTTGTGACTGAATCATACTCAGTTTCTGCATAGAGTCTAAAGCACTTTTATGTTCTGAAACATCACACATGATCTTCTGCGCAATTTCAGATGGATCGAATCTATAATTACTTTGGTCACTTTGTTGTGAACCTTCACTGTGATTTGATGAAGTTGTTTCTGAAACAATTCCAGATTCGTCTGTGACTTGAAGATAACTTTCCAAATCTTTGCCGTTTTTCGGTGTCAGACGACCGCCACTCACATCTGACATATCGGATCCATGCTTTTCAAAATCTTTGTCAGCTTGAATACCTTGACTTATACTACTGTTATCAGAAATATCTGAATTTCTATTTTCACCATTACGTTTGAATAATGCTTCCTGTTCATCATCATCGTCGTCGTGCACAATCACAGTCTCATTATCAGCCGAAGTATCATCTTCCGTAGATGATATTACACTCTTCACTTCAGGAGTATAAGATTTTCTATCACTTTTATCACTATGACTACTTCCAATACTTCTCCCATCAAAACTTAAACTGAATGGCTCAGCATCCCGTAAGTCTCTGAATTTCTCACTGGCTGAACTGCTTCCAAGGGTTGGACTTGCAGTAGTATCGCTGTCACTCAGAGCCATGACTGAGACATCGTTACCATATTGAGGACTACTTGAATCTGATCGGTACATGTATTTTATCTGATTCTGATACTGAAGATAAGTTGCTGGGTCGTTGGTACCAGCACGAGAATTTTTACTGCTTCCAACTTTTCGTCCAGTCAGACCGCCCTGTAAGAAACAGAAGCAAGAAATAAATACAGTATAAATCTCTGTTGGCTGATCAATAAACTAAAGTATAATCTCAAATATTGACCACCTCAATATTACGACCACCTTGTTATAATGACCTTTTATTTTTTGGACCAGCTTTCAAAAACTCTTTTATAATTCAACTTGATAATAAGATCACCTCATTGTTACGACCAATTCTTCGGATCCCGAAGGTGATCTTATTATCGAAGTTTTTACGGTAGTAAGTAACACCAAAATGCATGACTAAAACAAACAGAATCTTAATAAATTATTTATGTTCAAAACAATGAACAACAAACCATTGCATGATGATGAAGTTTCTGTATACATTAAACTTTCTTATATACTGGAGTTCACCAGTTTGCATCAACAGTCAGTCATTTCATGACTTTCTAGCTCTGACAGTGGAGGAAGACCCCAGGCTTACACCTGGGTAAAACCACAGTTCTGTTAGCTAGCTGGACAGCTTCCTCACATGCGAAATTTGGTCCAAAGTGGGATTTGAACAGCACTGAGGAAATAGTGATTATAAGCTAGAGTTCATAATGATTCGACACATAGGCCCCTTTCTTATATACACTGAAAGAAATTTCCAATAAAAATCACTTACCAAACTCATACGACTATTTCTCATTCTCATTTTCTCCATCTCTGCAGGATTAAACAGGGACTTCTTCTTGCCTCTTGGTGAGATGGGTGGGGTACTGCCCTTTGAGAAATTTGATGTTGATGTAGAACCACTGTGTGATGAGGACAAGCTTTCTAAACTACTTGAGCTGTCTAGGTGAAGAGAACGAGGAGCCTCTTGTGTATCTGTAAAAAATATTACAAAATTAGTAAAAAATTACATATTTAGCAATGGAATATGATGTTTTCATGGGTCTCAGAAAACAATGAACTCCATAAGGTTGCCTCAAAGGTCAGATTTGAATGCATTCAAATTAAAGTGTTCCTAAAATGTCTGCTTTTATCTTAAAACAAAATTTATACAAAAAACCTGCAAAGAAAGAATAGTGAAACAAAAGTTAGCATGAAATAATAGCCGCTAGTTTAGCATATTGATGTTGAAACTTAACATAGATAAAGCAAAGATATAATGTCAGCAATCAGATTGGATTAGATAAATTATAGTTACCAAAAATAGCCACCAATGATTGGAGAGCGAACTGTAGTTGTCGTTTATTGGCTTGTTTTCCAAGACGTAAAGTAATTTCATCGTTACCGACTTCTACCAAATCCATACCTGATAAAACACAATGAGTATGTGAATAGTTACAAAGAAACAGTCCACCTTGATCTTATGCTTATGACATTGGAGTAATACAAATGAATTAAATTACCAAAATTTTTTACTTAGCAAAGCAGAAGACTACTTTTGAATAAAAAAGCTTCCAGATTTTAAAGACCGTAAGTTTTGTTATTAACCTAAGGAGCTGATAGTAAACTCAACAAACATAATGTGAATGCTCTGTACTATTACAACAAAATTTGACTGAAATCTCTTTTTTTCTTCTTTTTGAAAAATAGAGGCAGTCACAGATTGATATTCAAACAGTACAATATGACAGGACCTATAATAATAATAAATTTGTACATACTGAGGGAAGCTAGGAACTCATGACAGCCACCAACCCGCCATAGCTTGACATTGACCTTTACATCCATGTTTGTATCTTTGGAGGCCATTTTGCTTAATATATCTCTCATCTGAAAAAGAGATAAATTCAGTACAATAAAACTATAGCATATTCTTGAGGAAGTGAAAAAACATGCTTCACAAGAGGCTTGAAGTAATTTTGCATCCTGCAGAACTGTTCAAGAACATTTTGCATGAAAATACTAAACTGAAAAAAGCTGTCTTATAGATAATGGTGACCAGACAATTTAGTTAATTTATATGCATTTTATGCTGTGTTCTTTGACTTAATGTGTAATATCTAAATCTAAAAAACATCTAGACCCCTGTATCAGCAGCCATGTCAGTTGTATCTATCAAATTGTCAATTAGAAAGAAATCCTAGCATCCATTATAAAGTAATTACAATTTAAGGAGAACCTATGAAGAACCCGGACAGAATTAATTGTAAGACTTACTACACGAATAATAGCCTCCCCAGCTTCATAGTTGTTCAAAAACTTGGACAATGCTTGAGTTGACCCTTGTGGTAATCCTAGAATAAATATGAAGAATATATTGACAGCAACAATGATTATGAAGAGTAATGAAGTGTTTGAGATTTTCATTGAAATTCTTGAAAATATAAGGAAAATAATCTTACTAGAGTAAAAATCTGTAAAGTAAGTTAAGTCTGTTATCAATGATCAATGTTTAACAATCATAAAATTAATTTCGAAGACCTGTCTCATAATGCAGCCTTGTCATTGGTCACTTGTAATACAATGTTTCAAACCAACCAATCAGATGCCTGCATTTATAGACTGGTCTCAATACTCATAACTGAAAGCTAAAGTTTGAAAAATTAATCAATGACATACCAAGAAGAGCCTGTAGGCTGGCACTAGCCTGTGTCAATCTATCTCCAGGATCACTTTGTGGGAAGAACACGGCTGGTGGCAAACCATTAAGTGATGGTTCAAACCTAAAACCCACAGCTTGTAGAAGGTCTTTCCAACCATTCAGTCCAGCAACCTTGTTTTCTATAGACTGGGCAGTGGTGTACATAGAGTTCTTGGAACCTTGATGAATTCTTTGTAGTGACTTTTCAATCTGGTAAAAAATTAATTGGTTATGATTCTTTTGTACATATGAGCATAGAAAAAAGAAATTATTCACTGGTTTCAGAAAAATAAGGAAAAAATAAGCATGTTTGAAAACAAAAGAGTAGAAATTTTCATAACTATACCAAGAATTGATTAGTTAGATGTCAAAATAATGGCAGCATCATTTAGTATAAATCAAAGACAATTCTGAATCTCTTAATGACCTAAATAAGAAGTTGAAAAAATTAAACCAATGCTAACCAGATGCAAAAGAACACGCATAGCCTCCCTACATTGTGTGGGGTGTTGCAAAAGTTCACAGATTGCATGTCCCATTTGGGCCACCTTACTGCTAAGTTTAACATCCTGACCAATCAGTACCCATCCACCCCAGTTAGACGGATGCGAAAATTGCTTTGTAGCTTGCACAGTTTTCACGGCAAAAGTCAAGGCTTGTGAGACGCATTTTCCTTCCTGTAATCCTAGATACAATGTTCTCATCAGAAGCTTTGAGGCTTGGTCAGGAACTGGCCACAAGCAGTATAACACTGACTGTGCACCAGCCGAAAGAAGAGACCTGGTTAATCCGACTACACCATCAGTATTAATACGTCCGGCTCGGTCATCTGTATAACCAGAACTCAGAATCACAAGTTTAGCATGCAGTTTGAGATTGAGTATATCGGCAGCTGTGAGCAAGTATTCGGCTAAAGATGGTCCATCAAAAGAACTTATATCACTAGCACTATCGTCAGAATCTATCGTTGGAAATCTTGCCGGTGGATGTGAAGCGACCTCACCAGGGGATAAAATGACTGAGGAAAGTTTCCACGAAATGTGAGTAGCGAAATGAATCACTTCCACCTGTTCTATTTGATTAAGCACTGCCCCTTTTGTGGCCTCCTGGCCAATAAGAGGACGAGCTGTTAGAATCTCACCAACTATTCGTGCCTCATATTCACTAGACGGAATATCATGTAAATGCCAATGGTTGCATATGGAAGGTGTTAATTTAGGGTTGCCAACAACAACAGCACCGGATGAGTCTATCACAGGTCGACCATGGCGGTCATGTTTATTAGTATTTTGCAGTGAAGTCAATGAGGGAACAACAATTAAATTAAATCTCTCAAATAAATAATCCATAGTTTGATCCTTCCGTAAAATAGAAAACGGAATCAAAAATAAATCTCCTTGTAACACAAGAATTAAATCCGACGCATTAGTACCAGCATCATCCGTCACATCCTTCATACAGTCTTCAAAAGGTTCTATAAGTAACTGATATAAAGCCGATATTGCAGACTTGTTTCCAAATTTATTTCGAACACTGTTTTTCCGACTCACAGCAGCACCTGGGAATGAAGCATTCAGACTGGTATTCAGACTAAACATGCTTCCAAGACTATAGTTACTACTGTTAAACAAATGATTGCGGTTAACAATTCGAAGAAATCCGGTTCGGTCATTTTCAGCATTTAATTTGTCTCCAATTTCTTCTAGGTGTTGTTCCCAGTGATCTTCAACATCGCTTGTACTGTCGTTCTCCAGGCTAATAGAGCGAGATGCAGTTCTATTAAAAGAAAAACAACTAAATATTATTTTTCGAAATAGCCACAAATTGTATTCAAATGCAAGAACAACAAAGGGAAAGAACTGTAGATATGACGATGACAAACAGACATATTGGTCTCCCTTAGCAAAAATATTAATAACAAGATTGAAATCCTAAGTTTCATGAAAGTTCTTTCTGCGAAATTCATTTTCCTTAATAACAAAAAGAATTTTTTTTTTTCATAGGAACAGTACATTCAGAATCTTCAACAACCAACTGATCGAAATAACAAACCTGGATAGTCCACTGGGAGCATGACTCTCTACGCCCATAGATTCACGTATCTGACCCACCATATTGTCCAGCAAGGAGCAGGCGGAAAAACTGATACTTGATTTCATACTTATATTGTCTCCAGCATCCACTTCACTCTCAACATCAGTCATACTTGTTACATGGAACTTAACGATACCTGTAAGGTAATGATAGCTTATAAGAATACAGAAATATTCTCCAAAATACAAATAAATACATAATGACTTTTAAATTCTAGGTTAACTTTATCAATTTATATAGATAGTGCTTGTAAATCCTGGGTAGCTGTATTGGTGGTACTTTTTTGAAATTATTTTACGTCTTTCATGGTGGAGGAAGACTCAAAGCATACACTAAGGTAGAACCACCAACCTTTGGTAAGCAAGCTAGACAGTTCCTCACATTTGAGATTCGTCCCAGATGGGATTTGAACTCACAATGGTAAGGTGCTAGTGATTACTGATCAGGGATCATAGCCCTTTGAAATTCATTACAGAAACAAATATGTCGTATACTTCCATCTTGTCTAATCCCTTCTCTACATGCAGAAACAGCAGGAAGATTAATCAATGACAGACAAAACATTTTCCACGAATACAATTTTAAATGATTTGCAAATTGCAGAATGAGGATTGCAATAAAAACAAGAAAATACTGCAGCAATCTGAAATCTCAATTCACTTAAAATCTGCCATTTTATTCACATAATATTTTGTCATACTCATCTGATAGATTTTACTCATGAATAAAACATGGATGAGTTTTCCCAAGAAAATTGGAACAGAATTATGTAATAATTCCTAAATTTGCGAGATATGAGATTAAGAACACAGGAATAAATACATAGAAAATTTTGATTTCAACACTCATAACTGTTAATTTTGTTCATATATCCCACGGGACAACAAAACAGAAAGCAGGATAGACAACTACTGAATCAGAAATGCTATAAACGAGTTATTCTCACATTATTCTACAAGACGCAATATTTCAAATAAATTGGTCCCAAAAATCAAATTTGGTTGTTGCATCAATTTAAGAGCAAACTATAAGCAGTTGCCATTTTGTCAATATTAGACCTCATAAAATAACAATAATTTATGACCATGAAATCCTGCCTTGAAATAAAACCGGCAACATAATCTATAGATTTTAAAGAAGAATATTTTACCGTCTCTAGGTGTAAGCAGCCAGCTGTACAGAAATCCTGATGCTACGGAGAAATACAGGGCCATACTCTTCTGCTTCTGTACAATATTTAAAATTTGGTCTGTTGTGATTGGTGGAGGATCGGTCACATGATTACCATAGAAACCTTCGGTTCCCGCTTGACGTTCCATCAGAAGGTCAATGAAGGCTCGGGTACAAGCTCTTTCAGCGACAACCAGAGCTTCAGGATGTCTGTCCAGAGACACAAGAACACGCTGAAATAAAGACAAACAAGGTTGAGTCACAAATAGAAATAAAAATACTCACATTTCATTCAGAAAACAGGGAAATATGGGCAAAAGGCAATCACTGATCATTGGATATTCTTTGTGAATCACATCTATGAAATTTAGGCTTAAACAGGATTTTCGAAGTCAGAGTTTTGGAAGTAATTCCATTTTTAAGATCAGGCCATCCTTTGTTAGTTTGCAGTAATGCAACCCAAACTTTTAACAGTGGGCAGGTAGGTAGGTATTTTTTGGTAACAATATATGCTTGTACTGAAAACAAAAGATCAAATAAAGACTGAAAAAATGTTATCAAAATTGCTAAAAAATTTGAGGTCGCAGGATTTTGAATGGTTTGGTCACTTGACTGCAAACCAACAAGTTTTTCCAGCATGGCGTAACAGAAAAAAGCATTAATGAAAATAAATGAAAATTGATTCCATGGATTGAGACTGGCTCAATAGCACAATAACCATTGAATATCAGTTATGAGTTAAAACTAATATTTGGCTATCTATGAATAAAATGTAGAATTAAGTGAAAAAAAAAATAAAAAAGGGGACCAAACATCAAAAACATGTATTGATAAAATGCTTAAATAATGCAATATGAAAAATAAAATGTATTTCTTTTGGTAAAATGAGATCAAATTTCAATCAGCCAGTCAATTAAGACAGTTTATACCCGATTAAACAAAACACTAAACATGTAACTGTATTGTGTGTAAACCTTTAAAAATTCAAACAATGTAATTATTCAAATTAGCTTGGTAACCATGGCAACTAAATAATGCTATTTTTTACACAAAATGTTCATCACGCATACATAATGAGCCTAGTTTGAAAAATATTTCTAAAGTCATAAAAATTATAACTAATGGATATTGTACACAATAGACCTAATCAGGACTCGATTTCTCACGATTAGTGACAAAATACTCATTATTTTCCTGTAAAATAACTCCCATATGCCCTTTACCATACAATAATTACCTATACATGTACACAGTAAATAAAATTAGCCTAGGTGCTCGAATGAAACATATGAATCATACCTTAGCTTATACAAGTATGTTTACAATTCAGTTTTTAAAAAATCTAACTCTTTATTATGAAGGTAGCAAATTACACTATTTTTGCACTGAAGAAATGATACATTATTGAACAATCATGTATATAGCTTTAACAATGTTAATATACAGTGTATGCTGATATATCTATTGGTATATATGGCGTATTTACTCATTTAACATATGAGTTTTTGCACATTTAAAGGTAAAACACCCATCTTTCTGACATGATGGCATTTCCTAATGGCATTTTGAATGTTACTGCACACCTGACATATCAGATTATTCATTAAGATTACATATACAATGAGACACTGATTGCCTCACAGGGTTTAGACTCAATTGTCTCATAGGGCCATGACTTGAATATCCCACAGACTCCAATTATTTGAATGTACAGTCAAACCTGTGAACTAAGGCAGAAAGAAAGACAGAAGAAATATGGCCTTTAAGCACAGGTGACATTAATTCAAAGGTTTAAGTAGATTACAAGGGCGGATCCTGTATTCTGTATGTTTTCTCACTACGACCAGATGTAACAGTGGTCTTCATTTATATGCAAATGAAATCATGATATTTGTACTAGGGCAAAATTGATAATATTAATAATCATTCATTGCTTGATAAATTTCAAAATTATAGCAATTTGCAACATTTGCAGCAATATTTAACCAAACAATTAAAGTCAAGACATGGTGCATAAATTCAATTTATTCAGAGATTTTTTATAAAAGAGCCAAATGTGACAGTTTAACAGCTGTGACCTATCATTCCCTATCCCCTTACCAACAAAGGACAACAAACAACAATTCAAGGGATGTTGCTATACACTAATTACAGTTCAAGAACAGAATAAATTAAATAAAATTCTTATAAAGCTACAAACGCCTGAGTTATTTCAAAATGATTTAAGACCATTTATATAGCGTAAGTCCCTGATTGGTTAATAATTTGCTCAGTTTAAGTAATTGACCAATAGAAAGACTTTAAAATTTGAATATTTAAATCTAAATAACTGGTGCTACATCAAAGAGAGTTAATATCCCCATTGTCACAAGTTTTCCTTCTAGGTGAAGAGTATCTGATTCTCTGAAGAATAGACATTTCTTTCTCAATTACATTTCAGCAGATTAAAATTTATTTGTCTGAAAGTGAAACATTAACTGTAATTAAAGTTAACATCTAAGACGGGTGATTTTTTTGCCCCTAGAAGTCTACACAGACTTGAGTTAACGAACAGAGATATTTGACCAAAAATTACACCCTCATGTCTACAGTTGGTTGCCAAGCAACAGTAGAATTCAACTACTTTTCAAACAACTCAGAATGGTACATAAAAAATGCTGATTTTCAAAATTATCAAATCACAATTTTATACCTATAATTTTATCACAATTTTATACCTATAATTGTATAAGTATTCTCAGATCTACAGTCAAACCTGAGTTGGCAGCCACCTTTCAATACAATTCACCATAAGATTAATGAGCACTTTTTAGCAAAAATTCATTGATGTATCAAATCAAATACACCACAAAATTAACTATAATTCAACATAAAAGGTCATATTCTTTTCTCTTTTTCATAGGCTTTGTATATTGTTAACATGTGTATACCTGAAGTGCTTGATAGCAAGCAGTCTGTAGGTCAAACAGAGATAGTTTATATTCACTGTTGAATTGAGCATCTCGTCTGATGCTTTCAAATAATTCAGAAGCCTTGTACAATTGTTGTTGGCATTCCTCATGGTCGCTGTTACCCCACAATGCCAGACCGAGACGATGACGAATCTTGGCCTCATCTTCCATACGTCCAAGTTGTTCTGCGATTTGCAATCCTTGACGCAAATACTCGACAGCCTTCTGATGATTATTCAATGCGTGGTGTACACGACCTGATGAAAAAATCAGAATAATTATTATCGGATATTACGTTACCCTTGAAACATTGGTCATCTAAACTATAAAGTCAAACTGAACTCAACATTTAGTACTTCATTCTGATCAAGAATCTGACTGCATACAACATCACCAAATGGCTATCACTTAATGGCTACAAGACTAAAGGTAAAATAATACATGAAATTCTTTGGGTTTTTTTTAACAAACAAATTAAGCAAATATGTTTGAATTTCACATTTACAATTTTGAATGGAACAAGAGAGGCAACCTTTTTAAAATTCAGGGGGGAAATATATAAATTTACCTAAACTACTGTAAGCCAAAGTTTTGGCGACTCTGTCGTTCATCTGTGCAGCAATGCTTAAGTGTTGTTCTTGGTATTTAATGGCCTTGGTGTACTCCCCGAGAGACTCATGTGACAAACCAAGATTACCGTATGCCCGACCTGAAATATGTAAAAAGTTATTGTATTATAGAAGGGTTATAGTTATAGCAAAATGAGGAAGCCAGGCTAAAAACATTTAAAGAGGCTGCTGGTTCCCAGCAATACGGTTGTATCAAATTGAATGGCTATATATTTTATTTCATTATTTGGAGAGAGCTTCAGAAGCTGAATTATGTGTATTTTTTTTCACTGGGTTTAATGCCGTTTTTCAACAATTTTCAGTTATATACAACATTTTTCAGTTACATACAACATTTTATCAATTTTCCAGGACTGTATTCTAACCTGTACAAACTTACCCTTCTACAAGGAGCCAGCAACTTCTCCACATATGGATGAAAGTCAATATTTTTGTCAAATTTTGATAGCAGGGTATGACTTGCTGTGACCAAGATTTGAACCCAGATTGCCAGGTTACAAGTCCAGTGCACAAACCACTGGACCGTGGTCAGGGCCCAAATAATGTATACCACTGATGAAGATCTTTTTCATGAACTAAATACATTACCCATTCCAGAACATAAGAAATGAATAACAATCATACGCAAATAAAAATATCACCAACATAAAGTTGAAAATTTTCACACAAATTTTCTACAAACGAACTCTTTCCTTAGGAGGCATAAATTGTCACTAACTTCATTGTAGAGAGGAGTAAACATTCACATGGGTGTGCTAAGAATGTGTGAACATCACACAGAAATTGTCAGATCATAAAATATGCTATGGTGTTAAAGTGATTTGTAGAATTAAATAATCCACAAGACAGCCATTAAGTTCACACAAATAGAGAAATATGTAGGAAGTTTATACATCGTAACTAGAAAATATGCTGGTCATAAAAGCAAATTCTAATGAACACAGTATCTGATTAAATTAGAAAACATTTGATTGAGTTATACCACAGCAAGTAAAAAGTTTGCTGATGAACATAGAACATGATCAGACAGCAATGGCTCCATTTGCCTGAAGTCAACATTCTTCATACAGCCTTTATCAATGAATACATTAGCCTCTTTCTAAACATGGAAATCACAAAAAATGGTAATGATTCGCATTTTTTTCACAACTTGTTCTAATCATATAGAAAATGCACCCTTTTATAAAAATTGAAAATGGATTACTCAGAGAATCCATCAGACTATTATGTGGCATATCCATACAAAAGCTTTCAGAATTTACATAATAAACTAGAAATGTCCATACAACAAGAATGCCCTTGTTATTTAATGTAAAGACACGACCATATGTGTAATACAAATGAATGTATTTCGCAAATGGAACAAAATTTCTCAATACAATCACGCCTGCCTTGGAAATTTGATGAATACTGAGACTTCCTGTCATAATTTCAATTTTCCAATACACAGTTTAGGACTTTCATAATGACTTAATCAAAAGATTTGAAAGTTTTTACAATCCTATTATCATCATTGAAATTATAAGCAAGACTCGGTTAAATGTCAGGTCTATACTCATACAGTGAATATGAGCAAAATTCAGAGCCTCTGTGACCTTGACCTTTGCGCTGGCAACATGGTTCTTAAATGGAACACATCATCTCATCATCATGACCATTTGTGTCAAATATTTTCTTTTACTGATGGAAAAGTTATGAGCTGAACACAATTTTTCCAGCTCATATATGACATAGAAAAAACACTATATGCCCCTCCCTTAATAATGTTGGGATATAATAAATTTAATTACAACAGTAGTGCAGTAAATGTACCTTCTACAGAAGTATATGAGATTTAACTTACATTGACAAGCAGTGTTGTTGGTGTTCTCAGCAATCTTCAGGTCCATTTCATGATATTCAAGAGCTTTCTCATACTCTCCCATCTGTTGATATACCCCTCCCAGACCACAGGCAGCATCACCTTCACACAAACTGTCATGCATTTCTTGCGCAATTGACAACTGGTGTTGGAGACAGGAAATAGCTTGTTCAAAATTACCCAGAAGGCTGTGCAAGCACCCAAGCTCACCGTAAGCAGACGCCTTTGCTGCGGAGCTGTTTAGCTCATGCGCAACCACGAGTCTCTTTTCGAAGCACACAAGAGCTTGTTGCAGATTACCCACAGACCTGTGAGCATTCCCTAAGCCTCTATATGCTTTGTCCTGATCTGACAAATGACCAGCATTTTGTGCTATAGCAAGATATTGTTCATGACATTTAATAGATTCATCAAAATCACCCAGTGCTTCGTAACAGTCACCAAGATTACCAAATGCACGACCTTTGTCAAAAGTTGCATTATTTCCATGGACTTGTTCCAACATAGCTAACTGTTGTTCAAATAATCCAATGGCTTCTTCAAAGTTACCCATATTCATTTTAGTAATTGCAAGGTTACCACAAGCATTAGCTTCCATAGCACTGTCTTGAAGTTCTCGGCTTTTCTCAAGTTGCTCTTCATAACATTTAAAAGCATTCATATACTTTCCTAAACACATATGAACACTTCCAAGATTGCCATGAGCACGACATTCACCTTTAAGATCATTCATATCTTGTCGTATACTAAGTTCCTGTGTATGATAGGCAAGAGCTTTATCGTACTGAGTCAAACTCCGATGGGCAGAACCCAGGGCACCATTAGCTGTTGCCAGCATGTCCTGATTGTTGCACTGTTTTGCTAATTGCAATTGTTGATTATAGAACTTAATTGCTTCATTAGTATCACCGGTTTTCAACAATATATCCCCAATATTTCCTAAGGAACGGAAATGTCCTTTCACATTTTTCAAAGTTGTCATTAAATCCAGGCATTTCTTCTGACAGTCCAAGGCTTCTGTGAAATTATCCAAAGCCTTATGGGCAAGACCTA
Source organism: Lutraria rhynchaena (assembly GCA_008271625.1). NCBI lineage: Eukaryota > Metazoa > Mollusca > Bivalvia > Venerida > Mactridae > Lutraria > Lutraria rhynchaena. The sequence goes on from VIBL01000049.1 coordinate 604,710, forward strand.
AATTACAATATGCTCGAGCAATGCCAAGCTTGTTCTTCAACTCTTGAGCTATAGAAAGATCTTGCTTGTAATATCTGACTGATTCTAAATAGTTGCCAAGAGCAAAATGTGCATAACCAAGACAGAAGCATGCTTTGGCCTCCCCATCCGAATCATGTAATTCCTGAGTTAACATAAGGTATTGTTCATAGTATGGTATTGAGTTAGTGTATTCACCACGTGAACTATGAAAATTACCCAAATTGCACACTGCCCTTGCTTCACTATGTGAGTCTTTCAGTTCACGTGAAATATTCAAATGAGCTACATAATGTTGATGAGCACTATCGAACATTTTCAATGTTTGATAAGCCACAGCTAAGTTTCCATGAGTGGATCCTTCAGAATGTCTATCATTCACTTCTGTTGAAATTGCTAACTCCTGTTTATGATATTTTATTGCTTGTTCATACTGGTTCAAAGCACAATAAGCATTTCCAATATTTCCAAGTGCTCTCCCTTGACTAGCCCGATCACCAAGTTCTTTCGCAATTGCTAGATGAACTTTATGTAACTTTAATGCAGGTTCATATTCAGCTAATTGATGAAATATAATCCCAAGATTTGAACACGCTCGACCTTCAGCCACCTTGTCTCTTGTTTGAAGAGCATTATCTAACTGTTTTTCATGGAATGTTTTGGACATGCCATAGTTTTGCATACAGCGAGCCGCATGTCCCAGACCAGCATATGCCCGAGCTTCTAAAGATTTATCAGTTTTCTGTTCAGCAATTTTTAACACTTGTTTATGATACACAATTGCTTTTTCATAGTTTCTTTTATAATGATATGCACTTCCTAAGTTGCTGTAAGCTCTTGCTTCCTCAACATTGTTTTTCAAACCTTTGGCAATTTTTAGATGTTCAAGATGACACTCAACAGCACTGTCAAAATTTCCCATTGCTAAATATACAGCTCCCACATTACCAATTTCACGAGCTTCCAATAACTTTTCATTGCTCTGTTTTAAAAGTAACACACACTGTTTATGACTTTGTAAAGCATTAGGGTAGTCTCCGATCGCTGTATAAACATGGCCTAATCGTCCTAGTGCAACAGTTGCAGTCTGTCTGTCTTTTAACCGCATAGCAAGGACCAGTTGAAATCGATCATGAGACAAAGCCTCTTTGTAATGACCTTTTGAGAAGTAGGCTGACCCAAGGTTGCCATAGGCACGGCATTCTCCATCAGCATCACCTGAAAAATAATCAAGGAAATTATAAACAGTTTTGTCTGAACATTACAACTGACAAGTCAGAATCTTGGAAAAAGATTGAAAATACTAAATATGTGTACCGTGTATTTGAAATTAAGGAACTGTGCATTTAAATTGAAAATGGATTTGTTTTTTAAATTCGCGAGAAAAAAAAACAAGAATCAGAGATTTTTAGATGGTTTATGGTCGAAAGTTTCAGTCTTTGGACTATTTTTTGTTGGTGAAATAACCACAAGAAAACTGCAGAAGACTCCTTTCAGGCTACCATATTTATGAAAACAGGAATGTACCATTTCTTTATATGATGCTGATTAAAAATTTTTTTATGCACTTGCATTAACCATCACACCAATAGCCAGGGTCATTTGGAGACAAAACTTTTCCATTTTTAATAGTGGAAAACCCAAGATGTGCAACTGGGTAGAACCACCGCTGTAGGCCAGCTGGACAGCTTCCTCACATGTGAATTTTTCTCTGGTCCTTGCTGGGATTCAAACTCACATTGGTGAGGGGTTAGTGATTACTAGTCAGAGACCTTAACCACTTGACCACAGAGGTCCCCCCAAAAAAATTGAATTAATTGGTTTTACAAAATACATACACAATGAATAAGCAGTAAATTGATAAAGAGAGTGAACAATGAAACTTGTATTTTCATACAATCTGTAAAATCTATCATGATTGAACAGAACTTGGTCTAATTACACAATAGATTTTAAAGAGTTGTTTGATGTTTCAATGCTAGTTTGTATCAATGATTTCCATACAAAAATATTAATTTTGATACAATAATATCATGTTTTTTTTTAATGTATTGGAAATGGGTAAAATTTTAACCTTATGGCCTATGGGACTTTGTTATCTGTTTGATCTAAAACTTAATAAAATGATAACAAACACTAAATGGGTTTGAAATAACCATCTCCTAACACCGTATTACTGGATTACTTTTAAGGAGCTGACAGACCTAGGTGGGGGATAAGAATTGCGTCTCGATAAAAAAAATTAATCCGTGTAAAAATAGAACCAAGGTACTAAGGTTAATAAGTTCAGTTGGACAGAATGATCTATGTAGTTTACAATCATAATATAATGTATTTTTTATTTCTTTCAATGTACATATTTCATAAAAAAAGACATCACACAAAGGGAATTTGAAAAGTGTGCGTGTGTGTGTGTGCGTGGGAGGGGGAATTTAGTTTTTATCACTCTCACTTTTAGTTTTAACATAATCTTGGATTACAACAAAATACTTCCAGCTTTTTACACTTTAAAGAAATCATCACAAAAATGAGAAAGAGGACTATTCTGATTTTTCTGGGGGAACAATTGTCCAAAGACAAGCTTTAAGGGATGATTTAAGACATGAAAATAAACCTCTGAATAAAGGTCAACTGAGTATAAAAGCCATATCTTTGTTGGTCTTTGGTCAAAGATGACAAATCCTCATACATGTATTACCTTATTGTGACAATGAAGTAAGGTTTAGTTTCATTTTCAACATGAAATGAATATTTGAGTATTAAGGAGAAAGGTCTGCCCATGATATGGTGGTGTCATTAGTGGCTGATGCAAAAATTCAGACAAAAAATCGAATAATCAGTTATCAAGATCAGTAATCATCAATTGTCTTGATAGGGTTAAAACTCATAAGAACTTTTAATTTGCACCATTATCGTCTAACTGTGCATAATTTAAAATATAAGTTTTAAGTGAGTACAGACTTCTCCAGTTTACTGACAATTTGACTGACTTAACATGACGCCCTAAACAAAGCATGCTTTATTTTGCTTAACAATTTTAAGACACATTTTATCAGCGTTTAAAATCAATTAACAACAACCTTTGCGCCAATATAACAATCAAGTGTCATCTACTTAATAATAGCTATTTCTTTATCTCTTGGAGCTAAAGAGTATATATAAGACATTCTTATCTCCATACACAGAAGAGCTGATAAGCGAGTAAACCTCCATTGTTGAAAAAAATCTTATTTATGACAATAATGAAGGAATCAGACCAATAACTTAGTACAAATTGCTCATTAAACTTTAGTACAACAAAAATATCACAATGACTCAAACTAGTTTTGTATCCAATGACCCTGAGCTTGTATTGAAATGCATTATGGGTAAAATGTTTTTTTTTTTACTCGTAAGTATCAATGCCACGATCAGCTCTGAAACTATTTACAATAGGCAACGTTACGTGTTAATTCAGTAACAATATTTCAATTATTTTTTAAAACTAATCAATATCTCCTCCAGTATAAAGCAAACAGCCCCCCTCATTCTTAAAATCCAATTGTTGATTAATAAATTCTGCTTAAATAAACATTCGTTCACGCAGCGTTCCATTGTATTAGTGGCATGTATATGTATGGTAGGGATGAATTGAACAGAATGCTTAGTCGAGTCTATAAATGCATTGACTGAAATTTCAGTCTTCTGTTCCGAATGACCTTACAAGGCTGAACCACATAAACCTGAGATTTAGACTACTAATTTTGAAATATCAATTCTTTGCACCACAAAAATCTGTAGACATGTAAAAATATCTCACTTTTTCATATTTAAATCAAAGGTACATTGTTTCAAGAGGAATTTGACATGTGCCATATTTTTGCACTTAATTTGCACGAAGAATCATTCAAAAGTTGTTTACGATTTGTTTACAACTTGAATGAAGCCACCAAAATGTTATCGCTGAGTGTTAAAAGAGAGAAATGTCTTAAAAGATCTTATCAATGTTCAACTTCATTTTACACGAAAATTTGAAAATTGTCTCCTGATGTCGTGAAGAGCCTGCCAATCTGAAGAATTTCTCAAAGGAAGAAAATCTAAAAGGGAGACTATTAGTTTAAGAAAAAATTGTTCAGTGTATTATTTTTTTCAACTTACCCAGGTTCTTTGCCACCTGAAGATCTTTCTGCATGTATGTAATAGCTTTGTCGATGTTTCCCATGCCCCAGTACCCACTGCTGAGGGCTGAGAACACAGAACCTCTTAATTTCAGACTGCATGTGCCTATTTTTAGAGCAGCCTCTAACATTTGTGTCGAGGCATGGTAGTGGCCAGCCTGGAGAAGCTCTTGACCAATCACAGAGATGATTACAAATGGACTTTTGTCCAATTTCAGCTGTTGTAGCTGTTGGAAGATAGGTTCCAATTTTTCTGAAAACAAAAAATATTGTCATTATGAATCACTAAAATCTTTAATTAGAATTCAAAATCATTGGTCCATCAAAATGTGAGACCCTAAGAATTGACTGGATTTCATAAAGCAATAAATACTAAGGGAGAGGTAAGGTGAAGATTTCCAAAGCCAATGTTGCTCCATCTGTCAATAAGTACTTCTGCAATTGCTTCATTATTGTCATCATTGCTATCGTCACTTTTATCATCATTGTTATTATTGTTGTTAGCATTGCCGTTAACATCATTATCATTAGTGTTATAATCATTATCATCACTGTTATCATCACTGTTATCATTATTGTTGTCATTAGCATTATCATTTTTGCAATCATCATTCAGCAAACTTGATAAAACCTTACCTTTCAGAGGACATTTTACAGCAGCATCTATAAGACCAGTGAGTAGACCAGTGTTGTTGTTATCTTGTGCCAAACCAGAAGCGAATGCAGCCAGCGCATCCGCATGTTGTCCTAACTGCTGCAGTGCAGCACCTTCACGTATGTATGCCTGAAAATAAACAAGTAAAATAACATGAATACTTGTTGCTATGGAAACAGAACAAAAGCGATATTATATCATTATGACAACTGTTCAATTACAAGGAATGATATAAGCAATACAAAAATGTTTGGCATTGATAAAAAAGGTTTGCTTTTTTTCGTCTTAAACAGAAACATTCTTTAAACAAATTTATTACACATAGGCTCACCCAAGTCTTAAGGCAGTGATCTTATTTAATATGGAGGAAGTATAAAAACAATTCACATCTTGCTGCTTTCATTAAGTTTAGGCTTAAGAACAAAACTGTGTTCCTGTTAAATACTTTCTACAAATCTCATACAAAGCCTTGTCACATGTGATCTGTAATACTCTGCTATTATTACATTAATTGGTTAGTAACAAGACAGAAATTATCTGAGTAATACTTTGAGTAGCATAAATTTCTATCATACAGCAGGACAATGAGACCAATTTATACAACATGGGAAAATTGACGTATAAAACTGAAAAATAGGCAATTATTTACGAATAAGACAAGGGAGTTGTTGGGTACAACGTGAACATTGCGGAGACACAGTGTCTCACTATCTGTATATTAAGTTCTCCGTTCCTCGGTAAGACCAATGACAAGAGAAAATGTTCTACAATTTCTTTCCTCCTAAAAAGAGAGCTCACAAAGAAAATTGCTGATCATATTAAATAACTGACTGGTTGCTTTTCAAAAGGTCTGTTTTTCTACTTGACTGGTTCCTGATCAGTTGGTATAACAAAAGCGATTACTAAACAAGAAAAGATTTATGGTTCCCGGTCTAATTACAGGTAATAAGAACATAATAAAGACTTTCACTAATGAGTTTGTCATAGAAGTAACTCTCAGGAGACATTGAAAAATAGCTTGCATGCTTTCTCTGCCTACAACCTTGTGATCAGCAGACTGTGTCAAGAGAAAACTGCTGATAATTAAGACTGCCGCTTGGAGGAACCAGACCACAGTAATGAAGATTTATGCTGTGAACAAAAAAAAAAGTAGCGGAGACTTCGTTTTGATATTTGATCACGGTAATTAGAAGGCTGTATAGATGACTTATGCATTTTATGCATTAAGGGGTCAGGTTTCATACCGAGACAGAAAGTGGAACTAATTATGTAAGAGTATAACTTTCTTTAACATTCAAACTCTTTCAACCATCTCATAATTTCTTTTGTATCATTTTGTCAATATATAATTTAATTTCCGTTCATGTCAGATAATCTAATAATACAATTTTTAGTTCATTATATCATATTATATTACATACTGTGCCTGGGTTTTACAGAACATATTGATATTTTTAATTTTTAACATAGTGTACCATTTATTATAAAGAAAAGCCAAAGTAACTCATACAACATTATGATTAGACCCCAGTTTTATAAAATTTCTATTTCATTTGTGATTTCCTCAATTCAAATACTTCATCTTTTTTTCTCTGGAGTTTAATGGCACTCTGACATTCAGGGCCATTTGGAGACTTTTCCAGCTTTATCTGTGCATGGAGGAAAACTCCAGGCATACACCTGGATAGAACCATCAACCTTTTGTAATCTAGTTGGGATGGCTTTCTCACATTTTGTCTGGTCCTGTATGGGATTTGAATTCATATCGGTGAGTGGCAGGGTTCTATAATCCAGGTGTACACCTGGGGTCTTCCTCCACTGTAAAAGTTGGAAAATTTGCCGTATGACCCTGCACAATCCTTGGTGCGACATTAAAAACTAATGTTGCACAAAATCATCGCGATAAGACCTAACAAATAAATTATTGACATTATGAACTGATTAAATGTTGTTTCAATAATAAATACACTAATCCGCTGTATTTCTTTGTCATTACAATTAGTGTATATTAATTACAATAAAGAAACTGTATACCTCATGTTCAAATCATGAATTGAATTAAAAACATGATTTATGTATTTGTTTTGTTTTTGTATACTTCATGTTCAAATCATGAATTGAATTAAAAACATGATTTATGTATTTGTTTTGTTTTTGTATACTTCATGTTCAAATCATGAATTGAATTAAAAACATGATTTATGTATTTTTTGTTTACTACATACAGTATAATTATGAAGACCATTGAAACTAAAATCTCTCATTATGAAGTATTTAAAATATCATACTGCATTCAGCTATAAATATAGTGTTACCATTTTGCTAAAAATAAGGAATGTAATATTCTATGGATACTAACTTCATTGATGACTTCATTAATATAGGCGTATTAAATTTACTCCAAGGATTAATTGCAAAACTATCGTAACTTAATTACAAAAATGAAGAAGTTACAAACATTTTACGACAACCCTCTCAAATCAAACACAGAACCACCTACTTGGTTTCAGTGTATTTATACAATTTATCTCTACTATTAATCTGAGTGAAATTTAAAAACCCATTTGATTGAATAAATCATAATTAATTTATTAAATTGCTGAATCATATCGAACAATGAAATTATGATACTAGTGTCAGAGTACGGAAATTAGAGATAATTAATGTATTTACAAATCGACAGAAATTCTTCTTTTCATCCATAAAATGACATTAAGTTAAAAGGATGAAACCACACAGATGTGTATAGATAATTCAATATTAAAGATTTCCTTCAAGCAAAAATTGCATTAACTAAGTATAGCACTTGAGTTGAGTGGCGCCCAGTGCCTGGCTCGTTATCACAAAAAACAATAGTACTCAGTGTTACCTATAACTTGAAGACTAAGAAATTACCTTTAAATGGGATTTATCTATCTCATGTCTACTTAAATAAATACATGTGGACAAAACAGAAATAACTTGTAATCTATTAAACATAAAAGACCTCGGGATATCACAACAACCTTGGTGTACCCATGTCTCCGCACCCACCTATCAGCAATTAAGTCAAATGTTAATATATTTATCAAATATCTGATGTGAGTATTTAAATAGGCAATATGTTAAAATCATTAAAAGAATTTAACGTCAAAACTTCATTAAATAATCTCAGAGTTCAACCGAGTAACAGATACCGTCAATCATTTTATTAACACATTGTGTAAAACCATAGTTTAAAAAGAATTTAAATTTTTGACATATTGTAAACCACATTTTTTTTTCTATTTCACATGAAAGAAGAATTCTTTCAATTAGGACAAAGGTAAGTCAATATTTACATACACTTAACCTGTCATTAACCTATTTAAAGTAAAGACAAGTCAAATGAGGGGTGAGGCCAATGTTAGGAGAACGTGGTAATTTTCATCCATACAGCCAACAGCCTTCATTTCTTTATTTAAGGTAAAAGGAATTGATTTATTCATTATGTACATAATGAGAAAAGTAGTATAACCAACATGTACATATAAATTATGATATAGAATTACTGTACACACTTCCAATTATGACTAACAGTTGATTTTAAAAACGACAGGACCAAAAAATTGAAGTCAAATTGATTCTCATTCATAATCAAATGATTACACAAAGAAACTCCCACCTCACATCAGGGACAAACAATCTGACATTGAACCAGTCTGAATCAACTTAATTAACTTGACTACAGTGCAACCTCTCCAGAGCGGCCCTCTCTTGAGTGACAACTTCCCTTCAACAACAGCATGCTTTTTTTCACACTGTACAATTTGATTGTTTATTTAACCTCTCTAGAGCAGCAACCTCTCAACAAAGACATAATTTTGCATCTCCCAAAGGGTGTTGCTTTGGAGAGGTTACACTGTATATGCATGTACGCATGTATATTTGTATATGATCTTTTTTATTCAGCCATAGTGTCTTAGGTTCACTAAAACAACCTATCCGAGTAAATGAATTATTGATGACATAAGTGACGAATGGCTACTTAAAAAAAGGAGTATTTGAACACAAAGAAAATCCATAAATCCAAAATCTATCAGTATAAGCCAATTTACCATCAATTCACCATCAACATTTTGTACAATAACAGTTTGATATTTATTATTTCATGCCTCATTGATGTTGACAATTAATGCATCAGGAATGTCTTTCATCTTTTCTGTAATTTATTGTATTTGGACTCCACTAATGATGAAAAACAGTGAAATAAATAGGTACACAGTCACATAATGGAGACCGATCATACGACCAGTCCAATTCACTGTTTGGACATAATTTTGACATTCATCGGTCAAACAAAAGATTTACACACAATCATGGATGAATCACATTTTTATGACGAAATTTTTTCATTTGTCAATTTTATGTGATTTTTCCATTCAACCATTCACCGACTTTCTGAGGTTAACTTATGGATTCAAAATCATTTTTCCCATTCAAACGTTTGTTTGATTTGGAGTGGTTAATTATTGTAAAGACGAAAATTCGATTTATCTTAATCATTCTTTCGTGACTTTTTCTATTAAAAATTTTTGGTCCAAAAAAATTCAATTTTCACATATAAAAATCATCAACAAACTGGACTTTAATTTCTCTATGAAGACTTTTGCCTATTGACATTATATAATCAAAAAGAAATATACATGACTTCAAGAATAAAAAATACAGGGTAAAAAAATAACAAACAAAATAACAAATAAATAAATAAATTGAAGAATTGGTGCAAAAATTTCAATCTTGGACTCAATATTAAACATTTTTATACATTTTACTATCAAGCAAACAGGTGTTATGCCCATCCAATTAAAAGTCAAGATTTTTCTCAAGGGAACATCTACGAGGCTAATAGTAACACAAAAGGAATTTTCATAAGAGTAACACAAGAATTGTACCATTCATAGATTTCTATTGAATTCGGAAACATTCTGTGGTGGATAAAGAATCGGAAATTGAAAATGAACAGACAAAAGTGACTTCAAACAAAATTACCAGTAAGTTACAACATTTCAACTTTACCAGTGAAGATACAGACCAAGCAGATCTGTTAGACACCAAAACCTGTGGATGAAGAAACCAAAACCTTTATGAAAAAAAGAAACAAAACAAAATAAAGTAAATAAAATGCCAGCAAAAATAAAACCAAAGTTGCTTAATGACATGTTCTCGTGGGGAATTCAACTTTCCGCTTCTTTAATTCAACATATAGCGTCGCTTTAAATAATTTTTGCCTAAAGGTTTCATTTTAATATCATTTTTGCTCAGCACTCTGAATTTGCACTCACATGATTTAATGGGATGAAAAATGCTGCGTAAAACAATGTGTTACCAAGCAAACTGATGCCAATTGTTTCAGCTCATTCTAAAAACCCCGCTTCTAACCAAATTTTCATCCATTCATAGTTTTTCAACATGTGTGTATGACAATCGTGTTATTTAACATTGTCCATAATTGGACTAGCCGCTGGACACATGGATCAATACTGGACAAATACTGACCACTGCAGCTCTGGACACTCAAATTAATTGGTCAAACAAATGACGAAGGTCACACAAGAGCAGCTGTCCGGTCTGGCCGGAAGCATTCACATGACAAGTCAATACATATGACAGGTACCCCGCTGCCTTTTGTAGAGAGCTTCCTTGTAAACACATCTACGTTTATGTCTGTATTGTAAAAGTTGTGACAAGAAGGAAATGAGTGACTGACTACAGCCACATCAGATTTCCTGTCCTAAGTAGACACAGTTCAATTCATGACAAAATATTAAAGAAAATCATTCCCTGGTAGTGGAAGTTAAATATTCATTTTGACCTATTTTATATAACAGGATAAATACAATATCCATTTTATATGGAAAATTCACACAGCAGAATTCCGTTCACTGGTTCCTCTTGCTTGCTACATGGACTTATATTTTAACATATCAAACCGGGGACTAATCAGACAAAGATTTTTCCACACCATAACAGCACTTCATTCTAAGATTTCTGGGAAAATTTTCAATTAAGTACCAGACAGATTGTACTTTTACCAGACCTTTTCAAGCCAAATTCTGCGATTTGATTTGTCAGTAAAATCATAGGCTTGAATAACAACTTTCAGTCAAAACATTGATTTGTTCCAAATAAACAGAAAGGTCAAGTGTTACAAAGGTTCCGTGGGTACAGAAACAAAAATGTTCTTATTAATCATAACAAAGGAACAATTGAACCAAACATTGACCATATAAGTGTATTATACATCAGACCCCACACACAGATTATAATGCAATCATCAAATCTATAAGAAATGGTTTAAGCCAGCACAAAGATAAACAGCATTATCAAAATATACTTATAAAGACATTCAAATGGTCAATGACCACTAAATTGATGGTTAGACTTCACCACTGGCACATCTTGAAAGACATCTTATCTAAATCACTGACTTAGTGCTGATACCAAGTTACCATCAGGTCAAATTAATTGTTTTCAAGTAAATTTTGTAATCCTTTTTTGGTTCAAATTATGTATTTGCAAACCATGATTGAAAAAGAACTCTTGACAAGCAAATTTGCCGTCACGCCAAGTCTGTCACATTGTCTTGTACGTGTCCGACAGCTTTGATTTTGTGTACCAGTTTGATACCTCTTGCATGTCATTAGAAGCGTGATTTGGGGTCGTTTTCATTCGTATATCATTGCTATTTTACCCCATTTGTCAACGCACGGCTAAGAGCAAGGATCAATTGCTGACAGTTACATACTGACTTTTTAATCAATCAATTTTCTCAAGTCAATACAAACAGGGTCATGCTGAGGGTACCGGTATTCATATTTTCAAAGGACTCTTGTTTATTGATCAACAATACTTATATTTAAAACTTTTCATTTTCATTGTTAGCTGTAACAGGTGGTATTTTTATCAATTAAAAACACAGAACCTGAGAAATGACCATAGCATTCAAAATCTAAAACACAGAACACATAATGTTGTGTCGGTAATTAATAAATATTTAACCCCAAAAAATAACTCAAGATAAAATCATTAATGCCAAAAAGTAAAAATTATTCAAAAATAATCAAAATTAAAAATTTGACCCATATTTCATTCTTTTCGATGGGGTACCTAAACTTCTTAGCCATATGTCGTTGTTTACTTTATTTAGTGTAAACAGTGGACAGGACCATGTCAGTGAATGCTAGCAAGATATTGTGTGTTGATTTATCAAATATACCACATTCATCTCATAGATAATGAACAACCCTATTCTGCATAGCATACAAAGGTAAGTAAGATTAATTAATTACTATTTATCATCCAGTTTAATGTGTAAGATAGCATTGTTATGTTACTGGGAACCAGCAATCTTGTGTACCAAGCTCAAATATGAGAAATATTCCACTAAAATGAAATTAAGTATTAAAATAGACGACCCCCACATTTTGAGATGTTTATTTGAGTGTTACATTCGTTATTTACTTGACGTAAGTAAAATTATTTTATTTGAACAAAGAGGAAACCTCTCCGACATTTTCTTCCCTTAATGGAGATGTATTCAATGCGTGTTTTATTCAAACAACACGAAAACGAAATTAATTCACGCTGACGATTATTTGAGGAGTATGTAGATAACGGGGAAAATTGACACATGAGCACCGGGTGATTTTGTTAACTATTGGCAAATGATAATCTATCAATCAGTGGGACCCAGACAAGAATGAAATATTAATATCTGTATTGGGTATCAAATATCATAAGAATAGACTCTATTTTATTTACACAAGGAATTCATAACAATACAAAACATAAAACTTATCTAACTGAATCTATTGAAAACTACACCAGATGGAAAATAACTTGATAAGTCTGATAGTATGACTCATAGTTAAAATAAATTTCTGTAAGAAGTTCTATAATAACACATTATACGAAAATAACTATTGCTGACAAAATCCAGCACATATGAAGTACCTAAAGGGGCAATTACAAGCAAAGCTTTTATTAAGTGCCTACTCACATTTTAAGGGCCACTGGTTGATTTAAAATGCAATCCTTAAAACAAATATATGGGGCTAAGTGGTGTAATAGTTACTACAAAAGTAAAACTCCAGATGTTAATTCTAAAATACCTCTCCTTATACCAATACATAATATATACTTGAAGGATTGCAGTTTTCACAAAAAGGCAATTCAACCATCAAATTTAATCTTATTTATGAATAATTAATGCAAACCTATAAACATCATATAATTCCACCAACAAATACAAAAACAAGGGCCATAACTCTAATTAGTACATAAAACATGTCCAGATTAAAGTAACTGACTGAGGTTCCAATATGGCAAATGTACTAAAAAGGTGTTTGACATTAAACGGACAGTTTTCATTATTGCGTTTGACAATATTTAACTAGGCGTATGACAGGCACAGCACATTGACTGACCATATAAATAAAAAGTCATAATTATAAACATACACGACAGCTTAATATCAAAACAATGAGGTCAACTTGCTAAGTACTCAGGACACTACGCAATAATATTACAATTAATCTGTCAGGTTTTACGATAAAAAAAGACTTTGGAGACCCGGTTCTATAATAATTGCCTTCCTATTGGAAAAAAATTTACAATTACAGCCAGACATAACCAATCAAAGCTTGAATCTGATTGGTCGTCAATTTTTTTACCAATAAACTTTGTGCCTTAGCGTGATTTCACACAACAATATAAATCGTAAATCAACATAACAGCAATTTGAAAAAAAATGGCAAAAAATATAAATGAACAATTACATGCAGTTACGAGATGTCCACTTCAAGTCAAACCAAGCAAAATAGAATCAGTCATAGCTATGAGATAGGACTTAAAATTTAAGTATATAAGCTAACTACTTTAACTTGAAGACTTAAACAGTCACAGCTATAAGATGGCTGCTTTAATACTAAGATTTAAAATACTGAGACAAATTGATAATAGTTGCAACTAAGGGACTACTGCTTTAACCCAAAGGATTAAAATAAAGTTAAGACAAAACCTTACCAGAATATTGAACTGACATGGCCTCGGCTCAGCCTTGTATAATCATATTAAATATATTGGGAGATTTAATTCTATGTGGAGACTTCCAGTCTTATCAGTATTAATATGAAGTGATAGCAAGAGTGATAAATGTACAGTTATTTGTTTAAAGTGAGTGTTAGTCCTGTCTGGGGTCACTAAGACATAAAATATTGAATTTGTAGCTCACTTGTCTAAAATGTAGCAAAATGCCTACAACCATTCTCAAAGCAGATTTGATAAAATTAATGTACCATTTTCATCATCTTTGATACAAAAGAAACAAGTTTCATGACAAGAACTATCACAAAACCAGGCTTTCATGAGAAGTTGAACACAGAATATTACATGTGCACAAAATAAACAAAGGGCCATAATTCTGCAAGAATGCATCCAATCACAAACCCAAATAATATGCACTAGGTGGAATTAATTATGTGAAAATTTTGCCAGAATCCCTTAAGACATGTCGGAGGAACTGCACACAGAAGAAATTGTGGACGCCTGCCTGCCCGTCATTTTTTGGAGATCAAGCACAGAATGCAGCTTTTTGATTGGTTAAACTAAAAGCTGTGTAAAAAATTGACCAATCATTTGCTAGTTTTCAGACTGGTACCACCAGGAAGAAATAACTGCAAATCCCTTTAAAATGAGGAATCTGCATTTTCTAAAACCAAAAATTGTCTATGTGTATATAAAGTGGAACAAAGTGCCTCATTTCTATTGCCAGACCAAAAAAGTCCTGAGTATACAATACAATCATAATTCAGGAAAAGTTTGTCAATGTTTACTTTAAGATAAACTTGGTATAACAGTCAATCTTGTAGAATGACACATCAGACGATATCACGGGATATGCCGGGGATATGTCAGGGAAATGTTGGCACTTTACTTGTCTGGAATTGTCTGATAGATAACGTAGAGGGCACTTTGTGAAGAAAACCAATGCATATAAATTGAATGAAATGTCATTTCAAGCATGTTACTAATATTCGATGTCAAAAGAGAGCTGGAATGAAAAATTGAAGAAGTAAGATATTTTATTGAGGATTTCGAATAATGTGATGAGATTTGTGTCAATGTTGTCCTCCAGTTAAGCAGAAATTTGCAATCCTTTTTTCTGTACAAACTGTTGTATTTTCCTCACCAACAGAAACATATAGGTTGAGAATCACAGGAAATTACACCATTTTCTTTCAAAAATATTCAAATAAAAAATCGCTAGGGAGATGTTGCATCAACCTTATTAGGATGAAAGTAAATTTTTGTGACCTTTTTTTTAGAATATTTCCATCTGCACGACATTATTTTGGTCAAAGCAACAAATAAAACAAAGGTATTTATAAACATATTTCTATTTCTAGCCACCAGCATAACAGTTAAGGTAAGAAATCTATTGTAAGTAAATTAATCTCGATAACATGCGGTAAATAGGAAATAAATTGTTTCAAATCCTAACAGTAAGACTAAACCAGAATAAAGGAAAGGTTCAAAGCATGGTTTAAAACTTAACGCACGCGCCATTTTGATCTTAAAAAACATCTTTCCGATCACAATCAGCTTTTTCATGTTATATGAACCGTACTTTCACCGCTTTCTCAAATTACAACCATACTTGTAAATACATAAATGAACCTATCGTTACAATTCACTTTAATTTTAGCAAATTTATGGTAAAAAGCTTTTCGTCTTTTTCCTCTTCACCTAAGGGTATCTGAAACAAAACGCTTGTAAATTGAATTCGTAAATTACCAAGTAGACCGACAGTTAATGCACTGCCAAGTGCAGGTTGTTTAACGGTGAAAGAAAATTGTCAATAAATTAGATCAAAACACAGCAATTTGAATCGAAAACAGCTAATAAATTGCTTCATCATTGTTTGGCTTTCAACGAAAATTAGGGGTTGAAGATGAATTTTCCATGCAATAATTCTCGATAATCTTAGCAGAAATTTGGTTTAAATGATTTAGAAATTGGTGTAAGGTGAAACACTCTTGAGATGTCACTATCAGGGCTATGAAATGAAGTGCTTTTATATTTTTTTTGGACTACAAAGAGTATAATTTGCCTCCGAGGAGAAAATGCATCATGAAAATGTATGATTAAAATAAAAGATACATTTTTATAAGTGATTTCATTCAATTTGTCAATGTTAAGGAGCTAGGTAAAATGAGATTTAATATTTAGACATTACAAAGTACTAGTACAAGAAAACCAAAGAATATCATGTTTAAATTTGGCATTGACAAAGAAAAGGTGAGCTAATTGATATCTTCACCCAAATTTCTTTAAAGTACAGAAATTTCAGTAGGTTATGTATTTTCTGCCAAAAATGAAGCTCTTATTTTTATGAATAGATTGTTCAATGTCACATAACACCTGGCAGCACATTTCATGCAAACAGACTTTGGAAACCTCTAAACTATAGCATTTTGTTTTTAACCAACATTTAAACTAGTGAAAAGGGGCTGCTAAAGGGAGAGAATCTTTAATTGATAATTGGTTTTAAATAAGGATCATACAGTCAATTATATCATTTACTTTGAGCTACAGAGTGACCTTAGGTGATATGGTGACCTTCCTTCACAAATGGCAGTCAACTCAAATTTGACAGTGTATGACAATAGTGCATTTCTCAACTTCTTATATGGTTAAATATTCTGAGATAAATATGTTGGATTTAAGCACAATTCTCTGCCAGGTGGTATAACTTTAACACTTCTGACTACCACAATAACTTTGTAATCTACCAAGGAAAACTCACAGCAGACATAGCATGAAAATCCCATACAGTTGTCTCTATTGCAAAAAAACCCCTCATCAACCCAATAGAAACATTTGTACAGCAGATAAGAATTAAGCCATGAAATCCACCGGGAAGAACTAAGCCGTTACAATTGGAAAAAGCCAAGATAAAGCGCAATAACAATACATTTCCTAGACGCCAGTAGCACAATCAGAGACGCAACATTAATGTACTTCACAGTTTGAACAAACTTTGCCTCTCAGATAGCTGCACAAATAAATCAGTAACGTGTTTTGAGTATCATTGATCGAAACTGACAGTTCTGATATACAAGGGTGATCCAGTCTAGGGACAAAATGGACAAACAACATTCAGTACATGGTAAGTATGTTATAAATATGGGAATTGACTGGATCAAGAAATGTGATGAACCCTGCTGTATCTCAAAATGGCATCCAAATAGAAAGTATAGAATAACAGGATAGATCAACATTAATGATAAATACAGGATTGATTTTGGTAGTATATCTTATGACCACTTTCACATCAGCACCAAATATATTGTAAAACGGGATCGCAATCTTTATGACAAAATGACTAGAGACAGACACACCCCAGGAGAGCTTCAACTTCATTAAGACTTATTTCTCTTGGGTTTAAACTTGAGCACCACCATCCA
Organism: Lutraria rhynchaena; assembly: GCA_008271625.1. NCBI lineage: Eukaryota > Metazoa > Mollusca > Bivalvia > Venerida > Mactridae > Lutraria > Lutraria rhynchaena. The sequence goes on from VIBL01000049.1 coordinate 622,028, forward strand.
GGGTCATTTGGAGACTTTTCTAGCTTGAACCATGGAGGAAGACCCCAGACATTATACCTAGGTAGAACCATTGACTTTCTGTAAACTAGCTGGACAGCTTCCTGGCACGTGAAATTGGGTCCTGGTTGGGATTTGAACTCTAAATGGTGAGGGATTAGTGATTACTAGTCAGCGACCATAATCTGCAACCACAGAGGCTCCCTTACAATGACTACACACAATTTTTTCTACATCTTTTTACAATCAACTTTGTTCCAAAATTGCTTCAAGAAAAGATGAAACAGCCACAGTGAGTAAATTTATGACAAAAGTAAAATAAAAAAAAAGAACAAAAGGTTATATACAAAATGCCTTGAAGGTTTTTTATCATCCTTTGTTTAAATTATGCTATATACTTCTTGGAGTTTATAACCAAGAAAAGATTATTCTGCGTACACGTGCAATAATGTTAAAACATCTCTTAAGCAGACCTACTTCAATGTACTCAACATATATTTGTTAACAGAAACAGAAACACTCTCTACAGTATCAATAAAACACATCCTTATTAATTCAGGAGCAATCCTGTATACAAAATGCCAAAGAGCTTTTTCTAGTCAAAATAAAATGCAATTACTTTCTTCTATAACCTCTGTACTTAACTGGCATTGTTCTAACAATGGCTCTAGAAGTCACAAAGGTAACTGAATTACTTAAAACTGACCATAAAATCAGGTCATAACCTCTGAACATACACAAACAAAACTTGAGCAAGTTTGTTATTTCAGGTCTGGTAATTGGCCAGAAGGCAAATAAGCAGACATTTTTTGTTATTAAACTTGGAATTCCTAAGCAGAACTGTACGATACTCACCATGATTTCATCCCATCCCATCCTGTATGGCACACTGCTTAAATGATATAATCTTATGCTATGCATATCTAAATAAAATACAACAATTTAAATTTTTTGAACATTTTCAGTGACTGCAGGTAGTAAATATTTATGCACTACAGAATAATCTTACACCATACAACTTTAAGACAGAATACCAAGCCATACTAATCTATAAAAGTGCAATTTCTTGAGCATATTCTGTTGTTATTTCCTATCCAGCAAAAGAAATGAAAAAGAACACATTTAACGATCATACACCGTACCTTACCATACAAAATGAGGTGCCAAAAAACGTGCAATTTCAAGAGCAAATTCTATAATGAATGCTGAGAGAAACATTCTGTAACAAATGCCACACCATACAATTATCAGGACAAACAATTCCTTATCATACTTACAACAGTTTGGTACTGATTCTGGTGTAATCAGAGCAATAGGACAGAACGGGAAACAAATGCAATGCATTTCATTACTCAGAGCACGGACAAAGTAATTATACCAAGAAATAAGCAAATAATTACTTGCTGTCTTTTGTGGGATATAATATGGGACAGTAGAATGTATCAGAACACTGTGAGTAATATAATGGATACTCAATTTATACAAAGCACAACTGCAATACTAGACAGAAACTTGTCATGATTAAAAGATGTTCACTTAACAATGATAATGAATATCCTTATTTTCAGCATTCAAAATGACGATTTCTGTTATAGGGTGTTGTGGCACAAATAATTCAAAGAAAAGATTGCACTTACATATAAATCGAGCCATTGATGTATATATAAGTCTTTTACCTAAAACAGTTGACATTAAAAACAATCAATGGAATAGACAATTTTTTCCTCATAATCAATGGGTCTCAAGGTGCTACCCCAGCTTAGGCAAACCAACTATGAAACACAATCCAGAAATCCATCCACTTCGTTCCCTAGACTACAACATAGCTCCCCCTAGTCACAGTACAGACATACACATTCCATCAAACATTTTCATTCTTTTACCTTACTTTACAGACATTTGTCTCTCAAATATCAGTTCAACATAAAATATTCATATATTTCGGTGTCAAAAGCCATTAAATATATTGACATCAATAAAAAGCACATTCCACATCTAGTATGAACATATCTTTTGCCCCTGGTTTCAAATTGATTAATGTTTATTTGATTATTGCACATTTCAAATTAGCCAGGAACGTGTTCCATCCTAGCGGAGAAAGTTTTGACCAATCGATGCCATTAAATAATCAGTATGTGACTTATAGCAAAATGGCTGCAGGAAATACTCATTATCAAATATGGCAATACACTAACTTAACAATGTCATCAGAGATCTGCACCTGACACACAATGTCTTCCATGCAAATCCTGGTCATATATGAACTAATTTACTGTTCAAGTACTCTCAGACACCTAGACAAGACAGTGCTCAAGTTTTGATCATCTAAGTTGATGTTCATTATTCACACTTGATTCACAATTGAGTTACAGACAAATTGTCTCAGTGATTAGAAACGGCAAGAAATATCCAGTATCAATACTGATATTTCAGAAAATTATGAAGGTGAAAAATTTATTTACAAGAGGCATGCAAATTTATAAGTTTTAAGAACTCAAAAGCCAATTTTGTTACAATATGATAAGAGCAATAATCATTCAGAAGGTAACCAAATCTGATAGGTAATTAAGGCTTTGTTTTATAATGATGTCAATACAACATTCTCACATGACCAGTCATGATGACTATGCATGTTGTAGAAATATGAAACACTGCTAAAGATATTGGAAAATTTCCTAATAAGACATACAAGTAATAATAAATGTTCGCTGCAGAATATGGTGAAGCCATCTTTATTAACATGATGAAACAAATAGATGTAATTCAAATGCATTTTTTCAGTAATGGTCATTCTGACAATTGGCAGAGCAAATTAATGCTCTGTGCTTACCTACCAGAACAAACCTCTCTACACCCCTCAGCAGCAGCCTTTTTTCCAAAATGAAGCATGGATCAGAGGTGACATACAATAAACTTTATGCTCATGCAATACCTTCAGACCAACAGTCAAATTGTCACAGATAAACATGGGTCAGTCTGGGCTTCAAACTCTTTACCTTTCAATCCGTGTCCAAGCTCTCTATCAACTAAGGTAACCAAGCAAACTACTTCTAATAAAACAATCATTATAGATCCAGCCAGCCTAGCTGTAAAGGCCTGATTGCTCAGCAATATACTAAGAGGAAGACACAATAGCAACTTAATGAAGCTTTCAGACAGGACAATAACATCCAATGATTGCCTGAGCGCCTTTTGTGACACTGCTCAATGGAAAAAGAAACTCATGGCAACTATTTTAAGGGAAGAGCTGCAGATCTTGCTAGGAGAAGTAATTAAGCCATGGAAGTCCTTTATCAGGGGTTTTCACGTAACTGTCTTGACTCAATTCTTGTATATAAGCAGTTACAATGATTTTGCACCATGTTTTTATACCCTCAATACATGCTTTGGTATAAAATGACAAAATGACCATAGCAGCCCAATATATTTCCTCATTCCATTCCAGCCAACCATTTCAGTGGCGCCTCTTTTCTTTTGAAGCTATTTGTCAGTAGCATGGCAGACACAGACAAAGCATCAGACAACAAGCCATCATGGCTAAAAACATTACAATCATATTGTCAAATGTGCCAAAAATCTAATGGCGCAAGAAGAGGTTTACAATGTCAGAAATGACTTTAATCAAGTTTTTTTTTCAAACAAGCGCTGCTAACACTGTGATTTCCATAGATTTCAAGTCTGTCACAGAAATAAATCTTGATGCTGGGTAAATCAATTTCTACTCTGAGGCCACTAGCGAACTTAAAACATTTCAAAAGTACAGACTTAAAGACAGCTGCTGGGTAAATAAACACCCCATGAATGGAACTGCAAGTGTATTAACTTCAGTATTTTACCACCTGAATCAATGAGTGTCACATAGATACTCCTTATTTGTATCTATTTTGGTCATGAACAGTATTTATTCATTGCAGACATACATAATCATTCATTGAAGTGCAACGTTACTGATTCAAAATAAATGGTCAATACTGGTTCTGGAAACAATTCCTACAAGATGCTGTCTTGTGATTGGTCAATTCAATCACAAGACTGGTAAACAACCAATCAGAGGCTAGTGTAATGAAACTACTCTAAAAATACAGTAAATCCTCAGATCATGGTATTAAATTGGTGATTTACATCAGACTCAGACTGAATACCAGAAAGGATCTGCATTTTATACTTGTTGATGGAATTGACTGTAATTCAGGACCCTTAAAGCATTAATTTTCTATTTTTGGACAGACCTGTAGTTTTATTATTCTGAATCAGCATAAAAGCATATACATAAAGAACAATATAAATTCATGTGAATATTAATGCAAAAAAAACAAAAGAAAATTTTCAAGTACTCTTCAAATAGAGGTAGAATTGTATTAATTATACTTCAGAAACATGAGACATTATGGAGAAATGCTTTTTTTAATGGAGTTAGAGTTATTCACCTAACATTTACTTGGACACAGGAAAATCGAAGGAAATTTTTCAACGCTCTTCAATAGGAAGGTAGAAATGCTCCTACATTATTTACAATGAACCAAAGTAAGCTGTATTTAGCAAAAGTCAATAAAATACACATCACTGACTTATAACAGACAATATAGTGGTAAATTGAACAACATCTATGACAGCTTTAACGACCGTGCAGTAATTTAAGTTGATGGGAAGCCTAATGCTTTAAGTCTGCAGACCTATCACGCAAAACTACATCCTCCTAGATCAAATATATGTGTCTACGAACCAGAGACAAGTTTCTCTAGAAAGGGAATGTTAATTACGCAAGTTGATAAAGAAGAAATAATGGCCAGTGATAGTAATTGGTGACTAGATTCAAGGAATCTAGCAACATCCTTAGATTGGAGGGAAAATTGTGCATCTTATGGAATACTTATAGTCAAGACACCATGAATTAAGGCATTTGAAGAGCAATTTGAACATTTTATGTCACAATAAGTTTTAATAACATCTTGACAAGGCCTATTTGTTCTACAAAACACTGAAAATTTCACTTAACATACGATATTTGGTGCCACTGTGTTACCAATCCTGTCTATGAAGAGGCAAGTTTGAGACAGCAATGGAACACAACTGCATACTACATAACTGACATTTATCAAAGAAACATAATTTCAATTCATTAACTCAATGTTGGTCTCATTATCTCAATATTGTCTCAATGAAATGAATTTCATTTTTTTTCACTTGGGTTTACACCAACAGCCAAGGTCGTTTATCAATGGTGACTTCCCAGCTCTAACAATGAAGGAAGATCCCAAGCATACACCTTACCCTCCATAAGCCAGCTGGACAGCTTCAAAATATGTGGTTTTTGGTCTTTGGTGTGATTCAAACTCACAGTAGTGAGAGATTAGTTGCTACTAGTCAGATACCATAACCTCCCGCTCCCTAAATATGTAGTTTGATATTAGAGCTATTATTAAGTAGACTAATATGATAATCAGTCAATCCTCAATCAAGCAAAACTCAAAAGGACCATTTCTTTATTCAAAACAAGTCAAAGATACTTTCTATCTCTCCCATACCAGCAAAACCAGGTACACCTATGAGAAATGTCACTGTGCCAGCGTGTCACAGGGTGAAAAGAGTTAAAATGACTTTTAAGAGGCTAATGAATTCATTGACCCAACAATACTCTGAAAGACTGCGTTCCCTGTCATCACAACACTAAAGTAATTTAAACAAGTTAAATTAAACCAGTGCATTAAATTATTAATAAGCACACTGAGTAATTTAAAGACTCATACGTTGTTGATCTACCTTTAAAATAAATAGTAACCTAACTATGATAGCAATAGTAGAGTAATAGTACAAATATCAAAGAGTTATCAAAATTTATTTTTCATATAAAGAGTTGTTAATTGCACTTAACAACACTTAATTGATAATGGAATAGAGGTTAGAAAGATTCTGTTATCACCAGAGTACCTTAATTTGTATGAAAAGTATGCTAGTTAGCTGTTCTGAAGACCGAAATATTCAAATACAAGCACATAGATAAGTCTGGTTAACTGTCAATTAAGGTCAATAAAAGTATTCAGAGTGTTGAGGACTTTTCTCAAAGATGAAAGCATGGACAGAGTTGTCATTAACATATTACTTTATTTATACATTATACAAACAAGTAAAATTGCATGATGCTTTTGCCATGTCAGTTGACTCTCACATGATAATTGTGAATCTGACAAATAAACTACAATAGGACATGTGTTCAAATGTTTATATATTTCATATTTATGTAATATTTCATCATTTTATTATACTTATATATAAAAGCAACAAGCAAAGATGTTTTTGCAATAAAATGGTGAAAAACTAATTGAAATATGAGAAAATTGAAAATGAAGAGGCTGACATGGAAAGATTGGACACATGCTTAACTGTGTTGCCTCTAGTAATAAATTAAGTCTTTATTATTATTATTATAATAAACTCCAGCTAATATCTGCAACTAGGTAAAAAAAAGAAACATATTTCTGGGTTAATTAATCATACAAAAAAAACTTGAAAAATGAATATATTTGAACATACCTAATTCATAACAACAAATGTCATTTCTGAGGTGTTTGCTAATAATACAAATAATGCTTCATTAAGTTGTAACTATTTTAACGGCCCTTACGATGACAGAAGATGTTTTCCAAATACTTTGATCTGTTTTGAAGCGAGCCCTTTAATGTCACTAAAATAAATACGAGAAGCCGAGTTTGCAATTTAGCATTATGTAAGTTCACCATTGAAACTGTCGGCCCCTTTATATGAAGTAAGTAGTTTTGTAAACATTAATGTTAACTGTGGAAGTATCTTGAGCCAAATTATAATTTTAATGTGAAAGTTCTTTTTTTTGAAAAGGAAAATCTGATTGGACTATTTTAAAAGGAATGCTAATTTTGTTTAAGGATTTACGAAGTGGCCACACACATAAAAGTTGTTTAATAATGTAGCAAACATGAAGTAAATTAAACACCTGACTAGTCAAATTTGCTCAAGGAAAAAGACAAATTTGAATGTTATGTATTAAAAGTTACAGCCAAATTTCGCCAGATAAAATTTCAAACAAACATCTAAGTATTAGAGCTGAAGAGCTTACCATCATCGTAAAAAGATTGCGAGAACAATCTCAATATGTATTAAGGTATAAAGAGTAATGAGATTACAAATACTCGATGAAGTAATCTCCACAAGTAGTATTCTTTTAATGGATGGGCTACTTCAGAATTTGCACTAAATCAAATTTTTCAACTTTTGTTTTTAAATACGCAGGTGTGAAACTTGGGATTCTTTCAACTATGAAATAAGAAGGTTGCAGTTACAGGTATACAGAAATTTGTTTGCAAAGACCAACATATAGAGAAACAAGGAAGATTGTCTCCCTGCTCAGCTATCCTTTAATCGGTAGTTTATTGGGTCTATTATATCAATAAAGGAGTCTATAAAAGTGACCATCATTCGCATGGTGACCTTCATTCACATGGTGACCTTCATTCACATAGTGACCTCTATTCATATGGTAACCTTTATCACATCGTGACCTTTATCATATAATGACCTTTATTCACATGGTGACCTTTATCACATCATGACCTTTATTCACATGGTGACCTTTATCACATCGTGACCTTTATTCATATAGTGTTCTAAACTTAAAATGGAATGAACATAAATATGCTAGGCCAACAAAATCTTTCTTCTATCAGAAAACCATCCTCAGTCTATTAAAACAAAAACATTGAAAATCTCTTCATCCTGATCATCGGTGCACTTGAATTTTGCATTTAATCAATCTTCTTAGACAAATGGTGAGTAGTTTGAAGGAAATCGTTGCGTGAAAACTTTGACAAAATACTTGCCGTGACATCTTTAAGTTTTTATGAACCTTTTCCTGCATACAATAATTAAATTCTTGAGATTAAATTCAAAGCAAAAGAATGAAGCTGTGGCAAAAAATATGTTATAGTTTTCCGTTGCTAAGCAACTGAAATTTATCAAGTTATATGTTTTGTTAGTTTCAATTAATTTGATAACATGGTGAAAAGCTTTTAGAAGAAGACAAAAACTAATTAGAAAGTTAATACCTTAAGAAGATTATTACATTAATAGAGAGAGCATGTGTGCCGGGTTTTACACCCCACTGAATATTTCGAAGTTTTAGAAAAGCTATGATCATAAGTAGCAATTGTAATGCTGCCCTTCTGTGTCACCATATTATAGGTAGATTAGACACTTTAATTTCCTCGATCACAGGAGAGCAATTCCATATTTCAACTTCCTGTTAACCTGAAATCAGGTCAACTATACCTAGGACTTGCTTTTTAAGGCTGAGTATAGGAAATGCAAAGCAACTTGTGCCAAGCGGACTTCAGTGTATTGCTGGTAGCTGAACTGAACTTGAGACCAACAGCATCAGAGCCAATCACTCAGCCACTAAACCATGCAGTGCTCATCCTATCATACCTAGCATTCTACAATAAGATACGAATACAAACGCATGGCTGATTAATCATAAAAGAATGGGGTATCTAAAACTAATGGACTTTCATTGTAAGAGAATAAAATGTTTATAAAGCACAAATGGAGAGAATGCAAAACATAGGCTTGACGGTATTAATGTACAGAATATCATGCTTTGGCCAAAACAATGTTGCTTCTCATTAATGCAATTTAAAAAGAAATTACAAAAACAAAGTATTTTCAGACAGACAAAAAAGGAACGCAACCATTAACATTATCTAAATACCGATTGTGACCCTATTAAACATGGCATTTAAAATGTCATAACTCTCACCAATCAACAAAATGTGACATTATAAATTAAATAGAACAGGTACATTTTTGAGCAAATTTAAAGTTGTAGAATGTGTGAAAGATGACATCGAAACATTACCCAGCTACATGTATTACCAAACACACCCAAATAAATGCCCCCCCCCCAATTTACTGTCCCCATCCTTTATCAGGAACATTTAAAAACATAGGAAAATCTTGACTTATCAAAAATACAAGAATCCTCCAAACCAGTACTGGGTGAAGAGAAAAAGTCAGTTAAAAGTAACTACCCCCAGAATGTTTATTAGAAATATTTTTAAACAGCCCTCAATTTCAGTTTCTTTTTATATTACCAGTATTGCCTTTGCATGCAGTCGCACCTGTGTTAATAACCATATGAAAACCTTAAATGCAGTAAAACCTCATTTAATGACCACCCAAATATTAAGACCACATTATTTTTGGACCTGCTTTCAATAATTTCTCAATATTTAAATTAATGTGGCCACCCCAGTACCAAAATCTATTTTCGATTTAAAGGTGGTCTTCATATCAAGGTTTATTTTACAAGTCAAATTTAAACATGGTGAGTTTATCTTAACCTTTGAATAGACACAAACTTCACTTTGACACAGTGATGATGTCTGTTGTTGAGGGACATTTTTGAACAACCCTCGATCTGAAAATTTCGAAGTATAAAATCATTGGAGATAAACAATGTTACTTTATTGTTTGTTCTTCATATCAAATAACAACGAATCAAATTGATTTCTGCAGAATTTCAAGGCTGATAATTATAGATTATGCAGGTTATGACAAAGCAATATTAAGAGACACTGAACGAAAAATATTACCTTATTTGTAATGATAACAAAAGATGTATAAAGCTAAACAAGCATTCGTTTTGAGTTGATGAATTTCATGTGTTTTTTGCCCATTTACTGCATTGAATTAGAATTGAGTAAATCGAACAGAGCAATGATGAGAAAGATAGAGTTGTATCTTTGTTAATGCGCTTTAATTATGGCTTACTTTGTTGCATTAGACAATAAAATCTGCATTGCAAATGTTGAATGGATTGATAGCTATCAAACCTAGCACACAAACAATACGGTAATCAGAGAATGAGACGAAAATCTGTGCAACAATTCAAGGACTGTAACTCTGAAGAATTCGAAATATGCATATGCTAGACAAAAAGACATCGAACAACACAATCTGAGAGAAAGAGCTAAACCTTCATTGAACAATGACAATAAATTGACCAATGAAATCAGCTAACATTAATGTGACCACCATCAGGACCCGAAAAATCGGTCGCAATATTGAGGTGGTCTCATTATCAAGTTGAATTACAGAGGAGTCATTGAAAGCTGGACTGAAAATATGTGGTTGTTAAAACAAGGTGGTTGATATTTGAACCAGCAATCTCCTATATGCCTTTTTCATATTGTGACGTTTTTGCATATAAAATTAACAGGATTCCAGCTCTCACAATTTTGGCGTTCTTTCATAATGAAACACGATTATCCTTTTGGGAAATGCATTTATAGTATTTATGTAAAAATAATTTTTATTGATTTTAACAGACAAGTTCACCAAAAGGTAATATAAAAAGATGCAGCAGTAAACTCGGAGCATTTACCATGACTATAAAAGACTTTAATACGAAGAGTTCAACATTTATGATGACAATAAAGGACTTCACTATGAAGAGTTAAGCTTGGCTAATACACCAAGGACTAATTTTTTAATTGGATAATCCAAATAATCTGGTCGTTCAATTCCAACATAAAAGTGATAATACTTTCACTAAATATACAAGAATAATATGGCCCACTATTTATACAAGGAATTTCACGATATTAAGGGTCTATTGTACTTTGTTAATTCGTCTAGAAAGGACTTAGCATAACCAAATAATAACCAAATAACGGCTTTACGTAAAATGATATAAAACTTTGTACACAGTCCGTGTATGACTTTTTATTAGACTATAATGCTAAGCTTGATTAGTTATGGTATTAAACAAATTGATTCTTTCAAAAACTTGTACATTTTTGCGGCTCAATTTTAGACTTATACAAAACCAATAAAAATGTATACAAGCAAAAGCATCCCATGGTTACTTTTAACAAATTATGACGGCACAAGGCATAGATAAAAGTCGATGTCATTATCTTCGCAGTTTTCACATATTTGCTAAAAATTTTACAGCAATGAAATGCAACACTAAAAGCAATTATTCAGTCTATATATGGATTTAAGGGAAAGAAGATTGAGAAATGTTAAGTATATGTAAACAAAGGTGATGTATATCTACTAACTACTTTGTATGACTAACTATTAAGAGGAAAAATTTAAATTGATTGAACCAAGACCAAAAAAGGGAGTGGTCAGTTAAAAGGTTTTTGTACATAAATGCTGCGGTAATTAAACAAATACACTATCCCTGGTCAACTGGTCAAACCTGAATAAAAGACCACCCTAGAAGACGGTCTACAGCTGAGTTCTCTTGGAAGAGTGACTGCGGCAGTCTTAATAGAAGATGGACTGCCTGGTGCACACTCTAAAGAGTAGATGGACTGCCTGGTGCACACTCTAAAGAGTAGATGGACTGCCTGGTGCACACTCTAAAGAGTAGATGGACTGCCTGGTGCACACTCTAAAGAGTAGATGGACTGCCTGGTGCACACTCTAAAGAGTAGATGGACTGCCTGGTGCACAGTCTAAAGAGTAGATGGACTGCCTGGTGCACAGTCTAAAGAGTAGATGGACTGCCTGGTGCACACTCTAAAGAGTAGAGGGACTGCTGCACTCTAGAGACAAATAGTATTAGTAGTAACATTTTTTTTTCAGCAGCTTAAGTACAGACAACTTTATATAAAGGCCACTGTATCCTCTCCAGATGTGGTATTTACAAAAAGGTTTGACTGCACCTAACATTATATTCCAATAAACAAAAAGAAATCTGTTGGTATTCACCTTTTTATCGATAAACCAAGTGTGGGTGGGATAGACAAATGTACAAATTGATTATGGTGTACAGTAGACTCAATGAGGATTCTAATTGATGGTATGGTAAATTGATGCTTTTATTTTGCTTTGTAACAGCTGACAAGTGATGGTAAAACATGGGAACGTTAAGTAATTATATTACAGAAAACCAAACTTGGGTTGAAGGACCTTCGACCAACTCAGATTACACATTGAGGGTTTGGCACAGAACGTCTGTATCCCAGCCAACGAGTTAGAGACTTAGATTTTTCAGCCGTCGTATCATTTAATACTCAATGTACTATAGATCAAAATTAATATTGAACAATTTTTATCTCTAAATGAAACCATAAATAATAAAGGTTTTCAAGCCTATTCATAGAAGCCAACTGTTGACAAAGACTATAGAAATGAGTACCAGGAAAACAGTCCAAGAGTGAAGCCATTCTATTGGTTGCTTTTAAGACTGAGCTAAGAAACAGCCAATCAGAAACTTGAGTTTTAAGATACATCGATAAATTCTGAGCAAACAATTGACCAAAAATTTAAATTCCCTATTGACAATCAATACAGACAGATGTAACAGTATTGTATGTTACCAATGGAAAATTCACACAAAATTATTATGAAGTTACCATTTTATGGCATGAAATCTATAAAAAAAAACACACACTATATTAAAGCTCCACTTAAAAAAATAGAGTTTTTATAACTTTAAGAACAATTGCCAGGCAAGTTTCTGAATACAATTTGTAATCACAAAAGTCAGTAGATTAAAATAGCAATCTTCTAAAATATTTACAACCAGACACTATACATGATTTACTACCCTCATATTTACAGTCATATACATGCAACAGTTACGTAAATTAAAATGAAATTGGTTAGAAAACTTTCTGAAAGCAGCTCATTTTCTTCCCCTAAAAAGATCACAACTTTGAGAGCACCTGCAATAACATCCATCTTTAACTACTGTCCCTAATAACAACAAGATCATAAAACACCCCTAAGGATAATAAAACACCGCAAAGAATAACAGCTCTTCACATGAGTGCACTAGAATGCCAGTAAGTGTGTTGAAATAGTGTTTTAACTAATTATGTCTCAGTTTCGCTTACAATATAAACATGCCATTTGGTAATGACATTGGAAGCATTTAACATGTACATTAATACATTTTTTAAAGGGAATGTTAATTAAAATTCAATGATTTGCACAAATTCTCAGATAACAGAAGTAGAATTAGATTAGAATCTCTACCAATTTTTTGCTCCTATGTTATGCTTTTCTGAAGACTAACAATCTTGATGAAACAGATAAAAAAAATCTTGAATTTATACGTAAAGACATCTAAGCAGTCAGAATAAGGACTGATTTAGGTCCAATGACCACAAAAAGCCATTTGATACAGTAAAGGCCAATATTTGTAAACCAGTCATTGAGTGCTGGATTGCCATTGGTCAATAGCAAGACAGCATTCAAAAATATCCAATCAGAGGGCTTAATTTCTAGACTGGTCTTGGAATTTGAAAATAATTATGTAAGAGCAACGCACAGAATTGGTTGGAATGGTCTTCTGCTCAATCTATTGGACTTCTCCCAAAAAGTAAAATATATTGAAGAAAAAGAACTCAAATGAATCGCTGTGAGCATATTGTATTCATACAATTTAATCAAATCATTCAAAAATCCCATCACATTCCATATTCATTAAATTCAGGACGAAAAAAAATATACATCTATCGTAAGATTATCTCATAAGTCATACCCAACATCAAAGCCAAAATATGTACAAAATATAGATCAACTACTTAATATGAACATTCACTGCAAAATGAATACTTTCTTTGAAGACCTTAATATTTATTCTTTTATAAGTGGGCTATATGACAGTGTGTATGACAGATATCGCTGAATATTTAAATGAGGTTTTTTTCTCACTTGATTTTCTATGATAAGTAGAGAGTAATAAATAAATGTATGTCATCTGTTGATAAATATGTATATCTTATACAGAATGATAAAGACCGAAATTGCCTCATTTATAAACATATACTTTCATCTGGAGTGAAATTAATTTGTAAGTTTAATGTAACATGCCTATTTAAATGCCATATATTTATAATCTGACACACAACATTATTTTAGCATTAATCCCGTGTCTATCATTGACAATAACATCAAAAACAACAACCACAAATTTCGAATGATAATGATGACAATGACCATGATGATGATGATGATGATGATGATGATGAGGCTAATTGACAAATCTCTATAAAATTGACCATGGTAGGGTTGATGATGATGATGATGATGATGATGATGATGTTAATGAAGACATTGTTTATGATGCTGTAATCATCGATATAAATGACAATTGTAGGAACTTAAGTTCGACTAAATCCGAAATGGATATTCTGTCTACAGTAAAACCAGAGCTTACAAGTGTCCATCACATGTTAACAAGGACCAAGCTATTATTAATACATAATTATTTACATAATGGAGCATATAAACCTGTAAAAAAGGGCCAACTGAGCATAAAGGTCGTATTTGTCTATGCAGGGTGGCCTTTGTTAGCAGACTGCCTGTAGGTATCATATGTTTGATATACATGTACAAATTAAAACAAAACCCACCTTTCTCCCATTCCAACAGCATTCTTTCTGTTTATAAGACCATTTCATCATGGTAATATGGTTTTTTCTTCAATAAAATCCCACTCAGAATATCCCATATAAAACTGGCCCCTAAAAAGGGGTCACCACAAAAATCAACACACCCCGTAAAGGGGTTTCTCCATCAAGAACACAGTTAGAATAGAAGTGACTTCATTCATATTTTATATCCAATAATCCAATCTGATTTTTCACGAAAAAGATTATCATTCAGATACTCGTTATACAACATTGTAACAGTATCACTCGTTCTTATCACAATTTCAAGTTCACACGAACCAATGATAAGTTAAAATCGCTTCTGAAAAAAAATTCAATTCAGATTATGTTAAATGGTAAAATGCTTACAATTTTTTTACATAAACTTTCAATGAACTACTTTCACGATTATTTCCCACAGATGAGGCTATCTTCCCACCTAATTCACTCGTACTATGTCCATAAATGTCTATTGCACAACCTTCACAGAAAATGAAAAATATTGAATACTTTTTTTGCAATTAAGTTTTTTGGGTTAAACTTAACAAGAAAAAAATTTTGTTCAAGTAAATTCCCAGTTAAGAGATAGGTCAGAAGTTTTAAGCATACAATTTAGAAGATGAGTTATGTTTGCTCTAAAACCCACTTAAATCGTTTCAGAAAGATGGTCACTCACAACCTATGCACTTCAGTAATGAGTTCAACAGAGTGGCAGTAATAGATAGCAATGATTAAATACCTATTGACCAAGCATTCATTCCCCCCTTCTTAGAGCCACAAACATCATTACCTATATTCCCCGAAGTCCCGCTGTATCAGTATAAAATATATTCCCTATAGTATAATGAGCTGAGAGTTTTTATCCAGTTACCAGACAGTAAAAGTCCCCAGTGAGCTGGCATCATAGACATTTGCAGGAATTTGTTTAACACCCCCATGTAACGAAAAAATCATCCCGATAAAATCATCTAAATCTGATCCCGGAGTAATACCATGAATGTAAGAAGAATCATTCAAGTTAAGGTTATTTTACCTTCGTTGCAGACACATATCTACTCAACCCAGTTTTCACGAGAATATCAGAAACTGAGAGAAAAATCTAATCACACTGGGCCCTCTTAATTTCCAATCACAATTCAAGAAAACAAAATTCTAACGGAAGAAAATTTTTCACTGAATTAATCCAATTGTGAAAGTTCAGTAAACATTTATCCAATTTGTCCTATCCGTCACGTTTTGATAATCCATTAAACAAGATTTGTAGTGGTTTGTAATTAAACTCAGTAATTCCGTCACCCTGTCCATATATACAGCGTGCACTGATACAACGAAAAACCACTGTACAAATGTATCGCTGAGACACTTGACAAAACATGTGTACGCAAGACAGCTCGTAGTACATATGACAGTTATCAGCCGAGACTTCGAGTAACAATACAAGCCAATGTATTTTTTCGCATTAAACACAAACAATATCATATCGTAAAGTTGAAGCTTTTGTTGATAATAATAAATACAATAGTCGATCAGCCGGAACAGTACACTAGATTAACTATTTCGGTATACGATTAGTTAAACAAATAACCATGAACGTGTAAAATAATTAAGAACTGAGTTATATGGGATAATATAAGCATTCCAGCATGGGGTTAAAAATTGTAAAAATTGGTTTAAAGAAAAATAATTTGTTAAGTATTTTAATGACGACAGTATCAATAGTGGATCTGCGTTTCATTTCGTTGTGGAATGAAAAAAGGCAATTTATCTAATAAGATAAAACTCTTTACCAAAAGAGTTTAGGATTTAACATTCTCAAAGGTTTAAATCAACTTTGACAATGTAACGATTGAAGAGAGACTTATAAAAATGGTTAAAAATCTCTAGATTGATAAAGAAAAGACCACTTGAACGATACAATGAATTTATTTTCACACAAAATGATGCTTCAATCTGAAAGTCAACAGTTCAACTGTTTTTCCTCGAGAAAAGCAAACAAAAAAGAGATAATTCTCAAGCTGTACATAAGGTAATTGGGACAATTGTAAAAAAAATTGTAAAAACAAAATTGCAAGATAATTTATACGCTGAAAATAAACTGTCTAAACTGGTACCTGACAGTAAGTTAAGTTGATAATTACACATAATTACACCAAATACAACACTTTCCTTAATTCTGATATCTTAGCAGGTGGTATGTTGGTGTGACACTGACCCAATGTATGCCTTAAAATTATTAGTCAGAAATATTTTGCAACCTTGAGAATTTTATTTTTGCTTATCTCTACACAAATATTAAATGGTTTCCATTTTCACATTTTTTAAATCTTGACAGCAAAGAATATGAAAAGTAGAAATATTACATCACTGTTTACTGTTCAATGCCGAAGTTTAGTAAGGACCAGTCTTGGTCTTAAAGTTAAAGCCACTGATTGGTTACCTCAGAGGATCATCTTGAAAACTGACCAATGGCTGGGCAGTTACCTGAGACTGGTTCTCAAACTAAATATGTTAACCTAATTGACTCACATTCTCAGACAATAAATCTCAGTCGGCAAAAACAACTCACTTCAAAGAGGTTCATTGGTTCTCAGTATTCTGAAAATTGACCAATGACAAGGTCACGCTCAGAGGCGTAAGTCTTTTACAGCACACAGCATACGGTATACAAGTTCATGGATTGGGTATATAATTAAAATCACCATGTGTATAATTCAAGTCCGTATTGACAATATCAGAAGTCAAAATCTATCAAGCCAGGTTTTTTATGTCCGAACTGTGCAAACAACTTGATGGTCCTATCGTTTTACAATTAGTTAACACAAAGAGAAGACTTTGTATACAGCAGCACCAGGTGTTGATTTATTGTTATTTCTGATTGATCCTACGGTTCAGAGCGAATAAAAAAATAAAACAAACTTCCAATGTAAATAACCTGTAAAGTTTGATACGAGTTCAATAAAGTCTGGTTTGAAATTAAACTTGTTCAATACTTGCAAACCTGACGTCTGCTTGGAGTTTTACAAAATTTCTTCTGTGGTCAAGTGGTTATGGTCTCTGACTAGCAATCACTGGCCCTTCACTGCTGTGAGTTCAAATCCCAACCAGTATCAAATTCATATGTGAGGAAGCAGTCCAGCTAGCTTATGAAAGGTCGGTGGTTCCAACCGGATGTACACCGCGGGTCTCCTTCACTGTTAAAGCTAGAAAAGTCACCTAATGACCTTAGCTGCTGGTGCCACGTACCCCTCCCACCCCATCCAAAGAAAAAACTACATGTAGAAGTTATTTTACCTCAATCAAGTAAAACAACGACATTCATGCAAGCTCAAATTCCAAAGAGATATTTTCATTAAAGCAGTAAATCTAGATTTTTGTACCCAATAAAAATTATTATTAAAACTTAACACCCATGTAGACACATTATGATGTAATAAAATACATATTAACTTTGATATTACCAGTTAAATATACTTGCAACAATCTACCATATCTGAATAAACAAATGAATCCATGGCGACATAAGTCATAACTTGGTAATATATTTACATCCCCCACCCATACCTGTCAAATGGCTTATGTAATCATAATAAAAACAGTTGAACTGCACCTGTCGTAAAAACAAAAATTCAGGAGCAAAGATACCAACAAGCCCCTAATAAACACACTAAGGGCATAATGCTTACTTTTTCCTGGGGTTTAACGTCGCACCAACAGTCAGGGTCATATGGCGACTTTTCCAGCTTTAAAGTTAACAGTGGAGGAAGCCCCCAAGCACATGCATTGGTACAACCATCAACCTCCCTATAGCCAGTTGGAAAGCTTCTTTATATTAGTATAGGTTAGATATGAACTCACAGCGGTAAGGGGTTGGTGATTACTAGTCAGAAACTGTCACCACTCAACCATAGAGGCCCTGGCAAGACACTTATAGTTTTTTTTCATTTTTTTATTTATAGTATGAACAAATCTTAGGCACAGAATTTATACGGAAGGATATTTAAGTCATTAATGGTGAGATACGATTTTTCATTTTGCTAATTAAAGGGGAGTCATTAATTAGGGGAGGGGCATCAACAAGAGAATAGGGTATCATGTTATCAAATGAGAATATTATAATTTCAGTTTTATTTTCATATTGCACCCAGTAAAATGGAATCTGAAAATACTGAAGTATAATATTTCCAAAATCATAACTTTGAAGCCAAAAATAATCTTTTGCAAAAATTGGATTCAACAGCACAATCAAAGACTCCCTCAGGATATCCTCAGTTTATATTCTCTCAAGAACTTATCGTAACAATGCATTAACAGAAGTCATAACATCCTAATGTCTGTATCTCTCAATAAAAACAGTGAAGACATTACAATTCTGACAAAAAATGATCTGACAGACATCAAATCTGACATAAAATTGCTCATATTAAAACACACCTGCTAAGATATTTAATATCATTACCCCACCCACTAATCTACAAGAAAACTTGAGAGGAAATATCCTTATTGTAAAACAGAGTTTCCAACATAAAACTAGCATGACAGCAACAGAACCACTATACTGATTTTATCAACAGACTGACAATAAACCTGTACCCCCACACACCCTCTTTTTCATTAATAATGTTGATCAGTGCCTCTAAAACCTATTCCAATCCAAAGTCCGTTACTAAAAAAACTACCAATGTTGTAATTACAATTATGGAAACAAATTTCACCTCTGTAAGCATTTAACTAATTTACTGGATGACGCAACTAATGAGGCAGCCAAAAGCTCATTTTAAAGTCAATTAGATCGTATATACTAGCTTCCAATCATCCAATACCGCAGTTCAGATGTTTGGTAGACAACTACATGACCTTACAAAAATCAACCCCGACACTTCAAAGTCTGAGTCTCTGATATTTATATGTATGAAACTGTACAAGTCTACTACTTAATTACATATATCAGGTATAAGATGACGTCTCTAGGGTAACGAACCTTACTGTAACCACCTGGTTTACTGATGACTCCGTGGAGGATATAATTCATCGTTTACTTAACAACACAGACTTGCTACAGCAGGAAATTCAATCTACAAACATGATGATCTTGTTACTATAAGAATCTATAATCATATCATTAATTACTCTCGATGTAATGGTTAAAGATGGTAATATATACTGCTTTATCTCAATATCTCATACAGGTAAGTCAAAGAATGAAACCTAACAGCTGATCCCTGAAGATATGTAAACAAATTACTAATTCTATAAAGCCTTTTCTGCATGATTACTAACACTGCAGTATGATTGGTCAATCAAATGTTCATCTGATTTTGATTGGTTTAAAATTAATTTCTTTTTAATTGGATATTCCAAACTCAGTTGACTATACATGTATCTATCTTTTCAAAATTTATTAAAAAGGTCATTATTCTGTCATATCTGATTGGTCAATTCAAAATTTGTCAAACTTTGATTGGTTGAACAGTTCTCACTTTCTTTGAAGGCACTAAAAACTGTATCAGTTGACTCTGGTAATTTAGTGTAATAAGAACTTTACTAAGTTTTCACTTTTGCACTTTAGCACACAGTTTATCAAAATGACACTAAATCAAATATGAAAGAAGCCAACTGAAGACCCTGATGATAATGAAGTACTGATTAATTTGATAAGACTATTCCAATTAATACAATGATAAGATTCCATGGGTAAGACCGAACAACTAGTATAAGACTACAGATAGCAATTTTATGTTCCACGCTTTAAGCAATATAATCTACACAGAATCGCTAATTACAATCCAACTTTAAGACAGATCTCTCAATCATTTCAACATCACTTCTACAAAACCAACTCCCAAGGAAGAATGGTTACAAATTTTCATTAGCAGGAATGTTGCATGTTGCATTGCATTGTCTTCATATGCCTAAGGATATGGGACAACGATTTTAACAACGTATTCATTCATTCTTGTCCTATTCAACCCCTTGAGCATGTCATCATGAAATACATGAAACATTCAGATATCTCCATCTACAATCAACCCCAATTAAAACTAACCTATTAATGTATTTCTATCGTAATCAACTCTATTAAAATATTTCTACATCATTCAGAGACCATGACATGATACTAACAGTAATGACTCTTTTTTGATTCACACCAGCTCATTAAAAACTAGCACACCTGCTGTACAATGGATAATGGTTCAAGTTGTTTGATTAATATCATATCACTAATGACAAAGATGCCCCTCATCAATACAACACAATTACAGAACAAAAGAAGCCGTGATTTTTCTACTTTACGCAGGAAATATTGTGTTGCTACAGTCCCATTACAATTCTTGTTTCTCGTCCTTTTACATTTCTCGATTCTCAGTAATTTTGAGATGCTGTTCGGAGCAAATTACGAATACACCTCACTTTAAACAAAATTTATTTTCTTCCTGTAATGAACGACCCATTACAGTATTCGTGGTGCAAAGAATCATGGGAAAATAGCCTCAGCTGAAGTTGTAACGTAATTGTCGTTTTCCGACATGCGTAATTTATACTTTCATGAAATAAATGTCATTTTCCAAACACAACAGAGCACAGGGACGAAGATCACTGGAGTTAAACATTGCACCAACAGCCAGGGTCATGTGACAACTTTCCAGCTTCTACAGTGGATGAAGACCCCAGGCTTACACCTAAGGCAGAACCATTGACCTTCCATAAGCTAGCTGGACAGCTTCCTCACACACTTGAACTTTGGTCCCAGATTGGATTTGAACTCGCAGAGGTGAGGGGTTAGTGATTACAAGTCAGAGACCATAACCACTCAGCCCTGGAGACCCCTATGAGTGAAGATCAAGCAGACTAGCATGGCTGTTTCATTCAACACAGCTTGTTCAATTATGAACCCAATAGAATAGCTTGAATTATCGAAACAGAGATTAGCATATCTTCAAATAAGTGTACATTTTTTTTCAAATATCTACAATATCCTATACCAATATGAAAACACACTTACAACCAACTTATATAAACCTTAATTGCATTTAAGTTTAAATAAAAACATACTTCTATGCTGTATTAGATTTTCCTATACAAAGAAATTACGTCTTACATTGTCAATATAATAATTATTTTCAAATAAAATGAAGACTCAGTCCATGTATTAAAACATGAATTCTCACCAATAATCTATTGTCAAAGATCAATATTTATACAGACTTTTACTCCAAACATAAAATTAAGCTCGGAATTATACCCTGACAATTGACTTATAATAATTTGTACTTAATTGATTCTTCAAAGCCAGAGGGGGTTGAAATTGTAACAAGATAATTGGTAATAGTCTAGATTATCAATGACATAAAAAGATAGACAAAATTTTTGAATATATCAAAAATTCAAGATACTTGAGGGTAATTACATTGCATTTTATTTGTAAAACTTACAAACTATTGCAATAAAAGCATTGGGCAACAAAAATGATAGAAATCTACATACAGTCAACTCTCGTTATGTCGAAATTTTCGGGACTGAAAAAATAGTTCGTCTTAACGAAAATTAGACATATACGTCGGACGAATATTGTATTAGACATTTTGACCATCTTTAGAATCACTGGTTCATTATAATTTTACTTCTTCTTTCCAAAAAAAATTTTACCGCATCATCATTTTTTAAGCTAGGTGGGGTATTTCGCACGGACAAAAACAGGACGTACTATCAAAATTATTTTGATGAAAATACCAAAATATTTTCACTGAAAATTTTATCTAGTCCAAACAAGCTTTCACGACTGGATTGAGATCGTAATTAAGATAATTCAAGCATTATTTACACTAAACCATAAGATAAATAACAAAAATCCGAGTGTAACTTTCAGAATACATTGAGAAACATATAATTTCCTTATTTTATGATCCACACATGTATAAGCAAGTATATATAAGACTATTTCCAGTTAAATTTGAGATGAAAAAAAAAATACACATTTACTTTCTTAATATTAAAATTCCAGTTATCATAATAAAAATTTCATTATTTCACATTTTTATCAAATATTTACAATCCAATCACAGTCGGTATCAATGAATACACAAAATTGCACTTTCTCCTGTATATGGTCAAACACAATGTCTTCCAACCTCACAGTTTTACATTACAAACCAAGTAAGTACACAGATGTATGTCTCTCATTCATGACAACAGAAACATCATATAACTGACAAGGTTGAAAATGAGCCAACAGATGAGAATACCGTTAGATCTCATCGTCAGATCTAGCCGCAATTGACTTTGCCGATAAATAGTTAACCTACCAGTATACTGTTTGTACTATATCACGAATGATAATTTACGTGTTTTGTCAAGTTGACAGCTAACTAACAGGTGCATTGTTATCTAATACTAACAATTAATTAACCGTGCATGATTTTGTAGTGACCGATACACGAGTATGATCAAACTGATTATGTAATATACAATATTATAATATATTATAGTGTGACCATAAAACATTATAAATGTTTTAAAAAATCACAGGCCACATCAGATGGTTATTAAGCATAATTCAATGAGGTCCCACCCTATATAATGTATCTTAATATATTTGACCATTGATAAGGAAAAAATCTAAAAAAAAAAAACAAGTTTATTTTTTAGTTTATTTTATATTACAGTCAATATTTAAATGGGAATTTCAAATAATTAATAACTTACCAATACAATTTTTGAATTTATGTAAGTTTTTAAAATTATGGAAACATCATGAAGAATAGTGAAAAATCACAAAATCAGCGAAACAATTTTGTTTCTAATTTCACTGCCACATACGTTATCATCAGGAATTTTTCCTGATAACCCGGTATATCACAAATGTGTTACATTACTGGTATTAAGATTGCCTTGTTCAATTTTCACTGGGACAAACTTTAAATGACAGAATTGATCAATAAAAGTGATAGATCAAAATCCTCCTTATCAAAAATTTATCGAGAAAAATTTACGAATTTTTGTACGAACAACCACCGTCCTAATAAATCGAGCATGATATCACAGTATCTATTCAGTTTTAAACATAAAGCATTCAATCAGTAATGGAGGGCAACAATTTAGGCCAAAAAAAGACTCGTTTCCACCACTGGCTCTGAAAAAATTAGGGTCGGTAGCTAGGGATTTAGGTTTTTTTTGTATTTTTTTATTCCAGAATATGACTGACATTATCTTTATATTGCAAAACTATAATTTGAGCAAAAATATCATAGAGTTGGCGGTAAAAAAAATGGGCTCAGTCGGAGTAGCGGAAACAAGCTATTTTTTAGCCTGATAGGACATAATTTTTTCTTTTGCCTCAGTTACACTTATAAATAAATGCATTTCCTGACACTCTTGTCTGGCTTTCACAGTAGCTTTTATTAACTATCTCCAACCCAGATATAAATCTTAGAATGTATGACAATTGAAAAGAATACATTTTAACTGTGACATATGAATTGTGTAATTTCACATCAATTTTTAATGCTTGGCATTTCATAGCCAACAGCAAGTCAGTGTCAAAAATTACAAAATAATCAATTCTGTTATTATCAATAAATTATAAAAAATGATGATTTTTTTATAATTTTCTACCAATCACGACCATTGTTTAATGCAGAGAAATTCATGAAAATTAATCAATTTGAACAAAATTTCATTAGGCTTATAATTAAAGCAGAACAGTAAAGATGCTATTAAGTTAAATGAATGCACAGTAAAACCTCAATAATGAGAACATCTTCGGGACCCGTTAAACTGGGCGTAATAATGAGGTGGTCTCATTATGAAGTTGAATCAAAAGGGAATTATTGGAAGCTGGTCCAAAAATAAGTGGTTGTTATAACAAAGTGGTCATAATGTTGAAGTGGTCGCTATTTGAGGTTTTACTGTAAATTAAATTAACACGTAATATCAGTCTTTAATATCAGAGCTTTAATTAAGGCGTTCTAATTGGCTTCTTGATTAATTTCATTCTGATTTCTGCCACATTTGTCTCAATAATAGAACTTAATTGCAGCATGAAATTTGGAGTTTTCATTGTTTTAACTAATAATTGATTAAAAATTAAATTCACGTTAAATCCTGACAAAACAAATTATCACACAATTATCCAAATTTTGTAAAATAATATAAAGATAATTTTACATGCTATATTACCTGAAAAACACATTAAGAACAACTTATGATACAAACATAGATTGAATTCAAGATATAATATAAACTAGTTACTAAATGCTCTAAATATCAAGATCATGTTTAGTAACCTTAACTTTGCCCAGTGACCTTGAACTTGGCCTAGAATTAAACATTCCCATCCGATATGTATTGTAATGTATAAGAATTCTAAGTTTCATAAAATACAGACAATAACATATCCTAGTAAATGTATACATATGTAAATAACCCTACACATTAATCCTGTAATTCGATAAAAGTATGATATAACTTTCTGCTATATTTAACTGCATTTAGTGTCATTTTTTTAAAAAAAGTGACTTTTTTACATTTTTTGTCTAATTTTCAGGCATAAACTTCAGAATTATCAACTCACACAAATATGCACACAAGTGTATTAAGCTCCATTTCATATCAAATAGCACTTAGTAGGATCCTATAAATGAATTCATGACACAAAATTTAGCAAAAAAGGATAAATAAATTTTAATCTCCCATTTAATTTTTCACTTTTCCAATCATAAGCACATTTTGTGTACACATATTTTAGAAGCAACAAAAAACATTATTCAATTGACTCCATTGAAATAATATTGTTGTCTAGCAATCGTTAATTTATTAGTCGTAAAGAACATCAATATCACTCAGGTGAGTTTTAAAACGGTCCTTCTCAAGAGGGACCTCGTAATTGACGTAGAAATACGCCGCCTCTGTGACACTCGTTATTTCAATGATCAATATAAAGCAGTCAACGACTACCGGAGACAGACAAACATGTTATATTGTAATTTGTTCTTCATACTTGTTCTAGAACAAATATTATGGAGACCTATGATCTTTGAAGCTACAAAAGTGAAAAAGAGTAAACATACAGTAAAGAAACATGGTGAATAAACTTCAATATTGTCTGATCTACATATTCTTAACTTCAAAAAAGAGAGTTACGTAAAATACTCTTCAAAAGTGAGGTAAAATTGAATGACTTGCACTGAATGGTACCTGAAGTAAGTTTTTATTTTATTGGAAGAAAATGATAACAATTTTAGTTTGTTCAATAAGTTTCTGATCAGAAAATTGTTAACAGGATGTTTTGTCATTAATTTTGTGGTTATATTGAACTGTACATTAATACTTTCAGGGAAGATCCGGAAGTCAAAAGTCCATAACTTTGTATTTGTTTTCTTTTTTGGCTGTGAATATATCCTGATATGTTAATTTGAGCTATGTCAAGCTCAATGAAGCACAAACTTACTTTCCCAAATTGGGCAAATTATGCACATTGTAGTTCAAACTTGCTTCCCAAAGTTGAACATTTTTATACACAGTGCAGTTCGAACTCACTTCCAAAAAAACAACTTCTTTGACGTACAGTGTAGTTTGAACTCACTCCTGAAATTGAGCACTTTTATGTACAGTTTAGTAATTTATTTTTCAATACCACACTTCAAGTACCAACCTAATTAGATACATGTATGGAGGGTATTTTCTGAGTAAAATTTATAATGACATGACCGTGACAGTAAAACCTCTCTAATCCAGACATAGAAGCATCAGTCAGTTAGAAGGGCAAATCTGAATTATAAGCATCAGTCCACATTAGAAGGGCTTCAATATGAGAACAACTTGTGTTTGTAGACAAAAAAGAACTTCTTTATGAAAGATATTGAACGACAAATTTGTGTAGTAATTTTTGAATTAGAGGGGCTGAGGACTAGATAGGTTTCACTGTATATGAGAACATTTACTGAGCGTTTTGTACTGAGAAAATGGACTCCATAAATTGATAGATCAGGTGACATTTTCCCACCTTTTTTTAACCTATTACAAGAAAATTATACAAAAAAACTGTGTCAAAGTCCATCATTTAACAAATTACTTTGGTACTCTGACTAGGAAAGAATATTTCAACTTGTCATGACTGTACATTTAGATTGTATATTCAATAACTGAAATTGCCTCAGTTTTGTGCCTTAAAACAGCCAAATCTCCGTCTGATCCCTCATGACACAAAGAACATTTCAACAATCTATCATCCAGAAAAATACCGTCATTTTAATCAAAGTAGTTTTAAGGTAAAAATGAAATTAATTTACCATTTTTCATTTCCGAATACAGGGACAAAGACAGAATAGGGACTTTAAAGGGTCAGAGACTATTTTAAACACGATGCTAATCTCTTGTTCCATATTTGAAGTTTTTTAATGTTAAATTGTGACTCAAAGGAAATACAAACTTTCATTCGTCCTAATAGAAAGTCATTTAATGAATCAAATTGTGTGTAAATAATAATTGTACGCGTTGGAGGACAAACACAAAAGTCTCGAGTCACAAATATTGCGGTTGAGTTTTACAAGTTGTCATTACATGAATTTTTTAAAAAGAAGAAT
The DNA here is from genome assembly GCA_008271625.1 of Lutraria rhynchaena. NCBI lineage: Eukaryota > Metazoa > Mollusca > Bivalvia > Venerida > Mactridae > Lutraria > Lutraria rhynchaena. The sequence continues at coordinate 649,026 of VIBL01000049.1, forward strand.
TATTCGCCTGAGTTGACGGCATGTCTACATTATCTGCGGTGAATATTTATCTGAATGATGACATTTTATATTTTGTGTAAAATGTAAAACGATTCTTAAATACATTATTTTCATAAATGCTTTTACTTTTGGCATTATCATGATTTCATGAATCACAAAATAGACAAATTTATGAAGAATTTAACTTAATTCGACATGTTGCAAATTCATAAAATTCTTACATAAATTCTGGTATTTGCAAGTAAGAAAAGAAATCAGAAGAGATAATTTTATTAAAGATTAAAAGAGGCATGAAAAGCATAAAACTGATTGCACAATTTTAGGTAAGTTTTAATGTTTCAGGGTTATTAAAATTTCTAAACCAGAGAGAAACCCAAAGCCCTTGATTGGTTGATAATTTCAGCACAGTTTCCATATTGACCAATGGCATTGCTTCAGGTATTCAATCACAGGATTTAAATTTTTGGGAGAATACCAGAAAATAAAATGTTTGGCAGCTTTCTTAGATATTACAACATTGGCCAAAATTATCAAATGGCTGAATGGTTATGATTAGGTATGGACAAAAAATTTTGTTGTAATTACAGTCTAGAAGATGCAATATAACACATGACATCTGTATAACAATAGTGATCAAAAAATGCATATTCTGCAGTATAAACAGCCAAAACGATAAAATATCCGCAGTAATTTCTTTGGCAAATTGGTATAAGATGGACTGAATCACATAAGAATAAAATCCATATTTAACAGCAACAGTGTCTGTATTTCATCGTTTTCTCACATCAAGCATCGGGTAAATAAAGACATTTACGACACCCGTGTCTGTCAACTGTCAATCAACTTGAGACAATAACAAGACGTGAATAAGACAGCTCATACCATATATCAACTATCGCTAATTATGTCCCCTTTGAGGGCAACCCTACTAATTGATAACTATAATTGCCATTTCAGAGAGGCCGTCACTGGATGAGAGTAAAGGTGTATACATACTAAATTCATGACTGTCTAATGTAATTTAGACCCATCCATACCCAGTCAAGAGGGGTGTTTCATAATTTTATTACCAAGCACTCAGGCAAAAGACAGTTTTATGAAAGGACATGTAAGGCCACATAAAATGTTATGTTATATTTTTATAACTGGGTATTATGTCTGATAAAACAATCACAGCTTATTTATTCATGAGAAGATAGATCACGAAAACTAAAACATGACCAAAATGGTGAGGGTTAAGTCAATTACATTTCTTGCAAAGAAAATATTTTTGACTGGAGGATAATATGCCTGTTCAGAGTTATATACATATTCAATAACCATCAAAGATGATCGATGATGCACTTAATTACGCAATGAAATCATATTGTAAAGATAAAAAGTGGCAATCTTGGGGAAATTAATCAAAATGAAAATTCGTAATATTCCAAAGATGAAAATTTCCAGTCACCTCAAAAGAATCCAGCCAAGCCAACTTTACACAAGAATCAGCCAATTCTTTACACACATTGAGTCCATGGCGTCAATCTTTTAAAGATTAATAAGCGTACTTCACAATACAATACAATATCTTCATAACAATAATGAACAATACAATGATAAGTATCGAATTTTTGGATATGAAGGAAAGTCTCAGCAGAGATTGATGCTTATTAATGTTCACAACAAAATCATAACACTGTGAAATTCCCATAGACATATTATTCAATAGATTTATTAAAAAAGAGAAATTTCGGATTACAATTTATTCCCCAAAGAATGGACGAATCAAATAATGATCTGGACGCAGACGAACAACCTCGACAGAAATCATATAACAAAATTTCCAGCTATTTTCAACAAAAGTTCAGTAACAAACGGTATCAGAGCAGAAGAATCATATTAAGGTTTTGTCAAACATGAAAACAGTAATACATAGTAGAAAAATAACCCATTATTGTGAAACAGACAAAGAATAACATAAAATCTTAGTAGAAAGTGAATAATATGATAATAAATTCTTAGCAGTAAATGAATAATATGGTATCTTAGTAGAAAGTGAATAATATGATAATAAATTCTAAGCAGTAAATGAATAATATGGTATCTTAGTAGAAAGTGAATAATATGATAATAAATTCTTAGCAGTAAATGAATAATATGGTATCTTAGTAGAAAGTGAATAATATGATAATAAATTCTTAGCAGTAAATGAATAATATGGTATCTTAGTAGGTAAAGTGAATAATATGATAATAAATTCTTAGTAGTAAACTTTGTAGTAAAGTAGAAAATGGTATAAAGAAGAGGCCATTATAATAGTCTTCAATGCTATGTAATTTATATGAAGTGTGATAAAAATCTGACTGAAATTTCATTTGTGGTAGTGTCATATATCTTTTATACTCATAGAAAATCAATCTCAACATTTTCAATACCATCAAGTATGTTTTTACGTATGAAATACGGCACTATTGAGACATTTTTATGCCATCTTTGTAACAAAAAACTGAAAGGCAACAACTTCCTTATATGGTATTTAGATATATATTTCTGTTTCTATGGAAACCAGCTGACAAGCTGTATATTGTCTTTTTTATATCATTTTCATTACTTCAAACTCAGGTGATTTAATGTTTCAAAAACATTGTACTTCTCAATTCTTGTAATAGGGGATGTTCTGTTACTATGGCAACAATTTGCAATACTTATTGAATTAAAATGTGATTCCAAATAAATGCTTGCAAAGAAAAATTGGAGACAAAAGTTTGATTTTATTTTAATGTATCTAATTCTTCTATAAACACAGAATAATAAACCTTTACTGATAAGCCTCAAGGGCTTTCAGAACTTCAAAAAATTTTAACCAGCATGTTTTACTGCTGTAATTGAAGTAATGTGTCAATCAATAAAACACATTTTGAAAATAAGTTTGATTTAAAACTATCGTAAATAAGTTTTGAGAAAATGAGTTGTCAGAATTAGATTTAATTGTGTAGAAAATTAGAAAAATATGCAGAAATCCTGGTATTTGAAATTCGGTTTCAGGCCTCATACAATTTTATTGAACCATGTAAAGATACACTACCCATCTCTTACTATTTCAAGATATTGTGCATTTGAAATTTATTAACTTACCAGTAACCAATCTTACTAAATGAATTACTCTGTTTAGCACAAAAAATTATGTTTTGTTAAATGTCTAAAAATAAATATGTTTCTTTTTGTTTGCAGTCTCATCTTAAGTATACACAAGTTATTTGGGAAATTAAATTGATTTTGGGTGGTAAGGGACCGAAATGAGCCATCGGCAAAGTAAAAATAATAAGTTTTGCAGCTTTAATTACAAAAACCAAGGTTTCTACAGTTTATTTTCGACTCATCATCACAGGGATTAGAAACAAATCTACTTTGTCATGACTAGTGAATTTTCTGTAGTGGTATTTTATCAAGTTAGTCACAAATTAGGGGCTTCCATGCTCGAGCAGTCATGGTCACTGACCTGCAATCATAAGCCCCTCATCATTGTGACTTCTAATCTCACCCAGAACCACATTTCACATGCAAAAAAAGATTTCCAGCTAGGTTACGGAAGGTCGGTGGTTCTACCTTAGTAAGGTGAAAGCCTGGGGTCTTGAACCTCCTCTGTCAAAGTCAGTGAATCTCCATATGATCCTGGCTGTTGGTGCGACTCAAGTGGAAAAAAAAAATTGTTACAAACTCTTGTGGCATTTTACTAAGTACTGAATGGCTCAAAACAAAAGACATTCAAATCCATAGCAACCAGTTATAAAAACATACAAATTTTTTAAAAAATACATAAAAGCAAAACTTATAAGGAACAAAAAATGTCATAACTTTATGACCAAAACAGTTCTGTAGTCCCCTTAATATCAACCATTGAAGTAATTAGTCAGACCTTGGAGTTACATTGAGTTAACACATGCGGTAATTAAACTCACTGTAATATTTCAGGTACATAATTGGTATAAATGACATTCTACTTATATTTGTCTTCAGGCCATTATTTGTCTCCTCTTTTACTATCCATCATGTCTTTTTACTCAGTTGATTTGTTGCAGGCATAATTGTCTGTGACATACTGAATCAGTAGAGAATAGACTTCAACCATATAAAAAAAACTTGATGCTATCGACAATGATTCAAGAGTTCAGTGCAAAGCCAATGAAACAACTCCTTCATCAAAAGTCTGAAGTATGACTGTTTTACGCTAAAACATCAAATTGGAGGCTTTAAAGCTTACAAAAGGTCTGTGATTCCACTCAGATGCATGTTTAGGGTCTTAAAAGATCATTAAAGATGCAAAAGTTGCCAAAAATAACCCTGGATGTTGGTGTGACGATAAACCGTGGAAAAAGGCAAAAAAAATCCGCAACAATTCTGTTTCTCGAAACTCAGAGTTACAAACTTTTTTCACCGAACTGTCAAATTAGAGACTTTAAAAAAGTTATAAAAATTTAAATGACAGACAACCAAAATCTCCCTACACATGTTCCCTAGTTTATTTCATTATGCTAGACTTGATTATATTACCAATCACAAAGAACACTGAGAAGAGCATATGGTACGGTACAGTTGAACTATCAGCCGTAGGATTAGTACCGAATCACTGGCAATCTTTTCAATAATATTATCATGGACTCAGGTGTAGTTAGTTTACAGGTAATAAGGTGGTGTTGTCACGGAGAATTAATAATATTGTTTGACTTGAAATCATTAGTTTAAAGTATTAAACTGTTACAGCACAGTAGTTTTGGGGTTTTCATCAGCAGCATAATGTAAGCTGTGCAAATATTCACCTGTCCCTCAATACAGGAAGACTATAATTCACTTTGTAACTTTTAATTGGAAACAAGTAAATTCAACCACATCATTATTGTACAGTCAAACCTTTGTGGCCACATCCAGATAAAGACCACCTTGTGAACAAAGACCATTCTTTGGAACACCGTCATTGATTATCTAGAACAAACTGACCTCCAAATAAAAGCCACCTGTCAATGAAGAACACATGTTGTCTTTCCTAAGGGTAGCCTCTGTTTACAGGTTTGACTGTACTATTTTATTACCGGTATGCCTTGCCTTTTTGTACAAGATTTAGGTTGTACATAAGTGTTTTTCATCCTTATGTTTATCATCTGTTAACATAAGGGTCTCTTAGGTTGAGTGGTTATGGTCTCTGACTTCTAACCACTAGCCCCTCACTGCTATAAATTTTGAATCCCACCCAAGACCAAATTTCACATGGGATGAAGCTGTCCAGCTAGCTTACATGGGGTTCATGGTTCTAAGGGAATAATGTACGTAATGTGAAATTAGTCTGTTCCTGGGTGGGATTCAAACCAACAGTGGTTACTAGTTAGAGACCATATCCAGTTAGCCACGGGTGCCCATTTCAAGCCGTCAAGGAGAAACAAGTGTCTGGCCCAGATCTCAAACCTGTTACCTCTTTCTGATCAATCCTGCTTTCAACTGACTGAGCCAAAATACAGCAAGCAGGAAAAAAAACATCAAAATTCTTCACAATGTAGAACAACAATATCTATGTCACCACAGTCATAACATAAAACATAATGAAACTTCATGCATAAGATAAAAATCTTAAAATCTAACCTACATTATATACATTATTCCTTAAATATGCTTTCAACAAGCATTAAAAAAGTAACAGCCATAATGTTTCCCATTTTGAATGTGCCATTTAAATCCTATTCAAAGAATGATGTCAAAATGAGTGAATTTTGCTGAAGTTTTGCATACAATTTGTCATAATTCTTTTACAGAGTAAGTTATCTTAATCACCCGGATAAATCATATAAATTATCCCCTTTTGATAAATACGGGCAACATAATAATGCTGAATAAATTATAATATCAATAGTGTCATTTTATATTTCTTTAGTGAGCGGGTATATGTACAAAAGAAATTGTCTGACCGAGATTCGGTCTCGAAATTTGAAAGAATATGTTGAGGCTAACAAGAAGATCTGAGTTAAAACATATTTTCCACAGCCTGGTACCAGGTCCAACGAGTAAGATAAGATTTGGCATTATATATTCTATAACTGTGTCACAATTTGAGATGTCAAACATTTGGGTGTGTTACCATGTAACTGTATACACCTTTTCAGACATACATGTTCAGTTGTCAATGGTATATGGCTCTTATTGTTATGTCATACAATTCAACCTCTCCAGAATGGCCCTCTCTTGAGCATAAACCTCCCTTCAACAACAGCATGATTCCCACTGTACGATTTAACTATTAATTTAACCTCCCTAGAGCAACAACATAACTTTGCCTTTCCAAAGGGTGTTGCTTTGGAGAGGTTGCCTGTATTTTCTTACATTTGTCTAAAATTTGTCTCAGTGGCATAATTGTTTCATCATTCAGTCATTATTATACTGCGATAATGTTGTATCAGAGTATATTATGATTTATATGACCTATACAGTCAATACGCTACAAAATCTGTGACAATAACAAATATCGAGAGCTGTCCACTATTTTCAAACAAGTTAACAATAAGCATCCACCTAAGAACTATTTAGTTTCAGAATGTGAGATTTTAGCAGCCTCTGACCTAAAATGCAGAACAGAAATAGCATTTTTTTTTTTTACCCCAACTACTAATCATGTAGCAAAGGCATTCCATAGAATGATTCATCCAAAGAAAATTAGATCTTCTACAAAATAATTTGATTGAAAAAACATTTTGAGTACAATTACAAGAAAAACTGTTAGCTAACATCATCAGGACCAGAGAGTTAACCATACACTAAGACAATAGTATTCAGGATGCCGTAATTCTGGGAGACAACATTCCTGATACTATGTATGCAGATGGCCAGTCCATGGGGATATTACAAAACAATTATTTAACACTGAATTTCAATAAAAGCCAACAAACATCGACACAGAGTAGACGGGAATATTTGAGACCTGTGAAACTTCTTTATGCAAATTCCTTCAAAATCTTCTCGGATTTTGTGACATATCTGAGTAAAATACCAATTTTGCCAGAAATTTATCTCCACTTGGGAGAGTATTCTTCAAAATTGCTTTTATGAAATGAAGAATCATGACCTTTTTTTAAATATGGTGTTATGGTTCCAGCCTGTCTGGGAAAAAAATACATAGATATCTGTATAAAAGAAAAATAAATCTTCTCAGTAAATGTCACCATAGAGATGATATGGATTTGAACCCCACCCACTTCAACAGAAGTCTTAAAAATAAATCCTAATTCAATAAAATCTTCATTTTATAATTTTCAACTCTGAGATATTTACAGTGAATAAGTCTTTACATTAAATGCACCATACTCTAGAAACTGACAAATTCCACAAATAATGTTTTTAAGTAAATACAAATTACTTCTAAATATTAGAATATTTGAAATTTTGGTCAATAAATCACACAAGATTTGATTTTTTACTCCAATACAGCAAACAATAGTGTGGACATTAGTTTAAAGGTGGCCCACAATTATTATCGAAGTATTGCGGCTTTGTTCTCGAAACAAGCAAAACGACATTTAGTGATCGTATCTAATACGCCAACTCCTAACAGCATGGAGATAATGTCTAGATAGCTATGGTATCGTGATTATAAATCCTTCATTCGCACCATGAGAATCTTTGTACGAATTCAAAATCAAATCAAAACCTGACTGTAGCAATTTGGAAACACTCAGCAACTCGAGATGATCCGTGATTGATTTAAAACAGAAGTCGTCATTATATTAGCCCAGATTGCTATAATTGATACGGGTATACCATTGCGTTAAAGATGCGCTAAATTCCTGTTAAATATTCAATTCTGACTTATAACGCTTCAGTTACTATTGTTAGTTGACAATCAGAGCCGTTTATTGTTTCGATCATTAAAAATTTTAGTCATTTTAGACAAAGTATCATTTTTTGTTGTTTAAGACCAAGGTAATGAAAAAATAACGTGACGCAGTAAGACTGTAGACACACTGTGAGAATACTTACCTACAACAGTTTAGCAATGAACTCTATAAAATAGTTTAGTTATTGTTTTCATAAAGAGGTTAAAACTTTAGCTTCTTTGTCCCCGAGCATCGAGTTATAATTTTCCGACAAAGACTGTTAGTCAGCTTAAAAGAATGGAAACAATGTCAGAATATTTGGATATAATTATAAAATTACGTTCAAATAATGGAGACAAATACAAATATTCTGACAATGTTAAGCTGAAAGACCTTGAAAATACAAAGCTGCTGATAGACTTTTGTTTAAATTTGGTAAAAATATGAGAAATATTGTAGTTACAGATAATATAATACAATTGACAATGCAACTCCATTTCAGACATTCATACTCTCATTCAGTCAAGAAAATGGTTTATAACAGGATCACAGGGAGCTAGTAACGTTGTTGGTATGGTGAATTCTAAATTAACAATTACACATTTCCCAAAAATGTACCAGCCTCCTATGGACAGGATATTGTGAAAATCATTTTCCCACTTGGAAATGTAAAAAAAGAATCATAATATATTGTACTTACTAGTCTGATGTGAACTGACTTTAATCACAAAATAAATGTAACAATTTTACTGGAGACTTTTGAATACAACCAAAGCTAAAAGCAAGCAGATTACAATTACTACTTGAATCTATTTCACGTAAACACTAAAGAGAAACACACCAGTGCAAAGATTGCAAAACAATCTAAAGGACGCATGTAGAGCAGTCTTGGATTTTGATTGGTCAATTTTAAGATTGAGCTCAGAATCGACCAATCAAATGTAAGAATCTAGAGACCAACCTCTTCATTCAATTCAAAGTCTGCAGATTTAACCATAAAATCTTAACAACAAAAACCTTGGTAAAATCTCTATAGTTCATTTCAAAGGAATTAAATCAAGTATGAAATTTACCGAAGTAATTTTTGCTCCAAAATTTCTTTGTAAATTAGACATTTTCAAACTTTCGTCACAATTTAACAAAATATTTCCTCAGGGCATAACAAACATGTTCAACAAAATAATATGATTTCATACAATTAATTCACATTAACTCAGTAAAGATTCATTCAAACATTTATTACCACCATTGGTTAAACTGTCAAATTCACATTGTCAAGACGACATTATTCAAATAGTTTACAGGAGATGCCTGAGTGTTTTCTAGTCAAAATACTTAAGACTTCCTCAGTGACCTCTGATATCTTTTTCAGCCATTTAATTATTAAACAACAATCGTACCAAATTTTTCGTTTCATCAATTCAAATCAAGATTTTTCAAACTGAAATTGTACTCAGTAGCTCACACCAAAAGGGACAAAAAAACATTGAAATCATTGTAATAAGTCTTACACACTGTTAATGGGTTAATCTGTCAGAATCAAAAATAATGTACAAATAAAACCCAACAAAGGTTTGAATTTAATTCAAGTGATCCAAAGTTTATAAAATTTGTAACAGCAAGCATTTACAAGACCAAAACATAATGTATATTAATTTATGATTAAAAATATAAATTTATTTATCAGACAGAACTTACTGGATATGACGGACAGAAAGACACATTTAGTCAACACTATAAACTATCCTAGACAATAAATCAAAAACATTAAGTTTACCATCAGAAAACAATATCAATCAAAGTACTGGAAGAACTTGACAAGTTGTGTTTCCAGTTACCCAGCCAACCCTATTTTTGGCACTGACCTTAAGATTTTTAATAATAAAATCGTAAGTACAAAAATATTTGCCGTCCAGCTAGCTTAAGAAAGGTCGGTAGTGTTAGACAGGGGTACTTCCTCAATTGCTAAAGATGGAAAAGTTGCCAAAATGACCCTGGCCTGTTGGTGCAATGTTAAATCCCAGTGAAAAAAGTATTCATAGAAACTCTGTCAATGATAGTTTTACAGTTAAAACAGTTTCAATAAAATGTCAGTAACTAAATAAATATTGATACAAAACTCAATAATGTAACACACAATACTTCAACATGTTGGTTTTCAACAAAGTAAGAAACACACTTTTAACACCTGTCAATTGTTTGTTCAACCAGGTGAGTGAATTTAATTCCTTTTAAGTTACAAAAATATAGCAAAAAATATAAATTATTCATTAAGCGTTTTGCAAATATGATTTTAAGATTCTTGAATTTTTAGTGTCAATGTTTTGATATGAATGTATCATAATGCTCTATTACCAGACAGTGGGATACAGTAATCATGTATTGAACTCATCAACTGTTCAGATCTCAATCAGACTTTATCTGAAAAATGATTGAGGTTTGAGAAAACAAGCTTGGCAAAAATGACCCTGAAATAAAAACCGAACATTTGGAAATAGGTTTGAAGTATGAAGACCTTACTTTAAAAAACTAGAGCATTAACAACCCCCAGGTGTGGACGACGGACAATGGTCAACAGACAACAGACAACGGACGCCGGGGTAGACTGACTGATGACTATAGGTCACCAAGCACTACGTGCTCTGGTGAGCTAAAATTGGTAAATCTGGAGACATTCTCAACCATTTATACAAAAAAAAAAAACAGGAGTATATGAATATCAGCCACACTTTTTTTCACTGGAGTTCAACGTTTTAACAACAGTTGTTTGTCATTTGACAACTTTTGTGGTTTTAGTTGTTTTCATATATTTATTATTAAAACGAAAAACAAATTTCTTTGGGTGGTTCAGAGTTTATATGAATTAAAGTAAATAATGAGGTCAAGTTTTTTGATAGGCTGAAAAGACATAAAGTTTTATACAGTCAAAAGTTGGTTAATGATCACTGTCTGTAACAGTTGTCGTTAACATCTGTTAAACAAGATAATTAAGACACAAAACGTCTGCCTGAAACTTGTGCATTAAGCGCCGTACATATTGCAAGCAACTTGCAGCGCTGAAACGAACATAGTAGGTTCACACCAAATACTGAAGATAACGTGTAAAATAATGTCTCCCAGACAATGCATCTGTCATACATTGGCTTACACACAGGAAGGAAGGAGAATAGCAGTATGAATAGATAAGGCATGACTGCAGAACTAAAAAAATGGGGTTCGGGGATATTTGAATGAGTCAGTCATCAACTGCTAACCAACAATTTAAGGACGGTCTAAGCTTAAATAATTTAATAATTTGTAATATTTTTAGAACCATTATATTATCATAGTTCTACATTGTAAACTTCCTCCAACAGAGTGTGTCCTCATTTTTATCAACAAATATACAAATGTCAGCTTCAATCCAAACTTTAATCATTTTTTCCTTAAAAATATATAATTAATAGAATTTCATGTCCTGTCAAGTGACAGTTTGTTTGACAAACTGGTGAAAATTCTACAATACAATAAATGAAACATAAAGAGATATCAGTATTACAAAGGTTTAATGATTTTTTAAGCAAACAAATGATACAAAAAGTAGAAAGTTAACACTTAAATAGAATTAATCAGTTTTGACAAACTAGCATACAATGAATGAATATTAAAATAAATAGCACAGTTTTAGTTATATTTACAACATCAAAGTAATATTATTATTATCTTCATTCAAATCATCATTTATAGAAAAAAGCTCTTAGTGCTACTGAATTAAACAAACCAGCAAGTTCAAAGCAAGTCATTCAGTACAATGATATAGAGTTGTCTCCCCTTATGAGTTGAATGCATAGTCTCTGAAGAGTTACCTCCCTTGGTATAAGCAAATTTCAATTTAAGTCAAGCATAAAAAATAAAATTATCAATTTAATATAAGTAAAACAGCCTTAAAATTATCAATCTAATACAGTGTGGTGTGAGAGTTTATATTACAAGGCATAAGGTTTTATTATTTGTTTTTTGTTGTTTTTTTTGCTGGGGTATACCATCACACCAACTGCCAGAGTCAATAGCAAGTGATAGCAAGTCAGAGACTATAACCAAGGAGGTCCCATAAAGCACTGTTGTAGTATGTTGTTAATTATAGTAAGATTTTTTAGAGAAGATCCCAAGGAAATAGCATAAACTCTAACTTAAAGACCATTGCTAATTCTTTCTAGGATTATGATGTAACATTTAGTTTAAACCAAATCTAGTAAACAGAGTGTTATACAATGGTGAGGCATTTTTTGCACTGGCATTGTCCTACGCACCTTGTGGATTGTTCTAAGAATGTCCAGACTTAAATTAAGCATCCAAAAAGCCAAGTAAGTCCAGCGTTGAACACTCTAAAGGCAGTACATGGAAGACTCATACCATATCATTCAAAGGTCTGAATCAGTAAAGTTGGCCTCAAATACAAGACTGAAGAGTCCTGTGAAGTTTCATGCTGGATTCTAAAACTAAATAGGATTGTATTTTCACTGAGATGGTCATACCTTTCACCTAACAAGAATTTTTCTATTCAGGCATAAGTATTAACACTGCATTTTTCTTGGTCTTCTTAGAAAAATGAATCATATTCTATACATTGTATCAAATTCTCTCAAATCAGTACACCTTAATGAATGACTTTGACAATTGTTTTGCTGATCTTTTATAATACAGCATGACACGCCCCTGTCCACAAAAATAATTAACATCAAAAAATCATTTTCAGTTTAAACTACATGCATTGTAAACAGATTCATTGACTTTTGAACATAAACCTCTCAAATGTTCAAGGGAGCTAACTCTGTCAGCCTTATTTGTTTAGGAGCATAATAATGATCTAAAGAAACGTAGGAAGATAAACTTTAAACGCTTTAATGATTTCCGATAAGTTTTAAAACATGTACTACTGGTAAAAAACTTTGGCAAATATCAATATGTTTATCAAATACCACAGCGTCTTATATTCCACCAAAGGTCGACACTTTTAAATACAGTATTAGACAGTACAAGAATGCTATCGATTTTAGGCAAAAACAGACACAGGAAATGGTGTCATCTGCGTGTATGCAAATACATACAACACGCCTTTACGTATATCAATAGATGGAAATCTGCACACAACATTTAATTGCCGTATCAAATACCAGAATTAATTGTCCTTTTATAGGTATGTGACCAAATGATTGAGGCGTAGAACAAACAAAAATGTCAGTTAATTAGCTACATTAATTATGAATGAATATTATCAAGTATTGGCTAGATATATAACACAATTTCCAATCAATCAATGATCAAGATCAATTATTGTTAATTGACGGATCTGAGATACCTGACAAGAACATAAATGACTGACAAATATGTTTAGATGAATGATTAATGATAAAATATTTCTCAACAAATAAATATTGGTCTTAAAAAATCAAATGTCACTCTCAAATGAATACAACTGGATTTATAACAAAAGGCTGTTTATCTGATGGTGTGGTCATTTTGAATCACTTTTTGAGCTGTTTGATGAATGTGACCATTAAACAGAGATTTTGTGTTTCAAATTATCTAAAATGGATCTTAATGGATGATTTCCACTTCATTTACAATAGCTGCTCAATAAGTTGGTTAAAAAGTGACCATACCACACAAGGGTAAAAATTATCTAGCTATGTGTGACAATAAACATTTAACAAAATTAGCCCATTTTTACTGTGAATCTATAATTATATGTTGACAATAAAATGAGCTTTACTGTCTAAAATCATGAAAAAAACAATTGTCTCCAGACCACATGGGTAAGCATGGTTCAAATCAAGCCTGGTCATGTCTCAGTAAGTTTTTTGGGTCTGGTAAAAGTAAAAAAAAAAATATTTTATATGCTATATAATGTCTGATTTTTGCTTTGAACTGTTAAGAATATACTGTGTACCATGAGACAAAAAATATTATACTAACAGAAACTTATACTTTAGACGAAATATCAATACCTGGTAAAATATACTTGGTAAGGTAAAACTACAACAAGTCTGGTAAAAAGTTTGGGAAAATTTAAAAAAGTCAATTTTAAAATCTGGTAAATGACTCAGGTAAGCTGGTCTGAGTTTCGCCCTATGAAAAACTAAACACAATAAACACATTAACATAGAATACAGTAAAGATATGATATTAATATGATCTATGTAAACATTTTATAAGATATGATATTATGATGTATATTCGTAACAGCGTACACATTCTATCACTGACTGGAGTCACATGGCAATAATTATTTCCTGTGTATTTTTATGTGTAACAATTTGCAATAAATGACATAAGACATTGCGCATTATGATAAATGAATTGTAATTGATATATCGTAGCAAGCAGACATATCCTGTGTATCAGGGGCCTTGTATTAATTACTAGCATTTATACCACATAATTTACTCATATCATGCAATATTTTGATAAAGTATGGACGACTTAATCAACGAAACATGTATTACAATATTATTTTACACGATGTTTTCAATGGCTTTAATACCAAATAAGGAAGAAAATAGAAAATATTTCGAAATCATATGAGCCACTCAACAGGTAGAACATTTGGTCTATGGACCTCAAGTTACTGAGCTTCAATCCTGAGGAACGCATGGGATTTTTTATTTTCAAAGAGGTTTAATGTCACACTAACAGCAAGGGTCATCTGGCGACTTTCCCGCTTTAATGGTGGAAGAAGACACCTTGTTAGGACCACCGACCTTCCATAAGCTAGCTGGGCAGCTTCTACACCGGTGAAATTTGTCAGGTCCAAAGTGGGATTCAAACTCACAGTGGTGAGGGACAAGTGATTATTAGTCAGAGATCATAAACATTTGGCCAGCAAGGCCCCTCTCAAGTTCCTATGATAAACATTTATCCAGTTATCAATACATAGACTGCTTGAGTGCAAAGTTTGCTTACACGATTTCCAAACAAATATATTACAGACTACTTCTTCTGTCAGAAGAAACAGTTAAGTACAAGGATATAGTAAGGTAACCTCTTTGCCAAAACTGAGTTACAACATTCCACCCAACTTCCATGAATGTTTATGTCACAGACAGATAGACTGATACAGAAACCAGTACTGTATGTGTACTCAGCATGTGACAGCCAGATGTAATAAATGGTGTCACAAAATTTGCATACAACATTTATGCCATGTTTTATTAAACATGAGGTAAAAAACTTCACTTAAATTGAATTTAACTACTGTCATAAATCTCTTTGAAGTTGAGGGTGATAACATTCATTGATTTGTTGTTTAATCAAAAAATATCAGAAATTGCTAAGAGTGAGAGTGTTTGTTCCATAGTTTAACACTGTGTGTATGTACAAGATGGCCATTCCACAGTCAAACTTAAGTTAACAGTCACCTGTGAACAAAGACCACCGTGTGAACAATGTACACATTTAAGCTGATATATTTTTATTGCATTGTATGCAGAGTTTGCTTTACCTGTCCTGACTGGTAAAAAATGATTAGGACTCATAAAAAAACTGAAATTTAAATATGAACAAAGAAGAAATGTCCTGTTTTAGGCAGGTAAAAGCTGACTGTCTTTTGAATGGTCAATTATTTGCAAAGCAAACAAACAAACTTGATGGTTTCTTGATGGATGAGTCAATCACTTATCAAGTGTCCATTATTACATAAAGAATGTTATAACATTCAAACCTGGGTCTACTATCACCTCTGGTTAATCAGGTCACCTGTGAACAACAACCACTATATACTACTGTTTAATTGATGTTTACGGAATAAATAAACCTCAGAATAAAGGTCAACTGTTAAAAAAAGTCATGTTTTCTTCCCTCCCTATAGTGGCCTCTGTAGACAGGTTTGACTGTACAAAATTCAATCAACCCTATTCAAATTTATCAATTAAGTAATGATTTAAGCTTAATTATGCCATATTTACAGAACATGCAGACTAAATATTGATCAAAGATTTGAATTTCTGATCAATATTGTTGACCTGAAAATTAACAAATAAAATCAGTTAAATATTTACCAAGATTCTGGCAATTTTAGGATAAAGTGATAATTTTTATCAGATTTTTTTACCAAGGCGGGCTTACAATAAGTCTGTAACTATAGGCTATCATAACCAACATGTAATTTAAGTACCGTTGATGAAAATATTACAACATCAATCAGCCGCTGTGAATTGCAGACGGTGCAGAAAGTCAAAACCTTAAATTATCAACTTTTCAACTATCGCCAAAGGTGAGAAAGCCTTAAGTTTGATTTTCACAGAAGATAGTAGACGCAGTAAATCTGACTAGAATATTGTTGAACAATAAGATGTTTCACATACTGTTGTTGTTAAGTTAAGATCAAGGCATCATTTAAGGTCATAATGCCTCAGGGATGTCTAGCCATCCTGGTGTATATGTTACATTTTTATTTACTTATATATCATTTAAACCGATTTTATCTAGGGTAGGTGGGGCAGGGGGGGGGGGTAATAATTGGTAAACATTGATGATAAAATCAAAGCCATCATGTAATAATGGGTACTTCTCGGGACACAGGACCAAATTAACCCCTGAAAAGACCAATCATGCATATTTAAAGACTCATCTTTCTTCTCTCTAATTGGTGACTGTTGTTTGCAGGTTGGACTGTAATGCAAAACTGAGGTAACTTTATATATTACTGAATCCGTCACTCACCTTTTTCACTAAGTCTTCAATATGAAGAAAAAATGAGATCAAAATATGCAGGCTAATCATTTTTATAATACAAAACAGATTACACAATAATGATAAATAAAAACATCATTGTCATATTTCAATTCTCTAAATTGTTGAGATTGTAGAATGAAAGAAAGTCAAAAGTGATCAAACTAAAATCAATGTCATCTACAAAACAAGTGTTTTTACAAAGAAAAATATAAAACATCAATATTTTCTATTCCCACCAAAAAGTTATAATTCTAAAATCTTAAAACAAATTTAACAAAATCCCGTATACAGCAAGTCTATTGAATAATACACCCAAGCTAAAATCTGTTTTACTAACTGGGTCAACAAACCACTTACAAATACTCTGAAGGAGATATGAAATTGTAATCTGCAAGTTTTAAATTCAAAATTATTATATGGACCATTAAAATATTATGTACAGTTAGCGAGGAAATAAATGAAACCTTTTCAGATTTAATTAAGTGGACACGATATTGTCAAAAAAGCTAAGACACCCTGACAGTGAAGTTAGGGAACTTTACAATGGGGTGTTCAACAATGTGTGAAGGTTATTACAACATTTTACATCGAATGTCAACTACGCAATATCGCCTTAACCTAGGCTAGCAGATACTTTCTGCAGCAGAATACACACTGATGCATTCAGAAAAAAACATTACCCAAAATGCATCATGCATCAAACTTTTTCCCATCATGCAATTTTCTCCAACCACATTCTTACCCATGATGCATCTTCACAAAACATCTTCCGCACAAACAAACAAATGTCAGCACATTCCCAGAATGCAATTGGAGTCAAAAACATTTCCCATCATGCATAGTATGATAAGACAGGACATCATTCCCAGAATGCTCTAGTTTGTAAGAAATCATTTATCGATGCTGACAATGCAACCATGACATTTGACAAACACACAGAATGCAAGATCAGACCATGAGTCTCACTCCTGATGTGTGTCGAATGAAAAAAAAATATACTGAAAGAGTCAATGTTATACACATGACTCCTTATTGTATCAAATAAGGCAGTAACAAATCAATAATTTGATAAAACACATTTTTACAATAACGTATTTCAAATAACTTCAATGAAATATATAATTGAACACCTGTTACTTTTACAAAACAGTTAATTTAAAAAAAATTAAATCACTAGAAATAGGATTTAAAAATGAAACAAGTTTGTACTTTCAATAATTTCAATATTTAATCAAGAACTGATACAATTACGTACTAGTAATACGCCTGACTGTCAGAACACATAACAATCTAGTATAAGAGTCTTCAGGTTACCAGACTACTTTTTTCAATTAGATTTTCAATTATCATTGACATGATATGTATAAATACACCAGTCATATCTTGATTCCTTCTGATACCCAAAATCGTCATGTTTCTTCTTGCATCAAGGCTGTTAATGCTAAACAATACATCATGAAAAGTGTTACATTGATGTAAACATAACCTACAGATTTCATTAAAAGTTTTAACATTCTTCAGACAGACTATTCAAGACCATTGACTTTAAATGTAATAAAAAAGCTATACAATTTTTTCGAGAACTTTTACAAAATGTAATGAATATATTACCCATGTTAACCATAAACTTAAAAGCGATAGCAATCGATACTTTTTTGGGTAACTTGTTGTAACTGAATACATCATTTAAATAGCTGACTATTAGGAGCACTATTGCATTCATCAGAAAAAGAAACTCTCCTATATTGAGGTATAAAAGCACTAGGAAAATGAAACTCTCTTTTATGGAGGTACAAAACCACTATGCACATTTAAATAGACGCCATGCAAATTAAAATAAGAGATTTATATCAAGATTGTATCAAAGATCATTATAAAATGAGTGCATTCTGTCTGTACAAAGTTTAACCAAGTTTTTACCCTAACAATATATGATTTCATGAATAACAAGATACAAGAAACAGGGGCTTTTTACTGCATGTTAGAAGTTCAACATGAAACATTTAATGAACGTAAAATTAATTTATGGGGTCCCCACACATGCTAAGAAGTTTAAATCACTTTTTTCCATACAATTAAATGTTGTATTTCTTACATTCAAATAGGCTTCAAATATTTGGTACAAATTCAGAGCAGATAAAACCAATGCCAGGTTTTTAGTGTCAAAAACTAAGGATTAATTTTTCAATGATAATTTATTACAAACAGATTGGAATTTTGTAAGTGTAATTATTTAAAAGGACACAACTACAGACTGACATCAAATAATGATTATAATGAAAACTTTAATGAGCTTTAAAGTGTCATTCATAAATGTTAATTTTGTGGTTATCTTATGAATGTGAAAGGAACTCAGTACTATATATAACTATCAATTAATTCATGAATTTTATAAAGATCTGAAAAAACAACATTAAGTAGGAATCATAATTCCTTTTCTAATAATTTAAGTCAGAGTTTATTGAAGAATATAAAGTCTCTGATTGGTAGCTCAGAGTGAGGCTTTAAAATTGACCAATGGTAACACAGGTTCATTTTGTTAAAGAAGCCAGACTATTAGGACACAGCTCTTGCAAAAACCTGACTTCTTCAAAACCTAAGTGAATATTGCATGAAATATTTATCACAATGCATCAAATACCTAAGGATACATAACTTTCATATCAAACCCAATGCCTTACCCATGCATATCAAAATTCCACCACCTTAGTGTATCTCTGACCAAACAATAAGAGAACATCTGAAGGCGAAACATTATACTTTAAACTTAAAACAAACAAACGTCTTCCTTTGATAAAGAATGGAATATTAGCAAATATGACAGATAAAAGTGAATCATCAAAGAAATTGTTCAATGTATTGTGAAACGTATGAGTGAATTCCAGATTTTTTTGGTCTTGATTTCAATATGTGAAATATTTGATGACATCACAGAGGTCAAGAGGTCATGTACAGACATGTTCAAAACTTGAATAACATCTGTCATTGACTTTAAAAGGTATATATCATAGCAAATTTATGGTACATTTTTTCAAAATTTGAAAACTCCTGACAATTTTGATAGAATTTACAAAAAATGAAAAATCAAGATATACAAAGGATTTAAATGCTGTTTATTTACCATATAATACCTGTTGGGGTCTTCAGATATGTAGAGACATACCTGTATCCATAGTCTTACTCATGTAGTAGAAATATGCTGTAATCTCAAGTTAAGAGCTTACCTGCTCTGTATTTCTAATACAGATGTCAATCTTGAGTTATGTCCCTTTAGTATTAGCCCCGTTTTGTTTCTAAGAACTCCCTTTTAAAGTTTAAGGGGACTGTCTAAAGGGCAGCAAATGCATCTAACCATTATAAAAATCTAGAATGACATAATCTCATCTTAAGGTTATAATTAAGTCCGAGCTTGAGCAATTAGTGAGTTGAAGCATCTGATTGGTCGTTTCAAAGTTTTAAGTTCTTAATTGACCAAGAGCAAGGCTCGAAACATTACATCTTGAAATTAAAATTCATAATTCAACCAATTATCCATATCAAGTGGCATCATTTAACCATTGATAAAACTAAATACATTAATAAAAAATATTTTTATTTAACAGTCAACTAAAAGCATTCATCAAAATGTAAAGAATTGAGTTAGACACATACATTATAATCAATCACTGGTTGTTTTCTGTGAAATAACAATTTCATAAACAACCTGATTTATTTCATCATAATGCAAGCTCATAATTATAGCATATTATGAGAATCACTCTATACAAATATTACGGATTTCTTATAGTTAATACACAGGAAATTTAGCTTTCTCCCATAAAAAACTGATTTTTCAAATTTCCAACACAGGACCTGTCAACCCGTGCTATTTGTATTCAAGTATAATAGGAAAATTATCATCAAAATATCATTGTCAGACAACAACGTTGTAAAGATATTACCTTAATCGGTGACATTGTCAGTCAATAAGTAATTTGACGCCTAAACAGACAATTTGTGAACCTGAGATACAGATCAGCTGACAGTACAAGCACAGGAGGTATTTTATATCAAAATAAACATTTTACCAACAGAAAAAGTGCAATGTAATACTGGAATTATGAATTCACAAAGGTAGGAAGTGAAAATATATTCCAATAAAAAAATAAGAGGCCAATCACTACATAAATGACAAGGTATGAACTACATGTATATGTCTCCATTAGTCCAGCGGAGTATAATACCAATATCTATAGCTAGCTATTACCTAGACTTAGGACAAACAAATTCGACCATTGCATGTTGTGCAGCCTAAATGTTCATCAAACCTAAATATGAGCATATAGCTTTATTGGAATACCACGAGATGGGAAGCTGGGACAAAAAAAACTCAGACAGACGGACAAACTAGTGGACAATTTGGCCAAACAAAATACAGCAGACACAAATTCCTTTTTTCTGAAGGTTTAGCATAGCACCAACAGCCAGTATCATTTGGCAATTATTTGCAGTTTTGTAAATGGACTAAGTCCAAAGGCTTACACCTGCGTAGAACCATCTACCTCCCATAAACTAGCTTAACAGCTTCCTCACATATAAAATTTGCAGTTACTTATGATAAATATGTAATGATATACAAAGAGTTGAAAACTTGGGATGATTTATTTGAATATTAAGTCTGTCAAAATTTAAGGTGTGGAACATCGGGGGCATTGATCCCATATTTCAGTATAAAGCATCAATATCTAGCTTCATCCATTCTTTATATTTCTGTCATGGTTACATACAGGGATGGTGTATAATTTTCTCTATGATTGAACAAATATTAAAATCAGGTAACACAGTACTAAACATGACTTCCTTACAGTCATAAACCACCGACTTCAATTTCGGATTATAATCCAAATGTGGTTATCTCGCATGAGCAAGTCTCGACAAAGCCAAAGCTAATAATGCAGTATTTCACGGATATCTGAATATAAGGCATCCAGTTTACGTCCATAATAACATGTTTTCATTTCATTCGCCACTTTCAATATTTTTCCGTCACTGTAGTCCGAAAAAATCACATCAGAGTGACTCATTGTGAGAACATCAATAACTTCAAAATGAAGAGTACGATTCATGGTGTGTCAAGAGTAATCTTAAGATCTCGAATTAAATAAGTGCATTAACTGAAGTATCAATCCATTACTGAATAACCCCAAGTGCTTATACCTGTTACCTATCACTATAGTACAGTTAGAAGCTTGCTCAAAATCTAAGCAATTGAAATATTTTATTTTCTTTTAATGTAAACAGTTGCTCAGAACTGTTTAACAACAAAGCATATTTGTGAATAACATTGGTAAACCTATTTGTGACACAAGATTTTTACACAGACTTCTTTATGCATTTTCATAGTTCACCCACTACCAGCCCTGAATAATGCCAAAGTATTTATAAACTTTCTAGCAAAAAACTGTTCTTGTTGTCATGGTAACAGTTTTGATAATAATACTTCCAGTGAATCATTTTTTCTTCAAATATGGTGAACAGTCAACATATGATATAATGTTATAATGGAGTTTCACAGGGCCATTCTGGGGCTTAAAGGAATCCCTAAAATAACAAACCCCTTTGCAGCCTCATTTGCAAAGACTCACAAACATGGAGCATTTACGAGAGGAAATCTCACTGTTGCTGGTAGCAAATGATCTAAGAATGTTCTTCATCATGAAAATAAAAGCATTGAGTTTTAACAATTTATTCATTGTTAACAGGCAATAAAATCCACATTTACTTCTATAAAGACCCTCATTTTCTGAACCACTGACCATCTATGAAATTGGTATGAAGTTGTTGCTCTTTGAACCGTAAAGGCTCGGTTGTGGATTACTTCAATATTTAGGTATTTGAATATTTATTTAGCATAAGACTCAGCTGGAAGAACAGTACGTACCACTTATCACCAAACATCAAGTATTTAATCAAGGACTTAGTATTCAATTAAGTTATTCACAACCCCCAACATATATGGCGAGAAAATATGCGGAGATAATTATAAAAATTACAGGGTTACGGTGATGGGTGGACAGCGCGACACGAGGATATAAAATCGGATGAGGATGAGAATAAATTGAATAATAAGATGCTGGACTTTATTGCGATGTTAACTTTTAAATCTTACATGAGGTCAAGTTTCGAGGTTATAGACATCCAGCTCATTTAAAACTGCTTGTTCATCTTAGAGCCAGGAATACGAAAAAGGCTGTGTCATAAAAATTCTACATTTCGGCTTTTAATCACTGGCAGGAGAAAGGGGTATTGAACTATTATGAGAGAAATTAATACAGACAGTTCAATGATTTGACATAGTTTTAAGTTATAATTATTGTTGAAAAAAGATCATGCAGAAAAATCTGACCATTCGTTAAACCTTTAAATAAAATATCACCATATACCATACGCATGTGATGCACTCGCTGAAAACTGTCACGTCAAGACACACAAGGAAACATTAAGGTTTACTGTTCTTTTTAATTTCTAAAATTGCAAATTTTAGTTACATATTTGACATAAACATGCCAAATTTGACGTGGGCAGACATTTAAATGACACGAAGACTTCAGACAGCTTAGGATGTACGTTACGTACAAGATGAGATGACGCGATAATGCCGTCTGCTCTTCTCAACTCAGTGATAATAATGTGTACTTTAAAATAGAACTTCAGTCTTCAGTGACAAGTGGCTACAAACTAGAGTTTTCTATCCAATACCGACATACTTTTTCAATGTCATCATGACCTATTATAAAAAAACTGGTTTTGGAGACTTTCCATTGGTTAATTCTAAGCCCCTGTGGAATCTGAAGTAATCCTACGCTGCCTCGTATGATGCTAATATTTATGCATACAATTATAATGAAAAGCATGAACACTCGTGTTTTGTTTTCATCGTTGCCTGAGTATTTTTCTTTAATTAAATACAAATGCATCAAGTTTTTCATGCAATTTTTTGTTCACATTAGTCTTGAGCTCACTACAAGATTTAAAAGAGTTTTGCTATAAGCATGCACTGCATATTAAAACTCTATGTGAGTTAAGATACCATGTACAAGAGATGTTTACAATTGCTCAATAAAATTCAAGACATTCAAACTGGTTGGGACAAAACATGAAACACAAGCTATACAGACCAATAAGAAATAATAATTTATGGTTCATGGTTGAATGGTTAAGGTTTCGGACCAGTAAACACTAACCACTCACTGCTGTAAGTTCGAATTCCAGCTGGGACCAGACAAATTTCACATGCAAGGAAGCTGTCTGGCTTGCTTACAGAAGGTCAGTGGTTTTATACCTGGGGGTCTCCTTCATGACTAAAGCTGGAAAAGTCGTCACATGACCCTGGCTGTTAGAACGAAACTACACCACAGTGAAAAAAAAATTTACAACTATTATTGTGTCATCATTTAGAGTGCCTTATCAGTTCACCCTTGTAGTAAATATGTGAACTCTTCAGTAAAAGAGATTTATTTTTCAATATTTATCTGAACGAAAATATTCCCCCCAATGAGTGAGTCAATATTTGAAGATATTAGGAATGTGTGGTATACTTTCTTTTTTCTGACGACACCTTCACTTTGTCCATTGTAATGCTCCTCGACGACACAGATTTTAGTGGAAAATATATGGCTTCCTTCTTTAACTATCAACATTTTGAATAGTTGAAGCACTTGTCACCAAGGTCCACTTGAGGGTATTTAATATTATTGCTTTAATAAATAAAATTACCGAACCTCAATCAACAAACCGTATGGTAAGAATGCAATTATGAAAAGTATTTGTACTAATACAACATGTGTGAAAATTTAGTTCATTCTGAACAATAAGTGTATAATGATTAATAATATTTCTGAATCCAAGTTAGAAATATTTAAACTAATTTGATAATATCTATTTTCAAAAAAAAAAACTTTAAAAAATTAAATTAATCCAAAATAACTATTAAGGAGCAAACTGACATTTATAAATGTACCAAAGCATTTTACAAGTATGCAAGTATAAACACCCCTGTTTTTATGACAGTTGTTAAAGTGATGATTGACCCACAGTCTAAAAATTTCTGAAATGAATTTACTGAGCCTCTGAGGAATTGCACAATTGTATTAATTACAACTTCTTAAACTGGCTTTTTTTCTCAAATTTCTTTCACTCTATTATTTCATTGAAGGAGAGTGTCATTTCTGGTGTACCCAATTAATTTTCTCCACATCACCCTAATAAAGAGTAAAAAAACTATCCACTACCTTCTTAAAAGAAACTATTCACTTCTATGATAAAGTATAATTGGCTAACCGCTGAGATAATGTGGTGTCACTGTGGTCTCTCATCTTTTGTTGACAATTTTATTTTTTCTCATGCATAATTCAATAAGATGTTATAATTTTTATTTTATCTGATATCAGGATTACGTCTGGATTACACAGCTGCGTGTTTTGCTTTGAATTTTAGGCAGCCGAGGAATTTATATTCAGTATGGCTGTATTGACCAAACCCTAAATATCTAGACAAATCTTGACCCAGTAGCCCTAATTAAACATCCCTCCCCTAATTAATGCCCCACCCTTTTTTATAAAAATGAAAATAATGGACCCATCATGAAAGCTTTCATAATACATCAAATTATGTCCTAAAGGTAAAATTAATGTTCAAACAATAACATACTATTTTAATGAAAAAACCTGTAGAAATGTAATTGCCAATGGTCATTTATTATAGAGAACCTGGCAAGACTTTTACCTTTTTCTATATATAAGCACAATAAAATATTTAGCTCGTACTGATGTAACTGACAACTTTAACTGGTCTATGAATGCTGCCATGCCATTGGTTAATATAGAGACAACGAGCCATCCAATCAGAGACACTTTGGAGACAGTGGATGTAGCTGAAAATGTAGGTTCATGATGAAACTATTGATAACATTAATAATAAAAGACTTGATCTTCCAATTCTGACATAAGGACTTAATTTCAAGGTCGAGGATCAAGTAGTAAGTATTCTGGCAGGTCAAGCACTGATAAGCCACATTAAGAATACATGCTTAAACTCTCATGATAAACCTTCATATAGTAAAAACTGATTGGCCCCATGTGAATAACTTATCGTTGTTAATGCGCGTCACATCAGTAGTTGATGAAATTTACATGACTTCATTTTAAGTAACGTAATAAAGAGTGAACACCGTTAACTTGCTTATAATATCATATGTTGGCAGTGTATGTAAAGAACCCATGGTGTGTATCCATACACTTAAGTTAATACTCATGTTGTCACAAACTTATCATAAATAGTTTTAACAAATATTTACATACGGATATGATAGTCTTTAAATCGCAGTCATCAGAGGATTAAATTAACAAGTAACCACGCAGTGAAATGTGTAAGTATCGCTGATGCAGGCTGTGCAAACAAACTTGCGACTTCTTATGCCTTAGATCAGTGGCTAAACATCCATCATACAAAATTATCACAGGAAATACAGCGTTACATCACACTGACAAAAACAACACAAGACCATCATTCAATTAAGCTCTTCAAAATTGGAGGTAATAAAGTTATCTATCAAAAGACAAACAGTAGGTCTTAACTTCTAGTTTGATAATACTTAAAAAGTATTCAATCCAATTAAATTTGACATTAATTTTTACAGATTTCCAGTGTTTGAGTGTATAGCCAATTGAAATAATGCCAGTATGACTTCTTACACATCATGACCAAAAGGCAGCATAATTTGAGAAGTGCAATCCAAAGAAATGATTCTGGATCAATGACAGCAATCCAGATTCCGTTACAGATAATTACGCTCACAGACTGAAGGCAGTATTAAATGGGTTTTCCCAATTTTGGGAGGCTAAACAAGCAAATCTCGACTCATTTTAATGTAGTGCATAAGAAATGTACAGTTACACTAAACACCCAGTTTTTACTACGTGCTAAAATTAAAGAGCGAACTTCCCGTAACATTTTAATAAACTGTGAGTACAATGAATTAAAAGTACAGATTTATTTAATCAAGACGACCAATGGAATGTCTTATTAAACCCCGAACAATAATACAGGATTAACATTCAGTGAAATTAATGTATAAAAAAATTTCTTTTCAAGTAGGACCAACTACAGATTACGATCAAACACTGCTCAACATCCTTCCTTTTATGTAGGTAATATAATAATTTCTGTAACGAGTCAACGCGTACAATAAGCAACCGAGTACAGTTAGGCACTGAGTGAATGAAATAAATTAATGCTTTAATCTTAATTCTTTGCAGAGAGTATGAGGTTACTATGTATTTCTGATCTCCAAGGCAAGCAGTCTTCATCACAAAAAACAGCCAGTACTATTATAAGGCTGCACATGTTGCGATTATCTAAATATTCGGATGATCATGTTTTATACCTGAAAACAAATACCACCTAATCGCCTCTTCAAGGGTTACTGATTGCAATCTTAATAAAAAAGTGTTAGCTAGATATAAATTTTCTTTCAGGAATCATATGATATATAATATTGCCACACTACAATGATCAGTATAAAGTAGCTCAATTCAATAGTTTTGTGCCTTTTACTGTTAAAATTTTGTTGTTTCTTGTGTTTCCGTGTCCAGTGCATAGTTTATAAAAATAATACATAAAGTCTTTGTAACTAGACTTGTGTATGATGTTATAATATTCATTTTTATCAGCATTCTAAGGTGACAACAACATAAAATAAGAAGTATGTAATATTTTCTTTTTGATATAAGATTCATGGTTGGATGTGTAAATTAATTGCTGGTCCCGACTCATGGATCAGATTGGATCGCTCCTAACAATCTAAAACCCTGTAGCCAATACAAATATATGTGATTGTACATGACCAATGATAGTTCAGCAATGGGGACGCTAAATTCAAAAACATATTCAACAACCTACCTTTTGCGCCGAAACTAAGCTAATTTTAAATTTTCAAAACCAATTTATTGCTAATAAAATTACTACAATTTGAGTAATCAAAATAAAAGAAACGTTTTTACTTTTCAGCTATGACAAATAACGAAACAATTTTGAACATGATCAAACATGGAGGAAAGCCACTTCATGCGTATTTCACCCCAATTATGTAATTACACATACATGATTTACTTAGAGTAACAGCTGACTTAAAAAAAGCACATTCAAAATCATTAAGAGAAGAGCATTGTAATCATACTGAAAAAAATACCATATAAACCCATTAGTTATATTTCTTCTCAACTAACTACACCCCTATTTTCAAACAACAATTGATTGATTCTCCTTTCTATCCCAATAAATGGGAGTTATCTGTCTGAAGTCTACGTAAAAAAATGCTGCTCATATTAGCAATTTCGACATGAATACAAACAGTCAAGTAATTAAAACCTTTTCACACTCATCACGATCACTTTAGCGAAATTGCAAAATGTTTAAAATACATGATAGACGTAAGAGGTAATTTTTTAATTACTTTGCATAGGACGTGATTGGCCCCACCTTAAAAAGCATGATCATAATTCAATTCAGATAAGCTCTACCAACTATACAATAAAACTCTGAGGCCATGTTTTGAACTCAACAAAATTTGTAAGATAACATATGGCGTAACATTAGTGTTAAGCATAATTTGAGTAAGAAGCGCACAAAATAACCTTTTTTCACACAGATAAAGGACATAATTAGGGGACAGTTTGTGTGTCAGAGGTCAGAGTACAGTAAAAGTGCCTTATAATTGGTGAAATTTGAGGAACCCTTATTACTTAGCTAATTACTCGTCACTTTTTCTACAATGCGGGTATTTGTAACTATTTTCAATAAAGCTGTATACAATTCAAACATATTTGGAACAAAAAACAAGTTGCGAGACGGTGGTATTTGAAACAGTCAATTTAAGTCTGTGTATAAGTGACTGGCATGTTAAAAAATTGCGGGTAATCGCTGAATCGAACAATGGCAAAAGAATGCACATTGAATTCATCACAAAGACATCCAGCTGATTCGCTAATTGGAAACATTTCGGATAATGTGGTATAGCTTTCGAGGCATATAAGTTTCAACATAATACAAAACTATGTAAACATACAATTCTGTCGTAAATTATCTCCCCACTGAAGATACATTTTTCATTGATATTCTTACCCACTTCTTGATTCTTTAAGTTGAGCCCACCAACAAAAATGCAAAGAGTAACCAAATCATAGACTGGTATGTTTCATTAAATACATAAGTGGTACTTGCAATGTTGAAATAAACTGGCTCACAGTATATCATATTATTAGAACTTTTGTTATTTGAAATATTAAGACCTTTTTTAATATTGAGACTTACATCAGTCAAAAGAAATTATTGTTGAAAAAATTAATTTGACTCAGAGAACTGAGCGATCTGATTTGTTCTAAATGCAACTTTAATCAGATTGGTAAGATAGTTATAGATACAATAGACTACTAGGACTTGATGTCATTTGAATTGAACCTTTGAACCAGTCGCATTGCTGAATTGTGAGACTGGTCCACTATTTTACAATCTAAACAAGTAATATAAGCAGTAATTTTAACGCTAAATCTTGACCATATCTATATAAAGGCAGTTTATGTTATAAACTATATGCAGAAACAAGAATAAGGAAATTGTTTCGTCTAAATTTAAACATACATTTATTCAAATCTTTCATACAAGCATGTTACATAACTCTGGAATGAGTCAGACATAATTTAAGTAGGAGTTGATTAAGATTGACCTCAATCTCGTAACATGATCAGAGACAGACAAAATTTTAATTGAAATTATGGAGAATTGTTATACATAATAATTCTGTATATTGTCTGAATTGCTACATTTATCATAAATTCAGATAAATAACGCACTACTCATGTACAGAATCATGCATTCATTGGTTCAGTTGTTTTTGATCTTCAGAAAATGTTGCTGTTTGTTGTTTCTGTTGTTTGTATTATGTTGTTGCTCTTATTGTAATATTGTTGACATTTTTAGGTAGTCCTTGTTTTCACTGCTGATGTTGTTTCTCAATTTTGTCTGTTTGTTGTTGTGCCTGTTGCATGGTGCTGTAGTTACTAATGTCATGATGATGATGATGATGATAATGAGAATAATGATGGTTATGATAATGATGAAGATGATGAGAATAATGTTGATACAGTCACTGATTTTTTTTCAAACCAGATATGGTAAAACATACAAAAGTAATTACTCAAGAAATCGGTAACACTCAAAATATTGATGAAGACAAACATACATTCTCGACAACAGAAAATCTACAATTAATCAAAGTAATGCCTGTATGACTCAGGAACAATTATTTATAGTTAATCAAGCTACCAACGATCAATCTTTTTTAAGGGCAGGGGGGATAATTTGACCAATTGCTTTGATGTTGTTTAAAGGATAGTAAATAAATATAAAGGTCAAAACTTACGACTCGAACAAGATGAACGATAAGCGTCTCCCATTCTTCTTCAGTGAGACATAACACAGAAAAACGCATGGTCCAAACTTGTAGTACTCCCTATGTTTGACATGTATGTACATTTAATGATCTGACAAAATAATATCCAAAATTCTGTTCTGTTCACCACATACATGCATTAGAAATGCACAGCATGTAAGAAAGTATATTTTGAGCATTTTGAAAAAAAAATAAGAATCAAGAAATACCTTAAGTATTCAACTTTTTAAGCAGCATTATCAAAGATGTCTGACTTTACAAAATATATATTTAACAATACAAAGTAGCAAGAATAAAATAAATAAAATCCTGAGTCCATCTTGTATTACATATATGGCGAATCAACCAAACAAAACTGTTCTCCCAAAAAATGTTGTATATCTTTCAAATTCAGTGTGCATATAATTGAACACGAAGACCCAATTTTGAGTCATTTAAAGTATATTGTGTGAAAGAACAATTTTGTATAGAAAACTTAAAAAGTATAAAAGATATTTAATACTAAATTGCATTGAAATTATAACTTTTTGACATTAAGTTTGTAGGAAATGAATTCAGTTTTAGATATCACGGGTGATAAAACAGAGAAATGTTGGATTTTAACGACTGTAATTAACTTAATTCACAGTCATCCAAAGATATCGCAAATCTTGGTTTGATCTTAAAAGCATTAATTTTCGATTTGACTATTTCATTTTTCTGGATTTTTGTCACAGATTAAGAAAGTATAGATCCACAATTAGAAGCAACTATTTGACACTGAAGTCAAGTAGATGTGTGTGGTATAAGACTTAAAAAAAGGTTAACTAGCAGGATATGATCATTATGTGCCAAACTGTATAATATAAATTATTTGATTAAGTTTAAAGTGTTAGAAATCAGATAATCACTAAGAAATATGACACAGAAGGTCGAATATTTCCAACATTTAAAGCCAAAACTAAAAAAAATATTTTGTACAAAAGGAAAAACAAACACTTCCAATTTTTGGTTAAAGTTCATGGATCTCAAGGTCATATGTCATGAAGGTCAAATTTCAAGGTCAAATATACATAGGCACAGACACATTCATAAAGGCATGATATAGGGTCCCCATCCCCTATTAAACTGTCTAGTAAAGGTTAATATAACATAATGTTTGATATATGTATTTTAGAAGTCAATTCAGTGTATTTTACAAAAGAGGTCATGTAACCTAAATCGAAATAAAATTGACAATTTACAGCAAAATTAGATAAATAATTTATCATTAAATATATATAAATTATTTTGAATTATGTCTAAATTTACCCAGAGAAGTCTCACACTTAATATTTTAATGAATGATTGCCTTTATTTAGTCGGAGTTAGACTGATCCAGTTACAAGCACACAGTCTGAAAACGATCCATTTACAGCTTTGGGTTACAATACTTCAAGTACATTCAATAATGATGGAATGCTATATGTATTGGTTAACTTAGGCGGTAACGCTGTCAAACTCTTTATTCTAGACCCAATTGCATGTTTAGATGTCGTTTCGTTACCGATACACTTAAGACCATAGTCGCTTTAACGATGAACCGAATGGCTGGTGCGATATATAAGACCTACTGATCTGTAAAAAAATTACAACGAAATCTATTTGACAAATTTTTAGCACATTAGCATTATTTGTACAGGCAACCTGTCTGTCGTATTTTATTTAATTAACCCAAAGACAGCTTGCTCTTCATTATTTTCCTTTGGGCTCTTCTGCAAATATTTGACCTCTCTTTGTGCAAATTTCAGACCAAAACACCAGCTAAAAAGTAAATATACTTAAGCATACATAACTTTTAACACTTAAACATTGGGAATTTTAAGTCAGGAATGGACTATCACATCTGTTTCAATACAAATATAGTGAGTGTCGTATATATTATTATATTACGTCCTGTATTCATACCATACCATTCCTATATAATGTACCACTATTTAATTGTAATGCAGGTAGTCATAAAATATTTGAAATATCAATAAATAGTATATCAGAATACCACTGACTTTGTTCAGAAGATATTTAGAACATGAATTCAATCATGTAAATGTCGGCAAACTTACAAATCATTTATTTTATTGGGGTTTAAAGTTGCACCAACAGTCAGGATCATTTGGCGATTTTTTCCAGCTATACAGGGTGGAGGAAGACCCCTAGGCTTGCACACCAGCATGGGTACAACCACAGACCTCTCTTAAGCTAACTGGACAGCTTCCTCACTTGTGAAATTTGGCACCAGGTGGGATCCAACCCTAACAACTCTACCATAAAGGCTTGTATCTAATTTTCATTACTCCATTATGAACTACATTCGAAAATTATCTTTTTAGAATATATGCATTTATTGAGAATAGTAGGGTAATTTTTGAAGTCTTTAAAACACATTATGGGATTTTACCCTATCTTCAAAAAGTGTAAATTTATGGGTCAGTAAAGCACTAAAGATTTAATTTCAGAGAACCAAGACACGAGTTCTAGACATTCACGAGAGATGCAATAACAAAAAATATCATTAAAATTTAAATTATAACAAATTACTTGTAAATTTTCGCCCCATAAGTACAAGGACAAATTGAGATTAAAAGGAATTTGATCGGGACAAAGCAAACATCATAATCAACACAAATGGCATGTAAAGAGAATTTAATGACAGTTTCTCAAATGACCTTTTTCTAAAGATCGTATTATCTACATTTTATGATAATACGCGAAACCAAACAACAAATCGTTCATTTTTATCAGAGACCTGTACTAAATCTATTGATCAATCAATAAATTTCAACGAGCTTATCACCTTGTTCTTTTAACATCTAGATAATGATAAAATACAATACGGAATTTCAAACACTGACACTCTAAAACTTTCAGCTAAGGTCATGTACATAGGCCACAAATATATCTGCTTCACGTCTACCTTACTACCCAATGAAATCAAATCTAGATCATATTATTACAATAGTTGTGCGCTTCTTTCTTTATTTTGGTCATTATTACTAATATGTGCTAAAACAAATTGCCACCCAAAATTTAATAAATTCAGTACCCACTTTTTTAAACAGACAAGAAACATGTGTCTACTTTTGGGTGGTATGTGGAACAAACATTGTGAAATATAAACCCATATTGACAATCCCAAATACTCTTCATTCAAAAGACACAATTAGTGTCAATTCTAGTTAATCTAGACAGATAAAATTATAACTATTTATTTTTAAAGTTTCATAAAGCCTGGTTCGAACTTTCAAGAGCGTGATTAAAGCCGCACTTTAAGTACTGGTATTTCAACAAATCTTTATGTACATAACATGCGAAAAATATCATCATCGTAACTGAATCATTCTAATTTATCATAATTCATATTCAATCTTTAAGTCTTCTCCTTTCAAATGAGAAATTTGTTTCATAAATTTTATAATTTATACATTTATAAATAGTAAATCAATATATTGTTATTTACACAATGTGTAAAAATTACGCTGACCACCAGTCATTTTTAATCAATCAAATACTTTGAAACAATTTGCTTATAAATACAGATCTACATGGATGAAAATATAATTAAAAACATGACATCATTTGGCTAGAAAAAATATAGTAATGTTTATGGTCACTTCACAACAAAAAATAAGGTAAATTGGTTGCAAAACTTTCCTTTCCATTTTTTTATAAATTAACATACTTTACATAATTTGAAGGTACAATTCATCACAAAATATTTTTGTACTTAGGATTTTGCTGTGAGAAAATTTAGGGCCAGCATCAAAAAGTAGTTCTGGTCACGTAACCAGGAAACACGGCGATTTTTCTTCTGGCCTTATGTGTCGTTACTGACTTCGAAACTGAATCAAACCACAGCATGACACTCACAGCATAACATCTAACACATATTGATGAGTTACATGAAAATATCACATTGTACAATACAGAAAATTATGATCATTGCAAATATTGATCCAACGCTGTTACCAAATATAGAGAAAACAGCACAAAATGGCTGAAACTTGTAATTAACAAAGAAACATACAGAGTAGCTTTCATGAGTACTCGATTATCAGCTCTAAGTGGAGTCCATGAAATTGAAAAAAAAACATACAGCCAAAGAGCAACATGAACAATCAACATGGAACAATTAAACAAACATGTACATTAAAACCTCAAATAGCGACCACCTCAATGTTATGACCACCCTGTTATAATGACCACTTATTTGCAGACTGGCTTTCAATAACTCCCCTATAATTCAACTTGATAATGAGACCATCTCATCATTATGACTTTTGTTCTTCGGGTCCCATAGGTGGTTGCATTATCGATGTTTTACTGTCTGTTGACCATGTGAGCTGTAACTGCTACAATAATGGTTCCATATAAAAGTGCTGACTTGGCCTAGATGCAAATATTTGACCATTGAAAAAGACTAACATGGTCAAGATATCACCTATACAATTACATACTGACTTATTTAATACTAATTCATTAGCGTGTTATTCATAATAGTAAATGAATACAGAAAAATATTCACATTATATTGATCACATTTTTCAGCCCTAATAACTTAATGAACAACAATTTAAGTCAAAGAGACACAAATTGAAACAATTTAAATATCTTTGGCACAGTTTCAGACTGATGCCCCACGCTGGTAAAAACCACAATGCCGCAGATGGTCATCGATAACAAACGACAAGGTTCAGGAATTCTCTACGCAAATATTTCATGATCAATGCGATATGGGCCATTTAAACAATTACTCAAAAATTCTTTTCAAAAAACGGTATCACATTACATTTTGAAACTGCCATACACATCATGTACATAGGTTGAAATGTTGTCTGTAGCTGTTTATACTTTTCTGTACATATTTTGCTTTAACCTGATATGTTACATAACTCAGTGCATAAAATCATCCTTTAGGGAAGTTTACAGTCATTTAGAAGAATGTCGACCTTAGGGTAAGGAATTTGGTATTATTCAACAAATATATAATTATAAGGAAGTTCATTTCAAATAATCATAACATTCACAGTTTATATACTCATTATAAGCAATGGTTTCTTTTGCTACAAGGTTTTCTTAAGTCGTCTGCTTCAGATGCAGAAGAAATACAGTATTATGAGGCAAAGGGCTAAAGAGCCATATGAGAGCCAACCACTAAGTCGGTGGGAGTTTATTCAGAAAATTCTTTAGAATTCAGTAACCATGCTCCACTAAAAGTTATGAAGCATAACATAAACTCTAACCTTTACATAGAACTCACAGATGTTTGTGACATGTCAGTTTTGATACACCTGATGTACCATTCAAATATAGACTACAGACAATATGTTCAAACATTTCCACCCTATACCAACTGATTCGTGCACGGAAGTTGCCAATTACATCCACAAAACGAATTCAGGGTTCAATGTAACAACATTTTGACTGCTTTTCTATTGATTAACAGATACAACAATTTAGCGTCAAACCATAGTAATGTTTGGGTCAATTACCCTGCAACTCATTTGTAAATATATATTAACTGTAAAAGCATTTTGATAATCAATACAAATATATCAATAGCTAGTGGTTACATTACAACGATACATCATTTAATACCATAGTTCAATGGAATTCAAATTATTCCATAGGCAACAATACTTCATAAACAGATATTGGTAAAGTATGAATAATGGACTCTTTGAGTACAATTGACAATAATTGTTATTAAATAATAATGCTATTTTATTCTCTTTTATTCTTTATTACAAAAGCTGTACATATCCATTTTCTGTGCTCCAAATACCACACACCATGAATTCTAGTTATCACATAATTTAAGGCACTTAACACAGAGAATTGAAAGACACCAGAGAAATAAAAAAAAAATATTTATATTAAATAATAATAAGTTTTAATAAATTTTTAAATAATTGAATTTCAATCTTTTATTTCATAATCCCTTCAGTAACATTTAAATTATGTACATGCAGACTAGTGGAATTTGAACTTTGAAGCTGTGAGGGGCTCGTGATTACTAGTCAGAAACCATTAGAATAAACCTCTCATTGGTGGAGGCCCCTCTCAACTTTTTACTTTATATTTGTATGTAAAGGTCAGAACTCTTATTAGCTTCATCACATGCATAGAACAGTAGAAACATTGGGCCTAAAAAGGTTTGTTTCAGGTTACCAGACCGACCAATCTTTTACCTGCCGACTCATGGGTTTTTATAGCATCCAAATCTTAGTGCTATATTGTAATTTTCACAAGAGTGCTGTCAATATATGTAAAAAAAAAGAAAAAAAGCCCTACCTATCGACCATATTTTTTGGGCATGTAACCAGAAACAAACATTTTTTTTGTTTAGGCTTTATTTAATCATTTCAAAAAGTCTTGCAAAAAATGGAGAACACTTGAGATAATAAAAATGAGATTTGAGATTTTTAGACCAATCTCAGGTCTTAAACCTTGAAATCTGAGTGTTTGATACAACATTTCTACTACCAGCAGATCTGGTATGGCAAGCATGCATAACTAACTAGTCACAGCAATTATACCATAAGTGTTTCTTTCAAGATGATTATACAATAAAAAACGTTCATTAACAATTTATATATTTTTTTGTTAAGTATTAATCATTCACATCCACTGTTTGTGCTTCGTGTCATCTCAGAATATACAATCAATATTTCAGACAACCAGATACAAAAATGCTACAAAATCATGTAACCAGTTGAAAAATGCTATAATTTCATACATACAATCAGTTACTAAAGTCCCACATGGCAAAATTATCATCATTATTTATCCTAAAAAAAACAAAACTAAGATTATTAGATATCAACGTACTGCAAAACCTTGGCATTAAGACCTCTAGGGCCAAAAACTGCCTTAGTATTGATTTTGTTTGTTTGTTTGTTTTTCACTTAGCTAGCTGGACAGCTTCTTCACATGTGAAATTTAGTCCCTGAGTGGGATTGGTACTCACAGCAGTGTGGGTACAGTGACTTCTAGTCAGTGACCATAACAACTAGACCGAGGATGCCCCTAATATTAAAGAGGTCACATGATCTGGTTGAAATATGTGGAAAAATATATAAGGTAATGATCCAAAAATAAGTGGTCTTTATAATAAGGGGGACTTAATAAGAATGGTTTCACTGTATATATTTGGATCTAAATCATATAGCTTACTCAACATTACAGTTAACAACTGTAACACAAGGTTAATATCATAAAAAATATCATTATAGTGCATTATCATTCTGGTGGTAATAAGCTTTCATGAGCATTAATACCGAGTCGTTAAATTATTTTTGAATGGGCCTCAATATGCAACAGCGGGGGACATTTCGAGAGTTGAATGCAAAACTGCTCTATCGAATTCTTTATAAATACGGAGTTACAACTATAGTTCAGCTGAAACCTCCTTTTGATAAATATTCCAAAAATTAACAAATTAGAATGAGTTTGCAGAAAATTATGATCGTTAATACAGCAGCATATATAACCATAGTGTACACTTTCCTGTAATAAGGTTGTATCTTATTCAAAATATACATCAAGTTAATCCTTGTGCAGACAACTTAGAGGAATGAAAGTACCATCATATTGACTGTCATTTACTTAGGAACCAATATTAATTCTTTATTATATGAGACACATTGAGAAATTCACATCCGATATTACTCATAGTCATTACTACCTTTATATTGAAGGCATTTCAATTCTAATAGACACCCTGTATAAAATTTACAATACAGCCCTATGATAATTAATGCACATAAAATTAAGAAATGTATCACAATTTGATTAAGAATGATGCAGCATTTTCAACTTTTCAATATTTTTTTGGTACCTGACATCATTTTGAGAAGGGTGTGATTTGAAAAGGCAGCCATTTGCATTTATGCACTAAATCATGGGTCTTAAGGCATGATTTTATTAATTTCAACAGTAAATTTTCTGGGATTTAATGTCGCACAAACAGCCAGGGACATTTGGCAACTTCAAGCCTTAACATCGATAGAAGACGACACCAGGAAGACGTAACTTGGGTAGAACTACAGACCTTCCATAAGCTAGCTAGACAGGTTCCATAGGACTTCATCTGAATGACCCTGGCTGTTGGTGTTGTGACAATATCATATCAATCTTTAGCTGATTGGTTTAAAGCTTTTTTTTAAAATGCACTGATCTCCAATCATGTTTCTGAACTGGTTTTAGAATTAAGTATAGCAGATAAGCACAGCCGTTTAAATGTTTTCATAACAATAACGTAAATTATATTGAAATTGGGAATTTATATAACTGTAAAATATCATCCGCAAACGAGCATAAAATCTAGTTCCAAATAATGTATTGAGACGCATAAATAACCAAGCTCTTTTGAAGCCTCATATAATTCATTTTGTTATATGATCCACTACATAATTAAATGAACCTTTTTATGAATGATTTATGAACTAAACTCAAACAGTAGTACATTACACCAGAGGTCATGCAATGAAAAGCTTCAAACTGTTTATACAACAAATATACAGTGCAAGAGATGAAATTCTAAAAAATGACATAAAAGATATGAATGTTGATTCAAAGTTAGATAAATGTTAAAATAACATAAAAATTAAAGCATGAAAGCATTATACAAAGGAGAATATGAGAGAGTTGACTTATAACTATTCATAACAACGTCATGATAAATATGGCCGTACTCAACACATAAAGTTCACACTTGGCCGATGAAGGCACATAAATATTTTTGTATCACGATTCATTATTCTAGTAACAAAAATGTCACAAAGTGAAACATATTTCTTATGGCAATGATAATGCAATCACCAGATTCTCATCAAGTCATAGCCAGTGGGACAAACAATGAGTGATTAATGAACATCCGTGACTTTTTTGTCATGTGATCAATACCAGTAAATTGACAAAAAACAAACAAAAATTGTAGCAAAAAATAATCCCAATGGTATCAATTTTGACAGCAAATTATCAATAAACACAGTGTCATAATATCGTGCGGATTATTCAAGATAAGGAAATGCTCTTTACCTGTAGTTTATTATGAGAACCAGTCCAACCATTTTTTAACAAATGATTTCGTAGTACAATAAAACCCTTGATATTAAAACCACCTTTGGGACCAAAAGAAATGTCAACTTTAATGTTAAGATGGTTTCATTATTGATTTACAGTACAGAGGAAAACTCAAAACCAGTCTAAAAGTAAGTGGATTTAATAATGAGGTGGTTTTAACATTGAAGTAGTCTGAAAGTAATCTAGGCTTTATTGAATTTAGAGTAAGACGATTTTACAGATACACAACAAATAAGGATTACAGTACAAGATAAGTCCAAGATTTGGACATGCAGACATCCAGTGACCACAATGTGTCATGATTTGGTTCCAAGAAGTAAAGGGTTCTTGCCAGTTATAACACATGATAGTATTCCTACCATCTGTGACAGCACAGGGGACTAAATTCCATTGAAAACATCCATGCTTATTCTTTAAGCAAGTATATCAAGGCTGTTCTTATAACCCTGACACTCAACCATGCATCCCAAAATCCCTTATTTCAGATTCAGACAAGGGCCCTCATTTACTGAACAAATCATGAACTTGCTACCACATATTAATCATGCATCACACATAATTATGATCTTGTTAGTAAGCTAATTTCAATGTAACAATAAATTGTGACATTCAATAAGGGGCATTACATCACAATTTATTGTTTAACATGAAATAGCATAAATTAGCACTGAAATAAAGTCTTACCTTTGCCCATTTTGGATTCAGCTCTCTGGACTTTCTTGCATCCAGTAAACTCTTTTGGAACTGCTGAGTTTTAGCAAATGCGGCCGACCGATTTGTATACAAGATATGATTGGTCGGGTCAAGCTGGATAGCTTCTGTGTATGCTTGTATAGCCGTACGAT
Source organism: Lutraria rhynchaena (assembly GCA_008271625.1). NCBI lineage: Eukaryota > Metazoa > Mollusca > Bivalvia > Venerida > Mactridae > Lutraria > Lutraria rhynchaena. The sequence goes on from VIBL01000049.1 coordinate 689,006, forward strand.
AGTCTCCACGATTTACAGCCTCGCTACTCTCTCGTACCTTCTGAAGAAAGAGCGCTTGGCTGTGGGCTGAGACTCCAGAATGGGTGTGAACCTGGCCTTGACTCGTGGCTGAGCCTGATGATGTCTGCCGATTAAACTCAGGCTGTAATTAGACAAGAAAAGTTTTCATTAAATATAAAACTGTAAAAGTCATCATTGCTTTGTCTAAAATTGGAATCTATTTCATAAGCTCCTCTGGTTTAAGGGTCAGTTCACATGTTCAAAAATTCAACATTTTTTAATCTAGTTTAGGTTCAAGAATCAGAACAAGCTTGTAATCTGTCAAAAACATAACACAGCCGTGCTAAATTACGGAAGCCTTGTCTTAATAATAAAATAAGAAGCATCATATAAATCAGGGTATAATTAAGTTCTTAATACATGTATCAGAATATGACACCAAGTCAAATAGTAAACTCTCAATACTATATGTGGTATCAGACGAGTTTACAAAATTTCAACAAGTCACAAAAATGAGCCGCCCATATTTTTCACAGATCATATCATTCCCAAATGTTCATATATCAGACGATGATTTAAATTTTATGCAATAAGAAAATTTCGACAGCTGCCAGGACAGATGAAATATACCTATAGAAATTTAATGTATGGCAGGGTCTAAAATATCACCATTACTACAACAAGCAACCGGAAACTGACTCCTATTCAATGAAAAGTAATTGTATAACTTGTTTTAAAGGCATCCAGTCGTTTCGGTATAATCGTTCTTAAATTAGACAAACACTCCACTTAAAAAGATATGCAAAAATGAAGCATTAAATATCAAAAGTGGAATTTATGTCTTTTCAAATCTATATGAATATTGACATTTTTCCATGTTAATACATGTTTGTGATGAAACTCAGATAATTAATCAAAAAAGAATCAGAAAAAAACATACAACAATATTAATAACTGAGATTTAATCAGTTCACTATTTTATTTTTATATCGGGTCTAATGTCATTAAGTCTTCACTGTGGTTACTTGACCAAACAAAATAGGGTAGGTAGGTTAATCACAAAACTTACCAATTTTTTACTCTAAACATACCTTTTGTACTTTGGAGGTATGATTCATCCCTGAATACTTTTTGTATTTTGGATTCTGCACTTAAAATTTTTTTAAGTTGGCACCAAAAGTAGGGTTTGTCAGGAAACTGGAAATAACTATTTTTGTTTTGCCCTCATCAACAATTGTTCAGTTATGAACAGCAGACATTGCTCTAACCAGAGCTCCTGGGTTAGTACTAACCCATTCCCCATAATCCAATCAGCAGCTACCCACTTTCCCGCACAATGTGTAACTTAGAAGAAGAGAAATGGTTTTGGTTCCAATATCTTCAGAAAAAAACTCACAGAAAAATGTGTCTTAACAAGGTAACACACCCAGAAGTGACCAACAGAAGTCCTGTTCTAACTACACTGACAGGCTGGCTTATTTCATCAAGGTGCTTTCAGTAATTTGTTTTGCTCTAAAAAGAGTGTGGCTGTGGTGATTGAAACAATGGATGATTCCATTTTTTGACTACAAGACCATCACTTAGAACACACACACAGAGATTTTGATCCAAATTTTTAATGGTTCATGAACACTCTCCAACCAGTGGGAAAAATACTTCCTCCATTGGCAGAAATTCAGGCCACAAATTTATGCTATAATTAACAACAAACCTAGTTGCAATAATGCCTTTATCATGGCTATCATGACCCCTTAAGGATCACAGATAGGAACCAACTTTGGTTTGAAATATTGAAGAGTCAATCCTAAATGCTGTGTATTGACAAGGTTAATTCTGTGTTAATCATTCAACATAAAACATAAAACAATAAAAAATCTATATAACTTATCCAGTAAATGTCATGTCATTTATAAACACCTACGTCACTGCAGGACAGGATCATGACAAATTACTGGCTATCTTTTTATTACACATGATATTCATTGATTTATTAAGTCACAGATATTACACATAAAGCAGCATAATACAATAAAACCACGAATAACAACCACCTCAATATTAAGACCACCTTGTTATAATGACCAGCTTTTAATAACTCCCCTATAATTCAACTTTATAATGAGACAACCTCATTATTATGACCGATTTTTCAGGTCCCAAAGGTGGTCTCATTATCAAGGTTTTACTATATATTTGAAGAATTACCGTCTGCTCACTCTCTTAAAGTAAGTTTCATTTTGATACTGAAGAGAAGAAATTTCAAATTTTTGGAGCCAGCTTGGAGGGATTCAAGCCATCATTGAAACTTTTCGTCTCACCAACAGCAGGGTCATTTGGCCATTTTTCTAGCATAAATGTGGATGAAGACCCTAAACATACACTTGGTAGAACCACCAACCTTCTATAAGCTAGCTGGGCAGTTTCCTCACATATGAATTAAGTCCCGAATGGGATTTGAAGTCAGAACAGTGAGGGGCTATTAATTACTAGTCTTAGGCCATAACCACTTGACCAAGGAGGATCCAGTAAATTTTCATTAGTTGTAAAGAACACATTGTTGTAGAAAAGTTGTTGCCTGAGGAGCAAATTTTTATGAAGTAGGTACAGGTGTTGCCAACTTATAAGCAAGTCATTGCAAAGTTGCAGTTGTTATTGGCTTTCGATGAGGTACTACACTTGTTGGAGAGAGGCAAATGTCCAAACCATCACTCTGCGTAAGCTCATCCATTAATCTAAATAATTTTTCAATTTTACATGAACCTAAATATCTGAATTTAATAGTATGATAAATTTAAATTGTCACAGATTCAGTCAAAGTAAATATTTACACATACCTAATGCACTTTGAAAAACTTTCATGACATACAACCTCAAATATAAAAACTCACACGAAAGACAGAGAAACTACAGGAAAGACAACCATGAAGCAAACTTTGTTCAAATATTGACAAGATTCCATTTTTGTTCAGACAGGTAGTAGATGAATGAACTCAGCACTTGCTGATCAAGATTTTAAATTTACATCAAGGAAATCATTGATAATCAAGATAAAATAACTGATATACCATGCCGACAAAAATGGGCATTGTGCAACAATCTACTTAAAATATTTCTGGTGATGAAAATCACTGCAGAAGGTTACAACACTATAGAGTCACTAAGCAGTTAAACAAACAAATGAATGTACAGAGTTTTAAATAACTGCAGTATTGTATTACTACCCAGTGTTATATAAAAAGTCGAGTGATGATACCGGAGATGGCTGATTGTCTTTTTGATATCAGACAGAGGGTTGCAACAAATACAGGGCTCAACAAATCCACTTGACCTCTCATAATTACAAGTTGAAATCTACTTAGGGCAAGTTGAAATTGCTGTAGATCTAGTTAAAATTCTAAGCCGGTCATCTTGCGGGACCAGTAGCCTGAGAAAAATATGTCAAGCCCAGAAATAGAGAGGATTATATAATGTCTACTCATCAAAAAAGACAAGAACTGAAGGATCCTTATAGACCACTTGTAATATGTAATTTAAGGTCATATGACTTAGTGGTACATAGAAAATGTGAGGAATTTGATTTGGTGAAGTATTAATTGTCCCACCCACCCCCATCCACCCCATTCTTTACGTCATTGTTAAGAATGAAGTTAAATACGGATATAATGAAGTAATTAATCGGGAATTCACTATAACTGTGTTCTACTGTATTAAATCAGTGCAACCGTTCCAGAGCAACTATCTCTTGAGCAACACCACCCTTCAACAACAGTATGATTTTTTCCCACTGTACAATTTAACAATCAATTTAACCTCTCTAGAGCAACAACCTCTCAACAATAACATAATTTTGTTTTTCCAAAAGGGGGTTGCTTTGAAGAGGTTGCACTGTATTCGAAAATTTTGAATATCATGCACCTTACAAACCTTTATAATAACAATCATGTACACAAATTCACCGCACACAGAAACATTCATTATCATATTGTCAGAACATGATTTTTAATTACTAAGCCAACTAGGCTTTGATCTTCATGCATTAAAACGTTTGTTCAGGTGAAAAAGAAATGCTCCTTATTAATCATAGGAAGACGTTATGCATCTTGCAAGACGTGATACAAAGACATTCAACATTTTTACATTCAGGACATATAAAGTAAAATATGTCCATTCATACTTCAATGCTTATTCATAGCCACTTTACATGTAGAAGAATACCCTCCCAAGCAATTGATCAGGAACTATTTAAAAATAACTAATATGCATCTCATTACAATTTGTACACTACTGAACACCCTCCTTAATGCTCCATTTTCCTTTTTGAGAAAACTAAACAACAAAATTCACTCTGTCAGAGAGACATAACCCAATTTTCTTATAAATTGATGTTTTGTATATTAGCTTTGAATTTGGAAGAGTCCAAAGTATGCTAATGAGGCAAACAGTTAAGGGAATATTTTCTTTAATTTTCTGGTCAAATCAGACTAAAAGTAGAGTAAAACCCGTGAATAAAGGCCACTATGTGAACTACAACCACTCTAAAGCACACTTTATTAATAAAGTATACCAATGACAATACTGCGTTAAAAGACCACTAGTACATAAAAGCCATATTTCTTCACTCCATTTGTTGGCCTTAGTACACAGGTTTCAATGTTTGTGTTTAAAAATATTCAATTGTGGGATGTTTTCCTGAAAAGCTGACTTGTCAAGCAAGTTGTGAAAATAAAATACAACCAATATTATATACAGTCTATGTTTGTTAATTTCTAACATAAATAAATTCAGACCTTAATGCTTAATCCGACATAACATCGCATAGATAAGATAAAAAATATTGAAGTTTTGTCTATAGATGCATGTAGCTGTGTATTGAAAGGGAAAATCCAATAGTTTGCTTTCTATTGAATACTATACAAATAAAATATCTTTCTATAATACCTTGTATGTAACTCTATTCATACACTGTGACAATATTTTGATTCTGGCCAAGTTTCAAATATTTTGAAAAATACAAATCTACTTATAAGGTCAAAAACATAACACACAGTAGCAGATCTGTACAATCTTAAAACACATCGAAGATATTATTGAAGAAGTTATAGACAGGTAGAATATACTATAAGCTAACTTAAAATGATAAATAAGCAAAAATTATAACACCAAATTAAGCTAGTATGAAATAAAATACATCATTTCAGTTCAAACTGACAGACATTGTATAATTTTCCATGATGATAAAACATTTTTTTACCAGACAGACCAAACATTTCTTTTACCAGACCAAACATTTCTTTTACCAGACAGACCAAACATTTCAAATTACCAGAAATTTCAATTACCAGACAGACCAGTCATTTAACAACACATTATTTAAACTACACATTAATTATGTTTATGATTTCAGAAAAATGTGCTTTGATCTAACCAGACAGGAAGTCAAGCATTCACCTTCAACAAATTTACCTGCAAAAGTCATATTCTGTTGACAGAAACCCCTGTCTGTAAATATCAAGGTTTACTTATAGGATTTCTTCAATTTCACTGGTCACTCCCAGTATAAGCTGTTGAAGTTAATTCGAGCGAGTCTGCATAATTCTGTCTATGTTAATCCATAGGGGCATGGAAATTGAATCTACCGCAAAATTGTAACAATATAACTGTATATATCGGATAAGCCCTTACTTAAGGTCCCAGATTATACCACCCGTATGTGAGAACATTCTACTGAGGATTTAACGTTAATAAGATTAATGTGTAATAACATAACATCTTTTGTATGAAGAAATCTCCATTGTATATATGTATCGATTGAAGTCATTGATTCAAAATAACAAAGTGTTTTCGATTGACGACTTATTGTGGAAAGATCAACGAGACTTAAACAATGTTTCAGATTCCATTTGGAATTGATATTAATCTTCCCCATTTTTCAACTATAGACTGATCCAATAATGATACCTATATACAGATGGGACAGTTCAACTACAGACTTTAGGGACTTTAATGGCAATGACAAACTAATGACAAAAACAAGGTTCTGTCATAAAATCTTAACTTTGCTGAATATGTTCAAAGAGCTGGTCATTAATAAAATGGATTAAGGTCCTTATTTCATTCAGAAAAACACTGGCTTTTCAACTTTTTCTAATATATTGATCATTATGACCTGGGCAGGCTCAAAAATCTTTCAAATAATAATCAAATATACAATTTCGCGATTAACACTGGTGTAATAAAACTCAACAATTTACCAGACTTGACCCAAAAATCTAAGGCACAGAAAAAATCAAAATTTGCAATCAAAAGAAATCTAGACAAAAATGTCACAACCTCTTAATCTCAACAAATCATCAGGCAATTAATTTACAAAGCCATTCAATAGAACAATTCCTTTATCAGATAACAGAAGAAAAAGAAAGTTGATCTTAATTAATTTACGTTGGCTAAACAATAGCTTGAAGGATTATATTTCCCTGACAGCCTTGAATAATGACAATACTATACATTAATACCATTTTTGGTCCAGATTTCTCAAATTTTCTACATATGAGATCAATCTCAAAATAACAAAAAAACTCAAAACTGAATAGGAAACATTTTATCCTAAAGATCACGAATATTTTTATTTAAAGAACAACTTGAGTAAGGCAAAAAAAAAAAAACAATTTAACTTCCACTTAAATTCCCCTAACATTACAAAAAAAAACAGGGCCAGTAGGTCAGCAGAACATTTTTAAAACATATCTGTTTAGATCAGAGTTATATAGTTGACATAAAAATGAAAATATCGGCATGAAAACAAAATGACCAAGACTGAAAATAACCCGCAAGTCGGCAGAAAAAATAGGGTCCGGGGCCGGATGGTTAGCGGACACAAGTAACTTTTTTTACTCCTAATGATCAGCGTAGGATAAGAATGCTACAGACTTCAGCGGTTCAAAGGTCATTTATTTAAAACTTTAATCAAGAAGAGAGTTAGCAGTTTCTATCAAGGTATATGATCTAAGAAATACAACTAAAGTACAAAATAAGGATCACATTTAGGACAAAAAACTTGCTATTAATATTAAAGTGAATGTTGAACTATGAAGGAAATATTGACAACCAGCTTGAATGTAAAGGATTGTTGTAATTATGGGCGAAGGAGCCTCAATGGTTGAGTGGTTGGTTATCAGTTTCCCCAAGCTTGCTGCTGAAAGTTTGATTCCTACCTGGGACCGGACAAATTTCATACGTGAGGAAGCTGTCTAGCTAGCTTACAGAAGGTCACTGGTTCTACCCAGATGCATACACCTAGGGTCCTCCTCCGACGTTAAAGCTGGAAAGTCACGAAATTACTCTTGCTGTTGGTGCTATTATATGTCCCTGTGTTATGACACTGTGTCGACATTGTAGTGGTAGCTAAGTGAGGAATCAGTGTACAGTGTACACTTAGTGAGAAGTTTTCAGGAGTGATAAATATTTATTTTGTCATTCCCAGTGAAGTTGTTTATTCAATAGTTACAAAGTAAAAACTTTGAAACTTAATGCTGCAGATTAAGCCAGGGAATGAGACAGACTCCTTAAATTCTTGAAAGCAATTATCGGTTGTGTAATTAACGCAGTGCATAAATAGAAACATGCAGACTTGTAAAATACAAAATCAATTCAGCTTTAGGGATTAAACTCCCAAATCATGTAATAGGATTACCACAGTTCTTTTATCTGAATCCAAAAAGCTGCAAAAAGTCAAAGAAATTGGGCTAATGTTTCATTCATGTAGATTTTGAGTTCTTTAACCGAGGGAGAGGAGGGGATATTTTTTCGAGCACCGACAACCTGTGTGAGGCAATGTACTAGATGTGGGCGACACATGACTTTGGATGTAACGTTTCAGCCATAGCTTCAAGAAAAAATAATTTATTGCTGAAGTCTAGAAATCTTAACTGCAAGATTAGCCGTCTTAAGCTAACTGTGCAAAATTTTATTCAAACAGAGGCATTTTGACTGATTATCCCATATTTGCCAACAAATTTATGTCAAAAACTGGTGAGAAAATTTATTGAAATTTGATAACCATGGAATGTAAATTTAAATAGAACCAAATCAGTCACAATGAACGAGGAAAAAAACTTACCCTAGAACTAATAAGTGGGGAATTTGAAAAACACTTTCTCAGCTATCAACCTTTGGATTGCTTTATAACAAGACCATAAATTTAATTCTGACATGCTAAAGAAATTCTCAAAAATAAACTTATACAGAAACATCGTGTAAACCTGTGTTAAGTACAATTGTTGATAACACAACATTTGAATTGAAATCATATCATGTGGTTTGTGAAATCATCATTCTGTTTATATTAAATAATTTTTAGTTTTTTATCCACTCAGACAACAACGCATCACGAACGTAGAATTTATGCATGGCTAATCCACTGCATAATTTATGTACTTAACACGAAACAACAATTTGCGAATAATTACCATTTAATCATCAGATTTTCATGAAAATTATGAAACTTAATAATTAATCTTAAAACAAGCCAGCCAGTTTTATAGGGATATATACACATTACATATTTACAAACACAATGTTGTATGGTAATGACATTGTTACACAGATGTTTAGAATTTATGATTTATACAGCAGAGATAACACATAACCCCAACATCTAGTTCATTGTTTGGTTTCAGCCTTTTTCTGACTTGTAAATTTTCTTATTTTTTCACGGGGGGGGGGGGGGGGGGTTTAATATCACACCAACAACCAGGGTCATTAGGTGACCTTCTGAAGCTTAAACATTGGGGGATTTAGACCCCAGGAGGCTTACATTTGGGCTAAGAACTACTGATCTTCCATAAGGTAGCTAGACAGCTTCCATACATGTGAAATTTGTCTGGCCACAAGAGGAATTCAATCTCACAGAGGTGAGGGGCTCAGTGATGACCAGTCAACAACTGTTAATAGCCACTCTACCATGGAGGCCTCTCTACAGACGGAGGTTTTTCTCAATTTACATAAAAAGCCTGATTCCATTCTTAAATATAACAATATACATAAATATAACATGAAAGCTGAAGGTAAGAGTGAATTTATTGTGAATTTTTGGCATTTGAATCCATTTACTTAACATAGTCAGTTAATCCATGAATTTAAACAATTTTTGTGAAAGAAATGTTTTTCAACCAGTGTGAATACCAAATGTAGTATAAAAATGTATGAAAATGGAAAAAAATAATTGAGGTTCACATCTGATCAGGCATGAAAAATAAGGGTAAAAACTCTGTTGGTATCTATAAAAAAGAATTATGATAAAAACAATATGAAAACTGTTCATTCTGACCAAAGTAAATGAAAAGAGCCCAAAGCACAAAAAAGTGTCACAAAGGTGATAACTGACAGACAGAATATACACAAAGGTGATCACCATCAGACAGAATACACTAAGTATTGTATGACAAGAAGGCCGAAAACATGCAGTAAGACGGTGACAGAAAGCAGTAAGTGTTTTATATCATACATATGTTAGTTCCTCATTCAATACCTCTTGAAGGTTGGTGCAACCTATATCAAGGACAGCCCTTTCAGAAATTTCCTTTTCAAAACTTTTATATAAACACAAATATTCATTAAAAAATGCAAATTCGACCTCAAGATCTTTCAAATTTAATGGGTCACAGTTTTGTGCAATTGTGGGAAAGGCAAAATATTTGGGTAAATATACTTGTGCATTCATTTAGTCATTGAAATGCAAAGTGATGTATACTCATTTTGACCTTTAAAATATTCTGCCTGATACAGAAATTGATAAACTCATATTATTTTGCAAATTTCTTGCAGTCTGGGAAACTTAAGCAAAATAATTCAATATTGTAATGGTTCATTTAACATATTTTACATCATACATAATGTAATTACAAGTTTGAAATATATACATGTATATATAAAAATTAGGCAAAAATTATTGATTTCCACCTGGGTTTTATCTGATTATATCAAGCAGTTTTTTCAACCATTTTCGGTTTTTTTCCACTGGTGTTTAATGTCACACCAACAGACTAGGTCAATCAGTATAGGGCTTTTTTCCAAAAATTGGGAAGGGCCTAAAATTAGCCTCACATTTTGGGAAATTCAAATGAGATTTTCGGCCAAATTGGGAAAAAGTAGACAGACTTTCAAGATATAGGGAGAATCATATTTCAACATAATGAGAATTTCAGCACTGTATTTTGGGGAAATTCTTTCAGCAAATTGGGGAAATAGAGGCTTCTTGCAATTGAGAAGTCACCGAATATTGGCCTCCATTATAGACGGAAAAAAGACCCTACAGTAACTTTTCCAGCTTTAACTGTGGAGGACAACCCCAGGCTAACTGGACAGCTTCCTCACAAGTGAAATTTGTTCTCAGTGGGATTCAAACTCACAGGAGTGAGGGGATTGTGATTTCTAGTCAGAGACCATAACAACTCAACCACAGTGCCCCCTTTAGCTAATAGTAAAATGAATTGACTCATAAAAGATTAAGAATGATTACTGTCCAATCTGAGAATTCAAATTTATGTATACATGGTCATTAAAAATAAAATCTGTAAAAAAACTCCTGAAAAGGACATATTTTATGCTAGGAACTCATGAAATAGTTTCTCACAGTTTTATAAATCATGTTTATTTTATCTGAATAGATAAGCTACATTAATAATTCAACACACTCAATGGACTTTCACATAACCTCATGTGGCAGTATTTAAAATTTTCTTTTTGAAAATCATTTATTGAGCATAATAGAATTGAAAACCTAAGGTCTATCAGTTTCTCAGTGAGTTATTTATGTTTATAAATGGACCATCAAGATGGTTAAGCCAGTCCTTAAGTATAAAATATGAACAAAATGCTTAAAAAGGCCTTAATTTATGGATGCATATAAATAAAATTTATGTCCCTTCAAATTCTTTATGGGAGACATCGAATATGTTTACATGCGCATACTTGTATAACATTATGAAGCACTCGAAACTGATAACAGTAAATTTTGTAAATATACTTGAGGTACTAGAATTTACCTGAAATGAAGGACTTAAGAGGCCCTATCATAGCCCTTATCAAGTTTTATCAAGGGACACTGGTTTTGCATTTAGTGTAGTAATTTGTCCTCACTGATAAACAACAATTAATAAAATTGATGAGGATTAACATAATAACACCTTGTAGAAATTTATGGCAGGCCATAAATATAAATTTTTTTATAGCTTTATATGATTTATATTCTGTTAATGAAGCACTCTTAACTAAGATATTGATTTACCAGCAAACACAGACCATACCTTGAACAATATAAACTAGAAATTCATGGGGCATATTCCTAAACAACTTCATACAGGACAGAAAAATGTGAACAATCCTTGATTTTCAAAAAAAAATGCTTGATTCATTCCATGGCAACTGTCAGGTCATATTCCAGTATATTTAATTATGACATCCATAATAGTAATTATGCATCTTGAGTAGAGACAACATACTGAGGAAAATATCATAATATTAGTATTAAAACAGACTTTTCTTTCATTCAAGCCGTTAAATTCACAAGAAATTGTGAAAACATTAAATTCTAATTTCCCATCTGTCAAGTGAACAAGACGTACTGATACTCAAATGGCGTCTTTTTTTCATGTTACGAGTGTGAAGTTTTTCGTGTCAAAACTGATGTTAACAAACACATAAAAAAAGAAGTACATGAAATGTTTTTACAATTCAATACATTAGTTACACTTCAACTGTAAATACGAAAATCATTCATCTGTCATATTTTATGAGAAAATTGAGATTTCATCCATAGCAGGATCAGCCATATAATAAACAAATACATCATATTAGCGTTGTTACACAATTTTCAATTTTTTGGTAACTGCACACACACAATAAATGTATTAGAAAAAAATGACATTAACACATTTGTATTTATTTTTACACAGAAATTACTAACTTCGAGATCAGTAAAATTAATGCTTAAAAACTTCAAACATTTCCAAGGATTAGATCATATACTGACTGGTATACAGTTTCATCTATATTGATAATAGACTGTGTTGATACATAGCAGGTTTCGAGCTACCACCCAATGGTACCATACTGAAGATATTTGACATGATATAACGCAATATATCATAATACCCTTCATCTGGGCCAACTACAACCTGACACAGAATGAAGCAGTCAAAACACTACCTTCTCCATCCTGAAGATAAAATCTCGGCCTATTCTTGGCTATCATTGGGCTCAAAGACTAAGCAATGCCATTAATTTAAAAATGCTGTTTAAAAATGTATAGTGACTAAAAACGTATGTAATGTTAAATAAAAGCAGTAGTAGTAATTAGTCCTGGCCTGAATATCTCGATGGTCCTGGGCTGAGGCAGTGGATTTTGGAAACTGGTTCAACATTGAATATCCGCTCGTAACACAGAGCAACTGGCACCTTAATTAATAAGCAGTTTTTTTGTAAGTCTGTAAGGCTTCAAACTAACATCAGGATGCTCACTAGACGTCATAAGTTGAGGGTAAAAATGACTCATAATTGGCTGATAATAATTGGAAGGTACACCAAAATTTCTTTATTCTTTTTTTTTTTGTCAATTTGACCCTTTTGTTCCAATTCTCGAGACTCAGATGCTTTATTTTACAAATTTCAAGAGTCAAAATGCCAATTTAAAGCAAGATGGCAGGGCCAATTTTTGTAAGTGCGGATACAAACATTTGAAATAAGACTTGAAACAAGTACAGCCAAATATCAGGGAATTATTGACACAAATATACAGTGGTGTGGTGAAATTATTGATAATTCATTAACTAAGCATTGTTGTCATTAAATTTCTATCATTTCTAGTTGAGAATAATTTCGCATGAACAACAATTCGCAATAATGGAATTGCATAAGATGAAATTAACTGTCCCTTATTTATTAAAGTAGGACCATTCATTGACTTCATTAACCTCAGTTTTATGGTATTTTTATTTAATATTTTAAAATTTATTCATAATGTTATCTTACCCTTTCTGATTGACGTTTTTTGTTAGTTGCTTCTGCCGACATTTTCAACACCCAAATCCAAAACAAGCATGTTTGTTAAAATCCAATGAAACTGAAAAATGCGTAATCCATTCGCTAATTTATCATTTCATAAACTTTGTAACACACATCGCGTTGTTGAAATTTATTTCAAATTGTCGCCATTTTATGCGATCAATATCACAATTTAACACAAATATAACTTAATTCAGTATATTCCGACACATAAGAAAAACTTGAATAAACAAAAAAGTCAAATCTTTCACATAATACCATCAGTTGATTTTGTTAATCCAAATAGCCCGTTTATACATCGCGTGTACACAATTTTGGTGATTTACCTGTGTTTACGACAGCATTATTTTACGGTTACACCGTTTACCTGTGAAATTGAAAATAATTGGTACTATATCAAAGGGACAAAACACGTGCAAACTTTATTCTTTGGAGTTCAAACTTTATTCTTTGAAGGTTTGTGTTCAAAAGTAAAGCATGCCTTACTGATTTTGTAAACTGGTGTTTCTATTTAATAAAATTTTAAACCACATAATTCGTGGGATTATCCCCAACATGGTAGATAATCTCCACAGTGAATTTAAACCTAAAACCTGTTAGTTTATTCAGTTATCGCCCCTTTCAAAATGACTGATAAACACATTTTTCACAACGTGCATGATATACGTGCAGCCGTCAGAGCGTGCGACACCAAACTAATTTTGCCGGGCCCAAAATAGTTCAATTACAAAAGTGTGTACACCCGAATTCTAAACCAAATGTCATCCCTTATGTCATAGGAGCATCAAAATTCTTATAAAATCAAGTTTGTCTCTTAATCTCAAAAGTTTGCTAAGCTGAAATATGCTTTGTCCATTTTGTTGATCAAATTATGATTGCGTGTGCCTGTATAGATCTATACAAGTAATTTACACTGTAGACATTTGTATTCGCATGTTTATGGATTGGTGCAGGCGTGATAATTTAGGTTATCTAGTGTTGCTAAATTAGATCTGGTGAAGTAAAGACATTTTTTTCTGCTTGCTTAATTTATGGTTTCATTATCACCCGTTGGAGCAAACTATATTTATCTCAAGGAAAATTTCGCTTCACTGTTAACGGTATTTTGTGGGTACCCTGTTTAGAGAAGATGACAACGAAACTTCGGACTTTATGTCGTACTTATTTTTTTAAGCGGAAGCGAAATTAAGAACGAGACGAGCACCTGCATTTCGTAGCAACGGTCACGACAACAACGCTAAGCGATACAACATTCTTTGGATGGATTGAGGACTGAACATTCTTGCTGATAGATGAAGAAATAGACATTTAAAATGGCATCGGTAGCTGATCTAGAAATCGGCGATAGCCGAGTGGAGTTTATCGCCGATTATGTGATAAAAACGACAAAATGCAAACCGGACAAATTCATGAAAATGTACAATGTCGACGAAACAAAACAGATGATTTTGGAATGGTTCGACAAAGCAGACGTCTCTTCATTAATTATCGTTAGCAATCCTGGTGGATCTTTGACGGCTCAGTACGAATGGCCGGCTAACCCTAAGCAAAAGGCTTGTTATTTTGTTAAGAAAGCTAAGGAAGCTATTCCAAAGGACATTCCATTCAGACAAGCCGTTCTGTACGGAGATCTATCTTACGCCCCACTGGAACAGCTTTCTGCCTTTGTGGATGAGGTAAGTTTTTACTTATTTTTCTATGATATTTGCTTTTGTGTTTGTTTATTTATTTTTTTTATTCTATATCAACTTTGTATTTAGTGTTAACGTTTTTCAAGTTACCACTGGTCATGCTGGTTACAAGACTTGCACAGCTTTTATTGTTAAATCATGTAAAACTACACGTAAGGATATATAAATTCACCATATGATTTCATAGAAGTAATTATATATACATCCTTATAAGATACATATTTCTTGTCAAATTGTCACTTTCATATTGTCAAAAGTAACCGAGACCTATTGTCTGTTTCAACACTTTCTTTCATCCTTTATTTTAGGTTTTGGTTCCATTATTGTCAAATGAGAGAAACCACGATCACTGGCCCAATGTTGTCTCTAAAGATGTCACAAGACATGTCCACAATTTGAAAGGCAATGTGTTTGTTGTGTCTGGACAAGCTAAAGGCAAGACTCTGTTGCCTCTACCAGTTGGAGCTGAGAGAGTTCATGAGATTGAGCTTGATGGGTAAGTTTTTGATGAATGTTTATCTATTGAAATTTTGAGGAAAGGGCATTTTTGGTTGAGTGATAATGGTCTCTGACAAATAATCTCAAATCTCATCTGGGACCAAATTTCATGTTTGGGGAAGCTGCCCAGCAAGCTTATGGCAGGTTAGTGGTTCTACGCAGGTACATCTGGGGTATTCCTTGTTAAAGCTTGACAGTAACCAAATGACCCTGGTCGTTGGTGCGATGTTAAACCCCTGTGAAAAAGAATAATTATTGAGATATTAACAACAGTGAGAGGTCATTAACACTAGGGATTTTAGCATGCAATCTACAGATTTCTGTTTTCTATGGATCTCATTTTTCCTGTTTCAGAAGTGACAGTTATGACAGAGCTCTTATTCATACCATTGAGTCCATGGTCATTGAATGGACTCATCAGATTCAAGATGTGCTCAAGAGGGACTCAGCTCAACCATTGTTGGAAGGCTTGAACCCAACACCATTTGTAGAATTGGAATTCTGGAAAAACAAGGCTGCGAACCTTGAATGCATTTATGAACAGGTAAAATGGTTTTCTAAGTGAAATGTACAAATTTTGTGTGCCAAAAATATTATTTTTTTTATTAAATTGGAAAGTGGAAGGAAGTAACTTTATTTTCTGAAATAATATATAAATATAAAAAGTACTGTCTAATATTTCTTCTGATTTCAGCTACGTGATCCAAAAGTGCGCAAGATGGCTGAGCTATTAGAAAAAACTGGAAGTAGCTACTTTATCTCTTTCAAGGAAATCTTCAGAGATTGTGTTGCTGGTAATTAAGATTCTTTATTTTAATTTAAAAAAATACTTAATGGTTCAAATTGTGTTTATATTAATTGTCACTAAAAAATATTCATTTATTTTTTGTATGATTATGTGTTTGTTTAGAAACTTGTTATGTTTTTTTATTATGGAGATATAATTAATATATATACATATTTTAAAGAAAATTTGTTCTACGCCTTTGGTAGGACAGTAAAATGACATTTTACTATATTATTCAGCTCTCACTGAAGCCCAAGACATCAACATGTACTTGAAACCAATGCGTCATCATTTTGAAGATTATGAACAAGCTGAATTTGATGAGAGCAAAAAACTTTTTGGACCAATGATGAATGCTCTCTGTTTGGTGTGGGCCAACTCTGAATATTACAACACCCCTGCTAGAATTATTGTCCTTCTTCAAGAAATGTCCAACATGATTATTCAGATGGTAAAGATTTTCTTTGGCACCAAAATTGCTGTAAAACCTGTGCTAACTGCATATTAGTAGCAACTATCTTGTATAAAAAACAATAGTTTTATTTTAAATACAATCATTTGCTGTTTACACTATTCTGTAAATACAGCTCTCTTTCAACAGACTTTCACTGTCCCATAGTTGGTCTGTATGAATTGGTATACATGAATTTAAAGTTTCCTTCTTATTATTCAAAGATATATCAAACATTGTCCCTCAGTTTATACATGTATGTGTATTTGAATTGGTTTATACTAACCTACACAGTTAGTGCCATACCTTCAATGGCATTTAAGGTGTTACATAAACTAGTTAGTACTGTATGTTTTCATTAATCCATTAATGTTCTGATTTAAAGCATTAAGTTTGTGTAATTGTAATATCACAGACATAAAACTTACATAAAATTCTGTCTGATAATCTTCATTTTTTTACTTGTGGGCATTGATTCAAAGTTGCTTTGTCAAATATTTCTGTATCAGAATAATCATTGATAGTAGGTATAACAGTCAACTAATCGTTCTTTATGTAAGTTGTGAAGGTTATTCAATGGGATAATTATTTTACCTGCAATTGCTTGTTATCTGACAATTTAGTCTATGAACTGATTTTTTCATGGTTCAAAATTCCCCTCCAAGTTGATAAATTGTTATATTGGAATAAATCCAAGATAATTTTTTATTATAAATGACAAGAGAGGTTGTACAGTTTTGTGCTATTTTTAGCCATGACTCAGTTTTTAAAGTAAATCAATATAATATATGTAATTTGTTTAAACTAAGTTGTTTGTGATTTTGCCTAGCAATAATTGATTAGTTTGGTGCAAACATTTTATACCCAACGGTAGGTAGCGTGTAATTGATTGGTAATTTAAATCCTTTGGACTTGATAAGAGGTTTAAAGTCCTCTACGCTTTTCATTGAACACAACTGGTATTGTCAATCTTCCAATATACAATTAATTCATTGGTTAAGCAGATTTTTTTCATGGACTACTATTTGAATGATATACATATCCCACATATGTATCAATATTATTTCTTTCTATGTTCTGATTTTCAATCGTTTTTAGTCAAAGATTTATACCAGAATTCTTTTGCAAGTGTATTGAATTAATGTGAATACAAATGAACTAAGACTTATAGTCAAACCTGTGTTAATGTCCACCTGTGTATGAAAGCCACTGTATTAACAATGCTTTTAGCACATGATAGTTGTAATGAACCAAATTAAACCCTGAAATGAGATCAACTTTGCTTCAAAATCACCATAGCTTTCGTTCACCATGTTTATGTTAGAATATTGATATATTTGGGGAACAATTGTTTTTTCTAGTGGTACCCCAAATCCATAACTTCCCATTTACTTCATTCAAACAAAGAAGAGTCTATATCCATTGGTATAGGAACTTGTCACGACAAGAAGTGAAGTTGACTATTCATTGTGTTTCCTTTACAGGCTACAACTTTCCTTGAGCCAACTGAGATATTCAAAGGGGAAGCTGAAGAGACCATTGACAAAGTCCGCAAAGCTTGCGATGTACTCAAAGGATTTAAGGAAGAGTACGAAATTCATCGTCAAAAGTTGAGCACTTATTTCAAGGATGGCAAAGAAGTCAGAGAGTGGGAATTTGCCCCCAAACTTGTATTTGCTCGTTATGACAAGTTCTGTGAACGTGCCGAGACTGTCAAGGTAAATTGAGTTGACAACTTTTATTTATAACAATAACTTACAAAATCAGTTGCTTGTCGTATACTGTGTGTTGTATATAACTCAATGTATTTTTATTTACAGTCATTAATTCAGACCTGCCAGATTTATATAATGGCGCATTTAATCTAATTAATCATGATGCTGTTGAAAGGAAAATTGCTAAAAATGTAATCAGCTCAAAAAATAATAACGTAAGTTAAACTTGCAGCAATGCAGTGATTTTTAATTATACATAATCCTTTTCAATCTTTGTGTTCTTCGTACAGACTTTGATGGAAACTGCTCTTGAGTTTATGAAGTTGGAGAAGATTGAACTGGGAGGAATTAAGGGCAAAGTACTCAGTCAACAAGTTGTGAACATCTTTGAGGAATTCCAAGTTCACTACAAAGTCTTCACTGATGCTACATACGATTGTCTGGATCCAAATGATCCTGTAAGAGATTTTTATAAAAAAAAGTTTAAAAAATCTGGTGTTGAATTAACCTGTGAAACTTGATTCCAGTTTAAAGCTGCCCAGTTATTATGAAGTCTTTTAATGCTTATTTGAATTGTTCTCCAGTCCTGACTCCTGGAACAACCATTCTAGTCTCTGATAAGGTGCTGCGATAAAGATATTCTAAGGGTTTTGAACCGTTGATGTCTGGGTTTTACAATGATTTCTTAACCATTTTGTAATTATTGCTCTATTATCCTTTCAACTGAAGACAGAATCTGGTAATTCTGGTATCACCGTTGTTATGAATTATGAGTTCACTGATTGTTGATTGGTAATTTATTGATTTTTTTTTAGTGGAAAATATGTCATACTGTTAGTATTATATCTTTTTCACAGAGTTTCATCAACCAGTATAGGCAATTCGAAGAAATTGTTGAAGATTTTGACCGTAGGATGGCTACCATCATTTGTCAAGGATTTGATGATGCCTCTGGACTAGAGAGTGCTTTCAAGGTTTGTGAAAAATACAAATCTATGATTACAGATGTGATATTTGTACCTTTCTGTCAAGGCTTACGACAGAAGTTTGAATTTCAAATAATTGTCAAATGATTATTTATGGATTACAGAACATGTATTCTAGAAAATGTTGTATAGAAAAGTACATTAATGCTTTTCAAATTATGTAATTATCTCTTGTAATGGTCTTATTCCTCAACTTCTGATGTTTCTGCGTGTAACTAATCTGAATTTGTTTGTCTGACTTATTTCATAATTTATAAATCAAATTTAGGTGGTTAAAAAATCTTTTACTGCGATTTAAGCTTTGGTCCAGTGAAGGTTGGCTATGTTTGGAAAACTTAAGACATTGACATGGTTTTAATATAACAACATTTTATATGAGGGCACAGAATTTTTAGAGTGCAATTGTTTATATTATTATTCTTAGCTTCTGGATATCATGGGATCCTTGCTTGATCGTCCACTGATCAAGAAGGACTTTGAAGAGAAATACCCCATACTGGTCGAAATGATGAACTCAGAACTTGACACAGCAAAGGAGATCTATGACCAACAGATGCAGGTCAAAAATGCCAATGGCAAGATTCCAATTCACAAGAACATGCCTACTGTTACTGGTGGTCTCAAGTGGGCTCAGGAGCTTAGAGAGAGAATCAGCATTCCTATGGCCAACTTCAAACATCTTGATCACCCGTATGTATATTTAGGTTAATTATGGCAGTATTATTATTTTAAATAATCTTAAATATTGTAATACCTCATACTGTTTACTAAGGCTTAAATTTCCTGATTGGTCTTTTAATGATAGCTATTTGCAGTTCAGTTTGTTATTTCACATTTACTTATAATCACACTTCTTTGGGTCTTATTTAACATACATTGAAAACAATCTGAAATCTGTATCGTATCAAAGTTTTTGCTGCAAATCATATTCTGCCATTTGAATTTCAAATTGAAAAAAATATTTGAATTAGTTTAAAGTTGCTAGATGGGGTACTTCACCCCCCTCCCCCCTCTAGACCAACTACAGAACAATAGTTACATATTTCTGTGTATGTATCCTGTGTATACTATTTTCTGCATGAATTTTGCTTTTCAAACTATCTTTATTTAATTCACATATATTACATTTGTCAGCGATATGTCAGAATTTGGCCTTTTTTTATTTTGACAAACTAATTGCCTACATGGATTCAGAATATCAGATCAAATTCAACACCAATTCCCACAGCTAAATACCAGTAAAAAATACTTTCTTTGCAAAAAAATGGGAAAAAAGTCACCACTGTGAGATAGTTCACAGTTTTGAGAAAGTTCACCAGCCCGAAAGGAAATTTACTGGCCCTGGGCTTAGCACAAAGACTGTGTGTCTCGACTCCTCTCTATCTATACAAAACAAAAGTTTGTGATCTGATTATTTCGTACCCACTTATTATTTATTTATTTTCAAATTATTTTTTGCTTGAAATATTATTTTCATTTCTACAGATTGTGAGTATAAAAATGCATGTTTATTAATTTCTGTTGTGACAGAGCTTTAATATGTTTATTTTTTCTGTGCGTCATAAATATATATTTTTTCTTGTTTTTTTTTTAATTAAAACTGATTGCTTTATGCATGTATTTTTGCTGTTGAAACGTCCTATGTTTTGTTGTTGAGTACCTATGTTTGTAATATTCCAAAATGATAAATGTGCATGTACACATTTGAACAGGAATAGAGACTGGACTATTGAAGGTTTTTCAGGAAACTTTCAATCAAATTCTTCTTCTTTTGAACATTGTCTCAGTGTCAAGTTAAAATGCAGAAGAAATATAGAAGCCTTGTCCAAAAAATAGTGGTCTTCATAATGAAGTGGTTTCCGAGTGAGGTTTTACTGTATTTATGTAATTTTTGAAATTATAGTCTGCATGGCTTTACTATCTTTTTTTCTGAATTGATAGAATGGTAGGAATTTGTGTTGTTGACGAATGTATTATATTCACTGTATGCTACAGGGAAAAATCTTCAGGGTTCAAGTTTTGAAAAAAAAAATGAAAATGAAAAGTTGGTTTGGGAAAGAATCTTAATTAATTAATTGGTTTATTGTATTAATTAAGGCAATATATTAAGGACATGATTGAGAGATTTCCAAAGCTTGATGATCATAAGGCTCGCACTGCAGCCGCTGCTAGGCAGTTGCATTTCGCCACGAAACCAGAGTTTGAAGAGCTCTGGACTGGAAGGTAGAATAACACACACCATATGATTGTAGAGTTCTTGGTGAATGGTTGATGGGTTATGAATTCTGTGGTGATCAATAAATAATTTTCAGTAGATGACATTAGGTTGTGTGCGAAGAAACTGAAGATATTGACTGTTATATCCATTGTCTGTAAAATTGATTTTTACTGTTCAAATCTTTTATCCAAAATTGAAAAAAATCAACACTTGTGATAGCAGGTTGATACATTTGAGTTAAAATATTGGTGGCACTTTGTGTTAAAATCTTCTGCATGAATGTGATTGTGATTTGATATTGCACATATTGTTTTACCAAGTCATGCATTTTACTATGTAATTGTTACAGAGTTCACAAATGAAAAGTTCACTAGCCCAAATTAAAATTTACTAGCCCCTGGCTTTGGGCTAATGGGTTAGAGTGAAGACTGTTGTATGATGTTTTACTTGCTAAATGTTTGATGATCAGAAGTAGTTAACTGGCAAGTCACTTGCTGAACTCTGTATGTTACTGAAAATACTTTAAAATGGCTTTCTCTGTTGCAATATTGTGCTATTAATGTTTTCGTCTCCTCGCTGAAAAATTACCTCTTATCGATTGTTTTACCTCACAGCGTAAGACTTGCACAAGATTTGTGTTTTCACTTTTCAGAAAAAAAACAAAACAGAATTTTATAGCAAAAATTTAGCCATTCTATGTTTAAAATGTATTCCGTGCCTCAATGTATATTTTTTCAAAACATTGCTTGGAATGAGAAAACTTAAGTTATGATTATCAAACAATATTTGAGCGTCATTCTATATTGTTGTATTTCAAAATCATTTACACCTGTTAGTTTTCGACTAATTGATGAAATAGAAAAGCCTTAATTGCATTCAACATGATAAAACATATGGCTGTACATTTCATTTAGGTAATTGATAATATATTATATTCATATATATCACAATTTTAGTGAATAAAATATTTTTTATACTGATTAAATTGAGATGTATTTTTTTTGTTACTTTTTTTAAAAAAAGAAATATACCACTATGTTACAATTGCATTGGGTAGCATGGTCTTCTACATCAGTGGATCTTTACAATATAAAAGTATATTCATGTTTATATTTATGTTTTCCAGAGTGATGGAAACTGAAGAAGCCAAGCTTGTCTTCACAAAGTATGAAGAAATGCTGGATTTACTCAGCAAGTAAGTATACTTTTGTATCATGCCATTCTGTTGTCAGAAATACAGGGATTATCTGGGGTGTCTGTGGTCAAGTGGTTATGGTCTATGAGAAGTAATCACTAGCCCCTCACCACTGTGAGTTTGAATCCCACCCAGGACCGACTTTCTCATATGAGGAAGCTGTCTAACTAGCTAATTGATGGTCAGTGATTCCTAGGTTCTTCCACCACTGTTAAAACTAGAAAAGTCCAAATGACACTGGCTGTTGGTGTGACATTAAACCTAAATGATAAAAGACAAACAGTAATTATCTCCCCTTATGGGAAATTAAACACTACTGTCTTAAAATGATGCTGAATACTTAAATAGAATTAAAATGAAATGAATAAGATTTTATGATGCACAATCCAGTTTGGAAGATTTCTTGATCAATTCATTTTCTTTTTTTCTATCAAATTGCTTATTTTTGTTGTATAATAGATGGGACCAAGAGATCTTCAAGGAATGGATCGCTGGAGTCGACGAGGCTTGTTCATTCAACTTGAACCAACCTCTCGTCACACGCAACGAAGAATCAAAGTTGATTACTGTGAACTTCGACCCTCAACTAGTCGCTGTACTTCGTGAGGTGAAATACCTGGAAATCCGTGCTGAGGAGCAGATCCCTGAGAGTGCTTCAGCCATCTACACTCGCTATGACACGTTGTGGAAATACACCACTAACCTTGACCTTACTGTCAGCCTGTACAACAAGGTCAGAACAACTGTACTGGAGGTAGAATTCCCGCTGATCGAGGGACAAGTTGCTGAGATTGATCAGAAACTCCAGCAGGCTGAGTCAACCCTCAACTGGAACAGTGATGGTCAGTACAAAATAGCAGATATATCTTTGAATAGTACAGTGCAGCCTTTGAAATAATCGTTTTGCTTGAAAGGTGGAATAAGGAAAAATATTGCATGATGACTCTGTGATTCATTATGTTTCATATTGCTAAATAGTTTATGATTTTTTTTACTTGCGAATGATTTTATGTATGATATTGTGTGTTAACTGAAGTTGATAATATTAATGTCTGCATTTATTGATTAAAATCAATTATTAATTATTGTCCCATGCTACGTGGTATAGTTTTGTTATTTACTCCTATTAGGTGTTTGGGAGTACATCCAGGGTACTAGAGATATGGTTGTTGATCTTGAATCTCGTGTCCAACAAGCCAAGAATAATGTTGAGGAGGTACAGAAGTTGATGTCCACATGGAGCAAGAGCCCACTCTTCACCAGGAAGGAAGAGAAGAATGACACGTTACTCAACCTTACTGACCGTGAGGATCGTCTCAAGAAGAGATTTGATGAGATCAAGAACATCGGAGATCAGATCCATGCTCTGCTTGTGGTATGTACCAATATCTTCTATTGATTTTACCAATATGTGGACTGTCTGTCCAACTGTTTGACCTTTCTATAATTTTGTCTCAGCTGCTTGTTTCAAAGGATTGCAATGGAACTTCTAATATGTTAAGGCAAACATGTCCCCCCTAGATCACTGCCAATGGCTCTTCAAGTTTAGCCCATTTATCATATTATTATTCTGCAATCACTGCTTGATTAAACTTTGATTGTTTTTATATTGATAGCTTTACAAATCTTTTTTTTAAATTTATTGTGCAGAAAAACCTTGAGTTGTTCAAGGCTGAGAAGACCTCTGATATCTGGAAGGCATATGTTGACTATGTCGATGAGATGGTTGTTGATGGCTTCTTCAACACCATCCACTGCAGTCTGAAGTTCCTCTTGGACAACACTGACACCAAATTCAACCCTGACGATCTCTTCAAGGTAATTATCATGTTTTAGGGTTTGTTTTTCATGGGGTCTCCATGGTCAAGTCGTTATGGTTTCTGACTGGTAATCATTAAGCCCTCACTGCTGTGAGTTTCAATTCCACTCAGGACCAGACAAATTTCACATGTGAGGAAGCTGTCCGGCTGGCTTGCAACATGTTACAATTATTTCATTAATAATATATAAAATTTGCAATTGTGAATGAGAGAATTTTGAATAATTTGCGATTCAAAACTTTTTTGTAACTAATAGTCGCAAATATCTATTTGTATTATTTATCTAGTCATATTCTCTGTATCATCATAAACTTCCTTATTCTTTATTACTCATATTTTTTTATTATTTTTGTTTTGTTTTTTATTATTATTATTTATTTTTCAGGCTACCCTTGAGCTTCAAGCTCCAGAAATGGTGTTTGTACCATCTCTAGAGTTCGGTGTACCAGACGGATTCTATGATCTTGTTGATGGTCTGGTTGGTGACATCTACAAACAAGCATCACTCATTAAACGTCTTGCTGACCACAGTGGACAGGTTAGATTTGTTCTTTTCTTCAAGCACATACAGTGTAGCTTACTTTGAGACCATATGTAGGAAATATGGCCCATTAACACAAATGGCTCCAGAATCAAGCATATTTTATTGTTTATGGCAAGATATTAGTTTGATAAGACAGACTGTAAATAAAAGTATTCACATAAAAATGGTTTCATGAACCAAATTTGACTATATATTGCTTCATTGGTCATGAAACGATGAATTGCATATCAGCTTATCAGGCAATCAAAAATGGTAATTGTGCATAATTTATATGAAGCAACACACTGCCTAAAATTTTTATTGCTATATCAGTTTCATTGAACAATGCTTCGATCATCTGGCTCTAAAAATAATAAAATATCTAGAAATAAGTTATAGAATGCTTGGTTTTCAATTTCAAGACTGTACACAGAACTAGTCTGTCATAGTCTTCTGCTTTTAGACTGGTACTCCATATTCAGATGTATAATCTCTGTCTTTTATTATAGGAGCACTACCAACCTGATCTAGAGGATATGGAAGAGTTGTCTGATATGAGACAAGAATTGATGGATCGAATCCAGAATATCATGCAGAAGAGCATGGAGTATAGAAACTCATTCGACAACTACGCCTACCTCTGGGTGGATGACAGGTAATACAGCAGATTTCATTACTTATATCTTTTATTCCATCTAGCTAACAAAAGATTGGTGGCTCTACCTAGGTGTATGCCTGGGTTTTTCCTCCATGGTACTGAAAAAGTTGCCAAATGACCCTGGCTTATTTTTGGTAAAAAAAAGTGAATGAATAAAAAGTAAAAAATATAGCATTCTCCTGTTTCTTGTCAGCTCAGAGGAAGTCAAGCATTAGAACATTGCTTATATAAGCCAATATTATGTCTAGTGAATAGTTTTAGATGAGTTTATGTTACAGAATATAGAAACTTTCTTTAACTAAAGCATTTCCCTGATTGTTCTTTTTGTTATTTTCCAGGAATGAGTTCATGAGACAGTTCTTGTTGTATGGTCATGTGTTGACTACTGAGGAGATTGAGGCTCATGCTGAGGAAGGTGTTCCTGAGAATCCACCATCACTCAAACAGTTCAAGGAACAGGTATTTAGACTAACCAGTCATTCACTTTAATGTGATCTCCCTTGTCTAAGACATAGATGAAGGAATTTTTGTTGTACAACAATTGTGACAACTCTGGATGTGAGATTGTTTGTGTCATGTCTTACTTAAACAAATTGTATCCATGCTTTAAGAGGCGCCGGTTGGATTTCAACAAAACTTAGCAGTGCATAATATCAGCAATATTAACAAAGTTATGGCTCTTGGAATGAATTTTGTACTTAAGGAAATCCCTAATAACATAACTTCATATCTGTGAGAAAAGTTATGTCACATAATTATTGATGGTACAAATGATGACTTTGAATATGTTATGTAAAACTAATTTGATTTGACATTGAACACGAAAAAGCAAATAAGAAATATTGCCAATGAATTTAAAATCAGGCGTAAATATTTCTTGTGTTTTCTGTTCAGATTGACACCTATGAGAAGATTTATGAAGAATGTGAGGTGATTAATCCAGTCAAAGTATTTGATCAGTGGTTCAGAATTGATGCCAAGCCTTTCAAACAGGCTCTACTCAACATCATCAAGAGATGGAGTTTCATGTTCAAGCAGCATCTCATTGACCATGTGACCAACAGGTTAAATCTTTTATATAATTATATATCTGATCATATGAGGCCACTACAAAATGAGCCTTTTTGTCATTTTCGAAATGAAAATAGAAGTGTTGTTGATACATTTGTATTATATTTTTACCTTTGAGTTATGTACTTGACTATGAAATAAAGACTGTAATAATTCTTTTCTAATTGTCAACTCTGTATATAAGCTAAATGGAATATCAGATTCTTAAAACTGATGTTTAAAGTGACTTCATTTCTTTATGAAGAAAGAATACACGACAGAATGTTAATTAGCACCAATCTGTATAGTTGAATGATCATATTTTATCTAATCTGACTATAATGTAAAGCTTACCTTTTTCACAGCTTGAAGGAACTCGCAGAGTTCATCAAGGTCACAGACAAGGGTTTGACCAAGCCTGTGGATGAGGGTGATTATGAAGGTCTTGTTGAATGTATGGGACATCTGTTCGCCGTCAAGGACCGACAGGCCACCACTGATGATATGTTTGATCCTCTGAAACAAACCATTGAATTGTTGAAAACCTATGAACAAGAAATGCCGGAAGAAGTTCACCAACAATTACAGGTAAAATTTACTTTTACTGATTCTATTAAATATTTTTTTTAACAATATACAAACTCATTACTTGACTGGTTATTTCATCATTTTTCTCTTTTGATACAAATTAAGTAGGAAATTCCATGTATTCATTGCTTCTTAGAAAAATCTTGTTTGAAAATAAAAGACATAAATCCCTACTTTTTAATTAGTTCTCTTGAATCCTTTTGGTGCATGAAAATATTCTACTTTCTGATACATACTGAACAGCCTTAAAAACGAAAGTTTGATATTGCTTGAGAATTATAGTTGATTTAATTTGATTACATTAAAGAAGGACAAAAATTAATTACTATTTTATCATATTCCAATAAATTAATTGACAAATCAATCATATTCAGTGAAACACTCTCATTTTATACCATTTTTAAACAGGGAGGTGTAGAATATCTAACAGGCGTTCTTTGTCAAGCTAAAAAAATGCTACACATTTAAAAAACATGCATTTTTAAAGCTGTTAAGCATGTTATGTGTCATTATTTTGCCAGACTACCTATAATTGTAAACTTAACTAAAGGAGTATTTTTTTGTTTATTTCAGGAATTACCTGAGCAATGGAACAACACAAAGAAAATTGCTATCACCAGTAAACAACAGGTTGCCCCACTGCAGGCTAATGAGGTTGCCAATATTAGAAGAAAGAGTGCGTCATTTGATGTCAACCAACATAAATTCAGAGAAAAGTTCCGACAGATTCCACCATTTAAATATGATTGTGAGCGACCATACGAATCTTTGGACAAAGTATGGTTTCTTTTTAAGAAAACTAAGTACACTAAATTTTATATAGAAATTTATTTTCCATTTCTTAGCTGATT
Source organism: Lutraria rhynchaena (assembly GCA_008271625.1). NCBI lineage: Eukaryota > Metazoa > Mollusca > Bivalvia > Venerida > Mactridae > Lutraria > Lutraria rhynchaena. The sequence continues at coordinate 717,096 of VIBL01000049.1, forward strand.
GAATAAATATTTACCTGACTTTTTTGGCAAAATTTTAATAACCGTGTTGTGTATTATGTAGCTCTATGTAGTAAATACTGAATGCTTTTTCTTGTGTACAATTTTATTAACAATTTTGATCTTCTCAATTGCAGTACCACGAAGAGATCTCAGGTCTTGAAAGAGAGATGAGTCAGTTATTAGAATCAGCTGGATTATTTGAAGTGAATGTACCTGACTTTAAACAATTGAAACAGTGTAGAAAGGAAATCAAAATGTTGAAGACCTTGTGGGATTACGTTATTATGGTTCGCAGCAGTATTGATGACTGGAAGACTACGCCATGGAAAGAAATCAATGTCGAGCAGATGGACATGGACTGCAAAAAGTTCGCAAAGGATATCCGTTCTCTTGACAAAGAGATGCGTGCCTGGGACACGTATACTGGAGTTGAGAATGTCGTTAAGAACATGTTGACCTCTCTTCGTGCCGTCAGTGAGTTGCAGAACCCAGCTATCAGAGAGAGACATTGGCAGCAACTTATGGCCGCCACAAAGGTGAAACATTTGTTTTATTTTGTTATGTTTCATAAAAGTGCACATAATTTACTGCTAACTTCAGCAGATTTGTTCATGAAACTTTTTGCAATGTTTTTCAATAAAGTCCTACTCATATCAGTTTACATTTTTATACAAAAACTAATAGTTTTTAAAAAATTGGTTTCCTTACAAATGTAGTTTGTTTTAGTGTTTTTAAGTGTTATTTTTTTAAAAAAAAATCATAGGGAGAGAAGATTAAACATCTAATATTCCTTTTCTCTGCTTTGATTGAAATTAAGATCTTAATAGACTGTATTTGTTTAAATGTAGCATATTTTAAATTTAGGTACGCTTCGTCATGGATGAAAGCACTACATTGGCTGACCTTCTGTCTCTTAATCTACACAACTTTGAAGATGATGTACGTAACATCGTCGACAAAGCCGTCAAGGAAATGAGTATGGAGAAGGTATTGAAAGAACTCGATGTCACGTGGGCACAGATGGAATTCGAACATGAACCCCACCCACGTACAAAGATCACTATGCTGAAGACGAGCGAGGAATTGATTGAAACCCTTGAAGATAACCAGGTTCAATTGCAGAATATGTTGACATCCAAATACATTGCCCACTTCCTCCAAGAAGTCTCTACCTGGCAGAAGAAACTGTCTACTGCTGATCAGGTCATTGGTATCTGGATGGAAGTCCAGAGAACATGGTCCCATCTTGAAAGTATTTTCATTGGATCTGAAGATATCAGAAACCAGCTTCCGGAAGACTCCAAGAGATTTGATGGCATTGATACTGACTTTAAGGTACTTTACCTGAGCTCAACTCAACTTCTATTACTGTTTAATGGTATCATAAGAAAAAAATTCTCAAGAAACAAATTCAATTCAGTCCTAATTTGAGTCAATGACTAACAGTGCTAATGGTTTTCAGTTTAATGAAAAATCTATTATGCATATTTTTTTAATGATTCATTTGATCTTGGAAAAAATTGAAGCTTTAATTTTTTTTAATAAGAAAAAGCTAATTGGAAGAATTAATCAAGGTTCAAATTTGATATACTGATATAGTGAAATGTTGTCAAACTCTCCACAAACATGTTTATGTCCCTTACTAAAATTATCTATAATAGATTTGGGTGCTAATAGCATTTTGCTTAATATTCATCAATGTTTTTTTCCCAATTTTCAGGAACTGGTAAAAGAAGTTGAAAAGACAAAGAATGTTGTCGATGCCACAAATATCCCCAACTTATATGACAGATTAGAAGCGCTCCAAGATCAGCTGACTCTTTGTGAGAAGGCTCTGGCAGAGTATTTGGAGACAAAGAGATTGGCTTTCCCACGTTTCTACTTCGTCTCATCTGCCGATCTTCTTGACATCTTGTCCAACGGCAATAACCCATCTGTTGTAAGTAGCTGTGATTTTATATTGCATTGTACTTCCAAAAGGTTTTTACTTGCATTTCTAGTCCAGTCTTTCAGGATTAATAAATTTGTCACTATTCATAATCATGACACAAATTTTAACAATTAGCATACATGTTTTATCATTGTTGTCTTATGTATATGTTTCTACCTTATATGAGAAGCCATAAAAAATGTAGAATTTGATAAGCGAAGAAATATGTCTCAAAACCATTCTTAATAAAAAAATGGGATCGGCAAAGTATGAAAACCTTCATTGTGTGATTAAACCTTGAAAATGAAATATTTTTAGGTTGCTCGTCACTTGACCAAATTGTTTGACAGTATGGCTAAACTGAAGTTTAAACAAGATGATAAGGGAAATGATACAAAAGTTGCTCTTGGTATGTTCAGTAAGGATGGAGAGTTTGTTGATTTAGATGCTGAATGTGATCTTGGTGGTCAGGTGAGTTGAAAATTATACATGCCAGTTTTAGATGATTTTAGTGGATTTTTCATTGTCTTGTCTTTCATTGAAAATATTTTCTGGGTGTCAGTTACATAATAGATTTTTTATTCTTGATTTTATTTGTATTTTTTGTTGGGGATTGATAGAATTAATGTATTTTTCTACAGTTAATGTTAGTTTTCCTTTTGATCGTTCATATTTTGATTCAAACTGAAATAAATTGTTAGGCTTAAATGGTTATTTTGCTTCTTTCGACTTCATAATTACATGATTAATAATATAATTATTTTATCATATCTCAGGTTGAAGTTTGGCTGATGAGATTGTTGGAGCGCCATTGCTCTACGGTTCGTCATGAAATGACTGAAGCCGTGTCCTCGTACGAAGAGAAGCCCCGTGATCAATGGTTGTTCGATTTCCCAGCTCAGGTAGCACTGTGTGGTACACAAATTTGGTGGACAACAGAGGTCAACATTGCTTTCAGTCGTCTTGAGGAAGGTTATGAGAATGCTCTCAAAGACTACAACAAGAAGCAGGTGATTGAAATTAAAATACTCTATATTCTTATAATAATATGATTCTGACTCATGCAGATCTTATTTGCATCAGATTGTCTCCATGTCATGTAATTCTGCTCTATAACCAATGAAACGTTAGTTATGATTGAAAACATGAAATATTTCAGACTAATTGAAAGAAAATTATATTTATGGCTGAGAAATGACATTTCTTTATGTTTTATAGATAAGCAAACTTTCCTCTTTGTTGAAGAAATGTTTGTATAGCTTTCAGTTATTCAATGCAAAAATTACTTGATTGTTGATTTGTATGTATCTTAATTGTTTTTCTTACTCAGATCACACAACTCAACGCTCTTATTACCATGTTGATTGGCAAGCTTAGTTCTGGTGATCGTCAGAAAATTATGACAATCTGTACCATTGATGTGCACGCTCGTGACGTCATCTCGAAACTCATAACCACAAAGGTTGACAACTCTCAAGCCTTCGCTTGGTTGTCCCAGCTTCGTCACAGATGGGATGACAACGAGCGAGATTGCTTTGCAAACATTTGCGATGCCCAGTTCAGATATTCTCATGAATACCTGGGTAACACTCCACGTCTTGTCATCACACCCCTGACTGACAGGTAAGACAAAAAAAATGCAGACATTTGCTGCATATCCAAGCAAAATTCAGGATTTGGGGATCTGAAAATTTGCATCTGAAATTGATACCTTTTGGCTTCTTACCCCAAAGTTGTACTATTAAGAACTTAATGTATTATAAATTCATTTTATTTTTTGTCTAGAAATGAAACATATTTTCAAAACTATGTTTTGCACAAATATGACACTAAAATGCCATTTTCCCTTCAATATCTAAAATGCTGTTTTCTAGCCAATATGTTGGAAAAAAAAATAGAAATTGTTTCATTGTGAAAAATTGTATTCATACCTTCTTCTTGATTTTTGCAGATGTTACATCACACTGACACAGTCCCTCCACTTGATCATGAGTGGAGCCCCTGCTGGCCCTGCTGGAACTGGTAAGACAGAAACAACTAAGGATCTGGGTCGTGCCTTGGGTATCATGGTGTATGTGTTCAACTGCTCTGAACAGATGGACTACAAGGTATAACTAATTTCTTGCCTTCATTAAGTTAGTGACCTTAATTTGGAGCAGTAGTCCCGATACTTAACCATATACCTTAATTTAATGATCGGGACTCTGTTATTAAGAGCGGGATGTAACATAAGAAAATTATACCTTTAATATGACATCCTGTGGATACGAAATAAAGTTGTGCCAATTTTCGAGTATTTCATACTCTCTGAATGTTATATTCACAGTTATATATGTAGCATAACTTATATGTGACAAATGCTTGTTTAGATTGTATTAATTCTAAAAATATGCATCCTGTTATTTCAGTCTATTGGTAACATCTACAAGGGATTGGCTCAGTCAGGCGCCTGGGGATGCTTTGACGAGTTTAACCGTATTGCTGTGGAAGTGTTGTCTGTGGTTGCCGTGCAGGTAAAATGTATCCAAGATGCTATCAAAGCCAAGAAATCCAGATTTGACTTCCTCGGGGAGAACATTGTTCTCAAACCTACTGTCGGTCTTTTCATTACCATGAACCCTGGTTATGCTGGAAGAACTGAACTGCCAGAGAACTTGAAAGCTCTCTTCAGGTGAGATAAAAATGGCAACTTTTCAAAGATTAAGCTGTGTTTTTGCTTAATTTTTCATTATTTTTCGAATTCTTGAAAAATTTGTCTACAATATTGAGACAGGAGCTGTAAGTTGCATTCATTTTTGTGTTTGAATTAATAAGGAATCAGGAGTATTGTATTATACCAGTGTATAAAAAAACTAGACACAGGTTGAGCAATGTACTAGCAGAATAGTCTTTTAAATATTATATTTACCAAAAATATTTAACAAAAAGATTTATTCTAGCTTGGATAGTATTAAACAGATTACAATTTCTTTCATAAACTCTTGTATTGGAATAATGCGAACCTGTTTTGTCATATTCAATTTTGTACATTCATTTTGTATTTATTCGTCATAAGAAACTTACCTTTTTTACAGACCATGTGCTATGGTGGTTCCTGACTTTGAATTGATTGCTGAAATCATGTTGGTGGCTGAGGGTTTCATCGATGCCCGTCTGCTGGCCAGAAAGTTCTTGACCTTGTACAGTTTGTGTAGAGAATTGTTGTCTAAACAAGACCATTATGATTGGGGTCTACGTGCCATCAAATCTGTGTTGGTTGTGGCTGGTGCCTTGAAGAGAGGTGATCCCGATAGGCCTGAAGATCAGGTAGGTCTAACATCCTATAACCAGCATAATTAAATTAAATTTAAATCTTTGATAAATATAAAATACCCTGAAATTTGATTGAATTGCTTGAAATTACTATTTGAATGCACTGTTTTAGTGTGTCTTTCCTTGATTAACATTCTATCATATTATTCTATGAAACATATAGATTGTGAAACAATAATTAATCATTTCCTTTGTTGAATATCAGAAAACTACATTAGATAATCAGATTTCTTATTAGCTTCCGTCTTGGTATGATCAGACTTTGGTAATTTTGAAGCTGAAATGCATAACCTTGCAAATATTTGTGTTACACAATGGCTTCTTAAAAAGCATGTCAGCCATGTGGTAATAACTTAAAATGGATTAAGTTCTGCTTTACCTTTCAAAATAAATTAACATTGGCTTTTATCTATCCCTTTTTCCATATGAGCTATATTGTGTTTATGAAAGCATTATTTTGACAATAGAATGCAATGGATATGTTGTATCTTATGAATCGTGTTGACGGTCACGATTCCCCACGGAATGTGTCCTATCCGTTCAATTGTGCTCATGAAGCAAAGGTTTGTCCATAAGAATGGGTCAAGCATTGTAAAATTTGTAACTTGTTGTCAGTTCTGTGAAGCACAATATTGTTTCTGTAACTTGTAAGATCCTAAAACTATCCCAAATGTATCTGTGCCCTGTTGTAAAATCAAATATATTATCTGCTACTGTATACATTGTGCTTCAACTGAAAGTAAACCTTGGCATATTTTTTTCAAGTTAGAAATAAATGATATAATAACCGAATATTCTGTTCTTTTGCATATGAAATTTACTTAATGCCATCTTCATATAAAATCTTCTAAATTCTGCTAAGCATGAGAAATCTTCATTATCTGTTATAAAAATAGCATGCCTACTGTTAACTTATAAAAAGAAAAGAAAAGTCATTCTGTTACTTTTATCTATATGCTAGAAAAATATGTTATTTTTGTTGTTTAACTAGAATGTTTTATATGCTAACACATTTTGATATTCCCGAAATAAATGTTACCCTTGATGATGGGACCTTGATCTTTTGACATTGGCAGCATTTGTGTTTCAGTATTTATTGATGGATTGTGATGATCCTATCTCACCGAAGCGGTCCAATTACAATCCAGATATTTTCGAACATCAGGACAATGTTAGGGCGAAAACATGCTGTTGTCTTTATAATGTTGTTTGTAATTTTCAGTCATTTTCAACACTGGTAGTCACATGTCTGAATATTGGTCACCTGACTTTATATTGGTCATATGACTCAGTTAGTAAGCATGAGATGACATGTCCCAAAATTGATTGTGTTAAATGCCGTAATTTATAAATTAAAAAAAATCATACCCATTCATTAAACATGTCTTTTTTGATGGGTATGTATTTTTTTTTCACTGAATGATTTTTGCTAGATTTCACTTTGAAAAATGGAATGCATGTCCTTGTAATTCTGCTTCTTGATGCATTAACTTTGCAGAACAGAAATAATAATGTTTATTTCTCCACTTAGTAAATTATTATCACCAATTCAAAGTGATTGTCAGCTAGCAGTTCACAAAGTCTTTGGTTTTTGTGGTAATTAATGTATGGATAAATATGTCGTTGGTTATTTTGTATGTTTAAATATTGTACAGTACATCATGTTATGCTTGTATGTCAAGAAATCATTGCTTTGTACTTGCACAAATCTGTAAAGAATAATAAAAAGTTATCATCTAATATTGTTATAATGTGAAAAAAGAAACTTTTATTTCATTATATTTGTCTAAAGTAAAATCTAAGATTGATATTTTGACTTTCATATTATTAATCATGTGAATATTTCAAATTTAACTTTAAAAATGAATGACACAATATGTTTTGTACCTATATACTCTGTCAAACGTGATAAATTCAAACTTAAATGTCCTTTAGTTAATATCTTAAAAATATTTCATGGGTAATTATCCAAATCAGAATGTTACATGAGCATTGTTAAAGAAGAGAATATATGCTTATAAAAAAGCTTTATTTGTAAATATGTCTCTATTTTCAGGTTTGTCTAATTATCTAATTACTAGCAGTTTCTACAAAATAACTCTTAGTATCTACAAGTAAACACTTTACAAAATAGTCGTATTTCTTTAGTTTTTGTGACTTTTTAAAAATCTTTTTATTTCTCCAGGTGTTAATGAGAGCTTTGAGAGATTTCAACTTACCAAAGATCGTTACTGACGACGTACCAATTATCATGGGTCTCATCGGTGACTTGTTCCCGTCATTGGATGTACCGAGAAAACGTGACATGGACTTTGAGAAGTTGATCAGACAAGCAACATTGGACCAGAAACTTCAGCCTGAAGATAATTTCATTCTTAAGGTTTGTACTTAAAGATGTCAGTCCAGCATAATAAAATTGGAGATTTTTGTTTTAGTCAAATGTATTTTTGTAACATTATGTGATAAAAGTTTAGATGAAGAATGTAATTCAATGAATACTGATGAGATTTTCTTCATATACTAATCATTAACTCATAAAAAATATTTAATGTTGCCTATATTTTTCGTCATACCTATGATTACTCAGTTTCAGATATATAGTAGTTTTTTAATCATTGAGTTTCTTAGATACAACATCAATTATACAGAAATTCAATAAGTATATGTTATAGTTAGAAATGAAGTACTAAAAAGTTGATAGACTAATGTTATGTAAACATCCTACAATCTTGTCTCAATGCTTTTATTTCTTGTATTAAAATTATTCAAACATGTAATATTCATATTCTAAACCTACACAAATATATACGACTGATTTTTTTAACATATTCTGAATATTTTATTTTTTTTTTGTCTCACAGGTCGTACAGTTACAGGAATTGTTTGATGTACGTCACTCTGTGTTCTTGTTGGGTAACGCTGGTGCTGGTAAGAGTAAGGTGTGGAATACCCTGAATCGAACCTACAGAAACCAAGGACGTAAACCACAAGCCATCGATCTTGATCCTAAAGCTGTGACAAACAATGAGTTATTTGGTATTATCAACCCCTCCACTCGTGAGTGGAAAGACGGTAAGTACTGGGTCCCAAGTTATAATATTCGAGATCAGACCCCAAGCTTAAATCTCATATTTTGTCTTTTAATTTTGCGAAGTTAATTATGATAAAACAATAATCATTCTAATCATACATCATTTCATTGGCATAATTGTTTTGAATTTGTTGTTAAACATTGATGGTGATGTATTTTCTTTGAGAATCTCTGAGTCTGTTCTTGATTCTATAACCTTGGAGCCTGCTTTATAGTGAGACTCTGCTTGAATGATTTTTAAGGTTTAATCAAAAGTTGCCATCAAGCTTTAATGAAGAATGTTTGGTTGATAAAAACCTGTGAAGTTAATGAATATTGAACTAATTTTTTACACTTTCTGATGGAGTTCTACGATATGACAAGATTGGTGGTACATTGTCACCATGTGGTATTTTGTTATAGATCCATCCTAGATCTGCATGGTCTCCCCTTTTTTCTGAAGTTTGAGGCATTTTTTTGTGCATTGCAGGTTTGTTCTCTGTGATCATGAGAGATTTGGCTAACATGACTGGAGATGGTCCCAAATGGATTGTACTTGATGGTGACATTGATCCTATGTGGATTGAATCTCTAAACACCGTCATGGATGACAACAAGGTGTTAACATTGGCCAGTAACGAGAGAATTCCCCTGACACCATCAATGAGACTGTTGTTTGAAATCAGTCATTTGAGAACTGCCACCCCAGCTACTGTATCAAGAGCTGGTATCCTGTTCATTAACACTACTGATCTTGGTTGGAATCCGTAAGTACTGTAATAAGTTTACACCATTGTGAATTCAACTACAGTAAATAATAGTTACTGTAAAATCAGATTTTGTGTGAAATCACATTCAGTGAAGTATTCATTTTTCCTTGAACACATATGTTTTTACTTCATTGATATAGATGTATTGAAGAAATATATTTTCTCCCAAAAATATCACTTTGGTCTTGGCCCTAACATGATTATTTCTTTCACTTTGCCAACATCTCTTGATATTGATTATCTGACAATGTTATATATCTTTGTTATTTAGATATGTACAGAGTTGGATTGATACACGTGAGGTACAGTCTGAAAGAGCTAACTTGCTCATTTTGTTTGAGAAATATGTACCAATGTGCCTGGAGACAATGAAACATAGATTTAAGAAGATCACTCCCATTGCTGAGATCAGTCATGTACAGATGTTGTGTCATTTGCTTGAATGCTTGCTGGTACCTGAGAATACCCCTCCAGACTGCCCCAAGGAATTGTACGAGTTGTACTTTGTGTTTGCCTCAGTTTGGGCCTTTGGAGGTTCCACTTTCCAGGATCAGGTAAGAAAATCATAGTAACCAGTCTCTGAATGCTGACTTGTGATTGGTTAATGTTGTAGCATCATTTAGAAATGACCAATCACAGACTTGGGTTTTGAAATTTAGTTTCAACCATGATTTATAATCAAGTAGGTCATACTTTTATTACCAAAGTAATTAAATGTGGGTCATGATAAATACTGTATTCTTTTGCCACTTCATATTTGTGACAATATCAATTAATATCTTACAATTTAAGCATGATTGAATTAAATGACCCGAAGAATATTTTTAGCCAAATAAAATTTTGAATAAAATGGGTGAATGAGCATTTATTTAAAATCTATTTTTCATTAAATAGCTTGTGGATTACCGTGTTGAATTCACAAAATGGTGGACAACAGAGTTTAAGACAATCAAGTTCCCAGCCCAGGGTACAGTATTTGATTACTACATTGATAATGAATCACACAAGTTTGAACCATGGACAAAGATGGTCGGCAAATTTGAACTGGACCCAGATCTTCCACTTCAGGTATTTTTTATTTTTTGTTATGTATAGTTAAAGGGACTATACTGCAGGTTTAGGACTGTTTTTTTTTTCAAAATATGGAGTTAAATACCTTTAAATACATTATTTTCAGGTATTTGTGCATGTTGATTAACCTGTTTTTTTTTCATTTTGTTTTGCGTCTGTTTCTCTTGCCTCTCTTTGTCATGTTTTGTAATTCCTGTACATTTCTTTGTCATGACTGTGCCCACATCCTGAAGGGCTATGCATGGCATCCTTTTTTATGAATTGATTCTGATCAATATTTCACAAAAAAAGTCAAAGGTCATTTATTACTTCTTGTATGGTTTTTTAAAGTCTATTTTGGTGAATTTCACCATTGTGAACAGTTTGTTTTGTACACTCATTGAAAAGTGCTTTAGCCCATAATATTGTTAATGTACTCAAGTGGCATGAATTACAATGTGTTGTTTTAAAACAAATTTTCAGGCTGCCCTTGTACATACATCTGAGACAACTCGTGTGAAATGGTTCTTAGACATGTTGATTGAAAAGAAACGCCCAGTGATGCTGGTGGGTAATGCTGGTACTGGTAAGACTGTATTGATGAATGACAAACTCCGATCTCTTCCTGAAGAATATATGATTGCCAATGTACCATTCAACTTCTACACAACATCACACATGTTACAGAGCGTACTTGAAAAGCCGCTCGAGAAGAAAGCTGGACGTAACTTTGGTCCACCTGGTACCCGTCGTCTTATCTACTTTGTGGATGACTTGAACATGCCTGAAGTTGACAAGTACTTCACTGTACAGCCACATACTTTGATGAGACAACACATTGATCATAGCCATTGGTACGACAGAGCCAAACTTTCACTCAAAGAAATCCACAACACCCAGTATGTTGCTTGCATGAACCCAACAGCTGGAAGTTTTACCATTGATTCACGTCTTCAGGTAATTCATTTTGCATATTTTGCTCGAGACATCCAAATCTGTCCTCCGTTTCAACCAATCAGATGTTTTGAATGAAAATTCAGATTTCTGATATTATGAATATTTTTCTTTTGTGATGTGAAACTGATTTTAAAAACTTCAATGCATTTTGTTTTATTTTTTAGACTAAAATATTTGATCCATTTAATGGTAGCACAGAAGGGAAATGGATAGGTTGATTTCTTTCATGTGTGATGATAAGAAGAGAAAATGTTTTATGTTATATATAGTCCATTGTATGCTAATAATATTGTTCAAATTCAATTTCGGTCATGTTATGAATGTTTTTTTTTTTCCAGAGACATTTCTGTGTTTTCTCAGTGAATTTCCCCAACCAAGAGGCCTTACAGACAATCTACACCAGTATTTTGTCCCAGCATCTTGCTATCAATAGTTTCTCTGGCAATGTTCAGAAATATGCCGTCACTTTGATCCAAGGAGCTTTAGCCCTTCACAATAAGGTCACCTCAACCTTCCTGCCTACAGCTATCAAGTTCCACTATGTCTTCAATTTGAGAGATCTCTCCAACATTTTCCAGGTAACCACTTATTCACCATTCACACATCCTATTTAAAACAATCAATAAAAAAAAATTGCAATTTCATTTTTGTCATGATAAGACTACAAAAAATAGTAATTATCCAACTTGGAGCACTGCTAATATAACAGTAAATGTAAAAAAACATTAATTCATACAAAATTATTGACTCTCAGACAAGCCAGCTTCCATGAAAACTCTTGGTTTGAAGATTATAAAACTTGTTAAGATTCTTGGCCAGGTACAATATACTGTGTGATAAGTTTTTTAAACCTAAGATTAGTAACAATAGGAAATTGAAATTCAGCTGATTTGAATATTGAGGTTATTTTTTTAACCATGCAATTGAAGGATAACTGATTCACATATTCGGAATGTTGGCAGTTATAATTACCTACGAAATTAGGACAAAACAATTTAGTTATTGCAAGAAACTCAGGAACATGGTTAACCTGAATTGTCAGTAGTGTATTACTGCATTGTGGCCAATTAATTAAATGCATTTGAAACTGGCCCTGTCCTCTAAACTTCTGCTCAGTATTAAAATTTACATTTTAGGGTGTGATGTTCGCTCAGCCAGAATGTGCTAAGACCCCTGTGGACCTGGTAAGACTCTGGATGCATGAAGCTGATCGTGTGTACAAAGACAAACTGGTTGACCTCAATGATATGGAGACTTATGACAAAGTCCGACAGGATACCATAAAAAAATCATTTGAGGTAAGACTTATGATGAATTACTCTCTATTTTTCTGTTTTCCTAGTTTATTTTTAGTTCATTTTAATATAGTTTAAACTTTTACTCTTTGATGTGTGCTCGTAATTATTGCACCATACCCTGGAAAATCTTAAATGCACTAAATCCTCTTTAAACCGTCTTTTTACCTTACTATTCATGATATCTGATAAAAACTCTGAAATCAACTAATATGACATTGATAGTTCCATCAAGCTGATTTCTTGCAATTTTTGTTTTGTTTTTGTTATAGGACATTGATGAGGCTGCTTTATACAAAGAGCCTGTGTTGTATTGTCACTTTGCTGGTGGAATTGGTGAGGCCAAATACATGCCGGTTGAAGGCTGGACAGAATTGAACAAAATTCTTGTTGAAGCTTTGGACAATTACAATGAACTTAATGCTGCTATGAACCTTGTGCTCTTTGAAGATGCTATGATGCACATTTGCCGAATCAACCGTATCTTGGAATCTCCTCGTGGAAATGCTTTACTTATTGGTGTTGGTGGCAGTGGTAAGCAGAGTTTATCCAGATTGTCAGCCTTCATAAGCAGCTTGGATGTGTATCAGATTACACTCAGGAAAGGTTACTCTGTGGGAGACTTGAGAGCTGAACTCGCCCAATTGTACTTGAAAGCTGGTCTCAAGAACATGGGCATCGTCTTCCTTATGACAGATGCTCAAGTTGCCGATGAGAAATTCTTGGTGTTGATTAATGATTTGTTGGCATCTGGTGAAATCCCTGACCTGTTTGCTGATGATGAATTTGAAAACATCATTAATGGTGTAAGAAATGAAGTGAAGGGACTTGGAATGGAAGATAGCAGAGACAATTGCTGGAATTTCTTCATCGATAAAGTTCGCAGGACACTGAAGGTTGGTTTGAACCTCTACTCTTCATTCAGCTTCACTCATCAAACTTATAATTGGACCCAAGTTGTCTTTGAGTTGGCATTTTGTTTATGTGTGCCGATTTCCAGTTTTCCTTACTTTTGTGATCTTCATTCAATGATACTGTTGAAAGTTAAAATTATTTAAAATTATTTAAATTTTTTGTTATTGCATTAAATGCTGAAATGACAGTCAGATACAAGTATACAGTGAAATTTCTTTTTGTGACTATCTCATTATAACAACCAGTTGTTTTCAGACCTGTTTTCAATACTACCTGTACATTTCAGCACGATAATAAGACAACCTTATTGTTAAGATTGATTTCTTTTGGTTCGAAAAGTGGTCTTAATATTGAGGTTTCACTGTATTTTTATGCATCCAACTAAATAGTATATACACAACAAGTCATCATTTACTGTAATTGATATCCATTCTTGTTTCATTTATCATCCAGGTTGTTCTTTGCTTCTCTCCTGTTGGTGCCACACTACGTGTACGTAGTAGAAAGTTCCCCGCTTTGACCAACTGTACAAGCATTGACTGGTTCCACGAGTGGCCAGAAGAGGCGTTGATCTCTGTATCTGCCAGGTTCTTGTCTGAGGGAACTGAGTTGCCTGTAAGTAGGATAACTGGCTCTCATTTTCATTAACAACAACATAATTCTGAATGTCATCTCTTCTGGTTGGCAGTAGCGTAGTGTTTGATCCTCAACTTAATTTCATTTCGAATAATGTCATTTTTGTTTGCAATTAGTTACATTAAAAATTGTTACTTAATTTTACCAGCAGCAATCAATTTTGTCAGTAGGAATCATTCAATCTTGTTAAAAAATCATTGATTTTGTTCAAAAAGGGAAAAAAGTATTTTTGCATTTTTTGTTAAAACTAAAAGTCTTTATTTAGCAACTTCTAGTTATTTTTTGTCTTAGCCCTATGAGTTTAAAATTGTTAATCCAAGACTTAGTCTTCCAAATTACTTTCAATTTGAGTTTGCTATGTCTTTCATTTGTAGCCTGAACTTTGTGACTCCATCTCACAATTCATGGCCTATGTTCACAAATCTGTGAATGAGAAGAGCATACAGTACTTGGCTAATGAGAAACGTTACAACTACACCACACCAAAGAGTTTCTTGGAGCAGATTACACTGTACCAGAACTTGCTGGCGAAGAAGAACCAAGAGTTACAAGCTAAGATTGTTCGTCTAGAAAATGGTCTTGAGAAACTGAAGAGTACGGCCCAACAGGTGAAACACTATCTACAAAATATTAATCATCTCAAATGAAATAAGATCCTTTGTTTGTTGCCATGTGATATATGTTTCCGGGTTGGTAAATCAGCTCAAGTGAAGTAAAATCTTTTATTTGATGACAACTGAAGATGTTTTTTGGTTGGTAAATGGTGGATGCCTGTGGGGAAATCTTTATCTAGCAATTTTTTTTGGCCTTACATCTATAGAATCTGTTTATGGCACCTTATTAGCTGTATAAATTTATTTATGCCATCAAATCAGAAAAAGCGATGTTTTGATTACACTGTATGGTCCAAAAGAGACCAGAGTGTACTATAAATGGACTATGAAATATACAATACTTTGTTCCTGAATTTGCCCAACTAGCATTGACCTTTGTGTTATGAACTATAATTTTTCATTTATATAAAACAGGTAGATGACTTGAAAGCCAAGTTAGCGTCTCAGGAAGTTGAACTTGCCCAGAAGAATGAAGATGCCAACAAACTTATTACTGTAGTCGGTGCTGAAACTGAAAAGGTATCCAAAGAAAAAGCCATTGCTGATGAAGAGGAAAAGAAGGTGTCAAAGATCAACGAAGAAGTCTCAAAGAAGGCCAAGGATTGTAGTGATGACTTGGCTAAAGCAGAACCTGCTCTTCTTGCTGCAAAGGAAGCTTTGAATACTCTGAACAAAGTAATTGCTTTTTAAGATTCCATGTTGTATGAAGCAGTGTCAGTTTATCTAATTTAGTGTAGAAATCCATCTCTAACATCTTAAGTACAGCTAGAATGATAGTTTTCGTAAGTACTTTCCATTCTTAACAGTAAAATTAGACTCCTAGACTCCAGATACTTCGATAAAGACTATCTTCTCATAAAATTCTTGGAATTTAGATTTCTACTATTGTACAAACTATCTCTGAATTACAGAACAACTTGACAGAATTGAAGTCTTTTGGTGCCCCACCTCCAGCCGTAGTGAACGTTACTGGTGCTGTCATGTGTCTGTTGGCCCCAGGCGGTAAAGTACCCAAAGATAAAAGTTGGAAAGCAGCAAAGAGTTCAATTATGTCCAAGGTGAGAATTGATTGATATTTGAAACAAAAAGAATCAAAGATACTAAACTTTGCAAAATTATTTGCATTGACTGTACATAACTGATTTTAAAATAAACTTTGGAATTTGTGCTTCAGTGAATGATAAATGAATTTCATCACTTTCAAAAATGTTCAAAATAGTAAAACAAATGGTAAAACTTGCACCTGGTATAATAAAGTGCCAATAATTTGATTTCTAGGTTGATGTCTTCCTTGATAATTTGGTGAACTACGACAAAGACAACATCCATGAAAACTGCCAGAAAGCTGTGCAACCTTACTTAAATGACCCCGAATTTGATCCTGAATTCATTCGAGCAAAATCATTTGCTGCTGCTGGTCTTTCTGCTTGGGTTATTAACATCATGATGTACTATACCGTGTTCTGTGAAGTTGAGCCCAAGAGAATTGCTCTTAACCAAGCCAATGCTGAATTGTCAGCTGCCAGAGAAAAGTTGAGAATTATCACTTCCAAGATTCAACAACTTGAATCTGATTTGTTTACACTGACAACAGAATTTGAGAAAGCCACCAATGAAAAACTTCGTTGCCAGCAAGAGGCGGAGACCACAGCCAAGACAATTGAGTTGGCTAACCGTCTGGTTGGTGGGTTGGCATCAGAAAATGTCAGATGGGCAGAGTCAGTTCAGAACTACAAGGAACAAGACAAAACACTTCCAGGTGACGTCTTAATGATCACTGCTTTTGTGTCATATGTTGGTTGTTTCACAAAACAATACAGAATGGATCTGCAAGATGAATGTTGGTTACCATTTTTAAAGACATTAAAAAATCCAATTCCAGTTTCTGAAGGTTTAGATCCTCTCTCACTGCTAACAGATGATGCTCAAATTGCTTCCTGGAACAATGAAGGCCTGCCAAGTGACAGAATGTCTACAGAGAATGCCACAATTCTGACAAACTGTGAACGATGGCCACTTATGATTGATCCACAGCTGCAAGGATCTAAATGGATCAAGACCAGATATGGAGCTGATTTGAAAATTATTCAGCTTGGCCAGAAAGGTTACCTGGATGCCATTGAAAGAGCTGTATCCAATGGTGATTGTGTATTGATTGAAAATATGGGTGAATCCATTGATCCCGTCCTGGATGCTTTGGTAGGCAGAAACACAATTAAGAAGGGTCGTGCCATAAAGATGGGAGACAAAGAGGTTGAATACCATCCAGATTTCAGACTTGTTCTCCACACCAAATTGGCCAACCCTCATTACAAACCAGAAATGCAGGCTCAAACTACACTTATCAACTTCACTGTAACAAGAGATGGTTTGGAAGATCAGCTTCTGGCTGATGTCGTTAGCAAAGAAAGACCAGATCTTGAGAAACTGAAGTCTGACTTGACCAGACAACAGAACCAGTTCAAGATTACCTTGAAGGAACTTGAAGATAATTTACTGGCTCGTCTCTCTGCTGCAGAAGGTAACTTCCTCGGAGATTATGCTCTGGTTGAGAACCTTGAAACCACCAAGAGAACTGCTGCTGAGATTGAAGTGAAGGCTACAGAAGCTAAGAAGACAGAAGTTGAGATTAACACAGCTCGTGAACATTATAGACCTGCTGCTGCCCGAGCCTCTCTCCTTTACTTCATCCTTAATGATCTCAACAAGATTAACCCGATGTACCAATTTTCTCTCAAGGTAAGGTTTTGTACTGTTTATGTCAGGGGTGCTTTAACTTTTTGGTATTTATTAAACAAGATCTAAGTGAGAATATACACCAATTTTTTATAGTGTCTGATATCTATTTGTTGATTTGAGCTGAGGAATTGAACATTCTTTAGAACACATTAAACAGTTATCTGTCCATTCACTTGACAATACCATTAAAATTACTTTTATTTATGACTTTTCATATATATATTGAGTTAGATACTAACTCATTGTGCATAATTATGTTTATATGAACTTTTTTTGGAAAAACTTCCTTTGCATTTTAGTGATGTCTTAATTTTATGAGTCAGTCATTTATGCAATCTGTAAAAAATAAAAGGAACTGAAGATTCAGACCATTATCAAGCATTAATTCCTTGTTGGTAAAACCTGACTTGATAATTCTTTTACTTCTTTAGGCATTCAGTGTTGTGTTTGAGAAGGCTATTGACAAATCTGAGCCAGCCGAGGAAGTGAAACAGCGTGTCCTCAACTTGATTGACTGTATCACATTCTCAGTTTATACTTACACTACCAGAGGTCTGTTTGAGAAGGACAAACTTATCTTCACTACCCAGATGTGCTTCCAGGTTGGTATCTTCTTAATCAGGTTTTCACTGAAAAGCTGCTTACTACATTGAGATTGGGGTAAATTCTCGATTGTGCATTGAAAGCAGCAATGTCATTTGATAACTTTAGTTTAAATTGACCTTTTGCTGCCAAACATAGGATATAGTTATTGAAATAAGTAAGTTGCTGTGGAGACTTAGCTTTGGATGGTATTTCGTGGTTCTTGGTCAAAGTCATTAATTCTTAAAATACGAAAACTAAATAAACTGTTGAAAGCCTAGTTTGATGGTATTTCCTTGGTTCTTGTTATACTTCAGCATTCATGAATAACTTCTTTTTAAAAATCCTTGAATGTTTTTTGTGATAAGTATAAAATATAAAAACCCAGGTAATTTCAAAAACAATTTTGAAAGTTTTATCAAAGATTTTTTTAAAGAACAAAGTATATATGAATGTATACTTAAATGTTTCAGTATAAATATGTTTAAGTATAACTCTTTTATTGTACTCTTTTTAAAAAGATTTTTTTTAAAAAATCATTCTAGATTCTCTTGGTAGCGAAGGATATCAATCCTGTAGAACTTGACTTCCTGCTCAGATTCCCAGCTGTACAAAATGTTACAACTCCAGTGGACTTCCTCAGTAACTTTGGTTGGGGTGGAATAAAGGTATGCCACTTAACAGAATTTTCAGTCATGCTACTTGACCTTATTACATTAATGTCTTCATTGGGAAGGTAACACCAGAAGATGCATCTGAAATATAGATGACAAAATACACGTTTTCATTATGCAATAGTTAATTATTCACTTACTCTCATTTTATGTCTTTTTATATTGGAAAGAAAATTCGAAATTTGGAGCCATCTGAATGGCTTAAAATGTCGGGCAAACACTATTCATTGTAAAAATGACTGTTGGCTGATTGAATAAATAAACAAATTTTATGACAGAATGAGAATCTTTTGATATTGTCCCCATCCTGATATTAATTTTTGATTAATATTGATATGAGAATATTTGTGCATTTTGATTGAATGATAAATGTTAGGTTTGTTATTGCAGTCAATTAGCTGTGTTCATGCGAATAGCTCTAATTTTCCCTTTTTTATTATCTAAGGCACTTGCTAACATGGATGAATTCAGAAACCTTGATCGTGATATTGAGGGTTCTGCTAAGCGTTGGAAGAAGTTTGTTGAGAGTGAGTGTCCAGAAAAAGAAAAATTCCCACAAGAATGGAAGAATAAATCCTCTCTCCAGAAGTTGTGCATGATGAGGGCTCTCAGACCTGACAGAATGACCTATGCTATAAGGTACATTAACATTTTATTCTGAAAAAAGCAACATTATTAACCTAAGACAGAGTAACACAAAGAAGAAACTCAAAACCATCAAAATATAGAATAATTCAATCCTGGAGGCAAAGCAATAATGATTAGGAAAATTTAAATTTCTAAGTTTTGCTCCATTTTTTTACAGAATCTTTGTTGAAGAGAAGATGGGCACTAAATACATTGAAGGTCGTTCAATTGAGTTTGCCAAGTCATATGAAGAATCTGGTATTGGAACTCCAATCTTCTTCATTCTGTCACCTGGTGTGGATCCTTTAAAGGATGTAGAAAAACTGGGACAGAAACTAGGGTTTACTCTTGACAAGGGAAATTTCCACAACGTGTCATTGGGTCAAGGTCAAGAAGTTGTTGCTGAACAGAAAATGGCACTTGGATCAAAAGAAGGTCACTGGGTTGTATTGCAGGTATGTATGAATTTGTGAAGAAAATATCTTTGTAGTGGACTTTATTTGTTCAATTCATACATGTTTGTTCAAATCTATGATACAAGTAAAATTTGATGTTTTATTCAAATTCTTCAAAATGTTTTTATAAGTACATGTACTTTGTGAGTTTACCGATCTTTATCATTGTATTTTACACATCAAGGATATTAATGCGTGCATTGCTATTTTCTGTACTGAAATATGACACTTAGAGTATAATGCTTATAAAAAAGAGAATGTAGATGATAATTCAGTTTTTGTATCAAATTTCAGAATGTGCATCTTGTTGCCAAGTGGCTCCCCAAACTTGAGAAGAAGGTTGAAGAGTACTCTCAAGGAAGTCATGAAGCTTATCGTCTATACATCAGTGCTGAACCTGCAGCCACTGTTGACTCCCACATCATTCCTCAAGGTGTACTACAGGCCTCTATCAAAATTACCAATGAACCTCCATCTGGTATGATGGCCAATCTCCACAAAGCTCTTGACAACTTCTCACAGGTAAGCAATTTCTGATAAAATTGACTATAGCCATATCTTTACAATAATTATGTGTTTATTTTTTATAATTTATTTTTTTTTATTTCATATCTAGATATTTCTTTCATTTGATAGTAATCAAATTGTAGTAAAAAGTCTCATCAATCAACTTCAAGGTTTTTAATTTGACGTTTATGGTTGTACAATAAATTAAATTATGCTTAAATTGGCATGAATAGCTATTCTCTTGTCCTTGAAATAAAACCTTAGGTATTTAAAAATATGTTATCACATTGTAATCTGTTTTGTTTACTTGATAGGAAACACTTGAAATGTGTGCCAGAGAAACAGAGTTCAAGGCCATTCTGTTCGCTTTGTGTTATTTCCATGCCGTGGTATGTGAAAGGAGAAAGTTTGGTGCTCAAGGATGGAACCGTGTGTATCCATACAATACTGGTGATCTTACCATCTCTGTTAACGTCCTCTACAATTACCTAGAAGCTAATCCAAAGGTACAGTTAGATCAATATTTCCTCTGCACATAAACTGTGTAATAAATCAAGACTTCAATATCAAGATTTATAAAGTCCCAAAGCTTGTCTAAATATCATGGTTTTAGTGTATACCAGTACATGATATGGAGAATTTGAAATTTCTACTAAATCTATCATCTTATCTGGCCACTTTGCTGACAGGAAAGTTAAACAAAACAATGCCCGCTAAATATTGCTGGCATAATTGTCTGTCCATGAAATGTATAAAAAAACGAGGTTAAACTTTTTGCCAAACCCTTCACAATACCTAATTAGCGATGCTCAAAATGATACTGATTTAATTTGTTTGTTGATATTATGTATATACTTGCTTACATTTTACCCAGGTGCCATGGGAAGATCTTCGTTATCTGTTTGGAGAAATTATGTATGGTGGACATATTACTGATGATTGGGACAGAAATCTGTGCAAGACTTATCTTCAAGTATACATGCACCCAGATATGGTGAGAGCTTATGTGGTTTTCATTAAGAGTTTGTTTGTATTGTTTTTTTTGTTAAGTTTACAAATAGTCAAATGCTTATGAAATTTAGGCGTTTGATAAATTCAGTCAATAAATTAGCATGTTTGTCATTTAATGAAATTCTTCCTTAGGTAAAATATTTTCAGAGTTTATGCCTGTTTTTAACAGTACATCTATTTATATATACCAGCATGCAGCCAAAGTTGGTTTACTGGTGAACTTGAGGTCTGTAGATCTCACACTCTGTTTATTGTGCTAAGAGGGCAGGCTGTCTTTCTCCATAGATATTTCATTCAAACAATACTAACCTAATTTTCTCTGTGGAATGTATCAGGTCGTGGCATTTGTTTGAAGTACTTCTACAAGTGTGATTTCATACATAGATACTAGAACTAAAAGCATACATAGGTTTAATAGCTTCCTTTTATGCTCAGTGATTATTTATGTTAAAAGATGTAATAAATCACTGCCAAATGCCTGTTCTCCTTATCCCAAACTTTTGACAGAAGGCTTGTAACCTTGCAGTAAAACTAATGTATAAACTCTTACTATATTTACAGTTGGAAGGTGAGCTTTACTTGGCTCCTGGATTCCCTATTCCACCAAACTCAGACTACAAGGGTTACCATAACTACATCGATGAATGTTTACCTCCTGAGACACCATATCTCTATGGACTCCATCCCAATGCTGAAATTGAATTCTTGACCAATACTTGTGAGCAATTGTTCCGTATTGTGTTTGAAATGCAGCCACGTGATTCTGGTGCCGGAGCAGCTGGCGGAGTCAGTCGTGAAGAAAAGGTTATTTTTTCTTTAATATCTAAAAAAATATGGTACATTATCATGATTTTCATGCTATAATGTACAATTCATATCAGATTAGTGAAATTGCTATACGCTCTTATGGTATCACAAATTTCTTACTTGTATATCAGATTTGTAATGATTTGTAATGTTTTGTTTTTTTCAATTGATATTTGCTTTGAATTTACTAAAATATCTTTTTTGTGTGAATTGAATTGAAGAATTGAGAAAAATTGGAGACATTTTTTGTCAATGTTACAGATCAAGATAATTCTTGATGAGATCATGGAAAAACTACCAGAGGAGTTCAACATGTTTGAAATCATGGGTAAAGTACCTCCAGAAGAAAGAACACCATACGTTGTTGTAGCCTTCCAAGAATGTGAGAGAATGAATGGTCTAACATCTGAGATCAGACGCTCACTCAAGGAACTTGACTTAGGATTGAAGGTACTTTTACTTAAGCATATAAAATTGGTTCAGATTTTGGCTGAATTCTGTGATATCCTGAATACAAGTGTAGTTAATTGGAGTTAGGAGACCAGTCTAGATAATCCAACCTTGTGATTGGTCAATTTTAACTTTGCCCTCAGAATGAACCAATCAGACCTTTTGATTTCAGAACTGGTATCAAAATTAAGATTTTGAACCTGTCACTCTGATTATGGAAATGTGGTCATCAATAACGAAATGATTGTTTTTTTTATTTTATAGAAATAAGTGAGTATTATTTCTACAAAAGCAAAACGAATATAGAATTGTTTCTAACAGTTTTACAATAAATTATTTGTAGATGCTTAAAGAAGTTTATCATGAAGTTTGATACATTTTTTACTTGTATGTTTGAATTGTGTGAAGTTGGTTTGTCAATATAATGGTATTACTATGGGTGTTAATTTATCTTCCAGGGTGAGTTGACTATTACTGCTGATATGGAAGAGCTAAGCAATTCTCTTTATTTGGATACCGTACCAGGATCATGGTCAAAGAAGGCATATCCATCATTATACAACCTTAGTCCATGGTACTCTGATCTCCTACAACGTATCAAGGAATTGGAAACATGGACATCAGACTTCCAGCTACCGGCTGCTGTCTGGCTTGGTGGATTCTTCAACCCACAGTCCTTCCTCACTGCTATTATGCAGCAAATGGCTAGGAAGAATGAATGGCCACTGGATCGTATGTGCTTACAGTGTGACGTCACCAAGAAATCTCGTGAAGACATGGCTGGACCACCTCGTGAGGGTGCCTATGTACATGGTCTCTTTATGGAAGGTGCACGCTGGGATATGCAGACTGGCATGATTAATGAAGCTAGACTGAAAGAACTGGCACCACCAATGCCTGTTATCTTCTTGAAGGCTATCCCTGTAGATCGTCAAGACACCAGGAACATCTATGAATGCCCAGTATACAAGACAAAGACGAGGGGTCCAACATTCGTTTGGACTTTCAATCTGAAGACAAAGGAGAAAGCAAGTAAATGGATTCTGGGAGGTGTTGCTCTGTTACTCCAGGTGTAAACCCCAACATCAACAAGGCATTTTATTGCCTTTGTGCTAATTTCTTTGACTATTTTCCATTAAAACAGATATTATTAGTGTGATATAATGAATATTGAGTAAACAGTTATCATTGGAACTCTCAATTACATGAAAATTTATCAAATAATAACAAAAACGAATAAAATGTGACATAAGACAATATTGAAGGATATTACACATGTTGCTATGTTTGTGTTAGATTTCTTGAGAATGTTATGTTTTATGTGGCGAACAGCGATTTATTTGCATAAGCTTATTAACCATTTAAATTATTATTTTATTATTTATAAAACAATAATTCAATTATTGATTTTGAGTGTTGGATTTCGCTTATTTAAGAATGTTTGATATTGTCATTAAATTTGTATGAAGTTTTTATAAATACATACATGTATATTCCGTCCACAATAATTATTTTAATGTTATTTATTAAGTAATTCAGTAATTGACCCCTTTCCTGTTTCGCGCCCCCTAGCGGATTTTACCGATTGCGCAATCCAAGATGGCGGCGTATGGGGTCATGGTGTAATCTACGATATTACGCCAGTATTTCGTGTTTAGCAGTATTTTATGCAGATAGATCACTATTCTACGACAATTATTGAGAAGCTGTATTGATAACAAATATATATGCGATATTCAAGCGATACATTTGTCGCTAAAATTAGGTGGAATCCGTCTTGTTTCCGATTTGTATGCACATTAAGTGGATGGGGGCGGTTTTTAGAAAAAGTCATTTCAGAAGAAAATATCTATTTTCTGACTTTATTTTTCATGTATCTATGTCTAAACAATTCGTTTAATTGTACCAGTATGTATTAATATTAATGAATCCGTGTAGATCTAGTACAAAGTACATCCTATTGAATCTTGAAATGAAGATTTAATGGGTGATGTCATGAACACTAAGTGGCATATTGCACAGTATTTGTGCCATTTTACAAAAAAGATGTATAAATTCATAATATTAAAACCACTAAATCAATTTGCAAAAAAAAACGAAAAAAAAAAATGCAAACATATACATGTATTTAGGTCTAGGTGTTCCAAAAAAAATCTTGGAAAAACTTGAGTATATAAGTTAGGCAGGTTTTAAGATCCTACAAATGACCATTTTTGGGGGGTAATACGTTAGCATCTGTTTTTTTTTCACTATTTTCTTCCTTTCATTCTGAATGCATTACTTATTTTAAAATATGAGATGTTACATGTTTAATTGTAGAATCCAATGTTGTTTAATTTGGTAAATGGTATATCATGTTGTAGAAGAAATACTTCTTATTTTATACTAAAATAACCAAAATTGTTACCACTGTAACCAGTGACTTCACTTATTTATCTTTGATAACCTTTTAATCAAAATATTCTCATGAAAATGACTTCAAGAGTTAGTCATAAAATTTGAACATTACAGGGACCTGATTACGTAATGTTACGTAATAATGCTGTCCCTTTGTCAGTGGACAGTTTCAGTGTTAATTGGTCCCTTTGATAACAGTACATCACTTATCAAATCACAGTGTGGGATCAGTATATATCCAATCAACCATACCATCATGTTGCGCAGTGCCAGGATGTATCCCAGACATGACCCTTAATGTGTGAAATTATATAATCTCATTTTTAACTAAGCATTACTAACCATGAATGCGGATGCAATAAAACGTGCTAAAGAAAGAGATAGAAAACAGAAGAAAAATTGAAACATTTATTGTATCAGTAATTGAAAAATTATAATTATGATAATAGTGATTTCTTATCCATCTTTTAACCTCTAATTTGATATTTGATTATAAAAAAAACAATTTATTCTGCTATCAAATTTATAGAAGTTTTCACAATCTTAACCAGGCAGATAGATAATTGTTGATATTTAATCATTACCAATAAAATTTGAAAATTAGTTGAACTGTTAATATACAATAAACTGTTAATACAATATAGCACTACGATTTGGATGCCGTAAAAACTTTTGAGTCGGCAGGTAAAAGATGGGTCGGTCGGGTAACCAGAAACCAACCTATGTTTTTAGACCCTATCAGCAAACATAGTGAATGTGTAACTTTGTTGTCCTCCAATTTAATTCAAGAAATATAATGTAGATATTTTATTTTTCAAGTGGATCACATGTACAACTGGAATTTCAGTTAATTGACAAAGGAATGGAACTTCTAAAAATGTACAAATTGCAGTGACCTGTGGTTGTTTTAACTTGAGAAACATCAGTAAGAAAAAAACAATATAAAGTGCTTACATTACTGTGGAAGTTGATTAATTAGCATACTGAATGGGGAGCTGGATATATTAGCATCATTTTGACATTGATCTACATCATTTCAGACATATTTCTTCGTTTTGATGCTGTTTTCGGCTGTCGCTGTGGTCCAGTGGTTAGTGTGCTGACTTGTAACTCGGCTCCTTGTAAGTTAGTGCTGGTTAGTATGCAGTCCAGGAAAACTGGTCAGGTTTACCGGTCGCTGTATATAAGGGAAAAATTGTTGAAAAATGGTGTTAAACCCAAGTGACAATAAGTCACGTAAAAACAAACAAACTAAAAAAAACATTTGATGCTGTTTATTATAAATACAGATAATGGCAATTCATGACAACCAAAAATGATAGCTTTCCATTTCACCGAGTGCCACATAACTTTTAGTTATGTCTATCCCAGTTTAGTGTAATGTCCATCCTGCTGTAAATAAGCTGCTATTATATTTTTCTTGAATAATTTATGTCAAAGACGGAAGCAGCTTTATTGTCTTTGTCGCCAGTGTGACGATAGTGATGAATTGATGATCCAGTGTGATTTTGTAATTGATTTCATTCCAGAATTGATGATGAAGCAGAGAATTTGTCTTCGTGTAACTGCCATGGTGCGGTACCTGCACGATACAGGAAACCTTATCTAAAATAGATAAAATAAATAAAAGTACATATATATCATTATGAGTCTGTGTTTGGTAAGACACATGATATAAGAAACATGGCGAAATAAACCATAGAAAAAATTTGTTCGGTGCTAATTTGCATTCCAGGGACCAGGATCGTTATTCATTTACTACCAGCACAATCCAATGTAAGTTAGGTGTACACAGGCGACATATAATTTCGGAACGCAATATGATTATACAGATCGCTATGATCATGTAATAAACCATTCAAAAGATAAGAAACTTAGCTATCGGCACATAAATATATTTTTTATTACATCACCCCACCCACTAAATTCAAGCCAACAAATTTTGCATAAATGATGAAAATTAAACGATCTAATTATCGTTTAGGATCAAACTGATATTAAATATGCGAGAAAAGTTATTCTCTTACCTTACATGAAGTTTGGATGAAATGACAGGAACATAAAAACGGTGTATTTCGATAAAAAACGACTATGACAGTTATTCAGCGCATGACCCCATACGCCGCCATTTTGGATTGCGAAATCGGAAAATCCGCTAGGGGGCGCGAAACAGGAAAGTCGTCAATTGTCAAACAGTATGAATGCTAAAATATGAAACGGTTGGAATGAAAATATTAATTAATATTTATTGCGTTATTAAAAGATTTTTTTGAATTCATAAATTGTGTTTTTTTTGTCTAATTTTCCAGTGTCTGGAATACAACAGTAACCATAATGTGTTGTGCATGAAAGTCCTGGCCCTAAATGTCATTGAATTCAGTAAAAATGCATTTAAGTATGTTTGAACCAAAACTGGGACTCTACATTACATTATATTGTAGAGTTCTGGACTAAAAGCAGCCCTTAATCAGGGTCTGACATTAAAAATTGAACTTTAATTTTGTGCTAAATTAATTCCATCTCAAAGTTGTGATTGCTAAGAATTTAGTCATTTAGGTTTCGGCATTAATTTCCAATAATTACTATTTTCAGTAAAAAAAATTAAAAGAAAAACAGTTATTTCCACCAGAGACCTATATCTACTGTTATTATATGTCTCTGTTTCCACCTAATTGAGTAAAGAATGAATTTGCTCTTTGATCTTGAGATTAGGCTTAAGTTCTATAACCTTTGACCCAGGGTATGTGTTGCTGTCTTTTGAGGATTTGTAATCAGACCTTTGCAGTGTATCTACTTTACAGGGGACGCTGTGGTTATGGTGTCTGACTAGTAACCACTAGTCCTTCATCACTGTGTGAGTTCAAATCCCACCTAGGACCGCGTAAATTTCTCATGTGAGGAAGCAGTCCAGCTGACTTATGGCAGGTCTGTGGTTCTGCACAGGTGTATGCCTGGTTCTTCCCCACCGTCGAAGCTGGAAAAGTCGCCAAACGACACTGGCCGTTGGTTTGACATTAAACGTCATTGGCAATAAAACAAACTATAATGTCGAGGTTAAGCAGCGGACAACATTATCAAAGGCTTTTCTGTTTATTTCACAAACCTGTTTACTCTTACAATTTCGCCGTAGTTTCTGCGGATTTTGATATGATATTCTACCATGCAGACAGGGAACGAAAAATCAAGCGAAATCGGTAAAATCGTTCATATTCATTACATTTTTTCTTAGCGAAGGGAGGCAATGCGTACTCTACTTAAACGTTATTAAATACGAGTTGTTTCCCTTTGGTATTACTAAATGCCGTAAACAAGTATTTACCGAAAACAACCGCGCACTGAAACATAGAACGGGGACCAGTTTATTACATGGTATGGTAGACGCTTGTTGGAAAGCATTTGCAGGTACCCGGATGCTATGCTAAAAATGGCATCCACACGAGTCAGACGATGGATGTGACGTTAAAAATGTTGAAGAAAATAGAACAAAAGTTGTCAAAAATTTAAGAGGTGACCTTACACTGAATTATTTCCTTGTCTTACACAAAAGGAGAATGTCTCATCCACTGCAATGCTTGTTGTTGGTATTATGTGAATTATCTATGAGGAATGTACGCAAATTTGTGCAACACTAACATGGCTGTAAATGTCTGTGTATTGAAAGCAGCTAGTCAGCCCGTTTAGCTCAGTTGGCAGAGCAGCTGACTTGCAAGCAGACGGTTCCTGATTTGAGCCCCGCATCGGATACATTAAATCAATTGACAGACAATGAAAATTACAGATAAATGTTCCAAAACTACTGACAGACCCAAAATGCAGGTCTGATTTTAAGACTCTGAGAAAATTAAATGCTACTAATTAAAAATATGCAATGAATATTAAGGTTTTGGAACAGACAGATTTGTCAACCATATAAATATTCATATGTTTACGTGATAGAAATTATTAGCAATGAGATTTTTCTATATAAAAAAAAACATTGACAATCTTTTTAATTATTGTCCTTTAAATTTCCATTGAAGTCTAGAAGTAGCCAATTTTTCAAAAAAAAAAAAAAAAAAAAAAACGGTAAAAGAAAATCTATTTCAATGGAAACTGACTGTACAAAAATGCAAGAATGCAGTGATTTTTTTTAGGGGGAAGGGATTTCACAGAACTACCTTTAGCTTTTTGAAGGGGAAAATATAGCGTGATAGATAAGAAAAAAGGGGGGATTTGAATAACCATTTATGTATACAGCATTTTTAGGGTACAATGTAACTTTTTGGGGCTAGGGGAAGCAGCCAAAATTCGGCTGTAAAATATACACAAAAAAATCACTGCATTTGCTTTGCGTGACATGAAATACATGTATACACCTGTGATGACAAACAAGTCAATTTACAGTATAGTAAAACCTCGATATTGAGGCCACCTTCAGAACCCCAAATTTTGGTCATAATAATTAGGTGGTCTCATTATCAAGTTGAATCATTGGAGAGCCGGTCTGAAAATAAGTGGTTATTAAAAAAGGTAGTCCTAATATTGAGATGGTTGCTATGTGAGGTTTTATGTATGTTAAAACACAATTTGTGAACTGTACTGCAAAGTCGGTCCCTCAGAATTTATGAAGTTTTGACAGAACCAAAGCTACTTTGATTTATCAAATGTTTATATAACTTTTATTTATTGCTTTAGAAACTCCCCAGAATAAATCTAGGTACATGGGTACTTTAACAATTCAAGTGAGCATAGATTTATAGTGTACCTCACTGAGCTTAAAAAGTAGGACCTCTGGATACTTGTGACACTTGAACTGGAACCAAATGTTTCATCTTGTTTGGATTTCCCAAAACACAAATGGTTTGTAAATTACATTCAGTTCTGCTAAGAGGTCTTAGCGTAAAGCGATCCACAAAATACGATGCTCATATATCTTTGAAATTAACAATCAACAAAACACAAGATTCATTTATCAATCAAACTTGAGGTCCGATATGTTATAAAAGGAGTTTTAAGGGAACGCTCATCAACATTCTGCCAGAGTTAGTTTTGGCCGTCGCAATGGAAAAACTGGTTTTGATATTGTTACTCGTTTCTCCCATTCTCAGCAGCAGCAATGGTAAGTTTTATTTTATTATTAATTTATTCAAACTTAGTATCAAAAACAAGAATTGCATTGGGAAATATGTGTAAGAACAAATGTTTATGCATATATACATTTACTAAGTGAATTACTACCTTTTATAAGAATGTTAAAAATGATATTTTTTGATAATTTATATAATGTTTGTTACAATATATGCATACATCAGTTAGACTGTTTATTTTTTGGAGTGCCATTTTCAACATAAAAGTGATTTTAACATATTTTTATTACTTGTAATTATTTTTATCATCATTGACTGAACAAGAAAATTGTGAAAGACTGAGTTATATTTGTATTGGTAAATTAATATCACGGACTCAACATTACAAAGAATCCCTGTTTATATATTCTACAGAAGAATTAATCCAATTTTATACTTGTGTATAAATTCATGAATTTACCATTGCTTGTAATGAGTAATGGCTTCTTTTGCCGCAATATTTTCCACTCTCTCCGAGAGAAATAGCCCAATTTTCTTATATAAATTCATGGTTTGTATTTTAGCTTTGAATTTAGAAGAGTTCAAAATATGCTTATGAAGCAAAGGGATAAATGACATGTACCAGGGTCGTACTTAACAAATTATTAATATTTTAGACATTAGCGGGAGGCCAACTGCTAAACACATTCATTCTACGCTTATTTTGCTATTATTGCAACATAAACTAATTGCAATGTTAGATATAAACAAAGACATATTCTATACAATTCTCTTACATAAATATTTTCACAGAACAGTCATGTTTAAAAATATGATATATGAATTATGATATGTACTCACTATTTTAAATAAGTTTGAGGTTTAAAACAAAGAATACTGACATTTTGTTTAATTGCATAAAAATGTATATTTGTACTTCTAAAATTTGCAAACAATATTTCAATTGAAAGTATTATGATTATTTGACAATAAAAATGCATGAATAACATACGAACATCTTTGCCTTTGTGTAGTATAGGTCTTTGTGTAGTGTAGTGTTAGTCTTTGTGTTGTGTAAGTTTTTGTGTACTATAAGTCTTTGTGTGGTATGGTATAAGTCTAAATGTGAAGTATTGTTCTTTATGTGATGTAGATAGATGTCTGAATAAATTAACGTAAAATGTCTAATTTTTGGAGTACCTCTTACCAAAGTTGTATCACTTGTAACAATAGCTGTATGGGAGCCATTAAGAGTCAAAGTGAGATAAGGGGTGGAAAGGGTGATTGCCTGTAATGGTGGGGTTTAGAGGGACAAATCCCTACATAAGCCAACAAAACCCTATGCTGAAACTTAGGGTGTTGGCCACATATAAAAAAGACAAATGATGAATTTGTTACTGTCTTTGCTCATGTTGTTTTTTGAAGAAATGAGAGTAAACATCTTAATTGATTAATGTTGGCCAAAGTATGTTAACGTAATTATGGATTATTGAAGGTGTGAGATTTGTCAGTTGGGCATGATATTAGAAATGAAATGTGCATATTATGCTGATAGCATGGTACTTGAACTTAAACATGACAATAAAACACATTTCAGTATATTTTGGGCGTCATTTTGCTGCAAACCATGATAAAAAAACATATGTTTCATTTTCCAGCTGTACCGGTTTTACCAAAGTGGGTAGGACGTATAGTGAATGGAGAAGACGCAGTTCCAGGATCACAGCCCCATCAAATATCTCTGCAATACTACTTCTTTGGATTCTGGTATCATGTATGTGGAGGTTCGGTCATTGACAACCAGTTTGTAATTACAGCAGCTCACTGTGTAGTGTGGGAGTACGTTTGCTTTCCTTCTTTTCTTTTTATTTTGTAGTGTAACATGTATCAAGTGTGTTGAACTTATCGCTGTCAACAACTTTATATGTAAATTTCCTCTGGCCTAATCTGGCTTTATGCACAAATAATTTGAAATTCATAAATCTTTAATATGTTTTCAGATAATTTCTGTTAATGAACAATGATTCAAATGATTAATATGTAACAGCAGAGCTTGATTTT
The DNA here is from genome assembly GCA_008271625.1 of Lutraria rhynchaena. NCBI lineage: Eukaryota > Metazoa > Mollusca > Bivalvia > Venerida > Mactridae > Lutraria > Lutraria rhynchaena. The sequence continues at coordinate 749,000 of VIBL01000049.1, forward strand.
GGCTGAAATGACTGCAACTCTTGAATAATTAAATGTTTTTATTTAACTCTCATCATGGGTTTTACATAGATTCGTCAATTACTGTTATGAGATAGATATAATATTATGATCGTCTAAGTGACATTAGTTAATCAACTATACTTTTACGGTTTGAAATCTATCTGAGAAACAGAACTGCGACCCAATTCTGGTCCTATAAGTATAGTTTATCCGACTCTACTACTACTAGCAGTCTCATAGAGTACTGATGGATAGACTGATGTTAGAGGATGCGAACGTAAAGTCCCAAGCTGCCCTCTCTGTCTTATACACATATCTTTCACCATCTGGGCGGTAGCAGGGCAACTTCAAGTTAATTCTCCCCCAAGCAGTGCTGTTGTTTCTTTTTATACCCTGCTGGATTGGTAAACTTATTTTGATTGGTTGCCTTAGCTTGCAAATGATTGGTTAAAAAATATAGAAGATGATTGGTTAACATCTTATTGTTCTGAACTTATCATTTGGTAGTAAATTAGATCATTTAATTGACTTATTCGTATCTGATAATTGTTGATAAAATACGGATTATGTTCAAACACTCTAATGAGTTGGTTGGAATAAAACGCAGATGCATTACGCAGACAATATAGAAATAGATGAGAAAATGCTGACATCAAAGGAATAGAAGGATATCGGAAATGCAGACGACAAAGATGCAGAGTGATATAATATAGCATATGATATATGCAGTTGAAGGGGGCAAATAGATTATAAAAAGTATTAGTAACAACTTCATAAAAAATTTTACATATATTTTAGTCTGGATGGTTTATTTCGTGTTGTTGTGAATGATCACAGACTGTATGATTTCGATGGACCAGAACAAGCAATCACTGTAAAGAGCATCGTTGCGGTAAGTGGCTATGAGTTACTGTTTTCTGTTTATTGGATCCAACTGTTTTTTATGTTTCCTAATTCACAAAGTATTAATTATATTCTGAGAGATTAGCTCCAACGGTTGGGTACAAGTAAGTGAATCAATGTTTGTTTGTGACAATAGGACAGAATTGTCAAATATAATGTAGTCAGAAGCCTGTAAATAGTTACGGGATTCTGGATACACGGCCTCTACCGGTTTTTAGCCCAGGAGAAATGTTTATTTGTTGAATTTTGGCCTTATCCTCTCCATTTTCAGCATAGTGGATATTCTGGCGAACTGAATGATGATCGCAAGCTTTATCTTCACGATGTAGCTGTTCTCCTACTGGAAGAGGATATAATTGATACGTCAACTGTGATCGATATGGCGGATGATCGCTCTGAATATTTCATAGGCAAAACTTGCACAATCAGTGGTTGGGGAAGAAACGGTTTGTACATATTCGTAAAATTCATGTCAACATCTGTTGACCCTAGTATCTCCCAATGTAAACCGGTCCCCGTTCCATGTTGCAGTGCACCAAAGTACACCAAAGTCAACAGGTACCAGTTTTACTCTAAATGCTCTGCACAAGTTATCTCCCCTAGCATTGCAGCAATCATTTAATGTATTGACTGGTGTTTTTGTTGAGTACTTTGTTTTGTGTCATGTTTTTCAAATTTGATCGACTGAACATTTTGAGTAAATAGCCAGTGAAACTGTAATAGGAGGCAGAAAATAAAGTTCCTGTTGTAAGGCTCGAACCTGCAACCTGCTTGCAGTCAACTGCTCTACCAGCTGAGCTAATCGGGCTATGAACGCACATATATATATTTAACATTGATTTCGTTTTGTTAAATCAGCCTCGTTATTACTTTTTTTATTGGAGCTTAACGTCGCACCAACAGCCAGGGTCATTTGTCACCTGAATAGAACCACCAACCTTCCGTAAGCTAGCTGGAGAGCTTTCTTACATGGGTTACTGTTGGTCCCGGATGGCATTCGAACTCACAGCACAGAGAGCTTATTGATTACTAGTCTGAGACCATAATCACTCAGCTAAAGAGGCCCCGCGTTATTATTGAAAATGGTCAACTGAAATCCTATGTACGAGTAGAGGTTACTACAAATATCGAGGTCACGGCCTTGTCGCAACTTGTACATTGAATATAAATTCAGTTCTCTGTTAGACGGGTGCATAGGCACTCTGTTTGGAATCGTGATTCTCATACCCGTACTGATGTATTTTTTAATCCAAACTCATCTAATCTAAGCATTGCAAATCTGTCAAAAAATCTTCATGTCGCTACTCTGCGTATAAAATAAAGGTAAGTCACTCGCCATATTATAAGTGACGACATTCAGCATGGGTGCTGGCTTTTCTTCTGAAATGAATAGAAATCTGAAAAAAGCTAGGGAACATATATCATCCAGGTACAGCGTGCGTTTTTTTGGGATAATATATGTTCGGCAGCTTTTTTGAGACCTCGATGGTTTCATGTCACCATAAATATAATGTATAATGCAATAATAGACCAAAACGACTCTAAACATATATGACACAACATTTTATTTGATAGAAATGTCGAATTTTAACAGGCGTTTGCAAAACAATGGCGTTAAAATATGCCAACAGTCCTATTGTTCTCTCGGACAATTCAGTTGTTCTGTAAAGGTGAGGAATTGTGTGTTGATGCCGTAACTGTGAGCTATCATAAGCAATCTTTGCCTAATTAAACGTGGAATACCCCTTCGATCACGTGACAATATCCATAGATACTGTCTGCTACTTGGCATCAAAGCGTTTCTTGATTGTTCACATGAGAAAACCAAAGAGTAACCATGATAATCAGTTGCGAGTACATTATATGCCTGTCTGGGCTGGCCCGGAAAGAAGCGAACGCCTAGCTGGCTAGGATTAGCAGGATTTTGTATTGCGTCACCGGAAATGCTCACAAAGCGCCCCTGTACATAATTGTATCCACGGTTTTGAATGTTTATTCCACCATTTGCTGTTTGGCGGTAATCGGCGGTAATGCAAATTTGGTTCTGCTCAAAAAGTGCTGGAAATTTTTCCAGCTCGTACCAACGACCGGTATACTGTAAAGATAAAAATGATGGGAAACTTTGATATTAAGACCACATTTTGTGACAACTTGATTGTAATAATGAGATGGTTTCATTATCAAGTTGTATTATAGAGAGGTTATTGGACGTTAGTCCGAAAATAAGTGGTTAAAATTAAGTGGTCGTTTTATTGATTTTGTTGCTATTTGAGGTTTTACAGAATACGATTCCCCTGTTGCATTTGTGGTTCAACTTCCTAAATGTGAAGCTATGATTCTTTTATTTTGTTTTGCTTTATTTTATTTTTTAAGCTATCAAAAGCGTCAGTGAGCAGTAAAACCTGAAATAGCGATTTTTCGGGTCCCGAAGGTGGTCTCATTATCGAGAATTACTGTAGGTCATGATCATTACTTAAGATCAGATTCATTTTTAACTTGGTAAAACTGAAAATCATATCTTTGTTGTACATACGAATGTCGACCATTCGTTTTAAAATGTCTTCTGATATCTTTTTCAATAATTTAGACCTACTGAAATCAGACGGGCATCTTGGGTAATGTTAGTTTGATTAATATAAAAAATCCTGATTATCTAATTTTACCTGTTAACATATACTTAATTTGTCTACATTTAGTCCGATCGGCGTGTTGGATCTTGCTGAAATAATGGGGCCATTAAATGGAATATACATTATAGAACATGTTGGTACATACCAATTCAGCATTAAAATCCGGTTGAATCCTGATCCGCGGACAAAATCCAAATTGAGTAACTTGTCCATTGACTTTCCCCAGTCCAATATACACACTTAAAATTAACAATAATGGTGAACTACACCGTAACATTTTGTCTCTTAAGTGTCCTAGCTCCTGACTTGAGTCCTGTCGTTTTGATGTTCTAATTAAGCTATGTGCTTTCGTAACTGAATGTGAAATTGATGGATGAATCACGTGTAATTTTGATTGTCATTAGTTGTAATGATCCACTGATCTTTAAGGTGAACATGTGTTAGGTTGTTAATTAGTTGTAATGATCCACTGATCTTTGAGGTGAACATGTGTTAGGTTGTTAATTAGTTTGATAAATAGTTTAACCACTCGTTTGTGAAGTATAAGTTATCATGTTAGTTGCCTAAAATTTCTGATTGATGAGAAACTAAATTAGTAAATTTAAATAAAAGAATTCAAAAGATTATGGCGAGAAAAGATTGTGTCATACTGGGTTGTAATTATGAGGCGCTTGCAGAATACAATGGGGTTATCATTTTGGTTGGAGGGTTGGCAGAATTTAATTTGACATTCAGATTGATTGGGATAGCTTGCAGCATCCAACAGGGTTGTCCTTGTGGTAAGAGAAACTTGTAGAATTCATCGGGGCAATAATTCTGGTTTGAGATGGTAAGAGAATAATTCAATCGACAGCATTTATATTCATTTACCACGTATGTGATTGTAACGTTAAATCCTCTTCTCGTGAAACATCACCGTAATTATTATCTTCTCAGTCAATATACAATATACAGAATATTAGTGTAGGTATTCTTAACCAAGTTAGTTTTTGTGCTTTGAATCACAATGGAGCTGTTGTCCTTCTGGTATGAGACTACAGTCTACTTCTGTTTTCAGACACCGGCAGTAGTGGAGTCAACACACTGCAAGTGGTGAATATGACAGTACTGAGCAATGAAGAGTGTGAGAAGGCCCACTGGAATACATACGACTACTACATTCACCCGGGACAGATATGTGTGTTCAAAGGCGGGAATCCTCAAACGGGAGCGTCAGCTTGTAATGTAAGGATTGTCCCTTAATTCATTTCTTACTTTTTTTAAGGATAAGTTTTGTAGCCGGGTCTCATAATTTCTTAATGCCTTATACAACTGAGTCATATCTCTGTACATGTATATATGTAATGGAAGAGAACTCATATAATTTGAAATTTGGGAAACTAATGTTCAAATATCTAATGGACATTGTTTCTTTTGATTATGATAATCGTCCTTTGAATATATTCATTCTGTATGACTGTAAATGTCTATGATATCTACAACCACTATTTGATTCTATTTGGCAATGTCCTCTGTAATATAACTGGAACTCTTTGGTTTATGAACTAGCTGTAACTGGTTGTTTGTTACGTATATGTATATAATTAGCTGTCTGACTTCTAGATAACGATGTAGTGTTTGAGCTGTTGTTGGTTGTTGTTTCAACTCTGTACACATTTGAGTTTGTTGGAAACAGGATCGACTTAGTAACAGTTGTTAAAACAACTCCATTTACTCATATTATAAGGCGTTTATTAAATATACATGTCTGGCGTGCGCACCTCTTTTATACCAACCCCCATACTAATACACCCATTTCCAAGATTTGTAATTTTGTGCTCGGCTTGGTGAATAGTTCCACTGGTGGCATTAAGTCTAAAGATTATAACCTAACACTAAGGTCAGAGTGCATTTATCTGACTTGATTTTTTAACCTGTAACCTGATTTCAGTGTACTTTCACCTGAATAGCATTATGTGTTTATACAGGTACATAAATGTGCAAAGGGAGTTAATACCCAATCTGTAATAGACGTAATTTGTTCTCTGTTTCAGGGTGATAGTGGTGGCCCTTTGGTCTGCGACGGCTTGCTAGCTGGGGTGACATCATGGGGCATTGCTGGGTGTCGTCATCCTGAAACTGGCCTTTTCTGGCCCAGTGTGTATACTCGGGTATCCTTCTACCAACCATGGATAAGATTAACGATGAGGCGTTTACTGAGGCAACAAAACAACGAACAACTGTTGACCAATAGTGGGTCTGTCTGAAAGAAAGGGATTTGAATTCAGTAATTGTCGACGTTGGAAACAGACCCTAGATGTTTACATGTTTTCTTACTAAGTATTCTACAATTTTCTTTGACCTTCTTCACCTTGATGCATTTAGCCGTATACATTCTGACAGATCTTTTCCTATTATACTATTGCTATGCTTCCGAGAAAATAGTGTGCATGTGTTATGAGTGTTTCTGAACTGTAGAAATCATTGAGTATTTTATAAACAAATAAAAATCAGTGATAATTCAGACACATAATTATCAATCAAATGCTGTCTCAATGGTTCATTAAATCGACCTGCATACAATAAAAAAAAAAACATTCCTGTCCAACTGATGCCATATCGGAGCACACTAACTGCCTTTCCTTGAGTGGGCGGAATCTAATGAAAAGTTCTTGTTGACAACACCTAGCATTGTTGTAAAACTAAAGGATATAATTCAGCGTACTATGCACAGACCAAATAGTGGTTTACAATTAACCATTACAAGCATTGCTCCCGCACAGAAATTGTTACATTTTAACTAATTTGATATGGTAATCTAGTAATTAAACTTGTTAAATTTAAAGTGTATTATTACTCAAGAATATTTAGTGTATGTGTTTAAACTGTGTGTAATAATCTTCTACGTTTATGAGTAAAATTTACTTTTCAAATGCAGACTTTCCATTTTCATGATGTTTTTTTTACATGTGCCCCAAAAATAGACTCGTCGAAATAAATATAAGAGTACAGAATTTGGAAAAACAGAAACTTTCTAACCAACAAAATATGTGTCAAATAAGATTTGCTATAAGCTTTTCATATGTATTCATGTCTTTACTTTTGTGAACTAATGTATTCATTTCTGAGCAATAAAAAAAAACTCTCTCTGTCTTATCCTGTGTTGTTTCCTACTCACGTGGTAATGTACCAAATAGTGATCAATATTATCGAAAAAATCACTAAACAACCACTAAATGACAATGAGACCAACGTCAATATTTAGAGCGAGTTTTTGGCCCTGAATGTGGTCTTTATACTGGGGAGTTACAGCACAGTATCAGTATCATTAACTTATCTACTTTACGAAGTTAATGCACTGGTTATACAATGAAGTACAGTAACATACATTTTGCTTGTGTGTCGCAGTAAATGGAATACCATTAGGCCCTTTAGAATAAAATGAGGGCGAAAAACAAAGAAAGTAGTAACATTTAATGTTTATAGATTAACAGAACACATACTTTCTTGAAAGTTTCATCATCGGTATGATAAATAAGCTTGTACCTCGATCAAATGTCAACACGGAACAAAAACATTGATTATTTAGAAAAAAAAACTGACTTCCGAATTAGGAACAATTTAGCAAAAACTATGTTCATATATTGATTTTCCTTAGGACTACTTTGTCGGTGTGATTGCATGGTTGAAAGAAATTAAATGAAGCAGAATTACGCACAAAATCAAGTTTAAAAATAAAAAATGCATATTGTTAAAGACATGACAACAATAATGTATATGTTTTAAGTACAAAGATGATGTTTCAATAAATTCAACCGGCATACATAGTCTGATGATGCTGTTAAATGCAGAATACTGTACAGATTAGTACACAGGAGACCCGGTATTGGTATTAGGGAATAGAAATCTCTGTTGTAGTACATATACCGCAATCGAGATGATTTAATCCATATTCACCGTGACCAAAGTCCTGGAAACACACTCTTAAACATATGAACAATTAAATAAACTATTACTGCAGCAGGAAGTGAAGCCTTGTTAATTTATATCTTAGTAAGTCGCAATCCGGAGGTTCTAGTCCTTAATTCTAAGGCTATGTTCATCAACTGGGAGAAAGTCATCTATCACAGTCATACTCTGCAGTCAATAATATTAAACTCAAAAAAATACTGACGAATCCAAGAAATTAATGTTTGACTTTGAATATTTTTTATGTTACCACTCGGATGTCAACCAAGAGACTCACTGATCATATCACGTGCTGTTATAACCAATGAGCAAGTAAGCATGAATTTGATTGGCTAATTAAAAGACATATAGATATTAGTTAACGAATCATTAAAATGTTGATGTCCCAACAAATAAATAAAATTAAGCAACGAATACATTATTACAATTAATTTATATATGCTTGGATGCTAATCAGTTTTGTTTAAATTTTCCCCCAAAAAAGTACAACGACTGATTTCTCAGAATCATAGGAAAGGCTTTACCAAGTATTTACTCAAGACACCATTCTTTTTAAATTAAATATTTACACATATTCCGCATTGTTACAGATTAAATTCCTTCTATTTTCATCAGCAGCAGGGACTCTATAATGCATGCAGAGTCCCTGTCAGCAGTGAGAAGAAATATTGACTTTGAAATATAGGTCCTTTCTGTTTATGTCCCGAAACTGTTTAAATTAGTTGTATAGTATGCTGATTTAATTCACTTTAAAAGCTGGTACCCGATCCAAATATGTACAGGACTCGGCGTAAGAAGGGCAACGGGAACTTTTTGCATATTTTCTGTATTTTCGATCCTGTTTTAGTGTAAGGCAAAAATCAAAGGAACATACACTTACAAAACATCATTAATCAGCGGTTGCAACGCGGACGCCAAATCTTGTTCCGTGTTGTAACGGCTTAAATTAGACTTTATTCCATACCTACGGAAATTGCCGAACGATCATCGAACAGTCTCGGGATATTAACTCCGAAGAAGCGTTAGTGGTATTGAGTTGAATATTCACGATTGTTTTGCTTTACGTTATGTAAAACTAAAGTATTTTAGGTAAATATTTATTTTGAGCGCTTTCGCTTCGGCTGATCGTATTCTTATGTCTTTAGTATGTAGAAATAATTGAAAATAGTCTGATTATAAACCTGTACCAGTCTAACAAGGTCGATTTGAGGAAAAACATGGCGTGACGCGTTCTACATTCAAGGGAAGTAATCAAAATAAAATTGATCAAACTGACGAACATTTCAAATTTTCTTCTTATCTCATAAATCAATCAAACAATGCTGAAATGCTTTACCTTATCCATTGCGAATCGTTAAAAAAAACTCAAATTAATCATGTTCAATCAACAAAATCATGACAATGACATTTATAAATTTATGTGAAGTCTGAAGAGCGAAGCAAAACAACTTTCAGTTTGAAGTTTTGTTTCTGTGTTTATCTGAAATTTCATATCTTATTAGTATTCGATTTATGCTTTGACTGAGTATGGACTTATTTTATTTATTTATTTATTTACTTTCAAAAAATTGCATGCATGTCTTATAAATCTAATTAGCTTTGTTTAGAAGGACTCCAAGTGCAATCCAAATTGTCATTCCTTAGGTTTTACACCTGGGAAGAAAGAAATATGTCCAACTAAGAAAAGGAAAAACAAAGTACACATATTATAAGTGATATATTTGGTCAGACAATTTTCATTTGGTCCGACAGAAATTCTAAGTTTATCTGACCAAATGTCGGGCATGTATTTGGCAGTTTCGGGAAGCCTGCAACAGTATTACACCCTGAGTTCTTGTTTTAGGGACTACTAGTGCTGGTCTAAAACCATTTCTCTATCCATCCGAGTTATCCATGCATTTTCAGTATACTGTCAAAATATGAAACTGCTTATCTTGGCATAATATCACATTTAATTTATTTACTTTTGTGCTAAAATGATTTTCCAAAATCTTTCCCAAACCAGTATCGATATTTGCATTGCATTGGCGGATCACAGTCATTTTATTTTTATTGAACTTCAAAATATTAAAAAATATGCAAAGTTATTAAAATATTCTATGAATTAAGTAACTACTGAATATGATGTTTAATTTTATATATTGGACTTAAATGCTTCCAAAAAGTATGCTGAACAAGTGTTACTGAAACATAATGTGGTTAACTTAATAAGTGACTACTCATTCTTTTTCTGGTTTAATCTGCAGGACTTTTATTAGCTTTACTTATTCAGATTTCTGGTTGGCCAATTTCAGAAATGAATTCGGCAGGGCTATCCTCTCAGCCTAAACAGGCCGGTCCGCATAAAAAAATGTCACGCCACTACAAACAGTCTTATTAGTTGGACTAGGTTTTCACTGTGACTGTGACCCTAAAAAAATGACATTTTGACTCTTGAAATCAGTAAAATAAAGCTTTTGACACTCCAATGGGTCAAATTTACAATCATATTAGAAGGAAATTTTGTTGACTCTTTGAATTGTGCTGAGCCAAGGGTCATTTTGACCCTCAACTTTTGATGTCTAGTGAAAACCCTGGATCTCGATGCAACAGTGACAATTCTTTGGTTGTCAGTGACTATTATGGGACTTTGCCAGGGGAAGAATATATTTCTTATTGCCTGTGTGACTGCAAGTATTACATACATGGTTAATTCACCTCCCAACTGATTTACACCACATGGTGAAATTATCAGGTGTACACAAAAACAGCTCATTTGTGGTGAAAAACTATGCTAAATCCAAGAAAATTGTTAAGTACTGAGGTTAAGTTTGAAATAACCATTATTTTAAATTTTAGTTCCAAGATAGATAATATATGTCATGGAACCGCCCACTGATGGGAATGAGGGCGTAGTCAGCTCAGCTTCTTCAGGTTTTAATGTTCAGATTATAAGAACCTCCACTGGTGATATTGGACAACCGGATGCCCAGTTACTTCAACTCTATGATGAACCAGGGGTTGCACAGACTTTGTTGAATATTGCCCAGCCAGAGACAATGGCTGTTGACCAAGTAAGTAATAAAAAACACCTGAAATATTAAACCTCTTAATTCATGAAGCTTGTGTAATATATTGGACTGATTTGGAATAAAATGCATCTGTTCTTTTTGGTAGCATTTCCATGGTTAAATGTTTTCTGGAATTTTCCAGAACTTTCAGTTTTTCTCAGGTCCATACTCTACTGATTTTTATTGTGTCCACGACACTAAGGTTGAGATTTCCGTTTTTTTTTTTAAAATGTTGAACTTTACAAATGCATTTCAGAGATGATATGATATAGTAATTTTGTTTTCAAATGCCAGTGTTTATATGATATTTATATAGTTCAACTGAATTGTTAGCAAATTTTAAAATGTCAGTAAATAAGACATATTTTTCTTAAATTTTCTGCCAGGCACACTGTATAATTTTTCACATTTTTATTTCCAGTACAATTGTTATCTGAACCCAAAATTTTATGCTAGAATCAACTTTTACAAAAATTTTGAGAGAGAATAAATTTAAATGTGAAGACTGTTACTTGTTAACTTCATGAATTATAATTGTATACAATATTTTGCAATATCATAGTAAATATTGCAATATCATTTTCCACGGCAATATCCACCTTTATAAATTATGCAGGGAGTTCATTTGACAAGAGGTACCAGGTTTTGACACATAAAAAATTGCTAAATTAGTGAATATCTCAATTCAGCCTTCACCTGGGGTGTTTTCCGCACATGCATTAATCAACATGTACAAGTTTGAATTATAACCTTTGAACACTGTTCAACCACTAGTAATAAAATTATCAAAATTACGCTCTGCTAAGAAGAATCAATCAATCCCTACTGCGGTTGGATCTGGTGAAAAGGCCTTTAGTGGTGAGGTGTCCTTAACAGTGGAGCTCTCTTGTTAGTTTAAGAATGTGTCTGTTCTTCCAAAAACTGTCCCTAATACTGAGCTATCCATAAATGTTGGGTGTCCATAAGATGAGGTTTTACTGTTTATACATTGATTTTAGGGACAGATGGAAGAATTTGTGACTGTAATTGATGGGCAGGGAAACAATAAACATATTCCTGTGAAAGAAGAGATTGGGGCTATTGAAGATTCTAACTATCAACTTATTGAGGAGTATAATGCTAAAGAGAGAGATGAAAGACATCAAGTTGCTGATGATGTTAGAAGTCAAATTGCTGAACTGGTAAGTAATAAAGTATTTTTGAGTTGTACGGGATAAATACTAGACGCTTCCTTTATCAATTTATTTTCCTAGAAATTTTATTAAAGATTATTAAATCAGATCAATTTATTTATTCTCAAATATAATTAAGGCCTGTATCCTTATTTAAATTAAACATTTAGTCTACTGATTTCTTACAAGTATGTGTGATTGTGGCCAATAACTTGACTGTAGACTCCAATTTACTGCTGGTCATAAAAAAAACTTGAAAACGTCAACATTACAGGGGTCAAATTTATTATTTTTCTCACTGTCAAAACAAAGCCTGTATCAATCGATTTTGCACTTACAAATGATATAACAAAGTGCTTGAAATACTCTCAGATTTATTATTTTTCTCACTGTCAAAACAAAGCCTGTATCAATCGATTTTGCACTTACAAATGATATAACAAAGTGCTTGAAATACTCTCAGATTAAAAATAAAAAGCTGCCAGATGATTGGGATAGCGCAGTATCTCAGGCGCTTATTAAGTTAATTTTTAGTCAAGCGTTTTAAGACTTTGATCAATTTGATGTAATTCCACTAAATTTTCGCGTAAGATCAACTTTTAATTAGGAAAAACAGCACTGGGAGCCATCAAGTATTGATTATTTGTATACTGTACTTTTGGTTGCGGAAAAACTCTCGCAAGTGTTGATTTTTTGGACTCGCTATCCATTAAATCTATTTGCTATTTGCATGTTAGTGAGCGTTAAATTTGAACCCTGCATTAATGCCTGACTCTGAGCTGTAATTTTTTCCCAGTATATATAACTTATGTTATCTATTTCACATATGTTTAATCATTTTGTTTGTTAGGTTCTTATATATTTGTTTTTGATCAATTAATGTTACTGATCACATATAGTAACTCCCTCTATATATAAAGTATATCACAGCTGGTTGAACATTACATATTTAGTTATATTAGCATGTATATAAATAATACTTACTATTCTATCCATGTTTTTCAGTGCATGCAGCTATGTGATCTTGGAGAAGAGAGTTTCTTGCTTTCTGTACGTTTACAGGATGGAAAAAGACAACATGTTGGTTCTGTTAAAGGGGATCATTTCTGTTTGCTTAGACCCGAAGTTGTTCAAGATTTCCATAACTTTTGCTTAGGTAATAAATTATTACAATTCTATTTGAATGATTGATCCAATTTTTTGAACCCCACCAAAGTACTTGGTGATGATTTGTTTAGATATACCCACTATCTGCTCTTCTATCTATTTTTCTTTTTTGTATTTTTCTTTGGAAAACAAGTATGTGCCTGAAATTTTAATTATGGACTTGGCAAATATACGGAGAATGAGCATTAGCTCGAGACAAAATTCCCAGTTTGTATACTGGAAGTCTATAGGTTATTGCTTTAGAAAATTGGGACAGTTTTATTTAATTTTGAATTCTCTGTCTATATGTTTTTTTCCATATTTTAGATTAATAAACTAATGTCTCTGTATGGAGCTCTTCTTTAAAATTTGATTTTGTCTTCTATAAATGATAATTCATTTTCACAATTTTCAAAGCATCAAACCACACTGTATGAAAACCACCATACATGTATTATATATTCTGCAGTGTTCCCAGTCAAGTAAAATCTTGTGTAAATCTTGCCAAAAAATTGGAAATCACGCAATATATTTTGATTTTGTGTGAGCTCACACCTGTAGGTATATGTTTAGGGAGGGATTGCCAATTTTCTGGAAAAACACATTACAAATTCTTACCAATTCTTACCCAATTCTTATTTTAACCCCTGATGTGTCTTCCAGCACTCTGTTGGAAATATCATTTTTGTACAGTAAAACTTTTATTTTGAGCATTGATATCATGAGCATTCGTCTTATCTCAAGGAGTTTATTAAGTCCTATCAGTTCTTGTGTGGATAATTTTCAAATAACAAATACTTCATTATTACGAACACCTCATTTATCTCGAGTTGTTAGTCAGTTCAGATGACTCCTCAAGATAATGAGGTTTTACTGTACTTCATTTTGAATTAAAGAACTGTTGTATCTTTGTGTTTATATTGATGTAGGTATAGAAGAAGAGAGAAGACCTGATGAGGATGATGAAATACAAGAATCACTTGAAGATTCCAATTCACAAGAACTTGATACAAGTTCTAAACTAGAAGATGAACAACAGGAACTTATGGATGTAAGTCTTGTTGATGGGGCCTCTGTGGTAGAGTGGTTATAGTCTCAGACTAGTATTTACTAATTTGATGGTTCTTCCCAGGTGTATGTCTTGGGTCTTCCTTCACCAATAAAGCTTGAACTGTCCCTTAATGACTCTGACTATTGGTGCAACAACCAAGGTCATTTAGTAACTCTCCAGTTTTAAAAGAGGAAGACTCTATACTTGTTTCTTGGTAGAACAATCAACCTTCCATAAGCAAGCTGGACAGCTTCCTTACATGTGAAATTTGGTCCTGGTTACACCATTACCACTCGACAATGGAGGCCCCACTTAAGGTGATTAAAGGAGTCACGATTATATATGTATCACTTTAATAGGTTCTAATAGATCTTGTTTGGTAGAAGAATAACCAAGTACTGTTTTATTTGATGGATATTATTTTGTTTCCCTTGATTATTTTAAAAACTTAGACAATTAGCACCAGCTTGTGTTTTTACAAATAGTTGTTAATAATGTCAGGGTTTTCATTTGACCCTTAAAATGGTATGTAGGCTCTTGAAATCGGTAAAAGAAAGCTTTTGACTCTTGAGAATTTGTACTAAAGAGTCAAATTTACATTAGAATTGGAACAAAACTGGAAATATTTTATGTCTTTGATCAGGTTGAAACAGCTGCTGATAAAACTGAAGTTCAGGTACATGCCAAGACTAAACCTAAGGTGATTGTACTGAAGAAATCAGCTGATGGACAAAGTACTGAAATAGATCACCAGTATGTAACACCAATTAAGGCTGATCTACATCCTGCAGGTGTGTATATACATAATCTGTAGGTTCAGATTCATGGTTTTTCAGCTGTGGAATGTTTTAACCAGGTTTTTAATTAGTCGAAAAGCCTGGTTTGTTGATTATGGTTTGTCCCTGGGTTGGTGGTGGTTGCATCAAAGTTTGGTTTCTATTCGATTACTTTAGCTTAGATTGATTTATTGCTGCCGTACTTGGAATACAGCAAAGGTTTATGCGACCTAGTATGGGATTGTATTTTTAGGGTTTCTGGGGTCAGGGTAAAGGTCACTATTAACAAATTATAAATTTAATATGAAAACAGTTTCCCCTCAATGAATTGTTGAAAACCTGATTGGTTGACATTGCCACCCTTCATGTTTTTATTTTTTACTGATCCTGAATTTTTTTGTTTTAAACTGGATCTGATTTTTATGAAACAAAATATTTGATTGGTTAGCACTGAGTTTAGTCTCAAAATTGGCCTATGGCGATAGTGCTTTCCAAGATGGGTCTTATCAGGCAATGGAATTAACAGTTTTACTGAATGAAGTAGCATGTATTTGTTTTTAATTTAAAGTCTGGAATTTGTCAGTCATAGCAGTAAAGAAGTAATGTTTATTGTGCTATGAAAATATGTAAAATGGATTTTGATTGTATAGATCAATTTTAAAATTCAAATTATACTGGTAGAAAGAAGCTAATCAGTTCAAAATTTTCTATTATATGCTAACAGAGCCAGCTGATGCTGATACTGCAGCCTCGAATAATAAAGAGAATAAAGAAACGACAACCAGTATACTGTTCCTGTGCGATATCTGTAAGAACGTCTTCTCTGATATCAAGCAACTACGTGTAAGTATTCGAATTAAGAATCTTTACAGTGGCTATGTTTATAGTATCCCAACTGATTTCAGCAGATTGACTCCAGGTTCATTTAGTATAAGGTTCAGATAATGTTGTTGTTTTTTTCACTCAAAAAGGTGTAATCTTTGGTTCTATCAGCAAACTGAAAGTTCAGTGTATTCTATTACATGTAACCTTGAATTGTAAATATTGGACTTGGAAATTTTGCTGATCATGATTGAGGCATTTTTATTGTATTACAAATAGTTGTTAGCATTTGTTGATGTGTGTATGAAAAATAAAGAACACTGGATTGGACCAGGCTCTGTGTTCTTTTATATGTAGGATAGTATTTACAAAGTAAGTCACATGGTGGAAATATGCTATAATTTTGAATTTAGTTTTACTGAATTAACCTGTTTATAAGATACCAACAAAGTTGTCTTATTGTGATATAGTATGACACTTTCAGATGATGTTATGAAGGTTTACATTCTTATGAGATTTTCTTAAGTTAAGTTTTCTTGAGTTAAGTCCCCTCCCAAGATTTTTCAAATATTTGTATCAAACTTATTTAGATATTTTGGGGGTGCTGCAGTTGAGTGGTTATGGTCTGTGACTGGTAATCCCTGACCCTCATTGCTGTGAGTTTGAATCCCATCTAGGACCAAATTTCACATGTGAGGAAGTAGTCTAGCTTGTTAATGGTGGGATGGTGGTTCTACTGATGTCTCTGTCTGGGGTCTTCTGTCACAGTTGAAGCTGAAAAAGTTGACTTATGACCTAGACTGAATGTGCAGTGTTAAACTCCAGAGGCAAAAAAAGTTAAATCTTTTACAGCAACACAAGTTAGATGTTCATGGGGAATCAGATTATAAATGTGAAAAATGTGCGCGAGTTTTCTCTTTGAAGAAGACATTTGAGCGTCACATGATGGACGCTCATCTCGAAGGTGAAGAAAAATACTTGTGTGACTCGTGCGTCCTAACTTTCCACAGTCCTGAAGAATTAGACCAGCATATAAATAGTAAGTATCTGAGTAATGCAACAGTAAAACAGTAAAATCCCTGAAAGACTGGTTGTTATATTAAGGTGGTTACATTAACAAGTTATTTAAAGGAAAAATCAAATATGGCCTGACAGTAAGCAGTCACTTTCTTGAGGTAGTTGCTAAGTGAGGTTTATTCCATAGTTGTCAATTTTGACTTTGCAACATGTTGTTTAATGTGGAATAACTGTCTATAAATTCATCTTTCACCAATATTAATTATTGAAGCTCCATTTTTGCTTATTTTCTTAATTTAGGCGCTGGTTGCCATGGTTTCTATATGGCCTTGCTTTCCCTTTAGATGTGAAAATCAGGAAATGATACTTATCCAGAATGTCCTGATCATGTTAGAAACTGTACTAATCGCTTTCCTAGCCTGTGTTTAGCATTGTTAATGCTGTGTATGGTTTGGTTATTCCCGTGTTTGGTTTTATTGAATACTCATTGTGTCTCCAATGTAGTGTGAGAGATTCCTGTTTCACTGAGATTCCGTCTGAGCAAGACCTGTTGAGTTTATGGAGCTTAGAATTCATTACACTTAGACTGATAATATCATATCAAAATGTCTTTTGTTTGTTTTTCTCTGAACTACACTCTCGAAAGGGAGCTGCTTGTTACAAATTGATGGGGATTCATGTTAGTACTGGTAGGCAGTTGCAGAGCTTTAGTTAGTTAAACTTTTAATTGTTTCTAGTGAAATACTGCATAAGTAAGGTTTAAAAAACTCCCTTATATCACATAAAAGCATCTTAATGAGACTGAAAGATAAGACTATAGACTTATGGTGTTTTCATGTTTTGCTAATGTATGAACAAATTTATGTTTTCAGGTTGTCATAACAATGAGTTACCAATGAAATGTGATATATGTGAACAAACATTTCCTGACATTAGTCGTCTTATGGAACACAGAAAATCACACTTTGATTATGCTTGTTTCTGTGACAAATGTTGGCAAGGATTCTTTGATTATTTGGAGCTGGAGACTCATACACAGGTAACGATCTCCTTACCTGCTCACAGAGATGAGTCATGGCTGGGTAGCTCCCTTAGCTCTCCCCATCTTGAATATTGTATTTTGGGAGTTTTTCCCCAAGCGATTGTCTCCCCTTATTCTCTATGAAATGAGTTATTGAAGTATGTTATTATATTAATTTACAATTCTCCTTCTGCTCAAGGTTAGAATCATAGTCAAGATTAGAACTATTATTTAGTAAATATTAAGTTAAACAGAGCAACAGATAAGCTGGGTATTTACTCAATTAAATTTACAAAATACGCAACTGAAACTATTTTAGATGCGTATCAAAAAGCAATTACAAAAGCAAAATACCCAATAAAATATTTATGATGCGTATCGAAATCAATTTTCATGAATATACATGCATATAGTCATTTTCGTCTGTCAGTCATTCCTCATAGTCTCGGACAAACGTTGTAGCGATGTGGTTCAAAAACAACCAAATGTGTACAGTTCAGACTTGATAAGTAAAAGCATTAATTACCAATTGATATAAAAATCATAGACCAACAATTCAAAATGAAATGATGGAGTAATCGCAATTCACTGAGAAAGCTTATCCGTTGCTCTGGTTTAACATGAAGACTGTACTGATTTGTATTGATTGTTTGGTATCTGGGGTTGCTAAATTTACTAAAAGTGAGTGCAACTTTCTGTGATTTCCACATATTGTTTATCACTCATTACATATTTTTAACAGCAACATTTTTTGGTGTGTATGTAATCCACAACCTTGTTTTTTTAAAGATAATTTTCTGTTTATCCCTCAGAATAAATTTTCATAAATTTCTACAATTTATGTAATGGATGGTAACTCTGTCAAAGTCATTTATATTCCTTTTTACTATTGATGTATCTTTGGCATTTTTCAGTCTGGATGTCGCTACAAAGAAGCTCTCTATAAGTGTCATATATGTGGAAAAAAATTCACCAAACTTGCAACCATTAGCAAACATATTGATACTCACCCAGTTCATTCACCTCATGTGTGCCGCATGTGTGGACGTGGGTTTGAGACCGAGAAAGAGTTGAAATACCATAGAAGCGGGGCTCACATCATCCGGCCTTTCAAGTGTGAGTTCTGTCACAAAACTTTTAAGAAAAAAGACAGTGTTATTGAACATCGCAGGCTTCATATACGAGTCACGAATATGCCACGTCATGAGCCAATTGTTAATGCTAGTGGTAATGTGGCATTTGCTAACGTCATTGAAGACGAGGATGATTTCATAGGAAAACCTGAATTTGAATGTGAAACATGTGGGATTGCACTGAAGACACAAAATATGTTAGACCAACACATGCATCAACATGAGACTGCATCTGAACAGTATAAATGTGATTGCTGTGATAAAGTGTTCTTCTCTTTGAATTTACTCAACATCCACTGTAGAAGAGATCATAAAATGTTACTGGATCAACAGGTAATGCGCTAGTTTTTATTCTTAAATAATTTCAAATATTTTTACTTTTAAATCTCTCTATGAACTCTCTAACACAATTTTCTCAATCTTCTCTTAATGTTTGAATGCCCTTTAAATAATTTTTCAGCATCTTAAAGAAAGTTTGCGCCAGTATAAATCTGTTTCATTATTTTATGAAGACAATATATGCTATGATTACCGGTGCTTGGTTTTACCTGCTTCACATAGCCCTATGACCAAGCGCCTGACATTTGGTCAGACAGATGGCAATTTTTGTCATGTTAAATGAAATTTGCTTTACCCATAATGGATCAATTAAAGATAGTTTGACCTGGTGTAATGTGCATCTAGTTTAAGATAGCTTGGATTTTTTGTAAAAAGCCATCAGCTTTGATGGAGTTGACCTATTAATTTTACAGGGATATTTAAATATTTATGCTAACAGGTTCAAACAGCTGTCTTCAGTTGTTCCTTAAAAGTTCAATTAATTCAATAAATTTTACCATATTGCAATATCAGACGTTACATCTTGCCAGTATATTAAATAGTTAATATATCAATTTGCAGGGCAGTAGTCATGTTGCAGACTTGGACAAAATTCAAGTTTGTGAATGGGAAGGTTGCAATAAGACGTTTTATGATGACAGCAAATTACGTCAACACATGAAATACCACGGTCAACGAGCTGATAAGATCGCTAGAGGTATAAGTGTACCAGAACGGTCCTTGACTACCTGCGAGATTTGCGGAAAAGTTCTCAAGTATAAGAGTTATCTGAAGGCTCATATGTTAAGCCATTACAAGGAACATCCATTCCAGTGTGAGCTATGTGGCCAGGCTTATCCTTCTGCCAAACGTCTTGAAGATCATGTCAGGTAAACTGCTGTACTTTGGAACATTCATATAATTTTTTACCTATTTTTTCAGTATTTGTAACAAGTATTTGTCAAGTTATTTTAGACCTTTGGACAAATTTATGAGCAGAAATTTGCAAGGAAAATATCAAATTTCATGTCTTTGTTAATACATGCTACTTCAAAAAAAATATTTTCACAATGTGTGATTTTTTAATGCTACTTCGAAGTTACTGTTGTACTGTTTTTGTCAGAATTTTTGAAGAATTTGTAAATGAATAGTGACAGACCAGTATAGCTGTTTATAGTAAAACTCGTCTGCTGTTTACATAAAATACAGGCATACTGTTTATTGAATGAAGCAGGTTTCATCGTTTTAAAAAATGCCGAACATCTCTGCATTAAATTAAGATAGCACATTTAGTAGATTTATTCTGTTAATGTGATGGATTACCTTGATGATAGTACCATGAAATATTTTCAGATCTGTAAAATCTGAAAGCGATGAAATTAATGTCAATACAGACAAATAATTTTGGAATGAAATTTTCAGAGTCCACAAAGGAGAGAAACCATTTAAATGTCGAGTTTGTGAAAAATGCTTCACGTCGAAAAATCTCCGAAACCAACATATGCTGATACATCTTGGGCATAAAACCTTTATTTGTGATGTCTGTGGTAAGGGATTCATGAGCCGGAAGCATTTTAAGGACCACATGAGAATTCATGCGGGGGAGGAGCCCCATAAATGTACGACATGTGGCAAGGACTTTATCTATTATAGGTAAGTTTTGCCATGGGTAGGGGCCTTAGTGGTCTCTGACTTGGTATCATAAGCCCCTAGCTGCTGTGAGTTTAAATCAAACCTGGAACAGAAAATTTCACATGTCTGGAAGCTTTCCAGCTGGCTTACAGATTGGTGGTTCTATTCCTAACCAAATATACAGCCGGGGTTTTACTTCATTGTTAAAGCTGGAATGGTCACCAAAGCTGTTGATGTGACTTTAAACACCTGTGAAAGAATTGATATTTGTATGATATATGGTACCTTTCACATTTTAATCTAAATTTAGTAGCTTTACTTCACCAGATATGTAAATTTCGATACATTGCATTCTTTGTATTACTTTGGAGTTTAGTTCGACACATGTTAGTACATATTGTATTATACATTACAGGAGTTTAGTTCGACATATGTTAGTACATTTTGTATTATATATTACAGGAGTTTAGTTCGACATATGTTAGTACATTTTGTATTATATATTACAGGGGTTTAGTTCGACATATGTTAGTACATGTTGTATTATATATTACAGGAGTTTAGTTCGACATATGTTAGTACATGTTGTATTATATATTACAGGAGTTTAGTTCGACATATGTTTGTACATTTTGTATTATATATTACAGGAGTTTAGTTTGACACATGTTAGTACATATTGTATTATACATTACAGGAGTTTAGTTCAACATATGTTAGTACATGTTGTATTATATATTACAGGAGTTTAGTTTGACACATGTTAGCACATATTGTATTATAGATTACAGGAGTTTAGTTCGACATATGTTTGTACATTTTGTATTATATAGTACAGGAGTTTAGTTTGACACATGTTAGTACATATTGTATTGTACATTACAGGAGTTTAGT
This sequence comes from Lutraria rhynchaena, assembly GCA_008271625.1. NCBI lineage: Eukaryota > Metazoa > Mollusca > Bivalvia > Venerida > Mactridae > Lutraria > Lutraria rhynchaena. Next base: position 770,513 of record VIBL01000049.1, read on the forward strand.
TCGACATATGTTAGTACATGTTGTATTATATATTACAGGAGTTTAGTTTGACACATGTTAGTACATATAGTATTATATATTACAGGAGTTTAGTTTGACATATGTTAGTACATTTTGTATTATATATTACAGGAGTTTAGTTCGACATATGTTAGTACATTTTGTATTATATATTACAGGAGTTTAGTTCGACACATGTTAGTACATGTAGATCCTAGAGAAAGAAACAAACCATATAAATGTGAATATTGTAACAAGGAGTACACAGAAGTGACTGGTTACAAACACCATATGCGAGCTGTACACACAGGTATGAGAATGATTTGATGAAATTTTTGAGTCTTAAAACCTAATTATCTGAATGGTCAATTCTGAATTAGTGAATACAGTATTGGAATTAACCAATTGCAAGTCTGCCTTCGGAATCTTGACTTCAAACTCAGTTTTACAATTTTTTTATGAGCATTTTTTTGTTTACATATAATAAAGAGGTCTTAATGTTTCTTCTTTTGAAAAAATGTAAGTCTCAGGACAGAATGTTTGTATTTCATTCATGTTATAGAAGTAAACTTCATATTTTCTAGGTGAGACTCCATTCCAGTGTGATATTTGTGGTGAATCATTCCATCGGAACGACAAACTTAAACGTCACATCAAATCCCGCCATAGCATTGTTAAAGGTAATAAGGAGATTATCGTAACCGCTCGCAGACCTTCTCATGGTGGTCCCATTATTGTTAAGGCAGAGAATGAAAGCCAGGAAGATTTATTGCAGATTGTAGAAGGTAATGCGATCGAAGGAAACCACAATGAACTTCACGTAGATGTTATACAGAATGAGAATGAAGGACAACAACAGGTCTTCCTGATTGGTAGGTTCATACTGTGATTTACTTTCCTGTTTAAATGTACTTCTTGTCTAACTAACTTACCATATTTTAACCATTATACTGCTCTTAATATCATAATATGATGGCATCCTAGTGTTCTGTCATTTACAAAATTTTGAAAGTTTTGATTTTATGCACTATGCAGTCAGTATTCATGCTGCTCAGGTAAACAATTTTATCTAATGTCTATTTGACAAGTAGAATACAATGCTTGATTATATATTTCTTTTCAGGGTTGGGTAATGATGGAAGTGAAGCGACATATCTTCAGGAGACACAGGTTATTGAAGGACCAGATGGCACCAGGTATATTATAGCAGGCTCTGGTGAAGAATTACAAGTGATTGAGTCATCTAATCTTCAGGTAAATTATTTATCTTGCTCCATCAGCAGTGGGTCAGAGAGGAGAGAAATGTTGCCTTTATGCATAGTTAACCTGTATTCTGAGGTCAGTTTGGTCTCTTACATCTCTACATCTTTAGAATTATTCACAAGATGCCTATGTTAATAGGTGGTCGTTTTCTTTGGATTGTCTGAATTTCCTATTTATTTTTACATGAATCTAAAACTGTATACTCTCTTATCTTTTACCCAGCAATTACAAGATGGTCAGATTATTGAAGGTGGTATAGTACAACAAGTTCATCAGGTGGAACATGAACATAACCCTGGTACTAACGATGTTCTAGTGATGAATGATGGAGATGAAGAAACTCTAAGTACGCTGGCTAATATGGCTAGCGAGGCACAGATAGCTAATCAGTGATTGTAATTATGGTAGGCTGGGCATTTTATGATTAATTTAGAAGTATGCTGGTTTATGTACTCATTGAGTTGGATTTCTTAACTTCCACCATATAAAACTCGAATCTTAATTGAACCCTAGAAAGTGAATTAAGTCTTATGTTTTACAATTCTTACAACCGACCTTCATAAAGAAATCAAGAATTCAAAGTAAATGTTGGATTTAATACAATGTATATTGACCCTTCGCCTCATTAGCATATTCTAGACTCTTCCAAATTCAAGGCTAATATTCAAAACATTAATTTATTTAAGAAAATTGGGTTATTTCTCCCTGACAAAGTGGAAAACATTGTGGCACGAGAAGCCATTTCTAGTAATGAGTAATGGCTTCTTTTGCCTCAATGTTTTCAAAAGTCGTCTGCTTCAGATACGGAGAATGTGATATTATGAAGCAAAGGGTTAAAAGTCCATCTGGTAATCAACCGAGTGTTTTCAATGATTTTATTCCAGTGCTATAAAATGCAAGGTGAACATTAAGAGATTCAGCTCAGTGTAGTGACTCAGGCTTATAGAGTGCAGATCTTATTTTAGTTGTGATGACTATTAGTAATTAAAAAAAGTACTCTGTCCAATTGATATGGGAAATGATACACATATTGTAATTCTGTAATTTATTATTGACTTGAACATTATTATATTTGTATTTAGATACTTTACAGTGCTATTACAGTGTACAAAGTATTACATTAAACTCTAAATAATGGAATAAACAGGTATTATGAATAGAAAAGGTTTTCAATGAATGGCCTAATTCTACTTGTTTTCTTATCTGATCATTACACAAGTTGAAACATAGATGAAATAGGTGTGCGATTTTTTTCTTTGAGAATTCAAGTTTTTTTTTTCCTTTGGTTTCAATCTGATGTATCATATATCATGCATCATTGTTTGTCTTCGAAAAATTTGAATTCACAGTATTACTTAAGATTATGCTTTTTTGATCCACAAATTCTGTCTTGTCAATTTTCACATTTTATTAAGAAATAGTTGCTTATCCATACTGCTCTCCATATGTCTGAAATTTGCCAATTTTTATGTATTTTTGCATTATTTTATGACTGTAAATTAAGTGTAAAAGCCAGGAAGTGCATATTTACATTTTTGGAGTGAGTATAAATCAGTTTGATTTACATAGAATTGTTTGATAGTTGTCTTCATTGGATTGTGTGTATTTGGTCTGTTCATATGTGAGAATTCATGTATTTTTTTAGTTGTTCTCTGACAAAACTGGTTATAATCACAATTAAATGATGTCAAAATGGACATTAACCGCATCATAAATTTTTCACAAGGTGTAGTGAGATTTGTTGATGAATTGTTCTCTTAAAGTGTTAAGTGTTAAATACAGGTTATCATTGTTTACATTGATTTGTTTCCCGAGTGGTATTTTCATGGAATAACAGTAGATTGTAAAATTGCATTCCTGACATCTTAAATTTTCAAAAAAATAATATGATGTTATTATGCTTTAAATGATCTGTATTTCATATAAAATCCTTGTTTCGAAACCTTCACTTTATAGATGTATATAGATTAGAATAAAAACCAAAAAGGACAAAAAATGAAAATTACGTCATTAAGACTGATTGTGCCCAAGAAAGGCTCATATCATAATGTACAGTATTTACTGGTAGTAGCTATCTATTGTAAAACTGGCTCTGTGTTTAACAGGGTGAACTTAAAACATAAAGAGTCAAAGACTTGAAATCAAATGAATTGTTAGATAACAGATTTATTATATTTTTAATCCTTAATATATTTTAAGTTATTACAGGTTCTCTGTTATAATGAGTGAAACTTCTATAACTGGTATTTATTGATATTCTCTTTTTTTGTATATACCAACTTACTGCATTGATGGTACAATTTGTATCGGTAAAAATTCCAGTTAATTTTCTGATGTGAAGTTATGAAATTGTCTCTTAAATAAATACTTATACTGTCAGTTTATTTAAAACTAAATGCACAAATTTCCCATTTCTTATTGTATGAATTCATTCAAATCATTTCATGTGCTGAATGCATTAATACAATGCATTTTGACCAATTGTTATGATCTGCTGGTGGACAGGCCTCACTGTCATTGGTTCATTTTAAGACTGCTCAGAGATCAGCCAATCAAAGACTGTTGTTTTGAGGCTGGTTAATAAACTGACTTACAGGTATTATATAAGATCCTTAGTAAATGAAATTAATAGATTCAAGATTTAATTAACCTATCAAAACTTCTGAAAATTCTTCATTTATTCTAGTGAAAAAATGATTACATGTACCATTACTTCAAATACCTTTGGATTATGAAGTCACAAGTGTTGGACTTTGATTCAACATTTGTGACCTTTCTTTTCTTTAGGCATTGATATCTACCCTGATACTGCCAATATTGAGAAGTTCACTATATTTAACATTACTATGCATGTTTACAGTAAGAAGCATTTTTCACAACCAGTCATATGTTTTACATGTTACAGTTGTTAATGTTTTGTTCATATGACCAAATTGTATGATTGCGTTGCTGTTAAAGTTTTTCTCAGTTGTTTGAAATGATATGCCTATGTTTGAATAAAAGTTAAACTCTACAAACATTTACACGTTTTGTTCTTCCTAGGGCACCTGGTTGTAATGGTAATGACCCAGTGTTTGTATCACCATATTATGTTAATGGATTTTTTTTCTGAAGTATTGGACACATTTAATGACTTTGGCTGAATGTATATTATTGTACCCACCATATGAAGGAAATGTTTGTTTTTGGTCTATACATATTTATATTGTGTTCATTGAAGCAACTTCATTAGCTTGTATCCTGGTTGCGAGTTTGTGTTAAAGTGGATTTTCTCTTTTCACTCCTTTTTTTACAAGCATGTTCAAATTCAGTTTGAATCTGGTAAAAATGTTTTTTTTATAGATAAGTAGGATATTTTTCCTATAAAGTGTTTATGCAATAATACCTTTGCATTTGAGCAGTAACAGGACGTAACTGGTATATCAGGTCCATATTTTATTTGTATGAAATAAAGCATTAAGAACACCATGAATGAGATACCTAAAGGAATTAGAGAAGAGTTGCTTTCAGCTCTACTCAGTATGTATGTTCATGAAAATCCTGAGCGACTTGAAATGAATGAAATACAGTAAAACCTCCATAATGAGACCACCTTCAGGACCCAAAATAATGGTCATAATGATGAGGTGGTCTCATGATCAAGTTGAATTATAGGTGAGTTATTTTAAGCCACTGTGAAAGTAAGTGGTCGTTATAACAAGGTGGTCTCTATTATACGTTTTACTTTAGCTCCAGAAACAAATGAGACTCTGTACAAAATGCATATCTGTAAACATGACTGCATCGCTAAATCAGGTGTGTATCTGCCTATATGCAAGTATGCATCTGAGTCCTTATCATTTTTTGAAAAAAAATATTAATAAAATAAGAAAATAATACGTGGTTTAAATTATTTAGGGATGATAAAATGACTTTATTAAGAAATGAAAATCAATCAGACATTTACCTGAGATGAGGTTAAACTACCTACATTCAGAACGCATCATATTCTTGAATCCACATCAAATTAGCTTGGGTATGCGCCTGTAAATCAATTTGTTATCAATTATTTTCTGGTCAAAGATTGCTATAACTGATCTTGTTAGTTTATCGCTATCACCAGCTATCAAGGTAAACCGAAAGTAAAAAATCGTGACGTCAAACTCATTCGCGCGTAATCGATGACGTCAGCGGTTTGTTATGATTTAATACTTCCGCCAAACGCTGTAACTTTCAAACCATTGGTCCAAACATTAGAAAGAAAAAATGAAGGCAATACATCTTATTGTTATTGGCGTTATATTGTGCGTAAACGCCTTTGGCTTCGGTATTATTAGCTCGATCGTGTATTGGTTAGATTTTAGCTCAAATATCAATTCAGCAAAGCCGTTTCAAGGAATCTACGTTGGTCTATGGCGATCTTGCACAGGTTCTAACGTTGGATTCGTGTGCGTTGAGACACAAAATGGTAAGATGATGGAATCTGTACTGTCAACATAATATATTAGATCCAAATACGTTGCGATTATTACCCTCCTAAATCTACTGCTTTTGTTCAAGTTTAAAGCCTGTAAATATTTCTCAGCAGAATCGAGAAGAAAAATGTTGACCAGTAGAAGTTAATTTATTTATATGTTTAAACTTTGTATTAACATAAAACTTACGATTTTATACATTTTGATATACATCAATTAAATGCTTACAGAATTCATGTAAATATATGCATACACGCAATGATCTGTGGCACTTAATTACATCAAATACAGTAAAAGCTCCATAATACGACCACCTTTGGGACCTCGTCTTAGTTTTGAGGTGGTTTCATTATCAATTTGAAATATAGAAAAATAAAGACATCCCTTGAGAAAATAAGTGATTGTTGTAATGAGATGGTCCTTATTTTGAAGTGGTCCCCAAGTGAGGTTTTACTATACAATATTAAACAAATCTAAATTTATATACCTTCTGTCAACAGTATTTTTATATTTCAATTTAGCGGATGATTGGCTTACAGCAGTACAAACATTGACAACAATTGGTATTGTGCTGTTGGGTATTGGCTCAGTGCTTGGATGTGTCTTCACCATCAAAGACACTAAACCGATGATCGCTTATGCTTGGACATCAATTATGTATCTAGCATGTAAGAAAATTCGGACTTATGATCTTCAAACACAATTTAACAAATGTTAATCATAAGTAACAACTGATATTCTTTTTCAGAAGGGTTTAACAAGACACAGACAGCCAGAATCCATTTGGAATTTTTTTTTAAAAAAAAAATATTACTTGTAGTCCAGAAACACATTATTGTAAAATGATCAAATTGTGAATCTTCCTAGATCAGAAATTAAAACTTATACAGTAAAACACAGTTATAATGAACTTGGATATAGTGAAGAATCAGATACAGAGAAGTTTTCATTTTTTCTGGAACATATCTGCCTTTGTTTCATTTGTTATGGATACAGTTGAATATAGATATCATGAGGTAGTTATGCGGGTACCCAGGAATTCATTATATCAAGCCATGTTCTACTGTATCCTCTCTGTATTTAATAGATCTTGCTCATATTGATAATATCATTTCCTTCTATTTCAAATTTTATTTTTTGATATCCTTTAGGTATTCTCCAAACTGCGGCTATCATTGAGTTCTGGGCTTCAGTGGACAGCCATACAAGGCATTTTGCTATAGGATTCCACCTCGCCATCTTGTCCACACTCTCAGCACTTTTTGCTGGAGTCTTTGTGATATTGTCACAGCGAACACAGAAGATATACTCAAAACTAGAAAGTGATTAACAGTATTTAAGAAGTGTTTTGAGTCAAGATTGTAAAACAAAAAACATTATTAAAAAAAACTTATAAAAAAGCACTGCAATGTTGTTGACTTTGTTTTTCAAATTGTAAAGCTCCCTTTTATTATGTATTTCATCTTATCTAGAATGTTTTGACATAGAATAATGATGTCTAAGAGATGAATCAATACATTATGCTAAAATTGTTTTAATTTGTTTCATTGTTTAGGATTAAACTCATATTAGCAGAATTGTTTCTTTTGTCTGTGTATTGTACACTATTTTTATGGTCAAAAGTCAATTAAATTAAAGGTTTTTGCACAAATATGAGCTAACAACTTCTTTACTCAAACAGTGCTAGACTAGTATTGGTATGATAACCCCTTGATGAAGAAGAACCAAGTACACAGTTATAAAGTGTGAGATAGATCTCCCAGCTCAAATCTCTACTCTGTGTGTTCTAAAGTTAATTATGATATAATTAGGTCATTTTTCAGGCAATATGCTGTACATATGTTTATTGAATAAATTAGTTACTCGCAAGTATTGCATACATGTTGGTCTGGAAAAAGTTGACAAAGGAAATGAGTTTTCAGTTTGACTGATCTCAGGATTTAAACACCCATAAATACCTTGGCTATACTCAATCAATACCAGCTTAGTTTTAATTTTCAATCCAACAAAACACTCAGGCATTTCAAAATAAAAATTTGTTCCATAAACTGAAGCAGTTAAGCTCTACATTTAATATTGATAGTCTTAGTTGCATTGTCTTAATTTTATGGAAAAAATCCACAACAGAACAATCCAAAATTGAGAGGTTTGGTGAAACTAAGATCAGTGGTACTTTATATTAAAAACGTACTTTGATTTCAGATGGCAGCATACTTCTAAAATATCTAAACTATTGCTACATACAGACTAACTTTTGAAAGACAAATAATAGCATAAGTTCACAGTCGGCCATTAACCTGGTTTATTTGGTTTGGAATATACATGCTGTCTCCCAAAACAGAAGAGGTTCCTTGACAACTAGTTCACCATTTATTCTGACAATTGATGATACAGTACAGTAATTTCCATAATAACTGAAGCGGTGAAAATCTACAAAGAAAATAAAGACAAATGAAAATATAATAGAGTACATTGAATATGTATCAAAGAAGACTTGAAAACAAAACAAAAAATAGAAAACCAGGTGACCGAGAATTTTTGTTATAAATGTAGTAGAAAATTACTTCTTGCAGGGACTCTACACTAGATCATCCTCTAAAGAAGCATAGTAATACATGTATTAATGAGGACATAAGGTATTATATCCATAACATTGTATTTTTTAATGGAATTCCGTATTTTCGACAGTTACCTGGGTCATTTTTCAATTCGTGCGATGCCAGTTTTAAATTCGAGGGGGCCTGAGGATATCGAAGATCGACCGACGCAGAACGGTCAACACAACTCGGACGGAATTACGGAATTTTCCCACACATTCAACATCCGGAATGCGGTCGTGTCATATTACGAGTGATTTGATTGATTTAATGAAGGTTCTTCAGCCAATGAGAGCTGATTTTAAGCTTGGATCAAATGTCGTGAGATTAGAATTGTGTAACCCAATGTTACAGAACTGAAAAGAAGCTTCTGCCGCCTGCTGACAACACGAAAGACCTCGGAAAGGATGGAAAAAATGATGCTGGGAATGGTTGTCCGAATGCGACGAAAACGGTTGGAAATGGGCGATTAGTAAAGGAAACCAGATGTAGAGGGATTTGCGTTTTGTCATATGTGCTCGAAAAGCATAGATTACAGATTCAATGGCAAGAAGTCGATACGCCTACATTTCAAAGACGAAAGTACCGGGAAAATGTGAAAACCATAAATATTAGGGTCAGTCAAGTTAGCAGAAAATGTTTTTGCTTAGGCTTAATGATTTTCAATACAGCACATGTGTTGATGATTCCACACTAACATTCTGCTAGCTCTCAGGAGAACTAATTTCACCACTAATTTCACAGCATAATGTTGCCCTCATTGTAGGAGCTTCCGGGGCCTCTCACGAGACTAATTTCACAACTAATTTCACAGCCTAATACTGCCAGCATTTTGGGAGCTTTCGAGGGCCTCCAGCCCCTTGGCCCCAGCCAGGGCTTTGCCCCAGACCTACCGGGGGTCCTAACCCAGGCCCCCAGCGTAATTTTTAGTATTTCAGTTTTGCCAACTTTAACCCTTGTATTTTACACATATGCTCATAGAAACTTCCAACTTATTTCATGACACATTTTGAAAATTTTGCAAGAGTTATTGCCCTTGTTGAATAATAGGGAAATACTTGTATCTGAAAATACTGCACTATGACCTGTAGTTTGCTTTATCAAAATTAATTGGATTGGTACTATGTTTTAGCATCATTTTACGAGGAGTTTTCATTGAAATGGATCTTCCTTTTTCTTCGAAAAAATGGGCTATTTCCGTTAGTTAACAGGGACGATATCTCTAATGATTGTCATTTTTGAAAAGCTTACAATAAATCATATTCTATCATAGAAACCACTTAAATGATAAAGCATAGGCGGATCCAGAGTGGGGGAGGCGGACCCGACGTACGCCCCCCCCTAAAATTGCCCAAGCAAAGGTTTTTTCTATCATGAAATATGATATTTACATGAAAATATATGTCAAAAGATTTTCGCACACGTGCAATAAGTTACATTTTATTGTATACCCTGGCAATCACATGGCTCAATCGCATTGACCAATCAGAGAGTCAGATATTTTAGGCCATACCTGTTCCTTTGGTGCACTCTACATGACTCTATATAACTTAAAGTAGAGACCCTGATGTTTTGATCTATTTTTAAATTACGCTCAAAATATGCATCGAGCGAAAAAACGCGAGGTGGTCCGAATGCGTAAAGTATCGCGAGATCCCGCGGGCAGAATTATGACTGGATTTCGACCGCAATTGACCAATTGGCGTCCAGGAAATTTTGGGCCATACCAGATGTTTCTGTACACCAGAATCAACAGGTACCAGTTTAGGGTCCGGGGGGCAGAGACCCCCGGAAGCTCCTGAGTTTTGGTCATTTCTGAGGGATCCCGGCACATTTCCAGAACCTCACCTATCCTTTCCCAGGGTATACAATAAGATGTAACTTACGAAACGTACGAAAAAAATTGACATTTATATATATTTTCATGTAAATATCATATTTCATGTTAGAAAAAAAAACTTTGCTTGTGCAATTTTAGGGGGCGTACGCCGGGTCTGCCCCCACCCCTGGATCCGCCTATGGCTTCGCCCTGGCCCCACTGGGGGCCCTAGCGCCCCCCGGACCCCCCAGCCTATTTGTTCAGTTTCCGCCCCCTAACTAGATATCCTGGACCCGCCCATGTAAAGGTTCCCAAAATATGTCCGCTTCTTTTGAATATACTAATTTTGGATATTATTAGTTAAAACCGTACACAGATAAGATAAAAGGTTATAAAAATAAATAAGTTTAAAAAAACCCAAAAAAACTCGTGGTACGACCAAATTTGGGAATGCGTGCCATCAAATATAAAGTGCTATAATTAGGAAATTTATGGGTAAAAAGTAAATGCACAGTTCAAGAATGAATTAAGTACCTACCATAAAAATAATAAATTATAGAAACACACCGAGTGTGCAGGAATAAGACAAAAATTAAAACTGGAAAGCGTGTAATCAAATATGGCCACAACTGAACGAAAAAATCCGAAGATGTCCATATATATAACTAAACGAAGGGAGAAAACTGTAAGATGGGGTCATCTGCCTTAAAATTAACTAAAAGAACCATACCAATAAATATATTGTGACCTTATTTTTTTCCACTGGGGTAATTGACGTTGCATCCCCAACCAGGGTCTTTTGGCGACTTGTTCCAACTTTAACATTGGAGGAAGTCCCAAGACATATACCTTGATAGAAACACCAACATTCTGTAAGCTAGCTGGATGTCTTCCTTCCATGTGAAATTTGGTCCTTAGTCGTTCAAATCCGCAGCGGATGGAGGCCCCTTAGAGTGACCTATTTTCACGGGTACAGCTATCAACCAAACATTGACTTAACATTTAAATTACATCTATAAAACTCACTGGACCTGAAACTCGGAGATCGGGGTTAGAATCCCGGTCGCGGCAGGTTATACCCTTCTATGAAAATATTGGAGAAGTTGCCGGCTCCTTGTGGAAGGGTAAGTTAGTGCTGGTTAGTATATAGTCCACGAAAACTGGTTAGGTGAACCGGTCGCCGTATTTAGCTGAAAAATCGTTGAAAAACGGCGTTAAACAATAAGTCACACAAAAACCCCAAAATACAGAAACACGAATGAATATAAAAAAGATCGATCTAAAAGTTGTAACTTTAGACCTAGAGTTGATCTTTGTCTTTCTAGTAAGTAGCCTCATTAACCCTTGCTTCATAAGCATATTTAGGGCTCTTCCAAATTCAAAGCAAATGTACAAAATAATACAGACAATGGCTTCTTTTGTCACAATGTTTTCAAAAGTTGTCAGCTGATGTGGGGAAATGCGGTATTATGAGGCAAATGGTTAAAAGAAAGGGATAAACGAACATTGTGCAGATTTTAGGACAAAGAACTCCCTAGCTTGGGTCGCATATTGACAATTTATCACCACCTAAAGTTTTAATATCTATTAAACGTCTGCTCAGTCTCTGAGCTCAAATAATATCTCCTTTCTCAACCTATTTGTTTGCTTGCACTATGTGTGATAATTTGTAATTTGTAAACTCAACTCCATGGACATCGCCCCATCAGGTTTGCATAGAAGACATTCAACTTCAGCTGTACAAAGATAACCCAACTGACTGATAGAATACATCCAATTATGAAATTAAGAATTGTTCCACTTAATAGGTTAATCGTCATAGACTACGCTCTAAAAAGACATGCTATACTATGCTATGCCATACTATGCGATGCGATGGATCTCAGTATAATATGATACATTATACGATACAATGATTGACATTCATGCAATTCATAATCACGCCGTCATGTGAGAAATGACTGATACAACATAAAATGGTTTTATATATCAACTGTTTATGATTAAAATTGAAAATAGCATTTTCAAACAAACTAGCATTAATTAATTACTAGCTTATATGCTGTTTACGTCATCGACGTTAAGTTATGACGTTTGACGTTTCTTGACGTCAGTGAGCGGTCGCTAAGCTGCAGTTGACTCCGTATTTTCGACAAGGCAGACGCAAAATTATTTGCTCTCTGTATATTTCAACAAACGGCGTTACCGATGGCCAGAATTTGGAGTAAGTACTAAAATTAAATTAATTTCATGGAAATGCACATCGTATCAATCGCTGCTTTCAGTATTTGAATAAATTAGTGTGTTGTTAGTTATCAGAATTGCAAAATAATCCAAGTTACAATATTCATTAATACCACAGACGAACTGACGAATAAACGCAGTTACTACACATTTGATTATTATGTATTTTACAGACCCCAACGATGTAGTCGACACTTCACATGATGAAGAGGACACTGATAGCGATGCACACTCGGTAAGATCTCTAGTGCAATAATTATATACATAAAAATGTCAAAAATGTAATGTTAAATGCAATATGTAATGTGATGTTTAGACAATGTTTACAGCACTATCGTTATTACTTCATTTATGATATTTAAATCCAATGGACAATATAGACTAATCTAAATGCGACACACCAACTCACATTCTGCCGTGATTAATTAAAAAATCAGTATTTGATATTGACTGTGTTCAAAGAATCATAATGTAGCAAAAACAATACGAACATTTTGGTTCTAGTACTCATAGTAAGTGATGGGAACTTACAAACCAAGAATACTCCTTTCTAATCGATAAAACATTATTTCTTAATTGAAAACTATGATAACTATGCGCGTATCTGAAATTGCCTCTGAATTTGAAGATGTATTTGAAGATGTATTTGAAGATGTATTTGAAGATGTATTGTATGTATTCATTTTTAGAATAAAGCGGTTGATGAAATTTTATAAATTTGCAGGTTGCAAGTAGTAGTTCGAGTCATTGCAATTTGAAAGCATGTTCGGCATCTATAAACCTTCACAGTTCTTCAAACACACGTCTGTCACCCTCAGCATCATCATCGTCTCTAGTTGCCTCTCTTTCCAAAACATCTTTGACAAGAGCTTTATCAAACACATGTCTTCAAGCAGTTACTTCTGGAACAGAAATTGACGTAACCGGTACAGGATCTTCATTTGTACCAGACTTGGTTTCTAAAGCTGTAGACCAACAAACAAAACGTAATTATGTTTAAAATTGCATATATATAACAGCAAAAAGTTCTTATAAAAATGTTTAAACCCTACCGGATATTGAATTAATGGTCCTTCGCAAAGCTGCGCTAGCCAAATGTTACAACTGAGTGCCATTTAGTTGTTAAATAATGTAACCAAATACGTTTTTCTGATTATTTTAGTTTCCCTCTCGTGAGTAACATACATCTATAAATATTCATATGATAACTGTATACAAATAAGTTTTCTGATCATGCAAAATTTTGTGTTCCTGATTATAGACGTAATTATAATCTCTTCATACAGCTTGGATCAACTTTGGACTGTTGGGAACAAATTCATTATCTTCTTCTTCTCTAACTTTTCCCAAGGTACTTTCTCTTCTCTTTAGTTTACCTTTCTCTTTAATATCACGTTCATGCTTCTGTTCTTAATTTACACTGTTAGTCTACCTATCAGCTAAATATTTTCCCTTTCTTCTTACTGGCAGCAAAATACAGTAAAACTTTCTCTTTAACATGATTTTCATGCTTCTGTTCCTTATTTACACATAGTCTACTTATCAGATATTTGTTTTCGTTTTCATTATGTTTTCTTACAAACACAGTATTTTTTTTCTAACTTAGAAACGTATTTGTTATTTGTCTGACCCTATGTGAAGTAATTCAACACGTAGTATCATATTTTCAATATTTTATTTACATTTAACCAGTTATCTATTCTGATTATTATACTATTGTTTGCAAACATATTGTTATCCTTACGTTTGCGACCTTTCTCCAATTAGCTACCTGATCCACTCTTCAAACAAAACTTCGTTTCAAACTGGATAACCGGAGTTTCAAACAGTCAACCAGAAGGCCCAAACATTGTTCCACTGCATGGTACAGTTAAAGATGACAAAAACGACCACCAACAGCATGGAGGTGGTGATATAAGATGGTTGGACAACCTTGGTAGAGATTACCTTAATGACAGACTGAACACTGACGATGTATCTATGGATACTATGGATGAAAACCCTAATGTAATTGGACGCCTCCCCTTCGGTTTTGGGAGACATTCTACAGCCTGGTTCTTAAATCACGGAGGTAAATTGGAAATGTTTTATAGAATCCATAAATATCGTAAATATATAGTTACATCTGTTTCCAAGCGTGTTTTTCGTTGCATTTTTTATTAATCTGAATGAAAATGATGATTAGTTATGGCATATTGATATTGCTATGAGTGACAAATTGAATATCACAAGAAGCGTAAAGAAAACAAAGCTTACTTTAAAAGTAGGAGCATTCTCACGACATTTCACTTAACTTGGCAAGCAGTACTTCTGGTCCTCTGATTGCTATTTCAGTAAAATTGCTAACGGTCAGCATTCACCTTTCACAGATCAATATCGAGCTTTAGACTACCCCCAATAACTCGATAACCCAAATTCAGTACGACATACCAAAGCACAATAATGTATGTGTACGACATTCAAACCTCGAATTCAAACAAATTTTTGACAAATAATCATTTGAATTCCGTAGAAGTTTCATTTATACAATTTGTACTTGATTTGTAATCTATAGGAACTGATCGCCATACAAATGCCATGGAGACTGATGCTTACATGCCATCTACAGCATGTTACATAAGACCAGCAACTTTCATGTGTGGCAATGATGTTGTTATGACAAGTTCAAGTGAACAGATTGCCCCACAATCCATCTCAGGTAAATTTACATCAGTTAACTTACTAGTAGGATTTGGGACAAAATGTATTTGCTTTTTAACAGATATAATGTTTCAGAAATTAGATTGCGATGATTTAGTGATGGATAATTTTGTTTTGATGTGACAAGGATTTGTAATGAACGAATATTATTTTTGATACAGATAAGGGTGAACCGATGGATTTAGATGACCTGCGGAGGAATATCTCGTCATGGACACAAAGTGCATCCAGTTTCTTTACAACACACAGATCTAATGCAGAAGCATCTGCTGGCATATCTATGGTACGTTCAGTGAATCAGGAAGACTTGTGAAGAATAACCACCCTTTGATAGAGCCGACATGAATACTTTCTTTGATGCTGTCTTCATAGGAAATTTTGATTACTTTTTCGGGGATTTATCTTTGATTCTTTTATCAGACTTTATTCTGAAGAGAATACTACGCTTTTATTAGGCATAAAACGATTCGTTTATGTAAATGAGTCTTGGTTGTTGAAATTAGAAATTAATTCCTTTGATCACCTATTCACTTTGTTAGATACATATTCATTAAATATTATTTTGTAGCAAGGTCACACTTATGATGCATGTTTGTCCACTTCAGATAATTGATGATGACGAAATTACTCCAGAAGTTAATTACTCCCAACCCATGATAGTTGACGGCATGCAGCCGCAGACAAATATGAGATACAGACTATCTATCAGTCAATCGATAACAAACATTGAAATGCATTCCCCAACTTCAAGCATAGAAATGCTTTCTCCAACTCCAAGCAACATAGAGATGCTTTCCCCAACTCCTAGCAGCGTAGAAATGCTTTCTCCGACTCCTAGCAGCGTAGAAATGCTTTCTCCGACTCCTTGTAGCACAGAAATGCTTTCCCCAACTCCTAGAAGCGTAGAAAAGCTTTCCCCAAACCCAAGCATAAAAATGCTTTCTCCGACTCCTAGCTTAGAAATGCGTTCAGCAACTCCAACTGTTTCATCAAGCTACACCAAAAAAGTATTGCGCAGTCAAAGCACAATTGTAGTTCACTCTGACATCTTCAAGACAGAACAAAATAGTTGGTTTACCACTCCAAGTATGAACATCCCAATGGCAGTAACATCACCATTTGGTGCAAGATTTACAGGCACAAAAAGAAAACCAGCAAACAAAAGAAAACGCGTGCATGAAGATGATGATGAAGAATCCCCAGCAAAGAGAAGAGCTGTTGCTAAAACATCATGTGACAATATCTATAAATATCTGAAACCTATAAAACGTCATTCATTCATAAGAAGTAGAAATAAATGATGAATGGAAGGAAATAATTGAGTCGTTGTCATTCAGAGATTGTCTGAATTGGTGTGTAAAGCTGTACATAGAACTTTGTTCAACCTAATATATATAAGAAAATGATTCCTGAAAAAAAAAACACGTACAAAACATCCTACTTTCTGATTGCCAATATAAACATACAGGAAAACAATCCATATATTGTTCTACAATAAAACACGATTGAATCTCGTTGTTGACTACAAAACAAACAACAAGAGTAGCCATTAGAAAAATGTCATCTCAAATACACAAGCATCGTACACTAAAAGTCTGTGAGTGGACATCTTTAAACAATAATTTACGAGTAAATACCGTACATTGCTTTGATACCGAAATATTCTGTATGTTTTGCCAATTAATCAGGTGTAGGACCAAAACGTACAATGACTTGGGTGACTGTGTTTTTTTTCTTAACAGTTTAGTATATATGTATAAAATGGCCTTTCGAATATCTATTTGAAGTTGAAAAAATTGAAAATATCGTGGTGTTGCGAAAATTCGATTTCAATAGGCTACTCTACTTAAAACTGATAAACGAAAAAAGAACAATGACGTCATTCTAATAACATGACGCTTTTTCAATCCTTTCGTATTTAGTCACGCCCCCCCCCACAAAAATAGAAGTCACCTACATACAATTAGCGGCAAGTGATTTCATCATCAACTATGTAAAGATGATATGAAACATCGTGTTGTTTCACAATTTATTCAGCCATGCGACACATAGCGATATCCAGTACAATATATCGGGTCCATTCCGAATGATACATAATTCTGTAATAAATACGTACGAAATAGTTTGACCATATTTTTAAATGCCATATTTTTAGAACCGAACACTTGAAATAAGCTTTTACAAACGGATAAAATTCAAATGCAAGTTTGTAACTCTTTGGCGTCATTGACGTAAATCTATGACGTTAGACGTTTAGTGACGTCAGTGAGCGGTCGCTAAGCTACAGTTGACGTCCGTATTTTCAACAAGGCAAACGCAAAATTATTTGCTGTGTATTTTCAATAAACGGCGTTACTAGAATGGCCAGAATACGAAGTAAGTACAATATTTAAGATAACTTTACTAAAAAACAGAATATCAATAGCGGTGTTTGTATAAAGCGAAAGTACGAACTAAAGCAATGAGAAAATTTTGAATTATTTTGTATTTTTCAGACTCTATAGATACAGTAGATATTTTACACACAGAAGATGCAGATAACGATGGAATCTCGGTAAGATGTAGTTCTTGTTCTTTACTACCAATTTAAATTATCCCTTTTATTTAAAAAACAACAAAAAGGGAATACTTCATTCTGGTTGATAGAAACTATTTCTTCTGAATTGAAAATAACAATGTACTTATGTATTTGAAATTGCTTCGGAATGTGAAGTTTTACATTGTAAATATCTATTTTTAGAATAAAGCTGTGGATGAATTTTTATAAATTTGCAGGTTGCAAGTAGTAGTTCGAGTCATTGCAATTTAAAAGCATGTTCGGCATCTATGAACCTTCACAGTTCTTCAAACACACGTCTGTCACCCTCAGCATCATCATCGTCTCTAGTTGCCTCTCTTTCCAAAACATCTTTGGCAAGAGCTTTGTCAAACACATGTCTTCAAGCAGTTACTTCCGGAACAGAAATTGACGTAACTGGGGTGGGATTTTCATTCCTTCCAGGCTTGGCTTCTCAACCTGTGAAACAACAAACAGAACGTAATTACATATGAGATATTTTATCGTATTATTTCTTCTTATAATGATGTTTATAACCCTCTAAACATTTAGTTAATGGTCCTTTGCAAAGTTTGATGAACGATATGTCACACTCGAGAATCATTTAATTATTGACATAATGCAACTTCAGTCAAGTATGTTTTCTTATCATGCACAGTTTTGTATGTATGGATATACATCTGTAGCCATCTTTATAATCTCTCCATACAGCTTGGATCAACTATGGACAGTTGGGAACAAATTCATTCTCTTCCTCTTCTCTTATCTTTCCCAAGGTACTTTCTCTTCTCTTTAATTTACCTTTCTCTTTAATATCACGTGAATACTTCTGTTCTTAACTTACAATGTTAGTCTACTTATCAGCTAAATATTTTCCTTTTCTTCTTACTGGCAGCAAAATACAGTAAAACTGCAACAATGTTTCACATGCACCAGATATCTATTCTGTGTATAATGCTATTATCCTTAAGTTTATAGCTGCAATTGCTTTCGTTTTTCTAATTAGCCAACAGATCCACTCTTCAAACAAAACTTCGTAGCAAACTGGATTACTGGAGTTTCTTACAGTCAACCAGAAGGTCCAAACATTGTTCCACTGCAATTATATATTCTTAAGGCCACCCTGAGCTTAAAGAGCAATTGAAAAACATTGTGGAACTTTGCAAGTGACATTTTAAGGGATTTTCCCCCAATTTATATTTACACAAGTTTAATGAAAATGACTCAAAGTATGTTAACTTTAAAGTTTTAAGAACGTGTATAATACATATTTAATATTTGTAACTTTCATGCTTTAGATATTGGTGAACCAATGGATTCAGATGACCACCAAGGACAAATGTTACCATGGACTCAGAGCACTTCCAGTTTTTACAAAAGACAGGCATATTACACAGCAGCATCCATTGATGTACCTATGGTAAGTTATGATTGAATTAGTTCAGTTTAATGAAACAATATGAATGCTCAGTATCTCGTCCGAAGAGGGTATAAATGCTGATCAATATTTAACATCACAGAAAGATCATTAGAAGTAAAATAGGATCCCCACCATATCTATTACAAAATGTTTTTCATTTTCATGAATTTCTCCATTTCAAAATAACACACTCATATTCTCTTCACCACTACAGTCAGATCAAATATTCTTTCCCAGTACTAATTAAATGATATGTTTTCATTATCAAGATGTTTGTCTCTTATCAGATAATTGATAATGATGATATCCAAGAAGTCAGTTGTTCCAAACCGATGATAGTAGATGGTATGTTGTCACAGACAAACATGGGACAAGGGTTATTTATAAGCCAATCAAACACAAACATCGAAATGCTTTCCCCAACCCCCAGCATAGAAATGCTTCCCCAAACTCCCAGCATAGAAATGTTATCCCCCACTCCCAGCATAGAAATGATTTCCCCAACTCCCAGCATAGAAATGATTTCCCCTACACCTAGTGTAGAAATGCTTTGCACAGCTCTGAGTGTTTCATTGGATAATGCTGCCACAAACATACTTGCAACTAGCCAATCAAAAGCAAACAATGAAATGGCTTCATTTGGAGCAAGATTTACTGACACAAAAAGAAATCGAGCAAACAAAAGAAAACGCGTGCATGAAGATGATGATGAAGAATCCCCAGCAAAGAGAAGAGCTGTTGCTAAAACACCCAATGACAATATCCGTAGATATTTGAAACCTTTAAAACATCATACAATTTTAAGAACAAGAAATAAATAAGAACTACAGACAACTTTTTTCTTCTTTCATGGCATTTTATGCACATACTTTTTCTCATCCTGAACAGTTGGTTTGGGATTATAACTGGTCACCAGTGCTCTTTTCCTCTTGCGTTTAATGTCACACTAACAGCCAGGGCTACCTGTACTCGGCATCTTCACCAGCTTTAATGTGGAAGACCCAGACTTACACTTGGGTAGAACCACCAATGGTTTATATTGTCATGGATTCTTTTGCCTATCTTTTCACCAAGATTTCTCACAACAACATAATACAAATTCTTTTCTTAAACAGTTTTATTCACTAACAGAGAGCAGAAATCAAGAGAAGTGTACAACAATGTTGTAATTACTCTAGCATCAGATGAACATACAGTGCAACCCCTCCAGACCGGCCCTCTCTAGCACAACAACCTCCCATTAACAATAGCATGATTTTTCCCCTGTATCACTTAAAACCTCTCCAGAACAACAACACCTCAACAACAACAACATAATTTTGCTTCTCCTAAAGGTTGTTGCTTTGAAGAGGTTGCACTGTAGTTGTGAATACAAACTTCATTGCCCTATATGTACACATATTGGTTAAATAATAAGCAGAAACATTAAAAAACTAAAACAATACAAAAAAACATTACACATGGTGCTTAAGCTCTACTGTTCGGATGTAGAAACACAAAGATGTAAACATAAAGAAAAGTCTGCACAATCTGGTTGGCTCATCCTTTGAACATTGAACGAGTGATTGAGGCCACCTGGTTTTTGTAAACTAGTGAGACAATTTTTTCACTTAGGCAATTAAACAGAGATTTATTGGTAATAAATGTTGATATATACATGATATCCCAGAAATATGGGAGTTTGCCATGAAGATACAAGATGGTCTAAGTTTCAAATAAATTAAAAATTTAGACTTAGATGTGTGGTAGGCTTACTATGTCTGTTACAATCACTTTACTAAGAATCAATCAATCAATCGATCGATCAATCACTCAATCGATCAATCACTCACTCACAAGTTGTAAAATCCGAATCATGCACTTCTGATCATCACATAATCAAATAAAATAATCAATTTTATCATGAATGTGTTCAATTGTCTGATTATCATTTTCAATAAATTATTTGATGAAAAGACAAACGTTCCTACACCTCAAACTTCTGATTAATTGACATAAACAGATACATAAGTGCATATGATAGTACACAATTTGAAATAAAAATAATAATTTCTCCACAGGAGAAAGTAAACAATTTCCATGACAGCAAGTAGTCATGGAAACACAATAACATGATTCAAAGTAAGCAGTTAAAAAACTGGATTTGATATTATAAAACTTGAGTTTTGATAATTAATATCATTGATTATTTTGAGAAAAATTTCTGTTTATTTGGAACTTTCACATATTCTAAAGAATCTTTTCAAATGAATAATGCCACATGGATTTCATAATAACTCTGTAACATGAGTCAATGTGGTTAAAACAGAAAATAATGAAACCTGAAATTTTTAGCACCATGGTCCCTAGTGGGATGGACTAACAGTACAGCATCATTTTGAGTCCAGTAGCCAAAACTGTTTTAAGACTTCTGGCACAGTAAAACAAAACATTTACATACAGTGAAACCTTACTTTGTGACCACTTCAATATTAAGACCACCTCATTAAAACAACCACTTGTTCCCAGACAAGTTCTTAATGATTTCTCTTAATTCAACTTGAAAATCAGACTACCTCAATATTATGACCAATGTCCTAATAGTGGTTTTAATATTGAGGTTTTACAGTACATAATAAAGACGGTAATATTCAAAAATATCTACAATGAGCACTTCAATAACTTTCTTAATTTTAGCACTTGAACGAGTCTGATCACATCTTAAACATGGCTGAAACAGACCATTTAAAATCAGCCATGTTTTAGTATCAGAAATACAGTATAATGTACAACACTTAGAAAACAATTCAAAGCTTTTGTATGAAAAGTACACTGTATGACTTATTCAACAGACCGGCTGACTAGAGTTAACGTCTACCTGAGAATAAAAGTCACTTCATGAATCAAGGTCACTACATGAACAAAGGTCACCACATGAACAAAGGTCACTACATGAACAAAGGTCACCACATGAACAAAGGTCACTACATAAACAAAGGCCACTACATGAACAAAGGTCACCACATGAACCAAGGTCACTACATGAACAAAGGTCACCACATGAACCAAGGTCACTATATGAACAAATGTCACCACATGAGCCAAGGTCAATACATAAACCAAGGTCATTGTATGAACAAAGGTCAATATTTAGCACGTGTATAGAACAAAACAGACCGAATGAACTTCTGAATAAGTAAACCCTGTATAAAGTTCACATTTTGTTTCCCTTCAATGACTTTTGCTCATAGGTTTGATTGTAAGATGTATGGCCTGGATTAAAAATAGTTTGACTGGAACAAAACAAGCTGGCATCAAAAACTAACAATGATATGACCAAACCAACACACAATAACACCATGTAGTAAAAATAACATAATATTTACACAAAAATCTTTAACAGGATAAAGAAATGTTTGGATTTCTTTAAGAGTACAAAAACGTGAAAAAATCTCATATGATCATGTCTGTGAACAATCTATTCATTTCTATAGCACCAAAAATAAAATACAGGAAGAAATCCAACAAAGTAGCTGGTAGCATTGACCAATGACTGACCTATTCATCTTCAGTGTAAACTAACAAACAGAAACTAGTGTGCTAGAACAACTTTTAACTGTATTAATGGAAAAAATGTACAGTGTACAGTGTTCATACATAAAAAATGGTAACATCATGTTCCAAATATATCAATGTCTCATATAAAAAAATTAAAAAGAAGAAAATATGTAATGTTTATATGTGGATGTTAAAATAAAAACAACAGTCTTCAACATCAATTAGAAAGTTATGAAATGAAATTTGTATCCCCAATTTAACTGATTGACAACCCTACACATTCAGAAACAATTAAGCCATATAATAAACATATATGTATAGGTCACACCTGTGTTTTCTAATAAATTCAATTTGACCGGATTATGTCCATTTTGAGTCCAAGAAAAATAGTGTTGAGATCTACATACAAGATGCACCCAATTTCTGTACCCGTTTTTCAATGTAATACATGCGTCTTATACGTAAAGATTATGTCCACAATGTGTAAGAGGCTTTTAAACTGAATTAGAGCTGAAAGATTCTGTTCTACTATGGATCCCTGAACATAGTTGTCTCATATAAATTCTTATAATAAGTGAGAGATATAGCGCAATTATCCTTTGAACTAATTCAGAACTTGTGTTTCTATGGCAAATGATTTCTATACGGGGCGTTTATAAATTTTGTATCAAAAATTTCTTCTAAACCTTAGTAAAAAGTACATGAAAAAAATATAAAAAATGGCAATTTTGATGAATATTGATCTTAGTGTGTATGGAGCAACTGTGGTTAAAGTCAAAATATAGATCAAAATGTTACACCACTGAAATACACCTTAGAAAAATTTAAAAACCAGAAAAATGGCAGTTTTTGTAAATGCTTTTCTTTTGATTAAAATAATAAGAAAAAAAAAACAATGGTTAACAATCAGAATTTGGACACAAGAAAATATGAAAACATAAAACAATTCTGTTGAAATCCAGCAACAAGATGGAACGTATGTATGATGGAGATAAAATCTGTAAAAACTAAAAACTTCGTAACAAACTTCTGATTCTTTATGACCCATCTCATGCATCCTTATCTTGAACGGCTCCATTCTTTGATGGAGGGAACAACACCTAAAATGAAACATCAAATTGAAAATAAGTTAATCTGGTACAACAAGGAAATACAGTGCGGCTCTCTTGAGCAACAATTTCCCTTCAACAACGGTGTGATTTTTTCCACTGTACCATATAACTATTAATTAAACCTCTCTAGAACAACAACCTCTCAAGAACAACATAATTTTGCTTCTCCCAAAGGGTGTTGCTTTGTGTTTGCAACCACCTCTAAATAAGGGCCATCCTGTGGATAGGGCCATTCTCTGAAAATCATCATTGAGAACAAACAAACCTCTGAATAAAGGCCATCTGTCAATAAAGGCTACATTTTATTTTTTCCAATGCTGGTCCTTGTTCACAGGTTTGACTTACTATGCATACACAATTAGTAACAAACATAAATCACTCACAAACTAGATGGTTGATTTGGGCATCAACTGTACACCTTGGTAGAACCACTGGCCTTCTGTAAGCTAGCTGGAAAGCTTCCTCACATGTGAAATTTGTCTGGTACCAGGTGGGATTTGAACTCACAGTGGTGAAGGGCAAGTGATCACTAGTCAGAGACCATAACCACTCAAACATGGAGCCCCTCCAAATGTTTTACCGCAAACAACCTATGGGCAATCAGCCTACAACCTATGTATCAACATCACACATCTTATTGTTTTGTATGGTATAGCAAAAACAAACCTTTTTTGCAAATGTAGGTAGCACAAATGATGCACGGTGTAAATCTGAGTTATAGAACTTGAGACCCATCTTGTCTACTTCTTCATCTGTGTAAGTCCTCATGGGGTCATTTAACTTTATATCCTAAACAGAAATGTAATATTTAGGGATCACAGTCTTTGGACTAAGGGTTGGACTACTGACCAAAGGGTGGTGGGTTCGAATCCTAGACTGAGAGGCATTTTTTCAACTGCTTCCTCAATGCCTGAATTGGTTTGAGCACTGGTTAAAAACCAAAGAAGTAGTCACTGTAAGCTAAAATTTATCCCATTATTAAAAATTTCCTCCTCAATGACACTTTCACAGCAAGATTTTAACAATATACTAAACCAAATTTTTGCATTCAATTGTTGATAAAATTCTTCAATATATACCAATGATAACCAAATACGATGTTTTAACTTAAATAATCAAACAAAACTACCAGTGTTTAACCAAAGTAACGAGTAAGCATCCAAAATATAGTTTAGCACAGTAGAATGACAAGTCCAAAATCAACACCTCATCATTGGTCCATAGAATGGTCTGTGCAAAGAAACAACCAATCAAATGCAAGACATTTTAGACTGGTCTACAAGCAAATGATAATAACTTACTGGATTTAGACTAGCCATCAAAAAACCAATATGTCCACCAGCGTATGTTGGCATACTAGCAAATGCATATCCAGTCGATGGGAACAAACAACGACAACCAGACAATAGCTTCTCCACAATATCTAGATCTAACCACAAGTTCTCACCTGAAAATGTTTCAGAAATTCTAGAAAACAGTTTATCTCGATTGTGAAAATATATTTTACAGTATCTATATAATACTTGTCTAACAAAATTAATGTTGAAATGATTTGACAGCAAGATTGAAATTCAGGACACTTAGGTATGTGAGTTTGAATCCCACCACGAACAAATTTCACACATGTGGAAGCCGTCAAGCTAGCTTACAGACGGTCAGTGGTTCTACCTGCATGCACATCTTGTGTCTTCTTCTAGTGGTAAAGTCGCCAAATGATACTGGCTGTTAGTGTGATGTTAACTCCAGAGGGAAATAAATATATCATGGTATATAGTGACAACAGAATATTATACCTTGGCTACAAATAATTCCATTCGGTTTCAGGGCTGTTTTTAAACATCTGTAGTAATCTAACTCATACAACCCCTTAGCTGCCCCTGAAATATTCATTAAATGATGTGTCTTAAGGTTGTAACAGGCTTTTAAGATAATAATGTAGTAAAACAGAAATATGTTCATGTAGTAATATATAAAGAGTTAAGCTAATAGTACACAGTTTCCTGTACTTAAAAATTGTCATACCAGCAGACACAAGACCCAAGTCATCAGGCAAAAGTTATGATAAGGTCTACTAAAATGGATTGAGTAGCCAGTAAAACATCTTTGATTTTTTATGAAGATTAAGTCAATATATAATGTTGGCTAATAATATTGAGTTCAGTGCCGAAATTTTTAACAAGTTTGCAGTTCTCTGGTCCAGTATTAGTTCAATGTCTTTCGCATTCATGGCAATGCATGAAGTAAAACTTCACTAACCTATTGGATCAGGAGCATCTGTTATAATGACATCAAAGCAATCCTTGTGTTCCTTCATATACTGGACACCATCCCCGATATGTACGTGACAGCGTGGATCACTAAGAAAGTTAGCCATGTTTGGTAAATATTGCTTGCATACTTCCACCACTTTCTGTTGTCCAGTGTAGCATAATGAGGATAATAAAGTAACAGTGAAATTTTATAGAATAAACACATTTACCATCATCATCATCATCATCATTATCATCATCGACGACAACATCAAAAGCACCATCAACCACATCACTATCAGAATCATCATCAACACCATCATAAGAATCATTAACATCATAACTGATAGCATCATCATTAATATCATCATTTGATTCATCAACATCATCATCATCATTAGAATCACTAAATACATCATATTCAGCATTATCAACAACATTATCATCAAAATTAACATCACCAGTATCAACACTGACACTATCATAATCATCAGCAATGGTGTTTGAGGTTGCACCAACACTCGGGGTCATTTGGTGATTTTTCCAGCTTCAATAGTGGAGGATGACCCTAGGCATACAGCCAGGTAGAACTATCAACCTCCTGTAAGCCAGCTGGACAACTTCCTCATGTGAGAAGTTTGTCTGACTCAAACTCACAGTGATAAGGGACTAGTACTTACTAGTCAAAGACCATAAACACTCGACCACAAAGGCCCCAGAACAGTCTTATAGTAAGTTTCCCACAATATATAAAGCACCATGAATCTGAAATGAAACTGTTAGGACACTAAGAAATCTAGTCTTGAATGATTGAATGAAAAGTAGTACACAACAAATCTTACATCATCAATTTCACAAAGTGTTACTTTCTCCACACTGCTATGTTTGAGTACTTCTCTCACAACACCACCATCCCCACCACCAACAACCAGCACCTGTAATATTATGTAATAATAAAATGTCTATACCAGTAGATAGTTGTGAAAGATAAGAATATCAGAGATTATTTTTCAATTTTGGGAAAGGGTCTGGTCCAGTCCAATTGGGAAAAAATGTGCAGCATGATGTCAAAATTGGAATCTTTTAGGCTGGGAATTGGGAAAAAAATCTTTATTTTCAATTGGGAATTGGCCGTTTTTACAAGACCCAAACAAAGAAGGAAAAAAATCATTTATTATATCAAGACAGTATCAAGATTTCACATCTGACGAAGCATATCTTCCTGGACTACTAATCGAAACTTACAGGTCTCACTGCAAGCAATATTAAGAGTAAATATCTGCAGGGGAAAATTACATAATCTTACATTCTTTGGATCGGCATGGCAACTGAGAGGTAAATGTGCAATCATTTCTTGGTAGCAGCATTCATCTCGTTCTGTGCATTGTATACACCCATCCAGGACCAATACATTACCAAATGTGGCACTGAAACAAATGTTTCATTTTATAAATGGCTTGTTTATTTTCTACACAGGTTGTGATCAATGAAATAAGGGTTGGTCAATAACTTCATCATAATTTGTGTACAAAACACCTCTAAATTCAATCAACCTGTTACTATGATTGGCTAATTAGCCATTTCATTTACAAAAAAACTTTTTCCTAGAAGATTTTGGAAAAAAACTCATTACAAAAACAGTATTACCCAATTGAGCAGTCCTGATAGATCAGGATAGTGGAGCATAGTGATAATTATGCTGCTGAACGACGCAAATATTGTTTCTGAAGTGTCCAGTACCAACCAACCATTATATTATACTACAAGAATTCATACAATTATACATTTCTTTGATATAACAATTATTTTGTACCATATCACTACTACAGAATCACAGTTTGTATGATATCAGCTAAGATCTGAACCAGGATAGCCATACTACACAACATAAACACTACACTACTGGTTCACATAATCACAAGGCCTCCTCAAATGAACATTACCACGCTTGCAATAGTAACAAGATTTTTTATCAAGATTATATCAGATACCCTTGACATTTATAGATATCGAAAGATTACATTTGTTCAATTACGAATGTTCAGTACATAATCATTGATAATGTATGACTTCTTTCTTAATGTGTAAGGAATCAAGGTTCTGTTTATTTATTTTACACTGATGCCGCAATATACTACTGAAGAATCGCAAAGTGTCACTATGCACAATCACTGATACTGGTATTAGCGCCTGAATCAGAATAACAAGAAGCCTTGCATCGAGTTAAAATCACTGAGTCAACGAGGTTAAAGTCAACATACTCGTTAATCACCCCTGTCTCCCCCAAGTTACCTTTGGAAAACTACGATGTCCTGATATTTCGACTTTCCCTCGTACAGGATCTTGTCTATTTTTAAGCCCACACTATAACCTTCCCATTGCTCATTCATTTCACGGTACCAACCATTTTCAACGACTGACATTGCTGCAAAATTGGTTATTTGAAGGATCTACCTGCAGAAGCTTACTAACTTGTTCATGCCATGCGACAACTAAACGCTTTGAATCGATATGCAAGCGTTTAAGAGATTAAAGGCTGGTACCAAGCTTACCGTATATTGCAGCATGGTTTAGGTAACCAGGAAGTAAGATTATTTCAATTTGCGAGCATTTTTTAATTATTTGATACAACCGTTACATATTCAAGTTTTAAAGTGAACTGATCAATTTATTTTTAAAAAACTTTTAATTAAATGTGTGTCAACAATTAAAAGTGTATTGTCGATTATAGAATGATATATGTTAAGTTTTCCATTGATATTCAACTGGCTCCATAGCTCAGTGGCTAGAGCGCCTGTCTAGTAAACAGGAGGTCGTGGGTTCGATCCCCACTGGAGCCTTTTTTTTATTTTTTATTTAAAAAATCCTATTGTTACAACTTTTGTATGAATATAATTCATGTTAAAATCTGAATAAACAATGTCAATAATTTTGTCTATGATGCGTCGGCGTGTGCACCTGTGTGTTACAAATCAATATTGCATTATTGCAATTATTGTTATTATTTAGACTTTATCGCATGTTCCAAATACTGCCGGGTTTTTCAAGAAATGTAGAAGATGATTGTAAATTCCAAAGGCTTCAAAATCAGGGTCTGAAAAAAGAAGACCCATTACAAAGAAAACTCAATGAAGTCAATGGGAAAAGCCCATTTTTCGAATATTAAAGAAAAAAGAAGATCCATTTCAATGAAAATTCACGGTAAAAAGATACAAAAGCGCAGTACCAATTTAATTTGATAAAGAAAAATGCTGGTCAACGTTCATGATCAATATTTTCAGAAATTATTATTTTATCTATTTTTCAAAAAACGGCAACGACTCTCTAATAAAGTGTACATTGGTCACAAGCTAAAGTTCAAGGATCGGTATGCTGTCCATAAGGTCACGATATAACACATTTGTAAGTGATTGATTATATGTTTGTTACCAAAAAGTATATCGATTTTTGGAGTATTTTAATAGAAGCCAGTATGGCACACAGTATAGTATGTCGATCTTTGGCCTCATCCGGGATTCACTAAGGATTGGGCATCGCACATCGCGCATGTCTTCCTATTTTTATGATAAAACAACAGCAAAAATATTCTAAGCCATTTGCATTCAAGAATTCAGCCCTAGTTGAGTTCACACGCTTGAAAGACCTCATATAGTTCGATACACGTAACTACCTGGGACAATGAAGACTTTCACTTAGTTTCTATAAAGACCTATACTTTGCATATATGTATAGTATAGGTCTCTAGTTTCCGAATACATTTTGTAACACAAACTTAAACAAATAAAAAGGCCCCCGGAAGCTCCCGAGTTTTGGTCATTTCTGAAGGATTCAGGCACATTTCCAGAACCTCACATATCCTTTCCCAGGTAATATAATAAAATGTAACTTATTGCACGTGTAGCGTGTGAAAAAAAAGACATTTATATATATTTTCATGTAAATATTTTCCTGTAAATATCGCTGGATCCGCCTATGGAAATGAATAATTTCAGGTTGAAATATCAATCTACATTTAACGATTTTATGTTGTATTTTAAATATACACAAACAATATGCGTATGTGATCGTAACAATATCGTTTTACCTAGTTCATGTAAATGTGGCGCACTGTTGACACATGGCGACCACAAAATCATTGATAATACGTGTAACACGCTGTTTGGCCACTTCAGTTCGCTTGACACACCGTAAGAGCAAAACGTTGCATTCATTGTTAGTACAATAAAAAGATGGCTGCCCTTAGGTTGCTGACGTTGCTGGCAATAGTACTTTTTGCTAATTGCGAAAATGAAAAAGACCTGACAGTTGTAGATGCTATTGTAGAAGTAAGTCTATATTTATTTCGTTCTTTCAGTGCACAATTTTTAATGACACAATTTGCAAATGTGTTATTTCAGCAAAAAACTTGTGATCGGATTTTGCAAATGCATTTGCATTGAATAAGCCGGCAGTAGCTGGCAACTCCACAAATAGACTAGAATAGATGATATCGCATGGAAAGCTTTGGTAGTAAATGCCTCAAACGAAATACGACTTACAGAAAATCATATTGGAAATTATTCAAACGTCAGGAGACGTCATTATCTAATGTTTGTGTATACTACAAATAATTTCATGGTGTTGTTTCTTACTCTTTCATATTTCTTGTTGGTACTGCCAGATACGTAGATTATAATATGTACGTTCCTGGTACTGCTATGAAGTGTGTGATTGACGTTTTGACTTTTTGTTTATTTAGTTTGAAACCGGGACTCATAACCAAGTTCTCACACTGTCACTGTGTCAGATGGTACGAGTTGATTAAAATTTCTGAATGTCAGAATAATTTTACTGCTTTCTCGTATCATTATAGATTTGTGCAATTTTTAGAAATTTGTTATTTGCAAAATTTTCATACATTACGTACAATAAAGAAAGTAAGTCAAACAATGTCCTGTCAGAGTTAAACAGTCAGAGTTAAACCACTTACATGCTGCCGTTCTAATTTTTAAAACTTACTGCTTTTCTCCTTAATTTTTTCTAATTACATGGCCAAACTTTTTGTATCATATTAAATGCTTTGAGCCTTTGGTTTACATGTATACTAGTTTTGATATTGCTCTTTAAATTTGATGATTGTTAATGTTATGTTTCCGTCTTTAATTTGTGAAATTATGATTTATACTTCCTAAACTTAGGAACACTGTAACATAAATGAATTGGTGAAGCTGTTATTGTGAAAATCATCCTTACTTTTTTCATACTTTATTTCTTTATATTATTCAATGTTAATTGAAAATACTGAAAAATTTCTAATTTGAAATTATTGTTGTGCAAGTAAACATCTATAGATCATTTCTCTGGTATACATTTGTATCTACATGTCAGTAAGTTGTTTGTTGAAGTGTTGAAATATTGCCTGCAGAAAAGATTGAATCATCTGATTTGGTTAGTGACTTAACTGTTAATAAATGGTGTTATTACTTGCAAACATGGAAATAAATTAATTTAAAATTACCCTCGAGAAATAGTAAGATTTTATTTGATTTTTTTTCACTTTTGGACGACAAAAGTAAATCTTAAATATTTTGTCAAATGATATTATTGCGTGTAGTAAATGAATGGATATTTTTTATATGCAATTAATTATTCACTGTATTTAATGTGTTGTACCCCACGCAAGACAAAAATTTGGATTGATCAAATCAAATAAAAAAATGCAAAACCTACTTATTGTACTTTGAAAATTATGAGAAAGATTTTGAGAGAGCAAACACTGATTTTGAACCATCATAAAGGGGTGTTGCATTGGTTATCATAGTGTGACTTTGAAACATTTTGCTACCTTACTGTTTGTTTTCAACCATTTCAGAGCTGCTCTGGATGACGACTGAACAGACTACCTCAGGTGAAGAGTTTCATCTTTGAAGATGTCCCTCTTTTGTATCCTTTAAACACAGTTAAACCTCACTTAACAATCATTTTATATTACAACCTTAATATTACAACCTCATCATTATAACAACTACTTATTTTTGCAATGGTTTCCACTATTTCCTCCGTATTTCAACTTGATTGTGAGATGACCTCAAAATGTATAATCTTGATTTATTCATTTTTGTTCATTGCTACTTGACTGTTTGGCAGTCTATGTTCATGACATTGATGTACATTGTAATAGATATTTTTTCTCTTGTCTTAGTACTTAGTGATTTCTTTATACTGATAATAGTTGATACAAAAACTGTCAGACCTCAGTCCACTGGCAAAAACTTTGATGATGTCTAATAACATTAAGATAATTACTGGCTCCTGTGTCCTGTAAAATTCTTTGATTTTTAGTGCAGATTTTAGTCAGTGTATATTTTAAGTGGTTCAGTAATGTTGTCAAGTCTGTAAGTCCACTGGTCCAGTAATTGTTCATTTTATTTGTAAAAAAGCCGAATGTTATATACTAGTACCTGGTAATTTTATAAGAACTTTTTATTTTTGTTTTTATTTTTTATCACCAATTCATCCTTAACCTTACCTAGCCATGATGTTACGTTCAAGCCTAAAGGTGGAGCTCCTCCTGTTCTTCAGTTGCGCAATAAAGACAAGCAGATAGTAGAGGTAAGACAGAACATGGTGTAACATTCTTTAGCAGAAGTACAATAAAACCTGAGTTTATTGTCTCCTGTGAAAAAAAGGCCAACATGTATACGAGGACAATTTTTTTCTCTGGGATTTAACATCTCACAAACGATGGAGGAAGACCCCAGGTAGAAACACGCACCTAGTTGAACTGCTCTTGAAAACAGAATTCCATTTTTTCAGAGAATGTTTCCCAATTACTTTTTCACATTTCTATTTTTTCAGTTTCTGGATTTTTTTTTCAGATTTTATACTATTTGTTTATCATTTTTAACACAATATTTGATTGGCTAATGCTATCCCTATTGTCCATTGATCACCCATTGTGTACATGTATATATGTATATCATAGAGCAGCAATTCATGTGGCCTCCAGAGTAGTAGATAGTGGATTTTTAGTCATTTTATCTTCTCCATATTGTATTCATATTGTTTCAATCTTGCAAAATAAAGTCTGAAAATGGCATATGATTTTTTTAACAACTTAATGAAATTAAATAATACAACAACCTAGAGGATAATGTGGTGAGTGTACTAGTGTTCATCTTATTTTTGTTTCATTTTCAGGAACTACCTTTAGACAAGTACTCTAAAGAAGAGTGCAACAATCTTTTAATTAAACTTGGATTCTTCAAGAAGGACTCTCGTGAAGAAGAACTCTCCGAGGAAAAGAAAGGCACTTTGCGTTATAAGAGAATGGCTGATTTCTATGATGATAATGAGGCTGATGAACAGAAGGAAGAATTATAAAAATGTTTTAATTACACGTAGCTTTGTTTAGTTTACCATATTACTACAATCCCCATAGACTTGTTAGTGTCCTTTTTCATTTCATTAATTTAAAATTGAAGATTTCCAACTCTTTTAATGTATTTGATTCATTCATTTATAAAGTTAATGTTTATGCTGTAAGCATTTTGATTGAGTTTGTTTAGGAATCATGAATATCTGCTCATTTAATAAATGTGATCGATCTGCTGTATAAAAACATATTTAATCATGTCCCAAGTTGCAGAGAACTGAAAAGCAGACAAGCAATTTTGATATTTTGTTAAGTTTTATTTGATTTATTAATACATACTGTAATGTAAGATACATTGGAAAAAATATTTTTCTTTTTTATAAAAATAAGGTATTGGACATATTTGTGTTAAAAAAATCTCTACTTGCTGTGACAGTTGTGTGATGTAAGAATTAGTGTGGCATTTTGCCCAAGTATTAGCAATAACAATATGTTGCCCCTAGTTTTAAAGATTGACTGTAAGTAACATCTGGTAGGCTGTAAAAATCTCCGCATAGTTCTGGCCTTAATTGATTTTTTCTGGTAAAACAGCTATGTTCAGATTAGTGTGTTAGTCCCTAGATTACTTTACATTTTGTATGATTAATGAGATACACATATGTTTGACGAAATTAATCCAAAACAAACTATTGATATTTTTTCCATGAAGTGTATCAGTAAATCTTGGTTATGGTAGTTACCAGTATCGCCAGCTGTTTTTTTCCAGTTTTTGAGAACTTTTTAGCTATTTTTGACAGTGAAAGTGTTGATATTTTTTAGTTAATTATTTGTTTTGTTTGTATACTACTGATTAATTCAACTTGCGTGCTCACTATATGGTTGGATGAAGTATTATTTGTTTGGTAATTATTGTATTATTTTGTGCGAATACTGTACCATGTACCGTATAATATCGTAACAGCTGATCGAATGTGGTCCCTCTAAAGCAAGAATGGTGTATTTATATCATTATAATTTGTTTCTTTGAAAGGACTGCGTACCATTAACTTTTTGTCGTTGGTTGATGTTAACATGACGTTTATCTTGAAACACTGTTCAATTTATTTATTCAACATATATGAAACATAAACGTGCTTTAGAGGATGATAGAAAAAATTATGTCGCCTTAAATGTCATATAACTTCCACTTATTGTTGTAATATATATTATGTATTCATAAATAGTTTGATTTTGAAGCAATAAGTCTCAGGACAGGACATATCATTTTTAAATGTAAAAAGTGTTGTAAATTTTGAATTTGTCATGCCTGTAAATCATTTTTCATTTCTGTCACATATTTTCATCATGCTTGGACCTATTTTTCTTCCCCCAAGTCTCTACAATGTTTTTGTTTTATGTGTACTTCAATTTCAATTAAAATTATCTTTTCACGAGAGTTCAAGGTAGCCGGACTGAGAAAGTATTAATGATATTGTCTACTTAAAGTCTAAGACTTGTAGATAGTGGATGGAAAATAACGGCCTCTGTCTGGCTCGAGAATTCTTGTATAACGTAATTGATGGAATTGTAAGTTTTGATGTATTGTAATGAGTCATGTCTTATTTTGTCGTTGATGTGTTTATTTTATGTAACTTATTTGACTTGATTGTCATTTTGAATTACGATAGAATAAAAATGATATTTTCTTTGAACTTTGTTGGATGTTTTCTTGGACTGATCAGCCACTCTTACAGGTAAGATAGAATTTCCGATAATTGGTTTGGTGAAAATGACTTCAAAATTGATGGTATTATATACAAATGTACTAAATCATCAGAAATTTCAACTCGTTTCAACTTGTAATTTGCCTGTTTCAATCTGCAAGTATGAAGAACATTATGTTTCACAATGTTATTCTGATCTAATGTAAGTATACTTACTGGGCAAACTCAAATTTCCATCATAAAATTGCCACTGAAGACCAAGAATTCAGTTTTCTTGGCATGAGCTATTGGCCAATAACTTGGATTTGATAAATTTGCGAAGTATATTGTATTTCTATCAAAAGCAGTTCCAGTCTGTTTCTGTAATGTGTACACTACTATAGAAAAGTGAATTTATGACAATTTGTAAATTTTGAGATCAATTTGGTGTCTTGTTTCTTTTATCATGTTCACACATTTGTTGTTAATCCTTAGTCTCATAATGCCGCATTTCCCTGATCTGAAAACGACTTGAAAACATTGTGACTAAAGAAGCCATTGCTTGTAATGAGTAATAGCTTCTTTTGCTGCAATGTTTTCCACTCCGTCAGAAAGAAATTACCCAATTTTTCTTTAATAAATTGTTGTTATGTATATTAGATTTGAATATGGAAGAGTCCAAAATATGCTTATGAGACAAAGGGTTAAACAATGGCTGCTGAGAGAAAAAGAAGGCCTTTATTTTGATGTTCATTTGGTCTGTTATATGAATAAATGTCGAGGCCAAACACTGGTGTTTATTTACATGCTGACCTTATACACTGGTTGCTGTTAAATTGACCTTGACTGAGTTAGGACTTTAACAGTTGGGCTATTTCTTGGTAAACTAGATTTTACTGTTCTCGTTCATGTCAAAATGACGATTATGGATATGACATCATGTTACGAAATCTCTGAATCCTACACCATTCTGTTGAGGGAGTCATTTTCCTTGGAGATAAAACAAGTTTTTATGTTGATGCATTTACTCTGCAGGATTTTTTTTTTGGTTCTTTGAGTGTCTGTCACACTAATCAGTAATAGACATTATAAAACAATTATTACGATTACATTGAAAAGTATACATATATTAAAGACAACAATTACAAGTGAATATAGTGTTCTTTCTAGCACTCTGAGGGGAGTACAATATTTAAGATGTACCCAACGGCTACATGAATCACATTGGACCCATTGAACTATATGTAAAGAGAAGTCCAAATGAACTTTTTTGACATAAACGCCATGACAAGCACAGCAAACCTCTGTTTCACCCTCTGGAGGGTCAATATCAGAGTCAAATTTATCCGGAGAGGACTCTACACCTATATAAGAAGGAAAAAGCTTTGGAGAAGTACTGATTGAACTTATTGGTTCACTAGAATTTCATTTTTTATTTTTCTTTTGATAATTGAATAAGTTTGGTATCTTTTACGTAAATCACTTCAATTTTCAGTAGCCTGAACGATGTTTTAGTATTTAAACTGTAGATTGAACAGTATTACATTATTTCTTGAAGTCCAAGAAGGCCGTACCTTTCCGTTGTGACGGTCTTGACCGTACTTTAACACCAACCAATTGCACAACAAGCATGGCGGACCATGTGTCCACATCGGTAAGTTTTCAACCATCGGCGTCGAATATTTTGAGAACTGCAGAATTTGACGATATCATTTTTCACTGTATTTCTTCTATTTCAGACGGCTGACTTATTGAAGCGATTTGCCAAGCAGGTTCTTTCTAGCAGTACGAGGGATCGTTGCGAAGTTGTTGACAGCGTAGCAAAATGTGTGTCAGAAACAGGTAATGGGTATACTCCACTCGTGTTACTTATTGAAAAATTTAACCGTTGATTCCGTCATGACATAACATCATGAGTTGATAAATTGAAGAATGAACAGTTAGTTTCTTATTTTCACTGATGCATATGTTTGCATCATTGTTTCTTTTAACTTGGTATGATTTCCATTTCCAAATGTCTCCCCACATATTTAGTTATAATAAACAGAACTGAGTTCTGTCAAATCAAAATGCCTGGTTTGTCTAAGTGTTATGTCTGACATGGATTCAGAATGGGGGCTTTATATTGAATTTGTTTTATTCTGAAACTATTGGGCAAATTAAAAATCTAGTGGTAAACAGAATGTGATAATCCGCCCTGTGATAATCTATATCTAGCATACTGCAGGGGCAGGGCACTCACTAGACTTTGAAAATCAAGAGTCAATGACCCTTGGGGCCAAAATTCCTAGAGTCAAATTGAAATTTTCAAGAGTCAAAATGAAATTTTCTCGGCATTTTGATATATTTTTACATGGGCATAGGGGGGGTGGAATGTTGAATACTTCAAAACTTAGGAGAGATTTAGTACAATTTCTTAGGTATGGATATTTTTACTTTCATTGTTATAAATGCACCTAATAAATACTTAAAGTTTAATCTACTTTGCGCTTTACAGATTTTCCAGAGCAAGCTCTGAAAGGAATATTCAAATTCTTGTATCCAACCATTACTCTGTACAGAGATTCGAAATCTCTTCGGTCAGTGAAGGGCCTTGTGAATGAAGCTGTGAAGAAACACCCATCATCTGTCAAAATTGTTGTTAGTAGTCTTTGTACATTTGCTGAGTCACAGAAGAAGATCATAAATGCCAGGTACTGATGCTGCAGTTTTGAACATTTTAATGAAGTTAAATGATTGTTTGCTCATATTACTCTATACTAATTGTAAATAAATGACATATTATAACTGAAGTTTTGATGTAAGGACTTCAAGGTATATAAATCATAGTAATCATGAATACTTTCCTACATATATACAGTCTTTGTACTATCTCAGAATGATTTTTTGCTTATAAGTCTTTTTTTTCAAATTATTTTTCTTGGTGATGTTTTTGAAGTTTCACAGTTCGGAGAAATGTAACTTTGCTAGCTATTTTAAAATCCTAGAGAACATATTTTCACATATTTTTACAGTCGTACATCTGCAGGAGATGCCCTGGTTGCATTGTCCTGGTCATGTGTTTGTATGAAAGCTACTTTCCAAAGCAGCAATGTTGATACTGATCTCCTCAAAAGATTGGTAAGTTAAACAAGTTTATAAATGTATGGTATTCCACCCAGTAATTTCATGGGTTTGTTTTACTGATTGGAAATCAATGTAGTGTGGAGTTCTGGTTTATTGATCAAAATTTGTGTGTGACTCTGATAAATAAAAAATTCTTTCATATTATGCATTGTCTGTTTGAGGTTCTTGTATTGATTCATATTCTATGAAAGACTTATCTATAAACTGCAATATTTCTTGTTTGACATATGATGTAAGATCAGTTTGCCATACTTAGCTGTTCTTGCATTTTTTGCAGGACAATCTATCAGATTTGTATAATATACTTTGACTTGTAATATATAACCATGAAATTGTCCTTTATGTTTTATTCAATCTTGAGTTATAGTTTGAATTTTACATCAATTTATAGATTGATGCTCAAATTGGTATTGTGTATGGTGTACTGGCTGGTCAGAATGCTTACATCAGTAAAGCTGCATATAAAAAACTTGCTTCTGTTTGGAGAATGGTGAGTTTTTACGCTTCAGTACTTTAAGATTTGGTACCAAAAACCTTGAACTGAGTTACTTCTTTGGATACATTTTAGGTTGCATTTATTTTGCAACAAAAAAAAAGATGCATCGAAATTTATATTTTTCTTTAAATATAATCAGTTATTGTAATTAAAGTGGTTTTAGTGAAACAAGGTATAAAATGATTTTTTGTGTTAATCCTCATTTACTGAATGAACAGTAAAATTATTTCATCCGTTTTATTGAAAGAAATGTAACTTTGTTGAGTTAACATTATACTTTTTTCTCTTGTTATCTTTTGATTATTTTCTTGCTAATTTTTTTGTCTTTACTTCATAAATTTGAGTAAGCGATGTGTTGGTAATTTAAATTAGGCTTGTGTACTAAAATTGAATTAGATAGAATTGTTTGTGTGAAAGCTTTTAACTGAATCAAGGTGTTAAAGGATTGATCTGGTGTATGTGGGTACTGTTTGTTTTAGAACCCTGGTGTAGTACAGCAGTATAGTGAGACACTTCAACAGATGGAACATTCACTTTTTAGTGTGTGTCTTATAAGCCTTTACATGAAGTTCCTGAGTTCTAGCAAACTTCAAGATAAACTAGACTCTGTCAAGGTTTGTTTATTTTACTGTAAAAGTTGATCTGAACTTATTCATTCAAGTTTATTGACTGACTCAGATTATAAACTGATAACATTCATACAAAAGAAATTAGGGTTTACCATTTACAGTATAACACAGTTGTAATAAAATCAGATATAATGAAAAATTGGATTGAGTGAAGTATTTATTATTCTCGTACCACAACTTCCCTTATTTCAATGTAATGAATTGAAGTGATAATTCCAGTCTTCAGGAATTTGCTATAACCATGTTCTACTGTATTATCAGCTCTCTCTCTTGATGGAAATTTTTTGTTTTTGTAAATTTTTTGTGTTTACGGGACCAAATAACCTTAATACCTGACCATATGATTTTTTACCTTCCTTATAAAAAATATGAAAATATGAAGCATTATAAGTTGTTTATTTTCAATAGACTGCTTATAGGTTGGGCTCGTGCTGTACAAAAATTAGTTTGAACAATGCTGAATTCATTGTGATATTGTTATGACTGGACTGTCTGACTTCTGTCTGGAGGGACCTCCGTGGTCAAGTTGGTTATGGTCTTTCATTAGCCCCACACTGCTGCATGTTTGAATACCACCTGGGACCAAGTTTCACCTGTGAGGAAAACTGTCCAGCCAGCTTCTTACTGAAGGCCGGTGGCTTTACCCAGGCATACGCCTGGGGCCTTCCTCCATTGTTAAAGTTGGAAAAGTTGCCGAATGACCCAGACTGTTGGTATGATTTTAAACTCCAGTGAAAAAAAATAGTAATATTTGATTGCATTATTTGTACTAGGCCTATTTGAAAGTATTTTAATTCTACTATTATTTATCTGGTGTAGGAGGTTTTTCTGGACATCTACTTGAAGCAAGTGATTGGAAGTCGCAGTAAACCTAACCTTGCTATTTTGGTGAGTTTATTAGTTTATAATGTAAATGAATAATACAAATACTGACAGATTTAGACCTTGTGATGTGTACGAAATAAAAAAAACCACAAAATTTTCGTCATATTAGAAACATAAGGGCTCATCTGCAAAAATCGAAATTTTGAGAAAAAGCTGTTTAAAGGTTTGAAGATGTACCAAAATTCAAATATTCAAGACACAACCAACAAACTTTGTACATTCAATGAGATGATAAATATCTTTTAAAATACAGTATGTTTGTATAAAATACTTGTTGTACTAGCCATATATGGTCATATTTGCAGATGAGCCCCTATGGTTCTGTGTATTTTTTCAATTTTCTTACAAACATAAGGACTCATCTGTATCAATGAACTCCACTCCTAGTGAAACACTCGTTCGTATTCACACCAGAGTGTTACTTTTTTGCAAGAAATATCAAAGAAGTGTTC
This sequence comes from Lutraria rhynchaena, assembly GCA_008271625.1. Lineage (NCBI taxonomy): Eukaryota > Metazoa > Mollusca > Bivalvia > Venerida > Mactridae > Lutraria > Lutraria rhynchaena. The sequence goes on from VIBL01000049.1 coordinate 811,089, forward strand.
CCACATACATAATTTTATCTAATAATCTCATCTAATCACCGTCAGTGTCATCTTCATGAATGTCTAATACAGGTAACTGGTCTTGCACAGATTTATTCGTCTTTAGAGCAGAGCAGAATTCATGGTAACATGCTGGACTTGCACAGTGACATTAAATCCTTTTTTGTTTCAGAAATTGGCAATTTTCCAGAATATTTCTGTTTCAGTGTCGAACGACCTTCTTTTGATCAATGTAACTTTATAACTCAGAATTCCTGTTTAGAAAAGTTTCTTTCACAAAGATCTTGTCTGGTTCATCTGTATTATACCCCCTGAAGCTAAGTTTTCGGGGGTATATTAGAATCACCCTGGTTGTTGGTTGGTTGGTCGGTCAGTTGGTCGCGTCGTCAGTCCTCATATGACATAGAAGCTTGTGGTGAATATTTTTCTCACATTTTTTGTGGGGACTTTTTCATTTTTTTCGTATACATTGTGGTTGGATGGAAGATTTACATGACATTATTACTCATGCTCTTACTTTCACTTATTCTATGATGTAGAATTATGTCCCTTGAAAGTTAGGTCACACAACGACTCATTCCATATGCTGGAATTCGTTAACATTTTTGTCATACATCAAGGATAATTCTTCTTTTGACTTATTGAACATATCCATGAAGCCAATATAGAGATCCTTTGTTTCTTTAAATGACCACACTCTGATTGATATATAGAAGAAACATCACTGTCTCTGGTGTTAAATTGACAATTGTTATTGCATTGAAAAATACTTCCGTACACTCCCATATAAAATTAGAAAAGTTTTTGCTTATTATCATATTGTTAAGACTGTATTCATGATATTTTTCAATACTTTGTTTGCCTGAAAAATTCTGTCGCTAGGGTAATTGCCTTTTCCATGTTAGTTGTTTCTGTCTTCTGGTCTATAGTTAGTTGTTTTCCTTGGTTTCCACTTTCTGTTTTAGGCAGATTAGCCCTTTTCGTAATGTTTCTTTGCATAGGTCTGGTTCTTTTTTCTCCACCATTTCCGATGTTTGTAAAGACATGTGTATGACAGGTATGTTTATATTCTCATTAATGCTTGTATCACTATCAGAACTTTGTACAGGATTGTATGTTTGTCTACATCACTGTCATCATTTTCTGAGGATGTAAAAAAGTATTTTACGCTTCAAAAGTTGCCTTCCTTTTTGTTTTTTTTTCTGGTTGAGTTTTCATAGCAAGATCTTTTTTAAGTTTTTAAGTTCTGCCTGCATTTTTCACAATTGTATGTCATTATCTGAAGAGCTTTGTCATCACTTCCTGCTTTACTTTTAAAGCCAGTCGGTATGCTTGACAGTGGTATATTAAATCTGAAGAGGACTTTGTCTCTTTTACTGTCTCCATTTCATTTACTTTCTCCAGAATATAGCAGTTAGTTTGTAAGATAAATTATAAGACATGTAGTTGGATTTATACATGAATAAGAACCACTCAAGTATATACATTGATTTCTTAATATAAATGCGGTTAAAGATATCCAAACAGATATTTTGCCACACTGCTTCTTATAAATATTAATTTCAAATAAATATCAAAATATGAAATACTGGCTGCTTACATATTTTGGGAATGTACTTTTTTACATCATAGGGTCGTTACTGCTCATGAACAGAATCAGTCAAACTTGGTGCTTTTTGAAGGATCTGCTTCTATCAGAATTTACACGTGTTTAAGTGTAATTACAGAAGAAAGGAAAAATGAATTCAATTAAATAAATTTTGAACCAAGTAAATTTACTGCACAGTCCTTACCTATAAATAATATGTATTTCAAAATCTTAAGATAAAATAAGTTTATTCTTACTTGATTTAATATTCGACTGATATAACCAACACCCTGTTTAAATAAGAACACTACCCTTTTGTCTTTTAAGGATCTTACTTCCATACACTCCCATGTAAAATTAGAAAAGTTTTTTTATAGTTTTTCTGGAAATTGTATTATGGTACATCATATAATTTATTATCATTAACCCTTATCTCACAATAGGCCTAAAAGCTTATCAGCTACACTGCCACAGTGAAAGTTTACAAAGGTAAACAAGTACCTGATATAGAACACATAATGTATTGGAAATGGTCATTAGTAGATTACCTGATTACATATAAAATGTATACATCTTGAGAAAGAGGAATAAACATACTTTATCGTAATATAATATTTTACTACATTTACTGCATCCACACAAATGTAATAGCTATATGCTAGTTTCTAAACCCTTCCAAACGTTGCAGATGAGCCCTTATGTTTCTTAAAGATAAGTAGATGAGCCCTTATGTTTCTAAGTAATTGACGATAATGCAGATGAGCCCTTTTCATAATATTGATTTTTCACTTCATTTTCAAGACAAGAAGTGGAATATTTTTTATACAGAAAGATAACAATAAAACACCATTATTTTTCATTAAAAGTCATTTTCGCCCAAAACTGCAGATGAGCCCTTATGTTTCTAATGTGACGAAATATACAGAAAAATTGGTGATATTTAGAATATGTTACAATAACCAGAATACATGAAAATATGAAAACTGACAACAGACTGTTTCATTTAATTAATATTAAATTATCAAAAAATCTAAGATATATAGATACATAACAACCCTTAGTTAAAGTAGGGTTTACATTAGACATCAAAAGTTGAGGGTAAAAAATTACACTTGGCTGATGATAATTTGAAGAGTCAACAGAATTTCCTACTATTTCCTTTTATTGTAAATTTGATCCTTTGGTAGAAATTCTCATGAGTTAAAAGCTTTATTTTACTGATTTCAAGAGTCAAAATGCTGTTTTAATCGTCAAATAAAAGCCCTGTAAAGTATAAAATGTGTTCACATAACAAATTTCATTGTGTTTATTTTCAGCTGTCTGGATCAGACATTCTGAGACATTGCTCACATGATACATTCAAGAATAAATTATTACCTGCTACACAGAAAGCTTTACTAAGGAACCCGGAAATTATTCTACAAGGTAAAAGTTATGTAATTATATTAGAAAAATAAACTAATTCTTTATCAGAAAAGTACTGAATAAAGATTTTTATTAGAATAGATAAATGTCATGTTTATGGATACCTGACTGGCCCTAATTTTTGTGCTGACCTTTAAGTTTCTAACTACAAAATCTGAAGTACAGAAATATATGGGGATGAATCGTACCTTGTACTCTGACAAATGGTGTTTAAAGGAAAAAAATTTAGAGAACTTTTTCGACCTATCTTTTAGGGCCTATCTTTCATGACCTATCTTTTATGACCTATCTTTTATGACCTGTCTTTTATGACCTATCTGCTGTAATTTATTTGGTCACCCTAAACATGACTATGTTTTTGTAGCCTTATTCAAAGTCAACAAAAAAAGATGTTTATCATCAAATGCTATTTTCTAGCATCTATCACCTCACAAAAAAGGACATGATGTATTGATGCATTTTTCCTGTCTGTTCATCACAAAAAAGGGGACTTTATTTATCGATGAAGTCTGCCTGTCTGTTTGCCAGTTATACCAGTTAATTCAGAAATCAACTTTAAGTCTCAGTTTGGAATCTGGTGAAACTTGTCAAGAGTGATGACTGGTGATGACTGACATGAGTGATGACTGGTGATGACTGACATGAGTGATGACTGGTGATGACTGACACGAGTGATGACTGGTGATGACTGACACGAGTGATGACTGGTGATGACTGACAACGAGAGATGACTGATGATGACTGACATGAGTGACGACTGGTGATGACTGACAAGAGTGATGACTGGTGATGACTGACATGAGTGATGACTGGTGATGTGAGGACTTGCAGAGAATTAGAATCACAACTTGTGTCTGATTTATGTTGTTTAATGGTTTGACTGCTTTATATGCATCAATTGCAAAGAGATAGAATTTATAATGATGGTTATCTTGTAATTGTTCACTAATATTTCAGCATTTGGTTATATGTTGGCTGGTTTACAGCTGGATCTCAGTCAGTATGCCATGGAGATTATTAAACCATTGGGTGGTAAGTTAGATTTTTCCTTTGTAGTGTTTTCTTGGATGATGCAGCACTTTCTTTTACCATTTCATGATTTTCATGCTTGTAGATATTAGTATTTGGTGATTATTCAGAGAAATCATACTTACTGACTTGGCCACTTTTATTTTGTAAGATTCAATATTTTAGGAAATTTAAATTTTTGGTCAGAAAGTTTATATGAATGATTAATGACTTTCTGTTCAATGTTTTATGAAAAGAAATACTACGTTAAGTTTGAAAATCTCATCTATCTATGTAAGACACAGGGTTTTCACTAGACATCAAAAGCTGAGGGTTGAAAATGACCCTTGGCTGATGATAACTTGAAGAATCAGTAAAATTTCCTACTACTTTCATTGTAAATTTGACCCTTTGGTACAAATTTTCAGGTGTCAAAATCTTTATTTTACTGATTTCAAGAGTCAAATTGCCGTTTTAAAGGTCAAATGAAAGCCCTGAAGACATTTTGGATGTGGTATCTGAATCATGTTTATGGGTTGTTTTTGGCAGTAATCAACCCTGAGTATAAATTCTGTAATTTCTCTACAGGATAAGTGTCTTAGACTGGTTTTTTTTGAAGAATTGAGAATAGTTATTTATGAAGATAGATCGCTATTTATGTTTTGGGTGTTTTTTTTTTCAGTACAACTGACATCTAAGGACATTCAGGCACGTGATGAAGCGTGCAGTGCTGTGTTAAACTTGGCTGCCCAGTGTAGTGACCATGAGATTGTTACTAAAGTGGTGAAACATTTGTTTGGAGTTCTCAATGGTAATTTCATGCATCTTCTTCATGCCTAATATTTAATCAAGGGAGACAATTCTACTATCAGTTTTCTTCTTCTTAGTCTCCATATTTTTTATTCATTCAAAATTTGATCAAGACATGGCTTTTAAAGTCTTTGATACTTTGAATTTATGCTTGAAACATGAAAAGTTGATTATTCAAAAGGGATACTTACCCCCAAGCTTTTGACCTTGACCTGTCAAGTTTCAATGTCTTATCAGTCAGAATTCATTTTTTTTTCATTTTTGCAACTGAATAGCCAAACTTGAAAGGATAAATACATGGGTTTGCCTTTGTTTTACAGACAATATCACTTCTTTTTGTGCTTCATGCTCCTGCTGAAACTGGTTAAGTAGTTACGTAAAAAGTTTGGTTTGGGTCCTGAAGAGGTTGTAAGTTTGATTACACTGGCAGAGTTATCAATTGTTGAAAAATTGGAACTCTACTATATTTGAATGGAGAAAAAAGTTTTGATTTGAGGAAGGGGCCTTTTTTTGAAATTTGGGGAAAAATAACATGTTATTATTGCAAAAAGGGGAAGAAAAAACTTGATGTAAACTGAATTTTAAGGGAAAACTGCATGATTTTAAAGATTTTTCCTGAAGGGAGGAAACTTATAAATGGCGCCAGCTGTAGAAGAAAAAAGAAAACCTGGAAACTGAGTGTGATGTTCATACTTGTTGACCTCTTTTGTATTTTTTCCGTAGGTTCTGAGGGCAAACTGACGCTGGCTGAACAGAAGATGAGTATTATACAAGCTATAGGTAACACAAGTAAGAACAGTGTCAGCGGTGCTACAACCTTACAGAATCTTAGTTCTACCGTAGTGGAATCATTTCTTCCTGTACTATCTACAGAAGGTAATTTTCATTTCCCAGTCTGTTTGGGATTTTATAAAGTGACTCAACATTGCTAGTGGATCGCAATTAATCGCTTGCCAAAAGTCCTATAATTGTCCCAAAATTCATATAATTATTTCAAAATTCCAATTATAATCTCAAAATTACTATAATTATCTCAAAATTCCAACAATTATCTCAAATACTATGATTATCCAAAAATTCCTATTATTGTCTCAAAATTCCTAAAAGTATTCTGAATTCTTAATATAATTTATGAAGAAGAGGAAAACATTTTTAAAAAATGCAATTGTTGAATAAAATGGACAAGATGTATTTATTTCCTGGAATCTGTTTATGAGAAAATGAATAAATTTGTTTTATTGTTTATTCTAAATAAATATTAGTAATTACTGATTTATATCAGCCATGTGACTTTATAGCATCTTGTATGAAAACCACTGAACTTGTCCTCACCGGCCAACTTTAACTAAACTTACAGTGTACATAAAGTGGTCTTTATTCTAGTTGGTCTTTATTCAGAAGTTAGAATACACTCTTTGTTCTTTTTTTTGTTTCATGTCACGCCAACAGCCAGGGTCATTTGGCGACTTCAGCTTTAAAGGTGGAGAAAGACCCCAGGCATACACCCGGGTAGAACCTCCATCCTCATATAAGCTAGCTGGTCCCAGATGGGATTCGTACTCACAGCAGTGAGGGGCTAGTGATTACCCTCAGAGATCTTAACCACTAGACTCTAGAGTTAGAGACCCTAACTCCTTATTCAAATAGGAAATAATTGATTGGTCAGACATTTTCTGTGCATGAGTCCTCTTTAACACAAGTTTGACTGCATACATGAACATGTTTTCCTATTCTATTCTGTTACCTTGGCAAAAAATGGTAGACATCTTGCTATAGTCTGTTTATTGTAAGTTTTTAATTTGTACATTTCAGTACATGAGGGAACTCTGATGCATACATTGGCTATGATGGCATTGTGGTGTGCTAAATTCTACACAAAAGTTCCAGACAAATTGATGTCTTGGTACAAGGTAAGAACACTGACATTTTTTTTATAAAGCATGGGACATGTTTGAATTAACCAATCATATGTTGCTGTATTATGTTAGAGCCAATCAAATCCATTGTTTCGATTTTTTGTATAAGAATTATTTCAAGTTTGTTTCTTTTTGTTTAGAAAGATATTTCGTATTTTTACCATATATATCAAAAAGTGTTAACATTGGTTAGGTGCACAATTTTGCTTCCATTTAAAATGACATTTGTATATAGTGACATTTTTTTTCAAATCCTGCTTATCTGATTATAATGGCTGCTTAAAGATATGTTTGTTTCATTTTCTGTATTGTAGGAGAAAGCATTAACATTGAAGTCCTCTACATCACCTGTGAGAAATGCATACATTCTGTGCATGAATTCTTCTTTCCATGGTGAGCAGTAATTTATATATTTTTATCAACCTTACTCTATTGTTTATTAAATTTCCTTTCTCTCTGAGTAACATTTTATTGTGGGTATGCATTAATGCTGTTAAGTGAGATTTTTTTGAGATTATTTTTTTTAAAAAAAACTTCATTTAGACATTTAATTTTATGATATTTAATTCTTGCAAGATATTGTATATAGATTCCCTTTAGCGCTATAGATAAAGCAATTTTAAATTCAATTTTTGATGCATATTTGAATCAACCAATCAAATTTTGCTGTTTTTTGTTATAGCCAATCAAATCTATTGTTTCACTTTGCCTCATGGGAAATGTTCTTCAAAATGGCAGACAAGGTTTAACTTTATCCTTCCACTCAATTTAGCGTATTTTGAAATTTGTGTTCTCAATTTATTTTTTGAATTTCAGGGGACACTCTGTTGCAAGCTGTTGATCTTGTACCAAACTTGATACAGTCTATTGAGAAAGCAGTCAGTCAACCTACTCAGGTTGCCTTGGTTACTGAAGCTGTGTCTGCTGCCAATATTCTTGTCAAGTTGTCATTGGTTGATATAAATACAGGCAAGTATCATAAGATTTGAAAATTATTGGACTTTAACTGTCTCCATTCTTTCTTTTGTTTACATTTTGCCTACAAAGAAAAATGCTACATTGAATGTATTTATTGATCTCTTGCTCAATATTTTCAAGAAGTACTTGGGTATTATAAGCTTGAAAGCACATAGACATAAAAAGTTTTATTAAATTTTGACGATTAATTTACTTAATATTACACTGCCTATGCGCTTCAATCATTTGTGTACAATTAAACTGTATCATTGTTTGGTTTATTCAGTATTAATCATATTAAGACAATTTTATATGACTATAAAGTCTTTTTATCCCTGAGCAAAAGGCGATGGTGGACATGGTTGTGGTCACCATCAGTGCAACTGTCTGTCCATCCAAAGATCCTGTCTGGAGTACACCTCCCAAACCCATGAAGGTCTTTACTTGAAACTTGGAATATATTAGATAGTAAAGAGAAATGCTGTGTACAAGAAACATAACTCTGCCTTATTGTGTTTTGGAGTTGTTGCCCTTTGTTGAATTTCAAAGATAAATTTTGTCTGGAGCAAACTACAGAAAACTTCAATGTATTCTTTTGTTTATTGTTGTTTCTAGTACTATTTTGTATATGATATCGCTATAGTGGCTCCAGACCCTTGTTTAGATTTCTAATGGTAATATGTTCATATTTGCAGAGTCCAAGCTTGGTCCTTTATGGAATGTAATATTGGATAGTGATAAACAGATTTTAGTCAATGAAAAATATCTTTCATCTGTGAGTGACCAAGGTAATATAGTTATTTTTTTTACTACTTTATATACATTTTATAGGGATTTATCTCAAACATAATTTTTTATCACTGGAGTTTAACATCGCACCAACAGCGAGTGTAATTTGGTGACTTTCCAGCTTTAAGAGGTGAGGGAAGACATTGGGCATACACCTGGGTAGAACCACAGATCTTCTGTAAGCTATCTGGATAGCTTCCCCATGTGTGAAATTTGTCTAATCTTAGGTACGATTCAAACTCACACTGAGAGGCCAGGGATTACTAGTCTGAGACTATAATCACTCTACCATGGAAGCCAAACATATCTCTAACATTAGTTGTTGGAATATTTTTTGACGATTTAATGTCCTGATCCCAATTATATGACAAATTTGAATTGAGATATATCTCTGATTAATACTGTACGGAGGTTCCAAGGTTATAAAACTTGAGATCAATCTCACAGCTCCAATCTCAATTTCATTTTTACAACATTCTCAAGTTGTGATTAGATTATATTACTTTTCAAACAAGATTCCTTTCACAAATTAATTTATCAGTGCCATTGCCAGACCCATGTTAGAAGCGAGGCAATCTAGGGGCGTCTGTGGGCATGCTCCCTCAGAAAATTGTTTACCAAAATCTTCAATTTTCCCCCATTATCTGGCCAAATCTTAACCATGGCATGTGCCTTGGTGTTCCTCAGCGTAGCTACTGCGGTGTTGATAAAAAAAAATACCTACATATTATATTGGAAACAAACAAATTGATCTGATAAAGATTGAGAAGAAAAATGGGATTCAAGCTTAAAGATTTACCTCAAGTTTTATGACCTTAGACCCAGGTCAGTGTTCAGATCTAGTCAGATCTGCTCATAAGATGATGTAATTAGTAGATAGATTAGGTATTCTTCTCCCTACAGATTTTGTGCTGATACCTGAAGAAAGATGTTTGTATCTTTTTTTCAGCTCTAGAGGGTGTTGTCAGTTTGAGTGAGAAGTTGATTCTGGAGTTTCCTACTAAGATGACAGACAAGGTGTCAAGGTAAGGTGGAAGAAATGTTTCTGTCTTGTCAGATAGAAGGGCCATGGCCGTGGTCCAGTGGTTACTGCGCTGGACTTGTAACCCGGAGATCCGGGTTCGAATCACGGTTGTGGCACCTGAGCAAAAAAGGGCCATTATGGCCCTCTTGTTAAGTTTTACAATGCTATCTTTGATATGTGTGTGAAACATTGCAAAAAAGTGCTCTATATTGACTTCTAACATAAGTGCTACTTTTTTCTCCTTCAATGAATATAAAATCTGCTTGTCCGAATAATTGTGTTGGAAGGAATCTTTTAACATAAAAAACAATCTCTAGTGATATTAATTTTTATTTTTAAGTCTTTTCTTTACTTCTAGGCCTTACTATAGAGCTATCATATATTGCCTGACGAGGAAAGCTTATTCTATCAGGAAGCATGCAATGAATTGCACTCGTAGAATTATGAGTCTACTTGGTGGTGCTACCATCTCTTTGTCAATGATACAAGTCTTTGATGAATTTATTTCAACCCAGAAGGTAATTTAAAATTACTGTTATTTAATTTAGTATTGGTTAATAATGTTAACATTCAACCATTTTCAATGATTCACCCCGTTGTGGAATTTCTTAAAAAAGGAGGTGATTTTTGACTGGGTTTAGAAAATATGACTTATAAAAGAGAAGGCAATATACTCAACTTGATATATGATGTACACGACAATCACTAATTAGCTATCTTCATTTACTTTGGTTGTAATCCTAATCATGATTTGTTTGATGCCTCTAATTGTTTTAAAGTTTCTTAATTCCACATTAGGAAGGGTACATTGTATTATATATGAACTGTTTTACTTAAAAAGTGTTGTAACTAATTACTAGAATTCACAATTAACAGTTCATCAACATGGTATGACAAATGTCATGGATTGATTTCAGGTGATTGATGTTGACAGTTTGAAGTGTGAAGACTCTGAGAGAGATGCTGTTCTTGAACAAATGAAGTACATACAGCCGCGTATACTCTCACAAGCTCTAGCGTCAATTACACTCGTACAGAAACCGGATAAAAATGACGCTGAATCTATCGCTAAAGCGTCACTTGTCACGGCTCACCATCCATGCATAGGTAAGACTAGAAAAAAATCATACTTATGGTTACTTGACAAAAAATTGAGTTACGTTTGTCACAAAACATTCTTAAATTTTTTGCTCAGTCAGTGTAAGTTATTTCTGTTATCACTTATAAACACTTTTGAGGGTGAGTCTGGAAGATTTTATGAGGAATATGTGTACTTTTTACAGTGGCGACCACACCAGACAGATGGACTGATATTGTGTTTTCACTGAAGTTAGATGCCAGAGTGTTTGTTAGAAGTAATTGTGAATATTGCCTCAGTATTGTAGATAATGTTACACAATTGAATGAAGTAAGTACCAAAAACCTTAGTCGAGTTCTCTCCCCTTATTTGGGAGACTGCTTCGTTTAGTTCCCCCTTCTGTCAATATGTTTGTTCTATTTACTTCTTCTTGTTGGTATTTCGGATTTTAATCCAACTTTTTGGGATGTGTCTGTATTAAGTCTGGTTAAGGGGCAATTTTTATGTTCAGTGACTTTAATTGGACTTAAGGCCCTTTTTGGGGGTGATATTGAAGTTTGTACTTACAATTCATGCTAACTGATTGGTAGATTTTATACTCTATTTTGTATTGTATTTGTTTAGTCATGCTATTTTAAAGTTAAATGATTGTTGATTTTCAGAGTATTTTAAATACAGTGCAAACTTTAGTCAGAATTGCTCCAGATGAAGTATTACCTGGTTTTATCACCAAGGTTACGCTGTTACTAGGAAATGATGAATTAGTCATGGTAACCAGAGATGAATATGGGGCATATCTGTGTGAAGAAGGACAACTTTATGATAAACATTTGGCTGAAAGGTTAACAAATATATATATATTTTTTTTGTCTTTGTTGAGTGATACAAGACATGGATTTCCATTATGGGACTTTCTTGAAGTACTCCAATTACTTTTGAGTGTGAATTTTTTCATATAAAAAAGCTGTTGTTAGCTCCCGTTTGGTTTTGTCAGCCTTCCTAACTAAGAATTAAATTCATAGCTGATTTCTATATATCTTCTTAGCCTGTTTAATCTGTACATAAGTATTTGAGTTGATAAAAACTTACATTCTATAAAAATTATACATCTTTTCTCAAAATAAAAAAAAATGTCATATGCTTAGTTCCATCACTTGACTTAAAACTGGACAGTTGCCAAATGACCCTGGCTGTTGATACATTACACTCCAGTGAAAAAAAAATCTGCTACTGGTTGACCAGGTGATGTGAATTAAAGTGTGATTTTATTATTTCAACACGGAACCTGTTATAGTTCATCCCATGACTGGATAAAACAAGTTACAATGATTTTAAACTGTGTAGATGTATTCATACTTCTATAAAGATGATTTAAATATCGTGATAAATTCTCATTTGATTTGATTCCAGTCTGAAGATGAACTCTGTGCAAGATCAGAACATCAAAAGAGAAAATAAACTTTACTCGTACAAAGAACAAATGGAAGAATTAGCATTAAGAAAGGTGGATTTATGTCTTTGTTTATCTTTGTGCTGCAAAGTGGTCTGTAGCAAGGTCCTGGGGGTTAAATTGAATTGGGGGCGGTGGGGGGGGGGTGTCCGCGGGCCTTGACCGATTGAGATTTCAAAATTTTCCATGCCCTGGTCTGTAGTAATATACTCTGAACTGAATATCTAAATGTCCACTTTGTATTTTGTAACACTGTTTTAAATGTATTTAAGTGAATAGACCTCTGGGTTGTATATTCTTTTTAAAAACTTGGAATTTCATTCATTTGAAAGAAATTATTATTAAATGCATCATCAAGCTGTATTAAGTATTACTGCTATTTTGGATGAATTATTTGTGAATTAAATTGTTAGTTAATAGATATTAACTATTGATAATTGCCATTAATTTGTTTTGCAAAATATATCCCTTATTCAAAGCCAGTTCGGTTTGGGAACAGTATGAGAATAGTATGATCTAAATAGTGCTGGAAATGATGTATTAACTGTTTACTTGTTGTTTGTAGGAATTGGAGAAGAAGAAAGGCAAGACAACTGAACAGAAACCAAAGCTGACGAAGAAACAAGAGGAAACGTTACAAGCCCAGTTAAAGAAGGAGTCAGAAATACGTGCTAGACTTACACTGGTTAGTGTTTGTTTATGTACAGCTTAATCCTGACTCTGTACTGGATGCGTTTTATCTTGTCAGTTTTGAAAAAAAAGTTAAGCTATTATAATCGCTGTGTCATTGTTGTTGTTGTCATGCAAAAACTTTAATGTTACTCAAACAGTTATTAAATATCATCATGACACTTGAAATACTTAATTATTATGACAAGGCGCAGTTGTAAGACAAGGGGCATTATTCTGAAAAGTACAATATTTTTGGAGTTTTGACCCTTTTCAACTTAGAATCTTATCAAAATTGCTTACTAAATAGAATGATGTAAGAGTGTAGGTGCCACTGTGCAGTTTTTGTTTTTCTCATGAGTTTGATATTGTACCAACAGCCAAGGTAATTTAGCAACTTTTCCAGCTTTATCAGTGGACGAAGACCACACGCGTACACCTGGATAGAACCACCCAACTTCTGTAAACTAGTTGGGCTGCTTGCTCCCATGTGAAAATTGTTGGGGTTTGAAATCACAGTGGTAAGGGGCTATTGATTACTTGTCAGAGACCATAACTACTGTTGGTCCGACGTTAAGCCCCGTAGAGGAGAAGATACAAAAATCTATTGAGAAAGGGTGTAAAAATGAAATACATGCACATAAATGTCCATTTTGCTTATTCTGTTACCTTATTTTTCTTTTATAGCTAAACAATGATTTGTGTAAAGGCTGTCAGCTTCTAAGTTCTGTTATCAAAGGAAACCCATTCTCTACTGGTCAGTTTGTGAAAGATCTGTGTCGTCTACTTGTTCCCTTGTTGAAATCACCTCTAGCTGCCACACCTGCTTGCAAAGTAATGGTAGAGCTGGGAACCGCTGTGTTAGATGATGAACAAATAGGTATATTTCATCAAATTGTTATTTTTTTCCATTGATTTATGCCCTTGCATATGTTCTATACTAGTTGACTAATGAAGGTTAGTTTTGCCAAACTGATTGTGAGTTTCCAATTTTTTTTGTACCAATTTTTTTAAAAAAGCTGAAGTTACATTTTACTGTAGAAACTTTGTCTTTGCCACAAACACATAGAATACTGTTTAATCATCTGTCAGGTTAAATATGTCATTGCAGGGATTTTTCTCAGCATTTTGGGAACATGACCTGACCCCCAGAATTGGGAATTTTCGCAACATTTTGAACAATTTGGGAAAAGTCCTACAATATAAAAATAACTTAAAATAATTAAATAAAACTAAAAAATAACAAAGATTATGTTTATTTTTGTATTTAGATATTGATAACTTTGTTATTTGAATGGTTTAGGAATTCAATAAACATTTTAACTGCTGTGAATTATTTTTTTGTTTCGTTTTTTTTTCTCGTTGGATAGGGAATTTTCGCCTTGCAATCGGGAAAAAAATATACTTTTTGCCATTGGGAATGCGACCGAATATCGGTTGTCAAGAAAAACCCTGCATTGGTCAGTTTCATTACGATTCAGCTTTGTCATTGGTCAATTTTATTGAGATAAAAGCTTTACTATTGGCCAGTTTACTGTTTAAGTGTTTACTTACTGCTTACCTATAAGCAAAGTCTTCAAACTTGTTATATATGAATACTGACCCATATTCTTTTGTTGTTATTAATTCCAGGTACACTACTCAGTAACTCTACTGTCCGTCTGCTGCAACCAGAATGTGAATGTAACCCAAACTGGTGTGAGGAACCACTTCCCAAACAGGCCTCTCGTATCATCGAAATTTTGTACTCTGAATCTGTGGCTGAGCCAAGTAGTGGGTATAGCACGTATGAGGAAAGCACAGCGGATTTATACCCTGCTTCTAGTTTCGCGTACATGTTTTACTTCTTGAGTTGCGTGCTAATAAACAGCGGTGAAGCTATCGGAAAAGATGACAGTTTGGTCGGGAAAGCATTGAAAGTTATCAGTGCACATGCTAAGATTAGAGATGATGGTGATGGGGTAAGTATGTCTGTGATAAATACTGAGGAATCTTTTTTTAACCCATACTTGTCCGGATCAGGGGAAACATCCAGAGTTTAATTGATTCCAGATTAGCGTAGAACTTTGTTTTAGACAAAACTATACAAATGCTTTGTGTAGGAGATATCGAACAAAAAATCTGTATGGACAAATTTATTTTGAGTTTGATGACTTCTGGTTAAGAAGGGTCATAGAGTACTGTGATTCAACAGTATTATGTCTCTGTTTATTGGGTCACTGCCTGATCATTATGATTGGTGGAAATAATTTATAAAGTTATGAAGCAACCAATTAAATTACTGTATTTCTTATGCTTTCGCAAACAATTTTTTACTGTTCTAATATTTCAACACATTGGCTAACATTAACATTCTTATACTTACAGAAATCAGGACCGGGGTTATTTCCTGTTAGAGAGTTACTACAATTGTTGCTTCGGGTGACCTCTGTCTCGCCATCAAAAATACAACAACTGGCTACCACAGCCCTTGTTGAAGTCGCCAACTCTGTGAATGGCGATCCAGGTTGCGGTAAGATCAGTACTGAGGGTATCAATGTCATTTTAGATTCTTTGAAGTCAACTTGTACAGCTACAAGGGAATCTGCCTTGAAGGTTTGTATTAATGACTTTGTACCTAATTTAGCCTTTATACTTAGCTATATAGGTAAAATGCTAAGTCTGTGGACCTCAGGTAAAAGCTATCAGTCAACTCCCCATACTACTTTGTTAGTGAATAGCACCAAACTTTTTTTTCAACTAGCTTAAGATGATTCAACACTTGTAATCATGGCATTGTGTTTGAAGATTCTTTGAAGTACAAATTTCTCTGCTTTCTGTCTGTTTCTGGTTTTCCGGCCTACCCTAATTATTCTCTTCCCTAGGAACAGTACATCTACTGTCTCACATTTTTACCTTTCGACACAAAAAAAATCTCAACAGCAGCTTTCAAGAATAATAAAAAGAAAAAAGAATCATATCCAACCTACCCTATTTTTAATGAGCATGTAACCAGAAACTAACAGTTTTGTTATGTCAAGATACTCACATCCAAAAAAAAGAAATTGATTGTCTTTCCTTCTATATTTCTTATTTTTTATGTCTTTTTTACAGGCTCTAGAAAGTTTGACGCCAGTTTTACCCGATGTTGACAGTAATTATGAGCTGGGTTTACAGATAGCCCTGAGAGTCTGGGTTGCATCTTTTGATGTAGAAAATGATGTGAGAAAATTGGCTGAAAGGTATATTAGCTCCATTGTCTAAGATTGGTAAAGTTTTATAATCAGTCGGAAATGTGAGTCTTTGATTGGTTGTTTTTAGAGAATACTAAATATTGACCAATGATGTCCCTGTGTTTTAAGACTGGTCTACACCCTCTGTATTGTTTCTGTTTTGATGAAATTTAGTGATGTCTCATTTCTCTGTTGAAAACTGTTATCAGCTAATTCTGTACAAAGGGGTTTGTCACGTATATCTAATATTGCCCATATATAATAGAAGGGAAACAACTTCGACCAATTTTAATCATTTTAATGCAGTTCAAAGCATTTTGATTATTTATAGTGCAACATATAGATATGTCCACACACTAACTGAAAATGTATACTTTTTCCAATGTATGTTTAACTTGATATTTAAGATTTTCTACATGGAAAATAGTCAAATTTCACAAGTTGGACACCAAAGTCGTAAAGCCGTGACCTGAACATGTATACAGCAAAACTGTGATTATATAGATAAAATTCCCTAAGATGGATCATAGTTCATAACAGAACAATAAAATTCATGCATTGCCAATGATGTCGCTATTGTAAAAGGTATTATCTCATTTTATAGTGTCAAGGAAGATTTGGACTTAGAAGAACCATTTGAAGATATTTGTACACCACTGGTAGATGACATTATTCACCCTGAAGGCATCGTTAGAAAAGCTGCAGCTGAGTGTCTGTCTAAGACTCTAGAATTCCACACGGAATACATTGACTCTACTATAGATATGTTACTTCAGAGCTATGACAAGAAACTTGAGGTAAGATCACATATTACATGTATAACAGCTGTCTCCCTGGCGGAGTGGTTATGGTCTTTGACTAGTGATCAATAGCCCCTTACCTTTGTTAGTTTGAATCCCGTCTGGGATTGGACAAATTTCATATGTTAGGAAACTGTCCCGCTAGCTTATGGTTCTACCCAAGTGTGTGACTTGGGTCTTCCATCATTGATGCTTGGAAGTCATATATAAAATTTGAAAACTGATTATCAGAATATTTATTTTGATGTTTCATGATAAATCTGAATATAGTTAAAGACTTGTAAAAAGATATTAATGTTAGGTACCTGTTCTATTGAGTAATGAAGTAATACTTAAACATTTTGACAACTGTTACAATAGGAATGTATCTACAGTAACATTTTCCCAATTGTAACTTATGACAGAATATTTCCTTACAAACCTGTCAAAGGTATTACATTGTTAAGAATTATTTTCAAACTTTTGACTTTATTGTTTGTACGACTTTTAGACTTTGAATGTATTCAGAAAGATTATTAAAGCATTTTTGTTAAGCCATTGTAATTTGTTTTTCTCAGGTTTGGGGCTGGGTTATTTATGAATATTTAGTCTGTCTTTATTTTTTTTCACTGGGTTTAATGCCGTTTTTCAATAATTTTTCAGGTATATACGACGGCCGGTTCCCCTAACCAGTTTCTTGGACTTTACACTAACCAGTACTGACTTCCCTTCCACAAGGAGCCAGCAACTTTTCCACATGTGAAGGAAAATCAGTATTTTTGTCCAATTTTCATAGTATTTGAGCCCAGATTGCCTGGTTACAAGTCCAGAGCACTAACCACTGGACCATGATTGTGGCTAGTCTATCTTTAAGGTCATTCATGCGTTGTTAATAATACATAATTAATTATTTTACACAGATGCCGCCCCCAATTCTGGATGAGTTTGGTCGAGCAATTCCCATGCAACAACAAGATGATTGGCCAGCTAGAAGTGGCGTTGCCATGGCGTTAGGCAACCTGGCCCCGATACTTCCACAGGAACAGTTGTTGCCCTTGTTTAATTTCTACGTACCAAAAGGCCTTGGGGACAGGAGCCCTGAAGTTAGATCTCAGATGAGGTCCGCTGCCCTTGCTACTATTAATGTACATGGAAAGGTAGGGTTCACAGAGTTATGTCCCCTTGCATGATAAATTATGTTAAGAATCATTGATTCTTTTCCTGTCTGTTCATCTGTGTGTTTGAGCTAAAGTTTATTTGGATTTCTCCACTTACATACTGGTCTGATTTCAATCAAACTTTGTGAAAAAAAGTCACTAGGGTTTTCCTTTTTAATGAATTTTGATGGAGTCATGGATCTTTAATTTTGAAGGCAAAAAGAGACTTTTGCTTTTGTTATTGTAAGTGGTTCTTTGTTTGATGTAAAAGTTCCAACAAACAGTGTACTTTAAAACAGTATCTAAAGACTATCAAACAAAATGTGTCATTTCCGTTAATGGATTTGTCTATATAAGTTAAACATTCTTATGTCCATTAGAATTAAATTTTGTTGCAAAATTTTTATGTTAAGGTGACATTTTATTTGTTTCTTGATTTTCATAATTCTTGTTGATTCTTACCATACTTCTAGGACAATGTATCAACACTGTTACCCGTGTTTGAGGAGTTTCTGACCAGTGCGCCAGGTACCGCTAGTTACGATGCTGTACGACAGAGTATTGTCATCTTGATGGGATCTTTGGCCAAGCATTTAGACAAAGAAAACCCCAAAGTGAAACCTATTGTTGGACAATTGATTGCTGCTTTATCTACACCATCACAAGAGGTTTGTACATTGTCTTGTATTATGATTATTGCCATATTTTTTGGTCTTGCGCAATCAATGAATGTAGTGCATGGCATCATGATAATAGTATGTTTATAATATTGTGTTTGATTTGGACTATTCAGGTTATTTGTCATTTAAATGCTTGTTAACTATTTAACTCATAGAATTTCAATCAAACATCAATATACCAGATGAGTTTAATATAATTTTATACTGCTCATGTCACAAAATTATAATTATGGTAATTATAGTGCTCTTCTAATTGTTAGTTCATTCAATTAAAAGAAATATGTGGTCTCTGTGGTCAGTTTGTTATTGTTTCTGACTTCGGATTTCTAGCCCCTCACAACTGTTAGTTAGAATCACTCTTGTGACCAAATTTCAAAACCTTCAGTAAGTTACGTGTGAGATTTGTCTAGTCCAGGATTAGATTCAAACTCACTGCGACTAGTGATTTACTAATCTGAGACTATAATCACTTGAATATTGAGGCCCCTTGAATAATTGATGTTATAAAATATATGACTGTATTGTTAGGTACAAGAGGCAGTGGCTAACTGCCTTCCTCCTTTGGTACCAGCAGTAAAGGCGAATGCTCCAGAACTCGTTCAAAAGCTGATGGATCTTCTACTAGAATCTGATAATTATGGTGAGAGAAAAGGGGCCG
Organism: Lutraria rhynchaena; assembly: GCA_008271625.1. Taxonomy (NCBI): domain Eukaryota; kingdom Metazoa; phylum Mollusca; class Bivalvia; order Venerida; family Mactridae; genus Lutraria; species Lutraria rhynchaena. The sequence goes on from VIBL01000049.1 coordinate 830,289, forward strand.
CGTATGGATTGGCTGGACTTGTAAGGGGTCTTGGAATCACGTCCCTTAAACAACTTGATATTATGACAACCTTAGAAGACGCTGTTAAGGATAAGAAAAACCCAAGAAGACGAGAAGGTAGTGTGTTAAAAAGTTTTCAGCTGTTTGCGAAGACCTTTAATTGAGCTATGGCGTTAAATTAAAGCAAGCTTTGAATCTCTGACTGCAAAATAAGGAAATATTTGATTATATTTGGAACAAAACAAGGAGATCTATGAAATAAATATCTATTTTTGTCTCTCATACAGTCCATTTCTTTCAAGAAGTGATGTAAAAAAAATCATAATGAATGTTACCCTACAATTTTGGTGAATTTTTCACAGAATTAATAATGTCTATAATAGGGAAGTTTTACTGTATGTTAAATCTGCTTACATTATTTTTCAGGAGCATTATTTGCCTATGAGATGATGTGTACGATGTTAGGTAAACTGTTTGAACCATATGTGGTTCATATTCTTCCTCATCTATTGTTGTGCTTTGGTGATGCTAGTCAGTATGTCAGGGAGGTACGTATACAGTCTTAAATCCATTCTCTGGATCTCAACTGTCTCTTTTGAAATTGTGTTCAAATTCTTTAAACCATGTACAGTAGGACTTGATTAAAGTGAATAACGAAAGATTACTTCTGTACATCCATATTTCACTATATCCATAACAGTAGAATGAAGAACAATGTGCTGAGATGAATACTTTACAGTATCCGATTATTTGCTGCATCAGAATTCTCTATAACTGTATTTTACTGTTTTATAGTTCATTAGATATTAGATATTACTATTATGTTATGTACTTAACAGCTTTAAGACACAAGTTTTTAAATGTCTTGCATTTTTTGTGACTTGAAAACATGTATTTAACATTCTACATCTCCCTGTTTAGGCAGCTGATGAGACGGCTAAAGCGGTGATGGGTATGTTGACAGCTCACGGTGTTAAACTGGTACTACCCTCCTTACTGAAAGGTCTGGAAGAAGACTCTTGGAGAACTAAAGCAGGTTAGTCATATGTTCATTTCACCTGTATTATGGTTTTAAACTATTTAGGGGTCTTTGTAGTCAAGTGTTCATGGTCTCCGACTGTAATCACTAGCCCCTCAAAGACAAGAGTTCAAATCCCACCTGGGACCAGACAAAATTAACAGCTAGCTTTTGGAATATCTGTGGTTCTACTCAGGTGTATACCTGAGGTTTACCTCCACTGTTAAAATGGAAAGTTGCCAAAAGACATTGGCTGTTTGTGCAACATTCAACCCCTGAGAGAAAAAATATTTTAATGGCTAAATCTTATTGCTTTGATTGTACATTAACTGTCTGAATAATTATCTGTCATTTTTACCATAGTGTTTATTTCTCTTACAAACAGGTGCTGTTGAGTTGCTTGGATCTATGGCATACTGTGCCCCTAAACAATTGTCAGCGTGTCTACCTAGTATTGTACCTAAGATCACTGAGGTACTGACAGATTCTCATGTCCGGGTACAGAAAGCCGGGTCCCAGGCATTGAAACAGATAGGAAATGTAATCAGGAATCCTGAAATTCAAGGTGAACTACGCAGTTTTAAATTTGATTCTTTTTAACTCGGAATGCTTGCCAGAAATCAAGATTTTACACTGATTTCTATGTGCGGGTATAACACTGATTTTTAGCTTGTCTGTTTCAAAGGAGAAGTCAAGCTATTAAGATTGCTGTGTCGTCATCATTGTCATTTTTGTTAATTTTAATGTATCCCATTACTCAAATACTTTTAAAGATATCAACATGACACCTGGAATACTTGATTATCATGACAAAGCACAGTCGCAAGACAAGGGGCATTATTCTGAAAGCTGTATTTTTGGATATGTTATACACAGGACAAATTTTCATAACTGAAATCGGTTCGGGAACTTGAAATTCGGTCTGGACTGGCAAATTTTCGTTTTTTCAGCGCCCTGGTTATACAGACCCATTTGAAACTGTTACGTTGCCTTTATTCCAAACATTGCTTAATTTTCGTTTGACTCAAGTCACCCTTTCTTTATATGACCATAATCATTTACACAGTGAAACCTTAGTTATTTGACAACCGATTATCCAAGTACCAGGTATTATCCAAAATATTTTAAGTAAGAACCCGGGTTATATAAATTGACATTTTTGCCTATCACCAGGGCCCAAATATCAGCCCTGTTCCCAATCGAAAATAGCCTTCTTTTTTCCCCGCAAAAACTGGTAAATAAAACCATTAAGAATCCAATTGATAAGTACCCACAGACTTCTTATAAAAGTTGCACAGTAGTAGTGACTTTGATATACATTATGCATTATGACACACTCTTTTTACGCTATATGTTGTATTCTGATATAGCGTAAAATGTCACACAGTAGCAAGTATTAAAAATATTTCTCAATATATATATATATATATATATTGAGAAATACTTTCTGATTTAGGATACAATGGTGTATAGATAAACAGTTTAACGTAGAAAAATAATTTGTTAAATTGCATCAGTAATTCATTTTTAAAAACAAGTGAACATTCATGTATTTTTTACTTACAGCTATCGTTCCTGTCCTATTGGATGCTTTACAAGATCCAGCTAGGAAGACAAGCACATGTTTACAGAATCTTTTGGAAACCAAATTCGTCCATTTTATTGATGCACCCTCTCTTGCCCTTATTATGCCTGTGGTGGAACGTGCATTCCAGGATCGTGCTACGGAAACGAGAAAGATGGCCGCCCAGATCATTGGAAATATGTACTCTCTTACTGATCAAAAGGTGTGATGACCAGTGCACTAAATAAGATTTAACTGAAAATATTGAGCCTGGTTCAGTGAGGCCCCTAAAACATTCACAAAATGTCTTGTCAAGTATTTAATTTTCTCACCAAAAAGAAATTGTCCCAATGATGACTTGGCATATCCAGTATTGTCTGCCAAATTTTTTACATTGACCTTCATCCCTGAAATTCAAGGTCATACAGCTCAAAATTCATTTTTCCTCCATTTTTCTTAAATAGTAATCAAATTTTGAAGTGGAGACATTTATCGTTTATTTAAAAAAAATATCCACTATATTTTTGCTCATGTAAGTAAATTATGTTATTATTTTTGTACAGGATTTGGATCCATATATTGAGAAGGTTATTCCGGGATTGAAACAATCATTGTTAGATCCAGTACCAGAGGTACGTGGAGTATCAGCTCATGCTCTTGGTGCTATGGTTAAAGGTATGGGTGGTGAGAAGTTTGATGAACTCATGAACTGGTTGATGGAGACACTGAAAAGTGAAGGAAGTTCTGTTGATAGATCTGGGGCTGCTCAAGGTTTGTACGCTTGAAATAGTTTTGGAAATAGATCTGACGCATTGTTCATTATCCTTGTCATGTTGACATTGTCCTATTATATGATTGTCACATTCACATTGCCCAATATTCTTGTCATGTTCACATTGTCCATTATCCTTGTCATATTCGCATTGTCCTATATTATTGTCATATTCTCATTGTCCAATGTTCTTGTCACATTTATTTTGCCTCTCCATTTGTTATCACAGACAGAGCACTTTTTGCCATTTTCATCTCATTCAGTCCAGTTAGCTAACACTGGCTGTACCCAGGTGTATTCATGGGGTCTTTCTTAACCATCAAAATTATGAAAGCTGCAAATGATCCTGTCTGTTGGCGTGGCATTGAACCCCAATAAAAAAAGTTATCTCACATCTTGCAGATGATTTTTTGATAACTGTGTAGCACTTTTATTTGAATAAAAGTTTCATGAAAGTTTAAAAATTTGTCTTCTATTATGATGTAGTAGATATCGCTATCATCAGATCGTTTCTAGTCTGAATGAAGTATTTGCTTCATTAATGTATGGATTTAACTTAAGTATTTGTTTCCATAGAAATGTAAACTGCATTTCGGACATTTGTTTATTTCAGGTCTCAGTGAGGTACTTGGAGGTATGGGTCTGGCTGATATGAGGAAGTTAATGCCACAGGTGATATCCACGGCTACACGTACAGATATACCATCCCATGTCCGAGATGGTTATATCATGATGTATATATATCTACCTACTGTGTTCAAAGAGGAATTTAAAGAGTATGTTGGTCCCATTTTGCCATCTATCTTACAGGTTAGTTCAAGTTACTATACTTAATGTTTCTAATATAAATCTAAAAGCCTTGATGATTTACTGTTCACTTATTAATTTAGTGTTATAATTAGGCCCGTATGAAGTCTGCAATACAAAACTACTGACTAGTAATCACGTGGCCAAGTAATAAATGAAGAACAGGAAAGACATATACGTAATTTTTGTCTTAATTTTCTTCAGGCTCTAGCTGATGAATCTGAATATGTACGTGATACAGCTTTACGTGCTGGACAGAGAATTATTAACATGTATGCTGGTACTGCTATAGAACTTCTGTTACCTGAGTTGGAGAAAGGCTTGTTTGATGATAACTGGCGTATTAGATACAGTTCTGTACAACTGCTGGGAGATCTGCTGTACAGTATCTCAGGTTTGTGTGTAGTTATCTTCACTCATCTACCAAATGTGAAACAGTTTCATGACAAACTCCTACATTCTAATCAGTTATCAATCTGTATATGAAAGTTTGATGCCTGTATTCTTTATGATGCAAATTTGATGTAAAATAACCATTAGAATTGTTACAAAAGAACTATTTGAAATCGTTGAAATGGACAGTATTTATGATATGCATTGATTTATTAATAATCAATTGTTAATTGTTTTTGTATTGTTCATGAATAAAAAAATGATTTTTATCATTTATCAAAATTTCATTGTAAAAATTTATATCTGATTATAATTTGTCATTTTAAGCTAGTATTAGTTGTGACTGTGAATGCTTACACATGTGTATTAATCTGATTACAAAGGTGAACAAACTTTATAATGTTAGTAGTACTAACAAATGGCCTGAATATTTCTGTGGAGACTCTATGGTCGATGGGTAATGGTCTCTGACTATAGTAATCACTAGCCCCTCACCGCTGTGTTATAATCCCACCAGGGGCCAACAAATTCCACTTGTTGGAAGCTGTCCAGCTATTTTAAGAATGGTCAGTGGTTCTACTCAGATGTACACCTGGGGCCTTAACATTAATCCTGGTGAATATTTCTATTATAGGAGTATCAGGCAAGATGTCTACAGAAAGTGCCGGTGAAGATGATAATTTTGGTACTGAGAATTCTCAGCAACTCATTTACAAAGTTCTTGGATCAGATCGTAGGAATCGTGTTTTATCAGGACTGTATATGGGTCGATCAGACTCAGCGTTACTCGTGCGCCAGGCAGCGCTGCACGTGTGGAAGGTGATTGTGCCTAATACACCGCGAACTTTGCGAGAGATTTTATCTACATTATTCTCCTTATTGCTTGGATGTCTTGCCAGTACTAGTCATGATAAACGACAGGTTTGTAATCAATTCTTGATTTGTTACATATAAAATTGATTTGAAAATTTTCATTTCAAAATGTACGATTTTTTTGTTTGCATGGCTGCCCTTGTTGACCATGCTGTTAATTTACTGTTATCATTAAGAGGGGCTCTGTGGTCAAGGGGTAATGTTCTCTAACAGCTGTTTGTGAAAAAAATAGATAATGCTACTGATTATGAAGTTTTACAATACTTATTCATTACATATAAAAGAATTATGGCCAACTTTTGGTATATAGACCAGTGAAACATTCTTTATTAAGTAAGCTTGTTGATGAATAATTTTTAATTTAAGTTGAAAAATATTCATTCCTTCCAGTTGTTTTTCATGTTTTGTGTATGTATAAATGAACTGCAAGGATAATATATTGTCTTTCGTATTGTAGGTGGCAGCTAGGACATTGGGTGATTTGGTTAGAAAACTCGGAGAACGTGTTCTGCCAGAAATCATTCCTATCCTAGAGAATGGGCTCAAATCTGACCAGAGTGATCAGAGGCAGGGTGTGTGTATTGGTCTTCGTGAAATCATGTCGTCAACGCAAAGAGATCATGTAAGATTTATTAATAGTATATTTTACAAGGAACCATTATTGTTACCTGATAATTTGGTATCGATTTTTATACCATTCTGGACACTTCTGCAGTGATCTACAATAGTTGTCTCCTGTCTTTAAGTTGAACAATTCCCTTTCAGTCTTTATCAAAATATTTGTAGGCATTATATTTCAGCTTAGATAACCAGCAAAATCGTCATTGGCTTTAGGTGCAACATTGAAGTCTAGTTTAATTAAAAAAACTGCACTATGTTTGCAAAAACTTCACTATATCTGAGTTCACTATAACCATGTTTTAATGTATTGTGGGTTGTTTACTGGAGTACTGATTTATCGTTTGATTTCAGGTTTTATTCTATGCTGACAGTCTGATACCCACAGTTAAACAAGCGCTTGTAGATCCGTTACCCGAGGTACGGGAAGCTGCGGCTTGTACATTTGACGGTTTACATACAAACATAGGCCAGCGGGCACTGGATGAGATTCTTCCTGATTTACTGTCTAAACTGGTGAGTGGCTTCAGTTATCTTTTAAGCTTATATATTGACTAAGTTGCTTAGAATGATCTGATGTATTTATTTTACTGAATATGTGTATGTTATAAAAGTTGTTCATGGAATTAATATTGTGTAAATAAGAATTAGCTTGAATTTTGAGCATTTTAGATGATGTGTTACATTTTTAACCATTTCATAGCAAGTTATTTTTTTGATTAAATAATGTCTGTGTTAGGAATTTTATTGATTAAAGGAAATACAGGAGATTTTTGTTGAATTTGAAAATTTTGTTTTTTTACATGTAGAAATACATCCTTGGAAACCAAAGATTATTCTGCCACACATGGAGTGCTCATGTGTTCCCTGTTTGGCTTTCGAGATGTCCATTCGTTTGTCTCTCTGTTCTGTTGTCAGTCTTTCTGTCTGTAACAAATTTGTGAAAGGTTGATATAGATATTTCTTGCGCACATTACAGGGTGATGATCCAGAATTATCAGCCAGAGCTTTAGATGGTCTCACACAAGTTATGATTGTTAAAAGTAGAGTTGTTTTACCTTATTTAGTACCCCAGGTATGTGTAGACTGTGTCCTATTTGACTGGTTTTCAGTGTTTGGACTGGTTTTACCAACCAGCTTAATTCTTTTAAGATGTTTTTTTTATCAACTCTCTTAATTCTCCAGAATATTTTTTATCTCACAGTTTAAATTTTAAGAATATTTTACTTTTCCAACCAGGTTAAGCTCTCTTAACCACGTAGAAGGGACTGACAAATAATTATGAACTTTCATATCATTTCAAACTTTCAAAAATCAAATGTACATGATATTCCAGTTGACAACTCCACCTGTCAACACGAGAGCACTATCGTACCTGGCCTCTGTGTCAGGGGAAGCACTGACGAGACATCTACCTAAGATATTACCAGCTCTGATGTCATCACTCAGTGAGAAAGCTGGAACACCAGATGAAGCTCAGGTTAGTTTTATTGAGGAAAGAGTTAAGAGTTAGGAAAAGTACGAAAAGGTTGAAGAAAGTGCAAAATGGTTAGGAAAAGTGAAAATAGTGGAAAAAATGAAAAAGGTGGGATTTTGAAAAAAAGTGGGATTGTGAAAAAAGTGGGATTTTGAAAAAAGTGGGATTGTGAAAAAAAGTGGGATTGTGAGAAAAAGTGGGGGAAAGTGCAAAAAAATGAGCAAAAACCTCCCTTAAGTAACAGCATGATTTTTTCCCACTGTTCGATTTAACTATTAATTTAACCTTTCTAAAGATACAACCTCTCAACAACAACATATTTTTGCTTCTCCCAAGGATGTTGCTTTTGGGAGGCTCACTTTGTTAGTATCACTACCTGTAGTAATGTGCTTAATTATGAACATTTGAAGTATTAATATGGAACTCTATATAAGGTACAATGTATGTAGAAATCTTAAAATTTTCATCTAATTTACAGGAATTAGAATACTGTAAGAAAGTTGTATTATCTGTGGAGGATGAGATCGGTGTTCGCACTATCATGGAGGAGTTGCTTCAAGCATCGCAGTTGCCTGAAGCTGATCGATGTCGTGCCTCGTTAACAATACTGCATTCTTTCTGTGAGAGTACGAGGATCAGTTATGAGGAATTTCTGCCTCAGTTGTTCCGTGGTTTGATTGGTTTGTTTGTAAGACGTGAAGATGCGGTACTTCTTGCGGCCTGGGAGTGTCTCAATGCTATTACTAAGGTATGTCTTATGTAAGGTATTTCATACTCTGCTTCAAGATATAGTTTTCAGTTATAGATTTAACTATGGTTAGAAGTTTTCCAGAATTTTCTGGAACCTCTGGTTTTTCTCCCTGGTCCACACCCTACTGGTCTTTATTATTTCTGTGGCACTGAAGTTAAGATTTCCATTTTGTTTTCGTTATGAAAATTTTCAACTTTCATCCATATTTAACTTTTATAGTGACTTTTATACGATTTGTTTCAGAAGACGAGTGGTTATGGTCTCTCACTAATGACTACTAGCCCCTCACCACTGAATTTGAATCCCACCCGGGCCAAATTTCGTATGTGAGGAAGCTGTCCAGCTTGCTTATTGGAAGGTCTGTGGTTGTACCCAGGTGTAAGCCTGGGGTCTTCCTCCACTGTTAAAGCTGGTTAAGTTACCAAATGACCCTGCCTTTTGGTGCGACATTAAACCTCAGTAAAAAATATCTTTCTTCAGAGAGTTGATATGAATATTACTGTTATCTTGTTACTACTTTACAGAAATTGAGCACTTCTGATATGATGGACCACATTCAGAATGTTCGACAAGCCGTAAGATATGCAGCGTCTGATATGAAAGGTGAAGAGTTACCTGGTTTTAGTATTCCCAAGAAGGTAAGTCTGACTTCTATGTAATACTTCGTGTTATTCAAACATTCTCAATGAATCCATCTGTGATACTAGTAATTTACATCTTTTTTATTTTACTGTAAGAAGAATAAATTAAGGTTTCGGGTAATAAAACAATAGGTGGGTCTTTGTGTTTAAATCTCATTTTTTATTTGTCAAATTTGCCAAGTGAATTATTATCTTATTGTAATAGCTTTAGGATAGATTTTAATCAGTTGGCTCTCTTGTAATAATCTCAAGGAATGAAGTTATTTTGTTATTTCATCTTTTGTCACTGTATGACTTTTTTCTTATCTATCTAGATGTTATATATGAACTTATCAAACAAAAAATAATGATTTTGCTTCACTTTATTGCAAAAAATGCAAAAGTTTTCAACAAATACAATTTTTTTGTCAAGTTTCAAACACCATATAAATATTGACATTATCAACAGAAATAAACTGGCTATGAAATGTGTTGAATGTATTAAGTAAAAATCATATTAATGAGTCATTTTAGTTGGGTAACTAGATTATTGACTTATGAAGCTCAAATTGACATTTTCAGGGTATTACACCAGTATTACCAATCTTTAGAGAGGGTATATTGAATGGAGGACAGGATTTGAAGGAACAAGCTGCCATTGGTTTAGGTGAACTGATCAGTAAGACAAGTGCTGAAGCTTTGAAGCCTTCTGTAGTTAACATCACTGGTCCTCTGATCAGAATTCTGGGTGATAGATTTGCTGCTGGTGTAAAGACGGCTGTGCTGGAGACATTAACTCTACTGTTGTCCAAGGTTTGTATGTGGGGCCATGACCGTGGTCCTGTGGTTAGTGTGCTGGACTTGTAGCCTGGCTATCTTGGTTCAAATCTCTGTCACTGCAGGTCATACCCTTCTATGAAAATTTGATAAAAATGTTTATTTTCCTCCATATATGGAAAAGTTGTTGCCTCCTTGTGGAAGGTAAGTTAGTACTGGTTAGAATACAGTCCAGGAAAACTGATTAGGAGAACCGGCTGCCGTATATAACTGAAAAATTGTTGGAAATTAGCATTAAACCCATTGAATATAATTGAATAGGCTTGTATGTGTGACTGTTAATATTTGTAGACCTGTTTAACCCTCATAATCAGCTAAGTAAGTGGAGCACAAGATTAAGATATTGCTGGTTTAAGTTTAGTGCTGGTACAGAACCCAGGAACACTGAATAGGTGAACTTTTCTCTAGTCCACTAGTATTAACTGTTATACTTACGAAAAACAGGAATTAAATCCAGTGAAAAAAAATATGAAGAATTTATTAATTTAATATTGGATTTGAATAAAGTACTGCCCATAATTTTAACTAAATATCGGTTCAAATATAGCAATATTATGAGTTGATCATATGAATTAACTCAGGGGCCTCAGTGGTCAAGTGGTTATGGCTTCTGACTAGTAATTACTAGCCTCTCGCTGCTGTGAGTTTAAATCCCATATTGGACCAAATTTCATGTGTGAGAAAGCTTTCTAGCTAGCCTTGGGATAGAAGGTGGTTCTACCCAGGTGTACACATTTGGTCTTCCTCTATGGTTAAAGCTTGAAACGTTGCCAAATGATCCTGTCTGTTGGTTCAACGTAATACCCCAGTGAAAAAGAGGGTGAACTTGAAGACGAGATTTGCAATAACATTTATTCCTACCCGTTTTGAAGGAGTAATATCAATTCTTTGTATTTCAGGTTGGTGTAATGCTGAAGCCTTTCCTACCCCAATTACAGACAACGTTTGTTAAGGCATTGAATGACCCTGGTAGGGCTGTCAGACTGAAGGCTGCCTCAGCCCTTGGCAAACTTATTGTTATCCACATTAGAGTAGATCCTTTGTTTACTGAGCTACACACTGGAATAAAGTCCGCGGAAGATTCAAGTGTTAGGTTTGTGAAAGTTTTACTTCGTTTTTGCATGAGGCTCAATTTTCTGTCAGCTCATTTTTAGCTCGTCTGTTTTGAAGAAAAAGTCGAGATATTATTATCGCTGGTGGTCATCATTATAGTTGTCGTCATTGTCATGCAAAAACTTTAATGTAGTCCATTACACTTTTAAATACGTCTATACAACACTTGGAATACTTGATAACCATGACTAGGTGCAGTTGCAAGACAAGAGGCATTATTCTGAAAGCTATATTTTTTGAGTTATGCTCCCTTTTAACTTAGAATTTTGATAGAAATTGCTTATTCAATAGGAGGTTGTATAACAGATGAGCCCTGGCACTGATCTGCAGAGCTCTAGTTGTATTATACTGACAAGCCTTAGTTAATGTAGTCACCTATAGATAAAGGAATGTAGTCACCTATAGATAAAGGCCAGCGTGTGAATAACGGCCTTCGTAGTCCAAAGATAAAAGACAAAATACTGATTGGAAAATAATAAGACTGGTTGCTGGCCAGTGGTCGTTTCTAGCAGCCATTTAAAGAGCATTTTTCATGGGGGGGAATTTTAAGTGGTTGTTGTCCACTGGTGGCCACTACTCACAGGTGGTCATAAGTACAAGTTTGACTGTAGATCTGTATGTCCATATTTCTGCATGATTAAAAGTCTTCTTCGATTTTCTGGAACCTCCGTTTTTTTCCCAGGTCCAGATCCTACTGGTTTTTATTGTATCCACAGCACAAAGGTTAAGACTTCCATTTTTTTAAAACATTTTCAATCTTTCAACCAAGTTTCTGTTCGTTAAAAAAAACAATGAAATATACATTAGCATTATTATTATTACATACCACATTTGTAGAGCACTCTTTATATAAGAATATAAGTTCAAAAGTGCTTTACTATAAAATACACATACAAATGCACTTAGTAAAAAAATGATAAAAAAAACAATATAAAACAATGATAGGATAAATTTGGCATATACAGTAATGACAACATGATTTAATGTCAAACACAGTTCCTACAGATAAGAACAGGCAGTGGGTACTAAAACAAGTGAATGAGTTTACAAAAATTGCCATCTTCAATAAAATCTCAAATTCTGACTGCTAAAATGTTCTGTTAGATGTTAGGGCATGGTAGCATGTTCTAGGAAAAGTAAATGCTACACGGTATCTAATTCTTCTCTATATCTGAGTTCACTATAACTGTTTTTTACTGTAATAGTACAGATAAACCTCTGACAACCAATTGTGCATAAAAGTAAAAAAAAAAAAAAACAAGAATAAAGGGTACAAGACTTGACCCTGAGAGTTTTTTGATGCAGGTGTGAAAAGTGGATACATAGGGAATTTTTTCTTACAGATGTTAAGGCTTGAATTTTTTTTTTAATTATTTTGAAAATTGTGTCAGATATCCGTGGTGATCTTGTATTGTAGAGACACAATGCTTCAAGCTCTTAGATTCTGCTTGACTGGTGCTGGACAGAAAATGTCGGCTGTTAATCGTAAACAGTTGACACCTACATTGATTGATTTAATGTCATCGTCGGATGATTCTACTCGTGTCGTGGCATCAGGATGTGTCGGAGTGTTGTGTCTTGCTTTGCCCGAGGAAGAACTTACAGATTTACTGATACAACATTTATTTGGTATGTTGTTTTGTTGTTTAACAATTTGTTCCACAGGTGTTTAAAGTCATGCTAGCAGCCAGGGTAACCAGTCAGCCATTTTGGCCACTTTTCCAGCTTTAATGTTGGAGGAAGACCCCAGACTTACACGTGGGTTACCAGGGTAGAACCACCGACCTATAAGCTAGTTGGACGGCTTCCTTACGTATGAAATTTGTCTGGTTTGGGTGGAATTTGAACTCCCATGTGGTGGCGGGGGGGGGGGGGGGCGTGTGATTATTAGTCAGTGAGAATAACCAGTCGACCATCTCAATAATTTGTATGGACTTCTTTGTGTGGTGATTATTTGTCTAAAGCAAAATATTACTAAGGTATTTGAAATAATTTGTTCAGTTGAATTACTTGGAATTGTAGTTCTAGATTTTTTAAAAAAAAACTAGCACAAATGTCGTGTGGGGAGACATACATGTATTAGCAGGTTTTGACCCACAACCTCTTTGCTCCTTCTTGAAAATAGCTTGTGAGCTATTTTATAGATATTCCCATGAAAGGGAAGGTTTATAATTGTTCTGTAAATCTTGTTTTTAATTGAAATTAAAGTTGGTTGCAACCAGAACTTTCCTAAACTTTTTTGAAAAGATTTACACATGGAATTAACTCATGACTAAAACATTTTTATGGAATTTTCTGGGATGTCTGTTTTTTCCTAGGTCTGAACCCTACAGGTTTTTATTGTTTCTGCAATGCCTAGGTTAAGGTTTCCGTTTTTTTGAAAATTTTCAAATTTGCCCATGTTAACTTCAATAGATTGTGGGTAAGTGAATTTTACAAACATTTCTTGTTTATTGTCTGTTTTTTTTTTATCTGCAGATATGAGCTCATCAGTGGACTGGACATTACGCCATAGTCGAGGTGTTGCACTGGGCATTGCTTTGAAGGAATCTATGGACAAGATTTGGTGCGAAAAATATCAAAAAAGTGTTAGAAAAACTGTCACCAGTCTAACTGATGCTGACAGGGTAAGAGTGTATATATTTACATTGATATTAAAATACATGAATGTGTCAATCTGATTTATGTCCTTTTAGCAATAACAAAATGGTGATATAAACAACAGGGATATCTTCTTTCAGGGCCTTTTCTTCTGAAAATTGGGAAGGGGCCTTAGCCTTTCATTTTGGGAAATTAAAGCGCGGTTTTCAGCCAAATTGGGAAAAGGTGTACTGACTTTCAAGATACATCAGTAAGCATCAACTGGTACCTGGTACTTCTCTAAATTATGAAAAAAAAGAGGCTTTTTTAAATGGAAAGCCACTGAATATCGGCCTCTATTATAGAAGGAAAAAAGGCCCTGTCTTTTAACCCAGCTGATAGATTAGACAAAAGAAAAATGAAAAATTAAATTAATTTTTGGCAAAAATACATAGTTATGCTCTTATTGCGTTAGACTCTTTATCTTAGGTTGTCAGTTAACCATATTGGAAATTAATTGGTTCTTCAAACTACCCATAATTTGGGTCACCCTCAGTTTATTTCATTTTCACAGAGTAGATCATTACATTGAGAACGAACTTCTTTAAAAGGCAGCAAATTTCTAGAGGATTTTGAAGGAGAAAAAGAAATTCTGAGAAGTTTGTGGAAAGTTTTATAAACTACAGTAAAATCTGAAATTGTGACCACCTCAATATTATGACCATCTTGTTATGTCAATCACTTTTTTTCGGTCCAGCCTCCAATAACTTCCCTATAATTCAGCTCAGTAATGAGACCACTGTACTCAGTGTATATCATGTCTAAATTGGAACACTGGAGGAATATCTAAGAATTGTATGGATCATTATTTTTAGCTCATCTGATCGAAGAAAAAGTCAAGCTATTGTGATCACTAGACATCTTTGTTGTTGTCATCATTATCGTGTAAAAACTTTAATGTAGCCCATTACTCAAACACTTTTTAAGATATCAACATGACACTTTGAATACTTAATTATCATGATAGGGTGCAGTTGTAAGACAAGGGGCATTATTCTGAAAACTATCTTTTTGCAGTTATGCCCCCTTATAACTTTAATCAAAATTATACTTATTGTGTTCAAACTTGAAATCTCAAATGTGGCTCCCATTGCTGACATGTAAAACAGACCATCATTGGCTCCACTTTGCGAGGCTCTATATTGTTCTTCCAGATCAATCAGTTTAGTGATAACAGTACAAAATGATTACAGTAATGGTACACTACAATGGACCTCAGAACAAATATAAGTACAAAATTCACACATGTTTTTTTAAATTCCAATGATTCATTATGGTTGCTGTGATGAGATTTTTTGTGCAGAATAACAAGTTCTGATGTTGTTTCAGATTCCATTATGTACAAGTGGTTATAGATGCTTAGCCTATATTTTATATCATCTTATAAGGACTAATGCTCTCGAGATTGATCTCGTCACAGCCTTGATGAAGGTAATATTATAACTCTTTTGTGCAAAATGTATCAAATATGAAAACAAAAATGTATTTGTTGAAAAGACTAGATATTTAGAAAAAAAGTGCTCAATGTTTTATAAAATAAAACATGGTTTTCATGAATTGCTTGGTACCTGAATATCTTTTCACTGGGGTTAATATCACACCAGTTCTACAGTCGGGGTCATTTGGCAACATTTCCAGGTTTAATGGTGGAGGAAGACCTCCCTGGTGCAGACTTGAGTGGAACCACAGACCTATAAGCTAGCTGGACAGCTTCCTCACATGAGAAGTTTGTCTTTTCCTAGATGGTATTTTAAATCATTGCAGTGAGGGGTCTCTGATTACTAGTCACAGTACTAGAGACCACAACAGTTCAAACATGGAGATGTCTGTCTGAATAATTGCTTCAATATACCCATATTTCACAATGTCAGTTAGTTTGAATTGAAAAAGAGTTTGGTTGGGGAAATAGAAATACAGTCAAACCTGTGAATAAAGGCCACACCTGGGGAGAGACAATCTGTGGCCTTAATTGATGGATGGCCTATTCTTATTGGCTTATTTGGAGGTCGGTTCATTCTAAATAATCAATGATGGTTTTCAATGAATGGCCTTTATTGGCAGGCTGTACTTCACTGTATTCAAGTTATTTATTCTTGTGTTCTTTGGTAAAATTGTTCTTAACTATTTTTTAATACTTATGATTGAGTTTCTTTTTCTGCATCTTTGATCAACCATTATCATCAACTAATGAAAATATTTGTTAGAGACAGAATACTCTTTTGAGTGATCTGATTGGCTAAAAGTTCATCTTACAATTATACTTATACAACTGTATAAATGCAATAAAAACACTAAAATGTAAGTATAATAACCCACATACAATGTGTGGTAAATGGAGGGGAATACACTCATCCACATTGTCTTGTCTGTATTTTTCAGGGATTAAAACATGATTCTAATGATGTTAAGCTTCTAATCGGGCAGACAGTCTCGTATCTATTGTCTGGTGTAACAGAACCATTACAGCCCTCCGTTGCCAAGGTGATGGTTCCTCCGCTTGTGATGGGAACGAAAGAAAAGAATACAACTGTTAGAAGTAACTCGGAACAAGCTCTCGTTTCACTTCTGCAGTTAAGGAAAGGAGATTCTTATTATAAGGTTAGTATGTCACATTTTTACTGAGCTGCAAACGTGGTCCAGTGGTTAGTGTGCTGGACTTGTAACCCGGAGCTCCGGGTTCAAATTCCAGTAGTGGCATGAAAACTTGACAAAAATGTTGATTTTCCTCCATTTGTGGAGAATTTGGCTCTTTGTGAAAGGGCAAGTTAGTACTGGTTAGAATACAATCCTGGAAAACTGTTTAGGTGAACTAGCTGCCGTATATAACTGAAAAATCGTGGAAAAATGACCCCAGTTACAATGTCACATAAAGACAAATAGAAACAAATCCTTTTTACATAGTAGTCTAATTGTAAAAATTATGTTTGGGGCTGGAAAACTAACCAGTTAAAAATGGCTCTAAATTAAGATATTTTTGCCTCATATTTAAGATATTCATTATGTCTATAATGAGTGAACACAACACAAACTTTTCAGGAGTAGGAAGGCATTATAGTGGGGGTAACTTTATAAGTTTGCACTGTAAATGAAAAAAAAACACGGAAGTTGCGAAAAAATTGTCTGGGTTGGGGATTTTTTAATGTATCCTTTGCATTTAATAATGCAAAAACAATTTTTAAAGGATGGCCTCATTGTAACTTGTGATGCAGTTTATATTATATTAAAATCAAGGGCATTTATCTATTTCCATTCATCGAGTTAAATTGTTGTTGAATTCTTGTGGGAATTTGTGGGTACTCTGTGAGATATTTTGACAAATACTTCTTTTATTTACAGTTGAACCTCTCTCATCCAGAATCCTCACTAAACTGAACATGTTAGCTGGTCCCTATTTTTTTAATCATGTATTTAATGCTGAATGACTTTTGGAATCCAGTATCTTTGTATTCTGAAAACCTCTTTAATCCAAACGTTTTTGTCTGTCCCTATTTGTTTTAATCATGTATTTAATGCTGAATAACTTTTGGAATCCAGTAACTTTGTATTCTGAAAACCTCTTTAATCCAAACGTTTTTGTCTGTCCAAGCAAGTTCGGAGAGGAAAGATTCTACTGTTAATAGGATACTTTTGTTAGATCTTATATATATAATGTAAAATTTAAACGGTAAATTTACAATTTCAGACTGTGATGAGTTTGTTGGACTCTGGAATGCAAGATTCTATGCAAGAAGTGATGTCTAAGTCTCTTAAAAAATTAGTCAGTCAACCGGAACCTAGACCTGATCAAATTGATGATACCTTGCTGATTTAGCAGTGTGACGCCTTTATTTTAATTTTTGGGACTTTATAATTAATTAATTAAAAACTTGATGATATTCAAATATATATATATACATAAATTGAGAATGACTCTTATATATTCAAACACGCCCGGATAAACACTCTCAAATTTTTCTTACAAAAACTCTCAGGATTTTATGGTATCCAGTCAAGGCTCTATCCTAAGCACCGAGGTATTGTAATAGTTTATTGGATTGTAAGATATAATAAGTTATAATTGCGAGATGAGGTATAATTATCTGATGGTTTATTTAATAAAGTTCCATTTACGAAGCAGTACTAAATATTTGCATGTAGTGTAAGGAATACCATGGTTTTATTATTTACATTTTGTATTTTGCCATGGTTACCAATATGACGTATACAAAAAAATGAGAAACAGTTTGTTTCATGGTGTTTTAAGCTATGCTTAAATTATTATTTGATTGTTGGCAATGATGTCAAAAGTATGGAATTTTAGATGTGCTGCTTGGTAACAAATCTCCCCAGTACAGTATTTTTGTGCCATTTTTGACAGCTTTCTTAATACAAATAAACTTAGAGATTAAAAAGATTGCGTTAGGTAACAATAGTTGTATCCATTAAAATCACAACACACGTTTCCTCTTGAACATTCTGGGTTTTGTGTCAAAACTGCTTCTTGGTGAAACTTGTCTTAGAACAACTTGGCATTAAAACTGCAGTTAGATACCAAAATTATTTAGAATTATTAATTTTCTATTTTTTTTTATTTCGTCTCTTCAGTTAAACTGTTGAGTACAGATTGCATGAGACATTCTCTGAAAAGAGGCATCTTCGCTAAAGTCGGTGTTTAAGATTGATATGATGTTTACATGCATTTTTTTGTTTCTCTGTACCAATCTTAGTTAACAAGTTGTTTGCTTCAGTTTTTTCTTCGTTTGATGTGATAAAATGGATGATAAGTTATAATGTATAGATAAATATGATGCCATAGTGTGCTATCTGCTATTTTTTTACTACTGTTTGATCATGTGAAATAGTTGTTAGAATATTGAACAATGTTTTTTTTCCCTCATATTTCTGGTTCCTGTTTTGATATTTCAGATTGAATCAAATTATTTTCGGCAGATAATTCCATACCAATTTTGTTAAAAAAAAAATACAACAATGTTTGAAACAGATTTGGCCAGTTTTTATTTTATGGTCACATTAAGATTCATCACTTTGCTCAGATTCATGTTTAGACCTAGCTAGTTATGAGCAGACCCTACAGAGACCATTACGACTCGACCACGGAAGCCCCGTCTGTGGTTTAATAATTCATGTCTGTTATTATATTCATTTTTGTCAAGCGGCTAAATCGTGCTGGATGAACAGTTCTTTGAAAAAATATATCATTTCTTTGAAATATAACTGATTGTAGAAAAATATTCTGAAAAAAATATTTCTGTAAAAAATATCGGTTAAATTATTGTAAGCTTTGAGTTTATTCTTGTGCAAAATATACAGTGAAACACGGTTATAGTAATGTTGGATAGAGTGAAGAATCAGATGCATAGAAGAATTTGTTTTTATCAGAACTTGCTTTTCTTTAATTCATCGCTATGGATATTGTAGAATATGTATTATGTTGTAATAGTAAATAATAATAGTAGATATCAGGATTTCGCTATAACCATGTTCTACTGTATTCTGATTTGATGTGAATAAGATATTTGTTTCTGTTGCAAGTTATATAAATAATAAAGACTTTGTTTTGTAAAGTTTCAGTAAGGTTATGATACTTTAGATAAAACAATATAAGTGTAAGTATGTGCGTATTTAAAACAGGATTGAAATAAAGTATAATGTGCTGGATTGGTTGTTGAGTGTTCAAATTGTTATCAAGCTAACCTACTAGCTCCATCGTTAGGGTGCAGTACAGTACAGCACAGTTATAGTGAACTCCTCAGTACCCAGTTAATTACTTCCTTATTTCACTATAGTTTTAATAGGAAATCATCTTTCTTATAAATTGGGATAACTTTAGCCAGTTTCAAGTGTTAGGGAAAGAAAGCATTAAATGATGTTACATAAAAACAAATACAAAGCATCAGCCCATGAATTTCAAGTTATGACAGTATATACTTCAATATATTCCAAGTATTTTACGTACAGATATTACATAACATGGACATTTAGAATCTACTGCTTTCAAGGCTAACTTAAATAAGAGCAATTGATTTGGTTTTATTGAGAAATTCTATTGGGAGACCACAATTGTTAAGGGGTCATTTTTCAGTTGCAAATTTGCAGTGGTAAAAAAGAAACTATTCTGCATTTTGTGACAACCTACTGCTCTTCCTGTTGGTTGTCCTTTTGGTGCAAGTTGAAGCCTGACCCCCCCTTTTGTTCAATAGGAAAACTGTTTGGTCTACAGGCCGCAGGTTCGTGAGTTCGAACATAGGGTGGTCAACATGTTCTCTGTGGAAAGTTGGTTGAAATACAGTCAAACCTGTCAAACCTGTGGGAAAGACAAAATGTGGTTTTAATTGATAGATAGCCTTTAGTTGGGGGTCAGTTTGTTCTATATAATCATGATGGTTTATCTAAGAATGGCCTTTATTCGCAGGGTGGCCTTTATTCAGCGGGGACCGCAAACACCAGTTTGACTGTACATGTGTTTAAGATCATTCGTCCTTCACCGTTAATTAGAATGATTTTATGATGTAGAGAAGTTGAGTTACTCGTGGAGAATAAAAAAAGGTCTGGAACAGAATCCATATAAGCTGGTAAAGTTGACTGACTGTTATGTAACTGAGATAAAGTTGAACACAGACGTGAAACCAGACAAAAGAAAAAAAAATTCTGAGCCATGAATCAGTTGGTCCACACCCGTAGCATTTTCGCAATATAAATCAAGAACAAAAACATTGTGAAGTTCTTTTTGAAGCATGTAGATTGAGGTTAATATATGTCACTTGATTGTTCGACAAAAATTGATTTACTCTGTTTTCAATACAAATACATTAAAACAATACCATTAATTCTTAAGATATATAGAAAAACCATTTTATTTCATAACTGGATACATAATTTCTGTGGGAATAGAATGTGACCTTGTCCATTGATATTTATGGAGATGAATGTGTTTTTTATTTTAATGAATATCTCCAGAGGATTATAATGTCGCTATCATGTTGATCTTAAAGGCAGGTAGTCAGACTTTCATCAAAAGTATGAAAATGAAGAATTAATGAAAATCGCATTAATGCATTTATAATGACCCATTCTTGAATTCTAAGGACCAAACAATATAAAAACGTACTTTTTTCGGAACCTGCTCTAATACAGGACTGTATGTATTGCGTTCTGATCAACGTTTGGACTCTTTATGACCATCAACCTTGTGTTTTACAAATCCTTTATAATAATAGTTCATTTGTTTCGACCATAATTTGACAGCGTACCCTTAATTAATGATTTTTGCGACTCTTATGTGATTCTGAAATCATACCACCAACCTTTAAAACATCAACAAAGCCCTGCCGATTTCTCATCAGTGATAAAGCCGTTACTTTAAATGGCCTTTCTGACAAAACATTCTTAATGCGCCCTGTGACCCAACCGATTGATTTTAATTAAGGACTTCTCATTTTGTTACCCATCCCATATTTCAACTATTGACGTGTGTCATATTAGCCCAAAGACAAGTGGGGCATGAAGAGAACAAGACTTATCCATCAGGTTAGCTCATAATAATCAATAGAATACTTAATAATTTCACAACTCGCATTCAACAGTGACAAAGCGGCACTGTATACTCCCAACAAGCCCTGAGTATCAATGACTTAAACCAGGGATTTTCTACGATGTCAATAGAGACTAGAGAACTTTGACAAAATTACGGTACACTAAAAACTTTTAAATTTCTTGCTAAAAAGCAATTCAAATATAATGTGTTAAAATTATAGTATTTTAATCACGACTTATACAACAAAATAATAATTGCAGATTTTAGAAAGTGAACAAAATGAAAGTAAGAATGTGAAGATTAATACAAAATGTATTATGAAACAATATGCCTACGTACAAGTAATACCTTTTAGAAATTGATACTGAGTATAAAGTTTGGTCTTAAATGAGACTATTTTTCGTAGCGCATAAATATGTAATAATGTACTGTATTTTCTGCCAGCAAATACATCTACAGTGTTTATGAATGTGGCTACTTTTTAGTGCACAAACATGTTTTGAGGCATAATCTGTCATTAGATATAGGCCAGAAAGCCATCCTTTGTGACAGCTGTGATCGACTGTTCCATACAGACTGCCAAGGGATAGGTAATTCAACTTATGAAAAACTGTCAGACTCCCAATTTAGCTGGTATTGCCAATGTTGCGGTAGTTGTAATTATTCTATGTCCCTAAGAGTTCCCCTAGATTCTCTTAATGATACAAATATCTATTGTCACCTTGAATCTTGACAAGCCAATCCATTGAAAATGACGATTCTCTTCAACAAGTTGGGTCTTTCCTTAGCACCTCTGGCCTGAACTTAGACCATCATCCCCTACCTCAAGCCTCATCCACCCCGAAATCAAACGTTCCTACCCAAATCCCAAACCTAGAGCCAGTACAAGACCTAAAAAGGTGTTAATCAATAAACAACAACGCATATTTGTCCTTAATATAAATTGTAGGTCAATCAAAAATCAAGTCCCTGAATTACATCAGATGATGTAGTGAAACCTGGCTCAAATCAGACATCCATACTGCCGAGATATTCCCAGACAGTTTAGTTTACACAGTCTATAGGGATGACAGAACATACAGTCAAGGGGGAGGAGTCCTGATAGCTGTAACAAGGACCCTGTTGAGTCAGGAACAGCCTGATCTCAAAACAGATTGTAATATCTGTTGGGCCAAATTGAGTATACCTGGTTCCCGAAATAAAAATGTAATCCAGGAACGTCCTATTCACGTTCAATTCACAAAAATCGTCGCATGATTGAAACTTTTGCCCCGTAATTTGTTTGTAAGCGGACGTTTCATTGGCTGAATCATAATGGCGTAGCGAGGTGGAAATCTATGACGGAGTCGACGATTTTGTTTATTTTACGTGAGTAGAACATTCCTGGATTATTCTTTTGTGCCGGATCAGTGTATTTTAGAGATATTTATGGTTTGCACGCGTTGTCATTCCTCTACTTGTTGTTTTAAGGTGTATTTAGTATAGTAATTCTGATCAATTTGATGTTGCAAGGTCGCGTTCGACTAAACGAAATTGACGATTTTTCGGAGGAAAAAGATTAAATATCTGTTTCATTGTTTTGAATTGGACAAAGTGCTTACTGGTTATGTGTAGTATAATGTATTATCTATCTGTATACCCCATTTATTAGAAATTTGAGCGATTCCTTAAAAGGTTACGTAGTTTTAAACAAATTTGGCGCAGAAACTGTCATTTCGGAAGTTGTAACCCTTGCATATGTATATACATACATATGATATACGTGTTTTTGGTTCGTGTGGCCATTTTAAGCCTAATACGCCATTACACTCCATCCCTTCAACGTACTAGCCCCCTGTGGTCTGAAGGTCAAACTTATACTAACTCAAAGGATAAAGCAAATATCCTAAACAGACAGTTTGAGTCTGTTTTCTCGCAGCCACAGCCATTAAGCCTAAGACAGATTTGCAAACATGCATTAAATCCTTCCCCACAGTATGCCCTGTATCAAAATAACGGTTGATGGAGTTGACAAACTCCTGTCAGGTCTAAACCCAATAAAGCTCTATGTCCAGATCAAATATCACCAAGGGTCCTTAAAGAACTCCACAGTGAAATAGCTCCCATCCTCACTTACATATTCAGGTTATCTTTAGAAACAGGTATCGTGCACGATGATTGGAAAAATGCTACTATAGCACCGGTATGCAAAAAGGGCAATAAATCTAAAGCCAGCAACTACAGACTAATGTCCCTCACTTGCTTTTCCTCTAAATTAATGGAGCACATCATAGTCTCAAACTTGATGACTTACTTTGATTAGCACAGTATCCTTTGTCCATACCAACATGGTTTCAAGTCTAAACGTAGTTGCGAAACTCAGTTGCTGAGTTTCTCCCAAGAAGTCTTTGATAGTCTAGATAATGGACAACAGACAGATGTCATTGTGATGGATTTCTCAAAGGCCTTCGACAAAGTCGACCATCACAAGTTAATCCTCAAACTAAAAAATATGGGTGTTAATCAACAGGTATCCACCTGGATTAGGTCATTTCTTAGCAACCGCAGCCAGAGGGTTGCGGTTGAAGGTCATACCTCCGACCATTTGCCAGTGTCATCCGGTATCCCCCAGGATTCAGTCATTGGACCCTGCCTGTTTCTGGCACATATTAATGACTTACCTGAAACAATCAAAAGTAAGACCAGGTTATTTGCCGATGACACTATAGTCTACCTGACAGTCAAAGGACAGTCAGATGCGGCCATATGACAAAATGACCTTCAAAAACTAGAACTTTGGGAACGAGACTGGGCTATGGAGTTCAACCCAGACAAGTGTGAGGTTACCCGAAAAAAGAACCCTGTGATCTTCCATACACCCTTCATGGGAGTACACTAAAATCGGCAGAAACTGCTAAATACCTTGGAGTAACTATTTCAAAAGACGTAAACTGGACCCACCATATAAATAACATCACCTCTCAGGCAAAAAATCCTTAAGATTTATCCAAAGAAACATCAAAACCCAAAACAGGCAAGTCAAAACTTCGGCATATGTAATTTATGTAAGACCGCAACTAGAATACTGCTCAATAATGTGGCACCCTTGGCAGAAACATCTAAGTTGAAAGTGTACAAAGAGCTGCGGCTAGATATGTTTGCAATAATTTTGATTTCCAAAGTAGTGTCACACAAATGTTACATAATCTTGGCTTGCCCTCCCTAGAAAGCCGCAGACTCCATTCCTCTCTTATACTTTTCTACAAAATCCAGAACAACCTTGTCCTTGTTGATCATAACCATCTCATCCCAACTAGAAATTTGAACTTCCTGATCCCCCAGTCCCGTACCCAGTGTCACCTTAGCTCCTATTTCCCCAGAACTATAAGGCACTGGAACAGTCTCCCATACCAGGTCAAATCCAGTCCCAGCCTAAATATCTTCAAGGAAATGCTGGAGACAGCTCCTTTCTAGCTCCCTATATGTTTTTAAATCTTAATCTTGCACTCGTTAATCTGTAAACTTTTATCTTTTAACTGAGCGCTTAAAGCTTTTAACACAGTTTTCCTGACAAGCGCCTCCCAGTTATAATCAGTATTGATTGATCGGGAGTATTATGTAGATGTAGACGTATATATATCCGCAATGTTATTGAATGGCACTACTTTTCAAGCGCACCAACTGACTCAAAACGTGCCAACCGGTTTCCATTTTAAGAAATGTAAGTGGGCCGGCTAGTGGACCATAATTAAGCCCTCAGCGAAAAAAATAAATTCTTCAGCTTAACCAAACATTGTATTTTACTTACCTTTATCAAGGGCGTCTCTGTTAACATCCAAAACGTCTAGATCTTATATCATCTTTTTATAGTGTTTCTTTTTTGCAGTTAAGGACCGGCACATTCAAAAAATCCCCGACCCAAAATTATTTTTTTGATTTTGACCATCTGCATAATTCTAGCACAAAAAAACATGCCAGCCTACCGGTCCACTGTTTCAAGTTTTAGACGCGTAACCGCAAACCAACATTTTTCAATGATGGCCAAATAATTCTTCAACAATATCGCTATCAAGCTGTTGCGAGACATAACAAAATGCTAAATACATCTTAAAGCAAATGTGTGATGAGTCTGTACTACGAAACTAATTTGCGAGAGGAACGTCTCGGAGAAAAATAAATTATAGTACATAAAGATTATAGCTCATTAGGCAGAATTCAGTACTTGAGAATGCTCCCCTTATAACGGTGTTATGTGTAATATGTTATTGACTCCTCGTCACGTGAGATCATTTAAGTAATATCTTTTCATTTTCGTAGGACATTCTTAAATGTAATTAAAAATCTGATTAAAGTTTCATTGGGACAAATCATTGAAGCTGCTAAGAGTATAACCCCTGCAAACCGGAATTATCTGAAAACCGGAATTCTCCGAAAATCGGACGATTTTTCAAGTCCTAATTTCTCTCTTATTACTAATAGTGCTCTCAAAGCCGGAATTCTCAGAAAACCGGACTTTTGGCCCCGTCCGAAAGGGATCCGGGTTTTAGGGTTTATACTGGATATACAGGTTTTAATAATAAAGTTAAGCCAAGTTATCAATATAGTATTACTGTCTTTAACACTTTTACCCGCTTCTTTTAACTCACCGAGCTTTAGACTAGTGTTTTTTTTTGTCAAAACTCTATTCTCTACCGCCAGGAGCCAAAAAAAAATGCAATATGTTTCACCTCCTCGGAATGCTACCAGCGGAGTAAAGTTGAAATGGATAAGCACAATGGTCGTTAACAAAATACTCGTAATTCTGATACTCAAGGTAGGCAACTCATACGTTTCACACCATTTGGAACTCCGGTTGAAAATATCGTCAAAGGAAAACATTTAAAAGATCAATGCCGGTACGATGCGGTTAAAATACTCCACGTCATGTTTCGTCAATAATGTTCTCAGGGGAAGGTTCAAAAAGTTCAATCGTAAAGATATGTGTACAATAGTTGTATCTCTTATGTAAAGAGTTTCCCATTCCAACAAAATCTGATTTCTAAATGAACATAGTTTTAATGGTAATATTTATGGTAACTACAGACAGCAAAGCATTATTTCAATGAGTAGAATATCTATTAACTTGCTCACTGGTGATAAACGCTTGGCTCCAAGCGTTTTAAAATATGATTGAAGTCACTTGTAACATGAGACATTTGTTTATCCAACAGATCGAAATGACCATTGAAATATGCTTGTTTGTTTGAAGCAATTAAATTGTCGATATGAAAGACATTGTTAACGCTAAATGTGATAATGCATTCACTTTACCTTAGCTGTGATATTTTCAGTTATCGGGACAGATTCCCGGCATTTTGTTTCTTTACATGACCATATTTCTGTAAATAAAACACCATTCTCTGGTTCCATCTATTAGCACCATTGATGCGGTATTCAGTTTTAGAGTGAACGACTGACACGATTTGAAACAACAAGCAAGCTCAATGGATGATCACGTGCTAGTTTGTGGCCATGTCATGAATTCAATTAAAGTGTATTATAGTTTTTTTCAGCTTTTGTGCCAGTTTTTAAAGGCATTTAGTCACGTACCGGCGGGTATTTAAGTTAAGAGTTCGCGGATTCTGTACCAAAACAAATTTGTTAGAATTATAACTTCATCGTATAAAAATAGTGATGGTGAACATGTAACTGCGACCGTAGTCCAGTGCGCTGGACTTGTAACCCGGCGTTCTGTGTTCTAATCCCGGTCGCGACAGGTCATACCCTTCTATGAAAATTTGACAAAAATGTCGACTTTTCTCCATATATGGAGAAGTTGCCGGCTCCAAGTGGAAAGGTAAGTTAGTACCAGTTAGTATACAGTCCAGGGAAACTGATTCGAACGCATAAGATCTTAAGCTAACTCGATAATGAGTTGAATGTTCCCAAAGTAAAACGTCGAAATCACTCTTTTTTTGTGGTATTTATCTTGCGTGACAAGGTTACAATATCTTATAACGAACGACCATCGTACGTGTGAGGGTTCCAAAAAATCTTGAATTCTGTCTAATGAACAATAATCGTTATATACTCTTAACGCTATAATCTATTTTCTCCGAGACGTTCCGCTCGTTTATTTCTTTCATACCAAAGTCCCGACAATTGTCACCACACCGTTGAACATTTACATTAAGATATATTTATCATTTTATTCCCATGTCATGCCACAGCTTGATATCACCGTTGTTCGACACAACAGATCCTTTATATGGCCTTGATAAAATTAGTCCGATTTGTAAATCTTTACCGCACAATACATGCAGTGATGATCTTAACGGACGCATTTGTCTACATAGCGAACGACTGGAAAATGTATACAGTCAAACTTATGAACAAATGTCACCCTGGGAAAATGAGATGTGACCTTTATTGACAGATGGCCTTTATTTGGAGGTCAGTTTGTTCTAAGTAATGACGTTTTTTAAAGATTGGCTCATATTCGGAGGTCGTTGCAAACACGTTTGACTGTACAGTCAAACTTGTCTACGACTTCAAGAGCGCAGAAAGGTGTTCTGTAGCAAAAGCTGACATAAACTGTCCATGCTTTTACAGGCTATTGAACAACTAGTCTTTACAAAGACTTAGTCTTCATGTAGTCTTTAGCGCAGTTTTTACACATGGGAGATGGAAGTTATACAGTCACGAACAATCGAAATTTTTGTTCCTTTGACAACATATTCAAGTAAATAAATATTTGTAAACCTTATCATTCAAATGCATTGAACAAAGTTTAAGCCTTAGAGACCAATCAATCTTAATAAAAGACTTATGAATCGACGGGTATTATTTTGATTCAACGCGCATGCGCAAGATTAGAAATTATTTCTAGAATATTGACCACAGGCGCCAAACCAAATCAAAACATTGAAAGACGTATTAAACAGTTTAAACTGATTCAGCGTTATATAAATCAATAGACACAATTCATCTCTGAAATTTCTTAGGAAAATATTTGTTTTACAGGCCCAGAGAACTGAATGTGCTCCCAATGTTTCTAATAGACAGTAACTCTGATCTCAGACTATAGAAATATGGCCTATTAAGGAATCTAGTTCCACGAATCTGCCCTGATATCTGAAAATATCACAGCCGATGTTAAGTGAAAGCGTTATCACATTTAGCGTTAACAATGTCTTTCATATCGACAATTTAATTGTTTCAAACGAACACAAGCATGTTTCAATGGTCATTTCGATCTAATAGATAAACAAACGCTCTCATGTTACGAATGACTTCAAACACATGTTAAAACACTTGGAGCCAAGAGTATATATCACCAATGAGCAAGTTTATAGATATTCTGCTCATCGGAAAAAATGTTTTGCTGTATGGAATTAGTACAAAATGGAGAGATACAAACCATCGTATCTAATCAATTTACATTGCTATCACTTTCCGTAATTCCATTTTCAGGTTTCATTTCTATAGAAATTTCGTTCGAAATTTCAGCTGATGCATTCATACAGCAGTATCCATAGGACTTGCAATTATTAAAACGCTTCGTTATTCGTTATATACAATAAAACTTCGTTCAAAATTGAGGTTTTACTGTGCCGACAGAAATGAGTATACTTTGTTCTGTTCATAAATGTGTCATATATATGTCTTTACCGTACTCATCTGGCTGGGTCTGTGCCATCGTTTTGTGTATGAGTAACAAACATTATGTCACTCCGCATGAACAGCGTAAAACGGAGAAATAGATGTATAAGTACGGAAGCATACCTCAGCAAAATTTACACGGAGGCGTAATTGTAGAGTTATAGATTGTCTCCAAATCTTAACCAGTCAGACGTGCCGTTCAAACTGTATGCTTTGCTCGCTGCAGTTAAGCAACAAATTTGCAAGAAATTAGCTTTGTTGCCCATAAAAATACAGTTGATGTATCAAGGTACAGCTGTTTAAGTGTCGCAGGACAGTATAGTCCAATGGCATTCGTTCAATTGATTCAGCGACGAGTTCGATTCTACATAAAATAAAAACCTTTGGACATTAAAAATTACTTTTTCAAAGTTACATCAAATCAGTAATTGAATTTTTATATCGGGCTTAAGTATTCAAAAGCTGAGCCTATTGTCTAACTGTCAGTCAACTGGATTGTTTATTTTTTAGCGAATAAGCAGCTGACAACACTGCATTGTCATGAACACAACGTACCTTTAACCACCAACACATTCTAAAATGCTTACATGAGATAAGCAGACGGCACTAAGAAAGTTAGACAAAAACCAAACAAAAAACTGACAATGGAGAAGACGAAATCAATAAGAACTTGAGTGATTTTATTTTCAGCTTCATTTCATACTCATTTGACATGTTTAGTAACAAATTGGGCGTTAAATATTTCTTATTGACAGCGTATTATCGAGTAGTCTACTTTCTCACAACAGACTCCCTTGAGTAGGATAGACTATTTTACAAATCGACGAAGAAATTTCTGTGACTATTTAAGCGTTAATTTTTCTCTTTTTTGTCTCACTCTGAATAATAATGAGGCACCCTCGTAACAATGAAAGGTGATGCATTGGAATGCGGCAAATATGGCTGATTTTATTTATTCGTTCATCACTGTTACGGATCTATCAGAGCGCGTCTTCGTCGAAGTACTCGCGTTTTTGAAATAGGAAATTTCGCAGTTCCGAGAAATGCAAAGACCTTGCTAAATTTACTACGTATAACTGGCACAAAGTGATCCCTGAGATGTAGGGATTTAATAATTGGGATGATGCACATTTATATACCATAAATGTTAAACGGTGATTTTTGTATACTGAGGATAAAAACTAAGCAGGTCCTTTATTGAAACGGAAAATATGATTACATTTTGTTCGGGCTGCAATAAAATTGGTATTGGTGCAGTCTGGTAGCACAGAGCACTACAACTTCGATAAACCAGGGTCAAAATAGAACTACACATAGATGAGATTAAAAAGGAACAATGCATTCCGAACGTAAAACACCAACATTTTCTACTGTTTTCCCATTTTTTGTTTTGTTCTATATTTGCTGCTTATATATCCTCGCAAACGAAGTTTACTGGGTATACTGGAATCACCCTGGTTGTTGGTTGGGTGGTTACTCGGTCGGTTGGTTAGTCTGTCGTGCTGTCTGTCCCCATTTTGCGGGGGGAATTATTTACAATTCAGTATTAGGTCTTTATTGAAACGACTGACATAAATTTTGTGAGCTGGGTTGTATACTGGGGCCTCCTTGGTCGAGAGCTTATAGTCTACCACTAATCACATGGCAGGAAGCTGTCCGGCTAGCTTATGAAAGATGGACGGTCATTCTACCTTGGTATACGTATGGAGTTTTCATCTACCGTTTAAAGCTGTAAAGACACCAAATGACGTTGAGCCGCAGAGAAAAAATTGGCTTCGTATTTGTTGAATGCAGATAGTTATAATGAAGGCACTAAGACATCAAATAAATATTGTCTGAATAAACTTAATAACAATACTGACCACAGCATGTCATAATAGTCCACTCTTGTGGTACACTGATTGTCATATACTTGTCATGGCCAACGTTCATTGCCAATAAAATCATCAAATTCATTGATTCTTAAGCTGTAATGCTTCCCCGGCACCATTTACTAATTGACTATGTTTTGTTCAGAGCTTAGGCGCCATCTTAGTGACCTACTTTTACACCACAGCATGCCATAAACACACCAGATTTCTTCGCCTGACTTAAGTACATTCAGCAAGTGATATACAGTGACATTACAACTTACCAGACGTCCGAATATTTATTACAATCGCTGTGGCTCATTTTCGTCCTGTACATATCTTATTTCGAACTTTCTAATGTCTAAGTGAGATTCTAGACCCCATTACGCGTTCTTTATCCATTACCGGTGCATTAGTAAGAATAAGATAGTCGTTACATTTACAAACATAATGGCGACAATTGTAAGTGAGGTGTTTGGATGACTTCCATACTGTAAATCTGGCTATCAGTTGTTGGAAGGCCAGCTCAAATTTCATTTCGTCAACAGATTTGCTCTGGCATCAATACAATCCACACGGCTAACTTGTATCGTACAATTTATAGAAATAAATATAAGCCACGATTAATGTCTGTATTCGTGGTTATTTAGGATATCTTATGTTTAATATTTGCCGTCGACTTTGCACATGCCCCAAAATGTGAGTAATACGTCCACAGGGAGGGCCATTATCACAAAAACGTCTCATTAATCAGATAATAGGGGTTTCAATTATATGTAAATAGATCGAAAGGCAACTGAAATCTAGTTATGACCGTATCAAGTACCAAGTAAGGGACCAGAAGTCTGCACCGGTTGCTTCTCTTTTTCTTCAATAATACAGTTATGCACTGCGTTCAGTTGACCAAACAATGATTTAGTGTACCCCAACAACACTGTCATCTTCCTACTCATGTTCTACGACAATCCGACATCATTCCCATGTGATGTGTGATTGAGATGTTGTCACGACGAATGGAATGGCCTCGTTCTGGTTTCAAACTCGTAACACCTCGTTCAACGGTACTGCCATATGTCGGCTGCGCTAGGAGAGGAACGAAGAATGTGTCACTTTCCAAATGTATCGATCATGTCAGAATTTAAGCTATTCTCAAAAGCTTCTCGTTAATAAAGGGACTTTATTTAAAGTTATTTCTAAATATGAGAATACTGGGCGATATGAAATATGTACATTTCTATTATATTTGACCTATTGACTGACTTTTTGTACTAATAAAAAATTCATGCATCGCCAAAATTTAATGAAAATTATATAAGTTTTCTCCGTGTGCTCGAGACAAACTTTTCACTTTTCAAAATGCTATTCGAGTGTCCGTTCGTCCGTTTGTTAAGTTTGTTGGATCTGTTATCGGAAGATGCATTAAACTCAGCTCTCGAAATACCACAGGGTTATTTCTTCCGGCAAGATAGACGTGTTTAAACTTTGTTTGGTATAGTACGTTACACCTCATTTAGCGGCCACTTTAATATTAAGACCACTTCCTTATAACGGTCAATAATCTTCGGTCTGGGATCCAATATGTCGTTTATATTTCAACATAACAACGGGGCCATTTCAATAATGATAAGGATCGACTATATGGTGGTGCTGGTATTGAGGTTTTGCTGTTTGTTGTTTACGCCCATGCTTCAAAGGTTCTAATGCGAAAAAAACATTGAATTTAATGTGACAAGGATAATTCGGTCGACAGATTTAAATAATGTATGTGAAAACCCCTAGTGCAATCTTAGTTCATATCGATTCTTGTCGGGGTCACCCATTACTGTTGGACGCCAAATCGATAATGTTTTACAAGAAAACATACGATTGTGTTTCAAAGTCTATTAAGTAGACAATACCGTTTTAAAGACACGTCCCAACATCAGTAATGCGTCTATTATCCAATCATAATCAACCACCATTTGGAACGTCTTTGATAACACCGTTAAGTAGCAAACACTTCCGGATGAAATGGAAAATATATACTTTTATTACCTCCATTCACTAGAGAGAAAATTTCTGCTGAGAAGTTGCTTTTACGATATTTTTCCCGTCGTAAAGGAGCCTGTCAAAGAGGGTTTTGAAAAGACGCTGCGATTGTGAATTGTCGGCTGCTGTTTTAATTTGTCACCAAGGTCTTTGATATATAAGTATAAGGTCGATGTTGCTATTGTTCGATGAAAATCTCTTTGAAGTTTTTAAATAAAGCGTTAAATGCTACTGTATCGTAAACAAGGAGTTGGAATTTTAGTGAATTTTTTTTCTGTCCGGAAACATATAAATGCTCGGAGTGTGTACATCAGAGTTCATCAACCGGCCCAGAATTGTACAGTATTGTTCCCGAGTTTCGTGCCTGTAAGTAAACTGTCCTTGAAAACGTGTGTCTATTGTTCCCAGATGATCAAATGACAGGTGTATAAACTTCTCTGCTTTGCTTCGTAATGAGATCGTACATGAAAGTGAAAAATTCTTATTTTCACATTTCTTAAAAATGTTTTTTGGTATTAGTCACTCATCATCTCGACTTCAAAGCGTTTGTTTTCAATATATCGCCGATAGAGAGATGGCAATTTAATTGTGTTTTTTTCCAAAAGTAAATAATACACAAATAGTGTAAAAACCAGCCCCGTTTGATTTATTTGAAAGACTGTAGTGACGTGAATTTAAATTTATCACTTTAATCGTGAATTTATCGTAAGTGAGGGTTGAAAGCGACTAGGCTTCACTCAAGGTTTGTTCTTTATTTTTTCGAAAAATGGAAATGCCCTCCACTTGATAGTAACAAAATTCAAGAATAAAATTAACGCCCATCTAGTTTAATGTTGTGTTAATATACAACAACACGTGTTTAGGTCTTCGAATTTGTAAGTTCGAACACTGAGCGCGGCACATGAACTCCATGACAGTTTGGTTGAAGACATTGTGTCCAATGTCATTTGTCTACCGCTGTGAGTTCGAGTCCCACGAGAACCAGACAAAATTCATACGTGAAGAAGCTGTCCAACAAACTTACTGATAGTCGGTAGTTTATCCAGGTGTACCCCTGGGGTTTTTCTCCACTGTTAAAGCTGGAAAAGCCGCCAAATTATCCTAGCTACATTAAACCCAAGTAAAGCAAAAAGAAAGTGAGAGGTGGTTGGTCCTTTATTAAATTAGATTCAACCACGGCATACCATACTTGGTACAAATTGCAACACAATACATAAATTTTGTTGTCCAAGGGGCACGGATCCTGTTTCGTGTACATAATGACAAGATCATTTCAGAACTAAATTATGTAAGAAATATGATAAGATTTCATTAATATTTTGTATACGTGAACTAAAACGTGATATCTCGTACGATTGTGTTAAAATCACTGGATTCAGTTTAACTAACCTTCTTGTCATGGTTTCATTTATGTAACACTTTATTAACATAATTTTAATTTAGAAAGTAATTTCAGGTATTTAACCTTACAATATGTAACATGTTTTTTTTCTTATTTTAAAGCGAACCTGAGAAATTTTGACGTCATGTTCATGAACGATATAAAATATGTATGGTATTTATGCGTGCGAAACACCGATCTATTGAGATGTTGGACAAAAATGTTATTTTTAAACTATTCCAATTAGTTAGCCATGACATTCTATCTTGGTTAGAATCATGATTTTTTATTGAAATTAAAAAAAGATATTTTCAAGAACACAAATAATATAATCTAAAATAATGATATTTAAAATAACAATAATGTGATAGTAATAATACGAAGAAAAATAAAGATTTTTGCATGTATTAGTAATTAATCAGAATATTGAGTATTAATTAAGACTACAGTGCTCTCTCCGGAAAGCACAACTTGTAGGAGCCGCAAAAAGGTGTTGTTCTTTGGATGGAGTTGTTGTTTGAAGAGAATTGATACACTCGGGACAGGTGTTTTTATTATGTGTGCCTTTTACTGTCGTTTATCGGAGGGGATCGGTCCTTAGAGGTGACGTTACGGGAGGGAGCACTGTATAAAAGATATTCACTTATATACTCCTTAGCGCTCACCTTAATATTATAACCACCTCATTATAAAAGTATATATATATATATATATATATATATATAGACTAATTTTCTTTAAAAAAACATGAAGATATGTTAATGGAACGATTTCCTGGAACGTAGCACTACTTACATACCTGTACAACGGTCACCAATAACGGATAAAAGGGGTTTTACGCATGTAGTTGGACTCAATGAAGAAGTACAATTCGGTTATTTAATGATATACACAGGAGACTGGCCCTGTTTCACAAGTAGCCATTGTTTATGAATGGTCGTTAGCAGAGGTTTGACTTTATTTGAAGTAAATATTTGAATTCATTGTGTAACCAAAGTGTCGACAAAACGATGTATATTTTCCTCTTATGAATGTGTCATGTTACAAAATTCTTCATCCGATACAGTAGATCTAGGCATACTTCAATTTCAGCCATGTATCCCTCAGTGACACTGATGATAAACAAGATATATTTCACTAAATTCCATCGATTAGGCCACATGTCCAAAGATATTTGTTTTCTGTGACCTTCAAAAATCATCGTATAAGGCCTGGAAAAATATACCGCGTCCGTACAGAAAACATTTTCGTATTGCGCGCCGCGTATCATGAACTATAGCCGCGCATTAACGTTGCGTAAATCAGGCCCGGGTTTCACAAAAAATATTTATTATTTTACTCAAATTACAACCCAACTAAGTGAAAACATCCAATTCACGAAAAGACTTAAGTTTTAACTCAGCTGAGTGAAAATACATAACTTTTTTTCACGATGTAAGCTACCATATCCGGTAACTCTTCAGTCCGTGCGCCGTCAAAAGGTAAATACAGAAAAAAATCCGCGATTCGCTGTCAAATCATTCTAAACGCAAACACAACTAACCAAGGCAACATGTCAGTCATTGATAAAAGTACCCGAAAAATATTGACAAACTGGGGAGAAGGCGACCGGGTATATGCAGTCCAGTTAATTATCGAATCCAAATTTAGGGGAGCATCACTGGGTAGAAAGAAAGACACAGAGTGGCGGATGATAGCCAATCAACTGAATGCGTGAGTATATCTGTTCATGAACATTTGTGATTATTTGAGTGTTGAATAGCAAGATAGTTTTAACCGTCTATAAATTGTCATTTCCCGTGCTATTCAAGGGCGTGCCCCATTACGCACAATATGCACGTGCGTATAAAAAAACTCCGCGACCTAAGTTGCAAAACCAAGATATCGTATGATGAGTTTTCTCTAGATCTGGATACTATGTGTATAAACATTTCATTCCTGCTTACGCCCATGCCGGTTTTGAACAGTAAACATTTATGAGAGTGTGCAAACGTGTACATTTGACATTTCATAACTCGTCCACGATTCTGGTTACCTTGAAAGCTGGTGGTTTGACACTTTAAAAACACTACTTTTTGTTATTATCAAGCCATTGGAAATAATGTATGGTATGTCAATAAAAATGTCTCTATATCTGGCACTGTGAATGACTGATTAATTTTGCTAGTTCATTACAAATTATAACATGACATTTTTCATTTTAGGCCAGAGTTTTTTAATTATATAAATAAGTGGTTCAACAATATTTTTTTAGAAAAAAGGCCAAGAGGAGGAAATAAAAATTAAAGCCACAAAATGCATCATATTGAAAAAAATAATTAAAGTAATTTTCTTTTATTTTTTTTATTTATAACAATCCAGAAAGCATAGAAACTGTAAATGCATGTCTGATTTTTCAGACAGTCAAATTCTGTACAAAGTGGAAGAAGGGCTTCCTATAGCATTTAAGTTTCATAGAATTTAAAAATTAATGAATTTCTCTGGTTTGGTACAAATTATGACATTTTTTTGTTTTTAGGGCATCGTTTTATTTTAATGACAATAAGTTCAACATTTTTTTAAAATAAAAAGACAGGCCAAGAGGAGGAATGAAAATAAAAGCCTCAAATGTATCACATTGTGAAACTAAAAATAAATGCTTTTTTAAATTTATTTGTTATTCATAACAATTCAGAAAATAGAAAAACTATAAATGCATGGCTGATATTTTTAGACAGTCTGAAGTCTGTACAAAGTGAGGGAGGGCTTCCTATAGCATTTAAGTTTCATAATTTTTTAAAATGATGAAATCAATCAGCTAACATAAAAGTACAATGATTTCATATGCTTCCATTCATGAAAATAAATAAGACTTGTACAGACTTTAAGTTTCCATATAACACATTATTTCCATTACAATCTGTGCAAAAAGAAAAACATGTAGACTGGTCCTTTGGACTACAGTATGCCTTACACAACAAATTGTAGAATTATAAGAAACTTTTATAGCCTGATTGATTAATAAATAAATGAAGTTAAACATGTACTGGCCAGCAACCAAAATTTTTCAAATATATCAGTGTTCTCATTAGGAACTGGCTGCCAACACAAAAGGTTGGTTTTTACAACTAATTGTATCATCATTTCTGGGTCACTATTCATGCTTAGTAAAATTTGTTTTCTTAATTACTTTAAAAGGCTTAATTCATAAAACTAACAGATAACAAGGATGCATTAGACATTAGATCTTGTTTTTTATCTGTCTAATTCTTGAATAACACTGATTCTGTTATGTTGCATTAGAAGATGGATTATTTGCTTTAAAATGTGTCTGATATTTTTTTTGAAATCCTCATTCCTAGAAAACCTTGGTATGTGTAATGGTGTGACCTGCATTTTTTCTTATATATTGCTGACACCCAGTATTGTATATAACCTTGAGAGGCCCAAAGCAGGCAACATCCAAGGGCTGTGGAACATATGATTTTTGAGGTGGCAGGATGTAAAACTCAATGCCATTATCTTTACCCAATTAGTCAAGGTCAAGGACAATGTCATTTTTGTCCATCAAAAATTATACAGCGTTTTTGTCCCTCAGAAA
Organism: Lutraria rhynchaena; assembly: GCA_008271625.1. Classification (NCBI taxonomy): domain Eukaryota; kingdom Metazoa; phylum Mollusca; class Bivalvia; order Venerida; family Mactridae; genus Lutraria; species Lutraria rhynchaena. Next base: position 867,765 of record VIBL01000049.1, read on the forward strand.
TGCTGACAATTTTCAGGAAATGATTTGTTAAGGGATTTTGGATGTGACTGAATTGGACTAATTTCTCCAGCTGCACCAGGGTATGTGCTCTTCATTAAATCATCACACCAACGTTTTCCAGGGAAAATATAGTATGGAGGAATGGATGAGCCAACAGCATTTTCACAACAAATGAGTGTGACTATCTTGCCTCGTACTGATGTTACAGACTAAGGAGTGGATCTTTTAGAACATATGACGTTTGGTTGGGAGTGCTCCATATGAATTCCTGATTCATCAACATTCCAGGTTCTCTCAGGGTGTTGCTCCATGTCCAGGCTCTTTCTAGTATGAGGTAGGTCAATGAAATAGTAGTCAAGTGATTCTTCAGATGTAGCCTTAGCCCTAATTATTGTTAAACTTGTTAGGTTGAGCGACATAAATGCCAGGCCAATGAAGTATTTCTTTTGTTTGACAGATAGCGCGAAATTTTGACAGCGCACTTGTTATGTAAACCACGTGACGTCATAGACATTCAGATATCACGGATTACACCAATTACTCGTATACACCAATAATACGGTCACAGAGCATTTTTAATAGGCAATCAATGGCCCACATTAATGATGAGGTGCGAAATAGGGACAATTAAGAGAAATGGTAAAATTGTATTATTGTAATATCGTACGCTTTAACCTTTATCGCGCCTACAAGTTGCCCTTCCATCATTCTGTACAGGAATAAATGAAATGAATTTCCTCGTAGATGTAAAAAAATACTTAATATATTAGCTCATATCACCTAGTAATCTTAAACTGACAATTTGGCTTTAAAAGACCCGTCGGTTGCCTCAGTTTTGACGCATTCCTACAATGTGACGTCAATCCCACTTGTTATTCAATTCTGTGTATAAACAGTCGCAACTAGTTAAAAAATACAAGATTTTTAGAGATGAAACTAATCGTTGATTACGTAACACATATTACGTTATATGGTGGTACGGCTGAGATGTTCAGGGTGGATTTGTGAATGAAATTGCTTACTTACTTATCAGCGTCGGGAAATGGTAAACATACTAAACTCACTCTATATTTCTCTTCGTAAAAATTGCTTACTTGGTTTAAACATTTCTTACACTATCAAAACAATAATTACACCACATTGTATACATTGATATTAGAGTGATCAAGTTCGTCACGCAATATGATTTACGCAATATGATTTAAGAATGATATTAAGTCGACTCAAAACATATTTTAGTGTTTATTTCTATTTTGCATAAAAATAACAGTTGGTCGCTATGCTGGGGTGGAATTGTGTATAATGTGTTAACCCCAAACGAACAGTTTGCTATTAATTATATTGGCTAGTTTCAATGTTGTGGTGGAATATAAAACAGAATTGTATCAAATTTCTCAAACGTGAAGTTAAAATATTTTAAGTATAAAACGATTCTCACAAGCATCGTCCTTTCTGTCCCCTTTAACCTGTTGTCCTAATAGATGCGCGGTTATAAATTTCCGTAACTATGTTTCGTTTAACCGATTTATGGCATTCGGGAAAAAACGGATTTTTTCGTGATGCTCGGAAATCGGGAAAAGAAGAAAGACCCGATGCGTACAAAAAATATAATATGAATGGAAAAAGGCTGTTCAATACATACTGGAACGGCATATTAAAAATATTGGACACACCGCTTTAATAAAGCTTATTTATCAATTATTTTATTGCATATACATTTCTCTGTCTAATCAACGGTGATGTGTAGTTACTTACTCCTAATTTGAATAGCTACGATCCATTTAACAATTTTACTACATTGGTAATTTATACTGAGTCGATAGCGTGCCCGGACCTGTGATGAATCGTGGAAGCTACAAACAGGTACTCATTATCGAGCGTTAATTGAAACAACATGAAAAAATATTGACACAAGTCGAGTTACGTATTGACAAACAGGAGGCCACGATCACTCGGAATTCTCAACTTTACTACCGACTTCTCTCCGCTGCTCGTCAGTCACATTAGTTGTACAAATCGCGCTCTCGTGGAGTTCGCGCGGTTCTGATAAAAAATAGACTATACTATGCGGGGACTTCTTGGTAGTATATTAATTTTGGAGTTATAATGAGACTCGTTTAGCTTCGTTACGCAATTTTATTTCAAAGGGAAAGACAAAGATTTTAGAAAAAAAGTCTTAGTGATTTTTTTTATACGGATAAACTCATCGTCGTCTGTAAGTATTTTAATGTACACGTTTAAACATTCTTTGCTTCATTCTGTTTGAAAATGTGTTTTGCTTATTTAGCAATTTTAAAAATTATTTCTCGAAATACCCGAGCTAGTTTTCTTTGTTTGTTATTTGTGCCAAATGTGCTTCAAAAATACAGCTGCATTTACATACGTAGATACAAAAATTAATTTTCCACGTGGCTAATTTTCCAACATTACTTCGTACAGCAACGAAAGCACTTAAGACTGTTTCATTTAAATGGTAGAAAGTCATGCTTTGAACAATAAATGGCAAATAAAACAAATGAAAACTACGTGAAGTAATTGTCAGTTTGATTTTGCATAATTTTGAAATTATCAAGTTCATTTAATATGAGTAATTTCCAATTCTTTGACGAAAGGGTATTTAAAATTCAGTTTTGGAATTCAACGAAGTGATTTAAAAGGTCACATATAATTTTGTATCCTCATTTTTAGGTTGTTTCGTGTAATAAACAAAGTTGATCATCTTAATTCAACTGTTAGTATTTTAAACTTTTTGACGACCTAACATCTCCATTTTATCCGTATCTAATATTTTGTTTGTTGATTATCGTAATATTCGTTTTTTCATTTATCCTATAACCCTCTGTTCATTTATATTCAACTCTATACTTATATTTTCAACGTCTATGAAACGCAAAAAGGGACGAATTTGTGTACGTCGTAGTTCGATCATCAGTATTTAATGTCAGAATTTTGATAGATGATTAAAAAATAAAGTGTGAGCTTGAGAAGAAACTAAGTGTGCAGATAAGTAATTACGGCGACAATGTTGATTACAAATAGGACTAAGCCAGTCTCCAATGAGAACAAAAGACTTCATGTTTTAGTTTTACATTTGAGAAATCTTTGAAGGGACTTGATTCTTAAGTATAGTCTGAAAAATCTTAGTACAGTATAACCCCTGAAAGCCGGACCCCTTCCGGACTGAGCCAAAAGTTCGATTTTCAGAGAATTGCGGTTTTCGGTGAGTTCGGTTTTAAGGGGTTATACTGTGGTGAAAATGCGATAAAAGGACCATACAGGCTTGTTGTCATCTATATGTTAATTTTGTTAGCATTTCATAAATGTGGAAACGTAAAGCATCTCATTTCAAACTAAGATATATGTATTACTGCGCATCAAACACTTCACTTCTGGGTCCCCGTTGCATAGGGACATTTCAGCTATGATAGCAGTTTTTAAACTTAAAAGTATTACCACCCCTTGTTTGTCATTATAAATAAGTCTCTACTGTCAGCTGTTAAAGGTAAATGCCTGAAATGCATGTCGTTAGTAAGATTTAAAAGTTTAAAAACTTTTATGTTTGCTAAGGTATTGTCTATGAAACGGGCCGCACTTATTTTCCACGCGACTGTAGATATTAACAAAGTTATTTTATTAAAGTGTTAAAGTGAATCACTAAACGCATTATTATAATCATTGATAAACTTTGTGTACACTTTTTTGTTATAATCATTGATAAACTTTGTGTTCACTTTACTTTTTTGTCGTAATCATTGATTAACTTTGCGTTCACTTTTTTGTAGACTTACTAAGAAATAAACTGAGTGTTCAGAGTTCGAAAATTAAGCCATAAATCTGGAATCTAGTCTCTCTAAGATTGGTGTATGTACCTTTTATCAAATCATTACATTAAGTTCGAGGAAAATTTGGTATGAAAGCTATTTAACCGATAAGCCATCAGGTTGATTTTGGTTTTAAACGTGATAAGAATGTTTTTGTGTGCGTGGAGAGTTATGAAATATAATTTAAAAACGATTTAAACAAAATGGACGAGGATTGACGCAGAGCTGTGTTGATGATCAATATACGGGTGATAATTCACACTGGGCATCTGAGTTAAGTTAATGTACCATTTATTTTAAGCAAATGTTATATCAGATAGAATGAACACTATTCTCGTGAACCATAAATACTAAGTTGTAGGGCAAAGATAAGCTGTTTGATCTCTCTGATTAAATTAGGATGCCAGAAATCGCGGTCATCTTTCAATAGTAATTTGATTACTTAGTAATGTTTGCCTGTTTTTTTTTTGTAAGATTGTTCAACTGTAGCTAAGGTCAAACCTGTAAGAACTGGCCGCAAAAAGGGAGAGAGGAGAAATTCGGCCTTAATGCACGGTAGACTAATATTAAGTTGTTAATTGATGTATTGGATCATGAAATATTGCTTAGACTGTCTTTTGTTCAAATTATGGCATTACATACGAGTGACCGTTGACTCAGCTGTTTACATACCAGTGTAGTCCAAGCATCAAGGTATGCCACGTGTACTCAATCTATTACTTGCAACCCTGTTCTATAATAAAATAAACCTGTTTTAGCAGCATGTTTTGCGGACACTATAAATATGATCCGAGTCTGTTTGAAGAGCTTGGGGATACGGTTTTTTCCTCCTATACTAGAGGCCGTTTATAGGCATGCGTCTTCCCCTTAGGAAAAATCTTAAAATCGCGCAGTTTTCCCTTACAATTCAGTTTTTTTCTTCCCCTTTTTGCAAAATTACCGTGTTTTCCCCAAAATTTAAGAAAAAGCCCCCTTCCCCTACTTGTGAAAAAAGCCCTGAGATTTTTCAGTATTCGGATATTAGTAAACAGACAACATATCTAAATTTTCTAACCATTGAATACCTCTGAATTTCGTCCAATACTTTAACATGAGCACTATAATTTTTCTTTATCAGATCATAATCATCCGATTATTTGGATATTTAGTGTCGAATTTCTCGTCAAGATATCAAGCGTTGTTGTTTCTATAAATGAGAATTACCCATATCCATTTTTTAACAGTTTATTTAACACTTATATTTATGACCCCTTATGATTTCAACTAATTTATTCATCTGTTCGAAACACTGCATGTATTCATGCGCGTTCTGGTGTTTCTCGTGTTTCACGTGAGGCATGCAACATGTCAGATGACGATTAGTATAGTTTTGTTTCGGAATCATTTGTCGGATATCCATTTACATTAGTCATCATACGATGGACTAGTCTTCCACGGTAACATATGTTGCTAAGGACTTCTGCAATTTACCATTGACCCATTTTCCATGATGATTTTCTGATAATCATTTCAGATACAACAAGAACAAATTTCAAAAAATACGCCACGGTCAGTCATTGTCCTATGTTTATGCTCTGGGCTGCACACATTACACAAAACGGCACGCTTAATGGACGTTCATTTACGATGCCTGTCAATGGTTTTAAATTATGACACAAATTTAAAACACTCAATATTTCAGTGTTTCGCCTTTATAAACAACGCTAATGGCTTGAATCGCCGATAAGCGCATCGTATGGCTCAATTATGAACAAATCTCCCTACTCTAAAAGCGACAGTTAAAGCTTGAACGCGACACATTATCTACCATCAACTGACATTGTAAATCTAATTTCATAGAAAACATTAAGAATATTTCAGTCAATAATTTGATTATAGATACATGGGCTAGCACAGTATGCCATTCGCTATTATTCTTAAATATCCAACAATTCATAAAACCGTACTTGTTTTATATTCTGATGATTTCCATCACAGTTGGAACACACCAGTAATGTCCGCATCTGAAATGATGTTAAACCACTATCTACGAAAATTGCTGAAGTGATCCGAATGATCTCCTCCATTCGGAACACCTCGGCCGATTCCGTAACTCCCATATTTCGATTATTACTTGGATTCTGATTAATTACAAATGTATGAAATAGGCTCATTTCCGTGCGCATTTGGATACTTGTACGGACACTAGGATTTAACTTTGCACCAACTACCAAGGTCATTTGGCGACTTTTCCAGCTTTAACGGTGGAGAAGCCCTAGGCGTACCCCTATGTAAAACCACCAACCTTCCGTAAGCTAGCTAGACGGCTTCCTCGCATGTGAAATTTGTTTTCGGGTGGGATTCAACTTACGGCGGTGAGGAGCTAGTGATAATGGGCCAGTGATTATTACTCAGTACTTAGCAATTACATCGCTCCATTAAAAATTGTTAAAAATTGATAATATGTTCAGTTTTAGTTTCGTCTTTTTGTCAATCTTTAAACATACATTCTACTCCTTAAAAAAGGGCAAATAAATCACTAAATTTCCATGATAATGACGTGGGATGCCAGTTTATATTCTAAAGTATGGTGGCATTGGAAAGATACAATTAAGAAGATTTTCCTTCCCGTGATTTGAAAATGAAATATATTCACTCCAACAATTTCATTCTTGCTTTCAGTTGATCTACCCTGACACGATTGTCAGGGGTGGAAATAACATAAAATAACTATTTGAACTTAAACTCTTGGGCGGTTACGCACGAAACTAGGATTTGTCACCAATAAAGCATTTTAAAGGGACTAGAATCCAGATATGTGATTTGTTAGTATTTAAAGGGGCTAGACACCGGAGTTGTGATTTATTGGGCTTTAAAGGGACTAGGCTCCGTATTTCTGATCGTAGAGGCTTAAAGGCACTAGACATCAGATTTGTGATTTTTGGGGACTTAACGGAGCTAGACTCAGGATTTGTGATTATTGTCCGAAATCTGAAAAAAACTCATTTCATATAGTAGTAATTATAATAAAAAAATAACACCAACGTGTATCAAGGTTTTAACGTAAACTACCCAGCATGTTAAAGTGTTTACGTATGTAGAACATCTTTAACGTCAATCACGTGATTTTCCTCCATATGTTGAGAAGTTGCCGTCTCCTTGTGGAAGGGTTAGTACTGGTTAGGTGAACCAGTCGCTGTATATAACCGAAAAAATGTTGAAAAACAGCGTTAAGCCCAGTGAAAAAAGAATATTTACTGGTACATAACATTTGTGTTTGACATATTTTTGAATATCGCGTTTTCTTGTCTCTGTTATAATTGGCAAATTGTAGATTGTTGCGCTATAACAAAAAAAAACGTGCAATAAGTTGTAATTAATAACAGAAAATTACGAAACAATTATAGTAATTATTTTATGGCATTTTGTAATTTGTAAAAGAATTCCTATCCAGATGCAACAATTACAACATTCTTGAAATTCCTTTGTAAACAATGGGTTGGGTTGTCTGGGGAGTTCTTGATTAAGTGTTGAAATTTTAGAATCGTTTGTTTTCTCAGCCAAACTTTATTGACACAGTCACGTATATTTCACGACCACTGTATACCACTGCAGCAGTAACATTTAAATTTTACCGAAATAATCTAATTTTAAGTTGTTAAAGCAATTATCAGCAAATTCTTGGACAGTTTTTTGCAGCATTTGTTCATTCAAATAAGGAAGTGTAATTCATTAAAATAGTGAAAAATTTTATGTGCTATTTTAAAGAATTGAAACAAAAATTGCTCGAAGGGAAGAACGTAGATCTACATTTACAGTCAAGCCTGTATTTGCGGACACTTCTGAATAAAGAACACCCTATGAATAAAGGCCATTCTTTGATTATTTAGAACAGACTCATCTCCGAATAAATGCCACCTGCCAAACTTTGTTATTCCATTAAGAATGAATTGTTTGAGATTGAAAATATTAAAATAAATGAATATGAATTGTACTATTGTACTGTATGATATCTTACATAATACTAATAAGTTGGTCAAGCAGTCTTAGTGACTTAGACGGTGAATGACTTGTACTTGTACCAACTCAACTCGATACTATCATGAGATATGAATACATGTATGTCTCATTTAAATTTCCGACTTCTGATACGAGATTCTTAAGGCTGTATTTTCCTCCGAAGAAGTGCTTCTTTTCAATGGTGACTAACGGCTAATCAGCGGATGTGTTGCTTCGGACGGTCTTGCTCACATATTCAACTATATCAAGTAAAGGGATTGTCCGTAATGTTACCTTCATAAGTCTTTTCTGAGGCTCTCCATATTAAAAACCAATAACATATTATGGTCATTAAATATAAAAGAATTTATTCTTCGTAAGAATTTGTTATTGACGAGTGACAATTTATAGTTGCACTGTACGACACTGTAGACGACGTTAGATCTCCCTACAGGTACAACTTCAATATCCGGTCAACTTCCGGTAAATGCGCAGTGAGTTCAATGAGCAAGATTTAATCTGTCATGTTGACGGATCGACGTTTAATTCTTAATGGTATAATTCAACGGAGCTTCTGTGTATGGACACATTCAGTGACAGTAACACATGAACTAGCTAACAGCTTTTGAATTCATTCGGTGTACTCGCATGAAAACCATCGGACGCTTTGATTCGGGCTTTAAGCAGGAACAAAATAGTTCTGTGTATTACTACGCGATTATGAGACATAGTCTAAATCCTTAGAGGGTATCTGGCCCAAATTTGTCCAAAAGCCAACTGTGTTAATGTGGGCGTGCTTAAATATCATTGAGGCACATTTTAACTCAAACTATCATTGTTCAAAGGAAGTTCGTAGTGAATTTCAAACATTAAGCACAAACGACCAATGTTTTAACAAAAACTTTGACGATAAAGCAGTAAAAGCCACTAGAGACACTGATATTCATCTTTGAACTATGGCATTGGGGAGATACCGTAATTGTTTACGTGTTTAGGGACTATCCAGCCCAAACAATCTGCCACAGTGGATTGCGTCTGTTTCAAGATCAGATATACCACGTGCACTTCTATAAATAGGACTGGTTCAGTATAAAAGTAGGTATACGTACCAGATCCGTTTGAAATAAATCTTTTATTTATTACATGCTTCAGAAAAAATGTCAGTGGATTGAATTCAATTTGTTCATAGGTAGTGTGTCCCATTTACGACAAAATGTGTGTGTGTTTCGCTTTATATTTCCAGTTATACTCACATGACTGGGTAAAGAATTGAGAAAACATGGTTCAGCGTATTGTTAATATGAATATTAAATACAACAGATGTTGCCCATATGTATGTTTCAAACTGTAGCCTGTTACGCACTGTGGTGTTGTCCTTTCTATTTGTTTAATCAGGTGTTAATTTCTCGTGTAAATGTCTGTTTTATATCAATGCTATTTGTATGCCGGTTACATATCGGTATTACAAATTCACTTTTTAATTACATAGATCATACAGGCAGACCAGTCTGCAAATGACTGCCAGTTAAGTTAATGCATTTTCATTATTTGTGGTGGTTTTTGTGCAGAGGTTAAAATGAACTTCACCGTCAGTCACTTTCTTATCGTAAGTCTTGACTACACGTCATGAGTCACATGACCACAATTTAGACGGCGTCCCGGGTTTTCTCTCATTTACGATAATATTTGTCTAAGCTAAGATATTAAAGTCGCGACACCGTCTGTGAGACGGTCTAATCTTATTTTTGGAAAGCGATGATATATCATCCTTTCTATCTGCATGGGCCCAATAACAACTAATGCATACACATACGAAATTTAGTCCGATGAAGTAAATCAGACCAAAAATGTCCAAAAGTTTGTATATCCAAGTAAAACTCAGCATAACTTTGATATCAGAATAATCATTATTTAGAGAATAGGTCTAACATCAGTGTTCTAATTAATCTTGTCGTAAGTTCGCAAGTTGTGACAAAATACTTAGTAGTATCGTAGTTAATATAGGTTTGTGAGGCGGGTTTCAAAAATGTACCGAGATGTCTTGGTTTATGTACGCTTCTGGAACTTTATTTCCACAGCTGCCTTAACTATCAGGTAATACGTAAGTGTACAGAAACTGTAGGTTACGCGATTCTGATTGATAGACATGGTGGTATATTTCTGCATACACTTTGCGAGTAAAGTTTCGTGAAAGTTATCTAAGTTTTCGTGAAGAAACGTTTTGTTTTTATGAAAATATTTTATCGTCCACTTAATAAGTACGTGTATTATTTGGTGGAGAAATCTTATTACGACGTTTTTGAATTTTCGAATTTTCGTGAAAATTTCTTTGTTTTTCATGAAAATCTGGTAGATTTCCGCGATAATATTCTGACTGTCTTATGCAGAAATATGCAATCATAGATAGATCTGTGTAAGTATACTTAATATCTTTACAAACGCACCTATCATGATTTCCTTACCTTTTAAGAAGTGTATACTTACACCACGTGATATCATTTGCATGCAGAACAATGAGGCACACAATAATAAGTTTGTCATCCCAAAATATAATTTACAAACATTTGGCGGGCCAGATGAAAATGTGCGTTTCAAATATACAACGTATATACATAGATAAATGCAAGATGGTAATATGTTGCTCCAAGCTAACGTACATATTTTTCAGTCATTCATTGTTTAATTGTAGCCTTGGTACATACAAATTGAATTTTCTTTTTGCGTAAGATGACACTTAATATGTTTGTTGTATAGATTTTCAAACCGAAAGTAGCTTATTTCTCATTAAACATTTAACCAGAAAGCTGTGAATTTTTGAAAACTTCTCAAAAAAAATGATCGGCATTTCTCTCACGAAACGGATGGATTTGGCCCAACAAAAAATGTTTCGGCGATAATAATGATTGCCCTTATGAATTATAGAATATGAATAGCGATAAATAGTTTGAAAACATGTTCTACTGCCTCAAATCCCAACAAAAATATAAAACGAAAACGTTATGTTTATTAAGTTTGTTTGTGAATATAATGTTATTTAAGAATGGGTGTGCATGATAGTCATTTAGAATTAATTTTCTTAAGTGTACAATAACATATTAAACAAGATGCTTGTATTGAAACTGCGCATTTCTCATTTGTCATTCAACAGAATTCGTCTAACTCATTTTGTGATATAAATTTAATGTAAAACTCTTAATTTTCATCAGGTTTCATCTTTTCAATGTTCATAGGTGTCGCTTTACACTATCCACAATAGTGTACATTACTTCATTAAGGATATCAAATTAGGGGCTGATAAGATGACCCATGGTTTACAGACAGTTTTAGCTTGATTATGTAAAACGAATAATGCTATTTTGTATGATCAAGTAGCTGTCATAAACATTTTGTGTTGCTTGTGAATAGCAAGGAAATAATATTGACTTCGAGATTATTTTGAATTAATGTAAGTAGACCTGCTTATAGTTGCTTCATGACATAATTATTTACCAACTTCAGATTAATCAAATTAATTGTAAAGCTAAGCGCTATTATACTATAATAAGCTTAAACATTTCAGAAGCAATGTTAGGGTAATGAGTATAATTTTAATGGATTTGTGCTATCGCTGGTGTTGTGTACGGATTGTAGTCAGCTTTGATTAAAATGCGATGACTTGCAGTCGACGATAATGCATTTGTATTCATTATAACCCCTGAAAACCGGAATTCTTTGAAAATTGGATGATTTTTTCAAGTCCCACTTTTCTATAATCAAGTTCTCTGAAAACTGGAATCCGCAGAAAAAAACGGACGTTGGGCGCGGTCTGGAAGGGGTCCGGTTTTTAGGGGTTATACTGTACTTTCTTTTAGAGATACACATTCGGTATGAATGAATGTGGTTGTAGAAATTTGAAAATGTTTATGTAATGCGGTCTTCTGTGAGCGTACTTATAAATTTTGGAGAATCGAACTGGCAGTTCACTAGAAATAGAGTATTTTAAAATGCTAACGAAGTACAAACTAGTTATTTGTCCTATTTTTTGAGCTTCTGTGATTGAATGTTTTATGTAATATTGAAATTCACATCCGAACCGTATTTGCTTTAATTGAACGAAAATCTATCGTTCCAATAATCATGCATTTTGTTCTAACGACTCGTACGACAGAAATGCTGATATGCCCGATAAATCACTTTTTGTCCCTGGATAATGTGGTATTTATTGAGACCATTTCTACAGCGAATTTATGTTCTAAGGTCAATATCAAAAGTCAGCGTAATTAACCCTATAAAAGTATTAGTATGAAATGTTTAATGGTTAAATTGGGGAGATGTCTAATTTCTAAACCATAATTCATATCCTTGTTTGTCGAGAAATGAATACCACGAACTTAAAACTTCAATTGATATTTTACAAAACAGTTATCTTCTTTGCAAGGCTACATTGTATTGAAAGGCCTGCATTTGCATTAAAGCTCGATTGATTTCCTTAATTACAAATGACAAAGCTAATTACTTCAATGATTTACAAGCCTTCCTATGGAAATAGGAGACTACTTGATAACTAAAATGTAGAAAGGGTATAATACGATAAAATTAAATAATTGGCCATAATATATCAGTCAGATCAAACAATATTGTATGTATATAACTTCCGTAACCACTCACAATAACAAAAGGATTTTTATTTGAAAACAAGGAAAATGACCGAGGCATTCGAGTGCTGTGGTGTTTTTAACCTGATTTGTTCTGCAAGTCATTAGTAAGCCGAGAACCAGATAACAAACCTCAATTAACCCAAAGAGATTGTAATAGCGAGCATTGTTTATTATTTAGCGAAATGAGCGGATTGTGTAACGGCATGCAGCTAACAATGTTTAGTAATGTCATTCTACAATAAATCAGAAAAATAATTTAAAATATGAACGAAATATTAAATTACATAAAACCTATAAATTATAACATAACTCCACAATTATTTTATTTATGAGTGAAAGTACAATGATTTTTTTTTCTGTTAAGATATTGTCTGTCAAGTCATAGTGTGGTATGAACGTAATGTATTTATAAATAAAAGTTACGGAAACAACTTAGGACGCCATATTGACGTATTTATGTCTGTCTTACTAACCCGTAACTATTAAATCATTATTTTACTACACCCCATACCTTCGTATTCTTTCTTCTTTGAAGAGATATTGTGAATGTCTCATGATCAAGTTGAAATATAGCAAAAGTATTGAAAACCGGTATCAAAATGAGTGGTGGTTATAATGATGTGGTCTATAAAAGTGTTCTGTACAAGTGACTGTACATATAGATTTTGTACTCTTATCTCGGCCATGGCGACTAAGAAATATCAGGGCATGTCAGTTTTGTGACACAAATGATTAGTTTCCGATGACTTTTTCGGTCATTATATATGCATACTGATTACTTCTGACGGGCGTAAATATGATATTGAGAGAAATTTACGTTAAATTCAATGTATCTTAGTTCATTCCTGAAAAGTATCTGTTTATCATGTCGCTTTTCCAATGAAGCTCTGCTGATGTAGACCCTACATCATTCTTAAGGTTAAGAGTAACAATAATTAGACTATACACACAGTTGGAGGGCAGTTGGAGGGGGTCTATCTCTGGTCGAACTTGTAATCACTAGCCTCTCACCGTTGTGAGTTCGAATACTATCTTAGGCCAAATTTCACGTGAGAGGAAGATGTCCAGCTAGCTTACGGAAGGTCAGTAGTTCTACCCAGGTGTAAGCTTGGGGGTCTTTCTCCACTGTTAAAGCTGGAAAGTCGCCAAATGACCCTGACTGCTGGTCAACGTTAAACCCTAGTGAAAAAAACTGCACACAGTAACTGTTGGCCTTCATTCAGATATGGCCAAAGCTTGTCTGTACATATATTTTCCCTTTCAAAAGTTTACTTTTATGAATGAATCGGGGACCAGCGCACTTAGTCGGGTTGTTACAATGATGCATTTTATGAACAGTCACATAATAGCATTTCTCCAATAACAACGAAAAGCGGATCATACAAACTGTATACATCTTGTTGATATAGTTTTATCCTCTCTTGAAACTTGATATGTTTCAGTTTTAGAAAAAAAAGCCCAACAAACGATCTGTCACGTGATTTTATACGATTTACATGACACTTAATCTGTTCAGTGAAAATTATACTTTGTCATTTATCACAATATTCCTGTATGAAGGAGAAATATAGCATCGTCATTGTAATCATCACTATTTTCATTACAACCATCATCTTTGTCCGAGGAACCATCATCATCATCATCATCATAAACAACGCTACTAACTTTCATTATCAGTAATACGAAAAATAAATAAATAAAAATAAAAAAATTATTATGATAAACTTTATCATCGTCATCATAACCACAACCACGACCAACACTGCCAACGACAAAAACAACAATAACAGCAACAATAAAAATACCAACAACATCACCAACATCATAACCACCATCATTATCTGTCAGTTATAGTTACCTCCTTACGCAGTATTCAGTCAATATACTGCGTTGCCCAGGAAAGCGGGATTAAGCAACGATAAGCCACTCGTTCTGAGTATTTTTTATTTGACTTAACTTAGAATCTAAAAAGATGTTAGTAGCACAGCGACAATGCAGTTGTAAGATATCAATTAATCAAATTAGTAAGTTCAATTTGAGGATTTGAATTTCCCATTTTGAATATTTGACATATATATGCACGAATCCAAAGTTATATCAATGAGAAAATTTAATGTCAAGTGTATTTTGAGATAATTATATTTTGTTCTCTACGAAGATTTAAAGCAAATATCTTTTGAATTTGCATATTTGTTATTTTATTGGGTAACAGCGGAAATAATTAAATACAATGGCCATACGTTCAATTTACAATACAAATGTACTTTATTTGACTTTTTGCTTGTTTAGCCCCATCGAGTTTGACCCGTCACAGATTCCTCTTCAATAGAGGAGGTTCATTTCGTGCCTGTAAAGCCTAAAACAAATTCACCAGTGCAGATGCACCCATTCATTGAATGCAGAGATCAATTATCATCGACAAACGGATAACACGTTCTGCTCTCGAAATGGTACCGGAAGTTAAAAGTCGATACTACTGCTTCCGGTTTGAACAAATATCCGGAAGTGGTTGTCGATTATTGATAATTTACAAGCCTTAGTCATAGAATCAAATGTAAGCTCCAATACAAATGTTCTTCACCGATTTTTAACTCGGCAAATGCGGGGAACACAGCAGAATATTATGTGAACGTCCTTATTTACGCCTTAAGCCGCTTATTTGATTAATTAGCACATATTCTGACATAAAAAATGACCGCAGTCTAACTTACAAACATTTGGGGCCTCCGTTGTCGAGTGATTAGGGTCTCTGACTAAAAAAAATCACATGCGAGGGGGCCGTCCAGCCAGCTCATGGAAAGTCGGTGGTTCTGATCAAACGCTTGGGGGTCATCCTCCACCATTTACAGCTCGGATAGTCGCAAATGACCTTGGCTGTTGGTTCGACGTTAAGCCCTAGTGAATAAACTTACTGACAAATAAAAACCAACAGAATAGAAGCTGTTTGCCTTCATTCGGAGATTGATATCGTCTTCTGTAACAGAACATGTGTGCTTACGACTGGCTTAAGTCACATGTTAACGTGTATTCACTCTTGATCGTTTATCATTACTACATTGGGATAATAATTTGCAGCCTTACAATTGAAACATGCCAAGAAAGCTGATATTCATTGCTACCTCACTATGCCAAGAAAATTACCCCATCCCAAATGTCTTTATGTATTGTATGTCCAATTAATGGCTTGTCTCAAAGCTTGTCCACTAACATGGCTGTATTCGTTGTCTCTTAATGTAGTGATTTCATGTTTGCATATTCTGGAATGTACTAAAGGTCAAGGCAATTCATATAAAAATATCGATTAAGAAAAACACGAATGACTCAATTGCTCGTAAAAATCTATCAACGTTCGTGCAAAAGTAAAAGAATGTTTTCTTACAAAGAATTATTGAAAACGTTCTGAATACAAGAACAGTCGTTCTAAGGCGTAGCAATTGAATGGACATTGTCCATAAAATGTATCACGTGAACGTGCCAATCGATCAATCAATCAATGAATCTATTCAATCAGTGAAGCGTATGAACGACCATTTATAAATGCACCAGAACTTAATACCAGCTTCTTAATTGTAAAAATACGCGCTTAAATGAAGAATTTTGTTATTAATAAACGATTAGAAAAGTCGCGAAATTATATGATCTATTCGATTCAGACATCTCCCGACTATCTCCGTTATAAGGCGATGAAAATGAGCTGTGTGGTCTGTAATGAAAAAAGATAAATATTAAATTGATTAAGTCTACTTAAATTTGCAACTGTGAAAATGTATTAAAGTTTTTTTGGCACCAACTTCTCGAGGGGTAACGATTAAATCTTCCATATTTGACGGAGCTGATAAACACCGGAAACGGCCAAAAGAAACGGATATGATCTATCGAATTTTCATCAATGTCGAACTTAAATATGTATTTAACTAAGCAACTACGATTGCAGATTTTAATTTATATGAATTAAATCACCCACTATGAATAGTGAAGTTAATATTGCCATCCCGTTAGTTTAATTACTTATGCTGACGTTTCAGCTTTTGTAACAACGAAAATGTCAAACCCAGTCTGAATTTATTCTGATTTGATGGGACAGTACGGTTTGCATTCGAAAACCGGTGCCATCTTTCAATCTTTGCTTGCCCAGACGCTCGAACGGAATACAGAATAAGACATTATACATGATACACATAGTTAAGTTTATAATGTATTCAATGGCTTAAATTTTACTCTATGATTCTAACTATAGTAAAACCTCACCTAGTGACTACCTCAACATCACGACCGCCCCATTATAACGACCACTTATTTTTAGATCAGCTTTCAATAATTTTATATAATTCAACTTGACAATGAGACCATATCATTATTACGACCGGGTTTTGAAGGTGGTCTCAATATCGGGGTTTTACTGTACACAAATTTTACCCTCTTTCTATGATACCCACTGCATGATTTTAAACAGCAGTGCCACTTCAGGAATCTCACTCCACTTCTCACTCCATTGTTTCCACTCCACAATATCGTCATTTAGCAATGCCCACTTCATAGTACAAACCTCGGTCCCCAAATAACGCCTAATAATTGAAGTATATTTCCACTTCAAAAGCCAACTCTACGCCCAAGCAGCTGTCTTATTGATCACATCGGCCACTCAATCATTCGCAACTTTTATGATTTTTATTAGATCTTCTCTATCCCCACCAATTGATGAACTTTTCGTGCTAATATTTTCAAAATTACTTCCAATTCAAAGCCTGCGTTCTTGGCAGGTCACGAACTGAAAGCCGATACGTGTAAGATCGATTATCGGGTACCCAGATATTTAGCCACTTAATTATGGATTAGTTTCGATGATTTGTTTGTTAATGTACACCAAACATATGGCGAAACTGACTAGATCAGCGAAAATTTCTAGAATTTTTTCTTAACATTTGTTATCATTATAGTCGACGTTTCATGCAGCGTCCGCACGATATACTACTCAATAAAGTACTATTCTCAGAAATGTTACGGTACAAGGTTCGTCTGGTGATATAAAACATTAAAAACTAATAAACATATTCTCAGTATGACATCAGAGTGTCTGTTATTTCATTAGATATTTGTCTCCGTCTAGTGTTTTATCTAATATTGAATGTTTTACGTTTTTGTAATGTTTGATTTTTTTCTACTCATGCGTATTTATAATATTGCCTTCTCAGACAAAGACTGATGTATACTTGCAGACGACAGCTGTTCTCAAACATAATTAAATAATTTATAAACGTAGTAATTTACAAAATTTGCATACATGATATTTGTAATGGATAAGAAGCGATACAATCAAAGTACAGTTTGTATAAGGAACTAATTTTCGGTTCGATCTATTTTTAGAACAAAAATGGCGACCGCGGAAGTAAACTAATTATTGTTCTACTGTTTCATCCAAAACGGTTGTTGTCGACATCTGACGTTTATTTTCTTTTAAATAATAGATTGACAGTCTATATATAATCGTTGATTTAGTCAACTCATTAACAAACTAGATTGTAAACAGGAAGTAGTACTTCCGGCGAACTACATTTTCATTTGAAAATGTATCCATATTCGCTCAGTCGGTATTTCAAACGGATGATGGTTTTATTCACGAGAATTTCATATTTCACTTCGTAAAGCACACAAATTATGTACATTCGGTGTTAGCTCCTAAAATTGGCCCGGAAGTTTTTTTGGCATTATTGCGATTAAGTTTCATGGAAGTCCTTGATACCGTGTTTTTATGGGACTATTAATCCCCAAAATAGATGAAAATAATTTGGTCGAGACAAGTCATCGGCTACTGATCTGACTAGGGCTATCAAAAAAATTAATTGTCACTAGATATTTCACTAGCTGACTTAAGTCAACTATAAACTTACCTCCCTTAATGTTTCAAAGTGTGTCATGCATGCATGTCGCCAGCTCATCTAACTCCTAAACTGGAGTCAGTAAAGTTCGAACTTACCGAGTACAAACTAATGAATGAAATGTCAAAGTACTTAGATGTACTGGTGACATGCACGGCAAAACAAGGATGGCGACCTTTGTACGGGATTACATTATCCATTCATTTTTCCCTTCTATCAGTAAATGAGACGTAACTAGTGAGCAGAAGATTTATTTTACTGTGTCACGATACCCGTTTCACACTCTGTTGCTCTCATCAGTTCGTCATTCCAGTACGTACTTGTTATTAATTAGTCTTAGCAAGAATGGCCGATTGGTGGAGTTTGAGTATCACTTCCGGTAAATTTTCCGGAAGTTGCTGGTATATGATATGCAAGGAATCCTTCAGATCTATCCGAATAGTACTTCCGATCGGCTAGTTAGTGTTTTGAAAATAGAAATGAAAGTTGTTTGAAAACGCCTCGAGATAAGAACTCTATCGACGGCACTTTGCAGTTTTTCATGTTTGATAGCATGGCTGACAAAGATTCGCATATTAGGGATTGAAAAACGCACATTTCATATTTAACATAGCCACACAACCATATTAATACATGATTAAAAACTACTGTTTCACGCGTTCATTGTACGTAATGTAGTCTGTCGATAATGATCTAAAGTGAACACTGGCATCGCTTTGTACTGGCTCCATTTGACTCACTTATTATACTTTGCGTCTAAGTAAGGGGAGCCAGTTTTATCTGATATTTGAACAAAAATGATGTTATTTTCTAATTCGTTTTTTCTCCAACGAAAATAAATTATTTACCAACTACTTCAAGTGATCCAACCTATTTAATGAACAACAAACTCAAAAACTTGGTTCTTAAGATAATGGTATCGCATTGTTTGCACATATCGTACATAACAACTCAAAACATAAAAGTCCGTTCAAGATTGTTGCCTTTTAAGATCGGCTGTATTTCTTGTTGGAATGCTTCGTAGTCCGGACAAAAATTGGCACAAGACGTAATCATTAAATAGTGTGAGTAAACTTTTGTGGTACGAACTCATTTTTAGATATGTACCTCTCATAATACGTAACATTTTTCTCTGTACGAAGGCGTGGACGGGTGGGAAAACGCAGTTTAAAACGACATGTATACCTCAAGCAGTGCAAACCTCAATGAACTTACACAACGTAGCCACTATTAAATACATAAGTAGCACGGACCACACGTGCAAATAAACGTTTGGATAACTTTAATATCCGATAAATGCACTTCAATTGACAGCATTAAACTCACTTTGCACGTTCTATGCCGGCTTTTATAAAGTACAAACAGGTCAAAAAATGATAACAACCAGTTGATGCTAAATATCTGTAAAACCGTACCGTACCTAGTGTGTTTATTTATCATTACCAACACATAAAAACAAATGTGAAAATTATACGTTTTACTCTAAAAAAACATTACTGAACTATTTGAATACGACAACACTTCATTCTCTGAAATATGTAACAAAATAACGTAAAAAAAAACTATTGAAGTGTTCATTGTGAAATAATTTCTAAAGAATTAAAGCAGGAATATAAATCAACAAACATCGCTACTTAGGAAATCCCCATAAATTATATTGAATAAAAGTTTTAAAGGTACGAACCAACTGCGAAATCAATATCAAATTGCTTATTTCAGCGGTTTGAATAGAAAGACATATTGTATTTAAATCCTGCAATTTGTTATGTGAGAGTGTGTGTGAGATGCGTGGTGTTAATGTGTAACAGATGTCCCATATAAATGAAAAAGACATGTCAATGCGGTTAATACAAAATACAAATGTACGAGAAAACGAATTATACGCGTTAAACAACTTGAAGATCCATTCCACAATCCGCGCAAGAGTTTTTTTCCTTCTAAAACCAAAATATGTAAAGAAATGCATCCGATCCATGAAAAGGTGAATTTATGTCTGATTCCTAAAAAATTGCATTCATGTCTTATCCCTTTAAAAGTGAATTCATGTCTGATCCCTTAAAAAGTGAAATCGTGTCAGATCCCTTAAAAAGTAGGTTCTTGAAATTTTAAGTTTGAATTTAATATCAAATGAGATTCTTCCCGATATCGGACCCAGGTATAATTCATTTATCATGGTGTTGGGTAGAACGACGGGCCTCAGGTCGTAGGTTCGAATCCCGGCCTGATGGAGATTCTCTGACGATCTTCGCATACCCTGAATTAGTGCGAGCGCTTTTGAGTACCCCAGGAAGCAGTCATTGGTTGTGATTGTTGTAAGTTGATTTACAATTGTTGATAAATAAGTAAGATTAAACTGCATGTAAACCACATGTAAACCTCACGTAGAGACTGTCTCAATATTAAGGTCATCTCATTCTTAAGATCACTTAATTTTGTATTGTGCAACCCTCTACAGCAACACCCTTTGGGAGAAGCAAAAATATGTTGTTGCTCAGAGGTTGTTGCTCTAGAGAGGTTAAATTAATAGTTAAATCGTACAGAGGAAAAAATCATGTCGTTGTTGAAGGAGGTTGTTGTTTAAGAGATGGCCGCACTGGAGAGGTTGCGTTGTACTCGTTTTCCATCTTTTAAATTTCGTATAACTTCAATATTATTTTGTTCGGTCCTAAAGTTAGTCTTAATGACGAGGTTTAATCGTATTTATTAATGTTAAGAGAAGCTCGGATTCTATTGCATATAGGATACAAATCCGTTATCATACCAGCTCAACATTGAAAAACTTCTCACTGATTACACTTACTTTACCCAGTAAATATTTCAGATTTTTGTGGAATACATTGGCATAATTGAAATATCATAGCGTTGTAGTAATTCGTAGTACTCTAGAATCAATCTCGATAAAATAATTCGACAATAAATATCGAATAAAATATTCTGTATCTATAATTGGTTAGGAAGAATTACCCGCTGATGGCACTTTTGTCAGACTTGCTTATGATGCATAAAACTGCTTTTACTCCTCTGACAGAGGAGAGTAATTTTGTTATACACAAAAGCAAAACGTACGTATACCACATAGCACGCCTAAGGCAAGCACTCAAGCGTACATTAAAATTGTCTGCGCAGCGCCGCAGTCATTCTGCATCATGGCATTTAAATGTTTTTTATTTAATCTAGGCCACTGGGTCTTTTACCTATCTTTGTTCACATTGACAAGTGATGCATGAACACACAACTTACGCCTTTGTTCTTTTGGCTGGCTCGGTTGTTAGAGCTGTTAGAGTTAGGGCTGGGGTTCGGGAGGTCGAGATTCAAGTGAGGCTGTTCCTTTGTGATACTAGATTTAATGTTTAAAATCCTTGCCTCGTGTATCATGTATGCCCCTCCTCTGATTGGTACGTCATGAGGAACAGTAGAAAATTGTAAATGAATTAAAGGGAGATAAAAATTTGTTCTGGTGGGCAACCAAAAACTCAGTATTGACTACGTAAACTTTCTGTCGGACTTTACTGAACTAATGATGATATAGCGTAAAACTCAGTACAAACAAAATCACAAAAGTCAAAGCTTTGAAACGGTATACTACTAGTTACAAGATTGCTTCTCAGATATGTAGAGCACTCAGTCTGCACATACGTACGCATGCACGCACACACACGCACGCAACGTGCCATATAATGTGCTCTTTTGACTTCATCTGTATTGTATATAAAAACCGTATTGATACAAAATAGAACTTTCCATTCGAGAACTCCATCGTACTATCAATTTCTGCGTGGGTAACCATAATTTCATTGTCCATGTCAGGGATCCGTTTTTAATTAGCTCATATTGTAATGTTCTTTTATAGCTATTTAAATACATTATCTGCAATGAATACATGTTTGGCCATTTTCATTTAGAGTTGGTAAATTCTGTGTACTATTATAGATTATGTGCTAATCGAATCAGCAATGTTTTAAATTGATTTATCTCATTTTTTACTGGGGAACAGATACGCACTAATTAGCATTTACCCATCCGCTGAGAATTCCATTATCCCCCACTCTTTATCCCACTCTTGTAAGTGCAAATGAGCCTCCAATTAATTTTGGGGAAACACGGAACATATCCCTGTTATGTTTGAGGACGCTCATCTTCAAATATCTGATAGCATTTTCAGTCATTGTTCCAGGAGACGATCTTTGACGGGTCGTGAATGAGAATAAATTTGATTATGTACACGTGTATTATATTTTGTTCTGTAAGCGTCCATGTTCGCCGTGATATACAATTGATTCAACTTCATTTTTATCGCCATTTTGACAAATCGCTTTCAAATAAATAAAAAGGTTGAAAACTAATAGCGTGATTGTTTTTTGTTTTCAATCGTTACAGCCTGGTCCTTGAAATAAATCTGATCAGCCATTGTTTAAGTGGTAATTGAGTGATTTAAGTTACATTTTGTGTTCTTTATTCACAGTTTTGATAGTTATAAAATGAAGAAGTGTGAATGAGTTGGAAGAGCAACAATAAGATTGATGTAATAATCAAATGTGTCTTAAGCTTGTCACAATATATTCAGTACAACATTGATATTACTTTGGGGGCCTAAAATATCATTTCCTTTCATTTTCAAGTTGGAGCATAGAGGAAGAATAGAATATCTATCTGAAAGTGATCGTTTTAATCAAGTGGTCTGAGGACCTCCGTGCTCGAGTGGTTTTAGTCTCTTACTAATGATCTGACTAGCCCATCACCGCTGTAACTTCCGATCCCTGTAGGGAGCAGATTTCACATGTGTGAGGAAACTGTCCAGCTAGCTTACGGAACGTCATTGGTTGTACCCGGGTGTTTGTTTGTTTGTTTTTATGTGACTTATTGTCACTGGGCTTTATCGCCGTTTTTCAACAATTTTTCGGTTATATACGGCGATCGGTTCACCGAACCAGTTTTCCGAGACTATATACTAACCAGTACTAACTTACCCTATTACAAGGAGCCCTACCCGTGTATCCCTGCTTCATACCGTTAAAGCTGTATAACTCGCCAAACGACCCTGACTGCTGGCGTGTCGTGAAACGCCAGAGAAATGAAGTACTCTTAAAATTGAAGTTATCAACGAGTTAGGTTTTACTGTTTGCTCAGATTTTTCAGTTCTTTAAAATGAAGTCTCAATAACTATGAATTGGTCATTGATTTATTTACACAGATTTTTCCAGTCACAAACAATAGAAACAACCATTCGCCTTCATTCAGAACAACAGTGCTCTAAGCGTACAAATATATCAGCATATGCTCCCAGGAGTATAAGTTAACATCAGTATTTCATATGATTCACGCGCCTAATGTTTTAATAATCGCTTATAAATCAAACTGCACACAATGGTAGCACCCAAATAACACGCAATTAATGATTTAAGCTCTGTGATTATTTTCTCACACGGATGACCTCGTTTCTTTTCATCTTCGACTGTTTCGATCTATTTTAATTCGACAAATTGATACTTTATGACAGGGTATTCAAACGAATGATATTTCTAACTTCGTTTGTATTATGTTGTTTAAAATCCGGCGTTTATTCTTAAATGTATTCGTATTATCCTAATTTGGGGCAGTATCGATGGCACGGTAATACGAGTGTTGTTTTAGTTTGAAGCATTCAAATAGTGTGAAGTTTTAGGCCGGCTTTCTGTGGAAATCATTTAGATAGTCGGAAACCAAAAGCGCATACAAAAGAGAGTTTCACAAAATATAATTTAGATACTGTTATTTGTCTCCAATCTATAATATGAACGTTATTTGAAGTGGACACTTCTTACAAAATGAGTGTGGGGGAGGGGGTGGGTTTGTAACGGCAGGTAACCTGATAGCACTGGTTTGATAAACTGCCCATAGTACAAAACTGATATACTTTCGAAAAATTGGGATCAGCGTCATATGAAAAATTATTTAGCACCTTAAAGCATTTCCTCTTATAGTACAGTAAAACACGGTTATAATGAATGTCTTTATAAATAAATATCGGGTACATATAAACAAATCATCATAAAAACATTTCCTTCACCACGCCCTTCTTTATTTTAATAAAATGGATACAGTGGAGTTTGGATATAGTGAAGTAAATATTCAGGTTCCCCGGAATTCGCTATAGCCGTGCTCTACTGTATTAGGTGATTTTTATTGACAGTCATATTAAGCATAGAGGTTACGCTCAAATGTCTTGCTGCGTTTTTCATGACAAACGTACAGACGACTGGTTTCATACCAAACAAACAATATTTATGATTTTAAAACAATCGTAGACGGAATAAATGAAATTAGTTTATTTTCTAAGCATTAAACAACAATATCAATTTGCTCGCGCAATCCAATTAACGAATCTAAATTTATACAATGATTATGTAATAGATGTTTATAAAAGCTTGGTTTTATGCCAAGAAACATAGGCATTTAACCTTACTCTGTGTTGTAAAACTGCATTTGACGATGTTCAATGCGCATCTACAACTTTGAAAAATAAAACAGTCACGATTAAAACGCGAATAGAAATTCCATTCCAAAAACATGCTTTTCTATTACAATTAATTAAGTAATCGTGATAGAATTGTTAAAACCATTCAGTAAAACACTGCACCGAATCATCTTCTACTACAAAAAGAACTCTGCACAAATGGTGTTCACCGATTTATAAATAGCACAAAACAACGAAATAAGATTTTTATTGTCACTAAAATGAAATGAAATTGATGAATATACTCGTGATTTTATTATTATTATTAGATTATTACATGTTTCAGTGTATACTGATTCATGCTGTCTAGTTATCACCTAAAAACTAACTATCCGATT
Organism: Lutraria rhynchaena; assembly: GCA_008271625.1. Classification (NCBI taxonomy): domain Eukaryota; kingdom Metazoa; phylum Mollusca; class Bivalvia; order Venerida; family Mactridae; genus Lutraria; species Lutraria rhynchaena. The sequence goes on from VIBL01000049.1 coordinate 892,908, forward strand.
ACCTAATTGATCACCACACAGAATTTTGCAATCCTTCATTTGACACTTTTACAGTGACGTATTTATCATCACATATGACGTCATAGGATTGTTACACTTAGGGATAAGAGATTTAGCCAGCATGTACAGTCGGCTTTTATTTAGGGATTATTTAGTGCCCAGTTTGTTCTAAAGAGCGGCCATTGTTTAAATAATATCGTCTTTATTCTCATTTTTACATGTACATCTTAACTTCACACTATCTTATCAAATGACTCATCATTGTTATCCTTTTCATTTTAATGCGCGCTACATGACAATTAGATGTCGATGCGCCATAAAACACCAATAAATTAATAAATTATATCACGTGGAGACGTATGTTCTCAGATGGCCCCTAACTTATGATCCTTCGTTGAAATCCGACGACAGTAAGTTTTTGTTGATATCTGCTATATGCGACCTATTTTTATGCTGTTTCCTATGCTCGAAACTTGAACCCGTTTCATTGACATATCTGAGTTGAGATTGTTGGAATGGTTCCTGTGCTCAAACCGTGGACCCATTTCATACCATACCTGAGCTAAGATAACATCTTTTTGAATTTAAAAGCTTGCAAATGGTATACAAGTCAGACATTCACCTTTAACAGCTTACAATAGATACCCAAAACTTTTTATTTGCAGACGGGGGATAGCAAGTTTTTAAATTAAAAACAATGAGGCTAAGCGAGAGTATACAAGATACAGGTTCCTTTATCTATGAAACAGGCCCCAGGAACATAACTCATTCCCTTAAAGTCTTCTCGGAGTGCTGCATGCGCTGCAGTTAGTCGTCATCAACTAATTGCTACATAAGACAGACGTACTAAGGTTGTAAAGTATTGTCTTGGTTAATGGCTTTCACTTATAGATCAATATATATCTTAGATTTTCTTCACAACTGTTTTCTAGAACACTTTATGATGACAAACTGTTTCCTTATTGTGGCGATGCTGATGTTCTATGCGTTTTACTACTTTGTCGTCTGCTCTTAATGAACGCTTTAACGTCACCATCGCGTTCTTGATACTAGCAAATTGCAAGGTTATGCTGTAAACAAGGGTGAAGAGTTTTGTGGGGGTTCACATGTATAATATCATATCTAGGTATGGTCTATATTCACACTTCAAAACTTACAGCGTTTTGATTACTCTTTGAGGATATTTTTAAAACCAGGCACTGGTTGACGTGTCATTTCAAGTTTCAACACTAAACGTGCCAAAGTATACTTCACGACTTTAAAAACGCAAGTTTAATATCACATGAGAATTCCAGTTGATTTAATTTGGTTACATTAAAGAACAGCACAAACAAATTACTATTTTATCATTTTCCAATGAATTAATTGACAGATCAGTCATATTCATTCAAACGTTCTCGTTAGGCGTAAACAAAAGAAAGGTATGTTTCCGGTTACATGCCCCCAAAAATGTGGATCGGTAAGTAGGGATTTTTTCTTTTTCATTTTTTTTTACAAATATCGGCAACACTGTTGTGAAAATTACAATATACTTGAACACTACGATTTGGATGCCGTAAAAACTTTTGAGTCGGCAGGTAAAAGATTGGGTTGGTCGGGTAACCGGAAACAAACCTATTTTTAGGCCTTATATAACATTTTTAATCATAGAGAATAGAACAGAATATAAATAGGGTTTTTTAATGCAATCCATTTAAAAACTCGTTTTTAAAGCAGCTTAGTGTATACTATGATAGCTAATTGTACCAAATAACATGGAGTGACATCTATCATACTCCTCTATCGTATGGATTAAGTCTAAGCACGCATGCTCATTTTGTGATTAGCGAATCGTAAAATAATACTAATGTTTTGACGTAACTCGATAACCATGAATCAGCACATCGTGATTGGAAGTCACGTGAACACATCTGGTTAAACAACCACGTGTTTCTGCTGGGGTAGAAAAAGCAAGACATATTAAAAAAAAACGATGAATTCGCTCTAATCAGGACCCTGCTAATCCGAGAAGCACATTAATCTGGATGTTATTGTCTGCACAGTTTTTTTATTCAAAATGTATGGAACATTTGTAATTTTATCTGAAAGGAAAAAAATACTTCTTATACAAAAATACAAATAACTCGGACATTTACCCAGGTCCGGACATGTCCGGATAAGATTATACTGTATTACATATGACGGAATAATACTTGTGGAGCTAAGCGTCATGATATTGCGGGACTACCTATTGCAATATTACAATACAGTACAACCTCTCCAAAGCAACACTCTTTGGGAGAAGCAAAATTATGCTGTTCTCGGGAGGTTGTTGCCGCAGTCTAGAGTGGTTAAATTAATAGTTAAATCGTACAGTGAGGAAAATCACGCTGTTGTTGAAGTGAGGTTTTTGCTCTAGAGAGAACCACTCTGGAGAGGTTGCACTGTATATTTGCGCAAAGTAGTTCACAGACTATGTAAATGCAATCTTACAATGAATTGAATACATTTTTGTTAGACCTCATTCGTAACATATGCAACAGGTGATACAAATGTGGTCACATATGTAGCGGACATCAAGCACATATGTAACATACTTTATGTCGAATGTGGTCAATGTTGATTGTTTTTACTTATCACGAATGTTGTCTTACACAGCTTACTTAGACAATTTTAAGACTTCTAAGAAATACTCGGAGATATTTTTTTCATTTACTTAGTACTTGGTGATTTTAGGTTAAATAAACGAATGCCAGTCTACACGCGTTCTTAATGACTTCATTTCAAATCTATTTACAATGTATATCATATTATATCAGTTTTCAGTTCATTCTGGATGATTTTATCAAACTTAATCTTTGAGAACATCACGCCGTAAGGATTTCAAATAACATACATTGCCAATTATAAACATCTTATATAGATGACTTATAAGTACAGATCAAGTACGAAACACATTTCATACAGTGTAGGGCAAAATCTACGAAGCCCTGGCTTTGCCATATAAAAATACGAGAGGTGAGAGGAGTCGGAAATACTGAAGGTATCCGAAGGATGGATTTGGCATTCCGAGAATTTTTCTATGAGGCAGTCTTAAAAAACATGTTGGTTTGCGGTAACGCGACCGACGCATTAAAAAAATATTGGACCTAATTTTTAGCGATTTTGACATTTTTTCCCTTCTAGCTTTACGTATTCAGTACAAGCTTAAAATGTTGAAAGAAAATACTTACCTACCCACTGTTCAATGTTTGGGACGTGTAACCACAAACCAACATTTTTAAGAATGTCCTCATAAATATTTGGCAGTTTAACCACCCAAAGATCTCAGTCACGAAGTTGGATTTTTGAATTAAATATCGAGTGCTAGGATTTATTAGTCGGAAAGTTCACGGCGAAACTAGTATTCCGTAGTTTACCGATTATGGTGTTAAGTATGCTAGAATTACTGCATACTGCTGATGAAAGATACGATGAATTATGACTTAGATGTATTTATGGTTAGCTTGTTATAAACACGAACCCTATATTTGATAAAATCACCAAGACCCCCCAATAATTAAGTATGCATTCGTACCTAGATTTATTGCTAACACTACAATGACGACAAGTGTGTTAATTCTTATATTGAAAAAAAATTCTATCTTATACGATATGTGTGAATATTTCTATCTTGAATGGGAATCTGCCCCTCGCTGTATACTCAATTAATAAAGTTTGCACTAAGATATCTTATGAATAATGTAAACAGGAATGGAATCCAATAAAAAGTATGCATCCTCAAATTCAAAGTTTTGCAAATGATTTTCAAATGCCCAAGCTAACGGCCAGTGTTTCGTTAACTTCATACAGCTTAATTCAATGCGGTTCCGGTCGTACACATTGGTCATACATGTAGTTGCAGAATTACAGCTTCGTGATTGGTCAGTTTTAATTTGTATTTAGTATAAACCAATCAGGACCCCGGCTTTACAATTCTGATTTAGCCTTAAAATGTATTTTCCAATTAATCACTGGCTTATGAACCCAGGGTGTAGGAAATTATAATTTCAATATAAACTTTGCACGACCAAGTTTCCTTGATTGACGCAAGGGCAATGAAAATAACATCACAATTGTTTAAAATTTGCATTTAAAACTTTCTGAGTGCACTTAAAAAACAGATAAATGTTTGTGAAAATCGGCTCAGGTGCCTGTGTATTGATAACATTTTGTAGCAGATTTAACATAGTTTACAGAAGTAAAACTTTAGAGTTCACGTACCAGTTTCAAGACTTATACGGCTCGCTACTTATTTCCGTGATGAAATAGACCTATGGCAAGCTGTAAAGATGGCCAATAGTTAGTAAAAATACTGACCAATGTTAAGTTATGAAACTGACCAACGGTGAGTCATGAAATTGACCAATGGTGAAAAATGAAATTGACCAATAGTGAAACATGAACTTGACCAGTGGAGAAACACGAACTTGACCAGTGGTGAGACATGAAATTGACGGATGGTGAAACATGATATTGACCAGTGGAAAAACACGAACTTGACCAGTGGTGAAACATGAAATTGACCGATGGTGAAACATGATCTTGACCAGTGGAGAAACACGAACTCGACCAGTGGAGAAACACGAACTTGACCAGTGGAGAAACATGAACTTGACCAGTGGAGAAACACGAACTTGACCAGTGGTGAAACATGAAATTGACCAATGGCGCTTTTTGTACCAGTGGAGAAACACGAACTTGACCAGTGGTGAAACACGAAATTGACCGATGGTGAAACATGATCTTGACCAGTGGAGAAACACGAACTTGACCAGTGGTGAAACATGAAATTGACCGATGGCGCTTTTTGTAATTGACTAATGAAGAGATATGAAATTGACGAATGGTGAAACATGAAATTGACGAATGGTGAAACATGATATTGACCGACGGTGATTTTTATAACTGACAAATTATAAGATATGAAATTGACCAATGATGAATTATGAAATTGACCAATGGTGAGTCATGAAATTGACTATTGGTGAGTCACGAAATTGACTATTGGTGTGTAATTAAATTGATCGATTGTATTTAATGGAATTGACCAATGATAATAATAATTGTATCCTCAGTCTACTCATCTATAGCCATAACATTTAGACTGGGTCCCAATTTCGGAAAATTACAAATTAAGTTTTTCTCAGCACAAATATTTAATTTCGCTTAAAATCAAACTCGCCATTGATAGTGATACTACAATAGTTATATTCGGTGCAACAATTATCTGTTTTGAGTTCGATAAATAAAAGATCTTTAAAATATAAAAAAAGATCTTTAAGATATTGTTTCAGTTTCAAGATCAATTAATTTGAACTGATATCTCTTGTGAAATTAGACCAGACCATAACAAAATAAACACTTAAAAAGATCCACGATAGAGAATCGTAACCGAATTTCGACTTTCATCTGCTCAGAATGATCTTGATCGTACTTGCGATTCATATAACAAACAAAACACTAAAAATACCAGTTTAAACTAGGAAGGATTATGATATAATTAAGAACGTGAGAAAAATCTTCATACAAAAGTAACGAATATATTGCAGAATAATATTCCTATTACAGTACAACCTGTCTAAAGCAGCACATCCTTTGGGAGAAGCAAAATTATGTTGTTGTTGAGAGGTTGTTGCTCTAGGGGGGGGGAATTAATAGTTTAATCGTACATTGGGAAAAATCATGCTGTTGTTGAAGGGAGGTTGTTGCTCAAGAGAGGGCCGCTCTGGAGAGGTTGCACTGTACTAGCTATCGAATCGCGTGATTTCCAGATTTACAAGGTCTCGAAAAATTACATAAAATTCTAAAATCTCACGATTTTCTGTAACTAGTTCATGGAGACTAATATCGTTTGATTTCCATAATAACTAACAGCCACTTAGTGACACGATGGTAAATCAAAATTCGTGACAGTCATGAAAGAAATTGTGTTTTGATTTGTGCATTTATTGTCGGCTTCCTTTGATCTATTTAATAATCGATGTGCAAGCATGGAAAATGACGTGCTGAAGTGTTTGCTGATTACGTTATTTTCAGTCAAAAATATATTTGATTTTTGAATGGAAGTCGTGTCGAATTAAAAGCGTTTAAATATATAATTTGCTTTTGAATGTTTATAAGAAAAAGGATTCCTGGAAAAAACACGCACAAAATATCTCAGTTTACACGGTGTATCGTATCACTTATTAATGTATGTGAACATGCACAATCGCATAAATGACGACCAGTCGTAAATGTTGACGATGCGTATATAATTTTTTATTATTATTTTTATTTTTTATTATTTCTAAAGCTAATGAAAATTAATAAGCCGTAAAGAATTTTACAGAAAAATGAAACATATGCTCGGAACGGATAATCGTAAACGTCACAAAACGACAAAAAAAAAGATTTTTCAAGTCATATATTTTGCGGTTGTCGTAATGTGCCACAAAAACGTCCAATTCGAGCTGATTAAAAATGGTTAAAATGGTAACCATTAATACGTTTGTGTTATATTTTCAGTTATGGTGTAAAATCTTGTTTGAAGGTTAAAACAAAAAAGCAAGGTCAAGGTAACAATGGGGGACAAAGACGATAATGAAGACAAACCTCTGGAAGAGAAGTTTATAGAACATCCTCCAGGTGAGATATCTGACCCCTTTAACCAGACCCTTATTTCCCGAATTATCAGTCTGAAAATCAGTTCGATTTTATGAACAATTAATTTTTATTCATTACAATGATATTACGAAGAAGAACTTGTTTGGGGGGAAATAAAGTCTTATGTCCGATTCTTCGTTATATCCGAGTTCACTGTAACTATGATTTATTTCATATAAGACTGGTCAGAAAATAGGTGGTCTATAATTATGGTGAAATATAGATACAATAAGACGGTCATTCGTGTCCCCTGATATTCACTATAACCAGGGTTTTCACTGGACGTCAAAAGTTGAGAGTCAAAAATGATTCCTGGCTGAAGATAATTCGAAGAGCGAACCGAATTTTCTTCTAATTTTATTGTAAATTTGACCCTTTGGTACAAGTGTTTAAGAGTCGAAAGCTTTATTTTACTGATTTCGAGAGTCAAACTGTTTTAATGGTCAAATGAAAACCTTGATAACCGTGTTCTTCTGTATTTCTTTTAAGTTCAAAGGTCATTCAGAACGCACTCGCTATGACTCAAATTCAGCAAAAACACTTAATGACCAACTTAATATAAAGACGTCATCATTTAAATGGCAGCTTTTAAATGGTCGCTTTTCTTAATTTTATACTGTAAATAGACCAAGTTTCCAAAAACTCGATCAAAATTGGCAACCTCTATTATCATTCGAGATACCTCAGTATGCGTGGATATGAATGTGAGAAAAAGTAACAAGACTCAGACACACAATAATATATATTTACACAAATATGTCTGTTGTGATTGCTAATTAATGTGGTCCGGTCATATTTACATGGCATTCGGGAATATTCGTAGAGTTCCGTAAATTTTCGTCGTCGTATTGCATGAAGTGATATTAATACCACGTGTCTACGCCAATTACACCCAATGAAAGCGTCGAAGGTTAAAGATTGCTTGTTCAGTGATCTGAAATAATTCAAATAGATTCGTAAGTCATAATAATAATACAGTAAAACGCCTGAAAACCGGACCGTTTCCGGAATGGACCAAAAGTCTGGTTTTCTGAGAATTCCGGTTTTCTTAGGACTATTGATTATCGAAAAGAAAAAAAATGGGACTTGAAAAATCGTCCGATTTTCAGGGAATATCAGTTTTCCGGTTATCAGGGGATATACGGTATATTAGAATTATGACGTACATATGTCGTAAATTTTACTGAAACCAGTACGTGAGGCACCAAAAATAACAAACCCGGGAGATTACAGTAAAATATCAGCCAGAGGAAGTTTTAATATTACGACAACCTCATGAGAAAGACCGCATAGTGAGGCACTCGTTTAGGCGAGTGTTAACTGTAAACCGTTCTGATTCGAGGTCACAATCTTATGGCCTTACCATTAATTTAGTTTGTTTTGTTGTCATGGACACGGGGTTTTGTTGTTTATCATTTTTCCATCGCATATTGTAGACTAACGCAGAAATGGTAAAAGCCTTATTTTGATTTCTATTAATATCATTAAAATCTACGATGATAGCTTTGACTGTGATAAAACAATCCATTAAAAGTCTGGGTTTTGTTTTGTAAAAAATTCTACCCATAAGAATAGATACAACTTCCCGTTGATATAGCCTGGCTATTGTCTTCTACCTTTACTGTATATCTAGCATTATGTTTAAACAGAGTCCCAGGAAAGCGTAGTTTATCATCTATAGAAATAAGAAATTTACAAATTATGTCATGGAATCATACAAAAAATGGTCCATTAATTTGCAATTCTAACTTTTTTATTGATTTTAAAGTTTATACAAAAAGCTAAATGATTGTAATGTATTCTATTTACTAACGTAATACAAAAAAGCACCAATTATGTAGCTAAGAGTCACTTGAGTTATCTGCCTTGTCAAGACAATATTGAACTGTTCATGCTCTCAAATTATTGTTTTTATACGTCTGATAAAACGACTCAGTTTTTCTCTGATCAAATGGTATAAACTGGTGTACAGATCTTCGGAAGGCGTTTTTGTCTAAAAATAATTACACAGAAAACAATGATCAAAGATAATTACGTATATGCTGCTTAAAAACAAACCGTGTTTACCATTTGACAACTGCGCTCAAAAAGCTATCACAGAGGACTGTGGCGGAAGTTGTTCATCACGTGGTTCTAGGACGGAAGCACTTGAGAGATAATGGCGACATTTGTTCCAAAATTAGAAAAACTTTGTTATTTGATCAGACGTTTGTGAGAATTGTACAATTGTTGTTGCTTTATTGTTGTTGTTTTTGGTGCGTAATTAAGCCTCGGACGCCAAGTGTATCTGCTTTAAATGCGATACAATATGAGATAGTATTGGAGATTGCATTGTTTCTAGAAGATAAAACATGTCTGCATAATCGGTCGTTTGTCGTATGAGTATCTTGTTTCCAGGCTAGACAAACCTAAGGGATTTTTTAATATGTTTTGTATTATTTGTCATATTATACAGTTCTTTTTCCGATATTGGTAGCTATGAATACGTGAGATTTTATAGTATTCAGTCGTTTCCGAATAATTTGTCGGTGATGAGTTTAAACTTCCTGCCGGTTTGCATCGATGTGCAAGATACGACCTTGACCTACGAAAAAAGATCTTTACACAGGGTTGTCCTCATTGTATTGTTCTTAAGATTTATATATTACATTCTGTCTAAAGAAACTTTATCTCAGTGTAGAGATTGTTTAACAGACGGTCATTTTACGGAAACGTACGGAAATTGACGATGTTTCTCGAATAAAAATATGCAGAAACCAGGACGTATGTGCAGTAATGAAAATGTCTAAATCGTCTAATTAGGTTTGTTTTATTGTCTGAAAAAGCATTTGTGCTATTTGTTTATCATTGCTTAGATTTCAAGATTGATTTAAAATAAGTCAACTGATAATAGAAAGTTCGATCACTGTTTAAGTCTTTTCATTTTATCAGTTTTACACCTGTGGTACGAATTTAATAGGCCACAAATTTATGCACTCACGTTTTATTGATAAAACGTCCCTTTGAACTCTCTGCACTGATAAGAAGTGGTGTGTTTATTTTTTCGTTCCCATGCATAAATTTCCGTTTTTCTCTCAATGATAAACATCGCGTAAGTGCTAAATTCTAATCACCGAGGGGGCGATTTCGCATCGTAAATCATCGCAGAAATATTGATGGAAAAACTCCAGAATTAGTTCTAATATACAAATGTTACCAAGCTGCGATATGAAAATTACGAGACAGATTTCGGATTCGGAGTTGTAACTAAAAAAAGACTTGGATGGAAAGGTCATTCGATTTTTCCAATCTTTGTTACCGCAAACTAAATAGTTTACCAAATTACTGAAGTATATTTTTGTCGATCATTACTGCTCTGAACACAGGAATCTGCACAAGGGCCTCTGGGCCCGAGTAATTATAGTCTCTGACTAGTAATCAATTGCTCCTCACCGCTGTGAGTTCAAATCCCACCCAGGACCAGCCAATCTATCTACCTTACGGAAGGGAAGAATTTCCGTCAGGCTGATGAATTAATTGTACATGCATCCTCATTTGAACATCACGACAAATTCATTGGAGTTGGCAAAAAGAAATTTCCAAATGACGTAAAATGTTGATGGTATCGCTTGTATTTGCAGCCACACTCGGGAAACATCGGCAACTTCCGAAACAAAATAATATTTCTTACTGACCTGACAGAAAGTGTTAAAGATTTAAGATTGATTTTTAAATTCGACAAAGAAAATTCATTATTAATGTCCTTGCATAAGAACTTGAATCAACTCAGCTATAGCATGAAAATCAAATTATTTTTACAATCTAGGAATTTTTGAAAACCTCATTTTGGTTAAAGGAGATTTAACGTTCTTTAAATTGTTTGGTTCTGTTATACAAACTAGCATCATGTATTTGTGAACTCCTGGGTCAATTCCCGATAAAAATTAATGGACGGTCCATTTAAACATGTAACCACTAAGTTACAATGCAATGGACTTCATACAACGCATCACTATTTGCATAGGTTCGTATAGAAAGGAATTCATCCAAGCTAACCTTTGATTTTCGATTTAACTCTACCTCAAGTGTTCAATAAACACACCTAATGTAGATTTTTGGTTGATACGGTCTTCCTGTTTGGTTAAACATTGATCTCGTTCTCTATATAAAAGTTTTGATATTTAAATGACTTCACGAAAAAGTAAAATAAAAGTTTGGAATACTTGTTCTCCGTTTGGGATATTATGTAACAATTTAAGTTATTGTTTAGATGGTAAAAAGAACTCGGATAGTTTGTTTCTCTGAAAATGGAATACACCTTGAAAACTTGTTGATGGATTTTCTGTTGTTTTTTTTACAAAAAAAAAACTTATGTATACAGATGTTTTTTCATCCATCTCTGTTTCAATAATTTAAATATTTATTTCTGATCATGTGGATTGAAACAGTCTTCGGGCAGTGATTGAACAAAATAGTTAGTTGTGTTATTCAGGTGTGTGTTTATGGTGATCGTTCACTCTTGTGTTTTTATTCAATAGCAATGGAATACAATATCAAAAATACAGTTTGATTTTTAGAATTGATTTTAAATGTAATTTAGTTTACATGATGGAAACAAGGGGCGAAACAGGTAAAATAAATCAGCATTTTTATCAACAAAATCTTCATTACAAATATTTTTAGAGTTATAATAATATTTGGAAAAGTATTTTATCAAATGTATGGGTTTAGAATTTGATACTGAATGTCAATTACCTATTAAATATCACAGTTTATAATTATGAAGGAATTAACTGAAAGTTTCAATGCTGTATGAATATTGTAGCTTTATAAGTATTTGAGTTCATAACCCCGCATACCACTGCGTTCTAACGCCGCGTTCTAACGTTCCATAACTTCGTACACAGCCGCGTTCTAACGCCGCGTTATAATGTCCCATTACTTCGTTTACTGCCGCGTTCTGACGTCCCATAACTCCGCATACCACCGCGTTCAAACGCCGCACAACCCTGCGTTATAATTCTGCGTAACGTCGCCTAATTCCGCATAAAGCCACGTATATTAGATTTTATTGTTGTTTCAAGTGAGTAAAGTACGATATGGTAAATTTTCATAAGGGGCAAGATTGGGATTTTTGAGGATATGTATTTATTGTCAGAAAGCTGGCGGATATTAATTAATTCCTCAAGAACTAAAATGACCGAGGAGCGCTATTCATTGTCATTCAGACGACAGTAATGGCAAAATGTAAATAAACAAACATAAATCATATAGATATGTTCGGAAATGATATTTTTATGCTTTTAATTTTTTAGACATAGACTTATCTATAGAGTTTCCTACGATTGTCTTAAGTGTTTCCTACGATTTTCTTTTACACCAAAAAATACTTTTTATAGATAAATGGCACATATATAATCACTTCAAAAGGCATTTGAAATACATGAATGCTAAAGAAAACACCAAACGCTTCAGCTGACTGACCGACTGTTCAGTTCAACAAACAATAATCGATCAATCGATCATTTGTATCATTATATTCAAACAACATTATGTTTGTATTCCAATGATTTATACGTCATTCGAATGTAATGTTTTGTTAGTTTTGTCGGGGTTTTAAACTGTGTCATATTATTTAAACTGAACATTTATTTGAACAATCTATCCGGAATTTTGCACTTTCAATATTCTACAATTTACTTCAAGTCTGTGTAGGTTATTTTCGATGCTCGTGTTTGAACTCTCGACCGATATAGAGAACAATATAGCCAAATACTCAAACACGTCGTATACAAATAATGAAAAAATAGGCTTTCGTAGTTAGGGAGTTTCTCAAACCAGTTTTGTTTCATTGCTAACTATGGTGAAGGAAGGAAAAGAGAAACGAGGTAGTTTGAGTCTGTAGTTGTGATTTTGTTCAAAAAAAAGTTTACCTGTTTTACTTTGTACTGTGTACTGATAAGCACTCTGGCTATCATACTCTAAATGTTCGTTTCCATAATCATTTTCGATTTAAGTAACACGCACATACGGACGGACTGGACGAGATGGAAAACAGAACTAAGATTTGATAATGCTTCCAGTCAATATCAAAGTAAATATTAAAGTTAAATTTCGAATTAGATTCATAAAATTAATGAGATCGTATGAATACGACTTATTTGCTTTCCAACTCACAATCAAGAGGTATTTTAATGTGTAGGTGAATAATATACAAAGTATTATTATTTACTTAAGACACACGAACTGCTAGTTTGTTTGATTTATTACAATAAAAGTAAAAACCATTTACGTATGTTTTTGTTTCATTGAGATGCTATATCTACCGATTTAACAGTTTGAAAGTTCATTCAACGGGCAAATGAATAGATATATGTGACGATTTATCAATTCGATTTTTTTATCCTATTTTGCCTACATGCGTACCCATGTTATTATTTCGAAACTGAATTTAGTTAGCACATATGAACCTGAAAGAAAAACCATTATACAGAATTTCGAATAAACTTCTCTCGTTTCAACTTTTTCTCGTTTTATCCCCAATCGTTTTGTGCGAAAATATTTTTACAGAAACTGATGTTTTATGAATCCTTTTATTCTCTAGATTTTCATAACATCATTAATTCGAGAACATGTACCAGTGTATAACATCTTTCAAATCTATAAACGAGGTGCATCTAAGAATAGCTATGCATATACTTTTTTTCGATCGCAAACTTTCATTAATAGTTACACCCACCAATACTGCCCTTTCAAACGCAAACAAGATGATCACCTCGGCACCCCCACCTCAAACTCACTCTCATATACACTAGCACTAGCGTTTATATCAAGCAATGACTTTACATTAGTAAGTATTGGACAGTTCTTATTCATTCATGTTCTAGGTAAACTAATTTTACAGTGAAAGATATTACCAAAAAATGTGAAATATTAATTTGATTAATCATTTTTTTTTCAAATTTATAGCCGCGTATCGATGCGATAAGCGTAGAAAGTATTTTATGTACGAATATGTATGATCCAGATGCTTTGAAATATATGCCTAAAAGCGAATCTGTAATTAGATCTCCCAGATAACATTCTGATTTTTAGAACACTCCGAATTCTTTTAATATGTTATATCGTTATTAATAAGTTATACTCTAAGCGTAGTTCATCTTCAACGATTAAAAGCTCGAGATTAAGCGCAAATATTCGGCCACCCACCAGGTTTGCACTGTAAAATGCGCCGTTTGGACCAATCAGAACACTTCGGCAATTTCCGACAAGATGTTATTATTGTCACGTAAATTGCCGATTGAATTACTTCACTTGCAGTAATAAAAAGTCAACAGCCACTTTAGTAAGATTACACTGACAAATCTCTTCAGACAGTTGCCTTATTTCTTGAACATACTCGTTTACTTGGTCTGTAGAGCGCGGGGCAAGATTTGTGACCGAGAGGTCGCGGGTTCGAGGTCACGGCGAGAAATAGGAAACAAGATTGACCGTATGCATTCAGTCTTCCATCTCAGATCCTTGTAGAAAAGTAGGCAGTTGCTTAACTACACTTGACAGGTTACTAAAGTACATAAGCTAGGGAAACTGTCCGGGGCATTCGACACACCTAGACCGATTCCGTTGTGGTTGACACGTGGTAGCTTGATAAACATCTACGCCTTACGTTTGCAATCTGTCGGCCGATTTACTGCTTAGGATGTATTTCCGCTAAACAAATAAATTCCGTTAGACACAGTTATCAAAGGTGTGCGAAATGCTGTCTGTACTACATGACCAAAAAAAGTTGATACATAACGTTAAACAATAACAACAACAAACAAATAAAATGCTAACGGAAACGCAATTTTAACCCGTTTGAATTTAATACGTGTAAAACAATTAAGCACGCACACTGTTTACAAATTCGTAAATATGAAAAAGTTAGCAAGTTGTTGAAATAGAAATTCATTGCTATTAATTAGCGAAATTGACAGAAACATTATTAAATCTCAAGGTCATTTGGCTTACGTTATTGAGGAAACTGAATTTTTGGGAAACATTTCTGTTGTTTATGATATGGTATAATGTTGTTATTGTGTAATGTTGATGATATCCACCATATTGATGGTAAATGTGTTGTCTTAGACAATGTTGTTTCATTAAGCAACTAAATTATTATTATTATAGTTTGTAACTGTGAACCATTAGCTCAGATCAGACTATCTCAGAATTTCAAAAATTAGATTATAGTGGAAATTTTCGGACAAAGTCTGTGCGAACTGTTGATTGTATTTGTTCGGCGTTTCCGCGTAGTTCGAAAAGAAGCTGATGATATTTGTAGTAAATGAAAAGCGGTAAACTGTGCTTTTCACAAAAGTGGACTGCATTCTTCTGCTTGATGTATAATAATTTTTCGAGTACAAGAGGGTTGATAATATCATAATTTAGTAGTCCTCCCTGCTCGAGTGGGTATGGTCTCGTGACTAATGATCATTAGCTCTTCACAACTGTGAGTTCGAATCCTACCCGGGACCAAATTTTGCGTGAGGTCAGTGGTTCTCTCAAGGTGTACGCATGGGGCCAAGGTCACTGTTAGTAGACCTCGGTGGAAAAAAATGGAAATCGTGCAACGACAATGAATTTAACACAAACGTACTAGAACCGGTGTTATACCTAGAAAACTATATATGTATACATTAAGTATTGATGGACCTTTCTGCCCCTTAGATTAACTTGATAGGAAAAAACTGCGTGAATCCGCATTCTTTACATAAGTATTACAATCATGTTAAGTTCATAAAGTCCGTTTCAATAAATTATATAATTGGAAATTTATTTGAATTAAAAAATGAAATAAATATAGATCTTGTTTGATTAATACACAAGCTTGGGGACAAGTTTTAACAAAACTATTAATGTTCTACTTTATTTATTAAAATGATAATTCAGAGTGCTATTTATCCGTGTATTGAAGTTAACTAGCCTTTTTGGGCGTATAAATTAGATAAAATACCTACACATTTCCTCTCAAAGAAAGCCAATTTAACTTTTTATGAATGGTATTTACAAATCAAGAAAAGTTATCGTTCATGAACCCATCATTCTCTCTCAGCATGTGGTAAACGTTTGTGTGTATTTTTTTCCATTGGATTTAACGCCGTTTTTCAACATTTTTTGTTCAGTTATATACGACGGTCGACTCATCTAACCAGTTTAAAACTTGTAAATCGGCGATCCGGGTTCAAATCCAGGTCGCGGCAGGTTATACCCTTCTACGAAAATTTGACAAAAATGTCATTTTCTTCCATATGTGGAGAAGTTGCCGGCTACTTGTGGAAGGGCAAGTTTGTACTGGGTTAGTATACAGTCCAGGAAAACTACGAACGATGTTCGATGTAACTACAAAATACATTGCAATTAATACTATTTGTATTCTGCTTTTTCACACAAAATTTATGCTAGCTGAGTCAGCTTTAAAGTGAGCATCATACTCTAGATGTACCTACTTATATGTACGCGGATATCTTCATTCACGTTGTTCGACTCAAGCTAACGTATGTCTGACCGAGGGATCGAACTCAACGCCGGAAACGTGAAAACAACACTGAAATATTTCATACGTTGTTATACTTTTGGGACAGCATATATATCATAAAGTCAGTCGGCCAGAGTTCGGTCAATCGGTTAAATATAATGCGGAAAACGGCAGGTTAATTAAGCAGATAATTAATGCCGGCGAGTAGACGAGTATCGAAAGTATGACGTCAACAGGTGAATGATTCGGCCTCGTACCTGTTCGTAAGTGGACTGCAATCAATTACTTCATTAAGTATTGTGCAACTCCTTATTAATTAACATACAATGCATTCTGAATAATCGTCTCATGTAAATACGCGAGCTTTGTTGTTAATGCAACATTTCCGTATGATAACCAACAAGTAATTTTATTGATTTGATATCATTGCCTAGCCTCAGTTAAAAAGTTTTTTTCAGAATATTTACTAGACGGACGTTTGTGGAAAATCGCTGCAAAATGTATTTTTCACTTAGTGATTTTAGTTCTTCATATTAAAATATATAAAAAAATATTAAAAGAAGACGGTATAGCCTCCTTTTCGCGCAACTTTATTTTCGTTATCATTAATGCTAATACAAATTGTTCTTAAAAGGGATGGATTTGATCACTTTATACTCACGAATATGAATTTATTCACGCGAAAACCCTATACAATATACAATGTATAAATTCTGAACTATTCATTATTTTATCTTAAAAACAAATCGGTTTCAGTACAAGTACACTTAGAGTTAATCGATAAGCTTTTGTGCACCATAATACAATATTAGAAAATATCAGATTTGAAAACGATGAACAATTACACAATCTTTCATCTGTGCTAATTTTGCCACTCGGCGTTGGTCGTTTTTTGACTTACGAGCAACCAACTTCTAACAAAAACCAGATCGTTTTTGATTAATTACAGAACCGCAAAAGAGCGGTCAATGCTTATGAGACAGAATTGTTGAAATTCTCAATGGGAGTTGTTAATTCTGTAATAATCAAGTCCGCGAAAGTCGATTAAAATAGCTAGAAGATGTGTGTACGCTTTTAATAAAGAGGTGTAAACGGCGTTCGCGAGTGTTTTAACAGCGCCGTTAATAGAAACTATTGCCGCAATAACTAAAATGCTTTCAGAGGAATACATATTGATGGAATTGATCTTCAGATTTTATTGATATCTAGATGTACAGAAGTATTATGTACTGTAAATACAAGGTAAACAATGATTCCCACTTACGCCCGACAATTGGATTGTGCGCTAAATTGATTGTGCTACTTAAAACCACTGGAATATTGTTTCTGTGATGTCGTTTATTATAACACTGTCAAGAAAAACAAGAGTGGACCAAGCGATTTTACTGAATATTTGTTTATTTAGCTACTTGACTACAAGAGCACTGTGGTTGTTTGATTTGCTTCTTCTGTCGTGATTTTACAAGGTTTGAAGTTGAGGATGAATATCACTTTCTGAGAAAATTCGACTTGTTAGTTATCGTGTTAAATGGTAGTAAGATAATTGTCTCGGTTATTGAGTTTCACTTATTTATTTGATTTTGGGTTAATACTGGGCTTCTGAAAGTAGAGCAGATTCATTGATGCTTTAGAAATGCATTTCTTTGACACAATTAGTGATAATGCCGATGCTTCTTAATGAATTTCATTGCATACGTTTACTGTTGAACTAATGTTGGGTATCATAGTCGCAAATAATGCGTTTTATGTCGCATTAATAGTCCCATTCAACCGCTTCATAGCATATACATGTACTAGTACATTGTTACGTATTTTTTGTCAGTCAAAATCACAACTGGATCTACAGGCAAACTGTTGGATTGATCAATTGTTTCTTTATATGGGTAGTTGATAAATTGTACCGCAATCAGCCCGGTGTGTGTTAGTTTCACCCATTGTCGTAATTCTTTTTAAAAGTTACGGTTGCTCTGAACTCACCTGTTTGAACGGCACCAAGTTTGTCCTGGTGATTTCAGCCTACATTTCCTTTAAATCCATAGAATATTTTCCTATCTCGCGGACAAATTCAAAATTTTGTGAAAAATATTAGGCCCTATGATTTCTTAACAGCGTTTTTTTTATTATAACTTAGTCCTATTACAATGTTATGTGTCACACAGTCAGTTCGATAAAGTGAAGCCCCTTGAAACATTAAGACACAGCATGAAGCCAGCACATACGTAATTTACATTATAAAATATGTAAGATACCACCCGGACTGCTGAGAGATAAATATGTTTATATTTATAGAAAGTCTAAGTGAATGTGGTTGTGTAAGCAAAAAATCGAAGTCAGTTTGATGTTTTGTCGTGAAAAAAACACCAGCAAATTGCGTCGTTAGGAAAGTTTTCCGCGAAAAATAAGCGAGAATGAAATGAGATTTAATCATTAGGAATGTGTAAATAATTCTCAATTCCACGCACAGTGTTCATTTCGTTCCTGTTCTTACGATGTAGATATGAACAATTAAATACAAAGGCATCCGATTGATTGGTTGTGAACTCATCACGTGACGTCCTAAAATTTGACCAAGAACAAAGTTGTATTCCCAGACCGATTATTGCTGGTGTGACTTAGAACAAACTGAAATTCAAATTTAACAAGATTTTACAATCATTTTATCAACAAACAAATGTTGTTTCATCATCAACTAAGCTATAAAATGAACCATTGTGAACGTGACAACATCACACATGAACAATTAGCGGACTGTTTCATTATTACAACAAGTTAATTAACGCGTTATGTCAATTACAAAGAAGCTGAATTACTTCTTAGTAACTAACATCTGAATGGACATTGCGTGGCAATCACTCGTATCAGACTAGAACCGATCGTGATTGTAAATTACATTTCCTTACAGTATTTTTTACAAGTTTAATTAGCACAATTATCGTACATTTTTGAAGATATAAGATATCTAGCGATACTAGCGGAGCCCTTACATAACATAAACAATGACATTAGCTGTGCTGACTGTGCAAAAACGTACTTATTAGTGCGCCTAGTATATTCAATATGTAAAATGATAAACGCTTTTTGAAGAGTATTGTGGAATTGAAATTGAAATGTAGGAACCAGTTGATAAAAAAAACCTCTGAATTAGGGCAACTAAAGTGTGATTGATTCTGATTCTTACATGAAACAGTCAACTTTTAGATATCGCTTTGCCAAATGCAAAACTGATTAACATTGCACAGGAGACAAAACCGATTAACATTGCAGAAGAGAAAACCGATTTCAGCACATATTGCGATGAAAATTGCATGGGCATGCGGAAACTTTGGGTGTCCGGGGCTAATATTTGTTGACGTACGTCATAGACACCGTACATGCTGTACACTATATTACTATCTTAACTGCCATTGTTAACAAGTAGTTTGTACATTTGGCATTTCAAAAATAACGATTGGACGTATAAAAGTTGTATAAAATCTTTCACTAAAATACTCCATTATCACAGACCATTTATGTTCATCTGACGATAGAAATCGAGTGTTAAAGGTGCCGCGTAAATTATATGGCCTCAAAACAGAGCACAACTTTGATGCTATCAGACTCACAGACCCATTAATATTTTGACAATGTCATCAAATCCTTTCTAAATGCCCGTAATTGCCACTTTTAAATTTCTGCATCATGGCGCCGGGTACGCTTGACATTTGTGAAACAAAAAGTAATTTGTTCTAGAATCTAATCGAACAAAAGATCACCCGTCTGACAGAGTCAAAATTCTTGTGACTTAGGAATAAAATTCCACTATCTGTCTTTTAAGTGCCATCAAGGAAAGTCAAGTTTCGTGTTATTTGGTATCAAAACACGATCTGTCGGCGCAATCAGTAAAATCAACAAAGTAATGCAACAAGCACATATGAGCACTAATCCTACTTTGTCAGTTCTCTTAAAACGGTTTCTTCAATCATGAAGGACAGCACTTTATTATCCTTAACTAGTCTTTGTGTAGTTTTTTACAGACGCAGTAAAATATCTCATGTGTTTTGAACTATACATTGATAACAAAGGCTCTTAACGAGCGACGAAGGAGCTAGATCAACATTTTTTTTCTGAATTTCCTTTTCTAAAAAAAATGGGAGACAGATTTTTACGTAAGATAAAAGATACAATCGTCCAGCGTACTGAGATGTGTGTCTGTGTTCATAATTTTACATGCTCGAAGTTTGTTTCAAAAACAATTTTCACAGAAAAGAACTCGTACTTCTTGACGTAGGTTTAGTAATAATAACCCAAAGTCAAGTTTTTAATTATGCCTGAAAATGTGTCAGCACCATGAAAAAACTACAAACGTCTTGCAACAAAAGGGAGTGCATGTTTCAAGCGCTTTTCTTTTATACACCATTTAAATTCATCCTAGTATTGATAGTTCAGGGAGAATTGCATAATATAAAAGGCGTAATGGTAAACGTTATAGACGAGCGTAAGCTAAGCGACATTGTATATGACAATGCTATGCTAATTCAATAGGTAAACCTTTTTAATTCAGTTCGGTATTGTAGCGGGTATATTTTTCACTGAATTCTGTTAGGTTGCACTTTCTATGAGTGAAATCAAAACTGCAGAGATCAAGTTTTTGTAGGATTTATCCAAGAATGAAAAAGTTACACCTGCATAATGTATACATTAATTACATATACAAATAAACAACAAACCCTGAGGTTTTCGTACAGCTTTTTCTTTCTCGTCTTTATTGCCTTAATCGGTTAATTTATGCATCTAGCGAATTGTTGATGTTTCCTCGTGAGCCTAAGTTCCGTTTTAGCGTAATTTAATGAGTTCGAGAGAAAGCAAGATACATTAATGTACTCTGTTATGTTCCATTACTTTCGTCATTTTCCCGATCAATTTCTCTGTGAGTCGAAGACACTTAGTTCTTTCTAAGTCTTATTTATGCTGACACAAAATTGCAAGATTTCAAGTTCTGCAGGGTGGCCGGTTGACCTTTACAAGCGCTCCTGGCGTACCTTGTACTAACCTATACCACGTATCACTAACTTGTACCACTGTACTATACTTATATCAACCAATACTAACATGTTCCCCTTCATTGAGCAATTGCTTTCTTCCCAGCATGAAGTGTGAATCTGGGATTGGAGACAAGCGCCATTGGGTATAATATCTGGGGTAGTAGACGAGCGCCATTGAGTGTCATTTTGGGGAAGAATACAAGCGCCATTGGGTGGAATATCTGGGGCTGGAGAAATGCGCCAATGAGTGTAACATTTTCAGTCAAAAAGTCATGGAGAAACACGAGCTTAGCCCGGGTCTCGATCTCTCGAGATGTAGATCACCAGTCATACGTTCTGATATCTACGCTAATTTGCGGGTTTCACTCGACAAAGTAAACGAGAATGGCATACTTCCAAAATACGCCCGTTAAAATTATCTGGTGACGATTGGATGGTACAAGGTCTATTTTACCAGTTTTTTCAGAACCAAGGACCAACTGGTCAACATTGGGAGCAGACAGCTATTACAGACTTGGTCCAGTGATCTAAAATGTATGTTTTGTATTGTGAAAATGACTGGCACATCATTTTTTTCTTATTTTACAAAGATTTCTTCCGAAAAGTTGCTGAAGTGGATTTAAATAATTATGAAAGACTATTTGCATACGCTCCGTATCGCAGAAATTTTATCAGACTGATTGTTTCTAGATTATGTTAATGTGACCCGAGGTTTGCAGAAAATCTCGGGTCTTCCTCATAGTGTAACAAGATGACGCTACAACGTTCGTTATAAGCGAGTGTTAATCCTTGAAAGTTTGTATGTATGGCTTGAAACATCATTACGACACGAACATGTAAGCCACTTGTTAACAAAGCAGTTATGTTATACAAGTAGTGGCCTTATTTCAAATCGATCATTTAATGAAATCATTCGATAATTAGGGCAGTTTTATGTATGTCCGCACGAATGCATATAACAGTCTTAGAGCAGAAATTAACGACACAAGTGATGAAGTTACTAGTATAAACTAACAAATCGTCATAATGTTGCGTGCAAGTTCGTTTTCAAACTCTGAAACAAAGTTTGTCAATTCCATTTCGTTTCTGTAATGGTTTTGAACCTATTTTGTAATTACTACAATCAACTTGTCGTACTATAGCTAAATCGTTTTGTGTTTGCTTACTTCAGTAGATCGCACTCATCGAACTTTGAAATTTAAAAGATCCCACAAAAAGCCAGACATTCCCGGATGTTGACTAACCGGTTTTATTGGGATGCAGATCGAACGTTGATATCAAAACGATTCTTTTCTTTCTGCATTTCGTTTGCGAATGAATAGGATGTTGAAAAGCAAGGTGTATCTTTTTTGGAGTTCTGTGCCCAATTGTATAAACATTGGTTAACTTTAACAAAATGGTTAATTTAACCTAGGGTTAAATTTAACTATTTTGGTTTACTAACCTTAAAAAAAATCATTTCAACATTTAAAAAGGGCTGCCATTTTGGTACTTGTTACTGTTTATGTTAAGATTTAACCAGCATCTTAGACTTTGGTTAGATTTATTTGAGCTTTAACAAAACATTTGGTTAAACTTAAACAAATTTTTTTACAACAGCTAATCGAACATTTATCCAAAAATTTAACCAAAACTCTGATTTAACCCAGTGGTTGAAGTTAACCAATGTTTATACAATTGGTGGCTGGAGTTTGGAACATTGCGTTTTTTAACCTTGCTGCTCCACGTCTTTTTCACCATCCATGTAGTACTTTTGTCTTTTTTTCTACCATATTTTAGCTTCAAATTTTGTGAACAAACAAACGCGATAATCCAAACAGAACACTGCGGTATCTTCGTGTCAATAATGGGTGCTTTGCAACGCTCGGTAAACTGATACCCATTTTCGCTGAGTAACTACATTTTATGATGTGCTAGAATCAAAAGGTGTGACTCTCGTTTTTTTTGTCATTGTGGCATACAGATGAACCTCATAGACAACCACTTCAATATTAAAACCTCCACATCACAAGGACCACTTATTTTCAGACCGGTTCTCAGTATATTTCCTTCATATTTCGTATTTGTTGTTTGCCCCCCCCCTCGAAAGGGTGTTCCTAATCTCAAGGTATTATAATGCATTGTTCCGGTGTTATGTTAACTTTTGATTGGTTCATTACGAGGGACTAATGTGAGAATCATCAGTTAAAAGGCTCTTATCAATACACTTGCGATTATTTGTGATTGTCTCTCTGTCTCTGACGTGTTGTTTTCGTCATTCATTTCATGAGTATTAATTGTGTTATATATGATTGCATGATTCAATTAGTCGATTTAATACCTGATTTTCATGCGAAATTCGTACTGTTTCGTGTGTAACCATTTTTTTTATTTTGCCTCCATAAAAACTCTTTTATCAACCACGGTTAAAAAAGAAATAAATTACCGGTGTGCATTATGAGCATCAACAAATGCATTGTTTCCATTTATGTAACATATCATAGATTTTATGACTGCCCTGATTTTATCTGGGCGAGTTTCATGACCAATCGTTCCTTTGTAGATTATATTTTTCAGTTTTAAAGTAAGCATGAAACTACATTCCCAAGAGATTTTCTAATTGTTACAGATACAGTAATAAACTATTTTTCGATAACGTCTGCGCATGCGCAATGTTAACTGGGTTCATTACGTCATGTTTGATGCTGTTTTTGTTCTCCTCTTGGTTGAAATCCAAGGAAGAATTTTATTATATTAGATCAAGATATACTTGGTGACAGACAGACGAACGGATATGATACTTCTATAAGTTAATACACAATGACATTGATAAAAATTAAAGGAATCCAACTGTTTTTTTTTTTCAGGAAAATGTCGATGCAATTAATTTGAGATTTCTTCATATGTAATTCGTAACTCAAATTACCATGATTCTAAAGGCAACTTTAAAATCAAAATTTAAATCGATATCATATGATTTGTCAGATTTTAGTGTGACCCTCCCCTCCCCAATCACGAACATTAAAATTAACGGAAATATACTATTACAAAACTCGAAAGTCCCAAAAAGTGTCCGTTCCGAAAATATACCAACATTCTTTGCTAAAAAAAAAAAAAACTCAAAAGTTTGCTGATTTCTACATTAGTTGAACTTTCGTTTTCTGAAGCAATAACAAGGCGTTATATATCTAAGTGTTGACACTTGAGAATAAAAACAATATGCATTAAGCATTTGATATCAAGCTGTTTTGAGTTCCTTTTAAGTGGTTTCATGCAATAACCATTGAAAAAGACAAACAGTTTCTTGCAGGGAAACACTATTATGATTGAGATAACTTATCTACATAATGTGTCCCGTCTGTTTTTGATAGGTCTGGTCTAAAACATTACATCATTGTTATTGATAATCAAATGTCATGAAAAATTTTAAGACCGACGTGAAAGATACGATGTAAGTGTACTTTTAATACTTTCGTGTAGCCTGCTTAACATTTGATGATGGCATTTTTTCACTGGGGTTTAACGTCGCACCAACTCCTACGGTCATTTGGGTCATTTGGCGAGTTTTTCCAGCTTTAACGGTGCTGGAAGACCCACAGGGAGAATAGTGTAGTACCGCTGACATTCCATTTTTAACATGTGCATTTTGTGTGGTCCCGGGCGTGATGGTATATTGGTTTTCGAAGTTAATAAATGAAGAAATATAGATGCACTTATAATGAGACCTAACATATAACTGGTTTAAAAGTATGACTTATTATATAAACAATCAATACGAATTATAAAACAGTATAAACATTTTATTACAATGGTTTGAAGGGGCACAAGTGGGGTAAAAAATGACCACAATACACAAAATGTTGAAGTAGTTACCATTTTTTATTCATAGGTTTAGACCCTACGACCTTCAGACCTGAAGTCCGGCGCTCTTTCTCTGGACCATTGGACGATTGATGACACCAAGAAAGCATTTTTTTTTCTTTTAAGTCGTATCCACAATTTTTATCACTCTATGGCGTGGCGTGTGTTTTCGTGTCACATATATTACCCTAACCTCATTCCGCAATCTAATATCTGCTCACCTTTCCCTATTAAGTGCCACTTGAACAATATCGATTTAACCATTTTGTGTTAAGCAAATGTCCGACATATTATGTAGCAAAAACCACGTGACAATGACAACCTCTGGTGTGTGAGAATGCATTTAATCAACTTCCCGCGGTACAATGTAAAACCGGACGTAAAATAAGCGTAAAAAATAATGAGCATGCGCAGACAACAATAAACTGATAGCATTAATGCGAAGTGTAAAAAATGCTGACATCATAGCGGGACGCAGACTTCAGTCTGTCATTTTATCAAATATACGCGTATTTTTGTCTACGTCGACAGTAAAATATGTGGATTTCACAGTGCTCTGTTTTCTATGACTGTCAATTAGATTTATTTTGGTCAGTAAACAAATCTGCTTTATCCATTTGCAGACGAGACAACTTCCGGTCGTCTGCTGAGAAGCGCATTCTGTATACTTCATTCATTAGGAAAAACGTATCCAGGCACATAAAGGGGACAAAAGATCAATTCTTACACTATTTGAAATAAGTCTGTTCGTTGGAACTTTTCATGTCGGATTCGTTGGTTCTCTTCGACAAACTCATTATCTCCCTTAACACTACAAGAGAAAGTTCAGCTAGGAAAAACTCTCGTAATTAAGCGTTCTGCCGAATTCGTTAAAACCGTTGTTTATTTATTCTTCTTCCTTCTTGAACATGAACTACATTATAGATTCCTTACAATACAAGTTGGTTCTGGGCCGCGACCGTGGTCCAGTGGTTAGTGCGCTGGACTTGTAACTCGGCGGTCCGGGTTCAAATCCCGTTCGCGGCAGGTCAAACCCTTCTATGAAATATTGACAAAATAGTCGATTTTCCTCCATTTGTGGAAGAGTTGCCGGCTCCTTGTGGAAGGGTAAGTTAGTACTGGTTAGTATACAGTCAGGAAAGCTGGTTAGGTGAACCGGCCGCCGTATATAATGAAAAACGACATGACAATGTCACATAAAAACAAATTGGTTCAAAATCTTTCTCGTGGCAACAAGTTAGAACTAGTTGATAACTCAGGATTAACGGTTCAGGCAACTGTCCGCCTAAAATACTGTTGATCCACGGCATCAAATTCAATTCAAATAAACAAACACACACTCACTTATCCCAGTAAGCTTTCAACGAATCATAATCTTTTCCTTATTCTCAGCTTTGTGACGATTTGTGATATTCAGGTGTTTTTATTACTGACTTAGCGTGTCTTTAAACATTTTAAAATGCATACGATTTTCGAGGCAAACTGATGATAACATACTTTCACTGAATCAACTGAACGATTATTTCATAGATAACTCATTTAATCGTGTCAGCGTGTGATTATGTTCGTTTTTGTTTCTACCAAAATTATTTGAGCTATTTTACGGGTCTGTTTCTACAGACTGAGCGTAAACATCATTTTTTTCACTTAACTGCCAAATCTGTCACTTTTTTGTAAGGTTTATCAAAGCATATCTTGAAAAAATCATATTTACTTCAGATGTTTCTGTTATTTGTACATGTAAATTCGTGAGACTTTTAGTCCGTCTCCCGTGGATTTTTGAAGCAATTTTGAAAGAAATACACGTCCTATATTAAACAACCCGCATCGTCCCGTAGAAAGTAAAAAAAATATTTGTGACTTAAATTCACTAAATGATATTGAAATTGTGATGACATTTTGTACTTAATCAAATTCGTTCTTAACCTTTGAAATGACTTTTTTGTTAAAATGTTTTTGTCTCCTGATGTCATTCTAGAGTGCAGTCCCTTTGTTCGTTTACAAGTAGTTTGGAATCGAAACATCGAATATCAGTCGATAATATAAAAGTTAATCAAAGTAACAAGAGTTAACAGGTCAAACAGAAAAAAACTGATAAGTACAGTAAAGCAAATACAGTAAAACCTCGAAAAATCCGGACGTATTAATGAGACAACCTCATTATCAAGTTGTATTATAGAGGAATTATTGAAAGCAGGTCCGAAAATAAGTGGTCGTTATAACAGGGTAGCCGTAATATTGAGGTGGTTGCAATATGAGGTTTTACTGTACAGTTAAATCTTTATATTAATGCTACCTTTGGGATCGATAAAATCGGTCTTATTTTGGAGATGGTCTCAATGTGATACTGAAATAAAGAAGAAATACGGTGCAGTCTCTCCAGAGCGGTCCTCTCTTGAGCAACTACCTCCCTTCAACAACAGCATGATTTTCCCCACTGTACGATTTGTCTATTAATTTAACCTCTCTACAACAACAACCTCGCAACAACAACAGCATAATTTTGCTTCTCCCAAAGGGTATTGCTTTGGAGAGTTTGCACTGAACTAGCATTGATAACCGGTTCGAAGACTTGTGTTTTTATAATGAGTTTGTCCCAACAATAAGGTGGTCGCAAAATGATGTTTGTTGTATTTCATATTTTAAGTTAGGATAACCAGCATCAAAAGAACGAAAACATGACCGAAAAACAGAGCAATGGAAGATTACAGTACAGTTATACACGGTTATAGAGAACTCGGATATGGTGAAAAAAAAACACATTCCATATAACACGCCCATCTTTATTTCATTTTTATGCATGTAGAAAACTATTAATGCAATGAAGTAATTGTTCGTGACAACAGGATATCATCATAACCGTTTTCTACTGTAATCATACTTTACTATGTGTATTATTGTTGCTATTTTTAGTAACAAAGCTAATGGAAGCCAACAATACAAGCCACATTGTATTAGAAGATGAGGAGAAAGATAACCGCGAGACTTGGAACAAGAAGATTGACTTCCTGTTATCTGTGATAGGTTTTGCTGTGGATTTAGCGAACGTTTGGAGGTTTCCATTCTTATGTTATAAAAATGGCGGAGGTAAATTTACATTATATATCACTGCGCGAATTTAAAATCTTATCATAAACGTACGAGTTCATGCAATCACATGATTGTTAACGCAGGTGTTCAAACTAGTGTCTGTTTACATTGATAACAAATGTATCGTTTCAATTATTTCGTCGAACAAAAACATCATCTGATTCAGAGACGCCACAAAAAGTAGTTCCAAAATGGCGGTTGAATAATTTGATACAGATTATTAGCATTGCAAAACCGAATCACATCAACTATTACTTAGCAAATTACTAAGAATAGGATTCCTAGAAACTTATACAAAAAATCTAACTTCCCCATAATACTATCTTCCCAACCAACCCAACCCGCCAACCCCAAACCCACCCAACACAAAAGCGCATTCGAAAAAAGGGGATAAAACACTGTCTCTCGGAGGATACCGCCTTTGAACGGTCTGTTACGGAGTTTAGGTCTCCGAGCAAAAATCTTAATTTCATTCCCAGAAATATTTTTATTATAAAGATAGTACTGTCCAATGTTTAAATTCAAAAAATTATATCAGTTTTGCTGACGGACTCATGTTTGATTTTATCGAATTTAACTTGGGAAATGAGCATGGAGACCGATCTCAAATTTATCACTACGGACCATGAGCTGTTCTGACTGAATTAACCAGACAAGCTTTCAACATAAGAGTAGATACCGTCTCCATACGTAACTGAAATATGTCAGTGAGATGAACAACTCGTCACTACCAGAACCATATGTTTGGACAGAACATGTGTTTTTACATTACATAACAGTATAGAATTTCCTCTGCACCTGGCTTATAATCATAATAAATAAATTTAGTATAAATCAAAATAACCATTAGAACTTTTAAGAAAAAAATGCGTCAAAAAATAACATTATTGGCATAGGTATGTGACTGTTAATCTATGATAAACCTGAGTTATATCAGGGGCACGGATCATATAAACTATCCGCCAATCATAAGTGACACACATAAGACTCACATATTTTGAAGCAGTTATTACAATCTGTATAAATCTGGATGGCACTAGTTGGGACATAATGATAAGCCTGCATACCATTTTGAAATATCCAGCTTCCCCATTGGATAATTTCAAGACTACAAATAAACTCAACCAATCAGAGGCTTTGTGAGTGGCATCCAAACATGAAGCTTCAATACTGGACTCAGGACTGACCACGTATTTATAAAATTTATGTAGTACGTACTTGACAAAAATGTGAAAACGTGGCGGCACTTTTATGACGTCATGTATCATGTGACCTTCTGTTACAGGTGCCTTTCTAATTCCATACGGCCTAATGTTGATATTTGGCGGGATTCCTTTATTCTACATGGAGCTTGCCCTTGGCCAGTTTTACAGAACTGGGGCTATAACCTGTTGGGGTAGAGTGTGTCCCCTATTCAAAGGTATGTACGTCATGTTTCTTGTTATGTTGTGGTAGTTAATGGCTTCCAAGAAGACATTCCTCCCATTCTGTGAAGAAAATCCTCCATGAAAACAATCCAGACGCCAATTTGAAAAATAAGATGTAACTCATTTGAACCCATCATTTATATGAAAGAAAAAGTGCTGACAAAATTTGTTCTATTTTTGCTTGTTCATCCACGTTTTTTTACGTTTTTCAGGCATCGGATGGGCAGTTGTTTTAATCGCATTTTACACAGACTTTTTCTACAATGTTGTAATAGCATGGGCGTTACATTTCTTCTTTGCCTCATTCACAAAAAATCTCCCTTGGGAGACCTGCGACAATGACTGGAACACTGAACTTTGTTACGAAGACATTATGGACCCACCGGATGTTAACACAACTGCCATAAATTCTACGACATCAAATAGTTCGGCGCTGTTAAGTATTACAGATAAGAACATTACACAAAAAGTATCCCCGGCGCATGAATATTTTGAGTAAGTAGTTCCGCTTACAGAGTAAATAAATAAACTGTTAAGTTGTTAGATATCAATAAATATATTTGTCCAAATAATTCAAACTTAAGAATCAATTAATTTCTATCTTAAGGTAGAACAACTTCCGTGAAGTAATCAACTAAATATAGAATGATTTTTGTGAATGTCCTAACAGAGCTTCGATTCTGCATGGGCAAAGGTTTAAACACACCATAACTGCTTTGAAGTATGTGATAAATAAATTATGATTTATATCAATTTTTACATACACAGTTAAACCTTACATTGCAACCACCTCAGTATTACGTACACCTTGGTATAACGACCACTTATTTTCGGGACTGCCTTCCTATGACTCCCTTAAAAATTCAACTAGATAATGAGGTCACCACTTTATTGCGACCAATTTTCGGGTCACAAAGGTGGTCTCTGTATCAAGCTTTTACTGTATAATGAGTTTCGTATAAAAGTAAAAAAACCTGAATGTTAACAGTAAGATAAATGACCAAAATTTAGAAAGACACGAGGTAAATGCTTGCTTAGCGAACATGAAATCATCTTTCTTTGTTTCAGACGAGGAATGTTACAACTGCATAAAAGTGGAGGAATATTTGCTGTGGGTAAAGTAAACTGGCAACTTATGTTGTGTTTACTTGGTGTTTATCTTATCTGTTACTTCAGTCTGTGGAAAGGAATTCACACGTCCGGAAAGGTAAATTCGTATGAAATCAACGACTGCACTATAACATGTCATTCGTGTGCCCTAATTACCCAGTATACTAAGACGCCCTTAAAATATCCGATTATGAAATCTGCAACCGGAGTAGTCGAATTATAATTAGGATACACCAGTACCTTACGGATTGCAGCCCCAATAGATATATACTTACTATGTGCACAATTGCTCACAATGCAATTAAAAGTCTACAAACCGCATCACCCTACAAACAGATGACAGGCAAAAGACATAAAAACGATAAATCAAGAAAATAAATGAGAGACATAGTCTACATACATGAACACACTTTTTCACTGTCCACATATTTCGTAATAAGATTGCAATACAACGTATTCAGACAAAAGAAGTTCATAACTCACCAAACACGCCATTTGTGGCCATAGAGTCGTTCGACTGCTCACCGTAAATATTTCCACGTCAATATCTTAGGATCTTGATCCCATTCTGTAATTGATTCTAAAACAAAGTGCATTGTCATCATAATCGCCCGGATGTTGTCAGAGTAGTTGAGACGCTTCATGAGTCTTACTTTATTATCACCATAGACTAGGATAAAAGGAAAATTATACCGTGCCAACAAAAATACGTCCGAGATTGTCGTGTATGAAGTGCTTTTTGGGTTAAAACTTAAAACATTTCGCAATTTCGCATGCAAATGAGCTCAATAATACTCAGATGATTCTTGCCTTTGTGTTCATTCGTGTATATTCTATCATAGCGCTGTGACGTCATTACTCTAGGATTTCAACACAAGTTGATCATAAAAGAGGCAGTTTTTGGCCTTTTAAGGAAACACAAAATATTTGGTTTCGTTATGAAATTCTTATGCCCCATTAGCCTAGCAGGTCAACAAATCACTCAGTGCATTTGCCATCATAGTATGGCATTTTATTTTGACACAATGTTTTAACATTGTTTAATCCATATGCTTAGTTCAATAAGTTTTGAACTTCCGTGGTCGAGTGGTTATGTGCTCTGACTAGAAATCTCTTACCCCCCATCACTGTGTGTTCGAATTCCACCCAGAACTATCCTGCTGGCTTACGGAAGGTCCGTCGTTCTACCCGGATGTACGCTTGGGGTCTTCCTCCACGATGACCGTTAAGCTGGAAAAGTTGCCAAATGACTTTGGTTCATGGTGCGACGTTAGCCCCCCCCCAATAAACCCAGGGTCAAATGAAAGCCCTGATACTTAAGGGTATTCAGCTGAAATATTGTTCAGAGTAGGCGCAAAAAAATAAAACATTTTATCGCAAAAACAACCATCTGACACTTTTAGTGATTTCGGATAGTAAGTTTGACAATCAACGTAGGATATTCAAACAATAGTTCGCATGAACAAAATACATTGATATATGCTTTTATTTCAAATTGTATTTCCTGATTTGTGGATATATCGGTTGCCATACAACAGGGGTCCGACTGTATTTTTTCCTCTAATTATTGCGTCACTTAATTCAAATGAAAAAGCTTGTATTATACATAGTATATCACTCTGTTTAACTGACGAATCAATATTAATGTTGTTATTTATCACCTCTTAGATGTCTTAGCTTCAGTTTTGATTGAATTCGTAGATAAAGTTTTATTGTACAGTAAGCATACACGTATATGTAATTAGTAATTTGTTTCAGAAATTATCTGTTGAGATGTTTTGTCTTACTTGACGTATGATATGTGTATTGTAAATGCCCTAACTACGACCACTCCGCTCTTACAATCACTCTGCTAATACGGACAATATATCACCATATCGTTCTTTGATTCAAATGTTAATTTCAATGATTTCATGGTTCAATTTCACGACCTCTGCGTTTCCACTATTATAATACAGGTATTGTATTAAAATTAATATAATATGTTTAACGTTGAAATTTCGTTTAGTTAGTATAAAAGACCTCTGAAATTTGTATTCGTATAAACTTCTACCGCTCGAAAAGTCTGACGCGTTAAATTAGATATATGTATTGCGAACCCGGAAGCACTCGGTATTTTCCGACATGAACCGTCGAATTTAACGGATTAGGATCGATCAAATTGTTTTGCTATCTGAATTAGCACAAATCTTGTTCTGTAAGAATTTTGAAAAATAAAAAAGTATCAAATGTACATGTCTTTGGTCGATTAAATGTATTACGAAAACTAATGAACGAAATCACTTAATATGATTGATATATTTCTCAGAAAACCAGGTCTTCATTCGTTATGTTTATCAGACAGCAGAAATCAGGTCTTCTCAATTGAATTCTTGGATTTTAACGCGGAAATAAGCCATAAAATTAAAGTAGATCTATGAAGGTTAATTATTGTGGAGACGAAAGTCTGATCCATTGACAAGTCGCTTGAAACTCGTCTGCTTGGCCAGACGGTGTTGAAGTTATGGCGCGGTTTTATTAAACGCCTGAGATTTCATAAATAACTTAACGACGTGATGAAGCAATTAGTAATTAAGTAAAGTTGTTATTGTAAATGGGATAATTTATACAAATAACAGTGGAGATGAATAAATATGGATTCTTTTTGTCGCGTATGTCAGTATTATGGCATAGTTTGTATGTCATATTAAAGCGCTAATGGCGTGGCATGTATTTTACTTAGAAAAATAGACAACATTAGTTTAATTGATGGAAATTTTCGCAGAAATGCCAAGAATCATAATGTGACACTTATAAAGGTACCCATACTGACTTAACTAATATTTATACAATTAGTCAGTACTCGTTGCTGCCAATATTTAACATAGACATCGTTTTTTGCGCTGTTTGTTGATAACTCTACTATCGCATGGCGGTAAACTTCAAATAATATTTGCATACTTTTAATTGATTCTAGAACATAACACTTAGTAATGTCAACATGGTTTAATGGTGAAGCTAATGAATTATTAGATCAAAGTCAATCATAATGGTACACGAAAATTACACGAGAGGCCGTACTATTTATCTTCTTATTTTAATTGTTTCTGGGTCACGAATCTTTTGTTTATTGTCGAAATCTTGAGGCACACTTAAAGCTATTTAGCAGATCGGGAATTCGTGGTTTATTGTCTCTGGGTTCATCGTGTTTTACTGACTCATTTCGGCATCTCGATCTTTTAATTGCTGTAGTAAATGTAGCACGTTCGTTAAACACTATGAATCATTCAGAAACATTTTGGAGACAACTTTACAGATGGTGACCTTATTGTTGGTCAATATTACAGGCTAAATATTTGAAAGACTATATGTGACATATATTTTTGGTGGTAAAAATCATTACGAATCGAAAGTCGACCATGTTTACAAATATCGTAGTAGCGTAGAAATACAAAATATGGAAATGTAGTGATTTGGCTAATTTGAATATTTATTGCACGGTTTGGCAGTGTCGAACGATATTTCCGGCACGGGTTTACGGCACTCCTGGACCGCAGTTTATGTGATAAATATATTTTTGGTGGTAGCAAAACGTGGATATTACTATTTTATACTTTGTATTGTTAATTCTTTCTTTAATGTGACACAAGTACAGTCAAACCTGTGAACAAAGGCCACATTAATGAGAGTCAAAATCTGGCCTTTTTTGACAGATGACCTTTATTCGGAGGTCAGCTTGTTCTAAATAATCAGTGACGGTTTTTTCAAAGAATGGCCCTATTCACAGGGCGGTTTTCATTCGGAGGTGGCCGCAAACACAGGTTTGACTGTAATAAAAATTGGTCCAAATGTTTTTAGTTACAGTGAGTTCGTCTACACCTCATTACAATTATGAAACAATGCAAAGTGAATGTCAAATTCGAGGGTCCTTTTTCCGAAATTGAAAATAAGCAAGTTATCCCTTCGCCTACACATCCAAATTTTCAGACGCGACTCAAAGAAAAAAATATAATTCTTTGAAAATCATCTTATTTCTTCAAATTTTGGCTTTTTATTGAAACCCTGTAGGGTCTTCCTTAAAAACTGTTTGCTGTAACGCGACTGACTCATAACAATCGCCGCAATTCAACTTTCCTTTTAAACCCTCCCAGTAAATATTTGTTTACCCTTTCGTTATTTCGAAATAACTTTCCGGTATTTTTTCAAAAGAAAAAATCCCTACCTACCTACTGACTGAAATAATATTGGGTCGTGTTACACCTAACAAACATTTTTAAGGATGTACTATTACTAACAGTGAAAATATTTACATATTAACATATTTCAAGGATCTGTATATTTGTCTTATTCAGGTGGTTTGGTTTACAGCGCTTTTCCCGTACGTGGTGTT
Organism: Lutraria rhynchaena; assembly: GCA_008271625.1. Taxonomy (NCBI): domain Eukaryota; kingdom Metazoa; phylum Mollusca; class Bivalvia; order Venerida; family Mactridae; genus Lutraria; species Lutraria rhynchaena. Next base: position 927,924 of record VIBL01000049.1, read on the forward strand.
GTTCATTTTATTGATACGAGGGGCCACATTGCCAGGAGCTGCAACAGGGGTCAAATTTTATCTGACCCCTAATTTTACCAGACTCGCAACATCAGATGTAAGAAGCTTTTTGTCGCGTATACCAAATAACAACAAAATATACAGTACACTCCCTCCCGTAACGTCACCTCCAAATACCGATTCCCTCCAAGAAACGAATGTAAAATACGCACATGCACATAATAAAGAAACACCTGACAATGTATCAATTTCCTCCGAACATTAACTCCCTCCAAAGAATAAAACTTTTTTGTTGCTCCGACAACTGTTGCTCTTTAGAGGGAGCACTGTAATAGCTTCCAATCGGGACATCATTTCGTTGCCCAAAACCAACAAAAGCATAGCACGCAACAAGTCAACAGCTAACATAACATAAACCAAATTATTCCCTCGGAAATGAATTCCTGTACTGCCATTTATATGAAATCTACGACAAAAGCACAAACAGTATGATATTTCATCATTTCCATGAAATAATACATCGATCGAATAAAATGATTTGTCAAAAAATGATATTGAAAATTATTAACAACCGTCTATTTTTGTAAATACAAATCGGGAACGCCGATGTGATTTTATTCGGATGTAAGAAAATGATATTTGTAAGAAAATACTTGTACATTGTATCTTATCTATTGACGTAACTAATTGTTTCAGGTATGGATAGACGCTGGCACCCAGGTGTTTTTTTCTTTAGGACCTGGGTTTGGGGTACTGCTAGCTTTTGCAAGTTATAACAAGATAAATAATAACGTTTATAGGTAAGTGAATACATTCTCTATGAACTTACGCTTGAAAATTAGGCGTGTTTCCGGCCGAACGCTAAAGTTTCTTACAACCAAATCCAAGTGCGAAAATATTTGTGGACGAATCATTCCTCCTCCAAAGTACGAAAGGTATGTTTCTAATATTATACAAGGCTTTTCAAAGTAGTTGTAATGTATTTTCATATGAAATTTTATTGCTTAATAATATTAAGTTATAACATCCATTTGCAGAGACGCTCTCATTACAAGCATGGTCAATTGTTGCACAAGTTTCTTCTCCGGGTTCGTAATCTTTATGATCCTTGGTTACATGGCTGAAAGAGCAAAGGTCGACATTGAACAAGTAGCCACAGAAGGTAAGCCTATTGAAAATGTCAAAATGAAATCGTCTCGATACAAGAATGCATTTTGGGAACTTATTATTTGATCGGCATTCTTGTCGTTAACTCGAAACATTAAACGATGCTTGATTCAGAAACGACGGAATATGCAGTCAAACCTGTGTTTGTGACCCTCTCCGAATAAAGACCACCCTGTGAATAAAGGCCATTCTTTGAAAGCCATCACTGATTATTTGGAACAAACTGACCTCCGAATAAAGACCATCGGTCAATTAGGGTCATATTTTGTCTTTCTAAGGGTGGCCTTTGATCACAAGTCTGTAATTTAACTTTAAAGCATAGTTTGCGAGCAAACGGATTATTCCAGGGTTTTGTACAACGATAAACTGAGGTTTTCATAAACCAAACATTTCTAAGTATTTGTTACCTCTAAGCCGTATGACGAAGCTGTTACGTAAGATCGAAGGAACGTGTTGGTGTCAACAATTCGTGCGTATGTTAAACCGGAATCATCGAACATGACTGCAGTTGAACGAAGTCTCCAAATGATTATAAAAATACGGTCTCTATGCTCAGCTAGCTTTTTCAGGAATAGATTGTTAAATTAATAAATGTGAGTTAAAGAATACTGGTTGTTCTCAGACAGCCAGTAAGTCAGGCTCGAATTCTCGTAAAAAGTCTACGTAAGGTTGTTTAAAACTTCCATTCGGATATTGAACAATGAAACATCACTATGGATAATGTTTTACTTATTTATTCAGGTCCTGGTTTGGTATTTGATGCCTACCCAATGGCGATTGCAACTTTACCTGGGTCAACATTTTGGGCGATCATATTCTTCTTAATGTTACTCACCCTTGGTCTGGACAGTTCTGTAAGTAAGACTGTATTGTTGGACCATAGTCAATGTATGATTACAATGTTAATGCAGGACTTTCGCCAAGTCATAATTCAGAGGACTTAAACCCTTTGCCTCATACGCACATTTTGGACACTACCAAATTAAAAGCAAGTATACAAAACATCGATTTATTTAAGAAAATTGAGTTATTTCTCTCTGACAGTGTTGAAAATATTGCGGCAAAAGAAGCCATTACTCATTACAAGCAATGGTTTCTTATTCTACAATGTTTTCAAAAGTCGTCTGCTTCAGATGCGGGAAATGCGGAATTATGAGGCAAAAAGGTTAATCGGAAATTCAGATTATTTTTGCCACGCCTTAGACCGTCCTGTAACAAGAGACATTACCTATCACGTGCCGTTTCAAAAACACATGGTTTGGTAATGATTAGTCATTTCAGACTTACATGTATAAGACAACAATTCTACGGTTTGTGATCGTTTTATTAAAACAGGATATTGTACAAGAATTCGATTCGAACAATTTACAACAAAAATTGTAAGATCTGTATTTATAAAAATTAGGTCACCTAATATGAAACGAAAATTCAGCAAGAATGAACACTGAAAAGGGTCACGAAAAAAATCATTTTCACGTGCCTAATTGTCGTGTAGTGTGTAAGACTGGGGTCCTCCTGCGCTGTTAAAGCTGGAAAGTCGCCAAAATGACCCCGCCCTGTTAGCGCGACGTTAAACTCCAGTGTTTATTGTGTATTCACAGTTCGGAGGTTCTGAAGCAATCATTACTGCTCTGTCTGACGAGTTCCCAGTTTTACGAAAACACAGAGAAATATTCGTGGCTGTTCTCTTTGTTGTTTATTTTACTACGGGCCTTTCATTTGTATCACAAGTAAGTAAACACTTACATTCTACTTCACGGTAAAACTCAACATTTTAAGTTAACTTAGAAGGATTATTTGTTTGTTTTTATTTGACTTTGTCCCTGGGTTTTTAACGCCGTTTTTTCAACATTTTTTCAGTTTTATACGGCGATCGATTCTCCTAACCAGTTTTTATGGATTGTATACAAACCAGTAATAACTTACCCTTCCACAAGGAGCCGCCAACTTCTCCACATATGGAGGAAAATCAACATTTTTGTCAAATTTTCACAGAAGTGTATGACCTGCCTCGACCGGGATTTGAATTCGCCGGGTTAGAAGGTGTTGAATTTCGTCCGATGGCAACCGTGAAAGGCTATTTATGCATCACTTATGTTGAAATTCCACAGTCTTTGTTTCACATAAAAATGAGTAAAATCGCCTATTTAAGCTAAACATTAAAGCTAGAATTGTCAAGCATATGCATCACTTTTTAAACCAAAAAAAAAGGTGCAAATGATTTTTTACATTTTATATAATTATGTACCCTATGGCAACAGACAATATTTCCACAAAACGATCAATGTGATAACATTTTATTTATACAGAGGGTTTGCAAAATTTGTATGATAAAAAAAACGATTTATCAGCTAAGATCTATCATGAAATGCGTCATTAGATCGTGTTTCTATACTATACCACACATGTTGTTGTTCTTTATAACTGACTGTCACTGTACAAAACTAGTTTAACCCTCCTGTAGCTCAACTGCAGACCGTTTCAATGCGGTGGTACTCTAAGGGAGATTTTGTTTTGCCCTCCATTCTCAGATGGTCTTATGTTTTTGTTTATTATGGGTTTGGTCGCCGTTAGGGTGTTTTGGGGAAATGTAGTATTTTGGAAATGGTGGGATGATTTGTATTTTTTTTTTTTAATAGGAATCCTTTTCGTCGAGCCCACTTGCGGTGAGTTTGACATAATTGTCAAACTGGCGGTTCCATGTGCGTGCGTGCGTGCGTCCTTGTGTTAGTCCGTCCGACTTCGTCCGTACCATAACTTCGCTATACATCAATGAATTTTAAAATGATTTGTGTGTTATGCGCAAGACCCAGGTCCATATCTCAAAGGTCAAGGTCACACTTGGGGTTTAAAGGGCAAAAATTGGCATGTTTTACCATGTCCAGACTGTAACTTCTTTCAGCATTGATTGGTTTTAAAACAGCGTGGCATAATTGTTCTCCTTGATGAGACAGTGTGTCATGCACAAAACCCAGGTCCGTATCTTTAATGTCAAGGTCACCTTTAGGGTTTAAATGGCCAAAATTGGCAGGTTCTAATATGTCTGAATTTGTCCAGACCCTAATTTCTTCATACGCCAATGGATTTAAAAATAACTTGACACAATTGTTCACCATGATGAGATGGTGTGTCATGTACAAGACCCGGGTCCATATCGTTAACGTCAAGGTCACACTTAGGTTTTAAATGGCCAAAATTGGCAGGCTTTTGTATGTCTGACTTAGTCCGTACCATAACCCCTTCATGCGCCAATTGATTTTAAAATAACTTGGCACAATTGTTCACCATGATAAGATGATGTGTCATGCGCAAGACCCAGGTCCACATCTCAAAGATTAAGGTCACACTTTGGTTTATGTCAGGCATTCAACACTTCCGTCTTTTTCTTATGACCCTTGGTGGGCCCGTTAAAAAATGTCTATGTCATTTCCTGAAAGAGCATTGGACAACCTTTTCAGGACGATAATTAGTGCCTTAGCGGGCTCGACATGTTGCCATTTGGTGATTTCTAATCTTATCTACTAGTATATGGATTATACTGTAGCTTTGTTTGGGTAATCGAGTTGAGAACTGCCAACTGTTTTATGTTTGACGCGTGTATTTGTAGTAAAGGAATGATTATAAACCTTGTTAAAACAATATATTTGACGATCACGCCTGAGTATATTTTTACTTCTGTCAAATTGTCGCAAGATCCAAATACGATAGATCATTATATATAAATCTTTGGTTCAGAGTCTATAATTGGTTCTCTGTAGGCACCCTTAATTACTGTCATTGTGTCTGCATTTAATAGCCAATCTAGGCTTTGAAGTACTTGTATTCAAGTATACTATAAGCTTACTACAAAACGTTTTAAGTCAAATAAATCGCAATGGTAACTGCACCCATTAATCTGACATTTCAGGGAGGTGCCTATGTAGTGACATTGATGGACAAATATGCCGCTGGGTATTCTATTCTGTTCGCTGTGTTCTTTGAAACACTGGCTGTATCGTGGGCGTATGGTAAGAATTAAACATATTTTTATTCTGATTTAATTCTACTAACACTGATATATTGAATTGAGGTATTTCTCTGTTACATTGTACAATAAAACTTCAATATTAAAACCATCACTTGGACACGAAAAAAGCGATCTTAATATTGAGGTGATCTGATTATCGAGTTGAAAATATTGACGATTTTCAACCGGTTCCAGAATTGAGTGGTTGCTATAATAAGGTGTGTTGTTATATTAGGTGGTCGCAAATTGAGATTTTGCTTATGTAGTCATTACCTTTACTTAATCAGTTTTTCGTGCTTTAATGAGAACTATGATCTGCATACAATTTTATATGGGAAAATTGTCTTCCTGCTTTTGTGTTAATTATGCGCTTCTAAATAGAACTTTATCACCAAAATTGATACACATATGTTAACAACCTTTGGGATTGGATTTAGGGGGAAAGATAGTATTTTGGGAAAGGGTGGTGTTTTATATGTTTTTCTTTCTAAGAATCCTTTTCTTATTCATATGCAACATGTGACTTTTACCTTTTATACTGAATCTTTACAGGCGTTGATAGATTTTCTAGCGACATTGAATCAATGATTGGGTTTCGTCCTGGAATTTACTGGAGAATCACGTGGAAATATTTGGCCCCTATATTTCTGCTGGTAAGTGAAAACTCCCTTGTTTTGTAGACACTCTGCCGTCCAAAAAGCTTTTTGAACCTTCCATATAAATTCACCGTGTGTGTTTATTTGGGGGAAACCAAGAGCGGCAGAGTTTAACCCTTTTCCAGCATATTTTGGACTCTTCCAAATTCAAAGCAAATATACAAAACATCAATTTATTCAAGAGAATTTGGTTGGGTTATTTTTCTCAGACAGTAGACAGCATTCGGGCAAAAGAAGCTGTAGTTCGTTACAAGCAGTGGATTCTTTTAACACAATGTTTTCAAGTCGTTTGCATCAGAGGCGAGGAAAGCAGTATAATGAGACAAAGGGTTAAGTAATACATGTATGTCCAAACAGAGCATGTGGTGCCGCCAGTGTCGGTCAATTGGAAGGATTCAACGTGACCCATTTTACCATGTTTACTACATGTGGTTCATTAATTTCTGTACTATGCATTATAAATTATAATGACAATGCTCACTTGTTATTAAAACTGAACGTCATTGAAAGGACAGTAAAATAAAAGAGTGGTGGTGGAGCATAATTTTGATTGTTATTTAGGTATGTTCAGCAATATTGACGCCGCGTATTTCTTGTTTCAGTTTATCATGATATTTGGTTTGGTCAACTATGCCCCATTGGAATATGATACATACGTGTATCCGTGGCAAGCTAATTTCATCGGTTGGTGCATTGCTTTGTCAAGCATACTGTGCATACCGGGCTTTGCAATCTTCCAATTCCTGAGGACACCGGGTACCATGCGAGAGGTAAGTCCGGAAGCAATATTCAAATGACTGTACACTTTCGATTATTCAGCATGATTTGGTTCCCTTTAGTACTAAACACCGGGTTCTCCTTGTTAGATTGATCTGACACCGGGTACCATAGGAGAGAGTTAAGCTCCGCAAGCAATATTTTGACCAATGAGTGCACTGTTTCAATTATTCCGCCTGATTTGGTACCCGTTTGTACTAAACGGCAGTGCTCCTTGTTGGACTGAGACAACGAAAGTCGGCTAACGATAAGCACATTGGATCAAAATCGATATAAGAGCAAATGATTTAGAATTATGGTGGCATACTTCTGCCATCAGATAACTTATTTATCACGTTAGTTTCGCGTTACATAACCAGTTAGTATTTTAATTCAAAATAATACACTAACTGGACAAAAATGCACCATATTGCCAACAACTGCCACTAGATCTACTTGCGTCATAATATAAGTGATAAGTAGGTTAATATTATACTTATCATGTTAGCAAGATAAATATCCCGTTAACGCGCTAACCTACTTAACAGTTATCTATTTTTAGATAAGTGGTAAGCGGTTTAACATGATACTTAACGCGTTAACATGATAAATACAGCGATAATTATCTGGTTAACGTGATACTTAACATGATAACCTCTTACCACTTAATATTTACCCATTGAAATGTTGCAAGTAGAGGCAGTTGTTGGCACTATCATGCATTTTTTAGTCACGATGTTTATTTGGATTAAAATATTAACTAGTTACTCACACGTCAACCACATAATTAATGTGATAAGTTGTTAAGTAACGCGTTAACCACATAACTGACGTGATACTTGGTAGGGTTGATAAGAGGTTACCTGATGGCAGAAGTATGCAATCATACGGAATAGATCATATGCACGCTGTGATAGAATGTTGGCTGACTGACTGTAGTGTATCATCACATAATAGTTTGTGGAGCAGCGGCCGTGGTCCAGTGGTTAGTGCACTGGACTTGTAGCCTGGAGATCTGGGTTCGAATCCCGGTCGTGGCAGGTCATACCCTTCTATGAAAATTTGACAAAAATGTCAATTTTTCTCCCTGTGTGGAGAAGTTGCCGGCTCCTTGTGGAAGGGTAAGTTTGTACTGGTTAGTATACAGTCCAGGAAAACTGGTTAGGTGAACCGGTCGCCGTATATAATCGAAATTGTTGAAAAACGGCATTAAACTTCAGTGACAATATGTCACATAAAAAAAATAGTTTCTGGTATTATTTTTGAAAAAAAAAAATACCAGTTATTGAGAAAATAATAGAGCTTATCCACGTAAGTAAGCCCGCAATACGGACACACTAGCTATATCGTCTGTTAGCTTGTAGTGAAAACTTTCCCTGGAGTATTGTATTATTCCAAGGATGATGTACATGTGGTGCGCTTTATTACTTTTCCAGAGATTCCGTTTCCTACTAACTCCTTATCGGGACACAGTAGCAAACTGCGAAGGCGTGGCTTACAATGACGTCAGAGTAAATGGTGGTGCGGTGGGCGTACACGTTTAAGCGAAGCAACCAATCAGATGCCTCATAATACAAAATACATGCCAAAACACATTAACCATGCATAATTCTAAAATAAATGCATAAACTATTTATTGTAAGTTGAACGTGCTAAAATGCGTGTTCATTGCAGTGTTAATGTATGTGATTACTTACGTCCGAGACATTGACTCAATACAACTGATTTAAAAACGCGGGCCGCGCCAGAAATGCATGCAATGATCGATATTTTCAGTGTTGTTTAAAATGTGTATACATGTGTGTACTTTATATTGTTATTTCATACGGGAAATGTAAACAATATAATATATGTTGTAAGTACAGCAGACAAAACGTTGACCCAGTCCTGATGACGTAATAAACGATAAACGTCATAAAATTTTAGAAACCATTTTCGTCTGAGATCATCTCACAGAATGGAGGAATGTGTACATAAAAAGTTTAAGAAATGTCTAAGCTACTGTAGAAAAAATATGACAGCAAAATGGATGTGTATGACCATATTTCAGAGTATTGCAATGTTAAAATGCCCTGGATATTTTAATACGGGTTGTGCTGCTTTTTTAATAATACCTAGATCTAAATCAAATTTACGACAAACCGATCGGAATCCTATCAAATGAAAACATATGTGCGTGTGAGGTTCAATTTAATGATTTTTTGATATTTTTTTCAAATGATAATTGTCAGTAATTATGGAGGCCATTCATTTGTCATGTCATCGTCAACACTCGCCTTGGCCAGCAGTTTTGAGCTCCTTAAATGGTTTTGCCTCAACGTTAGTAAGGGCTTCTGTATGTGTGTGGTATATATATATAGGTTTAGACTAGACATAATTAATTTGTACAGTACAATTAAAAGGCCAGTGCATATACACAAAGTGCTTCATTTCCATGTTTTCATATAAAGTCCATTTGAAACTGCATTCATATTATGTTTTGACCAGCAAAAGCATTTTCCTAGCATTGTGACAGCTAGGAATTTATATCTTTAATATCGTAATATACTCTAGTTAAAGCACTTAAGTTTTGTAGGAAAATTATTAAGGATACTTACAGTCAAATCAAGGTATATGTTGTCAGAAATGTGCCAGTTGGAACAAAAATGGTACCATGAATTATTATTCTAAACAAAAAAGGATTACATTTGCACATTTTATAATGTGTGATTCAGTTTTTTTTATTTCGTAAATATTTGAAAATGAAACCACCAGACTACTTCAGACACCACAAAAAGAGGAGCCAATGAAATACCCGTCCCAAACCTCTTTTAGCTGTAATCCAGTAATTATACTGCAAAGGTTAATTAAATTTACAAAATATAAGAAAACTGCATTTTAGCTCTCATTTTGGCAACAAAGGGTATAAAAATATTCGACTTCATGCTGTCAAGAGAAATTTACTTATTCACTGCTTGGGCTATATCCGTAAGACCATCAAGCACGGCAAAACCCATGTCATATCGTCTGCTAAATGTTGTACATGTACTCATATTAAAATGTTCATCTAAATGACGGACACTCTATGTGTTATAATGATTTGTTATAAAATTTGCTACCCATGAAGTGTGCTGTAAATAACATTGTTTATTAATATTGTTATACAATTTATTTGAGTGTTGTGACTCTGTTAAGTTTGTAGTTGAAGTTTGAACAATACAGTCTTGGTAATTATCAGTATTTGATAACATAAGTTGATTGATATTAGAGTATATGTCATTCGAAAACTGATGACTTTTACACAAAAAATAACTAAATGTATTGATATAAATCGTATACTAACGAGTCTGCGCCGGATTTATTTTGTGGTCAATAGATATATGCCAAATGGTAGAATAATGCATTGGAAGACAAAATTGTGAACGCAGGCATCCCATTGGTCAGCCATTCGATTTGCGGCCGAATTAGCCAATCAATGGATGTGGATTTTAGCTTGAATAAATAACAAATGAATGACAAATTATTTGAAAATCAGCATTTTCGCATGGATGAACAAGCAAATGGAGGTCAATTACAACACAATCCATTCAAGTTTTGCAAATCAACAGTTTTAAAAAGCATGCACAGGAAGTCAGCAAAAGTTTTATAGACTGGTTCACTGTTCCGGAATGGTGCACTCTTTAGTTCTAAGATGCAACTAGGAACCAGTCTACAGAATGTTGGGAAATTATTGGATTTTAAAAAACCACTTCTGTGAATCTTTTGAGGGACAAAAATACTGTTATTTACCATGGTTATAATTGTCCAGCTGTAGGTCTATGCACAGTCAACTTTGATATTACGTTAAATATTGTTGCAAGAAAGAACATTTCGCATTACAGTGTTGTTATTATTATTATAATTGTTGTTGTTGTTTTTTGTATACTTACATATATAAATAAATATAACATGTTATTGTGTTAATATTAATGTTGTTACAAAATATGTAAAACTGGGATTAAGTCTTATACATGTACATTTTTTGAACCAATTTTTAATGGTTTTAGAGCGTAAAAACTGACAACATTTTTGTCAATTTAATTTTAATGATAAAACAGATAATGGACAGCTTGATGATCACGTAAGACACACTTCCGTATCTATGTTCATTTTTGTAGTCTATAAATAAAAAAATAGTTCTGCTATTTCTGGGCAGATTTCCAACTTTCGTCAAATTGACCATCATGAAATTCGGTGTGCGACTGAGGAAGTTTGTCAACAATGGGAATATTATGAAGTTTGGCAACAAAACAGCTGATAATCCCTGGTTCAGTGTTAATATGGCATCATAGAACAAACTGGTGTGTATCAAACAAAATAACTGAAAGCAATTTCCCTGTACATAAAATTTCCTCAACAGATGTTTTTTTTTCAGAGTAGATGGTGATGAAAACGTAGCTTAATTTAAATCGCAAGTTTTGTTATTATTGTCAGTGCTAATATATTCAAGATCAATTCTTATAAAAATATAAAAATTGATTCAAATAAAAATATTATTCATTAAAGCCCTTTAAGTCCTTTTTAAGGGCTTTTTCTCCTAACCAATGGGATAAGCAGCTGACCCTTTTTTCTACTACCCTCAAATGGCCCTCATTACATTTTTACTATAACCTATGACCCCAGATAATATATGTACATTGTTGTAATCAATTATGTTGTCATCAAACATATTTGTACTGCAAATATAATAATATTGTATTTAGATAGAAATAAAAAATAAATAAACACAAAATTGTTATTTATTTTTACATTATTATTTGTAATACATTGGTAGCTTTATGTTATTTATATTATTTATATTATTGGCAAATTAGATAAAAATTTCGTAACTCAGATTCCGAAATAATGGACATAGGCCATCATATTCTATTAAATACCCAAGAGTTTGGTCTTAATTTACACTAATACCCCGTTCACACAGGGCCCCGCTTCTACCACACTCTAAACTTGGTACCGAATCGTGACCAATTGATGTATCATTGTGGCAGATCGAGAGAGGGTCTTCATTAGTGTGGTAGGGTCGTAGTAGAATTGTGAAGATCGTGAAGCTCCACGCACCTGCCACGCTTATTTTGAACATGTTCAAAAGAAGCGTAACAGGAGCGTGGCTAAAATGAATCGGGGTTAAAGCGGTGTAAGAATGTAGCAAGATCGGCATAACCGTAGAAGTATCGTGGAAGGATCATGGCAAGATCTTCATAATCGTAATAACATCGTAGTGTGATCGGTGAATAATTGAAATACGTTTATACCACACAGTGGTCATGGAGAAATCGTAGTACAAGGGTAGATCAGGCGATCCTTGGATGATACTTATCGATTTTCAAGATTTTGACGCCATTCTCGCCCCGATCTGATAATTTTTTAAGGTCGGGATGAGCTGCATGAGTGTGGTGAGATTGTATCTCTGTGTGAACAGGGCCTAACTCAGTCCATGACAGTCAAGTTACATCAGTTTGAATCCCAACACCCAAATACGATTTTTACCCGTATAATAACCTCGCATTTCAGGTAAACATAAATTCGGATAAGTGGTGGTACATTAGTACAATAATGCTGTATTTCGTTCAATAAACAGAAGGATTTGCAACCTTATACCACAAAATGGACAGTATGTAAAACTCAAATCAGGTAATACAAACAGACGTTTCAAGTCACTAAGTATTTTGGAATATTCATGGTCACTTGAGTACCAAACTTTTTGCCATAAATCAAAACTTGCTCCACCTATAGGCAGAACACACATTGGTCCACAGATCAGGAAATAGCAAGATCATGTCACAAAGTTCTGTTTCAACATTTTCATGAGAATCATTTCAAACTTATCTCAAGTTTTCTATTCAGTAATTCTTCATTTCGCCTCCTCAACAATCATATCCCTCGTCACTTGGAACGCTGCAATCAATGAACTAAGTTGTATTTTCTCGTTAGTTCCTGATGACAGTCTATATCTGGAATGACATTGATCACGTGTGACACAGTTTAAAACATTTTCAAAATATAACAAAAATACTCTAATCTCAGCACTGAAATCTCAGTTCTCAAATCTCAACACTGAAATCCCAGTTCTCAAATCTCAACACCCAAATCTCAGTTCTCTTATCTAAGCACTCAAATCCAAGTTCACAAATCTAAGCATCCAAATCCCAGTTCTCTGAGCACTTAAATCCAAGTTCTCAAATCTCAGTTTGCAAATCTAGCACTTAAATCTCACTTTTTACATCTAAACACTCAAATCTCAGTTTTTAAGTCTCTGCACGCAAATCTTAGTACTCATAAGTCTAAGTCTATAAGTATAAAACAATACTTACTCTACTTCCGCCATCTTCTCCAGTAGATGAAGTCTTACATGAAGAGGTAGATCAACTGGAATGAAAACAAGAGGGTCATAATTTTTAAACAGAAAACATAAGAATCCCCTTTAAAAACTAAGATTATTTAATAAGAAAAAGCAAAGAATTGGATTTTGAGCTCTACGGTCTCAAACTTCAGTGACAAAGGTCAAGGTCAGACGATTTGGATGGACACCACATTGAATGGTCAAAGAATTTTTTTCACTGACGATTCAAAGAATATCTACCTTTATGGACATATCCATGTACCTCTGTGAGAACATCTTGTAAAGCTAAACCTTTGGCTGTTTTTAAGGTCATAATATCTCAAGTAAGTTAAGGAGTAAAAACATGACCTTACTATGGTTAACCTTAGGTCATCAGTCTAAATAAAGTTACTATAATAATAAAAAACTTAAGATGAGATGAATACCACACGTGGGAGATTGTTTTATGCATACCAAATCCCAAATGATGCAAAATTTTCTTTATTTAACTGAGGTATAACAACACCAATAGCCAGGGTCATTTTGCAACTTACCCAGCTTGTGACCTACTCAAATGATATCAAACCCCCCCACCTCCCCCCGTCTAAAGCAATGGGCGAAAGCCAAGAAAGAAGTCTGGAGCTTGGTTCAAACACAAGTTTGATAAAGGATACTATTGTAAGCTGTGGTGAAGTTTTCATTTAATATCCAGTACACAATATTTTCAATATCTTTACGAAGTGGATGTCCAACGCATGTATACACACTGTCTTCTGATATCTCATCATATGCCATAAATGAACTCTACAAAACGAATACAAGTGTAATATATAACATAGGGCGTTACTACACAAAACTAACTTGGCAGAGAAATGGTACACAAATATTACATTTTTGAGGTGTCATTAAAAGAAAATAATAATATATTTAATACTGACGAGGCAGCACCCTCTGTTAGCTGGCTGGACAGCTTCTTCCAGGGTTCCCACAAAGAAGAGAAATCGAAATTCCCTGACTTTTCACTGACCAATAACAGCGTCAAGTTTGCACAGTCTTTGAGCATTAAATGTATTTTTAAAACCCCTTGCTTCTTATTTAATAAGTTAGTGACTGTAAATGTCAAAAAATGTCCAAAATCTTCAGGCATAAGCATATTTTTTAGAGTAAGATGACTTTTCTTTGACCGTGGGAACCCTGTCTTCATGTGAAATTTGGTCGCTGGTGGAATTTGAACTCCCAGCAGTTAGGAGCTAATGATTATTTGTCCCCGGAAACCACAACCACTTGATCATGGAGGCCCCACATTCACCTTAATATTAGTACAAAAACCAGCCTTGTTTGTAATGTAATGCATCCCTTATATAAATATATGTTGTTTTCCATCAACAAAAATAACACAGAAATCCATTTGAAAACTAAAAATCAAATTAAGATAAACATGACAATATTTTTACCTGTAATATATTAAGTGACTTCCTCATATCTCCATTAGCCAGAGTGACCACTGCTTTCATTCCATCCGGTGTGATATTAACTCTGTAAAATATAAATAAATTATCATACAAATGGCTGTCTCAACAAATCAGTGTAAGGATTAATACAGTTTATCACAGTATTTCAGTAAGTGAGAAACATTTATCTAGTGCTTAAACAATTGAGCTGATAGTGAGAATGAAATTGTTCACTTTTTGTCACAGTAACATACCCTTCTTCTCTGATAACATGTTCTAATCTGGGTACCATCTGGTCTGTAGATAAGGGACCAAATCTAAACCTTGTACAACGTGATTGCAGGGCAGGGATAATCTTTGACAGGTAGTTACAAATAATGCAGAATCGTACATTGTCTGTGAACTTCTCAATGACTGAAATGTACAAAATTTAACAGTTTTGTATTTATTCTGCTTCCTATTGAAATCATAACACATAAAAAAGATGACATGTCCTAGATGTATTTATAATAACATCATTATCAATTGTGCATCTATTGATTGCGTTTTTTAAGGCTGTTAAGAATACATTCAACAATTTTATAAAATGCATTCACTCAAAATAAGAGAACTATTCAGTACATCGAGTCTTTGTTAAAAATTTAATGTAAAATTGACTGGCAAACTATTCTAGGTTTTGTAATCATGAATTACCTCTCCTGAGAGAATTCTGGGCATCATTTGTCATAGCGTCTGCTTCATCAAGAATGACTAACTTAAATCCTTTTCTAAAACAGAAATGTGTTATTTTAATACATTCATAAAACTGCAAATTCTTATCCTTAGAATCTAAAATTATATGTTACCTTAAACTGATATGGCACACCTGATTTTGAAATTTCATCTTGTTGTATGCCTGGGGTTTCATTCTTTGATTTAAGCCAGAAAAGTTTTCATTGACCCTGGCTGTTCGTGCAATGTTACACCCCAGAGAAAAAAAAACAAATACTGAGTCAATTTAACTTGAAAAAGTTTGCCTTATACTCAGTAAAATGTAATTCACTTATCAGTCCTTACTTGAATATCGTCCGTGTGCTGGCAAAACTGAGAATTTGATTTCTAACAATACCTATACCTCTATCATCAGAAGCATTTAACTGAAATAAAAACAAAACACTCAAGAGATTCCAATCACATAAGTTTTAAATAAGTTTTTCTGATTTTTTATTGATCAAAGAATGACATAAAAAAACTAATCTGCTTTAAGATTTAATAGTTTCCATAAAAATAAATATTTTCATTTTACAGTCAAACTTGTGTTAATGGCCAACACTAATAAAGGCCACCATCTGAGCGACAATGACTCTAGATAAAACAGACTGAATAACCATTGAATAAAGGTTGACTGTACTTAATGGGCACCTTCAATATTTTCTTCGGTGATCTTTGTTTACAGGTAAGACAACATAAATTAATACGAAATATTGAGAAGAATGATTGATTCTATTAAGATTATATCAGGGTTACATAAAAGGTGTCCACATGAATATTGTAACCACACAGTGAAGAGTGTTAATTCCATTGGTATTTTCACAGCAAAAGAATAACCTCAGTATCAAATGTGTGATCTTACCTCAAGCACCATAGAATGGAATTCTGCCGGTGTGTACATCTGTTTTGCTACAGCTAGAATTGTGCTTGTTTTACCCGTACCAGGAGGCCCATAGAACAATAAATGTGGGAGACGATTCTGAGATATGAACTTGTTGACTGAAATTTGAAATTTTTTTTACTTTATGACTATGAGAATTAGATAACAATACAGATAGCAAATAAGCCAGTAACTCACAGACTTAACATACTGAGGATTTGATGAAATATCTAATTGTAAAGTTTCAATGCATTACTAAGCAGATTTTGGACAGTAATATGCAAATGAACATTATGTTTATTTTATTCGTTACTTAGGCAGTTGTTAATATTATAATTAAATAATACGAGATAAAAATGATGCATAGATCTACAGTAAATAGTGATGAAAACAAAAACTTGAAGGGAACCCTGTTGAATTCATCACATTGTTATTTGTTTCCAGCTATTTGATGCATTGTATTGACAGTATACAGAAATAAAAAGTTGAATACTTACTTGTGGTTATAATGTCTTGGTGAGAAATCAGGTCTCCAAGGTTCTTAGGTCGATACTTCTCAACCCTAAAAAATATGACATTTTTGTAAAGACTAAAGTATATTGGAACTATGGGGATCTATACAATACATAGGAGACAAGGAGACAGAACCAAGAAAAAAAAACACTTGTTGATGAATAAACTTTCAAACAGTTAATTGCATATTTTATATATAATTCATCCACTTTTATAAATAGATATACACTAATCTGTGGTGACTTAATTCAGCAGCTGATCCACACTCACAGCAGACTAAGTTGCTTGAAAGATAACTTTATCTTTTGTTTTCACATTCCAATTTAACTGCGAGGATTTGGTAAACAATGTTTTATCGCAACGTGTCATTTTAATGAACAGAAGTACTGCATTATGTTCTAAATAACATCGTATCGCTGAATAGTAAGCGAATTTGTAGATAATGACATATTAATCATTTTTTCAGGATCATTTTGGTACGAACTAAATTGTGGACGAATGGTTTCATTAAATCCCAACATATTCCGTTGAAAGTGTCAGCTGAACCTTAGAAATGAAAATACTAATGAAATATCATACCAAGGCAAATTCGGGCTAGATTTGTCTTTTTCTGTCATTTTTTATTGGCACAAACAATTTCTTCGTCGTAGATCGCGGGAAATCAGCGGAATAATATTTCGGGAACCAGGTCTTGCGCAATAATTTAGACCGCAGGTAGAGGGTAGGGAACCAGGAATATTCTCGAGAATTCACGGGAGATGAATTTCTCGCGTGACTCATAAAATAAAATGGCGACGAACCTGATTGTTGAATAACGAAATTCTTGAATTTCTTGTGTTATTACGCGTGAATTGTTCTTAAGACAGCCGCAGTTATGCGTTATATTTGTCAGATAACCTAAACTCATAATAATGTCCGATTCAGACAAAGAGCTCGACAAAGCTCTTACAGAGCTGAAATTTTTGCAGTCACTCATCGACAATATTGAAACTCATTTGAAGGGACTTAGAACGCAGTGTAAACCAAATGATGAGTTCACACAGAAGGAAATTCGTGTTACTGAGGTAATGGTGACGAACTTTCTACAAATTCTAGCTCTGTATTTTATATAGAATGCAATTGGTTTTGCACTTACTCATGTGTTTTACGGATTTTTCGCGAAATGACACATTCGGTAAAATGGATATTTAGTGTAAAAAGTCAAGATGTTTCGCCAAATTGGTATTTATGAGTGTAATTATCGACACCGTTAGCGGTATGTGTGAACAACATACCAAAATAATTAGAGAGTAATTGATTGTTCAAATGTATTTGTCAGTAGATTTTACTTAAATAATTGAATGTTATTGTTTTCAAAGATAAAGTTGACCAATTTGATGTAATGTGCGTCTGCTATTTTGTTAATATCAATAATAATGAATTTACTTTTTAATTGAATCTAGATTAAAGAACATACGACTGTTGGCAAAATTAGTGTTTGGCCTTTAAAAACATTATTTGGGAAACTTGCTTAAGAAAAAAATACATTTATAAGTCATAATATACTTTAACATTTTATTATGAACATGATGTACAAATATGTACGGTAAATTACGGGTAATTGATATTTCATAAATGATCTACAAATTGGGCAAAAATACTATCAAAACCCAACATACAAATACTAACAAACATACATTTAATGGCAAATCATATATACATGGACAGGACAGGAATACATGTATAAAAAAAATTTCGTTCATAAATTATGATTTATTAGATTATATTTTGTTAAATGTAATGTATATATTAATATATATATACACATACAACAATGATTACACTTATAATTACCAATTTGGCAAAACATCTTGGCCATTTTCACTAAATATCCATTTTACCAAAAACATCATTTGGCGAATCATCTGACATCCATTAATATCATTTTTTGGTTTTATTGAAGAGATTTGTTAAACATTTTACTGTCTTGTCCCATTAAGACTGAATGTTTGAAATTGTTGTAATGTAATGTTTAATAACTTATAAAAAATATGTTTACTCTGGATGGAATTTTATATGTTATGAGACTGGTTTGTTAATATAAATTAATCATATGCTCACCGTATGATACGTATCGCGGTACAGTGAGTACTTTACAATACATATTGTGATACATATTTTCAGATGGCAACAACCTACAAACCATTTCAATTTTATTTAAAGACCTCTACATATGTGTCATACTGTATACAAAATACCATGTAATGCTTTTAACCAGTTTGTAACAGCAGTAGCAGCAGCAGCAGCAGTCTTTTCAATACTTTTCAAGCTTACTTCTTCACAGTGTTAAATTCTTTTTAAAAAATATTAACATATCTACATGCTCTGGTGATATAGCATGTCCCCCACTGTAGAAAATACACGTTCACTGGGTACAGGCGTCCCCAGAATTGATAGGCATGATTTCACTAATTTTGACCGAAGTTTGCAGCTTGCAAGTATTCTGATGAATCAAATTTGTCAGGATAATGTCATTTCATGTGAGTTGCCATATTGCTTGTATTGCCGGATTTGTAAGAAACATCAACAAAACAGTGGCGACAAGTTGTAATATCAGCAACAGTTACTTAACTTGAAAATGCTTTCTGGAGAATGCCGTACCGTACGGACTCGGCGGCGTATCATGAACTGTACCGAGGGAGACTATTACTTGTAATTCGCAAAATGAAGTGTTTTTTTTTCAGTTGGCTACTATAGTTTCTAATACGATTGAAATATGATATGATAATACTTACAATAAATACAAAAAAAGTTGTGCTGCTTGAAATCTAATGAAATATGATATTATGTATCAAGTTTTGTTTTTTGCAGGGGAAGTTAGTTGTGTATGTTAGTAAACAGATCATTATTAAGAATAAGTTAAGTTCTGATTCACTGCATGACAAACTTGCTGACTATCCTAATACGAATCAATGGCTATCATGTGTTGGATTGCCAGAAAACACTATCAAGGTAAGATGCATAGTTATATGATTGAAAATATGCATGTGTGTAATTATTATAAAGCTGATCGAAGCTTGGACTTATTGGAGAATTATTCTAAATATGGGGTTGTCAGGCAGGTATAATACTTACAATTGGGGATATTCTAAACACATTCATCCTGGTCTTGAAAACAAATGATTTTTGTGAAAATTTTACATTGAACCTTATCATGTGATATTGGGAAGGGTCAACAAAAATTTAGCAATTTCCAAACAATGTTATTTAGTAAAATATTATTTTTATCTTATTGTTCAGCTAGTTGTGCCCAGGAAGTGGTTAAATTTATTTTCTGTAAGTTGTGGATAAACATAAATGAAAACAGTTATTTATCTAAGATGTACTCTCTTAGTCTTACGTATACCAGGGTTTTCACTAGACATCAAAAGTTGAGGGTCGAAAATGACCCTTGGCTGATGAAACAGAATTTCCTTCTTATTTTATTGTAAATTTGACCCTTTTGTACAAATTCTCAGGAGTCAAAAGCTGTATTTTACTGATTTGAAGAGTCAAAATTCTGTTTTAAGGGTCAAATAAAAGCCCTGGATACAGTGAAATGAATAATGCCTCCATTATCTGAAGGCCGAAAGTTGCTCCATAAGGCTCATTTGGTACAAATCAATTCTTTTATTGTTGATGATATTACTATACAGTCGCAGTCATTATAGGTCTTGATTGTACAGTTGAGTAACTATTTTGTTAT
The DNA here is from genome assembly GCA_008271625.1 of Lutraria rhynchaena. NCBI lineage: Eukaryota > Metazoa > Mollusca > Bivalvia > Venerida > Mactridae > Lutraria > Lutraria rhynchaena. The sequence continues at coordinate 948,164 of VIBL01000049.1, forward strand.
GATTCGTAACTTTCAGGGTGTATTGAAGGAGGACAAGATGAACTTGTACTCGTTACTGGAGATGTCAGAAACAAAAATAAAAACATTATTGACAAAACATGGTGGAAGTGATGAAGATGCACGAAGATTAAATCTAGCTCTACGAAACCTAACTATTGCAACAGGTAAAGCAGTGTTATAATTTCTTGATTTTTTTTTCATGAAGTTTCCTGTCCTAATTATTTGATCTCCAATTTGAAATGGGTTAAAATTCAATTGGTTTGTATTATGAAATGATAAAATGTCAAACCTGTGGACTATTTTAAAGTTTCACCGTAAGCTCTCAAACCTGTACATAATGGCCACCTTTTTGTTGGACTGATTTATTTATCTTGTAAAATCTGAATTATCTGAATTAAATGGAAACTGCTATTTTTACTTTAGTTGTAGATTTTATGACTCAATCATTCAGGGTTCTTAGAACAGAGAAAGAATGATTTCTTTTGTCACATTAAAACATGAGAATGAAGATAAGCTGGAGTTATGTCCCTTGTATTTGTAATATGTGATACAATTATTTCTGTATTCTATTTGCAATAAGTCTTATTCAATATTTACCATCAATGTAGATAAATTGGTAGAAGTTTTACTTCTGAGTCCTTAGTGCTTTTTGATGACCAAAACTTTGTTGTCTGTCTTTATGAAAAAACCTTCCTACAGTGCATTGAGCTTTTTCCAGTTTCTAATCACAGCAGTCTTCACATTTAAATAAGAAGTGTTTCTTGTTTCAGAGCGTGAATTATCTGGTGGAAACAGTGCCTCCGATAGTGATATCGAACTCCACTGGACCAATCCAGAGTCTACATCATCATATAGTGACTACATTCCTCGTAGAAGTCCCCGACCATCAACATCATCATTGTCATCGTCGGATAATTCGACAACAATGAGTGGTGTACCTGCTCAGACTCATAGTACTCCTCCTTCGCCAGTGCCTCATCCCCATAATACACACAGTGAGAGGTTGCGTTCTGTTGGGTAAGTTTTGCTGCGCATTTAACCCTCTGCCAGTCATACTGTCTCTATGGCATTTTTTTTGTCACTGAGGTTTAGCGTCACTCCAAAGGCCAAGGTCATTTGTCAAATTTTCAAGGTTTAACAGTGGTGGAAAGCCCCAGGCTTAAACCTGGGTAGGACCAACAACCTTCAATAACCTTTGTGTGAAATATGGTCTAAGGTGGAAATTAAATCCACAGCAGTGAAAGGCTAGTCATTACTAGCCAAATACCATAACCACGGAGGCTCCAGTCTCTATGATAGGTATGTTGATTAACCATACCCACTATATACAAGCTGCAGCCTCACAACCATTTAATTTGTGGCATTAAAATAGCTGTTGCCAGTGAAAAGTATGATCATGTAATTATATGCTTTGAATTTGAAGGCATTAATGTATAAAAAATATTTTACAATTGTGTAAATGATAAAGGCTGTACTGTTGAGGACTTAAATTAACTGTATGTCACTCTGTATTTACTAGTATGCAATCAAGTAACCTCTTTTTTTATAGATACACTCCCCCTGCGACCCCACCAAGTGTTAGAACTCCAAAAACACGGTATCCCATTACCCCACCTCCACACAAGAAGATGTTGTTATTTCCAGAATATCCCACAATTAGCCGAAGCAAATCGCAGGAGTCCCAACTGGCTCATAAAGTACAGGATATTGATCCTGTCAGGTAATAAATACATGCATATTCAACTAGGTATTATATCCATAAAATTGTACTTTTTATGTACCTGCACAACATGCTACTCAAAAATGTTGATATTATTAAATAGTATCTAGTAATATGATTTTATGAGACTGATTGGGCCATCATGTCAGAAACACTATGTTGTATCTGGCAATTCTTGGTAATGATAATGGTATGTTATGTCATGTTAGTCCGTGAGAAAAGTTCTTATTTTGATCTGTACATTAGGTATATAGAAATATATTGGCAATGTGCATCCCATGGTACGCAAGGTTTTAGAAAGAATGGGTCCCATTGCCAATTTTATGCGTAAGGAAGCAAGAATCCGGCATAAGGGAAAATCCTGACGTAGAACATGGCAGAAATTTTTCTTATTCTAAACCAACTAACATAAAATAACATGAAATTTTATGAAAAATCCTCCAGTTGAATATAGAAAGTAAGGCATGGATGATTATCTTGCTCAAGCCTGTATGATATTGTATCATGTAATTAATCTCATTTGTGTTTTTTTTTTCATTCGCAGGACTGGAAAGAAAAAGCATGTGAAAGAATTAAATCTAGGCAATAATGCATATGTATCTATTGGAGGTAGTCATGACCTTCTACCATTCCGACGACATTCAAATGAGCATGATACTGGTCGGAGTAGTCGGGGTCCGTCGGGGCCTGCCTCACCGATAATTAACTCACCGATACATTCACCTCCCTATGTGCAAGATGGTTCTGGTAAGTTGCAATTAATGTTTTAAATTTTGTTATCTTAAGAAAATGTTGGAAGTTTATTTTTGTTATTTTACCTCTTAATGTTGCATCGTATCGATTGAACAAAATTCACTATTTGTCAGGTCTGTATTCATGTTCAGTGAGGTGTCTTATTCAATTTTATTTGAAGTTATTAATTTTAAAAGCTGTTGTGTGGTTGGATGATTCACAGTTAATTATAGAGCTGAGGACTTCAGTTAGTTAGTTTCTGCACTTTTTAGTTCCTGCGAGTCTTTTTTTCTCTGGGTTTTCAAATTTTCAATCTGTAACTTTCCCATTTTAACTTTAGTAATCCTAGATATATGCACTTGTACACTGACTAAGTACCAGGAAATGTTTTGTGTTAATTGATGAAATCTTGTTGTTACAGGGTCACTTGTTGTACCAAATATTGGGCCCCATGTGATGAAGCACCAGATAAGTCACAAGTAAGTCCTTTTTGCCGTCCATTTTTAGGGTTTTTTGTTCCTGATAATTTTACTTACCAAAAATCTTCACAAAGATACTAACTAAAACCAACTATTCTCATAGTGAAAATGTTGACACTTCTTAATCTGGGGTGCAATTTGAAGAGATTGGATGATGTTAATAGTCATCTATTTGGTAATGTGTAAATTTGTGTGAAAAGAATGTGGCTTGTTGGGTAAACTATTTTCCTCTAATGCTCATTAAACAAATGTTGATGCATTGTGATCGTCAGTAGAATTATTGGTACTCATATATCTGTCCTATTATTCTATTTTTAGTTAGGTCGAAGTTAAAATATTGTTTGCCGACTCAACAAAAAAAACAGCCAGTCAGAAAAATTCTATCACTACGAATTGAATGGAAAATTATTTTAAAATTTCCTTTCTGTATTATTGAGAATATTTCCTTTAGGTTCATGGTTAATTTACATGACATTGTGTCTATAAATATGAAAAAAATAATTCTCTGACTGACCAAGCTAGTCTAAAAAGTGTGATCAGCTACAGCAAACAAGCAATTGTTTTAGGGTGTCCTTATTTTACTCTGACATTTTCCTACCTTACCTTACAGCTAATGTTTCTCTTGTCTGTAAGTGCAGTGAAATTATTGTCATTGACTTATTGTTTCTTTCAGGCTGATTTCCAAAATATCATTTGGAAGTACTTGTGATGTATGTGGTACCAATATATTTTGGGGAAAACATTGTAAATATTGCAAGTAAGTCATTTTTATCATAATAAATTTTTACTTATATTTATTGTATTCATTGTTCTAAAGATGATGTAACTCACATGCATTGCAGCTCTATTTAGTACAATTTGTATATTTCATATTTTCTTTTATTTTTTATACTAGTTAATATTTCTGTTGAATTCTGCATAAACTAATTTTTACACCGAGGAGGTAAATCTTAAAGCTACTCTTGTTTGGATGATTTAATACCACACTATATACCACACTATATACCACACTAGATACCACACTATTACTTTTTGAATAAGAAAATGTCATTCTTTTGGAGCAAACATTACTTATATGATTTATTTATTAATTAATGATATGTTAAATATTCAGAGTTTTCACTAGATGTCATAAGTTGAGGGTAAGGGTCTTTTTTAACCCTCAACTTATGACATCTAGTGAAAACCCTGTATATTATAAGTAATGATATTGTATATGACTATTGTGTTTTAGGGTCAAATTAAAGCCCTGATATTGTGTATGACTATTGTGTTTTAGGGTCAAATTAAAGCCCTGATATTGTGTATGACTATTGTGTTTTAGGGTCAAATGAAAGTCCTGATATTGTATATGACTATTGTGTTTTAGGGTCAGGTGAAAGCCCTGATATTGTATATGACTTGTGTTTTAGGGTCAAATTAAAGCCCTGATATTGTGTATGACTATTGTGTTTTAGGGTCAAATGAAAGTCCTGATATTGTATATGACTATTGTGTTTTAGGGTCAGATGAAAGCCCTGATATTGTATATGACTTGTGTTTTAGGGTCAAATTAAAGCCCTGATATTGTGTATGACTATTGTGTTTTAGGGTCAAATGAAAACCCTGATATTGTATATAACTATTCCTGTGTCTTGTAGATTTAAGTGTCACAGAGAGTGTGTACATAAAGAAGCGCCAAGCTGTGGCCTTTCAGAAGAGATGGTTAATGTTGCCAACAAAACATACTTTGAAGGTAAGTTCCCATTGAGGTAGCAAACCCCTGGCAGCAGTTATCTCCCCTTGTGGTACGTTAATCTCAGCTGCCTTACAACATACTGTATGATGATGGATATTTGGAACAAAAAACAGTAATTTTTACTATTACCTGACTGGCCATGTGTTTTGGCTTCAACCTTAAAGTTTTTAATTGCAAATCCAATGTAAGAAAACATCCAGGGATGTTCAGAAGAACAGAAAAGTAACCCTATAGATGAACAATATCTTCTCAAATGTTGTAAAGGTCTGAAAATCAGCTGTTACATCTACTGTAAGGAGAGTCATTGCTTGCTGTTGTTGAACTCTTCTGTGTTTGTGTTCAGTTCTACTCTGAAATAATAATGTTTATTTCATGTGCTGGATACTTTGCCTATCGCTAATTTTCATGTGTTATATGTTTGTTGATTGAATTTAAAATCTTTAATTGCTAGTATTTTGAAATCAGTAGTAGTACAGATTTTGCTCTGCTATGAATGCTTGTACTTGTGTATAAATTTAGAACAATAAAAGTTGGAAGTTGCTGAAGAATATTAGTGTTGTATCTAGGCTGAAAAAAAGAGTGGGGCACACATGATACTGGGCAGGGCACTAAAGGCCGATGTGGGCTTTGGTAAAATCTCGAAAGTCTTACTTTGTTTCTTATCATAAATAATGTACATGCAATTAGGTAAATGGTTTTATTAAAAACTTTTAATTCAGGTTAAGTAATCTAAAAATATGGAAAATTAATTGATTTAATACTCAGATTTATTAGTAGAAACTGCATTTGCATATTTAGACTTAGGTGGCAGTGATTAGGGCAGTGTGGGATTGTTAAAAAAGGGCAGGGCAGGGCGGCCCCGCTATTCCTTGCTAGATACAACTCTAAATATGTAAAGGTGTCATTGTTTGTGATTGTATAAAAATGATAGTTTGCCATATATTCAGTTTACCCTATAAAACGAACATCACATTCTGTTTGGAGTGGTATGGTTATGAGATTTAGAAAACATAAACGTAAGCTACCCCAGCACTGAGTGGTGTGTCTTTGTGTGTTTATAGTCTAAAGAATTGGTGATTGGACTTAGCTGTGAGAATTTACATGTTTTGATTTGTGTTGTGTGATGTTAAATTGTTATGGGCCATGCTGACTTTAGTGTGTACCTTACATTTCCTTTCAAGGGAACAAAAGGACCTTCAAACCTTTGGTTGGTTTAAGTATGAAAAAGTCTCACAAAAATCAGCACTTAATACAGTTTAGTTGACTTTAGAATATTTCAGAATTCAGGTTTTTCTACTTATAGAAATCTTCGATTGTTTTGTCAATGTTCAGCTTCTACCTGTGAAAATGCACGCTGCTAACTAGGAAAAAATATTAATTTATACTATTTACTGTCGGTGGTGGCGTAATAGAAATGATCTGTGTTTCTTCACCAATGGTTGAATACTTATGACTCATCTTTATCATAATCAGAGTGATGATTGAGTGGTTATGGTCTTTGACTAGTAATCACTAGCCCCTCACTGCTGTGAGTATAACTCCCAAGACCAGACAAATTTCTTATTATCTGCCTCTGTTTCACACTTTCAGTACATTGCTCTGTGTTTTTCGTACACAGCATTTGGTGCTGGAAAAGTATCTAGTTGTATAAAAAGCTAATTTTATCACATTCAAAAGGTTTGGAAAATTTTATTACCAGTATTTTGTTTTTCAGGTCCATCAAATCCTAGGAGAACACCTGAGTTACAGCGTCATAGAAATCAGCAGCCTATTCAAGCATTTCCACTGGTTGATTCTAGTTCAGCCTCATCTTCAAACTCATCCACACACACCTCACCATCACCCTATGCATCCCCTCATGTACATTTAGCAGATTCATTCCAGTTTCCTGGTGAGTATAGGAAGATCTTTGATGGTTTGGTCCTGATTAAATAATGGTTAATGATTGGTTAAGATTTAATAATTTTAATGGATTAGTCCACATTTATTAATATTATGGATTAATCCAGATTTAATTAGTATATTGAATTAGTCCAGGTTCTAATTAGTATAATGGATTAGTCCAGATTTAATTAGTATAATGGATTAGTCCAGATTTAATTAGTATAATGGATTAGTCCAGATTTAATTAGTATAATGGATTAGTCCAGATTTATTAAGTTGAATGGACTGGTCCAGATTTATTAAGATTTACGGATTAGTCCAGATGTAATTAGTGTAATAGATCGGTCTATTGGTAGCCTTTACTCACTGTTGGTTGTTGACACAGGGCTGATTGTAGATTTTTTACATTACTTTTGGTAATAAATCATTTTCTGTACTTCAGATACATTAATATCTGAGAGTTCTACAGATGTTACTCAGACAGAGCCAGTGTTATCTGGAGATTGGGACAGAGATGTGTAAGTACCCACTGCATAGCTCCCTAGATCCTAATAATTCCTTTAAACTCAAACTCCTGATATTAATTTTCTTTGGTTTCAAAGATTGTCTTAGTATCAAGGTTTTACAGTACTTAGTTAATTTTTCTTTCCATGTGGACATCAAAATAGCCTTTTTACAATCCCTTAGTACTTTAAGAGAGAAAATCATTATAAGCATTAAATGGTATTGAATGTACATGAATGTTAGTTTAACATAAAACAGGAAGTTGTTAAAGAAACTATTTGAATACAAGGTCATTGATTGTAACTACTATCAATAATATCACATTTTTATCTTGTAGAGACGTAGTTAGTACAAATACTTCAAATGACAGTGATAAAACAATTGTAGATGTAAGTATTACAGTATGAATTATCATGACAGTCTACACAGAAAACTTTTCTGAGTATCAGCCCTTCAGGCAATAAATATAAAAATTCTGAATAATAATTTTGTAGCCCAAATAGCATAAATGAAAACAGCAACAAAATCAAAAATCAAAGATTCACTTGTTAGAAGTTAATAATCCAATACTCGATAGCGTGTTGTTTATATTTTAAATTTTTAAAAATTTCCTTCCACTTTATGGTAGTTTGATTTTTCATCTCCTGGGCAGCAATCTGAATCATTGTCTTCACTTGAACTCTTAGCCCAGTCAGACCACACATTGAGTTTTTATAGCTTGACTAATTTTTTTATAGACTTAGTCTTGGAGTAATTGTTTTTCGTGCCGATTGTCATGAGTGAGAACAAATTTGTAGTAGATGTGAATTGTCTGTATATGTAGCTGTTTTTACTGATGGAACAAAGGAGAAATGCTAATCTCTAAACTTCAATTAAATGGCTGCTTATTATAATTGCAAATTTGAAGGGTCTGAATCAATTACATGGTATTAGATTTAGTTGAAACATATTTATAATTCAAAGACGTAGCAAGCATGTTCATTCATATATGCGAACAACAGAAAGATCACAATTTGAAGGAGGTCCTTTCTTTTTGTATTGACACTGACTTAAGCAATTTAATTCTTTTTTACTATGTAGAGTAATACATCTGAAGTGACTGTGTTGGACAGAGTTGATTCTGTTGATAGCCAGGAGGATCCACTTGGACAACACACATGGAAACGAGTTTGTAGTGTAAGTAGTTGCAATTTGCGTTAGTTGTTTAGTTGGGCAGACCATTGCTACATCAAAAATCTAGCAAGGTTGTGTTTGTAACGCACATTTATAGCATAATTTTCGAGAATTTTGCTCACTATGCCTTTAGTCAAGTATTTAGTAAACAAGATGCTTCACACTGAACCTTCAATCCAAAATATACATAATGTACCCCACATATATACTATACCGAGTGTATCAACTTGAATTTTTTACCTCAACTTGCTGAAATGTTCACCAATTTGTATTTCAACTCCATGGCTCTTATTATAACAAATTTGTGGGACTTTTTGTAGTATTGTAATGTTGATTTGTTTTTTTAGCTTTCAGTAGCTTTAAAAGAATGGGACATTCCATATGAAGAGTTAACTCAAGAAGAGCCAATAGGTACTGGACGGTTTGGAACAGTCTACAAGTATGTGTAGTCCAACTTATATATTTAATGTATACCTCATGATTGAAGTAGACCTGTTCATTCAGCGCCCAATTGTATAAACATTGGTTAACTTTAACCAAATGGTTAATTTAACCCAAGGTTAAATTTAACCATTTTGGTTTACTAACCATTAAAAAAGTCATTTAAACATGTAAAAAGGGCTGTCATTTTGGTACTGGTTCACCATTTATGTTAAGATTTAACCAGCATCTCAGACTTGGGTTAGATTTATATGAGCTTTAACAAAAACAACATTTAGTTAAACTTAAACAAAATTTTCAACAGCTATCCGAACATGTAACCAAAATTTTAACCAAAAACTCTGATTTAACCTAGTGGTTAAAGTTAACCAATGTTTATACAATTGTGTGGAGGTAGCCTGAAACACTTTACATTAGCAGTTAATTGTAATAAACGAAACTACTACAGAAAAGGCGTACACGGAAATGGTGTCATTTGCATTCACAAAAAAACAATCGGAAGCTGTGTCTTATACTTAAAGTAGTGAAGTATTTTGTATTCGTAATTTTGGTTTGAAAATTAATTAAAAGTTCTATTATTAATTTCTTACTTTAAGATATCTTAAGATTTAATACATACGTGTGAACACCTTTTTATATTGTTTTAATCATTAAATTTATTCTGATGTCAATCGTGAGTTTAGTCCCTTTAATGAACTTTCACATATCTATTACAGAGGCCAATGGCATGGTGATGTGGCTATCAAAATGTTGAACATGGATCCTGATACAGACAATGCTGCTCAGCTGTCTGCATTCAAATTAGAGGTAAATTTGTTAATCTTATAAAGAAAATTTGCAATATTGTGCAATAGCAGTGGATTGAAATGGTTTATTGTCGAGCCTGCTTGCAGTGAGCTCGACATAATTGTCAAAATGGTGGTTCCGTGTATGTGCGTACGTCTGTGACGTTTTTGTCTGTACCATAACTTCCCTATGCATCAATGGATTTTGAAATGACTTGGCACTATTGCTCACCATGATGAGATGGTGTGTCATGTGCAAGAACTAGGTCCATATCACACTTGGGGTTTAAAGGGCAAAAATTGGTATGTTTTACCTTGTCCTGACTGTAAAAAGGAACCGTAGCGGGCTCGACATGTTGCCATTTGGCAACTTCTAGTGTTAGTTTAGATCTTCACCACAGCTGTTTGGAGACAGGTAGTTTGTCATTTGAAAAACTTTAGGTTTTCATCAAACTTCATTGTTTAATTAAATATGACTGTAGATAATTTCTAATGGATTCTAAATATCTTACTTGCGTGTAAATTATATTTGCTACTCACATTGGATCTTTATATTAATCCTAAGTGTTTCAAACCACCACTCAATTCTCATCAAACTACTTTCTTGTAGATGTTGTCATGATACTTTAAACCTTGACCTACTCATTTGAAAATTTCGTCCATCATTCTTTATATAACTTGTATGTTGAATATTTGTGTTACAGGTTGCCATGTTGAGAAAAACTCGCCATGAGAATTTAGTTTTATTTATGGGAGCCTGTATGAAACCTCCACATTTAGGCATTGTCACGAGGTATAAACTTTTCCAATGGACTTTGAATTTTAAAAAAAATGACTAAATTTATGTGCATTTGTTTGTACTCTTTCTCAAGTTTATTTCTTGAAATAATTTAAGAAAATTGTAATTGTTACTGTTTACCTGAGCAAGACTGGTTGCCAATTGTTCTAGCTGTATTAGATTTTAGAATAAACTTGTATATCACATGATTTCTTATCATATACATATTTATACAGCCAATCTGCATGCAGCTGTAATATTTCACAGCTAATAAATGGTTAGGTAGATATATGTGATTACCATAACCATTTCATAATACACAATGGTCTGATTTGAAACATTTTTGCGTAGTGGGGCCTCTGTGATTAAATGGTTATGGTCTCTGTTTGCCATCTAGCCTTTCACAGTTGTGAGTTCGAATCCTACCATGGGATCAAATTTCACTTGTGCAGAAGCTATTCAGCTGGCTTATGGAAAGTAAATGGTCCATCAAAAAAGCTGGAAATGTTGCCTAATGACTCGCTGTTGGTGCTACATTAAAACCTAGCAAAAGAAGTTTTATTTACTTTGATAATATAAATATATGTGCCAAATATTTGTCATTCATGCTGCAAATGTTCGTATTGCGTTTTCTTTCAGTTTGTGTCGTGGCAGTTCTTTATTCACGTTATTACATGTAAGAAAAGAGAAATTTCCAATGAGTAAGAGTATTATCATCGCTCAGCAAGTTTCCCAGGTATGAATACTTATTCTAATTCTTAGTTGATCTCAGAGAACAGTGCCATGGGCTGTCTACTTTGTCTAATTCTTAGTTGATCTCAGAGAACAGTGCCATGGGCTGTCTACTTTGTCTAATTCTTAGTTGATCTCAGAGAACAGTGCCATGGGCTGTCTACTTTGTCTAATTCTTAGTTGATCTCAGAGAACAGTGCCATGGGCTGTCTACTTTGTCTAATTCTTAGTCTTTCTTTGAGGACAATGACCTCGGCTGTCTATTATTCTGAGATTTTTTTATGCATTTTTGTTAGCTTGAAATGGAACAAATTGAGTAAATTGCCTGCTAATCTTGTCTCGACCAATCAAAGCATAGCTTAGTTGTCTTACAGCCAATCAAATATGTGGTTTCATTTGGCATTTCACAATGTCAGTCAGTTAGTGTTGCTTTAGTTTGGCAGACACTTTTTGTATTCCTGTGGCTGATATGAAAGAAGGTCTTTTATGTCTTCAATGGAGCTTAATTCCAGAATGCAATATTTTAAGATATGATACCATTTTGATTACCTTAGTATGTCATCCAGGTCTTAGAAATGTCTAGTTGTACATTTAAGTTATGGTAATGTTGTTTTATGAGGCCTCCGTGGTATGGTGGCTATGGTCTCTGCTGACTTGTAATCACTAGCCTCTCACCGCTGCAAGTTCGAATCCCATCTGGGACCAAATTTCACATATGAACTAGCTGTCTAGCTAGCATACAGGGGTCAATGGTTCTGCCCAGTTGTAAGCCTGGGATCTTCCTCCACCATTAAAGCTGGAAAGTCGTCAAATGACTTTGGCTGTTGGTGTGACATTAAACTCCAGTAAAAAAAAGAAGTAATGTTGTTCACCTTTGTTAAGAATTAGTGGAAATAAGTGAAACATGTTCATTTATTAAAATAAAAAAATACAGGTTTTGTATTTAAATGATTCAATATTTTTAGACACGATGGATGTATAATGGACTCATTATTTCATTGATTCATATGCTGGACCATTTTACATTTCAGGGTATGGGTTATTTACATGCCAAAGGAATAGTACATAAAGATTTGAAAACAAAGAATATTTTCTTTGACAAAGATAAAGTAGTTATTACAGACTTTGGTCTTTTTAATGTCACTAAGTTATGTCATGCAAATAGGTAAGTGACTTTATAGTACATTTTTTTTTAAAGAAAACAAAGGTCTATAACTGAATATTTCATGTTTTTTTATCTGCTTATTCTGTCATACAATAGACTCACCCTGTCTCAATTCAATTATCCGAAATTACTATTAACCATTGGTGTCTATCGCCGAAGAACTTTATTGCATATTTTGTGAAGAAGGAACAGACCTCCGGGTTGAATGTTTAGGGTCTCTGATTAGTAACCACTAGCATCTCTTTGATGTAGGTTCCAATCCCAAAATTTCACATGGAAGAGGCTGCTCCGCTAGCTTACAAAAGGTGGGTGGTCCTTACCAGGTGTACACCTGGGCACTTTCTTCATCTTAGCGGTTGTAGCATGAAGTCTCTTTATAACCCTTGTTGTTGGTTTGATGTTAAACTGCAGTGTTTACTTATTTTGTTTCAGACATGCAGACAGATTACAAATTCCTCCGGGTTGGTTGTGTTATTTATCTCCAGAAATTATTAAGTCCTTGCAGGCAGGGGCAGCGTATGCGAGTACGGAGTTACCTTTCTCTCAAATGTCCGACGTTTATGCATTTGGGTAGGTTAGACTAAATATGATCTTGAATTGTGTAGGATTTATTTGCACTGTAGCCTTTAATTTTGATACATTTCACAAGTAATTTACTCATGTGGTTGATTAAATGAGCTTCATCCCCCTCAATGTCAGTTATTTTATTGGCAGTGATGAGAGTTACATTTTATTGGGTGTGAAATTTTTCTCAGACATAATGTGCCACCTATATGACTAAATTTGGATTTTGTTTTGAGTTTTTGTCATTGCTTTTAAGATAAGTTTTGCCTTAAATAAATAGTGTCCTCAATATTTACGTTTTTTGATTACAAGATGTGATAATTTTTGTTGCTTGCCTCTTTCTGAATGTGTTGGTGTTATATTGGCTTTGATAAAGGTAAAATATAAAAAATAGCTCAACATTGTTAGTAATATGATATTTTGTGCTGTTCATGCCAGACAAAATGCTAATTCTGTCAACTTATTCATTTTTTGTCTACATTTTTAGTACTGTGTGGTATGAATTGCTAAATGGTAACTGGCCTTTTGAACGTCAACCTCCAGAAAGTATCATATGGCAAGTTGGTCATGGGCTGAAGCCCTCGTTTGGCAGTATTAAGGGTTCCAAAGAAGTCAAGGTAATGTATAGCTATTATTGACTTTTAAATTCAAATTAAAGTAAGGTAATATAGGGCCTATGTGGTCGTGGTTATGGTCTCAATCACTAGCCCCTCACCACTTTGAGTTTGAATCCCACTTAGGACCAAATTCCACATATGAGGAAGCGGTTGATGGATGTACCTAGGTGCACCCCTGGAGTCTTTCTCCGCTGTTAAAGCTGGAAAATAGCCAAATAACTGGATGCGACGATAAACCCTAGGGGGTAGAAAGTATCTATTTCTATGTTTTTTAAGAAGTGTTTTTGTGAAGTGCTTGATTTTATTTTTTTGATTATTTACTATTTAATGAAAGAAGTTTCTAGAATACATGTATAATAAAAACAAATTTAGGCTTGTGTTGTTGAATATTTATTAATGTTGAGTATTACTCTTGAGTTTCTCATTTTGTTTTAGGACATGTTATTGATGTGCTGGTCGTTTCATTCTGACGACAGACCCAGTTTCAGCCAGCTTCTGCGGTTAATGGAACGGTTACCAAAGAAACCATTCACGAGAAGCCCCTCTCACCCAATACACCTTCTTTCTCGTAGTGCAGACTCACTTCATACCTCTTGATAGTAGCTTCATCAGTGATAGTTCAAAAACGCCAAATGTGTCTGCATCATTCCCCCTGGCCGCCCCTGCGTAGTTTGTGGCAGCACCTTTTTCTCTTTCAGTATCACTGGAGATGCCAATTGATCGCATTAAGTGTAATCTAAACAAGCTGCCTGTGAGGATGTAGGTGGAGATGGTTTTACTCATAGTGCATATTGAACAGTGGTTTCTTTATTATATAAGAAACAATCCACACATTATTTACTTCACACTGAAGGAAGTAATCTGCTTTCTGCGATACCAGAAACTCTCATAATTTGTCAGTGTTGTTGTGAAGTTTTTTAAAGCTTTAGTTGACTGGTTCAGTGAAATTATTGCAAGACTTTAAAAACAGTTGTGACTACCATTGTTATAACGCACTGCCGATGAATTAACCCATTCAGTTAAGAAAATTCGTAAATTTTGCGATAATTGAACTATGAGATATTACATATATATCAGTTTAATTATATTCGTGAAGTATACAGACAACATTATTCCTAAATTTCTGAGGTATAATTATTGATAAAGCTTAACATACTTACATACATACATACATATTCTAAAGTTACTACCTTTGTAACATAGCATATGTAAAATACCTATTTACAATCATATTATTCTTTATGAAATTATGACAGTAAAATTAACTGATCATCATGGTTCCAGTTTGCATTTCCATGACTGTTAGGCTTTGCTATTACTGTTCAACTCTGCCACCAACTGTGGTTATCCCATCAGTTGCGGAGAGTGAAGTCATTTGGTTTTAACTCTAATACACCAACAATTAATTTCTTAACAATACTGTTACAGGTATTGAGCATCAAGAATACAATTATCCCATTCAAGGAATGACTGATCCGTTGCAAATGATAAATGATATGTGTAGAGATTTGTTAATAGTGTTTCTTCACTTGTTCCCTTTGAACAAAATTTTAAGAGCGGTACAGTAAAACCGCTGAAAAATGTACCCTTTCCGGACCGGGCCAAAAATCTGGTTTTCTGAAAATTCCATTTTTCAGTGAACTATTGATTATTGGAGAGAAAAAAAATGGGACTTGAAATATTGTCTGAATATCAGAATTCTGGTTTTCAGAGAGTCTGGTTTTCAGAGGTTTTACAGTGTAAGGAATTCCTTAAGTCATCTTAAAATTTTCTTTGGAGAGATTTCATGTAAAAACAGATCTGTATAGATGCATTGTGATACCATGATGTTGGACATAGTTGATATAACTGTTTGTCAGTGACTACAGCTGATTATTTTCTGTCTAAAAAAATCATGACTCAGTTGTTAATGTTTACTGTTCGATTTGTTACTCAAGTTTATGTTAATTACAGTATACTTTATGATATAAACGTTTTATAGACATCATGTATTTGTTTATTCAGATAATATGTAATCAATTGATGATATGTAATTAATTGTGGAAAAAATGTATTTTTTTATGTTTCCTGGGTAAAATTTGTATGTTTATTTAACAGAGTATTCACATCAATCTGTAATGAATAAGTATGCTAAAGTATATATGTATGTACTCTATCCTTAACTAAGCTTGTACCACTTAATTAGCTTTATGTTCAAATGAAATGTTTTTGTCAAGTCAAAATCTGTATGTACAGAATTCTGTATACTTGTATGTCAAAAATTATATCGGAAAGTGTATACTCATACCTAAAATGAGTCCAACAGCATACATATGTTTGGTGATTGCCAACTTTAGTTCAGTGATTGCAAATTTAAGTTCATTTGTTGCCAACTTAAGTTCAGTTGTTGCCAACTTCAGCTCAATGGTTGCATACTTATTTTTTGAAGTTCATTGGTTGCCAAGTTACATGAAGTGGTTGCCAACTTGAGTTCATTTGTTGTCAACTTAAGTTCAGTTGTTGCCAACTTAAGTTCAGTTGTTGCCAACTTAAGCTCAATGGTTGCATACTTATTTTTTGAAGTTCATTGGTTGCCAAGTTACATGAAGTGGTTGCCAACTTGAGTTCATTTGTTGCAAATTTGAGTTTTAATGGTTGCCAACTAAGATAGGTTTAGAAGTGCATTCTGGCATTGAGTTTGATATGTATTAAAGTAAATGCTGCTACCTCAAGCCAAGACAATTATCTTTCAATAAAATTTGTCTGTAAAAACTATTTTAGAATGAGTCATGGTGCATTATGTGCAATAAAAACAGTCAGAGTTGCAATGTTAATACTTGCTATTCAGATTTGAGAAGGATAAATATGTTGACTTTCCCAGAAATATGTTTTTACTACCCTTGAAAGATATTTTTATCGTTCATAGAAGTATTTATTGAAATTTCACTGAACAGTATACTATCATTACGTTCAGTTTATAAATGAGATTTTTGCCTGATATGACTAATTGATTAAACAACCATATGGATGTAAAGAAAACTTACCTCATGTCTATACTTACTATTACAACAATAATCAGCATTGTTTGCATTTTAATTAAGGACAGTTGTGTCCAAAAGACATTCATCTGTTCGGTACAAAATTTTTCTTTCTCATTTTTCAGTGTAAAGCTAGTGGACACACTATTTATATATTTTTGTCTTTAAAATGTTAAGTTTTAAAAAAATTTCCTCAACAAAACATGTCTGCTAAAATCCACATAGTGCAAGTTTTGTTCAAATTTACAATTATGTTAATTCATTTTTACTTTTACTTATTTTTCGTGGTTAGAATATCTTTTTAAACTATGAATCATAGTTCTGTCTTTTAGTTGGTGGTCAGATGGCAGTTGCTTGTTGAATACAATTTTTCATCGAGTTAGAATGATTTTAATGGTACTTGAACTTTTCCACCCGCATCAAACTTGTAAAACTGTTTGCTTCAAAATTACTAACAACACTTAGCAAAAAAGTATTTCTGAAAAATCTATTGTATTGATACTGAGTTAAGATTTTTGTTTTTCGAAGTGAATTAATACACTTACCGGAATTTGAATGTTCAATATAATTCTTGTTGTTTCAAGTTTGTTTCGTTGTATTTTATATTCTTAAGTCATTGTAGATAAAAAGTTCTTATTGTTAGTTTTAGACGCTGGAAAATGGCTCTCATGTTTTGGATTGTTACAAAATCTTGAAATTAGTGAGCCAAAAAAACAGAACATTAATCATTCATACACTTAAGTAATCCATTCATGATTTATTTTTCTTCATGGAGTAAATTTTGATGGCCGAGATTCGAGTGCGGAGTTGAGTAATCTTGGGCCTAGCTAGTTTATTTGTTGAAAATTCAGGTTCACATAATCAAAACTCAATCAGCTTTGGTCATTTATTTGTGTGATCAATCAATTTTAAAAGTTCGTGATAAAATTGGGCCCGATGTTTTTTAACTTGAGATCAGCCACGATGCTCAAAATTCATTTTAATGTTCTCAACTTAATTGTGATAAGATGATGAAATTAATTCCAGTCTTTTATGTGTTGAGAGACTGGTGTCAAGTTAAATAGCATCTGACATGGTTTTTTCTTGTTATGGATATCTGTAATATTTACTATTGAGTCAAATTTTGGAGTGAGGCTTGAATAAATGAACCATATCATTACAAATGAGGTATTCCTATGTCCATTATAGATATTAACATAATTTTTACCATATCATAAGTATTTATTGAACATATTTTTCATGCATATTCATTGTATGTGATCATTATTTGGTCCTATGGACATAAAACTTTTCTTATATAAGTTCATTTTTTTCGTTCTCCGGCAAAAAAATAGAATTAAATTGTTTTTATACATATGTTTTTTCACAATCATGAACGTTTAAACTGTTTGTTTTTAAGTGTGATATTAATGTATTTTGTTTATGTCTTGTTTATTCTGATGTTAAGAATTGTATATAGAACTATTTATTTATTATTATTATTATTATATTTTATCTAATGTAAGTGTTAAATGTCTGGTATTGAATGTGTTTATTTCTCTGAACATGGCATGATTTTTAACAGATTTTATAGTTAATATTTGTGAAGAGTGTTTTCTGAGTCCCTGAATATTTTGTTCAAACACTTTATGACATGCTTGACAAATTTGGGGTGTGATTCTGCAGGTCTGTGGATTTCCACTGGGGGGTCAGTGTGTAAAACTTGAAGATCTATTGAGGGAGTCTGAGGAGGAAGGGGGGAGGGATAAGCCCATTCTTCTCAATTATTTGTTGTACAATTGATGCATTTCAATTGCCAGTATAATTTCCAGTACTCGTGTCTGTCAAGTAATTCTATTTTTGGAATACTCTGATTTTATTCCACACCGTGACTAAAACCTCTCGCCCCTCTGATCATTGACCAGTCACTCCCTGAATCTTGAATGCATTAACACTGTGCTAAATTTGACATCATAGACGAAGTTTTAATCCTGTTACATTATGTTTTAGCATTTCACTGGATAAGTAATTACCTGCTTCTGAATTCATTTAATATTAATGGTCAAAATAATCATCATTGTACCACTTATAGATGCTAGACTCTAGGTCAAATCATTCATTTTTTCTCAGAATCAGGAAAATCTATTCATTTGATAGTATTTACTGGGAAAAAAATCTTTATACATCAAGATGTAAACATTTGTTTATTTACTAAAAACACTTGTTTCTGACTTCAGATGTGTAAAAAAAAATTCTGTTAGTCACGCAGAAAAATGTGCATTGGTTTAATTTGAATTTACAGCTTCCTCACATGTGAAATTTGTCCAGTCCTGGATGGGATTCGAACTCATAGCTGTGAGGGGCTTATGATTAATCAGAGACCATACGCACTTGACCACAGAACCCTCTGACAAAATTAATATTTAGAAATAACATTTTAATGGGACTCCATTATTTTGATTTAGATATTTCAATTGTGTTTATAAATTACCGACTTTTTAAGGCAAAATTACCACCTTTTTAAGGCTTGTAAGGAGTGAAAATTGGTCTCTAACTTTTACACCAGTCTCAAGTTTATCACCCATCTTTTGTTTTATGATAAATTTTTTTATTTGTTAAATGTGAAAAAATTTAAGAGATGAGGGAAACTTGACTGTGCTTGAAATGTTCTTGTGTTAGCATATTTTATCTCATTGTTTTAAACGACTATAATCATGAGGTATATTGGTTGTTAAGTGTGTTGTTTTTGCCATAAAGCAAGTAAAATGTTCACTGTTTGGTATGAATGGGGCTAATTATCCAGCTTTGGGTAAATTAGATAACTGTTGAAGAGTGTAAAATCTCTTCTTTCAAATTTTTCCAGCCTTTTTTAAGTATGATTTGTGCAATACAATGTTTCATGTATATAAATGAATAATTATGGAAAAATAAAAATTTATCATATAATACTATTTTCTTGTGAGTATTTTGTAGGGATCTTGTTGAGAATTTGTTTCTTGCTTACCAGTACAAAACTGCCATTTCCATTGTTTTCTGCTGTACTGGCGAACCTTGTATGAGTCATGTGGCTTTGTTGACTTTATAATATGGCACATCATGATTGAATTCATAAATTCGTAGGCTTCTGTGCTTTGTTTGTTTTTCTGTGACATTGTCACTGGGTTAGACATCGTTTTTCTACAGTTTTTCAGTTTTGTGTGGCGACCGGTTCACCTAACCAGTTTTCCTGAACTATATACTAACCATTACTAACTTACCCTGTCACAAGGAGCCAGCAACTTCTCCACATATGGATGTAAATCGACATTTTTGTCAAATTTTCATAGAAGGGTATGACCTGGTGCAACTGGGATTCGAACTACCTGGTTACAAGTCCAGTGCACTAACCACTGGACTACAGTCACAGCCTGTAGGCTTCTATGAAGAAGTCAGGCAACAAAGATATTCTTCTGTTAGCTTCTAATTATGGATTGGAATATCCAGCTGTCAGAGAGCCGTTCATGTGGTAAGTTTGGTATAATTAAGAGAATTACAGTAAAATTCCTCTGATTATTAGTGAATATTTAAGTCAATATATATTGTAAACTGGTTCCCATTCCATGTTGCAGTTCACCAAACATACAGACAGGCAGCAAGAACCAGTTCATATATATTGTGGGCCAGTAATATTTTGTATGGTAATGTTTTCAAGTTGATTAATCCTCTGGTGTTGTAGAAGTTCATTGTCCTGCATATTCTTGTCTACTTCTCTGTGATATGTTCAACTATACAGTAAGATAGATAGGTAATAATTAGTTGCCTCTTGTTTGACTTTAACGTGGAAATGAATTATATAGTTACTGTATTAAATCTTTAACCAGAACCAAATAGAAAGATCTTTGTTTTAATATACTGTAACATAATTCTATGATGTACGAAAATTAACTCTGATTTTTCAAATATTACAATTTATTGAAGAGAATATAATTTCTTTGAATATATTTCAATGTTTTACACAAATGTAGTATTAAATACAAAAAGCTTAAATTGGTATAGTGCTTGGGGGAAATAACATCTTTTCAGGGGAGGTAACAACTTTTGGAGCCATTTCCGTACGAGTTGTCTCCCTTGTGTTTACGTGTTGTGCTTTTATAATCATGGATTTTTTTTTATATATTTCACTATTTAAGTGAGATAATTTGGATTGATTAACTTCATGCATTATGATTTGACTGAATGCGTAGAAAAGTAGATTGTTTTATAAATTTTTCGCCAGATTTCACTATGGAGGAAAATTATGGATCGACATCGCTTCGACGTCGCTACGTTCAAGGAAATGATGGGAAGTTATCCATGTCAAGTCGAAAGAACGGAAGATTTGTATCAATTACACATTTCTTTATGGTAAACTACTGCTTTTTGTGTGCTAACTTTGTTATTTATGAAACATTTTTCATTTTCAAGGTGATCGCGAAAACATGTGACAAATCACTAATACACTGCTTTCAATACCTTCATTTTACGTTAACTTAATGTCTGTAATCAAGATACGAAAGTATTTTCAATTAACTTTAGACATATAAACAGAAAACAAACTGCAAGGACTCGACAATTTCTGGTCTATCAAGTATCGATAGACTGCTAAATCTGAATCGAAAATCACAAGAACTATTTTAACTTATATACCTGAAAATAGAAAACAAACAATTGCTCCGTAAACATGCATAAAATCGTACTGTATCATCCTTCCTCTTACTGGAAATACATGCAATAGTGTCATATTAGTGTGTAAAAGGGATGTATTTCTATTATCAAATTCAGAAGTGTTTTCTTAGGTATAAGAATATAATATTAAGTATTATGCTGTTTCCATTCAGACCTCAGAAGTTTATTTGTTCAAGTATAACTGACCACTCTTCATAGTAAATTACTGGCAGTAGACTTTGTCTGTAACATAGCCACAAATAATGTCATTTTAATTTTGACATGATGTCACCTTTCTTATTTGACTCTTTGCTTAAATTAGTTTATACTCTGACATTTTAAAGGCTCCTTGTTAAAAAAAGTCTTGCAGTCATATATAGTTGGACCTATTTCAACGTGAAATATTTCTGCTCAAGAAGTTCGCGTTTAATTGTCAGTTATATTATTTATACATTAGCACAGCCAGTGGTCACACAACATGAAAATACCTGGTGTTAGACTGGTTTTTAATTTATTATATTCTATTTTCAGACTGTGTTCCTGCCTCAAGGTTACCCAGACAGTGTTAGTGAAGATTACCTAACATATCAGATCTGGGACACAATTCAGGTAAATGTTCAAACACAATGTAAATAAATAATTCACCTGCTGATTGTTAAATTACTCGTGCTATGCATTTGTGTTTTATTTAATTAATGCGCTATGAATTCTGACCTTACTTCATCAACTGATAAAATATTGGAACATATCTATTAGGGGTGTAACAATATGGTAAAAACCGTACTGCAATATATAGCAATACGCAAACCTGTATCACAATATATTGCAATATGTATTGTTTTTTGCGCAGAAAAGCAAAGTAGGAATTGATGTACATGCATCATCTTAAATGGATCAATATTATATATATTTATATATGAAATTCATTTGTAGTTTCAAATGATCTCCTATACAACTGTTTGAATGATTTTTATAACGTTCACATCTTCCGGCATTCACAAATATTTTAATTTGTTTGTTTGTAAATTTGTCTTATTTCTGAGACCTTTTTGTTGCCATCACTACAAAAACTGGTTCAGAGAAAAACGAACAGGTAAAAAATGTCCGAATTCATATTGCAATATTAACCGGTATATCGGTTAACCGTTACACCCCTAGTATCTATTATTTCTTCATAAAATCAAGTGATAGTAACACTTAGACATTTTAATGTTAAATCATGAGATGTGTATTTTATTTAATAATTCTATCTGGCATATTTATGTAAAGTACATGTTCTACCAGACCAATGTCAATATTGTATTGATTTATTTAAAAAAATACCAATTGATGTCACAAAATACTATTTAAATTAATTACATCATAATATAGGGGGAGATAATTCAGTGTGTGGAGTTTGTTGTTTTATGTTTTTCAGGCATTTGCCAGTAGTATAACTGGAACATTAGCCGCTCAAGCAGTTCTGAAAGGTTACGGTGTCGGTGACGAATCAGCGACCTTGTTGGCTGCGACCATGACTTGGTTACTAAAAGGTCAAGATCTAATGTTTGGATAAATTTTTTAAAGTTTTCATGGTTGAACAGCTGATACCAGTTTTTGTTGAAGCACAAGTTTGTAAAGATGGTGTTATCTTTATGATTCAAACTAGCATTTGTTTACCATCGGGTTTTATCGTCACACCAACAGCTAGGATCATTTTGCGACTTTCGGAAGAAGACCCACGAAGTACATCAGGGTAAAACCATCAACTGTCTGTAAGCTGGCTGGACAAGCTTCCTCACTTGTGAAATTTGACTGGCCCAAAGTTGGATTTGAACTCATAGTGGTGAGGGGCCAGTGGTTACCAGTCAGGGACCACAACCACTTGACTATGGAGGCCCCTTTACAGCAAGCTTAGTCCATCTGTTTAATGTAGTATAGACCAAAGCTTTTTACAATATGCTTATAATTTATGTACATAAAATCTTTTCCTCCATTTTCTGAACTTCTAGGATTTTTTTTTAAAGTGAACTGCTTTTTATTTGATATTAGTAGATCGATGGGTTTTATTCTAACTTAACTCTTCGACTAACAAAAAATAAGTCATGCTGTATATTATTTCAGATGGAACTGGTATGCTGGGCAGAATTTTGTTTGCTTGGATGCAAGGGTGAGTATTTACTTTAATAGTTTTATAACCATTAAATTATTTTAGACAAATGCAATTGAACTTATAGATTAAACTATTATTGAGAAGAATTGTGAATATTATTAGCATTTACTGGTACAAAATCAAGTGAAAAAAAGTTTATTTTAAGATTACTTGAAAATTTACAAATTTAATTCTTCCCATCCAAGTATTTAATGTATCAATCGTTTATCAATTTTTATAATTCAGCACAAGTCTGGACTGCAATGCTAAGAGATGGAGGTATGTTTATGTTTGTGTGAGATTTCATTTAATGTACTCATACACTGAGATGAATTTCCAAACATTCGCCTAATGAGACTTGATTCTTGGAAGAACACAAAGAAGTGAATTAATTCTTATGTTTTGCAATACTTACAATAGATCTACCCAAAAGAAATCGTGCATTCAAAGTAAATGTATGACTGAATATATTAAAAAACCCACCTGGTAATCAACCATATGTGTTCAATGATTTTCTTGCAAGGTTATAAAATACATGGTGGACATTTAGAAATTTCACTTTGAATATATCTTCATAACCATAGATTTGTCATACAATAATCTTGCCCTGAGACAATCCGTGTACAGTAAAGACTCAGTAAGGACTCGGGAGACCATTTATTTTCAGTTTTTTTTGTGTACTACTTCTTTATGTTACAACTTGATATTAATAAGGCCACCTCAACATCAGCACCATTTTGCTTGGTCCCAGAGGTGGTCTTAACATTGACCTTTTACATACTTAAAATAACTGTATGCTTTGCAGCAAGTTCGGGGGTTTTGGGAAGTTGGTATTTTGTTGAAGGTGGGATTTTTTTGTACGTGTTTTCAGCTCAGCTTAACATGTAGTGCTCAGTGAGCTATAGTGATCAGCCAGTCTACTCTGGCGTCCACACTTGGGGATTGTTAACACTCTTTGAGATCACACTTTTGATTGAATCTTCATCAAATCTTGTCAAAATGTTTGTCTCAATGATATCTTGGACAAGTTCGAACATGGGTTGTCTCCAGTCACAGACAAGGTCACCAGGTCAAATCACTGGAAACTCTGTTAACACTCCAGAAGTCACAATTTGATTGGATCTTGCCCAAACTTTGTCAGAATGTGAAAAGGTTTGAACATGGATCAATTCTGGACAAAAACTAGGTCTAAATTCTAACCCTGAGATCACAGGAAAACCTTAGAAGTTGCGGTCTTAACTCTGGTGAGTGCAAAAAAGGCCATTGAGGCCCTCTTGGTATTTCTAGGAATCTTATAATCTCTATTTGGAAGCTTAAATTTATACATTGAATGCAAACTTCTCATTTTGTGTTTCAGATTATTTGCAGATATCATCAATGACATTGCAATATTTCTAGAAATTCTTGGACCCCATTTACCAATCAGCTTCACCATCATTGTTTGTATATCAGGAACTTTAAAGGTAAACAACTGTCTTTTTTGGATATTGTTTTCACTAGGTTTAACACCACTTTTCAACAATTTTTCACTTATATATGGAGCTGGCAACTTCTCATATCAAGGAAAATCGACATTTTTGTCTTAATTTTCATAGAAGGGCATGACTTGCCTCTACCAGGATTTGAACCTGGATCACAGGGTTACAAGTCCACAGCACTAACCACTGGACTACAATCACGGCTTTAGGTTATAGTTATTGATGTGTACATAAATGAAGCTTAGTCAGTGAAGTGTGGAATCAGGGTGAATGGACACTGGTCGATAACCCAGGAGCACATTACCAAAATATCGCATGCTGCTATATTTTGTTCGCATCACTGTTAGATATCTTGCTAATTGTCAATATTATAAGACCCTATCATGTATGTAAACATTCTCACTTTAGCTCAACAATTTTTTAAATATTTTTTTGATAATGTGATACTTTCACATTACTGACTGAACTACAGAATAAATTCTGATGTTATTTTCATTCAGTCAATTGTCGGAGTGTCAGGTGGCGCCACCAGGGCAGCTCTTACTCAACATCAAGCACGTAGAAATAATATGGCGGACGTGTCTGCTAAAGATGGAAGTCAGGTAAATAACAATTTCCAGTGCAACAATTTTTTTTATGTTGTATAAGGGTAAAAAGATACTTAATATATTTACTTATTTATATACTTTGTATATTGTTTAATCTTTTTGCCTTATATACTCCGTAATATTTTGTGTTTTTTTTGTATATTATTTGTTTAATTATTTAGGGGCCTCCATTGTTGAGTGGTTATTGTCTCTGACTAGTAATCACTTACCCCTCACCGCTGTGAGTTTGAATTTCTCTGGGGGGGGGGGTGTCAAATTTCACATAGGAGCAAGCTGTCTAGCTAACTTACCGAAGATCGTTGGTTTTATACAGGTACAGACCTGAGGTCGTCCTCCACTGTCGAGGCTGGAAAAGTTGCCAAATGACTGTTGGCTGTTGGTGTGACATAACCAAGAATTCTAGAAAACATGTTATGCAAATGGATCTGCTGTCTTCTGTTTTAATGATTGTTACATATGTGATAGATAATGTTAGGTTATTATTACTAGAAGTAGTTTATGATGTATTTGTGGTAAAAAATCAAGATTTTATTGTGAAAATCCAACTTGTTTATGAATGAAGTGCAACCTCTCCAGAGCGGACCTCTCTTGAGCAACAACCTCCCTTCAACAACAGCATGATGTTTTTTCCCACTGTGTGGTTTAAGTTTTAATTTAACCTCTGTAGAGCAACAACCTCTCAACAACAACATAATTTTGCTTCTCCCAAAGGGTGCTGCTTTGGAGAGGTTGCACTGTATTATCTTGGCTTGATTTTTAGGAGGTGAATTTATTTGTAAGTCTTCTCTATCAGTTTGTTGATAACTGTAGTTATAGTGTATTGTGTGTTTAATATCCAGAAATAAGTTTGTCATTTTTTTTTCAGGAAACTTTGGTCAACTTGGCAGCACTTTTTTGTAGTTTCATAATTGTTCCTATAGTAACAGGAAAGTACATGTAAGTTAACATGTGGACTGTGTATTATGATGATGATTTTTAATTTCAATATTTTGGCAATGCTTTGAAGCAACATACCAGTCTGTGTTGTTTCACAGACAGTAGTAATGAGCCTGTGTTAGTATGTCGTTACACAGTCAAAATGATTTCAAACATGCCAATATACAGACGTGTATATCAATTGATGAAGGTCATATTCTGTATGACTTTTTTCTTTAATTGTAGACAACTATTAGATTGAATTGGGGTGTTTGGGTTGAATGGAGGTGTTTGGGTTGAATGAAGGTGTTTGGGTTAAATGAGAGGTGTTTGAGTGGAATGGTGGTGTTTGGGTTGAATGGGGGTGTTTTGATTGAATTATTTGTCCATTACTACTGCCTGTGTGTGGGTTTGCTGTTTTTGCCTACTTTTGGCTTTACAAACATTTATTGTGGACATTTTGAAAGTTGTGCCTGCCTTGTGTTTAGTACATATTTGAGAGATCAAACAGATATAGTAATGTACTGAATGTGATATCATGATCTATTCATAGAATGCTGTGAAGTTCACAGTATATTAATTAATGATCCTCAATGTTACAAAAATAGATGGTAACATGATATGTACCTTGACACAACGTTTTGAAATTTAGAGGACCAGTCTCAGAAGTCATTCCATTGGTCAATTTAAGAATGTGCTGCAAATCAACCAATCAAAGATCAGCATTTTGGACTGTGGTTAAAATGGCAATTTTTTAACTTATTTTTTTTATTACTGAGTTTTCCAAGTACATGTATATCTGACCATCTGTCAATGTTCTTCAAAAATTCGTTCAGTCATTTAAAAATTCAAGAATTTTACTCTCACCGTGAAGAATATATTTCTGTGGTATATGTCTTGCATAATTCATCATACTCGTTTATTAATTGATAACATTGGCACCAAATATGTTTTGAAATGCATAAATGTTACAAACACAAAAACTCACTGTAGCAGTTTTATTTTTTTACACAGATTTATTTTTGTTATTATTTTATTCACAATATTTATTTTTACACAGATGTAAGTTATCAGAAAATATCTTACTTTTAGGCTGATTTGGACATTGTATTTTATATTCACTGTTCTACATCTCTACGCCAACTACTCGGCTGTTAAAGGAGTCGTCATGGAGACACTGAACCAAGCTCGTCTACATATTCTTCTGGCGGAGTACTTTGTATCAGGAAATATACAACGACCAAATATCGTCAACAGACAAGAACCAGTATTGTGGAGTGAGTTGTGTATTGAATTTATTGCCTAGTGTGGAAGAAGTGATACCCTTGAATAAAGGCCAGGCAGAAGAAAAAAATGTGTGTTTAAGAAAACCTGACCCTACTTATCAAAACCCCTTAATGCTAGACTTTGTAACATTTTCTTAAATTGTTTTGTTGCTGTTGGCAGACAAATGATTAAAGTCCATTAAAAGATTTACTAAAAAGTAAAGGTTAGTGCGCTGGATTTGTAACCCGGAGATCTGGGTTCGAATCCAGGTTGCCATATATAACTGAAAAATTGTTGAAAAATGGCGTTAAACCCCAGTGACAATAAGTCACATAAATCAATAAAAAATCTTGGGAGTGCTTCTGCTATCACAAGAAAAACTTGTGACTGATGTCGTTGTGCTGTACTAAAGACCTTGATAATTAAGACCACCTTTGGGATCACAGAAAATTAGTCTTAATATTGAGGTAGCCTCATTTTGAATATTTTCAGTAAATAAGTGATATCATTAGGTAGTGTTTAAATTGAGGCGGTCTTACAACTGAGGTAGTCTTTCTATTGAGGTGGTCTTTCAATTGGGGTGGTCTATCAATTGAGGCAGTCTTACAATTGAGGTAGTCTTTCAATTGAGGTGGTCTTTCAATTGAGGCAGTCTTACAATTGAGATAGTCTTTCAATTGGGGTGGTCTATCAATTGAGGCAGTCTTTCAATTGAGGTAGTCTTTCAATTGAGGTGGTCTTTCAATTGAGGCAGTCTTACAATTGAGATAGTCTTTCAATTGAGGTGGTCTTTAAATTGAGGTGGTCTTTAAATTGAGGTAGTCTTTAAATTGAGGTAGTCTTTCAATTGAGGTGGTCTATCAATTGAGGCAGTCTTTCAATTGAGGTGGTCTATCAATTGAGGCAGTCTATCAATTGAGGTAGTCTTTCAATTGAGGTGGTCTTTCAATTGAGGCAGTCTTTCAATTGAGGTAGTCTTTCAATTGAGGTGGTCTTTAAATTGAGGTGGTCTTTAAATTGAGGTGGTCTTTAAATTGAGGTGGTCTTTAAATTGAGGTGGTCTTTCATTGTAGGTGGTTGCTAAGTAAGGTTTTACTGTATTGGTTATCCCTTTAATTTTGTCTGTCATTTTCTAGGAACTAGAAGAGAACTTGACATTCAGCTTGGATCATCTCTGAACAGTTTCTGTGAGAGGTACATGCATTTTACTGTTTTTCTAGACATTTTTAAAGTAAAGCTTAGATCATTTTTGTCTGCTTCTACTGTCTGCTTTTAAAATGTGAGGTTTGAGTTATAACTTATGAACACCAGTCCGACTACATTCTTCAGGATGGTCATTTTCTTACGAAACACATACAGTCAAACCTGTGAACAAAGACCAGTCTTGGGAAAGATAAAATGTGGCCATTATTGACAGATTGCCTTTATTCTGAGGTACTTTTGTTCTAAATAATCAATGACGGTTTTTTAAAAAATGGCCTTTATTCACAGGGTAGTCTTTATTTGTAGATGGCCTCTAACACAGGTTTGACTGTACAACAGTATTGAAATCTCTCAATCTTTAGAAATGACCTAAATTTTTATGTTAGATGGGTGCTACACCTGATTAGTGTCAGTAAATCATTATAACGACATCATAAGGTACTTGATGAATTTCGTATCATTTTAAATTATTAATTTAACTGCTTTATAGATGTATCTTATAATACCAAAATTGACTCTTCAATATAGGCAGTACATATTGTCACATTGTCACTTCTTATACTGGGGTCCTCCATGGTTGAGTAGTAATGGTCTCTGACTAGTAATCACTAGCCACTCATTGCTGCAAGTTCGAATCTCACGCCAACTGTACACCAAGGTTCTTCCTCCAACTTCTAAGCCAAAAAGTCACAAAAACTACATTGCCTGTTGGTGGAACATTGAACCACAGAGAAAAAAAACACTTTTACTGTAATTTTTTTCAACAAGCTCAGTTTACAAGCCTATCCCCTGAAAAAAATATGTGTCCAAATTTTTATGACTTCTTTGTAATGATTTTTGTGACTTCTGTGTAATATTTTTGTGACTTATATGTAATATTTATTGTTTATTTATAGATCAGGAGATATACATGAACTTCTTGATGTTTATAAAACTTGTGGATATCTACTGTCAGTGAATGTACATAAAAGTAAGTGTTGTTGTATATGGTTCAACAGTGCTCTGTTTTAATTACATGTCGTAGTATTAGCAAATGCCTGACTAGGCAAATTATTTATATGAGGGTATAACTTAAGAATTCAATGCATAATTTTTTATCTGACCTAGGTTACCAAAGAAACCATGGTGAGACGTTTAAACAAATGATAGATAAAATATGAAATATATTGCTATGTAAATTATTGAAAATTGACATGAATTTTGAGGGAGGAAAGTCCGACCATAAAAATAAAGGAGTACAAAGGTGTAACTAAAACTAACAATTGTTCATTCCTATTGAAAACCTCTTAGTTAGGTTAGCCACTTGGTTAGGTCAGTTGACTAAGCACTCTGAGGGACTTCTGATCGAAGTTTCAGGGATGTGATTTTTCTGTGGATTTCCATGGTTTTGATGATCATAGGGGTTGATTTTGTTGAGCCGGCTTGTGGTGAGCTTGACATAGTTACATAAACAAAAGAGGTAAATTATATTCCTTAATGCGCTAGACAATAGGACACCTTTGTACATTACATTAACTGGTTGCATTATCGCTAATTCCGACCTTTATGAATCACCAGAGAGGGATGAAAAACGGTCAAATTCTTGATGATCTCGTTATACCTGTGTAAAATTTGCCATTCGGCAGATAAAAAGACCTCGCTGTAGCCGACATTCCCACTGTAGACATCTTATTGTATCCATGGAAATAACGTATAGACAAAGAAGGAAAATGGCCGGGACTTTGAAAACACCTCATTGTATGCGGTATCTCGCTAAAACCAATCTCGTTATAAATAAAGTGGACTGTGTGACACTTGAACAGGGTTGAACCATCACAGGCCCTTTACTAATGCCTGTGATTCCAAAATGTAACAAAAATTTCCTCAATTCTGTTGAGCAATTAATCTTACTACTGAGATTTCAGTTATTTAAAGAGCGATAACCCAATATTAAATTATAACCCAGTATTAATTAATAACCCAGTATTAATATATAACCCAGTATTAATTTATAACCCAGTATTAAATTATAACCCAGTATTAATTTATAACCCAGTATTAAATCATAACCTAGTATTAATTTATAACCCAGTATTAAATTATAGCCTAGTATCAAATTATAACCCAGTATTAAATTATAACCTAGTATTAAATTATTATTAATTTATAACCCAGTATTAATTTATAACCCAGTATTAATTTATAACCCAGTATTAATATATAACCCAGTATTAAATTATAGCCTAGTATTAAATTATAACCCAGTATTAAATTATAACCTAGTATTAATTTATAACCCAGTATTAAATTATAACCCAGTATTAATGTATAACCCAGTATTAATTTATAACCCAGTATTAAATTATAACCCAGTATTAATTTATAAATTATAACCCAGTATTAATTGCCAACCCAGGAGCTTTGCTCTGGATGGACAGCTGCACACATCTAAAATACTATGTATAATTAGCACTAAACTCCGCAGATACAGTAGAACCTTGCTATAAATACCACCTTTAGGACAAAATTAATTAATTGGCCTTAATGTTAAACTGGTCTGATTATCAAATTGAATTGTAGTGGAAATACTGAAAACAAGTAAAACAATAAGTGGTTGTTATAATCAGTCTTGAAATTGAGGTGGTCACTATATGAGGGTTTACTGAACATATAGTGCAAATTGAAATTGTTTGTACATATTTACTATATAATATAACACCTTGAGTGTTGACGGAAACGCTAATTTGTTTACAGAATGTATAGATATAGTTCTACCTCAAAGTGCGGGCACTCTGGATCAACTACAGGCTTGTTACCATGCTGAGCTCATCAACTTTTTATACGAGAAGAAACTAACTTTACAGGTTTGTAAAACACTACTTTTTCTGTCTGTCCATTTTTAAGGAATTGACTTGTTTCAATATGGATGTAATCATGTAGTGATATTAGTCCATAAAGGTTACTTTAAAGTCTTATTGGATCAAAATTTTAGCAATGGTATTAAATATTCACATATAGTGCACTGTACGGCACTCAACAGCATACAGTATATGTACTAAGGAGCATGTGTGACTCACGTTGTCTGCTTACTGTGACCAACATTCACTAATTTTCCAATCAACAATAATACAATCTTTGTCAAACTTTGTCATTATATTTATTGTTCTGCTGTTTGATAACTAAACAGATTGCCTGAGATCCTCCAGAATTTTGGGCCTTGAAACACCAAAACCTGAATAACTAGTAATAAACTTGTAACAAACGTTAGTTCATGCCTAAAACCATCATTAACTATTTATAACAAACTGACCTCCAAATAAAGGCCTACTGTCAATAAATGCTGCATTTTGTCTTTCCCAAGGGTGGTCTGTGTTCACAGGTTGGACTGTAAATGTATAGATAAAATGCAAATAATTGAGATATTGAAGAGTTTCAGAAAACGTTGTTCATATAAGTATATAGTGTCACCACCACAGACACTGATGTGCTGATTTATCAGTTGTTACAGGTAAATTAGTTTTATGTCAACTCATGTATCAGCTATTTTCATTCTTCCTTCAGAATCTTCCGAAGTCAATACAAGTCTTAACTAACGAGTCAAGTTTTGGTATGTAGAAGTAGTTTTCGTCTGTTTCATTCCTTCATGCTCATAATGGCTTTCTAGATGTATAATAACATGATTTAAAAACTTAGATTAGGCTGAAAAAATTTTGTCGTGTTTAGGGATACTTCACCAAAAATTATTGAGTAGGTCAGTTGTAAACTTGTTTATCGCAATTCTTTTTTCCTTAACACTTTTTATGATATAACAAGTTATGATTCTCCCTCAAAAATTTTAATTCTGTGGACTTTGCCAAAATTGACAGCAAACATTTTCAAACCATTTTATACACTCTGTGAAGATGCTTATCACTTGAATCAATACATTGAAACAAAATAGTTCCATTACTAAGTTAGGTTTTCCGATCTAATAATAAATCAAACTGTGATGAATTGAAATTGTTTTCATTATTTTTTAGTCAATATCAACAAACTGTATCATTATTCATTGCAGATACTAATAATTATGTATGTGAAGTTTCTCAATAGTTTAGGGTATGAATATATTATCACCATCTACCGGAACTATTTGTCCAAATATTTTTGCGTTTATTTCAGAGGATCTCTCAACTTTACAGCAAGTTTACAATTACGTAGAAAAAAGCTTCCCACAATTCCTTGAGGCTGTTCATAGTAGAGGATGGAAAACTGATGTATGTCTGCTGGGTGCAGATGAATGGAGACTAGACGACCAGTCTAAACTCTCAGGGATGAAAACTCTTTAAATGTGAGACACAGTTTGGCCCAGTGTGAATGAATAGTCCAACAATGAGAGGAAAATATTCAAAAAATCTTTGGAAACTTGACATAGTAAGAACTGGAATTAAGAAATATTAAAATATGGGAATTACCACTCAAACTTCACAAAAACCTTGAAGCCAGTCAAATTATACTAAAATCTACAAGCCAGATTAATAATTCCAAAATCTTGAAACAGCTTGGAGTATATCTGAATTTTGAAACAGTCAAAAATTGTTTAATTTTATATCTGGTCAAATTATGCTAAAATCATGTATCCGATGGAATACATGAATATTAAAATCTTACTTGGTGGATTATCTATCTAAAAGTTAACATTTGATGGATATCAAGGTTGACATATTGAATGACTGGTTAAGTGACTGGGTCTTTAAATTGTGTCTTTATACAACCAGTCTAACCTTTAAGTGAAGGCTACCTGAGGGAAAGATAGATTACAACTTCAGTGCACAGTTGGCATTTATTCAAAGGTTTATTTGGTAAATTAGATCCATGTATGTATGTGTGAGCCAGTGTACATGGTTTGCTTTGGGTGTTCTTTAGTTATTTTATCTAAATATTTTATCATTTTATCACATTTTACGATTAATAATCGACAAAAATTTGGAAAATTCTCCTTTTCATTGTCTTTTTTCTCTTCCTTGCATAATAACCACTAGCCCCTTACCTCTGTGAGTTTAAATTTCAGCTGATGCCAGAAAAAAAATCACATGTGAGAAAGCTGTCCAGATAGCTAGGTTGGTGGGGGTCATCCTTCAATGTTAAAAGCTTGA
Organism: Lutraria rhynchaena; assembly: GCA_008271625.1. Lineage (NCBI taxonomy): Eukaryota > Metazoa > Mollusca > Bivalvia > Venerida > Mactridae > Lutraria > Lutraria rhynchaena. The sequence continues at coordinate 981,867 of VIBL01000049.1, forward strand.
AAAGTTGCCATATGACACTCGCTATTGATACAAATATAAACGCATCCAAAAGGAAAAAGATACCAAAGATAGAACTGCCATTCATGTCCAGACTTTTGTACGACATCTGATCAGAGCTCTGTCTCAAATTTGTAATGAAAGGATTCTTTACAGTTGAAGAATGAATACTTAACAGCTTGAAAAACGCATTCCTAGAATGAACATCCGTAATGTAAGTTTTAAACATGTTTTCTAGCTGAAAGTGAGGTATTAATTCTATAATAATAAGTTTAGAATTGCTAAAAATAATCATTTGCGATTTACATGAAGTCAGCAGCTTTAAGGTGTTAAATTGATAATATGGTACTGATTTTACACATCTGCTCAATGCTACTCAAAAATGGTGATATTGTAAAAATAATATTAACCATTTATCGTAGTTTCTTTGATAGTATCCCTAAATACTTCACTTTATTTTACAAAACATTTTTAAAATCTTTAAGATTTATTGCCCTTGTTGAAAAAATAGACAAACATTAATTTCTAAAGGTATTGCAAGGTAACCTATATTTTCCGTTATTAAATTAGACTGGTGCTGTTTTTTTGCCTCTTTACCATGAGTTTTCATTGAAATGGATATTCGTTTTTCTTCAATCTTTGGAAAATTGGCAAATTGACTACTGACAGAATTCAGTGCAAATTATAAGGGGCAATAACTCAAAGAATTGTCGTTGTTTTTGAAAAATCTCAAAGGTTCCTAAAATCTGTCCACTTTATTTAGAGATACTAGATTTGGACATTGTGGGTATAAAACTGTAACAATGACTAAAAATTATAGAACCCAGCTTTATGTACGAAATATTTATTTTACATTCAAATGAACACATTGGTTTCTAGCACAAGTTATGGGATAGACAGTCATTCTTATACAAACATAAACAACAAGAATGTCTACTACTCCAATCCTACTGTAACAGTACACTTAATTCATTAACACAAAATAAGAAAGGTTAAATGTTATAAAACCTGATTTTTGAAACCAGTCTAACAGAGCAATGTTACCAACATTTGAATTTCAGGTTGCACATGATTGGCTGGTCCAGAATGCAGCAATAAAATTAGTCAATGGGAGAGCTTCATTCTTAGACTGGTTTCAAAATTCAGCTTTACAACATTCTTAACATGATTTTCTACTGATATACATAAATATGAGGAAATACACAATGTTTTCAAAGAACAAGTTTTCAGTCAGGGTCTATAATTTTGGGAATGTAATAATGTGGATGGTTGTAATAAAAAGATAAGGTTTCAGGGACCCTCTAAACACTAAATTTTAAACAAATAAAATGAGAAGTAACCATTTTGATTGGCACACATGTTCCCCCATGTAAGTGAGAACACTGATTTTTGATATGACACATCTCAACATCAAAGTTTTCATAAAGCATGAACTATAATCTCACAAGAAAATAATGAAAAATAAATGCTAGATCTACACATGTAATAGCTAAACTAGAAAAGTGAAAATATAAATATGGCCAAAAATGGTATCTAAGTCAAAAGCTAAGGGGGTTAGGCCTTAATTAGATCTAATAATGGTGCTTTGAAATAAAATGTATGGTTCAAATAAATCTTACTCAGTGCCCCCCAATCCCTCTAAATACATCTTAAAGCTCACCATTCCAGTTCTAATTTTAAAAAATTCCCAAACTTAGCAATAGGAGGGGGGATTAACCTTCCCCGCACCCCAGAGCATGTACAAAGCAACCATTTTCAAACTCATGGCAAGAAACATAACGAAGTATATATACTATCATAATTAGCAACAGTTAAACAAAATGTAACAATATGATGAAGCAAATGAACGAATTGAACGTACACATACTACATAAAAAGAAATACTGGTACAAATTTGAAATTTATATTATGGCAAAACCTTAAGCACAAAATAAAAATATTCATAAGAAAAGTCTTCCATCATTCATTGTCATCAAATCACGTCACAGCAGAGAAGTCACACAAATACGTGACTGAATTCACAAGATTCAGTGTTGATTATTAGAAAATTACTCAAAATTACAGTTAATATACGAATAGAAGGACTACAACCTGCGGCAAAATGCACCACAGCTTATAAAAATACATCATTGTTTACACAGGTTTTGATTTGTCAATGTTCACAAGAATTATTCTAGCAGTATCCATCTCTTTTGTCTCATGAAACTGAGAATTTTCTATCATATTATCTTCAATTGAATTATTCAACTCAGCTACTTCCATGTCTTCATAATCTTTCTTGCCAGATCTGTTAACTATTTCTTTATAATCTGATTCCTCTTCCTGCATCTTGTCAACATTTTCAAATCCATTTTCAACTGACTGATCAACTTTTTTAGTTTCACTAGCAGGTTTCACAGGAACTTCCTCTATGAAGTTTTTCTCTGATGCGTCAGGATTTGGTTCAATTGATTTACTGCCAGAGTTATCAACTTTACCAGTTTTGGTAAATTTATCAAATATGTTTTCTTCTTCACTAATATCTGATTCTTTATCCTTCTCATTCATCTCTTCATTAACAAATTCAAACTTATCAAAAATGTTTTTATCACTTTCATCTTCTTCTATATCAATATTCTTAGAAACATCATTAACTGCACTGTCAGCATCTTCCATTTGGTTTTGATTAAATTTTTCAAAAATGTTCGCATCTGTTCCATGATTTGAATCCTCATCATTGCAATTATTTTGTTTATTCACATCAGAGTTCACGTCTAAATCAGCAGTAAACTTTTCAAATACATTAACATTTTCCTCCTTAGGATCCTCATTCATTTTATTATCAACATCAGTGGTTTTGTTAAATTGAGCATCATTCTTGTTTATACCACTATTTACTGATTCTACATGTCCATCAATGGAGAGCTCATTTAGTTCTTTCATTCCTTCAACTGAAGAATTTATATTTGTTCTCTTCTGATTTGAAGGTTCAATTGAGGAAACATTCTCTGTAACACTTCCTAAGTTTTTTACTTTAGACTTTGTGTCATTACTGACATTAAACAAAACTTTATCAGCTTCATCACCTTCATGAATTTCTTCATTATAAAATTTAGCAACTTCTTCTGCATCAAAACCTTGAGTTTCACTTTCATACACTTGTGTTTCTGAATCAACATCCTGGAAAATTTCATTCAATTCTTTATCCAATTCATTTTTACAGGTTTTTGCATCATCATCATCATCTCTTCCACTTTTATATTCTATCACTTTAACAAGTTCAGTCTGCACATTTTCAGAAATTTCATTGGTTTCATCCTGTCCTTCATCTTTGTTGCTTTCATTACCTTCCTTAAATTTTTCAGAATGCACAACACTCTTCACATGAATAGCTTTTTCACTTTCTGGTGCTTCATCAACCTTCATTTTATCTTCAGTATTGTCTGCTTGGTCACATGCTTCAACATCATGTTTTTTTTCAACAGATGCAGCTCTACTTGTCATGATTTTCATCGTTGGTTTCATTTCATGGACCTGAGGAGAGTCATCTTCTGTTTCTGAATCTTCAGTTTTCAATGATTTGTGCATGCCTTTCTTTAGATTCATCAAGTCTTCATGTTCAACATCAGACTCATCAGAACTTTCAACCCGAATCCTTCTAAATCTTTTTTTACTTGCAGGAGTTGCTCTGCTTTTCTGCAGCTTTAGGACTGGGTTCATATTCACAAGTTTCAAAGCACTGTCAGTGAACTTTTTCTTTTGCTTATCAACAACAAGCTCTGGGCGATCAGAATGAGCATGCTTCAAGTGAATGTTTACTTTAGCACAATGAAAATGGGTAAAATTACAATAGGCACATTTAAACTGCATCTCAGCCATATGGGTAGCTACGTGCGCATTTAATTCAAACATATTCTTCCCAACATAGCTGCAAAAACCACAAGATAGCTGAGACACAATATCCATTTTAGTGGTGAGCTGGGTGAACTCTTTATGTTTCAGTAAGTGCAAACGAAAATGAAAAATCCCCTTTGTTGAATAGTGACACATGTTGCAGAAAAACATTGTACTGCCAGTGACTTTTTTTGATGGTTTGATCGGCGAATCGTGGTACAAGTCTAAAAGGGTAAACGAAACAGGGAAGTCATTTATTATACATGTAGCAAGAACAATTTTTGAAGACTTCCATTACATGATAACTGATTAGAACTGAATAGCAAAATGTTTCATTAAGATTTTTGAATGCGTTTTTTTTTCTAGAAATCCTTTTCTTTTCATTAGACTTCAGATTTAAATTTTGATTTTCAATACCTTGAAACCGTTTTCATTGTTATTGCAATAAAAAAGCAAAGTTCAAGATGTCTCAATGACTTAAATGTTTGGATTGCTTAACACAGCTAAGGTCATCAAAAGATGTTATGTATGTTTGAACAAATTGTGTGCCATGTAGTCTGAATTAATTGTAATGTGACCATTATAATATTGTGGACATGATGAAATAAATACTGAATGTTTCACTAATAAGTGCTCCTCCCGTAATTAATGTCCCCAATAATGAAAAATGGCAACTCCCTATAACTGCTTTAATAATCCTTTGAAGTGCATCGAACAAGTCCAAATAAAAAAATAACTCAAAAAATTGAAAAAAAATGTGCAAAATGAAATACCCTCTTGGCATCTATATGGAAATATTCCCTGAAAAAAACCTACCTGATAATGATCTTGCCGGGCTGGAAGACAAAGAAGATCGAGCTGGAGATGAAGACTTATCTCTGCGACCATCTTCAGAGAGGACCATTCCCATTTTGTTGATAATCCTTATAGGCTTTGAACTATGGTGAACCTTCTGATGTCTCCGTATATCACTCCTGAAAGCAGTAAATTTATTTTTATTTCTAGCTTTACATCTATTTCAAACAGAATTTCAGTAACATTCAGGCATGTATTTTACTTAATCATTGTACCTGGACTCTTTGCCTGTACTTACATCTGTCTCTGTAGGGAATTGCTAACCTTTTCGTAAAACTGATCAGAAGTGAAGAGCAAGATACCTCAGACATTACCTCATTAAGCAAATCATCACGGTGCGCATGTCTCAAAATCACAGTTCAAACACACATGCCTATTGCCCTTCCTATTGGGATAGAGGGGTGAATTACTTACTTTCCAAAGATCCTTATTGCATATTGATATCTCAATATTGTCACCTTTGGGACAAGCAAGGAGTGTCTGTGGTTAAGGACTCTGACTAGTCATTGCTAACCCGTCATTGTTGTGAGTTTGAGTCATATGCACGATCAGAAAAAATTCACATGTGGGGAAAGTTGTTCATGTAGATTATGGAAAGTCGTTGGTTTTACCCATAGGTTAGCCTTTGGTCTTCAACCAGTAAAGCTGGAAAAGTAGCCACATTACCTGGACTGTTTAGGCAACATTACACTCAAGCGAAAAAGAAAATAAGGAAGGTTCCTTCCAGATGGCCAGATCCGTAATTGACTGAGTACTTATTAAAATTCTATTTTGGGGAAAAACCATTCAAAACAAAGTGAATACTTACGAACTGTGGAGTGAAGTGTAGTTACAATAGTAACAATTGTAGGTTTTCCCAATTACGTCATCCTTCCTACTTTCTGCTGTATCATGAGACTTTGTGTTTGTTGACTTTACAATATGTGACTTTGAATCAGCCAACTTGATTTCATGTGTTCTCCGTTTGTGTTGTTTCATGTAATTTATGTTCTCTGTTTGATAATCACACTCCAAACACTGAAGCTTCTTCACACCCTGAGTTTTGATCACTTTGTATCTCAGTGGAGTCTTTTCTTCCCCCTGATTTTTCGGGCTTGCCTCAGCAGGGTTCTCCAGTTTTATAACTTTACGCGGTGGCGAGAATCTCTCAGAATCACTGTCACTCTCCAGAAATCTTTTTCTATGAACTTTGAGCAAATGTTCCTTCACTCTGAATTTCTTAGGAGCAGAAAAGTTACAAATATCACAGTAGAATTTATCCCCATTGTGACGAACTCCCTTCTCAACCAGTTCATAGTTATCCAATCTCGAGGGTCTTGAAAGTCCAAGAAAATTTCTTTGCCTTGCAACATTCAGTTTGACGCTGTGGTAAATCTTTTGCATTTTGGCTTCAATTTCAGGAATTTTCTCAGTATTGGTCTTAACTTGTTTACCAGGGTGGCATTTTTCGATATGCATTCTAATAGCAGCAGACCGGGCTGAGGATAAATTACAATACCTACATTTGTAGGGCTTATATTTAAAATGAATATACAAGTGTGCCTGAACAGACTTCAATAGTCTGAACTTTTTACTACATTTAGGACATCTAAATTCAATTTCATTTCCTGAATTACTGTGATCTTGAACTTCAGCTACCTCTGTCTTATTGGTTTGGTTACTTGGGCTGACCTTTTCTATGCCGTATTGAGCAACTTTATGTCGATGTACATTCCTACAGTGATTTAACATATGTTGAACTAATGGTGTTTTGTAAGAGCAAGTCTTGCATTGTAGTTTAACCCCACTGTGATAAGTGTTTATATGAAATTGTAATCTCACCAAAGATTGGCAAACATATGTTGAACATATCTGACAATGAAGTCTTTGGTCTTTTTCCACTGTAACAGGTGACACAGAACCACTTGATGATAAGCTGCTAGAGTCATTAACACTCTTTCGGGTGTTAAGTTTAGAAGGTTGTTCAGTCAGCCTAACAGGCACTGTGATGGTTCTAAATTTCGTGTTGATGGGAAGTGACATAATGGTGAATTTTTTTCCATGGTGACGTTTTTGAGCATGACTTTTGATGACCGACTTCAACTTATTGGTAAAAGAACACAACGAGCATTTATACATGGACTTATTGCATTTTGAGATCTTAAAATGTTCATAAATGGAAGTTCTACTTTCGCGCTTCTCACCGCATTCTTTGCATTTGAATACAGTCTTCAGTCTGTATGCATACTGGTTATCTTTTGTGACTTTGTGTCCCTTTTTTCCTTTGTTTGGTTCTGAATTACGATCTGAGGAAGCTGTTAGTGGACTTATAGGAATATTTTCAGTTCTCTCCCCTCCTACAATATGAATTTCTTTTACTTTAACAGCTTTAACATCTTCTTCAACATCTTCATCATCGTGATTAACATGTGGTTGTGTTGAATGAAAGACACTGTAGGTATGTTTAAGAACCGAAAATCTGGTCCCTCTGAAATCACAAACTGAACAGGTATACTTCTTGTTTGGATCATTGTGGCTCGCAACATGCATATTGTAATGATGAATTGTATGAGTTACATATCTACACTTAGTACATTTATATGGTCCTTTTGTCGTCTTCATTACCATGAACTTTTCTTCAATCATGTCAACATTGTCAGCAGCTTTTTCATTTTGACTTTCGATGGAATTTTTACATTTTTCTTTGTGTGTTAAGGTCTCCTCATCCGAATCTTCAATAGTCTGATACTCATGAACTGGCTTCTTTACAATGTCAACTCTGTTAGTTCCTGTCACACCTCTGTCTATTGGTACATTCTCAGCCTGCAGACCGACAATGTCGTTGAAATTTTGACTAAATATCTTTTCCTTTAAAATTGACTGTAATTCTGCCTTATCAGTTGTGCTGTACAATATTGGTAGCTGTGGATGGCATTTTTGAATATGACCAACCATCAGAGTTCTCTCAATACTACCCTCCTCACAGAAGCTACACTGAAAGAAAACAACATTCAGGTGATTCAGTATGTGTCGATGAAGAACAAACTTCTTAAATATCTTTTGTTTACAAATTCTGCACTGAAAGTTCATATCTTGCTCAGATGGAATAAAACAGGCGGACAAGGCGGAATGGAGGTTTTGTTCACCGAGAGTATAATGGTCTGAAGAAGGATTAGTAATACTGTCAGATTGGTGTTCAACAGCTGGTTCACTTTTCACTACTGCTTCTTTCACTGCAGTAAAAGGATTCTTAGCAGCTGTTTCAGGTATGTCTTGTATCAATGCTCCATGTGTTTTAGGAACAGACGATAATAATGATGATGTGCTGGATTTTCTTGCAATCTTCCTGAATGCCGTTTTATCTTGGCTAGGCCGGACTGGCTTTAACTCGGGATGACGATACTTTAAGTGCATCATGGTTTTAAGCCTAGTGTTAGAAGAAAACTCACATTCGGGGCATTTGAAAGGTTGCTTGAATATATTTCCATCTGGGATTACAACTTCAGTTTTATTTCCTTCTGCTTCTTCAGCATTTTCTGTCTCAACTTCAGTTCTTGCTGTTGCATCTTCACTTGCGCTTATAGTTTTATTTATCTCGCCCTCTCCAGCAGGGAATGACTTGGATTCAATAGACTCTATTTTTCTCAAGATCCTCACTTCCATATTCTTGTGTTCTTTCCCTATATGACTAAAAATCCGTTCCTTCATTGTTGAGGTATAAGGGCAATATTTACACTTGAAAAAGACAAATTGTTTATTTTCAATGTCAGAATGACCAAATGAAAGATGCTCTTTTAAGTTAACTTTGTGCTTGAAGAATTGATGGCAATATTCACAATGGTACTTCAGTTTCTTCTTTGTAGCAGATTCTTCATTTTTGTCAGAAGTCTGTCCACTAAGTTTGGTGTTTAAGTCAGGCTTGTTTCCAGATGGTCCAGAAGTATCACTGTGTACATAAGTCTCATGTGAATCAATTTGTTCCAAAGTTCTGGCTTGAAAATCACAAAACCTACATTCATAATGGTTACTTTGTATACTTTCTACAGACATCGTATACATGGCAGGAGTAGGGTGAGCATCTCTGATATGGTCCATTATGTGACATTTCTGATTAGTGCAGTATGAACAGGCAGTACAAGTTAACAGTTTCACCTGATTTTTGCCAGTATGATTTTTCATATGTTTCCGGAAAGAGGCAATATTGTCAGTACTCAGAGGACAGCAGTTACAGATAAATTTCTTCTCTCGATTTGGTTCAGCCTCATGGAGGGATAAATGTTGCAAATACAATGCATGATTATAACTTAGATAAGTGCAATGTTTGCAGAGAAGATGTTTGGGTCCAACTGTAACATCAACAGGACCTTTTTCGTTGCTTTTTTCAACTTTTTGGTTCTTTGGTTGACCTGCATTTCTTTTAATGTCACACTGATCTTCTTCAGGAAGACTTAAAGCATCTTCATTTTCTGACCCAACATGCACTGGAGTTTGTTCTTCACTGACTTTTTTATTTTCATCTTCATTTCCATCAATTTTATCTAGTAACATAGGTATGTCAAGATTTTCACTATGCAGCTCAGGTTCAGATGGATCGAGATGCCCTGAGGGTGGATATACATAAAAATTAATTTCTCTCTCATTGCACACTATTTGACTTGTAACAGTAACATACCTCAAACGATCTGGATGCTGATCTTTCATGTGTTTCATGACAACCGATCTGTCACCAAACTTGAATGAACACTGAGGACACGCAACAAATTTCAACAAATTCTTTTTTAAATGTTCTTCCAAATCCTCAATCTTTGGAAATGTCTTGTTGCAGTAATTGCATCTGATGGAAACGAGCTCCTCGTTAGGATGAGCCTTCAGATGGACATTATACAAATGCAGTGAATTGGTCTTGTACTTGCAGGGTCTGATAGGGCACTTATAGAGGATAAAAGATTTGGCACTGGCATGTGAGAATACATGCCTCACATGAGCATCCTCCATATAATCTTTATGACCACAATGACCACATATATAGTTGTATTCCTTCTCATGTTGAGCAGACTTTAGATGTTGCTTGTATTTACTGGACAAAAAGCATTTAAATGAACAATCCTCGTATCCACAAACATAGAAGGCCAAATGACCCTGATTAGTAAGAATGTCCTTATCAGCATCATGTTTTCCATCAGCCTCTCCATATGCTACAGTACTTCCACTTTGATTTTGTTTTACAACAGAGTCATCTTTGTTGTTTTCTGCACCAGGAACAGAAGTCTGAACTGTTGTTTCATCACAAACTTTCTTTGTTGGGTCAAATTCCTTCAAATTAGTTTCTAAAAAATTAGAAACAATTGATTCAGAATCATTATTAGGCTCAGATAAAGATTTGTCCAGTAGTTCTTTACTTTTGACAAAATTATCATCATCAGCTTCAAGGAGCTGTTCCGTATTCTGATGTGTTTCTTTGTCCTTTGTTTCCTCAACATCACACTGTTGATTTGTAAGAAGTAAACCATTAAGCACTGGATATTTTTTATTTACTGTCTTGTCAAGTGTATTTGCTTCACCATAAGAAACATTCTCAAGGCTTGGAGGTTCATCGGACTGGTTATTAATCGGAGGTTCTTTGGGCCGGTTATTAATCGAAGGTTCTTTGGACTGGTTACTTATCGAAGGTTCTTTGGACTGGTTATTAACGACTTCAAAAGAATTAACAGGATCCTTAGACATCTGTTCTAAATCAGAATTTGAAGTAAGACTGAATGCCGATGTAATCTGAATTTGCAGGCCACCATTTGTGGTATCTTCTTCCTCATCATCCAATACAATTACTTCAGTTGCTTTTTGTTTATCAACATTCTTATTAGTTAAATTATTGTCATCATCAGTTATATCAATAACTTCAGTTTGTTCAAGGTTTATTGACTGTTTGTCTACATCCTGTCTGCTTTGTCTTTCTAAAGATGCAACAATGCCATTTACAATTTGGCACTGATTAATCACCTTATCTTGAATATTCTTTGGAGAACATTTCTTGCATGCTCCATTAACCACATTATGAAAGTGATCCCACACATGCTTTCTAAATATAAACTCTTCTTTCGTGAACTTCTTGCATACTTCACAAACCATGCCACGCTTAGCATCTCGTTTAAACAGAAATTTGGTGCCCTTTTTGAGGTTTGAATTTTTGGTTTCTGATGACATGTTGCCATAAGCCATAGTGCCACTTGAAGGAACTGGAGCTTTCGCTGACAATTGGGGTATAAGTGTACTTAAATTTATAAACTGGTTGCTTTGATGTTGAATGCTTCCTGAAGCCTCAGCTGCGTTAGGTACAGCTCGTTTAGCTGGACACACCAAGTCTGCAATATTCTGCAGAGCCTTTATTGTAGTAGCAGCACTAGAATTACTTTGCAAGGGCATCACACCTAATGCAGAACTCACTGGATATGGAGGTGGAGGTCCTAACTGGGGTGCTTTTGGTAGCAAACTGATCAGATCTGAGGATGCCCCGACATTAGGAGGTATTGACAATGGTTGCCTATTAGAGTCACTAACAATCGGAGTTGATAAATTATCATCAGATGCAACAGACTGGTTACCAGGTATTACAGCTGGACTAACTGGTTTAAGCTGAACTTGGACATTCTGACTTTTTGATGATGAAGGAACAAGTATCCTTTGCAAATTGGGCAGTACAGGAACTGGATTTCCTACTGGAAGTAAAATTATTTGCTGCGGAGCATTAATGGACAAAGATGGTGAAATGTTCTGAGAGCTAGTAGTATATGAACATTTGGCAACAGATGCAGCAACTTGAGTTGGAGAAAGTTTTGTGTCAATTGCAGGAGAAATAGGCTTATGATGAACTGTCCCAGTCGGATTAGCAATGTTTCTAATCTTTTGTGAAACATATGTAGGCTGCAACAAATTATTTGAAGTGTTAAATTCTCCAAATAACGAATTCAGATGTTCTTTCTTAGCCTGCTCACTGGACGAAACAGAAACTAGATTTCCATTACTATAATTCACCATATTTGGTCCAAGCACAAGACTTGAGCTAGTTCTTGGCGGAGGCATTGGTCTATTTGTCTCCATATTTTCCTCTTTCTTCCACTCAGGATCATCAACAACTTGTTCTAAAGTATTCTCTTGTGAAATGTCTACTGCAGGGCTGACTTTATCTATAGAAACGTCTGAAGCATCATCCTGTTTCTGAGAAACATTACTCTTATTATGTGGGGTTTTTGGTACATTAAGTTTTCCTTGAATGCTTAAAGATCCATTTTCTAAAAGGTCTTGAATATGTTTTCGTCCCTTCTTCATTCCCCTTAGCCCCGAGCGAGCAACACCATTAGGATGGGAAAGTTTTACATGCAGTTCAATTTTACGGCGACTTGAAAAATCTTTTTTGCACGATAAACACACATATGGTTGGTTCTGAATGTGAATCACTATATGTTCTTCAAACTCAGATTGGTTACTCCAAGTGGTATCATTGCAGGCATGACACGTAAACTGGTTATCAACGCAGGAAAACTTAACAATTCCAGTGATTTTTGAAGCTGAACATGATGTTGTATGATTTTTGAACAACTCCTCCTGGTCAGTGGTAAATTTACAAACTGGGCATCTGAAAATGTATAAGAAACAATGTAAAATATGTACTACTTGAATGAAAAAATGCCACATTCACCATTTTTTACATCATTCTGACAGACCACAAGGTTTTTAACTGAAGTAACTTGAATTACTAAAATTACCACAAAACAATACATGCACAAGGAGTAACTAAGATCGATCAACAAAAGTAACTTCATCCTATGCTTATTAAGTTTTTAGAGTAATACACATTAGAGTAAACTTTGATACAACAAAACCGTAAGAGCAATCTTTCCTCATATAACTAAACCTGCTGAATAGACACATCACAATCATGAAGTAGCAAGAAAGATGGTTTAGTGAAGATGTCAAAGTTAGGAGAAGAGAGATGGTTTAGTGAAGATGTCAAAGTTAGGAGAAGAGACATAGTTAAATGCAGAAGTCAAAGTTAGGAGGAGAGATGGTTTAGTGAAGATGTCAAAGTTAGGAGAAGAGACATGGTTAAATGCAGATGTCAAAGTTAGGAGAGGAGAGATGGTTTAGTGAAGATGTCAAATTTAGGAGAAGAGAAATGGTTTAGTGAAGATGTCAAATTTAGGTGAAGAGAAATGGTTTAGTGAAGATGTCAAATTTAGGAGAAGAGAAATGGTTTAGTGAAGATGTCAAAGTTAGGAGAAGAGACATGGTTAAACGCAGATGTCAAAGTTAGGAGAAGAGACATGGTTTAGTGAAGATGTCAGTTAGGAGAAGAGACATGGTTAATCGCAGATGTCAAAGTTAGGAGAAGAGACATGGTTTAGTGAAGCTGTCAAAGTTAAGAGAAGAGAAATGGTTTAGTGAAGATGTCAAAGTTAGGAGAAGAGAGATGGTTTAGTAAAGATGTCAAAGTTAGGAGAAGAGAGATGGTTTAGTGAAGATGTCAAAGTTAGGAGAAGAGAGATGGTTTAGTGAAGATGTCAAAGTTAGGAGAAGAGAGATGGTTTAGTGAAGATGTCAAAGTTAGGAGAAGAGAGATGGTTTAGTGAAGATGTCAAAGTTAGGAGAAGAGAGATGGTTTAGTGAAGATGTCAAAGTTAGGAGAAGAGAGATGGTTTAGTGAAGATGTCAAAGTTAGGAGAAGAGACATGGTTTAGTGAAGATGTCAAAGTTAGGAGAAGAGAGATGGTTTAGTGAAGATGTCAAAGTTAGGAGAAGAGACATGGTTTAGTGAAGATGTCAAAGTTAGGAGAAGAGAGATGGTTTAGTGAAGATGTCAAAGTTAGGAGAAGAGAGATGGTTTAGTGAAGACGTCAAAGTTAGGAGAAGAGAGATGGTTTAGTGAAGATGTCAAATTTAGGAGAAGAGAGATGGTTTAGTGAAGATGTCAAAGTTAGGAGAAGAGACATGGTTAAATAAAGATGTCAAATTTAGGAGAAGAGAGATGGTTTAGTGAAGATGTCAAAGTTAGGAGAAGAGACATGGTTAAATGCAGATGTCAAAGTTAGGAGAAGTGACATGACTGAACGCAGATGACAAAGTTAGGACAAGATACGTGGTTTTATATCACTCCTTAGATAAACCATTATATTAGACGCACTCTGTTACACCTTTAAATCAAGTTATTTGACTTAAAAATTACCTTATTATCGAGTTGAACCAAAACTCCCAAATTTCACGAAGAAAATTGTAAGTACAGGGGAATACTAGTATACATTTTAGCACCAAATTACAACAGCAATATATTGTATAGTACCAGATTTACAAGATGAAGTTTGAAAATGAATGTTTTTTAACCTAATCAAGTAGCTACCCATACTTTCATACAATTGTATCATCTTAACAGTGTAAGTGGAATCTAACTAAATTTGTAATTTGAGTAACTTCACCAAAATCTTTAAATAATTGTCATATCAAGACCTTCAGAAATTTCCAATATTTTCATTTCCATAAGAACTGAACATAAAACAACATATTTGAAAAAAAAAAATTGTAGATGATAGTGGAAAAATGTTTTTTTCACTTTACCAAGAGCTTGAATTATACTGTACAAGATTGTTAAGGAAATTTGCACCAAGACTGTCTCTATTCACAGGAAAATGAGTCAAACCTCACACAGCAGATACAATTAATAGTAGTGAAGAAATAAGTCATTCATCATTAATTAAGACCTGTATTTTTATTTCTTGAATCACACGAATACAGTGCTCCTTCCTGTAACGTCACCTCCAAAGACCGATTCCCTCCAAGAGATGACAGTAAAAGGTAAACATACAAATACTAAAAAAACACCTGTCGCAAATGTATCAATTCCCTCTGAATAACTACTCCCTCCAAAGAACAACACTTTTTTAGGGACTCTGACATAAATGTTAACACACAACTGGCAAAAATGCATGGTTTGATGCAAAAATTGGAAATTATTAGGTTGGAAATTGAGAAAAATGTCTTTTATTTTCTTTTGGGTATGGTCCATTAACCAGACCCAAACAAAGAAGGAAAAATATCACAGCAAAATGTCTTCGGCCTAATCATCACAGAGAATATTCGCCGTGCCGTGGGCCAAAACTCACAAACCACAGGATTGTAGACCAAACACTCTCCCTACTGAACAAAACTAGCAAAATCATTTTGTAAGATACACTCAGTACAAACATCACAAAACTGCAAGATATGCAAATATATTATGCAGGACATTAAAACAGAAATATGTAGAAATTTACCTATGTACACCTAGATCTTCCCAATTCTTGTCCAACTCCTGTGGTGAAAGTGGTTTGGATTTTGTTGCTTCAGCAGATACAACACTTGTCTCCATATTGCTTGAAGCACTAGAAGTTGTGGTGATAGTGTTTGAAACACTTGTCAAGGTAGAAGATGAGTTGGTGCATATTTCAGGAGCAGACGGCTCTGTTGCAGGAGTTGATATTGGTGTAACTTCTGTGGATTTGTTGGGTTCACTACTATCATTCATCTCTGCATCCTTTGTGCTCTCAGACACAATAGGAGTTTCAGCTTCTTCAGACATTTTGTATCGAGTCAATTCTTAGGATGAGCTTGTGACAGTGTCATCAATAGAACTTAAGCAATGTCTGGCTTTGAAGCTTGGATAACAGGCATGCATCGATTTCTGATACAGTCCAAACATGATTGAAAAAAGTTAACCCTGAAATATGAACCAAAAAATTTCAATTCATGCAGAGTATTGCTTGAACTAAATTTACTGCAAAATGTAAATTGTTTAACGTTTAATGGTGTTTTATGGCGCAGTGACTACGAGCGGTCATGTTGCGTGCATTTGAATTAAAGGCAAAGAAACAGGTATTAACCATGAGAAAAGATAATAAATTAATAAGGTAAGATATGTAAAGTTGGATTGGCCAATTAATGTTCACACAAGAACAGGTGTGTTTTTCTAACTACGAATTCATGCACAATAAGGTAAGAATAATGTATTGTTAAAAATTATAAATGAGTAGTCTAATTTTTGAATAGTATTCATCACTTTTACAAGTGCTTCAAATTTGATGAGGGCCACTTTTTTCAACAAGCATTATCTTTGACTGGGGAACAAAAGGGCATCATTGGGAATGCTAAATGAGTGATCTCATTATCTGATAGTAGGAAAGTGCTTGTGACAATTGTATGGAAGCAGTCAACTGGAACTTAAACTCAACTGGTTTCAAGTTGGAAAGGCAGAAAAACAAGGAATTTCGCAGATGGATAGAAAATTGAAACTTTGGGTTTTTCTAATTTCTGAATGAAATTTTTTTTTTTAGTAGCCCATATTGTTAATGTCCCATGCCATTAATCACAGACCCATTTCAAAGTAACATTAAGTTCAATGATAGTGTTTTTTTCACACAAGACTACAAGATAGGGATCTCTGAAATATGTCCAAGATATGTTCAATGGGGTTGAGATTCAAGGATCTCACAGTCCTTGGAAATTAGTCCCTGCCATGCCAGACATAAGGTTCCATCTAACATGGTCACATGCCCAACTTAAACATTCTCTGACATGGTGGATCGACAAGGATACACAAAAGTCTCATGCAAACAATTTTCTTTATGGTCCGAGAAGATAATCATCTTCCAGTAGCGTTTGGAGGTAAGTAGCATTCTGAAAACCATTGAACCTAGCCTGGAGGACAAGGAATTGGTCATGAGCAATTTCCATGAATTTGGAAGATTCACATTCTCAACTCTTTGTTTGCCAGAGTGAGTGATGTAACAAACAGCAAAATGTTGTTTGTCAATGAAAACCCATAAACATCAAACATGTGTTCTCTGCATGTATACACGCGAGTATACACACGAAACCAACCTTAACTACCTTGATTTTTTAGGGTTGCAGGAATTCCATGTTTTTCAATAGACAATACATGTAAAATCAAACTTTTATGCAGGGTTTTCACTAGATGTTAAAAGTTGGAAGGTCAAAAATAACCATTGGCTCATGATAATTCGAAGAGTCAACAAAATTTCCGTTTAATTTCATTGTAAATGCGACTCTCTGGTACAAATTCTCAAGAGTCAGAAGCTTTATTTTACTTATTTCAGGAGTCAAAATGCTGTTATAAAGGTCAAATGAAAGCCCAGCTTTTATGCATCAGTGAATATGGCCAATACATCAGTCTTTCATCTAGTATTAAATAATGATCTTACTTTTATATGTTTTGCTGTAATCAAATGAAAAAGTGGCCCTTATCAAATTCTGAACAACTGTTAATATTCACATTTAATACATATAGATTATTGTCAAGATGACTTATAAACGATGCTAGATGAATGAATTGAATGGAACATGTGATTTGTTCTAAAACTTTATAAGGGTTTTACGCATATCTATACTCCTTACATCAATTGTGTAGTACTATCTAATTAATGGACATTACTATACATAAACCACTCATACTTAAGTGATTTGACTAAGGGGACCTTGATGACAATTTCAAAATGAACATATCAGCAGGAAATACTAAAACAATCACATTGGCAATTTTTTGGAAGCCATGTGACTTATGATCAATTACTTAATTTGGGGTGATAAAATACAGGATTTCCACTGGACATTATATTTTTTCCGCCACATGTACGAGGGGAGGGTCCGGGATACAAAAAAGTATGCTAAATTTGATTTTTTTTCGCCACTTGCAGATTTATTTTCGCCATTTGGAAACCCTGAAAAGATATCATTAAAAAGTGATATTTTAAATTTTACTGTAAATGGCTTATTTGCTAATGAAGTGGTGTTTTGAACATCTTAAACTGATTGGTGTGAAAAATAAAGTGACCCACATTACTGAAAATAAACATGACATTATGGCTTATCTATCAATTATTTACAAAACATCCATGCAGAAAAAAAATAATAAGACATTTCACATTTCAAAATGATATTTAGGCCTAAAAAAGGTTTGTTTCCATTTACTCGACCGACCCAATATTTTACCTGCCAAATCATAAGTTTTTAAGGCATCCTAATCTTAGTGCTATATTGTAATTTTCACAACTCATAAATGAGATTAATGTAACTGATTGTAGATAAAATTTTTATCTACATTTTATTAAAATGTCATCAAATATCAACAATATTAAATACAACATCAACCCAAGTTATAGGTTTCACGGAGTCTACATCATTGGTCAGCAATTCTTAAATTCAAATATTTTATGTTTAACTTGTAATGGAAAACTTTTAGTCAAATGTCAGAAAAATATTTAGTGTACTTATCCCTGAAATCAGAAGTCATGCTCACAATTCATGTAACAGCTGTGTCTAAGATGAAAATAAAAAACAGCCCATCTCCCTGACACATTTAACATCCAGTCAATAAGTCAATAAATTAAGTTATTGACCCATTCAATATGAAGCTATCTCCACCAATGTATAAAGTTTTGAAATCACCACGATTTGTATGTAAAATTCAATGCAACAAAATTAATATAAATAATGCATGGTGAAAATTAAATATCTTTAAACTTAGTCGAACTAATTAATAACAGCGAGATATTATTTTGACTTTGTCCCAAATGGCCTTTCTGAATTTGTCGAACGGAAAGCTGAATAACTAGGACTATTTGAAACTGTACTGAGTTATTTCGGAAATGCAGCATGATATTACATTTGTTTTTATTTAATGAACACGAAAGATGATGAAGTTATGAACTTTTACTGGATGTGAGGACATAAAACAAAACACTGGACCGAACAAAATATTATTGACACATAATACATGTTGACAAAAATCTTTTTTAAAAAATCAAAGGAGCTTTACTGTACTTGACCACTTCTCTTAAAACATTTGGCAGTGATCTAAAGGTAGACACCTTTACATGTCAACTCTTAATCAAAACTATAAGTATCATTTCTCTTAATTTCACCAGTCCATACGAAAAGTGAAGCCCAACGTCAAATATATCATGATCCATAAACATAACAAAAACAATGTTTTAAAACCAAACTACGACACGAATATTTATACCTCATGAACTACAGGTATCCCTTCTAATGGTAGTGATTTAGATTTCACAAGCAGTTGTAACGTCACACAGGCATAGTGTGTGACCTAAAAACTTAGCATCCTCGTTGGGACATGTAGAACAAATTCGGACAGTAAATTTCGGATATCGAAGTTCCGATTCAAAACCACACATCCAACAATTTGCTGCATCAAACTGAAGCGAGCCAGGCGTATTTAACTCATAAATAACAAATAAAAACAATAATATAAACTACAAGGACAAACCTTAAGTAATAAATTCATTAATCCAAGTCACGTTTTTATCCAATCCGGACTTAACATCCGTCACGATCGGTAACTCCGTGTCCGATAGCGAGGGCAGTAGGGTATGGCGAGAAATAGGAGAAAAGCAAATGCTACAATAACTGCATTTTGATCAGTGCGATTCTTTCACACCAGTTTACTTCGATGTAATCTATCGCAGAGTGCTAGTTTAAGTTTTGTGCTACATGCAGCCACAACATACCAGTTTAACAAAGAAACATTCTCACCGTTTACTGTACTTTCCTACTCAGTAGACTTAGGACACCAAAATGGCGGCAGCATTTTCGCGTACAGCGATGTAAATATAGTCACGAGAAACGTCATTGACCTTATAAGGCAGTCACGGTTCATCTCGCGATGATAATTTGGTACATTTATTGGTTAATTCCGGTCACGTGGAAAAAGATAATTATTGGCTGATAGTTTATGCCAGCTAATTTTAGCGCATGCGCATTTCGATTATTATGCAATAAGTTGGCTCCAAGCCAAAACAGATATCTACGTTATGAATAGTCGTTCATCGAGGATAACAGTTAGTAGGTCGGTCGTCAAGCTTTTTGGTTGGTTGTATTGGGGTTTAACGCCGTTTTTCAACAATTTTTCAGTTATAGACGGCGACCGGTTCACCTAACCAGTTTTCCTGGACTGTATACTAACCTTTACTAACTTACCCTTCCACAAGGAGCCGGCAACTTCTCCAAATATGGAGGAAAATCGACATTTTTGTCAAATTTTCATAGGAAGGGTATGACCTGCCACGACAGGGATTCGAACCCGGATCTAAGGGCTGCAAGTCCAGCGCACTAACCACTGGACCACGGCCGCGGCCTTGGTCGTCAAGTTGACCTTCGATGGAGCGAACTGGCACTTTGTACTCACGCTTTCCCAATGTTTACAGGATAGATTTTTAATCGTCTGAAATTTTGAAAATAAAATCCTTACGTTGAAGTGAAAATGACACGAACAACAGCGGTCAATACCTCGCATTTTGCTTGGAGCTGAATGGGGAGATTAAAATAAAGACAGCCGATCAACTAAAAATAGCAAATTCACGATCGAAAATTAAGTTTTCTATGAATCGTAAACTTCCTAATCCAAGACGTTAGCAAGATAAAAATTTACATTTCTAACCCAGACGTCAGTAGCTGATGAGCTAGGGAATAATACTTAGATAGACATTCGTCAAAGAATCAATTTTACTGCACATCTCCTCAGTTGGCGAAGGGCAAAGCTGACACTTGAATAGGGGGAGACAAGACCTGGACGATAATGAGCTACTTACTTTACTTTACTTACGACGTTCTAGTTGATGTAACATGTAAAAATATGTATAACCCTTCTAACCTTTAAACAGCTCAAGTACTTGGAACAAAAATAAGAACTCTTACAATGATAATTGTAACGCGTATATCATTGGTTTAAAAATAGAACACATAACAAATGTTGTACACATTTGCTATATTTCCCTACCGGTATATTCACGGAAGTGAACTGTGTATACACTCGTGTTATTTTAAGATATTTAACAGCGTGTAGTTCAAGTAGAAAGCTCTATCGATTTAACAGCAGACGAGAGTTTTCTACTGCTGGCGTTAACATTGAATAGCTAGTGTAGAGATACCTTCCTAAGCCAATCGTGATTTATCTGGGTGAAGTGTTGTATGCATTGTAGCGCTTCACTTACGCATTCGACGAAACTGTAGAGATTAGAACTATGTATAGATAACTTCCTAAATCTGCATGTAAACATTTACCCTAATCGTATTTTCGACCGTTGGTAAAGAAACGCGAACGGTCGATTGTGTTCTATGTTTCTTAGCTCACCGGAACCGAAGGTTCAGTGTGAGCTAAATTAGGATGGGTGGGTGGATGCTTCGGCGTCCGTCGTCTGGCGTCAACAATGGTCTTCTCTAAAAATATATATTCCTTATAGTGACTTTTTCTCTAGACTCTATGGATGGGCCGCTAGAGGTAAAAATAGAAATACTTTTAAACGTCTTCTCCTCATGAACCAATGGCTGGATCATCCCTAAACTTGGTATGTAGCATTCTTAGATGATCCTCTCTCAAGCTTGGTCAAATATATTTGGTCGGCCCCAATTAGGGACCGCTAGAGCTTAAAACAGAAATACCTTAAAATGACTTTTGTCTAGTTTCTATGGATGGATTATTATTAAACTTTGTTATAGCATCCTTAGATCCTTTCTATCAGATTTGCTCAAATGAAAATAGTTGGTCCCTATTATTAAATACCTTTAAACGTCTTCTCCTCATGAACCAATGGTTGGATCATCTCCAAATTTGGTCTGCAACATCCTCCGGTCATCACAAATATTCCTTTGTAGTATTCTTTGATGGTACTTTATCATTGTTCCCCATTGTCTGCCCAAAAGTGTACCTTTATTACCTTTTTAGTAACATGTTTACATTTATTCTGGTGAACCATCGTGGCCCTCTTGTTATAATTAACCTTATCTCTGACTAGCCCGCCCTATTAGTTCAATAGTTATAGCATTATGTCTACGTACCTCGAAATCGTGTGTTCGAACCCTGAGCTCAGTACATATTCTCTTTGATGATATGGGTGTAGACTTTGTGTCTTAAGCTAATATATTTGTACTCCATCACTGATTTATGTAAATCATGTTGAGAACAAGGTTAGTATTGACAAAAAATCCTCAAAAACTGGTTAACAGCCCGTCGGTATAAGTAAAATACACTTAAAAACAGGTGGGTAACCCGAACAAATAATAACATATCTTTCCTCTGAAAATGTCATTACTAAGAACCA
Organism: Lutraria rhynchaena; assembly: GCA_008271625.1. Classification (NCBI taxonomy): domain Eukaryota; kingdom Metazoa; phylum Mollusca; class Bivalvia; order Venerida; family Mactridae; genus Lutraria; species Lutraria rhynchaena. Next base: position 1,003,727 of record VIBL01000049.1, read on the forward strand.
TTAGACTTTGCAAAATGCGTGCTACGTATGAACGAGCATTGTCGTGCATTAAAGTCGTAAGTTCGTGCCTTTTCAGAAATGGAACCGCTTCAGAATCTGTTTGACGTACATGTATAAAGGTACGAAAACAGGTTTTTCCTTCTGTAGCAGGGGCCGTTTATAGGCGACTTCCCCGCAGGAAAAAAATGTAAAATCATGCAGTTTCCCCAAAAATTCAGTCTATATCAACCTTTTCTTCCCCTTTTTGTCAAAGTATCATGTTTTTCCCAAATTAAGGAGAAAAGTCCGTTCCCCTACCTGTGAAAAAGCCCGTGAAAGTGACTCTCCAAAATAGCCGTATACAAAAATTCCACCTCCCCCCCGAACACCACTCTCCTTAAAATCCACCAAAAAATAAAAAAATAAATAAAACAAATAATATAAATAAACACTCGGAAACGTACAGAAGATCAGAAGATGAGAGATTAAACACGACCTCCCCCGAGGTGTACCGCATTGAAATGGTCTGCGCCAAAGCTACTGATGGGGGTTTAAACTGATTTTATGGGTCCGACGTAAAACTTCACCCCTCAGAAACAAACAATGAAATTGCATAAATAAATAAAACACTGATACAATAGCAAAAGTACAAACAACAACACACAATATATTGGAGGGATAAAGAAACGCCGAGTAAGCTTTCTCGTCTAGTGGCAGTTAAATTTCCCACTACCACAACCGGTTGGGATTTAACCGCACTTACTCCATATCCCAAACCTCTCCCTCTCCAAAGGTATCAGCCAGTAAAACGTTTTCCACGACGTCAGTATACAATAGATGTCGACCGTCTGACCAAGACAGGGAGATCTGGTACTTGACAGTAAAGAAGACCCCCCTTCCCTACCCTAACAGAAATATTTTTAGGGCATATGCCGCAACCCAAGCTATACGGTCCTGGTGGCGAGCAGCAGTAAGTCATGCCTTCTTCTTCAGACCGTCTCCTCGCAATTGTTTTTCAGTTTAACATAGATAGGACAGTACCTACTGGCAGATTTAATGGCGGTTAGGTGATGATTGTCAAAATGCGCGAGACGAATACACTTGTCCTGGCGTTGTGGCGTTACGCGCGGACGCTGAGGCAGGTCTGTCAGCGATCCAGTTTGCCTTAGATATCTAGATTTTTCTGTAGTGCAAACATATTCGTAAACACCTAAATGTCCGGCAACTTGTATTTGTCTTTGATTTTGCATAAGCATCTCAATGGCGTGATCCCTCGGAACTTCTATCAGATGTGCAATTGTTGAATACAATAAAAAGGAACAAAGTACTGGAAAATGATGCGTCTCTATGAAAGCTGCCTAAGGTCATTCTGTTTTATTATTTTGTTAAGTGTCCACATGCGCCTAGGTTCTGAGCGTCAGACAAATAAAACAACACCATTTTATTCAACTTTTCGGTTTCTTGATTGGATTCTACTGCTTCCCAGATTAATGGCTGTGGTTGCAAATCCTGTTTTAAGTAGACATATTTGAAATTGTGATCTTTTTTAATTCTCAAATTGTTGTTTAGTATTCTAGTTTAGGATACAGTGACTCGCAAAATTGGAATCAGAAGCGTTAGATTTATATGTTTTTATTTTAAACTAGTCACTTGACTGTTGTTCTTTTTAATATGTTTAATAATTATGATGTTTCTGTTAAAGTCAAGAAAATTTATTTGTCGTTTCATAATGAGTTTGTGTGTGCTTTTTTAATAGGAAGCTTGGTTTTTCAAAATGGGGTTGACGCTTAACAAAATAAAAAGAACAAAATGTCCTGATGTAACGACGAGTTGTTTGACTCAATGTCTCAAAACAGTTGTGCACGAATTTTTCACGTGTCTTTCTCTCCCTGGAAGTGAGCGTTAGTCCCCATACCAGAGGCACTGTAACCCAGAAAATTTTCAATCTCTACCCAGATTTGTCGTTCGTTATCCATTACATACATTTCTGTCCACGTCTGGAAATTAGTTAAAAATCATGAGTTTTCATCTGATACACAAAATCACGCTTTTGTTTTTCTCTAAATGTAATTTTTTGTCATAATTTTACACAATCACCTTGGACATCTGTGTTTCATTTCTATTTAAGCGATTTAACATCGTGACCTAATTACCAAAAGTAAACAAACGCTCTCCATCGGGAAATAGTGCGCCTGATAAATAAAATAATTTCTCTGATTTCTGGTAAAATAAAACATCTATTGACTGTTTTGTGTGGAAGAAATTGTTTCACTAAATTCTGTACCATTTGTGGCTTTATTTCTTGTTTTACAAGAATCTTGTTAAAACTGAGACGTTGACAGAGATGTGAGGGATAACGATCGTCAACTCTAGATAGAGATTGAAGAGTTGCTAGAGTGATTTTTTAATTATTGAAAATTGGTTGAAAGTAAACACAACACTGATTTATAAGAAACACGACATACAAAACCCATTTTACCATTACGTATTCTTAAATCAGTTTAAACATTTCTCAATGAAACCCCATTAAACCAACAAACAAACCACTAATATTCATCCCTCCCAAATAAAAAAAAGAACAACCTGTCACACAAAGGCTCGCGCTAATCCCTCTCGAATACCTTTTAGAATGGCCACATCATAACATAAAGAATTGACGAACAGGACGAATAAAGACTACATGTATGTATCATACCATCTCTGCAAAAAATAGTATCAGTCGATGTACTGTTTTAATTTTGAACTTTTCATGTCTAGATGTATATTGTTTTCATCTCCTCTTAATTGGATTTCCGAGTTTAAATCGATTAAAACCATAAGATAGCTTAAAACAGACATTTCACGCTCATTGTTAGGCCTATTATATTTTTGTTTGTTGTAGCTCTTTATTCTGTTGGTCGTGTGATCTGTGGGAGGGGCGTTGCCATGATGGCATATTGCTGTTTAGTTTTATAGTATTTTTCATAATTGCATCTGAGTAGTGCTTAAAAATGGCAGCACCCCCCAAAGATGGTGTTTTTCAGTTTCATTACTGATCCTATTTTTGACGCCGACTCTTAAGTCTATAAAGCAAATTCAAAGTATGAAAATATTTGGGTATGAATCATACCTCGAAATCTCACAAAAGGCGTTTATAGGCATTGGCGGAAAAAAGTTTTACGACCTACCTATTTACCCTGTCAACAGTCATGGTAGCCACCAAGCACCGATCTTGCTCATTCCAACGCGATTATGCAAATTTATGTTGATGATTTTCTTAAGTTTAGATTTATTGCTTACCCATGTCATATTTCTTTAAATCCATCTATTGTCATCCATTGATAGAATCGCTACATCAGTCGGCCTTTCAGATCATGTTTGGCACGCTGGTTCCCGGAAACCAAGTTGTAAAAAGTAAAATGTGATATGCCTACACTCTTATTTTCTTGTCGCCAGAAAATATGACAAGGCATGATTACTGAAATTTTAATAGATCGCTGTAATACCTTTCATTCATAAATGCAAAAAGCCCGCCTTCTCTAAAATACAACTTTACCCAAAATACACCAATCAAAACCCACGAAAGAAGTCCAGAATATAACGAAAATATAGAGTTAACAGGTTTAAAACACCAACTATTGTTTATCAGTTGGTCGTGAATAACATGCATTAGTTTCAATATAGCTATTGGTTTGATATATCTTCGTCGATTTACATGTACTAGGGCTAGATATCCGAAGCATTTGAATGCGTTGACATTATCCTGGATCAATTCTATATCCTGGAAGGAGATTCATTTGTGAGTGTACTTTTGTGATGCAACCATACATTTTGGACTTATCCTAACAGACTAATCGTTCAGCCCAGCGTTGTAACCTTTGACATTTTGTACTTTGTGTTTGTCGCTGACTAAAGAGAAGTATCTAAAAACGTTGAGATTGATGTTGTCATTAATCCAATCTGATAGACATTGTCTTGATAAAAAAATAGCTGGACTATTGCAGCAAAGGGTATCTTTTATATTATGTTGGATATGTAGTCTTGTCGCTTCGTTGTCATTATAATACCGCCTTTCCAAAAAGTACTGTCTTCCTCAAAACCACCCGATCCAAAACCCACCCAACACATAAGACCATGCAAAAATGAATGGCAAAACAATATCCCGGAGGGAACCGCTTTGGGGCGGTCTTCAAAGCAAAAGGGGTGGGCCTCTCTTGAATTGCATAAGTCACAAATTTTCTTTCAGCATGTGTACTCCGTTTTGCTTCATCCGTGTTAATCATTGTTGTGTTGGAGATTTTGAGTTGTTTGTTATGTGTATTTATGCTGCGCTCTCCAGAAATCAATTTCTTTCTATCTGTCTATATGTGTGTGGGGGGCGTGTGTGTTTAATGAAAGAGATTTGCGAAACTATTGATGAAGAATAAAATGCAAAAAATCTGAAATTTGAACCAATAAGAATACGCCTTGTTTCGTATGCATTATATTAATGCTTCTGTGAAGATTTCACCTGATATTAAATCGATACCATATTCCCACTGGCCCATATGTGAAAACCAGATTATAGGGCCACCGAAAGACTAAAACTTTGGGGAAGTTTTATAGTAGTGTATTTACTTTCTATGTTTTTACACAACGTCCAAATATCAGTTACTCATGAATAGGTACACATTGTATGTTATAAAATACGTCGTCATGTGACTGTTGTATATTTCTGTTGTACATACTTGAATTTAAGCTGAACGGAATCGTTCAACTGATTTTTTCTTCATTTTTTAAAATAAATAAGTAAATATCCAACAAAAGTTTCAGCTCTAAAATAAAAGACACATTCAGACATGCGTATGTAACGCTCAAAGCTTTTTAGAAAGCTAACAATGCCGTAAAAGTATGAAACGTTTTACGCTATGTTTGATCACGATCAATCCCGGGAGTCCTGCAAAATCTTGTCGCAGAAAACAGACAAATGGAATATGTATAAATCGATCTTCCAAGCAGACGTATGTGCTTTTCAAACATGCTCTTTAATAAAAAATATAATTTCTTAATGGTTACATATCGTGTAAGAACTGTATTTGTACTTACAGTCTCCATGTTCACAATTTTCATTGACTGTCAAAAATCTTCGTCAGGAATTTTCATTAAAATGCTCGATTGTATGTAGCTTTTAAATATTTATTTTTTTTTACCGTATTGTAAGTTTCTTTTAGGTATATTTAATAGAAGCTTTTGCTTTAATATATTTTGTTGTTTGATATTTATTTTTCGTTGATTTTTTATCGGCATATTTTGTGTAAATGTTGATACGGTGTTTGAACTGACGTTTTTAAAGCAGATGCACAAACTATTTGAAAATAAATACTTCAGCATTAGCTTGAATGCACAAGTTTTAGGAAGTTCACTAGCCTGAATAGAAATTTAGTAGCCTCAGGCTTTGGCCCAGTGGGTGAGTGCAAAGACTGTTGATAACAGTTTATGGCTAGACTGGTGCATAATTGTATAATTGACTGCACTCTCAGAATGCTGGGGTGTAGAAATGTTTCCATGTGGCCAGCAAGTTACTAAATGTAGAAGGGAGATCTGAGGGTTCCTCCCAGTTAGGGCAAAGGGGCAACGCCTGTTGTGGGGGAAAAATAGCCGTCGAAAATGCTCAAATAGCCAGTTGATTTTTCCGGCTTCTGGCTCATTTCTACATCCCTGAATATTTATGCAGATTAATGTTTGTGAAACTTCATTAATTGTGCATTTGATTGTCTCCTTTATTGTTTTGTAGTGTGTCAGTTTGATTTTTTGACTGATGAGATTATTTGTTCTTTCAGAATTCAGAATCAAGTGATGTAATGTTATCTCTGCTTTGACATGGCGCTCCCGGTTGCCGCTATAGTGTGTATTGTATTAGCCTGTTGGGTTGTGGTTGTATTTGCTCTGTTTGGTCTTTATAAATTCCTTAAGGTATCGTATACAAGTTTCCATTCCTATATTTCACTATAGATGGGATTTTACCATATATAATTTATATGTTCCTTAAATGGATTCATTCCCAATCCTAATTTATATGTTCCTTAAATGGATTCATTCCCAATCCTAATTTATATGTTCCTTAAATGGATTCATTCCCAATCCTAAATAGTAGCCATTTAAAAAAAAAGTCGGAAAAAATTCTCAGAACAAAAGAACAATTTTTTATTGATATGTTACAATAATGTTTGAATAATGCATGCATAATTTTACTTGATTAACATACCATGGTTCTTCAGAAACACAAATCAAACATGCCCATTTTTATAGTGGATTTCATGACCTTTAAAAGTTAAGGGTCAGAAATGACTTTTGGCTGATGAGGAGTCAACAAAATTTCCTCCAAAATTTTTAAATTTGACCTTTTAGTACGAATTCTCAAGAGTCAAAAGCTTTATTTTTACTGATTCCAAGAGTTAAAATGCTGTGTTAAAGGTCAAATGAAAACCATGATTGTTTTAAGACTGATTTTTTAGCATATTTGTGAATCAATGTAATAAAAGATCATGCAAAGCTGTATTAGTGTAAAATATTCCTATTTCAGTGCAAAACAACATTTTTTAGAACTGATTATTGAAATATATCCAGCATTCTTAAAATACAGAATATTTTTTATTTTCTTCAGTATCGTGGGTCATGTGACTGTGATTGTGCTCCATGTGGCCGAGAAGGAGGTGAAAATACTTGCTGCAAATCTTTGTCAGAAGCCTGTAATTGTTGTAATCCCAGTGTACAAGGATGCCTTAATTCTGCATGTCCAAAAAAGGTAAATACTTTATCCATTATTTTTCAGCTATGCTCTAAAGTTATTACCAAACTGCTTCTTAACATGAGCAATATCACAGCTTAATTCATGCAGCATTTGTAGCCTGTCTATTTTGTTTTGCTCTTATTGTTTAGAATATTGCTTGTAATTGTATAGTTCAAAGTTTCACCTTTTTTAAGCAAGAACTCTGAGGTGTGATGACCACTCTAGTATATAGTGCATAAGGTCAGATTTTCACTGTATATGTTAATGTGCAAGTATGTTAATAATGGGCATTATTTCAAATAGCAGAATTGTTATTTTGGGGATTATTAAATAGTTTAAATGTTTTCCTTTTTCAGAAAATCAGCTGTGTAGATATAATACTGTGTCAGTGTTGTGCTGAGCCAGGTCAAGATTCATGTCTAGTCAATGTAAGTTCTTTTACCCATCTTTATTTCATGTTTTTAGTCCTCAAAACTTACTCCAGTCCTACTGAACATGGTGAATAATTTTATATGGGCCTTAAATTTGGACTTTATTAACCATTGTAATTGCTTACTAAATTGAAAACATCCTTTTTTCATCAGATTTTTAATTAGAATTAAGGAGACCAGTCTATAATGAAGGCTTATCATTAATTGATTTTTAAACTGTTGGAAATCAATTTCCAGAAAGTTTTTGGACTGGTCCCCAAATTGGTAATGACCGCACATCTATTGAATTTCTTCCTAAACAATTGGAACCAGCCAAAGCAAGATGCATGTTTTGATTTTGTATTGTTCAGGTTGCTTGTTACATTTTAAACTTGTTTGTTTTTTATTCTATTCCTGTTTTAAATTCTTGCAGTATCAGTTGGATGCATTTGGAATGAAATAAAATAAATGATAATTATTTTCATAATTGATTCAACAATAAATTTTTACTTGGTCAGTTGGCAACCATGTGAAATTATTGTATTTTATGATATCCAAACTGGTTAAAATTTTTGACGAAATTTAGAAAGTTTTAGGACAGGATATGTCTCCATGCATGTGAAGTTTATAGCGAAATTTTAAGCCGAAAAATAGAAGCTTTGAAAAAATTAATCTAATGACTTTGTTCTGATAGCCCTCAGCTGACCTGTCAGTGTCTTAAGTCCCCAGTCTGATGTCCAGAACAAATAAAAATTGCAAAATAGTAAAATAAAAAGTTTTGATTGTTTCAGCAAAAAGTTTCAATAGTTTAAGTTGCCCACTGGCTATATTATTATGATCATGATGTCATTTAAAATCTTGGTTTTCAGTGGTCTAATTGTGGATGTAAATGTGAAAAAATCAAATTTAGTGATGAAATTGCTTGTGACATACAATTGAAGTTATCTAAACTATAATTAGCTCCCCTGTTTGTGGTCAAAATATTACATGGTGATTGTCTCCCTTCCCTGATGGTGTAAACTATTGTATTGTTTGTACATTTAAATAATTGCTGCATGTTATTATTACTGCTAGGAAATGCTTCCGATATTTTTGATACTTGTAACAAATATCTGAAACTTTTTATGGGTTTTTATGACTCTTTTTCAAGGGTTGAAATGCTATAAACTATTTGAGTTAGCAACAGTTTGAACAGAAAATCAGTGTTTTGTCAAAAAAGTTTTAAGGCAAAGCTATTAGTAAGTCGAGTCAGATGACATAACTATTTTTTTGTTTCAAAAATATGGGTTTAAAAGTTATAAGATCTTGTTTGCACATATGAATTCCATTCATGTTTAAAAATTTCCTGGATTGGTTTGTCGATAAGCTTTTTTTAATGCTGAAATAAGCACAATAATATCCTTCTGCTACCAATTTTGCTTCGTAAATATATACACTGGTGTCTGTGACCTCGCATGCAACTTTTTTTCTATTTTTCGTCCAGTTGTGCAAAGACTGTGGAACAATTCAAAATCAGCCAGTAACGGGAAGGTAGTTTTCGAGAAGCCCTGATTTTATAGTTTCATACACTTATGTGTTATATATATTGTGTAAGTATTTCAGATATATGCTCTAAAATCATATCTACCAGTAATTCTTTAAATGATGTGATTTTCTTATATATCGGAGAAGTAGCCATCTTTATATCATATTTGGTCTGAATTTTTATGTTGTTGACACTAAATGTCTCAGGAAAATCAGAATGTGTAATTAAATTTTATTGCAAATAACTTTTTCTTCATTGATGCAAAAAATTTGAATTTCCCCAACAAACTCAACATTTTAATAAATTTTAGTACAGCAAGTTTTGTTTGAGTTTATGACTTGAATATTGATTGAAATAAATTATATGATTTTACATTGGATTTGCAACATGCTGCATATAAGCAGATGGTTTATTTGTGTTTAAAAATCACTGTGAAAAACTGTTTATTATTCTCAGACTTTATTTTCATTAATGCTGATATAATTATATATGACCTATGCAAAAATATTTAGGGTGTACTATTAAGTTACATTGTTCATTTTGATGGGGCAGAAAGTTTTTTATTGTAATTAGGCCAGAAAAAATGATCATGTTTCCAGTTACGTGACTGACCCTGTGTTTTTGGGTCAACTTTAAGTTTCCAACAGCAAAATTCAAAGGAATGAAGACATTTGGGGATTAATCTTGCCACCAAAGTGCTAAAGATATGTTTGGACAAAAAAATAGAAGTTTTGTGACCTACCTGCCCTATTTTTTGGTCATGTAACCATAAAAACAATTAACTTTTTCAAGCATTAACAAACACCCGGCAAGAATTTATGAAGGGGTACTGTAAAGAGGGCTCTTCTAAGTGATTATCCAACTTTGTTACTTTGTCAGTGGCTGCTTCTTGTATATATATATATACATCATTCCGAATTGATTGGTAGACATGAAATTCAGGATACATACTTGCTCTTCTTTTGTATCATTAGTTATATAACTGTGTAAACATGGACCCATTCAGATATTTCTTACATTTTGGCATAACTCACATACTCATCTAAGTTTATGACTGCTAATTTTAACTTTTCAAAAAACGACTGGAATTTAGACTTAATATTATTCATTTTTTCAGAATTTGGAAACTCTTTATTTCATAGTTGTTGACATGAACAATAATTGTAAGGATGTAACTGTGTTTTAAATACCTCATTTTGTTATTGCTACATTTTAATGGATCTTCAGATGTGTAGAACTACATATAAAGAATTAGTTAAGCAGTATTATTGCGTTGCAATTAAGTTGTAACTACTAGTACATCATTTTCATATCCTTTAAATATCAACTTTGTTAACATTTTTGAATGGCATTAAACCATTTAAAGTTTTGTTGTTAGTATCTTGGTTTCAGTCATGAGTTGAAACCATTTAAAGGTATAATTTGATAAATTATAAATATCAAAAGTCAGTTGTCATTGTACTCTATGAAAATCATGAATTTGTTTCTAGTTGTTTTTAGGTAGGTGTTAAAAAGTTAACATTTTATAAAACAAGCAATCTATGAATCCTTATACTTACTTTTAGTCTCATTTAGTGCGTTGTTTAAGTAAGATTTGCAAAATTTCTTGTTTGAGTTTTTTACCATTTTTCTGCATTTTCCATTTTTCCATTAAGAACAAGAATGTATATCAAAATCAGAATAAATTCTTTATTGGTCATTTGACTTATTAGTAAATGTTTTCGCTGTGTTGATTAATATTGTCACCTCATGAACTGCTTATCTGATGTCAAACGTTTTGCCTTGAATTTTTTCATAATCATTATGTATTTTATTTGGATGATGTAATATTGATTTTATGTTGTTTTTTAAATCATGATTGCATAATTCAGGTACATAGAAATATCTGAATGGATTTGAAATCATATAATACACATGTGCTCACAGTTCGTAGTTTAACAGAATCCTTGTGTTCAGAGGCCCATCTTTTCAATATATTTTTCTTACTGAAAATAAAAAGGCCTTTAATGCTGTATCTTAATTTGCCAGTAAGAATAAGACAATTGGCCATAATCAGATTAATAATTGTTCTTATGTGTAGAAAAAGGATCTTCCTACCTGCCATTAGAGTGTTCAGTAGATCCCCCTTCTGTTCATAATTATGATGAAGAAAATATTCCTTCTTTGCCAAAAGTATTGATAATATGAGCCTCTAGACTTCATACATGTTCATTGACTTATACAATCCATCATTATAACGTAACCATTTCATCTTTTGCTTTGCTGAAATTGTTTCAAGCAGTGTTGGGAAGCAACTGTTACAGTGAAACCTCAATGTTAAGTCTATCTTTTGGACCAATAAACTGGCCTTAATATTGAGTTGCTTTCAATGTCAAGGTAAAATGGAAGTTTTTAAAACTTGTCAGAAAACAAGGGGTTATTAAGGTCACCAAGAGAGGTTTCACTGTATATTTCTTCAGTGTATAACTCCTTATTTTTGTTTTATCATTCCACAATCTGTATACATGTAACATTGCACCTTGTGTTTGCAAACTTCACACAATTGACCTTCATGTGTAAGCTTAGTGTTTAGGATTGTGACATTATAGTAATAGATTATAGTTGTCTGGAAGTGTGGTTTCAATATTAATTTGCCTTGTATGAAAATGTACCAAACAGCAAACAATATTGTTGCATGGCTGAAACCTTTAGCATTGCTTAATCAGGCCTACCTCTATAGTTAAGTAGCCCTATTTTTAGGTCACCCTATGTCTGTCCATCATAATGATGTACTTTTCTTTCTCCTTCTACATTATGATTGAAGATTCATTTATTTTGGTTTGAATACTTAAAACATTGACTCAATACAACCTATTAGTCTTTTGGTGTGGTACTAGGCAAAGTAAGTATTTTGGGATAGAGACATATATATATCATATGTCTCTATCCCAAAATATATATATATATTGCAATGAATTGGGAACATCATTTCGTAATACAGGTCCTTGGAAAGTAGTTTTTGGTTTGTTACAATGATCAGGCCCTTGTCATCAGACAATTCTTTGTCGTAGGGGTCAGTTGTTGGAAGGTTAAGGCACTGTGATATTGCAACTTACTGTGTAGTTTTTTTAGTGATGGTTACCTGATGAATTCTTGTTCTGGCTACATGGAGTTTTCATATACCTTAGTTGAATTTCACATCAGCAGAGAAATGATGGCCCTCTGTCAAGTAATTCCTTTGCTTAGTAACCTGTTTAAGTTTCTTTTTTCCAACAATAGTTCATTGTCTTCCACATACTCTGAAATGTGTATTATCAGTGGCCATATTTTCATCCTCAGGCACTTTGTTTCAAATTATATTTGCACATAAACATACACACACACATATATATATATATATACTCATCCCTGACCTTTGGTGTAAGTTCTCAGTTTCCTAGACTCCTTTTCAAACTAAACTAATTTTCTTAACTTAGTTCCAATATAGTGTGTTAGTGCAAAAGTTGTTGCAAATACTGTGTCACAGTGCATATGTCTGTTACATGCTGTATACTAGTATAACTGCAATTCCATGTTCAAATTTGCTGTGCATCTAATGATAGAACAACAGTCAAAAAATTAAAGAAAGTTTTATTTATGCTTCTGTATACTCTGTTTTAATACATATTTTATGGCCATAATACATTCATTTTGTTATATAATATTGCATCTAAAATTAGGCAAACTTTTGGGCAGGGGCAAGGCAGTGCTAGGGAGAGATTGTGGCTGGCCATTTTGAGTGATTTACAGCGCTTTTGCATGTGCTCTGGGCATTTTAGGCTGTTAAGATTTATAATCTTACTTTTACCATCTTGTTCTTCTCTTTCTCTTCTTCATAACTTCTTAATGATCCTTGTGTGTCTGCAAGAACTAGGTGTATGTAACTATAGAATCTGGACAGTGCCATGATTGTTGCTGTTGGGTCTTTAAAAAAGAAAGAAAAGCTAATTCAATATGGAAGGGACTTATGTATAAATTGTATTGCTCCATTGAAGCATTGAGGCGTTGGATTTTGAAACCACAGTTACCATGAATGCTTGTATAAAAAAGGAATTATATTCCCATTCTTTATGGATTTTATCCTTTGCAATGCTAGTATTGACTGAATGTTCCAGTGCTGTTACAATATTAAAGATTTGTTGCAATATTGACTGAACAACATTTTTCCTCAAACAGTTTATCCTGTCACAATTGTCTTGTGCAAAAACCTTTGTTACATTTTTGTGCTGTATCAGTTGTGGGGAATCTTGTAATTCTGAAATGAAAGAAATGGTGGCAAACATTGTTTGATAGCCTTTTTCTGCCTTTTTTTCCTTTTAGAGTCTCATGATTCCTTGCACTGTATAATTATGAATGTGTCATTTTCTGTGATCAGTTTTCGCATGTTTATTTCATATACATGTAATTATTGTTGTGTACATATATGTCTCTCTGTAAATATACGTAGTACATACTTTTTGACCGTTTATTATCCTCTTATGATTAAAGATTATCTTATGATCAAATTTTATAAATATATACTTTGAATTAATGTTATGTATTGTTCAGTATTTATCTTTAAGATTGATATTATAAAAAAGCTATTTTTTCTATGCAGTATTTGCATGTAAGACTTTCATTATGTAATTGCCCTGGTGTTCATACTATCTTTGACCATTTGTCAATATGTTTGTATTTCTTTTTACATTGGTCCTTTTCAGACATTTTCTTGTTGCTCTTGCAACTGCTGTAGTGATGGTTGCTGCACTTGTTGTGTAGACTGTGACCCACTTATTTGTTGTTGTTTGGAAATAAGACTGGTTTCAAGAAGTGAATCTCCACTAAAGGAGCCAAATGCAGTCAAATACACTGTTAGAACTCAAAGTGCACAAAATCATAACAAAGAACCTAATAACATTGAAAAGTCAAAAGTGGATTTAACAAAAGACAATAAAGGACATGAAAAGAAAATAAATTATGAGAAAAAATCTGTTAAAATTCCTCATTCATCTAGGAGTGATAGATCTGATAAAAGTGTGACCTCTCCACGTTCATTGAATTCTGGCACCCCTAGGTCTGTTAGTCAACTTCAGGTATCATGTACGCCTTCATCAGGTAAAAAAAGACGGACGGGTAAACCTTCTTCTAAATTGAAGTCTGGTACTCTTAAACCTCAACTGGATAGAAAATTATTGTCAGGTGCTAGAAGTCTTCCATCTCCTCCAGCATTGCCTTCAAGATCTCAAACATCTGATCATGTTTCAGATGACAATTCAGGATCTAGAGAAAGAAATAGCAGCGAGAGTTCAGCTGGTGAATTAGTTGAGATTCCTGTTGAACAGCAAAATGTTTATTTGCAGTCAGATCTGTACAAGAATACTCAATTAAAAAAAAATTCACACTTGAGCCCCGACCTTATTCTTGGACTGCCTCTTGGTGATCATGGTGCCTCAGATTCTTTCCCTCAAGGTGCTAGTTCTGCAAATGTGAACCAAAGCTCTTCAGTGTCAATGAGACCAGGAACTATTCTGGATGGTTCCATGTCTCACAGAGATGGTTTCCGGCATTCCAGGGATGGTTCTAGTTCTTACAGAGACGGTTCCATTTCCTATAGAAGTGTTGTGTCTGGTTCTAACATTTCTGTACATTTTGATGGACAGCAGAAAGCAGGAGTTATGAACTTGACCTCTCCACGACCTTTGCCAGGACCACCAATGAGATAGCATATTAAAAAATAGGTTTGTACTCAGTTTGAAGCTACCCTAGATAAACTTAAGGTTGAAATTTCTTTGCACTAGGTGAAGTCAAATCTCATTATTGTCATTTAAGTTATTTACAGTAATTCGCAGTGGCAATTGCGGTAAGTATACAAGGTAATGTGAAGTTAGGTTTAAAATTGTTTCAAATTGTTCTTTTCAAAGTTTTCATTTGTTCAGAGATTTCTATAAAATGTGGTTATGTGATTATTTCAATATAGAAATCAGTGGCACTTTGCTGTTTTATTCTCTTCATGTACTTGTATACATGACATTTCTAACATCAGAGAGACTTTTACAAGTTGGCCAATTTACCTTTGCTGTAAGGCATTATATCCAGTTGGATAGTGCAGTATAACACCTGAAAATCAGACCCTTTTCTGAAGTGGGCCAAAAAATCTAGTTTTCTGAGAATTTAGCTTTAATGAGAACTATTGATTATAGTAGAGAAAAAAAATGGTCTTGAAATATAGTCCAATTTTCGGAGAATTCCGGTTTTCAGAGGTTATACTATATCAGTGTTATGTAATGAAACGTTTCGGCTCTCAAAACAAAATTGGCTCCAGTTCAATTTAAAATGTCCTTGTTTGAACGTTCCTTCTAAAAACACACTCAAACATCCTAAATACGAGTAAAAGAACTTCATGTAATGAACAAATAACTAAATGCCGAAATTTTTATTGACATGGTGTATTATGTATAAATGTCTTTCTTGTTTCAGGTATTGCAGTACATATTCTGTTGTCCTTGTAAAACCTTATCAGATTGTTGTCTTGTAAGGGACGAAGACAATAATTGGGTTACCAAATGGATGGAAAAAAAGCAGTCATTCTGTCAGTGGATGTGTTCTTGTGTAAAATGTGGTTCCTGTGTTGAAAAGGATTGTTCCTGCCAATTACCAAAGTGTAAATGTCATAGTTGTTCCTCCATGAATTATTGTAAGCATTCATGTTGCCCAAAAGTTTGCTGCCAACAGGAGTCATTATGTCGGTGCCTTGGTTTAAGAGAACAAATTAATGAAGCGTTGCATAAATTAAGGGGGCTGTCTTGCTGCAAATGTGCCAAAGATAATGAAAACATTTTGAGTTGTAAGTGTGGTAATGAAAAGTTTTTATGCTTGAAATGTAGTAGTGATAGTTGTTCTTTTTTCAAATGTAGTTGTGAACGGTTACGATGCTCTCAACCAATAAAATGTCCGACCTACGAAATTGAATTAAGTTCACGAATGAGAAGTTTGACTGTATGTCCATTTTGTCCTGAAAATATTTTATGTTTTGCATGCAACGAAACTGAGGCAATAAGGTGTTGTTGTCATTATGTGTTCTTGAACAGATGTGGCGATCCAGACTTTAAATATGATGATCCAAAAGAGGAAATATGTGTATGGAATGAAAGCAGCTGCTGCACGTTTCTTTTTGAACTGTTGGCCTGGTTCTGCCAAGTTTTCTGTGTTGGTTGTTTCACTGTTTTTGAAAATAGTCTGAAGTGCTGTGGATATTCTTGTTTTTCAAGCATGCAGCTTCTAACTTGTCAGTGTTTAAAAGTTGACTTTTGTTCAAAATTTAGTTTCCTTTGTTTCGATTGTAATAAACTTGAGCAATGTTCAGATGACATGAGAAAGGCCGAGTCTGAATTGACCAAATGTGGATGTTGTATCTTTAAGCATGAACCAGTCGCAGTCCAAAATGCCATGGAAGTAGTCATTGCTCAGCCAAGTACCGAACATGGCCCAGAACAAGATAGAATGTACACACTACCTGGGGGTAACCTTCTGTCAGAATCACAGTTCAGACAGATTTGTCAAATTGTATCCTCGCAGAATAGTGTACCCTTAATGGCTCAAAGTATGCCTAATTTTGAACAGAATTCTTACCAAAGTAGGAGAGTTGACAGAACTAGGTCTCTACCCAATCGTCGTGGTTTCTCAAGGTCAGAAAGTACATCATACCACCGCACAGATGAAGACAATAAACAAAATGTGATATATCACCCTGAAACTTCGAGACGGTCTGTCAAACAGTCTAAGCACGAAGATCATTCAAGTGATGAAGGTTACGATCTGGAAGATGAGTCATATCAGGATGTTAGAAATATAGTAAAACATCAGAGACAGTTGTTAAGTAACAATTATTATTATGAGGAAGAAACAGAAAGTGATGTAGGAGCAACAAAAGCCTCCAGACATGAAAAACGGGATGGTATGAGAACCACAGGTAGCTATGTATCTCAAGTGAAAGCTTCCAAAAGTAATGATCCTACTGGTCGAAGCGGAATTCTAAAAACTCACAGTAAATATTATGATGACTATGACTCTAATGATAGCAGTGAAAATGGAGAAAGTGTGAGAGAAATGAAACATGCTCACTTCGAGGATGAAGATCCGGAGCTATACAGAGAATTATTTCCAAGGCAACAAAGAATTGATGATGGAAGGCCTTCTGTTAGGCAAATGGCACACACTAATAAGCATAGCAACAGAAGGAAAAAACTGGTAAAGCGAAGACACTTGGATTTAGATTCAGATGAGTCAGATGTGGCTGATGAACACAAGACAAGAAGAAGAAAAGTGTTGCTGAGAGATCTGACTAGTTCTGATGATGACACTTACTTGGGCTCCCAGGCCTCCAGTTATGGTGCCAATAGAAGTCGTCATGATAGATGGAATGTGAGTGACAGACAAGCTCATATTATAGATCAAAATCGAAGAAGAAGAAATTTATCTAAAGAAAGATTTGAAATTACTAATGAGCTACAAGATGATGTTGAATCTGATGTTGAAACTCCTAATTACAAACATGTATCTAAAAAGAGGAACAGAAGTAGGAAAGAGAATGATAGAAATCCTAGACATAGTTCCAAAAATGAAACGCTTGCTTTACGTAATGAAGATGAAGGAGCTACAGATCATGTTGGTGTTGGTAGATCTTCCATGCACAAGATGGAGATTACTTCTAAAAAGAAAAGTGTTGCAGATAGAATGAAAAGAATGAGAGAAAGGAATCATTCTGATTCTTCTGATTCTTTGCAGTCTTCTGCTTGGGTCTAATAGTTGATACTTGCCTTACAACGTCAACATTTAGAAATAAATTCAAAGCAAACTCAACATGATTCAAGATTCTTGAGGCCCTGGAATTCTGATTTGTATGTTGAATGTGTGTGCCTTGATATATATCAAAATGTGCCAACGTTTGTTTTATTGTTTCTGAGATTGGTTTTTATGCGATATGTTTTAAAAATGTAACTACGTAGGAATTCCATTATTTGGTCTGTTAATGATTATGTATCTTCTGTACGAGTATGAACATATTAATGTATTTTTTTTTGCTATATTTTATCTTCTGATGAACATGTTTATCTGTATATAAATTGACTTTATCAGTTTGTGAAGGAGTGTTATTGGGTAGTGAGCATGTTTGTTCAATACGTGTTCACATTTTGACCATTCATGATTATATTAAGAACATGATTATTTTTAATTCCTGGGGACCTGAATAATTACTTCATTAACTCATATTTCACTATATCCTTAACAATGGAATAAAGAATTGATTTTTTTCTTTATTGGGATAAACATGATATAAAGAAGTATTTGTTCGGAGAAATATTTCATTTCATCCGATTTTTCAGTTCACTGTGATCATGTTTTGTGTGCACGCACATGCTTTTCATTGTTTTTTTTCAATAGTTTAAAAGTGTTTTCCTACGCACATACATATTTAATACTTCAATACTAGAAACAAGGTGAATGTTAATGATAAATTTGTTCTGAGCTATTTTGGATGTTGTGAACAGTTTGAAATGTTGTTCTTGTGTTATCTTAAAATGCCTTATCAAGTTGTCATTGTATTACATGTATATTGCATATCAGGTATCTTTATTATCAAAAGTTTTATGTCTCAGGACTTTCTTGTTAATGTGTATGGGCATATGTATCCATTTAAGGATATGAACGTAATAATCAAACTCCATGTTCAGATTCAATTTGCTTTCTTAACATGACGATTTTTCGTCAAAATAATTTCTCTTTGTTACATACATGTATTATATTAACAGTTCAAATTATTATCATATGGGGAATACTGTATATTTATGCCCATGGTCTTATTTCAATTAGCCCAATATTGTTGTGTTGCCTGTATTTTTTAGTAAATACTTCACGAACCTATTCTGAAATTCAGTATTCATTAAGCATATCCCTCTGGTCCAGCAAATTGAGATTACAAGTCTAGACAGATGTTACAAATTTTTTTAAAAAAAACTTTATTTGGTGAATCCGTCCCTATTGTATTGCATGATACTATTGTAGTTTTATCCTTTTTATTTTTATTCTTTATGTTATTGTTTACTTTCAAATCATTATTATATTTGTTATGTATATTGCAAAATCTCACTTCATCTTTTTTTATTTATGAATGTTATTATTGATATATTTCATGCTAATATCATGTAAGAGATAGAGAAATATAATTATATTTATTGCATTGACAATGTCTTTTTCTATTCTGTTATTTGACTTCATGTGTTAATGCATTTTTAGCTCACCAGAACCGAAGGTTCAGGGTGAGCTGTTAGGATGGGTAGGTGGATGCTCCGTCGTCCTTCGTCTGGCGTCAACAATGGTCTTCTCCTCAGAAACTACCAGTCAGATTTACTTCTCATGAACCAATGAATGGATCATCACCAAACTTGGTTTTTAGCATCTTTAGATAGTGCCCTATCAGAAATAAAAACGGTTGGCCTCTATTAGGGGTTGCTAGAGCAAAAAATAGAAATACCTTAAAATGACTTGTTTTCATGAACCAATGGTTGGATCATCACCAAATTTGGTCTGTGGCATCCTTCAGTCATCACAAATATTCCTTTGTAGTATCCTTTGAAGGTCCTATATCGAGTTTATTATTGTTCCCATTTATTTGCCCGCAAGTGTACCTTTATTACCTTTTTAGTAACAAGTTAATTAACATTTATTCTGGTGAGCGATGCAGGGCCATCATGGCCCTCTTGTCATAATTAAAGTATATTTCTAGACCATTAATGTCGTGTTTACTACTTAAGTGATGCTTGTCAAGAGTATTTTATTGAAGATGGTATGAAATCTAGGGGCCTGGCAGGCATAATAACTGTTGTACCCCATTGTCTGTGCCACAAAGACAAATTCATGTATCTCCAGTTGATTCTGCATTTCATCTACTCTCTTCATAGCCACAAACCCACCAACTCACCCCATACAAACTTCATACCTAAAAATTACAAAAGTGGAACAGGGCCTTAGAATATGCTCTTTTTGATCACTGTCTTCTTCAACAAACAAGAACACCACCAAATAAAAACGGGTTGTACATAATCTAAGCCTATCTCTGCATCATCATGCATTTTTTCAAGAGCTTACCTTTGGATCAGATCGTTCATTGTTTAAAAAGGTCACCAATGTTCATTTGACGACAAAATACATGTACTGCGAAATATTGTATTTTCCTGTGCGAGAAATGTACTCTCTTGATCACAGCAAATTGATTAACCAGCTGACTTTACGTAACAATAATGTCCCTTACACAGAAATACACTGATTCTGTACATAAATTTATCAACCATGATCAATACACTACCTATTCATATTCTGTCAAACTACCACTAGATACTTAGATTCAAAACTATTTTCTCGTATATACTAGTGGAATGAACGGATTTATTTTTCAGATTTGCTCCTTATTTCAAGTACTTAAATTATGTGACGGTTTAATTGTAGTTAACCTAACCATTTTTCCTGGATTCTGTACTTATACAAAACTTGTTCTCTGAAAGAAACTTCAAACTTTTTCTTTATGCATTATTCGTGTCAGAGCTAGAAGACAATCCAGCAACTAAGTTAGAACAATAGGCTTTAATTTCAAATTCTTTCAACTAGTTCCTCAAATGGACCTCAAGTGTTGACATACAAACTGATCTATCTTATTTGATTATGTACATGGACATGATTTTTAGGTAGTAATTTTAGAGGAGGATCTGGGAATCCTTTCGATCAACATTCAAGATGTATTAGTGCTGCACGACGGAGAGTGCGAAATTCGAAGAGAACAGGTTTGTACATTTACATGATGAAAAACAACTCAATAATACATTTGGATACCCATACATTTCGCGTGTGTGTGTGTGTGTGTAACGGAAGGGGAGATAAACGCTAAGAGTTTGGTCGGACAGTCGCGGAAGGACCCGAGTTTTACCGATTTGTTCATGCGCATGTTAATATTTACTTACTAAATTATCATTGCGCGCGTTTTTTATTTGATTATACAAAGTATAAATGATTGGAACATTATTGAAATAAAGAAGTGAATAGTTAAAATTTGCTCTAGCTCTTTCTCTTTCTATGGTAACTTCCCGGAAATTGACTGTCAAATATCAAAGAATGTGGAACTACTTTTATCATCCCTGAGCGTAAACAAGTAGTGATTTGGTCAAAATGGCTGAAACTGCGGTACCGTGAAAATATTTTCATAAAAACCTTTTGACAGATATCATTGACAACTTAAACCATAATCATGTCGAACTGCGAATGCTCAACTCGAATTATTCCTGCGGTCTGCGCTTGGACGCTGTTGCTTGGGACCAGTGGAGCCTTCATAGCTTTTGTGTAAATTTTTATTGAAAATGTTTTTATTGGTTCTGAAACGCAGTGGTTTTGCAGGTGGTGATAAATCTTACCGCTGACTATGATGTATTATGTTTCTGTTTGAAAGCGATGCTATTGATCAAAATGCTTGTTTTCACCTGTGCTCACAATTCGTTACACTTTTTAAGAATTACAGCATTGAATTTCTTCAAGTTACATGTCACTGTCAGGTGTCCAATTGATTTTTATGATTTTTTTTTTCATGATGTTAAGCATGGCCAAGAATTTAGTTGCAGACTAAGCCGTCCAATTTGTCATACCCATTATGTTTACATACTATCAATGACATGAATGTCACTAAATGTTCTCAATCGGCCTTAAATGTGAAACCGTCACAGACACCTGTTGTATCTATTTTTTTCCAAATCGGAACAGTGGATTAGGATTTAATTTTTCTTCTACACACAGCTCACCGTGGCCATTCCATTGATGGAGCTTGTGGTCAGGAGTGGTTGAATAATTTTTTTTATGTGTTATCTTCAATTATTTTATTGATCATTGAAAACCTGTGGGTTGCTCTTCTCTGATATGAATCTGAATACTTATTGTTTTCATAATGATTAGTCATGCAATGTCAGTCATCCAGACTGGCTGGCTTTCTGTGAATTATTATGAAAGTGATACCATTATTTTTTCAGTTTCCCCTACCTTTTGACAATCAGTATTGCACTACCAATATATGTTGGCTTGCTTACCTTGTTTGTTGTTGCCAACTTTGGCCTAGCCACTTTTATGGACCCGGGAATATATCCTAAAGGTAAACTTCATTTTTTATTAGATGCTAATTATAATTAAAATTAATGATAAAATGTTTCTGTATAATTTGTGGCAAGCTCTACCTTACAAATATATCTTTCAGTTTAATGTAATTTTTTCCAATTTTTTAACCAAACATTTGGAGACATTTGCATGTGTATAAATACAAAAAAAATCATGTGTACTTTTTGTGTTTGATTGGATGTAAGTATTTATAATTAATGAAGTTGAACCAATTATAGCTGTAACATTATTCAGGTGTTATAGTAGTTTTAATCCTCTATAGTTCTGATTTCATCAACTGAAGTAGGCGTGCATATCCTGATAATGTGAGTCTGGGCTTTAATCTTCACTCATTTGAGTTCAAGATAGCTAGACTAGCTTGGTGATTTTTTTGTCAGTGGGTTTTAACATTGCACTAACAGCCAGTGTCATTTGGCGACTTTTCCAGCTTTAATGGTGAAGGCATTTACCTGGGTAGATCCACCAACCTTCCATAACCTAGCTGGACAGCTTCCTCACATATGAAATTTGATCTTGGTTGGGATTCAAACTAATGATTACTGGTCAGAGACCATACCACTTGAACACAGAGGCCCCCTAACCTGGAGAAATAGGTGCACACATGAAACAGACATTCATTTGAAGCATTCATAAAATGATGCTCTGAATATGCTTAGCTGGATGAAAATATCAGTTGTTGCTGATTTAAAGAAATTGCAGCATGCTAGGATGCTTTTGCAATGTTTTTATTGATTTTGACAGCATATCAAATTTTAGCTTGTTTTGAATTGTTAAAAACCAATATAATAACATCTCCAGCAAGAATATCTTGGGAATAGTTTTCTGCTGTGCACTGGCCAAATATTTACTGACAATTCCAGTTTGGTCTTATAAAAATGAATATTTCCCCCAAAAAATCCTTTTTTTTTCTTAGTACCCTCCATTTTTCCTCTGTATTTGTTGTAACATTGTTTTTTTTCAGCTCATGAAGACGAAGTAAAAGATGATGATTTCCGAGCACCATTGTATAAAAATGTCGAGATAAAAGGTATCACAGTTCGAATGAAATGGTGCACAACTTGTCAGTTTTACAGACCTCCTAGGTGTTCACATTGCAGTGTGTGTAATACTTGCATTGAGGTGAGTTCAACTCTACAGTATTGTCATTGGGTGAAGTAAAAATTGACTGACTGGCTTAAATAAAATTTTGACTGACAAGTCAAGTCAAATAATCGATGCATTTTTCAGAAATCTAGGTCCCCTACAAGTTCACTGGATTAATAGGTCTTTTCAGAAGGTAGATTACCTCCCTTGCAAAAATCTGTCGCATTCGGATTCCTTTGGACACTGGGTAGTATTTGTAATAATGGTGTCTTGAGACGAAGAAAATTGATATCAAATTGACTATGTACTGAGGTATCTAAGGCGCTAATTGAAAATAATGTTTATGTGGTTCTTATTCAAACTTCGTGATATCAATTGAATGCAGAAATGTCATATAATATACGTATTGGTCCCAGATTACATTTATTTAAAAATGAGAATACTTTTGCCCGTAATGCATGCATATATCCTTGCGTATGATGCCTGGAAGCAGGTGCACATTTCCATTTCCAGTAAAATGATGCACAATTGACGTAATTAAGAAATGAGGTATCTGACACAAAGCACACTGGATGGATAAACTGCTTTTTTAGCAGACCTGGTCAGAATGTTCGTCTTAATGATATCTTGGTTAAGTTCGAACATGGGTCTTCTGGGGTCAAAAATAAGGTCACCAGGTCAAATCATATAAAAACCTTGTTAACCCTCTAGTGGCCTCAATTTTGATTGGATCTTTGTTAAACTGTGTTAAAATGTTTGTTTTCATGATGTTTTGGACAGGTTCGAAACATTGATCATCTGGGGTCCCAAACTAGGTCAATAGGTCAAATCATAGAAAAACCTTGTTAACACACTAGGGGTCAGAATGTTTGTATTTATGATATCATGAACTGGTTTGAACATGGGTCGACTCAGGTTAAAAACTAGGTCACCAGGTCAAGTCACAGGTAAACTATAGATGTTGCAATCTTTACTCAGGTGAGTGAAAAAGGGCCATCTTGGCCCTCTTCTTTGCTGTAGCGAGTAAAGATACCATCCCTGGGCCAATCGACTCTCGATTTACTCATGAGAATGAATCTTTGGCCAGAAAATCTAACTGATCAAGACTATGAAAGTGTGGTAGAACTGTTCAAATGTAGAAAAGACAAAGATATGGACCTGTAGATTATTGTTTTGAATGCCGTTTTGAATGTCATAATCATTGATCCATGAACACATTGGTTTTGGTTATGTGACAGTGTATTAAAAAATTTGATTATTTCCCCAAATTTCCCCTTTTTGTGTGATTTTCCCCTTTTGACCAGCATCCATTGTCTTCCCCTATCCCTAAAAAAACCAGGTTTTTAATACACTGGTGACTGTCTAATTTTGCATCAGAATCAATGTCTTGATGATGAAAACTATGAACTGGTAGATTTGATGTCTTTGTGATTTACCGACAGTTGTGAACATGAATATGAGTACTGATACTTTAATTATGGTTCTCTCATTTTGAGGTAATATTTTAAATTATTCTGAGTGAAAGAAAACAATTTTTAGAAATTTTTAAGTAAGCATTTCTTGACACTCAAAATATTGACAAACACTTGAGATTTTTTTGTATCTTTTAGATTGAATTATGGTGTTTTCGTATAAAATTTGTTTGTTTTTCTTTTCAGACATTTGATCATCACTGTCCATGGGTGAATAATTGCATTGGACGTAGAAACTACAGATTTTTTTTCTTGTTTTTATTGTCCTTAAGCACCTTAATGTTATCCTTGTTTGCCTTGAGCCTTATGCATGTATTAAATAATAAACATGACATGGCTATCAAAGGGAATATAGTTAGGTAAGCTTAAACAATTATTTTTTGCTCATGAAGGTTTTTTTCTAGAATATTTTTGAAATTTGAAGCGCCTTAATTCCAGATTTGCGCCCCCTGAGTCTGTTTTTTTGTGAAGATTTAGCATTTGTTTGGGTTACGAAGTTTTTCCATTTTTTCATTGATAATTTTGTTTATTGTATGGTTTGCCAAAATTGTATTCATTTTAAAATGATATACTGGTTCATGTATTTAATGTTCATTTGTCTTTTTGATTTTCCAGGGAGATTAATCAAATTACATTTCTGTGTTGATCACTGTTTGTTTATTTTTCACCCACTTAACCCAATTGCATTGCATCATTGTCATTTTTGTGCACATATTTTCTGTAGCATTATTCCATTTGTATAAATTGTTTGTATTTGGCATGAATTGAACTTCCACGTTGCTCAAGGTTGATTAAAGGATGTGTGATGCATGGATATATTCTTTTTGTTGATAACATTAAACTTGGTCCCTATTTTTATCCATTTGACACACAAGTTAGCCCCGTGTTTTTGGACAGTGAAGGCCATTGAATATAAAGTTTAGTGGTTCAAATATTTTTCTTACTATTTCTTTAAAAAAAAGATTGCTTTCATACTTAACTATGCTTTAATTGTGTATGTTTAATTTTGTATTTCAGTATAGTTGTAATGTGCATTATAGGACTTTTAATTATACCCGTCGGTGGTTTGACAGGGTTTCATATGGTTTTGGTATCCAGAGGTCGTACAACAAATGAACAGGTTAGTGTATACAGTCATGCCTGAACTTACAGCCACTGGTGAATAAAAACTAACAGAACACAGACTGAATATAGATCTGAATTTTTCCATAAAAAAGCTAATTTTTTCCAAAAAAGGCTATTTTGTCAGTGTAAATGGTTTCTATTAAGATTTACTAAAGGGTTTAGGTTGCTGTTCATTGATTGTTCGTTTCTCAGACCTCCCTGACTGTATTTTTTGGCAAAAACAAATAATAAAAAAAGTCGTTTAACCAATTTACTACCTTAATATACTGATTCATATGACTAATTGTTTCATGGACATCACCGAAATTGCAACTCCCCCTTGTTGAAATCGGGCTGTTTGGTCATTTTATTTTTCCATCCTACCTGATTTCTTTTTATCAAAACTCTGAGAAACAAAAATAAAAAAGAGTGACATTATATGTATGAACATCAGGTAAGTTTTATGCTTTCTGACAATTCAGTGAATGTTGTATTATTATACTTCAGGTGACTGGGAAATTTAAAGGTGGCCATAATCCATTCACTAGAGGTTGTTCACAAAACTGTAGATATGTTTTATGTGGTCCAATGTGGCCTAAGTAAGTTCAAGATTGATTTTAATTATATTATTTATAAAATCATGTGGGACTTTGTGCAACAATATTCATAAAGGCGTTTTTATTGTAGTGTATTATTGACTTATGTGTTCCTATATATGCTAATCAAATACAATCTTACTGATTGGACTTTAAGGCTTAGATTCTGTTTGATGATGAATTTTGATGTTGTCAATGATAATGGAAACATTGTTAGTTTGTTACTGTTATTGTCTTATTCCATCTTGAATAATTAACAGACATCAACTGCTGAAACAATATACTGAAACAATGTGCAGGGACCTCCAAGGTGGAGTATTTATGGTCTTTGAATAGTAATTACTAGCCTCTCAATGGTGTGATCCAAATCCTATTTTGGACAAAATTTCACAAGTGAGGACGCTATCAAACTAGCTTATTGAAGGTCGGTGGTTCTACCCAGGTGTACGCCTGTGATCTACCATTAAAGTTGGATTGTTGCCAAATGACCCTGGATTGATAACATTAAACCCCTGTGAAAAAAGAAGCAATGTACATGGCTGAGTGACATTTTGATAGATGATAGTCATGTGTTTTGTCTAAACTCTTCATTGTTTGTACAAAAACAGATCCCAGTTTTCCGGCAATCTCAAAGTTTTAGAAGTTATATTATGAGTTTTACAACTTATAGCCAATATAATAAATGATCATTTGCATGTTATTTTTTCAAAAGAAATTATATAAGAACTATCAATGTCTTGTCTCTATTTCAGATTAAAATCTTACGTTCGAAAAACTCGAACTATACAAATAGATTCAGCCAAGGTGACTTATATAGCTGCAGATAAGGAAGTCAAGGTTTATGCGGACACAAGTAGTAATGGTGTCAAAAGAAACATGAAAAATGTAAGGCTGAAACCTGTGTCATTGTAGCTCTATGTTTTCAGTTTTTATATAGTTTCATTTATTATAACATCATCATTCTCAGACAATAAGTGTTGTGCATTATAGTGCGTCTGTACGTTAGTTTGTTGCCCCTCTTTAAATAACTCACCCAGTCTGTGAAATATATTGTGATCCATCCTATATATTGTGATGAGTAGTTGAGTATATATATATATATATATATATATATGTATATACTGTCAATCATATAGCATAATGATTTTTAGTATTCCTGAATATTCTATTTGAGTTATTTCTCAAATAAGGAACAAAGATTTAGTGGTTTAAGCCTTGAATTTATATTTTAGGAAAGTTTTGCCTATTATCAAAACCAAGCATATGGTGATTTAATAGATGCATGCTGTTTAATGAAAATATAGTTTGTTACAGAATTGATCTGTATTATATTTCATGACTTCACTTATAAATGACATTATCATGGAATATGCAAAGCTTTTGTAACTCATTTTTAAGGTTTAAGTGCTGTTACAGCAGTTTTGTATCAAATACTGGATTGAATCACACTTTTTAAGCATATTGTATATGATTTTTTGTGACAATCAGTTGTAAATATATATATTGCATTGCTATTATAGAAGCACTTATCAACAGTTATCATTACCATCTTCAGCTGAATATTTGTTCAATTTAACCTTTACATTCATTACAATATTCATAACATATTCTCCCAAGTGAATATCTCCCCATGAGGAGCATGAATTATTACCACGACAACATAATTAAATGATGATGGATATTTGGATGGTATGGTTGTTACTGTGATTCATTTGTTTAATTGGGGTTATTTAGGTCTATTTGCATTTATTGAACAATCTGCATCAATTACAGTTTTATAAAATATAACCAGACCAATGTAAATATTGTGTTAAAGCCTTAAAAGACCAAACAGGTTTATTTAACAAATCTGGTGTACAAATATTACTTGTAATGGGAGTGATTAGAATGTTCTGTCACTGGAGGTAATTCACTGCTTGGAGATAGTGTTTCCTTGGTGCATACATTTTTCTTGTGTAAGAAAAATCTGGAAATCTGTATGCCCTGACTTAAGAGTCAATACCTACTCTTCATTGGCTACGACTTGAGAATCAATTGTTTTATTTTCTTAAAAAAAAATTTCTTTGAAATTGACCATGCCTTTGGGTGTGTTTTAATAGTACATATCTAAAGTGTTGTTCACTTGCTTGAGTCCAAACACTGAGTAGTTAAATGCCACCTCTGTTTGTAGGCTAAGATGGGAAAATAATGAACTAAAAGGTTAAATTGGTTTAATAATGAACTTTTCATTTTGATATTTTAAGCATGTGATGTGAGATTTGTAATATAGGTATGTAACATTAATGTTTGTTGTTAAGTTTTTTGATAAAATTGTACTTTTTAATAGCAGATAAACATGCTTGATTTGCAAATGTATAAAAAAACACAGTGTATCCATGGCTTGTTTCTTGTTCATTGGTTCACACTTGAAAATTTTTCACACTCTCAGACTATGTGATAAAAGCCCCTGTGTCTTGTAATTAGATTTCGAGAATTTTCTTTAGATGTAGAAGGAAATAGTTGTTCTCTCTGACTGGAGCGCTTGTATTGTCCATTGACTAGACTCAAGAATTCTTGTCTGTTGATCATATATTCAAGCACATAGACAAATTGAATTATCCAACTTACTCATATTTAGGAGTCACAGCCCTTTGATACTCTTCATTGTACACAAAATTGTATAAATTGACCCCCAGAGACCCTCTATAAATATTTTTTTACTATAAGTCTGAAACATTCCTTATTAGCAGAATATGTTGATAGAGTCTGGTTCTTGTATGACTTTGCTAGGTTCCTTGTAAATGCAATTTTCTGCTTAACTTGCAAGTTGTAGATTACTATTTCGGAATGATCTCCAGTTAGTATTTATTGTACAGACTTTATCTGGTGTATTTGTGTACATATCCCGGTCAAAGCTTCACTTCATTTTTCATTCAAATTTTTCTTATTCTATATTTATTCTCAATTTATTGATTAAATGGATAAGCCACCATCTTGTTGTAAGCTTGAACCTTTGGTCAGATTCTAGCTGTGATTTTTTCAATTAGGGTCTGAATTAGCTCCATTATTTATTTATGTATTTATGCCTCTTGAATTGATATTAGGAATATATTTTTTTTCATTTCTCATTGAACTTTAGCTTTCGTTAAATTTCTTTGCTATTTATGTATGTAAGAAACTCCTAGTCTCTGAATTAATTCCCTGATTTCTGGATTAAATTTTTTGGCATGGTATCTGATTTAAATCTTTTTTAAGTGTGTCTGACTTTCCTTCATTAAAATTCAATTGTAAACTAATTTTGTGTTGCTTAAAGTCTCCTGCCACAATTGATAATATGTAATGTTTGATATTTTCATTGAAGATTTAATCTTTGCTATTTAATTGAGTGTAAACTTGTTCCATTGAAAAGTGAAAAAGATCATTTTAGACGTTTTTTTTTATTTGTAGTATTAGGTTGGTGCCGATTCATAGACATTTTTGTGACTTCACCATGTCATAATATTTATGTTTTAAGTAGCATGTTGATGAAAAATAAAATTGAAGTAATGATTTGAATTATGCTTTTGATATTTCCCCATGTGTGCTGTGTCTTTTGATTTTTTATAAAAGCTTTTTATATTTTATTGAAACAAATACTTTTAAATGCCCATTATGATTAATGCCGAATTTGGTTTGCATTGTAAAGAACTTGTGTGTTGTATGTGTCTCGGAATTAAAAAAGTGGCTATTTTTGCATGTACCGTCTTCACTGCCTATCATGATATGAGGAAAATATTTCAGCTACTGTAGTGATGTTTAGTTGACCATGATTTTAACAAACTCGAATGATGTAATTTAAGGTAAAAAATAAGCTTGGATATCTATTGTTGCATTGTGACTTTGTGCAAAAACTTCATTGTAGTGCATTACTCAAATACCTTTGAAGATATCAACGCAACACTTGGAATACTTGATTATAATGACACGGCACAGTTGCAAGACAAGGGGCATTATTCTTCGAGCTATATTTTTGGAGTTATGCACCTTTTTAACTTAGAATTTTGGTAAAAATTGCTTATTAAATAGAATGATGTAACAGACGAGCGTTTGGACCTCTCTGTGGAGCTCTTGTTTAGACATTTCAGTTACATAAGTTTTTGCACCAAAGCATCAACATGCAGATCTTCATTATTGCTTAACTGACATTCAAATGGTTTCTTCTTCTGTTCTGTTCTGTAACATGCATTCAGTTATCTGTTCAGTGTGGCTTACTTCCTCAAGCATGTTTATTTCTTCTGAAAGATTTCTGACTGAAATATTTGTGATATTTTGTCTTGTTTGTAATACATGAATTTCATTTTTTCTTTGAAAACTATTCAATCATTGTAGTAGGCTTGGTTTTTTACGCTGCATTATTTTTATGTAGTTAAACAACCTAATTGTACACAATGCTTTGACTGACCATTTGGTCCATTAAATATGGCATTGCTTTCTTTCATGAATTTCAACGAGATGATACCCCAGATTTATTTTTTTGACGTATGGGAAACTTGTTATTTATCATTTGATGGTTTGTAATCATGATTTGGGTTAACGTAAGAGTCAAGCTCCAGAGAAAATCTGTCAAAACATTGATGGTAACAAGTGCATTGTAATGATTGTTTTGACAGTACCTAAGGCTCTGTAGACAGCTTTTTTATTGAACGAGTTGGGTTCAGAACAAATTAATGAAACTGTGATGATTTCTTCCACTCTTCTCAAGAAATACTGTTCTATTTTTGAGACAGATGTATTCATTCTAAGCTAGTATAAGTAATTTTTACCCAAGCATACAAAATGCAACTTACTTCATTTGTGCATTTTTTAATGAATTTAATGAAGTTATGAAAAATTAGCTTAAATATTATTTCTTCTTCTTTATTTGAATATTTTCTCTGTGGTTTTTGCACCCTGTCATATTTTGACCTTGAACTTGGTACATATTCAAAGAGCCATCCACTGAATTTTGTACCTTGACCTTTTCCCCCAGAGGCACAATGTCATTTAGCTAAAAAGAAACTTGGTCATTTTTCTTGCTAAATAGTCTTCAAGGGTTGACATATGAAATGTTATCCTCCAATTTATTTTTTTACCTCATATGTACATGGGGTAAAATGTGGTGAAAAATAGGTCTTGGTTATTTTTTGTACAATATGAAAACCAGTGTAGAATCTATGGTTGTCACTCTATTTATCCCTAACTTAAAAAACATACTATGTGCTGGTATACCAAAGATCACACTGCTGTATCTTAAGATGAATATCATAACAACATCATTACAATCCAGCATCAGATATTACTTATTGATTACACCATTTGCTTTAATACCTCTTTTTCATTGATATGTGAATAGGCTTCCTGACATTCTAGCTAACAAATCACATGGATTATATACCGACTCTATTTGCTACTTGTTTATGTATTTATATTCTAGTCCGGAAAATATAACCTCCTAACCCATGCTAAAAGCCAAAGGAAATTTTATAAATTTGTCAATATAGTATGTTCATCTGCTTCCCATTGTTTCTTGTTATGCTCATGTATTATGACATCCATTTTATTGTTATTTTTATTAGTCTTTTAGGCCACATTAAAAAAATCATAGTTGAGTCACAGCTTATTTACCCAAATCAGTGTATTTTTTTTAATATAAAGATGACTGCATTCATGGCCAGTCCAAAAAAATGGAACAGATGTTTTTTTTTAATGTGGCTTTTTACTTTTTCCCTTCCAGTATTTTGACAATTGATAGTTTGTTGTTTTTTATGAAATATTTTCTAATAATACAGCATGTTTTAGTTTCAGATATGGGAATTTTAGATGTTGTACTCTTACTGCCATCTTTTCCCCATTCTTCGTGTAAATGTATGATGCTTAAGCTTTTTGTGTGGTGTTTTGGGACGTAGAAAACATTTCAGTACAACAGATTTCTTCCATGGCCTTTTCTAATCAATGGGCCATACATTAACATTTCTTTCCAATGTACTTTGTGCATGTATAGAAAGAATTCATTGTGTAATTTAGCACAATTTTCCTTGGTTATCCCTTTTTGTGGCAAAAAATCAATGCAATAGTTCGGAACAAAAATCTCTTAACTTTCTGTTTGCAATTGACCAATATGCTAAGACCAAAAGACTTTAATTGAACAGCTTCAAACAGTTTATTCTATAACCATGTTATCAATGGACCCATGTTTTGAATTTGTGATACCTTTGTACAAGGATTTGATACCCTTGCCTGAGCATAAATATCAAAGTGTGGGATAAATACCAACAGATCTTTGTGTGACTTTGATAATGGGTCTGGCTGACATTTATTTCATCGATGATCAATTGTCCCATCTTCTAGTGATTAGAAAATTTAAGGATGCTGTACCATTTGAATATTGTTATGGAATAACTTTAACCAATTGTATAATTGATGAATTCATGATTCGTTTTGCATTGGTCTAAGGAATCCTTGATAATGTATCAGATTTAATTCATCATATTTATCATTCTCGCTAAAAGCATTGCGATGTTTAACTTTCTCATAGATCTGTGGATCTTTATAACTAACTTGAACACCATGGTAATATAATAATCATTACAGTGGCATTGAGTTTGATGCAGTTTGTTAATCTCTACAGTCAATCCTGTAAATGTAAGCCATCAAAGAGGGAGAAAATTATGTCCTTTATGCACAGTCGGCCATCATTAATTGGTGAATCTGGTTTATAGTATGATAAATGTGTACTTTGGGAAGTGGCCCTTATTAATATGCTGGTCTTAATTCATGGGTGGCCAATTACTCATGTTTGACTCATAGAAACTTCAGTCATAAATAAATTGATAAAGGGAGTATGGCTTGTGCAAGTATTGATTTGTGATTTTTTTTTAATGATAGCAAAAAAGTTGTCATTGATAGCATTAAGTTTAAAATGCCATCCGCTGGTATGTTTTATGATTGTGTCAGTTTTGTGTTTTGAAACATTGTAGTTTATGTCTGGATTGAAGTTTTGTTCCGGTAAACTTCATTGGATTGATTGAAATGTGATTACAATCCCCTGTGAATGTAAACAGTAGTCATCCTGATGCATTTGTATTGATATAAGACACGAAGTGAACCTTTAAATAAAAGCCACAGGTGCATAAATGATATATTTTTCTTTCCCTCTGATGGCCTTTCTTCTCAGGTCAGACTGTGTTGATTTTATAGAAAATACATTTTCCCTGGCTTCTATGAAAAGAGCTTTAAACATAAGTCTGCACTGGAGGTGGTGTTTATTCCAAGAATTTGCCTCTTTGGTTAAGTGGTTATGGTTCTGACTTGTAAGCACTAGCCCCTCAATGTTGTGAGTTTGAATCCCACCCAGGACGAAATTTCACATGTGAGGAAGATGTCCAGCTAGCTTATGGAAGGTCGGTTGTTCTACCCAAGTGTAAACCTGGGGGTGTTCCTCCACCATTACAGCTGAAAAGTTGCCTAATAATCCTAGCTGTTGGGTGTGATGTTAAACTCTAGGGAAAAAAATATTTCAAGAATTAAAAAGAACATATGGTCAGATGGTCCTTCCTAGAATTGATTTGACTGTTGTTTTATCATTGAACGAGAAAGTCCATTTTTTCTTCAGCATACTGCCATCTGTTGTACTGAAATGATTTCTAGAAAGTTGATTGGAGTGTTTTTGTTAAATTTCATTAGTTAGGGAAGTAATTTAACTAATATTTCATCTTTTGGAACAATGGAAAATAGTGAATTAATTTGCTGTTAATATTTAATGCAAAAATGAATGGTCATCTCGGGTTAATTGTTACTGCTGTTTTTATATTTTCATCTTTCTCAGGCCAGATTAAAAAATTCTTCATTTGCTGTGGTCTGTGTGTAGTGAACATTGGTTCATGACAGACAGTGAATTGTTTTATATAAATCTTATCCAAATCCAAACGTTTTCAATTCTAGGTGGTTGAATGAAAGCAAAAAAGAAGTTTTTAATTTTGGCCTAAATGTTGTATTTTTTCTCTGAATCATAAAAAGAAACATTTTCTTTTTAAAGATTTATTTAAAAACTGCAGCTGCTAAGTTAATATCAGTCTGAAAGTGCTCACTCCATGAATGTTAATTTCTAATGTTGAAAATGTCTTGTTCAATCAAATACTGCATGGTCACTATGAAAAAACTGAAGGCATCTTTGTCAGGTGAGCTCTTTTTTAGCAGTCATGTTCTTGAAAAGATATAGAATGGAAATAAGTAAAAAGTGATTTAATTAGTCAATTTATTTCATACAAAAAAGAAATGTGTTTAACAAATATAAAATAGATGATTAATCTGCTAACAATGTAGAGTTTAATGATAATATCTATATGTATGTATATCTATTGTGTATAGCTTGAATTTTGTTCTCGCATTTATGTTGTACTATTTCTGCCAACATAAAACCTTTTTATGTGTGTTTAGTGTTCCTTAAAGCCTAGTTACCTAACTCTAACTCTTAACACCCTGTTTTTCCACATTTCTGTGCCCACAAAGAAGGGCATATACTCCAATATACGGATTTGATTATATCAGTAAATCTGTCAGTTTGACATTTTGTTAATGATCAGCATCTACAGAACTAGTAATTGAAGTATTCCTCCACTGTCAATGACAAGTAAATTGATTTGGATCAGTAAAAATTCCAACTTCTTAAGTACCCCTGGTTTTAAAGAAAGTCGATCGAATGTCTGTGTAATAAATAATCAAAAGTACAGGCGGCTGTCGCTGACAAATTTGTATTAAAAGTATGTGTCGTACATAATGGTTAAATTGCTATACAGTAGAATATTAAGACCAATGCTTTGTAATCAAAGTGATCCAAACATTGGTCTCGTTATCAATGGGAAATATGAAGGAAATATTGACTTCCACTCTGAAGAAAATGGTCATTATAATGAGGTGGTCATAGTGGTATGAAGTTTTAATATGTTTGGTCTTCATATATGTTCAGTACAAAATTAAATTTTTGAAGTAGGATAGGTGAAAGTATTTAAAATACTGTATGCTAGTCAGTGGTTATACCTAGATTAAGGGCTTGATTTGAGTACTTTTCTGCCATGTTTTTCATTGTGGAGTCGCATGGCTTACCACACTGAGTGCAGACTCATCAAGCTATTTTAATTTCTATTAATCTTACAATTTTTGTTCGTTATTGATAACTACATTATTTACTGTTGATGACTTACTGATTTTTACATGGCAGTGTTGTTGATTGATTTTTGTCTAACACTTACTGGTAGTGCATTTTATGATTTTTCCTTCTTCCTTCTGGTATTTTATGTTTTATCATGATTTTGGTGCCTTTTGTCTGAAATTCGGGTAAAATTTGGTAATTGCATTGTTAAATTTTACTTTAATTTTGTGGCCTGCAAGTAATTAGGTTTTACGCCAAAATACAAATAAAAGAAAGTAATTCAAATGTAAAACTATTTGAGTTAATGACGCCTTGAAATTACTACTTCTTGCTTTGTTAGGATAGACTTGAATACATTTTTTTTGAGTTTATGATACTGATTCATTGGGGCATAATCATGTTTCTTGGTAGTTTTATTGACAGTTGAATACAAATCATTAATTTGATAGAATGTGTAACTTATAATTTCATTTCAGTATTTTAATAATCCGTGGAATACAATTTATTTATGAAATTAAATAAATGAATACAAATAGATTTTTAAGTAAATAAAACAAAATGGACAATATAGATCATGTAAATGGTAATGTTATATAAAAAAAGTTTGATATCAAAATTTCAGTGGATCAGTTAGATGACTGGAAACTACATTATCTTAGGTCGCCCTAGTGGTCGTTGGAATGGGCAAACATTTTAAATAAGATACATGTATAAGGGTTGTATGTTGGCAGATTTGGTACATATTAATGGGGTGATGGCATGACACTAATGATTTGTATTTTCTTCCACAGGGAGTTATGACACCAGTTTGAAGACGTGTTCCAGTTTTTGTTGCACTTGTTAATCACATGGTGTTGGGAAATATATAAAATTAGTGGTTAATTAGTTAAGAAATGCACGTTTAGTGTTCCATCTAGCTTTAATCATGCTGCACTAGTTGCTGTTTAGTTTTGGTGTGCCCTCTATATCGCTCTGCATCTTCTCCTCTAATCACATCCCATCCTTCTTTGCACGGCAGGACCGCGATGGAATGCGTCTGTCTCTTGTGGATGATTACGACGATGCTGATGGAAACTCTGTTGCTCAGTCACAGGACAGTGTGAGTCTTGATATTGCAGCAGCAAAGGACACTCATTCTGCTTCTTATACAAATCTTTTTGACCCTTCGCAGACATCTGTACCCGTGGGAGCATCTTACCAACAAACAAGAGGTGGCAGCACCAGTCCTCGGAATATTCCTCCGAGAGACTTGAGATACGACCGTTCTCCTCGCCCGAAAGTAGTCGCTCACCCATCTAATAGACCAACACAACCTCCTTTGGCAACTCCAGAAGATTTTTCACCAGTTGATAGTTCAAAACCCCCATTGGGTAGACCAAATATTAATAGTCCAGGAGCAGAAAGGTATAACTACGGAATAAATAAGCCTCGTTCTAGTTCTTCTAGGCCTCAAAATGAATATAGGGGCCATTCCAGGCCACATAAAGTGAATGGTTATCCTGTGAGGAGTTCTAGTGAGGAAAGATTTAGAGATGGTGAAAAAAGACCTTATAATACTAATAATTCTACAAGTGGAAATTATAGACAAGTTGATGAAAGGTTGAGGCGGTCTCAAGATTACTTAGATCAGAGGCCCCGTGGTCAACCTTTACAGGGATCCAGTCAGACTTTACCCAATCAGAGTAGACATGCTAACAATTTTGCAACCAATCAGAATAGACATGCAAATGAAGGGGCGGATGATTCAGAAAATGCAGATGTTCGTAGACCAATGTCATTTGTTAAAGCATTAGAGATGAGTGAAATTATGCAGACTAGAGATAAGGATATTAAAGAACGTCAGCGACGAGAAGAGAAAAAGAAAAGTGTTTATGATTCAGCTTATGAGATTGCAGTGTGAAAAGAAATTCCATTTTCGTGTTTGTTTATTTAAGTGGAATTTTTCGTTGAGTGAATGTCAAGTGTTATTTTCCTGAATTAAGTTGTTTGCAATAAAATATGCTTCCTATTGTATGATTATAAACAGTGATAGTGGTGAACGATTGTGGAAACGAATATTAAGATATTTTATGTATCTATTTATTATTTATGCTACAGATATAGAAATTGTCAACATTTAATCTACTGTATTACCATATTTAGCAGTTTTAAGTTGTTTAAAGCATTGATGTAATGTTAATCCCTAAAACCGGACCCTGACTTGACTTGGTTCTAAGTCTGTTTTTTGGAGAATTCTGTCACGACTCTTGTCAAAAGTCTGGTTTATTCTGGTTTTTCTGTTTGTACAAGTAGTAATATTTTGTTTTACAATGAGCAGAATTTCAATGCAGTTATTTTTTGATTGTGGAATGATTTTAA
This sequence comes from Lutraria rhynchaena, assembly GCA_008271625.1. NCBI lineage: Eukaryota > Metazoa > Mollusca > Bivalvia > Venerida > Mactridae > Lutraria > Lutraria rhynchaena. The sequence goes on from VIBL01000049.1 coordinate 1,041,350, forward strand.
CGTTTTTAATTCAGATATTTTATTATGAATTAATGCACAGTACCTTACCCTCCAAACAATGTGTTTTATCCAATCTCTTTACACTGGTATTCTTTTAATTGGAAGCTATATATGGACCCTGTTTTTTCATAATAATGATTTAGAGCTTAGAATAATGAAGATTTTTTGTCACACTTTATTTTTTCTTCCTTAATCACAGGGCTCAACAAAACCCTATTTTCTGCTCATGATTAATAGTAGAAATCGACTCTGGACAAGTTGAATTTGCTGTAGACCTAGTTAAAATTCTAAGCTGGTCGTACAAGTAGCCTGAAAATAATTTGTCGAGCCTTGCATCACAATGTTTTGGAAAATATTTATATTCTGGTTTATGTTTGTATTAAAATCAATATTTCAGCACAAAATCTCAAAGGATTTTAATTAAGTGATTGAATCTGTTATCATTTTAGTCTAACCATATTACTCTGTGTTTGATGTTTTTTGATATGGGAAATGAATAATTTAACTTTGTAGCTTTGTCATATGCAGCAAGTCTGTGTACGCTCTCTGAATCAAAATTTCAAAACTGCAGAATATTTTCTTACTATTTCATGATATTACCATGTGTAAAGGTACATTTTCTGGAACTCTTTGGAAAAATCATTTATGCTACCAAAACTCTCTTTATTTTTGAGGCTTTGACTGATAGTCTGAGAAAAATTGATCGTTAAAAAGATCTGTGACCAATTCAGAGCTGTTTCAGTCTAAAAATAGATATGTTACCCATAATCTGACAATTCATCTACATCATGTACTTCAGGTCTAAGGGTATAGTACTGTAAACTAGTCTCCATGCTCAAATCTCTGACAGGAGGTCATAATGGGATGTATTATGGGAACACCTACCAGGGTGGGCGTCATCCTCAGGAGTTGTCCACTATTTGTGTTAAACAGTTTCCATTCAATCTGCACCAAACTTGGTGAAAATGTTCATGAGCGTAATATCTCAGCTTGATCTATAACTAGTAAAATCACCCTTGGCGCTTCTGAATTATGGCTCGATTTATCAAAAACAGATGAAATAGACCTCGTCTGCTCTCTTGAGTTGCCATCTAGTCTTCAACAGATAGTTTTGTGACAGTATTGCTCTCTTGTTTATTGTTAACTTTAATGATTCTTAATTAATGATGATAAAATGATAATGATATCACACATTTTTCTGTCCACACAATTAATCTAAATATTATTTTAATCAAAATCAAAATTTCACTATCTAATTTTGGCTATTTTATCATAGGATGTATTTAATTTCATCAAACTTGAAATTTTCGCAATTTTATTGTTTTGTGATTTTTTAAACTTGACAATTTAGAGAAAATTAGATACAGGTGAAAAACATGGACAGTGATATTTTTTAATCGAAAACATTTCTGTTTGAGAAATGAAATTGAATGTGGATGGGTTTTTTTGAGATTATTATGAATTTGACTGTGAAAGGAGTATACATGTATATGTTCTGTAATATGTTGAAGTGGTCATTGCAGTATTTTTCTTGGCCATGGATTTTCAGATGTGGAAAAAATACTATGATAATGCAAAAATTATCTTTAAAAAAATACAGAGAAATTCTTGTTCTTGGTTGCTGCTGATGCTTTTTTTCTGCAACCTGAGATGTTTTTTTCATTCTCAGACAATTTTTTTCTTGCCTTTATTTTCATTTTCACACAAACTCAAAACAAAAAATGATAAAATCTGCCAATACACCGACCATATATTTTTTAGGGAAGTGAACTGATACCAGGTATTTATTTTGCCTTATAAATAATATACATGAATGCCAACACATTTTTAGATCAGTTTTTTTTTAATGTTCCAGTCAAGATCATATTCACATTTGCTGTAGTACACATTTTAGAATTTGTATTCTTTTTTCTGTATTCGAACTACTGCTTTTTCAAGTATTAGTATTGTAGCTCGACTGAATGTTTCTCTAATTTTCACTAGGAAATATTAAAGTGATATTATTTTGCTTGAGTTTTTAAACTAAAGAAACAATTGTAAATGATGTGTTCTTAATTTTGTCCTGTCTTTGTTATTTTTATTAATTATTACATATATACTTAACATTGAATTTGCTAAGTAAAATTGTATCATACATGTATTTATTTTTGAAAAACGAAAGTTTATATTGCTGGCTGAACATTGTTCATGGACTATTTAGTTTAACTTTTATGTTATTAAAATTCATATAGTTAATGAAATAAAACTGCCATACATACTGCCACTGAGCTGAGTTTCTGAACTTTCACCTTTTATTTTAAAGCAATGGCAGAAAATCATTGAACACCTGATGGACTTATAAGATATTCTGTCCGACATTAACATTGAATACTTGATTTCTTTGTGTAGGTTGATTGCTGGTACAGTGCAACCTCTCCAGAGCGGCCCTCTCTTGAGCAGCAACCTTCTTTCAACAACAGCATGATTTTCCCACTGTACAATTTTACTATTAATTTAACCTCTCTAGAGCAACAACCTCTCAACAACAATATAATTTTGTATCTCCCAAAGGATTTTGTTTTGGAGAGGTTGCACTATATTGTAAACTGTAATTTTGTGAATGAGTTTATAAGGTGGATGTTTAGAAATTCAACTCAGTGTATAGCATAAAACCTGCCTTTTGGTTAATAAGATTTTCAATTAAAGACTTTTACAGAAATGTTGATTTCATTTAGCATCATATGTAAAAATAGTCCTGCTACAAATAAGAACACTATATGACAATTGTCCCTTAACTCAGTATCAATTATTGCAGACTTTTTTTTATCTCCTTAGTATTATAAATTTATTTAACCCCATATTCTTAATTCAGCCCCGATTCTCGAACTTTGATTCTGATTGGATGATAATTAGGATTGTTCTTTGTTATCAAATACTCCCTGATAAATGCCCCTCTCATAATTTGAGCTCCCCCACCCACACTTTTTATAATCAACAAAAGCATTAAAAGTTCTGTGAAAGTTTTCACCCTTTGCCTGATAATACCACTTTTCACCGCGTCTGAAGCAGATAACTTTTGGAAATATGAAATATTGTGGCATAAGAAGCCATTGCTTATAAGGAGTAATGACTTATTTTGCCACAATGTTTTCCACTCTGTTAGAGAGATATAACCAAATTTTCTTAAATATATTGATGTTTTGTATATTAGCTTTGAATTTGGAAGAGTCCAAAATATGCCTATAGGGCAAAGGGTTAATAATGTTGATTATATTCAATGCATTTTGACCTTGTCACAAAAATGAGTAAATTGTATTATTTGGGGTATTTATTAGAGAGTGGTCAGTGTATAAGAATTATAGACACAAAAGACAGAACATAGCTTTAATGGAACTGTGTAAGGTATTTTTCCTTACTTATCTGAACAATGTTAAGCAGGGAAATGAGATTTTTCATGTTTGTTTGTGCATTAGTATAAAAAAGCTGTATGACCTTATGATATCCATGTAAATCTGAAATAATTATTATTTATTTATTAGAATCTGATTCATTGTTATCCAAAATTGTTGCAGTGTGCTGTTGTGGTCGAGCCCGCTTGAAGTGAACTCAAAATTGTCGCCCGAGGGGCGCATCTGTGTGTGTTCATGTACACGTATAATTTTTTTGCACTCTCATTAGGATAATTTGGAATTACTTGGCACAAGGGTTCACCATGATGAGATGGTGTGCCGTGTACGAGACCCATGTCCATCGCTCAAAAGTCAAGGTCTTCAGCGGAAGCTCGACTTACTGTCTGGTGGCATCCAGTTATTTGATGTTTTTTTATCTTAACGCATAGCATTCCATGTCGAATTTTGTATCATTCGTGTTACTGTGCTATTAATTTTTTCAGGGAAATATTTTGCTGTCGTTATAAGCATTTTCAAAGTTTAATGTTACGTTATGCATCTTAAATGATCCGATCAGTAGAACTTTATTGTTTCTTTCACCCAATTAGTAACAAGACTTCTTATTGGGGGTTATTTATAAAAAAATGATGGATCTTAAAAAGATGAAAATAATTAATACTTTACCTGAAGTTTGAAAAAAATCAATGATTTAGTGGTTCTTGACCCTAAATTACAATGTTAGAATCAGAGAAATTAATTCTATTTTGTTTGTACATGTACTGTTAAACAAGTTGCTTTTATTGGCAATTTTTATGCGTAGGGCAAATTAAAAATATTAATATCTTTTAACTTGTTAATACTGCTATATTTGGCTTGATCCAATTGGTAAAATCATTAAAATAAATATGTGTAATTGTACGTTTAATATGTATCATCATTCATGTTAAAAGTAAAACCATATTTTCATTGGTCTATCTTGCCTTTTGTCTGTATAAACCCATATTGCACCATAGTGATTTGTTCTCTGTATTGTATGGCATTATTTAATATCTTTTTAAGTACAGATGGGGAGGGTTGAGGACTGGCATCTTTATATTGTCTTGTGAGTTAGTGCCTAAGTGTCAGAAAGTTTGCCCTCAAACTCATTATGGATTAAATAATAATTATAGAAAATTCCTGAGTTGTTCATTTTGTTAGCTTTTTCTGGTTGTAAGATTTTGTTAAGAGTTACGGCCCTTATATTTATAACTACTTCATCCAAAGTGCCGTTGAAATTTCTACCATGCATTACATTTGACAGTGCAGGAGATTGTCCACTTACATTCAACTTGAGTTACAGACTTTTTTCAAAAATATTAAACTGTGAATTGTATGTTAGTGTTAGTTTTACACACACAAAAGTAGTACGATGCAGTCAATATTTAGTGCATAGCATATTACCACTCTTATAATCAATATGATTTTAAAAGGAATTTCAATGAACCCAATTGTTCATGTATTAGTTTCATATTTACTACATGTAGAAATGCTTCTCATGGTTAGTTTTGGTTTATGTGTTTTTATTAATGAATGTTTTTATTATTCAGTGTCTGAATCAGTTTCTTAGTCCTACAACCATGTTAGTTAATGCAAGAGTTGAAAAAAATATTTCTGATAAAAAAACAAAAGGTCTTGGGAAAAAAATGGGGTCTGTCTGGATGGAGAATGCCAAATAACATTTTTTTAACCTTACAAAATGTGATTGTATAAAGTTAGGCTGTTATTGCTGTGAAACATATGTTTGTATTATATTTTTCCTTGATTTGAATGAAGAAATACTTAATAACTTTAATCTGTCTGTGGTTAATACATCAAGCAGTGAGAAGACTTTTACTTATGTATATTGTTACTAACTTGTTTTATTTTTTTTGCTTATTATGTAATATCTTTCGTTTTAAAAATCTTTGTAATGTATTCATATTTATTGAATGATCAAATAATTTGTTTTTTGTGATTTTAATGATTCTGTATGAAAACATTTTATATTTCAGTGTGTGAAAAATTTTCTTTGTCAAATTATTATTTAGACAGCTTTAAATGAATTGATAAGTTGGTGAGGCTATGTCGAACTTGTTCAAATTGATTTCAGATAAATTAATTTGCTGTAACAAAATGTTCTAAAATTTAAATTGTATTTATATTAGGACATATACTGTAGTTATCTTTATTATTGTGATTTTCACATTTTTGAATCTGTATACACAGATTGCATGTCTGAATGATTTTAATTATAGGAATCAGTTTAAATTCCCATTTTAAGTTTTAAGAAGTATTGTAGTAATGCAATTTTTTTAGCATAATCTTAAGAATCAACAGTGCAATTTTCATGATGAGGTTATTTTTACTGTTATTGCTATCTAGTTTGTAGTGTTGAGTTACAAAACCATTCAGTCCATCCTATTAATTCGGGTTCGAATCCCAGTCGCGGCAGGCCATACCCTTCTATGAAAATTTGACAAAAATGTCAATTTTCCTCCATATGTGGAGAAGTTGCCGGCTCCTTGTGGAAGGGTAAATAAGTACTGGTTAGTATGCAGTCCAGGAAAACTGCTAAGGTGAACCGGTCACTGTATATAACTGAAAAATTGTTGAAAAACGGCGTTAAACCCCAGTGACAATAAGTCACATAAAAACAAAAAATAAAACTATCACTTCTTCTCAGTGGAGAATCAAGGAGCCTCGGTGGTCAAGTGATTATGGTCTTCTACTGGTCATCACTAGCCCCTCAATGCTATGAGTTTGAATCCCACTCTGGACCAAACATCACAGGTCAGTAGTTCTACTCAGGTGTATACCCTGAGTCTTCCTCCACAGTTAATATTGCAAATTTCCAAGTGATCCTAGCTGTTGGTGTGACATTAAACCCAAGCGAAAAAATAGGTAAGAAAAGAAAGCAATTGAGAATCAGTGAAGTTATCATTTCAACCATTTTAGTGAACAGAATCCTTATTTATTCCCATGGTTATGTATCGTCCTTTTACTTTATGAAATAGTACAGTTTGGGCATGTGCCACAGCCAAACCCCAGACCCCTCCCACACAGTCATATACTTACTAATCCCCCTTTAGCTGACAATGCAAGAGTTTGTAACACTTCATACCTGTAGAATTTTATAGTATACTCTGTATTCCACCCCCTCATTTACATGATTATCCTGATATTGTTATAGATATACAGTAGTACCTTGAGAATGAGACCTTATTTGGGACATGAATTGGTTGTAATGATGAGGTGGTCTCATTATCGAGTTGAATTGTATGGGAATTCCTGAAAGCGGATCTGAAAATAAGTGTTCGTTATAACAAAGTGGTCATAATTTTGAGGTAGTTGCTATTCAAGGTTTTACTGTACTTGTTTATTTATTAGTACATGTTACAGTATAATTATTTTTTGAAAAATAAATGTAATTATGTGAGAGGCATATAATTTCTGATTGTAAATTTTTTTCCAAAATGTCCTTATTTTCACAGTCCTTGAAGCAATTTGTATTAGATATCATGCAAGGATAATGCTACTGAAATTTTAGGTTTTGATAAAAATGACTCATTGCATTTATAATACTGAATTTTATTGTCACACATAAAAAGAATGTAACACAAATTATAATTTCAGTCAGGTTTGCCATATTGAGTCTATAAAAATGTTGTTAAAAGATGATACAAAATTTGCATTAAGCTATAAATAGTAATCTTAAACATGTTCTTGGCTTGATAGATTAGATTGAAATACGTTTTTATTATGTTAATGTGTACTGTATTGTTTTGATAATGACATCTTGCTATGAAAAATATCATAATTGTAAATGTCATGGAAACATGGTTAATCCACACGAAAACTCCAGCTATGAGAATAGTCTTGAACAACCATTATTTTGTGAGCATTTCTTGTTTGTTTATTTTTGTTACTATGTATACATGTGTGTAATAGATTTCTGCAATTGTCATCTTCATGTATATAAGTGTACTAGTTTATTTTAAAAATATTGTATTCTTAAAGTAACATGTTTTAAATGTATTTTTTAAAAAAAAATAAAAAATATGATCAAATAAGTAAAGTAACTAAAAAAATAGTTTTGTTTGGTTTTTCTTTTTTTCTGCGTCTAGATTATTCAGGAGCTTGCTTGTGTATATGATTGATCGTCTGTTTAAATGAGAAAATTGTCTACATAAATGTGCTGATTGTCTGTTTAAATGAGTTGAAGGTCTGTAAATGTGTATACTTCAGATAAGTGTGTCTAGCCAGCTTATGAAAGGTCAGTGGTTCTACCCAGGTGTACGCCTGGGGTCTACCTTCACCAGTACTGTTGGAAAATCACTGTACACCCTGGCTGTTGGTGCTTAAACCAAACAACAACAGAAATACACTTAAATTATGAATGTAAGGATTACTAAATAAAGAAACAAGTATTATGTTTTACCAATCTGAAGTTACAATGACACGGCATGAACATGGAATTAATTATTTAGTATTAATACATTTCTTCATGAATACAGATATAACGTTAATATTACAGACAAAACCCATAGGAAAGTTTCACAATGAATGTTAAAAATATATGTGAAGAAACATGTGCCATGATAAAACAGATACTGAACATTTCAATCATCACACTGGATTATACATGTATTTTGAGCTGATATCTGAACTGGTGGATGCTAAATATTTTCTTCATGCAAAAACTAATTAATCGCACTTTTCACTACGATAGTTCCACAATATATTCATACAAGAATGTCTAAAGTAGCTATGAGCGACCATATGAGGATTTGTAAGAAATGGTGCAAAGTAAGTACGATCTTAAGTTGGGACGAAAAAATATTCTAATCAGGGTTATCGTTCCTGAGCGTACTCAGTAATCAGTATTCGCGACATTAGGAGGTGTTAAGTAGGAAGTTATTTAAGTATATTTTGTCGAGCCATAAGGTAAGTTTTTATTGTAATATCTTACAGTATGATAGGAAATACAATGTTTAATCGATTTATACCGATCTTAGTACCTGTCATTTTTGTTTTATTCCGTATTTGTTTTAGTAAGTACGGTGAAGTTTCGCCCGTCGTATACTTCGTTCTTCGTATTCAATTTGTATAGATCTATCGTTATAGTAGTTCAGTATTTGTTTTTTATGAAATCATTTTTTCTATATTCTCGCAAAGAGAGATTATTAGTTTTCAATATTTAATGATATTCATGCCGATTTTGTATTATGTATGCAAAACGTTGTCCATCTGACGTTTTCTTAAGAAGTCGAGCTTATTTAGTATGATCATATCTTACCTCACGTCTTATTTGATTTTATGACAAAGTCAGATAAAAGAATATAGTCTACACAATCATCACACTAGAATTCATGTTAACCCAATCTTGTTACTGCAATTTACCAAATATACTCTGTTATACCTCTGTTATGATTCATTGTGTCCAGAAATTATGAATTTTATTTACATTTAGGTAATGGCTTTGATGCTGCAGCAGCCTCAACAACAGTCAGATTTGATGGTGAGGAGTGGGTACTGAAATAGTCTGAATGGAACAAAAGTTTGGATCACCAATGGTTACGGAAGCCTCTGTTGTAAGTTTATACAAATTATTACAAATTCTAGTTAATTAATTCTCTTTCTTATTACTTGTCATTGTTATTCTATTCTGTATTTCTGGTAATAAGCATGTTGAAGTTTCGTCCATTGCGTATTTCATTCTTCATAATGAATTCGTATATTTCATTTTTATAGTTCAATATTTGTTGCAATGAAACCATTGTTTCTATATTCTTGCAAAGGGAGATTATTAGTATTATATAGTTCTTGTCATTCAAGCAGATTTTGTATGAAAACTGTCATTTTATAATTTCTGAAGAAGTCAGGCACGTATTCCAGCAGGTTTGAGAAGCCTGTCTTACCTCACTCCTTATTTGATTTCAAGACAAATTCTATAAAGGAATATATATAATCCTCAAACCAGCATTCATGTTAAGTTTGCTACAATTTTTTTGATATACCTACCCTGTTGTGATTTTTTGCATCAGCAATGTTGAATATTTAAATATATTTATATTTTACACATAGGTAATGGTAGTGATGCTGGTGCAGCCTCAACAACAGCCAGACTTGATGATGATAAGTGGGTGCTGAATGGAACAAAAACTTGGATCATCAAAGGTTACGAATCTGAAGCCTCTGTTGTAAGTTTATACAAATCACTTCATATTCTTGTGAATAAATTGTTGAAAATTATCTTCTGACTTTCTCTAGTAGACTTATTATGGTTCCTATCCACCAAAATTAAATTTATCCAAAATGACATTTTTTATTTTCGCTGTAGATCATTTTGAACAGAAATTGGTTTACTTCTATAATAAGTAAAGTATAAAAGGTATACAAGTTTTAAGTGGTTGCAGTTATCAGACAATTTTGTCCTAAATGTTTAACTTCTAAGGATGTCATTATAATTGCATCTCCTCTTTAGAACTATATTCTTCATTATGTATGCATATTAAGCCCACATCTGGGTAGTGTAACATAAGAATTTTTATCACACGAAGTTGGTGATATCATACTCTGCGAGTTGATTGTTAATTATGAATCTCTGATATTATCATGTACCTGTCCAAATTTTATTTAATTTATCTGGACTACTAGATCAAAATTTTGGAGGTATAGTTGTTTAAAAAAAATTAAATACAGCTTTCCAAACTATCATGTATGTAAGACCTAAACAAAAAGGTTTGTTTCTGGTTACATGCCCAAAAAATATGGGTCGGTAGGTAGGGATCTTTTTCTTTTATATATTTTTTTTACATATATCGGCAACATTGTTGTGAAAATTACAATATAGTACTAAGATTTGGATGCCGTAAAATTTTATGAGTCAGCAGGTAAAAGATGGGTAGGTTTGGTAACCGGAAACAAACCCTTTTTTAGGCCTAAGTCATCAATTTAGTATGAAATCTTGAAGGCAGTAGCTGGATTTAAATATTGCTTGTTCAAGCCTTGTTATAAAAACACAGTATGGTATTTGTATACATCAATGTGCTGATATTATTATGATGTCTGTGGTGTAGTGGTTTATGTCACTGATTGTCTGGCAGGAGGTCTAGGTTCAATCCCAGCTGAATTCAAAAGATTTTTTTTCATTTTTTTGTTTCACATGAAAAGACTAGAAAAGTTAGATAATTAAGTTTTGGTAAAACATTTTTAAATTATTTTATTTCTCCATTTTTTATATCTATCAGAAATCTAGGCTAATTAGATCAGTTTTGGAGGCAGAAATATAAAAAAATAATAAAAAAATAAATAAAGAAATACAAATAAAATGTTAAACCCTTATAAAGCTTTTATTTGAAATATTTTCTCTGATGCTTGTTGAAAGAACAGAATTTCAGATGTATGTTTGTGTCTTGTGATTAATATTTGTACACTCAGTTGTACATGAATTGCTTACTGCACAGACTAAAGAATAATTGTGTTTCCATGGATATTAATGAAAGATATTTAAAAGGGATAACTTAAGTCTTCAAACCTTGTTTCAGACAGATCTTACAGATCTTATTATAAAAACATGCTTAAGAATTTAACTATGGTTAATTTCTTGGTAATTTCATGGCAAAAGAATTTGCTAAAAAAATTTTGACTGTTGTTTGGGGAAAAGCCCCAGAAGATCTTTTTTATTTTACATATTACCATAGCAACCAAAGAAATATTTCTTGTGATTTTTTTTGCAATTTTGGATAAGGGTCCAGTCCAATTGAGATAAAATGTATGGTTATGTACAGTTGGCTTTATTGAGATAGGTTTATTATGGCTGTTATGGGAAGTTGACCTTTATTCAGGGTTATATTTTAGATCTATTAAATTATGCAGATAAAATATTGTAATCAGGGGCATAGCCAGTTTTGAATGGATACAAACACTAGAGGGGGCGCAGAGGATTAACCCCTCCTGCTGTTGGGGGTCTGGGAAAATTTTAAAATAGAATTAGAATGAGGAGCTTTGAGGTTTATTTGGAAGGATTAGGGACACTGAATACGATTTATTTGAACCATACATTTTATTTTAAAGCCCTTTTATTTGATCTTACTAAGGTTTAACCCATTAACTTTTGACATGGATGCCATTGTAACAGAGCTGTTTATATAAAATACATGTATGTGTTTATAGTAGTTTGTATATGCCCAACAGAATGATTAACTTTGTTGGTAGAGTAGCTGACTTGCAAGTAGAAGGTCACGGGTTAGGCTAGGTTAGCTTAAAGGATCTGTGGTTTTATGCATTTATAGTGGTTTGTATGTCCGTCAGCTTGATTAGCAAGGAGGTAGTGGGTAGACCCGCATCAGGAACTTTATTTTCTGTCTCCTATTACACCATTTTGGGCCATATTTATATTTTCACTTTTCAAATTGATGTTATGCATATGCGTAAGTGTTTATGCTATGCCCATGGAAATAGTTTTGGGTAATTACATAAGCATCAAAGAGACAGAAAAGATTAGTTTAGTTTTGAGGTGTTTTAGTTTTGTGGTGTTTTAGTTTAGTAGTGTTTTTATGGCGCATCAACAAATAATGGTCATGTAGCGCGCATCAAAATGATAAAGATAGCAATGATAAGTTATTTGATAAGATAATGCAAACATAAGATAATGTAAACATAAGACCGAAAGAAGTTATATATGTGAGTTACTTCGTATGTGTGTAGAGAGTAGGACAAAAGCCCTGATGGACAAACCCCTGTTATTGACCACAGTCAAACCTGTGTTTGCAGCCTCCTCTGAATATAGACCACCCTGTGAATGAAGACCATTCTTTGAAAAATCATCATGGATTGTGTAGAACAAAATGACCTCTGAATAAAGGTCACCTTTCAATAAAGGCCATGTTTTGTGTTTCCTTGGGGTGGCCTTTGTTTGCAGGTTTGACTGTATTTTTAGATGCCAAGAGTTGTAATATTGCTCCATGTCATTAAGCATTGTTTGTAATGAGTTCCACAGATGTAGCTTGATCATCTATAGGGTAATAAGAATAATTTCATTTTGTCTTTAGTAAAAAGTCCACCTAGATTTGAATTTATATTTTCACAAATGTGTACATGGCTTATAAAGAGTTAACCACTTAAGTGGTTAGAAGTTCTATTAGAGTTGTTTTGTCCTAGGTGGAAAAACTATGGCTGGGTTTGTTCAGGTATGAAATATCACTGACGGGGGCTTGTCCAGCAGGGATTTTGTGTGACCTTCATGTTTATATGATGTATTTGACAACTGTTAATGTTGTATGTGTTCAAGATTTAATTTTTTTTCATGGTTGATAGTTCAATGTTTCATAATGTCTACTTGCAATGTTATGTTATTATAAGGTATTATCAGATGGTGGAAATTTTATGAAGTCAAATTTGGAGACTAGTTTGTCTACTGACCACTGTGTTATTTTATTGGTTTAATTGTTCACACATTCTCCAGTGTGTGTATGGATGTGTATGTATTTATATTTGTGTGATTATCAGTTTTTATGTGTATCTGACTGTCTGGTTGTATATACATGTACAATGTCCATATGCAAGCCTTTCATCCAGTATTTTCATTCAACATTTTCAGATTTAAGGGTCTTTATTGAAAAAAAATATCTACTAAATTAAATGAACTCTATTATCTATTCTTAAATTGACTTGTGACATTTTAAACAAAAACTTTAATTTAATAGAAACATATGACAAATTTCATTCTGCAAATATTGGTCAACTTATTTACATACTTTTTAATATACTACTTTATACCCCGGATGGAGGATGGTAGATCAGGGTGTATGTAGTTGTAAATTCTCATGTTTTTTGGGGGGAATGTTTGTTTTTCGTATTTTCTGATATTTTACAGAATTATTTTGTTATTTTTTGTACATACCATGCGATAGAGATGTCAATTTTGTAGAATATGTACTTGGTAAAAAAATATCTTAATTTTATTTTGGGAAATAGTTTTGTTATGCTGTCACTATCACTACCAAAATACTGCAAGAATTAAGAAAATGTTTAATATTTGGTCTGATATACCTGCTGAAACTTAGTGAAAAGCATTCTTTTCAAATGTATATGTTTTATATATTGTTGAAAATGTTATATTAATTTTTTTAAATGCGCCAATTGTCTATGTTTATTTTATTAAAAAGAATCTTTTTTAAATTTTAGAACAATTCTTGTTATTGTGTTATTGATGCACCTATAATTCTCTTTTCCAAGCTACCGAAAGAATAATTTTTTGGACAATTTTAGATTTTTTTAAATATTCTTCTGTAATTTTATTTTTTTTTAAATTTATTTTGTAGGAAATGCACTAGCAATTCTTTTATACTGTTATGATAGCGATCAGAAGAAAATTTTGTGCAAAAATAAGAAAAAAATTGAAAAAATTTAAAAAGAATTGTACCTTATGGTCAAAGGGAGGTAATTATTACCTCCCTTTGACCATAAGGTACAATTTTTTTTAATTTTTTTAATTTTAGTGGATTTTTCTTCTGGTTGCATCAGTAAGACAGTATAGGAAAGCTACTAGTGCATTTCCAAAAAAAAAATTGAAATTTGAAAAAAAAATAATTTTTAAAATTTTTAATAATTTATTTTTCTGTAATTTGTGTTCTTCTTACTTGTTTTCATGTTATGGTGTGAGTGGTGTACTTGTTATTCTGTTAGTCAGGTTAGGGTGTTACTAGTTTTCCTGTTAGTATGTTAGTGGTGCTCATGTTACTTTGCATGTTAGTGTTAGTCGTGCTCATGTTAATTTGCATGTTAGTATGTTAGGAGGGTTAGTTACATACATGTCATATTACATACAATTCATACAATTATTTATACATATATAAATTTTCACTTACCTCTAGTGGGGCTCGAACTCACGACCTCCGGATTGACAGTCAGACAGCTTATCCACTGCGCCACAAGCCCGCACATAAATCTAGATTCAAAATTTCATATATAAATTTACTATAGGCTATCAGGAGGTAATAGTACTGTTGTAACAGCTGATTTGATTGGTCACATGATCTTGTGATTTGTAAAAGCTGTTTTGATTGGCTGACCATTTTCCAATATGGCGGATCGAGTTTTACAAAATACAGTTTTGTTGGATTATTTTCTGGATTATTTGACTTTTAAGTAGGTTTTATGCTTTCATATTGAATGTTAATATGAGGAAATCGCTCTTTTTAACTATGGGCTAGATAATTCTTTTGTAGCTCAATGTTTCCTGTGAAAAATTCATTGTTTTTATCGTTATTTCCAACAGGAGGTGGGGTTTTGTGTATATCTTCTGTCAAATAGGCACACGTTTATATCTGTTTGATAGGCACATGCTTATTTTAGGAACAAAATGATTGATAATTATGCTTTTTATAGCATTTCATTATATTGCAGGAGCTCATGCAGAGGATAACAAATGGAGATTTTGTGCATGGTATGTGTAATTATTCAACTCTGAAACTTGTGTAGGGTGGAAACCTACAATTTGCACTTACTGAAATTTATGAATAAATGATCAAATTTGATAAATTATTATTTTCTGTGCTATTAGAAAACTAAAGTTTGAATAATGCTCATATTTCAACCTTTAGAAATTTATCCCTTGACATTTTTACCCTATCTGATTCGTCCTCGGAAGTTTTGACCCATATACGACCTCAGACGATTTCTTCTCTGAATTTTTCGACCCCAGATGATTCGTCCTCCGAACTTTCGAAACCACTGGGGTCAAAACTTCTGAGGGCAATATATTGGGATTGAAAATTACAAGGAGAGGACGAATCTTATTAAGATGGTCATATTCTTGTAAGCAATTCATCCACAAAATATTTGTTTGTTAGACATTTATAACAACAAATATTTTTTAAGAAGCTTTATTTGTTTTTATAATTTGATCAATACTTAACAAATACATTATACAAACCAAATACAAAAACAAAACTATGCAATTAAATAAAGAAAATACCACATCAACATTGGAAGCAATGCAGTTTAATTGAAGAGTAACCTCCCTTTGTTCCACATCTTATTTTCACATTTCTTTGTTCACCACAGTCCAGTATAAGCACTAATATCAATAAATTAGCACTACTGATCTTAAACACATAACATATAGACTGTACAAGGATAATACATAAACAAACTATAAATAAAATCTTCATCTAAATAAACTGCACTAAACACATTGACTGCTACATCTATATATTCACTTATCAATTGTTTTTTTTTTTGTTTTGTTTTTATGTGACTTATTGTCACTGGGGTTTAACACCATTTTCAACAATTTTTTTCAGTTATGTACGGCAACCGGTTCACCTAACCATTTTCCTGGACTGTATACTAACCAGTACTAACTTACCTTTCCACAAGGAGCTGGCAACTTCTCCAGATATGGAGGAAAATCAACATTTTTGTCAAATTTTCATGGAAGGGTATGACCTGCCGCAACAGGGTTCAAACCCAGATCTCTGGGTTACAAGTCTAGTGCTTTAACCACTTGACCACGGCCGTGGCCCTCATTTATCAATACTTTCTAAGCAGTACAACGATGTCTCTTTCGATTGTATTTTGAAAAAAATTGCATTCTATAAAATTATTTTGCTTGTTTCTATAACAAGCGGGCCAAGATAGCCCTTTATTCACTCACCTGAGTAAAGATTGCAACTTTTATGGTTTTCCAATGATTTGACCTGGTGACCTAGTTTTTTTATCCAAGATGACCCATGATCGAACTTAACCAAGATAACATTAAGACAATCATTTTGACAAGGTTTGGTGAACCTCCAATCAAAACTGTGACCTATGGAGGGTTAACAAGGTTTTCCAAAGATTTGACCTGAGATTTAATCTTTTCATTATGAAAAAAATTCTGTACAAGAAAATGCAATATTTGATTAAAACTTCCAGCAATACGAACTTAATAGAAGGTAGTGGTAAAAATGTCAGAAAAGTTCTTAAATGTGCGCAATTGACATATAAATATTGCACCAGGTATGTGTGAAATGAAACAATTATAAGAAAATTAAGCAATAAAAATACATACACAGATAAGTGTTCATTCATTAAAAATTCATTATGTAGGAGGTATGATTTCTAAAGACATTTTTAGAGGTTTTGGAACAAACAGTGTGAAAATATGACAGAATATTCCTGTTACCTAGTTCACAATACACATATGAAGTTACTTAGGACCAGACAGGTATGACAAAAATATGACATACAAGCATTTTGTTTTAGTTTGGGCAAGTATATCAATAAATATGTGCAAAAAGACTGGCCTTTATTCACAGGTATGTTAGGTTTAGGTGATAAAAAAAGCAAATTCTAGAAAATTTGATGTTTTTTAAACATATAAGCACCAATGCCAATACTGAGAAACCAGGAATTAATTATGTATTACCATATCAGAAACAAGATCTGACAATGAGGCTGATGACAATATTCCCACATCATACTTTATCATAGAACTTTCAAGTATCATCATATTGTAAACAGATCAGCAATGACTTAATACTCTCAAAAAAAGACACACCTACTCCTTGTAGAAAATTTGTGAATAAAGTTTCATTAAAGTTTGATAAAATCTAATATGGTAGAGAAATATCTGCTTGAAAATTTTGTGAAACTTATGACAGGGATGTAGGTAGATAAAATTGTCACTAGAATGAGTCAAATATAAGTGAGTGGTAATATAAAGAATATTGTTAAGAACATATATTTGACATATGAAGGATATAACTATAATAATGCCACATACTGTTTGAAAAATGGATATTTTGTAGCTTAGAAAACAGCCTATCAGCGATACAGTTTAGTGCAAAGTGAAAGTAGATGGACGCAGTGATAAATTTCAAGAGAACAATGTTTGGAACATGTTTGATCAAATGTATTGTAGGGTTTCTTTGAAATTTCCTCATAAAATGAATACTTAGTATCCTAGAAAATAAATTATAACCTATCAACAATATAAAGTAAATGCAAAGTGAAAGTAGACAGATACTGTGTTTGTACAGTAACTCGTAATGTACAATATAAAAATACGTATGAGTACAAGTTAATCTCCAATCTGAGTCATCAAGTATTCATTTCATAGATATATCTTAATTTAGACAGAACTTTTTAAACTTAACATTTTTGCCACCTCTTTTACATAAAGAAAAATGTTATATTTTTATATTGGTCTCAGGTTCTCTCACCAGCTGTTTATCAGTAAAGTACACAGTGAACAAAGGCAGATAAGTCATGTGGTTTTTTATTTAGAGGCTCAATTTGGTCCATCAAATCAGTAACTACGAAGAATGGTGGCCTTAATTCAAAGTTGACCATTAACTCGGCTTTAAATGCATGTCATTGACATAATTTTGAGTACATCTAAATATCTTAGCTAAGATGTATCTATGAAATGACACCAAATTATACAAGCATATAGACAGGGACCAGACTGTATCTTCTAAGTGGCTGAGTGCTGTTGTATTGGGAGTGATTTTTCAACAATGTACGACTGGTTCTTGAATGCTCCGCCTAATGACAATACATCAAAGCACACATCACAAACACATACTGGCTTCGAGAAATTATACTTCACAATTGGCATGTCTTGATGAACAGTGTAGATGTCCACAATGACAACTAGAAATATAAAAAAGAGCATCTGTCAAGAGCAATGACTAAAAACATTTAATTTAAATTCTAAGTTAAGAAGGGGCATAACTCCAAAAATACAGCTTTCAGACTAAAGCCCCATTGTCTTGTAACTGTGCCTTGTCATGATAATCAAGTACTCCAAGTGTCATGTTGATATCTGTAAAAGTATTTGAGTAATGGGCACGACATTGACGACAACAATGAAAACGCGGCGATCATAATAGATCAACTTTTTTCCACAAAATGGATGAACTAATGAAGCATTATACAAATCACCAATGAATCTGAATGGGAGAAAAATTCGGTGAGTACAAAAAAAAATTCACTTCATAATCACATCACTCTAAATAACACATAACTCGCTGATAGTTCCCACTAATAAGAATTCAGACTCACATTTCTTTTCTAATAACAGGTTCTTTACACTTGTCAGTAAGGAGACTGACACACATAAAATCTGTTTCACTTAGACTCACAGTATATCAACTCTGATTCATAAAACAAATATTGTACAGAAACAATGAATCAAGTCTGAATTTGGTTTACATAATAAAACTGCCAATAAATTTGTAAGTCAGGATATGTAACTCCTGCTATATATGTTTGAATAAGTTTTTGGGATTACCTCCCTTACTTTACAATTAAAGTGGACTAAATTATCAAAAATATATCAAATTACCAATGTTTCCTAGTTTTTATGCAAAATTTTACATTACACTCCAAACAAGTTTCACCATCACACCAAGGCAGTTCTTTGGATAACATATCTAAAATTAATTACAGAAATATTTCCATATTAGCAACAAATATACAATACAAAACTAAGTACTCAATTGATACAGAAAAACATTACCACACCAGGTTTAATGTGTACGCTATCAAGTGACCATTTTCAAAAAGAGGAAACAATTAGGAACCATTTTGACAAAACTTTTTCAAAAGTAGGAGTACATAACAGTCTTACCAGAGTCACTGTATATCATGGTGCACTTAATCCAGTTGAGGTCCAAACACCCATATCAGACTGCCACTTTCAACCTAAAATGTTTTTTTATAGGTTAAAACACAGAAATACAAATTACAAGCATTACAAATATGTTACATGTATACTATGATAATTCTGAGGTTCAAACTTATGTCAAATTTTCAAATATACTCAAGTATACAAATCAGTATCGTTAAAACATTAGTAACCAAGCTTTTTTATACAGCATACCTTTCACACACATGCATAACAATGTATTTTACAAGAAAGAAACATTATAAAACACAATACATAATGCAAGCATTAGCAATGTCTACATGTTATTGAACACAGCAAAGGGTGAACATGAGTGGTTATAATGTGATATTATAAATATAAACTAAGTGACAAATTTTAGTATGTTCTAAGTGGCCAATTATAGTAGAGCAATTTACTGAGCCTAAGGCATAACCTAATCATCATCTGGCATCTTTAATGATAACTTTGGTCAATGAAACAGTTGCACACCAAAGTTTATCCCAGTATTAAACATTTATCTTAAGGTCTAAATCTCTCATTTTAATCAATATCCAGGTATACATTGATGAAGTAATTCTTACTATTTTTACATGATAACAAATTAATAATAAACATTAATAATAAATGCGTCATTGGCAACAATAAAAAATAGTTTGGTATGCAGTGTACAAATGCACAGAAACAAATCAAATATTTAACTTTTGTAACTTTTCAAAATTTCTTTTTTTATATAATTTCAATAATTATTAACAAAAAGACCTATGCTTACTCAAAGAGGTATTTTAGTGCAGTCAGCATGGGTCTATAGGGCCTCATCTTGATGAATGCATCTTCAACAGTAATACAGCTCTACAATGGGTTTAATTTTCCTGAAATTATACCAAGAAACTCTTAAATGAAAAGTAAGAATACGACTAAAAAGTAGGAAAAAGCGGGAAAAGTATGACCACTTGACAGCCTGAATAATATACATGTAGTATAATGTGGAGACACACCCCAAGAGAATTTACAATGCGGCATTTGAAGTTTACATTCGCAGACAGTAACTATAAATATCTTAGTAGTAGTAATATAACCTTTGCTGGTTGACGCTCGACTCAATTCAAAAAACCAAAATCAGTTTTCAGCAATAAAATCAGACAATGAACCCTTCATACTGTAATATAAGAATGAATAATACAGTAAATTGTAGACTTTTCATTTCCATTACATTCTAACAAGCATTATATTTCACTAAAACAAAGAAGTTGGATAATCCAGCCAGCAGCTATTTTTACAAGCATTAAAATGTCTCCACTATAAATTATTGACGTAGAAAAAATAGTTCCGTAAAACATTTACTAACTTAGTAATTTCAATAGTAGTTGTTATGTAGCTACTTGCACATTGAACATACAGAGTCCCTGCTTGTTGCCTTTTCCGAGAGGTGACCCTGCCCACATGAGAGCACAACACAAATTACCATTCATATAGGCCAATAATAAAACTGAAATAAAGCAACAAAAACATCATACAATCATGACGCAGTAATTCGCTGACATTTTATACATCGTTACTACACTAAAACAGGGATACAATAAAAGACATATACAAAAGAATTGTATATTCTCACCACTTATCTATAGATATCAAGTTGACATTTTCTCTGAAAATATAGTGTAAAAATAAATATTGCCAATCACAACCTGAAATCACAAGAAATGGATAACAAAGGTACAAATATACAAAATAACACACAATGAAGATAGCGTTAAAATATTTTTTTAAAATTCTATTTGAGGTTTTTCAGTGGATATTAAACCCGACTACAATTCCAGTACCAAAACTATCTAGTTCTCCACAGATAGCAGCCAACTACACATAGATCTCTCAATTAGGAACAAATGTTCTGAATTATACAGTTTTTTTCAAATAAAAACCCAAACATGAACATAAACGAAAATTGAAAGTAATTTTACGTACAAACAGTAATTCAACGTATGTGTATCCAACAAGTATTCTATATTCACCAGATGGTTGCAACTTCAATATCTCAATATTTTTTATGTAAGACAGCACAAACAGCTCTGCTTCATCCATTTTGTCTCTCTGTAATAAAAATTGATACAAAAAGTGTATAAAATGGTCTTCATAAGGGCATGAAATATTACGTTTCCAAGGTGTATAAACTACCAAAATGTACCATAATGCATAATAAAAATGTGCCAATTTGAGATGCTAAAATTCACAGAACACAAACTTCACCAGTGTCTAAGAAAACTATTACTAACAAGAACAATATTCAGTTAAAAGGTGTGAATGTTAGTCAAATGACATATCATAGCATAAATAGACCATTTCAAAAACGTAATTTATCTACCTTTGGTGTCTCTTCATTAGGAGATCAGAAACAGGTACCTGCTACTTCCGGGTAGTTCTGCACTTCAAAAAAGTATCAATTTTAACACTTCAAATATAAATAGTATTCTAATTAAATGTATGTCTGATTGGTTGCTAATTTCAGAAGTTCTGTACGTATAATAATAATACAGCAATTTTCGTTCCTAGAGATATTGTCATCGGAAAAAATAAATAAAACAAGATAAGTCTTTAAAAAAAGAAATGGCGAAGAAATGAAAAAAAAGAAATTTGTTCTTCAATGTTATTTACACTGTTGAAACTAAAAGTACGATCAGTGTTCTACTTTCTTATCCCTATGAAATTCCAGACGATATGCATAACTAGGCCATAAAAACGTGTTGTTGATGTTTACAATCAACCACAGTGCAATGAAGCATGATCAAAAATACCACACAAAAAGTAGTTCTGTGAGTAGTCGTATCATTTCCTTCTTGCATATCCTAACCACATGCTGTACGTATTAATCTATAAAATATCACATGAATATTAATAGGTTAATGTACTAAAATATACTTAAAATAAACAAATACGTAATTATACATTGTAATGTAGATCAATTAATGCATGTATATGTGGAACTATAATTCTGAAAGAAAACGTATAAAAATGCGGAATCCAGGCATACATATGTACGACATTGTGGCTTCCAATTTGTACTAAATAATTATTTATTCTGCAAATGAATATTAAATGCTTGAATTCATATCAAAGATTATATGTAAAATATTTGTCAAGAATGCGAGTATAACTTTATTTCGATCACCTATGATTAGTTTCGTACATGTTACTTTACAAATTTTACAAACAGAAAAAGTACACATAAAACAATTGCAGACTCACGGTAAGTTGGAATGACCTTAATTTTTCCATGCTTGTAGATTTCATCCAATAGAAGTAAGGATTTTCTTTAAATCATCAATACATCAATTTCTGCGCTAATGAAATTATCCAATAGAACGAGAAATTTCCAGTGAATTATTAATACATCATGCCAAGAAATATAGGTCAAAACTGTTATAAGACAGCTATGCAGAACAAGAAATATAGGTCAAAACTGATGTTGGAAGCTATGCTGAAAAAAAAATATCTCATTCAAGCACTTTACCATTGAGCAAATCAAAACTGATATAATGAGTGTTAGCACGGTTGTCCAGTGATTTGACCTAATTTTTGACCCAATATGACTCATATTCCAACTTGTCCAATATATCATATATAAGACAAGTATACAGACAAGGTTTGGTGAAGATCAAATCCAAACTGTGACCTCTAGAGTGTTAACAACCCCTATGTGTGGACACCAGATGCCAGATATTGACTGATCCTAACAGCTCACTGGTCACCAAGATACAAAAATATATGTTCAAAGCTTTATATCAAAATGCCATCAATACAAAAGAAAGTAATCAAATTTATATTACAAATTGATTCATAGATTTGTGCTTGGAGACAGTTTTGTATAGTTCCGTGGATAGTTTACCCTATCATGTATTACAGAACTCTAAGAATACCAAATATAGCGGTGTTTGAACTTGATACACAAGATTTAATAAGATGGATTTATTTTTATGAAAATATTTGTATTCCACATAAGTCATAATAAATCATTTCTTTGCTTTATTTTTGTATCATAAAAATAAATATATCCAATTACCTGAAAATCTCACTTCGAAAATATTCATGAAATAAAAGTCTGAACATAAAAATCTCATAAATGATCAGTTAAAAGACATGAATTCAGTACAAGAGATTGGTTCAAATGAATCAATAGTTACGTTGTTCATATAATTCTGTGATATTACACTATAATTGTTTAAGGTAAAATTTAATACAAAACATATTGATAATAATTAAATATTGTAATAAAAATATATATTCTCAATTCATTAAAGAATGCAACACCTAGCCATACCAACAGAAAATACAATTTAGACCAATTTTAACAAATACAACAACACATATGGGTAACATCGTAATAAATTATTTGTCAATTACTCAACACACTTCATTGTTTTAATATGTTATCAACACTAAACCAAATAATACAATCATTTACTATGTGCCCTGCAAAGTTGCACCTAAAAATGTTCTGTTTTTTAATGTGCTCAACATATACAAAGCAACATCTAGAATCGCTTATAGTACAAGGTGCTACCTTCTGTTTCCAGGTAAAATTTTATTCGTTTTAACTAATAATCCCATTAAATATACATGTATATTTGTATGTTAAAAATGACCCTATACACTGATTTGAGTCATTAAATAAAACTATTAAGCCAGAACTCCTTACACTCTCATAGCACCTGATGAGGTAATTACCAGTAATTTGATTACGATATTCTTTGTAAAATTTGATTGAGCTCAGTAGGTCAGATATGAGTGATGATTTACTAAGTCAGACCAAAAGACTAAGGTAATAATACCATGACAAAGATTTGTGTCCAAACAAAAACTCCTCATTGAATATTACAGGTAATTCCAAATTGAATTGTGTTCATCTTCAAAAGTGACCACTCAAAAGGCTTGAAATGTTGAATGATTTTGAAATTTTCAAGATCTAAGTTTGTACACCAGTCTGGTATAGGTTAAATCTTATCAAATAATTTCATAAATAACAAGTAGCAGCATGTTCCTCTATGACACAAGCAGGGTAGCTATCATTACACAGAGGACACTGCACCATTTCTTCCACTGTTCTATCATCATTAGCACTAGCACCAACATTAACACTAATATCATCATCAATATCATCATCACTATCATCCGAAATATCAAAGGAAGAAAAACGACTTTGACTAATTCCTGAGTTTCGTCTGTTCTTTGAAATCCCACCATTAATTCTTCGAGATTTCTGATGAGAAGAATTTTTTCTGTGAAGTATGGACTGACTTTGACTATTTTCAGAGATTTTATGATTCAGTTGCTGCTCATATTTTTCAAACATACGCTGTTGTGAAGCTATAGAAGAGCTAGACGGACTAGATGAAGATACTGAACATGTTGAAGAATTTAAAGCTCCAGTGTGTGACATGAAAGAAGAATTTGTTTTGCCACCATTTTTCTGTTGCTGAAGACGTTTTTCAGCTGCGAGCAGCCATGGAGGTGACTTCACGTTGCTTTTTTGAAGGCTCTGACCAGTATTGCTGTTTGGAGTATTGTGATTGGTTGATTTGATTTTTGAATTGTCCAATGGTTTGGCAGAACACCAAGAAGACTCATCATAAGCAGACACATCAGATTTTGAAGGATTTTTCCATGGTAAACAATTTTGTTGATGTAAACATAAGTTGTCTCCAAAATATTCTGAAAATAAGATATTTCAACATAATCAAATCAGATGCAATTTTAGAAAATTTTCAGTGAAAAAAAATGTAAAAAATGGTTGTAACATGTCTAATTCAGCAAATTTGAAAATGTAACAAATTTCTGAAATCCTCTACACAAAATCTTGATTCAAGTACCCTGAATTTTCAGCTGGTTATTGAAAGTCAGAAGAGACATACCAATACAAATTGATCTTAGTCTTTAAGACTTTGTCACATAGAAATTCTATTGACACCAGACCCATGGTAAAAAAATGAGATCTGAATCAATCTCAAAATTTTAAAAAAGAATTAGAGCATAAGAGCTGAATTTTTATCCAGAATGCTTAAACCATTTTCAGTATATTGATCAATTTTACAGATTTTTTTTCAATATTAAGTGATAAACTGCTCCATCTTTTTCCTTTTATTCAGTTGATTATCTGAACATCTAATGGTATAGGCCAATTACATTAAGGCCATACCAAATCGCATCTATGTTTAGCGTAACATCGAGGTACAAAAACCTATCTAGCTATCCGGAAAAAACAAACAAATACCTCCGTGAAAAACACAAATTCCCAGCTTAATTGCTACAAAATATTAGCTTCTATCAAAAGTTCAAACAGTCACTCAATGAGAAAAAATATGCTTCATTTTATAAATCAAAACAAAAGCATAATATTGATCAATTATGACGACCGGAAGGCATATTGATACAAAGCAAGTCATTCCAGCATGTAATGGTTCAATAAAGGTATTTCAAGAGATCAAATATTCAATATTACAATATGTTTTTTTATTTGACTCGTGATCAAAACCTTTCCGTCCGTGGACGCTAAACCTAGATACGATTTGGTACGACCTTATCATGAGAATACACACCATTACATCCATCACATTTTACAAATCCAGTCGGTCTGACCTCTAGGCTGCTTACTGAAGGTCTGAAATATGCAACACCATGTACTGTTCAGAACAAACATGCTAGCCTTGAGTTGACAATGAATTCTACTTCCTGATTCTCAGAGCAAATGACCACAGCAGGCACAAAATGATTATAATTACAAAAAAAAGAAACAAGAAGTTGAGACCGAAGCTCTTTTGGTTACAAGTAAGCTTTTAAAAAATTGTTATCATACAGACAGACGGACAGACAGGCATACACAATTCAAACAATTTGACATTATTTGTTTCTCCATAAAAAGAAATGGTATTTCTTGATGAATTTAAGATTAAAAACTCTACAATATGTATATGATAATATCTGGTTGAAAGCAGTTAGATTCCAATAATAAAGGATAGATTCATTTCTAACTTGCGCTGCAGTAAAATTATCATTACTGTGAACAGTGCATAAAATGTGTTTTCATGCTAATGTCACCTATCCATCCACAGTCATCTCTAACTTCTTACCTCTTTTTCCTACGTTTTGAGGCAGAGTTAGCACCAGAAGACTTGGCTACTGATCCTCTACTTGTGTCACAATCCAGAATTCGTGTAGATTTTAAAGCTGCACATTTTTGTTGGTGAGCATTCAACAATGTTTCTCCAAAATAATCTACAACAAGAAAACAGCATCAAATCAAATAATTTCCTGAAAAAAGTAACTAAAGGCTTATTTTAGGCAGCATCAATGAATCATAGTCAACATTGTACCAAATATTTTCAAAATTCACCTATAAATGACAAGAATTATAAACAGGAAAAATAATAATCCATTGAGAGATGAACATACATACATACAAATACAGTAACTTACATGCATGCTTTTGTCATTTTGACAACACATCCAGGTTATCATTGTAGATGGACATAACAACAATGCTAAAATACTATTAAGACACTAAACACAAAGCGACTTCACTTCATTTTGAAGTGTCACTCACCAGAAGCAAGGTGTCATAATTAAGATCATAAAACTGCTATAAAATTATGAATATTTAATACTGTTTGTTTGCTCGTGTTGGGCTTCATAAAGTTCATCAATAGTACTTCCGTGATATATGACAGACAGACATGACAAAACCAGAACCAGTAACTGATTCCTTTGATGTTCTTCTAGCAACTGACAATCATAAACTATAAATACAATTGTTATATTTTGAATCAGTGGAAATGGCCTCTGTGGTTGAATATTTATGTTCTATGAATAGTAATCACAAACCTCTCACAGCTGTGAGTTCGAATCCCAACTGGGACCAAATTTCACATGAGGAAGTTGTCCAGCTAGATTATGAAGTCGCTGGTTCACATGTCGTACACGTAGGGTCTTCCTTCTCCATTTAAGTCTCCATAAGACCCGTGTTGTTGGAGAGACATTAAACTCCAGAGAAAAAAAAAAGAGGAGGAAACAAATATGCCATGAAGAAACATGAGCCTCTAACTAGTGACCACTCCATTAATAGGTCTGCACTAGACCAACTGAGCAGACCAGACAGGTTAAATTCTAAATTAGACAACTAATGTTACCTCCACAACCAGAACATTTGCTGAATCCTCTCGGAGTTGTCATAACATCTAAAGAGGTTTCCATGGCAAAATCTTCATTGTCAATTGAACTTCAACAAATTGTAACAATGATAACATTCACAGAAAACTGAACTTAAAATTAATAATCAGTATAACTTACGTGAGATTACGAAAAATATATTCAAACATACCAGAGTTCTCATTAGGAATGAGTTGAATAGGCATAAATAGAAAAGTAACAGGCTTCCTAGGGAGGGTTGGGGGGGGGGGGCAAGTCCCTCCCCCTGAAATTTTTTTTGCCAGTTTTAACCAGCCCATCAGTCGTTCAGATCGACTACAAACTAAAAAAATACATAACAAAATCATAAAAATTCCAAGCTTATCAAACAGATTAAGTGGAAACTGATCTGGTACCAAGTTCCAATCATGAATGACACAAAGATATGGATCAAGGCTCAACAATATTGAATATTTGACACCTTTAACACTGACAACAGAACTCTTTAAGTAAGACTCAAACTTTTATAACTAGCCTGATTAAGCAGAGTGTATGTTTACCTTTGAAAAGATCCATTCCTGCATTTTTTACCTCTACCACTTGGTGTAGCTGACTTCTTTGTTGCTGAACCAGTATTTGACTTTCTACCTCTACCTCTACCTATAAACACA
Source organism: Lutraria rhynchaena (assembly GCA_008271625.1). NCBI lineage: Eukaryota > Metazoa > Mollusca > Bivalvia > Venerida > Mactridae > Lutraria > Lutraria rhynchaena. Next base: position 1,069,240 of record VIBL01000049.1, read on the forward strand.
ATACAACATATCATCTGAAAGTAAATCTACAAGAAATATCATAATACGATATCCTACAAAACATTGTCAACTGCTCAAATATCTCAATTCATTCTAAAAAAATCTGTAAAGTCAAAGTTTGTACATGTATTTAATACAAATATAGCAAAGACACTTAATATTTAAAGACTGAATCCATGAATCATGTACCTAACAATGGTATCAAAGAGAGAAATTATACTACAATCTTATGTAACAAATTTGCGCATAGTACAGAGAAACCCAATTTTACAACCACCTATGAATAAAGACCACCATATGGACATAGCCAGCCTGTGAATTAAGGTTATTAGTAAGTATTCATTTCTTGATGTCCTAGACCAATAAACCTACATAAGCAGAGACACCACATATCCGCTTTGGAGGCTTAGGATAATTGGCTTAACATTATTTTTTGGTGATTAACTAATAATAAATACAGGAATAATGCATAATTTCAAAATCATTTAAAACCAGAAACTGCGAGTCTAAAAACATGCAAAGATGAAAAAAATTCTCTTTTAAAAGCAATCAATGGATTTCATATTAATTCATTAAACTACCTCTCCCACGTCCTCGACCCTTGCCCCGTACACTAGTCTGTCCAATTGTCTTCTTACTATCAGCCACTAACATATCTAAATCACTGTCATCTAAGTCACTAGTTAAACTGTCGTCTGATGAGGATATCACAAAACTGTCATCAACCTTCTTATTTTCTGTAGCTGGACTTGATGAAATTTGTTTTGCACATGATGGAGTTTTGGTTCTGTTGATGGGACTTTCTTCTTTGTCAAAATCTGGCTCCCTGCCTCTCAATCCTTTATATTGATAAGGGGTACCAGCAGGAGATGTAACACAAGATTTGATTGGTCCATTTTGTTTAACTCTCCTCAATTGATCAATCGTATCACATTTTGCAGTAAAAACAGTTTGATTGTCAACGGATTTCATCTTTTGGATGACGGACACAGGAGATTTATTATTGTTCATGATTTTACTAGGTGGTGGGGTAGCGCAATCATTTTCTAATTTTCTTTTAACATTAGGTCTGCTTATTTTATAATCAACCTCATTTTTTCCAAAAAACTCAGTGCTGTTGGTAGGCCTACCATTAGAAAGATGTTGCATTTTTTTATTGCTTATCACACTCACAGTTGTGTCATCATTGTCTTTATTGCCAACATTTTCTTTTTCCAATTTAACATTTGTCTTGTCCTTAAAAGCTGTGCTGAGGTAGTTTGTAGCTTTTTCAATGAATACCCTTTTCTCGTCCTTAGTGAGTTTCCGCTTCTTCTTCCTCTCAAATTTGTGACGAACATCTACGTAAAAAATTGAAATCAGTTTTAAGTATTAAAATAAACTAATTCCGTATCAAATTTCAAGTTTTCAGCTCTGAACTAGTATTAGTGACAGCTAACAGGATGGCAAAGCAGTGTAAGGTTATAGAGAATGATGATGCAAGAAAAAAACAGTTCATAATGGGACTTTCATTATTTTCAACAGCCCTAGCACAAGAAAGCACAGAGTTCTAACTGAAATAGTACAGTAAAAAGACTCCAATCATTTTCACCTGCTTTTTTTCTTTCGCTAGGATTTAATGTCTCATCAACAGCCATTTGGCAACTTCATAGTTTTAATGGCAGAGGTTGGCCCCAGGCATGCACTTGGGTAGAACCACTGACCATCTGTAAGCTAGCTAGACAGCTCCCTCACATGTGAAATTAGTCCCAATTGGGATTCAACCTCACAGTTGTGAGAAACAAGAATCACTAAACCACTAAGGCTCCTTCCACCTGCCTTTGGACAGAGTTTAAATTTGATGAGGTTCAAAATAAACAAATAGAAACAACTTACCAGCTAAAGTAATGCTGTCTAAATCTTTAGGATCCAAAATCAGCCTCTGTAAGAACTCAGCAACTTCATCAACAAACTACAAATTCCACAGTAAAATGTTTGTGTCAAGCCATCAGTAAGAATTTGTTTGCTTAAAATCTAAGATGGTTAATTAATACTATTTAGCAATGTAAGACATACAATTTAGTAAACCAGTCTCCAAAAGTTTTGTAAATCAGAGGTAAAGACAAATGACTATCAATATGGGAGCAAAGTCTCAAGATAAAATGAATAGTAATGCTTTCTTTTATGCATGAAAAAATACATGTGTGGAGGTGTCCTGGACTCCAATCATTCGTTAAGAACAGATTTTAATAAACTCATTACTAACCTCTGGACTAAAGTTCTGTTCCACTCGACTCGAGTATAAACGATTCTTCTCAGAGTCTGGCACAGCACTGAGAGCATTATAGGACTTGGACTTATTACCTGAAGCAGCCAGGACCAGCTTAGCTGTTCTTGATAGTGCATCAGTATTGTTATGTTCAATACCCAACTCTGCAGTCGCTGCAATCTTCAGCAGTCTTGTTTTCAGTTGATCACTTGATTTATTTGAGCTGTTTAACATAAAGGTACAAAGGTATTTTTGCAAGAAGGGGAAGAATGGTATGATTTCAAAGATTTTTCCTAAGGGAAGACAGCTATAAACAGCCTCTCCTATAGGAGTAAAAAAACCCTGATACTATTAATAATGCCGTATTCAGGCACTTGTTAAAACATATTTACTAATACTTTATCCAGTCTAGTAAAGTAACATAACGTCTATAGGTAGGTGGGTATTAATATGTAAATTCATTTGATTGGTACATACATTTATACAACTATAAACAATAACAGAAGCATTGATTGGTTGTTTCAGAAAATGAGTTTTAAAATGGACCAATCACAAGGCTGCATTCTAAAGACTCAATGAAATGAGCTATTATAACCTTAGATGGGAGTATAATTTTTTATAAAATCAATATTCAAACCTACGTATTGTCCAGCTTTCCAAGGAAATGTTTTTGAATGTCTTTTACAGATGTTACATCGCTGAGTTCTTTCTTCTCCACAACTCTTTCAGGAAGAGATGACAATGACTTCACTCTTAAGAATGACAGGCCAAACTGTGTCAATTTTTTGTACGGTTGGCGACATACAACTTTAATTCTGTCCCATTCCTTTTTCGCAGTATCTGGACAGAACAAATCTAAAAATAAACATAATATATAACATACATCTATATACATTAGATGTCTGCCTTACACTCTACAAATGCTACTAAAACTTAGCTCAATTATGGAGAAGGTCTGGTCTACAGATGTATTGTTGTAAGTATGTGCGCCATACATAGCCTATTATTTGAGTAATAGCAAAATGCACAGCCCTGCCTTCAAACTAGTCTTCATAAATCTAAATGTACCATAAAAGTACTTACAGTCCACAGGTTTGACTGTACATTTAAGTTGTGAATGAAAATGAGATTTGAGCATGAAAACATTACCAAACAAATACCCCCAAACTACTTCACAAACCTTTGTGTCAGTGGCTTTAACACAGTTTTTCAATGATATTTCAGTCAATTTACGGTGGCCGTCTCACCTAATCAGTTTCCTGGACTGTATTCTAATCAGTACTAACTTACCCTTCTACAAGAAGCTAGCAACTTCTCCACATATGGGGGAATATTGACATTTTTGTCGAATTTTCACAGAAGGGTATGACTTGCCCAATGACCAGGATTTGAACCTGGAATTGCTGGATTGCAAGGTTACATGTCCAGCACACTCACCACTGGACCACGATCACAGCCTTTTACAAACCTGATGAAAACATCTGAGTTTTGTTGGGATTTCTGTTCGTCAAACAATCAGCTGGAGACATCAAGCTCACAGTATAAGCAAGCGTCTCAAACTCTCTGCCCACTGGCCACTCGGAGCATCCAACCTTGATTTCCAATGTTGCACACCAAATACTCCCTAAAAATTCATTTGAAACATAAATCATGGCATAATTTAAGGATTTGTTCCAGTTGGGATGAAAGTGATGTTAAAAGCTGAAAAACTTGTACTTTCTTTTCTGTATCATAGATATTGAGGGCCAATCAAAAAGCATGTCAGAATCTGACTTGCTTTTAGATTGGCCCTCAATATATATGATGGACCAAATTTCATTGTGTCATAGTGAAAAAAAATGCACCAAAAAACGCAGAACTACGCTCTAGAAGAAACACTGTATACTTGTAATCTATCAAAAATCATGAAAACTATTTTTCATTGTTATCTATAAGCGTATAAAAATGAAATTCTTGGATGATTCCAACATTAAGCACACCATCATCCTTTAAAGTGACTTAGAACCATCAGAGAATATGAAGTGAGTAAGAACTAAATCAAAATATTTTTTGTTTGCCAACAAACCCACTCAAAAAACCACCAGTCTGAAAATTTTTATCACTACAAATTGAATGCATATTATTTTTAAAATTTTCTTTCTACATTATTGAAAATATTTCCTCTAGTTTCATGGTCAATTTACACGCATCTAATATAAAAAATAATACTCTGACCGACCAACCTAGTCCAAAAAAGTCTAGTCAGCAACAGTAAACAAGCTATTTTTTAGAGCAGCAAACAAGCTATTCTTTAGTGTGGCCTGAGAGATATAAGGTAATGATAATTCTATATTATAGAATACACATATATGTAACTTTTACCTATATCAATATAAGATATTATACATGGGTGTTCCAACTGAAAGACAGCCTCAATCTGACCAGATTTCTCTAGTGGATGGCTCAACCATTTCTTAAATCCATCACCTTTCACAATATTGGTAACTGGATGTTTCTCATCCTGAAATAGGAAAAATAGTAAAACCTTGATAATGAGACCACCATCGGTAAAATAAGTGGTCGTTTATTGTAGATACACTTAGTTACTTACCAACTGTAACCCAGTAAGTGAATTTTGATTTGAATTTCAAACTTGTGTGATATTATAAAATTTTACTGAATCCTTAATGTGAAAAAATTCTCAATTTCAAAATTGTCTGACACAATACTTACTTTTATCTTACCTTCTACAGAATACTTACTGATTGGTTGAATCGGGTCATGTGCTGAACTAATATTTTACTGTATTAGGTCAGTAGCAATTCATATTCAGTCAGTAATCATAATTCCAAATTAAAAATGACTAAGGTGGCATAAAAGTTTGGTAAATTGATTTATGAATGGTAAGATAAATTTGTTATATGGCTTCTTAGTAATCTTACTGACCCAATATAGTGTGATACAGGGCCAGTAAGAAGCTGTGACTAATAAGGCCTAAAAAAAGGTTTGTTTCCAGTTACATGCCCAAAAAATATGGGTTGGTAGGTAGGGATTATGTGCGCTGTAATATTAATGAGTTATTAAGTTGTGAACATAACAACGATTTTAGAAGCTTATGAGTCAGCAAGTAAAACATTGGGTTGGTCGAGTAACCGGAAACAAACATTAATTTTAGGCCTAATGCTTGATGAGGATAGACAAGTTGATTCAATTGAACATTGCTAGGGGATTTTTAATTTAATTCTTATGACACTACCCAGTACATAATTTAACTATAAAATATATCCCTAAAATGTAATAAGTAGTAGATTTTACATTTTTAGATTATTATAAATTTTTGGATATATATATGTGAAGAAGAATTATATGTCAGAAATATTTCTTTGGCCTCACCTCACATATTCCAACAGTATGATATTATTATTAATAATTGCTTAAGCAGCGATTCTGGTCGTCTGGACAAAGCAACACATTCTCAGACGCACAAGACTTGGACAAAATTATCTAAGCTTTCTTTCATCCTGAAGGTAAAGTCCTGACTTACGGAATATGTGACCCTCATGAAATCATCAATTACAATTTATTCGTACTTTGCTTCGGTTCGAAGAAGTACGAAATGTGTCGAGGACGTTAGTGACGGGATTCAATATAATTATCTAATTCGTACAGTGTCAAGGTGACCGACGAGTAGAATAATTAGTGTGCATAAAGACAGAAATTATGTACCTGCGAAGAAAAAGACACAACGTATTTAATTGAAACCGGAGGCATATTTTAATTTACAACTTCTCTACATTTTCACGAATGTCAACAGGAATTACCCGCGTTATTCTTGGTCGACGCTAAATAAGATTCTTTCCGGATCACGGTAATGGCCGGACAGAAAGTACACATTGGAGTAGGAGTGTATCTAAGGGGTGGGGTGTCATAAGATAAATTTGTTGTGGCCATTGAAAAATTGAAAGTTGCTTATCGTTTTCAAACTTTTATTTATCAGTGAAACACTGTTTTTTTTAAAAAAAAGTCTTAATCATTTGATTTTACGTCGAAATTTAAGACGAAAATGTTGCAAAAATATCCCGAATCGAATCCATGACCTTTAGGTCTGATTGTGATCTTAAAGGTCAGGGTCACATCTCGCCCGCCCTGCTACGATATACCTGGAACTCTACATTAATTATTTTTGTAATGCAGAGTCCCTTGATATGCCCATGATGTTTATAAACTTACATATACATACGCCTGTCGAATTCAATTATTCACATGTCCTGTTTTTGATGGCTTCAAATATTTTGTTTCCACTTTCTTAAACCAGCATTTGATCCGCCCATGAAATAATTTAAAACTAATTTAATATAATAATGACTTGTAAGTTGTATGTTCAAAGAAAGCGAGAGGAACCAGAAAAAACATGTCATCATAATTATTAGGATGATAAAGATTCATGTATCACTATCAGGATGAAATATAGATGGCGAATATTGCAAAATGGTCCGAAAATTATCGGTCGTTATAAAGAAGTGGTCTTAATGTTGAAGTGATCGCATAATGATGCTTGACTGTAGCGCGGAAGTTGTGTTCTGTTGTATCTGCGTGATCTATCATACGTCGGAAAAATAAATTTTGACAACAAGTTCTGACTATACCACGTAATAGACGAATTGTTTCCAAGGTAACATTGGAATATGAATTATTCAGGAGAGCACAGACTTGGAAAACGACAAATAGAAATGAAACAATGAAACATGAAACTATTTCGATACACACAGTCAACGTTTACTGTTCGTTTGAATCCTTCATTAATGCCAGCCTCTAAATCAATATTCATAACGGTACTACTGTTACGATTGCAATTAGTCTGTTTTCAACAAATAACACAGTAAACATATACATATATAATAACAACAAATGTTTGTACTAAGCGAACACTATTGATTTTGGGCGTGACTGACTTTGTATAGAAAATCGTTTCGTTAAGATCTAAATGGACGGACATTAATGTGGTTGAAAGGATATTTATAATTCAAAAGGTTGATTATTTGATGTAAAATATGAGGAAGATTTCATATATTATTGCACAAAACTATTGAATTGAAAATTCACTTCCGGTGTCAAGCGTGAATCGATTCGTCAATTAAACAAAAACAACAAAGAACTGATATGTGCTTTAAGAAATACGAAACTCTTTTAGACTTTTTGCAAACTTTGTTGTGATACTTAGTCAATAGTTATGTAGTTATAAAACTGTCGGCTGTGAGTACCATTGCTTTAAATTCATACAAGCATTACGACTGGTGAGTATTTCATTGTTGCTTAGTTCAAAAATGTTTTTTTTCTGGAGCAGATGCCATTTTTCCTTTTTTGCAATCTTGATGTTATGTTCGTTAAAACCGTTTAGTTAATGGCAATTTTTGGATTTTTATTTGTAACCCATGATGAATGATCAACTGATCATTGAACAATTGTCAGGTTTTATTTCATGAATATAGAAGACGTAGTATATTTTCACCACTGCAGTGATTTGAACTTGTCACGCCCTACAAGCACTTCCATTGAGCACTCAGCACACCCTACGAAGCACGTCCCACCAAACAGTAAACATATCCCATCTAGTACTGAACATGCCCTATGAAGCACTGAGTACGCCCCACCAAACACTAAACACACCCCTTCTAGCCCCATCAAGCGCTAAGCACACCCCAACATAAAACACACCCTATCTAGCGCTGAACACGCCCCATCAAGCACTAAGTACGCCCCAAAACACACACTAAGTACACCCCATCCAGCACTGAACACGCCTCATCAAGCACTAAGTACGCCCCAAAACAAGCACTAAGTACACCCCGTCCAGCACTGAACACGCCCCATCAAGCACTAAGTACGCCCCAAAACAAACACTAAGTACACCCCATCCAGCACTGAGTAGTGTGAGCACGCCCCTACGCAGCGCTGGAATTTTTTACCGCTGTTGTTGATAGCGATCCAACGTTGACTCTGTTCAACAGCATGGAATAAGCTAACAGCTTTTCTTCTTAGTTATCCTATTGAACTTATTACTAAATAAAATGTTACATAATATTTATGTTTTACAGCAATTCTTAATTTGCACATAATGATAGGTATTACACATGTCTGTCCAAATAAACACATGCCACTTCTATGCGGATTGTTGAATAGCCTCCTTCATTGAAGGCATATGACATGTGCAAATCGCTTAACAATACATATGCCTAATTATTTATGAGCACTTCATGAATAATACAGACAAGTACTAGATAAGTACCACATGCTCGTTAATAAATTGGTCGTATCAATCAGTGATATGGCTTTTGTGTTTTACTGAAAAACTTACACCAATAAATAATTCTGTTTGTCAATAACTTAACCGAATAACACGTAGAACACCTGTCACCGAAGTAATAGAACTTGTGATCAGTCTCCAAGCTCAAATCTAAATTTTGTTCTCAACCTATATTCCACATCAATTTATCTGTTTTAACATGTGTAAATAATCATTTTAATCTACTATCCCGTAAACTGTCAGAAAATTGATATTGTCGTATTACAGTTAGTATAATAATATTAAAAAAACAATATTGAGATTTGAGCTGAAAGATTAATATAACAACCGCCAACTATGGTCCTAGAAATATATTTTTCAATGCGGTAGAGTAGCACGCTCGTAAATTTATCGAAATTGTTGAAGCAATATGAGGAAAATGGGATGTTTATCCTGTCAAAAGTGACCATTATCTTCATGCGAAGCGAAACGGAACCAACCCGAAAATTGTTTGACATCGAGAATATATATTCATTACGTGCTGCGAATATCTTATAACTTACTGCTTAATACATCTTTCTAAGTGCGCAGTAAAACCTTGGTCCCAAGCCCACCATCACTGGAATCAAACGAAATGGTCGTAATATTGAGGTGGTCTTATGACTAAGTTGAGATATAGAGAAAATATTGAAAAAACAGTCCAAAAAAAGAGTGGCTTTTATAATACAGTATTCTTAATTCTGAATGTGGACGCAGTGTGAGGTTTCATTTTACTGTGAATTAACATCAATTACATGTATTTAAATTTTTCAAGTGAATTCATTGGAATCTTTTCGCTTTTTAACGTACAAAAATTAATTTATTTCACATGAATTTATAACATGTATTCTGTATGTTTTTACTCTTGAATAAAACATACATTTTTATTCTTTTCATGCTTAATAACACCTTCTTATTCGAGGTAAATATCAGTAAATATCATAATATGAATATTGGTCATCGTCTACCAGTCTAACTCGTCTACCAGTCTAACTCGTCTACCAGTCTAACTGGCTTTAGAAGGATAAGAAGTACACTGCATTTAAATTCGACTTGGAAATAATTATGTCTAAAATTAAACTGAAAGTGTACCAGTAACATTGAGCTAAATGCTTCGTTTTACTTATTTGTTTTGGTTTAACGTCGCAACAGCTCGGGGCTTTTGGCGAGTTTTCCAGCTTTAACGACGGAGGAAGGCCTTAGGCGTACATCCGGGTAGAACCTGATTAGGCAGCTAGTTGGACAGCTTCCTCGCATGTCAAATTTGTCTGGTTCAGGTGGTATTTGAACTCACAACAGTGAGGGGTGATTAGTCGCCCGCGACCTCTGAGGCTCCCAGATTTTTTATATTACAACACTTGTTTAGGTCTCCAGACATTTAGAAAATTCATGTATCATCATTATCAACAACATGCTCACCATCAACACCATCACCACCGCCATAATTATTATCAACACCAATATCATCATCTTGTTCATCATTACCCAGACATTCTTGAATAATTGACTCAGCGTAAGAAATACCCTAATGCTAACATTTGCCATCATAATGTTGCATGTTATGGAAGAAATAACTATAATAAGCTATTATATAGTTAACGCTATCATTGCCAAATATATGATGTTGAAATGTACCATTATATAGATATTGTTCAGAAGTGATGACAGGGATAGTTTTTCAGCTGTCGCAAGTCTATGTCCGTATTTTGGAAATAGTTGTATATTATTTCATGTATCATTTGACATTAAAATTTTCACTGATTTGGACAAAACACTTCTCTAATTTTATCTTACATCAATTTTTGAAATAGTGTCGATAAATTATAATGGTCATGTGTAATGTGTTTTTAAGTATTTCATGACAATTAAAAAAAACTCCGAAAAATAAACCAGTTGACACTAATAATCTTAATATCTTATTAAAATGAAATAAAAATATTATTAGAACAATTTATAATTCAGACTAAAGTCCTTTAAAGGTGAATCATCTATGAGAATTCACGTCAAAGCAGGATAATACTATATTCTCATCATTGCAAATAATGCGCCAAATTTTGTTCAGCGTGGTTTCATAATTTGTTGTTCGCACAATTTGACAAGTTAAAAAAATCCTTCAATGGACAAGTCCGGTCTTATCACAAGATTGGGATAATCGAGGTTATTTCACACTGAAATTTTAATGGGAAATGGGGACTACAACTTCTTTTCGGATAACACAAAGTTTTCGGATAATCCCTCGTCGAAAAATCGGGGTTCTACTGCGTATAATCATATAACTGAAAAGGCCATGTAAATATCTTTTCTTGGATATATATTGGATAATATTGTGGTTGCTTATGTTGGCAAATATTTTGCGCGTAAGACTGTATGTACATGTATTACGTTTGGGCAACAATTGTTTGGGAGATAAAGTTAATACAATTAAACCATCTGTTCCTGACGAGGATCATATTAAATTTATTGCTTATATCTATAAAATTTTATGTTAGTCCTTCTACGCAAGCACCAAAATGAACCTATCAGCTTGGGCCATTCTGTTTTATTACTTTGCTAAGCGTCCACGATCGTTCTCAACAACAGCATCACCATTACCAGTATCATTGTAAACAAGATTAACACCATCATTGTCCTCATCATTAGCAATGAGCAACAACAGTACGATCAAATAAGACGTGTCATTTACACTGTCCTCAAAATTAGCAATAAGCAACAACATTTCAATCAAATCAGACGTGTCATTAACATATCGAACAAAATCCCGAACCGGCTCAATTCCTCCCTGATCTTGAAATATCCACGTTTTGTTAACAATATGAACACGATATTGTAAACTTGGACAGTTTGTAGTGATTAGTCCAGGAAAGCTGTACCAGTTATGACATATATGGATACGTATACGTCGGTAGCTATTAAATTTGTTGCTTAGAAACAGGAGAAGTAGGTCAAATCGTATCAGTGCAAAAGGATCTCCGTGAAATCACGTGCACAGTGTGTCATAAAAGGGCTTTATTAAAGCCAGTAAGATTCTCATGACAAGAAACTAGAAAGAAAAACAATAGCTCTTCAACAAACGCCACAATGAGGTCCTACTGGACAGTTATTTTCGAACTTTTTAGGTTCTGTTTGAACGGTGGTTTCGTTTTATCAATCTACGTAATGCGAGTGGCAATTAAAGCGCTTCTATCGTGCATCACGATTTTTGTTTTATCGGGAAGCGGAAAGGAGAGGGGGGCGTGTTAAAGAAGTGGTGCGTTTTTCATCATTAATTCGGTACACAAGAAAATCGTTATGTCAGTATTTGCCTAGTAAGATATATTAACGATCACTTGATTTTTTGTATATCAGGGACAAGTAAACACCAAACAAAGACTATCTTTTTATAAGTATAATCGTGAGCATTTATCATGTACCGCTGATAAAAAATCTGAGGATGAAACCCATAAATTGTCACATGGCGATCTTCAGGTAATGAATTTTCATTGGCTATTTGGGTTTTGAATTAAAGTCACGTGATATAAATATTGAACTATAATTGGCCGTACGTTGAAATCTGCAGAAATCACTTTTTTTTAAAAAAAAGTACGATTCTTTCCGCGGAGAGTCGTATAGTTTCAGAAATTCAGACTGTAAATTGCATTATTGGTAAAAAAACGAAGGGTGAAAAGGAAATTTTCTTATACCTGTACTTTGCGAAAGGTACATATTTTTGTCGTAAGTCACGGTGTGGCACTTTAAATGATGTTTAATGATGGCACCTAGTGATATCAGCAGGTAAAGAATTACAAGCTTACTGATCAGAATGGTCTCTTATAGATCTCTAATAAATATCTTGGTTGCTTTATTTCATGCAAAGCACCAATATACCGTTGAATTTTAATCTGTAGAATAAAGACCCGGAATGAAAAATAGCATTTTTGTAAGGTCTTTTTATAATTATGGGATTTTAATGAAATCATTCGACTCCATTTGGAAAAAAATTGTGTCTGCATTATGAACACATAGGCAACGGAGTGATTAAAGTACAAATCGATTGTGTCCAATCAATATGTGCGCCAACTATTAATTATTGACGTCTGTATGTAGTACCTAAGATCAAAAGTTCTGCTCTACTAAACATACAGCCAATACACACGCGGGTATAATGGCGACAATAGCACAACGTACTACCTTTATGTATAATCCATTTATGTACAAACACAACGCGGTTATTGAACTTAAGCTGTGCTAAATATCGGGTGGAATTTGTAAACTTTACCGAAGATGGAAGATTAATTTAAAAGGTAAGTAAAGGTATTAACATTTTTTTTTGGATCTGTCAGCATTGATTTAATCCAAAATGTCAAACAGGACTGTTGTATTAATAAGCGCTGTGATAGAGAAGTTTAGGTTAATACGTCAATTAACTGAGAAGTGTTTTGGATAGAGTTTTACAAACAATATTTTCGTAATAGTCTTAAAACGTAGCTAATCAGCGGCCACTTCAATTGAATTACCATCTTATAACGAACGCCTATTTTGGGCCAAGATGCTACTTTATTTTCGACCTCCCCGTTGATTCGAGCGATTCATAAAGAAGAAATTTGGCAGTTACTTGGTGAAAACAAAGTCAGTACTGGTGAAAAATCCAGGAAAATTTGTCAGACGAACTGTTCACTCGTATAAGGCGAAAAATATCACGAAATTAGGCGTAAAAAACTTTATTAGTTTAAAAATGCATTGAATCCGAGCATCATCAAATTTCAATTTTTAAAGACAGGGAAACCAACCGACAAATCATAAATGCATTCAGTAATAAATCATATAGCAATTTTAGTGGTAATTTTACCACGTTTAAGAACAAGTTTAATATTTATTTAACTATTTATGATACGCTTTTAAAACGTATAAAACCACAAACATCGTGACAGAGGAGACTGTTGTAAAGTACTCCACACGCTTACTGTAAAGCCTGGGGGTTAAATTGTGACTTTCTGAACAATGGGTATATATATGATGGATAGAAGTCGTGAATGACTTTATGTGGGGACTGTCTTCAGTCGTTAGGACTTCAATATATAAATTCATGAGAGTTGCTAAGTACTGAAAATAAATCTATTCTTTTTAACTTAATGATTCATGTTAAGATCCTTTGTAATTTAAATACATATTCTGTCATGTTAGTTAAGTTCAATTGTCTTAAATATGTCAGTCGGTTCAATCGTGAACCTAGTACAATTCAATAGGTAAATTCAAAAAGTAATTTTACAGAAAACGCGATGTAGAAATATTGTATAATTACTTGGGTGCCTTGTTTCAAAAAGCTTTTTTCTGTAAGAGATACTATAGTATATATAAATTAGTTTTGTAACGCTAACTTGTATGTCATACTTTTTATTTTATTTTTTTCACATATCTGTATAAAGTTCTTCTAAAGCTTTTGAAGTATCTGACAACATGACCTTCTCCTTATGTATATCGTTAATTATACGTGGGTATTTTGAGCAGTATTCATCGTTCGCTTGCTCATGTTATATCCTCACGCGTTGTATATATATTATAATATGGATAATGAAATACTATCATACAATGTACGGAATCGTTTTAAGACGTCACCTTTTTTCTCGTCAAATTGATTAGTAACAAAATATCTAGCAACTAAGTGCGGCAAACGATTGATTATGTCGTTCTTTTTCTCAACATAATACATGCTGTGTTTTTTTGCAAGCTAAGATCAGCTGAGATCGACTTTTAAGCCAATTTCTATCATGGCTAACGATTTGAGTGCATTTGTCATTCGGCGCATTATGTAAATACAGACGTATAATTAAAGACGCATTGAAACAGCTTGACTATGAATTTCGAATATATAATCCTTAATATCGTATCTATGATGAAATACACAGTAGAACATAATAGAACATAAAAGGCGGGCTGTGACTGTAATTTTAGATTTTAGACTATTCCGTATATGAAAAAATCATTGACACAAACCGAAACGGAAACACGAAACGGCAACCCATACAAGGCTGTTCATAATACATTGTGCGGTTTACATTGTATTTGCTACCGACGGCGTTAAAATCCTATGAGATCATTTATGCAAAGAAAGCATTCAGATTATATCATTTTCAATATACGAACAATGCTTCTCTCAAGTTGATTGCGTTGTTAGCACCTCGACTTTTGAAAGCGTCCATTTGGTGCGACTTGTATCGACCAGGAAACCTTCAACTGTTGCCGTCTCGTGTATGTTTATGCTCAAGAAATGTACATACATGCTCTGAAACGGTGGCTGTATTGATAACCATAATTGACATATTCATTGTATACCCTGTACAATCAAGACTTCTTTTAGCGATTATTGATAAATGATGTATTACCCCGTGATTACATGGTTAACAATGCCATCCTCTTGTCAACAGCAGATATTTCATTGCTTAAGTATGTTATATGTTGCAAGACACTCATTCTCAAAAGAGTTAGCCGACATTGAGGCTGCCGTGCACTTTTTGTGTATGTAACAGCTTGGACTTGGGTGTCCAAAGTGCACAAATTCAGTAAAAACTAACGCGAGAAACCGTGAGTCCGTGAGTTGCTTCACATACTTTTTCTGCGTCTGCGCAACCGCGGCTTTATGCGTTTTGTTATATTCGGGACAGTCACCATATAACTTAACGGATTTATGATAAATATTACGCAACATCGGTTTGTCTCCGGTTACACTCAGTAGGTAGGGATTTTTTTATTTTATGCTTTTTTTACATATATCGGCAACACTGTATGGGAATATGTGCGCTGTAATATTAATGAGTTTTGAAAATTACAATATAGCACTAAGATTTTGATGCCGTAAAAACTTATGAGTCGGCAGGTAAAATATTGGGTCGGTCGGGTAACCGGAACCAAACCCTTTTTAGGCGTAACTAGTAGGTGCAAAATTTCAAGTTTCTTCTTTTAACTAACGACTGTTCTATTAACCCTCGCCTTTTAGAGAACCAAGTACACAACTTTGACGTGCCATGTTACCAATTATTGTTGTCGTAGTTTACATGCTTTTATGCAGTGTTCGCAACCATGAAGTGAATAAAATGTCAGGAGATCTTGTCCTGTTTTTTTTTATTATTATTAATAAGGATTCTTTCTAAATGTATTTGGTCTTTAATTCATATCTCTACACAAAAGAACACAGATTGAAAGAAACTAATAATTTCTATTTTCATTTACATGTTTCCGAATTGAGCTCATGTTAGTAAAAGTATTTTTTTGGAATGTTTGCAACCTTATTTTTATTCCAGAGACGGCAGCAAATACAATCAAAATATTTCTCTTACAGTAATCTTTTAATACAAAACCAACAGATCAATAAATGTAAAATATATGTAAAAGTCGTTTCTACGCATGTACGTTTTTTATCATATTGTCTCATGGCTTACAGAGATCCGTAGTTAAACATTATCAACCTGGAGGCCCGCTTTTTTCGACTAGTACAACCCCCCCTTAGAAACCGCTTCAGTATTAAGATCACCTTATCATAACGTCCTATGTTTGGACCTGTTGTGAATACTACCCAAATATTTCAACCTGACTCTAAGTCCTACTCATTATTAAGAGCGTTTTATTTGGTCCCGGCTCTGCTACTCTGCATCCTGTTTGCCAGGAACCATGGCAAGATAACCCTTACAACAGCAATAACACCAACATTCACTTTAGCAAATATTTCATCAGGCATTTTGACCGTGACACAATGACGGTATAAAGTTTCAAGTCAAACCGAAAAATCATTAATTCAAATTTTAATGCAGCTAGTTGTAAACATTCACGAGGAATTTAATTTGAAATGAATATTCCAACAGCTTACAACGATTAAAAATATTCTAAAAATACTAATGATTAAATCCATCATCGATTTTCCTGGCGACTGCGTACGAATGTTCAAGAGAATAAACTTTAAATAGTTGATGATAAACACAATAATTGATACAACTGATAATTGAAGTATAAAAACACTAACATATCTGATTATATTATTGGTGGGTGGGGTATGTTCATAGGCATACGTTTACTGGGGATTATAAACTCAGTACATAATTATATACCGGGACCAATAATCACTTGTATAAATATGTATAAACGAACCCGAAATGAAAGTGTCATATTAAGTTTTTCATTTCATGTTTGGGACAAGTGTCACGACTTGATGAAAATATAAAACTTGATTTAACTACACACGATCTTTTGTATGCTTTCATACTAGTAACCTGATCTAATTTGTTCAAGCATTAAATGAAGTGCGTAGTTTTCACCGTTTGAATGACGGTGAATATATGACACATCTAAATATTATGTAGAAAAACTTGTCCGTGTAAACAAAAAAATTAAATATGGTCGAGCACCAAATACATACAATCAAACCTGTGAACGAAGACTTCCATTGAGAAAGAAAACATGTGGCCTTTATTGACAACTGATCTTTATTCTGAGGTCAGTTTGTTCTAAATAATCAGTGACGTTTTTTTTCAAAGAATGGCCGTTATTTACAAGGTGGTCTTTTATCGGAGGAGGCCACAAACACAGGTTTGACTGTATAAGCTTGATCAGTATTTTTGTTACCGAGTTTTTACAGTCAACACATTATCGGATAAGCTTTATTTAGGATATTATCATGTTTCTTCAACGCATTTTCTTATGCATGTATCAACTGGGTCTAACACGCATATTGATCCTAGATATCAGTCACATATTTTCAAAGGATGTATATAAATGCGGGACACAATTTTCGAAAAAATAACATGTAATTGTATTAAATCACACTTTCTGTAATGATATTTTCGTTCACGTTATGTATATTGTAAAAGTCTAAAAGGTTTTAGCCGTAATTCGTAAGATAATCATAATAATGACACTTGTGTCAGCTTCACGTGTAGGTTACTTACTACCACAAGTTGTCTTTACTCAACAAAGACGAAAATCCGAAGACATAGCAATAATTAAAATCACATAATGACTAATATTACCTATTAAGTACTGGAAAATATTTTCTTTGGAGAAAAGATGGAAATATTAACGAGTGTCAAAATTAAAAATGTCCTTCCTTCATTGAACCCTCTTCTTGCCTCCCTGTCAAACAATTCGAATCGGGTGCTATTAACATAGTGATTAGAACTGACAAAGTCGAAGTCCGCACACCCAACATCTTCCCTATTGAGCAAGGCGGATGGGTTACTAATGGCTTAGACAAATCTAAACTATAGTGCACTAGTAGCAGAAAAATAATTCGAATACTGTGATGAAATATGTTTTTTTGTCAGTGATATCCGTTTCTTTCGTTTTTTTTTATTAAAAGAAAACAGCAAATACATGCCTAAGGTGTAATTTACAAACTTATATACATGTAAACTTATACACAGAGAAGTTCAAAGATAGCTTTGAATAATTACATTACATAGCAATATATGTAAAATGTACATATCATAGTATTAAGTCATAGTTATATTATTGGCATTTTGTCAGTGAAATACAAAAAACGTCAATGGTCAGAATACTATTGAGAACACAGTAGACAGTCAGTACCTCGCTTAAAATACAGATGACTCATTAAATGGATACATAGTCAACACAATAAACAAATAAATATCATTTTTAATATTTGTTTCAGCAGATCAGGCAATCAACGACTCAAGAGTATGCCTCAAAGTGCCAATAAGTTGAAAGCAATTAGAATTGTGTTCGGGTAAGTGAATCAGAGCTTGATTGTGCTATCCGTCTTTTATGTATTTATGCTACTATTTATTGATTTTCTCGGGAAAACTTATGAGGCTGGTCCGTTCCACTAGTTTAACCCTGTTGCCTCATAAACATATTTGGACTATTCAAATTCAAAGCTAATATACAAAACATCAATTTATTTAAGGTTATTTCTCTCTGACAGAGTTGAAAACATAGTGACAAAAAAGCCATTTCTCACTACAAGCATTGACTTCTTTTGCCGCTATGTTTTCAAAAGTCGTCTGCTTCGGATGCGGGGAAATGCGGTATTATGGGTTAAACTATTAAGACAATTTAGACTAAATATTAGTAGGTAGATAACAAAAGACTTCTATTTTATTCACCCGTTAACAGATTTATTGTTGGCCTGAAAAAGGTTGATACTGAATCGTTACCTTTATTTGATACGGAGTTTTCATTTCAAATGTCGCTATTTGTGTACATTCTGCCTAACATTGAAGGCCAAGTATAAACTCGAAATGAAAAGAGTAATGTGTGCCTAAACGTCCACATGCTTTTTTCTTTATTTCAGAATAAGTTTCCTTGGAATACTCTGTTTTGGTTTGATAATAACGGCTGATATAATTGGATACGATCAGCCAGTCCGTTACATGACGGAGTCTGAACTTAAAATTCAAGGAACAACACCACCGTTTGTGCCTAGAGATGGAGGAAACGTAAACAAAGCTAATGTAACGATGTATAACGTTGCTTTTCTAAAAGTCCACAAGGCTGGATCGACAACTATGCAAAACCTGTTTTTCAGACTCGGTCTACGGCATAATCTGAATGTTTTGCTCCCGAGATCAGGAAATTATATGTACTCTATGCGCCAAGCGATGCCAATTAAGTCACCCAAAACATACAATATCTTTGCTTGTCACACAACATATAGTAAAGCGTTTTTCGATCAACTGATCCCTACCGGATCTGTGAAAATCGGCATCGTACGTGAGCCAGTAGACAGGATGGTGAGTGGAGCGTATTACTATCGCGATGTCTGGGGTGTGTCATATTTGAAAAAGATACCGAAAGCAAATTTCATTCACAATTTGATCAATTACCCGGAGAAATATGACACTAGTTTTTACTCACGTACACATAATTCAATGGGGTCTGATTTCGGATTTCCTAAAAACATAAAACCGAATGAAACGGACAAAATCAACTCGTATCTTAACAGTCTCAATTCAGACTTTCTGTTAGTGTTAATCGTGGAAAAGTTTGACGAATCTCTGGCTATGATGAAGAGATACCTATCCTGGTCGTTTCTCGATATTATATATCTACAAACAAACTCACACACTCATAAACCCGTTGTATTAAACGAAGAAGAACAGAAAAAAGTAAGAGAAACAAATTTTCTTGACTACGCAGTTTATGACTACTTTACCAAGAAATTTGAAGAAAAACTTCAAGAAATGACTGAGGACTTTAATCAGGAAGTGGAATATTTCAAAAATCTGCTCAACGACGTGTACACATTTTGTTCTAGAAATGATATCAAAGACGATTCTAAACTGTTTGTAAATGAAACAGTCTGGGACAAAGCATTCACTGTCCTTGGTATTGAGTGTACATGGATGAAAACAAAAGAAATTGCCTTTATAAAAAAATTGAGAACTGAAGCATTAGCAAAGAGATAATTGAATGCATATTTGTATTGTTATTATGTGCCATTGTCACCTTGGTTTAACGCCGTTTTTCAACAATTTTCAGTTATATACGGCGACCGCTTCACCTAACCAGTTTTCTTGGATTGTATTCTAATCAGTACTAACTTACCCTTCTACAAAGAGCTGGCAACTCCTCCACATGTGGAGGAAAATCGACTTTTTTTGTCAAATTTTCATAGAAGGGTATGATCTGCCGCGACCGGGATTCGAACCCGGATCTCCGGGTTACAAGTCCTGCGCACTAACCATTAGATCTCGGAGTGATTTTGGTATATAACTGATTTAGAGGCCATACGAACACAACTGTATTTATATATTTATTATGTTTAAATAGACATTGTTAAATAAAAAAGATGTTTAAATTTTAGTAAATAAATTTTATAGATCAACAAATTACGTGTCTGTTGTATTACGTAGAGTGCCGCCGGCTCAGTACATGCAGTTATAAATCTCTCATTTGTTCTTACATTTGTCTGTCCCTTGTCGGTGCGTTTGTGTTTTGGGCACTTAGAAGGTTGAACGTGAAGTATACTCGGTGGTTTACGTAAACCATTATCGGTAATTTACGTAAACCATGCTCAGTAATTTACGTAAACCAAGCTCGGTGGTTTACGTAAACCATATTCGGTAATTTACGTAAACCAAGCTCGGTGGTTTACGTAAACCATGCTCAGTAATTTACGTAAACCATGCTCGGTAGCTGGTCATTTGAGGGATTTTAGAGGGATGAATGTGAGCCGTGTTGGCGAGATTGTGTTTGTTGCAAGATTCTGTATAGAGTAGTAACTATTGATATGTGTTACATAATGGTTGATTTATCGCTAGGCAAAGGAAAAGAATGGTCATATTTAAGATTATTTGACAAAAAAAACAACAGGGCGAGTAGTTCGAAAAACGTTGCTTTTCCTATTTTTTTATTCAAAACGCTTAGTGAGAATACGAAATATGATTCATCCCCAAATATGTTCGTACTCTGGACTTCAAGATCGGTGCCAAATTTTAGGGTCGGCCTAATTACACGGTTATTATATATATCCTCATACAATCTGCATGGAACGATGGAATTATTTGCGTAAAACATTTACTGAGAATCTGCTTCACATTCTGTTTTAACTCTAGTTTTATTTATTCATAATTCTACACAATTATAAAACAAATCTGAATGGTACATTGAACAAAACACTCTCTGTCCAGGAGACCACTACAAATATATTTTCGTTTGGGGTTTAACGTCACACCAACATCCACGGTCATTTGGCGAGTTTTCCAGCTTTAAGGGTGGAGGTAGATCCCAAGCGTACACCTGAGTAGAACCACCGACCTTCCGTAAGCTAGTTGGACAGCTTCCTCACATGTAATTTTTGTCTGGACCCGAGTGGGATTCGAAATCATAGCGATGGTGGGCTAGTATCTTACTACTCAAAAGTCATAACCACGTGACCCCAGAGATCCCCTCACTACAAGCATAGTAAACGTATAAACTACAATAATAACACAATATCGCTAATATCATACATCAGAATGCGTCCCGTAGAACTAACATTAACCTTCACATTTAGATAGTGGTTCTATTTCGCCCAGAAGGTGCTTCTGTCACGCCCCAATGAAAATAGAACCAAGTAAACAAATAGCTCCTTAATGTAGATGTACAATAAACCCCCCAAAACCGTACTCCCAGAGGACCGGAATTCTCAGAAATTCGGACGATTTTTCAAGTCCTGTTTTTTTCGCTTTTATAATAAAAAGTTCTCTGAAAACGGTACATTTAGCCAAGTCCGGAATGGGTCCGGTTTTCATGGGTTTTATTGTACTTGCATTGTAGAAACAGGATATTTTGAAACAGAAGGATTCTTGTAAGATCTCAACTGGATGTTAAACGCCCTCAGTAAATAAATAGATAAAAAAACACGAACATATTGTTGAAGTTAGTCGACAATGTACTATCCGTGTACTTCGCGTAGCAACATTAGACAAATACAAAGCTTCCGCTAGAATTACCCCCCCCCCGGGAAAGAAAAATACAGGGAAAGGGGCGGGACTGCGAAAAGAATGTCCTATGTGTCATTTTACAGACAAATTTTCGGTAGAATGGTATTTTCAAAATTTGAAAATTAAGTTTGTTTGTTAGTCTTATGGTGTTTTATGGTGCATCCACAACTGTGTAACGTGTCGTGCAACAATCGTGTAACGCTTATTTAAATACTTGTAAAGGGGAAAGCTACAAGCATTGAACCTTGAAAAAGGATGATAAACTGGCATGAATTGGTTAAAACTGATTTGTTGTAACGAAATAAAAGTGTGTGAGACTAATATCATTTACATTACGTTAAGTGCAGTGCATAAACGTATACATAGTTTAAAGGAAATATTTAAAATGGTATGCCAGTTTATTGTATAATCCGATTTTGAAAATTAAGTCCCTAAAATCAATTAGTTATTAAAACTACGAGCACATGCGCAGTCTTATTTGTTACAAATAACTGATTCGCCTTAAGCATTAAGATTAAGATTTTAAGATTTTTGGTAACCAGCTGCAGTTTGTAGTGACTTGAAAAGAAGCAAGGAGCTGTTAGGATAATTATAATGAATTAATTTTCTTTTACAGACGTGGGAGGGTAGGTACAATCTAAGATTTAAATGTTTTATCTTAGTTATGGTGGTATATTCCTGCATACACTTAGCGAGTTAATTTTCGTGAGAGCTTTCTAAGTTTTCGCGATTTTTGAAGTTTTATTTTCATGAAAATATTTTATATATAATGTAATATCTATGATAAGAGTAAAATATTTATTAGAATAAGTACGTATTCCATCTGTTTAAGAAATCTTATCATGAAAAGTTCTTGATTTTTTGTGAAAATGACTTTGTTTTTCGTAAAAATCTCTAAACTTTCGACATTTCACCCTTCACACCAATTCCTATCGGATGTATTTTTTTCAGAAAATAGCAACATGGTAAAAAATGGTGTAAAAACATTAAGAATGTAATAAAAATGTCTGGACTCGATCTCGTACGAAAAACCTTTTTTTGTCTGTACATATGTCATTCCTTACTTTTTTTGTTAAAGAAATCGATTATTTAAGACGGATTTAATCTGACATGGTCAAAGGTCAACAAAGTATACCTTTTTATAATGGCTTCATGTAATATTTGATATTGATACTATTTGAAAATTGTGAAGATTAATCCCGGCTTAATTCGTTTCAATTGTGTCAATAGTATTCAATGTTGGCTGTAATTTTTCTAAAATTTTTATTCCGGTTGGTTTTAAGGGGATTTTAGACCGTTGCAAATATTGTCAACTTAAATGGAGTTGAATACGTTATATAAATTTGTGTGTGTCTGATTCAATATAAATTTGTGTATAAACGTGGAGTCATTAAATTGGATATACTGTACAAAATCGAAGTTCTTCGTCTCAGGTAATACTTTAATACATTTCAATAATAAATGATTTTGGTAGACACATGTGTGCCGGAAATATAATTTCGTGGCTTTATTTGTTCAACATAATGTCACAGCATACAGTCAAACACAGTTATATAATGAAATCAGAGACAGTGATGAATTCTGATTCGATGAGGTACATTATATTCATTATTCGTGGAACATGCCGTTTTTTTTAAATTTCATTGCTATGGATGTAATAAAGTATGGATGTGATAAAGTAATTATCCGGGTCTCTGGGAATCCATTATGAACCTATTTTAAATAACGTATTCTGTCACCTCCCGGCATTAAGTACCAAATTATCAAAATCTCTGACATTGGTTAGACATCAGGCACAGTCATTTTTGTGACAGATTTACTGAAGTGTCGGGTAACACAAATGTGAAGCATATATACCATATTTACGCGCATTACGAGGATAACTGGACTCAGTTATATATTTTATCAATAAATTCATTCATAATCTACACTTATTCTACGATTAATACATCTTATTTCAAACCACAATACACCGGTACACAAGACACTTACACAAATATGAATGTATTTATTTTATTTATCGCAAATACTATATCAGATTTCTTATTGTTAAGCTAGTTACAAAGAATTCTATCAATTATGCATCCAAGCATACACTGTCAATACAGATTTACGTAAGCGTTATGATAGTTAAATACTATACTTGAAAAACGTACGGAAAGCGTAAAATGACATTTTATTGTTATAAACGGTATATCCCGTATCAACTTTACTTTATTCGCGAGAACAATCTAGGCAGAAATAGTTCAATTCCATAGATCGATGTGACTCTTAATATTTTAAATTGTTCAACTTAAAGCGAGTTAGCTATTAAATTAGCTTCTGCAAACTTGTAGATTAGGTAAATACCAAAAATGATAGTAGATTCACTATATTAAATGGCTATTAAACATGGGAAAGTATTAATTACTTGAATAATCGTTTACATGAGACGATAATGAACGATCCGTTTGTTTACTTAAAAGGTCAAGGTCAGTTTACGAGTGAGAACATGGATTATTTCGGCTCAATAATTTTTAAGTATAATATGCTTCCCATTTGGATTAAAATAGTGTGTTTTAGACCAAAAGTTTCCTAATGTGTAAGGCTAAAGTCGGAAATTACGGATACACCGAAAACTAACTCTGAAATTAAGAAAAAGAAGAAAAATAAACGTCCAGCTACATCGCCATTGTTAGCGATTAGCACGGATTACACGGGAGCGGATACTACAAAAGGCGGGAGCAGTGCCGTACACAAAGTAAGTTAATCAGCAAAAAAACATAAACAACTGAGTGGACAACACAGTGAACAAAACGGACAATTTGTAAGTGCAGAATTTAATAAATTATATCAAAGCACGTCGTGTCCACAACCCCCGCTTGGAATGACACCCTATATGATGAGCCCTACACAAACTTCATACATGTCGTCGCCGTCTGCACCCCCTCCGTGGGCCATTGAACTTTTAGACGAAATGAAACAAATAAAACAAAAGCTTCAAACAATGGAAAAAAATTGAAAAAACAGTCAATAAGATCGAGTCGAAAGTTTTCGACCTGGATGCAAAGTTTAAATCGCTAGAGGAACGTGTGACAGAAAACGAAAAATCTTGTGGACATATGTCATAACAAAAGTCTACTCACAGATATTGCTAAATGGACTCACAAAATGGTCAGAAAAAATGAAAAAATCCTTAAAAATCAATTTGGTTTCCAGAAGGGTAAATCTATTGTTGATTGCATTTTTATCTTACACTCAGTAATTTCCAAAGTACTAAATGCAGGAAATAAACTTTACTGTATCTTCATAGACTACGAGAAATGTTTTGATAAAATTGATAAGTCATACTTATGGCAGAAAATCCTTAAAGAAAATGTAAGCACAAAATTTGTCAAAGCTTTAAATTGTATGTACAAAACAGTTAAATCGTGTGTCAAATACAAATCTTCTGTTTCAGATTTTTTCGAAACAAATATAGGCTTGAGACAAGGGGATCCAAGCTCACCTCTTCTCTTTGTGTTTTTTTGTAAACGACATACTGAATTTCATAAACACAGAATCAGATGATATATTTTCTGTAAACGAATTAAAGTTATTTTTGATACTTTTTGCGGATGACCAAGTTCTATTTGCTGAGTCACCCGAAACTTTACAGGCAATGATGTTAGACCTCGAAAACTACTGCCGCATGTGGGGCTTAAAGATAAATATAGCTAAAACTAAAACCATGATTTTTGAAAAGGGTAGACATACCCGGCATGATTTTTATATATATGATAGGAAGATAGAACTGGTGGATTCATTTAAACACCTGGCTGTAACATTATTAAAAAGTGGTAACTGGTATAGAACCCAAAAGTTGATTGCACAACATGCATCATTTGCTTTACACAACGTATTTAACATTTTTAGTCAGATTGAATTACCTGTAGAATCTTTGACTCACTTGTTGGGTCAATTCTTAATTTTGGATCGGAAATATGGGGCATGCACGTCGCCAGCGATATTGAGAAAATACATACAAATTTTTTAAGACGGCTCCTGTGTGTCAGAAAATCTACAAATGTTTCAGCATTATATGGCGAACTTGGCCGTTTACCATTCTATGTAATGCGCCATATGTATATGATTAAATACTGGATCAAAATATTAAAACATAAGGACTCAGATATTGTTAAACAAGTGTATAATATGTTGAAACATGATGTTGATCTTGGTAATACATTTAACGGGAGAAACTAGGTATTTTCCATAAAAAAATATATTGACAAACCATGGTTTTAATAATGTGTGGATTAACCAGTTTTATATTGACATACCTTTTTCTAGTATTAAGCAAAGAATCATTGATACCTATTTACAGAAATGGTACAGCGATATTAATAACTCTAGTCGTTTACAGACGTATTGTATATTTAAACACAGCTTTGAAATAGAGAAATATTTTGACCTCATTACTGAGAAAAAGTATAGAGTAGCTTTATCGAGGTTTAAAACTTCTTCCCATCACCTATGTGTAGAATCAGGACGATATGATAATACACCACGCAAACAAAGACTGTGTAAATCATGCACAATGAGAAAAGTGGAAAGTGAATTTCATTTTTTATTAGTATGCCCATGTTACAGAGACATTCGGAAAAATATCTTAAACGCTATTATTGTCATTGGCCAACTATACGTAAATTCGACAATCTATTGTCTTCAAAATCAAAAAAACTATCGGCGCTCTTGCTAAGTTTATATATCTTGCAAACAAAATACGCATTTCATAGTTAGGATGTATGTATGTTTTTGTCAAACGAGAATATGTTTTGATGTCTTCTTGAAAAATCTATACAGTAAATACAGTAAATTACCTCGATAATAACACCATGTGAGAGTTTTACTGTAAATACATATATAATAAATAATAAATATATATGCGTTTTGCATGATAATTATTCATATTAAAGACAGACTTTTTTTAATTGCTGTTGAAATTAATGCATTTTTGAAGTTTTAAAATACAGCTGGTGCAATTCACTGTCATCTTCTCCATTGATAAAGCATAAAGAATAATTTGGTTTTTGTTGTTTGGGGGGGATTTTTTTATAATCCTTGAAAGCCGCCGTTGAGATTATTTTGAGCGGAAACGTAAAAATAGTGAGGCTGTATGTACAGTTCCTAGGGTCTAATAAAAAGTCTAGGGCCGCAGAGAAAAATTAAGCGGTCGGGTAACTGGAAAAAAAAACATTTTTACGCATAGAGCAAATTCATAGATAATACGCACACAAGGTACAAACATTGATACAACCACCTCTGATATAGCGTAGAATAGTATGTAGTGTTCTGTAAAACCTCACATTTCGACCACCTCAACATAACGACCACCATGTTACAACGACCACTTATATTCCGACTTTCAATAACTCCCCTATAATTCAACTTGATTATAAGACCACCTTGTTATTAATACTGATTTTTCGGGTCCCGAAGGTGGTCTCAATTTTGAGGTTTTACTGTACTTATTTTCAATGGCTGTGTGTTTTAATCAAAAGCCTTGTGATGTAAATATTGAATTTCAATTGGTCATTTGCCTTAAGAACCAAAAACTTTTACGGAATAAAATAAATAATTTTAATCTTACCCACTAAAAATGTGAGCTCGGTAAAAAATTGTACTAACTATGAACGCTCCTGATATGTTTCTAGGCAAATGCTCGAAGACTACGGAGTATGTCACAGAATGGGAAGATAATGAAAGCAATCAGGATTGTAGTCGGGTAAGTAATCTTGATACGTTCCAGAGAATTGGACTTTGATTGGTAATATTTTTTTCAACGCGTTTAACGCCGTTTTTAATACCTTTTCTGTTATATACTGCGGCCGGTTCACCTAACCAGTTTTCCTGGACTGTATACTAGCCAATACTAACTTACCCTTCAACAAGAACCTGGCAACTTCTCCACATACGACATTTTTGTCATATTCCCATAGAAGGGTATGACCTGCCGCTACCGGGATTTGAACCTAGATCGCCGGGTTACAAGTCCAGCGCACTAGCCACAGGACCAATGTTGCGGCTTTAGTTTGTTATAGGTTGTCCTAGTTTTCGGATACGACATAAATAGTAAGATTAAGTAAGTGAAGACATCGTCAGAGTGAAAGTATGAGCTCAGAAATAATGGATGTGTAACACATGAGCCTCAAATGATATGAAATGTATATAACCTCCTTTCGTTACCATTCTGGAAATATTCCAGATAAAGCATAACGCCGTAACGACCTCCTGTGACCATACGCAACTCTTTAGCACGCAATAAGTCAAATGGTCCTCTAATTAAAGGCCGGGTATGTCGAGTTGAACGCCTGTTTTCTACTATCAAATGAACCTTTAATAAAAGGCCGAGTATATCGAGTTGTACGCCTGTTTTCTACAATAAAATGAACCTCTAATGAAAGGCCGGAATATCGAGTTGTACGTCTATTTTCTACAGTGTTTCATTATGTCACGGCGGCCAGCTAACCTCACCAATTGTCCCAGAGTCTGTATCAGTACTAGCCTTGTTCTCAACAAGTAATTGACAACTTCTACACACGAATCATTCAGATCAGTCATGGAGGATTACTGACCATAGATTAAATCTTTTCAACCAATTCGTCACAGAGAACATACATGTGTATGGCATCCAGGGATATAACCTCGATGTCTGAGCGAACAGACTGTAGTACATGTAATTGAAAAATGTAATTATGTTAATAAATCTTCAAAATTTGTTTTTTTTTTCAGGATAAATATTCTCGTTTTACTGATCTTTTGCTTGACGCTATCCGATGATATTATAAAATATCTGCCTGGCTTCAAAAAGCAGCACTTTGTGTCACCAAAGGTGGAAAGTGTCAATACTTTGACACGGCATGAATCTTTCCAGCCATCATCTCGAACGAACAAGACTTGGGTGACGTACCATCCTGAAGGCAATTACAATAAAACTACAGAGAAACCAGTAACTAATGTTGCTTTCCTTAAAGTTCATAAAGCCGGCTCTACAACAATGCAAAACCTATTCTTTCGGTTTGGGCTGAGACATAAACTAAATATTTTACTACCAAAAACGGGACATCAGTTGTACAACTTGAAAAAAATTGTTCCGATTAAACCAGCACATTCATATAACATTTTTGCGTGCCATTCCCGATACAGCAAAGAATATTTCGATCGACTTATCCCGACCGGTTCGGTAAAGATCGGAATAGTCCGTGAACCAGTGGATAGATTGATAAGTGCCGCTTATTACTATCGTGACATCCAACGAGTACGTCATCTGAAAATAATTCCAGAAGAAAACTTTATTCACAATTTAATTCAGTATCCAGAGCAATACAATAAAGCTGCTTTCTCTCAAACAAGAAATGCTATGGGATATGATTTCGGATTTCCTCAAAATATAACGTCGAATGAAACAGACAAAATCAACTCGTATCTTCACAGTCTCAATTCAGACTTTCTGTTAGTGTTAATAGTGGAAAAGTTTGACGAATCTCTGGTTATGATGAAGAGATACCTATCCTGGTCGATCCTTGATATTATCTATCTAAAAACGAATTCACACGATCACATATCAGTGGAACTGACTAAAGAAGAACGGGAAAAAGTGCGAGAAACGAATTTTCTTGACTACGCATTATACGAATATTTTACAAAAGAATTTGATAAAAAGCTTCGAACAATGTCCGATGATTTCGATCTGGAAGTGGAATATTTCAGAGATGTTCTTAATAAAGTGTTTTTATTTTGTTCAAAGGACGATATCAACGATGATTCTGAACTATTCGTAGAAAGCTCAGTCTGGGATGATTCGTTTGTGCTGCTTGGTGTTGAATGTGAGTGGATGAAAACGAAGGAAGTTCTATTTATAAATCAAATCAGACAGAAAACACGTGATATATGGGTGGATTACAAATAGCAGTAATTCTATTAAAATAGTGAAATGAGTAATCGAAATATCAAAAAATTATTCAAAACCAACTTCAAATGAGCTGGTACTCATCCATGTTTAAAATATTTCTTCAGATTGGATATAAACCATAAAGACAACTCCTTGGGATTGGACTGCCCTCTCCGGTCAATGTAATGACTAACGCTTCATCTGTATTGACCAGTTGACCAAGCCTCGAG
The DNA here is from genome assembly GCA_008271625.1 of Lutraria rhynchaena. Taxonomy (NCBI): domain Eukaryota; kingdom Metazoa; phylum Mollusca; class Bivalvia; order Venerida; family Mactridae; genus Lutraria; species Lutraria rhynchaena. The sequence continues at coordinate 1,099,340 of VIBL01000049.1, forward strand.
GTTACAAAACTTGAGAGCAGTTTCGAATCTCAATTCCATTCAGAAAATAGTTTGGTTGAACAGATAAAGATGACTAATGTTTAAATACATCTTCCTGTCAATCACGAAGTCAGAACATTGTATCAATAATATCATTATTGTCTGATCATAATTAACTTCGGACATCAGTCTATTATACATTGTCACCTGTTTTCACGATTCTTATGTAAGCTAACATTTTTGTCTAAAATCTATTAAGTATGTGTAACAGTGTCATTTCTTTTAAGTTGTACACTAAATAGTGTTCTGTCATACGGGCAGTCGCTAAATTATTAATAACTAAATTAATAAATTTTTGTCATGCATGAAATCTCAGAAAATAATGCCTTGAAACGTATATAAAACGACATATATGTACTTGGTACATATCTAAAGCTGACATTTAATACTGCGTAATTATTTCATGTTTACAAGTGAGGTAAAGTTACGTATTAAATTTGCATGGAGAAAATGCAATACACCTACATTAAAACCCCTGAAAACCGGACTCACTGAAATCCGGAGTTCTTTGAAAATCGAACGTGTTTTCAAGTCCAATTTTTTTCACTTCGATAATCAATAGGTTTCTGAATTTTGGAATTCTCAGAAAACCGGATTTTGGCCCAGTCCGGAAAGGGTCCGGTTTTCAGGGGTTTTACTGTACATGTAAATGTATATATATATACGAACGGTTGATATTATTTTCATACTCAGTGTTTTGATCGCAAATTTTTCGCTTCAATGCAGGGCTATTATCAATCTTCAAAAACCTACGTTATTGAAGCATAACAATTCATAACTTAAGATTTCAATATAAAGTTGTATATTATGGCAAAATTGAATTTGAGTTTGCGCAAAACGCATAAGTTTGTCATCCTAATATGTGTTGTAATATAATCTGTACAGACGTACAATACACTGTGATAAACGTGGGAAAAAGATCGCTATAAGCCTTTGTTAGATTACCATAAAGGTACTGTCATGTTTGGTTCTTCAAGAACAGAAATGAAATTATCACAAATATTACAACAGAAAAATATGAACTGTCTTTTGACATCATGATTCATGTTTTTTTTTATGATATTTGTGCCTGATTTTCATTAAAGGTCAAAATTATATTGAGTGGTTTGTATATTTTTTGAAAGGGAGAGATGAAGACGGTACCCCCAGGGAGATTGTGTAGGGTCCCCCATTTTTGTATATTTCTGTGTGTTTGGTGGGTTTTGGGACGGGTGGTATTTTGGAAAAGTAGGACTTTTTTGTACGTGGTTATTTCTGGGAACCCTTTTCTTATCGGCAACAATGAAGGACAACACGCACATATTGTCATATTGCCACTAAGAACATGTGCCAAGCTCAGGGTTCTAACTCTGGCTGGTATATCATAAAAAGTTCATCAATTGGTGTAAATAAATTTATTACGATGGGAATATATGAACAAGTATCAAAGTCATAAAAATGAGTAACTATTCAAAATATGCGCGTGAAGGCTAATTTATTGCAGTCAAATCTGGCAACAAAGGGTACGAAAGGGGGAATAGAAATATCTTTATTCACAGCTGACATGATTTACATGATTAAAAGTTACCCGGAATCTCTGGGTTTTCCCAAGTCCAGACCCATCAGGTTTTTATTGTTTTCGCGGCGAAGAAGTTAAGATCCCTTTTTTTTTAATTACCACTTTCACCCATGTATTTGCAGCCGACTGGTCTTTATTCACAGAAGGCTGACTGGTCTTTATCTACAGCTGACTGGCCTTTATTTACAGCTGACTGGCCTTTATATACGGCTGACTGGTCTTTATTTACAGCTGACTGACCTTTATTTTAAGCTGACTGACTTTTATTTACAGCTGACTGCCCTTTATCTACAGTTGACTGTCCTTTATTTACAGCTGTCTGGCCTTTATTTGCAGCTGACTGCCCTTTATCTACAGTTGACTGGCCTTTATTTACAGCTGTCTGGCCTTTATTTACAGCTGACTGTCCTTTATTTACAGCTGATTGGCCTTTATTTGCAGCTGACTGGTCAATATTTACAGCCGACTGACCTTTATTTACAGCTGATTGACCTTTATTTACATTTGACTGTCCTTTATCTACAATTGACTGTCCTTTATCTACAATTGACTGTCCTTTATTTACAGCTGACTGTCCTTTATCTACAGCTGACTGGCCTTTATTTACAGCTGACTGTCCTTTATTTACAGCTGACTGCCCTTTATTTACAGCTGACTGTCCTTTATCTACAGCTGTCTGGACTTTATTTACAGCTGACTGCCCTTTATTTACAGCTGTCTGGCCTTTATTTACAGCTGACTGGCCTTTATTTACAGCTGACTGTCCTTTATTTACAGCTGACTGCCCTTTATTTACAGCTGACTGCCCTTTATTTACAGCTGACTGCCCTTTATTTACAGCTGACTGTCCTTTATTTACAGCTGACTGTCCTTTATCTACAGCTGACTGGCCTTTATTTACAGCTGACTGTCCTTTATCTACAGCTGACTGTCCTTTATTTACAGCTGTCTGGCCTTTATTTACAGCTGTCTGGCCTTTATTTACAGCTGACTGGCCTTTATTTACAGCTGACTGGCCTTTATTTACAGCTGACTGGCCTTTATTTACAGCTGTCTGTCCTTTATTTACAGCTGACTGTCCTTTATTTACAGCTGACAAAAGCAAAATGGGTCGTGATCATTTTATGAGAACTTGTATACAGAAGATGCTAGTATATAGCATTGGTTTATTATATGCACAGTTGTTGTTAATACTTGTGTTACACTATTTACAGTCTGGATTCGAATCCAACACGTATACCATTCTCAGCTCTCACTATTAAGTTCGGTAACAAGACCGGCACAAGCTCCGGATCCAACACCACTTTGTATCTGAAATATACGTTTAATGTCATCAGGACTAAGTGTTTTTGTGATTGGTTTGATGTCATTTATGAAAGGTAGCAGAGCCTCCGTAGTCCAGTGGTTTTTGTCTCTGATTAGTAATTACTAGCTACCCGGGTCCAATTTTCATATTTGAGGAAGATGTCGAGCTAGCTTACGGAAGGTCTGTGGTTCTACCCAGGTGTAAGCCCGGGGTCTTCCTCCACTGTTAAAGCTGTAAAGTCGCCAAATGACCCTGACTGTTGGTGCGACTTTAAACGCCTAGAAAAATCAGTAACAGTGAAACAGGGTACAGTTTGATTTTATCACCGTGCTAATAAATTAGGACTATCTTAGCTGGCAGTATCAGTAAAAGGTAGTATGGTTCATATACATTGTATATTGAATATGGCGTTCAAAATTATTTTCAAAAAATAATCTACCATCTGAGCTAATCATATTATCTAATATCTATTTGGAATTATTTGTAATGCTACTATCCATTACTTCCTAAGGAGATTAATAATACGATTAAACTTCTGTTTACTTTAATCAAGTAGAGAAAACGTTTTAAGTCAATTAACTGACTTTTAAAACGTTTTAAGGCTTCTATAAGCAGTGTAATTAAAACACGACGTACCTACTTACCAGCTTTGCTAGGTATATTTTGATCTCGTTCTTGGCGAAAACTTGTCCTATGCAATTCCTGAAAACAAAAGTGAACATTTTTCCTAAATATGATATCTCATGTACAGTCAAACCTGTGAACAAAGGCCATCCTTAGGAAAGACAAAATGTAGCCTTTACTGACAGATGGTCTTTATTCGGAGGTCAGTTTGTTCTAAATAATCTGTGACAGTTATTAAAAAATAGCCTTTATTCACCGGGTGGTCTTTATTCGGAGTGGTCGCAAACACAGGCTAGATTATTTAATGTAAAATCGATTTGAAAAAAAACAACAACAGATCGATGGATCAATATCATGAAAATATGGCCACAGATATAGTCTTAAATCGGAGGCCTCGAGTGGTTATGGTCTCTGACTGAGTAATCACAAGTCCCGCACCGCCTTGAGTTCGAATCCCACCCGGGACCAAATTTCACATGGGAGGAAGTTTTCCAGCTAGCTTACGGAAGGTCGACGGTTCTACCTAGGTGTTTAGTTCACGTCAAGTACATATCACCCATTTTCAAAACCATCACGTTGCTCGTAATAGAAGCATAAAAACAATATGACGTAGGTTTTTCTTCCTTTCCCGTTGGTCAACACATTCTTCGTGATAGGTCAACAATTGACTCGTTTAATTTACGTCAACTACAATAGCACACGTGATTAGCTCACTATTGTTAATGTTATTGACACGTATTCGTACATTTTCAACAAAACGTGAGAAACTATCGAATGGCTTATAAAAGTTTCTCTCATCAAATACGTTTGCATACGTTTCGATACGACTTTTTACGCACCTTGCATTTCACATTACCATGTACATGCAAAATAATATTTCCAAGCCATTAAATTTGCAATTTATACGTTGCAAATGTATTGCATGTATATTGTTAGATTTAAGGGTAATTATTCGCGAGACTTTTGTGTTCTAGAAACTTCAGATCTTACAATTTAATTATGGGCAATTTACGCAAGCATTTATTATTTACAAAAGGCAATATCGCGACAGTCAGGGTTGACGACATATGAACATTTCATTATATTGGTGTTATTTTGTACTAGGTGACTTACATGAATGTGCATTAAAACGTATCAATAATAAATAATGTTTATGATTGAACAAGCTACATTTGGGTGTGCTGTGTCACTACTTAATACAACGAGTGATGTCTTTCTAAAATACATTTGCACATTATCTACCAAAGTGGTATATTAATCATTGACTCGGCATCACACAGCGTGATAATAGATACAGTAATTAACCATACTAATCTGAATAACACATATTTTCTACATTTCAACTTGATAATGAAACCCAGGCGTACTCCGTGGCCGAGTGTTACTGTCTCTGACTAGTTACCATACACCCATAAAAAATCATAGAATCAATTACTCTGCACAAAAGTTATGGTTCCTGCTAAGTTCACAAAAGGAATTTCTTAGAAACGAACATCATTAATCCACGTGAAGGAATAGTGCGCAGAAAGTATATCGTTTTAATTGTTGGATCAATTTAGTATATAAAACAATTTGTGTTTTATATAGCGAGCAAAAGACATTTCTGCCTAGAGTTTAGCTTTATCAGGCTGCTGGGTTTTAATGCTGCTGGGAAGTTTTGATGTCCCCATGAAGAATACTGGTTTATAGTTCGGATCCTTTAAAGCTTCTCGATCCATCGTGAACGGTGTAACATCATACTGTGTTCTTCCATCCACAGCCATTTCACTCAAAATCTTTCCCAAAAGTCCAGCAAACCTACGAGTAGAAACAGTTGAAGAAAATTGAATGACTGAACATCTATGAGATGAATGCATAGACATTTAACGATATCGATTGTATTAATACAGTAAAACACGGTTACATTGGTTTCGGATATATTGAATGATCAGATAAAGCGAAATATTCATTTCACCAAACACACCCTTCTTCGTTTCAAAGTTATGGATACATGTAGCGAAACATGGAAATAACAAAGTATTTATTCAGGTTCCAAGGAATTCACTTTATCCATATTCTACTGTACTTCAGTTTTATCATGACAAGCATTCACAAGTATTACACAGTCTAAAACTTAACCAGAATAATAGTTGAAGTTTAGTTGCTGCAGAAAATGTTTATCAAACATCATACATTAAGACTTTAAAAGTCATTCTTCACACTGTTTTGGGGATAAACTCTTTTCATGAGGTCTTTGGATTATGAAGTCCTTGCATTATCTAATTTAAATGAACATATACATGTATTACACTAACTTGTACGCATGACCAGCCCCATTGCAAATGATCACGTCATCGAATCCCGTTTTCTTGCAGGTGTCGATAACGAATCCCCTGTCCGGTGGCATTGTATACAAACATGTCTTACTGTACAGAATAGGACCAACAGACTGAAAAACACGAAGTTGAGATAAAAAAACATCCAAATAAAAAATAGCAATTAAATTAGTTTGTCTTTTTTTTCAGTTTCCAGTTTAAGTTTCTTTCGCTCAGGACGTGTATATACATGTGATATGAGGATTACATGTAGACATTAGTACAGAAAAAATAATATACGGTAGACTGTGGTTTTTAGAAGTAATCAAATTCAGTAACATGTTACAAATACTATGGACATTACCGGATGTTTTACGACCTTTTTTAATGCTAAAAAATGAGAAAAAATAACGTATTCAAAAATAAGCAAATCCAGTCAAATTCAATGAACATATTCAACATTTTCCATTCACAAATTCTATTAATGGAATAACGTGGCAATAAAAAACAATTAACGAAGTGGTTAAAGAAGATCTTCACGGACTGACCGTAGGTAAAACTTCCTTCAAGAAATCGATGCAGGCTTGTTCCCGGATTACGTCAGGAACAAAACTTCGTGTATCTGCAGTAACAACTGGGCCGCCAGCATCCACGCCGATTTTAAATCCAGAGTTGCCATGAATAGGCATCCCGTATATATCATGTGTGTCAGAATGATAGATGAAAATCGGGAACCTGCAATGAAACCACGTGATGTTAAAATGCAAAATCAAAACTAAAAGTATTCAAATAGTTCAATGCAACATAAACTCGTTGAAATGAAGTGATAACTATACTAGTTCAAGCTAAGTACTAACAATACGAACTGCATTCACGATTATTACAGGGCAACAGAAATCCATAATCAGAATCATTGTTTTTTGTCACTGGGATTCAACGTGGCGCCTTGGTTTTTGGCGACATGTTTTCAGCTTTAACGATAGAGATAGATGCGGCAGGCACAGACCTGGGTAGAACCTCTTGACCTTTCGTTAGACAGCTTCCTTAAATGTGAAATTTTGTCCCAGATTCGAACTCACAGCGGTGAGGGCTAGTGATCACTTATCAAAGACAATAGCCACTTAACCAAGCGGCCCCCATCGCATCTCTAACAAATGGTGCGTACTTAGTGCACGTTTAGGGTCAAGAATGTCCGACAAAAATATTTATAAATCAAAGCACGACAGAAATATGCATAGATAAGGAAATGATTCTTAGACAAAGAAAGCATACAAAACATCCCACTTCTAAAACTACCCAGCACCACCCTCGAATCCCCAAAACCCATCTAACACACAGGGCCATACAAAAAATGGAGAGTAAAACACAGTCTCCCTGAGTGTAAAGCCTTGGAACGGTCCGTAGCAAAACTACAAGGGGTTAAACTAATTTTGCAGGCCAAACCTTACAATGTATCGTTAAGATACTACACAAAGTTTTTTGAATGGAAGAATCGGGTTTTTGTTTACTATAGATATAAATCATTTCTAATAATATTCATTTTAGATGATATTTTCTTCTTTATTCCCAGATGTCGAGAAAATATTGTGGAATAACATGTTTCTCCACTGATTTTTTTTTAAAAAAAAACTGTGATTACTGATAACTTACTTTTCTTTCACATAATCCTTCATGTGAGAAGTTGCTAAGTAAGTAACTTGTTCCTGGGTGACGTAAATTGGAATATGAACGCCGATAGAACCAACCACGTGATTTATCCAAGCACCGGAAGTGACGACAACTTTCTTGCAGGAGAAGTCACCTTTTGCAGTGCATACCTACATTACAACGATATCATCACAAATGTGTTAAATTGTGTTTGATATAATTCGTTTTGACAACTTTGTAATCCCTAAGTTAATATATTCTTTGTTTGATAGAATATATACATTTGTATTTGCATATAGCATAAGAAAAAACATCAGTCAAGTCTTTATCTTAGTCACCGCCATTGCGATCTCAGGACTTGGTGGAGGCCACACCCTCAGCTATCTCTGGACTTGATTTCTTGATTGGAACGAAATCTTCAATGATATCCGGGCATGAGGGGAACAATAACTTCGTTTCGTTAGAAAGACATCATGTATACTAGATTGAACATTTCCTGGCATGGTGCAAACTATACAACCAAACAAAAATCTTCTGGAACAATAAGTAAGAAAGAAATTTATACGTGAGTATTTGAAATGCCCTTACCTTAACATTTCCATTATCACATCGTGCAATTCTTAGCACGGGGCATTTCTCTATGAATGAAGCACCGTTTCCCCGTGCGAGTTGTACATGCACGGCGTTTGCCATGGCAGCATCAACCAAACCGCCATCTTTCTGGTACACGGCAACATAGTTATCATCTGTATGGAATTGCGGAAACCTTGCCTTGAGTTCTTTTCCACTTAACCATTCATAACTGTAAGTTTTATAAGACACATATATTGCACATATCTTGTTAAAGGAAGGTTTTTATTGGATCGGATTGTACAAGTTACAACATACCAACCAAGTTTTGCTGTTTCACCTATTGGTTGTCTTCATATTATTATTATTTAATGAATTTCAATAAAAATGTGATCCAATTTATTGGCCAGCACCATTGTGGCCTTGTAAACATTTTTCACTGGGTTTAACGCCGTTTTTCAACAATTTTCTGTTGTATTCGGCGGTCGGTTGACCTTCCCAGTTTTCCTGGACTGTACACTAACAAGTACTAACTTACCCTTCCACCAGGAGCCGGCAACTTCTCCACATATGGAGGAACATTTTTGTCAAATTTTCATAGAAGGTATGACTAGTAGCAACTGGGATTTGAACCCGGATTGCCAGGTTACAAATCTAGCGCACTAATCACTGGACCACGGTTTTGGCTCTTGTTAACATTTAAAAGAATCGGCTGGAAGTGTTTGTACTAACGGAATGTTATGTGATGCCATCGCGTCGGCGTATTTGGCTGCGATTTCTTCCGTTTCGTTTTTCTTCGCTAACAGAAGACCGCCTGTTCTATACACTAGCTGTATGCCAGATTCCTTCTCGGCGACTTCGAACCTAGGAGTAAATATACAAAGCGATACAATTAGCGGCCTATAAATAGTTTAGTGGACTAAATTGCTGAGTTGACTGATCCAGGACGCTGAATTAACCAATGCGAAAAAATGTCAATTTTATAATTTTGCGATAAAATTACACATGATGTACAACTAGTATTACTTTTCTTTCTAGTGGTTTGTTTTTCTACAATTTACCATGTGTGCTTATGCAATATATGCTTAACAAAGAGAGACTTATATTTTAGTCAATGAGTTGTTTTGTTTGACCTGTCCGAAAACGTAATATTGACTTCAGAATTTGATTTTTATATTTAAGACTCAACAAATAGTTTTGGAGGACTTACGCCTTATATGTTTCAGGAGTCAACTTTGTGTAAATGTCGTCGTGATACGCCATTCGTCTAAAAATAATAAAGAAGAAACTGTCTATTATAGACCAATAAAACAAAGGGAAATAACCCAAAAAACAAAATCACTCTGCAGTATTAACGCCGATCTTAGTCTAGTTAGTCTAGAGTTACCGTTCTTTACAAGAAATGGCGTTAGTCCTTAGAGTGGAACAAGAAAGGAACCCTGAACAGAGATGGACTTAATAAATGCATTTGTATAGTAGTCAACAACCTTAAAGGTAATCAGTAGCTCTGCTTGTCCTTATATTTGGTAATTCTCCTGTTTTTTTATCTGTTATGTACGACATGCGAGAGCAAAAACTGTATAAATTGTGCGTGTCGTATCATAGAAAGATTAAATTTTATGACGATTTTTTTTTGTTTGCACATTGATAAGTAATTACATCTACTTACATAATATTCGAAAGCTTAGGCATTCAAAAAGACGCATTATGACTTCTGTAAATGACAAAAACTATTGCTTTACACATCGTTTCAAATTATGCATGAACTTATAATGTGTACACTTATATATATACATATATATATATATATATATATTTAGATATATTACATAATTCTTGAATGATCCTGTGATCCGCCATTACTGTGTCCAAGCTCGAACTGTTCGATTCCTAGGACGCCTAAAATAATAATTACAATAATTATTCACCTAACCACTTTTCCAGGACTGTATACTAACCAGTACTAACTTACCCTTCCACAAGGAGCCAGCAACTTCTCCACATATGGAGGAAAATCGACATTTTTGTCAAATTTTCACAGAAGGGTATGACCTTTAAGGACTAAACATCCTAAGACAAAATTAAAAATGGGGTCCAAAGTAGGCTTCCGTAACTATACTATAATAATCACACGATTTCGGTGAAACAAATGTAACCATTTTTTGGTATCAAATCAGCAAACAGCGCTTCATGTGCTGCACCTAACAGGAACATTTATAATGACAGTTGTTACGAAGGTCCCGTATTCAAATTCTGGATCCATACTACTAGTAATTGACAGCTGCGACCGCAGTCCAGTGTTTAGTTCGCTGGACTTGTAACCCGGCGATCCGGGTTTAAATCCCGGTCGCGGCAGTTCATACCATTCTATGAAAATTTTAATGATTTTCCTCCATATGAGAAGTTGCCGGCTGTACTGGTTAGTATACAGTCCAGAAAAACCTGGTTAGAAGAACCGACCGCTGTATATAACTGAAATATTGTTGAAAAACGGCGTTAAAAAGTAACTGAAGTAATTTAACACAAGAAAAACAGAAGAAAAAAATCTGTCTGGTAGGAATTATTTTGCGAATAGTATTAAATATGTAGCGTACGCGCTGTGTCAGAGGATGTCCATACCGAACTAGAATCAAGAAAGATTGCTTACCCGACCCGGCCCTCTTAGACAGCCAGTAAGCTGCGGCGCTACCAATGCCTCCACAACCTATAACGATATAATCGTACACCTTTCTTTCCATAGTTAAAATGTTACCGCAATAATGTCAAACTGAAATTATCCAGTGAACTAAAAATGTTAGAGGTTTATAATCATGCTATCATTATTGTTATCGGCGAAATAGTTTATGCGTTAACATGTACAGTGTAATAATTTTCATAGAAGTGGACAATCTCATTGTTTACATAAATGTTTGAATCAAAACACTGAACAACATGCGCGGCTTTAAATTAAACCTTACCTAATTTAATCTTTGACTGGCGTCCTAGTTATTCGCCCGTCCTGATTTAAAAACACATGAAAATTCTGTAAATCGCGCGTTAATCACAGCCACTGCCTTTTTAAAAGGCCTCACCGAATTGGATACATGTTTTGTGCCTTCGGGCGGGAAGATATTCAGTCATCTTGATCGAAAAAAAATACGAAAATTCTAAAAAAACGCTCATAACGAAGTTTAGATACCACAACAACTGCTCTTCAATAAGGCCATGCCAAATTGAATCTATGGTGCGTCCTCTGGTGGGAAGACGTCCGACTGTCTTCATATAAAACACGAAAATTCTAAAAATCGCTCGTAACGTTAAAATATCACGACCACTTTCATTTCGTAAGCCCAAACTAAATTGGATATGTTTTCCTCGGGTGGGTAGGTTCAAAAAGTCGTCTTGATTGAAAAAAAAATCGAAAACTCCAAAATTCGCCCGTAACGACGCTAAATTACCATTGTTTTTCATAAGATCTTCGTTTAACGTCCACGCATGGGTAGGTTTGCTGCCGTCCAGATAAAAAAATACGACAATGCTAAAAATCACTCGTAACGACGTTTAAATATCACAACCACAGTGCTGCCTTTAAAAAGGGCCGTACCAAACTGGATCTATCTTTGAAGTCCACGAGCGGGAAGATATTCGGTAATCTTGATTGAAAACAATACGAAAATTCTAAAAATCGATCGAAAAGACGTGAAAATACCACGACAAATGCCTTTACAGAAAACCATAAAAATGTCTAGCGTCCAAAAAAAACCGGAAATTCTAAACATCGCCAGAAAGGACGTCATAGTACCACTGTTACTGCCTTCTCATACGGCTATACCGATGTTAAAGGTCCTCGGGTTTGGGATTTTACGACCATCGTGATGAAAAAAAAATACGAAAATTCTCGAAACGACGTTAAAATATCTCGGCAACGGAATTTTCAAAACATACGAGCGACAACGATGTAACTTCTTTTGATTCGTCATTAGTGTTACTTTATCCTAGTTTATTGTTCAGATTGCAGAAAGCCTAGAATCTCAGTTCTTTTGATGCACAAAGGTATTCCGTGGCTAGTAAATGGCCAAATGACTATTATTTAGCTATCATTTTCATGTCTATTCTGTTACTTGTCAAAAGAAAACGTGTCTTGCGTCCTTGATTTAACAAAAAACAGAAACCCATTTATCTAGCTACTGAATAATGTCAAGTCTCGTGCGATTTTGATTCACATATTTGGTAATTAAACTTTATCCTAATTGAAGTTTCGTAAGAATATATCGTTTTGTAAAGTGTGAACAAAGTATAAAGCTTACTCAAACATCTTGAATAACATACACTGCATATTATATCGAATGGCGAACAGACAATTTCATCCATAATATGCAGCTTCACAACTTTGATATAAATGTATATTTTGTTCGGATGTACCCATACACGGCATAATCCAACCATTATATGCAAATATACATCATATCCACCAAATCTAATAGTAAGCATGGATTTTTCCAACTTTTATACGTTGGTATGGTTATGTTCAAAATGAGTGCTACGGAAATGAATCAATTTTGGTCACTCTCAAATACGCCAATCTACAGAATTATAGGTAAACTGATCTCAAATGGTTGTCAATATACCACAACATCATAGTTTATACAGATTCTTTCAAATAGTTGTCAATATACCACAACATCATAGTTTACAAAGATTCTATAAAATATTTGTCAATATACCACGACATCGTAGTTGACAAAGATTCTCTCAAATAGCTGTCAATATACCACAACATTATATTTTACACAAATCTCTCAAATATACTACACCATTATAGTTTACACAAGTCTCTCAAATAGTTGTCAATATACCACAACATGATAGTTTACAAAGATTCTCTCAAATAGTTGCCAAACACTACAACATAATAGTTTACACAAATCTCTCAAATAGTTGTCAATATACCACAACATTCTATTTTATACAGATTAAGTGGCACCATGTGGTTTTGGGACTTAGGAATAAACAATATTAATCAATAAACATATTAATTTCTCAGATAATAGTATATTAATGTTAATGTAATCTTTATTTTCGCATACTTTTAAAAACGCTTTTGACTGTTCAAAAACATGGTTCTGACTAGCGTTTACTCACATGATACTGTATGTACAAATTGAATCTCTCTTAGATTCTACCAACACTCTACATTCTATCGACAACCAATCTATGTTACGAACAACAATTCATTTAAGCCTTAGCACATCTGATCTATGAGAGTTAGGACAAGTCCATTAGGATCACACTACATTAAAACAGTGGTACCAAGGTGGCGGATTTCCATTAGGTTCCCTATACATTAATATAGTGATTTAAAGGTGGTGACTATCCATTATGTTCCCTATACATTAACATAGTGATTTAAAGGTGGTGACTATCCATTAGGTTCCCTATACATTAACATAGTGATTTAAAGGTGGTGACTATCCATTAGGTTCCCTATACATTAACATAGTGATTTAAAGGTAGTGGCTTTCCATTAGGTTCCCTATACATTAACATAGTGATTTAAAGGTAGTGGCTTTCCATTAGGTTCCCTATACATTAACATAGTGATTTAAAGGTAGTGGCTTTCCATTAGGTTCCCTATACATTAACATAGTGATTTAAAGGTAGTGGCTTTCCATTAGGTTCCCTATACATTAATGTAGTGATTTCAATGTGGCGGATTTCCATTAAGATCCCTATACATTAATATAGTGATTTCAAGGTGGTGGCTTTCCATTAGGTTCCCTATACATTAATATAGTGATACCAAGTTGGCGATTTTAGATTTTACCATTAATACAAGGTCCTTGATATAATTAATATTCTAACATCTATAAAAAAAATGCAAATTAACGTTTCCATTCCAGCACCAATTACATCATCAAACAATGTATAAGATATGATATAATGACGCATACATAACACTAAATGTAGTTACACATTGCTAATAACTGCAATTTATTTATATTTATCAATGTTTTTTGTACTCACAGTTCAGTTGACAACACGACCCATCAGACATCAGAACATGCTAGTTATCTACAAGTGTTGGTGGTCGAGGCCTGATTCGTATCAAATATAATAATTTCCCTATACTTTCATACATGAATTATTTTGTTACATTTAAAGTTTACATTGCATTTAGATTGAGTCAAACACAGATACCACAAATATCACAGTACTGGATGTCAGTGTATATAAATGTCCTAATCTTCTTCTTTACGGGTTCTTCGCCTCCAATATAATGAATTTTACAACATTTAGTATCCTTACCGTGTCCATACAATTTACTTTGTTCTACCTTCTATGGTAACTTGTCATGTCATGCTATTTAATGTTACACAAACTGTAACATATTAGCTAAAATTACTTCAAAACTTCAACTTAGAGAATATATAAACGGGGTACCACACAAACTGTTGCTATGGAAGCCGTGAAACAGTGTCATCAAGTTTTAAATGTTTAATTTAAGGTACATCAGTTAGCCAATAGATAAGAGCAAGTTCATTATGCCCACTGTACATCAGAACTGGTTTTATCGCACATGATAATGACTCTGTTAAAAAGTAATATCATTCTCAAGCTGTAGATTATTCATTTAGATCACCATTCCACCAAACTCATTGCTTCTCACATTCCATTACTATCTGAAAGAAAAGATTTAATATACACGTAGAGTTGCAATAATGATAATTTATGATATAATATGACTTCAATAACATTAATAGCAAATACAACGATGGATAGAATTGAGACATTAATAGCAAATACAACGATGGATAGAACAGAAACATTAGTAGCAAATACAACGATGAATAGAACTGAAACATATCAATATTAATTAAATTATTTCTGTTCTCACTGTCCAATATTTTTACGAATGGACCACTCCCAATGGATAGCCGTCCGTTATTTTGTAATATTGGAGTGAAGTCGATATATTAGACTGTAATTAGACTATATTAGAAACCAACAAATAAATACGTAAGAATGGCGGTTTGAATCGATTTAATGTGAACATGTTTGAATAACAATGTACACTCCACGTGCTACCCGAGCAGTGTGGTTGAAAGGGAGTTGATTTCAAGGTACCCACCGTGTAGGCTTTTAAATAGTTAAATTCACACGCTGTTTTATCGACTTGTCAGGTCATGAAGAACGAACCCCTAACTACTTGTTCAAAGCCAATAACCTTCTTTAGTGGCATTTAGTGAACCATTCTGTTTTAGTGTTTCATCAAAAATAGGAAGCAAAATCAATATGAACTACTTGATTTTCATTAAGAACCAAAATGAATAAGTCGATGGGTACCTTTAAGATTGGTAAAATGTCATGGTCAATGAATTGTTTAGTCTTTTTCGAAATAATTTAATGTTTTTTTTATAATAAAGTAAAATATAAACCTCAGACTGTCAATTATGTAAAATATTGGAGTTAAAATAGCTTACAAAATTTATATAATGGAATGTTTTTGGCTTTTATCTATTACATACAAAGCTGCATAGAAATACGCTTGAATCGCAAAACAATTATAATAAGACATAAGGTCTTATAGCAAATACAACATTATATAAAGTATAAACTTACAATTTGAACTAGCAAATTGAATTGAAGGATGAAATTAAGCTTCGACGTAAGTATAGAATATTGAGTCTTCATTTAAAACCAAATATTATGATACACGACAAAGCAGAATATATTAAGCAAAAATATAAACCTGGTAAGCAATATCCTAACGGTCAGAATTCTCTGCCAATGATGCCAATGTAGACCCAAGGTGCCATTTGTCGCCATGTTGTGTGTATATAACGCCACTAACCGCACCCTTCAATATAAAACACGTGATTTTTTCACTGATAAAAATCTTCCGTGCATGACCAATCCTCGGCCATTTTACACAAAAACTGTCGCACTAACGGTAGTTGAAAACATGGACGACCAGCCGTGTCCTGTTGTATGAGAAATCACGATAAAAAAGAAAAACAATAAATGAAATGTGTTTAATGATTATAAAGTTTCAAAGTTTCAAAGTTTATTTCATTAATTATCGGAAGGTCATTGACCAATGCGGCAATTATTTACAAAGTATTATATTATATTATATTATGTTGTACCCTGCAATAATATACGGAGATCGATCAACTTAATGTTATAAATATCAACTTTTTGGCAGAATGTTCGCGTACGTTATGTTTGATTTTTAATTGTATTTTATTTTCACTGGCCGTGTTAGCGACATACGAAAATGGTTCATAAAAACACGTAAATACCTATGTCGCATGGTTGAAACCCCTTAATCATACAGTATTGTATCGTGTGTGTGTTTGGTATTTGTCTATCTAAAATCTGTTTTTTTATATTCACCCCGTTACTATTTTATCGTCTGATAAACCCCCTATAAATTATCAATATACTAATCTAGTAATAATGAACTAACCCATCATTTAACGGCTCACAGATTTTCTTTGCGCATGCTCACATATAATTCGTACGTTGGTCAGTTCTCGTTCTGTCACTGACCACTGACCACGTGTTGTCTTGTGCCTTTACAGGTAAATGTTTAATTTCTATCCATTCTTTTTATTACATTATTCGGGTGTCTAATGATATTGTTTTGTTTTCTGTTATGTATTTTTGTAATTGTATTGTATATTGTTCGGCTACTTAACTTGTTATGTGAATAATTGTCAGTTTTCGTTCTGCCACTGACCACGTGTTGTCTTGTGCCTTTACAGGCTCCAACAGGCAAATAAATGAAACCTACGACACCTACGTGTACATAAATATTTCATCCAAAGAAAAATCATTGCAATATAATTTTTTTACTGACTAACGGTCGAAAATTAGCAATATATCATCAACAGTAATTCTATAACAAAACTTTATCACTTTCTAGTATTCATAAATATTCGCGACGGTGAGCTCGTTAGTGAATTTTCAAAAATGCAAAAAGCGCAATTGTGAATTCTAGTGATTGTATTGTTAGTATATTACAGCGACATTTATTTCATCATGATTTACATTATTCACGATTTATGTTTGAATTGACGAACCCAGAAATAAATTAATAGTTATGTTGACTGAAGATTTATTAAATCAATTTACGCTTATGTAACAGGTTCAGTTCTGTTGTGAATCGTATGACTCACGAGTGTGTGTAATGTTTCAATATTTTGTTTGTACTTCGCGCTATTTTTTCATAGATACAAAATGATTTTAGTTCTCGTGTGTACTGGTCAATTACAGACCGAAATTACCTTTCAGACTAAATACACATAAATGACAAACACATATATTCAAGGAGATGAGCAATATAATTCAGTTATGTCGATATGGACATAGACTGTAATACCGTTTATAATGATTACACAAAATATAACAAATGACTGATATATGAATTAGATGTCGACAGAGAAAGACGGTAATAATACCGTTTATAAAGACAGTACAAAATATAACAAACGACTAATACAGTGAATTAGATATCGACAGACGGTAATAATACCGTTTATAAAGATAATATAAAATGTAACAAAACGACTGATATAGTGTATATACACTAGAAGTAGCGGAAAAATATTTTCCAAAAAGGGTGGCTAGGCCTAAACCTAGACAGTTTACTGACCTGACGGTCAGCAAGCCTAGTTAACCAGAGAGAGACGGATGTAACGGCTTTTATACTCTTCAGATCAGCGGGTAAATGTAAAGTAGAATTTAATTGGTTAGACTGTGATTGGGTAATATTTCAGTAAGCCAAATAGTTCAAATAAAAGAAGGAATAAATTACCCAATGACTACGAAGCTTTCAAAAAGACTTCAAAACGAAACAAAGGGAGGATAATATGAATTTAGGAAACACCAAAATGGTTTAAATCTAATAAAACTTAAATGAACGCTACTGTTACACTTAATTACTTCCCCTTTTCTCACTTAAAAAAATCGCACAAAATCTAAATCCACTGATTGGTTCTCAGAGGAAATGTCCCTAAAATTATCATTAAAAATACACAGAAGTATTTTGGTATAACATATAGTCTATACAATATTTGAGCTTTGTTACTTTATTTGTTGTATTTTTTTCTTATTTTGTAATTTGAATTGTTTCGACAATAAAAATGACATAATATGTAAATGACAAACGTAATGTATGTTTGTTACATGGTTTGTTTCTTACTGACTTGCGGGAAGCTTTCGATAAATGAATCTGGCGCTCGACTTAAATCCAATTTTGTATGGCCTTAGAAAATACAGTATATGCATATAAATTTGAGCCAAATACATCACGCGAAGTATTTTATCTCTTTGTCAGAAACAATCAGGTTTTGAAGTTCCAGAATTTCATTCCACATAATATTATCATTTCAAAAACGAAAGTGGTAAAAATATAACAAAAACGTAAGGTAAGGTGCAATTTTAAAATTAAGAACGGACATTTCAAAGCCAGTTGTCGCCCTTACTTACGATGTCGCCATTTGTAAAATGTGTAAACAGATATGTAGGTTAGCTCTGATGACTATCATGTGTAAGCGCTTATAACATTATTGCGGCGACTGAGAGGTAAACTGATAATGAATAAAATAGAAATATTAGATATGTATAACTGGTGAACTGTTAAACGTTTGCTAAGTATAGAAAAAGAAGAGTTCTAATTGCGTAAATGTGAGTTAATTAAATTTTCAAGTTCTTGTACTACACGGGCGAGGATATTAGGATGATTCATTAAGTACGTGGGATAAAAACTATTAGATAAGATCTGCAAACCGGGTCTGGTTTTGAACTTTGTGTTCACGAATGATAACGATGTTTATAACCCAGACTTTATTTAAGCATATAACACGAATTGGATTATCCAAGTCTAGTTGTATGCATAACTTCGTAAGGACAATGTCTATACGATTATTTGAGGATAAAGACCACGCGTCATTGTATGCTACATATAGACCCACATATCCGGAAAGTGTTTATAAGTACATTGTAGAATTTTGCAAGAATGGAGATTCCGCGACAGACTGCTTCAATCTAGCTGTGGACGTAGGGTGTGGCAACGGTCAAAGCACGGTACCCTTGTGCAAATTATTCAAGAAAGTTATTGGCTACGATGTGAGTGAGAAACAGATTAGCTGTGCTCCAACTGATATAGAAAACTTATCTTTTAAAGCTGGCCCCGGTGAAGACCTTTCATTTCTTGAAAATAATTCAGTGGACTTAATTACTATAGCTCAAGCATTGCACTGGCTTGATTTGGATTTGTTTTATCCTGAAGTTAGGCGTGTTGTGAAACCTGGCGGAGTATTTGCTGCCTATGGGTACAGTACTTGCTATTTTGACAACGAACTTGCTAATAGTGCTTTTATGGAGGTATGTTTGTTTGTGTTTCTTTATTTTGTGTTATTATACAAGTATACAGTCATATACCTACTGTATGTACATGTTCATACATTATGAATGCAATAACGATTTGGTATGGAGATTTGATTATCTTATGTAATGGCAAGTATTTATGCTACTCAAATTTTGATAAGGATCATTTTTTAAACTTAATGTAATTTTGTGAAGTTTTTATGATTACGCACGAAGAGGCTTGTATTTTCTTATTTTAGTGTGTGTATTCTATGCAAAAAATAACCTGTCTTACCGGTTCTGTCTATACAGGCTCGCCAATTTGCTCGGGAAAAGCAAAACCTATGAAAAAGTTGGGTGCACCTTGACATGTACATACTTTGTGTACTTGCCTAAGATCTACACTTCAACTTGAAATGGCTAATTATTGTGTAAGACAACATATTAGCGTGGAAGAAATGAACAGAGGGGTTAGGATGCTGGAAGCAGGGGCGTCACTACGTCATGCGGCATGTCAACTTGTCGTTTTACAGAGCGTTGTAGCAAAGATGTGGAACCGCTTTCAAATGCATGATGATGTTATCCATAGACACAGGGGAGGTCGTCAGAGGGCTACTACACAGGCAGAAGACCGTTTTATTGTGGTACAAGCCCGACGTCATCGCTTCATGAACGCCACAGCCCTCCAGAATGCAACATGGGTTCAGGTTTCAACTCAAACCATTCGAAACAGACTGCATGGTGCATGAGGGCTAGACGACCTGCAATTCGTATTCTACTGATGCACAATTACGTCAAGGCACGTCTCCAATGGGCTCAATGTCACGTAACATGGACTTTGAACGTCAGTACACCGGTACTTTTCACAGACGAGTCCAGATTCTGTGTTGACTATACAGATAGGCGTGCCCGGGTGTGGAGAACAACCAATGAGCGTTTTGCGCCGGCATGCATCGCAAACCATGATCGTTATGGTGGGGGCTCAGTAATGGTTTGGGCAGGGGTCAGCATGCAGGGGAAGACCGATCTGCATATCATTGAAAACGGCACTCTGACAGCTTAGAGAGGTCTTGGATGTATAAGTTCGTCCTTATGGTGGTGCATTAGGCCTAGATTTCATTTTAATGGACGACAAAACTAGACATAACAGCCAGAGTGACCAATAGGTACCTCCAAGCTGAAACAATCGTCAGGATGGACTGGCCTGCGAGGTCTCTGGACCTCAACCTCATAGAATATGTCTGGGACATGCTTCAGTTTGCAATATCTGCACGCCCTGTTAAGCCTACCACCATCCAGGAGCTATGACAAGCCCTCCTTGAGGAGTGGGTCCGAATCTCATAAGGCAACATCCGCAGGCTTATCAGTAGCATGTGAAGACGAGTACGGCAGTAATCAATGCCAATGGGCACCACACACGATATTGAAAGGATCCTTCCACTTTTGCCAGCTTTAAAAATCGTTTCCCTTCTGACAAGAATGCACTAAAACCTTAAAAAGTAACCCCTATCTAGATCCAGCCAGTGTCACGCTTCAGTGATAAATCAATAGTTAAAAATAGAATAAAAAACGCATTAAAATGTCAAAAGTTGCAAAATAACAATTAAAAATCGATAGAAAATAATACCCTATGAAATATATACCATCTATTAAGTGATCCCTATCAAATCAAAATTTGAGTAGTATCGTTGTTCTAATGGGTTGCAATTTGTAATATGTTTAACACATATATTGCTGGCTTACAGTTACCTCTTAAGACAGTGCAAGAAATACCAGAATGGAAAGTTGTTGAAACTGTAAAACTCTGAATGCCAGTGTTGATTTTGGTAAACGTTAATCTATTCATTTTAAGTTTACACATGATCACATTTTAGTATTACATGTTAAAATTATCTGTGATTTCAATTTTCAGTTTTATAGGGATTTGATTGGACCCTATTGGAATAAACAACGAAAGCATATTGAAGATAAATATCAGACTCTTACTCACCCATTCCAAAACTGGAAGCGGTAAGATAACCTTTAAAACAGTACAGATTTTATGCACTGTTTAATGAATTGGGTCAGAAATTAGGATACCAGAAAAAATGTCCAAAGTATCTTTCAAGCAGTGATACATGATGTAAACATGGCATGCACACAGGTGTATAGCGATGATATTCAAGTATAGTTATCTCTTGTGCTATGGTTTTTTTTTGTTATAGACCAAAGTGAGTTTAGTTTTATGAAACTCAGAGTTTAGCATACTTTGTATATAACATTTTTTTCACATCATAGAGTCACTAATGATGATTTGAGAATACATAGAAGCATGCCTATTGATGCATTTGTTGGCTATCTTTCCACAATGTCTGCTTGGAGAAGTTATTTGAAACAGCATCCTGAATCAGATGGGCTTGATCAAGTCCGGAAAAAGTTAGTGCATGTGGTTTTATCTTTTATTTTATTCTCAGACACATTTATCAAATTTTATGTTTGGCAGTGTGGATGATTGAGCCATGGTTATTTTGCAACCATCATTATTCATGTTTGGACCGAGCGAAGTAGTTGATAAGTTTTTTTTCTGGTAAATTAATATTTTCGTTTTTTATGGATTGTCGAACTGAAATGATTTTATTTCCAATCTTTTGTACTATTTTATTTTATGTTGAGAGTCTCTGTAGCTGCGAATATTTTACCTATTGTTTTGTAAGTTAACCTAACAACTTTACTCTCTGTTACAGATTTGAGTCCATATATAATGATAAGAATGTGGATGTTTATTGGACAGTGTTTATGTTGATAGGAAGGAAAGACACCTGAACATTTACTGCAATACACATGATTGTTGCCTGAATTTATTTCATTTTGTGATGATAAAATAATCATGAAAAAACTGTTAGTTGTATGTTACAGTCTTGTTCAATTTCATCCATGCCTTAATGCCTTCCTTAAAATATGGTTACTATCCTGTCAATTACTAGCCGGTATATAAGTGAAATATAGGGTCAGTCAATAAGTCTGTCAGTCAATGTGTCAGCCAACTATTGAGTGACTCATTGAGTTAGTAAGTCCGTCAATGAGTCAGTCAGTTGTTGAGTGAGTCTGTTGAGACAGTCAATGAATGGATCAATCCTGGTGTCAATCAATCATTGAGTTGTTGGGTGAGCGAGTCATTGAGTCATTAATATGTCCATCATTTTGTGTGTGAGTCAGTCATTGATTCAGTCAACCATTTAGTTAATCAGTCAGTCAATGAGTCAGTCAGTTTGTCATTTACTGAGTCTTTGAGTAAGTGAATGAGTTATTTAGTAAGCCAAGAACTCATTGAGTTAGTTGGTCACTGAGAGAGTAAGTCATTGAGTCAATCCGCCCGATCGTCAGTCAGCCCGTCCATCTTGCCAGTTTTTTTTTTATTTGAATTAATGAATAGAACTTAATCTTAGTCTCAATGAGAAACAACCCAAATTAAATTTTATTTATAAAAATGGATTGAAATGTCACGGAAACAGACATTTTCACTGTACTCCAAATTTTAGCAATGATTAAAATGTATGTAAGAGAAAATTATCAGGTAATTACACCTGAGGCAATGAAACTCGCACATATCTTTGTGCCATTCAAAGCCTACTAATTATTTGAATAAGGCAGTTTTGATCGATGAATCACGATCTTTAAAGTAGGCCAACTATATTCTTAGTTAATGCTTAGAATACTTACATTTGTGTCCTCAGTTCAAAATCGACCGTTCTTGGTGCCTTAAATACATAAATTGACCAAAGGCCAGTTGCAACCATACCGGCTTTCAAACTTTAATTGCACGAAGTATTAATATTCCAAATATAGTGTTGGACCAAATTTACGTAGCTCTCCAGCGCCGGCGTTCGTCACAGGGTATTTTTCTTAGCTCATCAATGGTTGAATACTTTTTAGGAATTTTAGTTTTAAAATGAATAATGTGAGCTTTAGTAGCTGTACAGTACGGCGAGAATAATGATGTTCGTAATTTACACATTTATACCTTCTTTGACAGATTTTCACAAGATGCCCATTAAGTATTGATTAAATTATGAACCGGACATACTAATATCTTTGTCGGTGGATTATAATTTGGATGCTATAAAATTTTGATCCAAGTACCACGAGATAACCGATGTATGGTACCCAAGGTAGGAGATATGACTTAGGCGTAAAAAAGTTAACTAGTTTCCGTATTTTCTTCTGCTGACCCTGACTTTTTTGCTTTCTAGCTGACATTTTTTCCTTCATATTCATTAAGTTTATCTTCTACAAAAAAAATCGAAAAAAAATCCTACCAACCCTCCGACCTTATATTAAGGGGGATGTTATTGTAAACTAAGTATTTATTTTTGTTCCCTATGCGTACGATTTAGTACGTATTTGGGGCAATGTTCGTTAGATAACCTTTGCCTTTTGGGTCATGTTTTAAGCTGTGTGTATCCTAATGTGAACCGTATTTTTACACTTGATATACGTAAAAGCAAGAACTGGATTATACCAGTCTCGTTGTATGCTTTACAATATAAGAACGATGTCTGTACGGTTATTTGAAGATGAAGACCACGCATCATTGTATGCGCTGTATAGACCAACATATCCAGAAGGAGTTTTTAGGTACATTGCAGAATATTGCCGGAATGGAGATCCTAAATCAGTCAACATCAATCTAGCTTTGGACGTTGGGTGTGGTAACGGTCAAAGTACAGTACCCTTGTGTAAATTATTCAAGAAAGTTATTGGCTACGATGTGAGTGAGAAACAGATTAGCTGTGCTCCAACTGACATAGAAAATGTATCTTTCAAAGTCGGCCCAGGAGAAGATCTTTCATTCCTTGAAAATAATTCAGTGGACTTAATGTCTGTAGCTGCCGCATTGCATTGGCTTGATTTGGATTTGTTTTATCCCGAAGTTAGGCGTGTTGTGAAACCTGGCGGAGTATTTGCTGCTTATTGTTATAGTAATTGCTATCTCACCAACAGGTTTGCCCAGGGTGTTTATATGGAGGTATATTTGTTTGAAGTTTTTCTACTTTGGTGTTGTTATACACTCATATACCTATTGTATGTATATTCGATTGATTTATGCAACAACATTAAGTACTTGGTATAGTATTTTGACGCTACCTTATACAACAAACAATTTGCAATTCATGTTTTATTTTTCATGAACATGTGCTCGTAAATTGCTGACTTACTGTTACGTCCAAGGAGAATCAGATAGCAAACTTCGCGAAAACGTGAAACTATTTTTGTCAATGTGATTTTGGTAAACGTTGATACTTCCATTTTCAGTTAAAGTGTGATATTATGTATTATATAACATTAACTGTTTAACTGAGATTTATGTTCTTAGTTTGATAGGGATTTCCTTGGACCCTACTGGAATAAACATAGAAAGTATGTTGACGAAGAATATCGGACTCTCAGTCATCCATTTCCAAACTGGAAGCGGTAAGATGACTCTACACAAAGAACACATTTTGCACGCTGTTTAAGGGAATGGGAAATAAATTCGCCTAACAGAAAAATATTTTATATGTCTTCCAACTTGGTATACATTATATGCACACTTGAATTCATAATACAATGGCAGCAACAACATATAACAGGAATGTTCAACATTAATTGTGATAACTATTTTGGTTGTATTTTGTTTGATTATGTAAATGCCATCATGGATCGATGTGAGTTTTACGAAAATGAGTTTGGTTATATGCTGTATGTATTGTTTTCACATTGTAGGGTCGTTAATGATGAATTCAAAATACATAGGAGCATGTCTATTGATGCATTTGTTGGCTATCTGTCTACACTATCTGCTTGGAGAAGTTATTTGAAACTAAATCCTAGATCAGATAGTCTTGATCAGCTCCGAAAAAAGTTCGTAGTTTTATCTTTCATTTTATTCTCAGACACACTTAATGTTTAGCTGTGGTTATTTTGTGACAGGCAGTATATCCATATTTTGGGCAAAGCAAAACACAATTGTAGTATTCGTGTGTTTTTTCTGGTTGTGTTTTCATTTATGTAGATTGTCAGACTTAAAATTTTGTATTTCCAGTCTTTTATTTAATCATATATGCTGTGTAGGGAGTGTAATCTGGCTGTGAATGTTTGAAGAATTTCACCATTTATTGATTTGTGAAGTATAATGGCTGTAAGTGAACTAACAACTCTACCCTCTGTTACAGATTGGAGACAATATATAATGACAAAAATATGGATGTTTATTGGACAGTGTTTATGTTGATAGGAAGGAAAGACGCATGAACTTTATCTAGGATACACATGATCGTTGTCTGAAGTTATTTCTTCTAACGCTGATTTGTCCATCTAACAGTTTAAAATTGCAAAAAAGTGTTGTTCACATGTTTCGTCACAGTTGTTCATTTTCACCTCTCTAACTGCTTGCCTTTAAATGCTGATGTATTAGTGTAGTTTCGTGCTGTTATTTTGGGGACTGTGTGGCAGTATTAAACATGTCTTAAATATCAACCCTAAAAAACTGAAAAAAAATGAAAACGCCAAAATTGTATTGACGTTTCACATGATTGCCATTCAATCATATTTGTCTGATAGGTCTAGCTTTAATTAGGTCATGAGAACAATTTGAAGCGATGCGATGTTGGTATTTATATTCTTTTTTTTCGATCTGTATATTCGTAGTCGTCCGTTATTTATTCTATGCCACCAACAATGATGAGATTTCAGGAAGGCACTAGTATTTCAATTAATCACATTGTTAAAAATCGAACCATGCTGACTTTGTGTTATGCCTACATAAATCAGTTGAAATATGACTTTGAGATACGTACACTAAAGAACTTATTCATATTGGTGGATATATATATATATCAATAATTTTAAAAATACCGTTCATACATTAAATTATGTTAGGCATTGAGGTAACAAACCGGTATCCATCTAGAGTTCACTCCCTTCGTTTCGTATACGCCATTTGAAATGACCAAAACAACAAATGTGTTTGAAAGGTTGCAATAAAAATCCAAAGAGTTTTATTCGGATGTTTTCCGTAAGACTCCAAAAACTTCACTGTCCTAACCCTATACAGAACAGACGGACTCCTGTCATCACCAACGCATTGCTAGTTTGAACTTTTAACCTCTTTGGATATTTAGGGCGATGCATTTGAGAGGTCAATGAACATGCGTTCATTATACTGACGCGACCTTACTGATAAAGAGGGTGACTTTACGTATTGTGATATAATTCGACTATAATTTATTAATGTACCCTTTTCAAATAGGCACATGGATTATTTACCGATGTATGATTAAATACATGTACAGTCAGGCAGTAGATTTGCCTATCTAACATTTTAAAATTGCAAGAAAGTGTTGCGTCACAGTTGTTCATTTTCACCTTTCTAACTGCTTGCCTTAAAATGCTGAAGTATTAGTGCACTTTCGTGCTGTTATGCTTAGGTGTGGTAGTATCAAACATGTCTTAAACATCTACCCTAAAAAATCTGAAAAAAATGAAAAACGCCAAAATTGTATTGATGTGTCATAATTTTTTGACAAGTTTTTATTTCATATCAACCAGAAGGTCATAGACCCAAGTGGTAATTTATATGATATACATACTACGGTGACAATTATGAGGTGGTATGTAAAGTTTTCTAATAATCAACATATAAAGAACATTCTAAAACAAAGTGGTACTCATCTTCTAAGACATTACAAAAATACACAATCGTTCGTTTAGAGATGTGCATACTGGACGGTTCCATCTGCCGGTTTCAATACATAAACGATGAGATGATATACGTAATCTAGATAAGCTAATTCTAAATTTGTTTATATTTACAACATCTAAATAAGGCTGAAAATGAAAATTGGCAATACTTCTGTAAAATAATGCTCAACTTGAATCATTTAATCTACTATTCCAATTTTGGATAAATTGTTCTTTTAGTATCTGTTTAGCAGTGTTTAGAAATAAATCTTTATTGCCGACGGTTTGAAAAATTCACACATCGTAAAAACCAGGAACACCCAGTAAGTTCTTTAATAAAGAACACCAATTTTTCTTATTTGGATAATTAATAATATCTTGGTACAGCATTTTATAAACTTTTCTATTATATTTATCATCATTCACATGCAGAATTTTTATCCAAAATTTTATAATATTGAGGTATCTTATGTTCTGTAATGGCATTCTACCTAATTCACCGTAAACAAAATCATTCTGTGTACTTGTTTTTACACCCAACAGACGTTTACAAAACTGTATATGCACTCTTTCTATAGCCTTACTGGAATGAAAGCCCCACACTTCACTACCATAATTTAATATAGGAGATATCAATTGATCAAACAATTCTATTTTGCGTTTAACAGATATATTGATAAATTTATATAGGTATTTATTCATCGCAAAAATTGCTTTTAAACCTTGGGCTGCTAATGTATTTTGTGCTACGGAAAATGACCCGCCAGTCGTAAAAACTATACCTAGATAAACAAATTGCTTAACTGCTTCTAAACGATTTTCCCCAAACTAAAATGTAAAATTAGCTGGAAGACGGCCTGCTTTTTTTAAAAAATCATAATTTTAGTTTTCGATGCATTTACAGTTAATTTCCACTTACTACAATAATCAAATACTAAATCTAAATTTTGTTGTAGTTCTTCATTACTGTTTGCAAAAATAGCTATATCATCTGCATACAAAGTAAGGAATATCTTAAACATATCAACATCAATTCCATCAGAGCCATTTTTTACATACATATCTTCAATATCATTAATAAACATGGAAAAGAGAAATGGAGATAAACATTCCCCCTGTCTAACACCTAGCATACATTCAAAACTACCACTTAGTTGGTTAAGGTGTTTAACTCGTGATTTTACACTACTGTACATTGATCGTATTATATTTAAAATGTTTCCTCGAATACCTAATCTTACTAATTTTGACCATAACGTTTCTCAATTAACATAATCAAAAGCTTTACTAAAATCAATAAATGCACAAAATTACTAGTTTCCACTATTAATCATATGATTTATAAGGCCATGCAAAACAAATAAATTATCCGTCGTACCCATATTTGCTCTAAATCCTGCCTGGGCTTCAATATATATACAAAATTTTTCTGCCCAATCAGACAAACGATTTATTTAAAACTCTTGTGAATAATTTACCTAAAATACTAAGCAGATAATTGTGTACATCATTTATACTACCTTTCTTATGTAATGGTATAATAAAGCCTTCGGACCAAGAATGTGGGAAGTATCCTATTGCAAATATTTTATTAAAAAGAGATATATATATATGGTAAAAGTATGTCTTTACCATGAATAAAAAAATCATTTAAGTAAAGGTCTGGACCACTACTTTTATTAGTGTTTATCTGATTAACAGATTTCAACAATTCGTCATATGTAAATGGCATATTGAGTTCATCAAACATACAACAAAACTCATTATTTTCATAACGGTCAATAAAGTGCAATACATCTTCATCTGGTGAATAAAATTTATCATCAGGGTTGTTTACGGATTTAAAGTATCTTTCGAAAACATCTTATTGAATACTTGAACATTTAATTTCTGCACATTTTTTTTTCAACATTTTCCAATACAATCTAGTATCCTTATGTTTTACCTCTAATAATACTTGTGTTTCATTTTTGTCATAGACATATTTAGCTTTACGAATGCAATATTTATAATTAGCACGTGCTTGAGTCATATTTAATCTATCAGCATCTGTTTTATCAGCTCTGTATGCGTTTAACGCACTATAAAATGAACATCTTTTATCTTCGTAGTCAGAAGTATACCACTTATTAGCTAGATGATTGTTACTATAATCGTGATTTCTATCCTTTGGAAAAACATTTCATTTAAATAAAGGGGAAGCTACTCCGTCAATGATACCGTTTAATTCATTAATACAATTGTCAATATCAGTATGGCTTAAAGCGGCACATATATTTTCATTGAACATATTTAATGTATTGGTAGTAGCATTCACCGATAACGCATTTTGATAATCCCGAATTTTCAAATTGTCCCTCACAAATCGGTCTGCGTGTTATATTCACTGCTCTTCTTCCTATATGGGATAGCTGACTGAGAGCGACTCTCAGTCCTTGACGATGCACGGTAAGCACGTGGGCGTCTGTCCGGTGATATTGATGAATGGATGATTGTCTGGGTACATCATCCAGGGTTTTAACACATGTTTGGTCACTGTTACACACAGATTTTACACATGTTTGCTCACTGACACATACTAGGGAGTTTCTAGTATGTACGCTGTTTTGAAACTGTTCATTCGTGCTTATTGGTGTACACACATCCGTAGTAGTTTGAGGAATAACTGAACACTGCGATTTCTCAACATTGAGACTATTATCAACTGGCATCACTGAAACATCCATCACTTGTGTATCTGTGTTGTGTACCTGTGTTGTGTACCTGTGTTGTGTACCTGTGTTGTGTATCTGTGTTGTGTACCTGTGTTGGAATTACTTGATGCACACGACTGTATTTCAACGGAGTTGTGTGACGGGTGGTAAGTTATTCAATGGTATGCTCGTAGGTACCTCACTGTGCTTCGCCCTCTTGTCTCCGTTAACTAATTCAATCTCTGATAGGCGATTGGCACTAGCATATTTGTTCCATTCCGGTAGTTCATCTTCACAAGCTTACCGTCATGGATAAGTCTTGCCGGGTAAACTATTTGAACTTCTGACTTAGGGGAGTCTTTTCAGTTGTTTATAGATGGGCCACAAACGAGATCGGGCTTCTTGTATTTCCCTCGGGTAATCGTGATCAATTGGGTCCCCTTTAACACAGTTACATTGTTCATAATGAATTCAGTGTCACAATAGTCACGGACATTAACAATGATAGGGCATTTCTGTACCTGCTTCCGTCAATCCCAACTGTCTAATCTGTGAGCACGGGCTATGCACATATTGTGAGAGTCAATGTCGAGGTGGTTGGCCAGAGCATTTCGTACCAGTTGGAAACAATTTTCACCTCTATTTTCAACAAAACCACGAAAAATCAGGTTATTTCGATGTGATCTGGCTTTACTGTCGATCGATTTATACGCTAAGGTGCGCATAAACTCGGTCTGGCTATTTGTGATTTTAATCACCTGTCCGAGTTTTTCGTCCATAACATTCAGAGATTTCTCAAACAAAGATAGTCCACGATTACAGCTGATTTGTTCATTTTTTATGTTTACTAATTCATCAAACATGTATATTAGTTTGTTGTCTATTGAACAATTTATGAATTTGTCCCTCGAAATGCTTGATTGAACCGAACTTGATCTTTGTTCGAGATTTTCCCGCTCATGAAAAAATCCAGGACAGTTTGTTTTAACACTGTATGCACTAATATCACCCATTTTAATTGCAGTATAAACCTTTGTATCACACCGATAATATATTTATCCAGTTATTCCACAATTTGTTAATCAAAACAAAACACCAAAAGCTCTTAAATATGATTTTTTAACACTGACTCAAAAAGTACGATCATATTGTCCGGAATATATTGTTTATCCGACATATGATGTCATATGATTTCCATTCTATCATATTTGAATAATAGATCTAACTTTGATTAGGTCATGAGAACGATTAGAAGTGGTGCGATGTAGATATTTGAATTCTATTTTTTTTTCAATCCGTGTATTTTATAGACCTCCATTAATCATATTGGACTTTTATATACCTCCAGCAATGATCAGTTACATCCATGATGAAGTTTCAGGAAGGTATTTTAATCAATTAAATCGTTAAAAATCGAATCATGATGACTTTAGGTTTTATGCCTACATATATTCGTTGAAATGTGACTATGAAAGACATACACTTAAGAACTTATTCATACTGGCGAGGCGCGTACATAGGCTAAATTGAAGCGTATTCAAGAATATGACACGTTTTGAAAGTAGCTAGTTTAACTCCATCTCTGTCAAGAATTTGGCTGATTTCAATTTATTATTAAAGTCATTTTACTATCCCTATTTATCACATAAACTGCGGTCCAGGAGTGCCGTAAGCGCGTGCCGGAAATATCGTTCGGCATTGCCAAACCGTGCAATAAATATTCAAATTAGCCAAATCACTACATTTGCATATTTTCTATTATTACGCTACTACGATATTTGTAAACATGGTCGACTTTCGATTCGGAATGATTTTATTAATGAATAAAATGATGTTTGTGTAAATAAAATAACGATTTTATGTCTTTTGTCTTGCATTTTATCGCCAAACGATTAATAGAAACATGCACTACTCTTCGCACAGTAGTGAACAGTCTACACTAGACGTCTTGTAAATAGGTCATCCTATCGTCTGTTTCATTTTCTGAGGTCGTTTTTACGGTTATGTGATAAATAGAATCTTACATTCGTGCTCATCCTTTACCATTTTTATTAAACTCGTTGACAAAAACAATATGAAAGAAGCAGAGCCTCGTGTCATATTATTAAGTCAACTCGGTTACAAATGGTTACGAATGAGCACTCACTCAAGATCCTCTATATAATTTATACCACATCGTATTATTATTTTTATTATATTATATATATTTTTTAAAAAATGATGCGGACTCAGCTGCGTAGTTGCGTTGGCAGGTACGCGCCAGTTGGTGGATGTACATTAACAATTTTCATTCGTTGAAACGTCGTTTAATGATACTAACATTGAATTAGTAGATTATCTATGACTTAGTGTTAACCCGCTTTGAGATGCCCCCGTTTGACCATGTCACAATGTGTAATCCGATACTGTGTGAATCAATCCGCTACTGCCTTAATGAGTGACTTACGAAACTCGGCATTTAAACCGAGAAGATGAAGGAGTAGAAAAAATAATTCACACCATCGGAAAGGTTACAAAATTTGCTTTTAATTGGTATATATTTCAATAATTCACACGCTGTCACAGTCTAATTAGTTGGACTACTGCCTGACCAACTGTAATTGAGGACTTGCGTTTTACTTTTACCGAGTTTGGACATGAAACGCTGACAATGTTATCCGTGTCATGTCTTGAACAAAAGTGTGGAGAAAGGACACCTACGTTAATTACCATGTCGTAAATCTTGACTTAAAACGGTAAGGTCAAAAGATAAAACCTATTCACGGCCTGAAATTGGGTCATTATACCATTCACATAGTTGTAATTGACCGTTTGAAGGTCCGACTCCATTTATTTGAAGACCACTATGACTGACACATTTTATGGGGACAAAGACCAAGCAACTTTGTATGCTAAATACAGACCCACGTATTCAAGTAGGATTTATTCTATAATTGCTGGATATTGCCAGACAGGAAATCCATCAACAGACAAGCTTGACTTAGCCGTGGATGTTGGCTGTGGAAGCGGTCAGAGTACTGTACCTCTTTGTACATTATTCAAGAGAGTTATTGGCTATGATATAAGTGATGAACAGATTAATTGTGCCCCGACAGACATAGACAACTTATCTTTCATTGTTGGCCCAGGCGAAGATCTTTCATTTCTTGAAGACAATTCTGTGGATTTGATTACAGTTGCTCAGGCATTACACTGGTTTGACTTGAGTCTATTCTATCCAGAAGTAAAGCGTGTGTTGAAAACAGGTGGTGTTTTTGCTGCATATGGGTATGGTTCTTGTTTCATTAAGAACTCTACAGCTCATGAAATTTTTTCGAAGGTATTTATATTTGTATATATATATGATTCATTTTGGTAAAACTTGAATTGATGCGTTAGTGAAAGCATTTTTTTCATCATTTCAAGCATAATTTGTGTCAATTTGTAATTTGAATGCATCTTATTAACTTCACCAAGTGGCATAACAATTCTATATGTGGCATTGATGCATCCTTTCATTTTTTATTGTGTATTTTTAATTATGTTTTAACGTTATCGTGATGTTTTATCTTTCAGTTTTATTTTCGTCTCCTTGGATCCTATAGTTCTAAACAGAGACAACACTTAAATGAGAGTTACACGAATATGGATCGGCCGTTTGAAAATTGTGAAATGTACTTTTTATGGCCCTATTTCTTATAGAGAGATATGTATAGGCTCATATACACATTTTTCAAATAAATCTTTGTGTGGATTTTGCTCAATTAGTGTCAGTTTTATTCATTAAATAATAAACATTCTCCAGTTATACTGTTTATAATTTTAACGTCACTTAGACATTTTTCGCTTTAACCATACAGACAGGAGGCAGTGCACTTGACTTCAACATAGTCATTGTAATCGTCAAACATGTTTTGTAATTATTTGTGTTTTTTTCTCCAGAATACTCTTTCCACTTTTATGATTTTCTAGAATTGTGAATGAAGATTTAAACATACATATGAACCCGACCACTGATGCATTCATTGGTTATTTGTCTTCAACATCTTCATGGAGACAGTACTTAAAGCAGCACCCTAAAGCCAATGATCTGAACAAGCTGAAGGAGAAGTTTGTATCACTAACAATTTTTTAACACTTTTTAAAATTTTTATTTGTTTAAATTTTTTTTCACTGGAGTGAAACCAGTAGCCAGGTTCATTTGCCGATTTTTCAAGCTTTTACATAGGAGGGAAGACTTACTGACGCTTGATTCTTAAAAGAAATGTGCATTGAAGAATGTAGACAGGTTTATAAGTCCAAAGTCATTTCAGAAAAACACACAATGGGATATTATGCCAGACAGAAAGTTGTTTCCAAGATGCAATTCTCCATGTGTGTGTGTAGAAATGAGCCTGGCTATTTGAGCATTCCTGCCGGCTACTTTTGCTCCTTCTGGGGAAAACCACGGGCCTCCCTTCCACTTTTAGTGGCTTACTGGCTACATGAAAACATTTTTACACCCCTGCTAACATTAGAAGTTGCTATAGAATGCATTTGTTTGATATCAACTACCAAGAGCAATATTTGTATGGTCAACCATAACCGAGCCTCCCAAGTAACAAACATCTTGCTATAAGTTGTATTTATATCTGCCTTTTTTATTCAAGGTTGGAAGAGATCTACAAGAACCAAACCATGGAAGTTTACTGGCCTGGTTTTATTTTGATTGGAAGATACAATGTTTAAAAGGTTGGTTGTGTATGCATCACAAATGCACAAGAAAATGGTAGCATTGTTATTGTTTTTAAACCAACATTATACATCAGAGTTTTAATGATGCTACAAACTTTATGGTGAAATCTATACCAAATAATTGTTGATCCTCTTCTAGACCAATAACATACAGTCAAACCTGTGAACAAAGACCCCCCTTGGAAAAGACAAAATTTGACCTTTATTGACAGATGACCTTTATTTGGAGGTCAGTTTGTTCTGCATAATGTGTGATGGTTTTTAAAAGAATGGTCTCTATTCACAGTGTGGTCTTTATTTGGAGGTGGTCACAAACACAGGTTTGACTGTACATATCTACTTCAAATTTTAGACATTCTTGTGACAATTGAAGCCACTCTGGTTAAGTATTGTTATCATTATTTTATGCTAGTATTAAGTAGCCTGTCTTTTAGATATATCATTATTATCTGTGATAGATTATGTTGTGAAAATTTACCTACAAGCTTGCACTACTATCAACTTCTATCTGAACTCATAAAAATGTCTTTATAACGTAGGTTTTGTTCAGATCTACATCATTTCCAATTTTTATGTAAATATAACAGCATTGTATAAGCTCATTATCTTTGCAGTCATCACCTTGTATTGCTTAATGAAATTTGTAGAATGTTTGTCAAATATTGTTTTATATGTTTACCATATTTGGAAATGATTGTGAATATTAATGTTAGTAACAAAAACCTTAATTGTCCAGAAAGGTGTAATAGGGTAGTGAACTTGTGTTGTGATTTGCTGTTGAAAAGTTTTCAGTGAATGAAAAGTGTTACGGTATAATGTAATTCTAGTTTATCTGATAACAGTAAAATTACCACATTGGAAATTTGAACATAAAGTCCATTAGTTATATGTACATTTAGGGGCCTCAGTGGTTGAGTGGTTATGGCCTCAGATTATAGACACTAGCCCCTCACTGCTGTGAGTTTGAATCTCATTTGGGGTTATGACTATTTTACAAGTAAGGAAGCTGTCCAACTAGCTTACCATTGATGGTTCTACCCATGTGTACGCCTAGGGTCTCCCTCCACCTTTAAAGTTGGGAAAGTCGCCAAATAA
The DNA here is from genome assembly GCA_008271625.1 of Lutraria rhynchaena. Lineage (NCBI taxonomy): Eukaryota > Metazoa > Mollusca > Bivalvia > Venerida > Mactridae > Lutraria > Lutraria rhynchaena. The sequence continues at coordinate 1,134,929 of VIBL01000049.1, forward strand.
CCCTGACTGTTGGTGGTGATGTTAAATTCCTGAGACAAAAAGTATTTGCATATTAGTCTCATAGTTCATGTGCCTTGTCCTATATTAAAACTTCTGAAAGCAAAGTGCAGATCTGTTTTTTTTTTTCATTTCTCACACTGCTTTATCTCCCTCAAGAATTATAGACAAGGAAAATTTATGTGCATGAATATGAACTGGTAAAATAAAACGCTTTGCACCCTTGGAATTAAAGAAGCAATCTTCATGGAATTTTAAATGATAATTAGCGTACATTGAAAGTTTTTTATTGTTGAGAAGCATAAGATAAGCTAGAATAGTAACAAACATATTTATTGATATTAACTATACATCTTTAGAGATTTGGTGAACAATATCCCCAGAAATTCAAATATCAAAGTATTCCCAAGATGATATTTTCAGTAAAAACATTGCCCATGTTACTAATAACATAAAATAACATGAGCTAATAACATCCTGCATTAGCATGCACATGCATATAATTACAGCTAATAACACATAAGTAAAGCAGTTACATATCTATTTACTCAAAAATGGTACTTTTTCAACAAAATTAATTAAATAATCATAAAGCATTTAAAAGCTACTGTACTTGTATACTAATTAATATAAATTGTACCTCATATTGTTTATTCAAAACCATTTTATACAAGATTGTTAATGATATTTTATTACAATAAAAAGTATTGTTAAATTATTTTACAATCACTTTTTATTTGAATATATCTACATATAGTACATTGAAACAAGTGCCAGACAGCGAAGTAAAAAACTAAAAACAAAGAAATGCTTCAAGTCAGTGATGCTTACATGGCACTGTGCAAAGTGACAATAAGGCTTAATTGAAAGCATTTTGTTTTATTGCAATTTATAGATAATTTTCAGATTGACCAATACATTTGGAAAAACATATACAAATTTGTTTCACCCTCTGCAATAATTCTATTGATGCAGCAAAAAATTAGGAGTAATAGTGTCTAATAGCAGAATTAATTAGTGTCTAATAAGCTAGAATCTAATACCTAGATTAATACTTACATCCAAATGACTAATTGCAGGCACTGTTTACTAATAAATACTGAATAAGAATGTCCACTGTTTGTTTGTTTATACATAATTTTCAGGCATTTAATTTGACCAAAATGTGACAATTACAGTGTATATACAGTGTATGCATCATGATAGGAGGTTTAGATGAGATATACGCTACAGCAACTATACTGCAATTCATGGACTGTAGCACTTGATGCAAATTTATGCATCCTACAAATAATAATTCAAAAATCAACATTGCAACAACATGTATAGAATACTTGGTCCTTGAGTTGTACCTGAATTCCTGAGGTATAGCAACTAGATTCATTGATCTAACAAAAAGCACTAGTGACTGGTTTAATATCTTTGACCAACACAACAATCACAACATATGAACAATGAGGAAAAATATCAATCTATAATCATATAATATCAATAAAATATATTAGAGAAACACAGTTTTCAAATAAGTTAGTAATTAACAAAATTCATTCTGGTAACATTTGGATATAATTTTTATCACAAGCACATGTAAATTATTATGCAAGGTATGATTCAGTTAAATATTCCACACAAACAAAGGGATTAACTAAAAAAGATTAAAAAATCCATAAGCAGAGAACTACTAGCCAAATGAACCTTGTGTACAATATGGTTTTGACCATCTTTCGGGGTGCATAGTATACTTATTATGAAACAACATCGGGTCTTAAATTAAGCCAACAGTTCAATGAATAAGGCATTCCATGAAAAAAAAACATCACATGTATTAACAACCTAAATCATGCCGTCATCAAGAAGCTACTAAGAGTTGTCTTTCTTTCATTATTTCTGATTGTCGCAAACAACAGCTGGATACATAAGCCTCAATATGTTCAGGTTTTCTTGTACTGATACAGTTATTTTTCCTTCTCGAGTAAAAATACTGCAGCTTACTCCACATGCCTTTGCATATGTCCTCCAATTTCGAGTCTCTGTTTTTATATTGTACAGCCACATCATACTCTTTCCTGAAACATGCACAAAAACTCACTAAAAGCAATACTTTGAAACTCCATCCAATACAAATGATATGTAATTCAGCTGTACATACAATGAAACCTGATTTAACAGTCACCTGTGAACAAATGCTACTATATGGCAATTTGGCATACACATGTACTTACTGATGTTAAAGATAAAATTAACCTCTGAATACAGACACAAAGACCATAATTTCTTCTTTTAATATAGTACAGTGCAACCTCTCCAGAGCAGCTCTCTCTTTAGCAACAACCTCCCTTCAACAACAGCATGCTTTTTCCCCACCGTACGATTTGACTATTTATTTAACCTCTCTAGAGCAGCAACCTCTCAACAATGACATAATTTTGCGTCTCCTAAAGAGTGTTGCTTTGGAGAGGTTGCGCTGTATTGACATTTGTATTCATATTCAACTGTGTGTCATTTTCAAACAATTTTATTAAATTATCTTCAACTGCTTGCTGTTTACAAATATGACTTTGTGTTTATGAAAAAAACATGATTGCTAAATGACAAAAGATAACCATTGTTAAATGAGACTTTTGTTTTCATTATAATTTTTCAATCCATCATATGCTTAAAACTTTCTTATAAAACATAAAAACTGCACCTTAACATTTTCTTGCTTTGTCTAAGCTTTCCTGCTTGCATAAGACTCAGAGCATAAAACATCCGACATTTAGAAGCCATTATAGGATCTCCCATCTCAATGGCTATTTGTAGTTGAGTAACTGATATCTTGCCAGCCTGTTCTGACTATGGAAAGAAAAGTTACATCTTAAATGATAAAGCTTATAAATGCCACATTAAGACTTAGATGTATGAACTAGTATGTATACAAGTAATTGACAGTTTTACAAAACAGCAAAATATTTTTGAAAACCTGGAGTAAAATATTAATATTGAGACCACCTTCAGGACCCAAAATATTGGTCTTATTAATGACGTGGTCTCAATTGGGAACTTAAATTATAAGGGAATTATTGAAAGCTGGTCTGAAAATAAAAGGCCGTAATAACAAGGTGGTCATAATATTCATGAGGTTGCTATTTCAGGTTTTACTGTGCACATATGAATAAAGAATTCATTCTGGGATCCATCAAATGAATGTACTTACAAAAGACAAGAAATAATCTCCAAGTGAGGAAAATCCTCCACCTAACGTAGACAACCATGCCATAGTTTCTTCAAGTATTAACCGCTTTCTGGCTAAACCTTCAAGTCTATAACACCTGAAAAATAAAAATATCAATTCATTTTGATGAATATAAATATTATCTGCTAAAGTTCATATTTCCTTCTTTGTTTAGGTCAGGTAAACCCTTCCCAAAAGAAAACAAAGACATTTTTTCCAACATTTTAGTAACCTAAAAATTCCCAATTTTGGCATCATAACATGCATTTTTTCCCAACTGGACCCTTTCCCAAAAAAAATGCCAAAAGATCACAGCAAAATGAAACATATTTAATTGAATACTTGTAATATAAACATTAATCAAACTTTTGAAGACAAAAAAGTATACCAGCTGCCTACCAGAAGCAAAAACTTGCAGAAAGTTACAGTGTACAGTACAACAAATGCTAAATGCTATAAATAGCTTTATTCTTTACATTTTATATAAAACAGAAGAAATCAGATCATTACCAGGCAAGACACACATTGATCACAGGTGGTTCAAGTTCAAGGCAAACTTCAATTAGCAATGGTAACTCAATGCCACAGGCAACAACTTTGAATACATCCTCACAGTTGCATGACTGTTGCCGAACATCATATACCTTACAATTTCTTTTCATGTATGAAATAAAACGTTTCCTGAAAGACCTGGAGCGAACAATTTCTTTAAAACAACAGCAAGCTACATTTGATGGTAACTTTCTAACTATCCTATGATTCACATTTAACAACATAAATAACACAGTTTGAGAAAGTTTTTCATCACAGAAATGGCATAGTCTGTAATCAATTTGTTCATCACAGTAACATTCATTTCTATCTTGGCTGAATCCATCAGAATCCACCATACATAAATCATCAACTACTTTTTGAAATCCACTAATCATAAAGTATTGAGCACTACCTGTACATGGGTCTTTCCTAAGTGACAGACAGTGCCAGTCACCTTCAAATTTAACCAGCGCAGCATCTCGACTGAACACAGCATAATCCAGAATATTGTCTCCTGTTTTCACACACACTAATGTATGAGCCATCAGGAAATGGCAAATCAGAAATATTTCTGATGTAAACTAAACAGGCAAATTCTAATATTTACCGTGGTGTCACACACCATGATGGCAAATTTATCCAAAGAAAGAAATTCATTTAAAACTGAAGTAACAAAAAACAGCAAATATCTATAATTTTCTTCCAGCTGTAAGCATTTAAATATATTTATGTTGTCTGTGTGAAATACTGAAATGAAGAAATATTCATAAAATTATCTAACAGTCATTAATTGTAAAACATAACCTCATATTTTAATCATTGTGATTTTATCATTAATTATAATACAAGGTCATACAATTCCTAACAATAAACCTGTAGAATAGTTCTGTTAGACAGGATAGTTTACCATGAATTATAAGAGGAAAGATAATTCATACTTGACACTAAATCAGTATATAATTAAACTGCTTTTAAGATTAGAATTGATAACGCCGCATTACCGACAAAATTATTAAAGCAGTTGATGGTTAAATACACATACAAATATAGTTCCTGTCAAGTATCCGAAACATAAAATCCGGCTACTACTAAAGTTGTGGACAAGCAAAGTAGATTTCTTGGAAAGTAATCGCAGCAAGTAACGAGCGCGACAATAAAATAACCAACAAGGAATAAATATTTTAGACCTATAAATGTTTGTTTAAAAGGACAATTAAAAAGAACTCACGCAATTGCAACTCGTTCTCGGTGTCCTCTCGTGATACAGGTGTCACACCACTAAAACCTCCATTGTAGGTCTACATCCATCAAAATATAAATACGTCTGCTTACACGGGGTAAATCAACCAGAACAAACGCAAGCAAGATTTCTGCGCGTAAGATAATTTTCCAGTCACCTCAGATGCGATATGTGGATTATCAAGGTCGGTACTTTTACACTTAATTATTTTATAACGAAATACTTTGGAATCAATGATTTATTTATACTATTACAAGTACGTTACCCTGTTTTCGCGTTTGAGAATAAAAATGTGTTGACACGTGCCTAAACGATGCTACGCCGCAGTCTATAAGTTGTTGATACTCTGGTGCAAAAGCACGGAATGCACGATATATACCCACTTACATTTATGCGGTGAATTGAAACAGTAATACTATTGTGTGTAAACTATTTAGTTTGAGATGTACTCAAGAAAAAATATTATAGCAACTGTCTGTTGAAATTTTCAGGAGTATCGCCTGTTATTCGCCCTAAAGCTATCTTTGAGCACTTGTAATTAAACTGAGTGCTTAGATAAGATTGATATTTTCATCTTTTGTAAATATCTTTATTGTGACTCTAAACAACTTCAAATAATAAATTACATTTTCTCGAAATGACATCCAGTTTGACAGAACGTAGCTTGTCTGTAGCGTTTATCAGTTATTAGTCCTATGCATGTCAGTCATTATAAGCCACACCTTCCTATTCGGCATTATGCCTTCCTCATAGTATCATACATGTAGTATAATTATGAATTTAAATCTTGTCTAGTGCTCGTGTACATGTAGCAATAAATACATGTACATGTATATACAAATACCTGTAGTGTCTTGTGTCGTAACAATCAAGTCATTACCACTACAGCCAGATATATTAGACATATGACAATATCTGTTGTAGACATGGAACAGAAACTTTATAATTCGTTTGCTTATAGTCCATTTTACTGCCTACAACACCAAGATGCATACTAAAACACGAAACTACATAAACACATATACATATATTTACATACACTTAATCGAACGCACAACGTTTCAAAATCCAGATTATTTTGTCTGAAAGAGTTTTGCAAATTTTCGAGACATCTTTAAAGAGTGGCACTGGTATATAATTGTCCAACTTTTCCCGTCTATTTCTGATATAAGCCATTCTCTGAAACCTAACAAAAACATACGTTCCAGCTTAGTCCTGAATAGATTATACTCGGGTATGAAGTAGCTAGGACAGAATCCGTCTTGGAGCCATTGTTTCAGTCTTTCTAAACACATACTTAAACAATTAATGAAATTTTCTTCCGTCCAGATACAGTCACCATTCTCTTCAGACAACCAAAACACTAGCATTTTCACTGTATATGAAGACATGAAATCTTCTTCCGGATATTTAGGTTGTATGAATTCTTTGACCAATATTTTCAGGGCAATAAAACACAGTCGTTGGTATTTGTTAAATGAACGCACCAAGATAGTTTCTGCAGTCCGAAATGATAATCTCCATTCTAAATCTGGGTCCTCTGTTCCCGGCATTTTCGAACATATTGGTATAACATGAAACCCTGACTTTGAAATTTCCTCAACCAGTTTTTCATCAGGCCATTTTCTTGACCTGATTAACCATTCTTTTGCACTGTTTGGCCACCCGATTGAGCAACGGAATGCATCAACTACGTCAACATCGAATAGTCCGAAATATTTCTGTGAATTTGCAGGTCCATGTGCTGTCCATTTAGGTAACAGTTTGTTAAACCATTGCAGGTAAGTTAACCCTTGTTTCCCAATAGTTTCTTCGAACTTAGCCCTACTTAGGAATAAACGCCCGAATTTGTCTGTCTTCAATAATGGTAAAATACACACTATTTTATCAGATTCCGACGTATACGGGTAATGTGTATGTTGGTCATCAATGCTGCCTCGACAGTAAGGACGAGCGTAACCTCTAATAGCTGAGTTTTGACAATTCATAAACCATTCTAGTCCATTTCTGTGTTCAGGCAAGCTAAATTCGGCGTCTCTCGTATTGGTATAAAATAATCTTAACCAGCAGCTTCCTGGAGGCATCCGGGACGGGTCCGTAATTACTAGGTACGCAACTTTATACGTATCGTTTATATCTGACGGCGACACAAAAACATCCCCAACTAGACGCATAAAATCTACGTCTGAATTCTTCACGCATGTATTTTCACCATAGCTGCCATGTATTTCTGCCCAATCATTCGGAAATTTCAAAATTCTTTTATGAATCACCTCGTCATAAAAGCCACTGTAGGTCGCCACAAGTCTCGCTTTCAGTGCTTTGCCAGAAGACAACTTAGCGAGCCGCTTGCAAGTTAATTTAGACACACTATGCTTTAAATTGTCATTTACACATCCGAAATTATCCATCCTATCCAACGAACCGGATATATCCCATTCCACTGCGCTAGATATCCATGTATGAAGTCGCTATATATTACTTGGTATATACCGATTTCGTCTGTTTACACAATGTACTTATACATGTATATAGATGATATTGGTACATTAAATCACTGCAGATCATACATGCCTTCTTTTTATGTTATAACTGCTTTGCAATAAATATCAATGACAATCCTAGATGTACATGTTCATGCAATACGTATGGTGTTCCTTTAGGACCATTCCGGTTTTATTTTATTATTTTTTTGCCCAAACTTACCACAATTCTCGAAAGAACGTTGACTAAATGTCTTAAATTCGAAGGTGAAAACTTCAAAGACGGATGATAAAAAGTCGTACGTACGATCGTACTTTTACCAATACAGATCTACTTTCGAACTTTCATTATCATGCTTTCATGATCATTATCGTATTTCATGTTTTCGTCATAGTACTTGTCTATTTTTTCTCTTCGTAATTTGCGTTTTACCGTCGTAATTCTGACTTTTCATTATCGTGCTTTTACCCATCGTATTCTCGAGTCACATGATTCGAGGTAAAATACGGGTATGTAAAACGCAATGGCCCATACGGAGCACCATAATTGGGTATTATTGCATGGATGATATATTTAGCGCGTCGAACGAACATTTGATATCAGTGAATAATGGTATTCCTAAGTGACGTGTTTTCCTGTAAAATGAATTAATAATTAATCTTATTATGATATATGATGTAATGTTTGGATAGAAACGGTATACATGCAAATAATACGAAGATAGAATAGAATCATTGTTTAATAAGAACCTGGCGAGTATCCAGGAGTTTAATTGTGACCACGGGCGTAAACTGTATAGTACAAGTGTATAGTCAATTCTATGTAACTTATTTTTGATTTTTGCCAGTACCTCTGTTTAGGTCGTAAACTAGCCAAATTTAATTACATTTCTTTTGTTTGTTTTGTTTTTATGTGACATATCGTCACTGGGGTTTAACGGCGTTTTTTCAACAATTTTTCAGTTATGTACGGCGACCGGTTCACCTAACCAGTTTTCCTGGACTGTATACTAACCAGTACTAACTTACCCTTCCACATTGGTTTTGTTTTAAGAATGTTCTTTTTCTTAAGAATTTGTTGAATCTGTTTTGTGTGTATAAATATCGTCATGAAAAGAAGAATTTCCTCAGTTGTTTTTATTGTAACCTTTTAGTATTAATCAACGTAACTTGGATGAGATGCTCGTGATTTAACGTGCAATCAAAGCTCAATCCACTCCTATATATATATAATTATGTTTTAGAGAATACCAAAATTATAAATTTCAAGGCTCGTAACTCAAATCGAAACAAGATAGAATTCTATCAAGGGAGAAAACTCTTCAAGCAATGTTTTTTATTCTTGTACGAGTTGCTTCCCTTATTATAAGAGCGCGCGGCTCGTTTTCTTCCTGTTCGATCTGACTTACTTCAGCATCGATTCTGATGCATTGTCTGGTATATTTTAATACGTAAACAATAAATAATGGGAAGACATTAAACTGACATGTATTATGGAACCTATCATTTTGATCCAAGACTACTCAAGGAAACTGACATTCAAATGCTTAACATAAGCTAGTTTCATTAGAACATCTGTCATTGAATTATTAACAGTTGAATAATTGTTATAAGTTTGTATATTTATAATTGTAATTTGTATACTTTACATTCTTAATTTAACTACAAGTACTTGAAATAGTAATTAACTCTAAAATCCAGACGTTTCTATGGTGATAAACTGACAAATACGTGTAAACTGTATTACGCGGTAACTATACATAGATACAGCAAAGCCTCCCTTAATGACCACTTAGATATTAAGACCTGTTACATTACAATGGCCATTTAATTTTAGACTGGTTTTCAAAAATTCTTTTATATTTCAACTCGATAATGAGGCCGCGTATTGTTGTGTTCCAGACTTGGGCTTGATATCAAGGTTTTTCCGTGTATGTTTTAAAACACAATGGAAATACGAAATTAGCTGTGTTGAAAAGCGGTGAAAAAACACCATGACTGTAAAAATGTTCGCTGAAACAATGCTTCATGCATCATTTAAAAGATCTTCCATTGCCATTTAATTTGAGTTCAAATATTAACCAGAGAACGAAACAAAACAGTTTTGAAGATTCAGAAAAGTGTGTTAACTTATATTTATTCACATTCCAGACAATAGTGTAATAAAATTCCAAATTTGGAATTTCGTAAAACGAGTCTGGTGTGCAGTCGGAATTACGAATATATTGTAATTCAAAAAGTGTTCTTGTAGAAATCTCAAACCATACTCTTATCGATGATTTCTTTTTTCTTTATCACTTAACAAATTTTCGATTGAAAATATCATCAGTTCCAGTGTTCATGATGATGTGTTTTATCGCTTGATTGACGTAGTTTTAACACTTACAGCACGAGATTTAGTCGAGATATTGCTAAGACTATTGATGCACAAATGTATATAGAAGCTTAGTCGCTGTTCTTTTGTAATTAGCATCTATGAAATGAATATTATCGGAGATGGGAAATCATTATTTTTTGCATGTTTTGTTTGCATAGGGGATCTTTTTTAGAAAGAGGAACATATGACAGCTGGTGTCTATCTTTCTGATCGTGCCGTTTCTAACGCTGGTATTGATCGGAGCTTTAGATTTTGTTTATCTTCATATAAAACAGGTGATGTACCGGGTTAGAATTTGTAATCAAACATATATAATATAAGTGCCGTTATTTTTTCCGCATTATCAACCCTCAGTGGTGTTTTGAAGATTTCAGAAGATGAAATATTGTTTGTTTCTCGGCGGGATTTCAATGAGATTTTGCATCTGCGAACGCCCCTCGAAAATCTTGCGCAGATTTACAACTAAATCTGACAAAATTTATGCTTGTTTATTTTAATTACTCGATTTACGAAATACGTAAGTTATTTAAGTATTTTATATCAACCAGCGTGTTCAGATAATGTATTTAAGTACACGTACAATCTCTGAGTACTGGACCCTTTCCGGACTTGGGGAAAACTCCCAACTCGTTTTTTTAGAATTCCTGTTTTCAGAACTATTGATTATGAATAAAAAATGGGACTTGAAAAATCGTCCGATTTTCAGAGAATTCCGGTTTTCAGGGGTTTTACTGTAGTGAGGAAATCTTCTGACTTATATTGAATGCTTGCATCTCGAAGAAAAAAACGGACCAGACATTGGACAAGCCTTACGTACTGTTTGTCAAAATGCATGTACTGTCTTTACTCTCAATTATCCTCCTATTTTAGACAGTGTACGTATTATTACGTTTTAATGAGAGGCGTGGAAACTAAAGATGTGTTACCATACTTAGGTTTTAGCCGTTCATTCGTCAAATTTTACTCTGAACTCAACATCAACCAATTAGATGTTTTGTACTAAGGTTGGTCTCTTAATTAAGATTTAAAACACACAACCCAGATAAGCTAGTGTGAATTTAGTCCACCGTACCAACATTTCCCGAATGACTTGTATATTCATGTTTATGTATATCCATCGCAGGTGCTGCAATAATGTGGTTACTAGGGACCATAGCCGGACATTTGCGAATCTGAGATTACTTTCAAGTCAGTCACCGAACTGTGTATGACTCGGTTTTTTTAGTTATCTAAAAAGATAAGAAAAATGATTAGAAAGAAAGAAGAGCGTAGAATGAATAATCTAACCTCCGACTGTGTATCGGATGATTCAATAAGTAAGAACATATTAACGGGCTTAACAGCTGTGAGTTCATAACAATCCCTCAATACATTTACGATGAACCCTTTTTCTTTATTCTTAATTTCATTCCCCTTATTTTTTAAACGTGACTCACCAATGCCATAAGGATTTACAGTAAAACATATTTCATGTACTCTTTGTTGAGTTTTCAGGAAGTAAGGTTGAAAACTTACTGAAGGATGAAATACTTCACAAGAAAAATGCTTAAAGGCTTAAATGAAAAATGTGTTTTTAAGCAGCAGTTCCGTGGAGTTACGCAATATTTATCCCATGTGATTTTGTTTTTGCCTTTCATGTTTTGTATGGGATGATTACAATTCAACTGTAATCATATATCGCCAGGTATTCTTTCAGATGTATGCACATTATGTACAATGCAACCTTTCCAAAGCAACACTTCGGGTGAAGAAAAATTGTGTTGTTGTTGAGAGATTGTTGCTCTAGATGGGTTAAATTAATGGTAATTAGTTAAATCGTATAGTTGGAAAAAATCATGCTGTTGTTGAAAGGAGGTTGTTGCTCAAGAGATGGCGCTGTGGAGAAGTTTGTACTGTATTATGCAACTTCATATAATTTTCCTTCTTGTAAACATATGTATGATGAATGTACTGAAATAAGGAATATACATGTAGTTTGAAATGGCCGCCGTATTTGGTATACGAACTATTATCTTTGAGGAGCGCCCCATACCCTTTCTGTCGGATTGGAGAGACGCCAATCAAGTCATCAATTTTGTTGCGCCGTTGTTCACATCTGTAGACGTACTTGTTGAGTCAATTCTCATATCTGTTGAATAGATCAAGTCGAATTAATAACTGAAATTGAATATCAACGATTCTAAGATATCCGTAATACTAATTCCAGAAAAACGAAAAGTTGTGTACTTTCTCCCAGGTGTGATTCCCTCTGTCATCGTTCAGTAGTCTCGTTCTGGTTTCGTTTTTCATACTTGTGTGCTCGTTCTCATATTGTGATTCGTTCTATGACCTCGTTCTGATATTGTGATTCGTTCTGTGACCTCGTTCTGATATTGTGATTCGTTCTATGACCTCGTTCTGATATTGTGATTCGTTCTGTGACCTCGTTCTGATATTGTGATTCGTTCTATGACCTCGTTCTGATATTGTGATTCGTTCTGTGACCTCGTTCTGATGTTCTGATTCGATCTATGGCCTCGTTTTGATATTGTGATTCGTTCTATGGCCTCGTTCTGGTATTGTGATTCGTTCTGTGACCTCGTTCTGATATTGTAATTCGTTCTGTGACCTCGTTATTATATTGTGTTTCGTTCTGTGACCTCGTTCTGATATTGTGATTCCTTCTGTGACCTCGTTCTGATATTGTGATTCTATCTATGGTCTCACTCTGATTTTGTTATTCGTTCCGAGGCCTCGTTCTGAAATTGTGGTTAGTAATTGTTACACTGTTCTGATAATTTAATGGCTTAAATTTAATGTGGTTCACAAAAAGACTGAGGGCAGAATGGAAAGCGTCTGCTTGGTAGCTTCTGCACACAGTCTGAAAGTCATTAATGTGGGACATGGGACATATATATCCCAAGTTTCAAAACTATTTTTTAGTCTTATGACAAGAATTATTTTCTAATCTAGTACTTTATCCATGTTACGGTTTCTTTTGCAAAATCTGTGGGAAATGTTCTTTAAATTAGTAAACATGGTAAGCCGTACCATATGGTTGGTGAAGATTTTGAAATTCTTCACTTTAGATAATTTAATGATATTTTACAAATGATTGGCACTTGTAATGAATGAACGTGTGTTGTTGCTTTGAAGAATATTTAGTTTGTCTGTAAAAAAAGAATACATTATTCTAACGTATGATAATAGTTTCAGGTGAATGCCGTTGAGATTATGCGCATTCTAGCTTATGTATCTGTCAGACTATTGCTAAATGCAAATGCGTTCATTTCTGCATGCGCATCTATTTTAAGCGCGTAACTGTCACAATCCATCAGTTTGATAGAATTTTTTTTGAATGAAATTAGATCTAACTTTTATTGCATCAAACAAGACAAGCCCAACTTCATATTTTATCAAAGATGACACCCTCAGACAAGAAAAGGTAAAAAATAATACAATAACACAATGCTTTTAATACTTACCAAGAACTTAGTTTCGACAGGATTGTTACAAGCAGCCGAAATTTGGTTTCTCCATTTCAAACTACTATGTATATATATACGATGAAGATTGCGTTACAAATTTGTTAGAAAATATATCGTTCGTTGGTCGGTTTCAGGAACATTAAACGCCTTTTGAGAAAGTGAACGCAAATAAACAACGTTTGAAACGTTTTGTTAGACGTAAAATCTTATCAGTCAATACATTATGGTTATGACACTTTATGGCTAATAGTGGGATTCTACTGAGACCATCTTGAGGAAAGGATAAACTGATTATTGGAGGTGGTCTTTATTCAGAGTCTAAAATACACTGCAAGTGTTTGAAATGGAAATAAAAGAACTTTTCTTTACCGTCAAATGGTCTCTATTTACTGGTGGTTTTTAGCACGGGTTTAAGTGTATTGGAATTTAGGATAATGTCAGGCCAGACCCTCTATTCCACGAAAAAAAAGACATTTTCTACAGAACAACCCACTACTTGCATTCTCCGTCAGTTTTCTTCAAGATCTGGTTCAAATCAAAACCGTCGTAAAACAAGACTGTCTAAAATGAAAATATTGTCTGAAGTTCTGATAAAAAAGTAATGATTGGTCATTATTTCGACACTTTTATGCGATTCTGTCTTTGAATGATTGTGATTTGCCGTCTGTAGGTAAATATTGTGTTCCATTTTCGTTGATACAAGAACGTTTATATGCCGAAGAAATTGTTCAAACTGACATGACTCTGAGGATTTCTGAATTGCTAATGCAACTGTTTCCCATGGTTGTTATAAACATGGAATATAATTTCAGAATTATTGCAGTTTTTCAATTAAGCTAACAGTAATGGATAAAAATACGACCATAAAACTTTCGAACGTTAAACAATGTATCATTTTGATGTACGGGTGAATCGGATGTTTTACTGCGTTTCTAGAAATGTTTGAAGCGAGCTTGAGAGGGTGACGTGATGTTTCGTGCTGCATGTTTCACGAAACATTTGTACGTAACTGTTGCTAGCCGAATGCCTTCAAAAATTTGTGAGCGATTATGCTTGAGTGCAATTGGGTCGTATATTGAAGATTTGCATCTTTATCAATTTTGATTGTATATTAATGACGAATGGATGAGCGTGTTTGCCTTAGATGCGTATATGTGTTTGATTGAACTACTAAAGATTAAACAGGATAAAACGTGCGAACTTCCTAAGGCTTTGGCTGTATTTTGGCAAACTGATGTATTTATTCGAGGAGCTCATTTAATTCTTCTAATTAGCTTTGTTTGTCCTCCTTTGTAAGCCAGAGCAACCGGCATAAAAGTGCAAAAGCTTCATTTACAACGTGTCTTTTTTAGCTTAAGTGTTGTTAACTTAAAGTTGTCTTTGAACAGCCCACTTATAATGTTCTGTCTTAATTGTAAGAACAATTATCTTATGATGTTCAGTCTTGATTGTAAGAACTTTTACAAGAAGCATGACTGCCAGATTGCGTACCAGTGTTGTTTTCTGATTGCATTGTCTGTGCAACGAATATATACATTGTATTATCACTACAAAGCATTCAAGGACCACATGTATCTACTAGGTTAATTCACTTAAGATTATGAATTAGACATAATACCATTCTTTATATCTGTTTAGCTTGACATTTAACTGTTTTAGTGAAATTTGCATCAGGTTTTTCCTCTGTGCATACAACGCAACCAGAACAACCGAGGGGTTACGTGTGAAAGGTTTCTGGAGCGGAAACACGTGTTTGCATTGATAACACGTGATATCCTCCATTATTAACCCTTTACATCCCTTTGACAGCACAAGTTTAACAAGGGGTAGTCTATCCGGGTTATCAACTATTGGTTTCACTTCACTTGCCACATCTTTTGCCTTGTCGGATGCAACAGCAGACTTAATACAGACATCGCCTGTGCCAAAACTTAGTTCCATTTCACCTGCAACATGATGAATCGCGAGTAAAAATATTCTGTAAAAAGACGATAGACATAAGTGCTCATATATTTTTATCTGATTAAACATATGCGCACACATCACACTTACAATAAACTTAGTTGGAGAAATAACATAACACCACATACACGGTTTCTTATCATTTTATGTATATATTTTTCCCCCTACTGTCGCAAGTAAATACAACATCACAACTGCTTGAGAAGATATTTTGTATGATATAACTGATAAGCCGCCCAAAATACATTCGTACCGTTATCTGGAAACCCGTTTTCTGCAACTATATTGGCACCACTGACGTCACTAGGCACGCGCTCGCATGCTGGCAGAAGGCAATTGAATCAGCAACTGTTTCGCTTCCAGTACGTTTGATAAGCATAATTTGGTTGCTTTCTATCAGAAATATGCTTTATTAAAACAACATCGTCTTGTATCATTATGGAGATATCTAGCAGAGATTGCGCGGCGCGTTGAACTGAATTCCTGTGGTTTAATGGCACACAAAAGTACCGCTATAACGAAAACCCTCTTAACTAGCTTTTAATGATTTTCTTATTGAGGTTTGTATAATGTTCAAAGCGATCACTTTATGATCTTAGCAAAGTGAATACATTGTCAAAACAAATTGAATTTCGAAGCATATTCTGCAATAAACATTTGACATTAAATCAATGTCTTTTTCAACAAACGGGTCGAAATCTAGCTACAAAAATATTGGATAACTTAGCCTGAAAAATCCGCATCACCCAGACGCGTGTTAAATGTTTAAATTCCAATTGTGTGACCGAGACTTTTTATGCCTCCCTACAGTTTGTCTTTAATGGTTTCCCTGTTCCCGTTCATTTTAGTTTTATTTCCTTTCAGTCCCTGTTTGAATGCTCCCGTCCCTCCATTTTGTTTCATTTTATAGCCTCCTTTTTCATCTTGAATTTTAGTCCTTGTCCCTTGGGTCAGTATTGGGAGGCTTTGTCCAGTAATCGTGGCTTCCTAGCGATATTCTTTCCTTGTGAAAAGAAACTGACTTTGATTTTGAGAACCGATTTCATAATGTATCCTCGCCATTGGACAATTTAAAGGCTATGATCGGAACCAACCAATCAGATGCTTAACATTTTGAACTAGACTCTAAACTGATATTTATAACCAAGAACACAGGTGCGATTTATTTATGAAAGCAGAAACTAATTTATTATACAAACAATTACCTCAATAATGTAAACATCACACGAACACTGAACTAACTCTTCAATAAGGATGCACATGCTGTTTTTCACTTAAATACATTTTTCTATTTTATTTTGCTTGCACCTATTACTAATTATTCAGGCAACAAATTTGCTGTTACCGCCATGTGGTAAAAAGGTTCATTGTAAAACTCAAACTAAGATATATATACAACAGATTAGCCTTGTGTCGGAAATAACTTTATGTTCTGTTTTTATTAATATTTATTTCTGCAGGAAATGATGTGTGCTTACAGGGGAAGAGCATGGTTGTAATTCTCTTTGACCCGTGCACCCAGGTGTTATTCAAATATGTTGTTGCTTTTTGCATAAAACGTAAGGTGTATGTTTGTTTCTTACTATGCTAGTTTTTTTTACATCAGAAATCGTAAAAAGCTAATTAAGTTATTAGCATTGAACCGGTTTATTTCCACAAATCGTATGTAAATTGTTTCAATCTGGTTGGGATAAGATAATATGTTAATTACTTGAATTACTGGTCTAGTAAGATGTCAAATAAGTATTTTTGGAATATTAATTTGATAATTTTTAAGATATCTGATACTCTAAATAAGTAACAAATATTTTATTGCTTCAAAATTAAATTATGTGTGCAAAGACTCGCAGTATTAAAATTTGATTTTTAAAGAAATGATGAATTAAAATGGATTATTAGCTCAAAGATTATTAGTTTAAAGAATTGTTTGATTTTATTAACTGTAGAACGAAAAGTGTGAAATAATATTGAACAAGTTGAATCAATTATACTAGTTGCATCCCTTGAATTACAAGCTACGTCAAAGGCCCTTTACTTAAAAATAGATAGACCGACAGGGGAGATAATTTATGTTGCGTGTCGTTCGATTGCCTTGTCTTCGTTAAAGTGGGGAAAAAATGTAAAGACTTGCTTCGAAATAAAGAATGATAAAAAGTGTCAAATATTCGGATAATCTTCAAATAGATAAACTATTCAGTATGTAATCTCTCAGTGAATTAAAGCAACATTAGTTAAATGATAAATGTATTTACTACCACAATGGGTGAAGTTAATGACTCGCTCGGTATTAACTCCACTCAGATATATAATATTTTGTATCTCAATTATGTCTACATTACTGCTGAAAATCTAAAACGTGTACAACAAAACACTTTTAACGATTTTCCTTTTTCGAATACTCGGAAAAATTTGCTTCGGCCCAAATGCCTCTTACAATTGATTTTTGTATTCTGTTAGTTAAATATTTGAGAAATTACTCAACACAAATACGGCAAAGCATACTTCCGATCAGCTGTGATGTAATGTGGATTTATTCGGGTGCCTTGGAAACAAATCATCATTGATATGTCAAATATTTGATCAGGTATTCGGTCGAGTGTTGCCAATACACACCAAACAATGTAGAAATAGATTTTTCAAATCGTTCTTTGAATCGGGGATCATGGCATATGTGTTGTTACACGTAGTAGTATGTTTTAATTTCAATCAAACTTTTGAGCATCTTGTATTCAGTGAGCATTATTGACACTGGCCGACATTACGTTTTGTTTTCGCGCTCATTGCTGTCCATGTGACGCCATACCATTTGACTGCGTTCGATCCTATTGAAGAGTAATTTTGTTGATTTCACCCAAATATGTCTTAGAGCATTTATCAACAACGGCTGATTTATGCCGAAGGTCGTTGATAACTTGCTGGGGACAGGTACCGCATAGACCGCAGTTCATCACTCGCCATAAAAAGTTAAAAAGTCAGATAGTCGTTAAAATGTGACGTTAATGCTAACGTGTTCCTCGGACTGTGTACGTACATGTTTTCATTCTTTGTTTTAATAGTTGATCTACATGAATCTATTTTGAACAGTTCCTATCTAAGCAACCGTAAAGCTGTTTGCCACCTTTTTAGATTTGTCTGGTATCTATCGGGCTAATAATATATTTATCGCATCAACCTCGTCGTACCATTTACTTTGTTGGGTAAGATATTCTCTGTCGCTGAACAAAACAAAGTGGCAAAAACTTTATTCAATAGATGCCCGAGTATGCCCATGATTTGGGTTTAAAAACTTATCTATTCAAAATCATGAGTCTTAAGATAATGCCGGGGTTAATTCTGTATTGATTTCGTTTAAGAAATTAATCTTTCAAATTAAGATAACCTATCTTAACCCTTTATTACTTTCTACCAGGGTTAAGTCGCTTTCTTCGTTACTATGAAGATAAGGACCGAGTTTCATGTAGATTGTAGCTCTGATTTATGGTTGACAAACATTGTCCCAATTTTTCAATCCACCGAAATCTGACAAAAAATCAATGGTTGAGACTTACGGATATACAGTGAAGATATTTTGTCCAAAGCATGAACGAATCTGTCCGAACAGGAACGAGTGGTGCTTAACCGGTGCTATGGTAGAAGTAGTTAAACATGACAAAACAATTTAGAAGTCTGGCCTCCCGATGCGACTGAATACAGAACAAATAAATTCACCAATAATCTTGTAATTATCTACGTAATCTTCTGGCCTACCCTCCTTATGATAGATGTGTCATCTGCCCCGAACTCGACATTTCCTTATAAAAACAGTATCCTTCCACGGGGCGTTGTCAGTGTGACTAAATGCGCACATTGATTTGAGAATTTGTAAAATCAGTCCTTGTAACTTTCAGTTTATGCATAAATGTCTATTTGATACACTAAGAAGGTTGAATACCAACATGAGAACTTAGATTACAGTCCATCCTTGATATTTATTAAAAAAGATGAACATTTAAGTTTTCATATGTTTTTTGTGAACACTACTGTGTTTGTTGTTCATTAAAAAAACTATTACTGATTCATCTGTCATCTCATATTAATGACATTTTCTGTTTCAAGCACAATGATGTCATTATTTGAACACATTACGGCTGTGAGACATTATAAAAAGTAGAGTACCCACCATATTGACACTTTCATAACAAATTATATAAACTTTTATAAGGATGTTCATTTGAACTTATCAAGATTAGGGAAAAAACGCAAATAGCTTGTCAATTGAGCTTATACGTCGAGTTAATCATATTTCGTTTAGACAAAAGTGATATTCTATGGCTTGTTTGGGGTATTATGTTCGTGGGACATTTTTATCATTTGATGACATTTATGCATATGAATTGAAAAGTTAGACCGGCAACCAAGCTGTTTTAATGGTATTTTTATAATATGCAACGACTAGTTTAATCAACCGCACTTCCCGAGAGTTCAAGCAGTGGTACCTAGTTACCTTGAATAAAATTAAAGACCAGTTGAAACTGGAGACCTGTCTCAAAATGCAAGCATCTGATTGGTTTGTTATTGGAATACTTACGAATTGACCAATCGGGTGGGTTCGTTTTGAGACTGAGTCCCAGAAATGCATATTTGTTATATATCATTGAGCCAAATGTTTAAAAACTACTAGTATTTTGTGCAATAAGTTTATAGGTGACTAACAAAAACCTCAAAAATTTTAGTATTATTGTCAGTTATAATATCTTCACAATAAGATCGTCGATGTTATATTTTTATTACTCTACTGTATATAAGTTTATTGTAAGATTTCACTGTCGTCAGCACGTGCGTCATATTTAATACGATATCTTCATTGATACCAGTCCGCCCATAGATTACAGTGCACATTATTTTGATAGATATGTGATGTCTTTGTGTGCGTTTTTATCGAACTGTCAAATATTTCAAAATCGTGTCTCGAAGTGTAATTGCACAATATCGTAAAGAGCGAATATGACACATCCCGGTTCAATCTAATAAACGTATCTCTGTTTTCCATTCTTCCAAATCTTTCTTAACCCATCGATTGTAAAGAAACGTCTGCATGAAATATTTCGTACAAACTGAACAAATACAGTCCAACTCCAGTTAACAATCTCCTGTTTACAGCGACCATCTGGGAACAACGGTCACTCTGTAGTACAGATATCCACTGATATAACAGACTTTGTGGACCTCTGAATAAAGGTCAACTGTATATGAATACCACATTCTTTTTCTCCCTTTGTAGACATTTCATTACTGAACTCAGCCTATTTGGCTGAACATGTGTTTCCTTGACTTAAACTTAGTGTGTTGGTTTTTATAATAAACTTGCTGTCCACAAGTATCTACCGACTTCTCCAAATGAATCACTAGAATCATCGGTGAGGACCAATGATTTAGGACGTTCTGTCTACAATCAAATCGTCCTAGAAAACATGTTCCGCGCCCACGGGGTTCGAACACCCAATTGAGGTCCGTGGACCTAACGCTCTCCCGATTGGGCTTAGCGGGCGGGCTAAATTCAAATAACCAACACGAATGTCGTGTCTATATGTCACTCATTTTAGTCGATTAGCTATCAGCTAAGATTTCAAACAGTCAGTGTATGAATATTTAATACCAGCACAATATCTGTTCATGTAATTTAATAACTTCACTGCTCATACGTACAAATGTTTAGCGATCTTTTCTTGAACTTGAAAATTTTCGGGTGTTTTGTTACATGAAAAATGCCGTTATTTTGTCTTAAGTTTCAAATTCATTCGCATTTATTTTATAAATTTGTTGACACAGTATGCAATGAAATACTACTAATGTATTTTGTAAGATAATAAGATATTCACGGAAACAGAAAACCATGATATATGAACGAGCGTTCACAGTGTAATATTGTAATTCTGTGAAGTAACAAGCGTGTTATGAAGCGAGAGTAATTTATCATTTTAAACGAGTTTTAACAACTGACTCGGTAATATTTTCTGAAATTCTCAAATTATGTCGAATTTATTATGACAGAAAGTCCGTCGATATTTTCACTATGATTTTCGGTGTACAACCCGGATTTTAAGCAAAATTGAGAGTGCTCTCTAAGTTCAGAAATAAGTATTAGACATATTATAGTCATTAATGTGTCCATACAATCATTCTTTTGATACTTCCTCATGTATCATGAATATATTATTTGCTAATATTTAAGTAACTATTAAAATTAACTAAATGTAGTTAAGAATTACGGCCAGACTAATGACATCATTCTAAACTTTGACCAGTGGCTAGTTCCATTACCTCGGACCGCGGTCAACAACTGACCAGTGGCTAGTCTATATCTTACATCCAGAGCACGATGACATTTTAAATAATTATTCAGATATATTGAATCGGTTCTTGTAAAATTATGTAATGAAGTATTTGAACAATCCTTCTCTGACGTATTCTTCTGCGTTTGGTCCGCGCTCTCATAACAAAGCATATTTACATTTCGCTGCCCAGTAAAAAGGACTCAGTCATGGCCCATTAATTATCCAGGCTCGAAGTTTTAACAAATATAGCATGGTTATGTCAAAATATTTGAGCTTATATAACTGCATTGAACACTTAAATGTTATCGTGGCCTCTGAACATATGTACAAATATTAGTTACTTAGGTAAATAAGCAGCTAATTCGGAGAGAAATTGCCCTAAACATATCTAACCTTTGTCGGCACATATTCCTTTTTGGAGAATGGTTCATTTTTTTAATAAAACGGAATAAAATATACATAATAATAATGATGATTTAATCGTAAATCGGAACTTGAATTTAAGAGTCTAATTAATGGTAAAAGGAACTGTAATGTTCATGAACTAATGTATTTCATTTATGTTATTATTTCTTAACAGTCTGGCCTTATCGTGGCAATGTCTATTCATAACATCTATTCTATCGCTAACATGTTTTAAATTCTTTTTAATTTCTTTCACTAAATTCCTTAAAAATTTGTTAAACTAACAAATAAAATTACAATGCACTCATAATATCGTAGTTGTTTAAGTGTGTTGAACGTGTGCATATTTAGGAAATTGTGTACAGTATAACCTCTAATACCGACCACCTCAATATTACGACCACCTCGTTATAACGACCACTTATTTTCGAACCAGCTTTCAAATACTCCGCTATAATTCAACCACTTCATTATTACGACAATTTTTCATATTCCGAAGGTGGTCTCATTATCGAGGTTTAGCTGTATCAACTGTTTATGTCACGCTGCCCAGTACTTGATTGATTTTTGTATCCAATTTCAAAAAGTATGGAAATCTATTGGGCTGAAATTTTAAGCTTACGCGTTGTTTACGTCCCTGAATAATTTTAATGATGTAGTTATGGCGTTGATCTTGTCACGTGATAGAATTAATGCGCGCGCATGTTTCATTAACACGCGCGTTCACTGAGTATGCTGATGGTGAATTTCATTTTTTTTATTACATACAATGTACGTACATTCATTCGTATCAACGCTTTAACTGTTTGAACTACAATTTTGTAGAAGGTTAAATTAATGATATAACGTCCTTTAATACGAATAATATGAACCGATCAATTACTCGTAAATTTCATGTCTATATATCATATAGTGGAAGGTCACCTTTTAAGTAATTGAAAAAAATGGTCCAAATGACTAACTCCCTGATATTTTTTGATGTCCTTCGTATGCGCACTTATTTAACTCCAATGCAATGTTTGTCATGCTATTCTTTTGTGCCGACGGTACAATATACTTACTATATTTACTGTTTGCAAACATCGTAATTAGCAAAGAGTCTTAACTTTCAAGATGCATGCAAACAAATCGACAATTCGTCGTCTATTCAGTTCAAATAGAATTTGAACAATTTATCTTCTCGCCCGCATGCGAATGTACACAGTATTTGGAGACCCGGATACAGGCGAAAGTTTTAAGGAACTAAGAATTGATTCATTCATGGAAAAATATCCATACTGGCTATTTTGATTTAGGCGTACCAAATAGATGTATTTTTTTTCAATTAATTCGATCAGTTAGTTGATTTACATGCATGTTGTTAATATATGTTTGTCTGATGGGAATTATCAGATCATTGCTTGAATTTTACCCCCGCAATTTTACCCCATCAAATCTTTGTTTGATACTGGTCTTTAAAACGATATTAAGTAAATTAATGATCATTAATCATCGTTTAGATTCGATAAAAGAAAGAGGTTTCAAGATCTCGTAATAGCAGTTTTCACTTTTTATTGACGATAAACACGAATATAAAAAATCTGGTGGATGTAACTCTTCCACTCAATATGAACATGAATTTATACTTAAGATCAATTTACACATGTCGCTCACGGCTTCAGTGTCTCTGACAACGGACTGGTATAGAAACAATTCCACTTTGATTTTAATATATAAATTTCTATTCGATTAAGGCTAGTCAACGAGTCAATGACAACCGTGTGAAATCTATAGGCTGTTTATAAAACATTTCTTACAAAAACGGAAACAATCCGCTCCCGTCTTTGTGAAAGTGTATCAAACAAAAAGCCGAGGACAATTAATTGAGAATTGGAATGTATAAATATATAAAACTCGAATGCAATTTCCGATTATTTTTATAATTTGTCACAATTATGATTTACACAATCCTCTTGGAATGTCGATCCAGCTACTGAAAGTTTACAACTCTGTCTGATAATGACTGTCGCTTTTGGGGACCGTGCTTAATTGAATAGCAACTGTATTTCATTTGCATGTGTTTCACGATCTGAAGTAGGACTTATATATACAGAGGATTTAAATACCGTCCTTCAGAATGATATATATAATAAGGTCAATGTATGCCCCATTATATTAGCTTAATGCATATACTGCATTTATAAAATATGGTATCTACAAAGTAAGGACGCAACAAAGGTAATAAATAAATATATTTCATAGTTACAAATCGCTCAGTAAAATAAGAAGAAAAGTGGATTCGAGTTTCATAAAACTTACACTTGAAGCAGGTAATGTAGAGTCCCTGCTAGAAATAAACAATAAAGTGATCGCGAAAACACATGATTTTGCATCGACCGACGGAGCCGTCCTGTCTGGAACTTCAATGCAGCCAAACTTCCGCTCAGATTTTTTTGTTTAATGAGATATTTTCGAAATTCCACCTTTCCATCTAGCGAGTTATCTTTCATAAAACATTTTTGGCAAATTTAATTTATCTTCAGCAGACTGTATCTGATCGCGTGTTGATTGACAGAGCTAGATAATATTCAGGTGGGTATTTAATATATGGCGTCCGCCATGATTGATTTATTTAATACGATTACTAAGAAAAAAACATAGAAATTTGTCTACAATTATCTACAATGTTTGTCATTTTGTAGCATTTAAGTACCATTTAAATGGCAACATGGTTCGTTTGTGATATCTTTCAGTAAACTTCAAGATTTTTCCGTTACTGCTGCAGCACTTGTTGTTATTGTTGCTCCTGTTGATGTTCCCGTTGCTGTTGTTCTTGTTTCTGCTGATGTTGTTGCTGATTTTTTCTGTTGTTTTATCGTTGTTGCTGCTGTTGATGTTGCTATTTTTCTGTTGATGTTGTTTTTATTGTTGTGGTTTCCATCGTTGTTATTGTTTCTGGCAATGGTGTTGTCTTGTTTTTGTTGATGTTATAACAAGTGTATCAGATGTTACTGTTAAACAGTACGCGTGAGAACCGCCATTAGTATCTATATCTGTGATAAGTCGACTATAACGCAGTTCAATGTTCTTATATATTTTTTCTATTTTCAGATTAAGACGTACAAAACACATCATGATACACATTTTGAGAATACTTCTTCAATAACGATCCACAATATACAATGGAGTTTTTTTGTTATCAGTTCACTACCGTCAATTATGAATCTTGTGTTATGTACAAATTCATTTTTTTTTTACTTTCAATGGATCTATAAAATGATAAAGCGTTAGCTGGTATACATGTAAGAAAATGTTATAGTCTCCTGTCAATGGTTAATCTTGTTTTTTCACTGTTTAACTTTTTAGATTGCTCTCATCTTTCAGTTGTTACATCTATATATCTAAGAAATGTGTGTATTACAAAATCTTTGATTTTATCAGAAAACGAGGGCGTTTTTATTTGAGATTTATTCCAGGACCTTTTCTTGGTGGAAATAAAAACCATTGTCCAGATCTAACGATTTCATACGGATATCTTAGCCAACCAAGATGGGTTAGAAAAGGCCAAAATGAAGCCAATTGTACATTGTTGTCATTTACTTTTCACAGCTGACAAGAAAAGATGGATGACCAATTTATAAAACATATTATTCACTGTTTCCAAACAATGGATGACACGATTGTTGAGTTGAACGATATTTTTCCGGAATTTTCCGGAACTTCCGGTTTTTCCCAGGTGCGGACCCTACTGTTTTTTATTGTTTCCTTGGCACGGAGGTTAAGGCTTCCGTGATTTTGAAAATTTTCAACTTTTACCCATGGATATGTCTATGAAATGCATGTACTACTCTGGCATCTTGTCTTCATCCACTTTTTAGTTTATCAACCTTAGGCTATTCGGCAATAAGGCTTGGAGAGATGGTTATGTTTAGGTATTGACCAAACGTAATAGGGTAGACAGGCTGAAAAACCTTTCTTTTCTCTATTTGTTTTCTGAACATACCAAGGTGCAATTCGTCCCCAAATATTTTCGTACCTTGGATTTAGCCATCAGAAACTTTAAGGTCGTCGCTAACAAGTATGGTCGGTGGGTTAACTGTAAACATGACTACGTGTATTTTTTTCTGCCCTAAAGCGGGGACTATATTATTTTCCACCGATGCTTTCCCTTGCTTTAAATCCATAAAATTCTTTAAACTTAATAAATGTTCCCATCCTATCTTACAATAGTATCATAATGAGAACATTGGCGAGTTTAATCAACAACAACAGTCTTAAGAGAACGTGTATAATATTAAGACAAATACGTCACATTGCCTCATGAAATAGCCTCATCATTTT
Source organism: Lutraria rhynchaena (assembly GCA_008271625.1). NCBI lineage: Eukaryota > Metazoa > Mollusca > Bivalvia > Venerida > Mactridae > Lutraria > Lutraria rhynchaena. Next base: position 1,161,242 of record VIBL01000049.1, read on the forward strand.
AGAACAGAAATATAGAACATGCATTAAGAAGGAGCATTGGAAACTAGCTTCCGTTGGTAAATAGGCTTAGAGTTATATAGATAAGTCCTCGCGCAAGAAGGTAATTCAGTTAGTATGAACGTAAACCTCATTTTCGAAAGTCAAACAAGAGTCTACACGTGCATTTCTCATCAACACCGAACGATTAGAAGTACTAATATCTGTAAATGTAATTACCGAAAGGCGAAAAGAGTTTTTTTGCATGTTGAATTCTTGGAATATTGGATTAAGACTTGACACTCTACTGTGTCAAACATGCTTCATTGATATCTAAGACAGGACTTATTTGTCACCTCGTTCTCTCCAATGTCCCTACAGGAAAACATCCGTACTAAGTAAGTCGATAGGGACAGAAGTACGAGTAATTACTGCTGCAATGTATACACCAGAGCATCACAAAACTTCCCCTGTCACCAGCTTCATTACCTAACTGTAACTTGTCGCGAATGGCTCATGATCAAACAACTTGCCACCTGTTTCTTGCTGTAATTCTAACACAGTCTGCAAAACTTCCTATGTTTGCACAAATGTACATTGTATAAGGGAAACCAATCCATACATTATCTTACGATAAAACATGGCTGGCTGTTACATTATACCCCCACCATACGCATGCGCTAGTTGTTTAATTCTTGCGCAGCCAAACTCATGACCATATTCAATCAATTGATAGAATAAAGGTATATATTTATTATTTTTAATCGTACGCGTATTTATAACTTTTAGAAAATAATCACGGTTTTTGAATTGTTGTAACTGATATATACGTGTTGATATTGCGCAGTAAAACCTTGCTTGGCGAACAGTTCAATACTATAACCACCTCATAACGACCAATGGACGTTTTATTATTTTGTTTTCATTTATTTTTCACCGCTTGATCATCAGACTATCACTAATCAATTGTTTTATTTGTCTTGATGTGGAGGTATTACTGCATTATAATGCATCAACATACGAATGAACTAGTACAGTTCTAGTAGGTTTTCGTTCGCTTACGATAATACTGGTCCTTCTACCTGAAAGTCCCAAACTAGAGCTTCATAATGGCGAACCATCTTTTGCATAATGCTAGCACATGTAAGTGAATAAATAGTGCCGGACAATATTTCATTAAATTTCATATCCACAATCATTAAGGGCCACTATTTCATTTGATAGTTTAAGGTATTGTAAGTAAAACTTTGGAGACAATCTCCGTTTCACAACAGATTTTAAAAAGGCAGATTTCATACCACAACGCAGCATTAAACCCATACTATACCTAGTATACCTACTTCGAACTTATAGAACTGTGTGGAAACATGTTGCATACATACTTAGAAATTGTTATTTTGTTTTTATGTACAACAACGCACCAAAGACGGTATGCGGTCGAGTGGAGCCTGTCTATGAATGGCACGAACGAGCTACAAACGGACCCGGTCGTTGAGCACACGTACTGCTAATTGATAGCCGATCACGCCATGTCATAGCTGGTCCCTAACACCAAGTACGGCAATTCCGTTCGTAATACGCCAATCCCGTTTTAAGTACGATGTCACTCCGACTAATTGTAGAACGAGATGGTCGCCTGAAATTTTTTTGCATGCTCAAAGTTCTGAAACACCGTTTCCGATCGACCCCGCCCAAGCCCGTCAATGAAGTCCGTAAACAGACTGAACAACGTCGCTACTACGTCCACCCGGTTTGCATACAGTTTGAGCCCGTTGGGCTACATTTTTATCAAAACGAGTTTGGTGAAATGGTGGTATTACTATTCATCCTCTGGTACAAGTTATTCGGTTCAATAAACTGTATGAAGAATATTGTTAGTAATAAATTCTTTTCGTCTGAAACTGGACCAATTTTAAAGCGGTCAGCATATCTGCTGTCTTGGAAGTTTTTTTTCAAATATGCTAGAATTCTTCAACGCTGTCTGGAACTGTTCTGCTTTGAACTCGTTTGAATTAGCAATTACGAACTATTTTCGGCAAAGTGTATTCCTTCAAATAAATTATTGATTCTGTAGAGAAAATAAACGTGCTTTTACGTAAATATTACGGTTTTCAACTTGATAACTCATGGTTCAGTGGAACCTGTAGATTAAACAAGCTTTAAAATCATCTAAACAGACATGTTTTGAAACTAAAGTTTAGTATCTTAGATGATAAATCATATCTTAATTAGCTTCATTAAAAAGCCCGTACAGTATCCAATTCCTGATATATCCGAATATTTGTTTACTTTATGATTAGAATTCCATATGATGTCAGTCTGGCTATTCTAGAATGAATGACGTGTGTGTTATATAGGGGCTATTGTATATTACCAGCAAATATCATTATAACTGTATGATGTTGGGATTTTTTAGTTGAAAGCGCACAAAAGTGAACACTGCCCTAATGAGAATGCTATACATGGCGGTTTCAAAGAATTCCGTGTTTGCGATTAGTCTGGTCTCTCAGTCTAGGCTCGTTCTTTATACAAAGAATGAGCGATTATGTTGTTCCTGGAGTTTGCAATTTTCAAAATTTGTAGTAATTTCACAACATGTTTCACCATGAATTATAGCGTATACGTTTACATAGATTTTTATGATTAACGATAAAAAATTATTCATAAGACCATTCTTAAAAACTTGTTCGTTTGCTGTAATGTAACGCGACCTAACATTTTTTCAGTGGGTTGGTAGGTAGGGATTTTTTCCGGAAAGTAATTATTTATAACGAAAGGGTATTTTTTTTCATTTACGGGGCGGGGGGGGGGGAGTTCAGTCGCGGCGATTTTTATGTGTCAGTCGCTTACAGCAAACATCATTTTTAAGGACGACCTAAGGTACATTACATAAATTTGACGACTGTGTGTGCGATTGAAGGTTAGACTCGTAGCCTGCCTGTTCAAAAATAAATCCAGTATCCAAGACACAAGTTAAGTTAAAAATAGTAGTCAAGTGTGATGTCAAGTTATGGAAAAAATGTCAGTAGACAAGTAATGAGTAAATTTGGGCGTAATTTATGTCTAGCACTCTAGAAGACTTGTTTGAGTAAACCCATATTAAAATATGATTTTATTTGTATTTTGTTTTTACGTTAATCAACATGTTGTGGCGAGGATAAAGATTGGGTTTAATATGGTACTTCAATTTCAATCGCCTCACTGCATTTTTAGTGGGTACATGTAATTCACAATTTTTAAAATGATTTTTTTTCAATTGCGAGGGTGCTTTCTTGTTTAATGATTTATTCATTTAATCGCTTCTTGCTTTCATAGGATAACTTTTGCATGCCAGTCGCTACAAGCCATATACATGTTTTTTTAAAACCCGACTAACGTGATATCGGAACTCATAAATTATTTACATCAAAATTATTGCGCCTACGTAAAAATGAAAAAAAATCTCAATGACTTTCATCTTCAGACGAAGAATAAATTGTTCAGATCTGGCAATTAAGTTTTAATAGTCTAATAACATTGGGTTTATATTTGTAATGATAAATATTTATGTTTATGTCCATAATAAACCTTGCTGTAAATACAGCCCCGTATTTTCTAAGACGGTGCACGTTCCATTAATGAATTTTATTGGACCAGAATTTTTCATCCTGTTCAAATTTAATTAGGATTTTGTTATCATAATCCTGTTTACAACGGTGCCCTGTGACAAGCTTGTTATGACATGACATGAATTTGCATTTTGTGGAAGTAAAGACGATAAATTGAATCACTAATTGACGACTTTCCTGTTTCGCGCCCCCTAGCGGATTTTCCGATTGCGCAATCCAAAATGGCGGCGTATGGGGTCATGCGCTGAATAACTGTCATAGTCGTCTTTTTCGAAATACACCGTTTTTATGTTCCTGTCATTTCATCCGAACTTCATGTAAGGTAAGAAAATAACTTTTCTTGCATATTTAATATCAGTATGATCCTAAACGATTATTAGATCGTTTAATTTTCATCATTTATGCAAAATTTGTTGGCTTGAATTTAGTGGGTGGGGTGATGTAATGAAAATATATTTATGTGCCAATAGCTACGTTACTTATCTTTTGAATGGTTTATTACATAATCGTAGCGATTTTTATAATTATATTGCGTTCCGAAATTATATGTTGCCTGTGTTCACCTAACTTACGTTGGATTGTGCTGGTAGTGAATGAATAACAATCGTGGTCCCTGGAATGCAAAATAGTACCGAACAAATATTTTCTATGGTTTATTTTCGCCATGTTTCTTATATCATGTGTCTTACAAGCACAGGCTCATGATGATATATATGTACTTTTATTTATTTTATATATTTTAGATAAGGTTTCCTGTATCCTGTAGGTACCGCACCACGGCAGTTCCACGAAGACAAACTTTCTTCATCATCAATTCTGGGATGAAATCAATTATCACAAAATCACACTGGATCATCAATTCTTCACTATTGTCACACTGGCGACAGAGACAATAAAGCTGCAAATCATCCAACATGCCATCAGTCTGCTTCCGTCTTTGACATAAATTATCCAAGAAAAATATAAAAGCAGCTTATTTACAGCAGGATGGACACTAAACTGGGATGGACATAACAAAACGTAATGTGGCACTCGGTGAAATGGAAAGCTGTCATTTTTGGTTGTCATGAATCGCCATTATCTGTATTTATATTAACCAGCATCCAATGTTTTTTGTTTTTGTTTGTTTTTACGTGACTTATTGTCACTTAGGTTTAACACCATTTTTCAACAATTTTTCCCTTATATACAGCGACCGGTAAACCTGACCAATTTTCCTGGACTGCATACGAACCAGTACTAACTTACAAGGAGCTGGGTTACAAGGTTACACTAACCACCGGACCACAGCGGCAGCCGTAAACAGCATCAAAACGAAGAAATATGTCTGAAATGATGTAGATCAATGTCAAGTGATGCTTATATATCCAGTTCACCATTCAGTATACTAATCAATCAACTTCCGCAGTAATGTAAGCACTTCACATCGTTTTTTTTACTGATGTTTCTCAAGTTAAAACAACCACAGGTCACTGCAATTTGTACATTTTAGAAGTTCCGTTCCTTTGTCGATTAACTGAAATTCCAGCTGTACATGCACGTGAAAAATAAAATATCTACATTATATTTCTTGAATTAAATTGGAGGAAAACAAAGTTACTCATTCACTATGTTTGCTGATAGGATCTAAAACATAGGTTGGTTTCCGGTTACCCGACCGACCCATCTTTTACCTGCCGACTCAAAAGTTTTTACGGCATCCAAATCGTAGTGCTATATTGTATTAACATTTTATTGTACATTAACAGTTCAACTAATTTTCAAATTTTATTGGTAATAATTAAAAATCAACAATTATCTATCTGCCTGGTTAAGATTGTGAAAACTTCTATAAATTTAATAGCAGAATAAATGATGTTTTTTTTATAATCAAATATCAAATTAGAGGTCAAAGGATGGATATGAAATCACTATTATCATAATTACAATTTTTCAATCACTGATACAATAAATGTTTCAATTTTTCTTCTTTCTTTAGCACGTTTTATTGCATCGGCATTCATGGTTAGTAATGCTTAGATAAAAATGAGATTATATAATTTCACACAATAAGGGTCATGTCTCGGATACATCCTGGCACTGTTCAACATGATGGTATGGTTGATTGGATATATACTGATCCCACACTGTGATTTGATAAGTGATGTACTGTTATCAAAGGGACCAATTAACACTGAAACTGTCCACTGACAAAGGGACAGCATTATTACGTAACATTACATAATCAGGTCCCTGTAATGTTCAAATTTTATGACTGACTCTTGAAGTCATTTTCATGAGAATATTTTGAGTAAAAGGTTATCAAAGATAAATAAGTGAAGTCATTGGTTACAGTGGTACCAATTTTGGTTATTTTAGTCTAAAATAAAAAGTATAATTTTGTTCTACAACATTATATACCATTTACCAAATTAAACAGCATTGGATTCTACAATGTACAAAAATGTAACATCTCATATTTTAAAAAAAGTAATGTTTTCAGAATGAAAGGAAGAAAGTAGTGAAAAAAAAACAGATGCTAACATATTACACACCAAAAATGGTCATTTTTAGGATCTTAAAACCTGCCTAACTTTTTTGAACACCTAGACCTATATACATGTATATGTTTGCATTTTTTCGTGTGTTTTTTTGCAAATTGATTTAGTGGTTTTAATATAATGGATTTATACATCTTGTTTTGTAAAATGGCACAAATACTGTGCAATATGCCACTTAGTCTTCATGACATCTCCCATTAATTCTTCATTTCAAGATTCAATATGATGTACTTTGTACTAGATCTACACGGATTCATTAATATTAATACATACCGGTACAATTAAATGAATTGTTTAGACATAGATACATGAAAAATAAAGTCAGAAAATAGATACTTTCTTCTGAAATGACTTTTTTAAAAACCGCCCCCATCCACATTATGTGCATACAAATCGGAAACAAGACGGATTCCACCTAAATTTAGCGACAAATATATCGCTTGAATATCGCATATATATTTTTTATCAATACAGCTTCTCAATAATTGTCGTAGAATAGTGATCTATCTGCATAAAATACTGCTAAACACGAAATACTGGCGTAATGTCGTAGATTACACAATGACCCCATACGCCGCCATCTTGGATTGCGCAATCGGAAAAATCCGCTAGGGGGCGCGAAACAGGAAAGGGGTCAATTGAAAGTGCGCGTGGTATGTGTCTGAATGATAAGGCAATTTTAAACTGGTACCCGTTGACTCTGGTGTACAGAGACTGGTGCACTGCAGCATGGAACGGGGACCACTTTATGGCAATTTCCAATCCTGAGACCTGTTCGAAACGCTTTGGTCGTTATTTTGTAACAGTTCGTGTACAGAGTCCGAAAGGGTTCGAATACAGTTAATGAGATGCCATTTTGTTCTAAACATCTCCACCGTCTGAACTGGACACTTGGTTACTTAATCAAACTGTATTGGCCATTCACAATATGAAGCTTTACCATTAATCATTTAACTCGCGTATCTTGTACCAACCTATCAATTTTAATTTCACGGCTGAGTTATAGAATTGTTTACAACCTGTGATGGAAACGATTTTTCAGACTCCCGAATAATTAGACCAAACCTAAGTACAAAGTAAAAAACAATAATCATTTTCTATGTTTCTTTTTATGTTGTTGTTGTTGTTTTAAGCTTAAGTAAACCGCCATTTATGAAAACTTATGAATGTTGTTTGTCGAATAAGACAAGTTGAACATATTATAGGCAGAATTTATTTTCAGGAAAGCGAAAAAATGAGGGAAGCGTGATAATTTATTGTCTCATACTAAGGTCTTCGCTTATACGCTGAATAGTTTTGTTTTTATTTTTATTTTCATAATTACGCCATTTCAATGTATACACACACATAACTACCATGTTTATTCGTCTTAGCACATTTGCATAATGTTATATCATGTAGAAATGGGTATAGCGTTAAAAACATAGACGAACTGTTGAAATATTTCACATCTAGACGTAATTGCGCAAACATTCATAGAAAATGTGTATTGACGATTGGTACTGGTTTTTAATCAAACACGGGCGCTTGTGTGATTTCAGAAAAATGAAACCTGGTTATCCCGAAATGTTGTAATCGATTACATTTAGAAAGAAAATTTCGACATTTTATAATGTTATTAGGGCATTCGGCACACCCCGGTTGATTCCGTACGTCCCATTTCATATTGCAGTTATTGGGAACCAGATAAGTTGATATAGATATACAACCCCTAAATTTCCGTACCTTAGATGGATAGAGTTCAAATACGGCAATGATCAATTTCCTAAAATTATTTTTGAGACGAAATACTTCGTCTGGTTAAAACCGTGTCCACATTGAAGACATTTGAATCACTTTGATTTCTTGATAAGATGTGTAAGTCTTAGAAACATTTACAGATATTAAAAGTTCGCCTTAGCGGTTTAGCGGTGGATTTGGTTGGAGAAGTTGTACTGAACTAGAATCATGTTTGGTCTGATAAATTGTTCGATCAAACATCAGTTAAAATCATATTGATTTTCTCATCAGCTGTTTAAAAGTTTATCAAACAGATATGATCTGTTTACAAATGTTCTATAATTACAAATAAAAGTTCATAAAGCCGAATATAAAAAGTTATCATTCCCAATATTCTACACTCGCTTCAGAAATTAGCTTTTTATGAGATTATACAAAAAAAAACGCTGTAGAAATGTAAATACAAATTCTTTAAAGCGCAAAAGACTTGTGGTTATTCCTTTTCACTTAATGACTGAAGTATTGTAATTCAAATGAAGGGACATTTTTTTTGGCATACGATTTGAAATCGGTATTTTATTGCTTCTCTAACCATCAAGTCAGTTGAAAAGTTGTTTAACTAGGCGTGATGAAGGTTGAATAAATAAATTAAAATCATATCAATTTTTTACAGTTCTATTGGTATATGATCAATATAAAAAGTAAATGGGAGAAATTTTGTCAAGAAAACGCGTCATTTAATGTGTACGGGTCTTAACTCGTTCTAACTGCGTACATGTCTACGTAAGTAATCATATTCATACAAATTCAGATGAAGAAAGATAATCACTCTGGTTATGAAAACACGTAACATATACTCTCATAAATGCAACCAATAATTATCATCATTATGAAATATATAAAATTATTGACGGTAGCCGTCACGTAAAAGGCTCGCACTGATGTGGTTTGAATTAATATATATATCTTGATTAGTTTTATTGTAATGTTAATGCGGTTAGTTGTTATCAATAATGCAATCGAGAGAGTTGTGAAACCCATCATTTATTTTTATTCATTACATTAAATGAAATTCCGTTGTTCATGTAACTTGATATGATGTGATATTCGATATGCAGACGATCCACTACATGTATCAATATGTAATAAAGACATTATGCTTTCTATCGAAAATCCATTCAAGGTCTTTTTCGACTGAAAATTTTGAAAACAATCAAACCATGATCTTGAAGTAAGCGCCTAATCACCAAGATCATGCGTTTGTGTAACCCTGAACGCACTAAATACACAGCCCACGTATTTCTTTGTGTTTTGTTGTTGTTTTTTTCGTGGTGACATGTAGAAAAATGTTATTTACTCCACTTGAATCTACATTATTATTTTACAAGTCTTTTCAGTGTGTTTTTGTAAATAAATATAGAATGTGTAACGAGGATGCTTGACTTGAAAGTATACTTAAATTGTCTTTATACAGAACACAATTTTGTTGTTATGTGGGATTAGCATCCATTTTGTTGACACCTTCTCGAAGTTGGTATGATTAGAATGGATTAAATTGTCAAGGGTTTCAATTTACGGACTACGTCACGACCTTTTTATCAACATCAAAGATAACGTTCAAAATTGATGGCCGTCTTTAACTGGCGATGTATCTAAAAATATGTAGATTATCGGGGCGATTGAGAGTCCGAATCATTTGTATGACTTCTCTATCAACGACACACGAGAACAGCAAGGTTTCGTGTAAATAACTTAATTATTTTTGTGATGTTTACGACACATAAAACTCATTTTGATGTTACATGCTCTTTAATATGGCGATGACTTCTAATGGCTTCCTAATGGCTTTCATCAAGTCACGTGGACTGTACCACGTTATGGTCGATGACTTCGTAAGAATACAAAACATACGATTCTCTGGCAAACAAATCTATTTTATCCAAGTAGTTCAAAATACGAATTGCTAGTCTAAATTTATTAAAAGCAATCTTAAATATATTAATTTATACTAAATATTTATCAAACTCGAGCATTCTTGGTGATTGATTATAACAAGTGGCGAAATGGTTGAGAAAGTGGTAAACGCCTTGTAAATAGTCAACAGGATAATTACACAAGAAGTCGGCTATAAAAGCTTTGAAGAGCTTACAATGTCTACATAACTAATATTTGTTTTGTCCCTATATATTGATATTATGTGTGTACATTTTCGCGTGTTCGGCTTTGGATTAAGACTTATCAGTTTGTACAAAGTAACAACTTAGTAAAGACGGCTTCTTGAAAGATTCATCTGGATAATAAGTACAGTGTGTCTTTATCATATTTAGTAGGGTATGATATGAACATTTTATTTGCAAGTTGACAATACAGCTGGACACGATCCGTGGTATTGACAGCAAACTTGAGTCTTTATCTCTGCTGGATACATGTATGAATCTCACGTTGATTTCTTGGGGCCTGTTTTATAAGCGTACTAGTATCTGAGCTAATGTAGCGGTTTTCTGTCTTTAAAGTCTTGTTAATGGTGTAGTTTTAACAGCTGACAATGGATTCCCCTAACAACCGACAGGATAAAACACATTTGTCTTACAAACAGGGGATAACAATACATTTAAGTTTAAAAACTGTTGTCTTAGTTAAGAAATTTCTATGAAACTGGCCCTTGATCCATAAAATCCGAAGCCTTTTCTATCTTCGAAAGGCAAAAGCAATTGATAATATTTTCATCAGAAATTTTTAACGATGCTTTTTCTTGCATTATTTTCGGAGTCTAGGTACGCGTTACTGGTTTTAAAACTAACTCTTACCCGAAATTTTCGTTAATTTAACCTTCTGATATGTTAATTATACCATATTAACGAGCATGTCTAGGTCTAAATGTTTATCAGCGTACAAAGGACAGCAAGATCAATCATTTTACGATCGAATATTGCCTAATAATTCGTAAATCTGTCGTAGAAACTTAATTGACCAATTCGGTATAAATGAATCGTAAAGAACGACACATACCTTCTAAACATCACTGTCAGCACCCTGACAACTCACATGATCACAATAATTTTCATGTAAAGATATTATGGTCACCGAAGACTTACATTTAAATGTATGCGAATCTTCGTAAATTAGTCTTTAAGATGGTGGCGTTGGTGCGAAATAATCTTCATGTATAAGTATGTTGTTTATTTCAGAGCAAATTTATTTTAAATTGTACTTTAATGATTACTCGTTATCTAAGTGCATGCTCTGCATAGTGATAGACATTTTTTTATAGTAAATGTAATTTGGGTTGATTTGAATATATAATGATAAATTGAAATTAAACATTTCTTATATTTAGCATATAAAATATAATGTTTTATACCTAGTGGATGTTTTGATATGAAAGGACTTATTAAAATATCATTATTAAGTCATTATCAAGTGGCTGATTCAGTAATGCATGAATATCTTTGAACTGTCGTGTTTTTTTAATTACTTACATTCATAGCCTCGCTGAATGAATGTATTACAATGTATATATCATGTATGAAATATATGTTTTTTCTGTTCTGTTCTATTCTTTCATGAAATACCATTTTAAATACTGACCATAACGTTACGTTTTTGCTGTCATACGTAATGATCCCCTTATTCGATGATTTATCTTGTAACTTTTTGGTTTAAAACAAAGAATTATAGATAAATATTGATTAAATGCTATTTATTTCAAAATAAATAGTAACCTGGCGATCCGGGTTCAAATCCCGGTCGCGACAGGTCATACTCGTTTATGAAAATTTGACAAAAATGTCGATTTTCCTCCATACGTGGAGAAGTTGCCGGCTTCTTGTGGAAGGGTAAGTTAGTACTGGTTAGTATACAGTCCAGGAAAGCTGGTTAGGTGAACCGGTCGCCGTATGTAACTGAAAAATTGTTGAAAAACAGCGTTAAACCCAAGGTGAAAGAAAAAGAAAATAAATGACCTAGTATTTATTGATTCAGATAATTATATTTGTAAAACAGAACGACATCCATCGGCACGAGTCGTGGGATTTTGTTATATTCATTTCATGTATATTTACACATTCAGCAACGGTCAGACAGCGTGTAAACAAGATTCGTCTCCCTTTGTCTACGGCTTTAAAACAATTAACCAAGCACCTGTCAAAATTCAATTAACGGCGAAATGGCGTGAGAATTCGCTCTTTTTTGCCAACAGATTTCCGTTAAGAAGCTATTGAATAAAAACGCCGACATAAACCGGTATAAAAAGTCACAGTTATGTTATGTTCTTACTGTTCAAGCGATCTATGCATAACATCTATATTATCCCAATTATCAATTTCATTGCAAATTGTATGGCCTTTTAATCCTGTGATAATAGAGCTATTGTCCTCGTTTCCAAAATTTCAATGGACCACGAGTTTAGCGTGTAGATTTTCTTCCGTTTATTTGCTTTACCTATCGCTAGTTCTTTGAAAGAATTTATATTTGTTGCTATTTTTGTTTTGCATTAATAATGGGCGGGACTTAAGTCGGTGTGTTTATAAAAAGAAAGTAGGCGTGTACGAATATGCTAATTTTATGATAAGATCGTTGCTTTTCACACCCTGACGTCATGATAAACCGTTATTTGTTGCCCAGCAACAGCACGTTCAGCCAATCAGAAAGCGAATCAGAGTGTCAATCATTCATGGTTCGCGCCTAAGCGGGACGCGCCAAAGGCCCACCCACGAGCGTCCAATAGATGTTTGGTAGAAGTGAACGGAGTTTCCCACGTGTATTTAGAGTTTTCATTTGTGCTGTGTAGTTTTCGTAGAGTAGATTCTATAACATTATGAAAATGGAGTCAAATGGACCAGCTTCTCCAACTAACGGTACTGATGAGATACCTAATGATCCAGGGTAAGTAATGATTTTATTATTATTCGTTGCCATTATTCTCGCTGTCTTTGATATTGTGTTTTGTATTTCATCTTTACCGACACTGACATTTATAGGTCACGAGTTCATCTTGATTCAAAATGGCTCATTGTTTACTCTTTTTCTACCCGTTTCTCTTGCAGAAAGATGTTTATTGGTGGACTTAGTTGGCAGACGACTGCAGGTAAATATATTTTCACTCTTACACCTGTCTTTATCGTTAAATCGCTCAATATACATGTATTGTTTACATTTGATAATTGCTCTGAAAGTCCCGCGAATGTATTCGGATTGTGTCGATTGTCGCCGTTCACCGCTATATTACCGTAAACTGACTAAAATTAACGCCGTGTCGTAATTTTTCTTTTGCAGAAAAGTTAAAAGAGCATTTTGGAAAATATGGAGAAATTAAGGAGTCGATGGTTATGAAAGACCCGACCACAAAAAGATCAAGGTGCGTTATATTTTCAGGGTCCACGGTTGTTAAAAACGTATGGATGTTATTTTCATAGTGGATATTTTATTTTATGTGGCTGACGCAAGTTGGCTTCAAGTTTTCGTCCTGATAGTAATCACATTGCGCTATTTTGGATTGCATCTCTATGAAACTACGTAGGTAATATCAGAGAATGTTAATTGATATGATATTTATGTAGGAATACTTTCCCACATAAAAGTAAGTATTGCCGTAGAGTTAGAAAAAAGACTAGTAGAATCTAGTATATATTTAGCTTTCAAGTCGACAATCCCAAAACACTGGTACAGTTTATGTATAATTCTTTTGTGCAAGTTCTCTGCATTAATCTCTTAGGTAAATGTTTTTGATAAGGTTTTCATCTGCTTAAAGTCCTCCATTAACTGAACTGCCTGGCTTTACATCGGCTTTATAATTTGCGTATATTTTTTTTTGCTATCTCCGAGGTTAAGATTGACATTGGCTGGCTATCTTTCATGTGTCTATCATTTTCATTTGAAACATTTTACAACTGGGGTCATTAATGTCGTAAAATTCTTGATTAATGGCCCCGACATTGCTGCCCACAATTAGGTCCTTCAGTCTATAGGAATTAAATTTTCCCCCAATTTTGTGCAAATTAAAACCCAAAATCTCTTTTCTACATAAGGATACGAGTCACGAAGTGACAATTAAATTGACTGTTTTTACACGTTCCTATTATAGGCATTGATCTTTGATTCTGAGATGTTGTGTACGATAGAATTCCCCAAGGGACATTAGGTCGTATAGTGTGTCCATTGACCTGATACAGTGTTAGCCTTTTGTAGTAAAAATAACTAGTATGGCTTTGCACACATTTGATCTGGACCAGTGATTCGACTGATAAAACTGTAATGGTTTAGAAGTTGTATTATGACAATTTTTGACTTGAAAGAAAACCGTGCTGTGCTTAATCCAGTTAGGGCTTTTTTTTTCAATGGCCTTTTTTTTTGAAGAGTCAATTTGGAAAATTGAGGTATAAAGTTTTTTCCCAGTTGTATATGGATGTATGATGTTTGTATAAAGCTATCATGATTTTATGGTAGTTTTATTTAAATCCAACTATTTCTAATGCTCTCAATGTTCCCTCAAAATAGATTTATTGAACATAAATGCCCAAGATATATCCTTCATATTGAATACTCTGAGTTTTTACATTAAAAAAAATCTTTTTGTATGAAAGGACCTGTCAAAATTTCATTACCGTCTCTATAAACTTTTTAATCCCCTATGTTTACAGCAATGATATTAAAATGCTGCACAACTGGGGTTGTACTGTATTTAAAATTCATTACCTAACTTTTTTATGACTCAATCCAATTAGATATTTTTATGCGAGTTTATGCCCATTCTGCAGAAGCTAGGCTCATTGTAATTTTTCCTTAAATTATCGTAACAAACGTCATGAACAAATGTCTTATCTGAAACCCTTGAAAATAAAGCACTGTGCTTATGGTTCTTGAAATTTATGATGCTTGATTCAAGTTTTAGGTAACACATCTATAAAACAGCTTAAAATGATTACTTCGAAACAAAATGCACAGTTATAAATTTCTTAATTTATTTATCCCAAATTTTCTTTGAGCCAGGACCATTTTATCTCACTTGAAAAATTAGATTTTTTAGTGAAGCCATGATAGTCTGTAAGTGTGTCTGTTTGATTGAAATTTCAGCAATTTACTGAAGAAGCAGACTAAGATTTTGGTTATTACAAGTCGTCCATTTCTCTGGTCCAATCTGTTCATTGCGTACAGTCAATACTGCAATGTGTTCTGTCATTTAGCTGCCAAAATTCTGTTACAAAGTTCTGCTGTACGTTTTATTAAATTGAACCTTTGTAAAGCCTGGATGGTTACAAGTCTTTGCCCCATTACATGAGGCGATTTAATACTTTTGTAGGATTGAAATCTCTTTATAGAATTCATTATATCAGCCTTAAAATTATCCTCTCTTCAAAGCTAACTTATTTCATTCTGTTATTTTGGAACCTTCTTAATCATGTGAGTGATGTGTTACTATATTTAACGTAACTTTGACGTTAGTTAGATTGCTGAATCGGCTTATTTCCTCCATTAAAACTCGTGACGACAAAAATGAGAAATCGTGCACGCAGCCATATTGGGTCTGGATATATTTGCTTCTTTCGTTTTAAGTGTATTGGCATATGGGGGAAAATTCTTCCCTCCAATTTGCAATCAATGTTTCTAGACCAGATGAATGGCGTTGAACAAGATTGCTTCATTAGAGAAGCTTCCCTCTCTATGCATAACTGCTGGTTTCGAATAATGCCAGGATAAAAATCAATTCCACTCGGCATGGAATTTCCGTAATCTCTTTAAAATGATGCTCTGTCCATAGGAATTTATGTGTTTTCCATTCCAAAATTGTAAAAAAAATCTAAGTTGTTAATCGCAGCTATAATTTGTTGGAATTGTTACTTCTTTACATTGTTCGGACATTCTAGAAATGAGAAATTGCTGATTTTTGTGCATATCAATTATTATAATTGCCCGAAATACACTTAATTTCTGTTGTCCCAAAATATATTGGCAGAAAAAATCACTGAGTGAACTCAAGTCATTACTGCTGTCTTCATAATTCATTGTGTACAAAATTACCAAACGCCGGTTTCTTGCGAGTTGTGCCTTTGGTGTATTGGTATGTTTTATCTTAACAAAATTAAAAACTTAAATTGTTTCTTACAATTGCTGAAATCTGACAATCTGGTACCCGCATGGTTAAGTCAAAATCTGACTTTCAAACCACTCAATGGGTACCAGTGGAATTGTTGGTGAAGATAACTCCACTATTTTAAGATTTTTTGAACGACCTTGACAAAAACATCATTCATCATACATGCTGTGGGATAAGCTACTTTTTACTTCACTTAATTCCTTCATTATCTATGTCAGATAATATTAATTAACTTACCATTCTCCCATTGAACCAATGTGCAGTCAGCCTCTAGCAGACACCTATTTCACATTTCTGGCAATTACTACATCAAAGTCGAAGTACACATGAAAAGAGGTGTACACCACAAGTAATTAATCATTTCAGAAACTCCATAATATTGTACATGTATTCGATATACCCTGAACATGTGTTTAACTTTTGTGTATCATGGTATATTCTTATTGACTTAAGATAAACATGCATTTTGTGGTTGGACCTGATATATTCTGGCATGTATACATAAGTACAGCCTTGTCCATATCACTTTTTTCCCACCTGTCTAACTAGTACCTTTCATTATCGATGAAGTTGTTTATAATTCATTCACAGACAATTGCCACCATGGAGAAATGTTTAAATCGGAGACCCCATGTCCTAATTCTTCACCTTTATGCCTGCTTATACACTTCACTACTCTGTCGTTAATTTATGACTACACCTTGTGCAGAATGCTTTTCAAAAGTTTAGAGGCCAAACTATTGTATAGCATTATTTTGATGTAAAATTTTAATAAATCTTACTCAATTTTAAGGCCAATTTAAGCAGTTTGTGTCTTCGTGTATGGTATGGTTGACTGTGTTTCTATTTGTGAATTGATAAATGCATCATTAAGCACATAAAACATTTAACTTAAATGTTTGAATATATGACTCACTCAGAGTATTTTATATCATAAAATATTCCCAGCCATGTTATAAATATAATTAAACTATGATGTGAAATTTTGAAGGCTGATAATGCAGGACTTCTAATGTGTTCTGTGTGCACCTGAACACGTTAGTGGAATAAAATACTTGGCACACTTGTATATTCTCCTAATACTCAAGTTTTTCAATGCTATGGTTTTTGGTTACCATTCTTTTTTGTCTGTTTTCCTTTGAGTTGCAGGTATAATATACCTAGGCCGTCCTTAACAAAATGTTTGTTTGTGGTTACGCGACCCAAACTTTTAAGTGGGTGGGAAGTCTGGCAGGCTGGCATTTTTTGTTGTTCATATGTTTGCACTGAAAATGAAAAGCTTAAATAAAGGACAAAAACTTTTTTGTTTTCAGTATGGCTTTGAAATATTTTTGGGACTGAAGGAGTTTTTAATGAGTTGGTCACATTAACACAAACCAACAGATTTTTAAAAGGTGGCCGTACATACCTATTATCTCCCTTCCTGGATCAGACAAACGGTTCCACTCACTTCTTGTAGGTGTAATGGGAGCAGGTGACTCTAGCTAATTGAATTTATCATGGAATCTATGGCTGCAGTTAAATATTGTAAATAGTTGTGTTAATTATGGATTAGAGGTGGGGATCACTGTGTTATTGAGACAGATGGGTCTTATAATGATATCTTTTCCCATCTTATCCCTGATAATCTGTGATAATTTGGAGTTCTCGGCTATTGAACTTTGAACGGTTCATTCTGCTTTGACATTTTTAAGTTTTTGATTGGTATGAAGTCCGCATATAAGAGTTTGATAGGCCTCGACCATCATTAAATGACCCTACATCCCAAATCAGTCCTTCCTCTTTAATATAATCTTTTCATTGATAAATGATAAATTAGTAATTAAATGATTATTTCAAGGAGAAGTGATTCTTGTTCACAAATAAAGAATAAATGAAGAAAATAAAAAAATGTGGTGAAATATAGGCTCGGTGATCAGTCTGATAAACCAACTTCGATGCACTTAATTTCTAA
Organism: Lutraria rhynchaena; assembly: GCA_008271625.1. NCBI lineage: Eukaryota > Metazoa > Mollusca > Bivalvia > Venerida > Mactridae > Lutraria > Lutraria rhynchaena. The sequence goes on from VIBL01000049.1 coordinate 1,179,131, forward strand.
CCATCTCAAGTACATGAATGCTAAGAGAAACAAGTGCTATAAATTAATGGTGGGATTAAAGGACATTGGGACATCAAAGAAATTCATTCTCAACATTTAAGTGAAGAAGTTGAAAGGGGGGGTATATGTAGAAAGATTTGTGTTTTAAAATTTGTTTGTTGAACCCATTATATAAGGTGCACCTAAATTAAAGAGAAACTTGCATGAATTGCTTTCAAAAATATAAAAAAAATAAATGTTGAGATTTATCTGTCCAAAACCATGCATCATGATCAAAATGTTTTTTGTATGTTTTTTCAAGGAGACGGTTTTCAGCCAATGCTGACTCATAAAAAATTCCTCATTTTATGTTGCATGTACCTTTATCTCGAGAGTATTTTATTATTTTTATAATGCTCTAGGGCGTAGATTATTGTACTAAAATGATTGTATGCTGCATGTGTGCTAATTATATGACAAATTAATTAAAGGAATAACTGGTTGTCAACATTCAGATATAATAAAATTTATGATTAATTAGTTTTATACTAATGTTAATCCTAGCGATGCGTAGGATGATGTTTATATTTTTTTAGATTAAAACTTTTTTCACTGGGGAATATTTCATTTAATATGTCAGATGTGTCAACATTATTTCCATGCTATTTTTCACATATTTTGGTTGTAAACCTTCTCAGTCATCAGTAAAAAGTCATAAATTTTTGATTTGTTTGTTGCCTTTAAATTAGTTTAATTGCTCTTCGTATGGAATGAGCTATACTTATTTTACCTCAACTTTAAAGAGTACATCAACATGTTACTTTAAATTAATTTAATTGATCTTAATGTGGAATGAGCTATACTTATTTTACCTCAACTTTGAAGAGTACTTCAACTTGTTACTTAAAATTAGTTTAATTGATCTTAATGTGGAATGAGCTATATGTGTTTTACCTCAGTTTTAGGGTACATCAACATGTTACTTCTCATGTATTGTCCTGTGTCGTCTGCTTGAGATACTCAGATTGTACTATTTCTCATTCAGTATGAATTGTATTTGCATTTAATTATTAGGTATTTTCTACCCAGATCAGACTGTGTCACGTTCTGAATGAACTCATATTTGCTATAAATTAGAAGATATTTCCTACTCATATTTTTTACAAACACAGTCGGTGAAAATTAATAATGAATGATGTTAAAGCATATACCTAGTCATTGATTGACTTTGATGTGTGTTTGTTAGTTTCAGTTGGCTTGTCACAAAACATGTAATTCACATTAAATTGATGATCGTCAACGTAGCGCGTCGTGATCTTGGGCTTGTCAAGTGTGACCTTATACAATATTTGGTCTCATTAATTAAGCAACGTTACTCTATCATGTAGTATAAACTCATTATTTTTACGTCATGTGGAACATTTTGTCTGATAAATTATTCAGATACACTCAGTGCCATATTACAATTAAACTATTGAATATATGCTCCTTTTTCGTGTTTGCATTTTTTGTGTATGCAGCAAAAAATAAATTTTAGATATAAAAACATTCAAATATTTGCTCATTCTTCTTGTACATTTAACTCTTCAGTTAGAAGTTAAAATCAGTGCTTATTAACTGTGATTAATTTTAAAATGGATGGGACCTCCGTGGTTGAGTGCTTATGGTCTCTGATCTAGCTGTGATCACTAGCCTCTCTCTGCCATGAGTTCAAATCCCACCCAAGACCAAATTTCACAAGTAAGATTGCTGTCCAGCTAGCTTATAGAAGGTCAGTGATTCTACCCTTGTGTAAGCTTGGGGTCTTCCTCCTCTGTCAAAACTGGAAAGTTATCAAATGACCCTGACTGCATTGAAAAAAGAAAGTTAGCATGTATGTGCACCAAAGCCCTGAGATAGTTGGGGTGCAATGCGGTTCAGTGAAGCTGCCCCTCTGTCTAGAACAATGGTCCCAAAACAACAATATCATTCTTACAAAATGATCCCACACAAATTTCATGCGCTACTTTGCTGTGTTCTTGTAATATATTCATACAGGTAGAACATAATTCTTTGAGTCAGACTGAAAATAATTTCGAAACTGTCTACACTATTATCTTTATGATGGTTGTTGCAGATTCTTTAGACTGAGTATATGTATGCAAAAACTTGCTTCCATGATTTTAGTTTTCAGTTGTGGCACATGTATTCTTTCAGCATACAAATTTGCTTTGGGTGTAATTTAGTAAGTTTTAATCACTGTTCTAGTATGCAAAACCTAAGGAAATTAAGAAGTTATTAAAAAAAACATAGAATGTATTTCATTGAGCATGTAAAGTTGGCATTATTACTGCGGAATGTGTTTATAGATAACAAACAGTGACTCAAAAAAATGTGAAAAAAAAAATGGGCAACAGAATGTGTGCAATGTTCCAGTGAAGCTTTGTAGAACTGGTAATATATTGCAGGCAGGTAGTTTAAGTTGATGCTGACAAGATAGGTCATGGATGGAGTTCAGTGACATGTATGCTTCCTAACACTTCTTGTGGGCTGAAATATTGCTTTCCACTCTCTTGTAATTAAATTCCTCCAGTCACCTTTCCTCCACTTTTTTGAGAGTAATCTGGTACTAATCATGCTTATAATTGAGTTAAACAGGCCTCTTGCTAATATTGAAGGGAGAGAATTTGCAATATTTAGCTATGTCTGACTCTTCAATTTGGAGGTAAAATTCCTCTTAATTCATTCATAAAAATCTGTTTCTGTCTGCAAATCTATAGGAAGCTGAAGCTTATTTAACATTTATGACAGTGATAAGCTTTTGTACAATATTTACTCATTCAACACATTTTAAGCTACTGTCTGCATTAGGTATATAGTTCATCTGACTCTTCAATTATGAAAATCATTTTTGATAGATCTTATGTATTATATTCTGTTCTAGTTCTTTAGAAGTTTACGCCCACATTTTGTTTCCCATGTTCAACTGCTCGAATTCCTCCATGAAATTCCAGATGCATTCTGGGTGTTGTTTATATTTCACAGACTTTTAGATTTCGTACCTGTTTCTGGTCAATTAGAATTTTCGTATTCATACTGTTGAAACAACTCATAAACGATATTCTGTGGTTGTGGTTGGTTTGTCACATGATGAAAACTGAGCTAACCGTACCTGTGTCTTGATTCTTCGGTAATTATGAAATTAATTCAGAGGAACCACAAATTATCACCTCTATAAAACTACAGCTGTACTTTTCAAATTTCAAATTACATCATTATGGTGGGTTAGAACTCATTCTGTTTTTTTTATCAAAATTTGTGGTTGTTTCGTTGAAATAAGTTGAAGTTTTAAATTGAGACCATTTGACATGCTCAACAGCTTCTTTGAATTATTATGACTTGGAAAATTTTTGTGAATTTATGCGCATTTTTCGTGTAGATTTTTAGTGTCTGTAAGTACTGCTTGTATTTTCCAGAGGCAAATTATCTCGTTTGTTCACCTGCACATGTTATACTGTCTTTATATTAAACATGGTAGTACATATATAGTTTGAAAAAATTCCAAACTATTGTTGGTTGCCTTGCATGTGAAACCCATTACTTTATTTAACATGTAAACTATAGAAGCCAGTATGTCGACACAAGTATGGTGACTCAGCTAGACGTCAGTTGTTCAACATTCTTAAATCACCTAAACTAGGACCTGATTAATTCACCAAAAACCTAATCTTATCGGTAAAAACGAGGGGTTGGTAATCTTGACCTTCACCAATTTTCCTTTCTTTATCTTTAAGTATATATAGCTGTGCATTTTTTACATGCTTGAATCTGACAGTAAGTGCTTCTCATTGGGTAATTGATATAGGGATTTCACCATACGCCCTTTTATCCACTCAATTTCAATAATGGCGGGATCTGCAATTTTATCATTTTATTACCAATCAAATGAGTCCATTTTTAACATTAAAGTTGATCAGGTCCTGATATTATATAATTAGGACTTAAGATAAAATAAGATATCAAAAATTCTGGCTTCTGATTGGTTAATTCTGGTTGTAAATTTAAAATCAACCAATGGGAAGACAGTGTCTCAGGAACGTTCTTCAAACCCAGTTATTAACCTTGGATTTTGATATCTTCAGGTAGACTGCGTAAAAATCTAGTTGTTTTCAATGAAACCTGGTATTAAGGGATTATGAGTTGTACTGGGGCCTCAGTTATATTTCAAACAAAATGGGATCAAGTTTCGTCCCCTATGTATCTCCCTATCACCCTCAGTACTTCCTGTCTATAGTCTTTAAATTCTACCTCCTTTGAATGGAGATTTTACTGGCTTTACAACTGGGGTAAATCATATTTAATGTGATCCTAGAAGGATATGTTTTTGTTTCTCCATTAATTTAACATACGTTTGTTACAAGGATAGGGGCCAATGTTTTGGAGTGTTTATTAGTCATTGAATAATTAAATACCTTTATGGAAAAAATTGAAGTGGAATATAAAATGGAACCAAGTGTTCTGAATTAATTCACTCAAGATATCAATGAATCTTTGGACTGAGAGGGAAGAAAAATTCTTAAATTGTGAAATGGTAAGTACAGTGAACATTGTAACTAAACTGTAATGTATGCAATTTTCAGTTATCATCAAATTAATATGATTGCGTGGAGCTCCGGTTTTTCCCAAGTCAGGACCCTACTGGTTTTTACTTTTTCATGGAACCTAGGTTAAGATTTCCAGTTTTTTGAAGATTTCCAACTTTCACCCATGTGATTGTAAATTTTTAGTATTAAATTCCATTTGATATGCAATTTGTATTCAGTAATACAGTGTTAGTTCAGTTATGCAACTTATTCTACGTAAGAATGCTTTTGTATTGCCTTCTGATGTCATTCAACTTTTATGTTTTTAGAAGCCAGTATAATAACAATAGGAAAGGCACTCTTTCGATATACGTTGGATCGTGACTTTAATTTTATTATTTGTATAGATTCTTCAGTGGATGTCAAGAGTTGCGGCCCCTTTTATTTTCCATTACAGAATATTGATCCGGACTACTTGAATTTGTAATAAAGCTATTGTACATAATAGGAGCTATTGTTAACGGTGAAATTTCAGCTAATACACTGTGTAAACAATTTACAACTATCATTAGTTTCTTTTAAAAGTGTCTCCGATAAGATAATGTAGCATAAGTGGTAAAAATATTGATAAATACATTCATCAAATGTTCAAGGGTTCTTTTCTGTTATGGTCGTAAAATTAACTAAATTTTTTTCCTCATTTAATATAAATTCTTTATATTACAAATCTATCTATCTCATTGATTTTAAATGCGTTCGAAGATTTGAATTGAAACGTACTGGATAATATTGTGCCTCTTGATTGTCATAAATAACGAGAAGTGCCAATTTGATTGGTAAATCTCATGAAGAAGTCATTCGCATGGTTCTGTCCCATAATGGTATATTTCATTATCTATTATAGGTATTTATATTCATCGTGACATTTAGTACACTTAATCCAATATTTGAAAAGGAAATCTGTTTTTATATCCTTTCAATGATTTACATACTTTGACATCAGTTCTGACCTAAATTTCATACCATTGTTGACAAGGGGTAGATAACTAACTACTGTATGTTATGAAGTGCAGGTTAAAAGCAACCAAATATTTAGAAGTAGGTATAAGACAACTAAATGTTTAGAAGTTGTAGGTTACTGTTTGCTAAATGTTTAGCCAGTGGCAGGCCTTCTGTTTAGGTATATACATGTATAAAGAGAGTTTTAAGCAGCATATATCCCAGGCAGGTTTCTTTGTTTGGTTGCCATTTTGTAAACAGTTGCCATCTGTTTCTGTAGGTAGGATTGCTTCTTCTTTGTCTGTCTCTGTTAGGGAACTTTACCATACGTGTATATACATGTGTCAGTTCCCCTAACAGTTGTAATCTTGTGTAGTTCATGTGTACTGAGTACTTGGAAAAGTTTTGTAATTAATCAACCAGATGGCCACTTATGTTTCATAATAGAACTTTATTAAATATGATATTTTCTTTATACTTTCAGGGGATTTGGTTTTGTCACATATAAAGATCCAGTTAGCGTAGATCAATGTTTAGATAACGGACCTCATATGTTAGATGGGAAACAAGTGAGTATGATTTATAGGTCATGTGACCTTGAACATCAATAATATGACCTTGAATATTGATCATTTGACCTTTGAATATTGATCATGTGACCTTGACTCGTAGCAAAGTAAGGGATGTTTTTTACCGTTGCTTTGTAAGATAGTTTATGAAATAGGTATTGACCTGGTTTTATGTAACTTAAGAGTGTACTTTTATTAAAATTTTGGATACATTATACTGAAGAATACGTCTATAACTGCTGATGCTAAAAGATTTTGATTGTCTCAGTATAAACCCTCATAAGTCTGGCTTGTAAATTAAACTGCAAAGACATGTGTTTAAATGTCAGCAGGGAATTGTCTTACATGTTTTATGTTTTATGTTCAGAAAACATTGACAGTCATCAGGCAGTTACAAGTTAAACTGATGTCAAATAAATTGTAATCATGATGTTACCTGCGTCTTGTGTTCATGTAACTGTGTATATGATTTCTAAGAATGTCTTTCACTTGTCGTGTGAATATAATTTTGTCAATTTGTGGCTGGATAGGGGAAGAGAATGGGGGGGGGGTAAGGTTCAAACGTGTCCAAAGAAATGCTAGATTTTCTTTCAATCCTGTAATATTCTCGATCAGGTTACAAATGTCTGTCTGAGTGAGTTAATTACACTCTTAAACATTGGCTTAGTTTGAATGTTAAAGATTTTATTAGGTTTCCCTTATCAACAAGGGAGACAACTTGCTTAATGTCCACATAATTGACCCCTCTATAATCTTTTCAACAAACATTACCTTTATAACCATACCTGTGTATCACTAATTAATATTTTTACTGCAGAAATCATTGTTTAATAGGTGAATGTTATGCCTGCACCGTTTTATCATGCTTAGGTTAAGAGCCTCTAAATCTTAGGATGGGGGGATGACCAGTAATGTCTGGATGGTTTGGTTATAAAGCTTATACATGTACAGTTGGAATGTATATCACCTTGAATCAGTATACATTGTGACGAGGAGACATTTTATGGGATAAATCCTGTGAAACTGTTTGATTATTAGCCAGGTAATGTTTGTGGCCAGATCACATACAAACAATCGCCCCTTACTGTCAATGCATTACTGTCTTACTTGATGACTTTTTGTTTGCTATGTAGTCAAGTGTCACTGTATGTCCATTGTGGATGTTTATATGACTTTTGTATGCAGGCTTTATTACTAGTCAAGAAGGTCAACTAGGCTTGTATTGGTTGTCATAAATTATTTGTCTTCACAACTGTTTGATTAGTGACAATTTGTTAAACATTTGTCTTGTTCTAATTGATTGGTCACAGTATTTTTAATTTGTACGCTTAACACTTTCAAACCTGTGAAAATTAAACGCGTTGCGGTCCAGCGATTTTTCTGAATTCACATTATGAAGCCAACCAATTGTTGGTCTATACGTTTTTCCAAAACTCAGGAAGAGGGCTTAAGTTTTTTCAAACATTTAATGTTTACATATTTATTCAGTAACCAGAACAAACAGTTACATCACAAAAGAAAAGTTCGATTTTGTATTTACTAATATTTGCTAACGATCGTGGGTCGGTAAATTTCTAAAGGGGGCGTTACAAGACATTGTTCTGCCACCACTCTGAAAGTCCATGCCTTTAGAACGAAAATAGAAGCTGCTTACTAAAAACAGTGTCGAGTCAATCTTAGCATTAATTTTAGCGTGGACCAGTAGGTGTACGAACATATCTACTCCTCAACCGGTTTTAAAACTTGTCTTGTTATGCCAGTTTTTTGTGAGGTTTTCTGATCATATAGATGTCACTAAGTGTCATAAAGGAGAATATAATCGCTGGAGTGCATCAGATTTTACGCACCTGACCGCAACAACACCTCGGACTAGGGAACTTGTCATTCTTTACTTCATATACATCTTTTTGTGATAGATTTTCGTCTGTCCCACATCAGCAATTCATCACTAATTGGCAATTTTAGCCTGTAAAAACGTTCTAACGGTGTTTAACTTGCGGTGGATTTGAATATTTGAACAATTTTGTGTTGAACTATATTAATTTGTTTGCATTTTTCCTACGTGTTTAACTGGCTTAGGAGTTTGGAATATAATTAAAAGTTATTGACTACGTTTTATCAGTTTGTGGAGTAAAATCACAGAAAATGGAGAACCTTTATTATGTCTATCCACAGGTCGACCCAAAAGTTGCATTTCCACGAAAAGCCCAGCCAAAGGTAAGTTTTACATTGTCTTATAAGTTAACTCATAGTGATGTTTATATGTTCTGTAGTGCTAAAATTTCTTGTTAGACAAGATTATTTGGCTTTTTGTCGTATCGATCGTTCGTCTCGGTGAAAGTAATCCTACTTCGTATGAAAATTGTCTACACGTTGTCTTCAGTTAATCTCTTACTCCCATATGATTTGTGTCTCAAATTTTGTGTAAATCTTCAATACTGACTGACTTATTTATTTCATATTATACAAAATTGACTTAACTTGCCAGGAACTCTTCTGTACTGTAAATATTACCACTTTTGGTTCATTAATGATCTTTAACTTAATATTCTATCTTCTGTATAAAATTTGTTCGGATTTACTCCATTTAAGAAGAAATACAAACTTTCTATTTTATTGAATTGCTAGAAAAACATTATGGGGGTCTGTGTATTTAAGGTTTATTTTTTTAATGTTCTGTTAGTGAACTAAATCCTGGCCCTAATAGTTATATATGGCCCTGAAAATCTTTACACATGTTCGATATGGGAAATAAGACCGTAAATCTGTTGCAGATGAATAATATGTTTTACTTTTTTTACATTATCCTCTGCTAAGTAGCATCAGTGCATTAGTTATTGATGTATCACATATGAACCATATGTATTAATACGTTTTCTGCTCTTTCCTTTCAAGTCTGTTTGAATTAATCTTCATTTCATACTGAAGTTAATTACCCACATCTTTCGTACACTGGGCTACAATATATCAAATTCTAGACCCTTGTCTATATTTTTGGTAATACTCGTACATATTGTTACCCATCTCATCTTGAAACGGAAACTTGGTAACACGCACAGCTGTTTTCTCCATTTTGACTCTCTTAGCTTCGATGAGTTCTGTTTTTCTCATTTATTTTGGTGTACAATCGGATAACCGTACTAGTAGGTACGACTAAGTCTCCAAAGGATATACCGAAACTATCTCTCGGTACAATTTGGCTTCCATCATCTGGTAGACAATCCTAACCTGAGAATCACAACCTCCTGGTGTTTAGATTACACTGGCAGCCTCATAGATAAATATTAATCTCTTACATTAGATGTAAGTTCCAAGAAAAAAAATCCCCCTGATTTTGTTTCTCCATTACCATTGCAAAGGTCAAAGTTCGTTTTTGGCTGGGAAATTATTAAACACTGGATGAGTAATCTTCCTTTAATCCAGTGAATCTTCCAATGGATATTGCTTGTTATGGATGAATTAAATTTGCCTCTGATACATTTTTATTTTTCATTTTGATGAAGATTTTTCTCGTAGAAAATCATATTATTCTATCGAATAATTTAATTTAGCTTTCAAATTTGCTACCATGTTAATAAGAAACATTGGCCCCCAACTCCGATGAAAGTGAACATTTATTTTAAATGGATTTTTCTTGTCCAATTTTCTTTGTTGTTGTGCGGTTTTCTGCGATACCATCAAATCCTTTTAAAATTGCAGACATTGGGGTTATGGCTGATTAAATTGCTTTAAAAAAAGATTTTTTTTATCAGTTTTAATTAATTATGTGCCAGACATGATATTGTTTTAAGTTCTCTATCGGACAGTTACATATTTTCAATCATTGTTAAGTCATCTAGCTGTGATGTTTCTGTAGCAATTCAGTTTAAAACATTTTCAAAGTTCCACCCTTATTAAGTTCAGCTTCACACATGTTTTTTATAAGACTGTCAATTTTTCAGTGATTTGAACTTATACCACACACAACCATACTATCAAATCTACAAGAAATACAGATTTTGTAATTCTCTTGCTGTCATTTCTCATGTGTGGGGGTCACATGCAGTCATTTTTTCTTTTCATATTATTTGAAATGAAATACCCTACAATTTGTTTTGATTGTACAGTCAATTGTGTAGTGGTTCTAATTTAAATGGGGTGTTGAGTGTTTTAAAATCGTGAATAGGTTGAGTGTCGGTGATTTCCCACTACAAGTGGTTATGCGAGCACAAGTTTTGCCAGTTTTTCCAGTTGAATGTGTATAAAGCTTGATTCATTCTGGTGTGTATGCTTGGTGTGATAAATCTTCTAAACAATGTTTTTATTGTCATATAGTAAACTGTAAAGTTATATTAATTCATACTATCGGTACTTCGTTTGCTTGTCAAATTCAAGCCACAGTGGGTTCATAATTCAATCTTAGGGCGTTAGAAATATTTGACTGGTCATTGTAGAGTTTGTATAATTTATTATTTATTCGAGACAGCATCTAGAAGATAAATTGTATATCTATGTGTGTGGGTTTAAAATCTAGATTTGCTAATATTTTTCACCACTTTCTGTTCTACATGGGGGACAATTGTCTAGTTTAATAGCCAGGGGTCAGTTTGCTTCAATACCTACTTGGCCTTATGGTATAAAATGTTACTGGGTAGTTTGATGACAAAGACTCTTCATTGGTCAATTTTTAGATGTAGCTTTAGGACAACCAATCAGATTCTAGTTCCTGGCTGGTCTCCAAAATCTTAGTTTTAAAATTCTTAGTAGTTGACAAATGCAGAAAAGCCTTGGTTTTATGTTTTGGTCAATATATCGAGATTTCATATTCATGATAAAGTTGTGCTTGAAATAATGTGACCTTAATAAAGTTTTTCTATTTGGTGACATATCAGAGGGTATACCATGTGTTTAATTAGATGTTAGATATTCACGACCCAGTGCTCATATCCCTGTACATATGTCTATTTCTGATGTACATGTCATTATATGCTTGGTAACATTGACATTCATGACATTGTAATGACCACGTATGTACTGGCTAACACTTTATATGGTAACTACTTTGTTTAGACTTAGGATCATTGGTTGGGTTGCTATGTTTAACTGTCTATGCTTCTTGGGTGGTTGACTTTAATGACATTACGGTCATACTTTTGTTTGTGGCCTTCTCTGGTTAAAGGTCACCTTGTGAATAAAGGCCATTCTTTGAAAAAACGTCATGGATTATTTAGAGCAAACTAACCTCCAAATATAGGCCACCTGCCAATAAAGACCACATTTTGTCTTTCCAAAGGGTGGCATTTGTTCGCAGGTTTGACTTTATATACTTGGAAGTCATGATTCCGCACCGCAAACATAGACTGACTTGTCAAGCACTAAACAAACAGGAAATAATGTCCAAGCTGGGCTGAAACATGTTTAAACTTGAGTTGCTTTTAGTATCTGCTGTTATGTTGTAGTGTTCTATTCAAGTTAATTAAACAGTATTTTTTTTAGTTTTCCTTGCTGTATTTTCATTGAGATTTGGGATTGTACAATTGATTATGCATTACATTAATCTCTCTGATTCTAAACACCAACTCTTGTTTTATGTTTTAGATAAAATTCAACGTTAAGTGTTTTCATCCCGTGTTTGTGTGTTGCGTTATTAACGAACATGGCATGTTGTCATGAAGCTAGGCTTACGGCATCCAGCAATCTCCAGATTGTCTTTATTTTTATTGCGGATTTTACACAATCTTTTTGTCATTCTGCATTTTACCGAGCTTTCAGTGTCGCCACTTTTTGCTTTAATAATGAAACAGTGAGCTTAATGCTGTCATAGTTTAAAAACAAATTTGTGATAATATTTCTCAAAATTTCGTCACCACCATTAATTGACGCTGGCTGTTTATGCTTGTGCTTTAATGAGCCATAGTATTGTTATTTTCTTTATGAAAGAATTATGGGTGAGAAAAGCTTTAAATTTCATATCAAAATATTGACGCTGTTCTTATTTGTAAACGTTAAGAAGAAATAGTATTGTGATATAATAGAAATGAGATTATTGCACGACCTTGAAGGAAAATTTAATGGCATGATAATCCGCCTTTGTTGAAAGGGCCATGTCATTTTCCCCTATTCAGAAACTTTTTTGGTAAAATGGTGTCAAATTTATTTAAAAAAGATTGTTACTGTAAAATACTTGCGATTGACAATCCTGGTTAGCGGAAAGTTTTATTTTCGAGACTGTATTGTCAAGGCTTTACACCTTAATTGAATAGGAACATTTGATCACCTACATTCAAATTTTTAGATGTATGTATTAAGTTATAACCGTTTATCAGTCAGCCATCTTATATTCACAAAGTCTAAGTTGAAAATTGAGCTTGTTATAATTTGTTACAATTTTACCTTTTATCTTGAATGAGTGTACAAAAATCTGGCTACAGTAAAATTACTATAGGTTATCTCATAATCGTCCTATACTATGTTTATAAAGACCTTTCTGTTTGAATATACATGAAAGCCAGTCAGGGTTAAGTTTTGGATTTCCTAGCCCTTTTAAAATCTTTCCTTTCGTGGAAATGTCATCATGTCGCATTCAATTGCGTCATAAATATAGACCACGTAACTCTTGTCTGAAAATTAACGATTTTGTGAAGGATCGTTAATTTCTTGTCTCTATTTCGCATCTAATGAATTTTATATTCAATTCTCGTTGTTCTAAAATTGTTTTCTCAATTTCGTTTTTCAGTGGTTAACTGATGATCTATCGTTTACAATATAGGAGAAGGTCTCTCATATCATTTAGAGGTCAATAGATTTCTGTTTTCTCCTAATATAAAATTATTGTCGGAAGCCGTCCTAAACTTCTCAATAACGAAATTGATTTTTGTCTTTTTCGCCTAGCAAGATTTGATAATAAGTTGTGACGTTTATAGATTCTCTCGGTATATTGATAAAAATGTACGACCTGATACATACACATACATTGGTCTGCCATTTATCAAGACCAAATAAAATCACAAGGACTAAGAAAGGCAAATTAAATATCATTTTATCAATTTTCCATCTAAATCAGAGCTCTGGGACAGTTTCACAGTGTACAGTGTTTATACACAGACTTCTAAGTTTGTATGTATTTGTGTTATCTAAAGCTGGTGTCGACTTGGTAGCCAGAAATTCCATACGCGTCAAGTAGATATGTATAGAACATAACCGGTTGGTTTGACGTATATGTGACTTAATGGTGAAGTTGTATACAGTGTTACGAATCAATAAAAGTTTTATCAATTTTGGCCTACCTTTGACCACTTTTTCTTTGTTTCAACTTCTTACTACCACCTGCTTTTTTTATTAATGAATTTTGTTTTCTTTGCTTTAGTCTACATTATTAAAATGTCTGTTTGTTTTTTTCTTCATTTTGCTGTTGACTTGGCATGTTTTGTTCAATCTGGATTTTGTTTCTAGGAAACATCCACTTAATGTTTGTCTTGACCACATAAATAATGGTCTGTCCACCTATAGGAGAATTTCACTGCTAGTTAGCTTGAGTAATTACTATATTCATTTTTACAATTTTGCTATCGGATGACTGACAGTCCAAGTCCTTCAACATAGCACAGGAGCTGGCATTAGACTATTTAATAAGAGAATATTTCGTAGTTTGCTTTGGGTGAAATTTAGATAGCACAAATAAAATGATGTGGTTATGAATGAAGGCTTCAATAGTTTGCCTGTGATCCACCCATGAAGGCTATGTGCGCAAAATATCAGCACACTATTCCTTGTTTATGACATTTTTGCATGTTTTCTTATTTCTGTGTTTTGATTGTTCCGTGGCAAATACGAGCTTTTGTGCGAACATATTGATTCCTGTATTCCAGATACCAAATTACTGAAAATAACCAAGTGCTTGCATGATTTTGGCAATATTGCGTGGCTCCCCGATTCATTTACATTTTCTGCGGTTTAAGATCTTTGTTATTTCATTTTTTGTAACTAAATATTATGGTTGTAGTGAGGAACATAAAGATTAAGCAATTAGTATTTACAGTTTTGTAATAATGAGTTTAATTCTGTTTCCGTTCTTAACGTTCCACTAATTGAGGAAAATTGGTGGCGTATTTTTCATAAATTCTATGTGTCAGATCTGCGCTACAAGAATATTTATTAAATAATTTGAATTTCTGAATCATTAAATGTTGTTATAGTAGAACATGAATTACCCTATCCCGTAATCAAAATTAAAAAAAAATTCAAATTCAGAATTTTGAAGTGGCTTTATACATTGTTGCCATGGCGATAGCTGGGTATTATTATTCAGTATGGTTTAGGAAAGTTGTCATGTATTTATTTGTTCACTAGATCGGTAAACATGGTCAGGAACCAAAGGCAAACATCAAGGTTTTATTATTGGTTTCAGCCATATACCCTGTATATTTGTTTAAGCTTCTAGCTTACTGGGCTTTTTCAATTCATTGTCGATTTTTCCTTGGCGCTCTCAACTTTGGTGTTTGTACAAGTCGAATTCGTGTTAGGCTCAACACTATGGACTCTGATTTTGCGTTTCATGACGAAAACGATCATAGATCTATTATTCATATTTGCTGCTGTGAAACGAAAAAGAATGTCATTCACTAACAGGTATTTAACAGAATAATAAAAAAATTCAAAGTTTGTCGAATCAATTTAAAAGTTATTGAAAAGAAGTGGTTCAACTTTTCACCCATTCATGTACAAAAATATCTGTCATAAAAGTACTTGACTGCTTGAAGTTCAAAATTTGTTTCATATTGTTTTGGCATTCCGGTACAAGTAGTATGTTGTACCTTGAAATAAAATTTTGAAGAATTGTCACAAGTAATAACATTCTGTAGAATATTTTTAGTTCAGGTCTTTTTTGATCAGTTTTGTGAGATACCAGTATTTTAGCTAACATTCATCCATTATAACGGCAGTTTACTGTTTTAGGGGCTGTGAGCCCTTTGTTTAGCCCCTAATCGCGTTTCAGATCAAATTGTTTAAACATTATTATTCCTGACTGTGGTTTGGGCATTATCATTCTATTTAAGTCCTTGTACTATGTTTCAGTGTATATTTGAACAATATACTAACGGTGCATTGCATGTGCTTCAGTTTTGATGTAACATGAAACGTCTTGATTTGCCCTCACCGTTCAGTATTTTGAAATTAATTAAAAACCATAGTCTCATTCGTATAATTATCCAGCTAAACATTACCCCAAAATATACCTGAGCACACAAATTGATCGTTTGTATGATAAAAACTGAGGTATCCATTTCAGTGGATTCATTGTTTATGTATTGTAAACATAATAATATGTGCGTTGGTATTGTTTGAAATGTCCGTTTTATCATACATCTTAAGTCTGCATGTCAAAACTCGGACCCTCGGGGAAAGTGGCCATCCAGATCTAAGATCATCAGCAATTACTGCAAATAGTTACTATAACTTCTTTTGACGGAATACAATGAGGTAATTGACAAGTGTTGCATTATGGGTATTTATATCGTGACATACTGATAATTAGTACTTGGTAATTGGGGACTCTCTTTGATTAGAGTGAGAAAGAGACAAAAGTGTAAAAATGGAAGTCTTCAGTATGCAAAAAACATGATTTTTTCGATGAGTCATATAAGAATTAGAAAAGTCGTATTGAATACCTCAAATTATCATTTTTATTTACAAAAGTGTTATTGTCAACTCTAAGCTAACAATTGTGATGAAAATTAGCCCAGTAATTATCATGACCAAGTAATTATAATATTTTAGTGTCATATATATATTGTTTATATCTTCCCTTCATTCGTACCAAAGACTTCGGGCTCTCCATATTGAGTTGTTCCCAAAACGCAGGATTTATATATAAAATTTTTATACATTTTCTCTCCTAGTGATAATTAAAGTGTGAACTTTTTTCCTGTAAGCATGATTTCCAGTGGGAATATATCGTTTCCGTCGCCAATGGAGGTATGTACTCCAACTCTCCTTGAATAAATCGGAGCTTTATCGGTGATTTTCGATTTTTCTTTCTAAAGTAATGTAATGTAGTAAATGAAAAATGTTGCTAGGTTCTACAAAAGGTATGCTATGAATGATTTAAATGAATGAGTCAAATGCGAAAATAAATGCTGCCTGTTAATCAAAAGATGTTTAGTAAATTATGTAGTGTTCAGAAAAAAAAAAGATTATTATAATTAATTTAACTGAGGCATGGTGTAATTAAAGCTAATTAAAGTGATTTATTAGAGAAAACTTTATTTGTAAATTTTATGGCATTTCCCTAAATTATGAATAGATTTCTTTCAAACCTATGTGTTTAATTTATATGATAATCATTATGTAAAGATGTCTACTCATTTCTGTAATTGTACGTATACTGGTACATATATTTTAATTGCATGCATTGCCCAAAAAATGTAACTCACCCACCAAGAGTATAATATTTCATTTCATAACTTTCAATAAAGAAGGCATTTATTGATATTTTGTGTTTAAAATTTCTTTAAGACCACTTTCAAAGCATTTTGTATACACAAATACCAAAGATGAAGTTTTTTTAATCTTTTTTTCTAATTTCTTAATTCAATGTAAACTGGAGTTGTTTACTGTTAATTATCATTAAAGTAATTTTGTAAAGATTAGAATTCAAATCAAAGTAAAAAATTTGTTCGAACTGCCGATTTTTTATTTGCATTGTCATAGAATTTCTTAATGTTTGAAAACTTTCTTCATGGCTGCTGGTAATTTCTTAATGTTCGAAAACTTCTTTCTTCATGGCTGCGTAATCTATTTTATGGTCATATGTATGAATTAAAACTTCAAATTTAAACCATGAAGAAAGCGAATATATTATCTTAAATCATTTACTGTGTACTTCATTATTTATGAAATTGGTGTAAATTTAATTTGTAAGTTACTGTGATTATAAAATTCATTACTAACATGAATCAATGTGTAGGTTTTGGAACGTTAATGGTGTGGTTTTTTAAGATCACTTTTAAACTGAAACTTGAATAATATTTTGCCGAAAATGACTCATTTTATTTACTAAATTGCCCCTCTACACGATTTTATTGGATTGGTATACACAAGTCAATGTTTAAGTTTATTCCAATGGATGTAATTAGTCTATATTTAGTAGGTTGCCATTTTGAAATTAACGCCACCAATGACGAAATAGTGAAAAAAAACATGAATACAGGACTTTATTGCTTTGCTCCGGATTCCCTACGGTCCTCCGTTAAAAAAACTCTGCATAATTAGACTATCTCACTATTAAGTATTGATTCGTGGAAATTACAGTGGTGGATGTGTTTGCAGAGACGACCGAAATTGATGTTATAATTCTCTTATGGTAGAATTCCTAGACACTGAACTTACATGGAGCTGAATTTTTGCCTCCATTCAATTCGCTTTTCTTGCCTTGATTTAGATGTTGTAGACTTCAAGGCATCGAAATAGCATGAATAACATGCATTCAGTATCCTGTTTTATATTCACCTACCTCTGTATGGTTGTCTTATTTTTATGAATTTCATTTTTTTTAAATTTGGGTCCCACTGTCTTGTATAGCGCAATTTTGCTTTCTCTACCATGATCAGTACTTGCTCTGTTGAACGATGTCCTGAAACTCGGTTGTGTATTCAGCAGCCTAATTTTTCCTGGAATTGAGGTCATTAACTTCTTTGTTAGATTTAGTGCGAGAGCACTGCTTTCATCTCCATGGTCTATTTATTTGATCAAAAATTATATCCGTCATCATGAATCATAAGCTCTGCTGATTAGTTGGGTAAAAATTGGTGTCCAAAAAATAACAAAAGTACACACATTAGCATTAAATACCATGATTATGTTAGATATGCACATTTTACTATCGACTGTTACACACGTGTGTGTTAGGTATGAGGAAACATTGCTTTTACGTCAATCTGGTAATAATTTTATTGCATTTAACTGGCGATGCACGGATCTACCTACCTACCTTGGCATCCTGTACGTTTTTGCTGGAATAAATGTTATAAAAGAATCAAAGTAATGCTGGTACTGAAGGAGGCATGTTAACTCACAAGCTTTCTATAGTTGTATCATTGCACTGGTATGTCTGTCGTTTGCGATTATATCGGGATCATGATTTCGTTCCTTGTTACAGTAGGCGGCTCATTATACAAGATTAAAACAATAACGGCATTCATTACAGTAAGCTGGCTATTTGTTCGCCTGTTTTCTCATAAACACAGTTATCACTCCACTGACTTAACTGTTGTGTGCTTTGGTAACAGGCATGTACACATACAATGAAACCATTGTAATTGTTTTTGTCTGATAATAATTAAGATACACTATCTTCTGAAAAAATGGCATCATTTCTGCATGTTCGCGGTTTTTGCTTATTTCTTTGCATCTATGTTAACTCCATTATTTCTAGTGTTAGAATTGTTCTTTTACTGTGAATAATCACAGTGTAAACATTTTATTCAGTGGATGAGTGTGATCTAAATACAAGTTTTATTTGCCTCACATTGAAATTTTTTTGTTATATTTTTTTGTTGTCTCCTTACATTTGATTGTTTTTTGTCATTCTTTCATAATTTGAAGATTACACACATTTATAATTGTTAGTTATGCGAAGTAATAAACACATGTGTTTTTTTAATTCACTTCTAACATAAACACCAATTTACACTCCTTTGTTCCCCGTTATAAACTGTTGCCTGTTTTTTTTAACGGGGATAAATGTTTCTGTCTGATTACTTTGTCTAAACAGATTGTTGGACCTTGAGAAAAACATGGTAATTAAGGGAGGGATTTAGGATTACACTCCAAATGTTCATTGTCAATGTCTCCTGCTATCTGTGGTATCACTACCTACTGTTTCTGTCCGAGATAAAGGCTAGATCAACTACTGTGGGTTAATTGTTGGCTTCTTGTGAAAACTTGACGTATTGTATCGGCTTCTGCCATGCCATAAATGTGTCTGCCTTTGGTGTACATGTTGTGTGTTCCCCAACTTATTGTATTCTTGTCTTGTGTATATAAAGGTACATGTACATTGTTCAGGAAAATTTCTGACTACAAAAATATTTTGATAAAATTCTCAAAAAAAACAGAATAAAGGTATGGGTTCCCTGGTTGATGCCACATGTAGTTAATTCAACCCATCTTCGCAGGATGCTTTAAACGTAATCAACTTATTGAATTACCATTCATGTCTTGGAACCTGCTTGGTTGCTAGTCCCATAAAGCACCCATTGGCTAGTAGATTGTTTTCAAAAATAGCTTTAAGGATTTTCTTGAACAAAGTGTGTTTAATGTAGAATATGTGAGGTAAATAATTTAATTACTTAGGGTAGTATAAAAATTTTATCAAACCAAGTGTTATTGCGTTAACAAGTTTATTGACTTTTGAAATCGTATTGATGTTATAAATGAAGGTAATTCAGCGTTAATCAAACATTTACTTGTCCTTCTGTCTCCCACTTCAAATGTGTGTTTTATGCCATCAAAAATCTTACCTCCAAACATATATTCACCAAGTCTGATGGAACACTTGTCAGTGGTAGGTGTACTTGTCGGCTTAACTATACAGGTTGTTGAAATCCCACAGGGCAGTGTCCTCCAAACATCATGGTACTACATTTAAAGTCATATTGGCTATGTTGGGTTTTCATTCTAAGGCTTGACACAATTTAAGTTATTGGTGCTAGTGTCAGTCAGATGTAAAGGTCTACTATGAATATGAATGGTATTTACCATAAAATTTTAGAAACATCTGTATGTAAATATGTTTATATGCTGCTTGTACTTCTGGGGACCATTCCCTGTCTGATCATAATAATGGGATGTATTTAGCATCATTGAAATGATGGGAATGCGTTTGAGAATTCTATCTTCCCGATTCTGTCTACTGTTTGTGAGTGTGTGTGTGTTTGGGGGGGGGGAACTAGTTGTTGATAGAAATTTAAATGAGATTTACATAATTCCAGTGTTAGCATTAAAATTTCATTTTGCTGTTGATGCTATTTATAGAATGCATTTTAGACTGAGTAACCTACTTATGTGTTACTATGTTTAGAATGTTAGTATAGTATTGGATTTGGTTATTTTCTTTTTATTTTTTCTAAAGCTAGCAATTTTTTTTTGACTGATTATCCTGTGAAATTGTTACTATTTTTAGAATGTCAATATATTTCTGGACTGAATTACACCCAAAAGTGTTACTTTTCATGGAATATCTTCTACATATCTTAATTTTCTAACCTTAGAAAAAATCTGTGACAATTTGGATTGACTAAGAGCTCTCTTTTTTAAAGTTAAGTAAATCTTGCAGTATTCTTTATCAAATAGACAATTTATGTGCAGTAAAACTCCTGAAAACTGGACCCTTTCTGGACTTGGCCAAAAGTCCGATTTTCTGAGAATTCCTGTTTTCAGAGAACTATTGAATATCAAAGCAAAAAAAATAAGACTTGAAAAATTGCCTGATTTTTAAGAAAATGCTGGTTGTCAGAGAGTCTAGTTTTCTTGGGTTACACTGTATTTCTCTGGAGATCGTTTAGTAATTCAGTCGTAGCATTCAGAGTATACATGTCTGACAGGACTTCTCCAGATTTCCTCATTATTTCGTTGCAAGTGTTGTTTTCATTTACCGCTACACAATGTCAAGACTGAAATGAACTGTGAGATATCCTCATGAAATTGTCTGCCAATGGTTCTAGATCTCTGCCCAGCACTGTGATAGCTTGCTCCGTAATCAATGCTATATTTACATCCAGTAAGGCAACGTGCATGTTTTATAGGCTTTCTGCCATACATTATGTCCCTGTGGGAATCTTGGAAGTAAAAAAAAATGATTTCATGTCCTGTATCTTCCATTTGATTAATGTGAAGCGGTTTTTACCATGATCATTTCAGATTAAAACTGATCTATCTCAGATTACTATTTACTTCATGAAAATCTGGTTTATACAGAATGTTTAAA
The DNA here is from genome assembly GCA_008271625.1 of Lutraria rhynchaena. Classification (NCBI taxonomy): domain Eukaryota; kingdom Metazoa; phylum Mollusca; class Bivalvia; order Venerida; family Mactridae; genus Lutraria; species Lutraria rhynchaena. The sequence goes on from VIBL01000049.1 coordinate 1,200,205, forward strand.
CAGTCATTTTAGACTATAGATTTAGCCTTATTGGTTGAAATAGCTCCTTTGAATGACATACTTAATTTGTGTGAATAGTAATTAAATATGTATTTGGCTGAGGCAGCCGTATATATGACATGTGGATTAAGAAAATGTGTTTCTGGTTAAATCAAAGCACATGGGCTCATTATTTTATAAACAATGGGTACCCATGGTATCCTTTCTGGTCCAATGGGTGGCTACAAATGTGATCTAAGCCCTTATTTTGATAATTGAAATAAATTATGTTCCTCGCTGATTAGTCTATGGCATTGTAAATTGACAGTTTCTAAGTGACCTTGAATTGATTTATGACATTGACTTATGATTTGATTTCATTTTAAATCGTTAGCGAAGTATTCCTTCATAATGACAATGTTTCCATGACTTAAAGTTGATACAAATTCACTTTCTATGTTATGGATAATTGACACTGATAAAAAAGGCAAAAATCATGTGTGACCTTGACATTTTAAGCATGATTTTATCATGGATATAGGGTATATAGTAAGAATATTGAGATTTTTGGTTTCTGAAATAGTTAAATTACCTTTTGCTTGAAGAGTTACTTCAGTATTTCATTGCATTTTTGCTTTCAATTACGTCGCCATGGAAGCTATTCAGCTTTTAAAGTATCTAGACAAAATATAACTCGGGGCTCATGATCTCTTGTTTTATGGAAGTTTATGCACAATTGTTTGTAATACAAAGCGTTTGATCTGATGATTATTATATTTTAATGAATGCACACAACACATTATGCTCCTAATTAAGTGACATATTTAATAGCAATTTGATCATTCTAGTGGAAGCTAGATACTGAAATAAAACATATAAATCCACTCTGCAGGAACTATGGCTTTGATCTTTGTTTTGCAATTAATGTATATGCACTAACATTGTTCTTAAGGAGATCTTGCTTTCTTGTTCTTCCTTGTACCGCACCTAAACGTACGCTGTGTCTTGCTGAGTCGGGAAAATCCAGTGGATTTTCAGCTTCCGTTACATACTGCTTCCTTCCCTATAGAGCAGCTGTCTTCTTTGTGCAGTTTTTACACATAAATATAAAGAAACCTCATCCTTAGATAGTTTTAGTGTGTATGTGAATCATTTTGAAATTGGTTATCTGAGTTTGTATGCTTTGTACACTGAGGGAACTCCGATAAGTCTCTATCAGTCCACATAGAGAGATTTGCGATAAAATACTTGGTGATTTTCAAGATTCTTGCCTGATAAGCCATATATACTTGGAAGATATTTTAATACCTTGTTGTTATCAGGTACTGTTACTGATAATATCTCAGACAGATTTTATGATATATTACTTTTATATAGCCTATGAACTACGGCACCCACCAAATGTCTATGAACTTTTTTTATTGTTCAAAAAACTTTCAGAAGTTTTAAACCTATAAGTCTGAATTGCTCATTATAGTAAGCCAATTCGAAGCTGTACTGAATAAAACACATTCTATGGTAATTCCACATAATTATGCTTTTATAAGCCTTAAGTTATCTTAGCTTGCAACACAAGAGCAGTGCTCATAATTCTTTTCGTATTTTAAAATTAAAGATCATTTCGTACATATGATTCTTGTGACGGGGTCCAATAATTATCAATTATGCCAGCCCTTTATTTTGAGGTATAAAGTTTAGCTTCTTATAAATTCCCCTAAAATGTAGTACACTTGTATGTAATTAAGGGTTTTTGATTGATTAAATAGGAATTTAATATTTGTGAGAATATATTTTTAGATCTCAGTCTTAGATTTAGAATCACATGTCTAAAGAGTTGCATACATTGACACCTTATATTAATTCTGATCACCAGCCCTCATCCAGTATCAACAATTAAAAATGCCGTTACATTTAAAATATGCGGAACTTTCACATAACCTCGTTATTTGATGCATTATACAAACACTTTCGTAAGCATCCTCTTATCTGTCATGTACCGTTCATGTTTTGCCTTTGTACAGAATGTTCCGGGCTATAAAAATTAATAAATTGTAATGGATGAGTTTGAGTGCAAATGAGTGTAGTAATTATTTGTAATGGGCTTAAATTGGTTGAGATATGTGTATGAACCATTATGCTTGACTGGAAGTAACGTCTCGTGTTTTATGGTTTTCGTAAGCTATATGCAGTCATATGATAGATCTGATGTTTGAAGCCAGATTTCTGCTATTACTCAACGTAATTAGATGATTTGCCAGTTCAGCTCAGAGTAAACTGGTAACGATCAAACAAAAAAGGCCTCGTTAAGATTTCTATAAATTACTTCATAACAAATAAACGTTGTTGGATTGTAGGCAGTAAAGCTGGAGTTATAAAAATTCGATATTTATTGACTATCTTTCTTTATTCTCTAACCTTTGTAATAATTGGATTTCAGATTAGTTTTTGTTAGAAAAGGCTGCAGAATCGGAGTGTAACTATATATAGTAACAATGAGTTTGAGAGAAATGTAATGGCGCTGAGTTTCTCAGGGACTTCGGGAAAAGTAATAAGGAATTGAATTCATTGTTTGTTGTTTGGCACTTAACAAACATAAACTACTTTCTGAATCTCTCATTGTGGCGCAATAACATTTGAAAATAATATAAAATAGGAAAGAAAAATATTTTTGTATATGCGAGAAAAAAACCGTAAATGAATTCATCAGTGTTTCTTTTCAACTTCTAGATGGTGACTTGTGTGAGAATATAGTATGTTGGGTAAACATGGCATTCATTGGCCTTCAGTACAGTAACTACGATCCTGAAAGGACTTTGTCCCAAAGCAAATACCCAATGTTTCCTTTGTTGATATTCATATCCGCTTTTAGATTATATTTGTCTAAGACGGTCTCTAATTTGAAAGAAATTTATAAGTCAGAGTTTACATTGCTGTCATACCGAAAGCTTTCATGTTAGATACAGGTAAAAAGTAATACAAACAGCTATTGTAATGCCGAGATAGGTCTTTTGTTTGCAGTGCCCAACTGCGAAAACTAAATTGTTGCTTATTCTAATTTTCTTTCAAATTATACATAATGATTGGTATTAAGAAAGTTGATCGAAGCCGATAACTTGCATATGTTAGTTATACAAACAAATAACTATGTACACTTTGGTCTTTTTAAAGTCGCCGATGTTACTGAATTGATAATTTATAAGTCATTTTCATGGTACCGTTATGTACAATCTGTAACATGGGAATGTTTAGTTTAAAAGCTCCTTGATAAAATTGCTGTTATTGAATTTGTAGTTATTACAACCTCTTTTTATGAAAGTTTATTGTAAATAACACAAATAATATGATCAATAATATAATCATTGGTTTCAATAACAGTCAAATGGAAAGTTTCATTTTTTTTCAATTTCCTGTTACCAAAAATGTTAATTGTATAACATTGTGATATTTCTGTAATCTAAATAAAAATGATTTTCAATTTTTGTTCTTAAAATTGTGTTATTTCATCGATCATGTCATAATTTCACTATTAATAAATCAATGTATCAAAAATTGATCCTCGCTCTATTTATTTATTTTTTTTGTTGTTTATTTTTTTTATTTATATACCCTCCCCCATGGGGGCCCAGGGGGATGTGAATTTATTGCTACATGAGACAATTTGTTTATTTGGAGAACATTTGTATTTTGTGGACTACAGTTTGTTCCTATTTCTACCTTGTTTGATCAAACAATCATTAGTAGTTGAATCTGGTCTATTATTCATTGATTACAAATGGTTAACATGTCTTATCCTATTTTAAGGGCAATTCGTTCGTAATAAACCAATTGATTTTACGCCATTTTACATCCCGCCAGATTGATTCCAGTACAACAGGTTTTTGGATTGCGTTTTGTTGTGGAACAGCTGGTGTATACAATTCATAAATAACCACAGTGTGCAACAGCATGCGTTTATTGGGTTTCTCTGGGCTCATCTAAGAACATTTGACGTAAATCTTGGATAGTTTGTGCTGTCATGTATCTGATGTGTGTATGCTGTCAAACCTGGTGTTTGCAGCCACCTCCAAATAAAGGCTACCCTGTGAATAAAGGTCATTCTTTGAAAACAGTCATTGATTATTTAGAACAAACTTACCTCTGAATAAAGGTCATCTGTCAGTAAAGGCCACATTTTTCTCCATGGTTGGCATTTGTTCTCAGGTTTGACTATATATGTATGATCTTTTGGGTACATTTAGTGCGTTTAACGTAAAAAACAGGTATAATTAACTGTTTTATGTACCCAGATCAATGCTTCTACGTCATATCTATCATTGGCGTAATTATATTTATTCGTCTGCTTTGGTTTGGTTGTGTATTTCACATCCTTTTATCTCTCTAATGTATTAAGTGTCCACCTTGGCACAGATGGTGTTGATATCAATTAACAAAATGCACTTTTTACATAACAATTTCTGAATGAATGAGCTGCAGTCATATTAAAGTCTGTTTCCACTTAACACTGTATGTATTGTTTGACTCAGTGCTGTTCAAGAGTCGTATACTGTTAAATAGTGTGAAAGCGAAAAAGGTGTAAGTGACATAAAATTAATAGAATTTAGACCTTGTTTGCCTTTGCTTCCCCCTGGTTTACTTGTGTTTACATTTCTCTATTTATTTCTAAATTCCATTTAATACATATAATACAATAAAACAAGTTAGATATTGTCCTCATGTTCTTGTATTATTTATGTAGGATGTATTTTATAATTTGATGAAAACTAAAGCTCTGTGATTTCACTCTACATAAATTAGCAAGACATCTTCTTAGGCGTGGCTAGGCAATAGGTAGAGATTAAATACATAACGTTTTATTGACACAACTTCCCTGATTTTGATTTAAACTTGTTCTTGTTTACGAACTGTGATTCTGTCACTCGGGCCATGATATAAATCAACTTATTTCATATATTTAACAGCCAGATGTTCTCAAATAAATGCTCCATGAGGCATTACTTTTTACAGTATTTGCAGAATTAGGCACAAATGATTTTTTAATGAATTGAATCTCAACGATTTTTTTCTTCTTTGCTTATGTACAGTAAACGGACCCTTCCCAATAAAAAATAAAGACATTTTTTCCCAATTTCCGATCTAAAAATTCCCAATTTTGGCATCATACCACGCATTTTTCCCCCACACCAGACCCTTTCCCGAAATTGCAAAAAAAAACCTCTGAATATGATATGTGGAATAATTACTTCAGTTTTGTTGTGTCTTTTTTTGAACTTTTAAAGCATAGGGAGGGGCATTTATTTGGGGAAATTAGTTGTCATGAAATAAGTGAGGTGTTTTGGGGGATTTAAGTTGGTGTGACGCGTATTGTGTAAGGTATTATATGGTACTTACTGTGATAACATTCATGCACAGGGTCAAAGTAATTAGTTCAAACAATACGCTTGTCAGAAATCTAATCAAGTAGTTCTGAATAAATGCAAAAAGAATAGAAAACGAAAGATAAGTTTATAAGTGTCAACATTTTTTTCCCTTCTTTTCTTTACAATAAAAGTAGCTCTATTCAAGTTAAGGAAAAAGCGTTCCTCTGTTCTTCGCTGATTAACTTTTTTAATCAATGTAGACCTTGATAATTGTGCGTTATTTGTGGGGCTTGATATCTCTGTCATCTTTCACGCTAGCCGTCTGTTGATTTTTCTGTTAAAATCATTGATAAAAAGTTTTATCGCACGCATGTAAAGAATTGATTGTAGTTTATATAAGTTACTTTGCGTAGGCCAAAAAAATATTAAATTTTGATGACCCTATGTGTTAGCGCCATCCATGAAATTTTGGCAAAATAATGAAAAATATTTGGTGATAAATTAAACCTACAAAGTATGAAAGGTATGTTTGGAAAAAAATAGCATAAAATAAATTTTTCAACCAACCTACCTAATTTTCTTAGATCAAGTAACCAAGACATGCTTATTTTTTTTCTAGCCTAATTGGAATGAACATGTCGTGATCTGAAAAAGCTCTCTGAATGATCATTGTTATGGTTAAGTTCTAGACCTGCTTATATTTTGCCATTAAACTTTAAGCTCACATCCTTGACCATGTCTATATAATGAATAGATAGACTGGGTTGGTTCTTTGGGCGAAAAAATAGAGGCTTTTTGTGCTAGACTGGTTTGAAACTTTTGGGGGAAACTTATATGATTTTTGTGGCATTTATAATGATACAGGAGATGATGATAGTGAATGACTCCGCTACATATCCATTCCTGTTCATACAAGAAACTAAAAAAAATGTTGATTACTGTGTCTGATACTGTGACCTGGAAATGCAATGTAAACAACATACTTGAAAATGTATAAACATTTTAATACCTCTATTTGTTCTATATAATTTCAACTTTTTTTGCTGTGACCTGGAGTTCATTGGGAGACTTTGATCTGGATTTTTTGTTCAATTCATGATTAAAGTGTTACAAAACACCACTCTTGAATTTCTTATCCGTTTGGGTATTGAATTGTGACTTTGTCAGACTTCAGACAAACTTAGGGATTTGTACACATGTCAAGACTTCGTTGAAAGTGGTTTGTGTAAACCAGAGATTATGCTCCCGAACCCACCAATATTGAACAGTGAGGCGTTCACATTATTAAGTTATGTAATAGATACTCAAGAGGCACTTGAAAAGTCTTTGGTCCAGAATTCGTTTCCTCTCTTGCGCCATGGTACATCAGATATTTCAACAACTTTTGACTCATTCCTTATCCCACATACTTGAAGCCTACAGCCAATTAATTACATCTAAAAACACAGGCTCTAAATTAATGTATAAGCATGTTTTATTTGCTCTTATGATTCTTGTTTATATATTGTAGAACTTGGGCCGATTCATATTTCATCTTTAGCACTTTTCTTCTCTTCTTTATAAAAACATACATAAAAACATAGTGTTTTGACTGCAGTCTGTCTGTTTGGTTGTATATCCATATACCTGTGTGTAGTTTTATAGAGTCGTCATTTCATGCTTGAACTCTTCAACAAGTAAGGTCAAAAGATTTGCTTTATAAACAGGATAAATATCATGTGTTACCTAAAAAAAACCTTGGAAGGTCATCTGTACCGTGATGGTTCAAAATAAATATGGACTTCAATTTCTGGACCTCCCTGGCTTAATTATTTAGCTCCGGTGTTATACTGTATTTTAGGGATAATTTAATATCTGTTACAATTCATTAAAGAAAGCACCTTGTTGTCAGTTTCAAAGGACTTTATATGCTTCATCCTTCAAAAGAAATTTATGTATTGATAGGTGATAAAAATGCTTTTCAGTGATTAATCACATCAAATTACACTACAGCAACCATCCACCCACAATTAGTGTGTATTTATAATATTTATATGTATAAATATGCAGTGTTTGTATCATTATACCCCAACTATTAGCACACATGACTGAACAAAACTACATATAAATGTATACTAGTATTTAGTTTTTCATTAAATTATTGATATATTCTATATTAGGTCTTGTTTATCTTTACAGATGGTAACAAAAACGAAGAAAATATTTGTTGGTGGCTTATCAGCCCAGACCACAGTAGAAGATGTTAAAAAGTATTTTGCCACATTTGGAAAGGTGAGTACCATTTCTATAATGGACATTTCCTCATGTTTGCCTCTACCTGTCCCCTGTTTGGCCTTGCTCGTTACTCAACCAATCAATGACCCTGTGACCTTCAAAACAATCAAGTTGTCAGAGAGACAATACCAATGACAAGACGGATCCCTTTTCATAGGTCTAGTCCCCTAATGGGAGAGTCACTCAACCATTTTATGACTATATTGACCTCTACAACAGATCACAGTCAACTCCAGCATTGTTCAAATTGATTGAAGACTGGTACCAGTTCACATGTACTGTCTGAATTTAATCTGTTATCTGCCTTATCACATACCTCAGTGATAAATTTTATGTTTATTTTGCTCCTGTTTTCATTAGGTTTTTGACTTAATGTTATCTAAGCGAGAAATAGAAATAGTTATGCCGATGCAGTGCATGGTTACATTCATTAAACAGTAGTATTTTGCTTGTAGGCGTGAGATCTAGCTGCGTAATTTATGGAAAAATAAATCCATTTTGTTATAGTTATGACATTCTGATTGTCAACACTGCGTTCATAATATCTGTAAATCACGCTGAAGAAAAAAATCTGTGTGAATTTACTTTATGTTCAAGCGTAGGATCGAGGAACATTCACTCTCATGGTTAGCTTTATTACATCAATGTTTATGATTATAGGACAATCGTAATTTTAAAAATCAGTGCCGCTATTTCATTTGTCCAATCTGTCGGCACTGCTGTTTATAAACTGCATTCAAATTTACCAAATGTCTTGTAATAAAGATTTAATAAGCTCAAACCCGGCAGTGGCTTCTATCCATTAACTCCAATATTGCATCAAATCCATGATTAGTCATTGTAATATGACAGTCTTAAGCCATGCCATTGTTAAGTTGGTTCTCTTAACTTGATTCTTCACTTTTTGGTCTTACTTGGTATTGATTAGCAAGGAGAGGAAACATTGTATATGTATTGTGTTGGACATTACTGATTTCCAAGACATTCAGAAATGCCTTTACAATGTCCATAATCTTCTTTCATTACTGGGTAATTGCCCATAGTCTGTGTTACTAGAACCTAGAAATTTCTGTTGACTAATGTGACATCTATTACAATTATACTAGATCGTTATCTGGGAATGGCTCAGTCAGCTTTTAGTGAGATTTGAAAGTCATCTGGTATTATCAAGAACACCGCTAACTTTTAATGTGACACTTATATTAGTTGGTGAATTTTTTTGTCTTCCTAGCCCCTGGAAAATGACCATGAAATATAAAGGGTTAGTTAAAACTCCCTAAGTTCAATAAGATCCCTAATTTCAACCCAATAAACCCCTTTTGTTTGTTCAGAGGAAAGACTTCTCGGGGCATTGTTTCAAAATGCGGCCCCTATTTTGCTCCCTTTTCCTTCCCTATTTGTTGGATTTTCTGTCTTGACTGTATTATGCATATACATTTGAATAAATGATGTTTGTATGCAAAGATGAATGAAAAAAATCATGACAACCAGTTGTTGTGTTTTTAGTATCGTATTTCATGCTGTTAGTGTTTGTATATTATCATGTTTGTATAACCTGCCAAGCTACCACAAGTATATTTTTGCTTACCCACTTATAGAACCATAATTCCTAATAATTTAATAATAGGCATGAATACATTTTACTCTCAGGTGTTCTACATAATGATAGGTATGATTATTGAAGTGAAAATTGTTTGTAAATAATTTATGCGTAATATTTCAATATCAACCAGTGACATGTACTTTCAGTTTTTGATTTGTACGTATTTTGTTTTTCATTTTCTCTCATAAGATGTCTATTCACTTTTTTATTTCATTAGCCTGAGTCTCCCACTTGGTATTTTCTTGTTAGTTTCCTCAATGAATAGGCTTTGATCATCCCGCATAAATTGGTTACGGTTGGCCAGTATATGTTCATCGTTGATATGACAGCTTATGCAAATCAATACATCGAGAGATGAAAAGTTTGTCGTCAAATTTCTAGTATACATGCTGATGTGTATATCCCCGTAACCTGATGACTATCATTAATTTTCAATTAATATTTTTTATATAAATGGATGCTGTGATGTCATATCATTGACGGATTCTTTATCGAGTTGCCAGAATTCAAACAATGTTGAATTGCCCATCAATATACTGTATGACGTTAGAAAATTGACCTGTCCGACCCACATGTACTAGATGTTGAAAAGTATACAATAACATAATATAATGATTGCATATATTTGTACTGATGTCAGACATTAATAGCTCAGTCTATTGTTTCATTGTTGTTTTGACAAATAACAATAATGTGCACTCGCTTGATTAGAATCAGATGTTAGATCAGCTGTCAGAACATGTTCTGTTTGTGCACCGAGTATGAATTTAGCTCTGCCTTATGTTATTAAAGAAGTTTGCGTCTGTTAACTTCGAAAGGTCAGATTTATTAAAAAGTATGTCTTTCGTACAATGATTTAACTGATAAGGGGTGTATAGTCATGCATTTGGAATGTGTTTGATTGATTAATGTCTAAAGTTACATAGTTTCTTCATGCTCACCTTGTATTTGTTGAATTTTTTGGAGATCTGAATCTTGTACTTGGTAACAATATTTCATCAGCAATTTGTATTTTGGTTCAATGTCCATTGATAACTTGATTTGAAGATGTTCGTTTTTGATATACTTATATCACATTTATTTGAGTTCTGGAAATTTAAGTTTGTTCAGTTCAAGGCCAGAGCTGTATTATTCTGCCAATAGTGCTTTGATTAAGTCACCTAGATTTAATTTTTGGCATTCTTTGTTGTCTGGAACAATAGAAAGGCTTGAATCCACAATTTTATCAGTCCTGAATTGTATCAAATTTAGTGTTTCTATGAAAACTTAACTTTCATAGATTTGTCAGTTTGAATTTCTGTGTATCATTCTGTGGAATGTTTGGTTCTCTGTATGTCAAATTTTCATCTCATTGAGCTATTTGTATTTACTTATCAGAGTGCTCTTCAAAATGGAGTCAAAATATGTATGTCAAAGTTGGTGGTTTATGATAATTTGTGTAAAATATCGTTAATAGGATTGGCAGCAACACTTTAAACAGTGAGAAAGTTCTACTTAGAAGTTAAATGTTGACTAATTGACTGCATGCATGAAATTTATGCGTGATAGGCATCAGCCAGTCTATGATTGATGTCAGTAAATCCTTATATACAACAGTTGTTTTCAAGGAATGCTATTTTTACAGAAAAACAGCTGTGTAGGAATGCTATACTGTTAGAAATTCAGCAGTTATCAATAAGACTATGGAGAAACAAAACAAAACATCACCAGTATTATTCTATGGATGCTCCTCATAATTACATACTGAGTTTATGTGTGAATTTATTGTAAGTTATACTGGGATCAGATACTGTAAGCCTATGATTGTGGTCTTAGGCATATTTTGTTATTGCTATATAATTATAGTTTCTCAGTTACTTTGTAGTGAACTGATTTCTGGGAATGCTATAAAAGAATGGTAAGCATAGTTTCGTCTGTTCATGCCAACTCCTGCAACACAAGAGATTGCATTGGAATTCAGGTGTACTAGTTTTTCAGGACTTTCTCGTGATGGAAAACATAAGATCAGTCTTGTTACTTGATCATAAAATGATTTTACAACTCGGTGTAACTATTCACTGATATCTAATTGTTCATGCAGACTTAGAGATTACAGCATTCATTATGCTAATTTCATTGCATTTCCACTGTGCACTGTCGAAGTCCCCTGTGTATACTTTCGCATGTTCAAGAATATTACATATATTAGTAGAAAGATATATTTATATTTGGATTAAAATTACAATAATGTCGTGTCACAAAATCATGTTGTGACTCGCTGTTGAAGCTTTGAAATTTGTCTTATTTTGAGGTGTAAAATACGCAAAAAGTTAGATACATTTATACAATTTATACACATTTAACTTAAGTCAGTGTATATGGATATTCATACAAATATTTGAATGTCAGAATTTTTAACTTGAGATTCGACACTCGGAAGTCCTGCTGGCTTTTTCTTTGCATGGAAGCTTCCCTTTAGCTGAGTTGCAATAGCCGTAAACATCCAACCTTGACTGCAGTCATCACTTTTCTATAATTTTGTCTCCTTTTTGCTTATTTTCTGCTTGAAAGCTAACATTGATTGGTTGTTACTGTATTTATATTGTCACTTGGGACCATTTTTTAAGGCTAGCCCCTGCTGATATTTAATCTATTGCTTGATTAGGTTAGGTTTCATATGAAGGCTTTGAGAAAATGACTTTGGTAAATATTTAATAGTCTTTGTATAATGTCCACATAAATAGATGCTGGAAGGGATGGTACTTATTAATGTGCTTGATTTTTGTTCCCTCTGTTTTTGTTGTTTTTTATACTACAGAAAGTATGTTGAATTCGAGTGAATGTTTGTCAGTCTTGGATGGTTTTGCTCAAACTTGCACCGATGTCTTCATTCAAAAAAAAAAAATATTCCCAGACGTCGCTTTTCTGTTTCTGATTTCACAAAAATATGTGCAAAGTGTGCCTGGAATATATTATTGTATTGTGTATCATGCATATCTTGTTTATTTGTCCAGACAAGCTGCTTCATTTGATCTAGTTTTTAGGTCAGACTGTATCATCCATTCTTTGTACAACATTGGGCGTTTTGTTTCTTGTGTTTTCCCATTAATTCTCTAACCAATGTTTATTATTGTATATGATAAAGACAGGAGAAATCTGATATGGTTTTTCTGGCAACATTTTTATAATTCTCCCTACAATTTAGTCAGCATCAAGGGTCAATTTGTTCTGGACAGTGTCTGAAAGAAATAAACAGTGGCCAGTTCTGTCTTATCAAATTGACCAATGAAATGCTGTATTTGGTGATTGGCCATAATATTCAGGTTTTTCTTGTATGAAGTTAGAGAAAAGGCCTCAATGTTAATTTAAGCATTGCCAATACTTGCTTCATTTTCATCAAATTACATATTCATGGAATATCAAAATTTAATGATGTTTAATGTGAATTGTATTTGTTAGTGTGAAAATGCTTAAGATGTGTCAAGTAGGTTTTTCTTCAAATAATATTTGTGAACAAAGAGTATCATATGTCAGCTTAGATTACGTAATTATTTTTAACTCACCTTTGTATCTTTCTTACTTATTCTATGTTCGATTCATTATAAATTTTATTCAGTTATGTACGCGGATATATATTGTGTTTCTTTTCTTTAACCAGAATTACAAGGAAATGAATGCATGTTGGCTTAATTAAACATTCACTTCTCTGAAATAGTATCACCCTTCACGTTTATATAAAATGATATTCATTTCTGAATAGTCATACTGTGCACTAAATGTATCTCCTTCATATTGATGAAGAGCATCTCTTCCTCTTTTTTGAAGAGTGAAATATTCTTGCACATGAGTTAGCTCTATCATATTACATTCATGCACCATTCCCTAGGGTCTTCTAACAAGGTGGCTTGTCTGATTTGTACCATGTCTTACTAATTGGTTATCAGAATATTATGGTGAGTTACCTAATGGCTAAATGATAATATTTTCACCTGACAATAATTACAAATTGCAAGAAAGTTTAAGATCTGAGGGTCAGCTTAATTTTTTTTACTATGTGAAATATGACATAATTATCAAGTCCTAAAACAATTGAAAAGACTTTAATGTCATTTTTATCATCCTAGAAAAGTTACTCCTTTCTATTATTAGTATTTGTTAGAGTCCCAAGTTGAGATTTGCAAACAGACTCATTTTCTGATTGGCTGAAGCTTTATTGCCGTCATTGCATAAAAGGCAGGTAACTCGTGCTTTTTGGTTGTATCGGGGTTTAACGCCGTTTTTCAACAATTTTTCAGTTATACAGGCGACCGGTTCACCTAACCAGTTTTCCTGGACTGTATACTAACCAGTACTAACTTACCTTTCCACAAGGAGCTGGCAACTTCTCCACATATGGAGGAAAATTGACATTTTTGTCAAATTTTCATGGAAGGGTATGACCTGCCGCAACTGGGATTCGAACCCAGATCTCTGGGCTGCAAGTCCAGCGAACTCATGTGCCAATAATTTATGATTTAAAAATTTTGTACGTGTCAAATACAGATCATTGATGTTATTTGATTATAATGAAGCAGGTTATTTTGTAAAGAACAATGTTCTTTCTTTGACCAAACGAGTCATGTTGACGAATATGTTTTGAAATTGCCTCAGGTTCACTTAATAATAGTAAGCAATTAATTCTTGAGGAACTGAAGGCTGGGCTGGTATTAATGAGTTGTACTCTGATGAAAGCATTACTTTGATAATGTGTTGTGGTATTATTGAATCTGTTGTGATTTAGGAATTGATGCTTGTTTAATACTAAGACAAGAAATTGGTCGTATACTCTTCTCATTGTGGTGTATGTGTGCATATATACAAACAGATCATACCAATATAATTTAGGAATAAAGGAATAATTGTTGTGGTGGAGTATGAGAGTGATATGAGCTGGTGCTTGAATGCTGTAAATGTGGTTAGATAATATAGAATGATACATTTATCTGGCATACAACATTCAATAATGCGCCATAAATCAAGAATAGTTATCCACGAAATTATCTGCAATTTATATGCAAATGGTTTATGCCTTTTTTCTATGGATATCAGTTGATTGCCACATTTAACAGGGAAAATTGTTTAACTCCAAATCAAATACATAGCTGGCAGTAGCATTGTAATGCATATATGATGAATTCCATCACATTTATTAATATATTTATAGTTCCACACAGTGATTGGTATTCATTTCATCTACTGTCAAATTGGTAGCTAACAATTTCTCCAATTTCTGATAAAATTAGCTGTTTCTCAAATTTCTGATACAATTAACCAATTAAAATATCTCATGGCTAAGTGGGTGCACCAATTAGATAGCCAGTCACAGATAATAGCTATCAATTTGCAATGTGAAGTTTCTAATGATTTTTAGCGCTTGCATGTGAAATAAGTGTTAATTGGAGTATGTCTGATACCAAGATTTGTTGCTGGACACCTAGTGTTAGGCCTTAATTGATACAGCCTGAACAAACCCCTATTGATATGTTCATCAATAAAGCGCAGGAAAGCTTTTTTCTGCTCTCTAGGATCACATCCAATATGGCCACCCTGTGGCTACATGTCCCTTAACCATTATTTTATTAATGTGGAATCACGACATTAGCAATGTGATGGGAATGTAGTTTCTCCAGAATATTACATTTATTGCTTTAAAAACATGAGCTAGATCCTGGTATCTCAGGCACTAGAAATGATTTCATGGTTGCAAATAAAATTGTCAGTGAAGAATGTGCATGGCACAATACCCTGGGGTCACATTACTGTCAGTTATAACAGAAAAAATATGTTTGCATGTATTTAGGTGTCTCCTTTATGTTTTTGTCAAGAAATATGAACTTTCAGACCACAAGCAAACAATGAAAACTGTTTCCCTGGCTGCTATGTCCATACTTGTTCAGTTATACTGGGTGATAGAATAGAAAATATTTAGAATGGCGGATTTTTCTCTGCAGCAATAGGACACGTGACAATTAAGTGCGAAGTTAGCCAATATAGATGTTGTCAATAGATTTAATCATCAGCTTGAACCGAAGCTCCACAAATGGCCATTGAAAGTGAGTTTTGAATTGTGAACAAATGGTTTCCTATTAGGTGCGAACGTAATCAAATTTGATTGATTTATTGGCCGACATGTCTTAGATTGATTTATCTTTTTTCACCCGCTTCTCTTCTATAGCAGACTTGTCCTTCTAGTCTAACATGTCATATATTTTTGTAGTTCTTACTTGATCTTGCTGGGAATATGAATTCAAGCATTAATTGATAATATATTTCCATTTTACAGCATTATCAATAAATGAGAGAGATTTGAAATCACCATGGTGATGGCCATCTTGTACCTAATCATGCGGAAATTGAACATCTAGGCTATTAGATGGCAATTGAATGAAATTTCACCTTAATCATTCCTATACAGTAATCTTAATTGAAATTTGTCTACTTTGTAAAAGGCATTGCTATTTAGCTTCTTGAAATCATGTAAGTAAAAGGTTATTGAAATTGCGTTTTCCATCCATGTTAAAGGCGTAATAAAAATTGCATTAAAATTGATCGCATTCAATATTTATTGGCATACTTGTAGCTTTCTAACGGTTGTCTATGATGTATATCGTGGGAAATGTCATGCTGCAATATTTTCACATGAATTCCAGTTGTCAAGATGGCGATGTTAAGGTTATTGACGCAATTAAACAACAGTTGCAATTTAATGTGTTAAAATGAATTTGATCAATCACACTGATATTCTTGACATTTGGGTTCATTAATGCATCTTTTGGTCAATTTCTAAGCTTCGTACTTGGGAGTCTTATATGATTTATATTTTCCATGAAGGAAAATCGATACCATGGACAGTTGGTATGTATCATCCATTATTTATATGAGAGATCATTGCCTTTCTCAATGATCTGCTATGTTTAAATGGCGACTTGTTACAAAATAGAAGTATGGAGTCACTTCGATGCTGAGGAACATTAGTCTTGATACATTAGTATCTTCTCTCAGTGTGAAGAAAAAATCCATTATTTTGATTGGCAGTAATTGTTGTTGTTGCCACGAAAGTATGTTTTCTTGGAATTTATCTATGGCTTGTCAAAACTGGTCGAAGCTGATATTAAATGGAAGCTGATATTAAATGCACTGAAGCGATGACTAGGCAATCATTCAGATGACTAGACAGGATTTGAACTGATTGCTTGTAAGGAGTTATAACCCATACCTTAAAGAATATAATGCCCTGTTTATACCATACCCCTATTATATCTGTGGTATTGTACTCAGAAACATAAGACAGTGTGTCCCGATTTTTTTTCATGCAGATTCACCATCACCCTGTGCTTTGATATTTTAACTCGTAGATTCTCGATCTAAGCCGTTTGTAGCATATCATGACCATGAGGCCAGACAAATATTGTGTTTATGGTTACCTGACTGGCCCTATTTTTTTGCACTGATCCTAAAGTAGCCAAACATACATCCACTCAGTGAAAGTGTTTTTTTTTGTTTTTGTTCAAATTCAATATCATTGATGATCAAGTCACAATCATAATCATTCAATATTTTCTGTATAAGAATGAATGCGTCTACCATTTATCGAAACTTCTTTGATTATGTGCAAGGAAAGATCTTTAAAACAATCTCTTAGCTTTCTGATATTTCTAGAACTCTATTAAGTTCTTCTAAAAACCCCTTATAAGCGGTTGTAGACTATGATATAAGGCCAGTTGGCATGTTTGGAAATCTGGTATTGGAATTTTTGTCATAGATAATTGTATCAATAAATTTGAATTGACATGTAATAGCCTTCATAAAATAAATTGGCGTGCAATTTGTCCAATTACGTAGCCAAATTTTGGTTTTCGTGCTCAGGCCACTAGAAATTTTCTTATGATTGTCGGATTTAATTGCTACATTTACCTTAAAAACAAGATATTCTACGGTTTCTTGTTAGAATCAAAGACAATTTGGGATCAGATTTTCCATCAAAATATGTCTCTACGACTGGGTAATAAAATTTTATAAGATATTTATATGTACTTGTATGCCATATTTATGTCGAATCTCGGGTAATTTGACAATTTATATTCTGTCCTACCATTATAAATTCACTTTTTATGTTTTTAAATATTTATTGTTCGCTGTACATTGTTTAGTAGCAGTAAAAAAGATTTAGTCAACATAATCAATAGAAGTAGATAACCTATGTGACCGACAGTTGTTTTTATGGTAATTTTGATGTGAAGTATCGTATCCTCGTGTCTTTGTTCAATTCAATTCTGACATGCAACTTACTACAACAAGCTTACAACAAACTTTAAGATCTAAAGTCGTAAGTTCTTGAAAGTGTAGGAGGTATTTGAAGCCTGTTAAATTTCCACTGGAAGGAAATCATGAGTTAATATTATAAAAATAACTTTTTCTATAAAAATTCTATTACATTTTAGTCGGGCCCCATAACAGCTGTCTGACCTACTATTAATACTAAGAAAATATGCATATTAAAGTTTTTTTGTAAAATCAGTGGAACTTGGTACTTTCGTTTCTAAAGTTACACAGATCATAGAAGATTATTTACTTGGTTCTAAGAAATAAGAAGTCTAAGTTGATCTCTTGGAGTCATTTAATTTTCCACAGTGACGTATTAATCAGTCCAAAATCAGAACGTGAATGGGAAGAGTTTTACTTGGGAGTTATTTACATTCAACCATGAATTGTCAGTCTTGTTTGCCTGGTGTTGCTCTTTGACTGACACAAGTGCTGATTAGTTATAGGGGCTTAAACCAAGATCAATGCTAGTATTTCCTGATGCTGTGAAAAAGTATTTAATTGATTATTCCTAATACTGGGTTCTAACGAAGATAGTTTCCTTCATATCAATTACCGGATTTCGGAGAATTCTTCGCAAATCAATCAGTGGATGATGGAAAAGGGTGGCTATCTCTCAACCAATCAATTATTTCTGAGGGGGAAGCAGTAGATTTTTTTCCCCTCTGCACAAAATCAATTTATCTGATTTGTGATTAAAAACCAGGTACTGGTATGCTTGCACTGCATTAAATATTGTTGAATACAATGACAGCTGAATTCCTTTCAGATGGTAGAAATATGTTTGACATGTAAACAGTGGATTGTTATCCTTCGATATTTTTAGACTTGGTGCATGTTTCATCAAGATTAATTGATATTAGATATGTTCTTGCCCACTCTTACCATAAGTTTATCAAGTGCTTGGTGTTTTATTTGAAATCAAACTCAACTTTACAATATGCCATATTAGCGATAATTATTGACTACCATATTGGTTGCTTAATATTCTTGTATTGTATACGACACTTCACTTATAAAGAATTGAATGTGATGGGGTTGTATGTATTTTCTAATGGAAATAAATATTAATTGATTAAATTATTATAAGTTTGTTGTATTTTTAATGTATTTCAAATGGGGGTTTCGGAAGCCAACTTGTGGTATTTGCTTGTGCTGGTTTGTTTTTTATTATACTGTATAGTTAGGTCATTATTTACGTAAATAAAAATAAATTAAAAAGTCGTTATTAATTGTTATTGCGTAACATGCATTAATTTCTTTTGAAATTCGGATCCTTTTAAATAAAGTTTATGAACAAATTGCATAAAAAGTGAGTTTAGCAATAAATTGACTGCTTTGTAAATATGTTGGTTTATTTATAAAGCACTGTTAGTTATTTTAGTTGTATTGTAAACATATCATAGATTATTTATTCTTACGAAAACATATTTTGTTTTTGCTGATAACATATTTCACGCTGTTAGCAATTGATTCTTTCTGACATCTGGCTTGCCATTCGATATAATATGCAGGTAACAACCTGTCAATATGTGTGCATATTTTTGTTAACATCACTGAATTTATCTTTAATATCCGCTAAATTGATCTTATTACTGGTTGTCATTTTGTTAGATACGTTGCTAGTGTTTGTATGATTCTGATTGTTTTAGTTTTTATGTTATGTATTGTCACTGGGTTTTCAACAATTTTTCAGTTATATATGGTGACCGGCTCACCTAACCAGTTTTTCAGGACTTTCCAGGACTAACCATTTCTAACTTTAACCCTTTTCACAAGGAGCCAGCAACTTCTCCACATATCGAGGAAAATCCACATTTTTGTCAAATTTTCATGGAAGGGTATGACCTGCCGCGACCGAGATTCAAACTTGGATCTCCAGGTTACAGGTCCAATGCGCTGGACCACGGCTGCAGCCGTGTATGATACTGAAGTTAAAAGTCCTTTGGCCTATTCCAATTTCATGGTACTGAGTTTGAAAATTGTCTTCCTGGTTATAGGGTTTAAAAACTACTTGTCATGAAAACCACTGATAAAACTGTATTTCTCTCTCTTTAAACTCACTGAAAATATTTCAAAAAGTTATCAAAAACCATGTTTTAGCTTCCTTATTCCCGAGTGTGCTCGCAACAGAAACTGACATGCAAATAGTCTATTAACAGAAATCCTTCAGTCTAGAACTTCGTAAACAGGATTTTTAGCCTATGGGCATCTTGTCTGCTATGAGACTTTGTCTGTGAACTATAATTGTATACCATGCCAGGACATAATGAATGCACTTTTATGTGTAATAATTTCAGTTCAGAGTTCAATGACTTTTCACCCATACATTTTACTCGGCCTACATGTATTCAAAAAATTAGTATTACCGGTATAATGATATGCACTGATTATGTCATGTAATATGACTCGATCTCATTTGCTTTTATTTGCGTAATGAAATATGTATTGTCCTATTGTGATTGTCCAGAGTGTTTTCCATAAACTTTGTTAATTATACTTGGAAGATTTTTCAGACACGCTGGTATGTCACATTGCATGATGGCTAACGATATATTGAATAGATCTGTCACACAACAACACACATGGTGACGTCAATAAACAACTTGGAATTTTCTGTCATGACGACCATTGATCTATGTTTTGGGATAACTTGATTGACAATTTTTTCATTGGAAATAAAATGATTTAGCAGAGAGCATTGTATAGATAGTTGAACGTCTCTTTGAGTTTTGTTGTTTATATTAAGTAAGCTTTGATAGCTGCACATGTTAATTAGGTCAGTGAAAAGCTATGTGGGCAGCTAGGTGATTCATTATGCTGTAAAGACTGTCAGAAACCCAAATATGTACATAATTGTTACTTTTAATAGAATATAGAGCCCAGCTGTATCAGAGATACATCATTTGGATCGTGCCCTGTTTGACTGTTATTGCCTTTTCAGGATATTTATATTTACATGCATGGATAATACATTTTACCTACCTCATACATTGTTGTCATGTATTTATTGGTAAATAATTGCCCCCTAAGCATTGACCTGGACAGGTGATTTTTATCTCGAAGCTTAAATAAATGGCTAAGCTGATACAACACATCCAAATCTTTAACCTGACCTATTCATCAGTAACATCGATTGCTGTGGAAGCCACTGGGTAAAATACTAAAGAATTGACCAAATATTTTCATGAATATAGGAATATGTTTCTCACCTAGTATTGTTTATGTCTCTCTGATAGCAATTTTTCTCAATTCCCTAGATGGGATATGTTTGTATAGTGGTAGATGATACCCTGTTATCTTCATGTTAGTTATGTCATTACAAACTTATCCACCTTCTGACCACCAGCAATTAACTATATTGACATGAGGTTATCATAACTTAACACAATACACACTTGCTATGCTGTCTGTACTAATTTACCCACAATACTCATTGACACTTCCTGTCTGCAGGTGCTTGTTTGATTGACAGGTCTGATTGGATGTCCTTTGGCAGCTATATACAATCAGTATATTTCTTAGCCAAATTGTGAAAAAAATTAATGGAACATTAACTGATGTGGATATTTTTAGAAAATATATAAAAGTACTTTGTAATAAGTCATTAGGCATGGACAGGATACTTGACTGATAAACAAGAAAATATCTATCAGGCACTTCAAAGGGATTTTTCAGTTCCCTAAGGAGTCTTTCTTATCTGGCTAATTCACGTTTCCAGTGCTTGGAAATAAACCCAATTAGTAAATATCTGTAAGATTCTACACATTAATGCCACATTTTTATATTCAACAGTTGTATGTTTTCCTATGGATGGTATATTAAATGGTTGTTGACGAGCACCATTGGAAAATATTGTGCTCAGAAAGCATCTATCCTTATAAGGTATTTGAGGTTAATTGTTAAACTCACAACAAAGAGTTGGTGAGCCCCATGTGTCACATGAAATAAGTGAAGTACTTGAATAATCTGTTTCAGTTCATCTTTATTGTGAACGTGTTTGTTACAAGGCTAAATTTATCATTTAGTTTTATTGCTTTTATATTATACCCTGTCCATATATTGTTAAGTTGAAATTGAACTTGAATAATTAAAGGATAGACTTTTCAATTACTTATTTATGGTGTTGTTTTGACCATAAATGGCAGTGATTTTACAGTGTAGTTCTGACTTAATTTTACCTAATGTTGGTCACAAACTCAAATTGCTCTCATAAAATTCTGAAAAGGCAATCAATTAGGCTTAAATATGCTAATTAATGAATCGCTCTTCAAAGTAAATATGATGCATCCTAGCATGAATCTCAAGATGTAGACTGACTTGTTTAAGTATCAACAAGTTTATCTCCTTATTCATTAGGATATTATGAGTGTTTGATAATTATCAGTGTTTATGGTCAGTTATCAGCTGATAATTGGGTCAGATAGACATCTTAACTATGTTGTTGAAGTGGTCATATCAGATTTGACCATTGATAAGGTCCTGTGTACCTGTTGTATGAAGTGCACACTCAAAAATACCATAGTTGCCCTGTCAATAACAGTGATGCACCACATTTAGATTGAAGATGGTACATAAAATTTCATTTATTTGTTCACCTGTTTTCGACAGTATTTCAGTTATATGCTGTCGAGCCATAAACGCCACCTGGGTTTTGTAACAGTATCAACCCATTTCTTGACATACAAGTGCTTCCTTCTCTGCATGAATTGCTTGGATCTGTGATGGACCCTGAATGATTTCGGACATAATCAACCAAATTGTCCCATAGAATATGCGCTGTGATCAGGGTTTGAAATTGCTAACCCAAGATCTGTAGGTCTAATGCTCTTCCTATTCAGCTATGCAGGCATGCTACTTTTAGATTGTAATACACTTTAGAAGTAAATAATCACCCACTTTTAAAGTGATGTCCTTAGCAAACACTTGATCACAATGGCAAAGCACTATAAATTAAGCCTTTAGTTTTTCCTCTATTTACTCAATCTTAATGAGCTGATTTAAGCGCATTTAAAAAAAGGCCATTAATTTCATCCACTTAATTTGTGTGGTATTTTTTGTAACTGTTTACCCTCTATTTGCAAGGAATGTAAAACACTCTTTTGTAAAAGACAGGATATCCGCTATGCCTTTGTACATGCAAACAGCTATTTGATTTGTTTTGTCCAATGACAATTTCCAGTCGTTTTTTTTTTATCCATTTTTCTAGCATGGAAGATTCTCCCTTGCCCATCATCCAATTAATTTGTGCCAAGTGCAGCAACCATTTGAAAACACTCAAGATTTTTGGCTTTGCACCAAAACCAATACATAATCTGGGGAAATGGAATTCAAAAGAGACTCTAATTAGGACGTAAAATTCACATGCATTTCAATCTTAAATAATGATTTTTCCAGCCAAATCAAACCTCGCATTATCAATAACTTAAGCTGGAGTAAGACAGAGTGTCGCTGTAGATACGCTGTATCACCATTAAGCATTACAATCGGTACCGAGTTTCAACGCCTTCCTGAAAATAATTCTGTTGCGTTGATTTTTGTCTACCATTCAATCAGATTCAATCTTTGCGGAGGCTTTCAACAAATCCTTAACAAGCATAGGAATTCTAATCTTTCCTCCCAGTTGTGGAGATTAAGCATGTATGGTTTGTATACATAAGTTTTCCTGTAAGTCTTTGCTTGTTTGTTTTGGTGTAGGGTACCTGTTGGTATCGTTGGACATAGGCCTTACCTTAATTCTGATACAGATAGATCAGTCAGATATATCTTAGCAAATATTGATTTTATCTTAGACATAGATAATAGATTATCTGAATCTCGGACATGCTGATTAAGGTCTTACCTAATTAATCCTGAAAATGAAATGATTTTTCTCTCAGCTGACATTCTGACAGGTGCACCCATCTAACGGGTTATGATTATCAGCAGTGCTTGCTGTGGTTGCCATAAATAAGCGAGACAGTCAGGCAGACACAGTAATTAAAATATTTATATGATTGGATATCCATGATAACTTTCGCTGATGTTATGATATTTATATCTTGATTAATAGTATATTGTCTGTGCCTCAGTGCAGTGTATCCTGAAACCCTGAACAGTGATGAGTAAAAAGCAGCCATTGTAGTGTGGTAAATGTTCTGCAGCTCAGAGAACCGAGTTGCCTTAGTTGTCAAATATTCAATATTACTAAATCCCTTAAGCCATTCTTTGTGGCTTGGTACATGGGTAAGATGTTTTCTTCTTGAGTGGAGGGTATGGATTCAAGTACATCATATTAAACACTGAGTGAACCCTCTCCATAAAGAGTCATTTCAGGCTTAATGGGAGAGGACTTGAGATTCAAAGAATGTAAGCAATGTTTTCATTGCAACTGAATTCTGTATGGCACAGTATAACAAATTATGTGAATAGTCATTAAGCTTTGGCATCATGACTTTATTCCAATTATATACTGATAAAACTGTTATTTACTGTATATATCTTGATAGAGGCATTTATAATTGCTTCTGATGCTCAATTTTTGTCAATTTTAAAAGGTCTGTCTGCAAATTCAAGTTAATGTTTTTATCACCTTGAACTAAGGGTCACTTACCTTGTTCTATTTTAAATGATCAAAATTTATTATTATATTTATATGTATATAGAAGTATATGCTGTCTACCAGGTGGAATTAAGTTGCTGTAGATATTTGATATCAGAACATGTTTGAACAACACCAGTCCTGATGTTGGGTGTAATTTCTGACTTATTTCCTCAATGTTTGGATTAGATAAATAGTTTACACTCCTTCTTTAGTTAGTTAGTTATGTTTGCCAAGGGTATACTCTGAGATTAGATAGAATGTTTATATTAGTGATACAAATGTGGACTGGTCAGTCACAGGGAGGTAACTCTTGATGTTTTGGAATAAAGTGAGGTCACTGAATCTTAGAGAGTGTGAAATACATCATATCATATGATATCGTGTTCAAGCCCCTGACTATAACTGTGATGATTGTGTGACATTATGGCATAATTTGTTGGTACATTTCATTAACATTGATGTTAAAATTTAGACGGCTATCTTCTTTGTTTATGAATATCGTCTCTCATTAAATGGAAGATAAAAGCAGATTTCTCAAATAATTTCAAACCAGTATGAAGATGGACGTGTTATTTATGTTTTGACATACATTGATTTGACTGTTCCTTGTCTTAAAATCAAAATAATGCTGGTAGTTAAGAAAGATAAAAACTATGACTGATATGAATGGTAAGGAGGATTTGGAATAGAAAACTCGGGAATAATTTTGTCTTCATTATTGCTGTCATGTGACATTTTGCTCCTTTTTCTTGTAATTTTTTTTCATCAAACTTCCTACAATTATCCATTAAGAATATGCTTTAATCAGTACTAAGTACAGAATATATTGTTAATAAAATATGGTGTATTGTTATTGTATGGTAGCCAAAGTACTCAGGAGACCGGTTTCTTTGCGTAAAATGGCAAGTAATGACGGGAAATAATTACTCTAATGACGTTTATTTAACAGCTGGTATGATTTACGTACAAGTAGGATTTTTTAAAGTCTATAAGTTGATATCAGGTGTATAAACCTAGCAATTGAATTTTTACATTTCTGCGGCAGCTTTAAGCACCTTAATGCACCCTTTATTAAAATTATGAGCCTTGAAGGTCAAGGCTGTTTTGTTTTTGATATCCATTACAAGGTCATTGAGTTTAATTATGTGATTAATGTGCAGCACTTGAATTCTTTTGTGTATGGTGGCGTAAATGATTTTATTATGTCGTCAGTAGTTTATTTATATTGTTACTGTGCAGCTGATCATGGCTTTGTCTTGTGCTCAAAGGGTGATTGATTTTACAATCATTGTATGTGCCTTACACTGATGCAATATGGGACCATGTTTATTCATTTCTGATGCATGGTTTATTTGCATTAAAATCATTAAAATCATTTTTGTGATTGTGCATTAAGTTAGCGAATTTATGTGCATCAAGTAAACAATAGTTGGTTTTTAAAGCTGAAAATGAAAATATTTCTGCTCAATATCCATCGCAAGATAATTCTTACATTCTGCATATTTCTCTTATAAGATTTATCAAAATCAATTTCGCAAAAATGATTCTACGTTTTAAAATTCTCACGATGAATATTCTACGGATTGAAGATAATATACGTTTTATTATTTCTCTCTAAGATGTGTTTAAGGTGAGATTAATTTGTATTAGGCCCGTGTCTTTGCTAGAATTTAATCCAATTTTCTCTTCAGTGAGACTTGGATAGAAATAATTCCGGAGTTCTATTAAGATGCCTTATTCAGATGTGTGTAAAATTTATCGATGAATAGCTCAAATGAATAACACTATACTAGCGAATGAGATATATAAAAAATGGGAAATCAAAAACCTTTTGTTCCCCTGACTGTGTTTATAGAATCTCATTCAGTTTTCATTTCAAAAGATTCAAAGAGATCTTAGGATGAAGATGTTGTTTAGCTGAGAATAAAAGTATTCAGGTTGACTCACATTGTGGTAATGGGACGGTTTATGATTTTTTCGGCACAAAGATGTCACTATTATTCAAATTTATTTGGTTGAGGTCTTGTTGGGATTTGATTGGTCAAGTGTTATGAGCTCTCTAGTACTAGAGAACAGAAACGTGTCTACTCTGTTATTTTTTTCCCTGTGAAGTTTTTGGTGACGACTGTATACAAATAAAATCCCTTTTGTGACATAAAAAAGTTTGATTGTCTGAGCGTCCATTTTTGAAGAGCTTTGAAGGATGCCCAGAATGATTGTCAACGATGTTCAGTTACCTTTGTGTCAGTTGCTATAATTACAGATTGTCTTTGTTTTCAAAGCTTGTCAAAAAACGAATCTATGCCTAGTTTTTGTTATGGGAACATCAATTTTCCCATGTCATTTTGGGTTTCGCCATTTAAAGAATAGGCAAAATAGACTTCATATTCATACCTGTGAGAAATTGACTAAAAAAAGCCCGCACATTTTGA
Organism: Lutraria rhynchaena; assembly: GCA_008271625.1. Taxonomy (NCBI): domain Eukaryota; kingdom Metazoa; phylum Mollusca; class Bivalvia; order Venerida; family Mactridae; genus Lutraria; species Lutraria rhynchaena. Next base: position 1,226,773 of record VIBL01000049.1, read on the forward strand.
ACTCACTGCTTCCTAAGAGTCCTCCCTTATCATACTTTCACATTGACCTGTAATTATATGACCATATTTCAGTGACAACTTGTTTATTGTGTGTATTGACATTTTTGCACTTGATCTTCAAATGAAAGAGATCTTCAAGATTGAGTTAAAAATGTATGGATTTGTGAAGTTCCTTTTCCCCTGTGATTTGATTTTCTGTACTTTTTCTTTTAATCCAACATGGTTAGAAAAGCAATTTACAAATTTATGGTATCATACATGTGGTAACGTGTAGCAATGTAGCAATAGCAATGTTTTACAGCACTAGTGACAAATTATCACTGTTTTGACCATATTTAGTGTTAGTGGATTGCTGAGAAAGTTTCTCGACATAGTTGCCATTCCAGTACATTTTTAGTGTTCTCCACAGAGCAGTTAACTCGAAAGTAATTATTCACAAAATATTCGCTTTAATGTTGTACTGTGTGATTATCCCCTATCATATACCAATAATAAAAAAAAAATGGTGACCGATGTTAGATATAGGAACCAATGGTTCATAAGGTATGGAAGAGAGAATTTATGTGGGAAAGGTAGTGGAGAGAATTCTCCCGGGCGTGAAAACTGATCAATTATTGACATGAAATCATCATTGGTTTACTGCAGGCTGTAATGAAAACGTCCATCAGTTATTCTGAAGAAATGTCATATGTAATATCATTGAGAAAGATTACCCTCAGCTTTTCTTTTCCTCTCATTTACACGATGGTGGTTAGTTTTAGTGGGTTGCATATTGATGCATTGCGTGAACATTCCTTTGTACTCATTGGACAGTTTGTGGCTTACTAAGAAAATCTATACTGCTTTCAATTAGTTAGTTGTATTTTTTTTATAACAATTAAAAAAGTTCCTACTATTTAAGTTTTCTTATAAAGGAATTGATCTTGTCTAAACCACAGGAAAACCCTGAATTTTAACGATCGTTGTAAATCCTGAATTAATTATGAAAAGATTTTTCTCTTAATCATCAAAATTAGATTTATTTGAAAACCACAAACCACAAAGGTGTACCATAATCTACAGCTAGAAACAAATACAAGTCTTGTGATATAAATGATGTTTTGAATTAGTTCCATAAGTAAAAAGAGGCTAATAGCAGGGATTTTCAGTCTTACATATTGCCATAGCTTGATTCTGATTTGTACTTAAGTTTATCAAATATTAACGGTGATTAGAAAATAAATTTGACACTATGTTAATAACATAATCCGCCTGATGCTATAAATAAACATTTCATTTGCTGGAATGAATTTGAATTGTGTCAGTTTTCTCCCTGCTTATTGATTTGCTTGATTGTGATATTCTGTGAAACGATGTCATGTTTTGGGCCGTATTTTTTTTATCCAACAAGAGATATGGCTAGAATGCTGGCTAGTTGGCTGGATGGCTGGATTTCTGGCTAGATTGATTGCTGGCTGAGTGCATTTGCTGGCTGGATTGCTGGATGGATGCATTGCTTGCTTCCTGGCTGGATTACTGGATGGATGCATTGCTTGCTTGCTGGCTGGATTGCTGGACGGATGCATTGCTTGCTTGCTGGCTGGATTGCTGGCTTGGTGATTGGATTGCTGGCTGGATTGCTGACTGGCTGACCGGTTATAGTTATATAATATAGGCTGCTTTCACCATTAGGCTTTAAATCTTTTCTTCATTGTAGATTGTTTGCTAGTACTATTTATCAGTGCTGAGTTCAATACCCAGCTGCTTAATTGCCACAAACCCTGAATCTTTTTATTTCATCTATGTTTTAAGCCCGACATAGTTCATTGCGCAGTTATGTTCCCACATTAAGTACAAACCATGAGAGTGCTATACTATATTAACTAAGTGATGACTGTTGTCAATTACCATTTAATGTTCATATTACCTGTCACTTGAAAATTAATTTCTTATATGGAACTGGTTATATTTATAATTCATGTACCCTTGTACTGAAAGGCATTCATAATCATACTGTTAGTTTTTTTAATATTGATCTGTGTGGCGTGAAGCTTTGACAAGTCATAATCACTTAAATGTTTGATTTTCTGTTGCTTGATTAGGTTCCATGTGTACAAATGATCATGTGACTTAACTTAAAGTGGTATCTGTGTGGTTAGTTACTGTTTCCGTATCTCTGGTTGGCATCCAGAATCTTTTCATTTATTATGCATCTTTGAGTTACTTATTTATGATTGGATTCCTTTGAAATGGAAATTACTTTTGAATATTGTAGTATAAAAAAAAGAATTTCATGAGTCCTTCAGCTGTTAACTATTGTTAGTGTGAATTGATGAGTGTAAATGCTTCATAAATCATGTATAATCCTACATTCTTTCAGAAAGTGCAGACACAGAGCACTATATGATAACTCAGTCACAAGGGCTGGTAGCTTTGATTATGCATTTATTCCCATTAAATGTTTATTGTGACATTTAAATGGATATGCTTAAAACAATAGTCTCTGATCAGATCATTAGCGATTATTCTTAAGTATTTTCAAAGCTTTCCTCGATTAATATCCACTATTTCCTGAGAAATGTTTTTTTTTGTTCACACAAACATCACTAGAGAAATGCTTGATTAGAACATTGTAAAAATTAAGCTTTGAATGTCTTGTGCGAGGATCGATATTCTAAACCTGTCTTGTACTCGGTTTTCACACACAAAATTTTCCAACTTGCTCACAGTGGCTGTTTGCTGATGCAAATTGAAATTGTTAAAAGTTCTAAGGATTATCTCAGGAGGTTCGTGTGTGAAAGCCACTATTTAACATCGACTTCGCCTTTGGTATTTGAATTATAGTTGATGTCCCAAAATTACTTTTTTGATGGTGTTTGCCCCAAATGTTATGACATTTTGTTGACGAATTAATGTCTTTTCTTGTGTTGTTGATTGTACATGTAGGCGTCTGGTGTCTTCTGTTGCTATTTTGTTTTGACAATTTCTAATTGTAAATTTGTCTTTAAGGTACCTAAAAATTGACAAAAAAGCTGTAATATTTGAAATTTCCAAAACATCGAAGGAATTTCAATGCCATCTTACTGCGGTTATTCTCATCTTGTGTATGTGTGCATTAAAAATTTTTCATTACTCTGGCACGTAATGTCTTGTCTGGTGAAAATGTCAGCTGCACTCTAAAAAATAAAGGTAGTTATGTTGTTCGGGGACAATTGATGATATCAGTTCAAAAAAAAGGTTCCCTAGTCTTGATAATTCTCCCATTTCAATGCAAAATTATAGCAGCATCTTGTCATGTATGCATATGGATTAAGCTTTAGGAGAAACGGCTAAAATTCTTGCAAAATGGTAGCGAGTCGTCTGCTGTGAAGTGCTGATGCATTATCGTTTCTCTTGTCTGAAATGATTACTCCAGCGATAGTAATTGGGTGTGTGTAGCAATTTTTCACAGCTTAAACACATTCTCTGCAAATTTATTAATAATTTCGTTATCCTATGGACAAGTCTCCTTTATTTACGCCATTGAGTAATGACTCTTTTTTTCCCCTGAAATCTTGCTAATTTCTCTGATTACCATTGGTTTCTGTGCAATCAGTCATGTTTGCCCAGCCCTCTTAATTACGTAGGAGCAGACTGCCCTGAAGGCTTGATGCCACGGATTCTGTACTGACCACCACATATGGGTATGAAAAGTTCACATTTTGTTTATTCTAATTTATGCAGAATGCGTGGCATCAATTAACATGTGATTTCTGAGGCGGAGATGTCTGTTACATTTATGCTAAAAGAAGTGTTTTCACTGCTCGGGAAATAGTGGCTCCGAGTGCTGCATCAGCTTTATTACTTCTGCTGGGATTGCGTCTGATTCAATCGTCCGTCATGAAAGGAAATAAATCAACTGTCGGCTCTCCTGAAACACTTATGAATATACATGACGATGTATGCATTATATTACAATGTGTAAATTACTCAAATTTTTTATCATTAATTGTTTTCATGTCAATGATATATCACTTGTTCCCCTCTCTTCTTACTTGTTCATTATTAATATTCAGCACGTTGATGTACGGCTGATTGATGACGTTACGATATTGCATATGAAATGCTTCAAATTAATTCATGTCGTTAATCAAATCAACGCCTCATATTTTTCAATTCATCAACAGAAGGTTTCGATACCACATGGTCGAGTTGAGTTTTGTGTAAAAGAAATTTCTCCTATCTTTCCTGCATAATTATCTCTTAACAGGCCAGGTTTGTTTACGCAAGTGGAACTGTGTTATTGCAATAATTCAGAACCCTTTTGATGGTTATTACAAACCAAGGCCTTGGGTCTTTAGTAGAAAGCAAATTATTTTAGATCTTAAATAAACCCAGGCTTCAAGAAGCCTTTTACTCCATCAAACATCTTATCAGCCAATGCATTAAAAATTTAGAATGATTTAGTGTACCTTTGCCTTGCGGAATGTTTGGTCTTTTCTCTGTCTAGCCAAATTATTGGTTTGTCATACTATGTTTGTATCATGAATAGATTTGAAATCATATCATTATACATTTTGTATAGATGCTTTGGAATGTGATTTTATATGATTGAACAATACTGTTTGATTTTAGTATAAAGATGTCAGATGCTACACATTGTCATTTGGCTTTGTGTGGTTTTTGTCTAAGTTTACTTATGTGTCATACAATACGGTTGATGTTCATATGTCATATGGATGGTAAAATGTAATGTGTCATAAGTTTAATCATCTCTTGACAGGCCATTAAACCTACAATAGATTTTTGTTTCCAAAATGTCTTTGTTTGCTCTGTAGCTTTCTGGTGGTATTTTCATTACTCTTTTTGGTAATTAGTCACCTTTGGGGTAAAATAGGCTCTTTCCTATGGTTTTAGGTCATACCAGCATCCATCCATCCAGAACAGACTGGTTTACATGTGCTGATGTATCACTTGGGACATATTTCTTGGTGTTCACTCAATTAATTATCACTGAAAGTTAATTGAATTTCTGTGGAAAGAATCAGGCGCTAAAAAGAAATACTTTTCTACCACGCTTTTAATTATACATATTTAGAGTTTTAACACAGCCCATAATTATAAGTTAGACTAGGTTTTGTGCCTACACGTGTAGGTATTTGATTTTAATATTTATTTAACCTTACATTTTGTGAGTTTTTGGTCCCAGTCTATTGAATTCCCATAGAAATTGGTTCGCTAACCTTTCAATACCTTGGGAAAATCAATTGCAGCCTCATCAGGATTAGCCTTTCACTGGTATAAAGTGATTATAAAATTCAATCAAATCAAGTTAATCTCAGAAACTGGTTTTGAATTAAGTTATTTTACATCAGAATGTAAATTAATGCATCCAGGCTTACCTTTAATTTTGGGTTGGGTTAATAACTCATTATATTTCAATAAAATTGGTGTTAGATCATGTATAAGACACTAACAACTGTATAATATTAATATCGTTGTCATCTTTGATTGATTAGTCTATTTATAACTTTGGTTTTGTCAGCTAACTTTTAGGCTTCTGAAGTGTTGAAGCGTTAACTTTTTTTGAATTCATTTTGACATCTTTTTTTTCAGTTTTATAATTATGGGAGCTAAAGGGCAATCACTCATACTTTACATAAGTTATGCAGAATTTACATTCATTTTAATTGCAAGCTTAAACCCACACAAGTTGTTAAGTCTGATGGAACCTTTAAAAAAGTTTATGAATCTTTGGTGTTGGAAATTTATTGCCAATAAACGATGAGCAGAGGTCTACTGTCCACAACTGTAGAAATGTTATGACCACTATTGATTTGTTGTGCTTCTATCTTCACTAGATAGTAAGCTATCAACATCATGTGACATCATAGAAAGAAGTCGGAACATATGTTAATCAACCCGAGTTAGACGAAAATTGCTTGGGAAACGACAGAATTTAATTACAATTTAGTGGTGAAGTCGATAAAGGCCCGCGTCTTTGTGGAACATATATATTTTGTAGAGTAATGAATAAGGAACGAAAGCTAGCAATGATGCAGTGAACAGTTGTTTATGACCAGTTTGGGTCGCTGTTTTCCTGTTTTATTGTGATTTTTGGTGGACTATTTTTGGATTGTCCAATTTGTTGTTTTCAAATTACTATCATTATGAGGTGCTCTCTGTCCTTAATCTTTGTATGAAGGCTTTAGTTGGTGTCTTATTTTGTGGTATTCTGTTAGTTAATCATTATATAGTGTGAAAATTAATTCTTGTAATCATTATATCTTCTATATCACCGTCTGAAACGAACATCAAAGCTTCTGCTGGCGTATTTTTGTTTGTGTTAGAAACAGTTGGTTTGCCTTAGTGATATGAACACAGACAGACAGATGGATGGATGCGCTGGCAGAAAACTTGACTATTTATAAAAAACTGTTTTAAAAAAGGAGAATAAAAACTATTGATAATTTATTAAGAAAAATTCTCCACATTCAATTTGCTTCATAATTCATTTGAATAAATTTATGATATCATATTATCTAATCTATCTGCCAATTTTGTAACCTTTTAACTCTTATAAATAAATTCTTTACAGAAATTTGAACAGTTATCATCGTGAAGTGTTTGGTTTATTGACACTAAGCCAATATTAATGATTGATTACCGTTTGTGGCAGATTTTTAATTTTCAAATAACTTGCGTAATTATATTGGTTGTGTCATGGTGTGTGTATACGAGGAATATTTACTTTTATAATCATGAATTTCTTGGGTCAGATTGTTTCCCATCTATGAACAAATCACTGAATAAAATGATGACGAGGTGTGTGCTTGAATTCATAAAATACTTTGTTGTACTGACTATCTTGGCTTCGTTCATTTAAAAATGTTGTTTTCGTTCATTTAGAAATGTTGTGAGACAGTAATTGTGTATGTTCAAGATAAAATTCCCCAAACTTGATATGGTTAAATTTTTGTGGTTCCTTTGGCTTTTTCAACAAAAACAATTACTACAATTTCTTGAAAATCACATAAAAATTGACTTCCTGTTGCTAAGACAACTGTTACAGAAGATGTTATTTGATTTGTCTTTTTTCCTCACTTTTTGCGTCCTCAGGGTATTTCGACGGATTTCACAGCGTCTTTTCATTGATCTGGTATGTCTGTATATCGTTGTAGAATATATGGCAGTCTGGTTAAAGTCATCGTTGTCTCAATAAATTATATGACTTTATATTTTTCTCCATTCGGTAATTTTTAATTCGGTAATTTGCCCGAAGTTTAAGCCTGCCATTGGGTGAAGTTACTTGGGCTACAGTAAAGCACTGATATAGTATATAGAGACACAGTGAAGAATCCTGGTTAATGATTAGGTGTTCCTCAGTTGATGACATTTGTTTTGACATTCAATGTACCGTGAAAGCCGGATATTGTGACTACCATTTTTACCGGAAAAAAGTCTTAATATTGAGTTGGTCTTATTATCGAATTGAAATATAGAAGAAGTATTGAAAAGTCGTAAGAAAATTAGTGGTTATTTCCTTGAGGTAGACTTAATGTTGGGGTGGTGGTGTTACTGTATATTGAAGTGATTTTCAATTCCTTGATCAGATCAAGTAATAAGAACTTGTCTGGTAAAATATATCAAAGATACATGCCTGGTAAAATGGGCAAGTCTGGTAAAAGGAGTAAAAAATACTATGACCGATGCTCTATTTGACAATAATGTTAATTTTCCTCCTTTTATGGAGAAGTTGCTGGCTTCTTGTGAAATGGTAAGTTTGTACTGGTTAGAATACAGTCCAGGAAAACTGGTGAAGTGAATAGCTGTATATGACTGAAGGGTTGTTGAAAAACGGTGTTAAACCCTGTGATGGTGTGTTTCTGAAGGTCGTAGAGGAACGTAAAATTGAAATTATACATGTGTGTTAAATGTACTACTGTCTACAACAATACATTGTATGGCTCATGATATCCTCGATAAAGTTGTCTGTTGGTGGAGAATTCGGATTTTATGGTTCTGTTGGGAAAATTTTTTCTGACATATTTGTGTTCTCCAGTAATTTCTGGATTGTCTTGTTGGAAGAACCTGTTTTATAACAAGACATTGAACTTAAAATTACCTCACGGTCCTGATGTCTCTCTCTCTCACGTTATTTGACACCTATCACTATTACTAGACTGATGGTATGTGATTTGTGATAAATTTCAAAAACGATATGAACTCCCTTATTGTAGGTTAGATTTTTCATTGTTTGTGAATTAGATAATCAGCATATTTTTCTATGATTTATGAACGATCAGATGCACTCTAGGCCTGGTCCTTACAAAACTTCAATCATAATGTGCTTTCCATAACATTAATGTAAATTTAAAGTCTTTAATGATAGTTTGGTTTTATTGCGATGGTATTATTAGTTATGGATTAAAGTGGTACATTAATCTTTGAATTGTCGATGAATTTTGTATGGTGTTTGTATGGGAAAACATTTTAACGCCATTATATGGGGAAATTTTTTACCTGGTGTATTGTTTGGAGGAGTAAACTGGAGTGAATAAATTGGTTTGATTTTTGTTTACACTTTTTTTGAACATCTGACAGTGGGAAGGATCAGACTATTTATATTTGTATTTGTGAGTTCTGCCTAACATATTATAATTGACTATTCCGTCTGAGTAAATTGGTTCAGTAATCATAAAAGGAGTCATTTTCAATTGTTTTTTTTTGCTCTAAAACTTCATTTTTTTAAGAATTTGGTTTAAAATCTGCTAGACTTAGTGATTTGAGAGGAAAATATATTACAGTAAAACCCCTGAAAACCGGAATTCTCTGAAAATTGGATGATTTTTTTAAGTCCCATTTTTTTCCCTTCTATAATCAGTAGATCTCAGAAAACCAGATTTCTCAAGAAACCAGGCTTTGGACGAGTCTGGAAGGGGTCTGATTTTCAGAGTTTATACTGTATTATTTAAAAAAATATCACCCGAGGAATTCCATGTTTGTTTACCTCAGCGATGTTTTATAATTTTATTTACTTACAACTTATCATTTGGTTTAATAATTGATAATGGCATATTGTCACATTTTGTTCATACTACATTCGTATTATGACAGCTGTGGATTGCACGGGTGTGCTGGGGTCATGATTTTTATACTAGACTGTCTAAACAAAGTTCTTTACATTGATAAGTTTGAATGGAGGTATTGTATACTCTTCAGTGACTCATTCATGATTGGACCAGTCTAGTTTTTTGTCTTGCTGTATCTTTTTCTTAATTGATCTATTGTTTTAGATATTGCATGATCTTTGTATATAAATGCCCGAAATATAAAAACATTTTGATACAAAGTAGATCTTGTTTTGAAGCATTCGTTACGAACAGTTGATCAGGTGCATCAATCATTGGTCGATCAAACTAGCGTAATGACATTGACGAGTACCGTGCTTCGCTTGAGAAATTTTGGGGTAAAAAATCCTATTTTGGCTAGATTTTTTATCTTTATGAGAAATTGATTAAAATAGTGGCTTGTAATGCAATATTCAAATTTAATGTTCCTGGATTGAAACCAGTTTAAACTAACCACAGTTTTTGGATAAGGTTACATTTGGGTAATAGATGCATAAATCAAGTGTCCATATAGTACTGATACAGATTTAAAACAGTTTAGCCTAGAATACTTCATGTTAATGTCACTACATGGATTTTCGGACTTGGTCAAGATCAAGGTCATTCATTGTGTACATATTCCTAATAGTCAGCTTGTAAGATACTAGTAATTTAATAGTCGCCGGTTGGTGCTAATTTTGTTGTCCATGTTTTTCCGAATTAATCTCTTGTTTTAGAATATTTTGATACAGTGAAATAGTATATATTTATTATAAACCATTGTGATAATTAACATATATGTTTTGTTTTTACTGCTCAGTTTAATTGATGGAAAAATTTTGATACTTCCGGACCAATAAATCATGTTTTGATGTTGACTTATACATTATAAAGATGTATATGGCAATTGTGGTGACTTTGAATTACATTTTTTAAATTTATGTTTGCAAAATAACATAAAAAAAAACAAACGAACGATCAGATAATGTGTTATGAACATAAATTTGCCGTTACTTTTTTTAACGTATCTTGTTACTTTTTTTTCATATTCACTGGGAAAATATCCTACTTCACGAAATTAACTGCTATCTCGTCTCCATTTCATTAATTGGTTCGTCAGTGTTTGCTTGTCAAGTGTGTAAGAAAAAATCAGCCATTATAGTTGAAGCAATTACAGCCCCGCAAATAATTGATGACGATGACAATTATCCATTTATAGAACAAACTTATTGGGTGTCCTGTGTTCTGATCATTAGTCTGCATGCTGACCCACCTAACATTTTTATGTTGTCAACCTTTTATAGGCAAATGATAGATTGTCTGTGCCTTTGTATTGTAACAGAATTTACCATTTTCACCCTATTTGGTAAAATGGATTAAATATGCAGTTAATCATGTGACTTTATTCTGTAAAGATGAATTGCTGGAATTTCAACTTGTATGTGGGCGGTTGGCGATAATCTGGATTCAAATTACCTTCCCTGAAATTGTTCTGTTGTTAATTAACTGATACATTTTATGAAGCCCTGAAGACGATACGCTGCCTGTGAATCATGGTATATTGAACTACATACTAGAATAATGTTCTTATTGTTTTGAAGTCCATAAGTCATCTTGTTAATAATGATATATGAATTATCTTTAATAAAATCTCTACATTAGTAAGGGAGATAATTCACATGTGTTCATTATCATTATTGCAATTTTTATCCATAATTCTTCAGTAAACATACAGAGATCACATTTAATTCTTTTCTGATGTTTCTACTTCTTGTTCCTTATTCAATATATTTGGACCCGAATACAGCGCAAGAGTCACAGTCTGTGTCCACCATACACAGTCTATTTCGAGTCATTTATATACAAATAACGCTCGAAACAGTCGCTAACACATTCATGTATATGTTCAAGTCTCCCTTTTATGTCGTATATGACACATGTAATTCTATCACATAGACAGTAATGATGCAGGTATGTAGAACATATAAAATGAAGCAGTAGACATGGTTTCCTGGCTTGTCTACTGTGCAACATGACAAAAGTCGTGTTAGCTTGTCAGTTTGAATATATGAAGAGTTCCCTACTTTTTCACTTGCTGGTATGTCATTTTTCTGCAGTTGGTAAAATGTCTGGAATTTATCTTTCCTTGACACTTTTTGTATGTTTATGATCTTGAATATCAAAAACAAATATAACACTAATCATGGGAAGGACTATCATTTTTAAGTAAACCAATAATTCTGCATTTAAGGTTGATAATTTCTCATTTGGAGACTTTTTAGTACCAGGAAGTATCTAGCTTATTCAATGAAAAACTAATATAAATTGAATAATCTAGATTAAAAACTAAAATGTCAGGGCTGTGGTCCAGTGGTTAGTGCACTGGACTTGTAACCCGGAGATCCGGGTTCGAATCCTGGTAGAGGTGGGTCATGCCCTTCTATGAAAATTTGACAAAAATGTCGATTTTCCTCCATATGTGGAGAAGTCTCCTTGTGGAAGGGTTAGTTAGTACTGGTTAGTATATAGTGCAGGAAAACTGGTTAGGTGAACCAGTCGCCGTATATAACTGAAAAATTGTTGAAAAACGGCGTTAAACCCAGTGAAACAAACAAACAAATAAGTAAGAATTAATTGAGGATAAAAACATGTACTCTAATATTTCTGCTTCCCTACTCTTTTAACTGTTTCTCTTTCCAACTTGCTGATAGCAATTGTTTTCTTGATACACTTAATGAGTTAGTCAGTAATTGTTGAAGTCAGTTCTGAGAGCTTATAAAACGGATGTTACATCTCAGTCAACATTATCTGCATGGAGAATGCATATTACAGGTGTATAAAAATACCGCTATTCTGCATCTTGATATGTAAAGGTCGACAAATGTAGGACTACGTTGTTGTTATATGCAGGAGTTGATGCATACAGTGTGATGCACAAACAAAGTATCATGCCTCAGTCATTCATCATTGTGTATAGTCAAATTTGTGAACAAAGGTCACCCTTAGGAAAGACAAAATGTGGTATTTCTTGACAGATGGCCTTTATTTGAAGGTCAGTTTGTTCTAAATAGTCAATGATGTATTTAAAGAATGGCCTTTATTCATAGGTTCGCCTTTATTCGGAGAATATCAAACACAGGTTTGACTGTCCTTGGAAAAAGTGTATATTCACAAGAATGTATGTTGTTGTTGTCCCTGTTTATTTGACATCCTTAATGTCTTGCCTACATATAACCGCTTACTGTGTGCCCTTCTTTGCCAAAAATATGCCTCACATGACATCTGACAAATGAGAGCCATACATGTATATGTATGATAAACCATGCTTTTTTGATCCTATATTTAAGCTCCATGCAGAAAAATCATGTTTTGTAGGCTGTAGTGTGTGGCCCTTGTGACTTAGCGGCTTTCCCTCTGTCTTTCAGCTGCTTCAGTTAACTGTAAAAGTGTTATTTGCGCAATTATTGTTACCGAAATGCATTTAAGGTAATGTTTTGCCTGTGAATTTCTGTGTTATTTAAGAAGAGATTTTAACACTCCTGTGTTATTGCTGGAGACCAGGATGTTATGTTCAGTGTCAACAGACGAGGTCATCTTGCGTGTCTAAACGTTTAAGTCTTGTCAGTTCAGCTTTGTCTCATATCATACGGTGTTGAGCGGTTTACCTTGATGGACAAAACTTGTGTCAAGATACGATTTTGTTCCCCTGAAAGCATAACAGTCAGATGGCTTCTAGATATTTTCGTGCCTGAATTGTACTTAATCTATTTGGTGACATTACGGCTTATAGATACTATCTGTAATGCCTGTTTAGGATCTCTGTTATTAGAGGAGCATTGTTTTACGGTTATGGTTAGTAATTGTGGAGATGGGCTGATTTCTTGTGGTTTATGAATGGCTTGTTTGAATGGATGAATGCTCAAATGTCAGACAGGCAAATCTAAGGGCAGATCTACACATTTGTTTCCTAAATATTAGCTTGTCTTTGTGCTTCTGTAAATTAATCGTCGCATGTTTTTGCATAGATCTTGTTCAATTCGGCTTAATATGGATGTCAAAGTTATTTCCAAGATTGGTTTTTGCCTGCAAATAGATTTTTCTTACACGGTCTTGTAAATTGTCCTGTAGTTGATGTCAATTCTTTATTGTTGGTTGTAAATTCAATAGTTTCCTACGTCAGAAGAATTTAGATGTATATGTTTCTCCCCTATTCTGTACTGGTATGTCTGGGAGTGTAATAGATTTAAGCATTGGGTGCAGTGTTCCCATAATAGGAAATGTTTGGTTGTTTTATCGAAAATGTTCCATTTTTATACATGCTCTTGGCTAATTTTTTATCAACTGATTAGAAAGGGATTGACCCACAGTTCTTCTAACAAAACTGTGCCTAAGAACAGGTTTCTTTAGCTATGTTTCTTTTCTGTTTATTTTTGCTGTAGGCCACTGGGTTATAATATGTTGTATGGCCCCCACTGTATATTTTATGAAATTGGCTCAGAAGGTATTCACAAATGTACAGCACAATACCTTTTGGAACATGCTGTTGTTGCTATCATGTGTTTACTGGGTTTAATATATAAATTTATTGTGCTTAAAATAACATTTATCCCTAATTTTTCTTTGACTTATGTGTACATTTTTGTGTATTTTCAGATTGAAGATGCAATGTTGATGTTTGATAAAACCACAAACAGACATCGAGGTAAGTTTTAATTATCCAAAATGTCTAGTAACTTAACATTATTGTATCTTTACATTTGATTGTTGCAGAGAATCCCTGTGGAGATAAGAATTGTTACAGCAAGTTCCTATGGAGTAAAAAACATGATTTTAGTCTATGAAATAGCACAAGTTAAGTTTTAGGATAGATTTGTCAGGAATAGGGGATTAAAAGCATGGTTAAAAGTTTTCGGAATTTTCCGAAACCTCCGGTTCTTCCCAGGTCCGCACCCTACTGGTTTTTATTGTTTTCGCGGCTTTGAGGTTAAAGATTTTCAGGCTTTTGAAAATTTTCAACTTTTACCTGTGTATAAAGGTTTTGGGAAAATGTTTATTTGAAATTTGTAACACATGGGTTGATATTATTTCCAATAAATCGTTAAACTAACCACTGGTTGTAATTAACAATATTCTCTATCAAGGAATTTGTGTATGTTTGTGTGTGGGGGGGGAAATGACGTCCTCTCATCATGGGATTTGTATTTATGAAGTTGTCCTAACATTTTAGTATTATAATTGCTTTAGTAACAAAAAATGATACGAAGTAATGTGTGGTGCTGACTTTAAATACTTAAATAATATCTATATATTTTGCGTGTTATACAATGTCGCCGTTCATGAATTATGGGTAGGATGGTGGGATAAGTGCTGTGTATTGCTATAGCATAAATCCAGTAGGTGTAATCCACTTGATTAATTGAGATCCTTTCTCTTTATCTTGTTTTTAAGAATGTATATGCTTGTATGTATATGTGATAGTTGTGTTTTTTGTCTGCTGCCAAGCTACAAAGGGTTTATTTACAGTAATTTTAGACTGGTTCAGCAATCTTATTTTATTGTCATTGTTGGTCATATTTTTATCAGAAAAAACACTGAATCAGTCTGGACCTTGTGCATAATAATTCTACATTTCTAGACAACCAACCCCTCTTGAGAATTTATAAAGAATAAAGAAAGTGAGACTTAAGTATTTAGAGGAGTATCTTTTGTAATACAATTATTGTTTTGTGACCTAAAGGACTGGAAGAGTATCTATAATTTTCTATGAATAATCATAATTATTATGTATGAGACCCACGTGAACAGTATGCAAGCAAGCTAACTAGACAGTCAAACCTGTGAACAAAGGTCGTCTGAATTGGAGTCCAACTTTGGCCATTCAGAAGGGTTGGCCTCCAATTTACAGGTTTTTTTGTTCCTTTGTATTGATAAACATGTATCTAAGAGTGGCCTTTATTCATATGATGACTTTAATTAAAAGATGGTCTTTAATTAAGGTTTGACAGTATTTTTTTATTTTTTGTATTGTTTTTATAGCCTTAAACATCCATTAGTCAAAATGCATTAAGTTTAATGTATTTTCAACCTTGAATTCCCTGTACTGTTATAGACATTCCATACTTGTGTCGGGCAATGACCCATGTAATGAATTCAATCATTAAAATGTCACATGTTTAGCTCAATTAACCATCTCAGGTTACATATTATGTTCAGTGAAACTGTTCAAGTATTAACAGACAACTACATGATAGTTTTTCATTTATGGCTGTTTTCTATGACTTTTTTTGCAGTAAAACGTATGTTCTGATAGTTTTTGTCTACTCTTTTGAAATTTAACTGAAAGTCATATGATACAATTACGGTATTGTTTTATTCTCAAGTTGAGAGGTTTTTATTGTAAAATTTTCTTGGTTGTAAAAAATGCAGAGGGTTTGCACTAGATTACAATTTAGGATTTAAGTTAAAATACTGTAACCTGAAAAATGGAATTCTTAAAGGACGAGCTGTTTTGAATGTACCATATCAATCAATCAATCAATCAATCAATCAATCAATCAATCAATCAATCATCAGACAGTGTAAAACTGACTAAAAATTTGGTAAATTGATGAAATTTTCACCTCAACAGGGGTACAGTGCTCCCTCACATAACGTCACTCCTAAAGACCGATTCCCTCTAAGAAATGACAGTAAAAGGCACACATACACATAGTAAAAAATACTTGTCGCAAATGCATCAATTCCCTCCGAATAACAACTCCATCCAAAGAACAACACTTTTTATGACTCCGACAAGTGTTGCTCTTCAGAGGGAGCACTGTATCACCCTTCATCAGGGCATTGCTCTGTTTAAGGAAGAATAGGTCTTGGCTAAGATATGGCTAGTACTGTTTGGTAACACATGAACACAGCCTAACTGGTATGCTGTTAATAAATGAATTAAAACAAAAACAAACAAATGCTTTGATCATGATATAAAAACAAACATCATGTTTACTGGTTTCTCATGACAACACTTGTATAGATCAAATATAGACGGGTCCCTGTGGGATAGTACTACAATTATGTTATTTGCCAGTTTGATTAATGGGAGCTGACATAGAGTAAATAAAAAGTTCCTGGGATATATCCATTGTCCTGCCACTAGTTCAGATTGGTCGTCACAACTGTGTGTATAGCGTATGACCAATTCTGATTACCCTATGTATTGGGTGATTATATATCAAACACTTTGTGACAAGCAGAAGAGGATTTTTGGTATTTGTTAATTTCATCTCAACATGTAAGATGATGTACTGGGCCACAGGATCATATTTTGTAACATTTTTCAAGCCGCTTAATAAAATGGCACATGGCATCAGTTAGTTTGTCATATATTGGCATATAGAAATGGTG
Source organism: Lutraria rhynchaena (assembly GCA_008271625.1). Lineage (NCBI taxonomy): Eukaryota > Metazoa > Mollusca > Bivalvia > Venerida > Mactridae > Lutraria > Lutraria rhynchaena. The sequence continues at coordinate 1,243,236 of VIBL01000049.1, forward strand.
TTTTGGCTCTTGCAGTGTATTTTAGTTTGTTTAGTATTCACTGTGAGTCATCCAGTTGTATGTCTTATAGTACACCTAACATTCTGTTACAACATTTCTGTTATTACACCTTCACACATGTGGGTAGGGAGTGGGGTTCTTGTGAAATCATTTGGAATGGGCCCCAAATATAGTCCAGGTAAAAAACTTTTCTCCTGCCAATGTCTTACTGGTACTAGCCTCAAAAAGTCCTATAAATCTAATATTACAGTGTGTTAAGTCATTCCTGTGTTGATTTTTCAGCAGTAATCTGTCCCTAGTAATTTTAATTAAATTGCGCAAGCTGTCTTGTACCATCCATATTAGGACTATATGTTGGTGCTTTAATGATTTACAAGTTAGGCATTATTTTTTAAATGATGTATAAGTTGGGTATCAGCTATTGTGGAACTGTAAATTTGATATTAATAAAACAATAGACTGATCATTGAGTTAATTTGAACACTGACAGGTCACTTGATAAATGGATAGAATGGTTCTCTGATTTTTGCTTCTTTAGTCAGCCATATCTCCTCATAAACCAGTCTGCACCGTCAAGAAGAGTAATTAGAAAGGCCAAAAGTATTCATAATTTACTTTTTTTGGCTCCCCGAACAAATTTGTATTATTTTTGGTACTTGTGATGGATGAGGGTTGTACGAGGGAACCAGTCTCATGGCTCCAGTTAGCTAAGAAACGATCTATGTTATAACAATAGGGGATGCTGTACTCTGACGTCAAATATCGCTAAATGATTGAAAAGCTAGCCGGCTTAATTTATTGGAGAAACCCAAAACTTCCATCGATGAAATAGACATCTCCTTGTATGGATATATAGTTGCGTATACATAAATTAGGACTGGTGTTGGGATACTGCTAGAATCTGTTTTTTTCTGTAGTTACATGATTTATTGTTGGCATTAAAAAGGGGTTTTTATTGCTTTTTATGGTAATTTCTATAAATGTCAAGTTTTAAGTGGTTACCAAATTTATATTTACTGGCATAGTGCTTAAATGGAATATGAAATACAATTAAAGCATAGATGAAGATGTAATTCCAACCACCAAATTTGACTAAAAGTTATGGAATTTTTAGTCTCGAGTACCCCACCCACTTATATATAAAATATGCCTGTATGTAATACTATTACATATCATAACCATGCAGTTCTAGTATGTGACTGAAACCTTTCATGAAGAGATTTTCTGATTAGTAAGTGTTGATTCACTTTGATCAGTAACTGATTCTTAATTCCGCTTATCTGCGATTTTTTTCCCTACCTGTATATATACAATATGGTGGTATGGGAATGAATAGCGACTGAAGTGCTGTTTTAATTGCTTTCAATTCAATTTCCAATCTGTGTGGGTTTGTGGTGTGTGGATTCTATTCTCTGGCATGTTCAGGAAGTTATTCTCGTCTCTTTTTATTGCATTTCCTGATCAATTTAGAATATTGTTGCCAGATTGCTACAGCTCTCCGGGCAGTTCTCGTAGTAATAGCATCGCCATTCTTGTAAACATGAGCATTATATGACCAAGCCTGCAATAGTTAATTAATGGTTGATTTGGTGTGAAAAAGTAAAAAGATTAGTGCAAACACTAACTTTTTAGCAGAAGGCAATATGAAGATTACTTAGCTTTTATTTTACACCTTCACCTTGAAGAGTTCTCATTTTGCTCTCTTCTGAGAGAAGCTTACAATATTTGCCTTGATTTATGCTGTTGTTAATTTCACAGAGCATAATTCAAATTTAAAGTATGCATGTGTTCTGGTACCATTTCCTTAATATTGCTGTGATTTATGTTTCTGGTTCTATCAAAAGTAATTCTTCTTTGACAAGCCTTACAATTCCATAATAACTAATCAAGTTATTTCCAAAATGTTCTGCATATAGCAATCTTAACATAGATACATCATGTTTGTGAACAATATTCTTTGCAATTATTAAGCTCAGAACATACATTGTAGTTAACCTTTCAGTATTTCGTTCTTGGTAGGCAGACTTGCTTTGACTAAAATCCAAATTTTTTCCTGAAGAACAGATGTCAAACATGTCAGGTATAATCCTCTTGCTGGAATTGCTTGTTTGTTCAACAGCTTGACTCCCCTATCTTCACAGAATCAGGGTATGAAACTGGTGGAATCATTACGCCATATCTACCTCCTTTGTGAAGATCTCATTAGATTTTTTTTGTATGTAGATTGAGTTTTAGTTATGGTGTATTCTGGCATATTAAATAATACCAGGTATCTTCTGTGTAATAGATCATCCTGCACACATTGTGTAGATATTTCGAGACCATAAATTGACAACTTCCGAACTGTCAGGGAGTTACTGAAGTCATTTAGAACAGTGTGCAATATATAATGCCTGGTAATCTTTGTTGAGGACACCTCCAGCGTCGTATGGTGCTGACTTAATTGCTTCAATTAACATAAATTTGTCTCAGATTATATGATGTACCAATCAGTAAGGCATGGCTGCACCAAGAATTTGGGAAAGCTGTAAGCTCCTTTAATTGGCCCACTTAAGTCCATACTTCAGCTGATCGCTAAATGTGAGCTAGTGTATTGGAAAATCCATGTTTGCCCGAAGTACAATTTTCTGACTTAGGTGCGTGTGTGTGCGTATGCATAACTTGACATCTTTCTGCATTATGTTGTGGCTTCTCTCTCTCTCTCACTCATTCCTTTTGTAAGAGAAAATAATTTCATATTGCCCATAGCAAATTTTCTTCCATTTGTATTCTAATTTTGTTTGTATACCTTCTGAATTTCCATCAAATGAAGTATTGACTTGGAAGATTTCGTCTCATTTGCGTATATATCTAATTCTAGGGTGCTACAATAAATCTTGCTCATTGTCTGGATTTTCTTACATGTTTTGTGAGAAATTGAGAAATTTTCTTCCTTACTCTGAACAGTCAAGCTGAGAATGGCTTATACCTTTTTTTGTACCTAGCTGTTCAGAAATGTGCCCTTGTTTTGATCATAACAGTGGGCATGCTGAAAAACAATTGTGCGGTAATGGAGTAAGACCAACCTAAAGCCAGAATTCTTCAAATTTGGCTTTTTACAAATTTCGCTAGCTGTAGGTATTTGGGTTAAATGTTTGGGAAGTGATCATAAAATTCAAAAACGAAATCTGTTATTGTTCTATGTAGATGTGATCTGAATGGAAAAAATGAAGCATTTATTGAGCCTAAAACTCATTCACTTTGTATTTATATTTCCTGTTTTCAATTTAAGAAATGGGTGAGAATCTATTTTTCCTTGAGATTCAAAGTTTAATGATTTTTTGCAAGGAAATATGATAAATCGCCTTCTCCTTTATTATCTGTGAACATGAATATATCTTCCGGTGAAATGGCGTTACATTTATTCACAGATTTTGCATTTCTCAGAAATCCTAGCCTAAAATTGAAAGACAACGGAAGCGTGCTCGGACCAATATTCTATCAAATCTATTCAAGCCTGCTATGTTTTATTGTGAATAATGTAGTTATTTTGCATGACAGACTATAAATATGAAATGTTCATAGCTATGTTACTGCTCTTGTACCCTTATACATTTGCATAGAACCTATATAATGGAATTGCTTACTGTGAGCTGCCCCCCCCCAAAATCGCGTGCACTATGGCATAGTCAGAATTAAGTGTTTGGATTGGAAACAAATAGGAATCGTGTTTGCCACTTTATAGGGATTTCAATCAGGCACAACGTCTAATATTATCCGACAGAAAATCAATGAAATCTTTGATAGTGGTTAGAATTGGAGATCCTCTCTCTACCCCCCCATTCTGGAAGATGTTATGGATTACATACAATGAAGTTTTTAGTTACCATGGTAACATAAGTTTGGAAAAAGGATATTGCACTGTCTTATCTGCAATGATTTAGAAGTAAAGTTCTCAAAATAAAAGGCACAAATATCTTTTCATGAAGATTTTTTGTTGATAAACTTCTTTCAGTTCTGGCATGTCATCAATTATTCCTCTGGCTACTTTGAAAACTCATCAAGGAGAGAAATTGGTTATTTTCTATCAATTTCTCTTTGGCAGATCATGTGTTACCATTTCATGATTCTTCAATGTTGAAATATTCAATCTTACTTTCATAAGGTCACAAAGTGTTCTGATTGGACACCCACTCTCCTAGGTGTCACCACCTGTTTTGATTAAATCATTGTTTGACCTACATAATGCCACTATGAAAGTTTTAATTGCTTCTGATCTGACAATTAAATCCTTGATCTTGTATTTCCAGTTGATCAAAATTAACTGTAGTACATCATATGAGTTAAAACATACCCAATGAGTAAGCACCCTGTTAACTAAGCTTGTAAATTATTTTTATTGGGCTCATTATTTTGGAAATAACTTAGGAAGAACACTACCGGAAATTCAGAAGCTTACATCATGTATAAAAAGCTGCTTATGTCAAAGAGAAAAAAGGACATTCTGATACATATCCTGTGTATTTGTCCTACGTAAATCTCCATGGAGTTCTCCTGACTGATTGTGTGTTGAGTTTGGCATGTCACTTGAATAATAATATTTTTTGTTCATTTATAATGATTGGCAATTGAAACTGAGTGAACTTAATTAGTTTTAGAAAATAAATGTTACTAAGAATATGTGGTAAATGTGCTATCATGCATCTTAAGTTTGGTTGTTAATTGACACATAGGCAGAAAACATCACTATTGACACATTTTGTAATGTAGAACTCTTCAATTGAGGAAACCAAAAATGTAAAGGATGCTGCATTGTGAGTAAATTGCCTCTTGGAGAAAAACAATTGTTTAATTTCTACTTGAGTGGAGAAGATAATTGGTGAGAATCAATTCTTCCAGAGATATTGGTATTCTAGTAGTGATGTTGTCTTATTCTTATTTGTCAAACCGACAGATAATGCTATATATCTTAACAGTCCAGTACGATGGCAAAACTTATTTGTTTTTTTGGAGTTGGGCCTAAGAAACGGACGATTGGCTGATGGATTGTGGGCCTCTCAATCAATACAATAGCGATGTTGAATGACGCTACTATCACAATTCATTAGAAGCATTCTTGTCATTCTATGATTAAAAACGGTACCAATCTTGGATCATGGTCTGCAGATGTATTATATGTTGTGTGATTTATTCAGACCATGTACACTGTCTTTGTCAATCATTTCTTTCATGTCTTTTTGTGACTTTGGTGCTAAATTTTGTTAAGTCTTCCAGTACTGAATTTGCTTAGCTGTAACTGTGATCCTGTCATTAATGTGCTGGACTTGTATCAGGCGATTCGGGTTCAAAGCCTGATCACGGCAGGTCATACCCTTCTATGAAAATTGACAAAATGTCAATTTTTCTCCATATGTGGTGAAGATGCCAGTTCCTTGTGGAAGGGTAAGTTAGTTCTGTTTAGAATGCATTTCAGGAAAACTGGTTTGGCGAACTAGCCACTGTATATAACTGAAAGATGTTGAAAAATGGCATTAAACCCAGTGAAAAATACTGAATTTGCTTACACACTTTCAATGTATATGTGGATTTATTTCTAGGCTCCGCAGCTAGCTTAAATGTTTTTTACAGAAAACCTACTTCTTGTCCATTCCTGATGTAGATGTACTCAGACTATGTAATGACTTTTAAAGATATGGTTTCCTGTTCTGTTTATGGCTTCTCTTTGCCCAGGAAGCTTCTACTTGTTCGTATTTGTCTCAATGCTTGCTTAACTTCCATACATTCTATGTACATTGCACTTGAAAAAATCTTCTGTTTACAGAATCATTGAGTGCTCAGTTTCTTGTGCATCAAGAATTAATTTTGGTTCTGTTTAAATCAATGGTGTTGTTTTCGCAATACTTGTTTTATGTTACTCCCAAGCTGAGATGCAAGACTTAAAGTCTGGACCAAAGTTCTTGGTGTTGTATATTAATGTAATAAGGGTACATGAGAAAGCATGGCTTCATTGAGTCTGATTTCTCTCATAGATGCATCAAGGGTAAGTGAATCGACAGCTGTTTACTGACAGAATGGATCTTTATTTATGATGTTTCTTTATCTGAAGACTTAATAGATTACTTACTTACTTTTTCTTGAGTTATCTGCATTGACTTCTTTGGCAATTGCTCTTATTTCCCAGTTCTTGCTTGATGCTCTGTCTGCTTAAAGAAAATATTTGTGCCCTATTTATTGAAAAGAAGCACACTCGGATGTTCAGTACATGATCTAGAGTCTTTTAACATAAAATAGAAATTTTGTCTCTAATTGTTATGTTTGTTTCTCAATATCCGAGTGGTTTTAGTACAATTGTAGGTATTTAAGTTCACTAAACATTTTCTGCAGAAATGAAACTTCTGTGGTTTACCTTATTCAATTTGTTCAGACTGTAATTATACGCATCACTTCCTTTGTAAACTGTGTTGCCTACTTTAACCATTGCCATTTGTATTAATGCCAGTAGAAATCAGTGGCATCTTATTACGCTTTTTTCTAAAAAAAAGAAGTTATTGTGTGGGACATGCTTGATGAATAATTCTTGCACAATGAAGACTGATAAAAAAGTTTGCTGCATAAAGGTTGGAGCATTAGCATTTATTGTCAGATTGGAATGATCTACTTTCTTTAATTTTCTTTTATGCATCTAGACCCAGTGGTATTACACAAAACTGTTTTCTTTTGGCTTATTATCTTATTTCTGTGAAAGATTCTCTCTTGATTGATACAAGTTATTATCTATTATAGCCAGTGTGTCCAGGATTTAGGAAAATCTTTGGTCAGCACAGACACTCTGATTGATTGAAGTGTCCCAATGAAATATTGTGTTGTGTTTTTGGCTGATAGTGATCTTTCTGGTCTCCTAATAAAGAGTTTCCTAGAAACTGATCTTTTGTACCATCACATTGAAGAGTATCTGAGAGAAAATGAGCTTTCTTGTTTTCAGATTGAAGATTGTCCTCTGACAGTGATATGCATTAAAATAAATGAATGAACAGTTTTTTCTTTAATCCAAGTTTGTGAGATAGAATGGTTCCTATTTACTCTGACTGTTATCTTTATCTATTATCCTCTTTAGCAGAGAACTAGTCCATTGCTGTGTATATTAGTTTTGTCCATTAGAATTAACTTATTAATTAGATTCTTGGTGCCTGTGTATTAAGTATTAATAGTAGAACAAGTATTCAGACATATTACACATTCTGTTCTGTCCAATAGTTAGGCACTGTTCAATCATTATCAATGCTTTAGTATTTTACTTGCATAATTTTGTTGCAAAAATATCTGACTTTTGGCATGGAAGTCGCTGGTTCTTTGATTATCTGGTATAGTTTATTTTGATGATTTGCCATCAAGAATGGGAAGTGTGCTGTTCTAGAAATTGTGTTTCTATTCTTTTTTGAATGTCTTTTCCTTTTCTGAAAATTCAAATGCTGTTTGATTGATAAGCGCATAGCGAGAAATAAATGAGGTTACAGAATTTTTATCATCCTAGAAAGTTGCTGGAAAAGATAAAAAATGCCTGATTTTCTGGTATGCACGATAGCTGTGGGAAGTTGTTTAATTGTTAATTATTTAATTGACGAATAAATTAGCCTGTACCATCTGCAATCATTGACTGAGGTTTGTCTTAAGTATCCCCAAACAAACAAACAATTTCGATGGATTTGAGTAGCAGTTTTCTGGTAAGCGTCATAGGATGCTATGATTGTGTAGTTTTATTACATACTGATTTTAAGTACAGTGCAACCTCTCCGGAGCAGCCCTCGCTTGTACAACTTCCCTTTAACAACAACATGATTTTTTCCCACTGTACAATTTAACTATTAATTCAACGTCTCTAGAGCAACAACCTCCCTTAAACAACACCATGTTGTTTCCCACTGTACAATTTAACTATTAATTTAACCTCTCTAGAGCAATAACCTCTCACTAACAACATAATTTTGCTTCTCTTAAAGCATGTTGCTTTGGAGGGGTTTCACTGTAATTGCTTGCAAGGAGGAATCAATTCTGAAAGACATTTTGTGAGTAATTCATTAACTTTGGAGGTGTTTTTAATATAATATGCTCACACTGGGATGTAACTGTATTGATTCGTGACACTTGGCACCGATGTCATATTAATCATGCTATTTATGTTACGCGTGGAATAAATTGATGCAAAGTAAAGGACTGTACTTAAATTAACCAATATATTAATTAATATGTATATTAAAATAATGGAATCGTGTAGTTTATTACATGTTAATATTCAGCTTGTCTGTCATATTCTTGTTATTATTGACCGTTTGTCTTAATTCTCTCAGTTGTTCTAAATTCATGTGTTTAAAATTTTATATAAAAAATGAAAAATAGACTTTCAAGAGACATAATTTAGTTGTACAAAAATTTTTGTATTCATTTTGGTATTTTTTCCTTCCTAAGTTGAGCGAAATTGTTACGAATCATGTTGCTATTAATTAGATGTGAAAAATTATTACCTTTTTGCACTAAACAACAATAAAAAATGTCTTTTTCATTTCTCACTGCAACGTCTCCGGAATTAGAATTATCGTGAAATTATTGCATTACACCACATAACTGTGAGGTGCATCGAGAAGAGAGGAGAATTTTCGTTCCTGTATGTCTGCAGAATTCCGAAGTTATGTTTTGCTTGGGAACAGAGCTTGTTCTTAGAATATTTGTTGTTCTTTCTGACAAGGAATCGTGAAATACATTCCTGCTGCGTCAGCGTAGAAAGGTTATCCTAGGTCATCGGTTTACATCCTTATCTATGCATGGGGCAACCATATTTTTCTGGCTTTCAAATTGTACCTGCATTTTGTCTGGCTGCCTCTTAATGATTCGATCTCCTGTGGTAGAAAAGGGGATGTAACTCATTAAGATTGTTATGTGGTTATTTTACTTATATTACCTTTATTTCCTCCATTTCTGAAGATTATGAATGTTTTTAAATTCTGCCGTAATTGTTTCTGACTGGAATAGTCATAATTCTAATAGCTGGAAACCAGCCATGCATGTTGGTAGGAAACTATAAGCTTCAGTTGTGTAGAAAAATGGATTGATGGCACGATTTTGTTAGCCTATGATGAAAGTAGTTGCTTCATTGGTGTATAATTGGATACAATTAGAGGCATATAAATGCTAAGGGTAATTACAGTGATATTTTGAGGGGTGGTGAAAAAGGTTTAAACCTGTCAGAAAAAACACTTCTTTCTTCTTTGCGTAGTTCCTAATTATCTGTGAACTTCATCGAGGCCAATTTATTTTTTGGGGGTTATTTTCAGAAATGAAAGACTGATAAGAATGGGTGCCTTATTTTTTTGTGACTTGGATGATGAAATAATTAACTTGAAATTTGTGAAATAAGCACTCCCAGCTCTTCCTTTTTTTCACAGCCTCGGGCATATAACTTCAGTGTGATGTCTGCGGAAACAAAAAGTCAAGTTATTTTTGGTGATACTCTTCAATTTAAAGATAAAAATTTCTTAGTCTTTGATGATTACCTGCATTAAAACAACAGTTATACTGATTGTGCCAACGCAGACGTTGGCTTTTACTTGTATATTGAATTATTTTGCGATGTTTCAGAGAAAACAATACACAGAGACAATGATTAAATGTCTTAAGTTTTTTCTAATTGGTTGTTAATTGGCCATGTCAAGTGTCATTATATGACTTCCTGCGTTAATTTCTGTTAATTTCTATACTTCGTCTTGTGAGTGGTGGTACTAATGAAGCAAGTGGTATATTTCAACAGCCTGCTTGTGCATTTATATTTTGTTACTAATTTCTTTCTTTGTGTGTTTGATAACACACTAATAAATACTTTCTATGAGTATCGACCACTGAAAATATTATCTGATAATCACTTTGATTAAAACAAGTTATCAGTTTGTTGAAGCCTTCTTATCGACAACAGACGATGGAAATCACCTTTTTTCAAATTTACCTGGCAACTTTCATTCATCTGATTGGAAGGAATTCATGGGAAAATATTTTTTATGCGCTAAAATCGGGTATTTATTGCTACCTGCAAAATTCAAACATTTTTTTGCGTCTTTGAACTGCTGAAAATTTACTCTTGAAAAAATTGTTTCTATTTCCGGAAATATTCTGCAATTTAAACATGCCTTCAGACTGTGAAACATCAAAATAGATGGTCGTAAATAACATTTTTTCTTTCTAATTTTTTCTTCTAAGCCTTATTAAACTTCCAGTGTTTCCCTTAAAATCATTACCAGAAATAGCCCAATTGGTTGGTTCACAGAACTTTGGGTGTGTTTATGTAATTAGTAAAAATGCTATGTATTTAAGGGTTGTCTACATCCTTAAAATCTTCCATTTGTTTGTTAATGATTCACTTATGTGTCAGAAAGGTGAGACCAGAATATGAAAAATATGTAACTTACACTAACTACACAGATGCTAATAATAAAGTTAAGGTAATCCGTCAAACAAGTCTAAGCAGATGTCACTGGGATGTGAAATTATTGTGAAGTCATAGGGGTGTGAAATTATTGTGACTTGCATTGGGGCATGTGTATGATGTTACTTTCTGAGAGTTCCTCTGTCTTTGATAATTTCCTTGCCTTTGCAAGAAGGATCGTAAAATTCCTGAGAATTAGAATGTTCTTGTTTATTGGCCTATAATCATGTCAGGTATGAATGCCATTCATGAATTTCTATTACTGATAATTAATGCCCAACCAATAGGCTCGGCTCAGCTGGCATGGCCCAAAGAAAAAAAACTTAATGTTTCATGTCTTTGTTAGTAATTAAACACTTGAAAAAACACTTGAAAATATGGCTGTGTAATTAATTTGTTTTGCTTCTTAGTAAATAATCAACTAATTGGCACATGCTTTGTATTCATTTTGTGATAGAAATTTGACTGGTTGCAGCAAAGACTGCTTTAAAGAATTCCTTTGAAGTTCTGCATAACCAGTCGGTTACCAGGTAAACAGTCCGCTTACTAATGTTTAAAGTTTGCCACCTTTAATCCTTCACAGTGGAAAAAAACAGATTTAATCATAAACTGAACAGAGAGAAGCTGTTCATACCTGGCTACTGTAAGAAACTGATGCTTGTTAATTCAGGATCCTGATTACAAGTGACGCTAATGATCCGTAGAGGGCAGAGATGCTGTTCTGTCAATGTCAGAAGTATTCCGAATTCTTGACTTTTACGAAAAAAATATCCATCTTGTCGAGAGATTACTTTGAAGAGAATTGGTGATTCCAGCCTTTTTATCTTAATTTTATTGTCATAAGCTTTTAGGCTTTCGTCACTCGCCATCACTCATTGCCAGTGGATTTATTGCCATTGAAAGCTGATAGGGTTTTCATGTTTGTCAGTTATTACTGTTTCATTGCCTATCACTACTAGTTTTCAACCTGTTCGGTCAAGTTCTGTCTGTAGTGAAGTTCTTTTAATTCATTGCTACCTTGACTACCTACTGTATAAATTTCTCCCCTTAGGAAAATAATACTCCCTGAACGCTAGACTCTAAAGTTATGGCATTATCATTGGTGAATTTTAAGCTTGCCCTTAGTCACAGTCAATCACATTTCTGATGTATAACCAAGTTATTGTATCTGTCACTTACAGTTCACAGAATTCTTTTGGAATCAAGAACAATGTGTTTTTTTTGGCTGTTGCTCTGTTCATCTCTATTTAATTTGCTAAAAATCTCCTTTTTGTGTAGTCTTGATAATTGTTGCGAATTGTAAGTGCATTTCTTGGCACTAGTCTGTTTCAAACTGTGCTTATGATGTTTCATGAACATTAATTTTGTTTGTTATCCAGAATGTATGATAAACTTACGTATACTGCTTAAAGATTCATTTAATATATTTCAAGTAAAATATGCACTTTCTATGATTAAGTTTTAATATTCCATTTCACTGCCAATGTCATATTTTAATGGAATGTACCTTTCCCTTTGTGGAAAACACCTTAGTGTCATTGAATGGACTGGTTTTAGTATTTTGGCAAATTTTCTTTGAAATTGTTTTCCAGATGTTATGAAACTTGTACACCAGTCCATTCTGTGTTTACACTGTTTATAAACAAGTAGAGCATGTGCTGTGCTGCTACCTTGCTCATCTTGAAGAACATGTTCTTGTTAGTATCACCATTCTGAAAAACGACCTTGGATTGAGTACAATTAAACTAAACAATGGAATATTTCAGTACCAATTGTCCTTGTTTCATGTCTTATTCAATGTTCTTAATGTGGCATACTATAGCTTCCAGACTTATATGTCTGGACCATGATGAGTTAATATTATACGCACATCAACAAAAAGCTGTCTAATTAAAATGAGAAAAAGTGTGGTAATTGGTTCCTGGTGTTTTGTGGAATATTACTGCAATTCTCGTTTTATTTTAGTACTAAGTCTACTGCGTACATGACCTTCAAAGTTCGTATTTTTGAAAATTCCTCATATCATATGATTCTATTTTCAACAAAATTGATAAACCTTACTTATGATCAATTTCTTTGAATGTAAAACTCATTGTGAAGATGTTTAGTATAGAAGGAAATTAGCATTAAAGTTCTATCTTCTTAATGCCACTATGTGACTGTTCGTCTAATAAGAATAGAAGTTGCCAAGATTTTTAGACAGATATTCATGCATCAAACAATGCAGAATAGAACATATGTTTTGACAATCATGTACCAAAAAGATACTGCTACTTGCTGTTGTTTCAGCGATATAAAATACAAATTGTAATGGAGTTTGTTTGATTTTCAGCCAGTTTCAAATGCTTTTTGGCATTTTTTGGATCAGAAGTTGGTATAATATCTACACTTGACTTGATAATTAATTGAGCAAGTTTTTACTGCGATTGGATGTCAGTTCACCTCAGACATATTCATCTCAGTTTGTTGTACTTTGTTTGCTTTGGGATGAAATCTATGTGATACAAGAAAAATAAGAATGGCTGAGGGTCAGAGTAGGATAATATTGTAATTGTACGACTGTGTGTGACGATTATTTTTATCACGTTTCTTGCGGAATATTTAATCTTCCCGACTGGTTCAGAAAAAGTAACAATGAAGCTTTGCCAAATCTGTGATTGCCACGAGAGACTGAACAATATGCCTGTCAATCAAACTTCAGCAATTCTTTAATGAGAAAAGGTGCAAGATTAAAACATAGTCTCATTTTGCTGGATAATCCAATAGAACTTGTTGTATAAAGGCTTCGAATTGATTGGCGTAATATCACACAACTCGACTTGGCTATTCAAAGCCGCTCTCATTTTGTTTTGCACGATACCTTGTCTACTTCAATTATTTGCCGCGGATAAGCTGGTTCTGTGGTTATGAAATATACTCTTACAAAAAAATAGCTGCAGAAAATTAAGTATCGACTTTTGATCACTTGTGATTGTCAATTTTTTTACTCAGTTAGATGGGATATTGACTAGGCTAGGTAATAGGCATATAGATGATTTGATGTAGAATTTTCCCATTAAGGGATGTATTTTAGGAAGACAAAATCATGTTGACTTGGTGTCACATTTCATTAACATCGCTGAATTTTGTAGTGCTGTCTGCAACTGATGGGGTATACGAACAAATACTGTCAGAAATATAAACCTGCTTTAGCCGTTATGAGTTTGTTGGAATTGACAAATGTTCGTCTAAAAATACAAGAATTGGAAGGAAAAATCAGAAATTGAATTCCGCAGCTTTCTGACGTGTGCTATTAATCATGGTAGCATTAATTGCAAGTTCTCGTAGTTTTTTTGTCATGCATCCTTTAAAGCTGTGTTTCAGACTGATGACAATCAACCTTTAATTGATTCCCAAACTAATGAATCTCGTCGTAATGATTTGATTTCACGTTTTGAAACTCATAGATTTCTGCCAAATTGTAATATTCTCAGAATTCTAGGAGCTTTACGTTTCACTGATACTGTGAAATATGTCTCCTGCCCTTAGAATTCGCTAAAGTGATTTGACGTTCAGCGATAACGACGGGAATCATTTGTGAAATAAATCATGCGGAGTCTTTCTAAAGTTTCTGTGTAAAATCATTAAACTTTTTTATTATAGAATATATAATACATATATATGATAATAATAACCTAATTGAACCTCAAGGATTATTTCAGAAATTTAGGAGATTAATGTACTTAATGAGGATGAAAAAAAACATCAAATATTATCTTGAAAATTATGGTAAAATTTATGTGCATATTGTATTTCTATGAAGTACTCTGTGTCAGAATATAGACGAAATAAAGAGCAATTCCTAATTCAGTAATTCATTGTAACCAACAGAAGATCAACGGGATGTTAATCTATTTCTCATCAATTTAATGATACTGTTGTTTCAGTGTAGTAAGGCCGATACTAGTCTCTAACAGTTCTTAGTATGTCTCTTAATGGTTCAGTATTGACAAAAACTAAAAGCTTTGGTTTTCTTTGTGACAGAAAATGGCTTCCACTGAGCGTAATTTGGTATTTTGCATTTCAGAGTTAGCTTCTATTATCAAATGTAACTTGACATATGTAATGGAATGTATGTTACAGTGGCTGTATTGAATTCCCTGGTAATTATTACCCCACCCACCTATATCTCCAGTCTTAAGTAAATGAATTCTAAGGAGCAATATGAGATAGGTCCTTTGTAAAAAAGAGTTAATATCTTTTCTGTTCATTTCTTTGAATCTCGTAGGATTTTGTGTTATCAGGTTTTGTAAATTGCATGTATGTCTCTTTTACTGAACATTTTGTATTTTATATCAATTCAATTTAGATTAGTATATTTTTACCTTGGGGAAGCTGTTGAGATTGATATTAAAGCATTAACTTAATAATCACCATTGTTGCATAAAGCGCTTCAAACCCGAGCAATGTGATTTTCAGTCTATAAGGGACCTGGTCCCTTCTGAGGAAAACTGAGAAATTGTGGAGTTTTATTTTAATGAATATTGTAACAATCTTGATACATAAATAGATTGTAAATAGATTCTGAGGCGTGGTAATACAGCCATTTTTGGTCATGAAGTATTCATGATGCTACTTTGATATCGTTAGTTGATTAGAAGACTTTATTTCCAGTGTTTAGATAAAATTTCGGGTCATGAATATTTATACAGTGAAGATTCCGTCCTGTTGTCATTAGGGAGTTTTCAGATTTAATCTCTCAGACAATGTCTCTGAATTAATTCTGCATATATATCTAATTGGGTAGCCCCTAATGCTTTCCTGTCCCCTAATTAACATGTTATTTTGTCTTTTTTATTTTGCGGTCCTTTTTTCTTAATAGGAGTCCAATTACATGTCCCTTATTAAATGGTTCATTGACCCTTAATTTGTTGCCATGTTTCAATTATTGATCCTCAGTATGTCAAGGTCACTTGCCACAAAACTATCCTATGGACTGTGAATGGTGAACTTGTATCTATCATTACTACAATTATAATAAAAAAACAGTTGTCATGGCAATTATTTCAATTTTAGACTTCAGGTTGTTCAGCTTATTTCGTCTTATCCCAAACCATCACCTGTGAACAGCAACATAAAAAACACAGCCCCACTTTTTGGTCAGGTGTTAACTAAAACTTCTGATTCATTTGTAGATTATGCTTTTGTCTTTTCATAACGTTATCTTTGGTCATAACGCTGACATAAGGGCTGATATTGTAGGATTCTGGCGTAATTATAACCCCACCCATTCCTGTATAAATATCCATGTAGGTTTTATGACTGTAATACCTAGGGGTGTGATAATAGCACCACTGTATTGTTGGATTCTGAAATGTTTATGTTCATTCTAGAAATATGATACATTCTGAAGAAAAATCGTAGAAATTATATGCTCTAACTGTTAATAGCCTTTCTTAAAACCTTTTGCCTGTGGGGAATAAGCTTTGTTTTAACAGTCAATGAAAATTTCTTAGCTTCCTCAAATTGCTGTCAGTGTTTTATATGTTCTATGATGTACAAGTGTACGTTAGTTATCTCCCTTGCTGAAGATAATTGGGACTTTCAGTCTGGATTAGTACTCAGTATTTAATTGTAGCATGCCATGTAATTGAACAATGCTTTAATGGTTCTGGCATATTAATGTCTAGGTCATGAAGGATACAATAGTTTATCAATGGTTGATCCAAGACTGCCTCATTTATTACAAGGCAGCCATAATTCTTTGTCCACAGCTTGTCATAATTTAAGGTTTTCTAGATTTTAATGGATTGGACATTTTCATTGTTATTTTACCATACATGGCAATCATGCTCTCGTTTTATATGATGTGATGTCAGTGTGTTTCAGCACTTGGACACCTTCACTTTATTACCAATATATAAATGTTGCGTAATTCAAATGCAATATGCTTGTGTTGTTTCATACAAATAGTTTAATTTAATATTACCTCTTTGCATAACAGGTATTAGTCTGACGTTATTGTAAATAAACAAAGCGTATATTTGTTTTAATCAAATTAATGATCATTTGCGTATACAAAGAACCAATGATAGTTCCTCAAGAAACGCAGCTGCCATTTCCTCAATTCTAATTACATAACTTTGAAATTTAACTAATCTTCGACATAAAAGTTTTTATAGCCATTGTACCAATTTAGGACCGTTAAAGAACAATGACGTGCCTTTCATTCTATATTAGTAATTAGAAACGCTGGAAAAATCAATCGTGCAATTACAACACATTTGTTTTGTTTTGGCGCAACATAATTATAGTTTGCTACATCCAATTAACAATTCGATTAGGAATGAGTTTTCTATTTCAATCAATTTTGCAATACCTCAGATACAAATTGAAATTAATGATAGAATATCTGTTAGTGAATGAGCGAAGTTTTATGTACCGTTGATTTTACGAAAAGCAATTGATAGCGGAATTTCTCTGCGAGAGATGAAGATTTTGAGCTGAATGGCATGATAACACATTTCCTTGGAGAGATAACTACTGCAGTTGTCTTTATATATGAAATTACCAGACATAAAGATACGAAAGAAAGATTTTGTGTACTGATTTATTCCGTTGTTTAATGTGTTTCCATGTTGTTTCTGACCTTCATTGGAGTCATTGCGATGACCTTGACCTTGTCATAAGTTTATACTTTATAGATATTAATGTTGTTTCATGAGTCACTACTGTTTTCATGGTTTGTTTTATGCAATAATCAGATGATTCCAGCTATACATAGATAACTGAATTCCCCGATTAATACATATTGATTTAATGGAATTTCTAGCGTAGATTTATTGACCATGCTGGCTTCAATCGAGATCTTTAAGGGTCATGCCTTATGTTTTGAAACTGAATATTAAAATTATTTATTCTTCAAACCTCAGCTCGGATAAATGTTTATCGCCTGTCTTGAAAAAAGAACAATTGTAGTATGAAAGCTTAAAAAAGAACACTAAACGATCAATCACACTACATGACGCTTAGATTTTGTTTTCTTGTCAGATTTTTTGGTCCTTTAGTTATAAATTACATTTGACAATAGGCTGGTTTAAGATTACATATTTGCACCGAGTTACTTCCACACACACTTTCACACCTCATTTAATACGGATGTTAAGTCACCCACAAATTTCATAACAAAGTAGTATACAATGTGTACATGTATACGCTTTTATTGTCGTTAAACTCCACTTAATTATCTGGCTCGTGTTTATTACTTTCTTCTACCAGGAAAACCCGCTAATTGCATATCATCTTCAATATGCATTTTACCTGTTGTAGAAATCATTGTTTGTGCGCATGTGGGTTAATTATTAAACAATTAGTTAAACATCACATGTAACTGTTTTTACTTTTGTTCTATTGTGTAGTGTATTATCATGTATTAGATTCCAGAGTGTAAAATCCAATTAATACTTGCACTTCTATTTAATGAGGCCTTAAACAAGGCCTATTGAAAGCCCATTAAAAGATGTACTTTTTACTGCAGAATAAATGATTTAGAATCACCCAAAAATCTGCAACAAATAAAACAACGAAAATATGGCTTAGACTGTTTTTGTTGGAATTTTGTAGCTGTGAGAAGTAAGGAGGGGTTGTGTCGTCATTTTTGATTCCTCGTGGCTTAAAATCACAAGCATTGGCTGGCGGTTTGTCGGTCTAAACAAGCTTCTACTTAACCTGATAATTTGAAATGAAATGATAATGCTGATATTGAACTGATGTGATTTGAATTCCTTTTGTGTTGTTCTATTTTTTGCTCAGGTATTGTCATGGCATTGAGTTTGACTTCCTGTTCTCTGGTGTTGTTGCTATGGTTACAGTCTCTTGTTTTAGACATCATATAGAGTTCCTTTTGTTGAATTTAATATTATTCCTGTTAGCAGGTAAAAATGTGTTTGTTTGATTGTCTTTGACGTGGGAAGGGAGACAAAAAAAACCAATCTGAATTCTGTAATGGAGAGAACTCAGTAAATTGTTCGACAACTCTAATCCATAAAAAGTATCAGGCTCTCTGCACCATAAATAGTGTGTGCATGATCAAATAGCATTTATCTTTTGTGTTTCTGTCAGGAAATTTGTGTTTTCTGAAGTTAGCAGAAAATTTGGACCGATGCATTTACGCACAACAGAGAAAAGTAATTGTTCTTGCTTTGTAAATCATGCCCCGTGGTCGTGAACGCACCATGGTACGAAAGTCACAATTATTGATCTGAGGAAACTCATTTTCAGATAATGTCGTTTCATTTCACATTTATTAGTAAAAACACATTTTCAGAAGAAAATTGAATTTCCATTACACTTGAGGTATGGAAAAATGGAACGTGAAGCCATCTTTAACTTTATTACGCTCCAGAAATTTACATCTATTATAGTTCTTAATGTCTTCTCCAAACTATTCCCAATCTAAGGATTCGATTTTTTATTTTGGAATGTCTAAGGACTGGGATAAGCATTACAACTTGTTGGTTTTCTTTCCTTATTGGCCACCATTAGGATTGTAATGGACTGTTTGTGGCATGCATGACAAGCCAATGGACTGGTTCCATTTTCATTTTAAGCCTGCATCAGAATCTAACAGACTAGTTTGCTTTTTATACAGACCAGGGTAAGGATTGTTTTGGACTGGTTTGCAGACAGTTTGCCTTAATAGACCAGGTTGTTCTAGATAATATGGCGCTTTGATTAGTGTTTTAAAAAAATCATCAGTTCATTTTGATATTTTATTCAAGTTCTTTATAGTTTGAACATTAGCCTTGTTTTAAGAGCCTATTGTCCTACTGTTAGTGGTACTTTTCCAGAGAAAGCCATATAACAACCAGTTGCTCCCCCTCCATTGGAAATTAACTAAATTGGTTTTGTTAATTAACGTTAACAAAGATTGATTATGATTAAACTGGAGTAGGATTTTTACAACCATACAGGTTTTTATGCATCACAAACGTACCTTGAAAATCTCCCTAAAACGAACCACAAACGAACTACATACACCTACGAATTAAGCAGTGTGTGTTAGTCTGTGTGACTGGTGATAAAAAGAAAGAAACGTGCAAGAAAGCAGATGAGCTGGACCTAATGGATAGATTACTCGCACAATTACCAGTATTTGATGGAATGTTTGTTGTTGAATTGATCATAATTGAATAAATTATGTATTGTTTCAACCTGGTGGGCAGAGTGCCGTAACTTCTTCCTAAGATAATTGTTTAACCTAACATTTGAGTACGTTCGTGCATTTTTCTAGTGCAAAATAGCGTATTTTAGGCAAATTTTTCAACAAGTGATATCACCTTGTTATTCATTCTATCATTTCATAGCCTCCAAATAAAAACATTAAAAGCAAGATTAACAAAAACACTGATCGGTATTTTTGGTGACTATTTATGTCTTTCTCATTGAATGTTTCCCATACCATGAAAAGTTGTCAGTTAATATGTAAAAATGGTGTGACATCATTCCTGATGGCCAATTTTATCACAAAAGCCATTATTGTTCCATGATGACTGTTAAGATGGTTTTGTTTATAGCCTGTGCAATGCCCGTCAGTCAGTGGATGATCGGTAAATGTCATTTAAGTTTTTTTAACCGTATTCCATTTAGATCGGAGTAGGCACGTCAGGCACATTTACCTTGACATTGATTGATGTCATCTGATTTATGGTCTCCAATTGCTCTTTAATTAATTATTTAATCAATTAATTAAACAGTGATCTATTCCTGAAAGGAGTCTTAAAGAAGCAGTTACTGATGATAGTGTTTATATCCTGTACTTCTTCGTGGTTCATGTTTCATTTGGGAGTAAATTCGCTGTAAAATTTTAACTGACGTTGATTTTTTTTTTGGTCTACGCAAACGCCACACCTGGATATGAATCTTATGAATGTTGTATTTATCAACTTACCGCTTTTCATGACTGCATCAAGTGCTTGCGTTACAGATTTAGCGTTATCATACAAACATACATATGATTTGTGCATAGCAGTTTTTCTGACATACAGTGGGGTAAATAACAATTTTTTTGCGTAATTGACAGTAATTAATGAGAATTACATGTGAATGATTCAAGTATGACAGTAACTCATTCTTTTGGTATTGTTGAATAAGAGTTACAATAATCTCTGTTAATGTATTTGTGTGTTTGCATTGTACATGTATTGTGCTTTTTTCAAAGGTGGCAAGGGAAGTAATTCTAACAATAATTAGTCTTGTATTGTAGTTGGTACAGAGTGTTTAGAGTACTCTCCCTTGTTTATGCAGAGAAAAACAGTGATGGACAGCAGACAAAACGCTTTCAGTAGTTGCGCTTGCTCATGACAAAATTTTAAAGAGGAAAAAATCTTAAACCATTGAAATCTGACATTTTTTCAGGTACATGAATGGAATTCGGAGACGGCTTCTCTTTGTAACTTTGGTAAACCCACTTTAGCATAGGAATACTTCATTAGTCTAGTCGTGTCTTAGAAACAGTATTGGTCATGTTTGGAACAATTCAAAGAACTGCTTACATTATTTATACCTATTGTATTTGATCTGGCATTGTTATGTATAATTACTGCCCTGTTGTAGCTTGTTAATAATTTCTGTTCATTTACTGCAGTATGACCTTCAAAATGGCCACTGTGTTGACTCCATGGTAACCATCATCTAATTTGACTAATTTAATAAAAGCATATTTTTTCCCTTATTTTATGTCTCCCTTATTTTTTGTCTGAAAGCTATTACTATATTTAATTCATTACAAATATTATGTTAGTGTTTATCTTGATTCTATCTAGATAATGATGGTTTAATTGATACCAAAAATATAAACACGAAGCGGCCATTTTGAGGTGTATAGTGAACAATATACAGTTGGTGAAGGAAAAAGTAAATGTTGATCAATTAGACAAAAGTACTGTATATAACTTCACAAGTACATTAGCTATATATGACTCTACAGTGCTGTTCTTACGCACCCTAATATTCAAACTAGGTCATGTGACGCATGATTTGTAGACATTTTTCTGGCATGCCATTAAAAGCGGACATGGTCAAGTATTGTTACATTTTTGTTTAATATACAAAAAAATTACACTGGTTGTACTGCACTTTTAAGCTACTGTTGTTATTTATAGCATTTTACAAAATATAACAATCATTATGTGGGATCCTCTTGCTTGTAGAAAACTTTGTTATAGCGTTCGGTGTTCATAGTTATACAAATATAGGCTGGATTTGGAGACATTGTGTACCTCAGGGAATGCTAATTCATTGGCTAATACTTAGCTAAACGTCCTTGACTGCTTATACTTCATAGAAGCTTTTTTTGAATGCCTATGTGCACTTTCTGTGGATTGTAGTTTAGATTTACGTTTTTTTCTCTCTAAACCAACGTCTGTAAGACTGATTAACGTAAACTGATAAGGTTTTTTAGTATCGCATTCACCTCAAGGTGTGAGGTTGAATTGAAATGAATTATGTGCCAAAAAATCAAGTCAATTTTGACAGATTTTGTTGGATTTTAAAATGGGTTATCTCGCAAAAAATGATAGTAGGACTATAAATATACCTTTCTGTTGGTTTTTCCTTGTACACAGGGCGGACAGGGCTTGGGAATGGGGTGATACGAATCTAGTGTTTAATGTTGAGTGATATTTCAAATATTTTCTGTGTTACATAATACACATATACTATTCCTTGTTATAATACTAAATAAGATAAATGTCTTCTAAGTATATTAAAACAAGAAATGGAAGAAATTATATCAGAATCTGTCTCGTTTTTTCCCCTAGAAATTTACTCTGTATGATAACATATGTACTTTTTTGTCTTTTGAACTAGACAGTAAATCTCATTTTTCATACGGTTAGGTATGTGTGCAGACATTCCCATTTGAAAAGAAAATTGTCATTCCACTTTCAGGACATTTTAAAAGGAAAATTACATTTTCAGTCTTAAAGTATTTTATTATTTTGCATCTTTCTAGACATTTGATGTGATGCAAATGAGCCAAATTAAGTGTTGAAAATGACATCATGGTTTTTGTTTAAATGAAATACGTAGATAATATACTGGGAAAGATTTGAAGCCACTATCTTGTCTAGAATCATATGAATAAATTTACAATTTTTTCACTCTGTTTAAGAAAGTTACGATTATTTGTAGAATGTGTTACAAATGCTGAAGCATTTACGAGGCTGTGCATTAATTTGGGGAACCCGCACTTGCCCAAGTTCTTGTCTGCCCTGAAATGAAATATTAGGGTCAATCATACGTTAGCTTCCATCAAGGCCTTGCCAGATGATTTCTTAGTATTTTATGTCTAAAAAATTTTCAAATTTTTTTGACCTTCCACAATATATATTTAGACCCCCACCACCCCAAAAAAATAGTTTTGTGTTTTTGTACATGACAATTACGAAAGCAATTTCAACTGTCTTTTTTAGATTCCTTCACATATAAAGTAGACATTTTTTATCTAGAACTATGTCTTAGTGTCAATCACGTATTCAGAGTTTATCATATCATTCCTGTAAACTAGTTGGTATAAAAATAATCCTGGCTTAGTTTTATGGAACCAATTAGCAAAAATAATATCAAGTGTATAATGATTGTAATGGGATGTGGATATTTAGATGTATATTGTAATATTAATTATTAAAATCCAAATTCTCTTGCTTGTCAATTTTTACAATATTAATTTTTGTCATGCAGTTTCATAATTGTGTTTAATTATGGGGAACTTTGATCATTTGTTTTGAATGTTATTATTACGGAGATAGTTTTAATAAATTCAAAATATTAGTAAATTCTAGTTTGTGACAATGAATTTGATTGGACAAGACTCCTATGTGTTGTCAAACTTGTTTTGATTGGTCAATCCACACAGCATGGTTAGATTGTATTTCTTGCTTAGTCGGAGCTGATAATATCTGCTGACAAACTTATGTCGTTTTGCCATTAACAAAAATTTGGGAATGGACAGCTTATTTCATCAAATTTGATGCTAAAAAGATGAAAAAACTTCATCAAAACTGTATTTAATTTACTATATTCTACTGCAGTAAATGATTGCATCATTATATCTATGTGTTATTTGAAAAGAAGGTTATTTATTCAAATTTTCATATTTTCAGTTTTATTTGACCTACTTTCACTTTACAGCATAAATTGTCTCCCTTGGCAGCAGGCATATTCAGTTCTAAACCAATATTACCATTGCAGAACTGGGGTCAGCTTTGCCCCAATCCTTTGAACACTTGTTTGGCAGATAGCAATAATTTCGTTATAACCTGTCACATAATTTAAATTACTTGAGATGCAGGTTTTTGCCTCGTAATGTAAATAACAGTCCCTCACTAATTTGTATAGCATTCTTTCATGTGATATTTATTTAATAATTCATATCGCAACAGTTCTGCAAAGGTTTATTGTCCTACACATGCCGGTTATGTATATTTTTTCATGATGTTAAAGAAAAGAACAATGTCTAGTCAGTGATTCATGAAGCTGTGACGTCCTAATTTATACATTCTTACTTTTTTGTATCATTGTAGGTTTTGGTTTTGTCACGTTTGAAGATGAAGACACAGTCGAAAGAGTGTGTGAATTACATTTCCATGAGATCAACAAGAAGATGGTGAGATTTCTTCTTGTGTGCTTTAAAACATGAGGATAAATTTCCGTCTCGAAATTTTCCATTGAAATACCTAATACGCTACTGAGTAATATATTAGTCTGGTATATTTTCCTGCAGCTAAAATTGTTCTTTATTCATGAGCTCCTGACTAAATATTAGATTTCAGTTTTGATGTCAATGTTGGTAGTTTTAATCATTATAATTATATACTTTGACAGATGGTTAAAGTGAAACTAAGTTTTGAGAATTTATATGAAGTAAATGCATTGTTTATTCAGAAATGTTGCCTGGAACATATGCTGAGCTTTGCAGAATTTGCTTAGCTGTTCATAATCCAATATGTCGTTACTGGGAGTCATTTTTATCATGTTGTATACGGCTACTTGCTGTGGTTCAATCAAATTCTAGAAAAGAATGAAAGACAGGGGCTTTAATTAACCTGTCATTTCACATAAGAAAAACAGACATGAAGTGGTAAAAATTATATATTTAGGTCCAGTGTGATATGTTCAAACAAGTGACACACCACTGGGAAATTAGATATGGTTCTGGAAAGATTGTCATTTTGGCAATGAGTCAATGAGAAACTGTCTGTCAGACTCCATACATCTCGATTTTTATTATCTCTGAAGTATATTTAAGACATTGTATAACCCATTTATGATTGTTAAATTATGTCTTGGTTTAGTGCAAGTCTGTGCTTTGATATTGTCTTCTGTTGTCTATGATATGTTATTTATTTGTTTGCTTTGTCTGTATTAAAAACTTGTTAGGAAAAAAAGATGCTTTTCCAGTGAATGAGATAGGACCATCATAAAAGCAGCCCTAATGCTGTAAACATTTCCCAATCTGAATTGAGTTAAACCATATAGAGACAATACAAACCACAAGAAAGGCAACACAAACTACAAAAAGGACACAAAACTACATGAAAGTACACACAAAACTGCAAGAAAGGACATACAAACCACACGAAAAACAACACAAAAACAAAACAAACCTACACATTGGACCCTAAATGCACTTAAAATTACAGCTTGCAAAACAAGTCTTTTGTGACCCACTTCAGACATCTCAAGTCATAAGGAAACTACTTAGATATATTTTGTTTGCAAATTGATGTTTAAATCACATTCAGGAGTAATTGGGAATTAATTTATTAGCCTTAATGTAGCTAACTGTCATAACAAATAAAACCTTCTGTTTTTGTTTAGGTTGAGTGCAAGAAAGCACAACCAAAGGAAGTTATGTTACCACAACAATTGGCTCGAGGTCGTGGAATAGCACGAGGTAAGTACCCATAGAATATCTATAGTTGGGTATTCAATGGGGAAATATTTGGTAAAAGTAGTGCTTAGAGATATCATTTCATGAATATTGTAGAAAATTTCTTGTTTTTTTTTTTAATGCCAAGATGTCCATTCAGTTTAGCTAAAAACTCAGTTTAGAGTCCCAAATAAATATTTGTACAGCTTACCAGAATTTTAGGTCATGTCATAGTTCACTCCTGTTATTCAATAGTAAAAAAACTATGTTGATGCATAATTCGGATGAACTGCGGGGACATCTTGTGCCAAATTAAATGCTGTAATCCATTTGCATATGACCTTTTGCCATTCTGTTGCTAGGAAAGTTATGCATGCTGTCATTAGGGTCATTTAGATCATGTAACCATGGAAATGACCTATTTATTTCAAATCTTCAAATTGTAATTTTTGTATATTTTTTTTTTGAAAATTCCTGCCTTTCAAATCAATATTTGTAAAGCTTGAATTTTGGAGAAAATGTTTTTGTACTATGACGAGTCATATTGATGATGCATTTTAAACTTAACGGCTGATTCCGTGTGTTTCATGTGCATGATCTTTATATATCTTTAGATTATTGACAGTGTCTGTTTCTATATATAAACCCACGGTGATGTCACAAAAATAAAGCTTTATCATTGGCTCCTCAAACATAATAGCAAGAGGTCGTGCATTGGGGATACTTGGCGTAGATATTTTCAGTGTTTTATATTATATCTTTCATGAATTTAGATGATTGTGCGTCACTAGCTTTATAACTCGTGTTTTTATACACAGATTTGATCCAGTGTATGTTATTAGCATATTTTAATCACTGATTTTTACCAATATGTCTGATTTTTATAAATGGTGTATACAATGGAATTTTGATCTGTCTAGAGCCTATATTGTCTGTTCTTTTTAGATTTATATATATATTTATATTTAGAGTTTTTAAATTTGAATTCAAATTTCTTGACTGGAAGGTCTCTGATTGGTCAGTTTCATTTGATCATGTGATCTTAGGTCAAAGGTCACTATCATCTCAACAGACAATCCAGCATGAATTTGGATTCAAAAATATTTTAAGCACATAAACTTACTTTGGGGAAACACCACTAACTTTTTTCAAAATGATTTCAATATGACTTGCAAAACAACACGAAAATCAATGAAAAAACATTTGGAAATCTATAGATTTTGAAAGTTGGCTACACTGTGGGTAACGTTCGGCCTGAGTGTGTATAAGATTGTTGTGTATCAAGTTTTAGAATAATATTGCCTGGTATTTTACCATAGCATATTTAGATGGAAATAAAGTATTTTAAGCATATAACTGCCAAGTTATTCTAGTTATTTTAACTTTCTCCAAAATCTGCGTAAATAAAAGAGTAATGTGATTTGCTTATTTCAAGGAAGCAGAAAATATTCTGAAAGCAAAAAACCTTCATTTCGGATTACTTTAGTTTGGGAAATCTGACTTTTAAGTGATTTAGTTTGGGTGCTTTCCATTAATTACATGATTTGGAGAAGGTTTCATTAAGAAGTGTGTGTTTCCCCCAGTTCATTTTGGAAGCAACTGAGCCATGGCATCTCTCAACCTTTTTAACACTTTATTGGAAAACTACCGTGATCAGTCAAATGGTGGAACTTTGTGATGAAATTCACTCTGAAATATTTAATCACATCTGCCTTTGAACACCAGTTCCAGAGAATGCATTTAATGTGACTTGTGACAAAAAAATGTTCTGATTATTTTAGCTGTGTTTGAAGGGTTGAGAAATTTCGCACAATGGTGACTGTGGAGGTTTATGCCCTTCGTACACCAACATACTTGGCTCAACTTGTTCTTCCGAAAATGTGTGTGATGCTTATATTTCTTGCCGCCACTAAACCATATTTTTTCCCTTTTTTCTAATCTTCCGTAGTGACTGAAGACGGGGAGATAATCTGGGAACCTTTACCCAGTGATCTTGTTATGCCAGAATTGTGTAAGTGCACTATCTCTTTACTCCATGGCAACCATTTTCTTATGCACGCAGAGATGCTAGTTTGAAAAAAAAAGATCTTTTTTTAAGTTTTTTTTTTTATTTCAAACTTGATTTGGTACCCCAGTTATAATTCTTTAGTATTATTATTTAGTCATATGTTATTTTTGGTTTCCAAAGCATTTATTTTATATCAGTTAAGAATAAAAATTAATCTGCAAGGGTGATTACTCTTTCTGGGATGAAACATTAATACTATTTGTCTTATTTCTGGGAAAATCTTTATTTTAGTGTATTTTATATCTTATTTCAAACAAAATTGATCGAATTAATGTCTCCCAGTTTTTTTGTCTGTGGAATATTATGAAACCCATGAAAATAAATACAAACTAGATAAATCGCCCCCTGGGTCTGGGATGTTAAATGTTTTACTCAGAAAAAGCTAGCATCTCCATTACCATTGCAAATATTAAGCCTGTTTTTTTACCGATAAGCATTTACACTTATGCCCTGCTTACCTGTATGTATCTTATTATTAAAATCATTTCTGCATACATTCTGTATTTTGTGCGAGAAAGTTTACTCCCATTCATGGACAGATGGCCCTATGTCCTGGAATTTTTATAAATGTTGCCATGGCAACTCCTTGCTCATATTACTTTAAAATGATAGCCCAGATGTTGGTCAACCTGCTTGTCTCTAAATCAGTTCAAATCATTTCAATTAAATAGCAATTAAATTTGTATTGTTTCATCTTGTGAACTATATTAAAATTATTCGTATTACACATGTCTTATGTAGTATTTGTAGAGTTACACATAATGTAGATTGTAGAGTCTGTACTTGTAGAAACTAGCATGCATTATCATGTTTCTCTAATGAAATAAAATTGTTTCAGTTAACTTAAACTTTTATTACATTTTACTCTCAAAGTTCACTAAAATTTTAATTTTTCATCCAATATAAATCTGATTAGTCTGTTCAGGAATTCTATAAATATGTTATATAGTCTCTCTTGTCTTGACATGATACTTTCATTTCATCTCTGTACAATCGTATTTCATTGATTTTGATCTGAAAGTTGTGGTAAAATGTCCTGACTTTGTGTCTACAATAATGTCATTTTTTTGGAAAATATGAAAATTCCGGTGTCATATATTAATAACTTTCGATTAGCATTATTCAAATATCATAAAATCAAAAATGTCATAGTCATAATACAAAAAAAAGGAATTTTTTTAAGAAAATCGTAGCATTTTTTTCTTTGAGTGAACTTTCCAATTGTATGTTTTACTGGCACAATAAAACAGCTGATTATTATGGTTTTTGTTTTCCTACATGTAGTTTGTGGTATGTAAAACATCCTGACACGTATCAGTCTACAGTTTTAACTAATATGGAACACGATTAATGGTTATTTTAAGAATTGAAATATGTATTTATTCCATTAAAAAAATGCAAACAAACAGAGTCTTGAGAAGCAGTTATTATCGGATTGTGTGAAACGTTAGCACTGAATCGTGTGCTATGAATTCCCTCTTGTTCCTATCAGTTTCCTAGTTAATGTATTTTTTTTCTGAGAAATTCTTCAAAAAGGTAATTACTCTAATCGAACATTTCTATCAATTTTTGGCCTGTACCACTGTGTTTGATGCTTGATGAAATTACCTCCCGAGTGAAGAGCTCATAAGAAATAAGAGTGGTCTGGTATGAAACCCAACGTGTGTGCCGTCTCAATCTGAAATTGCTTTTATTCTTTTATCTCAAACTGGTACATCTTCACCATTCTGAAGTGGTAAACCCCCTGTGTGATTGCTTGAATGAAACGTTATCATTGTATCTGTGGAATGTTATATCAATTTTAAATTGCCAATCTAGGTGTAGATTCTCAAATGCACTGGCAGGAGGTGGGGTTTTAAAAATACATTTTTCTTATGATGCCAAGAGGTAAACTTAGATAGCAGTATCTGGAAAAGTTATTTACTATCAAAAAAGTTTACACTATGCCAGCATGTGTCCTACCTTGCTGTGTCTTCAGTTTGAGGCACCATGGTTGAAAATAAGGATAAAACGCCGAAAACTGTTTAATTGGTTTGGAAAAAGCCCTGAAATCTATCTGGAAAACATATCAACTGTGAAATATTCTAACACTGCCAGACATTTACTAAGAAAACTAACAATGCTGTAAAATTGACGTTAAGTGATTATATTTACGTAAATACTTCCTGTTTTAAGCTGGGTTTACACCGCTGTGATTTCGTGCCTCATAGCAAAATTTAGTAAATGAAGATTCTACATTTATAGATTGCTTTGGTTATTGGTGCTTGAAATTCTTGATGTTTTTTTATACAATGTTTAACACATTTCTGGCCTGATTGCATTTACAAATTGAATCTTATATTGCTTTCTTAAGTTATTTGTCATCTAAAATTTCCTCATCATTATTTTATTTGTCTGTGATGCCAGCCAGAAGGTCCAAAATTTTGTATTGAATTGAATTTCTATTCTTTTGCCTCTGATTTATTATTTGCCTATTGAATACATTATATATATGTTCATAGTCTACAATATTTTATTTTTAATGTAAACCCCAGCCTCATGGTTTTATTTAATACCCATTGATGTTTGTGCACATGTCTTGCGGCCCTTTCTAGTGTTTCTCATATTTCCATTTGAGTCATCCTTTAACCCTTCAGTGCAAATAAGATGGGTCTATACCCATATGCACAAAGCTCTACATATTTGCCTACATGATGAGTATACCTATTTTGGGAATTGGTTCAACCTGTCATTTCTTAAAAATTCCCTGGCAATACAGAGTACAATGTAGGCATTATGTGTCTGACAGTGAAAGAGTTGATACAATTTGCTTCCCAAGCGGTGGTATAATGATGGGAGATATTTGTCCTGATTTTTTAATTCAGCCTCTTCTTATTTAAACTAATGGTGTAAAAGCACCTTGACTATTTTTATTTAATTAAGGGTGAATGTTGGAAATATTTCGGTTATCTCTTTGAATGCATTTAGATTTAAATACCCTCTTAATTTTACAATAAAAGTCCTAGCATTAAATTGTAACATCTTCTTTCTCGTAAGTTTATGTTCGTATATCCTCGTAATAGATTCCCAGTCGAAAAGATGTTTTGATAAATTAAACATAAAATCAGTATAAATTCCCCCCAATTCAATCACTTTTCACTTACCTGTTTTGATAAAACTTCTTCAGTTTTTATGTTGTAAATGGTTTTTTTGTTGATGTAATCTTGGTAATGTAACATCTTAGATCAGACTTCCTTTGCAGTTTTGCCTCAGACATTAAAACTAAGTATTTCCTACAGTTTTGCTGTATTGTCAGTGAAATAATCATATCTTAGGTTGTCTCTATAGCTATAAATAGACTGGTACACCATAAATCTTTACTATTGGAATAGCAGTATCAGATAAAATGAACACCAGTCCTGTTCCTGATGATTAATGGCTACCCAATTTCTGTAGCATGTTATGATGTAAATTGTCTTTATCAAAATGGCATTTCATATGATAAACAAAAGCAATTTAAGTACAAATCAATAACTGGTATGTAGATGATTTGTACTGATAGTTTTATTCAAAGAATATCTAATTCCTGCATTGTGTCAAGACAAGATAGAAGTTTAGATCTAGACTCGTTTATTTTTGTTGCCATTTCATTTATCATGCTTGTACTAATTTGTTATGTATTTGTTTTACCATGCAAAATTGATTATATCTTGTCCTTTTTTTTCTCTTCCATCAGGTTACTATAGCAACAATTCTACGAATATTGCAGGTTTGGTCCCTACTGCACTTCCTGCTTACCAAGCTGCGTATGGACGTGGACTGCCTACGGCATTCGCTCCGGCAGGGTATTATTATCCAGGTATGGAGATTTTAGATTTAGGTCAATGGTATCCATTCTAACCTTTCACCTTCAGCTGCAGCTAAATATAACCTCAAGGTCATTTCTATGACAACTGAGGTCATATCCTTGACAACAGGGACAAACAAGCATTCTTGGTGGAAAAAACTGTATTAAAACAAGAACTTGGAGATGTTAATGTGTTTGTGTGTTATTAATATGTAAAATACTGATCCTACGAGCCTATGATGATGAAAGAATATTTTATATACATGTGAATATGTGAAAAGATCATTTGACCTGTGATTAACACATTGGCGTGTGAGAGAAATTATCATATTGTATTGTTATTAACATTTTTTTATTCTTTATGCACCATGGTAACTGGAAATCTGTCCGCAACTGTTTTACCTGTGTTTTATGTTTGTTCAACGACAAGGAATTTTTGGTATGATATTATATATGCAAGATTAACATATCATCGATCAGCGTTGTTTTTTTCTCATTTTCTTTGGGTACGAGTCCAGTTTAGAATTTTCGGTCACGAAAAAATACAAATTTGGACAATAGAATGTCATGATCCCTTGCATTGTGAGAGAGTAAGTGGGATAAAAGAAGACGTTGGAAGAAACTGTTGTTTTTTTATTCCACATGGAATATATTTTTTACCATACTCTTCTTAAGAAATAAAGAAATGCTGGCTCTAAATGATAAAACTGAGGGGTTTCATATCATAAAATTTTTGATTTACTATTGTTTTATATTTATTCTCTTTTCCTAACCTGCCATATTTCTTCATTTTGTTACAGAAATGTCATATAATTCATCGTATGTTCAGAATCCTGGAATAGTTCCAGCATTTCATGTCATCTTTGCTTTGATTTCATTATAAAAAAGTCATTTCATTAAAAAAACTAAATATTTCCAGTCTAAGTACAATTTTCTTGTTTTGTTCTGCCTGGTCACCATGACGATGAAGCCAAAGGGAAAAATTTATGTCTCGTTGTGTTGTGTGCTAGTAAATGGGTTTCTTGTGATCTCATTTTAGTGAAGATAATACAGTGTAACTCCTGAAAACTGGACCTTTCCAGACTTTGTTAAAAGTACAGTTTTCTGAGAAATCCTGTTTTCAGAGAACTACTGAGAAAAAAATGAGTCTTGAAAAACCCTCTGATTCTCAGAGACGTATGCTTTTCAGGGAGGCCCGTTTTTCAGGGGTTTTACTGTATAATGTTTTTATTGTAAAATTATAGAAATAACCAAAGTACTGGTATAATTGTGCATTAATAATTTAAATTTAAAATTTAATAAGAGAAAATGGCGCAGTTACGATTTTTATTAGATTTAAAGTACCCACAATGGTGTATTCTGTATCTGTTGGAAAACAATATCTTCTTAATTAATGTATAATTAATTTTATATGCCTAATTAATTGAACATTAATTTAATTGCTATGAATTGAATGGCATAACTATCTCACAACTGGTATGTTAATTTTCCCTCTCAGGTAAAAATATGCTTTTCAACTTTATAAATTATGGTAATACTTGGTTTTTTTTTTTGTTTTTCTTTTTAAGGTTTGTTTAATATTTATTTATTGTCACATACGAATGTATGGTTAACACATTTTGATGTATATATATACTCATTATCATATTTATGTATTTATTTGGACATTGGGTTTGGGTGATCAAAATGCTAGATTCTTGTAAATATGATAGTTTATTATTTATTGTTTTAATATTTTGATAAAAAGGACTTCCACCTCGATTGTGTATCTCACAATAGTTTTGCCAAAAGTATCTGTGAATGTTCTTTATATAATATTTATCATATTTTATATTGAGCATGAATTCTCAGACTAAGATTTTCTGTCAAAACTTGTATTTGTATATAATAATAAAAATTTGTTCATCATGTTTTTATCCAGTTTTGAAATATCTGTCTATTTTTAAGCACTGTGATTTCAAGGGTGCTCTCAGATTTTAAAAATGGCCCCTAAATAAGTAAATTGATGAAGGTTAGAAAAACTGTTATGGGCTGACTAAATTATTGCTTTATTTGATGATTTGACCCTGTAGATACAAATGTCTGTTTAGTGTTACTGGTAACATATATGTCGATTGTTTACTTCTGAAATCCCATTTTCCATGGATCGTAACACAGTGTCACTTAATTTTGTGGTTTGCTGACCAGAATTGATAGTCTGAAATTGCTTGTAGGCTGTCGATTTACTTGGTAAATTACTTTTCTCTGACTCAGATCTATAAAGCTGTCTTTCTCAGCTTAAATCAATCTCATTAGAGACGGACAGGGTCACTGGCTTTGGGGATAATATTATGAAAACATTCGCCTATTTGGGTCTAACCTGTCATGGTATTTCTCATTTTTCAAAAATATCAGTTTTCTATCAACATTTTTTGCAAGTTTTCTCTGATCATCTTGATTTCATATTCCATAGTTGACATGGCATGCTCTGAAGCATGGTCTGGTTCATAAGTTTTTATTGTCTGTGAGACTAAGGGCTGGATAAGTGCATTTTGAGAATAAAATCTTATTACTTCATGAAATCATCTAAACACAGGGCTTTGATTCATAAATTATCAGCATTTTACGCAGCAGTCCAGTTCAATATGGTTCTTCATCATCCCAGTCTAAAGTTTATATGAAACCAAAGATGTTTTTATGTTTGATAAAAAGAGTGATTTTTTCAACTTGTTATTTTTGTTGTTGAGTAACAGTCCTATATATGTTTATGTCCATTATTTACTGTACCCTTGTGCCAAAATTGTACATCTTGTATTATTCATGAAGTCTTATATATGTTGCTTTGTTGTTTTATTGTATATTATATGATGTCCATGACGTGACAATACAGCCAATGGTTCCAGTTCGCATTTTACTTTATGTCCAATGTTTGCTGTTAGCATTAAAAATTCTGAATTCTTAAAATTGGTAGCATTAAGCTCTTTGCACTGTTCCCTATGGAGGCTGTAAAGGACATTTTCTTGGAAATGTCGGACTAATTACTGGTTGTATTGCGTGTATGTTCGGTGTTACCCCACCCACTACCTTTTATTTTTTTCGGGCTGTGATTTAAATATGTATCTTTGTTGTAAATGCCCAGAAAGACCAAAACTCTTCATCACTTGTTTGTAACAAATGGACATAGCCATTGAAATGGTACTCCTTGAATTCTAGATTCAATATTTCTTGTTATTGAATTTGAACAAATTGTTGCTTTCTTGCGTATAAAACACCCAAGAAATGCTTTCACACCATTTGGTATATCAGATGATTGTTTATGGTTTTCGAAGTTGGAGAGTAAAATGTATGGAAGTTCTGTTCATTAATTTCAATGAACCGTATCTTAAGTATGACAGTAGTTATAAAGATAAACTAATAAATTCTTGTTTATTTTCATACAAACAAAAGAAATGTTTCATTATCGTTTTACTGTAAAAATGAGAACTGCTGTTGTGTTTTGTTCCGCATTCGTTGTTCAAACATTGTGATAATTTTCCGAACAAAGCTTGTTACCATTTCAAGTCGGCCATGTCTGTTTGACCATTTTATGATGTTAACAGTATTTTATAACTGGAACTTGTTTTCATTCTGACTATAAGAAAACCACGAATAGTTGAATCACGTTGCAATAAACTATTAAAGAGGTTAATGCTGTTACTTTTAACCCCGAAAAATGTTGTTGACCCTAATAGAATGCATCAAGATGTTTTGAGCCTCGTAAAGTTGACTTTGAATTATTGTGGTGCCTTTTGTTGCAATGTTTTAAATTTTAAGATGAATTCGCAAATTCGGAAAATTGGAGGAAAAGAACGAAAATTTGAATATTCACATTTTTTTATAAAAAAAAGGGTAATTCCTTGGTTTACGACAATTTAAACGCAGCGATTTCCCTCGTAAACATCGTTGCTACCATGGAATTCGCTGTCCCGTCAAACTGAAATTTGCATGTAGTCAAATCATGATGAATTAATGGGTATGATATTAAAATGGGTAAAAATGTGAATAGTTTATTCCGTAATAAACATATCTTGCCAACATATACATCATAATTAAATTCAAAATATGTTGCATTCCGTGTACATTTGCAATGATGCTATTTTACCAGTTTTGATGGTTTGGTTGCTCTTAGACACGTTATTTGAATGATTAGACTGACTCTCTTTTATGTCGTACTTACACCTTTGCTTATCAAAATTGAAGAAATTTATTCCCATCATATGACTGAAGTATGTTTATATTATTTCGTAAAATTTTATTTTGCATTATTTATTGTCAGGACTACTGGAAAATAACTTTTGATAAATGAAAGCATCATTGTGTCAATGTACATGTTGGCAGCATTTTTGCTCAACAAGATGTATTGAGGTTTTAGCGAAAACTGCAATTACTGCCTTTACCACAAATTGAGTTACAGCAATTTGGCATCAAACTTTGATACATCAGATTATGAGGTAGAAGACTTTATCTGTACTCACTTAAGCTTTTTTTGCCCTCCCTGTGATAAGAAAAAATAATATGTGATAAGGTTGGCTGATGCATGAATGAACTATGTGTATTTTTCTGAATCTCTGTAATGTGGTAAATTTAATCTTATAGATGTAGATGATTTTAGGACGTTGATTAATTTCACCCGTGTGTAAATAAGTATGGTATGTTGACACTGTTGAAAATTGCCCGTATCTAAGTATGAGACACTTTAATATGTGCTTAAGCATTGCTAATGATTCTTTACATAACACTCTCTGTTGAAAAAATCTGTGAAATCATGATTAAATTGTTTGTTTATTTTAAATTTACGACTGAAATGTTTCATGTAAGTGGTTGGGTGGGTCTATTTTAAGGCAAGTTATTAATTTTGTTGCAAAAAACATTTACCTGAAATAATAAATCTTTCTGAAATTTAAGGCTTTGAGTGACACACTATTTTCTAACCTGTTGTGTTGCAAAGTTTAACTGAGAGATTTATTTTTGTAAGACCGTTAATCAATCAGTTTGCAATCAATAGTGGCTTCATATCTATACACTTAATGAGGATGTGTTACTGTAGAATTATTTTTTTTGCGAAATACTATTTTTTTTGCTATAGTCATACAAAATGATAAATTTTAGTGTAAACAATGTTTTTATAGATCTCATAAAATTGAAAATCTAAATCTAAAACATTTGACTATACAAAATTTATTAACTCAAAATTTTGAAATTTTCGCCTTGCAAAAATGATTGATTCTACAGTATGCTTGCCAGTTGAAAAAATGTCTGTTTATGAAAATGATTGGCTTTGCTGTTCTTTTTTCTGTAATTGTGTTTTATGCTTAGATCAATTAGAAAAAAAGTATTATGTACCATTGTTAGCATAAACTGTTGTTTTCTGTGACAAGACTGCATATTTCTGTGTGTAAACATCATTTTTATATTAGATAAGCTAGGAGCACTAACACTCATGTATTGTTACAGACCACTTCTGTTTATTCATGTGTTGAATGCGAAGTTAATATTTATAAATGCTTCATTTATTCTGTACTAGCTTGTAGATTAGACGCTGTGAAATAATTTGTTTTCTGTCTGTACGAGTGACATGGGGGAATCCAAAGCCACTCTTTACCATAAAAAAAAAGATTTTTCTCGCAAAGTTTTGAATTAATATCATACTTGTTTCTCCCTAATGGGCAACGGTCATTTTATCATTTACAAGAATTATGCACCATTAATTTATGCAATGAAATGGTTTTCTAAGCCACGTAATAGTCTCTCGCCCCAAAGCACTTCTGCAATTCTCAGCTCAAGGATACTAAATTATTGTCAATGAAAATTTATCCAAATTTCAAGCTTAATAAAATGTACTCTAGAAGAGGTTTTTTTTCTACAGTTATTCCCAACTTTTTGAGAAGTTGGTTGCCGTAGTTTCAAAAAGCAGTCAAATGGGAACAAAATGAATTATTTCGCAGTAAATTTCACCTGTTGCCTTGTTTCTTTAATTTTACGTCGATGATAGCATGTTTTCATCCAAATGCTGATTTCATCTTCTTATTAATTGAAAATTGAATTTATTCATACAATTTTACAATTGATCATACAACTGTATTGCCATAAAAATAGTTTATTGCAATTTTGTAGCCATTTTGGTACCAATAGCTCCTCATTTGATTTAGTTGCTATGTAAACAGACTGGTTGTCATGGTTACTGACATATCATCTGTTTTTCTCCTTGCTGCAGGACTTGGTTCCATATCGCCCACAGTTGGCGTTACGCCAGCTCAGAATGCAGCATTAACATTCAGTTCACGGGCATCAGCCGTTTCTCGTGCGCCCGGTAAGACTTGAACCATAGACTCAGTGTAGACTAGCAAATACCTTTATGCTTTGTATATTCAATATTGTTACTTGTATATTAGTTTGCTGACAGTATTCTTTAGTTTCCTACTTGCGTTTTGCCGTATTAATTAATTCTGTTACCTTAAATTTGTGATGTGGGTAATGGTCAAATGTTTCTTATTACCTAAGTAATGATACTGTAAATTTTACTAAATTAGTTTTGATCTTTTTTGTTTAATGATGAGTTCACTGCTTTGAATTTTTTATTTTAAACTAACCAGGAGCCTTAAGTTATAAGAGAACCTGATTTTTATCTGAAATTAAGTATGCACTTTTGAGTAGAAGGTTTTGAATTCATTTGCATATTTTTTATGCTTGAAACTTCTAGATTTTGTTTTAAGTGTTTAAGATATTTTGCATGTTTGTGAGAAAATATTGACATTTTAGTTTATCAAATGAATGCTATAAAACTAAATGTTTTAAAACAAACATATTATTGTAAGAAGAGATAGAATTGTATGTTATATATATTTTTTGTTTCTGTGAAATTTGTACATGTATAATTATTTACATTCATTGTGTGTCAGGATTTACCCTTATACCGCTTTCATTAACAAAACAAATGTGGAGACCAAAGGGAGTTAATCCATATGGCTGTACAATTACAAGACTGGTTTCCCTTTGATGACCATATTGTTTGAGCGAATACCCTCCCTTTGCTTTTGTTCTTTGATATATTTGTGCATCTTTTGTGGAAAATCTGCTATGAGAGTGTTGAGTGTGTATTATATATATCATAGAATTTTTGTAATCAGTAAAAATAACGGCACTCAGGCATTGCGGTTTTGCCGCAATTTTGTTGATAAAATTTATGTTAAAACACTGTCATTCAATTGCCGTATTATTGTTATTGTTTGTACTGCCATGCTTTTATTGTGATATTGACATGAATTTACCCTTAGTTCCATGGTGAACTCACTATTGCCGAGTCAGTCGTAAGGTTAGATGAATTGCAACTGTTGAATAGTTACTATCTGTTTATGAAATTGTTCTCAACATTGCCTTGAAGTTATCATTGTCTTTTCAATTGTGAAAAGTCAAATTTGCTGATTTTAAAACACAAAATGTCCACAAATGAATGATTGATTACTATTATGAATGTTGACTCAAAACTGGTCTTCATACATGTCAGCTTTATTGAATGTTTTTATATGTGCTAACAGATATACAGTGGCCATCTTAAGTCAGTGAATAGTTTAAGACCTATAATATATAAAACCCTGAGTTGGGAGACCTGAGAATTGAAGCCCTGTCATTGGTTCTTTTGAATACTGTGCTTCGCAATACTCAATCAGATGCCTAGACTATAGACTGGTCTTCATGCTCATTTTTTTCAAATCTCTGCATTCTTGCAGTAGAACAATGAAACTTAGAAATGTAATGACTGAATGATAAAAATAATGCGCCATTTTCAACAATCTATTGCCCTGACAGAAAAATTATTTGTTGCCACTGTAATTTTGTCAGAAACTGGTAATACATTTGATTTAGTGTCAATTCCCTGACTGGGTGACCTTGTTTGTGTGTGTATATATATATATCTATATGAATAATGATGGCTACTCTTGTTTTATTGCTCTGCATGGTTTCATTGAAGACAGCACACAATATTACGTCTGCTTGTAGAATGTAGTTTGTCATGAAGATTTGTAGTTTTACTCTTTTTCTGCATGTCTTGTTTGATTGTTTTAATGAATTCTATTTTTGAAATTTGAATGGCATCAGTTTCTTCTTTACCCATGATGCTCTAAAAATGTAACCAATCAAAATTGTAGATAGTAGTGAATAGTTCTTAGCTGTAGATCATATCAATATGAAGCTAGACTATATCTAATTCAGCCAACCATTTCAAAGGGGAAATTTCTTCTCAGCTAGAGAACTGATAAAAGCATTTACTTGGGGGGGATGGAAATCTTATGATAATCTAAATGAAGAAGTGAATCTGTGTGCCGTTGATAAGTAACTCTAGATGCAGAGCAATAACGAGGGAAGCCATCCAAAGTGTCAGTGTAGATAAATGATACATCAGTGAAAAATTGCTAAGACGTTTGATCATTACAGTTCTGTAATGTCATAAAATATTCTTTTGGAGATAGCACAACAAATTTCATTATTTTTGGAATTACTTTTTTCTGAATTCTATTTGGAACTATTTTTCTTTTGCTCAGGCTTCCCTAGTTACGGCTTGATCCCGTCAGCCACTGAGAGACACACGTCTCCAACAGCCCTGTATAACTTTGCTGATGTGACCACTGGAGTCCCCACAATACAGAGAAGTGAACCTTCTCCTCTCCCTACCGTCTCCACGTCTCCTTTACAACGAGCTAATGATACACAAGCCCTGTTCACTGCCCAGTCACAGGCACAAGCTCTGGCTAATGCCCAGCGGTCAGGTAAATATAAATATATGTATTTTGTACTTTTAACTATTGCTTTCATAAATAGATGTAGATGGATTGTTTTCTTGCAGTTATTGATGATAAATAAGTATTTAATTTCAACTGAGATGTTTTCAATTAGCCAGTAAGGTTTATTTCAACAATTTATGATTGAGAATTTTGAATTAGTATTTATTTGCACGAAAGAAATTTCAGTTTTAATGGGATGAATTGTATGCTAAAAAACCTGTCATGCAAGCTTTAGACCTTATTTCTGCTAAGAAATAACTATACAATTCTACAAATCATGTTTGTTAAGCTATTGATCTGTACTTGATCACATGGTTTTCAGTCTGTTAAGTATTCCTACTTATTGTAACCATCCTAGTACTATGTTAATTCTTACTGAGATGAAACCATACATTTATCTTCAAACCATTCTTCCTCTTCATCTCTGTCAGCTGATTGTTTTGTAATGATCTTTACTGTAAAAGTATCCTCCTATAATGAATTTCACCATTGTCAGTAAATCCTGACTTGGTTCTTTCATTATTAATTTCCAATTATCACTTCTGAAATTTGATACGTATTTCACGTTCCTAATATTAGTGATGTTCTTCCTCCATTACACTACAGTTGCAATACTTGCATTTTTACCGGAGGAAACAAAACTAAGACGTATTAATGCTATACCTGATGAGAGATGCGTGTAATTAGTTTCATTTCTGCACAGGTTTTACAGAAACTATACCTCCAAGCAAATTTAAGCCACTGTTTATTTCCTGTCTTCTGAAATACTCTTAACGAGAAAAATGAAATTGCAATTTATTTCATGTCTTACGCAATATTTCTTCTAAAAGTATCTACTGGTATTGATTAACCAGGAATGTAGTCAATTGTTTTAAATGATATATAACATTTCTAGATAATACATAGATAATATTCCAGTTGTTGAATTTTCCTGTTTGTTTATGATGATAACAATGATTGATATTCGTGATTAGAATATAACATATTTACCATTTCTTCCTGGTAGAAAACTGAGTTGTCCTTATTGTAGACATATTAAAATTTCTATGCCTGGGATGATATTATGCCAGTCATTTTAAGTGTGTCTGTTGCAAATATATTTAGAGTTACTTCCCTTGAATAGAATGCTGGTATAATGTCAACCATGAATTTACAATGAAGTAGTTATAGATTGAATGTAAATAGACAAAGCTGAGAGTCTGTGAAAACTACTAATTAGATTGTCTCTATTACTAATGAGAAACACTGTCAGATAATCAGACCTGACAACTTTATGTGAACTGTGTTTTGAAATAATTCTGCCTATTTTGGTAATCGGTGATTTTTAGGTATTTTTCATTGTTTACGCCTCATGTCATGATATTGTATATCTACTTTTTGATTATTTTAGCAATGACCTTGACATCTCTTCAACAAGTCCCACAAGCTACCTCTCCACTGACAAGTCGTCAGATTATACCTGGGGCTAACAGCCCAGGGCCCCTTGACCAACTGATCTCTGTTCAGGACCCTCTCAGCTATTTACAGGCTACTAGCCCTCAGCCAGCCGGCTTCAGCGGGCTCAACTTGACCAGGGTAAGTTCATTTGATGAGTTTATTTATTGATATTTATGAGTTTATATTGAATTTTATAACTTGTTCTGGGTAAAATACATTCGTTTGCTTTGAATTTGACCTCTTTATTTATTTGCGTCTCAAAAACTTCTCCCAGGAGAAAAAATATACTTTATACTGTGCCGATATCTTGATTCTAATAAAAAAATCTGCTTTATGATGTATGGAAAAAGTAATAAAATGAAATAGTAGGAAAATGTTGAGAAAAGCTTGACTGTACATGTTTTGTGCTGAAAAGCTTTTGATTTAATGGAATTTATGGGTTGGTGTG
Source organism: Lutraria rhynchaena (assembly GCA_008271625.1). NCBI lineage: Eukaryota > Metazoa > Mollusca > Bivalvia > Venerida > Mactridae > Lutraria > Lutraria rhynchaena. Next base: position 1,285,171 of record VIBL01000049.1, read on the forward strand.
ATTGACGTAAGAACTGCTAAAGGTGCAGACATGTCTTAAGAATTTCGCTACACTGCTCCCATCTCTGGTTATATTTGTTGCGCATATTCACTGCTTTTGCAGAAACATGCGCAAATTTCCCCAGAGATAAGCAAACTTTTAGTTTAATTTAATATTAACTCCTTACAGTTAATGTTGGTATCTTGACAAAAACCTACAATTTACCTAATAAAACAGTTTCTTCATATTTTAGCTAATGGAGTTTTCCATCTTGTAATAAATTACAATAAATTACAATAATTATTAGCCGTGCCAGTTGTCAGTCTGTTTCTTAGTCAATATTGATAATTGGCCTGATTGAGTGATCCATAACACTGGAGTCATTGCCCTTGAATAAGCCATTAAATTGTGAAAAAAAATATTTTATTGTTTGCAATTATCTTGTTTTTCAGCCTACACAACTGGTCAGTTTCCAAAATGGCTACCATTAAATGGCTAAGGAAAGGTTAGTTTGCATTATCTTCAACTTGTTTATAAAATTTATCCTAAAATTGTTTAGTTTTTTTTTTTTAATAAAAAGTACAAATATCTTGGTATAAAAATTATGCTGTTTTTAGTTTGTCTCAGTTCTTTCTATCTGTTGTCTGGAATACTCATCCAATGATGGGGGTCTCGGAGAATAACTGAAAAATAACAACCATAATGCATGTTGTAAAGGTTTTCTGCTGTTTCTAGATCAGTGTTTTTCATGGAGTTATGGCCCTTTTTATTATGTTACATATAGAGGAGGTCTTTGCTTTTATTAAAAATTTCAAATAATCGTACTAGCTTTTAAAGAGAAGAAAACAATTATTTACTGATTACAAATTATTTTATCCTTTGTGTCCATTGCAGAACATGATGTCCAGTGTCCCAACATATTGAACGATGGATCTTTATATTTGAATTGAAGAAGACTGCGTTATAACTCTCTTATCTATATACCAAAGAAACTATTGTGTTTGTGTCTATTAGTGGACTTTGAGAATAATTTATACTAATTTGGTCGCCATTGGTACCAAATGTCGGAGAACAACTCATTTTACATGGACATCAGCTGACAGTAAAGTCACGAAATATATTCAGAATTTAATCGCTTTTTGAAATTTGGGATTTTTTAGAATTTTTTATGATCATCTTTGAAGGATACTTAAGTCCAGAGGAAAAGGCTGAAAATTAGAAGTTCATTTTTAAGAACTTCAAACATTTTTACAAATAACTTGTAAAAATAGTGTATTCACTCTGTCTCTCTGTTTGTTTTTTGGAAGTTTTAACTTACATTATACGACTTACAATTAAATGACATTTTTTTATGTCATATGTTGTCTGTACTATGTATTACTTTTTTTTAGAGAGTCTCATTCTGAGTACTGTTAATTATATGAGTAATATGTGTGTATGTTGTTTATATATGTATGTTTGCACTATGAGTGTGAATTTTTTAACTGTTAAAATATGTCATTTTGAAGTAATTTTGGGGGCATTTTTGAACAAAATATCATCAGCTTTTACGAAATGTAAAAGAAGATATTGGAATTTTAATTGTTTGGACACTTCATTTGAGTGGTTATTGAGGTGGTGTGATATTAAATGTGGCATGAATTAAATTAATATCCACACATTCTATTACTGTGCATTGTAGGAGTTGAAAACATCTTTTTTTGTACAATTATCAAGTTCTATATAGCAATATAAAACACTTTGTTAGATTTTGTGCAAATTAATAAATTTAATAGTAGTCAGTGCCTGGATCAATCGAGTATGATAATTTCTCTTCACTAATTATGAAATTGACAATATTACGCAATTTCAATGGATATTAAATATTTGGACAATTTATATAAACACCAATTACAGTGTCAGTAAACATTAACAGTTTAACATTTTGCATTCATAAAATATCAAATAATTCAAAATTTATTGGTATAATGGTGTTTAATTAAAATCTGTTTATTTTATTTATACATAAAAAATGTGGTGACCCTGCATTTTATTTACTTTTTCAACAAAGTTGAGTGAAAAAAATCTACTTATGTCAACTTATATCAGTTTATTCTGCCTTTGTGGGCGTGAAAGGTGGCAAAAAAAAATTACAACATTCAACATGGTTTAAAAAAAATTATTAAAGTTGGCATTGATTTTTGACTAGCGTTCCATGTCACCATACCACATCTTTACTTTAAAGGATTGAAGGGTATTTACATTTTGTATGGATGTATTTTAATGAATAATTATGAGTATGTGTTTACTTGACTTCCCAAATTTGCTGACGTATTTTTTGGCGAAGTATCTTCTCTCTCTTATATTTTTTGTGTATATACTTGAACGGAAATATATGTGGTTTTTTTTGTTGCAAATATTTCTTTTTGTTTGTGATTTTTATCAATTTTATTTTTAATTGGTACATTATTTTTTTGATGACTTTATTTTCAAGTATTGTTATATTTTTTTCAACTTATGTGCTTTTTAGCGCTAATTATAGAGTTATGTAGAATGAACACCATAGTCCCAAATTTTATTCCGTAAATGTCAGAATGAAACATCTAATCAATCAACGTAAATTTGATTATCTGTTAAGTTTACTTTCGTGGAGCAATGTATCAGAATTTGCTTTGATAATTGTCAGATGAGAATTTTTTTTAAAATTTTTGTCTCTTAGGGATAGAAATATCATGTAAATGAATACATTTGGTGACATGCATGGTGACATTGGGCTGTATATAGTTACACAGGACCAACACTGTTTCGTTTTATTTTTTTGGTAGTGGCAATTCATTATTTTTAGGCATTCATTTTTATTAATATTATGCAACATTCATTTTTGACGCTATGTGATAATGTCACATGACTAATCATGTGACCCTTCCATTTAGTGGCTGTTGTAGTTTTCATCCATTTTTTTCTCATTCTTTGCGCTCTTTGTTCCTCTTTCCTCCAATATTTGATCCTTTTGTGTTTTAGTAGATTTTAGCTATTCAACCTTTTTACTACAATAGTGTTCTAGATCCTTGTTCAGTTTGAGCCTGTATTGCTTATTTCTTGCTTGGAAACCAAAGATCATAAATGCAGTCATTGTTTAATTATCTTAAAACAATATCCTTTCATCATTCACCTGAAATAGAAATGTTATTTAATAAATCATGCTGATTAACTTTCCGAGAATTACTCTCTAGGGTTGAAGTAATCTTCATACGACACAATGAGCTTTGAAAATAATACTTCATATCGTATGATTAGATGATGTTACGATTTAACATTAATGCATGTTGCTTTACTTTGATTTGCTAAATCAAGGAAGATTAGCTCATTTCTATATCTTCATTGGTTTAATTGGTAACATTTTATTGAAGTCTGAGAGACTCCAACTACCTAGGTAAAACAGAATAGCTGATTTGTTTTAAAGTTCAGACATTCGAGCAATCTCCTTTTGAACAAAAAGTCCCGAATTTAAGCCTCAATCTAGTTCCCCTCTTTTTCAATGAAGCAAAACTCATGATGAACAATGTCTGCTTTGTTTCAGTTTGGTAGACTGTGTCATTGAAATTCGTTAGACTGTGTCAATGTTTCCAGATTTAGAAATATCAATATTTAGCTTGAATCACCAAAACTAGTCTTTTTCTTGCATTTAAATTTCATTCTGCTGTATTGATTAATAAAATAGTGCTTTTTCTCAAACATGTATAAATGTTTGATGTTTTTTTTCAAGTTTTGAAAATTTAATAACACGGTGCTACGAACGTTATACATTTTGTATATGTAAAAATTAGAATTAGTTAAACCCTCTTCGTCCTGGCCACTTGTTTTACACCAGTTTGAAAATCGAATTTTTTATTATGTATCCGAGTAGAGTTGATATAGTACTGAATTCTCATTCAATGCAAGCTATTTGTATGGTGTTATTTGTGCTCTTTGCCTGAAGATTTATCTCCTATGAAGATTTTGCGTGTTTTCTTATCGTAGATTTAGTAAATGTTTTTTTAATGCATTCTGAAACTGAAAATATCATGAGGAAAGTTTGTAATGTGTTTACGCAGCCAGCTACGCAAATAGTGTAAGTTAATTCTACTACTGAACTTTTCAATATTACTTTAATATTTACCAAGAATTAAGCAAGAAGAGAAACGTTTTAAAGACAGCTTGGTAAACATAACCGCGCTTATTCAAAGTCTTTTAAAATATATACCAGGATAATGTGATGGGGAAAAAATTGTCTAAACTGATCAAATGCAAGATTTTGTCAATTTTTTTGTTAATAAGCCTTCGTTCTACCTTTTCTAAATCTGTCCCCTTATTTACACAGTCACCCAGCTCCCTGTTTTTATCTTCCATTTATTTTAATTTTTAGATTTTTTGCCATATTTTTTGCATGTTTTTGTATTTCATTTTGTTTTCATATACTTATACATTGAGTCTCTTGCGTATCATGAATTTTCTAGCCCCTAAAATTATTTTTGTACGTAATCAACAATATCACTTCTAAATTTCTGGATATGTCTTGTACGAAAATTATATTTCTCGAAAAGTTGCACGGAACAAGTACGATTATTCATTGATATTGCAATTATCACAATCAGGGATATTATATTCTGGTAACTATTTATATAATGGTTTTATCTGTCAACTTCATTTTACAGATTCATTTATTTTGCCAAAAATAAAAATGATACAAAAATAGTCCCATTTATTACCAATAAAAGTACATTTCAACATTTCTGAATCATATTTTATTACTTCCGCCTAGCTTTGATAAAATTGAATTGATATATTTATACTGCTTACAGATAGCTTGTATCGTTTATTCTAGAGGCCAATTAAGGGGGTTTTCTGCATGTTTCACATGAGGCCCCTTGCAGGTGTAGCGTTATTCTTTCCGCGCTTTTTCTACCGTTAGTCAGTATATTATATATAGTTCCTCATCCAGTATAGTTATTTATTTATGTGTTATTGTTCATTAAATCATTCGTTACATCTATATGTTTATTAATCTTATTTATGATCTATTTGTTCTTATTTTTAAATTTTGAGAAAATCGGGTATTTTACTATATAATATAATCGAGCAATAACCAAGTAGTTTTATTCTAGGCCATAGTGTATAGACTTAGTCATTTCTGAGTTTCCCGTTCAACTTTGACCCGATTACAAGACGTGATGTGTTCAAGACTTAGTGTTATAGATCACTTAACCTCAAACGATTTCCACGTTATGATGTCTGTTGATTGTTATTATTTATTTTTGTGTACGTGTACAACAGGAAGTTTTTATTGATGTATCGTGTGGCACTTGCCGTGTAGAAATATAAAAGATAGTTCGAAGCTTATCATGTAATGCTAGATAAACCAATAATCATGTGACCTATTTGCTGATTTGACAAATTTTGGCATTTGACGAAAAATGTAATTTCTAATTAATTATACAAAAACATCTCTTTTCACAAAAAAATGCCGTTTTATCGTTGATTCTAGAAATATTTAATTTGATTTTATTATTATTATAGATTAATAAAAAAGTAAAACTCTCACATTTATAGATTGTAGGTTTTTAATGTCTTCAATTGCTGTAATCTATTTTAGGTATTTAATCAGTTGAAAATAACACGCTAGATTTAGAATATATTTAAATTAATTTATTGTCTTCTAGTAATGAAATAAATACATTTGTAGTTGCGGTCAATTTTGATGGAAACTCAGTTTTATATAGGAGTAGTTTGAAATGTGAAAATGTGACTTATTATACAGCTGAAATCACCAAAATTGTGTACACATTTTGTCCAATAATTTATATATTTGTTAATCGGTATAATACTAGTTGTTACTGCGGTCTTTGTATTTCACATTTTTACGCAAAGAAAACGATGACATTTTTTAAGTACAATGTGATGAACTTTTTAAGCATTATATATGGGCTTGTTAACGATAAAATCTTGTTATTACATACTGTTGTGGTACGTTGAAATTTTACGTGTGAAAGGAATTTCTCCTTTTAACCCCTTTTAAACCTCTCTGTTTACTGTCTGCCACATCCCTGTGGATTGATAATTACATTGCATATATTTGCATAAATTTGCATAAATGCATTTTGATATTTCTCTGTTAATCTTAGTATTATATGAACATCTTTATTGTTTTGTATACATTTAAAGTTGAATTGATGGAATTTTACCAATGAATGTATATTTATTGTTGTTTATAAATAAATTGTCACATTTATATTGTACTTAGGCATATTGAGGATGTAACTTTCAAAAATTATGCTGTGCTTTAAATCATGTACAAAATTTGAAACAGCTAATTTGATTGGCTAATTTTTTTCATACCTTATATAACACCAAAGATGATTGGCTGTGGTTTTTTTTAAAAGCTTTATAAGTTAAAGAATAGCTTTGGATATAATTCACACTGTTTCCAAAGTTGATATAAATGACATAATTTCATGAATTTGAATGAACTTTTATCTATGACAGTCTTATTAACAAAATAACTTTCTTTTTTTAACACTTTCTGCAAAAAACATGACACATTGTAAGGTAGTGGAATTTTTTATCCATGTTTTCATGACAAACTTTTATCATTACAGACATCTCTAAGTTTAATGGCTGCCATTCAATCTTTCCGTTTCAATTAATATTTAAGTATTGGAGTATAAATTTTATGGCTCTTTCTTAATAATTTAACTTTTCTAGTATAGGTGATTAAACCACCTGCCTAATGTCGCGGACAAAAGATAATTACCTCAGATGAACAAAGAATTTGTTACTTTTGTAGTAATTTCCCAATGAAATAACAGATTAATTATTTCAGTCAATTGGTTTCAAATATTATGGTTATATTTTGAATTGAAAGTTTTACAAATTTAGAGTGACTTTAGATAGCTGTCTCAGACCCATCTTTGTTACAGTAGTTGAGGTAGATTGAACATATGCATGCATTTTTGGATTGCCATGATCAGTTATTTGACCCAGTAATATATTTTATTAAATCTATCCAATATTCATCACTTGATGTGGAAAGCCTGAATGACAGCCAGAAAAACTGATTTTTTTTATTTTTTAAAAAAAAGTGTGAGTAGTAATTACCAAGTATTTTCCTTGGATTTATTTTGATGTTATATTCTGTTGTATTGGTACATTTTGTACTGAATGTGACAAGTATCATACTGTATACCATAATACTTGATTGTTGATGTATAAATATATATATAAATATATAAATATGTGTAGTTTTTAGTGAATAACATTATGTATAATTGTATTTTTTGTCTTTAATGTATATTTTGTATAACACATGTTTTTAATGAATTGTCATGTTTGTACTTAATGAGTGGTTACATACTATTGTGTGGTTGGACATAAGCATCAGATATGCTGTTTGGCTTTAACACGGAGTGATGATGTAGGTTCCGTTGTGTGCTTTATGTTCAATACACTTTTTTGGATGAAATCTGGAAGCTTTATGATCAGTAATTACTGCTTGTCTGACCATGTTGAGATAAAAAAAATGATGGAAAGATATATGGCTGAAGATTTTGTTAATATAGTTACACAGGCTTCCTTTAATATCGTCTGGCTATTGAAGCACAACTTCTTTATCTACACTTGTGCGAAGTTTGGCATTAAATCTGTCTGAAAATGCTGACCTCTTCTTTATGAAGGATGAAAAAGTTCATACATTATTTCTTTATCTCCAGTATTGAAGAGCTGTCAGTCATTTATGGAGGGATGATTGGACAATAGTTAGTACCACTCATATATTTGATATTTGTATATAAAATATTTTTTCTGCTTGTTACTTGTTTCATTTTATTCTGTGTCATGAAAATTTTAAGGATATACTTTCCAAGGATTTTTTACACTTTTCAACGCAACAATTCTGCACACAGAAAGTGCTATGTTGTTTTAAATTCAACAGTTTGATAGTTACGCATGTGTCTATTTTTTTATTCCGTTTTTAGATAATTTAAAATGAGCTTTTTTAAGTTAACACAATTGACATCTCTACGCAAGTGTTAGGAAAAAGTTCACTCTGTTATATTTTTTATATTTTCGTTTTTATCCAGACGTGGGTTCCTTATAAGTGAAGAAATTACTTATTAGTTCACAAGTACACAGTACAGTGAGTTCACATTCATGGAAAGGATCCATTTTTTATATATTCCTTTGCTTCAAAATAGCTTTGAAATTTGTTAAATTTCATTTATAGAATCATCAAAAAACTTAAATACTGTATGGTTGTACTTTGTTCTAGTACATATACAGGATATCTGAAGATTAAAAAAAATCGTCTTTGAACAAATGCTTTAAAAAGTTCTGTCAGTACTTTGGTAGGTAAAAAGTACCAGTCAACAATTGTTTATATTCCTCCAGGATGATTTCCACCGAAATAAATGTTTTTGTTTATATGTAGAAGTGATCATTATGATTAATTAATCAGTTAATATTAATTGGACTTAATCATTAAGGATTAATTAATCACCATTATCACTTTGGTCTCTTTTTTCTATTTGTTTATTTTGTTTTTTTTTGTTTTTTTATATCATTATCAGATTACATGACTTTTTTTACGAGAACACTAACCACTTAATTATTTTTTTTAACACATTACTTGTAGAAACAAATGACAAACTGTTATATCCTTATATTGTAAAATTTGAAACATTTTAATAAGACATAACATATCAGTGGTTATTAAATCTCCTTAAGTTACCAGAGGCCAAGGCTGTAGTTTTATAATGTAGCGTATTAGTTTACCATATGCATATAATAACACAATATAGGTTTATTTGTATATAATTATATTTATACATATATATTTATATATATGTGTGCGTGTGATTGGCATTTAGATTTGACCACCGGCCATATTGTGGAGTTTCATTAATTCTATTATTTCGTAGACATTGATTAGCGGCATGAGCTATTTGAAGCGTATAGTTTTATTCTTAGTGAGCGTTAATGTATTGGCTTTTTACGAGAATGTAAATATTTCTAAAATTCTAAATTATTTTTGTAAATAATGTTATTTATTGATGTGCCCCGATATCCTTCAGAATTTAATGACTTAGTATTTTTGTCGGCCTTTGGTAACTTTCGGACGTTTCGGTTTTTTTTCGCATCTCCGATGGTGCGGATTTTTTTTTGTAAACTTTAATGTACACACACATGTTTGTATGTTTTGATACAGTGTAAATTTTAAACTCAGTTCATACAAGGTGATAAACGTTATAATTGTTTTAGATTAGCAATAAGATTACATCGTGCCGTCGTAAAGATGGCATGTTTTATGCAAAACCAATTATTTTTCAGTAGCTTAGTTGATTTTTCAAGCATTTTGATGGCTTCAGACACATTTTTTGGAATACCAGGCTATACAAATTAATGAATTATTTTCAAATAAACTTTTGTATTTATCTAATATTATTAAAATTTTATCAAACTTATATGTTCATATATATATAGCTATTTTTAATGAAATTGGCTTGACAAGTTCTTTTTTATGAAACATTTCACTATCTCTTAAACTTACTACTTGATTTCACAAATTTGATTCTTTGTTGAAGACAATAGTTTTTACGTGTCTTATAAAAGATATCTTTGTCAAATATGGTGAAAAAATGTTCCTGGGGCCATCATTTTGTGTTCAAAGCCATGGATAACAAATTTTCATGTGCCAAAGGTTCCATTCTTCTCTTGTTAATGTTGGCTTACTTGATTTGCATGGGTAAAATAAAATTAGCAGGAGAGAATGGATTACATTTTTACAATATAAAGAACTTGATATACATCAGTGTGATGTTAGAGTGTGACTTTTCGGCTCTGTTGCTTTTAATTGATGTAGAGACAAACACATGGTATTGTTATTATTTGGGTTGGTGGGTGGGGTATCGCAAAAGATGCATCCACCACTTTTAATTCAGGTTTCTAATGATAAACTGCCGTGTGAAAGATGGGGTATTGATTGAACTGTAAGCCAACAAGCTGGAAATCTTTGATTTATATCTTTGTATGGTGTGTGTTAACACTTATAAGATGTCTCTAGACATTATTTGAAAAGGTTGTCATTAACACTTTTTGATGCCTTAGAAGGCTTACATTTGCTTTAGCATCTTTATATATGGTCTTCTTGCAAGATGTTTGTAACTTTTATTAAGATAGAAATGAATTACAAAATATTTTGCTCTAAGTTCTAATAATATACATGATGTGTAGACATCTTGCTCGCATCAGTTGATGTATACAAGGTTCTTTGTATTGTTCTGGGTCAGAAGTTGTAAGTCAATAGTTTGGAGAACCAGTCTGGAAATGCAAGCCTCTGATTGGTTGATTTTAAAAATAGTTAGGAAGCTAACCAATCAGATTGCTGTATTCTCAGATTGGTTTTGAAACTCTGGTTTTATGACCTTTGTCCCTATAAGGATCTGAAGGTTGGACATACTGTTGATATATTATATTTGATGATTTTACTGTAGTGTGTTACGGGAATAAATGTCTCAAATTTATGTGAACAATACTTGTTTAATGGGTTATGTGTTAATGTATATGTCATACTTTTACTCCGAATAAAACGTTTGAACTGGTAAAAAAACATGTCTTGTTTTACCTGGCTGTGACTTAATTAAGAAGTTACAACGTCACAATTACTGAAAATGAACCTGCTTGTTTTTACAATCAGGGGGTTTCTGTTTGCTTGCGATCTTTAGATTTGAGTATTGACTTTTGATATTGACAATGAATTCTGTGAATTCTGACTTGTGATTATACTCACAAACTTGCATTGAAAGCAAACCCCTAATCTAAGCTAGCTCTGTGTATATTTCATGTAGAATTTAAAGTGTAGACATTTATGATCTTATGTCTTAATTTCACAAATTACGAACATTAAACAATTTGCATCTGGCAAAGACTGGCTAGTTCTACCTTTTGCCTCATAAGCATACTTTGGACTCTTCCAATTCAAGGCAAATGTACATAACATCAATTTATTTAAGAAATTTTGGTTATTTCTCTCTAACAGAGTATAAAACATTGTGGGAAAAGACGCCATTGCTAACTACAAGCAACGGCTTCTCTTGTCACAATGTTTTCAAAAGTCGTCTGCTTCAGATGCCGGAAGCTGCAGTATTTTGAGGCAAAGGGTTAACTTGGTATTGAGTATATATTACAAAATTATTCAAAACCATCGAAATAATCATAATAACTGATCTATTCGAAATTTATAATGATAAAGACTATGACTGCACATTTGTAACACACTGTACCTTGGTGAGATAATCCAAGTTAAAAAAAACAGAGATCACGAATGCGCATGCTCATAGAGTTATTATTGATGACGTATTGTTTAATTTTGGTATTTTGTATTATCTTTATAACAAAGTATTTATTTATTACTTTCATTTACCGTTTTCGAATAATAACTCTGTAGGCAGTGTGGATCTATTTAATGCACAGATAATAATAATAATAATAATAAATAAACATAAAATACCCCAACATTCTCTCAAAACCTATTATTTTTAATTTCAGGTTATTGATATATTCAAAAAATAAAAAATAATGAATCTCCGTGCAGTACCACACGATACAATATAAATAATTCAGCGATGTTTTCATATAATGTCCGTTCGTTGTAAGCGTGTTAAACAATACACCCAACTGTCCGTGTTGTTTTAATGACGTGTTCAATTTACCGTTTGTCAAACACGTATTATCTTCACCCAAAGTTATTTTGTGTTGAATGGCACGGGACTTGTCATGCACCGTTGATTTTTTCTGTGAAATCACAAAAGTCACATTTTAAAGCTTTGTTGGTATGATCCTATATAGACCACGTGGCGACACTTGATATTAAGGCTCTACATCATCACTGACTTGTGTTTCGGAGAATTCTAACCATCGTGATAATTATTGGTGACAATAAGCCAGGTTTGTACCTCTTTCGCTAAATCACTTCCGTTCCGTCGTGTTTTATTATACAGTGTAATTGTTTTTAACGAAGACTTGACGTCTACACCTATCTCAAGGTTAATTTTCATTCACCTTAATTCAACTTTTAGAGTTCAAATTGTAACTTTGTGTATAAAATGTTGTACGTATTGCCGTATTTACTATTGTGTAATAGTTCTATACATATCATTGTATTTACTATAGATGTCTCACTTCTATCCAACACTGTACTTCCTTATAATGTCTTAGCGCTATCCATAATCGTATTTGCTGTTAATGTCTTACTTTTAACCATCGTTGGATTTGCTATTAATGTCTCAATTCTATCCACGATCGTATTTGCTGTCAACGCCATAGTTCTATCTATCGTTGTATTTGCTTTTAATGTCTTAATTCTATCCACGATTGTATTTGTTATTAATTTCTCAATTCTATCCATGATTGTATTTGCTATTAATGTCTTTGTTCTATTCAATATTGTATTTACTATTGTCCTGGTTATATGAAAAGGTTAACTGTATTTCTGCTTTGCGATGAGAGAAATATTTCGCTGTTTCCCTAACAATAGTTTGTATGATAACTCATTTATATTTTGACCAGGTTGAAGTCATGAAGTACATATAATTAGTGAAAGTGTGCTACCATATGTGCAATTGTACGCTATCAGGGAAGCAAGAACCATGTGAATCGTAGATACACGTACTTGTGAACTAAAGTTGTGTACAAATCTGTGTAATTCTTTTCAAACTGGTCATTAGTACACGGACATGCCAAAGGGTGATGAGAAACATTATATGAGTTGAGGTGAAGAACCCGTAAAGAAGAAGATTAGGACATTTACATACAGTGACATCCAGTACTGTGATATTTGTGGTATCTGTGTTTGACTCATTCTAAATGCACTGTAAACTTTAAATGAAACAAAATAATTCATTTATGAAAATATAAGGAAATTATTATATTTGATACAAATCTGGCCTCAACCACCAACACTTGTAGACAACCAGCGTGTTCTGATTTCTGATGGGTCGTGTTGTCAACTAAACTGTGAGTACAAAAAAAAATATTGATAAATATACATAAATCGCAGTTATTAGCCAGGTGTAACTGCAGTTTGTGTTATTTATACATCAAGGCTTGTACAATGTTTAATGGTATGATTGGTGCTAGAATGAAAGAAAGTTGTTTTATAAAAGAAAGTTGTTTTATAAAATAACATGAGCTACACGGGGCAGACAATACCATGTTTCCACTGACATCGAGACAAAAATATCGAGTTGGTAGGTCGGCAGAACCTTTCTTAAATGAATATATATATATATGTATATACATAAGAATGTTGATAGAGAAAATAGAGGATTGGCGGGCAAAATAGGGTCGGTCGGGTTAGGGGAAACCAAGAACCTTGTTATGCCTAGTGAGATATTTAGCCTTTATAGAATAAATAAATAAAAACAATCAGTCACTTAAGATTTCTATAAATTTCAGAAAGAGCTTTTACTATACACGGATTGAAGTTTGATAAAACATGACTCATAGTAAGGATCTAGTATTTATAGAAACACAAATCTGAACTCTCTGAAACAGTTAGGCTTCTTTAACGTAATATACTTACATGAATTTTCTTTTTTCCATATTTCGTAGTCATTGATACACATGGGCTTCATCAAATATTACGAGTTGCGAGATTATGAAAATTAAATTGTAATTCTGGAGTCTAGTCCCCTTTAAAGCTGCTATCCAACCACTGTTTTTTAAAAATCGTATGAAATTATATGATTGATTATACATGTTGTTAAGGGTATTTTAATGTTGCCACGGTTTTGTGGAACAAGCTTGTCGGCTGAATAATTTTGTCCTTGCACCAAACTGATAATGTGTAAGTAAAAAAATTCTTTGACTAAGTCAGAAATTTATTTTACACTTATTGTAAACCTCAAAATATCAAGTTTTGTCATAAGGCTGGAAATCTCATAATGTAGCTCATATTAATGAATGTTGGTGATAGTGCTTTATTCTTTTTGCTTTTACTCCGCTTGAATAACAAATATAAAGAAGAGGAAAAGAAGATATGATACAAAAATGAAGATTAGGACACTTATTAATATAATCATAAAATGAACAGTGTCGTGATCAGTGATAATCTGGGTTTAAAAGTGATTGACCAAACAAACAAACAAACAAACTTGACGATAGTGTATTAAATTAACATTCAATGGATGGAATGATTCAGTGAAATTCCTGGAGCAAGTCACCAGACGAAATTGTGAGTACAAAAACATTGATAAATGGCCATAAATTGCGGTTACAAACTTTGAAGACGATTGTCATTTTATTTACAAAAGTAGCAAACTGCAGTTTATGCTATTTATAATAACGCCATGCCAAATTAGATCTATGTTTAGTGTCCCCAGGCGGGTGGGACACAATGAACAGGTAACCGACAGACTATGGTCTACATTATGCGTCCGCGCGCGAAGTTACAACTTCTGGATGGATTTATCCGTCTAGCGTACTTGCGCAATCGTTACTTCACTGCTACCTAATCTGCCCCTCATACAAAAGGTACCCAACTGTCATAACCATGCCAAACTGCGAGGAAATAATGGCGAAAAGTTGGTCTGCCGGTACGCCGCCGGTACGTCGGTGCTCCACTTACCTCTGCTCATACCAGCGTCCTATGGTTTGGTTGGCCCCGGAATATTCCCACCGAGGCAGTGAAGGTGTACCCGGTTCTCGCTTTTCCATTTTGCGTTTTATAGAGGGATATGTTTGCGCTTGAATCCGTTTTTGTGTGAGAAGGACTCTCACTTTGAATTAGATCACCACTGGTTGTTGTAGCGGGTAATTTAACGGTTGTGATTTAATAAGGATGAGATCCCCAGTCTCCCTTCATTCATAATGTCCCTTCATTGCAGCAAAACAACCTCACATTTCACACACTGGATTGGTCACCTCACATTCCCGACCTCTCCCTTATTGAGCATTTGTGAGACCAGCTGGATACGCAGGTTCAACAATGTCAGTCTCTCCCTGTTACTCTGGCCCCAACTGAGAGAATTCCCATTGGAAGAATGGGCCAACATCCCAATGAGGGGATAACTCATCCGTGATATGTAATTACCGTAATTCTATCCCAGTCGTTTATATTTTCAAGTAACCTGTGTTTTGGTTGCAGAGAACCTAGGTTTGTATTTTATTGATTTAAAGTTTTTTATGTATGTTAGTGTTCCTTAGCTGGAAATATGCTGTAAGACAATTCTTCCAAGCATCATCTCTAACCTCAAGTTCATATATTTGTGTTAAAACAGAACGTATTTTGGCAATACTATGTTTCATTCTAGTTGTATTTCAAGTGAATATGTCAATTTTCTGACTTTGAGATAAGTATAAAGGTTATTTTATCACTTGGGTTTAACTTCACACCAATGGCTATCATCGTTTGGAGACTTTTCCAGCTTTAACGGTGGAATAAGACCCCATGTGTACGACTGGTTAGAATCACCTATCCTCCGTAAGCCATCTTGACGACTTCCTCCCATTGATCTTGTCCCGAATGGGAATCGAATTCACAGTGGTGAAAGGCTAGTTTTTACTAATCAGAGATTACAACCAACTACTAACCATTCGACCTCGGAGGCCACAAGAAGCTGAAAATTGGAAATAGTTTTGATAACATAAATCATTGAGTATATTACATATTTTTCTCTTTTTTTTTCAGATACATGTACATTGCACATTTAATCCAGTGAAAAATTGATCAAGGACTCAAAGTCAGATGTTGAATGAGGAGAAGATGATTGTTGAGAAGTGATTTATTTTCACGGGGGATTAATGCCGTTTTTCAACAATTTTTCAGTTATATACGGCGACCGGTTCACCTAACCAGTTTTCCTGGACTGCATACTAACTAGCACTAACTTACCCTTCCACAAGGAGCCAGCAACTTCTCCACATATGGAGGAAAATCGACATTTTTGTCAAATTTTCATACAAGGGTATGACCTGCCGCTACCGGGATTCGAACCCGGATCTCCGGGTTACGAGTCCAGCACACTAATTACTGGGCCACGACCGCGGCTCAGGAGAAGATGTGTTCATGTGTTGGTTGCATCCTTTGCTTAAAACTATCATGGTTCAGCCAAGCTGTTCATGTGCTACACATGTGACTGCCTACCATCACAGTCTTGAATAAGATTACCAGCTTGTTTTATTTGTGGATTTGATGATATGTGCGACACTTTTTGAACTAAAACCAGTATATTCTGTGTACGTTAAATACTAGAAAAAATCTATACTTTACAGAATAAGTGAACCAAAAAACAGAAAGTGCAATCAGTTGTACTTTGTGGAGTTTTCATGTGAAGAACTGCGTCCTTAGAACTTTTAGTACAGTAAAACCTCACAAAGCGTCCACCTCAATATTACGACCATCTTGTTATAACGACCACTAATTTTCAGAATAGTTTTCAATAACTCCCTTATAGCTCAACTTGATAATGAGACCACCTCGAGTCTCGAACGTGGTCTCATTATTGAGGTGTCACTGTATTTGTTTTTATATTTCATTTACTATCTGATCTCAGTCTTAAGATATGACATGATTTTATCATGAACCGAAAATATGATTTGTTTATAAGAAGTTATATTTATTATTGATTCATATAGAAAATGTTCCCAAAATTATTTTTCAAAAATCATAAATGATTTTCTTTTAGTTAGTATGAAGACGATCTGCTGATTTATTTGTGTTGTTTTTCTTATGTTGTTGTTTGAATCAATTGTTTTAATCATAAAATCATAAAACTGTAGTGATTACAATAAATGATTTATTTTTTACCGACTCTTTTGGTTTTTTTTCACTAGTCTACCTCGTGGGTAGGCCTAGATGCAGAAACATGGACATCACGCTAAACATAGATCAAATTTGTTAAGGCCTAAGTTTTGTTGTTATTAACACATATTGGTGTGATTGTTGTTAGTGTGTGAGAGAAATTCACTTAATACGCTGTTGTGTACTGTATCATGTGACTAAAAGCCTGTGGACATTGTTTTAGAAAAAAAAGTTCAAAGCGTTTTTAACGCAGATGAAATATTAAATTAAATTTTAATTATTATATTTTTTGTGTAAAATGGAAAAAATAATTTTTGATATACACATTTATCTAAGTAATAAATACATGTATGTTTAATTAAGGTCCTATAAGTACTAAAGCTCAAAATCACATGATGACAGGAATGTATTTTGCATTTTATATGTATATGTATGTACTAACATTAGCGATGTATTCAACAACTTTATTTCAACAAATTTTTTAGCAAATATGTAAAATCTGGTATGGGGTTGTAAATTATAATCTTGTGGTATATTGGCGACAATTTGAAAGAATCTTTGTAAATTATGACGTTGTGGAATATTGACAAGTATTTGAGAGAATTTTTGTAAATTATGATGTTGTGGTATATTGGCTACTATTTGAGAGAAACTTTGTAAATTATGATGTCGTGGTATATTGACAAGTATTTAAGAGAAACTTTGTAAACTATAATGTTGTGGTATATTGACAAGTATTTAAGAGAATCTTTGTAAACTACGATGTTGTGGTATATTGACAAGTATTTAAGAGAATCTTTGTAAACTATAATATTGTGGTATATTGACAAGTATTTAAGAGAATCTTTGTAAACTACGATGTTGTGGTATATTGGCAAGTATTTAAGAGAATCTTTGTAAACTATGATGTTGTGGTATCTTGGCAAGTATTTAAGAGAATCTTTGTAAACTACGATGTTGTGGTATATTGACAAGTATTTAAGAGAATCTTTGTAAACTATAATGTTGTGGTATATTGGCAACTTTTTGAGAGGTTCTGTGTTTCTGTGAACTACGATGCTGTGGTAAATGGACGACTACATGTACTTGATCAAATTGCTGACATTAATGATGTCATTTCAAAAGTGACGAAAGTTGATTCATTTCAATAGAATTAATTTGAACGCGACCATATGCATACAAATGATGATTATATTTCCTTTACCTTATATTTAAATGCGAGCTACATGACCTTTTGTTGTCGATGTGCCATAAAACACCATTAAACGTTAAACTTCAAACAATTTGTACAATTTCATGCATACAATCAAATTTTGGTTTGTGAGATGTGAATGCACGTAGTGTTTGAACTATTTCGTTGATTGGTACATCTAAACGAAACGCTAAGTGTATATTCAATAACAAAGTATATTTTGGATAAATTGCGCATGTCTGGTATTTGCCATTTGATAATATGCAATGTTTGTCATATTTCATTTAAGTTGTATGAGTGATCAACCACTTACATAAACTAGCGAGCACTCTTTTTTAATTCAAAGTTCTGAAAATACTGATGAAGGGTGAATTGTCTGACCAATGAAAAGATGGTACGGTTATTTAGATCACGACTGTAGCTATCTCGGAACGAGGTCAGCGTTGACGCTGTATACGTATAAGTACAATAGAACCTGTGAACGAAGGCTACCTTTGGGAAAGACAAAATGTGGCCTGTTTTAAATAGTTTGTTCTGAATAATCAGTGACGGTTTTTCAAAGAATGACCTTTATTCACGAGGTGGTTTTTATCCGGAGGTGACCGCAAACACAAGTTGTATGTGACGGTATACATATCTATGTGCAGTGAAGATATACGTTCTGGGTTTATACTAATCAAGTAACGCGCAAAACTAAACTTGTGACACAAGTTTTGTGTCAGCAAGATTAAGTCTTGATAAAAAAGAAAATTCAATAACTCTTTGAACAGTTGATAGTTTTATGAAATCAATTTTTAGTGCTTACCATGTCAAAGCCCTGTATCTGATATTATAAATCTGCATTTGGAATCTAATTATTGGCTTGACCGCTTCGTTTTCCCGTCTTAAAATTGACCAATAGTAAACCTGCGTTCTTAGACCCTCAAATCTAATTATTGCATCAAAAAACTTGCATCAGGTTGCGTGAGTGCAACTATCACATATTGTTAGCGTAAATGATTCTGAGCGAATTCGGATAAGACACATTTGAAGATAAGCAGAATTTCTTACTGTCGTTAACAACTTTACAACATCTTCCCGCCTGTTTTATCTCATTCCCTTGATGTTGTGTTCTATGTATGAATCTCTTCAAGATAAGATTGAGGGTAATCAATTCTTTAAAAAAACATTCTCAGTACATTCAAACCTGTGTTTGCGGCCACTTTAGAAAAAAGATCACCCTGTGAATAGAACCCTTTATTTGAAAACCCGTCATTGATTATTTAGAACAAACTTACCTCTTAATAAAGGCCATCTGACAGTAAAGGCCACATTTTGTCTTTTCCAAGGATGATCTTTGTTCATAGGTTTGACTGTTTATTGATATTCAGTTTAGTCGGCCTCTTGTGGTTGCTGGATAACTTCTCACTGGGCATATACGATTTTCGCTTCTTAGTGTTGATTAAATTCCTGCTTATTATTGCACCAAATTGATAAATGTTGGCACTTCTTTTGATGCGCGCACAGTGAAGAAATCAAATTGGAAAACATGGGAGTCTTTGATCACTAATGTTTTAGTACGAAATAGATCATGGGCGAAATTAGTGTTATTATCCACCTCCCAAAGGTCTTAGTGACCTAAGGTGATGGATTTAAGAGCGAAATATTTTTCAGAATGAATGTTAATTTCCATCTTTCATATATTGTCCCGAAGCAAAGATTTCTAACATTGTTAATCGTAAAAGTATTTTTAAACAGACGCACCTTGTTAGCGGAGTACCGTTCTCTCAATTTAAAAATATTGCCATAGAAACGAAACGTCAGGATTGGGAATTAAAACTTGAATGAGTCAGAGATTCGTAGATATTCTTTAATATGAGCGAAGGAATCATTTTTAGATCTTTTTTCTGGTGGCTCTAAATCTGTTTAATAAAAATGATGATGGTATTCATTGAGGTGACTGACATTTATTCAGCTTTTCTCACTTACGTTTTGTCTCTAGAGTGTACGCAGTTTTAATTCGCCGTTGGGCATTTGTTGTGAGGGCGTTGAACTCTGTGATTATACGGGTCTCATCTGAGTGACTTACATGTTACATGTTATTGTACAAAGATACGACTGATTCGGCGAAGAAATGTGCGGAAGATCTTTAAGTGTCGTATCAATCACAGGCATTAGTAGGCCTAACGGATCTGTGATGGTATAGTTGCAATAAATCCTTTATAAAACTTCATATTTTAACCCAAAATCCCCTTAAATGAAAAAAAAAACAATCACAGAATTTTACCATCAAAGCTACGTTACCAATACCTATGGTATCCATTCGAAAGTTAAAATGCCCTGTTTGATGCGCGCTTTTAATAGTTCTCAGTATATTTGACGTTTTTTGCAAAGTTCATTTAGATTTAGTTGCTAGTCACCTTTGAATAAAGGCCACCATTTAAACAACGGACACTTCTCTATGCTCACTTGTTGACATACAGTAACCTAACTTCACTATAACAACCAACTGACCAGTTTTCATTAAAACTTCTATATTTGAGCTTGAAAATGCAACCATTTCAACATTAAGACCGCTTTTAGCGATCCCAAATATGATGTAAACACATAGATTCTCTGTGCATATAGCTATGACTACATCTACAAATATTTTATTGCATTAAAACAAATTACATGTTTTATAGCATAAGTAAATAAGTACATGATAACAAGAACATAATAAAATTTGTTTGCTCAAAAAGCACAATCATGACTGGTGAAATTTTAATATATTATAGTAAAATATAACTAGACATTTATTTTGTACAAGATTAGCATAGTATATATATTTTGATATATAATTCATGAGAGTATGTTTTGCGGTTGTATTCATAAGATTATATATTTTTTTTGTTTTGTTGGCCATGTGTAATAGTACATGTATTTTATATATATTTTTTTTCTAATCTGAGAAATATTTTGGACAAATTAGTATATAGAAAACCAAACAAAACTTCTGAATTATGGCGGATAGATCATGTATAGGTCACATTTCTGTTCTTCTTGCGCTGACGATTGTTTACGGGTTTGACTGTTGCTAAGTTCAGTGTAGTCATGTAGTGTTGACTGTAGGTTATGTTGACTGTAGATTATGTTGACTGTACGGTAAAATAATTCGATCATTTGCTTACTCATAAACTAAAAGCCATTTGGCATCAATACTCGGTACAAGATCGTGGTACAATGCAGTTAATCTCTTGCCACCATCAGATTTATCCAGATTTTTTTTCAATAAGCTTATTTCTCTGTTGTATTAAATACGTGCGGTAGGGCCATAACATCCCATAATACCACAAAAGGCGTGGGTACACACAATTCTTGTCGATACCTTATATGGAAATATGAATTAAGATACTAGACGTTATACGTTTAATAGAAATTGTCCCGAGAAACGCAATACACCGGTTCCTTTATTGACGGAAGCCCGCCCATTGTCTATGTAGATGAATGTTAGAGTCATAAATAGAATATTTGTAATCCCACAATTCCTTAGAGATATAATGACATCAATAACACCGCAGTTTTATCTTCCGGAAGTCGCGGTTGCTCGTTTTTTGCTGAAACTGAGATATTAAGAAATATAACGTGCACTTTAGAAATGTCGGCATTTTTCTGAGAACTTGCTTGATTGACACGCGGTCTCAGCTAATGTTTTTATCTATATACTGTAATATTGGCTTACATGACGTCTAAAAGAATGGAACCCTATTTCTGAAATTAACGAAACATTCAGCTTAGAGAAGAATTAATGATGACGAAATATGTTTGATACCAATAGTTGCATTATGTTTAAGATACAAGAATTCTTTTAAAAGTGGATGTAGAAAATACAGTACCTCACTAATAAAACTATCCTATCATAACGACCACTTGATTTCGAACCAATTTTAGATATTTTTTCTATGTTTCAACTTAATAATAAGACCAACTTAATATGGAGCCATTTTTTGTGTCCCGAGTGGTTTTAGCACCCAGGTTTTGCAGTAGATGAATAAAAGACTATTTAATAGTTTTATAAACAATCAACCCATATCAGTGTTTAATGGTTCTCCTTTTAAATGACTCTTTAACTTTTAAGATGGTTTTGTGCCGTGATGGAAACAGTGTATTTTCATAAAACTTGCGACCCCAAGGCGACCTGAGCGTCCGATCCGGGACCATTTTCAGTCTAGAACGTGTTTTCTGGTATCTATAAAGTCTTAATTAAATATACGGTTTGACAGTTACATAAATAATGTGTGAAATTATTAAATTTGTACACTAGTGTTCCACAAAATAAAGTCAACCCGTGTTCCCAGGTGGGCCACATCTAAGGCAAAATCCTGTAACCACCTCCGCATTCATCACATCAAATAAAACTTGCATTTTGAAAAGTCCAGATGTCTCAAATGTTCATCGAAACTTTGTTTTTATCTCTGTGTTCTAAAATAACACCGCAGCTTGTGTGTGCACGAAAACAAAAATCCTATTAATTCAAGGGAGATAACCAGAGATATGTAAATCGCTGTTTTATAAGAGTTGCTTCCCTTGTTCAATTGCGCTATTTTACCAAATAAAAATGTGAATATTGTAACATTGTTCCAGCGTAATTGTGCAGAGATTTCGACGAAAACATTTGATGCGTTTGTATACTTATACAGTCACATATTGCATGATACAGCTGACAAAATAGTACGTCATTGATGCAAATATTTCTTGTGTTTAGGGAGTGTTTTAAGAAAGTGTCTCTTACTTTACGATTATGACGTTAACATGATTGTGCTTAGCGAATATATTTGTAAAATAACGTGAACATTTGCTTCAAACTGATCCACACTTATTTTATTATATTATAATTTATTATATCCATAATACGGTATTTTTAAGCATTTGCACAATGCTATTTAAAATGTGAATATTTTAAAAACGGTATTCCCCAATTATCGTTATTTCTTGACAGTTAGCCAAAAACCTTTAATTCATTTTACGACGCATCTTGAAAACTGTGTGTTTTTGCTCTTGTTGAAAAAATAGAAAAATATTTATTTCTGAAGATATCATATGGTGACCTATAGGGAAGACTGATACATCTTTTTATCGTGGGTTTTCATTGAAATGTTTAATTATTTCTTTAATCATTAAAAAATAGGCTACTCCCAATAGTTCAATGCAATGACAACCCAATGGCCCGTCATTGTATTAGAAACCTCTGAGAAATGTGAACGTTCCTACAATCTTTTTTTGATATTATATGTATAACAATAAGATCGAAGCCTCGACCGTAGTCCAGTGGTTAGTGCACTGAACTTGTAACCCGGCGACCTGGGTTCAAATCCAGGTCGCGGCAGGTCATACTCTTCTACGAAAATTTGACAAAAATATCAATTTTCCTCCATATAGGGAGAAGTTGCCGGCTCCTAGTCGAAGGGTAAGTTAGTACTGGTTAGTAAACAGCCCAGGAAAACTGGTTAGGTGAACGGACCGCCGTATATAACTGAAAAATTGTTGAAAAAAATGGGGTGAAACCCAGTGAAACAATGAGATCGTAAGGGACGCAACTCTGTCAAACGAAATAATCAATGTGTGAAAAGCAGTGATTTCCCTTGTCATAGTTTCGTGAAATAACAGCCATAATACAGCTCATTAGCCTCTTTTCTTGATTTTCAAAATGCCAATGTCAGATGTGGATTAGAATATTTACTGCATATCTGAGGTAGAAGGCACGGCAAATTGGCAGCCGTGTGCTAAACCTGTGTTTAAGATCACATGTGGTAGGAAAGCACATGGTACATTTGTACTTGAAGAAATGCAGAATTTTCAGACCGCATTTTATCTCCGAAATAAGACGAACTGGAAAGTGTACTTGTCAATTTCCCCGTCTCCGAATAAAGGTCTCCCCGTGATGGTCTTTGTGAACCGAATGAACTTTTGAAAAAAGGTCAAAGTGTGTAAGTTATGTTTTCTCTCCTTGTGGTAGAAATTAATTACAGGTTGTAGGATTGTTTTATATCATAAGTTTTCTGAATAAATAAGTCCGATAAATATTTGAAATAAATTTATTTCATAATTCAGTGCGTCTATGTAATAAACTCACATAAAAATGCGATATTAAACGCTACATAAAAACAACGAACTTAAATATACATGACCATACCAGTTAATTACGATAAGCAAAATATTTTACCAGTCATATTTCAAAGGCATAACACCAATAAAGCATAGTTTTCTAAAGGTCATCCGTAAATCTCACGGATTCATAATGTACACGCACACACCGGCATGCAGTGCTATTTTAAAAGAATCGATTTTGTGTGGAAATCTAGAAAAAAAAACAACACAAAATTTTATGTTCCAAGGGAGGAATTTGATCCGTTTAAAGAATTATAATTTAAAAGCGAAGCCAATTAATGAAATTGCACGTAATGTAATCCGTTTGGATGCATCTCTGAACGCAGAAAAACTTGATTATCATATTTTAGACATGATTATTACGTCAGATGGTTAATAAATGTGAAGTAATTGTTCACGCTACCGTCGTCTGATCACTAGAATTTTCGAAGCCCGTTTTCATTTTCTATCAGTTAAAAATGAAAAAAAAGGGAAACTTTAAAAGCTAAATATAATTTCAACTATTTCAGTACTAATATCGCAAGTAATTGTCAATAGCCCGAGATATAACAGATTACCTAGCTTCATAAAAAAAGTCAAAATGCAGCTTTGCCATTGGTCAATTTTAAACCTGCGTTCAGACGCATCCAATCAGATGCTTGCATTTTGTGACTGTTTATATTTTCAGATCTGTATGTTTAACTGGCTGTATAGACTAAATATGGACCATAGAGGAACGGAAATAATTGCATTTTAATATATTGTGTCAAGTTTTCAGTTTAGCAAAATAGACTTTTGTGCCGAACAGAACACGACATGCATAATTATGCAATGTTACAAGGAACATCATTATACGTAATAAATGCTTCATACAAATAATATCATTTGAATCATTAAATTAATACGAAAACTATATAAAATACATGTATAACAAATATAAAATATATATATATTAGCAAATGAAGGCGGAAAAAACGCTCAATAAACATTTGTATTAACAAAATATTATCACAAAGAAATGCCATCATTCAAGCACAATAACCCACATTCTCACATTACATTTTGACCCTTAATATATTTTTTTACGAGACGATGAAATTAATCCATCATGTCTGTTTATTGTTATAATATCACGATAAGCCGGTTAGGGACTTAATGTTCTAATGCACGAGTTTTGCAAGTACCACGTGACATTCCTTTCACATCACGTGACTCTGTTTCACTTTTTACCCTTTCTTTCACTACTTGAGGGTCTTTTGTTACTTGCAGATTCTTGTCGTAGTTTTTGTTGCTGTGTCTTTTTACCTCCCTTTGCTTTTAGATTTTTTGCACGAGTTGTCGGTCTTGATAAGCTATTTAGTTTAACTGAAAACAAGAAAATAAGCGATCATGTATTGAATGCATGCGATGATGTTTCTTGGTGAAATCAGAGATCGGTTTATGTTTTCTTACTGTTTCTTCTAACTGTGTAAGAATTGTTTTTTTTTATATTCACCAACAGTTAGGGTCATTTGGCGACTTTCTGCACGGTGCAGGAAGACCTATGCCATACAGCTGGGCAAAACCACCAACCAAGAGGGACAGCTTCCTAACATGTGAAATTTGCCCGGTTCCGGGTGGGATTCAAACTAACAGCGATTATGGGTAATTGATTACTGATCAGAGACATACTCTATATCAACTAGTGAACAAATGAAGAAGAGATGAACATGTTTTGTGTTTGCCTTAATGGTGAACCGTGAATTTTAAACAGTACATAATATTATATGTATATTTCAAGTCAATCATAAAAAAAACATTTTTGTAAAGTTGGCCTAAGCGTCTACTTATTCATGTTTGATGTAAAAGCCATGGTTGAGTAATTGGTTGGCAGACAGAAACTCCCTACATGGCTATTTGGACAGGGTTTATAATAAAAACGACAAATTTGACAAATACACTATGTCAATACTATACTCTTTGCACACGCTCTCTAAATATGACAACGCAATAAAACTGTACTAATCTAATGAAAGGTTGTAATTATAAAGTCACTGAATATTTGTACTTATAACGTGGTTAACCACACCCTTATACTTTCCCTTTTCAAATAAATCTTAATTAAGACTTTTCTATCATAAAACTTTCAAATTTGTTCATATCTCGGTTTTAAAAACGTGAATCTAACAACAGTTAAATGTCTTCACAATATTATTTTTTCGCACGCCAATCTTGAGGATTTGTGCCATTTCTACAAGTCCCCACATAAAACGTGTAGGCATTTCATTCATTAATCAACGATTAATTACATACAAATAAAAAGATAAAGACACAATAAGAATGAAATTCTGTTTCCCCCACTCGTGATTTTTACGAGCTCATCGGAGCACGTGCTTGTTAAAGATTTTAAGACTCCGCAATTATTGCAAAGACCAGTGGCATTGGACTTGTAGCTTACTTCAAAGACTGCATTAAATCACGACACGGTTGTTTTTTTAAAAAAAAATGCGGAGTGATAATTTAGCTTATGAGTACATAAGTTACAAGACGATTGGATCTTTTTTTTGTAAAACTGATCACTGTATGGTGAATGCGGTATATTTAACCTACAATCACAATGGGAAATGGGAAAACTTTTTGTTGTTGCATAAAGTGATGCGCACGCGGTTATTCGATCGAATCGGTGTCCTTTGAAAGTCACGATTTTTTATACCGTAAAAGTGTGATATTGTTATTAGCGAGTATGGTTCTGACTCAAACCTCATTCGCTGATGTGACCCACTGACATATTAAATGCTAAATGTATCTCCTCTTTGAAAGAGCGGTTGAATAACTGGGATTGAACCAAGTACTAGTTAGAGAAATAAAGTACAAATCTTCTTGGATACTTACCCATTAATTCTGGATTTGTTTCCTCTAGATTGTTAAGCAACGATGTATAGTGAAACTGGCCATTGTCTTGTAGTTCTGAAAATAAAAATATTAAGCATGTAGCTAAAAAGCCTAAGTCAAGAAACTTCTTACCAGTATTATGCTATTTTGGTTCATTAACCTACACCTTGGAACCTATTTCAATTTCCACGCATCTCATTGGTTGTTTTATTGACCGGTGTTAATATTGACCGATAAGATGGCCGCATTTCGAAACATATCACCAAACTGTTTTATACCACGTGATCCTGATCATTTTTGGCGCTTAAAGGTGAGCGAAATAATGGGAAGTTACCATATTTTATTACAGCCGTAATCACACGAGGAAGCAATCTCTTTATTGGTCAATTCATAGATTGAGTTCAGAAATAAACCAATGGAATACTTGTGTTTTAAGACTTGTCACCATTCTGATTTGAGCGATTAAACTGTAATCAATAAACATAGAACAACTAATGCATTTAAAACATAAATCCAAGGAAAGGAAGTTATTTCAGCTTATGTCGAGTTAAAGTCACAAGACATTAAGTCGTATAGGATTAATGATATTAGCGCATGGCGTGATTTTTTAAAACCGAAAAAGTTAATCCATATTATTGACCAAAGTTACAGATTATATAGAAATATGTATCAGTATTTAGTTTAGAATTCATATCGTGTTAGAGTACAAATGTATGTCAATACAAAGTTATTAAGTGTAAATAAATGGACTAAACTTCTGAATATTCGTAAAATAAATCAATTTAATCCTGCGAAAAAGTTAAACATTTTTGGACAAGTCATGCTTATGTGGACTAAATATATTCGGTCATATATTGGACCTGAATCTTACAAGTTGTACTGCTCCGGCGTGAATCAATGAATATTATTAAATCTGTTGGTTCAACTGTCTATTTATTGTCATAGTTGCTGCGCAATATTTGAATGAGTAAAATTGTCCATAGTACAATCAATATGAGCGACATTATTATGAAGAGGTAATGCCAAAATATATCAATTTCAGCCTTACTTCCCTGAGTCATATTTTCATCAATATAATTTATTGATTTGTGTTTTATCACTAGGATTTGCCACCTCGTGATATCACATAACTATTTGGCAATACCTGAGATAGTATGAAATGTCAGTCATTAGTTTTTATCAACCCATGGATGACAAATTTAGTTCGACTTTGTTACTCTGTGTTGACGGAGCTGACCACTCGTCGGTATGGCATTGACCAGGTTCTGATGTGTGATGGCCGAAGAGAACCGGAATTGACCGAGTCGTGACAAGAGACGGTCGAAAAAGACCGGAATTGACCGAGTTGTGATGTGGAATGGACGAAAAGGACCGGAATTGACCGAGATGTGATTAGAGATGGACGAAAGTGACCGGAACTGACCGAGTTGTGACTAGTACGGACAATGTTGCATTAAATAAACCAAATTGTCTCTAAACAGACAAACTAATTGTTGATATGTAATTTGTTCAATGAATATGATGGAAATAATACATTTAGATACATAAATCAGCAACATTCAATGAATAATTTACCACATTTACAGACAAGCGCGTAATCAATCAGATTCATAAAATCATTCATATTGATCTGTGTCAATCAAGCGCTCATCTTGATCAAGCGTTTACTGTGTAGATATTGTGAACCAGTCAGATGAGACGAATAACAAATATGTATGCTTGCAATCTTAGCATTTCAAGGAAAATAGGAGAAACAAATTCTATACAAATAAATATCGGGGTGGTTCCTAGCTTTCAGGGAGTGGTTGTGATAGGGTGCTTACAAATCATGATTAATGCTTTATTTGGTTCGGGGAGGGGGTTACGTCCGTTTCCATTCGTACTTCAGCTATATAACGATGGGCAATTTACCGAACCAGTGCTTGATTCTTAACTTGTATTCACTATGTTCTCTGTCAACTTCTCCTTATGAGTGATCGGTCGTAGAGGACTTATGACATGAGAGGTAATGCCTATACCAAATCGTCACAGAGAACATATGCCGCACCCTAGGTTCGAACTCACGAACCCGAAGCTCGTGGACCAAACGCTCTACCTGCTAAGCCAATCGGGGCAAAAACATTTGTACATTTGTATACTGGAAGGTGATATGATTCCGTGCAGTCTGAGATATTTGTAGAACTATTGAGGTGAACAAACCAAAATAACATTTCTTAAATTAGCACAGGTACAAAACTTGATATTTATTCGCTAGAGGGAAGGACTTTTTCGTGAGACCATACTTAACACAATTATTGTGAACTATACCCATTCAAAGCAAAACCATGAGGTGTCCACGAGTCATTTACATTATAACATTTCTCCAACTTCGTGGAAATTATCGAAGCATTCCGAATGGATATTTCTGTATCATGCATGTGCATGTACTTACTTTCAACACGGACAAGTATATAAACGCCTCTAGCCGTTACTATGTCCGTAGCATAATCTTTAGTTCGTCCTGGAAGATTTGCAACTTGTCCTTCTAGATCCACTAAATCTATCACCACTGAAAATATCAATAGTAAACATTTGTACACCAGTACTCACCATAATTATTAGTTAGTCAATTAAAGTTCAGTAGTTCTGCTACATAGATCCGTCTTTTATGTCTCAGATCAATAAGGTTTTTGCGCAGCAAACCTGTCCGTTTAACGGCGATACTGATATAACTCAAACTTCTCTTGCCTATGTTGCTTTACACTGAGTATAAAGTGGGAAATATATAACTCGAGGGCAAGTGATGTGATCTATGTCTAGTGCAATGTTTTACAATTGCATGGACGGAAAATTATGTTTATGGTCCAAGGAGGGATGGATTTAGACAAGTATCAATACGTGAGGAAAAACTGTACAGCCTACGTACTTGTAATTTCGTCAAATGCTTCAAAAAGCTCTTATAACACACTTTCGCAGAAACGACAGTGGTGTCAGACGCAGTCATTCCATCAAAATATACAGTTATAATAAACCAGCGCATTCTTAGCAGTTATAATCACTTTAATCAAAAGTTTGTCACGAATGTTGATATCAGTTTGCCTTTTTCTGATTGGTCAATCATGTTCCAAGTGAATTTGATTGGTTGGTCCATGGTTTGTGACAAAACATACATGTTTTGGTCCACAGGTTACTTACTATATGGCTTATTAATAACGTCTTTGAAAAACAAAAACGCTTTTCTACCCCTTCGCCTTTGTCTCGATATCATAGCAACAACATCGAACATACAAATAACTGACGAGAGGACTGAACTTTTCAACTACGCTTTTCTACGCCTTTGCTTTTGTATCGATAACAAAAAGCGAACAGACAAATGACTGACGATAAAAAACAGAGAATCTATTTAATCCTACTTCTACTTACGGTCGTCTTCACAGTTACATTTTCTTCGAATCCATTCCATTAGTGTAAAACTTGCACACCAAGGATTAAACAAAGCCTCTTCATTATCTGAAAAATATATCCATGATTAAGTCAACTAAATGAGTTTATCCATGAGACGGTGATTGTCGTCAAGTTTACAATACGTTTTAGTGATTGCAATTGTGATTACAGCTACACCTGTGAATAAAGGCCAGAGTGAAAAGAGAAAGGCAAGAGAAAGCTTAATTATGGCCATTATGTACAGTTGACCTTTATTCAGCGGTTTATTTGATATGTTATAACAAAAAGTGTTTAATATAGATTGACCGATGTTAACAGTCGACCGTTGTTCACAGGTGGTCGTTAACCCATGTTTGACTGCAACGCAGATTTTATTTTAGAAACTGCTTATCAGCTGAACATTATATAAATGTTATTGTTGTGGCTGATGTTTTTGCTTTGAGGTTCATTTTGATAAATCATATCTGTAAATGAATGTTAAATATGGCAGGTGTTCATACAGTGACTTTTGTTTACAGATGGTCACTAACTTATGTTAGAATGTGTAAAGAAATTTTATTTCACCTATAATACGTATAACCAAGATTAAATAAAAATCGATGTCACAGTAGCTCAGTGATTTTAGCTCACCTGAGCAGATTTATGCAGAAATCCTTAAAGAAATCTTCTTGTCAAGAAACTGCTTGGTCTGGAGTTTATATACTGTATTGTATGTATTTGGTTTGTACCATTATCTAGTTTTCTTCTACTAAGTTTGTTCAAATTTGGGGTTGAAATTGGTTCTGCCTTTTTTAAAGTCAATTGTTTACCAAATTGTCAATTCATCAGGTCACTCAGGTGAGCTATATTGGGCCGTCATGGCCCTCTTGTTCCGTTTAAATGTTTGCATATTTCTATATTAGACAGAATTTGCCAAATAAAACAAATGCTTTTGACCGTGAGAATGTTTTCTTTAACAAATTGCGGCAAATATTTTTTAATTTATAAAATTAAATAGAAAGAAAACGATCCGTAACTTTAAATTCTCTTTTTATTGTTATCATTGATACGAATTTTATTTAATGCGATGATTTTGCGTCAATCGTTCCTTCGTTTGCATAGCTATTGTCATTTACCGGAATTTGGTGTTTAGACACTGAATGCCAAAGGGGGAGGTTGTAATTAGCTTTATTTGTAAGCGTTTATAAAGATTTACTGAAAACTATTCAGGGAAAACTTTCATGCTTAAAATACCCTTGATGTAATGAAAAAAATATTCCGTTTAGTGGCGTCTCATTAAAATAACATAACTCAAGATTGGCTCATCGATTGGTCTGCGATAATGAGGCCTTGAAAACATATTTTGGTGTTACATTTCCGTACACCGATTGATTGTCAGAATAAATTGCTCACGACACAGTTGTTATTGACTTGGAAATGAGAAAGGATGGACGTATTTTATTATTTCCTTGCCATCGTTCGTTTTCGCGACGATGTATTTGTGAGAGAGCACACAGCGCATTTGATAAGCAATCAAAGATTTCATGCATAGATAATGGCCTCCACTTATTTTGGGACATTGTTTCTTGTCTAGTGACACAATGACAGTGATTTTTCATCAGTATTACCGCAGAAGGACACATTTTTACGTAAAAAATCGCCGATTTCCGTCGCTTCGATTTAACATCTTGGCATTTCACACAGAATGAATTGCTTGTTAAAACCTTATTCTTGAGACATATTACATCATAAGCTGAACATCATCTTTCTGGTGTCATCAATATGTCTACAACTCAATTCTTACCGAACTGTTGAAGGAAGCGTAAAAATCCGCGTACTTTATGTTGAAGTACGTCTAAAAAGGGCTCAATTCAGTCTCAAACCGTCATCAGTGGAGATTTAAGTTTATATCAAACGTGAGGCAGATTTTCTTTCCAGAAACGAAAGCCATGTTCCACAGACACGACACAACAACAACAACATTAGTAACAACAATAACAACAACAATATTAACAACGACATTGAATAACAACAACAACAGCAGCAGCAACAACATTGGACAACTTAACTAACGACAATAATAACAGCAACAGCAGCAACAGCAGCAATAACAACAAAACATTCATTTTATGAAAAACAACAGCAATATCAATCCACATAAACAACATCAGCCGCAAAAAACAACAATTTTAATTCTGACAATACCGTACTGATTGAGCTATGTTTTAGTTGTTTGAAATCTTAACTCAATCATTGACCAAAACTGAACCGGGCTATTCTTTATGAATATTCCGCTGTTTATTAAACTACTATGGATGATATTTTTCAGGCTTAGAGTAAAGATACAGTCCAATGATATTATAGATATGAATTTTAACGCTACATAATTGAAACTCGATCTCACAGGTACGTATTTATCCGCTATATATTTGATATATGTAATATACGCCAATTACGTCCTCATCGTAAAATTCAATTGGTAAACGAGTATTGTTATATTTTGCTAATTCACCTGAGTCTAATTACCTACCTAGGATATATTATTATGCAAAATCACGAAATTTGAAGTGCTACAATTAATATTTGTTACATAATACTTTATTGTGTTTATATGGCACTAAAGATAGTAATATCAACAGCTGCTATAATTTCTTATCACCTCAACCAATTAATAGAAATGTATGTAAATACACAATGTATACAAGTACAATGTATGTACACGTAACTAGAACAGAAATGTGGAAAAATATATTGACATATTTAGTGACTTGTGTATCAAGTTACGCTAATTATCCGCAGCATAATTAATTGATAGAATACCACACTAAATGCAATAATATTGTAACTCTATCTATATACATGAACTTGATGCGATCAAATTGCATTGTACGGACGAAATATCGTATTGTATCAAAGTGGTATCAGTTATTGTATAAATCTAGAATAGATTACTTTTATCGCCAAATATAATCACCAGAGTTGGTTTTTTTTTGTTATGAATTACCAGTGTTAAAATATTGTATTAGTATATGGAATGTTTGATAATAATGGTATTGTATACAACAAACGGACAGTGTTAAAACGTTAGCGACTGATTGTTCGCTGACAATTAAGCATATAGGTGAATTCCCCCCGTATATCCATCTCCTCACATTGCGTACAATAAGGGGATTTTGAAAAGGCTGGCATTTACAGAATACGTAGTGTTAATGATATAGTATATTAGGTAATTATTGCTGACAGAACGTAAATTAGTGAATACACATTGTGATGATAAAACTCATTTACTATGTACATTAATATCACATTAGCAGCTCGATTTCACAGTTTATCATTGAGGAACATTAATTTGTTAATTGTAGATTATTTTTGCTTAATACGGCACGTATTCAGTATTTAATATAATGAACAACGAGCGTATATTGTGACTGGCCCCATCCTAGCAAGTATTATAATATAAAACATACATAATTATTCATTATTCCAGGTAATCACATTTTTTAGAATAATTTCCGTAATCTAAATTAAGCCCATTTCAACCACATATTTTCTGTTACTTTTATCGTTTCTAAGCGCGATTTCTCGTTAACCATTGGGAGTTGCGGAGAATGTAAAAATGAAATTTTCATAAACGTTCTGGTAAAAAAAAAGTAAAAAAAATGGGAATTACAGTAACTTAGTACATGTTCGTAAAAAGGAGTATTGTGGTTTGGGTAATGATTACTCTCGATGAAATACAAGGTACATCGAATTATGCTCAGTATAAATTTGCCTAGCTTTTTCGAAAAGTTACTTTCATTTATGAAACTACGGCGAATGAAAAGAATTTTCCTCATAATGAACTTCTATTGAAGAAATAATTTTTTGTGGTTTAAAATCTGATCTGACAAATATTGACGAAATGTCAGATTAACTTTTAATGCTTAATCATAAACATAATTTTACTGTTGACATTCGTAAATGATTTAACTTTCCGCATTATGTTGTCACAATATTCCATGGAACTGTTCTTCAGTTAATGTAATCAGCATAATGAAACCCAATAAAACCTCATTTGTAAAACCCAATTCAATATGAACAACATCCCAGATTTGACAGGAATGTCGATTTTCCTTTATATGAAGAGGAGTTGGAAGGGTTACTACTGGTTAGTTTACAGTCCAGGAAACCAAACGTTAGGTGAACCGGGTCGCCGTATATAACTGAAAAATTGTTGAAAAAACGGCGTTAAACCCCAGTGAGAAAAATAAGAACATCCCATATAACGACCTTCCTCGTACATATTCATGATAACAATTTGGCTGAAGACATTCCGTCTACAACCATTCTCCCCCCACTGCTGATTCGAGTGTTGAAAATTTAGCAGTTACATGCGGAGAACAGGGTCAGTGCTGGACTATGGATATAGCATCTAGGAACATTGCTTATAGTCAACCGACCGCCTGTGTATGAATGAAACTTTGTTGAAAAGGCGGCGTAAAACCGGAAAATGAAAAAAAGAAATTTGATTGGTTCCCGGTTCTTTAATTATGTTATAATGAATATTCTTCTTGCTCTCCTGGTGTTTCAACACAAATCAGTACTGATTATGTTTACTGATTTCCAATTACCGTCTTTTACTCGTTTATACCGAAATCAATTGGAAAATTCTACTCCAATTTCCGGGCAATGTAAACAACGAGGCTTGAAGTTTATGAGCTCAGCAGACATACTGGAATTATTGTGTTTGTTAATTGCTTTTCCAAATTGAATGATCGAATGATTAAGTAAACTAAATGTGTTAATCATAGCATAAGGTCATTTTTCGCTTTGCATGTATGGTCGATAATGACTATATTATACCAAGTTTGTCAGATTACTAGAATGTCACAATTCTAAACTGTTGTTTTGACCAACGCCTACGACTTATATATCGGACAATTCATTTGTAAATCCACTATTTTGCATCCATGACGACCTATGATTCATTTAAGTCACATTTGCCAGCAACCATTTCGGGCTGACTTTATTAAACCGGTTCTAAAAACCGGATTTAAAATGCAACCATTTCATTGGTAGATTTGAGGACGACATTTTGAAACACCAATCGGAAGCTCGATTTTTAGACTGAATTTTAATCTAAAATCTAAATGCGATATTTGCTATTCAACGACTTCGTTCCATTTTAGTTTAGTTTTGGACCCGTTAGCTACTAGAATAAAACTTAAAAATGAAATAAGCTTCAATTAATTACTGCCCTACAACACTCCAGATCATCCAATGTGAGGAAGTTGTCTAGCTAGATTACGGAAGGTCCGTGGTTCTATCAAGTTGTACACCTGGGGGTTTCCTCTACCATTCAAGCAGGAAAAATGGCCAAATGACTATTTTGGTGCGACATTAAACCCCCAGATATATAAAAATGAGTTATATAGAAAATAAATACGTCATATTTTCGCTTAGTGACCAGTTTAATACTAAGACCACCTAATTATTCCAACCAGTTTCCTATATTTTCCTTTTATTCCGCCTAGATGATTATACCACCTCACCGGTGAGGCCATTTATTTGGACCCGAAAGTAAGTGGTCTTAATATCAAGGTTTTACTGTATTTTCTGTTCGAAGGAAGTCAGCTTACTCAGTGATAAAAGATACAGTCTCTATATTTCATTCGACTTAATACTTCTACAAACATATCCTCAGAGTTGACGAATTGATTCTAGCTTTAATTCGTGTGTGAGATACCAGAGTATTATCTTAAATATTTCGTGTCACAACCTATGAATGTGAAGACTATTTTAAGTGGGCAATTCACAATAAACGCTGTTATCATTTTAAGAATAAATCAATTGTGAAAACTCCCATTTATATACATACATACTAAGTTCTTACAGCAGGTATATGTGAATTGAATAGTATATTAGTCACAATCCTTTGTCAACCTCTACTTCAAAGAGTATTTACGCATTTGAAACGCTGGTGGCGGACATTAATATATTTTATCAAGTACCCACGATCCACGATAAGTATGACAGCTTAAATTTATTACATTTATGAATATAGTTCTTAAGATTCATCTATTTGATTATCAGTATGGATTTTATTGATATGACAATGTTTTGCTAAGATACGAATTCATAAAAATATCAGCGTTGTCGTCTACTAAGATTGATTTTCACCTAGAGCGACTGTAGATGGCTTTACGAAAAAGGGGTAGATTTAATTCCGAATTCAATATTTTGCAAAGACCGAGTCTTTATACAAGAAAAGAGACCTTTTACAGGGACTGACCTTCGTAAAATTCTATGTTTTATATCTACAGATAAACCGGTTTGTAAAGACGGTGAAATATTCACAAGAGGATATAGCATTATTATTTCCATACACAACCCAAGAAGTTAAGTACATGTAACTTTGTTTAAAGGGATGTTTTCGTCGAAATTTAAGGCCGGTGTTTAAACTAGAATTTGTGGATCGAGTGTTGAGTTCAATAAACAATAGATCCTTAATGTCAATACTTTAAATATATAATATAAAAATTAATATAATAGCAAATATTGAAATTCGGTTCAAAATTCAATAGTTGCTGTACTTGTAAAATATTTGGATCCTATTTCAGACAAATATCAAAATTTTACAATTTTTACCATTGATGATAGTCCCATGTTTCAGCAATTTTAATAGAAGACTCAAAACCAACTTATCAAATGCTCGTCGTTTAAAACTGCACGACAAACTGTCTTTGATAATATTAGACCCACTGTGTTAAAAGTTTCTCAA
Source organism: Lutraria rhynchaena (assembly GCA_008271625.1). Lineage (NCBI taxonomy): Eukaryota > Metazoa > Mollusca > Bivalvia > Venerida > Mactridae > Lutraria > Lutraria rhynchaena. Next base: position 1,322,290 of record VIBL01000049.1, read on the forward strand.
ACATTTGCCTCATAAGCACATAATTTGGACTCTTCCAAATTCAAAGCAAAAATACAAAACATCGATTTATTTAAGAAAATTGGGTTATTTCTCTCTGACAGAGTGGAAAACATTGTGGCAAAAGTCGTCTGCTTCAGATGCAGGGAAATGCGGTATTATGAGACAAAGGGTTAACCATCTAGTGTGTTGTTTTCCCTAATTCCCTGTATACATATATCGTACATGTATTTTAATGAAAGATAAAGATAAAGGGTTAACCATCTAGTGTGTTGTTTTCCCTAATTCCCTGTATACATATATCATACATGTATTTTAATGAAAGATAAAGGGTTAACCATCCAGTGTGTTGTTTTCCCTTACTCCCTGCATACATATATCATACATGTATTTTAATGAAAGATAAAGATAAAGGGTTAATCATCCAGTGTGTTGTTTTCCCTTACTCCCTGTATACATATATCGTACATGTATTTTAATGAAAGATAAAGGGTTAATCATCCAGTGTGTTGTTTTCCCTTACTCCCTGCATACATATATCATAAATGTATTTTAATGAAAGATAAAGATAAAGGGTTAATCATCCAGTGTGCTGTTTTCCCTTACTCCCTGCATACATATATCGTACATGTATTTTAATGAAAGATAAAGATAAAGGGTTAATCATCCAGTGTGTTGTTTTCCCTTACTCCCTGCATACATATATCATAAATGTATTTTAATGAAAGATAAAGATAAAGGGTTAATCATCCAGTGTGCTGTTTTCCTAATTCCCTGTATACATATATCATAAATGTATTTTAATGAAAGATAACTAATTATTGACTCGATTTATTCATAAGGCACAGCATCATAAAAATACGTGCAAAATTGCATCATATTAGTATTAGAAAGAACATTACGGTGTGTGATGTAACGAAATTAGCAGAAAGTATGGAAATGATTTGGCTTGGAGACATTACAAGTGTATTAACTCATGTTATGTATTTCATCCTCTGCTGGTACTCTATTTATGTTCTTTGGAGATGTAAATTAGTCATTAGAAAGTAGAAATTAAAAGTACAATCAAACCTGTGAACAAAGGCTAACTTTGGGAAAGATAGGTGGCCTTTGTTTGGAGGTCAATGTGTTCTAAATAATCAATGAGGGTTTTTCAAATAATAGCCTTTATTCACAGGGTGACGTTTATTCGGCAGTGGCTATCAACACATGTTTGACTGTATAATTATACAGTAATTATACTCTTTGACTGTTGGCAAATGTTTCGGATATTGTTTGAATATATTCACGGTGGTATAATACCACTGAATATACCAAAATACCAATACACAAATTAAATAATTCAATTTTTATCTGAATTGTAACAAGGTCAATATTTTTAAGTCCGAAGTTCGGTCAATACATAGTTATTTATTTGTACTATTTGCTAAATATATCCAGACGTTTAACAAACAGGATTAACCAAAGTCAGGGTTATCATTTTTACGATTTAGGGATACTATTTTTACGATTTAGGGATATTACTTTCATGATTTAGGGATATCGTTTTTACGATTTAGGGATATTACTTTCATGATTTAGGGATATCGTTTTTACGATTTAGGGATATCATTTTTACGATTTAGGGATATCAGTTTTATGATTTAGGGATATCATTTTTACGATTTAGGTAAATTTCAAGCTGACAATGAGACCACCTCAATTATTTGATATCAAAGACCGTCATCGTATCGAGGTTTTACTGTCAACTGGAAATTATGACTAAATTTCTCTTCTCCTAATGGCGGCCCTTTTTAAATGTCTGATATAACTTAGTAACGGTTTTTGTTTGTTCCCCGGGATAATCCCTCTTGGGCGACCATTCACTATTACAATGTATTAATAATAAATTATTTTAACAATAACCAGTGACGATAATAATAGTTTTATAAATGTTAGTATGTGTGTCTTAAGTTTAACTTATGAGCAAATAAATAGAGGCTGTTTTGCATTATATCTATATGATTATATTGGTTTGTACTGTATTAGTCAATAAATTGGAACTGAAACTGTATTGAATATGAAAGAGAATTATGATTCAGTAATACGACTGTTTGTTACAAAAACTTAACAAACTGCTAATGCGATGTTGTAAATTTATCTCTCACGACGTGTGGTCTAACATTGACTTCGTGTATTCCCTATTTACAGTTTGAACTATCTAAGTTTTTTGCTTATTTCATATTATACAAAGTCCGGCTTGATATAGGTAGCATAGGTCATAAATACACACTTACATATACAATATCAATTAAGTTGTCGCAATCACAGTGGTAGAACAACTAATTAATATTTGTTCTATCTTTTAATCATTAAAACTTTTTCAGAACCAAAATTTGAATTCCATCATTAGTTTTTTTTATACGATTCGTGATTGAGATATACTTGTACATGCCCATGAGATGATTCTGTTTAAAGATCAGTTTGTTGCCATAGCTACGCGTTAAATCTGCTATTTATCGGAGGAAAACATACTATGGCTAAAAAAGGAGCTAAATTTACGTTACTTGCACATAAAATAGGGAATTAGGCAGGTCGTGAAACTTTCTTTTCTATCGTCTTTTCTAAAACCTTTCGTGTTTTGGAGGTACGATTCGTCCCAAAATATTTTCGTACTTTGGTTTTTGCCATTAGAAATTTTTAGGGTTGGCGGTAAAAAATAGGGTCAGTCGGAAAACGGTAAACTCGACTATTTTATGACCTAATTTAGAGAATATATTCAAATTAGTTTGTAACAATCGACCTGTCAAATTGTTATTGACATATTGATACATTGGCCATTTTTTTCATAAAAAAACTCACCTCCATATTTAACAATGATGAAAGTTTTGTCTGGATCCGAATTGGTTCCCGTCATCGTGTTATCTTCACAGCGAATAAATCAGAACAAATCCGATTCCCACAAATTGTCGTCTGCGAGTATTCCTTTTTTGGAATACACAATATCCTATAAATTAGTTTCCAATTCCGTCAGCTGATTCTTGAAACCATTCAATAAAACAGTTCTTCACTTGCCTTCACAACTGTTTTGCTTACACGTTGAAGAAAAGTAAATATTATTCGCACAGCACCTTCTCTTCAAGCGACTTTATAATTTATTCCGAACTAAATTTTCTGCTATATTTTCACTGAAGTTCAAATTGCCTCTACCTCTCACGAATAACACTTTTATTTAAATCACACCGCGTAGCGTAATTTAATCATTTTGTATATAATTGGCTCCCTTAAGTTCAAAATTGATCCGACAGAATATTTTTACACCCTGAACAGTCGCTTAATTTACGACTGTATTCCAAAATCGTTAATTCAACATTGTATTGTACACTGAATCGAACGTACAAACATACCTCCCGGCTTTACTTTGAATAAGACTTATTTATGTACCACAAAAAAAACTTGTAGCTAAAGCCTTTTGTTCCGCACCCTTCCGATATAAAACGGATATATTAAACTCTGGGTATATCTCCAATGAAACGCATTAATCTTTAACAAAACACAAACAAAAGGATTAACACAAATTTTAAAATCTTCTACAGGTAATGATAAACAAAATGTGAACAATAAGTTTAAATAAATCCGCCCACTGCATACGACGCTTTGAAATTGAAAACTTCAAGTTTCAACCTATCGATAATCATTTATCACCTGGTGATATTAATTTTCTTCATAAAATTCGATCTGTGTTACAGTACGTCTATATAAATGTTCACCTAAGGACAAGGCGATTTAATTATTCGATATTAATATGAGACTTGTCGTTTAAGCTTCTAGAACAAATTACGTGATAATCATTAACATGACTAGAACACACTGTGATAACCATTATCTGAACAATTTTATAAGTTGATATAAATCGCTGACGAAAAAGGTGAAAGAAAAGCGAGACTATGTGCATGTAAATATTAACACACGTAGATCTATAATTTTTTTCGTCCAAAATTACATTGAAATAGTGAACACATTATGAAGTTATGATAATAAACTATACTCATAAGATTAAAGTTCTTTTTTAAGCAGAAAAATGTGTCATTCAGTTACACATTTATATCGTGCTAACATTCATGATTCGTTTAGACATCTCAATACAAAAGAAAGAGTATTTACTGCCCTTATCCTGAAGTATTGATATTTTCCCAATCAATACATCACGATCGGGAAAAAATGTAAATACTTGCTTTGGCCTAACAAAACAAACGTAAAATAGAAATTGATTTTACCTCCGCGTTCTCTAGATCACTATCGTATCAGTTTGTCAACATTATTCAATCATTCAATCGGAGGTTAAGGCACCAGGATTAAAATATGAATGATTTATAAAGTACCTATCATAGCGAACCAATAAATCAAAGTACCTATCATAGCGAACCAACTTGAAGACAGTTGAGGAGTTTTAAGTGCGGAATTAAGAAACTTAAACACGTTTGTACGTCATTTCCGGCAGGATTGGTCCTGTCTTCTTCACACGGGTTTAACGTAGCACCAAGAGCCAGGGTCATGGCATTGTGGAAGATCACAATTGTATACCTAGGTAGAACCATCGATCTTACGTAAGCTAGCTGGACAGCTTCCTAACATATGAAATTTGCCTGGTCCCGCGTTATATTCGAACGCAACTAGGAGTGAGGGGCTAGTGATTACAAGTCAGAGACCATAACCACTCGACCACCGATGCCCCTTAGTATTGGCCCCTAAACCACGGGGCTGCGTTTCCCTAGATTCACAGGCATGTAAACACACACTTTCGATAAAAAATAATAATAAAAATAATGAACTACAACTGATGAAAATGAAAAATCATAGAATACAGTGTAATTATGGTATACTATTAGAATATAATTGAAACAATGTCTACTTTAAATCGAAGCAAACTTATTTTGTTTTTGAGAGGTTGTTGCTGTAGAGCGGTTAATTTAATTGTTAAATCGTACCGCTTGAAAATATCTAGTTGTTGAAGGGAGGTTGTTGCTCAAGAGAGGGACGCTCTGGAGAGGTTGCACTGTATATCGAGTAAACGCAAACGCAGATGTGCATTATCTTTAATTCTGAAATTAACTTCAACGCAGACAGACGAATTGACTATAAAATGTTAATTACAGTATTTCGGATACGTAGATTTAAGTCATTACATCAATCTTACGTAATAAAGCTACTTAAGAAATACCTCGTGTCCTTGGATACGTTCTGCCCCGGACAAAATATTTACTCTCTATTCACTAATCAAGTTTATGCTGACATAATATTAAAACCACGTGTCATCTTTCTTGTACTAGACAATCAGATCGTTACACTTTAAATCCGCTGAATGCTTCATTTATTATCTGCGTTAGTTAACTAATCGCATTTTTCTAGTTATATTGCCATACAGACACATAAATTTATATACAGTCAAACATGTGTTTGCAGCCACTTCCGAATAAAGACCGCCTTGTGAGAAAGGCCATTCCTTGGAAAACCGTCACTGATAATTTAGAACAAACTGACCTCCGAATAAAGGTCTCCTGACAATAAAGGCCGCATTTTGTTTTTCCCCAATGATGACCTTTGTTCACAGGTTTGACTATATATGTTAATATAATTTTGTATTTATCTTTTGCATTTTTGAAATAAATATCATCTAACTTATTCTAAAATGACCGTATAGTTTAAAGTCTATGCCCTGCGCGTCTATGCGTTGTTGATGTACAACTTTGTACAAATCTAAACAAAATAATTTTGTTCTATGTTCTTTACAGCCTCCTGCTGTCTATACGACAGAAAAAGACACATAAGTGTAAATATCTCCGGTGCTTTGTCATACCGTCAGATAAGCAAAGCCCACAGAGAGCCACATATGCAGGAATAAATGTGATCTCTTTGTACAGTTAACTTTAGAGGTATATTTGGTTTTTATCATGATAAAAGTGTGTATACGAGTGACCGTTGTCCACAGGTGATGAACAATTAATATTTTGTTCTCTAAGCACAATACACCTTTTTTAAGTCACAGACTGAGTATAAAAAACATTACATGTGCTGTATACCCGGAGCTACGCTGTAGCCACAGTAACATCGATACATTATCGATAATCAATGACTGAACTTCACTACGGAGTGAAAACCTGTCATTGATATGATTACATTTAACGAGCGTTCATCGATGAATATGACACTCGCCTCGCAAATGGCGTGTCCAGGATCTACATATTGACGTGGTTTTCTGGTCAGATTCTGTGGTTATAAAATTTGAGGTCAGCCCCAATCACAAATCTAAATTTTCTTTCTTAACTTGTTTAAGACTAATATGTATGTTTGTCATGTGTACATACATACCTGTGCTTCATCATACCGCATTTCCCCGCATCTGAAACAGACGACGTTTGAAAATTTTATGGCAAAAAAAGTCAATTGCTTGTAATGAGTAATGACTTCTTTTGTCACTATGCTTTCCACTCTGTCAGAGAGAAATAACCCAATTTTCTTAGATAAATTGATGTTTTGTATATTAGCTTTGAATTTGGAAGAGTCCAAAATATGCTTACGAGGTAAAGGGCTAAGTCAATATTTTTATCAACTGACTTGCATACAGAATTCTGTTTGAGATTTTAAATAATCTTAAGTAACTTCAGAATATTGAAACTCAAGGCTGGGGGATAGATCTAAAGTTTTATAACCTCGGACCGCGGACAGTCGGCTCGAACTTTTAGTCACGGGTGGTCATTGTCGTTGTACTGCTTACTGCAGTTTGGTAATGGTACGGAAGTACCCGTGCAGTTGATAGCGAAGTAAATACTAAGATGTCAACTTTGAGTTTCACTTTTCAAGATAACATAAAGTAATTTGTTTTAATTGTTACTCGGTTTCATTGATTTCAGTCTCAAATTGCGTGATATTGAATTGCGCATTCCAACTTTCGTGCAATTCTCCGAGAAACAAGTTGTATAGATATTTTCTCACATTCGTCACAGAATCACTTATTCAGCGTACAGCAATAATTGAATTTATCGTTTGTTAAAAGGCTGTTAATTATGTTGTTTTTTTTGTTATGTTTTTTTATGACATATTGCCACTGGGTTTAACGCCGTTTTTCGACATTTTTTCAGTCATAGACGCTGGCCGGTTCACCTGACCAGTTTTCCTGGACTGTATTCTAACCAGTATTAACTTACCCTTCCACAAGAAGCCGGCAACTTCTCCACCTATGGAGGAAAATCAACATTTTTGTCAAATTTTCATAGAAGGGTATAACCTGTCGCGACCGGGATTCGAACCCGGATATTCGAGTTTCAAGACCAGCGCACTAACCACAGGACCACGATCGCGGTCACTGATTTTGTTAACAATTTGAGCTCTTTTGAGTAATGTGCAATATCATAATTATATACCAATAACTCTCATCTATCGCAGTTTTAGTTTAATGAACATATTAAACTACACAGTACGCTTGGTCGACAACTTTAAATGGATTTATCTTTTGAACATCTACCAATATTCAAATCATTCAACACTACTGTGTCAACATTAGAGTTTATCCAGTGTTTAACCGTAAAACGATTAATCCTTTTTAAGATGTTTTATTAAGATACACTCACACATTGAATGACAAGTTATATAACATCCAAACTTCAGGACCTACATGTATAAGTGTAAGACTTAATATTTTCTAACCTCAGATCTTGATTTTAATCCCAAATTATTTTGGTTAGAAAGAAATCATTGCTTTATGTATAAATACATGTTTAGAAGCTTAGATAAAATCTGTCGAGGGATTAATGTATCATTAACGTCATTTTTGTTTAATCATAATAAAAATTAAAACACAAAATATGAGATTTGAGCTTTGAGACCGATCTCAAGTTTTTAATCTCGGATCATGGCTTACTTACGTGAGATTATTGTCAATACAAGCTTAATGTCAACACTGTGTACTTGTTCTGAGGCTCTATATTGACGTTTTGACGTTATTTTATGTTGTCATGGATACACATTTTGTGCTAATATAGTATGTATTTTTATAATACGTCTTGCTAATTTCATATATTTTCCATTTGTTGTTGACAATCTGCGACTTTTTTGTTTTACGCAATTAATAACGCAAAGGATTTTGTCGGAATGTAATATTTTTCGGATAGATTCTTTTAGTGGTATATTGATACCTGAATATGCATCACGTCCAATGTGTTCATAATTCTTTGATATGAAGAATAAATTTTGTCACTTGTATTGACGTACAGAGCCAATATTTAATAGATTGATTGACAAGTTTACGTGTGTGTAATATTATGTATACAAATATCGTGATTTTACCGTGCATAAACATTATTCAACGTAATATGTGCCGGGATATTTCAAATTAAGATAAAAAAATATGCGACTCTGTTTTTGACAAGTGTTTACATATCGTAATTAGACACTTCTGAATTAATGGAAATATATTGATTTGTATTTCAATAAACGTTTGGCAGTTTGATTTCACGACTAAGAAAACTGAACAATTACATGTTTGGGGAACTTGATCTTCAAGTAAAACTGGGCCCATGGCCTTATGTATGGGATCTTTGTGGCGCCGCAGATGAGATGTGAACGAAACAAATTTAAAGTTGAGATCGGTTGCAAACCCTGTTTGTTCATTGCACTAAACCATGTTGGAAAACATAAAATATCATTCCATGTGCGTTGTTTTAGCGCAGTGTTATTTAGCGCTATGTTATTTAGCGCTATGTAATTTAGCGCTATGTTATTTAGCGTTATGTAATTAACGCAATGCTATTTACGGTAAGGTTATCATACAAGCCTGTTAATGTTAAATTATATGATGTCATTCGCAGATTTTGAGTTTTGAGAGTGGCTTATTCAGTATTAGGCCATCCATAAAAATACTGTTTTGCCATCACGTGACCCAAACTTTAAACAGTGGACAACACTGACTTTGGAAACATCATATGCTTGTACTGACAACCAACAAAGTTTTGAGGATGGTCTTATTGTTCTGGGGCATAGATTTCACACGTGTGACCTAAGGATTCTTAACGGATTCCTTTACCGTCTGAGGAACATACATAGGCGTTACTGAATAACAATAACATTCAATTTATTGTGTTCATATTAGTACTATATTTATTGCCTCAAGCATTCAAAAACAGTTATTTTGTACTTGTACACAATTAAGAACTGTCATCACAAATAAATCATTATAATACGTAGTACGGCATGCTGTTCCTTGGTAACTCATTTATGACAAGTGTTGAGAAGAAGAGATGAAAAGTCTGTAGAAATGATCTTTCTTAAAGTGCTTGAAACTGAAAGACGAAATAAAAAGTACACCCCCTTTTCGGTCACAGTAGACAGTTTGGCTTATGGTGGAATACCATTGACGACTTTAAATGATTTGCTGATCAAATAATTATAATTCATTTATTTAAAATTTACTTTCCAAACGAAAAGCCACGACCGAGAATATGTCCAAATCGTTTCCATGATGAAGCCCGTTTTTGATCAAAATTCCGTTTTATTATTTCATCAAAGCTTTCTTGATCGTCATCGAGCAATTCTCTTTCATTCCCAAAGCAGCCATAAAACACAACATCTCTGTCTTCACCTTTGAATGGAATATTTCCACCAGTAATGTCCTCTATACGAATGAAATCATTACCGAATCCATCAGTAAAATAATGTTGCCCATTAGAGTTTAATTGATTGCTTACTTCGTTCATGTAGCTCTCGAAGTAATCTTTAAAATTACTGAAAGTTTCTGACAGATACGGAACTATTTCACCATCACACGTGATGACATTAGGATGATCGTCTTGTAATTCCGCTGGAAACATTTTTGAACCATCTACATCTTCTGCCAAAGCGTACATGTGTCCGTCATTGTCAATAAATATATTAATATCGTCATCATCAGTATCCATAGCACCGAAATCATCACGTTTACCTAATGTGAATCCATTACCTAAAATATATCCAAAACGTTTACGACTCCTCTTGCCAAACATGTAACCTCTACCAAGTATATGTCCTGTGCGTTTTTCATTGTCCCTTAACTCTGGGTTGTATTGTAATTGTTCAGAAGTAAAGCGGTTATCCATTCCAGGAATTTCGTTGACTATCTCGGGCGATCTTTTGCCGAATGATAACCCTCGTCCGAGCGAGTAACCATAAGGTCGTTTGTTTTGTTGTGATGTGAACAGACCTCGTTTGCCGAATGAAAATCCGTTCCCAAGAATATGACCAAAACGTTTGCCGAAGTTGAAGCGGTGACCAGGGCTACTCATAAAATACCTTTTTGTTTGAATATTGCCAAGGGCTGACAATTCTTCCTGAAGTGCGGCGTTATCTCCGTCTTGTAGTGGTGTTTTACTTCCAACTTTTCCTGCTGCCATGTCATTATCAGTCTCTCCATCATTTTCATCCAATTGATCAGAATCATAGGATCTTTTTCCCAAGACAAAACCTCGCCCAAGCCAGTTCCCAAATAACCGTCGATTACGATGAGATAGGCGCTTGCCAAACATGTATCCTCTCCCTAAGATTCCTGAATAAAGTCTCTTTTCCATGTCCAGTGGTCCGTCACTTCCACCGAAACTATTGTAAGGATTCAAGTATGTGTCGTCAACATTTTCATCCAGATCTTCACCCGTCCTTTTCCCTAAAGAAAACCCTCTTCCCAACATATTGCCATAGTACTGGATAAACCTTCTTTTGCGTACATCGCGCTTAGATCTGTTATTATCGTCTTCGTCATTAGTTACTGATCTTTTTTCATCAACTGGACCATCTACATCAACAAATTCGAAGTCCTGACCAATGGTATCAAAGTCTGAATCTCGTTTGATGCCATCATATCTTATTCCATCATTACTCCACATATAATCATCTAACGACCACCTCGACTTGGCTGGAGTTCTTTTATCAAATCCATTGCTGTATATTTTACCGAATTCATAACCATCGCCAAATCGTTTACCCAATGTAAAGCCTTTCCCTAGGACAGATCCATAGCGCTTGCCGAAGCTATATCCCTTCCCAAGAACAGATCCAAAGACATTGCGTTTGTTCGCGCTTATATTAACTTCATTGGTCTCTTCATCTTTGTCATCTTCATCTTCAGTGTTATCCGACACGGGTAGTGATTCTTCATCTCCAACATCAATATCGGGCTTCACCTCTTTATTTGCATCCATATCACCCATACACCCACTGATTAAAATGCCTAGAATGACACAATGAAACGGTCATGAATAGATTAATTTCAATATCCAATCATGATTAACAAATAAAGGTATTACAAAAAAGACTTTGATAAAGAATTAGCTGTGTATGAGTTAGAAACGTACGTGGACTATGGAATTCTGGGATGGGAGCAATAAAACGAATAACCAATGAAAAATGCTAGTGATGGGAATGAGATCATAATATGCTTATACGTTGATTTAAATGAAGATACAGTCAAACCTGTGAACAAAATCCTTGGGAAAGACGAAATGTGGCCTTTATTGACAGATTACCTTTATTCAGAGGTCAGTTTATTGTAAATAATCAGTGATGGTTTTTCAAAGAATGACCTTTATTCACAGGGTGGTCTTCATTCAGAGATGGTCTCAAACACGGCTTTGACTGTTATAATTATGCTTGTATCGAAGATTCCTGTACAAGTTTGAGCAATCATCTGAACAATATAACCTATTAACATTCCCCCAATGTCTTTTATTTACAAAGGAACGGTGAATAATACGTCGTTGTATATCGTGAAATCTGTTCATGTATTAGATAAGACATCACAAATGTCGTAACAAACTGTTGTTTTCGCCTGAAGTATTTGTCCATTTGAATACAAATATCATTTGAATTGGTAATTTGTGTACGAATTCATCAGCGTAATATAACGAGGATTACTTATTGGAAACGGTTTTATATGATCAATACTAGAGATTACGGCAGGACTATTTCCGGACAATTTTTCCACGACTCTTGCTTCAATCGGGGCAGGGTTAAGAGAATGGGGTTATATAAATGAGTGAATGTCGTCAGTCAATACATCATAATGGTGACTTAGTCATTTGCCTGACGCTACACAACTTTTATATGACATTGTTAGTTATAATGTCATTTAATTGAATTCACAAGCGACATTTCATCTACATCATTAACATACAAGGATTTCAAATCCAGTCGGCTTAATATAATGAATTCGTTATCAACAAATGTGCGACACATTCGTCCGATTACCAACTCTGATTATAACATTTTGCAAACATCACACAGATCGCTGATTGATATCAACAATTGAGAGTAAATCACTAATGCATATGCTGAAGATTTCATTTAGATTTCTACGATGCATAATGCGCTTAATTCGTCTTCGTCTGATTGCTTGATTATATTTGCGACAGTCTTCCTAATTCTGAAATTAACGTTTCCGCCAAGGAAATACACATATTCTCGAGTTACTTTAAGGCGGGCTTAAAATCATTGCTTCCCGGGAAGATATTGGCCCCTGACTGTTTCAAATATCAACTCTTTCTTGTTTTTTTGTGTTTTTTATGCAGTCTGTCTTATTTTGTGAGTAGTGTTGGTTTGGGTTTGGCTGAAAGCTTTCTTAGGATGGTTTAATTAAAAACAGGGGTAATTTTATTGGGATCTGTTTTGTTCTGTTTTTTTTTTATTTGTATCTAGCTTTAAACTTAAGAGAATTGTTAGAATAATGGTGAAGGAGTCGTCCATTAACATGGAGGCAGAGAGTGCGAACACAACAATGACCATGAATATATCTAATTAGATATTAGAACTGATTTGTCGAGGAAGCGGACAAAGAAATGATTCAAATGAGCGATTATTTTGCCGCAACTGCGGTAAAGGAAAGTAGTATAATATTGAATAATACTTGTATACAGATATATTGATGCTCCAACTATTACAGTTGCCAGTACCTCATGAACCATGATCAAGTGGTTATAAATTCTGACTAATAATCACTAGCCCCTCATCGCTTTGGATTCGAATCCCACCCGGGAACAAATTTCACATGTAAGAAAGCTGTCCAGCTCACAGGGGGCTAGCACATTAAAGGGATGGAGTATAATGGCGTATTAGGCCTAAAATGGCCACACGGACCAAAAACACCTATAGTACATATATATATACATATACGTATATATATATATATGATATACGTGTTTTCATCCGTGTGGCCATTTTACGCCTAATACACCATTATACACCATCCCTTCAACGTGCTAGCCCCCCTGTTGTCCAGCTGGCTTACGGAAGATCGGTGATTATACCCAGGTGTAAGTCTGGAATTTTTCTCCACTGTTAAAGCTATAAAGTCGCTAAATGATCCTGGCCGTCGGTGTGAAAAAAATCATGAAATTGAAAGAAGTTAGGTATCATTTAACTTTGATTTCTCGATAGATGACAAAGCTGGGTTACTTTACCATCGAGAAGAAAATATGATTTCAAAAAATTGCTTTACCCAGAACGGCGAGAACACAAACATACGCCAACGATTTCATCTTCTGTAGCTTTTCTCTGAAAATAAAATAATAATAATAATTCAGTCGCGTCTGTTAGGTCCCTTGTAAGTTTGAAATCTCGGAATGTAAGATAAATATTTTGTTTTGTTTTCGCCTGTTTTCAATAGTGTTTTAGTTATATATCCTCGGGCATTTTTTTAATTAGTTTTCCTAGATTCTGTTCCAGTGTCAATCATGTTCTTCGCAAATAATAGCCAATGAATGTTTAGTGGTGGAGGACGCTTGCCCCCTAGACGCAATATCTTTAACCATAATCATCACAGGGAATATTTGCTGCTCCCAGTGCTCGAACTCAGGAAGTGGGGATCCAGGGACCTCCTACTGGACATTTTGAGCTAAGCGGAAAATCCTGATATCAGGGTGTTTTTTTAAGAATTAACACATATTGTCGTATTATTGTTATTACAAACTTGTTGACCGTTGGTCTGTCTTGCGCACTCAAGACTGCAGTAATTGTTTATTTGAAAAAAGAGAAATAGATCATTGTTCATTTCCTGTAATATAGATAACTTGTAAATTATTCCTATATATAAAAAAATAAACAAAAAATGCTACCCCTCACAAAATACGAACAAATCCAAACCCACTAATTCAAAACACACCCAGCACACAGAAACATGCAAAAATGTGAGAAACACATTTTATTCCAGGGGTACCGCCTCAAAATTGTCTGCAGCAAGCCGCAGGGACAGGGGTGGGCAGGCTTGAAAGAGTATTTTCGTAGTTTTTATCCAACGATATCAACTCGAGGACAAGGCGAGAAAAATTGCGAGTTAACGATCTCTTCACCTAAAAAACTGGGCCGTTAGGTCGGAAATCTCTTTCCTACTTCTTTTATATCAAACATACCTTTCATACTGTGGTGGTAAGGTTCGCCCCTAAATACTTTCGTACTGTGGAGGTAAGGTTCGTCCCTAAATACTTTCTTACTGTGGATGTAAGTTTCATCCCAAAATACTTTTGTACTTTGTTGGCAGGATTCGTCCCTAAATACTTTCGTACTTTGTTGGTAAGGTTCGTCCCTAAATACTTACGTACTTTGGTGGTAAGGTTCGTCCCTAAATACTTTCGCACTTTGGAGGTAAGGTTCGTCCCTAAATACTTTCTTACTGTGGATGTAAGTTTCATCCCAAAATACTTTTGTGCTTTGTTGGCAGGATTCGTCCCTTAATACTTTCGTACTTTGTTGGTAAGGTTCGTCCCTAAATACTTACGTACTTTGGTGGTAAGGTTCGTCCCTAAATACTTTCGCACTTTGGAGGTAAGGTTCGTCCCTAAATACTTTTTTTGTTGTTAGAAACCTTTGTATCAGTCGCATAACCCGTAAACACGACTATTTTTTTCTGCCCAAATCAAAATGAATGGTTTTCAGTGGAACATTAAAGACATGAGATTCTGTATGCTTCATGCTTTCTACTAAAATCTGAAATTTGTGGACAATTTAGATGAATTTATGAGTGACCTGTAACTGTGTTTCAACAAAATGCTTTCATTTATAGTGCGGCTTTATTTTTGTCCAATTAAAGCAAAGAGCTCATTCAAGGGGCTTCCAGTATAATCACCAGATGGTATTTAAGAGAGCCCGGGATTGTTGAAATACCTTATGCATCACAAACGTGACAATCTATGAGCCTTCGATTTTTTTTTGTATTTCGTCTAGCTGAATAATAATTCTTGGAGTCCTTAACGCTTAAACGCTTGTGTGTCTTGGCGTGAATTTTGCATTAATTAATTTTAAAACAAAAAAAACATTATTGTTTGGTATGGTTTTTTTCCTCATCATGAAAATCACACACCAAACAGTAATTTGTCTTCATCGGGTTCTTTCACTTTTGAATATGACACAATAAAAAGCTAAACAAAATGTAATTAGTTTTGGTTAGTTTTCAATAATATTATAAACGAAGCAATGGATGTGCAAAAGTGTTTTGAGAAAAATCTTTTCAGACAGAATCTTGGAAAGTGAGAAGGCAAAGACAGCCTTTAACAAAGTTTTCTAACTTAATTTTCTATTCAAATTGGTTTACAGCGGCGAGATCAAACACCATATAAAGGTGTCTGATCTTATTTCACTCTTGTAGTTAATTTGTCGTGGAATGTAGCCACAGACAGGAGACAATGTTGCAATGACCGCACAAATGAAAGTACAGTGAAACCCCTCTAAACCGATCGAGTCCGTGACGAGGTCTTTGGCTGGTTTAGAGGGGATGCCCGTTTAGAGGGATTTTTGGATTATATTGTAATGTAGTCGGGACCAGAATATTTGGCCGATTTAGAGGGGAAACTGGTTTATTGAGGAACCGGTTTAGAAGGTTTCCACTGCAATAGGTTTAACATCCACTAGTATCAGTTTGTCAGTTTTGCACAGTGCACGACTGACCTTATCTGAGTTTCCGGTTAATCAACAAGGTCAAAGGTTATAAGACAGATCGGTCACCAAGCTCAAAAATATAAAATTGTGTCTTATCATTTTTAACTGGAGTTTTACATCCCACCAACAGCCATTTTGGTGACTTCCAGCTATATCGGTTGAAAAAGACCCAAGACTTAAAGACCCCCTAGGTAAAACCATTGACCTACCGTTGGCAAACCTGACAGTTTCCTCACATGAAACATTTTGTCTCAGGTGTTTTTGCGCTAATATGAGAGAATGGCAGAACACAACACGGCCCGTGAAACAAAGACAATATTAGATATACGACAACAATGTAAAAATGATTTTAAACAGTCTGGAAATAATTTCCGCCTAGACGGAGATATAGATATTATGATACAACATAAGAAGAAAAGTATAGCCTTAAATGATATCGATTGTCTCTCCTTATGTCTACTTATTACAGTCAAGTTTCGTAAAATCTTCAATCAAATCATCAGTGACTTTGGTCGCAGAAATACAGACTGTCGGATACCTTGTTTGAAACTTGAGAACGTCTTTGTCGCGGCTTTTGACGATATGATGAGAGAACACAATCTTAATTTGTCTCCTACGGCGAATTATTTTCAAACTGATAGGACTCAGGAGGGCTCAACTGTCTGTAGATATTAACTAACGTAATTTTTATTTCCGTACAGTGAAACCTCTCCAGCGCGGCCCTCTCTAGAGCAAAAACATCCTTTCAACGTAAGCATGATTTTTTCCCACTGTACGATTTAACTATTAATTTAACCTCTCTAGAGCGTCAACCTTACAAGAACAACATAATTTTGTTTCTCCCTAAGGGTGTTGTTTTGGAGATGTTGCATTGTATACTATTATTATTATCTGCTTAGTAACTTAGCGGTTAATCTTGGTGCAGTTCTGACAATGTAGAAAATCCTTCAAATTCTGTTTTATTTTTTATTTACTAGAATTTAAGCACTTAAATAAAAGTAACTTTTATACAGCGACCACCTCAAAATTAAGACCATCTTAATATTCCGACCACCAGTTTCCGGACCGGTTTTCAATATTTTCTCTATATTTCAACTCAATAATAAGACCACCTCATCAGTAAGACTGGTTTTCGTGGTTTTAAAGGTGGTCATAATATCGAGGCCTTACTGTATTATTATAAGATCTATTGTTTAATGATCTGTTTACATTGTATGTGATGAACATAGTTCATGCAGTCATTGTATTATGAGATTAATACATTGTATCTTATACAATTTCAATTGCCAAACATCTATTTTTTTTTAAAATGTTTAATTTTAAGACAGTAAACAAGCATAGAAATGGTGTATACAGTTGATGAATTTAAAAAAATCAAATTAAAATTATAATAAACAAACTTACCAGGGTCTTCACGTTGGAAAATTGTCCAGCAATAAGACAGAGAACACAGTATATCTTAAAACGTCAATACATTTTGGAACACACTAGTAGCTGATGTTAGTCGCTTCCTTGACAATCTCTGTTTGCAAAGAGGCTGTTCTATGAATACCATTTATATACACAACAGCATCGTCCGACAACTACGCAATAATCACAATCCTATAGTTAACAAACAGACGGACTTCCATTAGTGTGTTGCTTATTATCACCCTATACCATTTTAACAAATATTCCAATACCATTGTAGCGTGACAATACCTGCAATATGCATATAGTTTTAGGGTGCGCATCAAAAAAAATCACGCGTTCTGTTGCGTGCCCTCAAAGCACGTTTTTGGACACAAAAATATAGTATATAGCTATTAATTATTTGACGCCAATAGTGGTAGATGTATCGCCATAATTGCTGAGACATTGACACGGCGACGGAAAGTTGACCGAAGTGATGGCACCCTGCTCATTCAATTGGGGTTATACTTGATGATTGATTCATTAGATGCTAGCATGTTTCTTTACTCGTAAAAAATACCCGACTCCCGTATTTCGATCTGATTTGATTTTATCAATGAGCGTGTTACCCAGTCAATATTAAGTGATACTTTTGTCATAAAAGTGCTGCATGAATATATCATATCAGCTTTAACATGCCATAATGTCTACTCAGAGAATGTTATTTATATGAATGGTTATATATATATTTTATTATATTTTGTTATATTTTATTTTCAAATGTCAACCTACTGTTGTTTTCTGCTTTTCTAATATTTTAAAGACTCAGTAATATAGGTAAGGAAAGGATTACCATAAAAAGGTTATACCTCAAATACCACCTTCCCTTAATATATTGCCTTCCCCAAAACCCACCAACCTCTAGTCCACCCAACACATAGGGACATACTAAAAATGGAGGACAAAACACAACGCCCATCTCCCGGAGGTTACCGCCTTTGAACGGCCTGTAGAAACGTTACAGAGGGGGGAGGTAATCTAATTTTGTTGCCCCGAACTCACGCTTGAAAGTCGACTGACACAATTATGATCACAGACAGTTATTTTAACTGTCTTATGCCGCAATGTTTTCAAAAGTCGTCTGCTTCAGTTGCAGGGAAATGCGGTAGTATGAGGCAAAGGGAAACCAATTCTTTAGAACTGATATTTTTGAAACTTGGCAAAAAAAATCCGCTACAAAAACACCCCTCAGCCTATTGGTTTTCATTTTAACTTTGAAGTTTAATCGCGAAAACAATAAAATTTAGGTGACAAATGTTAATGATCGGTTTCATTGCTACCGAACAATTTAATACAGACATCAATTAAGGCTTTTAAATGCGAAATTGACAATTTAGTGAAAACAACACAAATTCTCAGAACATTAGCAAAAAAGCAATAAACGCATTTCTCTTTATTTTCATTACTTCATGAACATAAATCACGTTAAAAGAAAAGTTTCAATTTATTAGAATGAGGGAAGATGCTTAGCAGTTTTATTCGGCAGACTGTGGTATATTTGTTCCAAATGCAATTTAACTTCAGACTTAGAACCTAAGCGGAACTAGTGACAGATCTGGTTAGCATGGTGGTATATTTGTTACATAAGATAATCAGAAGATTCTCGCGAAAATCTACCAGATTTTCATGAAATAATAAACAAAGGCATTTTCACGAAAATTCAGTAACTTTTCATGATAAGATTTCTTCTCCAGATAATGAACGTGCTTATTAAGTAGAAGATAAAATATTTTTATGAAAATATTTTTTTTCAAGAAAACTTAGAAAGCTTTCGCGAAAATTACCTCGCTAAGTGTATGCAAACTAATGCCAAGTTAGACAAAACAAACATAAATAGCATGTGTCCATTAACACCATCCAAATATAGGGTCGGTAGAACGTTTTTTCAAGTGATTTTTTTAAGTTCAGAGATGCAGTTGATATGGAAATAAAGACTAGAAAGAAATTGCCTGAGTCACATTTTTGATTGTATATCACTCCTAAAGCTGTACGATCATTGTTCACAAGAAGCCTTTGCCATATGTTTAATGCTAAACACATTTCACCACCTTGTACGTTGTTTTATTTTCCCATATTTCCCCGCACAATCTGATAACAGTAAATTCACAATTTGTTTTAGAAATTGCTTCATTTGTCATATCTACACAAACGTATTTATTTCCCGATTCCCCCGTGTTGAATAATATTCTCCGTTTAGCTGTATTTGTTGTTCCTAGTTGTTTTTTCAAGCTTTTCATGACTGAATTATTTATTGTTCCCCTCCTGAGACTTTGCAGTGACGGTGCCCTCCGGTAGACTGTGTTTTGTTCTCCATTTTTTGTATGGTCCTGTATGTGGATGGATTGTGAGTCGGAGATTTGGTGAAAACAGTATTTTGCGGAAAGTGATATGTTTACTATGCGTTTCTTGTTCTGGGAATCATATTCTTATATATATTTTTTTCTAAAATCACATAATGATCACCCATCACTGTATTTGCTTTATTTATATCTTCATGCACGTGTTCTTCATCATTACCATTCTTTTCTTCCAATTCAATTGGCTGCTGTATTTCCACACGGACCTGGGCTTCGTGAAATTATCTATTACAATTTGATTGAATCTATAGTGTCTATGGTTAATCGTGACCTCCACCGCTGATCTTACACGTGGAGAGATTGGCTAACAACAAAAATTGTACAAGTTCACAATCCAGAACTAGTAGTCAAGTTAAAAATCATCAGTCGGTATGATACTGATATACTGTCGTTAGAAAGCCTAAAATCCGAAAGATTTACTAAAAATATTTCCTTTGCATTTTCCATATCCCAGAGTGTAGGGTAGTGGTCGATTGTGAAAATTACCCCTTACTCCTTTATCCGTTTAGATTTTGTAATTATTTAAAGCCTTGAATAATTATTCCTGATTCAGTGCAAACTCTCTCCAGGGCGGCCCTCTCTTGAGCAAAAACCTCCCTTCAAGAACTGCATGATTTTCCCCATTGTACATTTAAGCTATTAATTTACTCTGTCTAGAGTAACAACTTATCTACAACAACATAGTTGTGTTTCTTCCAAAGAGTCTTGCTTAGGAGAGGTTACACTGTAGTATGTACTTCAGACAAATTGAATCAAATTGAAGAACCAGACAAAGGTTTTCATTAAAATGGAATACATGTATATTGTACATGATTAATTTCAAGCAGACAAAAATTCATCAAACTTCAGTATCCGTTTTCCCATTAACTTTTTTCTTACATTACCCTTACGCTCTCCGGAAGTGTATAACGCAATAATTTGTCTAGCATTACCCACATGCACTTAGCAACCATTCCCATATACGTATGAGTAACCATTAATTTCGCGATGTTATTTTGTGCTAGACATTCCGTCTGATCAAAACCGAAGTTATTGGGATGTCCCAGCTTGCTGTGTTTTTTTCCTGTCTTTGTATTTGCTAGACATAGCAAAACCAAACTCTTCTTAAATACTTGTAAATTGTATCAATCAAGGTACATTTAGTTAGATTATTCGCAGTTACATTATCTATGTATAGTCCTGGTATATTGTGGTAATTAATAAAGAGTCGCGACCGTGGTCCAGTGGTTAAGGCGCTGTATTTGTAATCCGGAGATCCGCGAGTTATGAAAATTTCACAAAAAAATCGATTTTCTTCCGTATGTGGAAAAGTTGCCGGCTCCGTGTGGAAGGGTAAGTTAGTACTGGTTAGCATGTAGTCCAGGAAAACTGGTTAGGTGAACCAACCGCCGAGTATAACTGAAAAAAATGCGATAAACCCAATAAAAGATGAACAAAACAGGATTTGTGTTGTATTTTTAGCCATGCCTCACTCTTTTACCCAGTCAGAGTGTCCACAATGTTTTCAATATCATGTTCATTTCTGCTTTTTGTTGATGTGTTGCTTTATGCTTTTCTTTCGTTCTGGTTAATCCCTGACTTTCCCAGTTTTTTTCCACCCAAGAATACAAGGCATTGATATTTACGAATGTATTCCAAGTTTTTGACCTATGCTGACTGATCCACTTAATGTACGTGGTTTTCTATAAATAGTCAACTACGTATGACGGACAGATGCTCATGTAATCGTCCGGCCTTAGCAACGAATATCACTGGATAGATGAGAGATGGCGCACTCATAAACATAGCTATGGTATGTCAGACAATATCCCTTATTTCTTTATCCTGATGAATGTAGACTAAAGAGATTGTTACCGACTTTAACAATGACTTTATTTAGCTGGTTTGTAGATAAGGGAGACAACTGCAGTGTTCCTAGGATTACCATGATGCTTAGTTAGCCTGAAGGATTATATAATTACCTCCCTTGAATTGGAAGTCATTTGTCTGACGATGTTAACTGCTAGAATTTTAGTTCTGTTTGACGTCAATTGGACTAACACACATTGACAATTAGCTGGCACGATGTAAGAATGGATTTATGACTTCAGTTAAAGATTTACAAAGATGCAGGGATGTATACTTTCGTCTCGAACCCGCAACCCCTCGATCAACATAATGTGAAGAACTCGATTAACAAAATTGCACTCTAGACTAAAGAGCAAACATAATGGTACGGATTTAATTTATACTAACACCAAATGTAGATAAAACAACATAGCAAGGTACGGATACCATCCTTTATTCAATTTATTAAATGACACACAATTATAAAATAACAAATAAATATCAAACATCGACTAAGAATACAAACATAATATAGAACAGTGTATGTTTCATGTAAAATGTATTCTTCTTGAAAATGTTATATACTATGTATTTATTGTATGTGCAGGACACCACAGCATTTCGATTGGAGCATTGCTTGAGTATTTGCCCCTGACTGTTTATCTGCTGTTCTTTTTACTAGTTTTGATCGTAATTTAATAGATCGTAAAAGATATTAAGACACTAAAAAACGGAGAATACAGTGCAACCTCACTAGAGCAGCCCTCTCTTGAGCAACAACCTCCCTTCAATAAGAGCACGATTTTCCCACTGTACGATTTAACTATTAAAATTTAATCTCAACAACAACAACATAATTTTGCTTCTCCCAAAGTGTATTGCTTTGGAGAGGTTGCACAGTATAACATTAGAGGCAATGCGTCACAAAAGATACAAGTTGCAGAGCTTTTTGAAGAATTTAACGAACAGATGAAAATCCGGCCAAAATGTAATTACATAAAAGAGAATGTTCGTGTTTTTGAACATGTCAAATATGAAAAATGTACATGATCCACGACAGTATGAAAACAACAGACGGATGAAACACCATATTGAGCCCAGCTCAAAATACAGAGTCACCATTGGTCAATGATAAGAGTTATAACAGTTTAAACCAATCAAATGAATGAATGGTATCCTACGATAACTGTTCTGGCTGAGGCGCATGCGTATAAATACATTCCCTCAAAACTTCATGCGCTTTAATGTTGTTTCCCGAGTCACTTCGAACTCCCTTCATAGCAACGTAACAACACGTGAACAAAAATATAGATGCACAGTAAAACCTCCATATTAAGACCACATTGACCAAAATACCGGTCTTAATATCAAAGCGTCTCATTACTAAGTAATTTGTTATATAATGAGGTGGTTGCTGAGTGAGGTTTTACGGAACACACTGTACACTATCTACAACAATTTATACAATTATATACAAACCCAATATTATAATTATAAATTACATTTATTAGGTAACGCAGACAATATTTACTACAATTGTATACAAAAGCCGACAACCATTGTTATTATGCTTAAAACAACGAAACATTAGAAAAAGATTTCGCAGACATGGCTGGATCACATTGTTCAGTTTGATTCCACTTAATCCACTTTGTGTCATTAGATATTTAATCTATACGTGGTATTTCCCTGATCTGAGGAGTGACAACATTGTGTTCAGTACATCGCGGACATTATGACACCGTGTAGTTCGTACGGTATGCATCCTTCATAAATAAAAACCTGAAAAAACACACAATACGGAACTATTTCTTATGTTGAGCTATTACCCGGCCGTAATTTGGACGTATGTCGTAAACCGTAACACTGATTGGGAGCATAATTCGTGAATTGAATTCTTTTATGCTCGTATACTGACTATGGTTGCATATTTCTGTACTTTGCGATTTAATTTTCGTGAAAGCTTTCTAAGTTTTCGTGAAAAAAATATTATTTTCATCAAAATATTTTATCGTCCACTTAATTGGTACGTTTATTATCTGGAGAAGAAATCTTATTAATAATAAAAGTTATTGAATTTTCGTGAAAATGTCTTTTTTCATGAAAATCTGGTAGATTTTCACGAAAATATTCTGATTATGCCACTATAACTGATAGGTGAAACGGCAAAATCCAATTTATTTTTCATTGTCATTAGTTTTACGCCTATTTATGCACACAAACAAAATAGCGGACAAACGTAGTTTCTGGGAGCGGGTTTTTTTTTACAGTTTACGAATTTTTTCAAATCTTTGTAATTATTTATGACGTTTGTATTGATCAAAGTACCAAGAATATTCTCCAAAAATCACGATATTACCCATCCTTTTAATCACACGCATCGCACCACAGAGGAATAATTATCATTATTACCATAAAAAGTAATCATTTACGTACTTACTATGTTTCCATCACGTGATTTATAATACAACTAGAGGTAAATGAAAAATAAATATTTCCTCGTATTTTGCAGTTTTTGCATATCTGTGTACATGGCTGATAATATATAAGGGACTCTCCTACTTTTTAAAAATTAAAAATGTTTTCCGTACTTCAGTACGTAGCTATGAGTGGCGATGAAAAACATTTTTGCATTGTATTCATTGAAGATCAGA
This sequence comes from Lutraria rhynchaena, assembly GCA_008271625.1. NCBI lineage: Eukaryota > Metazoa > Mollusca > Bivalvia > Venerida > Mactridae > Lutraria > Lutraria rhynchaena. The sequence goes on from VIBL01000049.1 coordinate 1,346,501, forward strand.
GGCAGGTCTTAATTACTTGAGACAGCATTCGTTACGCATAGTGAGTTATATGTTTGGAACAAATAATTGTACGGTCAAATTTACCTCAGCGAAAAGATTGGCTCGCTCAGGCCAAAGTAGTATGTACATTGTTTCCAATAAGCCCACCAAAAATATAGGATCGTTAGGCCGACAGAATTTTTCTAAAGATCTTTTTAAGCTTGGAGATGCGGGACTTGAACCCGCGACTTTCTGCTTGCAAGTCAGCTGCTCTACCAACTGAGCTAATCTGGCCGACGGGCATACAAACTACTGTTAACACATATATTATAGAAACAGCTCTGTTACAGGAGAAAGAGCCCATATGAAAATAAAAGGATCGGCATTAAATTGACCGAGGTCGAAAAATCGGGGGTCAGCAGAAAAAAATGGGGTCGGTCAGGTTAGTGGACACCAGGATTTTTTATGTCTCAGCAGCTTACAGGTCGGTGGGGTTGAGTTGAATTAAATTATTTCGTCCATTATTTTATACATTTATGTATTATTTTTATTATTTTATTTTTGTAATTATTATTTTGGATGAATTGTTTCTAAAGAATGAATACTCACTACAAGAAAATATGTTTCTGTTAGAATACATGGTCTTCATTAAAAAAGTTAAAACATTTCTAGGGTTTAGAACGGAAGTGGGTCGCAATTTTTATGTCGTATTTGTTCATATCATTGGAAGAAAAGAAAGTGATTTTTTAATAATTCAAAATGTTACTTACGTCATCCAGGAGACCTTTAAACCCATCTTTATTTCGACAACTTCCAATATTTATGGGATGCGGTCGAGTAACTATACCCCCTGAGAACAGAATGTAACATTACCTGATAATTGCATACGTAAAATATGATTGTTCTCCGTTGAAAACAATAATCAGTATAAAAGTAGCATTGAACCAAAATATTGTTTTTCTGAGGACGAAAATGGTTGGTACGAAAATCCTTGGAACGAGTCCCTATGCTTTTCATTTTGTGTCGTCAAATTATTATTACTATTATAATGTGAAAATTGTATTCAACCAATTATCAGTTGCTTAATATTATTCCACACTATATAAATCAACTGTATACATAATATAATGGATATATGTTAGTTGTAGGCAGTGGCGGTTGCTCTATGTACAACCACATACAAACAATTATCATAGCATCAAGTAAAACTAAAAGGCGAATCATTTTGGGGCGAAACAAACCAGTTAACCACTGAACTATCGAAATAGGTTGGACATTCAAGTTACCTTTTAAAACACTGTAGTCTTAGCTTATTGAATGCAAAAATTAAGAAACAAAAAGAGATAGAGCGCCTAATCAGTTAAAACCTGGCTTTTACAAAAGGTTTGGTAATACATCATAAATTCTCAAAACAGAATGATTACAAAACCAACCTCCAGCAAAAATATTTCTTGCTCTTCTGTCGACGGAACCAATAATCTTGTCTTCATCATAAATTAAGTCTACTTGTGTCCATTGATTTTGCTAAAACACAGGGCATAGATAAGATTTTTTATACCTCAAGCCATTTAAACTAGATAATACAATACTCTTGTGAATGCGCAACAATAATTGTTATAAAATGTTAAGTATTGACATTAAATGAGACATACATGAATGACAATTTTTGTATAACGCCTGGATATTTATTTATGACAATATGGGAGAATAATCGGAAGTACGCTTGCTTTCTAGACTACAGTAGTTCGCATGGGGCTCTTGCTCGAACACAGTTGAACGTGAATAATGTTGAATAACAATATCAGCTGGTTACATTTTTAAAGGGCACAACATACATATATATATATTTCTTCAATTATATAAGAGCATGAGCTTATTCATTGTACATTTTAAACAAAACATGACATATGTTGAACACAATGTTTCCACTCACTGGATAAGCAATTGAGAATCTGTTGGCGGCTCCATTCTGGGTAGTTACTTTAAATAAAACTTCGTGGTAAACAGTGTCGAGCGATATTTCTAAAGACGGTTCGGACCCACCCTTGGGATCACAATTTGTGAATATGGTTTGCATTCTTGGTCCTGGTGGTGAGGGATAGAAGCGAAATCTAAAAGATAAATATGTTTGTGGTTTTCACTGAGGATACAGTCAATGGTGTAAACAATCATACGCATGTCTTTTTGGAGCCTTCCTATGTATATTGTTATAAGTGTTCTGACATTTATCCAAGAGTAGAATGTTACTTTTACAAAATAGTTAGTAATATCCAATAACTCGGCTACAGATCAAAACTTTATAAAACTTAATAAGACGTCTGAAGCAATAAAAACTAATAAACAGATAAACAAATACATAAACAAATACGTCCATCGCAAGTACATAGATGAAGAATGAAAATGTTTCATGTACTTGTAGTTTGCTGCATGAAATCTGGAAGGAAAAATTGTTTAAATAATGCCACAGTCTTGCACAAATAAACCTTAACTCAAATGCACAATTTTTAAACACACAAGGCGAGTATTGTACCTGATAGCGAAATAATCTAAAGGAAATATGTAGTTAGCGTAACGCCAAAGGACCAGCTTCCCCCCGCCATTGGATACAGCTTCGCCCTCCACTGACACCGAAATACCTTCATTGCCGAATTCCTGGCGCGTGTTTGACATATCTTTTATGCTATGTCCATCAAATGTCATGTTTAGACTGGGAGTGCAAGTATCCACTGAAGAAAAAAAATGGAGTAATTAAACACAAAATAACATTGACAAATCTGAATTTTGAATCAGTTATGACCTTTTGTATAGTATTAAAGATTTGATATGTTTACCCACAAAACAGCAAACCGGAAAGTCTTATAAAGATAAACTTCTTCTATTAATATTGTATCATAAAGTTATAAAATGCAAAATATGTACAACATCTCTACGGTAATTATAGCTGAAACTCGTAAGAGAACGTAATTGTCAGAACCACTTTGTTTCACAATCTAAATTACTTATAACTGAACTTATCAAATAAAGTGTCAGAGGAATTGTATTGGAGAGGATAAATTTATTTAAATTTTAATTTTATGTCTAACATAACGAATGAAGCCCATTATACACATTGATCAATGTAAGATATGACAGCTTAACAGTATAATATAGAGAAAGAACATTGACACACGTTCGCTTCAGTTCAAAATGTATCAATCATTCCACACCTACAAATTGATTTATCTAGAGAATATTAATTCCAATACATAAATCTAATAGATCATGTTACCTAATCAGGAAGACACCTAGTTTAATTATCTTAAATTATACGTATTGTTCATCGTTTAGGTCGTTAAGATGAAAGTGTAATTAAAACGAAGAACATAGCAAGTTTGCAATGATGACATATGATATATATGTTTCAAACATTTAATGCATTTACAATATAAGAAAGATAAATAAATTCCAATACATGCAACGGAAGCAGAAATATACGTTTCACACAAAAGCAATACAAACAAAGTTACAGAACATAAGATCAATGGTTCAATTGCTATATCAAAATAACGTCTTTCGTAAATTACTGCGTATTGAAGCTCGGGAACAGCATTTATTCAATATATGAAATGTGTCACGTGATAGAGATTGAAAAACTCGTGCATATTACTGAACACAAGACTATATCAGACTAGAAAAACATATAATCGTCTCGACAGTTACCCGCCAGACCCTATCATGTGGCGCCGACCGTTAAGTTTCTACTTGCAAAATCCAAAGTACGAAAATATTCGAGGACGAATGTTACCTCTAAAGTACGAACGGTATATTCAGGAAAAAATGAGAAAAGAAACTTTAGCAACCTGCCAACCCTATTTTTTATCAAGTAACAACAAACACGACTTTTTCAGCCTCCCCAAAATACATGATATATTTAGATGTGATGAAAATAATTGGAAATAAACCAAGAATTTAAAAAAATGATTATTCGAACATTTTAAAGATTATCTTAAAATCTAATGAAAATAAAATGTAAAACTATTTTGTATGCATAAAGCGTGGACATTGAACAAAGAGAACATTTATATACAGATACAAAACATGTGATGCTTAGTAGATTAATAAATTAAAGGTAACAAATCAACACGACACTGCAGTTAAGGACACGGCATATTAGTAGTAATGATTATATTTTGAAAACATCTATGCGCGCAACCACAAATGAACGCTCGCCAAACTGAGATATGCGGAACATAAACAATTGCTGTAACTATCCCAATTAACGATACCTCCAAAGATAGTCGATTGCATTGCGTTGCCGCAGGGACACACTGTCTCGTTCCCGCATGTGCAACTAGAGTGATCTCAAATAGAGAATAAACACAAATTGATATTAACATCATTTCAGTTAGACAGCTAGTTAATACGTGTATATTAGTTGTGTGATATAGCACGGTACTGTGGGGATAGAGTGAGCAAGTTATACAGTGGAACCCCTCTAAATCGGCCGAGCCCGGGACCAGGTCATTTGGCTGGTTATGAGGAATGCCAGTTTAGAGGGGATTTTTGAATTATGTAGTACTGAAGTCGGGACCAGAACATTTGGCCGATTTAGAGGGGAGACTGGTTTATAGAGGAATTGGTTTAGAGGGTTTCCACTGTAGCACAGTACTTTTGCGTCGTTTTAAATATCTGACGATTTTAAGATGATCTTACGTGTATGTTTGATACATGTTTTTGGTGATTAGTGAATTTTCGGTAAAAGATCGCTAAAAATTACTGAATCTAGTCAATGGTGATGCTGGATGAACGAGTGTTGAATATTGTAAAATGTTATAACGCTAAAAAAACATGTACCATAGTTCGGACTCGTGCTCAACAAACCTTTGCCATCATACACACGTACGTACTTAGCTGTCAACAATTTAGCATTTAAATTATTTCATAGTTTAAAATAGAAACAAATACATTGTAAGCCATTTAGTGATTTTCTTAATTCAAAGATGGTAAGACGGAATTAGATGCATCGTTAACCACGAACGAAAGCTACAAGCATGAAGCCAGTAAGAAAATAGGTCCAATGCTAAGCAAACTAGACAATGGTGTAGTGCATTTATGGCAAAGATTCGGTGTGCTAAATAAAGTGTGGCTTCTTAACAAACCACGTGATATCTTGGCGCTTAAGAAATACTCAACTTGAAATGTTTGGACTTTTGATTTAAAACCACTATTCCATAAAAACATGTATCAAACATTCAGTTTTTTTAAAAAAAAATCATCTATCCAATCAGATTTCGCCTATGTGTCACGTGATTTGTCAATGTTATTGTTAGTCCCAATATGTGTAGTAGCTATAGGTCCGTTCAAAACATTAGTTCTACCTCCTGGCTGTGGTGTTGAGCGTTCGATGAGGACATCTTGCACGCACGTGCAAGCACTTTCATTAAATACCGTGCCTGGTGCGCATGGACGCTCAGTATTGGCATTTGCATCATAATATACTGTTGGGGATGCAGTTTTATGCAGGTGGCAGCCTATTAATGAAGTATTTAAAATAATATATACACGCATGCAATTTCGTTTTACCACAAGTTAAAGTAATTTACTGACCAATATTGCATTACTAATTGATAAGCACATTATATACTGAAATGAGATGCCTTTCTGTTATTATGATTCAATGATAATTTAATACACATTGTATATGTTTTCAAGTGCCACTATAAGCTCAAAGTACATATGATGTAACCAGCATCCAACAATTATGCATATGTCAAAAGTATAATAAATAAATAATAAAATAATTCTACATTCAGTTTGATTAAAGATCGTTAGTCGTTTAATAGTTATAAAACCCGGCTATTCATTATCCGTACATAACAAAAGCATTATAAAATGCCTACATGACATTTTTCAGTTTATAGTGTTAAGAATATTGCAATTTTCTTATAGCTTGAAATAATGAAACAATTGTAATGTTATACATGTATATAATAATATATAACAAATAACGTGAAATAAAACAATTGCTAAATAAATTATGCTGAAAGCAAAAATTCATCTGGAGTCCATAGGAATGGACTAATATATTTGTCAACAGTTTTGGCAATGTCGGAAAGATATCATCGTAAAAGACACAAAAACATTTCCTGGAAAATGTTAAAGTAAGGTAATACATGCAAACAAAGTTCGTGTATTAAAGTAATATCCCAAAGACATGAAAGCACAAACTTCTATACAGAATGTTGTCGTACGTACCTCGTACATTACCACAAAACCAACATCAGTATCTTCGTAAACATTTATGACGAGTTATATATTACAGTACGTCTTCCTTTCATTGACTCTGTATTAGGTATTAGGTATTATTGTGTTTTGATGGCATGCCAAGAAAAATTAAAACATTCCATTAAAAAAAATGAACTACATTTAGAAACAGTATGGAATGTATCAAATGAAGTTGCACGAGGTTATCTAAAAACCGACCATTTGATAACATGAAAATGAGCACTAACAACCCAATTCATTACAAGCTTAACCTGCCACACCATACCTAAGCTCTAATCTTCATTTGTTCAATAGTATATATATATATATATGTGTGTGTGTGTTTGTATCCGCTACAGTCATTGAAGCTATAGGTAGACCTTGATTATTCAAATATCGACTATTAAGCATATCTACCTGGTGGAACATCTTGTGATATGACACTCTCGCACGAATCGGTACAGTTAGGGTTTTCAACGCAGCCTTCACCTTCGACAAAACCACCCATATCAGGACAGCACTGACTCTGCGCGTACGTCCCACCACCCTCGCGAGATACACACACCCAGTAATGTTTGCATTGACCCTCAATTGGATACCATTTTGTCCCTGGATTTCGGCATCGATCTGCGTGAAGGCAAACATGTTATTACACGGTTTCTCAGGAATAGTTCAAGCAAACCGATCTTGCCAAGGAGACTGCATGTCAACAAATTAACAATCACAGCAAAGAAGGTGCACAAAGCAATCGGAACGGATTAGAATAATAGCCATACCACACAACAACACGAAGAATCTGAAACTGTAATGACTAAATACTATACGCTGAGGTATTTTCCCGAAATGGTCTTTAGCCAAAAACTTAGACCTTGCTTCGAAGAATTTTGATAACAAATAAATCATTTTCGCTGCTTGCGATATTTTTCATGCAAGTTCGTCGAAGTGGCTTTGTTACAGCAAAAAGGATTTCACCGATAATGTTTAAGATGAAAATAACTGTACAGACCTGTAGGGCAATCTGCGTTCTTAGGATCCACGCACAAAAATGACTTCCGGTCGTAGAATGAACTCAGAGCACAATGGCGATTGAAAGCACGAATCATGGAACCTTGTCGAACACACTCGATGAACTTGCTGCAGTGAACAGGATCAGGTAGAAGACATCTGTCGTTTATAAACACGCATCCTTTACATCGCTCTGGCAAAAAGGAAAATGAAACATTAAACATAAAGTGACTTAGTAAATATACTTATAGACTGTCATATAAATTCATACAAGTTAGGAACTTCAATAAAGTATAATCGTTTTATTAGATCGGGAAGAACTATGTATAACACAGTGTAATTAGTTATTTTGATGTATCAAGTCTAGGTATAATTCTGACATAATCTAAATTATAACCTTACCATCTATCTGCGCATTGTTTTGAGAATCTGACCAGCCCACAGCGGCAGAATCATTCGTTCTGGGTGCCTCTGTTGTCGGGTCGATCTTTGGAATCGGCATGAAAGTATGTTGAAGCAGGTTACCAAATATTGGCTCAGGGTTCGGATTAGCTGTTGGAGGGAGTGTGCTTTGGGTAGTTGTCGGTGGCATACGTCGGCGTGTTGCTCTTGTTGTAGCTATCGAGGAAGGCGCTGGTGTAGTAGCTATATACCGACTAGCAGTAGTTGGTGCAACTGTGGTTATTGGAATCTCCGGTTGTGCTGGCTGGACTGGTTGTTGTATAGGAATATGACCGTGAATGTTACTAAGATCAACCTCTGCCTTCCATCGTGTTTCGGGATGAACATTGGACTCGAGCTTCTGTTGAATTTGATTTGTACGTTTGGACGCGCTTCTCCGTGGAAAAGCAGGCGCTTGGAATATCTCAACACTTGAGACAGGAGCGTTTGGTTGATATACATACGAAGGTCTTCGATCAACTTTAATAATATTTGGTCGAGTTTCATACTGGCCATACACAGGGCGAAGAGGCATCTGTTCATTTTGAACTGGTCTTGAAGTTTGTTCTACAGTCGGTTTATTGATATTTGGTGCTTGATTTATAACTCGCTGATTTGCTTGGTATTCTTGCTGAAGTCGACGCAAAGCTTCTTGTTGATTTTGTTGATTTATGCGAAAGTATGATTCCTTTTGCTGTTGTTGTCTATTAAAGATTGCTTGCTCCTTGGCTCGCTGAAGCCGAGCTTGCTCAGCTTGTTGCCGTAATAGTTCCGCTTGTTGTTTTCGAAGCAATTCTGCTTGTTGTCTCTGTTGCAGAATAAGTTGCTGTTGTTGTAGTTGCTGTTGTTGCTGTAGCTGCTGCTGCTGCTGTTGTTGAAGTTGCTGTTGTTGCTGTTGATGCAACTGTTGTTGTTGCTGTTGTAGTTGCTGCTGCTGCTGTCGTTGTACGCTTAGCTGCTGCAGTTGTTGTAAATTAGACCACTGGCTTTGCTGTCCTTGTTCGATGGGTTTGTTTGGAGACCAAGAATCTTTCCATTGAGGTCGAATGGACTGTTGATGTTGTTGAACATTGGACGGTGTGTTTTGTTGTTGTTGGTTTATCACAGGTTGTTGTCCAAAAAGGTTTTGCTGTCGGGGTCGATTCATTTGTGCAAACGATGACCCAAAAACGAAATTTAAATTGGGCTTAGAACTGGATCTGGATTGGACGGTATCTCCTTTTACTATGTTGAGATCGACTGGTCCCAATCTCAATGCTTTTGGTGTCCCTGTTGACACTTCAGGGTGATACCATTTTTGGTTAAACCTTTTCTTCAGATCATTAACCTGATTTTCCGTTTGGGTTTGTACTAGTTCATTGCCATACACGACTGGTTTAAACCTTGAAAAATCTGGTGCCTTTTGTGGAACAACAACAACGTCATTTGGAACAAAATTAGGCTTTGTCAGTTCGTTACTGATAGAAGGCTGGTGTTGATTAATGTTTGGTTTCAAGTTGATAAACATTCGAACATTTCTCTCTGGATTTATGTTGTAATCAAAAAATGACTGAGCACTCAGAGGAGCGTCAAGGTTGATTGGTCGAGTATCTCTCTGGCCTTGTCTCTGATCTTTTAATACATTAGGAATATTGGATTGTTCTTTTGTAATCTCATTTATTGCAACTGGTTTAATGTTCATATTGGAACCCCAAGTTTGCATCGCTGGCGCTTTTGTAGCTTGTATGTGTTGAATGCTAGCGGGTCTAGGCTCTTGATATATTGGACGCTGTGGCAGAACCTGTTGTTGTATGTCTGCAATACCTGATTTAGGCAATAAATCACTAAGATGCGATTGCTTATGTTTTGAATCAAAGAATCGCTCCGCTTTATTAGGATATGGTTTTGGTGTTGTCGCTACTCTAATCGGTTGGCTAGTTGCTTGACCATTTATTCCTGATTTAGGCAATAAATCATTAAGATGCGATAGCAGATATTTTGAACCGAAGAATCGCGCTTTGGTTGGCATTGGCGTTGGCGTTGGCGTTGTCGCTGCTATAATTTGTTGCCTTGTTGCTTGCTTATTTGTTCCTGATTTAGGCAACAAATCCGCTAAATGCGACAACAAATAATCGGAACCGTAAAAGCTTGGTTCTGGTGATTTTGTCGTCGCTTCTCTGATCGATGGCTTTTGAGTTGAAAATTGCGCAGCCTGCAGTAAAAGGTTATTTCTATTATTGAATTGCCGTTTTGTTGTCATAGAAGGATGTGGTGAATTTTTATTTATTATTTGAGAAAGAAGATATCTACTGTCAAAGAATGGTCTACTCCGTTTGTTTGCAACTGGTTTAGGAGTTGTGGTTAGAAAATGTCTCCTAGTAGTAGTTGCTGCATTGGTGACTCCATACTTTTTACGAAGGTATTCAACAAATGCACTTGCCTGAGGTGATCTTGAGTATCCCCTATTTACTGTGGATATTGTGGTAGTCGAAACGGGTGTAGTTGGGGGTCGTTCCGTCGGGTTGTAGACTTGATACTCAGGGAGATTTTGTGTTGGCTGTTCGTTTCCAGAGACTTTTAATGCGTACTGTGCGAGTTCTGCAAGATTCATAAGACGAGGGTTTAGTCCACTTACGGGATATTCTCCAATAACATTGCTATCAGATGGGGACATGCCAGCCTGTATGCGATCGATCCAGCTCGGTTGTTTTTCTGATTGCATATGTTGGGTCGGCGGATTTATCGGCGGAGGCGGTGGAGCCACAGTGCTAGGTTTAAGGGTAGTCGTTGGCTCTGCGTATGAAAAATGTCCAATCTGAGGTCCAAACTGGTCTTGTACAGACGGTCTGCTGTCACCGAAGAAAATCGGTGGAGGATGATCTGGTGTATCTACTGCAAAGATGTGGAAAACTATAATTATGTTCATTTATTGAAATATTAATAATATCAGCGAATAATGTTACATATATATTACGTTTCTGATATTACTATAATATACATTATTTTCACATTTCGGTGGGCGTTTGTTCATGAAAATGTCAAGAAAAATGTCCTGCTCAGATGTTCCATTCTTATTGATATAACCCTAAGCCGTAGTTGTGGATATTTATAAAATTTTATATTAACCCATCATATTAATTCAAAATCTGCAGTTGGAGTATACTGTGTTTACCATATTATTGTTAACTCCAGAGTTCTAAAATCATTGTAAATAAGAAAATGATTCATATACACATATAAAAATCCCCCTTCACAAAAATACTACCTACCCAAAGTCCAATCCAAAACCTACCTAACACAGAGGAACATATAAAAATGGAGGAAAGCTTAGAAGAAAAAAATATAATATGAATACTGTATTTACCAAATGGTGCGGGCATTTTGTCAACTTGTCTTTGTTTGGTGATCACGGGTGCCTTTGTTGTAGTTTCCAATGTGGTGGTAACAGTTTCTTGAGATTCTGTAGCATTTGCTGGGGGCATCGGAACCGTTGTTGTCTCTCCCTGAGTAACATTAGTTAGTTGTGGTGTTGTTGCATTCATCGCACCTAATGCAGCTAAATCGCCAAACATTTTATCGGATATTTCAATGGTTGTTGAGTCAACTGATTCGTTGACAACAACGCTCGGGATATCAACAGGTGGTGGAGGTGGAAGGTCGACGGGAGTGGCGGATATATCGCTAGCGTTGGATTTAGTTATATTATCCATGACAGTCAGCATTGGATCAACCGGTTCAACGACAGTGTCATTTCCACTAGAATCTGTAACATTAGTAGGGTATGATTCAGTGCTTGAAACGTTCGCAGTCGAATCCAAACCGGACAGTTCCTCCCCTAAGCCGAAATCTAACGAAATTGGAGGAGGCGGTAAGTCTACGGGTTCCGCTGGCAAGAGAGGGTCTGTAATATTTGAATCAGGCGGTGTATCTGGTAAGACAGCGCTTATGCTGTCATTTCCAGGCTCAGCCAATAACTGATCTAATCCTGCGGAAACATCCACATCGGGTACAATGTCGGTGGCATTTGATTCACTAATATCTCCAGGTAAAATAGAACTATCTGGTATTGTAATGTTCAAATCCAGAACTGTAGTTATGGTATCGTTTCCAGTATCTTGTGGCACAGACACATCTGTAGCGTTTGCTCCTGCTGAATCAGATAGAACTGTTGCGTTTATAGCGTCTCCTCCGACTGCTTCAGCGACAGCTGTTGTATTTTCATCAGTAGTATCTGCAGCAATGTTTACACCTACTGATTGATTGCCTCCATCTACCTCTGTTGTGTTATCAACAACAGCGACATCGGGAACCGTAATGTTTTGGGCAGTATCTATGACTCCTCTATCGGCACTATAGTCTGTCGCATTAGAAATTGTTGCATTTTGTGTTTCACTTACAATATCTGCAGCGGGTAATTCATTATCTATTGGAGGCGACACCGGATCTACGGGCGGAACATCTAACGGAGGCGGTAGTGCCAAGTCAATTGGTGGAGGTGGCAAGTCCACTACAAAAATGTACAAAATTTTATGTTTATTATTATCTGTAAACATGATATATTTGATGAATGTGTAATAATGAGATAACTGATAATACTATCTAGATGTATATACTTGATTACATCCACTAAACAAGAAACGAGGATATTTCACTTACTTCCCAACTTGATGTTTGAACCAATGGGTACCATCTATCTTTGACTGCATTACCTTAAGACATATTGTCATGTGGAAGCCTAGGCTAAATATGATGTTAAATCGGCGGTCTTTCTATCAACTTTAAAGAATCTACCAATAGAACTAACCGAGCTGGTCCGTTACAATAAAAAGCTATTAATATTCCCTTGATCGTGAACAAAATACACGTGCGCATTTTTTGCAGCTTCATTTCCTCATTGTCTCGTTAATTACGAAAAGGTTACACCATTGGCACATATTTGAGAACTTATTCGGGGTTTTATTAAAGACACTAAAGCATTGATGAATGACACTTTTATAACCATTCGTATACATGTACAGGTTTTAATATTTGAATATATCATTAATTAGAACAGATGTATGTCATTTTATATGGGGATAAATGTATTGCAAAGAGTTACATGAATTGGTTGTGTCTTTCTTTGATGGAAATTGCGAGTTAAGTAAATCTTCATATTAGGATATTACATATTGATGTTTTAAATAAAACGAATAGAATACTCGTTGTATTTAGATATCAAAGATTTTTTTTTAAATCAGCAAATTTAAAAGTTATTTAAAGTTGTTGACACCATAAGGACAAAATGCAACGGTGTTAAAAATGGACAGGGAATTGCTAAGTGGAGTGATTAAGGCCGGAAGACCTTATTTTATAAATATAATATATGTACATTCAGTCATGACACCATTTGGCGTTTGAAAATGTTATCGCGTTGTCGAAGGTAATAAGTCCTCATAGTTTCTAAAAATATTCGACGATGAAATTGTACAGAAATCATAAATCATGGGATGATAAGTTTCTAAAATTAATTCGAACATTCATGGATTCAAGATTCACAAGTTGGACGCGCTGAATGTATTAGATAAGAATAAATAGACGTGAAATAATGACATTAGTTTCAATATCCAGTTTTCGTCAACGTGGATCTAACATTATATAGTCAAACCTGTGTTTGCGGCCACCTCCGAATAAAGATTATCCTGTGAATACATGTCATTCTTTGAAAAACCGTCACTGTTTATTTACAGCAAACTGACCTGCCAATAAAAGCCACATACATTTTGTCTTTGTTCACAGGTTTGACTGAATATTAGAAATATGAGAACAGATAAGAAAAAATGCTTAAAAAGAGCACGTGCAAAATAATCCCACTTTCCAAAGTCCCACCAACCCGAAAGTCTCCCAATTAATAGGAACATACAAAAATTGAGGACAAAACAGTCTCCCGAAGAATCCCTTATTAAAACGTACTGTAGCAAAGCTACAGAGGGTTTAAACTAGTTTTGTGGACCCAACCTCACCCTTATGGAAAAATGTTTAGATAATATATAATATGATTACAACCCGTCGTGATGAAATTCGCTGTTTGATTTCCGTGACAAGTGTGACCAGCTAACATCACTAAGCTCAGACGAAGCAATTCCATTGGCTGTGATTATCTATCGCCATACAACTGATAAGATATGCGTTAAAACATATTTGGTGATTCAGACGTCAGACTAATTGTACATAATGGAATTAAATTTCCCATCGATCAGTCAGACCACTTTATCGGTGTCAATTATCACCAGCCCCCACAGCCACATATGTTAAGGAAGTGAATTTTAATTTCTAGCTAACATGAGTTATGTATGGCGAAGGTATAAATAGCTAGCATGTACGCAAAGTAAATTTTATGCACCTACTTATAATGAATTTAATTGAAAGGTATACCAGGAAGTATTCTGTCTTAGCATATTAGGTTACTAGGTAAGCCTGGATACTATAAGTGACCTGATTGAGTTAGAAGTGCATGATTGCCTTTCTTTGTTGCGGTAATTAAAAAGTTTTCAACTCTGAAACAATTCATAAGCACGACGAAATTTCGCATCAAGTGTATTAAGATCATTATGTAAGTAAGTGACCTAGATAAGTTCATTGACATATTTACATATGTAAATGCAGATACAACAACTATCGTTACTAATTAGGCAAAAACGCCTGCTCTCCCGAACTATTTAGGGTCATTAAGCCAGTAGAACTTTTTCTAGAATATTACTTTTTATTTCGGAGATAAAATCCATATGAAAATGGATGTATCGAGAAAAAAATATGCTCGACCGAAAAAAAGTCTAGGGTGGGCAGAAAAAATTAGTCGGTCGGGTTACAGGTAACCAAAAACTTTTGGCACCTTATCAAACTGAAACGAAATAAGTCACTTAACACAGTGGATTGATAAATAAGTTGTGATTATAACAAAGTACCAAACATTTGGTATTTATATAATGTCAGATGACAAGACAAAGAAAAAGAAAATTGTTGTCTCTTTTATTCCGAAATACAGTCAAACCTGTTTACAAAGGCCACCCTTGGGAAAGACAAAATGTCGCCTTTATTGACAGATGGCCTTTTTTGGAGGTCGGTTCGTTCTAAATAATCTGTGGCGTTTAATGGCCTTTATTCGGAGGGTGGTCTTTATTCGGAGGGTGGTCTTTATTCGGAGGGTGGTCTTTATTCGGAGGGTGGTCTTTATTCGGAGGGTAGTCTTTATTCGGAGGGTGGTCTTTATTCGGAGGGTAGTCTTTATTCGGAGGGTAGTCTTTATTCGGAGGGTGGTCTTTATTCGTAGGGTGGTCTTTATTCGGAGGGTAGTCTTTATTCGTAGGGTAGTCTTTATTCGGAGGGTAGTCTTTATTCGGAGGGTAGTCTTTATTCGGAGGGTGGTCTTTATTCGGAGGGTGGTCTTTATTCGGAGGGTGGTCTTTATTCGGAGGGTGGTCTTTATTCGGAGGGTAGTCTTTATTCGGAGGGTGGTCTTTATTCGGAGGGTAGTCTTTATTCGGAGGGTGGTCTTTATTCGGAGGGAGGTCTTTATTCGGAGGCGGCCGCAAACACAGGTTTGACTGTACATAGAATATCTTCAGGAAGCAAATATCGTGTGTGTTTTTTCACAGTGTTTCATACTAATAGTACTTAAACGTTATGATATACCATATAGTGTTCTTGTTGTGTCATTACCGAACTTTATAGTAACCTAGAATTGGCTTCGGCATTAGACAATCGACGTTCTATTCAGGGAGCGCAAAATTTCAGAATGAACTGATCAAGCTTGTCAGAAAATGTGGTAGAAAGTGAACATTTTAATAGCGATAAACGATCCGCAAACGTATTTGGTGAATACCATACCAAGACCCATAGCTCTGTCCATTTTAACATGAATTACGTAAATAATCATTTTAGGATAATTGGTTAAACATGCGTCAAAACGGCGTTATTACAGTTTGTTAACAAGTGAATAACTGTTTGAACTGAGATGATTATCAAACGTTCTGTTTGTTGCTTTTCAAAAACCATACCTTGCTAAAATACAAGTTGTCGAACGCCAGAACCTGTTTGAGACATCATTAGCAAAAACCTCCACAAAAAACACACAATACTTTTTTTGTCAATGATAAATTATGGTATATGATCATCCGGCTCAGTCATACACATTAAGTCATTATGAAGTTAGATAAAACAGTACTATTAACGTCATTAGCACACAAGAATCAGTTTTTTTTCATACACATGTTACGAGTTATGAAAAGAGAACAGTGACATTTGAAAAAAAAGTGACCGACTGATCTAGCGCTTGAATATGACAAGCGCACTCATATTCAAACCTTCAGTCAGGCCACAGTGTATGATTCATTCTTAAACCGCAAAATGTGACTCTTAAAATAACAGTGTCTGTGAGATGTGATCAGACGCTGTATATGACACAACATGGTGTTCAAGAAATTGCGAAACAAAGTGGTTTGACTTTCTTAAACTAGCGAAACCTCAATATGCATTGAAGATCCTGAAAACAAATGACAAAATCAAAATGAGGACCGAAGAACGGAACATATACTTCTCGCTTCTTCCTTGTATCAGATAAGCTTCTTGTTTTGGTTCAAATATTGTTCATTCGTGGGGGAGCGATGAATTTATTGGGACATTGAGAAAAAATGCATCAATCAACATCAAACCTATATCTAAAGACACGGAAATAAAAAGGGAACATTCTAATTGGAACGACTGTGCGTGTGAAATTATAACAAAAATGTACAACATTCCATATTGCTCTCAATGGCGTCTTTGTCAAAGCATGTTTGCAATGAAGCGTCAATACATCGGAGGTTTTCTACATAAAAGCCACGAAATCCGTACATTTATGATAAAAACTTATAATTGCGAACAATACGGTATTAACAAAGAGTAACATTTATATATAAAACATGTGTCTTCTGACATTTGTAATTCATTATTAGTTAATTAATCAAACATTGTCAATTATGAAGTATTGTAGTTTAATTATTTATTAACTGACTAATTAGTTGTACGGCATTTATTAAAGGACAAGGCGATCAGTTAAACACGAAACTTTAATTAATTGAATGCAGTTCAACAGTTTTGCTTTTCGTTATAACTAGTGTGTACCTTATTTGTTTGATTCGAAACATTTTTTTTTAAAATTATAAGGGTCGCGACCGTGGTCCAGTGGTTAGCGCGCTGGACTTGAAACCCGGAGGTACGAGTTCAAAACACAATCGCGGCAGGTCATACCCTTCTATAAAAACATGACAAAACAATTTCGATTTTCCTCAATATGTGGAGAAGTTGCTTGGTCTTTGTGCAAGGGTAAGTTAGTACTGGTTTGTATATAGTCCAGGAAAACTGGATAGGTGAACCTCCGTCGTATATAACTGAAAACAATGATGAAAAACAGCGTTAACCCAAGTGATAAAAATTAAAATTGTAAACCACTAAACTGCCTTTATAATGAAGATTAAGTATAACTATTAACGAATTTTGCGCACGAGCTGCACATTTACATACTTCACCCTTGTCCCATTGGTTTGGGGAACTTAGTTTTGTGTATGTAGGCTTGCACTTGTTATTTCCCTTTATCATTATTTGCCCTGGAGATCTACTTGCCTGTTAGTTTAAAATCTGCCTAAATAATGGGTTTTTCCTCTACTTCAGAGAATAGAAACAGTTTGACTGTCATGTTCTGAATTATCAGTTGCAACTTCCACATCCACGTGAACATAAAATTCTAAAACTTAACAAAAACGTTTGACAGACACCAAAAAAATATGCAAACAACATAGACCATGATAATGTTGTTTGCTCCGAAAGTGTCACGAACTTGCATCAGATGAGGATGTTGCAAATTCTTGTGTAAAGTCAATATCCTGAGTGTAATTTCAAAAGTTATTTGGCCTTCCGCCAAACACCATAAGACTAAGACTATAATCGATCTGGTGTTTATACAAACAACAGAGTGAATGAACTTTAAGCTGGGCGACACTTTAATGAGTATTTCATTCATGTGAAGTGTTGGTATGCGACTCATGTTTTTTGTGTTGATGTGGAGCTGGTATAATATACTTGTCTCGTTTAATACAGACACGCCATTGTTCTCCAAAAATCGTGTTTTCTTCATTATTTTCGCATTATTTAAGTCATGCAATACTTATAGGACATGTGCATTAATTGCGCTGTTAGACATAAACAAACATGACACTGATGCAGCATATGCAACCAAGAAAATGACTGATTAGATTATTGCTATCTCGATGACGGGTTTTGCAACCACCGCCGTAGCTACACCGAGGCACACCGAGGCGCGTGCCTCGATTAAAATTTGGGCAGGCAGTTGGGGAAAAATGGCAGGTTTTAGTAAAAATAAATTTCCGGGGGCATGTAGAATGGTAAGTTAGTACTGGTTAGCATACTGTACAGGAAAACTGGTTAGGTGAAGCGGTCGCCGTATATAACTGAAAAAATTGTTGAAAAATGGCGTTTAACCCCAGTGACAATAAGTCACATAAAAAATAAATCGGAATGAATGATTTCCCCATTCAGACATTCGTTATATTATCGGTATGTGATTAATGGCCTGTGGAACTAACACTAGTATTAACAAAGATTTCACATCCTTGCGTATGTCGATTAAGGCATGTCCTACTTATAATGCAATGTTTCAGCTGATGTCTTTGGAGGTATAAAAACTGTCAAAATGCGACAGAAGGAGACGCAGTGACATCCTTATTCGTATCAGGAAATCTATATTAGGTATTTAAAACATTATTATTGTAATACAACCTTATCACTTTTACCGACGACTTTTCTAAACTTAAGTTTTACGTCAGAAATCATTAATGATGCTCGCCAGATTTTTATCCTTCTAGGCTTGTTATAACTTGTGGAAGGTAATTATGAAATTTCAACATTTGCTCTCCCTAAACGATTGGAAATGAAAGCATCAGCATAAACTATCATCTGATAAATCAAGGTACACTCGCTCATCTTACTACATGTCCAGTTTTTAAAAAAAAAAACAGACCTTAAACTTTTACCTCCATTCTGAATCGTCATTTCCCTGTATTTATCAAATTTGTCTTACCTCTGTCTAAGCTACATGACGGCGTGTTTCTGATTTTAAACTACTATTTATTTCTGGATAATCGACATATACACGTATGCAGCATGCAAACTCTGTCAGGAATCTTAGAGAAAAAGCCAAAGAATTGCTGCACGGTCGTTCAATTAATGTGAATACACTCCGCAAGTAATCATTAACATGTAATAAGTGATGCATTTGTTAAAACACATAAACGCATTAACGACATGGTAAGAATACCAGAAATCACTTAACTGGTCCTGCCTATGACCACAGATTCTAACACACACTATATGAAATCATAAACAGCTATTTAAGTATCCAGCACCATAATGCAGTATGAAATTAGCTTTACCTTGTGATAAAACATTTGAGATTCCGCAAGTTGCAATTAGAAATAGTTTTATGAAGTTCATTGTGTCTGTAAAACTGTTGTCACAATCTGCAAATAAAATACAAATTATTATATGTATGGTATGCAATACTTGTTTTCAGTTGCTTAAACGTGTATTGATTAGCCAAGAGTTAAAACGTCAAAGTCCGATGGTTATTTGGGGACTGCAAACCGCACAAATTTCGGACAAAAAAAAAACAGTATTCTTACGCTTGATGTAAGATAACAGGATGTTGATTAATGATCGTTCTCCGCGTTTTCTGGAAAAAAAAGCTGTGCCGTGATTTATTTAGTATATCATCCATTAAAAAAAAGAATCATCGACTAATTTATTGTTAGTGTTTCAATACATCATACGTGAATCTATGTTTTAGCATCTCAATAGGTAACTTCAAGCTTTCAAAAACAGTATAAAAATATGGAATCTCTAGATCTATTTGAGATTATGCCTTTCAGTTTCTTTGATTTCAGTAGAACTCAATATATATTGAAATATATATAAAAGATATAACGCAATTTCAATGACAAACCTTATTGTTGTAACAAGAGAGTTGTTAATTATACACGTCAGTCGGTCCTTCCCGGAATAATTATCGTCGTTTAAATATAAAGATAAGTTGTACCTCCCGTCCTTTGACTTGATGTAGCCACCAGGACTCTTAGTACCTCCCGTCCTTTGACTTGATGTAGCCACCAGGACTCTTAGTACCTCCCGTCCTTTGACTTGATGTAGCCACCAGGACTCTTAGTACCTCCCGTCCTTTGACTTGATGTAGCCACCAGGACTCTTAGTACCTCCCGTCCTTTGACTTGATGTAGCCACCAGGACTCTTAGTACCTCCCGTCCTTTGACTTGATGTAGCCACCAGGACTCTTAGTACCTCCCGTCCTTTGACTTGATGTAGCCACCAGGACTCTTAGTACCTCCCGTCCTTTGACTTGATGTAGCCACCAGGACTCTTAGTACCTCCCGTCCTTTGACTTGATGTAGCCACCAGGACTCTTAGTACCTCCCGTCCTTTGACTTGATGTAGCCACCAGGACTCTTAGTACCTCCCGTCCTTTGACTTGATGTAGCCACCAGGACTCTTAGTCCTTTGACTTGATGTAGCCACCAGGACTCTTAGTACCTCCCGTCCTTTGACTTGATGTAGCCACCAGGACTCTTAGTACCTCCCGTCCTTTGACTTGATGTAGCCACCAGGACTCTTAGTACCTCCCGTCCTTTGACTTGATGTAGCCACCAGGACTCTTAGTACCTCCTTTTGACTTGATGTAGCCACCAGGACTCTTAGATACCTCCCTCCCGTCCTTTGACTTGATGTAGCCACTCTTAGTACCTCCCGTCCTTTGACTTGCCACCAGGACTCTTAGTACCTCCCGTCCTTTGACTTGATGTAGCCACCAGGACTCTTAGTACCTCCCGTCCTTTGACTTGATGTAGCCACCAGGACTCTTAGTACCTCCCGTCCTTTGACTTGATGTAGCCACCAGGACTCTTAGTACCTCCCGTCCTTTGACTTGATGTAGCCACCAGGACTCTTAGTACCTCCCGTCCTTTGACTTGATGTAGCCACCAGGACTCTTAGTTCACTTAGATTTTTGTTAGTGCATTTGATATTCCAATGAAAAATGTAAGTGAACTTAATCCTGGAATTGCATGCTAGAAAAAAGGGTTGTTCAAAAAACAATGATTTTTTTTTGTTTGTGGTCACTCTTTTAATCCATTTGCGTAATTATAATGATACATGTAGTTTTAACTACTGCTTCTATGTCCCGAACTCAGCAATATATTATGTCCAAAATAAGAGAAAAACATCATCTTTCTCAACGAGATATTATCCCAATAGATATTTTGTACTTCAATAGAGTGAAATCACATGAAGAATTGGTATTTTTTCGTGCACCGAGGGCGCAATGATCCGTTGTTATGGATACAATGGTTCTTTCATTTCATAGTAAGCAACAAGCGTTTAATGACATTTCTTCTTAAAGAATGTACGAATATATTAAATTCAGGGTACAATCAAAATCCACCCAGAATTTCATTAGCTTCATGAAGCCTCTCTAACAACACTTTAGATTAATCTTTGTCTAAATTAGACAATATATACTTTATAATAACGTCAAGTCTCGACGAATGGTTAACTTGATTTGTGGTTTTTGTGGTATTGACGTAATCATAAAACACGCTTTATTTGTATTTAAATAAAACACTATCACTGTTTTATTTGATAATTTAAATACATTACAATTTTTATATCGTGTTATTGTCAAAGTAACACGTGTGGTATTGTACGTAATTTGGCATGATCTAGATGACACTAAAAACCGCAAAACAAGCATAATTATATAATAATTCATTTGGTTTTTTGGTAATATAACATACACTGCACTGTGCTTTCTTTCATTGACCCAACAATGCATAAATATACGTATTGTTGTACTATCTACTATTTGATGGCGACTGATCAGCCTTCAATACTTTAAAAGACGAATTTGACAAGCACTAAGAATTTCAATGTCCTCTTAGACGAATGAAATGAACAGTTTTATCTCGCTAATAAAGAGGATTGACAATTATTACCGAGCGAATCTGTTAAACTCAAGTACGCTTTGTAATAAAAGTCTTTGATGCATTCACATTAATTGTAAGAATTTGTTTTACTACTGAAATGTTGCATAATTTCAGAACTATATCGAGAAATGGGAAAATTATACGATGTACATTTAGATGTAAAGGAAGAGATGACATCTTTATTATTTTAGGAATCGTAATATTATACAAGCGAAGAGTTTGCTAAAGCGACAAAAGAGTAATATTTTGAACTTTTTGTCGGAGTGAACGCTTGTTTCCAATGCTATTCCAGTTATATACCGGCGACAAGCGGTGAACCTAACAAGTTTCTTTCATTCTGCACCAGTCCTAACCTTGTTTTCTGCAAGTAACTGCCAACTTCTACAGTTGAATGATCAATTGTGGAGAATGAATGACCTAAGGCGCAATGTTTTACAACATTTTACACAGCCCTGGGTTTGAATTACGAACCTAGGGTCCATCAGCGGACGGGCTTCAAAAGACTTTGGAAGATAAAGAACAATATTATACTACTTGTAGGCATTATGATAAATGCTACAACTTAATGCGTACATATTCATTTAATAGAAAACCCACTTGCATTCGTACAATTTTTTATCAATTTTTATGGATTATAATCAAGATATAAAAGCATATTTGAGTATGGTCCACGAGCTTACTATTGTAATTCTGATGAAACAGGGTCGTTTGAATTAAGGGGGAAGGGTAGTCTAAACTGGAAGATGAGCTGGAGGGAGATGATAAAGAAATATTTCTACGTAATATTTTTGAGTCTTAAAATTCTATTATACGGTTATCGTGTTGGGTAGATTAAGTAGAAATAGCAAGCGAATGTTGACGAGTCAAGTTTGACATTCAATACACGCGTAGTATAATAATTAATATAAATTGCGTTGGCCACTTAGGGCAAACACCATTCTACAAGCTGTAATTTACTTTACATTGGTACGGAAAACACACCCTAACAGAACAATACACGCAGTAATAGTCGTGTCGTAAACAAAGATAAAGCTACCACAAATCATGTAAACAAGCGCTTCAAAACATGTTTTGTTATTAACTGTTGAAATGATAGAAATTGTCATTACTTATGTAAATAAGCGCACATGGTCGTCACGTGGTGTCTTTGATAAACAACAACAACAAAAAGCGACAACAACTCACATATTTTACAGACCGACTAGAAAGTAACTTTTTGGACAATTACTTGGAAATATTTCATAGCCAACGTAATAAGTAAGAGGCCGCAAAAGTGCATTTTTACATTGATTATTTATTTTAAAACACACACTGCGGCAACATGACTGTATTATTGTATTACAATTAGAATAATTATTTATAAAAATATACGGCATACCTCTCGAAGAATTCCGGGCTATTTAACATTCAAAAAAATGTATTTAAAATCCCGTTGATAAATCTTCACTAATTTTACAACATAATTTTTAAATGGTACTCTTGATTTAGCTCCAAATATTTCGACCCGTCTCTTAGAACTGACACATATACCGTCCCGCCCCGTATTTTAAATTAGATATCATTCACGCTCCGTCAACGTCTAAAAGTGGTTAAATAGACATATAAAATGCACGATTTTACTGAAGCGCCGGTATGATGTACAGCGTCAAACTGTCAAATCTAACACAGCTTGAAAGTTATAATTTGTGTTCATCGTACAACTTGACAGATTATAATTCAGTTATTGTTTAACTCATAATTGTAAACGTAACCCAAAGTATTTCATGGATGAGACTTTGGTATTTGTTCACGCTATGAGATGTTCGAGAAATGGCGCGGTAGTTCATACTCCAGGACCACGACATGACCTAAAGTGTATGCTTTTTTCAATGAAGTTCTGTCCATTTCTGACATAGAGTTTCATCTTGTGTGTAGACTTGCTTAGACTAGAATAAATAGTCATGTTATAATCACATGGCCAAAAACTTGGTTGGTCGAAAACTATGGGAATGCGACATACGATTCGTCCACAAATATTTTCGTATTTTGGAAATTCTGTAAGAAATTTTATGGGTTGGCGCTAAAGAATATAGTCGTCAGTCGGGTAACCGGAAACACAACTATTTTCCTGGCCTTACGTGACTTTTGCCACAGTGTTCAACCCAAGCTTCAAATTAGACCAAGCGGAACAAGAATTGACACGCCCACTAAATGAAGTACATAAAGACTAGTTTATGTGATCAGAGAAATAGTGCTCAGTCCGAGCATTTAGACTACGTCCGCATATACCCTAGGTGTACCGTAGAAAGTCTTCTCTGGCTTAAAGATATCATGCCATTATATTTCCGAGCATGTACGAGTAAACATGTACACTGTCTACAGTCAGACTTTCAACCGTAGCGAAGTACTAGTATTCGATTCTGTACCTATGGCGCCATAGTACAGTCGCAGATCTCAAGTCGAGGTTTGTTTTCGTGTATCGGTATATCATGAGCTATACGTCTTTGAATCTTCTTTGTGGGTCTGTATTTCTAGATACCCTTCGTGCAATACGTGTCATAACTTTCTGTTAGTGTATTTAAACACAGTAAACTTGAACGATGTAATAATTGTTGATATTCTGTACTGTTCTTCACAGAAGAAATAGCTATGCAATTTCTTGTCCTCAAAGTAACCAGCTAGATGGTGACACAGAAGAATAGGAATTGCAGGGTCCGGGACATAAGCAGAGTGTCAAAGAGGGGGTTGGAGAAAGGGAGAGGGAGGAGACACCTGCCTCTTACATTAGTCGTCGCGTTTCCAAAGTAGTCCGAACGTTTCTTTCGTCAATACTTGGCATTCTTCTTTACCAGATCAAAATAATTACAATTTGTACTGTGGTCAATGAAATTGTTCCTTCACATGTACAGTAACTGTAACCTTAATTCCAGCAGCGTATAACTTCGTTTTTGACAAAATTGAAGTTTTGCTATCGTTGGATTCGTCTCAAAACGTTCTATAATATGCACTAACTTATATACTTGTAGCTCTAACATGAAGAGGCTAAATCGCTGTGCCACAAACGTCTAACTATTCATTTTCTAGTGACCTCACAATCTTTAAACGCGATTTGCTTAAAACGAAAAAAATGAAGTTATATGTTTCTGGAATTAAGGTCACGAGTTGTAACCTTATTTACAGACTACTCAGAGTTAAAGCCACCTCATTATAAAGACCAAGCATGTTCAGAGCAGTTTTTCATTCTTCTTCTATGTCTTAGTTTGATAATAGCACCATCTAAATACAAATACAGTAAAACACGGTCTTAGTGAATTCTGATATAGTGAAGAAACGGAAATGGTGAAGCGTGTATTCATTATTTCATTGTCATATACATTCAGTAGCATACATACCCGTACATTTATATATATAAATATTTATATAATACATGAATATACATATTTGTATATATAACATGTATATTCATGTATTATATAAATATTTATATATATAATATGTATATTCATTATAACCTATATATATAATTATGTATATTCATGTATTTATATACAGCTTTATGTCTCAGAATCTTGTTCATAATTATGTAATTTGCTCACATTTAATATATCAATATCTTCGCGAGTTCTCGTTCTACTGAAGTACAATATGGATATGATGAAGTAATTATTCGGGTCCCTAGGTGTTCACTATAACCGTGTTCAACTGTATCATTTTGGTAAGAGGGGTGCAAAGATGTTCGCGTTTGTTCATGTAAAATGATAACATGGATTATAGCATGATTCATGTATATTATACCATCAATCAAAAAACAATTTATGACAGAGAAGCGTAAATATGCTAATAAAATAGTTTGAGAAAAGTGGTTAGACCCATATTTTGTTAGTATTTTATATGCGTGTGACAAATATTCAGAAAACAAGGACCTATTCTTCACCTTTAAGCACGAAATTCTTGTAAATTCACTTTATTATTGTAATATTTTTGTACTTTTGGGCACGATATTGTATCTTTATTTGTTTCTATCATTAATTAACGTCTCTTTTTGGCAACGCCTTACATTTATCATGCACATGGCCTTTTCCGTGATTTTGATATATATTTTCTTTACGAATGCGCAATGATTTATCTTCAAAGTTTTTTTACTTTTTTAAGTACAATGCAACCTCTCCAGGGCGGCCCTCTCTTGACCAACAACCCCCTTTAACAGCAGTATGGTTTATGTCCCATTGTACGTTTAGCTATTAATTAATTTAACCTCTCTAGAGCAACAACCTCTCAACAACAACATAATTTCACTTTTCCCAAAACTTTTTGCTGTGGAGAGGTTGCACTACAGTATAATTTCAGAAATGTTTGGTCCATATTTTTTTACAAACGGTTTGTTTGTTTTTAGTTATTTGATAGTCGTTCATAAGTAGCAGTGGAGTTTTGTGAGGGAGTGTTTCTGACGACCATATCTGGGCTCATATCTTAGTACTAACCTCGTTATTGCTCCATCCACTGGTCTAAAGGAAGCATATTTTAAACTTAAGGAGCATGCAAACTTATGTCAGCAAAAAAGATTACCTTTCAGCGATTGGTTTTAGGCCTGATAGCAAGACGGTACAAATAAATTACTTTAATGTGTAGCATAGTTATGTAATAAGTAATAAGAATTGATGTCGTACCACAGACGTCTTTATTAGCTAAGATAACGCTTTATAACCTTATTAATAATGTCATAGGCGCTCTTTGCAATCATTCACCATTAACAGTTGTCTATTTATCGTAAAAATAATCTATATTGACATAAAACATATTTCCTTACAAAAAAAGGTGGCAGGATTTTTAAAATTAAAAATCACAATTTTATGCCAACATCTTCCACGAATCTCTAATAATTGGGCTATCTGGGCGATTGTGGCATGCATTCTGCGTTGGTTAAAGTACTTTGTTTAGATCTCCATCTGTCACGAGTCACTTCATTAAGAATGTGTGGTATTTGTTTGAAGTTTATCGATTCAAAGTGAGTAATTCAAGTTAGATCGGGACGTCAGTGATAAAATGTGACACGCCTGCCACCAACGACATTTTACAAGTTATTGAATTATTTTATACAACAATGATGACCATAAATATCACAAACTAAGAACCTCATTTATCAACAATCTGCCTGATCTGTGGTGACAGTCACCTAACGAATATGGTCTAAAATATTGTCAAACTCCTCTATAAAGACCAACCTCGGGGGAGTAAAACGTGGCCTTAATTAGGAGGTTGAACTGTACAGCAAAAGCTTGTGTTAAAAACATTTGATCTGTACAGCTGGGGGTTCTTTTCACTTGTGATTTTTTATTAATATATCGGGTTTGGAGGGGACGTCACGCACGATTTAATGTTATTTCTACTGTATGGTAAAAATGTATAAGTCAGCGCCGGAAGTGATTTGTGACAATCTATTTTTGAAATCACGATCGATCCACGATTTTCTTTTAGGAGTTCGACATTCTTTCTTGTCGGCGGTCAGTGGACAAACAGATATGAATTAATACGCGCTCCTTCGAACATTATTCAAAACAAATTTATTACTGGAAAATTTCACATTCAAGCGCTCGATTAACGGCTTGTAGCACTTTAAATATTAATATATTGAATTAAACCCGCATTATTTAGACGCGTAACGAATAAATATATCAGACGTACGCACCGAAAAAATATATTCACCTTTTTTTTAAAAAAAAACTTTGAAAATTCATTCCATATTCTCAATTACGCATCCATTTTAGATAATTTGTATGAAAACACAGAAGATTATAGGACACCGCATTGTTGACACTAACAAATACCACTTACAACAAGTAGGCCTACAAATTTATCAAAGTATTTGTAACGCTGAAGTTCATTGTTGTGAATACAATGTTTACGAGACTCCGTGATGACAGCTTTTATTTTTTATGTTTCTTCTTATCATTTACTACTAAACTGCGTCAATTTAACAAATCTTCGTAGACATACTGCGCTGTCATATGAGTTTACATTTCACAGATACCACAGTAAAACCTCACGTAATGACCATTTCAATATTACGATCATCTTGTTATGACGACCACTTTAATAAACTAATTGACGTGTTTTTTTTTAAAGATGGTATGCGTCTAAATATTAAAGATTTAATCAAATATTTTACACTGGACATATATGAAAGAGCAGGTCTATTTAGAATTTCAAATGCTGAGATTACCCACTTGACCGAGCCCTATGCTAAAAGAAAACGGAATAACTTTTTAGACAAATTTGTACTCATTTTTGCTATATACTGTATTAATACATATTGACGCCCAGTGCAACCTCTCCAGAGCGACCATCTCTTGAACAACAACAACCTCTCTTCAACAACAGCTTAATTTTTCCCCTGTATGACTTATCCTATCAATTTAACCTATCCCAGAGGGTGTTGCTTTGAAGAGGTTGCACTGTAATGATTAAGTCTTCAAAGCATCAGCCTTCAGACAGCTTTGCATACTTAAAATGTCTTAATTAATGCATACTATACTAATTTTACAGGTATTTAGACAAATTTGTTTCCAGTTTGTTAATTCGCCATCTGAATATTACGACTTTTTTGTCAACATTTTGACCCATTTCTGTACAACATAGACATTTTACTGTCTTCTTGTCAGATATTAAGTTTTTAGCATGAACTTATACAATAATCATTACTAAAATTCATCTGAATAATGTTGGCCAATTTCTAAAGTCTCACTTGTCAGTCCTAATTAAAACACCGTTAAATCTGACTTTTTATTTGATGTGACAAAAAAAATATAATAAAAAAATAAATCATTTGTGGGTCGCCCGCTTGGTTCAATTGATTGAGCGTGATGCCTATTGACCTCAGTACGTGAGTTCGAACCCAGGTAGCAACAATTGTACTGTGTAACGATTTGTTTGAAGAAGTTCTCGGCCTATCGTCCTACTTTGCCTGATCATTCATGCAGAGAAATTTACAATTACTTCCGGAGAACATGGTCCGTGCCGGTGCAGAATACAGAAAAACGGGTTAGGATAAACGTCTGCCAGCACGTAACTGAAATAATGTTGAACACTGAACACATGAGGAAGCAGAGCTCTCCCCTTTAAAACAAAAACATGGTACATGTATTTTATATTGATACGTAATTTATACATGTATAATCATAGATTTTTAATCCGTTGTGTATATAATTAATTTCTTTGATAATTAATGATATCATAGACCCGAACCCTTGTTTAGCATTTACTTGTGAAGAAATCTTGAGCACACATTTAATGATATTATCGAAAGATCAAACTATCAAACAAGCGCAAATGCTATACATTTGACCATCCTTTGTAGCCGCATCAGTATCTAGAAAAAATAATATAATTAATCTGTTCTTCCGCGTATTTTTCTATAGGCCAATATTAGCATTGCGGGGATTTGAGGAAAATGTATAATAATAAACTTTAGAAAGAAGTTGTAATACTGCAAAGCCAGTCAACAACAGTCCCCTCAGTGCTGTGGTTTTTCATAATTTGAAAGCTGATGGTCTAACCTCGTATTTTCATTGTAAGGGGACACCACTCAGTATGATAAACAATATTGTGCGGAGTTCATTCCCTTATTTATTTTACGCCATTTGCAAAAAATTCGTTATTCCTGTTTTGCTTATTAAATTGCGTGTTTTCAATGCATCATGGACAAATATTTAATTAAAAAACGAAAAGCTGACGATGAAGATAATAGTCAAAGCTCGAAACGCACGTGCACACAATCATCTAAAGATGATAAGGACAGAATTCCAGAAAATGCGGGAGTGAACGATTACGCAACTCCTAGTTCCACATTTGTCGTGAATCAACCCGTGTGGAAAGAAATTCGTGCGGAAAAGTTGGATTGTGACTATTGTGTATTGTTTAGTAAATCTTGCGCTGACAATATATTCAGAGAATGCGAAAAACTTTTGACCTACAATGAAGGGCAGCTGGCTAAGGTTAACATATTCGGCAAATGGCACGACATTCCTAGAAAACAGGTATTAGAACTTTTTTTGAAGTTCTGTATGATGGGCAACGTCTGTTAGTTGGCTTTCACAAAAATATTTGTCATTAAATGAAGAAAAAGATTTCATGTACATTTCAAACATTATAAGCAAATCACAACAAATATATTTAATTTATGCCAAAGACAAAAAAGACACCAAACACAGGCAAGATTAGAGTGTTGCCCCTGTGTTAGACATCATGGAAGCAGAATATCCTGCTCCGATGGTGTATTACCAATTTATAACCATTTAATTGCTATGTTATTTCAAAGACTTGTACTATACATACATAGTATCTATAAGTCTCTGTTTGTATGTATGGTAATTTTGTTAGTGGATTTTACAAGACATTTTCTTTAACTGCCTTTCTACTTTGTAACTTTGTAGAAATATCATTGCATGTTTTATTTCAACATCTTTCTGTTTGTTTGATGGTTATTAGATCTTATAATCTGATTGGGAGCATAAGCGGATCCAGGATTTCTAGTTAAGGGGAGGAGAAACTGAACAAGTAGGCTGGGGGTCCAGGGGGGGCCGCCAAGGCCTCGGTGGGTCCAGGGCAAAGCACTGGCCAGGGGCTAGAGGTCCTGGAAGCTCCTGACTTTCCGTCATTTCTAAGGGATTCAGGCACATTTCCATTACCTCACCTATCCTTTCCAAGGGTACACAATAAAATGTAACGTATTGCATATCTCATAAATATCATATTTCATGATACAAAAAAACTTTGCTTGGGCAATTTTAGGGGGGGGTGTATGCCGGGTCCGCCCCCCCCCCCCAGATCCGCCTATGAGGTGACATGGTTGTGCGACAGATCTTTGACTAATGAGCTACAAAGCAAATTCTTTTACCTTTGCTGTGATTATTAGTTCTGATCAAACATTCATCTTCGAAGCTGATCATTATATCCAATTTTCTTTCTTGATTCATCAAGGTTGCTCATGGGGACTCGGGCTTGACATATACATTTTCTAATAACACAGTTCCTGCTCGACCTTGGACACCATTTCTAGCTAAAATCAGGGAAACAATATCAGAAATTACTGGATACAAGTTCAACTTTGTATTAATCAACAGGTGATATTGCAATTAATTATTGCTACTTTATCAGTCATTTTATATAAATCATTTTCAGTTCTTGTGAGTTATCAAATAAATGTTCTTTATCACAGAATAATAGGATTTAATTTCTGGTAATAATTGCCATCTGATAAACCAACTTAGCATGTCTGATAATGTACCTGTGATAAAAACAGAGATTGTGTGAGGAATTTATTTTTTAAAAAATCTTCACAAGTAATTATTACCAGTTTTAGAATTTTATTCCAAAAATTTAAGACTTATTTGGAGACAGAATCCATATTAACCTCTGGCAAATGCCATGGTCAAGAAGTCTTTCTCTTCAGTTGTTCATAAATACTTTCTGGATTCATTCAGATACAAAGATGGCAGAGATCACATGGGGGAGCATAGAGATGATGAGAAAGACTTGGTGCATGGCTATCCCATTGCATCATTGTCCCTTGGACAGCCACGTGATTTCATCTTTAAACATGCAGATGCGCGGGGTAAAAATGCAAAACGCAAAATAGAGCCTGTTAAAATTGAACTACAGCATGGAAGTTTACTGATGATGAAACATCCAACAAACACATACTGGTATCATTCCTTACCTCAAAGAAAGAAGTTGATAAATGTAAGGATCAACATGACTTTCAGGAAAATGGTGAAAACTTAAAAACAGCATCAAAAAGTGTGTAGTATTTTTTCATTCCTTACCTCAGAGGAAGAAGTTGATAAACGTAAAGATCAACATGACTTTCAGGAAAATGGTGAAAACTTAAAATCGGCATCAAAAAGTTTAGTATTTTTTCTGAAGTGTTTCATTACAATGCTGTGACACCTTTGAGAGTACTGATTTTTAACAACTGCTCAAAATTTGACACTTTTGTCTCTGGTGTGAGGTTATTGTCATATTTGACAAGGGTTACCAAATCAGTTTCATTGTTGTTAATGTAAGCTCACAAGCTGACATTGAACACTGCAGGCAGTCCTTATTTTGTTCTAGGGCATGGTGAACTTGTTTCACTGTTTGTTTGGTCAAACTCCCCACTCATATTATGTGCATGCATGTATGTCATATTGATTGCTTTTTTACCCTTTATCAGTATAAGGATTAGTTAAAATATTTATGTTTCTGAGTTTTGTTGTACTCTGTAGCCTGTATTCCATATATTATTCTGTTGATGTGAAAGAATAAATGATTAATTCAATGCAACTTCCAATTTTTCAGTGTCCAGCAATGGACTTTTAATGTGATTGGAAAGGACCCATTAGTTTTTAATTAATGTACTTTTCAGAATATTTTTATATCATTAAGAACAAAATAGATGTATTTGGTCAGTTTTTGTTGGAAAATCTTTTATGAATTGTTTGAATAATTTCCATATGTGCTTTTGTTAGTTTAAATTCAGTGTTGAATAAAAAAATATGTAACAGGTAATAAATATTTTCCGAATTTATATCAAAGTTATAATGCACTTATTATTATTGTGTCTTTTTTATTCTTGATTTTTTTTTAAATAAAACTTCCTGTGTACACACAAAACAGACATATGCTTTATCCAAAAATTTGCATAACATTCTTTAATCATTTTTTATTATCCTTTCTGGTCATTTTTAATCCTTTCCGATCAGCCATATGAGGTCACTGAATGAAAACTACCCCAAAAATGCTTTAAAAAATCATACTTTTATAAAAAAGAAAATGCCAAATACCTTCTTATTCGTTCATGAAATAATGATATAAAAGTATTTTTAAAAGCTCATTGATTAAAGTCTAAAGGGACCTTTCCGATCACGTTCAAGCCTTTACGCGGAAAGGCTCTTTACAGTATGTAAGCATACCCGCCTAGAGTTCATTCCCTTTATTAATTTACGCCATTTGCAAACATTTTCTTGTCGGCGTTTTTACTGAATCAATTTCGTGGTTTTAATACATCATGGAAAAATACTTGTTGAAAAAACGAAAAGCTGACGATGAACCTGAAGAAAATGTTCAAAAATCTAAACGCTCGTGCGCACAATCATCTGAAGATGGTAATGACAGTAAATCAAGCACAGAAAACACGGTAATGAACGATTGCGCAACATCATCGTTTGTTGTGAAACCACCCGTGTGGAAAGAAATTCGTGCTGAAAAGTTGGATGTAGACTATTGTGTGTTGTTTAGTAAATCTTGCGCCGACGATTTATTTAAAGAATGTGAAAAGCTCCTAACCTACAATGAAGGACAGCTAGCTAAGGTTCACATATGCGGAAAATGGCACGACATTCCTAGAAAACAGGTATTAAATCGTTATGGAAGTTGCTTATGCTCTCTCAAAATATACATCTACATCTTAACATTTTCTCTGTGATGATTGGCCATTACTTAAAACTTAGACAGTTTTTTTTTAATTTATGTGAACGTCTGCTATCAAAACATGACAAGTAGAATCATTTAGTTATATTGTGTGTATTTTAGCTGTCGATTTTGTTGATCTGATTGTATGCAAGGTCTTAATTAAATTAGTTTACCTTAGTGGTGATTATTAGTATAATAACTCATCTTTTGATATGTAAGCTAAACTTTATTCAATTTTCTCTAATGCTTCATCAAGGTTGCCCATGGGGATACTGGCTTGTCGTACTCATTTTCAAAGACCACAGTTCCTGCTCGACCTTGGACACCATTCCTTTTAAAAATACGGGAAACAATTTCAGAAGTTACTGGATACAAGTTCAACTTTGTATTAATCAACAGGTGATATTGCAGTTCTTTAGTATTACATGTTTGTTTTCTGTTCTGGTTGTGTTTAAGGCTAAGATTCGCAAGTTTTTTTTATTTTCAAACGTTCTCAACTTGTAGTTAATAAAGTGCTATACAAAAAATAAATTTTAGAGTTATCTCTTTGGAGAAAACATCCACGAAAACTTTAGTATATGTCTTAATTAAAAATACCTACTTTCATTTGTTGATTTCTGGGAATACATTCAGATACAAAGATGGTAGTGACTACATTGGGGAGCATCGAGATGATGAGAGAGACTTAGAGGACGGTTTTCCCATTGCATCATTGTCTCTCGGACAGCAGCGTGATTTCATCTTCAAACACGCTGATGCACGGGGTAAAAATGCAAAACGTAAGATAGGTACTGTTAAAATTGAACTCCAGCATGGAAGTTTACTGATGATGAAACATTCCTTACCTCAAAGAAAATCATTGAAAAATGTGAGAATCAACATGACTTTCAGAAAAATGGTGACGACTTGAATACAACATTCCAAAAAAATGTGTTAAAACACTCTTTTGATCACAGTGTCTCATTGCCATCCACAGACAGTTTTGTTTTGGAATCTGACTCTCATCTCTGGCGGGAGATTATTCTCATAATCTCTGATAAGGGTTAACAAGCTAGTAACAGTTTCATTGCAGTACTCACAAGCTGACCATGTACACTAGAGGCAGTTCTTATGTTCTTGTGAATGGGTTGTTTTATAATTGGGTGCAGTGAACATGCATTTTCCCAATCGACATACTCATATGTGCTTGTAATATCACCTGTTCACTTGACACTTTTGATAGTATGTTTGTACAAATATTCGTATGTGCCATGTTATTATACTCTTGTTATCCGTATTTTTTATATTAATCTACATTAATTGTTGTTAAAGAATCTTGAATAGTATATTACTTGGCTTCTTTAAATTCTCGGATAATTTTTGTAACTACAACCTGAGTGTCCAGTATCTTTTCTCTAACTTTCCATCAACAGGTGCAAAGAATTTGAAACCAAATACTAGTCAACTGATTTTTTCTATCAAGTGACATACATGTAGTTTCTTGGAAGTGGTGTCCAATATAGTGGAATATTACTCTGACTTCTAATTGATTAGGCAATAGTTGAATTTATTTTCATACATGCCATAACACTTTCATTCTTGCCTTATGGAATCAATATTGTTATTTTATTTTAAATGTTTTCATGATTTATTTGTAACATATTTGTATAAATATGTAACATTGTTAATTTCTTAAAAAAATATAAAAAGCAGTAAGTTAAGTATTTTTATTTGACATCTTAAGTGATGATAACAGGAATCAAGTAACAACTTAGGACATCAATAATAACACAGTTGCTTTCTAACAAGTCATTCTATTCTTGTATTGCCCTGGCAATACCACCATACAAGTCCCTCATTGGTAACTGATTAATAGGACGATTTCAGCAATCATTTATGACATGTAATTCCAATAACATTTGTGAAAGAACACTAAATGTTGAGATGAATTTGTCATGTAAATCACTGTAGGAATTGATGATATTTATGACTAGGCTTTGGACCAATGTTACATGTCTTGACCATAACGATGGCAATTTGCAACAAATTGTAGCCCATTATACCCTCAAACAAAACTGGAATAGCCCAGTATGTATGTAGATGCAAATGTGTGTTGCTTGAGCAAATGCTGTTAAAAATGAAAGAACATTGTCACAATTATTAACAGCACAGCATGCTGAGATATGTCAGTTTCCATAGTGAGATATGCCTGTTTCCATAGTAACTTTTAATCCACATCAAATCCACTATCTACATCAGGATCATCACCAATTTCCTGAAAAAATGTGATAAAAATAGTAAACAGGAAAATTATATCCCACTGATTATAAAAACTTAAGAGACATGGACTAATAAGCATGGTAAGTAACATGAAATGTTACAAGTCAAACAACTGGTACCCAGCAACACATTACTTAATAAACAATAAAGAAGTATTTCGAAATTAATCCAATCAAAAGCTCAAACTTGATTCTATAACCTTTAGTCAAGCACACATTCTCATGTAAATCAATGGTAAAGGAGCTTGATAGTTAAGAAGCAAATTTGGAAAATAAATTGCTTCTGACTATAAGAAATGCATATCTTTTTTGAGTCCAAAGAAATGCATCCTGAACAACAAGAACTTACAAAACAATGCCTTATATACCCAGTTATATTTTTTGCGATTTTGGGAAAGGGTCTGGGTTCAGTCCAATGGGAAAAAATATGCTGTGTGATGCCAAAATTGGGATTTTTTAGGTTGGGAATTGGGGAAAAAATTCTTTCTTTTCAATTGGGAAGGGTACGTTTACCAAATCCAAACAAAGACGGAAAAAAATCATTGATACCTACCCTCATTTCTCTGGGTTCTTGATCTTCTCCATACTGTAAACATGTATCAATCTGTAACAGTATATCATTAATACTCTCCTCATCGGACATATCTAACGGTAAAAACCTCACTAGACTATAGTCATCTATCTGTAAATAACAGAATCAAGTTTATGCCTCACTTAAAACATGCTCATTCACCGATAAAAAAACCAAAAGATTTCTATGAGTTTTATGATATGTGCACATTCAAGCACAATTTTTTTTATAGAAATATCAATTGCCAGTCTATCAACCAACTCAGATATTAATTTGTCAATAGAAAAAAAGACAATTTATCTGTCAATTTTTGAGATACTGGTACATTCTTTAAACACAACTCAATCACATACACCAAGCAGGGTTTGAAAATTTTATTCTTGATGTACATAGGGTAATGTATGCTTACCATTGAAGCCAAAGCTGAGTTAAGTTTCTTGAATTTCTTACTGAATTTCTCATCTTCAAACTCTTCGTAAAGCAAACCTTGCATTGAGGGTTCCAAATATCTGAAATTTAATCTCAAGACTAAGTCAGATCTCTAAGATTTTGGACCTATTCCCAAGGTATCTGCTAGATGTCAAATGTATAGGCTAAAAAATTACCCAGGGGTGATCATTTGAAGAGTATACAAAATTTCCTACAAATTTAATAGTAAATTTGGTACAAATTCTCATGAGTCAGATTAAATTAATTAAAGTGTCTAAATGGCATTTTAAAAGTAAAATGAGTGATTCCCTTGCAAGAAATCGATATTATATTAACATGGAGTGAGTAGACTGTTAGTCTTGATGTTACTAATGAACATGTATCACCAAGTCCTTTTCCAGATCAGCAGTGAGTGGATTTATTTCCAATCTTAACATAAACAATGGCACATCAAGTATATCCATATGAATAGCAACAATTGTTTTTATCACATAACCTACGGTCCAGGAGTGCCGTAAACCTGTGCCGGAAATATCGTTCGGCACTGCCAAACCGTGCAATAAATATTCAAATTAGCCAAATCACTACATGTGCATATTTTGTACTACTACGCTACTACGATATTTGTAAACATGGTCGACTTTTGATTGGTTATGATTTTATTAATGAATAAAATGATTGTGTAAATAAAATAACGATTTTATGTCTTTTAACTTGCATTTTATCACCAAAGGTTAATAGAAACATGCACAACTTTTTTGCGCACAGACGTGAACAGTCTACACTAGACGTCTTGTATATAGGTCATCCTATAGTCTGTTTCATTTTCTGTGGTCGTTTTTATGGTTTTGTGATAAATAGAATCTTAAATTCGAGCTCATCCTTTACCATTTTTATTAAAATTGCCGACAAAAACAATATGACACTCGGCAGAGCCTCACGTCATATTATTTAGTCAACTCGTTTAATAAAAATGGTAAGGAATGAGCACTTGTTCAAGATCCTCTATATATAAAATGATCGATAAAATTCAACCAATCTAGATCAGTAAGCACTCACCTATCTAGCTGTTTCTTATCACTCTTGCTAAGTAAGTCAAGTTTTGTCATCACATTAACATGAGGTGTTTCAAGGTTTACCATTGTAGATAAGGCTGTCAGAGTTCCAGACACAAATTTTGATGCTTCTAGTAAGAACTGAGAATCAATTAAGTATACACCACAAATATTGAAATTCCATCTCTGTAACATGTCCACAAGATGTCTCATAACGGGTATGTGGGTGTATAGCTCAATTTGACCTACAACAGAATATATTTTTCTAATATAATAGCAACTATACGTAATTTTGTTTTTATTGTAATTACGTATTTTGTGAAGACTTGGCTTGATTTCAAAATGATAGTAATGCAACATATTGCTAATTAAAAGAAATACAAATGATCTAAGGTATCACTATTGCTGTTCTCTCTAAATATTTGCAAAATTACAACAAATTAAATTCTAATTCCATTATACTGAAGCATTAATCTTAAAGCAAAGCACTAGTAGAAACACTCGTGAAATTTTGACAATGCAAATACATTTGACTCAACAGTATAAAAAATCAAAGTGACAAGCAGTGATCATGCTTTTTACAGCAAAATTTTAACAACACATTAAATGTACTAATACAAAAAGTACACGTCAATTTTCCTATTTTCAAAGTTCTTAACCTGGACAATCAAACAGAATGTAATCATCTTCTATGTCATCTAATTGCTCATGGAGCCAATCAAAATTCTGAGCCAGATACCTGTAAGTATAGAAAAATATCACAGGATGTACAAAACAGAAAATAACAAAAGAAGAATGAGGATTAATGATTAACTTGAAACACATGAAAAATTTAAAATACATGGATCAGGACAATGATGTAATTTCAATGAAAAGGAGTCAAAATATTTTTATTACCTATTTTTATAAATACCAAGGAGGTATTTCATGTAACAGATTTTTCTCTCATTTGTGGTGCAAAACTATTACTGAATGCATTGGGATATACAAGTAAGTAGGAGGATAATTAAAGTGTCTATATATATACAATTTTTTATAGTGTTTGTTTAATCAGAAAGGATGAGGACTTTTATAATGGAATACTTAGTACTTGATACTACTTGTAAACATTCTATAAATGATACAGCATAACAAAACATTATAAACTATAAATGATACAGCATAACAAAACATAAAATAGTATTTTGCTTACTCCATACAGAAAACCAGCCCACCATTTGGTCCAAATTTTAGTGCTTCATCTTCCATGGCATCGTCCACTTGAATAAGTTCTCTCACATCTTGGGAATAAAAATCATTGAAATATAAGCAAAATTTTAATGTGAAAGTCTGATATCACAGTGATGTTAAGAAAATTTAACATAAGTAACTTTTTTAATACTGACAAATGCTTTGTAATAATTCAACAAAATTCCAGACCTCAATTTCTAAAAACCTTTTCAATGGAATCACATAATTATTCAGTCTAATAATTATTCAGTCTGATAAAAAGTAATATTTATAAAAAATTGATTTCATAATCTTTATGGCAGGCATTTTTCCAAAGGGTAATAAGCAATATTATTCCATCTAAATGTAAAATGTATTCATATAAAGATAACTAATTTACCCACAAGAACTGGATAATCAAAATGCTCTGCAGCAGGATCTAAGTTTACCACATGAACTGTTCTCCTCAGGTTCTCACAATGTCTCACCATATTACTGCAGTATGTGGACTGTAAAATAATGATACTGGCTTATTATCTATAAGCTTACATTCCTTTTCATAATTAGGCGAGTAATCCTAACATCCCTTATCTCGCTGTGTTAATGTAAGTTTGCGTCGTGTAAATGACTCAAAATGTGTTACACACTATGACTGAGTCATCTTTGCATGCATGGATATTTCCATACCACATTCATGTTTACTAAACACAACCTCAAGTACTGAAACTGAGGCACGATTGTCACAGTAAGCCAGGGTTCTGAATCAGGCCTAAACAATAAAAGGTTTGTTTATGGTTACATGCCCCAAAAAATATGGGTTGGCCGGTATGGATTTTTTATGTAGTTTATTTACATAAATTGGCAACACTGTAGCGAAAATTACAATATAGCGTTAACATTTGGATGCCATAAAACATATGCCTCGGCAGGTAAAAGATTGGGTTGGTTGGGTAACTGGAAACAAACTTTTTTTTAGACCTCAGGATGTTTCCTCAGAAAATGTCACATTACTACCAAAACAACTTATGATTGGATTAAGACAGCAATTTAACTCATTTGTCATAAGAACAATTGAAGAACAACTTAGATTAGAGCTTTAAGTGTAACATCCATCTATATATCCGAAACTACTTCTGTCCGAACCTTGTTATAGTAAAACAAAATCAATTTTAAATAAAAACTGTGTGATCTGCCCAAACCTTTCCACTTCCAGCTGGTCCCATAATAATCTGCGCATATCTTGGCATGTTTTTATAACATGAAAACAACTAAAACGAATAAAATGTCAAATATATTCACGTGCCGAAATTGTTGCACAAACTTTCGTAACCCGCTTATATCATGAACGAATTAATAATTGCATGAAATTCGAAGAAAAATGATGCCATTGATTCTCAGACAAATCAGAATATGTGAAATACTTTAGAACATTTCTCTCTGGATAAAATATACTGTGTAATCATAATTTGTGATGGTAAAATGGTGTAAGCGATCTTGTGTATCACGTGATCAACAC
The DNA here is from genome assembly GCA_008271625.1 of Lutraria rhynchaena. Classification (NCBI taxonomy): domain Eukaryota; kingdom Metazoa; phylum Mollusca; class Bivalvia; order Venerida; family Mactridae; genus Lutraria; species Lutraria rhynchaena. The sequence goes on from VIBL01000049.1 coordinate 1,386,692, forward strand.
GGAAGTGTACTGTTTCCTTCTTCATCAAGGAAAATGCCTGTGAGAAACGATTTTGAGTTGTTTATCTCGATATTATTAAATACTGTTAAGCATGTTTTATACGTAACCATATTAGATCTTTTGTATGCGACAAGTTTCCTCGATTATTGATCTTGAAATTTTCAACAGCATGCTTATTGTGTAAATATTTGTTGCATTATGAGTGGGTGGGTCAGTTTCACATTGATTTGAAATTACATTTTGTTGTGTTTTCATTATGGCAATTTGTTTGCACTAGCATATGTCAGGTTACTGAATTCAAATAGTTTTAATTTAAACTGTAATCATCACTTAATTACAATGTTTATAAATTGACAATAAACCACATATAAAAAGGGTCCAGTATTTCTGTCGACTCTGAGATTTTGAGGCCCATTTGTGCCCCCTCATAAGTCTTATGCTAATTTTAGGGGCATTTAGACATTTTGGGATATTGGTCTTGATGAGCATTACAGAGTTACTCAACAGGAAATTAAAAACTTTTCATCTTGTTAATGTGACAGTATCCTGATTATGTATTGACTCACAAATAAATTTGCCAGATTTTTGTTTTGTTTCATTCACAATTGTTTACTAAATTTTTAAACAGATTATTTATTTCTAAAATGCTTATTTTTTTAAAATCTTAAAATTTTGATGATAACTTTGTGTGATTAGTAATAACGGTTGCATATTACACCGAACAGCTTGGTTTGTGACTTATGTCTTAGACACAAATAAGTTAAGCCAGTGAAAACACTATGGGTTTGTGAAAAATTTAGTTTTTAGTGAAGTTCAAAATTATTTATTCTAAACCAATTGAGAATTTAGATTCATTGAACATCAGGGATATTAGCCAGTAACCTTTGAATCAATGATTTCGGTCTTGTTATTATACTTAAATGATTTCATTTCAGGCTTATCATTCCAAGTTTCTTAACCCACCAAAATTGGTGGGGAATATGGCCTTGTTGCCTCTTAGGACAACTTTTAAGGGACCTGCTCCCAAAGATAGTGAGTTTATTATTTTTAAAGATTTACTTTGAATTAAGCATACATTTTCAGTGAAACAAATAATTTGATGACCTTTTGCTAGATTGTACTCACAGATGTAATCAAACATTTGTTTGATTTATGAATGTTAGTCTATGATGTGTATATCTAAAGTAGCTTTTGAAAATATACTTGATATCACTGGAATCATTCATAATCCAATAGAGTGACCATTTTCTCCAAATTAAGAAAAAATTTAAAAAAAGTTTTTGACAGAACAGTTTGAATATTAATATATAATATTATCTAAACTCTCTTTTATAGCCTCAGACTCTGACATCATCGATGAAGCTATCTACTATTTCAAAGCCAACATTTTCTTCAGAACTTATGAAATCAAGGTACATTTTTTGTATAGATTTTAGCATCTCCTTAATTTATTCTCTGTAAGCAAGGTGTCTTCTTTTTTTTAATCTTGCTTTAACTTATTATCAATAACTTGAAAAAGTTTATACATAATCGCAAATCTACACTGAAAAAAATGTGTTTGATATGAGTTAAAGCAAATGCAATCATTCAGGGGTGTAGAAATGAACGGGAAGCTGGAAAAATCAACTGGCTATTTGAGCATTCACACCGGCTACTTTTCCCCCATAGGGAGCGTTCCCCCGTGTCCTACTTGGGGGCCCTAAGACCCCCTTTTACTTTTTATAGCTTACTGGCTTCATGAAAACATTTTACACCTCGGAATCATTAATCTGGTTTGTACAGAATTTGTAAAATAATTGCAATCGTCTAGGATACCCTGATAGACTCATAGAGGTTGATGTCTATTCAAGTTTTGATTTCTGGAAATCTCACAAAAGTTATTGAGTCATTGAAGTGTAAACAATTATTTGATAGCTGTAACCAGAGTTTTCACTAGGCATCAAAAGGTTCAGGTCAAAATGACCCTTGGCTGATGATAATTCTAAGAATCAACAAAATTTCCTTCTAATTTTGTTGTAAAATTGACCCTTCAGTATTTAATTTTCAAGAGTCAAAAACTTTATTTTACTGATTTCAAGAGTCAAAATGCTGTTGTAAGGGTTGAATGAAAGCTCTGTGTAACCTTTGGATATCTCACAGAATCTTATTAATTCTGAAAGCTCTTTTGAGATTTATGACGTCACCCATCATTAAATTTTCTGACACTATGTAATTACCAAAAATATCTGATAGTGTAGGTTATTGGGTATCATTAACCATTTTTTTTCATACTTCATACAGTATTTGTTGTTGAACAATACTATCTGCACCCTTTTATTTTGATGGATGTAAATGAAGCTTTTATGACTATCATGATCTGTAGTTATTAAAGTATTTATGTTGTTTGTGTGAGGTGTATTGTTTTTTTTTTTCTCTAGAGTGAAGCTGACAGAACACTTATATACATTACCTTATACATCAGTGAGTGCTTAAAGAAATTACAAAGGGTATGTATCTATTAAGTAGTTGATAAAAAAATCATGTTTAGGGTTACATGACAGTTGTGTAACTGTAATTTTTTTTTGGCCTTAGAAACACAATATGAGAAGTTTGCAAAAAAGCATTTAGTGTTCAGTGTAATTAAAAAAATTTGCCAGATTTCAGAGGGAGCACACCTAGCTCCGCCCCCCCCCCCATCCGCACTTGAATAGCTTATCTCTTTTATTGAAATCTGAACATTTGTACATAGTGATGTTCAGTTCCTACTATTGTAGAAAACAAAGTAAAATTAACTTTGAATCATATTATACAATTCACTACATAGACCAAGGTATTCAAGATTAGCGAAGTATTTCCTTTTCTTCTAATAGTGAAATTTTCTAATTTATCGGATGTCTTTTTCTAAGTAATTTTATAGTTGTCAAATTTTTGAATATGTGATTGTCTTTCAGTGTAATTCTAAGAACGATGGACAGAAGGAGATGTACACACTTGGTATCAAAGAATTTCCAATTCCTGGAGATTCAAAATTTCCTCTAAATGCCATGTTTAGTAAACCATCTGGCAAGGCTGAGGAAGGTTCGTTGGTGCATTAGACTAAATACATATGTATATATATATAATGTATATTTGTATGTGTATTCATATATTTATCACTTATAAAATATAAATGGAGCTATGAATATATCTTAATCAAACAAGCAGAAAAAACATAATTACCATTTCACATCATATAATTTATGCAACTTTTTCGGTAAATGTTACAGTGTTTGCGCTAACACTTTTGCCCAAAGCCTAAGGCTTGTAAATTTCTTTTCAGACCAGTGTAGTTGCTCAAAATTGTGTATTCAGTCTGACTGATACTATGATTATTCAATTTCCACTGTTCATTGGCTGTTGAATTTACAAGGAATATGTAAGGAAAAATTGATAATAAGGACCTTATTTCTCAGAGAACTGATTTTGGTTTTGAGAGAACCTCTAAGTGAATATAAATATGGTGTCTGCAAATAGAATCAATATTTTAGGGTTTATTTCAAATTATTAAATGATGTGCTTGTTAAAGATTATGTAAAACATTACCATATAAGCTGATATAAATTTATTTTAATATACTTTTATACAGATACTATGAAAGCTTATTTACAACAAATTAGACAAGAAGTTGGAGTAAGAATGTGCGAAAAAGTGTTTGATCAAACGGACAAACCATCCAAGGTGAAGTCTCGTTTCATTCTATCTTCTAATAAATAATAAGTATATTGTTTCATTTATGGGTTAGACCAGATCAAAATATTTCATATAAATGTAATGCATCTTAACGTCTATTATTGTTGTCTAACAAAGAATTAATTTACCCATCATTTCTTATGTTGATCTGTCTTTAAATATGTTTAAGATTTGCATTTTGGTACAGATATAATTTTTTGAAGTCAAAATCCAAAACCTGATGAATACTAAGCCATACTGAAGAAGTTCATGTACTTATGTGAGCAAAATAAATCTGTCACTTTTTATCCAGTTCATACAATTTATGGAGAAATCTGGAACTAAATTTTAAATCAAGAATGTTGGATATTATCTCAGCAATTTGACACAAAATTTCTTGTATTATGTATATATACTATACAGCTTTAAAAACACGAGTTTCATATCTCATGAAAACATCAGTTGATTTGATTGTGTCATATGATTATAATTTTCGCTTTTCTGTGATAAAGGACAATGTGTGTTGATTACTGATGCATATTCTGTGGTTAAGAATTTTCCAGAACCTCTGGTTTTTCCCTTGTCTCGTCTGGTTTTTATTGTTTCCACAGCACTGAGGTTAAGATTTCCATTTTTTTTTTAAATTTTCAACTTTTACTCATGATATTCTACTGTGTATAGAATCAAATAGGTGTTTTCAAGTCAGGTATAAAAAATGCAACACAGTTAAAGTCTTGCGTTTATATAGTTGCTAAGTATACAACCATAGTTAGGCAACACAATTATAGACTGGCGTTTATATAGTTGCTAAGTATACAACCATAGTTAGGCAACACAATTAAAGACTGGCGTTTATATAGTTGCTAAGTATACAACCATTGTTAGGCTCACTCATTTATTGTACTGGTTCTCATTTCAGTGGTGGCTGTGTTTTGTAAAGAGAAAGTTCATGGATAAAAGTTTATCTGCACCGGGACAATAATATACATCTTTGTTCTTTAGTTCACTTTAACATGTTTATGTTCAATATACTGAACTTTTGTCTACTCACTGTTGAAAGATAAATGGATTAGATGCATTGGCTACAGTAAGACTTATAATGCTTTGAGAATGACATAGAGTGTAAATGATGACCACTGCTAATGAATTTTCTAGTGCCACTGTTAATCTGTTTGTGCTATCAAACTAAGCAAGTTTTATGTAACATCACTTGATTTAAATAAGTTATATGTGTAGACTTTAGCTATGTGTAAGTAAATCTTTGGATCTAATCTTATAAATGTTGGGGTATACTAGTATTTTCATATTGACAGTCTTATTCAATAAGTAACATCACTTGATTTCAATTCAAATAAGTTATATGTGTTGCCTTTAGCTATGTGTAAGTAAATCTTGGGATTGGGGTCTTAAAAATGTTGGGGTATACTAGTACATTGTATTTTCATATAGACAGTCTTATTCATTTAACCAATGTCTTGTTTTCTAAATGTTATTGAATGCATTTTGAGTCGGCCCTGTTCTGCTAGAAGTGGATATCTCAGTATGTTTTCAGTCGATAATAGTTCTTACTTTTGATAACCTTGCTGTATGTGTATATTGTTAAGTATTAGAAGTGGATATCTCAGTATGTTTTCAGTCGATAATAGTTCTTACTTTTGAGGTACATGCATTCTGAATTTCTGTATCACTCTTTGTGTGGATGAAAATCAACTTGTGATATGATATGCTTCATTTATCTGTCATGGTTCAGAATCTGCTTTGCTGACAATATATGGTCAGGTACCAACTACTTTCATCATGATATTTTATGCATTCATTGCATTTCTAATAAAATAATAATAACGATTGTATTTATTGTGTTTCAGACATAGATTAGTCCATCCTTAAAAAATCTTAGTTTCACACACACTGGATTGCTAACAGTGAAATGCAGCACAAAGTGACAGCCTTCAGAGTACTGTGGTATCATTTGATTTTGCTGTCTGTAAATCTGGGCATTTCACTCAGTCTTAAATTCACACAGTTCCAATGTTAGTTAAAAAAAAATAAAATACTACAAGATCACAAGAATGTTAGGAATGTTTTAAGTTCACAAAATTTGTCCTGGCTGAATAATTATGATACTGCAGTAACTAACTAGTAATCTGTGTATGTATGTGAATTATAAAAGAGGCCTGCCCATGGTAGGACTTGGGCTCCCATTCAAATATGGCATCAGTATTTAATCTCTGGATGTCTGCTTCCCTGTCAATTAACCTGACATCTCTGAAGTAGTAATAAAAATAGGCAAACTGCTGGCATACGTAACTACAAGAAATTGAAAAAAAATGTTTCTTTGAATGCTCATAAATTTAATAAGTGAAGTGGATAGGATTTCATTCACGTTTATTTGAGAGCACAAACACATTTTAACAACAACAATAATGAATTATCACAAGAATAGCGAATTCAAGATAGGCAGAATGATTTAAAGACACACATACATATTGATTGCTGTCACAAAAAATTATCTCGGAATAAATTGTGATAAATTACTTCAAAAAAGTGAAGGGAAGAAAAATGTTGGGATTACAAATTTTTGGATACCCTATAATAACCCGATTTCATCATATTTGCTGACTATGGCTAAATAAACTGTCATATTAGTTAAGCAGCTGAACAGACCAATCAAAATGCTGGTTACAATCTGAATGTGCTAGTGTTTAAAGAACAAGCATTATGATTGGTCAAAAAAAGCTTTGCCAATACATATAATGATATATGAAAAAGTTTTTGATATGAGGGAAGTATATAATTGGAACCTTTCAATGATTTGTGGAAATTTTAGACATAAAATAGTCTTAGGTGTTCAACAATGGCGAGCTAGATGCAAATGCTTTGAATTATTATATATACACCTCTTTTTTTCTGAAAGAGCAGTGTTACTAAGTGCACACTGGAATTGATATTTTGTAACGAGTAAATAGCGTAGATACTAGGCTGCAAAAACAACTGAATTACATGAAATACATGATGTATACTTGCTGATAACAGTAAAGTGTCTCTGATAGCATACCGATAATAGAACTGGTAAATTAAATTCTGGAATTAAGCATTTATAATTGTCATTTTTTTCTGGGTTTAGCACAGTTTTCAACAATTTTTCAGTTATATTTGGCGGCTGGTTCACTTAAACAGTTTTCCTGGACTGTATACTAACCAGCACTAACTTACCATTCCACAAGGAACTAGCAATTTCTCCACATATGGAGGAAAATTGATATTCTCACTGTCGCAGCCTAAGCATTTATGACTGCAGAATTTTTTATTTAAGTGTTAAATACACTGTAAATGTTAGACAACATAATTTGTGACAAGATTATAAACAAGTGCAATTTCAATACAATTTCTAATGATCAAACAATAAAAAAGAGTTGTAACAATATAGTCCATCTATTCCACAAGCAAGGGTTATTATTTGTGATATGCATATAAACAACTGTACAATTAGAATGACTAGTAATGGATTTTTAAACACTATATGGCAGATATGCTTTCATTATAGACAGACTGGCATTAAACTGGATGCTATTAGAATAGGGGGGGGGGTATTTATGAATGTTTTAGTGTCCAATTTATCAGGAGGTAATTTGATGTATTTTGAGTCCATCCTCAATATGGAGCCTTGCCATTGGTCAATTTTTAGAAAAAAGCAGAGAAACAACCAATCAGAGGCTTACATACAGAGAATGGTCCCTAAATGAGACTTTATCATCCTAGTCAAGTATATAATTGGTACGGCTGTATATTTCAAGAAAAAATAATACAGATAGGTAAAAGTAAGTGATGTATATCCCAAAAGAAGCCTTTTAAAAAGTGGAATGATTAAACAATTCCAGAGCTACATTACGTCCTTTGATTATCCTCTTCTAATAGATAAAATGTAACAACCTATATTTTTGACTTGAGCCCATGTCAGAAATAATTTTCAATATTTATGAATTTTATACTGCATGCAAGAAATCTTTTGGTCTAGTAAAACAGGAATAAATAAACATTGGGGAAGTGATTCTTGACTCCTGTACTTTACTCATTGACTAGTAACGGTATAGCTTGATGTCAACCTCTCATATATTTTTAACCCTTTGCCTCGTAATACCGCATTTACCCGCATCTGAAGCAGACGACTTTTGAATAATTGGCAAAAGAAGGCATTGCTTGTAATGAATTATGGCATCTTTTGTCACAATGTTTTTCACTCTTTCAGAGGGAAATCACCCAATTTTCTTAAATAATTGATGTTTTGTATTTTAGCTTTGAATTTGGATGAGTAAAAAAATATGCTTACGAGGAAAAGGGTTAAGTCATGCTTTCAACAATAGGAATTGAAAATGTAGAACTATAAACTTCCTTTAAACATTCTACCACTTTGTCATTATCAAAATTACAAGGTCTTATAATTAAAAACCACAGTCTGAATGCGTAGCATCAAGTAGTAAATAAGAAAAGATATCAAAATATTAGAATACCACAACATTGACTTATGTAAATAAATGTATAAAAATAAGCTGCCAACTACATCTTTAACAAAATGTTCGCACAGAAGACAACATGGATAAGAACAAATTTTAACAAGTGTTATTTTCAATAAAAGCCAAGTTACATTTGAAAATATAGCAGTAAAGAAAAAAAAACATAGTTTAGGCAATCCTTAAGTGTTGGTTTGTAGTCATTCAAATCTCAATGACCCCAAAAAAGGATTTTTGCAATTTTGACCAAAATCTTTTTCTTTTTCTAGGTTTTCACTTTCATTATAATCACACAATTTTAACAAAAAAATTCATTCACTAACTATATACTGTTAAAAGTTAGGTTGCATAACACAAAAACAACATTATTTTAAGGATGGTCTCATATATATCAATCAGGGCTCGACAATTTGTTTCAATTGTTTCAAATCATCTAGCAGGACGACAAGCTTGGAATTTTACATAGTTCTACAGCAATTTCAACTCACACCGAGTCGATTTCTTCTTGTAATAAGGAGAGGACATGTGTATTTGTCGAGCCCAGTCAAGTATTCATTAATTTATTGTAAGTTTTTTCCCAAATTTATTGCTGTTCGTGTAATCCAAATTCCAAGTGTAATTACTGATGTGTCCGATAAATGAAAAAAGCCACTCTCATTCATGGTGTTGCATATTGTTCAGACATTAAGATGACTAATTGGTGTGTACATTGATATGTTTACCGGGTTCGAAACTCTCTAGTGACTTAAAGATGTTGCAATCTGAGGTTATTAATCTGAATTTTGAGATCAGTCCAAACTAAGTAACTGATAGGATGGTTTTGACAGCAATTTACCAATGGCAAGGTTTCATTCAGATTGCTTCAATCCCAGACTGGTTTACAAATTTAAAGATTTGATCAATGGCAACGTTTCAACCTGTGACTGCTCAAGAAAGTTCTAGATTTAACCAATGGCAATGCTAACTCCCAGACTGGTCTACAAATTTATAGCTTTGACCATTGATGAAGCTTCAATCCCAGACTGGTCCACAAAAAATTTCTACAACCATAGTCTCAGAGAAATAAAGTGCCATGGAATGGAGATGATCATACTCAACTCAGTGTATATAATTCTAAACTAGCTTAACAAATTCATTGTTTTTACTGTAGTTTAATAATAAGTTAATATTTTCTTAGCCTTAAAACACAAAAAACGGCTTTCATCTAATTATCATACATCTTTCCACCTGAACTAGGTAAATTAGTGGATATTTCATCAATCAAATAAGACTAATGAACAAAAAAAATTAAAGTACATTCATGTACCATCAAATACAATGTGCCAGTGATAGGTATCAAAACGAAATAAAGAAATACAAAAAGATGCAAGTAATAAGATTGTACTGTATTCAACAAGAAATAAATATATATTTTGCGAAGAAAAAGGTAGAAAGCCCTTGTTTGATATTCAATCAGATGGTAATAAAGCACTATTTTTCTTGTAAAGACAATTGCAAGATTCTTTCAAGTTCTTCCTCTTCTCTTCGACGAAGTTTCTCTGATTCCTGATTCTCTTGTTCTGATAATGCTAACACAAGACGTAATTGTTCATCTATATCATTATTATCAGTATCATTACGTTCCTCTCTTTCAGTGTACACCGGTATTGGTTCAGATATCAAAGATCGGCCTGACTGTAAGGCAATGCTCTCAGCAATGGCTCTGAAATAAGAAATGTCCTTGCGCATAAACATAAAAACTAAAGGGTATTGTTGTGTAAACAAAAAGTATATCCCTCCCATGCAATTGTATTCTGTACATGTATTAGATTTGGGCAAAGAATCAGATTTTCATTGAAGGACCTTGAACTTCTGGGACAAAGGTCAAGGTCAAAGTTTATGGGTAAAGGCGACTATCTAGACAAACCAATTAAAATCCAGCCGGTTGTTTGATAAGAGTACGGTCAAAATGTCTACAAGACCCACCTCCTGGAGAACTAAATGGGTCTTTATAGGGGGGGGGGGGGGGTATTTAATCAGAAGTTTAAATTCTCAGGGGTGTGATTGTACAATCCCTTCAGATGAGATTTTACTGTCCTTATCCAAAAAAAGCATAACTTTTAAACAGGTTCAGACTAGATTTGGAACAATGTCGGATGAAATGTATAGCATCTGAGTAGTGGAAATCCTCTGACAGGCGAAAAATCCCCCCCTTTCTGAAAATGCTTGTGGAGTTACAATCAAACCTGTGAACAAAGGCCTTCCTTGAGAAAGACAAAATGTAGCCTTTATTGAAAGATAGCCTTTATTCAGAGGTCAGTTTCTTTTTAAATAATCAATGGCCATTTTTAAAAGAATGGTTTTTATTCACAGGGTGGTTTTTACTCGGAGGTGGCTGCAAACATAGGTCTAACAGTACTAAAAAAACTAGAACTAGGACAACTAGTTTTACTGATAGGTGCTCCCAGTGATCCATCCATACATTGTGAGACAGATGTACAGATGAACAGTTTTAAAATAATTACCACATGTACTTACTGTTGTAACATTCTTTCTTCCTCTTGCGCTCTTGCACTTTGTCGAGGTCTAGATCTCTGTAGGGCTTCATAAAATGTTACCTGTATGTACAAACAATGCTGCTAGTATTTTATCACAGACTAGGAAACAGTTATTGAAACTTTCTCAAACAGCCATTTTTCATTTTATCATGAATCCTAGATGGTTCTGGTGTATAATTATATGTAGTACAATGTCAATAAACACATGCCCGAGCAGGTAGTGTTCAATGTCATAGTTGCGAAATTTATGTGTCATGTGACAAGCATCTGGGATAAAATTGTGGCGTATGTCACCCATTTCTGAGACTTCTGAAATTTGTACAATAACGAAGCTATAGGACAGTAACTTAGGGCTAATGATAAACACTGAATACTGATTGTATATTTTTATGAATCTTTTCTCGTCAGTACCTGTTCACCTTCTGAACCATTTTCCATGAGACTTTGTTGCAAAGCAAACTGTAGTAACTCATCATCTTCATCCCTCAGTCTTTCGTGATGCGCATCTCCTGTAATTTAAACACAGAAAATTTATGATGCATATCAGCTTGATTAAAGTTTACACTTTCTTATTAATTTGAACTAATCTCTACATGTCGAGGTCAAAGCAGCACTGGGGCTCTATGGAGTAAAGTATATTCAAGACCTATGCAGATTTTAAACCGAACATCACAAGATTTAACAACAATAACATCAACTCTCAACCATGTAGTGTGAGATAAAATCTACTTTTGAGATTACTTTACAAATGAGACCCACCAACTTATAAAGATTGCTAAATTTCCCAGCAATTTTCTACATGAATTTTCTCTGAATTTCAACCTGAGGCTACTATGACATCAAAATCATTTTTTTGGTTCTGCAGGTGGCAATAATACCAATGTTTTACTGTAATTTGAAAATTTGAATTGAGAGTACATTTTATACCTAATCTGATATAGCCATGAGGGGCCTCAAAACATGATTCTTGTATATTACAACTTGTAAAACCTGCATCTTCTAGCATCGTCACTCCATCTACAGGACTATCATTGGCGAATATATTACCAAATGTTATCTTTGCTGTTAGGACATGGAATAATGGAATTTCTGAAAAAGTGAAAAAAAATGTCTAAATAGGTACAAATCTCACAGCCATAAGTGTGTAAATCTCAAGGCTGCAGGCATGTGTAAGAACAACTGTATATACATAACAACTACAGTTGACTCTCGTTATGGCGAAGTCGGTTAACACGAATTTTCCGTTATGACGAAGTATTTTTTAAGTCCCGACTTTTTCCTTCTATAAGTACATAAAATTCTGTCGCTTAAGACGAATTTTATGTCGAACTAATTTTGAAGTCCAAATGAAACATTTCGCACCTAATTTGCATTGTTTATTACGAAGTCAGACAATATTATGCACTTGCTCCAATGTTTTTCACACCTAGCTGAGCGTACAACAAGTTCGATTTAATTTATAGTCAATAACAATAGGGAGATTATCATTGTTTACTTTTAAATGCAAACATATCATCATATGTAACTTAATAGCAGACAAAACGTTGGATTTGTAAAACATGTCATAATGAAAGATATTTGTAGTTTAGTGTATTTTTTATATAAATCACCATACATGAAGTAAATATCATTTATATATTTATCTATTTACTTGTAAATGTCCAATACAATGCCAGTAATAGTCTGATGTTTATGTTGAATTTTCGTTAAGACGAGGTATTTTTTGGGCCCCAAAAAATTGACAAAACTAGAGTTGACTGTACTTTAACTAAATTTAACTTGTTGAGCTTGTGAACTCAACCTTGTCAAAAATCATGACACATGCGCAAACATCCAACTGCACTGTGGTAACTAAATCGTGTTCATTACTGGGGCTTGACATAAAGTTCATATTGTACAAGCATAATTGTTGATTTCTGGTGCTAAGCCACCATTTTTGGGTGAGAAAGAATATGTGGGGCGGTCAACACCTGTTCAAAAAAATGAAGACTAGTATACCTATCACTAAACTTTTCCTTGACCTTAATTTAGTGTGAAGTTATCTTGTAAACAATTTACAAGACCATTTTTGTATGAATTTTATGAACACACGTTTATAGACACTTACCAATCTTAATTGGAAATCCAGCCGGTAATTGTAATGTTATAAAATCCTTTAACTTTTTAAAATGTGCATTACTAGCAGCCATTAAATCAATTATAGGCACAACTTGTTCCTGGAGAGACAGAGGATAACTTTCACATAGCCACAACATTGCCTTAAATTTCTGTGTTTTCAAAGTCTGATCTACCGGACGACCAATGTCACGATCGCCCAGATCTATGAGTTTATTAAAATATTCCTCGGGTGTGATGGAACAAGGATTGTTTGTTGAAGATGAGAGATCCTGTAAAATAGTGAAGATAAAAAAAATCAAGGAAGATGTAAAAAGATTAAAAAATGTTAACTTTCAAGCAAATAAACTTACATCCAATATATCTAAAAGATAATTATGGTAAAGATTAGCTCAACTTCATAAACAAAATATTAAAAAACTGTCTCGGGAAACTTAGTCATACAGACAAAGGTTGAAAAAAGTAGCATAATGACAAATAACACAGTTTCTAAACAACATAATATGTGAATAGTTGTTGATCAGAGGAGAGGTCATTTTTTTGTCACAGCACAGAATACAACTAGAAAGTATCATAAAAATAGAATAATCCCACAGATACAAGTGTATGTAATTATACTAGTAATCACAATGCATCAAAATTATCTAAATAAAAATAAACTACCATTTATTTGAGGAGAATGTCCCTATCCCCCACCACCCCCTCACATTTTCTCAAGGGATTCTCACAAAAATGACTCGACACAGTGTTCGGCAAATCCACTCGTCCGCTCATAATTATGAGTAGAAATTGACTCTGGATGAGTTGAAATTGCTGTAGAACTAGTTAAAATTCTAAGCGAGTTGCCCTGCAGGACAAGTAGCCTATAAACAATTGTCAAGCCTAATCAGGAATATTGACAACAAGATACAAACCCCATTGTAAGCCCCGTGTGTTTTGCTATGTTCCTCCGCTACACCTAGGAATGATTCTATTGGAGTTTTATTGGTCTTTTTGCATTTTTCTTTATCCTGTTCTGTTAGATGCTCCATTCTTGTTTTCGTTACAAGTTCTACATTTGATGCACTGAACACCTTGATAAAATGCAAAAAGAGAGTGATGACGATAAGACCATCATTAAGTTATGCAACTGAATTATTTATGAATTCCATACACCTACTACCTACATGCCTACTACCTACCCACTGTTAAAAGGTTGGATCACAATTTTATTAATTTCTGATCACGGCCGCAGCTATGAACGTTTACTAACAGAAAATATTATACTTTGATCCCTTACAATAAACAATACTTACTTTAGCTTCCCTACCATTAATAGATTCGGACCGATCACTTCTCCAGCCCCAGATTCCAGATTTATTTCTACAAAAGAAAAAATCAAGTCAAAGATTAGTCCTCAGTACATATCAAGACTTTTTAAGCAAGGTATTGGATATCATCTTGGTCTGAGATTAGCTCATAATCTCTACTTCGCATTTGAAAGTTCATAAGGTAATTTACAGAGACCTTGAAAAATGTGTAGCAACTACAGTCAAACCTGCCAACAAAGGCCACCCTTAGAAAGACAAAATGTAGCCTTTATTGACAGATGGCCTTTATTCAGAGGTCAGTTTGTTCTAAATGATCAGTGAGGTCTGGTTTTATAGAAATTAGAGAATTGCTGGCCCTCAGGTCCGGTAAAACTTCTTTGATTTTAGTGAGGATTTAAGCCAATATTAATTGTAGGCAAGTAATCTTTTGTCCAATCCAGTAATGTTTTTAGCCGCGCCCGTGGTCCAGTGGTAAGTGTACTGGACTTGTAACCCGGAAATCCAGGTTCGAATCCCAGCCGCGGCAAGTCATACCCTTCCATGAAAATTTGACAAAAATTTCGATTTTCCTCCATATGTGGAGAAAATGCCAGCTCCTTGTGGAAGTGTAAGTTAGTACTGGTTAGTATACAGTCCAGGAAAACTGGTAAGGTGAACCCGTCACCGTATATAACTGAAAAATTGTTGAAAAATGGCATTAAACCCTAGTGACAATAAGTCACATAAACAAGTAATGTTTTCAAATCTACCAGTCCTCTGGTCCAGTAATAATTCATAGTCTTTTGCATACACAGCTAACAACAAAAAAATGTAGAAAATTCTCATTCTTTACTCATACCTTTCAAATGAAATTTTTTCAGTGTCAAGATAAGTCGTGACTACAGGGTTTGTAAGTCTGGCTGCTACAGCATCTTGTGATGGTCTCATTGTGTGTAAGTCTGGAGGATCAAACTGTAACTGCATTGTTTCTGAGAATACTTCTCTCTGATCATGATCTATCTCCATCATGGTTGCCGAGTTACCTGAAAAGAAAAAAAAATTAAACTTGTTAACAAAGACCGACAAAAGGACCCATAAAGGTCAAGAAAGGGAGCCAAAGAAAACTAACAAGGGGAGCTCAATCCTAGGGGCCAATAAAGGTAAACTAAAATGCCAACTTTGGCACCCAATATGACATTGCGATTTCAATAATTAAAGTATTCTTTATCACAAACTAATGGAACTAATACAAAATATTTATCACAAATAAAAGCTTGGCCATGTTTGATAAATGACTGATTATCTGTACTTACGATACATGGTTTACACATGTTTAGAAATATATTTTGTTTATATGGACACAAGTTCAGTCCTTCTGTAGTTAAATCATGGTGATAGTATATTCAAACACTGCTAAACAGATTTTTACCTGATCCTTTAAAGACGTAACTACGACTTCCTCTCTGCCAGCTGGTGTTGTCAAAGCCAAGTAACGTGGTATCTATACGTACACTTGAACCTGAGGATTATAATTTAACATTAAATCTAAAACGGGCCTTTGTTCACAGGTTTGACTGTATTTCATCAGTTCTTCTGTCAGTGACAGAGAAACAGACGCTTATGGTATCTATCTGGTACATTTAACAGTGTTTTATTGTTATTTTTGTGATGTTATTTTATGACTTAAAACGTATTCCGTCTGCAATGGTATCGTAGAACAAAATACTTCTGATAAGCCAAGTTTTTTTGTGTTTTACTTTATGACAAATTTTGCTGGCACTCTTTCTATGTAACTATAGTAATACATTGCTTAGTTTAGAAAAAAAAAACAATGCAAAAATCAATATTCTTAGAGCTTCAAGAAGCAGTGATTTATGACAAGCTTCAAAAAGACAAGTCCTCGATGACGTGGTTTCTTTTTGCCTTGCCAAGTCAAGAACTATGTTATAATATTACAAGCTTCAAGCATGTACTACAGCAGTAATACAATATCTCTGCAAGGTGTCATTATGTTTGTTACATTTAGCAGAACAATAAACAGTGAATGTTGTATGGAAGAAAAATCAATCATAGAAAACAATTAACACACATCAGACAGGTCATGTCAGAAAGTCTGTGGTTCATAAGGAAATCTCTGACAGTAAAGTAGAACCATAGGTAACAGTCACATGTGAATAACAGTGACCTGTAAATAGCAGTAACCTGTTAACAATGGTTGCCTGTAAATAATGGTCACCTGTAAATAACAGTCACCTGTAAATAACAGTGACCTGTAAATAACAGTGACCTGTAAATAACAGTGACCTGTAAATATCAGTGACCTGTAAATAACAGTCACCTGTGAATAACAGTCACCTGTGAATAACAGTCACCTGGGAATAACAGTCACCTGTGAATAACGGTCACCTGGGAATAACAGTCACCTGTGAATAACGGTCACCTGGGAATAACAGTGACCTGTGAATAATGGTCACCTGTAAATAACAGTGACCTGTAAATATCAGTGACCTGTAAATAACAGTCACCTGTGAATAACAGTCACCTGTGAATAACAGTCACCTGGGAATAACAGTCACCTGTGAATAACGGTCACCTGGGAACAATAATCACCCTTTAGCAGTATTCTATACAACAGACTAAAAAGGGGGCCTATGTGGTTGAGTGGTTATGGTATCTGACTAATAATCACTAGTCCCACACCACTGTGAGTTTGAATCCCATCTGGAACAAAAACAAACTTCACATGTGAAGAAGCAGCCCATCTAGCAAACAAAATGTCAGTAGTTCTAACCAGGTGTATACCTGTGGTCTATACCTCCATCTTCTTCCAATCAAAGCTGGACAAGTCACAAAATGACTTTAAGTGTTGGTGGGACATTAAACCCAAGTGAAAAAAGATGAAATAAACCTCTGTATAAAGACAATTATCACATTAAGGTCAGATGTCTCCTTTCCCTTTGGATACCTTCATTCATATGTTTGATTGTATCTCTATAAAGTCCTTTAGCAATGATCAGCAAATCTAATGGGTAATAAAACCAGTGCAAAGCTGTAATTTTAGTAAGAAAACTTGAACAATATCACAGGAATTAGACTGCAAAGAGCGTCCCATAACACAGTATCAATATTTTAGCAATGCTTGCAGTGTGAGACTTTTAATATTTGAAGCAAAATTCCATAGGAATGATCAAATCAAGCCCTTCTCTACAGAATTAATGATAAATGAGACAGCTTTGTGCTAAGTAAGATCAGCTTTTATTTGCCCTGTTTATAGGGGCCAGTATAATGAGGGAATGTTGTGTTATGGTGTATTTGTTTCCAAAAACGTCAAACTGACCTAACACACTGTATCCACTTAAGCATTTTAAATCAAACAACATCATGCATACACGGATGAGCCAATGGTGGTCAAAGATTCCAAATGAAGTAACTTCTTCAAAACATGTATCAAAACTTTCAAAATTCTTAACAATTCTTTAAATATGGGAATTTACTAATTTTAATTGTACAAAAATATTTGACCACTTCTGTAATAATAGGATAATTAATCCTAACCCTGCCTCATAATACCACATTTCCACCGCATCTGAAGCAGACGACTTTCGGAAACATTGGGGCAAAAGAAACCATTGCTTGTAATGAGCAATGGCTCCTTTTGCCACAATGTTTTCCACTCAATCAAAGAGAAATAACCCAATTTTCTTAAATAAATTGATGTTTTGCAAATTAGCTTTGAATTTGGAAGAGTCCAAAGTATGCTTATAAGGCATAGGGTTAAGGCCTTTTTTATAAATTCTTTTTTCAAAGAGACCTTCATTCCAACCTTGCATTCAGACCAAATTACTCCAAAACAAAAAATATGCAAGAAAAGTCATATACATGTATTAATTCCAAAACAAAAAATATGCAAGACAATCATATACATGTATTAATACTTCTGGCCTATCATAGATCAACAACGCGGATATTATAGTAAAACATGGCAGATTGATACATTGATAATGTCACACTGGATTTTTAAAACAAACATCCAGGGATTCTTGACATTAATGGACCACATTATCAATATGTGTACCAACAGTTTATCTAATATAATTCCATTACGTTTTAACTACGTTAACCATCGCAGCAAAACAATGCTGATCAATAAAAATGTCCAAGTATAATACATGTCTGTCTATGTTAGATAGAGATAAGACTGCAGTAAGGTGTATAAATATCTATGAGTCAGTGTTCGTGTACAAAAACTGTGTTTTTTCCCCACATTAAAGGGAAAGTTGGCCAGGCCCTTAGAATGGTGAAAAATTCATTTAACGAGATAATAGGAAAAAATAACAGGTCAAAGCATACATATCCTCTCAAACTTTAATTTCCAATATGTAACCTTGATGGTTAAAGACGAAAGAGCTGTTGCACACGTCAAATTTATGAAGAATACATACTGGATACATAGCAGCCTGTTAACTTTAACTACTTGCCTGACCTCAAGTGCACAAAACAGCTATTGCACAATAAATAGACTGTGATATGATAGAATTTAATAATTTCAGACAATAAGTATAAAAAAACTTAGTTACAGTCTACTGATGAGATGATAAGAAACTTAACAAATCTGGTAGCTTTGTAGTTGAGAGTTGGAGGCAGGATGATGGCTCATGGTACATTGTAGGGAAACTCACTTCATGGTAGAGAGCCCATACTCAATAACCTTTGTTTATGTTTTTATGTGACTTACCGTCGCTGGGGTTTAATGCCACTTTTCAACAATTTTTCTGTTATATATGGCGACCAGTTCATCTAACCAGTTTTCCTGGACTGTATACTAACCAGTACTAACATACCCTTCCACAAGGAACCAGTAACTTCTCCACATATGGAGGAAAACTGACATTTTTGTTGAATTTTCATAGACGGGTATGACCTGCTGTGACCGGGATTTGAACCCGTACAGCGCACTAACCAATAGACCATGGCCGCAGCCACCCATAACCCTTCGAATAGGATATCAGACAGCGTGTTTGTACCAGTACCAGTATCCTCATTGAAATAGATTAAGCTCAAAGCATTTTGACTACCAAAATGCTATGTTACAGTTGTGTCATACACCTTATAGCTTTCAATAGTGCCAGATATAAGAATAAAACATAAAATAGCTGAATATTGAATTCAATTAGCAACAAAAGATGCGATACCAACAATGGAAAAGATACTGATCAGATAAATAATGACTTCAGACTTGAGGAAAAATCAATTGAAAATTGGCTGATTAATACATAATAATATACTCGCAATTGAATTGTGAAATATGAGCTTCCCTGTAATCATTTATAATGACACATGTGTGGTATACATATAATACGGTATTATATTTCTAGGCTAGATGGGACTGAAACACTGCCCAGCAGTGACCATATTTATAAATAGACAATAAACAGACAATGGGACTCTTGTTAGGTATTATAAACACGAAATGAGGGTGACACAAATATCCTTTTTAAATTTACATTGTTTTTTAAGACATTGTAATTGGAGAAACTTGTGTTTCTTGACCAGAAATAGAAAATCTCTGCATGTAACTGGCTAAAACTCGAGCATCTGATTTTTTTAATGGAAGCAGCTGATTGGTTGAATGAGAGCACCTTTTTCATTAGATGTAAGCAGATGTTTGATTGAATGTGAACAGCTGATTGGTTGAACAGAAGCAGATAATTGGTTGGATTGGTTGAATAGGAGCAGATAATTGGTTTAATTGGTTGAACAGGAGCAGATGATTGGTTGGATTGGTTGAATGGGAGCAGATGATTGGTTGGATTGGTTGAATGGGAGCAGATGATTGGTTGGATTGGTTGAATAGCAGCAGATGATTGGTAGGATTGATTGAATGGGAGCAGATGATTGGTTTAATTGGTTGAATGGGAGCATATGATAGGCTGGATTGGTTGAATGAGAGCAGCTAATTGGTTGAATCTTAGTCTTGAAACTAAAAAATGACAAACCTACATTATGACAATACTATCTAAACTCAGGTTCATATCAATGCTTGGTCTAGTGCAGATTCAAATATCAAACTTTGAGATTTACATGACAGGTAATGCAGTACAAATTCACAGAGAGTTAAAATACCGAGTGAACTTAATTTATTATGTAACTGTATCAACAAGCAATACAATTTTCTTGAATGACTGAAATCATCAAACTTTATAATTTTATAGAGAATTACAATGAACCATCTGTATTTCTTCTAGAATGAATTCTTACTTAACAGAAAAGCATAAAATATCCATAACTGACATATAACTTTATCATATTATATTTCCCAGACATGGAATAAAAGACTGAACTAGGCAAGAAAACAGCACACTGACATGCAATACAATACTATATAAGATAATAGTATACACGCAGGTCTACAACCATTTAGGGTTTTCAAGAATTTTAGTACAATCAGAATTACATTCATACTCCAGAGAACAGACAAACTTGTGAATAAAGGCCAAAAAATGGAGGAATCAAGATGACAGGAACTGTCACAAAACCAGGTTTTTTTATGAGAAGTTACACACAGAATATTATATGTGCTCAAAATAAACAAAGGGCCATAATTCGGCAAAAAAATGATCACATAAAAAAAATGATAATATGCACTGGGGTACTTGGTGAGGTTAATTCTGTGAAAGTTTCGTTGAAATCACTTTGGAAAGCCTGGTTAACAAAAATGACCTTGTTCCACAGTTGACCTTAATTCAGAGGTTTACTTGGTTTATCACATGAAAGACTGTGTGTTAAAAAGTGGCTGTTATTAAAAGGTGACTGTTATTCACAGGTAACTGTAACACAGGTAGATAGTACTCAAATACTCCAATTCATAGGTATCTACTTCAAGTATCAAGGCTTAAGATGCAGTGAACAATGGCCATCAAAGGGAAGGAAGAAAAAAGTTATTTGTGTGCATTGGCTTTAAATCAGAGGTTCATTTTGACTATTAAATCAATCAATAGTTGCTGTAAAATGGCCTTAGTTCACAGGTGGACTCTACTCACTGGTGGCCATTAACACAAGTTTAACAGTATAATTCAAAGTTTTACAGTAGTTTTAAGTGCTTAATGATATATTAATATAAAGCAGTCCCTAACAGCCTATTTTCCCAGAGATTTGAATTAGAAACAAACTGTTTATTTTCTTTGGCCTTAATTACATGAAAAAAATGATGTCAGCTTGCTTTTCTATCATGATAGACATGGTAATGTCATGTCAAACAAGATATCTCATTAGTGGGTAATGAATGTTTCAGTAAGTTGAATGTCCTAGCTTAAGACACTGTCTAATTAAGCCATATTTGCTTCATGATTTTTTTCAATCAGAAAAACGAATTTGCAAGCAATGAGTCAGACAAAACATCACAGAATCAGTGGGTGGTGAAAGGAGCCAGTGTTTTATAATGACATTACAATGGTGAATTTAGACCTTCAATAGTAACATAGACCAAAAACATATTTATCACACATATATATATGTGGTCCATTTTTTATCTAAATTTACCATAATACCCAAAACACACAACATACTGGTTCCCAATGGTGGGTGGGGTACCAAATTTTATGAACATTACAGCATGATGAATGTATCACTCATTTACATTAAGATCCATATATATGCCAGAAACATTATTAAATACCATGATACAACTGCAGACACTCACAAATATAGTAATCAGACAAAAATGGTTCCAATCAATCATGAATTGAATACTTGAATATTTCTACAATTGATAATATCACTCCAGATTTTGTAGTATTTAATTTATGGTAGAAATATTTCTACTCACCAGACTTGTATACTCTGTATGTATCACTCGGACACATTCTGGATACCAGAGGAACTGAAAATATATACAAAATATTAATAATTGATTAAGTAATTAACACTTAAGCTGAAGGGTCCTAGGTTATAAAACTTGAAAACCATCTCCCATTTCAAATCTCAATTTTGTTTTTTAATACTCCTAATTAAATTATGATAAGATAAGAAAAATTCTAAGCTTATGGACCAATTTAAACGCAACATGTTCTCAGAATGGTATGTAAATTCTATGAATTGGCTAAATGTTCTCGTTTATTAATTAAGAAGCCATAACAGAATAAAGTACTATGTATGAAATTAAGTATAAACATGTACATGTATAACCAATAACCAAATACAGTCCAACCTTAAATGATGGTCACCTGTGAATACAGACCAGCAGGTGAACACTGGGGTTTATCATTGCACTAACAGACAGGGTCAATTGGCAACTTCCTCAGCTTTAATAGTATAGGGAACACTCAAGACTTACACCAGGGCAGAACTACTGACCTTCTCTAATCTAATGATCGTGTGAACAACAGCAAGTCTTCAACACAACTTTTATAGACACAGCAGACCAAATAAAACTCCAAATAAAGACCATCAATACATAAAGGTCACATTTCTTCTTAACATTTGGTGGCCTTTGCAAACAGGCGTGACTGTATAAATACTCAAATAACTCTAAATACATACCCCAGCTAGAAAACTCCCATTTCATCTCAACATAAAAGTCTGGAGACTGAAATTCAGAAATTAAAACCTTAGCAGAACCTTAATTGTCTGGAATTGAAACGCTATTTAAGATAAGCCATGCCACAGGAAATCAAGACTATGTTTCATTGTATATGTATGGATCTATATTTAGACTCCCACCACATAAAAAGTTTGCCCCCCCCCCAAAAAAAAATAGGGAGGGGTGAGTCTCAATTTCCGTATGTCCATTCAGGTATGTAAAAGATCAATAAGTATCAATAAGTACTACTAAGTATGGTCTTACCTGTGTCATAGATAATAATAAAGAATGAGAAAGCTAAACAACAAATTTAATTGTCCATTGAACACATTATACAAATATTTTAAACCAAAATACAGGCAAATACTGAGCCAAATATAGCCCAGGATGAGCAATCTTCAATCCATCAATCAATTAGATGATCCATAAATAAACGATCAATCAACAAATGGATTAACAAACAAACAAATGAGAAGATGAATAAACAAATGAATCAATGTCTGAATAAATAAATAAAACTAGAAATTAAAACAAGAGCTCCACAGAGTGGCGTCAATGCTCATTTGTTTTACATCATTCTATTTAAGAAGCAATTTGACCAAAATTCCAAAATAAAACAGGGCATAACTCATAAATATAGCTTTCATAATAATGCCCCTTGTTCTGCAACTGTGCCTTGTCATGATAATCAAGTGTTCCAGGTGTCATGTTGATACCTTTAAAAGTATTTGAGTAATGGGATACAATAAAGATTTTGCATGACAATGACAACACCACAGCCATCATAATAGCTCAATTTTTTCTTCAAAACAGGCAAGCTAAAAATCACTGCCTCCTTTAATTAATACTTCGAATAGAAACAACACCAGCACATGCATCATAATGAAAACTTAGGAGTAACTTAAGGTGCCATAATGTTAAGCACTGAAGTAATGTAATATCCCAAAAAATCATCATAAAAAATGTACTTAGGTATGCGCCAATTCAATAAAGCTAACTACTTAGTAAGTCTGATACAGCATATATCCATCAGGATTAAAGTAACATCTAGAATTATAAGGCAACATTCTCAGCTCTTGTTGTTTTCTCACATAAATATCTTATAGTGACTAGCGCATCTCTCAATAAAATACCTAATTACGGATCATAAGCCTTCCGAGTATCTTGAGGGATAACCAATTTATAAAACCAATTTTTGCCTAACAGAAATAACTGTTCCTCTTTGATAATTGAGTTTTTCCCCATCTTCTCTCACAGACCAACTAACTTTTTACCAGATTCGCTGGTTGGTCAAAGTCTCAGACAAATTGGCTAATTCAGTTATAGGAGTTTCTACGATTGTAGGAGGCAATGTTAAAACGCAACTTACGTCTTTCAATCTCTGAAGCAGTTCAGGTACACCGACAGTACGTTTTGTGTATCTCTGGTGATCTCTGTACTTTAGAACAAGCTGAACCAGTTCCGGATCACCAGTCGCTGTAGCTTCATGTAACACTAAAAAATACAAATGAAATACAATATAACAAACAAACATGGTTGAATTTAATGAATTCAGTGGGCCTATACCATGTGACTTAGACATCATTCTTTGGTAGATGAACAGTTTTTGCCCCAAAATGGGACAACTGTATTTTTCTGCAAAATTTTGTTCAGCAAAATACATTTTTCCCATTCTCTGATAAAAAATATTCATCTATCAAAAAACCATTACGCTGCACTTGTGGTTTACACTTTTGGCCGAAGTCTTTGCTTTATTTTGTCATATTTGATAAAGAAATAAAGAGTTTATGTAAAGGTGAATATTTTGAATTGAGCGTTTGTTGATAAACTTTGCTTGCCATATTACCAAAAAGACACAAAGTATGGGCACACTGAAGTGGTCTCATAATCAATTTGAAATATAGAAAATATTGGAAACTGGTCCAGAAATAAGCAGTCTTCACAATAAAGTGGTTTTCACATTGATGTGGTCTCCAAGTATCAGGTTTTACTGTAACAGCAGTTCTAGTAATAATGATAGTATTGTTACTAACCATAATGACAATTCTGAAGAAGACGATGCTAATATTGATGCTTGTATGGCTGCAGCAGATGATAACATTGATAATGATGCTGCTGTTGATGATGATTATGAAATACATATTGAATATAATGAGACAAACATACACAGTTGTGAAGTTGTTGTTGACATCAATCATAATGATAATGGTGACGACACTAATCTTGATGACAGTGCTGCTGATTTTGATGATCATAAAGCTGATACGGGTGTCAGTGATGACTGTGATGATGGTAATGAAGGTGATGATGATGGTGACAATGATGATAAAGCAGACCATTGTCATGACCAAGATGATGACCATAAAGGTGGTTTACGATGACAGCAATAATGATGATAATGATGATTATGGTGATTAAGATAACACTATTGGAGATACTCATGAAGTTCATAATGATTAGGATGATGACTGGAGAGATTTGATTGATGATGGCAATGATAATGGATCATCTCAACATTTAAAATCTGTTCATTCCGAAATCAATAACAAAGAATGGCTATCTAAAACTTCAGTCAATTCTAATCAAATTCAGTTTTCTGAGTCAATATTCTAGAACAAAAACAACTCATCAACAAGAATTTCCCATTAAAATTCACTTTCTAGGATCATTCTGCAACCCACTGGTAAATATAAGTCAACAGAAATTGATTATTGGGTAATCCATAAAAAAGATGGATCATTTCATTAAGTATAAAAATTACATCTTAATTTCAGTTCAGTCTCAAAATTTAACATCTAATATCAAAATTTGAGAGTAGGATTAAATATGCAAGAATAGTAAAGCTAATCTAATGTAAGACAGAAATGTCAAAATTTTCGAACATGAACATTCATCCATACAATATAATGAGATCATAAAACTCAATATTTATTGAAAAAAGTTGACACACTTTCGCTATGATGGGATAAAATAGGATTTAATGATCAATTTTGTCAAAAGTGCATATTTAGCTTTTTTGTAATGTAAATGATACAGCCTAGCAGTAGGGAAAATATGCATTAATAATTTCTATAATCAAATATTTATTGAAGTCATTGCAATGGAAAGCAATTCATTACAAACATCAAAAGAAGGATGCTAAAATACACCGTAACTTCATTACAGTTATGATTGGCACACTGCAGAAAAATATGATATAATCCACAGCCTGTAGTGAGGAATAATGCACTGGAACTCTATCAAAGCAGCATGCTTTGAATTTCATACCACAAGTCAAAACCTATGACAGAATTAGACAACCATAGTCTAACCTGTGTTTGTGGCCATCTCTGAAAATGGCCACCCTGTGAATAAAGGACATTCTTCAAAAACCATCATTGATTATTTAGAACAAACTGACCTTCAAATAAAGGCCATCTGTCAATAAAGGCCATATCAAAACAGACAAGCTAAAAATGAAGTGTACCCCCCCCCCCCCTGGGCATTTATATAGAAATATATTGTAAAACGTAAAAATTGTAAGTCGAGATTTTTGCAGACATAAAGCATTGCATTTCTACTAGAGTCAAGGCCCTCCTTTAAAAATTAAGCCATTGTCCATTGATATGAACGAGGCCAAGATTTTTTTTTACATACAAGAGCATTTTTTTCTCAAAAGTTGGAAGTAAAAACATCACATTTTAAATATTTTTTATTCTTTTGACAAAACACTATTTCTTAATTGAGAAACAGGTAAAACATTGGTTTTCAGTATTTTTAACAGTGGTTGTATACAATATTTTAGAATAAACAAATACATAAAACTCTCCCCCTTTATAATGATATAACCAGCTTAAAGTCATCAAACTGTGACTGATTTCTGTATTGTATTTTATAAGAATGACTTGCTTGAGATGTTATCATAACATATGCGTATGTTGATCATATACATATATATAATATATTCACATCAGGCCTAAAAAAGGTTTGTTTCTCATTACCCAACTGACCCATCTTTTACCTGCAGACTCATACATTTTTACGGCATCCAAATCTTAGTGCTATATAGTAATAAAAGAAAAAAATCCCAACCTACTGACCCATATTTTTTGGGCATGTAACTGTAAACAAACCTTTTTTCGTTTGGGCCTCATTTTATTGCAATCTTTAAAGCTTTTTAAACAGAACTGTGTTACAGTTTAAACGTTTCAAAAAGAAAACAGGAAGTACTAACAATAAGATTTTTGTAATTGTGAAAAGAGTCAGAAGCCGGAAAAATCAACCGTCTATTTGAACATTCTCACCAGCTACTTTTTCCCCACAGGGAGCATTGCCCCTTTGCCCACTACTGGGGGGGGAACCCTCAGATCCCCCCTCCTACTTTTAGTAGCTTAACAACTACATGAAAACATTTCTACACCCCTGAAAAGGGAGCATACTAAACTAGGAAATATTGCCAAAATTGTGGAAATTGACCCTTTAATTACATCTAATCCATCATTAAAACATCACACTGATCAGTGCTTATTGATTTCAAGTCTGTATCACTTTTAATAAGAGCCAAACTCTCCAACAGTGAGACAAATAAATGTAACATGCACTGTCAACATTTCAGAGCAATAAATTGATCTTGTAACGTTTTTGAAACATTTATTGTATAATAATTGAAGTGAATTCAGGCCATCCTAAAAAATTGTCTGTTTGCTGTAACACAACCCAATATTATTTCAGTGAGTTGGTGGGTAGTGATGTTTTCTTTTGAAAAATACCAGAAAGCAACTTCTAAATAACAATAGGGTAAAAAAAATTTTTACCGCGAGAGTTAAAATAAAGTTGAGCTGCAGTGAATTTTATGAGTTGGTTGTGTTACAGCAAACAATTATTTTTTAAGGATGGCTCCGTACAATACTAATTATGTAATTTTTTATATAAGTACATTCTTTCTTAAGGATTGGAATTTTAAAGTTTTATTACTACAAAATATCAAGAATCTAGAATGATACATACATGTACATAGATACCAATCTAAATAAATTTTTAAAACGAGAAGTCAATATTTCTAGCTAGTATTTAATAAATGGATGAAAAGCTGCCACAGAGTTAAGGAATGCAATTTCTTTGAGGCTGCAGTTAGTTTCAACAAAATATTATTTGGACTAACATTTATATCAGAGTCAAAGATCTGGAAGCTATCAAGGCAATATTCAAACAAAAAATCATTGCAAGTTAAAACAGAGAGGGTCAACAAAGATGAAACACACAAGTTTATTGCCTCTCAATACACAAGTATGGAAATTATTCTAATTTATGTACCATAAATAAAATAAAACAAACTTTGAAACATACTGTGAACCTGATTTATAAGCTTTTTTGGCCTTTAACTTAACTTAGACATATAATCTCTTTCCAGTATTCATTGTCTTATTATAAACCAGATACGGAGCTATTCAACATCTACCAAATCATTTCTGATTCATAAAAATCACAACATAAAAGAGAAATATTTCCTCACAAACTAATTATGTATATAAGTTTAGACATTAAAATACTTTTGATAAATGTAGTTATTGACAATTAATGAAAAAATTATTAATTGTTTTGTTTGGTCAAGAAGGTGTATTCACCAATGAATACAGTAGTATTTTAGACTGGACTGAATCTTATCTATTTCAAGCATCAGTAAATAACATGCTTCTGGCTCTTGTTACTCAACAGAGATGCATAAATGCATTAAGTAGTAAAGACCTACACACCTGACAAAAAAACTACGAGTGAAAAAATATGCTTCAAAGTGCTTTGCTAAGATCAGACTTCAAGACAAACATGAACACACTAAATCAAAAACACTCTTCCCATTAGAATCATGAATATTTAAAGTACTTATAGAAATTGACTTCTAAATCATTTTAAGATGTTAAACATGTTTTCAAGATCTTTTAAATTCACTGATGCAAATATCTTACCTGACCAATAACCTTTGTTCTCTGCATTTGCGTCTGCTCCATGCTTTAGAAGAACTCTTGCACTTTCAAGATGACCAAGACATACAGCTAAATGCAGAGGTGTCCTGCCACGTGGGTCAATGAGCTCCAGGTTAAACTGAATAGGAAATTAATAAGTACTTTACCTCAATGCCTTCAATCATAACGAATATAACCTATATTCATATGATTTGAGCACCTTAGACAAACAAAAAGATGATTTTAAATCAGGATTTTCACTAGACGTCAAACATTGAGGGTCAAAAGTGACCCAGGATTGATGATATTAGAAAAATCAACAAAATTTCCTTCTAATTTTATTGTAAAATTCTCAGGAAACAAAATCTTTATTGTACTGATTTCAAGAGTCAAAATGCTGTTTTAAGGGTCAAATGAAAGCCCTGTTAAATTATCCATTCCAGTAAGACTTATGGTTCTTTCATTCCACTTTACTTAATCTTGTCCACAGTTCCAATAGTAAACTACATACAAGTTATGAATAATCATTGGGCAATAAAATGAATTAAGGAAACTAAATACATAAAGGGAGATAATTGGTGTTAAACTCGGGCGTATGAAAACAAACTCGTTCAAAATTGTGAGTTTATCCTATGCATTATAGCACTTCCAAATATGATATTAATTTTAGGTAAAATGAAAAGTACATATCAAAAGCGAGCTAAGTATCCGAATCCGTAAGAATTCAAAGCAACTTGATAGTTAAACACAGAATATAACAATTATGTCAATATTTTTTGTGAACTACTAGCTACAGTGAAAATTATTTGATGTAACCATGAAAACAAATTACTACGCTAAAATTTTCTTCCTACATGAATGATGAAATATTTTTGTTGATTTTTTATCGAATTCTGGATGAAATGAAACTGAATGTTCAGAGCTTCACTCTTAGTCTAATATTATGTGCATTAATGGATCAAATCCATTTTTACAAGCAAACTGGTAGGGGTGAAGAATCCCTATGGTCACTTCAACAGCTAGCCTAACTTATTCGGTTTTCCGGTTGGCCGATTTCATAAATGAACTCGGAAAGGCCTTACAGAGAACTGCATATTAATGAGCGGAAACACCAATTACATACAAATGCATCAGTATCTGGTATAGCTTACTCAAGTCGACGGAAGAAACAATAATCCTTAACAATGAGCCATAAATTCTCAGTATCTAACGCCAAAATTCAAATATTTGACTTAAAATTGCTTGTAGCGGGTCACGTTCATATTACCATGCCATACCATATATTTTACCATATGGTGATGTTTCCAAACTTTTGCTCAGTACAATCACTGCGTTAGATGCACGTACCACATACAAAATTTAAATCAGCTTTGTAAATACCTCTTCCGGAATGTACCTGTTACACAGGTTTCATTTTCCATAGAGAAAGTGGAGGGAAACAAAACATTTGGGCACTTTTCAGAAAAGGTATGGTGGAATAATTTATGCTTGTATGAGTTTAGAAACGTGTTTCCTATCTACCGAACGGTTCAAATTGTTCACAGATATTGTATGGTCGAGAAACAGGTTTTTGCGGTGTAACGAGTTTTCGTGGTATTTTATGTATGCCTCGTTCCTGTTTGCGCATATGCATTTTTCCTGAAAATTTATCACAAGAACGTCTGATAGTTTTGTTAGCTTGCCAATTTTTGCCAATAATACGCCATGAACAGGTTATTATACACTAATTTTGTAATTTTTGTGAAAGCATAGCTCCGACCCTTTGAATTGTTCAATGAATTCTTATTCTTAGGCAATGCTTTTGTGTACGGAATATTCAGTAGATAGGTGGAACTATCGACTGGTTCCTTGCATAGGGACTGTTTCAAACATATCAAGATAAACACGTAATAAAACCAAAAATAGCAGTAAATTTGGGGTAGTTTGAGGCAACCCACGAAAACATAAGTTCAAACTTTTTACGTCTACACCATTGACCTAGTTTACTTGAACTGCTCAAATGAATATATTGGAGAGATGAGGTTTTTATAATAATGGATTTCTATGATGATCATTTGTAAAATATCCTGAAATAACAAAAACTTTGCATAAAATATGGTAATGTTTTATTAATACCACGATAACTTGTTACAACATCACATCGTGCCCAATGGGTTTTAATTGGGAATTTTCCACATACAAATATGCAGTTCTATGTTAGACTTTGAGGGTCGGGGCCAAATCAAAAAATGTCTCGCCGTCACAAACAGTCTAATTAGTTGGACTATTCAACAGCATGACACACGTGCAGATATTGTTTTTTCGTTTTTGGGACATAATGAGATAATGATATTGCATCTGCTGTACAATATATATCACAATTATACTCTTTAAACGCATCAACCTTCGGTTAACATTAAATTTTTTGGTGATTTTACTGCGAACTTTCATAGAAGACACTGTTTGCGAAAACCAAAGTGCAAGAACGATAAAAAATATCAAACATGATATGTAAATAATCAACGAAGAAAATGAAATCATCACCTTTCCGGAAGTGATTTCAGCATCTAGTTCCTCGAAATTATTATTCCACACACTGATATGAAGCGGAAATTCTTCCTTCAATGACGAAAGAGACATTTTCGAATGACAACTACATTAGATTTCTCATAAATCGAATTTTAGTAAGACGGATGTTGTTTCTTTCCAATCTAGAATTTCCGTAAATTTTACGGTTGTCGTGAATTGTCAATATTTTGAGAAAAAAAAAGCATTTGTAAATAATTGACAGGAAATTATATTTTTAACTTTGTCAAATTTAAGATATATGTATATAATAATAATGTTAATTACTCGATATATAAAATATAATTTTCCAGATTTTCGAACATTATCTACTATTTTACGACATTAAAATACGAAACTAAACCCAAATATAATGTAGCATGAAACAATCAATGGACTGGAGTGACAAATTTTCCTTGACTACTTGACACTAGAAAAAGCCTTTCAAAATTAAATATCTATATAATTATTTCGAATTACTTATGAATTATCCCGAATAGGTAATATGAAAATCTACAAAGTCCTTACTTGAAAAAAAGTCTTCCGCATTGCATTGCTTGGACAACACTTAAAAGTTAAATTACAATACAACTATTTGAACTGTTAATTATCACTAAAATGGATATTAGCACATGGAAATATTTTCAGCTTTTATTGCTTGAAATATTAAAGAAAAGATCTTTGATCAGGCGTGTATCTCCCTATACGAAAGAATGCAGCATAGTCCACATCATTAAAAAATAAAAATAATAAAATAATAATAATAATGTTGTAAAATGGCTTTAATATGATTTTAAAAGTAATCAAATTCTTGACTGAAATTGGGTTTAACTAGCTACTTTCAGAACGTGTCATAATCTTTTTGTCGTCTTTTTATTTTGAATCCAAATGTCATATGGCCAAGCTGTCTTTATATTTTTAACTTTGGAATTGGAGTGTCCAGTGTTAATTTGTTATTATAAAAAGAAGTTTAGTTCACAAAAATCCTATTAAAGCTTCATGTAGCCGTAGTGAATGCGCACTTAGTACTTCCTGGTACTTTACAGTAACAAAAACATGAGGATTTTTGACGCAACTAAAAGAAAAATTCGGTCTCGTTGTTTGGAAAGGAACCAGATACAATTGAACCAATATTTGAAATATGCATCAACTTTCCCGACATTAAGTTATCGGTTGTTAAAAGGTCAATTATAATCGTTTCATTTAATTCAATATAACTGCACATTTATTTCATTGAAAAAAAGTATAATTTCTTTATGTGTTTTTGTAAACATTTGTTTGAAATTTCGAAACTACGGCTTCAATTAGTAGATGAATGGAAAAGAGGGATCTGTCAATATATTCATGAAACAAGTGTTTAATTTCTTTTTTGTGCGTGGTTAATGTTTACCACATAGTGGTCCTCATGTCCAGGGGTAAAGTTCGGACGGCGGGAGACCAGTGTGCCGACTGTGGGGCTTCGGGTAAGAAATTTATACCTTCAATTTTCATGAAATAGGTGTTCGGTAAAAGTGACTCAGTGTTATCAGAATCGAGTTTCTACATTGTACGGTGGCTGGTGTCCCTAATTGTTGGACGCTCCGTCATCTTTTTGTTTTTATTTAGTAAACTTTGTCAGTTGGCTTGTTAGTTGTTACTTTATCTCTCTTTAAGAATTACTGCTATGCAACTGTAAACAATGCATTCAATCTACTACTTCCTAGTTAAATTGTTTACACAATTTATCATGAATTGAGTTAGGGTGTTTCTTTTTATTCAATGCATTTCATTGCGCACCAAAGGTATTATATAGGTTGGGAAGTATTTCTGTCCTCTCAACATATACTGTAATTGATTTATTATCTAGGCTTTCATCATGTAAAACTTCAATATAACAATGATGTGCTTATTTTGCTTAAGTTCTAAGTACTGTTGGCACTTAAGTGGTTTGGAATTTCGTAAAATGGACGCTACTCTGGATTGGAGCATAGAATGAGCAAGGTTGCGTTCCTTACTGATATATTAAAGACTATCTGTATCTCATACCACAGAAGTATACTTACTTGCTTAAATTCAGCTAGAAAATCAGATACTTAAAATATTGTTTAAAATATTTGCATCTAATTCAATTTTGAAGTTGATTAGAATTGACCAAAATTGTAAATAATGTAATGTACAGAGTTTGAAATTATTTTTCTTATTGTGAATTCCTTAATGTTATAATTTACTTACATGTGTATGTGAAAATGTTGTGTATTATGTATTAGACCATTGTTATTGGGTAGAATAATTAGACCTTCAGTTTTGCTTTTTGTGTTTCAACTCGTTATGATAACCATGTAACATTGTTTATTTCATGGGTAGTATCATGTGTTACATTTTTAGACCTTGAAATGATTTATTGTTGATAGATCTTATTGTTGAATTAAAACCATTTTAAATGATAATTACATTTATGTAGTGTGTGTACATGTGTGAATTATTTCGCTGAATATTAGCTCATTGTCTAGAAAAAAATGAATCCAACAAGACTGGCCATTATTTGTTGTATTTATAAAGTAACATATAGGATAAATAGCATATATTTGTGAAATCAAGAATCATTTGTTGGTTTTAATGACTTTAATTTTGTTTAGTCATTTTATGTAATGTTTTCTTGCAAGGTCACTGGAAGTTTAAAGCGGTATCATCCTATGATGATTAAAGGGTCTTTTTAATTACTATTAAATTAAGCATTTTTCCAAATTATATTGATAACACTGAATGGACTTGATGTCAACAATTGTTTTGCTTTTTTGTTTGGGTTTGGTAAATGGACCCTCCCCATTAAAAAATAAAGACATTTTTTCCCAATTTCTGACCTAAAAATTCCCTGTTTTGGCATCACACCACGCATTTTTTCCAATTTGACCGGACCCTTTCCCAAATTGAAAAAATCACTTGTAGTATTATATAATAGAGAGTAAACGCTCTTGTTCAGATATTAATTTTGTATCACTCGTCTGGTTTAATTTGGTCTCTATGTAACTGAGGTCTCCTATGATTTATGCACCCATATTGAGTATATCTTAAATTAGTAGCACTGTTAATTTTACATCTATCTGATGTTAACCTTGTATTGAGGAGTTTGTTATGTTTGGTTTAATTAATTTTATCTTAAATGCAACTTCAATGATAGACCATAGCGTATTATAGATAATTGAAATATGTTTAGGTTTATAAGAATTCATAATTTTATCGCACAATAGGACGTCGCTGTATTATCCTAAGCTATTAACTTATTCAATTTATTTTCTTGTAAATATTGTGTTAGGTTCATTTTTCTGTTATAAAAATTAATTAACTTCACAA
This sequence comes from Lutraria rhynchaena, assembly GCA_008271625.1. Taxonomy (NCBI): domain Eukaryota; kingdom Metazoa; phylum Mollusca; class Bivalvia; order Venerida; family Mactridae; genus Lutraria; species Lutraria rhynchaena. Next base: position 1,421,219 of record VIBL01000049.1, read on the forward strand.
AATCATGATGTTAAAACTATAAAGGATGCTTTGTTTCTGCGAAGTTTTTCCAATTCTTATAAACTGAGTATTTTCAGCCTCAAATTCAAATATTTTTTTTCTGGAATTTGTATGGCTTGCATCATTGATAAAAGCCATTTGGGAACATTAACAATAAGAACCATTAATTTAACATTATGATGGTAATAAGAATATAAAAGACTCATTGTTCTCAATGGAGTAGAAAATAAGATTAATACAGGTATAAGACTTGCCCTGAAAAATTCTGCATCTGGGTCTTTTGGATGATTATTTTTTATATATTCAACATAAAAATAACTAAGAAAAAATATCACCATTCACCAAATGTGTCTGATAGCATCAGAAATGTTACTGACAACAAAGAAATAAGTATGTTTGTGTCTGATAAAAACTGCCTCTATTTGGCACACATTGAAATAACTCGGGGCATTCATTAGACCCTTGGAACAGCATTTTGACTCTTGAAATCAGTAAAATAAAGCTTCTGACTCATGAGAATTTGTACTGAAGGGTCAAATTTACAAAAAAATTAGAATAAATTTTGTTGACTCTTCAAATTTTCATCAGCTTAGGGTCATTTTTTAATTTAAACTTTTAATGTCTAGTGAAAGCCCTGTAATAAGTTTCATTAATTTTTTATTCACAATAACATTATACACCATTTCACTATTAATGGTGATGGATTCAGTTTAAAATTTTGTTTGAAATTTGGATATGCATGGCATGAAGAATGGCATTTTTTCTTCAATTAATACGAACTTGTATTCATAACAAAATCATTGACTTTCCTGTTTCAGTTTCGTAGGTTTTCCTTAGCAATTACTCTTGGTATATTTAATTACAATAAAAAGATTACAGAACTTTTGTTTTGTTAGTTGGTAATACTTATAGCTAACTATCTTGGATTAATATCTAAATGGTATGTCTCTTTGTCTATAAGAGATATATTATACAAATTATGGTTCACACACGCCCCCTCTTTACATACTGAGAGTGTATCGTGTATCCTAGATTCTTTGTGTTGCCCTCTAAACATGCTGATCTGATAAGCCCAGGATACATTCAGATTAATGATTTGATCAGGTTTTATTAACCACCACTACACTGTCAGTATCTTTGTGTGTTATCTCCAATGATTAGTGTAACAATGGTCGTTTGACCTTTCTTTAACTCACATGTCTTGTTTTCTAATTAATTTAATTACAGTTTGATCAATTTGGCCAAAAAGTGCTTGATTTATTTCTCCCTACTTTCCAAGCTTCTAAGTGGATGGATTATCAATTAAGTGTAAAAATTAAACCACATTTGTTGATTTTTTGTGGTTTTTCAAGAAGAGATTACTGGATTAAATGCATTTAATTTATTGTTTAGGCACTTGTAATAAAGTTGTACTTAGATACATGAATAAATTGACATTCTCTAATGATAAGAGTCGGTAATAAATTACTATTTCCTGTGTTGGAGATTAGTCAATCTTTTCCCACCACCATCTTTACAGTATGTAGTACTTCAACAAGAAATGAGTCAACCACAGCCTTAGCTTTCTATATCCTTGTGAGTTTTGTGGAAGGATAAGGCAGAAAAAGCTATTGCTTTCTCTAAGTCTAACTGACTATAAAATAGGAAAATAAATAAAAAAAGTCAGTCATGAAAAACCTTGCAAGAGATATTAATGTTTCCTTGCCATTTTTTAAATTCAAGAAACCATAAATAATTTAGTGTCTAACTTGATAAAAGATAATGGCCTTATATAAATTATAATAATGTTCATTTTCATTGTGTAATAATTTTAAGTATGATTGCAGTGTTTGCATAATTGATTATCTTGTTATGACTCATTCATATTAATTAATTAATTTATGATGTATGATTTTAATTAATTATTAATGATTTGCAAGTAATTGAATATTCAAGTAACTGAATTGTGTTTCCTTGTAGTAACATCATGTTTATGTGTGTATTAAATAGTTATGAGGCTTGAATGGTTCCTATTTGTCTTGAAATTATGTTGGCAGAAAATGAAAAAAAAAATTTTTTTGAATTACTGGTATTATAATGTTATTCTTCATTACATATATGATACACATGTATAATTATACAAAAATAACCATAATCCTTTTAATGGAGCATATCTACATTCCAAATTCACTTACTTAGTTCGGAGGGTTGTTTCAAAACTTGTAATATTTGATTGGTTGTTTCTGACTGTCATCTTAAAGTTTACCATTCATACGGCAGCATTCTAAGAATTGTCCGAAAGCCGAGTTGTGTACAAGCACTTGGTCAAGATGTACGCTGTTAGCATTACCATCATTGATACATTTGTAGGAGTGGAGAGAGTTGTTCTCTGCTTTAGGGGCCTCCACAGTCCTGTGGTTGTGGTCTCTGACTAGTAATTACTGGCTTCGCACAGCTGTGAGTTTGAATCCTACCCAAGTACATGCCTGGGGGTCATCCTCCACCCTTAAAGCTGACAAGTCTCCGTATGACCCTGGCTGGTGGTTCAACATTGAATCCCAGAGAAAAAAAGAATAAGTACTACCTTGACCATACAAGTTTGAGGGTACTACAAAATGTAGTTAACTGGAAACAGTAAGCCAAGAATATTTCAAATGTTAGCCTTAGTTGTGTAATTAACTGTAAAACTTGTGTTGGAAAGGTTTCTTCTTCTAAGGTTTAATCTCATCATTTGATCTTGATGGTCTATTTCTGTTTATTATCAGACACTCATTTTACAGGTGGAAAACATGGCAATGTAGAGATATGACTTAATTTCATATGTTTAGTTGCAAAATGAGGGTAATGCTGAGTGCCAAAATATTTTCTGATGTTGAATAAACCCTGTACTACAGTAACATATTGATGATAAAGTTAACATAATCATAGCTGATTTTACTGATTGGATTCATGTGGTATTTGTTGCGGATGGAAATGCAGGAGTTTTCAAGTGGGAAACAATTGCAAATTTCTCAAAATATCTTTCTGAATGATTAGATTTTCTGGATATCTCATATTGAAATAAATATTTATTCATTCTGTCCCCGTTGGTGCAATATTTACAGCGTGTATGTTGTTCTTTATGCAGAAAGTGTTACAGCACTCTTGCTCTGAACGTTTATATGATGTATGCTAGATATATTAAGGTTGAATTCACTCCAGCTCTTGGTCTAAAATGATAAATATGTCTGCCTTATTTTTTTCTGATTATTTCCAGTATTTTGTTTTGGTACATTTACACATTAGCATCGGTTGAGTTACTGTGTGAGTAATTTTTCTTCATATTTTCTTGCTGTAGCATAAACTCATCACCGACGTGGTATGTTGGAAGAAAGCATACTTCTCGTGTTTCTACCAATTTTATGCCATTACTTCCACGAGCTCACTACTTGCAAAATGGTTGATAATCAGATCTAATGTATTTTGACTAGGATTGTACTGGTACTGACTAGTTTTTTAGTATAATATTCAAAATATTCAATCATTAAGGTTTTGCGTTGACGCAAATCTTTTTTACATTACGTTTTCATGGACATATTGTATTTCTTATTAGAAAATAATGTTCGGGTTTTATTGATTTGATATGTTTGCATGTAAATATTGGGGTAAGACTTCAGGAGTATCATAGGCATACAATGTACTTCTTACATTTGACTTTTAGCTATAAATTCATATTGGAAATCTATAGTGTTATATCAATATGAACATGTGCTTTATGGTCTTGTTGACTTTACTAAAGAATTGTATGATACCTGTTCCCATTTTCAGGGGCAGTTATGAGATGGTTTCTTTTTTGTTGTTGGGGGTGGGGATTAACTATAGGTAGGATTTGAAACTGCTTGATCTTGATTCCAGTGGGTATATAAGAATTCATTTCCCAGATACTCTCAACTTTTCCTAGTTGATTTTTGATGAACATTTTACACAGGGTATAATTTATACACTGTCAGTGTCATGTGGTGTGACTGGACATGAATGCAGATTTTTCATGTATTCCAAATAATGCATTTGTTTAACAAATTGTTATAATTATGGCTGGCCACAGCTGTGTTTAGTGCGCTGGACTTGTAACCCAGAGATCCAGGTTTGAATCCTGGTTGTGGCAGGTCATACCCTTCTGTTGAAAAATGGCGTTAAGCCCCAGTGACAATAACTTATTGTCACTGGGGTTTAACGCCATTTTAGCCACAATTATTTTTTGTTTGTTTTTATGTGACTTATTAAATAAAAACAAACAAAAAATAATCATGGCTACCCCTCACCCTTTCAGACTCTCCTTCCTGTGTTATTCCTGAAGGCATTTACAAATATTCAGTTTCAAATCTCATTTAAAGTCAGATGTACTTAAGTTTCAGTACCCATATCCATTTGGTTGAACGATTTAATCAGATTGATTGTATCTGACTTATGATTTTGGAATGAGTTTAATTCAATCTCATATTAACATTTGAGTACTGATGAGATTTTTCCAAATTTTAGTTGCTAGTGCTACTCTGTGATGTTCTATGACATTAAGAGAGAATATTATTAAGGAACAATTCTGTAAAACCCAACTATCATAAACTCACTGTTAGTATATCCAAGGGAGGTGTGTATCATTGTATAGTATATTTGATTTCAATGATAGTGTGCCTGATCTGTATCTCATATCAACAATAAGACAATAATTTCCCCGAGTTAAACCTCACAATTAGTCAGATTAGTTTCCGTTAGATTTCTCATTCTTTGTAGTTTTGCTGTGAAAGCAGCCAGATTCTGTGATTTATGAAGTCATTTTTTATCATTCCATGAACTAGTACCTATCTATATGTTAGAGTTGTGGTGTCTTTAAAGATATATGCTATCACTTCTTTTTTTTCACTTGGTTTTAACACCAATTTTCAACAATATTTCAGATATATACAGCAACCAGCTCACTAAACCAGTTTCCCTTAGACTGTATTCTGACCGGTATTAACTTACCCTTTCACAAGAAGCCAGCAACTTCTCCGCATGTGGAGGAAAATCAACATTTTTGTCAAATGTTCATATAAGGGTATGACCTGCCTTGACTGGGATTTAAACCTGGATCTCGGGGTTACAAGTCCAGTGCATTAACCACTGGGTAGTGGTTGCAGCTCACTATCTCTTCTTTAAAAATATCTATGTGATATATTCCTGAAAAGAATCTGTCTGATTGATTCATTAAAAGAGAATTGTCAATAACATCAGTGGTCAAGGTCAAGATTTTGAACTGAATGCAGCTTTGCCATTGGTCAATTTTTAGACTGTGTTCATGAATACTAAATGTATGTTTTAGATTGGTCTTCAATCCACGACCAGTTTGATAACATCTAATACAGCTTTGATCTCATGGATCGTTTATTATCTTCTATGTTAGCTGTATAATTATCATAAACTTGGTTTTATACCATTTTCATAGCCTTTGTTTATCAATTATTGAATAATCAGATTTCACTCTATCATTAGATACTATTTCTGGTCTGCACACAACTGTACCTTATTTTATATCATGGTATTGTTTTGGAAATGTTGCTTTTTAAGGCGATGTGGTTGTTATTTGATGGAAAAGTTATCAATTTACAATATTGTCTTATTGGCCAAAAATGACACCCCCCCCCCCATTTGTTGAGCCCGCTTGCAGTTGCCACCATGGGGATTTGTTTGGTGTATGTACACCTGTCTGTCTGTCTAGATTTTGATTGTCCAGACCATTACTCTGTCATTAGACAGGGATTTTGAAATAACTTTGCACAAATGTTTGCCATGATGAGATGGATTGTGATGTCTAAGATTCAGTTGTGTAGCTTAAAGGTCAAGGTCACAATTTAATGTCAAATTTTAAAAAATTGGTGTAGCAGTTTGTCCGAATCATTATTGCACAACTTTTTCATCTCTTGACAATAGTGGGCTCCACATGTTGCCCTTGGGCTTCTAATTCATATGATAAAGTTCATATGAAAAGAAAATATTGGTAAAAAATCACTGAGACCAAAAAAAGTCTTGGATTAGCAGAGTAAAAATAGTTGGTTGTGTGTGTCCAATCTAGGAACTTTTATATGCCTAGAGACAATTATAGCTTTAAATAAAACAGTTCTTATTCAAGTTTTCTAAGTTGGCAAGATAAGTCTTTTACCAGATGTGCTGGACTGGTAACATGACCTCATTCACACAGACTGAAAATTTTTCACATCCTCTAACTATGTAGTGAAATAACAGAATTTTACAATATCATACAATCAGATTCAAAAGCTCTAGCTGTGATCTGTTTCTCTACTTTATGCCAAGTTAAAATGTTGTGAGGAAATGTCATATTTAAGTTGAACAAAGCAAGTCAGGAAACCCTATAATCTTGGAACAAGAAAAAAGGTTTGTTCCCACTTACCCAACCAACCCAATATTTTACCCACTTACTCCTAAATTTTTATATTATGGTGCATATATTCCCATACAGTGTTGCTGATATGTAAACAAATAAATAAAATCAAAAAAAATCCCTACTTACCACCCATATTTTTCAGGATTGTAACCGGAAACAAATCTTTTTTAGGCCTTATGTTGCAGGGCTGCATTGAGAGGGGAACACATAAACATAAACTGTATATACCACGAGTTTTGAAGTTTGTTATGTGGTATTCCAATTACAATGTGGCTTCATGTGAGCTTTTCGCTTGTTAAATTAATTGTAACATATCTACTTGAATCTTCATACACCAGTCAAATTTTGTTCTGACCTGGAAATTACAAGTCAGATTTGATAAGTGGATCTGCCTACACAGTAATACATAATAATGATAGCCCTGCTTTTTATAAAGTAGGATGTTAAATTAACTCTATATAACTGGAGGCTGTGTTTGATGTTGATAGCTGCCTTGTCTTAGAACACCTTTTTTCCCTGTGAGAATGGGAAAATACTTAACGTTAGAATATACACCAGACTCCACATGTTTTAGATAAGGGATACTGATAAGCCCCATTGGCTGGTTTCCATAGCAACTGCAACACCTACTGATATTTTATATGCAGTTTTAAAGGTGTACACCATAATTTAGTATGTTTAAAGTTGAGCCGTTCTAGAAAATTAAGTTTAATTGAATAGTTTATCTATTTCACTGGCATGAAACCTTGCAGATTATTTTCATTATGCTGCTGATAAAGAACTTGATGCACTTGTGTGCAGTTACTGAAGCTGGAAAATCTCTACTTGTTTTTCTGGCTATCTGATGATGGCAGGCAATTATGTCACAGCGCAGTATGGGAGGGAAATGTTTCTGACATGCTAGAATGCAAAGCTTGTTAGAAATTATATTTATTTCCCGATAATCAGTCCTGAACAAAGGTTAAGTCATTGTCTGTTATTTGATGATGAGTAGATTTCTCTCTGACATTTCTTCATGATTACTCCGCTTTCTCTATTTTATGGATGGACTTGGGCCTGGATGGAGTTGATAAAATTGAGTTTGAGAACCAATCTCAAGAAGAAACCTCTTGATTGGTTGATAATTATTTTGATTTTGAAGACAACCAATCATAGACATGGATTATTAGACTGCTCGGGCCAGGTTCAAGTTGATAGAATTGTGTTTGGGAACCAGACAAAAAATGAAGCATCTTGATTGGTTGATATCTAATCTGATTTCAAAAACAACCAATCAGAGGCATGTTTTATCAGACTGGTTTCCTGATTCAGATTGCTAATTGTGAAGGGCCTTCTTGTGATTCTCATTCCAAGAGCTTCGAAAATCTTGGCTTGTGCTTTGAATATTCAGACCAATTTTTATGCGGATTGAACATAAATGATATCTTTTATAAGTTCATGTTATTTTTCTTTATCTTCCAAAGCTGTTTATTTTTCATTTAGCGTCTGAAGCAAACTGTGATATCTTCTTATAAAACAGAGCTGAGCTACAGTAATTTGAAGTCAAATCTCAACAAATTGAATGGTTAAGATTATCTATGTGGTAAACTTGGCATTTACAACTGGTTATTAGAGTAATGGATTCATTACTCATATAAGAATCTTAATTCGTTTGTTTTGAACTTTCTGTTTCCTGGTAAATTTTCCTTGTAGAACATTTTTCCTGTCTGTTGTAGAAGTACTTTCCCTGTCATGTTACTGTGAATTATTTGTCAACTGAAACAAGCTTCATTATTCATGTCTGTTGTTATTGTTATTGTATACATATATTTACACATATTGTATATAAATAGAGAGTTGTGTGCTAAATTATTCTATGATTGCATTTTGACATTCTGCAAGGGGAGAGAACTCAGTCGACATATCACCCATGGGTGTATCTGGATAAATTTCAAAATTACCTTAGATAATCAGTGGTACAATGGGTAAAAAGCGATGTTAATGTGGGAGGGGTTACCATATATTGTGTGGTATGAGGGGGGTAATAAACTTGAAAAGCCAGAAGTGAAGCTATTCTTGCTGCAGACTATATAATGAACTGTGGCTTGTGTTTTTGTGTGTGTATGTTTGGATACAGTCTCTCTGTTAACAGATCTTAAATATTAAATGATTAATGAAATTCAGTAGGCTTTTGGATGTTTGAGTAATAGACTGAAAACTTAAGTGAGGACAGGATGTTTATATATGATACATCAATACATAATGTATCATGATTCAGAGAGATAATTTGTACCAACTAATGTTTCTCTGATATTTTATGTATGAAATGCTTGTAATCATCTATTATTAAATAGTTGTTAAAACAATTTTGAAGTTTAGTATAAACAACTATTAGAGATATGTATCCTGAACGTACCCTAATAAATGCCCCTATGTAATTAATACCTCCATTTTTTTAACCCTTTGCCTCATAAACATATTTTGGACTCATCTAAATTCAAAGCAAATTTATAAAACATCTATTTATGTATGGAAACTTATTTATTTCTCTCTGAAATTGTGGAAAACGTTGTGGCAAAAGAAGTCATTACTCATTACAAGCAATGGTTTCTTTTGCTGCAATGTTTTCAAAAGTAGTCTGCTTCAGATGCAGAGGAATTGCGGTATTTTGAGGCAAGCATTAAACATGAAACTGAAAGCTAACTGGCTTAGTTCAAATGGTAGAGCATTAGGTCTGTGGATTTCTGGATAATAAGTTTGAATCCTGGGTGTAGCTCTTGTTCTCTGCAATGATTTGGTTTAAGTTATTATGCCTAGGACCAGTCATCCTCCATCAATGATCATTCGTGCGGAGAAGTTGGTACTTACAGATTTTACTGTTTTGTTCTAGTAAAACTGCTTGCAATTCAAACTTATGAACCCCAGGCCTACAGACCTCATGCTTTACCTGTTGAGCTCAGTGGCTAGTCCATTGTTATCATTATTTATGCGATACACGTCAACATTTGAAAAATCCAATTACCAGCAGTCAGAGTTGTTATCTATCACTTTTCATTAGGGATAAGACAGGCCGTGGTCCAGTGGTTAGTGCACTGGACCTGTAACCGGGCAATCCAGGTTTGAATCCCGGTTGCAGCTGGTCATAGGCTTCCATGAAAATTTGACAAAATGTTGATTTTCCTCCACATGTGGAGAAGTTGCCGGCTCCTTGTCGAAGGGTAAGTTAGTACTGGTTAGTATGCAGTCCAGGAAAACTGTTTAGGTGAACTGGTCGCCGTATATAACTGAAAAATTGTTGAAAAACGCCATTAAACCCCAGTGACAATAAGTCACAGAAATAGGGGTAAGACAAAGGCCAAAGAAAAGAGCAATAAAGGGTGTATTTATAACAAATGGCACAATATACATAACTACACTGTTAATAAGGGCAGCATGGCAAACCATTTTTTTTAAAGAATCGTACAGTGCCATCCTTAAGGCCTGGAGGAGACACCATTATTACCATTATTACTGGTCCTTTTCTCTCATGTAAATTTCTTGATCAGGCAATATTTTCATACTTGTTTAACAAGAATGTTCCTTAGAATTTTCAATTTGTTGTCTTACTTTTGGAACTACAAACATGAGAAGATTCCTGATAACATTTCACTTCTTGTCTGAGAATGGTCACCAGGGAAATGTCACGGAGATAAAATTTGCTGAAAATATAAATTCTGATCCAGTTTACAATTATTCTGCAAATGTTGTGTCTGATAGTTGATTTAAAGCTGAAGAAAATTATATTTAAGGCCAAAAAGTTTTTTTTCCGTGGCCTTCTAAGAAGTGAAGGTTGATTAGGAAGTAAGGTTAGGAAGTAATTGTCATGGTCAGGGTTACTTGACCAAAAAATAGCATAAGAAGGTTAAAAAAAATGTTTAATTTCCTAAAACTAAAACTTTTCATACTTTGGAGGTACAATTTGTCCCCAAATATTTTTTACTTTTTTTATTTTGATGTTGAAAAAAAAATGGGGTTGGTCGGAAAACTAAAACTAAATATTCTTATTTTTTTTAATCTGGCCTTATAGTCTTATAATCCTATGAATAAAGAATAACTACTAACAAAGGGCCACTTATTTGTCTCCCTTTGGTGACTTTTGTTCACAAGTTTGGCTGTATTTTGCTATAATTTAAAATGTATACCCTTTCTCAGTGGTGAAGCTATTATTAATGAGATTTATTTATATCTCACTCTGTGTCCTTGATCGTACAATGAGTGTTTTTGATGACAAACTTATGGATTTGATGTTATTGACAAAGAGATGCAGTTATTTATCAGATGTGGGTGGTAAACATACGGTTATGATGACAGTCACTATATAAGGAATTTTGGTCTCTTGTATCAAATGACAGTTAATAGAGTGGATTTTGTTATAACTACCTCCTGTTCACGTAGCTTATAATTCTTATATTTTTCCTACGTCGTTTCTTGCATTATGTTCAGTCACTGTACTGACCATTGATAATTATGTGATTATGTTATTATGTCTTCAACTAAAATGTTGTTTTTTGGCACAGGGAATGCCTGTTTTTTACAGTATCTTATGTACATTCAGTACAAACCTGGTCATCGTTTACTTAACCAGTTTTCCTAGATTCTGTTACAGCACAAATCTTGTCATTCACAAGTAATTGCCAACTGAATGTATTAGCTAGTACAGTATAACCCATGAAGACCAGGCACTGTCTGGATTGGGCCAAAGGTCTGGTTTTTTGAGAATTCTGGTTCAGGGAATTATTGATTGTAGAACAGAAAAAATGGTATTAGAAAAATCACTGATTTTCAGAGAATTCCAGTTTTCAGGGAGTCTGGTTTTCAGGGGTTATACTGTAACTAGTATGGCAGCAATGTGTGGTTTGGAAATTTTACATTTTATTTTAATACACATTCAATTAGCTATGTCATATGTTTTTGTTTAATTCTTTTTATTCTTTTATTTATTTCAGAACCAAGCTGGGCTTCCATTAATCGTGGAGTTTTGATATGTGATGAATGTTGTAGTGTACACAGAAGTTTGGGACGTCATATTTCCCAAGTAAAATCTCTGAAAAAGGGACAATGGTGTCCAACACAGCTTGCTGTAAGTATTTGTTTCCATGGTGACATATTCCTGTAATTTTCAATTCATTAAAGTTTTTATTATATAAGCATACAATATGAAAATAATGTTTGGCAATTGGAACAGTACTAGTAAATGACTGAAAACCAGTCTGTTGTGTTGAATTATAATTAAGGAAATGACCCCTAATATGTTTAAGCTGTTAGTCTTATTGCAACAGTTCCCTGATCCTGTATCATTGGTCAAAAGGGCTGTCGAAAGGGTCAGTTGACAGGTTTTGAAATAGCTTTACGGAGTTTTACGGAACTATTTGAAATTGATGCAAACAAAAACTGTAACAATTTTATTTCTGAAATTTTCTTTTTTTATGGGTTTGTATGAACAATTTCTTTACCTGTTTTACGTTACAATGTGTTATGGTATGATTTTTATCAGATGGTTCAACATTTAGCGAGTCATGGAGCAAACAATATATGGGAATACTCACTGTGGGATCCTTCGCAGAAACATGGCCGACGTAAACCTACATCACGTGACCAAGTTCAGTAAGTCGTCTAATATGGTCATTCTAAAAACGAGAGTTTTTTGGGCTGTTGCTTGTAGATGTTAATTGATTTCAAGGGAGATAAGAGAAATGTTCCTGTAAATCATTGTATTTCTTTAAATTTTTATTTATGAAATTATAATATTTTTATTCTACTATTTTAGTGATATTGTTATTATTTTTTTTATACAATAAAACTTCTGTATATGTCATAGAAGTATTGATGTTTAAAACTTTTTTTGACAACTGTTGTTATATTGTACAAGTGTGATAGGTCAGTCATCAATCAAATCAGAATTTGATTGGTTGACCTGTATTTTGTTTTATTTTCATTAACTTTGGAAAGCTCTGCAGTCCTTTGCATCTTAAAAAGTTTGAGATATTTTTTTTATCTGATTATTCAGTGGTTTTGAGTTCAGCGTCATGAATGCTGATAGTTTGTATGAAGGTCATTGTTATATGTCAGGAGAATTGTCTTTTTACTCATAATTTATTGTCAAATTCCCAGAATTCCATGCAGAATGTAAAGATTTTTATGTTCTATTCAAATGAGGTAGCTGCACCTGCTTCATTGCAAAATTTCACTTATAGTATAACCTTGATAATTAGACCACTTTCAGGACCCCAAAAATTGGTTTTAATAATGAGGTAGTCTTATTATCAAGTTGAATTATAGGGGAATTATTGAAACCCAGTCCAGAAATAAGTTGTCGATATAACTGTTAACAATAATTTCTGTTATATTTTCAGTCCTGTGAAGGCAGATTTTATTCGAGCAAAGTATCAATTCTTGTCATTCTTAAACAAAAGCAAAGACACAGATATAACATCATTAGACGACATCAGTCAGGTACGCTGTAATAAACTTTTCCTCAAATTATTATGTGTCATGACTGTTTCCCTCATTAAAACTGTAAAATCTATTAATTTATAGATATTAAGATTAAAAATTCCATTTTTTATTAACACGTCATCGCTATGAGCTCATTTCTACTTTGAATTATAGTGAATTAAAATCCATTAGTAATCTTACGATTGGCTGACAATTATTTTGTACTTAATTTGTATTGTTTTGCTTACAGCAATTACACTCAAGTGTTCGAACAAATAATTTAGAAACCGTGCTGAGACTTATATCTAAAGGTGCTGACCCCAACTACTATCACCCTGTGAGTATTTTATTACTTGATCAATCATTTAATTACAGTTATATATACTTTAATAAATTAACCTTTAGCAGAGTATTTGTTTGTTAAATTTCATTATAATAGCAAAGGAATTTCACGTGTGAGGAAGGTGTCCAACTAGCTTATGAAAGGTCGATGGTTCTACCCAGGTGTAAGCCTGGAGTCTCCCTCGTCTTTTAAAGCTGGGAAGTCGCTAAATGACCCTGACATTTGGAGCGAAGTTAAACTCTAGTGAGATAAGAAAACAATAGCAAAGATAGGTTTAAGTCTAGACTTTACTAGATTATGTTGACCATTATAGTTACCTTTGCAGAATTTCAGTGAAAGTTAATCTTCTTTTCAGGAAGAAATATAATAATGTAATTTTTTTTGTTTTTAATATTGTAAAAAGACAAATTTTCAAAATACTCTTATTTGAAATTTTGCTGAACAATGTCTATATCTAATTCATTTCAACATCTAGTTTCTATATTTCTGTTGAAGAATGATAAATACTTTCAGAAGTGGTTTTTAAAAATTAATCTGAATTTCCTCATTTTTCTCTACAATTGTTTCCTGCACATTTCAAGGGGAACAATAACTGGCTTTAAGTCTGGACTTTCTCAAATTTTTTCATAGTTTGTAGATAAATGCCTACAGAAATAGTTAACCAGGTTTTTCAAGGGAAAAAGTGTGGTCATTAGATTTGTGAATGTTGGTGGACGGGCAGGCAGGCATCCACTATTCCTTCTATCCACGCAACTCCTACATTTCTTAAGGGATTTCAACAAGACTTTGACATAATTTATATCACTAAGTGCCCCAGCGCACATTTTCGGGGTTTTGTGATTCGATAATTTTTTTGCAGAATTATGACCCTTCGTTTATTTTGTGCACATGTAATATTCTGTGTGCACTTCTCATGAAAACCTGATTTTGTGACAGTTCCTGTTATCATGTTTGTTTTATAAATTTATTACTACTAGTCTCCATATCTTTTCAGGAGAAGGGTAACTGTCCATTACACGTAGCTGCCGGATCAGGACAGATTTTACAAATAGAACTTCTCGTGATATACGGCGCTGACCCTGGTGCGTTAGATGCATTTGGTAAAACACCCATAGATTATGCCATGTAAGTGAATATACCAATCATATGTTTTATTATGACAGTAAGATGTATAAATTTTCTGTTTAGTGTGTTTGGTTTAACTCCTTATGGAAAGAAAATGATAAAATCTTGTAGCTTGTGTGAGAAGATGCTTGACTATGGAACTTGATCTACATTTACTCAATATGATTACTGAAAGTCTGAAGAGTTTGTTACATCTGTAATGCTAGCATTGTTGTTTAATGTTGTTGGTGTTACCATATTTCTGTTTAGAATTGGTGTTTGAATTTTGATGAATTTAATATGAGTCAATTTATGTTGGTACAATATAATAATGCTGTGGAACAAAGTTAGTGAGCTTGGATATGGAGAGGAATTAAATACAGTTCATTTTTCCCCAAAATATACCTTTCCTTATTTCAGTGTTGTGAAAATACTGAAGTATAAGTATAATGAAGTAATTATTCTGGTCCCCATGAATTTACTGTAACTGTATGCAGTGGAACCCCTCTAAACCGGCAGAGCCTGGGACCAGGTCATTTGGCCAGTTTAGAGGGGATGCGAGTTTAGTGGGGATTTTTGAATTATGTAATAATGAAGCCGGGATCAGAACATTTGGTCAATTAAGAGGGGAAACTGGTTTATAGAGAAACCTGTTTAGTGGGTTTCCAGTGTACTACTGTATAATTGTATGGTTAAAGTCTGTCTGTTTGTTTCACCATTGATTTGCGTCAAAACTATGTCAATTACAGGGCTCAACAAATTTCGTTTCAGGCTACTCATCCTGCAGGACATTCAGCTAAGAATTTTAACTAGTTCTACAGCAATTTTAACTCATCCTGAGTCAATTTCTCCTTGTAATTACAAGCTGATGAGTGGATTTGTCGAGCTCTGAATTGCTAATGTTCTTTTGTAAGAGTTGAGATATAATATCTTTACATCAGACATTTGTTAATGCTATTGTTATTTATTACTGAATTATTTAACTATTTACAGAGCTGAAGGTCATGAAGATATTGCAAACCGTCTTGTTGAGTGCCAATATGAACTTACTGATAGATTAGCTTATTATTTATGTGGGAAGAAACCAGGTAACAATTCTATCATTTCTTGAAGGAACCGGGGTCTGTGTCACAGACATATTAGCCTAGTAGTTTTTAAGACTTCCCCATGTTTGTAAATAAAAAAGTCACCAACCATATTGATTATTTTGGGGATCTTTTGTGAGATGTTTAATGTGTGTATACACTTAGCAAGATGTTATGCTTTAAAAGTGGCTATCTTAAGCCTTTACCTCATAAGCATATTTGGACTCTTCCAAATTCAACGCAAATATACAAAATATCAATTTATGTCAGAAAATTTGATTGTTTCTCTCTGACAGAGTGGAAGACATTGTGACAAAAGAAGCCATTGCTTGTTAGGAGCAATGACATCTTTTGTCACAATATTTTCGAAAGTCGTCTGCTTCAGATGCGGGGAAATGTGATATTATGAGGTAAAGGGTTAACTAAGATATGTCTATGAAACAGTCCCTAAAAACATAGTCATGATAGATTTTTTAATGCCTAGAAACTTAATTCATATGGTAGTAATTATGATCAGTGAATTTTTCAATATTTTCAAAACTACCTTCACCTCACTAAAGGGGGAAATATAGCATGATAAATCAGTAAAAGGGGGAATTTTGGAAAAAAATAGCACTTTAGGGGAAAATATAGACTTTTTTGCTTGGGGAAAGTGCCTGTTTTCTCCCAAGAATTGCACAAAAAATCACTGATGATAAAAATGAATAATCACAGTGTGTTATGATTTAATTGATGTTTTTACTTTTCCAAACACTAGTTCTGGTCTTACTATGTGTCGAACATGTCTCCAACATTAGTCATGCATTAGAATAAGTTTTATTTCAACTGTTTTATATTTTCATGTTGATAAATTATCAAGAAAGGGAACCATTACGTCCTATACCTTTAAAATATTTTTCAGTATATTTTCACTACTATGATTTTCTGATGTCAGAGTTACATCCCTTTAATTTAAAAGTTTTTTTTGTTAAAAAAAGAAATAAAGAAACAAGTTTAAAAGTATGTACACTGAGGCAAATAGATGAAGTAGTTTTACTGTAACAATAATATAACATCAGATTCTAATGAATTTTATGATTTTTTATTTTATTTGTTGGCTATGTAAATTATTTTTTTGAATGTTACAACTTTTTCGATCAATTCATCAAAGATCAAAGACTTTGTTAGGGAAGATCAAAGAGAGTCTGGATGATATAATGACATGTTTATATGTTTCATGGACACAAACACAGAAATGAACTAAGATCAAATTAATATCATCCTTGTAACAGTCTAGTTTGTTTGTACCCTTTTACGGGACCTAAATGGTCTTGCACTATGTATAGGTATAATAAGATATTCAATCATTGTTGAAATACAGTATGTTCATTCATTGTAATTAATGAACAATGATCATTATACTTTAGATGAATTTAATTCATCTATGTGCCACTTAAGCTAATTGTCTTGATTGTAAATTTTCTTATTTTACTACAGTGAAACCTCATCTTGCAACCACCCTCATCTTGCAACCACCTCAATATTATGACCAACTTGTTATAACAACAACTTATTTTCTGACCGGTTGTCAGTAATTCCCTTTTAATTCGACTTAACACCTCATTATTATGACTTAATTTTTGGGTCCCGAAGGTGGCCTCAGTATTGAGGTTTTACTGTGCTTGTTTTTACTTTTTGTAAAAAATAATAATTTTTGACAGTTCTTGACATTCTTTATTTGCCCTGGACATCCATGTATAGCTAACATGGCTGTTTAATTTATTATACACTTCATTACTTTCAGAACACTACAAAGGTCAACATTTTATAATACCTGAAATGTCTGATAGTAGTTTAGATATGTCAGAACTGGCGAAACAAGCTAAGAAAAAACTTCAACAGGTAGGTGATAAACTATATTACCCTGTAATGCACCACTTCTCAATGCTTTATCCTTAAACTTAAAAGATTCGATTTTCTGTCACATTCTTCCCTAGAAATACAAGGGTGGGAGAATTGTTTTAATACAAACATTTCAAGGACAGTCTTATTCAAATAGCGCCAGGTGAAATAAAGGACGTTATCACAAACTCATCTTTTTAAGATAATTATCTTCCTAAGTGGTCATTATGCTTGTATGTGCTTATTTTTTTTATCTGGTCTTTACAATTCATAGTTGTGAAATTGGGCCCCAATCTGGAAATATTTTGCTAATATCTGCCTCCTGAACATTACTGTACATTTCTTTGAAATGGTCTTACATTGTGCATGGCACCAGATATTTACGTAGGACTGAAAATTTCCCTTTGAGCATTGCTGTAAGAGAAAATACATTGCACAATCAAACCTGTCTACAGCAGACCCTAAAGAGAGTGAAAAGTAAGGCTTTTGAGTACAGTGGGCTCCTGTTTAGAAGCTTATTTGGTGTATGGAAATGATAAAAATGTGTTAAATATGGCTGTTGTTTGTGTTTGTGACTGTTAATTACCTGAGGACAGTAAACTCAGTTTTGATTGTATTTAGCATAACTTATTGGTGCATAGAATTTTAGAAAAAAGACATTTCTTACCGAACTTCTATTTTTCTGCATGAATCAGTTTTGTCACTATTTAATGAGTTTCTTTAATTTCCAGTTATCCAATCACCTGTTTGAAGAGTTAGCGATGGATGTGTATGACGAGGTTGATCGACGAGAAAATGACTCTGTCTGGCTATCTACTCATGATCACACGTCTATCGTTAGTGACAGACAAGCTGTACCCTTTCTTCCTGTGAATCCAGAGTTTTCTGCCACAAGAAATCAGGTAAAAGAAAATGTTTGTTATTGCGTATTCTTCAAAATTATAAGACCCCAGTTCCATGTTATATAACTTGAGATCAGTCTCCAAGCTCAAATCTCAATTTCATGTTTTCAATAATCTCAAGGTCATTATAACAAGATTATATTACTGTTTTGTGATTCAATTAATAGAATTTTGACATACATGTATTGAAAGCAAACAAATTGGGCTGATAAAGTTTGAGACGAAAAATAAGACTTGTGTTGAGGAACTGACCTCAAGTTTTACAACCTCAAACCCAGACTTGGATCTAGTCTCAGATCTATGTTTCAAAGTTTTAATGTGAGATTAGAGTCCATTCTCAAAATGCAAGAATCTGATTGAGGCTGTCTTCCATGTGGGGGGGGGAGGGAGTTGTTATTTTTTTCTAAGAACATAAAGTACTATTGGCTTTCAGCTAGGTAATGGCTTTCAGTCATTAAATGATGTTAAAAATTATTTTGAATCTAGCTGTGTGATTGGTCAATTTTAAACATTTGCTTTGAACCAACCAATGGGATGTCTGTTAATATAATTCACTGCTTATCAATCCTAGCATTATTACCTTGGATACCGAATAATGTTTTGCAGCTGGTCAATGTGGTAATAATGTAAAAAATTCTGGATTATGCTCATATTTTCTCCTAGTTACGTCTGGTGTCTGGAATTCAATGCAAAGTGTTTCCAGATGATATGAAAAAGTGAAACCAATGCAATGCTTTTCAGTATAAATCTGGGTTTTTATGATAAATAAACAATTATTCAGTCTACTGCCAACTTGGGATTTTTGGGGGTTTTTGTAAGGAAAGATAATGTTGGTCCTTGGGTAGATAGTTCTTACACACTTACCTCCCTTTGATAAATATTACAATATGTATAAAACCTGGAAGGTTTAATGTTGCATATCTATTATTAGTTTTACTAAATGGTTTCCGTAGCAACCATAATGTTAATTTATAAATCAGTTTCACATGGTTGTAGATATGATATACTTGAGATGCCAATTATTCAATATATATCAGGTTATATTGTCGTAAATTTAAAGTAGATTATCAAAATCCATGAATGCATGTACATGCGCCAAGTCTTCCTGTTCAGAGCAATAGGTAGAGCCTAAGATCTACAGACCTCAGTTTCCTGAGTTCGAAACCGGGATGCTGAACATGTTCTCTGTGGCTATTTGGTCACAAGCCATTTACCCACTGCTAATTATTCATGTGGCAAAGTAGGCAGGTTAAATGCGGAGAACAAGGTTTATTCTGGTACAGAATCCAGGAAGACTTGTCCGGTCAACTGTCTGTTGATATGTTACAGAATTATTGTTAAAAAAACTTCAGTTTGTTTGTACATTCCCCGACAGAATTTTTCACCCACGTGTTAATTATTTCGTCAATTAATTACTGTTAATTACTGTTTTTAGCATTATCAGTGTCCACGTAATCCTGTAGTTAACCATTAAATTTCATTAAATATACATTTTATTTGTAATTCCTTACAAGAGAATGGCCCAGTGTATTTAAACTCTGTCGTTAATTGCTATTTGAAATCTTACTGGTATTTTTATTTGTGGATCTATGCATGATTCAAAATAACTAAAAAAACAAAGTCACTCACTTTTAAATAACTGAAGTTTAATGCTGATTAACAAATACAATGAAATAAAATTGTGGTTAAATTTAATTTCTTCTTTCCGTGTAATTAATCATGATTATCTTGTCTTTTTACAGGGTCGTCAAAAGCTTGCTAGATTTAATGCTCGAGAATTTGCCACGTTAATTATTGATATACTCAGTGATGCCAAACGTCGTCAGACTGGTATCGCGTCACCACCATTAACCAACAAGGAAAGAATGGGTAAGTTGCGATTATTTACTGGTGTGTTTATTTTCTTAAGTACAGTCAAACCCTGAGCTAGACAAACCCTAAAAATCCTGGTCATTGAATTGGTGAATTTTGACGGGTGGGCATCCACAATTTCTTCTGCATGCAACTCCTACTTCCTAAAGTCATTTCGACAAGACTTTCGTATATTTAACATCACCAATTACCCCAGAGGATATTGTCGGGGTTTTGTGATTTGATCATTGTTTTGCGAAAGTATGACCCTTTGTTTATTTGGGCACATGTAATATTCTGTGGGCAACTTCTCAGGAAAACCTGTTTTTTGCAATTCCTGTCTTCAGTGGCCTGTGTTCACTGATCTGACTGTGTTCTTTTTAGTCGTATAATTAGTAATTGTAATTAGTGTGAGTATTAAAGGTTGTTGAAGATGTACTGTATTTTGATTTTATAATTATTAATGGTAATTAGTGTTGGTATTAATGATTGTAGATGTACTGTATTTTGATTTTATAATTATTAATGGTAATTAGTGTTGGTATTAATGATTGTAGATGTACTGTATTTTGATTTTATAATTTTTAATGGTAATTAGTGTTGGTATTAATGATTGAAGATGTACTGTATTTTGATTTTATAATTTTTAATGGTAATTAGTGTTGGTATTAATGATTGAAGATGTACTGTATTTTGATTTTATAATTTTTAATGGTAATTAGTGTTGGTATTAATGATTGTAGATGTACTGTATTTTGATTTTTTTTTCATATTGCGTACATTTTTGTGAAATAATATCTAGCTATTTTAGAAGCATGTGTAACAATAAACAATACCATAATTACACTTTGATGTTAATGATTGGAATTCTAATCTGATTTTTGGAGTTTCACTGTCATTTTTACTCGTAACCTTGTCTGTTTTGAAGAAAAAGTCGAGCTATTATGATTGGAATGGCAGCGGCGTTGTCATAATCATTGTCTTGCAAAAACTGTTGCCCATTTTTCAAACACTTAAGATACCATTTTAACACTTAGAATCCTTGATTGTAATGACAAAGTACAGTAACAGGACAAGGGGGCATTATTCTGAAAGCTGTATTTTTGGAGATATTCCCCTTTTTAACTAGACTTGGTAAAAATTGCTTATTAAATAGAATGATGTGAAACAGACTCTGCTCTGTAGAGCTCTTGGTATCAATTACATTCAGTGTTGGAACAAAACTATAGAAATTAAGACTTACTTTACTAGCAAATAAAGAATTATATTTCCAGAGTTGTTAATTGATTGTGGAAATGTTTTTTTTTCTATTTGGGGGACTTTTGTCATGATTAAGTAGATTCTAATATGATTATCACATCTGATAGTTTGTCTGTCATTCCCATGGCATGTTCTTATTTCGTGAATGTTATGTTTTAATAATTATATTTTAATTTTTCTCTTTTCTTTGTTGAGCATTTGCCATTTAAATTTTTGTTCTGAGAATTTCTTACTGTCATGAGTATTTATTCAGTTATATATGAATATTTATTCAGTTATATGTGAAAATTTATTCAGTTATATATGAATATATATTCAGTTATATATGAATATTTATTCAGTTATATATGAATATATATTCAGTTATATGTGAAAATTTATTCAGTTATATATGAATATATATTCAGTCATGAATAACCATGTTTTATCAAGTGTTACCATCTTGTTGATCTGTTGTGGTCATTACTTGTTTTTATCATTGTGATTTTTTTAATTGAAGACTTTAAAATATTTCCTTGACTCCCCTTTTTAACTTACCTAAGTACGCATGGTTTTTTTTTGTTACAAGTATGTTAGAGATACATAACACAGTGGATAAGATGCTGTCTACTCAATGCTGAGATTGTTAGTCTGAGCCTACAAAGGTCACGACCTCATGTCTTCATTTTATCCAGCCTGATAATACATGAAATAAGAAAAGGCAAATGTTTCATCTGAATAAAACTGAATCATCTCATGCTTATTTATCATTGATATACATGTGTGTTGATGTACATGTATGTTGATGTACATACATGTTGATGTACATACATGTTGATGTACATGTATGTTGATATACATGTATGTTGATGTACATGTATGTTGATGTACATGTATGTTGATATACATGTATGTTGATGTACATGTATGAATTCAGCATCAATAAAATCATCCCTTGTAGAATTTGGAAGAATGCCTTGTCCTATTCACAAAGAACATAAAGTCTGTATGAACTAAAGTATATTTCATATGTTTCTCATTGTGTGAATTACTCAGCTGTTACTTCATGACTCAATGTTTGACATTCATTCAGATGATGGAATCCTTCAAAATGCAAGAAATTTCTTCATAATGGAAAAATAACAAATAACATTGTCTGTTCTGTATACTGCATAAATTCAATTGATAAACATAGGATTCACCTGTAAAGATTTGATTTAATTTATTCATTACACAAGGTTGAATTTCTTTGATTGGATGCTTGTATCAGAATCCTGTCTTACCATTGGTTCATTTTTAGTCTGACTTCTCATCAGCCAATCAAATGCATGTATTTTAATTCTGTCCCGTAAACTTTGTTCTATAACCTCAACCTCTTGTACACTTTCAGTTTCAAAAAGGTGTGACTAAATTGACTCACATTTTGTGGTGAATATTGCGGTTAGAAACATGTTAAAAACAGATCTTATCAATGATTGCATACCAAACTAAGTATATATTGTTATTGTGTTTTCTCTGCGTGCTTGCATACATAATCTGTCTTACTGTTACACATCAGTGCTGATGATGGATATATGGATACAACTCATTGTATCATGATTTTGTGAATTGATTCATTTCATATTTGAAAATTCGAAGCTAAAATAGGATTTAATTTAAAGGTAATATCTGTATAATTGTTTGTCTCGAATTGATTAGAGATAAGACAGGTTTGTTCATTTATTTAATGAGAAGCATTCACAAATTTCTTTTTTTTGTAAAATGTTGATTGATTCTTAATTGATTTGTATATATTTGTTTCCCTTTTTAATCCACTGTTTATACATTTCTTGATTAATTACGTTCACTAAAGGTGAGAAAGTTCATAATGTGGTATATGCTAAAACATTATTACTGTGTTATGTAACAGTTATAATTTTGCCATTATTTAAGAAAAAATATTCGCGTTTTTTTTTTTGTATTTAAGTTGTTTGTTTTGTGCTGCTAAATTTGCTTCGATCAACATCTTGAGGTATTCTGTTGTTGGTATATTTATAATGACTTTTAAGTCAATGTTTCTCTTGTTTAGGCCTAATTTGTGTTAGTTTTTTTTTAATGATATCCATTGTTATTTATACAATGCATATGTGTATGAGAGAGTACTTACAAATTATAGTGATTAAGTACTTCGCACAACTTATATATAATCGACAAATGTGAATTTTAGTTCATTTATGATATTAAAATAGAAGGGTTGAGGTATATTCAATGGCTAAAATCTGAATGTATTGATTGTTCAAATGTTAAAATGTTACAAAAAGAGGCAGGCTCAGGGCTAAATGAGTAGAAATTGACGCAGAGCGAGTAGAAATTGCTGTAGAATTCGTAGCTGGTTCTCTTGCTAGACATGTGCCTGAGGTTGTTTTGATAATTTGTATTAAGGTGTTGAAGAAGGGAGCCAGAGAGTGTGAGTTAGGGGAGGGGGATGGGACAAAGATAAGAGAAAAGATGTTAATATATAATTTAAAAATGGTTTCCTAAAGTTCTACAATCATCAAGATTCACATCGGAGTTTAATGTCTCCCCAACAGTCAGGTTCTTTTGTTGACTTTCCAGTTTTAACACCCCATAAAACCCCAGGCTTACACCTGGGTAGGACCACAGACCTTCTTTGGGCTAGCTGGACAGCTTCCTCACTTGTGGTCTCAGGTGGGATTTGAACACACAGCAGTTAGGGGCTAATGATCACAAATCACCATAACCACTCAACCACAGAGGGCCCTATGAGATTCACATGCTTATCTCGTAATAATACTATAAACTGTTGAGAGATGAAATAAGATATGGTTACATGTATAAGATACCAGTTAGAGAGTTGGAGAAATATGAAATGAATGATGTATTGTGGTGTACTTGGGAGCAGCTGAGCATGAGTGAGTTTTTTAAGACATGGCATGTGGATGATTTTATTTACCTGTTCGGAGATATCTTCAATTCATCAGTTGCTCGGTACAAACATACTTGTCTAATTATAAATACCACTCGTATGGAATGTGCATATGCCAGCAGAATTGACTACATTCTCATGGAACATTAACACTGTGTGTAAAGTATTAATAAATTTTGTGGAATGCCATAAAATTTCAACTCAATTTGCCACGCATGAAATATGAAGATTCTTGTCTAGATTTAATATGCTTAACAATTACGAGTCTGGTGATAGAACTTTGTGATAATCTTTTAATAATATTCATCTTTTCTCTGTATGGTAACTATTACGACTATGGATACTGTTAGTATTTTTTGCGTTTACATCTTTTTTATTATTATTTTATTATTACTGTAAGTGGTTTACTTCATTTTAGTGGTCATATCTTAGCTTTGTATTTTGTACATATGTTGGTGAAAACTGTTAAGCGATTGCTTGGTGTTTCATGCAAAATTGGATTTATTTTGGAATTAGTTATGAATTAACCAGTACCTTTAAACCTGTCGTGAGCGACCACCTTGGTTAAGAAATCAGTGTTAAGAAATTAAGTTAGTGTTTGGGATGAGAAATCAGGTTTTACTGTACAATGAAGATGAAGCTGGAGTTTGAAGAAAAAGGATGATAATGCATTTTAGTGAAAATGCCGATGCACTATTTTTCTATTTTGCATGTATTTTCACATACTTGAAGGGACTATCATTATATCATACTTTATGATGCAATTTACCAGACGAATCTCTGTTCAATAGCCAGTTGTGCGTAAAGGTCATCTATTCCATTCCTTGGATGGTCTTTGTTTACAGGTTCAACTGTACTCATTTCAATTACAAGTATGACCAAGAATTTTTAAATGTTGTGTTGTCATGGAAATAATTACACATGATCATATTTGCTTATCATTTCAGAAAAAAGAGAAAGTTTACCAGCTACTCCCTCATCGTCATTTCAACGTGTTGCTAACAGTTTTGCTAGTGATGATGAACCATTGTATGACAGTGTAGCCTCTGACGAGGATTATAGCAGTGTTGATACATCACAAGACATCCGAATGCATGAAGAGGTGGGTGGGGTATATTTATTTGTAAACACTAAAGAATACCACAAAATTTCTACTGTAAATTCCTATTGTAAGGCCTTCCTTGAGAATTGTTGGTTTGCAGTGACATGACCAACTCATTAAAAAAAAGATTTTTCTCCATTCCAGCTTTTTCAGCTTTTTCATTTTCAGTCCAAGCATTTAATGTTACAGAAAAAGTATGCCTACCTACCAACCTATAACTGCAACCAACATTTTTTAAGGGCGGCCTAATTCATTGATTTTATGTATGGTAATCTATTTCACTTAGCTGATTATTAAGTAGTGACATTTATCTCATTTTAGGACAAAGAGTCGACACCAGTCCCTGTGGGTTCTCCTGAACACAGAGTAAGTAACTGGGGTTATTACTTGTTTATTTCTGTGAAAAGCACCACAGCGAAACTTCAATATTAAGACCATCAAAGAATTGTATGATGTGCTATGTTTGTATGATGTGCTATGTTTGTATGATGTGCTATGTTTGGGATTGTGTTTGTATGTGTGTGGGGGGAGGAGTTCTACAGGTCAGCCTGTGGGGAATAGTTCTAGTCAATAAATATATTAATTTACTTAAAATTCTTTTTTCGTAATTACTTCTCAACTCATTATGTAGTTTTTCATATAATCGCTGTCTTTTGCTTGAACCTGTCCCTCCGTAATTTTATATTTAAAAAAAAACATATTCTTTCATTTTCCAAATTTCTAGCCTCATTTATTCATGTGATTATTTTTTTCTCCTAACAGAAGTCCATAACCAAAGTCCCGAATCCGTCACCAATGCCACCAGACGTCGAGGAAGTATTACAAGTGCGTCAGGACTTGATGCATTCTCAGTCTGAAGTTAGACAGCTGATACAAGCCAATAAAAACTTACAGAACGAAGTGGAGAGACTGAACAATCTTGTTAGTATTTTATTTCAGTATTAAGTCATAGTTACGAAAGCTTTCTAATTTTCCGTTACTTCAATGAAATGAAATGTGACTGTTTCTTAATTTACTGATGCAATTATCAGGTTCATGTATAACTACATTTTAACTGAATACAGTAATTGATTTATAAAATGTATTATTAAGAAAGTAGACAGTGGTAGTGCAAAAGTTAGATAATGTAAGTTTAGTAAAGAGTATAGAATACTTCAATAAGAGTGTTCATTTGTTGTTAATGTATTACTTGTTAGTGAAGTTTAACAATAAATTCTTTGAATTTTGGACCTTTGTATTTGATTTACTTTTGTTTAGATAATTAACTCATATTATCTGACAGTAGTAATGAGTTTTTGCTGACTTTAATTAAACGTCAATCAATAATTCTAGTTATAACCTATGTTAATTACTGCCACATCTCGTACATATATTGGTTCTTTTTTATTGTTTTATTCTGTTTTATTCCATGAGTTTGGCTTTAGGATGACTAAGTATTCAAACGAACATTACTTGACCATCTTATATGTGCATTCATTGGCATAAAATGAATGTAAATTTTACCCATTTCTACAGGTACACACACTGGTTCATGAGAATGCAATGTTGAGAGAACAACAGCAACACTTGTTACGAGGTCAAGGTCATATGCATAATGGTGTTGAAAGCCAGGACCAGTTGGGTAGAATTCCTGGTGTACATTCAAGAAACAGGAACAGTGGCGGGGCACGGCCTCAGTCCATGTTTGAACCCAGAAATCAGGAGAGGGTAGCGCAAAAACCAAACATTGTAAGTTTGGCCTTGTATTTCTTTAATGTCTATATTCTGTTCAAATAGACGTCACAACTTGCTTATTATTTCTCATTTTTTAGCCATTGATAGTTGTGAATAAATGCAAATACTTAGTTAAAAGATTTCCGGAATTTTCCGGAACCTCCGGTTTTCCCATGTCTGAACCTTACTGGTTTTTATTTATTCTGCAGCATCGAGGTTTCCAGTTTTTTGAAAATTGTCGACTTTCACCCATGCAAATATGACCTGCCAAAGACAGATAGCAAAAGTGATTAAATTTCAAATTTATTTAATTTATTTGATAGATCTAATAGCCAGCCATCTCTTTTCTGAAGATAGAAGTGACATGTTGTATGTCATGGATTGACATGAACTCCTGATGATAAAATGTTTGAAATGAATTTTGTTTCTGTCTATGTTATCAAACTTCATTGATCGTAATGGTTTGTACAATTTCTGTGTTCGTATATTACAGGGTCAGTCCAAAGATGATTCATACCATGTACAGGCTGGAGAGTTGTGTCACACGGATGAAAATAAGGTACACTTACATTGATAATATTGTGAGGTCAGTTTAAACCGTTTCACTGTTTAAACTGTGTTTACAGTCACCCAACCAACCATATTTTTTTGGCACCAACCTCAGAGTTTCTTACCCCGAAATCCCTAGCATGATGAAGTATTTGGGAATGAATGACTGTTGGAAAGATGTCAAGAACAAAAGTTAGATTTTTTTTTCAACCTACCTCCTGTACCAAGGTTTGGTATGATAATTGAATGTAATATATCATAATAAAATATATTAATTACATTTATTGTCATGTTTTCAGTCGTCTAACACAAGTTCGGGATCGTCATTTTCTCAGGGCAGTGGTGAGTTACGCAATGATTCTTTGGGTCACTGTGACAACCCTACATCACATTATGACAATCCACGCTCACTATCGATAGAACAAAGTGCAATAAGGTAAGAGGATAGCTCATTGTCATTTATTTGCAACAATGAAATGTTCAAATGATTGTTGAAGTGTTTAAATGGGGTTATTATCCCCGCCGATGAATTCAGAAGGGGGATATTGTTTTGGCATTGTCCATCCATCTGTTTGTCCGTTCGAATTGTGTTTCTGCACTATTTTTCAGCAACTACTAATTGGATTTCAACGAAACTTGGTGAGAACCTTCAGTACTAAGTGGAGATGCGTATGTCGTCGTCGTGTCATGGTCCAATGACCAAAATCTATTTCTGCGCACATCCAAACAATTCAATGGTTTTATCACTTTTCACACTCTATCTCATGCTATATATACACGCTTTATATAGCACTTCAGTTTATATGTTCAGCGGGGGATATAAATTCAATGAATTCGCTTGTTACATATTGTAATCTGATTGTATGGACTTGTCATGATGAATTTTTGCCTTTTTCCTTACTTTTTCAATTAAATCAAAATTTTCAGTCACTGACTTTTAATGTAATTGTTATATAGATACACCAAAATTAATTCTTTTGGATGACTAACTAATAGTCAGGTTTATGGTTACCTGACCAACCATTATTTTATGGTGCTTACCCTGAAATTTCTAATATCAAAATCCATTATATGAAAATGGTTAGGGATGAACCATACTTTCAAAATATGAAAGTTATTTTTAGAAAAAAAAAAGAGAAGTTGTGCAACCTACTTACCTAATATTTTGGTCAAGTAAACATAAACATGACTTTCTGGCTTTCTGATGGTGACCTTTTAATGCAGGTTTGACTGTATAATCTTTTATTTTTATAGGGAACATCCAGATTATGAGGGCTCACAGATGGACCTCGAGGTCCTCATGCAGAAAACTGAAAAGATTACCAAGAAAATCCAAGAACTATTACAGTCGGCCCAGGAACGTAATATAGCCTCGTACGTATTGTGTCACTTTTACTTTGTGTTTGAGACTAACATACTGTGTCGTGTTGAAGACAGAGAAACGATTCTGAGTGATTCATTGTATTGATTTATCCCTTTGCCTCATAAGCATATTTTGGACTCTTCCAAATTCAATGTTAATATCCAAAACATCAATTTATTTAAGAAAATTATTAATTACAAGCAATGGCTTCTTATGCCTCAATGTTTTCAAAAGTCGTCTGCTTCAGATATGGGGAAATGCGGTATTATGAAGCAAAGGGTTAAAACAGTAAAAAAATATTGTCCATTGCAATCAGACAGATCTTGTCTTGGTGTACTAGTATAGATTCAATTTGAATTGGACTAATTGCTCATGGACATTGAATTTAAGATATGGTTTTGTTATGTAGTTTGAAATTTTTCTTCAGATAAGATTTTAAAAATATTAGTTATTATGTTATTTTGTATCTAAACTGTTTAATGCAGAAAGGAATTAATCAGAAACGGACATAATAGTGAGTGAGTATTAGGCTTATTTATGTAGTACGTTCACGCTGTCCGTGTTTTTTATGTTTATATTGTGAAAATTTTGTCTTTATTTATTACGTGTTTGTGTCAGCTAACAAAAGTCCACGCAGATCCTGTGTTGTTCGTTTTTTCATTGAAACTTTTTATCCCTGAGGCTCATTTTTTTTATTATGAGTCTGTTTTTTATATTTCTTGCCTATGTTGTTAAATTTTATACATCTTAACAGGAGAGTCGCACTTGAAGGGCTTTGTGACAAATGCTGGCTGTAAACTAATCCCTTAAGTACAAAATACAAAAGCTGTCGTTATGAGTGGGCAAGTGTTATTCATGGAAGACACAGCAACAAGAAGCACATTCTAACTCTATTAATTGTATATTCCTTTTGAATGAAATCAGTATCTAGTCCTTGTATGAGAAATGATTGCAGAATAGAGACCCATTTCTTTATAGCACAATATTCTGTCACCGATCCCTGTGGTTCAAACATCAATGGAGAATGTAGCGTCTACATTTATGTGCGAAGGATTAGTGCTGGCGACACTACTGTCACAAAACTATACATATCCAAACAATGCAAAATTTTGTATGATGCAAAAATAATGACTCGCCAAAATAAAAGTGTGAAAAGGTAGAGTATGGAAGACTTTCATAGTGTCTTCATAGATTCGTATGGTACAAAATTATATGTTTTTTTTTTCAAACAATACGTTTTTATTTCTATTGTAGTTATGGTCCCTGTGCTGACAATATCCATGCAGCAGTATTAGAAATGGTGGAAGTATTTCCTGAAGTGAGATTTTCATTTTATATATTATTACATCAAAACTGTTTCTGTGAATGTTTCGTGTCAATTTATGATGAAGTTAACATACTTTTTTTTCTCAGCTAAATGGTTCATTTTATCAGTTTCAAGTTAAACAAAATTATTTTTTACTATCAATAATACAATTACTTAAGAATGCAGGAATGTTTTGATCAACATTTCTTTGAATGTGTTCACTTATAAATTCAATATGTCTTAAATGTTCTTACCATTTATCTCAACCAATTAAATTTGCTTGTAAGTAATTGGATAAAACATCTTCAGTTGTTTGAATATACTGGTACAGTATTTTTTTGCTTAAGAAATGAACTATTCGTACACTTTTTGCTATACTTTACGCTGGATTGGAATGAGGTGTCAGGTACCCGCAAGCTATGTACTGTCTGTGACATTTTGGTCAAACACATAATGTCCAAAGCCGGTCATCCTCCACTGTTGATTATTTATGTGGAGAAGTTTGCATTTACTTGCGGAGAATCGGGTTTGTTCTGGTACAGAATCCAGGAGAAATAGCGAGGATAACTGCCCACTGTTATATAACCCAAATAAGTAAATAAGAGTTACCTCTGCTTGAAAAAGAGATTTGTACACGTACTGGTTTTTATCTGAAGCCCTTTTCATTTCAGAAACCCTTTTCAGAAAGTGTCAAGTGTGCTCTGCATTTATTGATGACTAGCGCAGTCAGACTTCAAGAGGAATGTCAGGAGTGTAGGGACTTACCCTCTGACCCCGCAGAGGAATTAACCTTTGACCCTTCAATTAAAACCCAGCAAGTGATTCAGTGTGCCTATGATATTGCCAAGTCAGCCAAGCAGTTAGTGACATTATTTCAGTGATCGTTCTGCCCAAATTGTGTTTAATATAACTCTAACAGCAGTAGTCATGTGACTTTTGTGAAGTCATGTGATCAAAATATTGTGTCATGTGAGTCTTTGTGTTTGATCATGTGATCTTTGAATGATCAAAATGTCATCTGCAAGCTTTTCAAAAGGATAATCTCTGTGAGATGGATTAGCAATGAGAGGTAACTCCGTACAGTACTTACACTTGTGACATACAGAGTTCATGTTCTTGTCACAGGATAGAAAAGACAAGAGATTTTTTTGTGATTTGCTGGACAAATGTTGTTTAATATGTAACTTACCATTTCTATACTGTTTGCGTTACTGTGACGGTATTGTACAAATAACACTCTGTGTGTGTAATGATGATGTATCAGACATAAGAGCAATAGTTCATTTGAAATGATTCATTTGCTGAAGCCTAGAATTTTGTTGTATCGTTTAATTTCATGGGCAAGAATTTTCAAGTGAAATGTAAAAAAGACACTTCTTACAGTTTTAAATCCACACACTTTCCGTTTGAATTAATATAGCATCTTAAATATCATGAGATCACAAGAATGTAAAAGTGGTTGTAAATTTGGGTGTCAATATTTTACACGAAATTTACAAAAAATTTGTCCTGCATGAATGATGATGTTGATACAGTAATTCTTGTGTTTATGTGTCAGATTCCTGTATGCTTCACTCTATTTTATACCATTTAAATATAGTTGAATGAGTTGGTCTCATAATACAGTTTTTAAGCTAATTTGATTAGATTCTATGAATTTATTTTTGTTATTCAAATTGTTATGAAGTATGAGATCGAAGTTGTCTACAAGCTCGTTTTCCAGTTTAACCCTTTGCTTCATAATACTGCATTACCCCACACCTGAAGCAGACGGCATTTGAAGACATTATGGCAAAGGAAGCCATTATTTGTAATGAATAATGGTTTCTTTTGCCACAATGTTTTTCACTCTGTCAGAGTGAAATTACCTGATTTTCTTAAATAAATTAATGTTTTGTATATTAGCTTTGAATTTTGAAGAGTCCAAATTATGCTTTTAATTAAAAGGATTAACTGTTTTTCAGTCCTTAAAAAACCCCAAGCTGATTGCTGATGACTTTGGTTTGTTAATTATATCCCTTTTTGTGAATGAATCTAGTTATTATGTGCAAAATTTATTTTTGTATGGAATTTTTTTGAAAAGTGTCTGAGATAGATTAAAAAAAACTTTTTTGTTAATGTTTTGTTATGGAAATATAAAAGTGTTTGTGTATGGTGCTCGCATCTTACAGCACTGTAATGTTTTATTTGATTTTTTTTAAAATACAAGTAAGAATTAATTTTCCAGTTCTTTAATATTCACTTTGTTATTTTTATAAGTATTAAATGATATTTTATGGTCATAGTGTTGTTTCAGATACCATATTAATGTTTCACTGGCACCTCCTTGTTGATTACTATTTGTTTTATTTCATAGTCCAGCTTTTTCATGTAGGCCACCTTTTAAAGGGCCAAAATGTGGTTTTTGTATTAAGTATGACCTTTATTCAAAGGTTGAACAATGTCGTGAATACTTCAACTGACTTTTAGAGCCAATTGGCCTCTGTTTACAAGTGTTTTAGTCCACATTTATCTGTAACAGCATAGAGCATAGTTATGGTAACAATATAATCTCTGAGAGGTATTCAGGACTCAGTACTCTGTCCATTTGTTATTATATGAAATCTGTCAGACATGTAGAGTGTAGTCATATAATTTTAATTTTTCTTGCATTGTGTATCAGGAGAGGTGAAACATTTGGAATTAACAATGCAGTAGAATTATATGACTTTTTTGTGAACTTGAGAAGCGTAATTAATTCTGTTCAATTAACTAGGTCTATAAGGAATTCTTTAGGTATGTAATAGGAGGCAGGAAATAAAGTTCCCGATGCGGGGCTCAAACCGCGACCTTCTGCTAGCAAGTCAGCCGCTCTACCAACTGAGCTAATTGGGCTGACAGCATACAAACTACTACAAACATATATATTTTATATACAGGTGTAATAATTCCATATCTCTTAATGTAAATGCAAAATAAGACTTTCAAATATTCACATTATATAATAACTATTTAGTTAAAAACATCTTTCTGAAACTGGTATTAATTTGTGAAGCTCATAGAAACTTTTCACATCAGTTCATGGTTGAAGTAAGAGAATCTTTTTGATCTTTTAAGGCTTTCATGGAGAGATGTCATGTGATGAATGAAAGATGTCATGTGATTATACTGTATGTCACATGACTCACTCATAAATATTGTAGAAGTGTCAGGCAATACATGTATATGCTTGCAATGTTAGATATCCAAAGATTATAACCACCACCCATCAACTTGCAATATTTATTTATTTATGATACTGTGTATGTGTTAATTGTATCTGTTTGTATTTTTTCATAAGCGTATACTCATGTCTCATTCGATATATGTGTGAGCTCTGGACCTGAGGGTATAAACTTCTGATTTTGGGGACTGGTCTCTATACTCTTGCCTCTGATTGGTTGCTTCTGAGCACTGTCTTTAAATCAACCAATCAGAAGGCAGTATTTTGAAACCCATCTTGATACTCTTTTTTTATAACCTTGGGTCCTGATTTAGATGATAGAAATTTAATTATGAAATGAAATATATAATCTAAAACATTATCATTTAAATGGCAAAACAGTTAATGAGGCCACTCTAAAAAATTTGCTTGTTTGCCATTGCTGACCTGACTTTTTTGGACTGGTCTGTTAGTCAGGGTATTATTTTTTTTATATTAAACACATGTAAATTGACTATGAAACTAGAGAAAATATTTTCAATTATGTAGAAAGGAATTTTTTAGAAAAGGCAGTTTTTTGGTGGGTCAGTCAGCAACAGCAAACAAATAATATTTTAATTTAGGCCTAAATATTAGAAAACTGTTAGTTACAGCTAGGTACCTGAAGTAGAGTTTGTCTGATTTTAAATAAAATCTTAATATTAGTTTACTAAATTTGATTAAATGATAGTGTTTGTCCACTGTACTTAGGCATTTTTAATCAGTTATTGTGCCTACCCATGAAATAAATATTTTACTTATAAGTTATAACTTTATCTAACAACAACAAGTGAGCTGTGACTTGTTCTTATGGTTTTCTTTTTTGTTTTAAAATAATTGTTTGTCCAAAATATACTTACAAACATACTGGATGTTGGATTATAAGGTTCTTTTGTCACCAGCCAGGTAAAAGTAAAAATGCTTGTTCATTAAGTCAGCAAATACCCCCCCTTTCAGATGTTTTAATTTTGTAGAATGATTTATATTTTGTTATTTTTTATTTTATAGTCCATATAACCTATTGTTGAAAAAATCTAAATTGCAATAGAATGAAATTTGGATATTACTGATAAACTGTACCCCACCCACCATAACTTAAAGTTGTGGTACTTATTTGGTACCGTAATTAATTTATGGATATACTCAGTCACTTATTAATTTACAGTAGTTTAGCTCTAGCATTTATTGCATGCCATGATATGGAATTGTTTTTTTTTAACTTTGCTAGTCTGTTTTAAGTATAATAAGACATGAGGTGTCAGATATACTCTGTGTATTGACAGTGTTTATATACATGACCAGTAATTGACATATTCATTTCTTTGCATTTCATTTTGGATTTAATTTTGTTCTAGCAAGGTTGTATATTTTTGTGTTGTCATGGTAATCAAACTTTTGTTATGAGTTGCATGTTGTTGAAATTGGATTATAATTTGCTTATTTGTCCATTCCTCCTTTCTGGTACAGAAACGTTTTTTTTTCAAAATTCATTTTTCACTGTATGTAGATTGTAGGTTATAGAATTAAGTTCGAGGTCAATTCTCAAGCAGTTTGTTGTCATTTTGAGTCTGCTCTCAGTCATGTGCTAAATGGAAACCGTTCAGCTAACAGCCAATGAGATGATTGGAATTTGAGACCATTCAGTTCAGTCACCAATCAAATGCATGGAATTTAAGACTGTTCTCCTAAGTAGCCAATCAGATGCTTGGAATTTTAGACTAAGTTCAGTGATATAACTCAGCACCCAGGGTTCGTGGTTATAAAACTTGAGATAGACATCTGAGCTCAAACCTCATATCTTGCTTTTTAATGTTTCTAAGTTAATGTGGTAATAATGATATTATTGATACATTATTATGACAGCATGATTGACCTGAATATGTATTTAAACATCAATCGGCTCTATCTTTTCAACCATAATACTTTTTAGAATGGAATTGAGATTTGAGCTCGGAGGCTGTTCTCAAGTTTTATAACCTCAGGGCCAGGACTTAGTGTACTACCGCATTAATATTTCCTCTGATCATATCCCCATTCTCTAGTCAATCGGTCAGGCACAGAGTCAATAATCTCGGTCATTTTTTACATTGTTTTAAAGTAACTTGTATCTGTATTTATATGTATATGTTATATATATATGAGTTTGTTTTTTTGTATCAGTTCTGTGCAAGAGTATTTTCATCAGTAATTGTTGATGGAGGCTTTAACATATTATTAAATGATAGATTGATGATGATGATGATGATGATGATATTTCTTTTGTGTATATATGTATGAATTTGCATACAATTAAAAAGTAACATTGTGGAAAAATGTGGTTCAGTTTTGAGTTTTGTCTCAGCAATAATTTTTCACTTATAGGCAAACTTTGTGTATTGATCATTGGATAAAAACTTCAATGTTTTAATCGAAAGTTTTTTATTCAAGTTGAATTAAGCGTCATTATTGTTATGTTTATATGATCAATTGTTTCTGAGATTTGTTTCAGACTATCGAAAATGTAGATTTTTTATCTCAGAAAATGAATCGAGATTCTTAAAAATCTTCTTATAGATTTACATTTGGTTGAACCCAATCTTGAATCTGGACTGAAAGTTCTATATTGATTTTTTTTATGCAAAAAATATTTATTTCTATTTTCAGACTATTATACTGTGTTTATGTTTTAGTAATTTGTCGAAGGTAATATTTTATTTACTGTAAATATCTGCAAAAACACTAATTTTTACATTATGATAAAGAAGAATTATATATTGGAACTTAATCTCCATATTAATAATGGTTACCCAGCTACTGGATTGTTACTTCAAGGATATTTACAAAGGGACGTTACTCTTACAAATATTCTTATTTTTACTCAAGTATGACTATCCTTAATTATCCCCACTTCCTTATACAGAATAATGTTTAACTACGTTAAATTAATTGTTAGATTTTCATCCCTGTTTTCATGTAGCCAGTGATGTTCCCCTGGAAAAGCCAAATAAATTTATAAAACTGACTGCTTACAAAATGCTTACAAAAGTCTGTTCCTAAAAGAAAAAAATTCAAAACCCTGCAATCGAAACGAAAGAAAATTGGAGATATAATCAAGGGAGTAATTTATGATAATTTTAGTTTCGTATTACATAGAATACAGATATACCAGTCATGTATTGACCCCCTTTTTTCTGGATGCAGAAGTTGTTTTTAACGTGTCACATGTACATACCCCCCCCTCTCACCTCCCCTTGTTATTATTTATGATATGATTGTAATGATGTGTTTTTGCATGGCATAAATGTTGATAACTATATACCATACATTTTGTATACTTACAAATAAAAAAAGGCAACTATCTTAAAGTATTTTAATGTTCTGTATTTCCTTATTTCTTAGTTAATGTATCCTAGCAACACTTCTTTGGCTCTCTTTTGAAGAGCTACAGCTGGTCGTGACCTGGTGATTCGGGTTCAAATCCTGGTTGCGGCAGGTCATACCTTTTTCTCCATATGTGGAGAAGTTGCCGGCTCCTTTTGGAAGGGTAAGTTAGTACTGGTTAGTATACAGTCTAAGAAAATTTGGTTAGGTGAACAGGCCGCCGTATATAATTGAAAATTGTTGAAAAACGGCTATAAACTCCAGTGACAATAAGTTACATAAAAACAAAAAGATATTGTCCGAAAATTGTCCAGTATGATACATTTTGGATTGCATGGGACGCAGAGCGCCGATGGGGATTCGATGTTTTACATTTAGGAAAGAGTGAGGCATATATTCAACTTTAATTACCACTTTTTGGTATCAAGTTTATATTAATGATTTAGATGCATGAAAATTAAATTGGGTGACCGAAAATGTCGCAATAAAACATTATATCAAAATAGATTTCTTTCTTCCAACCCCAAAGGTAGCCTCTTGAATAAAACGTTGTCCAGGGCACGAGTTTCCCGTGCTGTGTATGGCAAATTGTTAGAAACCCATTGGTAAAACATCCGCGCTGAATATTGGACGGATACCTAGGTATAATCTGAACCGTATTAAAATTCAGTATTGTTAGAACGGAGGAGCGACGTATTCGAAATAATTAAATTCAACTTGCATACAGCGAGAAGTGAAAAGTGAGAAGTAAGCATGATTCCATGAACCGAGCTACGCATAACCATATCATGAGTATATCAATAGAAACGTGGGTTTAATAAATTCTCCTCTAATACACGAAAAATGGAATCAGTAAAACCCACAATTACGTTTGTGTGTGTGACTATTTACAAATAGGGTCAGGGACGCGTAAATTTTGACCATTTGTTAACAACGCAAAGATATTGCGAAGAATTTTGAGTTATTCCAATATAGAAATATATGTACATGCACTTTTATTAACATATTTTTTAATAAGACCAATACAGTTAGTCTAGATTTATATAATAGATAAATACTATAATATAATAGAAATATAAGAGAAATCAAACATAAAATACACTAGCAATCTTTCAGAAAGTTGATATTAATAACATTAAATTGATTTATATATTTCAAATATAAAAAAAAACACACCGCGTCGTACTGGGGAGTACTATTTACATTATCACGCAAAATTTTGATTTATTGTGTTTCCGTTCTAAACATGTATAACAGTAGGACTACACAGCTATTCGTCCGTGTTTTCTTAGTGACTAGTATAGTTACCGTTATTTATGCGCCTCTGTCTTGAGTCAGTGTTGTCCTGTGTTAAATGGCCCGAGATTTTTCACGCACGGCTGATTTTGCCCGTGAAAAAAACTCATAGTTTTATATTGAAGAGCGCTGTTAGCGGAGTTATGCAGACCACGTGGCAGGTTTTGGACCTATGGTTCTAAAGCATAATTGGCTTGTGTGGTAGAGATTTTTGACCGTCCTGATACTGTTGAGAGTCAACCAGGTTTGCTTTCTTTTGCTTAATAAATTCCGCGCGGACGCTTTTCTTAATAATTGATTTTAAATGAAAACTTAATACCGTGGTATCGTTATTATTCGCGCAGGTCTAATTTTCGCGAATTTCGCGCAAAGGTCGGTGTTGGAATTAAAAATAATGAAAATACAGGAATTTCAGACCGCGCAAAAATGTCTGTGTTAGAGTTGCTCGAAAACTCATGCTAGTGAAATTAAATGATACCATGGTAGTCCATACCTACGCTAAGGTGTAATTTCATTCATATTAATTCAACTTCTGTAGTTCATATTATGACTTTATACATAAAACATTGTTTGAATTGTCGTAAATGCTACTAGTGTTGGCCCCGACCGTGGTCTAGTGATTAGCATTCTGGACTTGTAATCGGGCGACCCAGGTTCAAATCCCGGTCACGGCAGATCATACCTTTCTATGTTTTTTTTTAAAAATGTCGATTTTCATTCATATGTGGAGAAGTTGCCGGCTGTTTGTGGAAGCGTAAGTTAGTACTGGTTAGTATACAGTACAGAAAAATCAGTTAGGTGAACCGGTCGCCGTATATAACCGAAGAAATGTTGAAAAAACGGCGTTAAATCCAGTGAAAAACGTTACAGTATGTGCTGTTAATAGCTCAGTTTCATCTGACGCGTCAACGAGTATGTGAACGCAATTGAAGTTATTTGTTATAAAATATATCAATGTTATAACACATTGTTTAACTTTTTCTTTCAGAATGTGATTGGCTATAGGAAACGTTGAGCTTGGCTTAATATTGATTTAAATATACTTCAGGATATAAAGCTACAACGTAAGAATCATATAATTGTATTTTGAATCGGCACCATATGCGACACGAATTCTCTCGAACTCTCCCAAAACCAACTTTGTTGTCCAGGGGAAATAATGAACTTACTGTTATCCCAAAGAAATCCGATCTACTTAAAATATAACATTTGAAACTTCGTTATTACACGGTTTCAATAGCAACAGTTTTTACGGTGCCTCATTTATATTTTTATCTGGTTGAAGTAATCAGCGTTATCATGTGACAATTTGTGCAACATTTATTATTGTGACCTATCAAATATCAGAGAAAAAAGAACAATGCTAATATGGATATACAGTGTTGTGATTTTTCAAAATGGATTATATAAAATAATTACAGTAAAACCTCAATAATAAGTCCAGCTTGGAGGCCTGAAAAATCGGTCGTAACAAACAAATTATCAAGTTGAATTATAGGGGAGTTATTGAAAGCCTGTCCCAAAAAAAGTGGTCGTTATAACAAGGTGGTCGTAATATTGAGGTGGTCGTAATGTGAGATTTTACTGTATACAAATTAACACTTTTTTTTCAATATCTCGGCCTAAAGTAGGCCTTTCTCAAATTTTACGCCGAACTATTGATTAAGCTTGATAGTTTGTGATATTCTGGGGTATTCTTGTGAACTAAATTTGTGTTAAATTCAGTGTAAATCATTACAAAGCTTGCCATGAGTATACGGATATTTCAAGGACACTAAATGTTGAGAAACATCATTTTAGAGGAGGTGAAGAGGCTGCGAGAAAAGAAGATTAGGACATTTATTAATAGTGATATTAATCAGTGTGATATTTGTGAAATAGTGAAATTAATCAGTGTGATATTTGTGATATTGTGAAATTAATCAGTGTGATATTTGTGATATTGTGAAATTAATCAGTGTGATATTTGTGATAAAGTGAAATTAATCAGCGTGATATTTGTAATAAAGTGAAATTAATCAGTGTGATATTTGTGAAATAGTGAAATTAATCAGTGTGATATTTGTGGTATCTAGTTTTTATCTTAGTCTTCTTACACTGTAAACTTAAAATAAAACAGAATAATTCATTTGTGAACAGAAAATATAAGAAAACTTTTATACTTAGTACAAATCAGGCTTCATCCACAGTCCTTGGGTAAACTGAAATGTGAGTACAAAAACATTGATAAATATACATAAATTGCTGTTATGAACAAAGTGTAATTGCAGTTTGTGTTATTTATATGTCACTATATCATGTCTTATACAGTCGAACCTCGTTATAATGACATTGATCAAATCGACATTTCGCTTAAAACGACATAATTTTTACACTGCTTTACGTTTCATATAAGAATCGGGTTTTAAATCAACTTTTTTATAGCGACATTTTTTATAATACAAAATAACCTCTTACTGCTCATTTTATTTTGTCAGGAAAATTGATTCATGATTGAAAGATTTGTTCTTACTTATTTGATTTTCTTCCATTCATTACATTATGTAACCATTGTTACAACAGAAGAAACACACGATCGGATATAACATTTTTTCCTCATCCCACCGATGTCGTTATAACGGGTGCAGACTGTATATTGCTTAATGGTGTGAATGGTACAAGAATGGAAGAGAAGTTAATTTGCATGATAACATGAGCTACATAATGAGATATTTAGCCCCAAATCAATGAATATAATCAATCATTTAAGTTTTCCAAAAAAAAATACACGCAGAGCTTGTGCAATAAAAAAAGTTCTGATCATAATATATTTAGTAAATGTGAATGTTAACATAATAATGCTATATTGTATTGATGCAGCATTGATGCAGAAAGTGACTGTATTAATTAATTCTCTGCATAAACTATGTTTCCAGCAATCTTATAAACCATACGCTGAAAGAAATAAACTTGTTTGATTTGAAATTGCACAGAACATGGATCGTGATAAATGTTTGATTGATTGATTATATATGTGTTGTTGACAGTACTATGTTCACTTAGTATTTTCAAACTGGCATATAACCTGAATGATTGTAATTATTGAACTAAATTGAAAATTGACAAAGTAAAAACTCCGTTATACAGGTATTGAAAAAACTTAAATTGTCCTGCTTTGTCTAAAGGCTGAACATCTCACAATGTGGCTCGTATCATAAATATGGCTGATGGTGCTTTATTTCTTTGCTTTTACTTTGCTGAACCCTTTGCCTCATAATACCGCATTTCCCCGCATCTGAAGCAGACGACTTTTGAACATTTTGATAGAAGAATCCATTGCTTGTAATGAGTAACAACTTCTTTTGCCACAATGTTTTCCACTCTGTCAGAGATAAATAACCTAATTTTCTTAAATAAATTGATGTTTTGTATATTAGTTTTGAATTTGGAATAGTCCAAAATATACTTATGAAGCAAAGGGTTAAATAGCAAGACACGGAAGAGGAGAAGAAGATATAATTCAAATGTGAAGATTAGGACACTTATATATACTAGTAATCATAAAATGAACAGTGTGATTATCAGTGATATTCAGTGTTTTAAAGTGAGTGGACCGTCGTGTTTGAGTGGTTATGGTCTCTGACTTGTAATCACTAGCCCCTCACGCTGTGAGTTCGAACCCCACCCGGGAACAAATTTCACCACAGGTGAGGAAGCTATTAAGCTAGCTTACGGAAGGTCGGTGGTTCTATCCAGGTGTAAGCCTGGGGTCTTCCTCCACTGTCAAAGCTGGAAAGTCGCCAAATGAACCTGGCTGTTGGTGCGACATTAAACTCCAATGAAAAAATAAAGTGATTGACTGATCAAACAAACAAAACAAACATGACAAAACTAACATGACAAAAGTGTGTTAAAGTAGCATTCGATGGATGGAATGATTCAATGAAATTCCTGGAGCAAGTCACTTGACAGATCTGTGAGTACCAAAAATAAATGATAAATAGCCATAAATTGCAGTTACAAACTTTGAAGACATTCGTCATTTTGTTTGAGAAAGTAACTAACTGCAGTTTATGCTATTTATACTATATATTAGGCTATACCAAATTAGATCTATGTTTAGCGTCCACAGGTGGGTGGTCAGCAAAACTGGTTAGGTGAACCGGCCGCCGTATATAATTGAAAAACGGCGTTAACCC
This sequence comes from Lutraria rhynchaena, assembly GCA_008271625.1. NCBI lineage: Eukaryota > Metazoa > Mollusca > Bivalvia > Venerida > Mactridae > Lutraria > Lutraria rhynchaena. The sequence continues at coordinate 1,463,487 of VIBL01000049.1, forward strand.
CAGTGGCAATGTCATATAAAACATACAAACAGTCAGGTGGGTGGGTTTCCGCAGTCTTGATCGAAATAAAACTAATATGGAAATTTAACGAGCTAATATGAAAACATGCCGACATAACACGACCACTTCCTTTTCATAAAATAAGAGCGATAATTTATCAGGGGAGGTAACCGCGACAATAACCGACAACGATACATCTATAGTTATATCGCTCCTATTTACGCAAAAAAGTCAGTCACCAAGGAAGTATCCGATACTGGGTAGATTGCTCAGTTTCTTCTGAAAATGTCCTGTTATGAATACAACCTATTTCCGGTTTGGGAATGTCTGGTTCCCCTCCACAATATCCGGTCTATTCGCCCTCACCCTGATTCATCGAAATTACGGCACCCTTCCATCCTTGTTCTTTTTAAAAGGACCAAGTCTTAAGTTCCATGCCGGATTCAAGCGCTGGCTGTTCCTGATAATCTACAAAGACTGAGTGCAGGATACGGTAACAGCAAAACGTGCGTTTTTGTTTGAATTGCAGAAAAAAACATTGGTTTGTAATGTATTTCAAAACAAATCTCGAAATTCTTTTGACGAAGGTCAAAGTTTCTTGGCAACATATCATGAAACAATTCTACAAGCATCATATCTCACCTCTATTCTGTAAATTGTTTATATTTGTGCGTTACAACAAAATGTGTCTTGCATCTTTGATTTATAACTAGAAGCGGAAATATATTATTTATTAAACTTCATCTTGGTTCCATTTTCAGTCGTAAATACCAGTTTACTTTGAACACAGTATAAAGCTTAAAAGCATAAATGTTTTTTTATAAATAAATCATTTAGCGTGTTTCATCTTTCTTTCTGGAGCCGCGACCGTGGTCCAGTGGTTAGTGCGCTGGGCATATAACCCGACGGCCTGGATTTAAATCCCGGTCGCGGAAGGTCATACCCTTCTATGAAAAAATGAAAACAATAGATTTGACAAAACTGTCGATTTTCCTCCATATGTGGGGAAATTGCTTGAAGGGTAGGTCAGTACTGGTTAGAATACGGTCCAGGAAAACTGGTTAGGTGAACCGGCCGCCGTATATAACTGAAGAAAACGGCGTTAAACCCAGTGAAAAAAGTCCTTGTACAGTGCAACCACTCCAAACCAACACCCTTTGGGAGACGCAAAATTATGTTGTTGTTGAGAGGTTATCGCTCTAGAGAGTTTAAACAAATAATCAAATCGTACAGTGGGGAAAAAGCATGCTGTTGTTGAAGGGAGGTTGTCGCTCAAGAGAGGGCCGCTCTTGAGAGGTTGCACTGTATATGCTGTTAATGACTCAGTTTCTTCCGACGCGTCTTTTATCTCTCCTCATTTCAGATGTATTTAATCCAGTAAGAAGTTGACAAGGAATCCACAGGCTGATGTAGACCTGAATGATGAGATGACGTGTTCATGCGGTGATGTTCTGATTCTTGTATTATCCTTTGTTTGAAACAGTTATTCTTCAGCCAAGCTGTTCATGTGCTACACCCGTGACTGTCACATATTACTGTCTTAGAACTGGGCTCCCTCCAGTTTGTTTTAATTGTGGGTCTGATGATGTGTGTGATATTTCTTGTGAACGTTTAACCAGTACATTATGTGTACGCTATATGCAAGAAAAAATCTGTACATGAGTGAAATGTGAGTGTTTAGAGCTTTTTGCATTTATTTTTACGTTTATTTTTTACTATTTGATCTCAGACTGAGAATATGACACTTGGCCTAAGGTTATAAACTTGAGAACAGTCTCTGAGTTCCGTTCTCAAAGAAAGTATTATGGTTGTACAGATATTGCTGATTAATGTTCAATTAAAGATCAATTATGCTGTCAGAATGATGTTTAACTAATGAATTTTGTCTTATCATTAATTAACTGTGTACGCTAAAAGACAAGATATGAGATTTGAGCTTGAAAGACCAATCTCAAGTTTTATAACCTCGGGCTTATATGATCTCAGTTGTGTATTGTTTTTTGGTCAGTAACATGACATTGTATGTTCCTTTTCTAAACAATGAATGTTTATATGTGAATCTTATATGAAAAACTTTCTAGTACGAATAATTGTATTAGATGACAAAAATAAATTATGTTCTTTTTTACAGATGCTTTGTTTTTTCCTAACTGAAAATCACGCAAACATAGATCAAATTTGTTATGGCCTAAGTTCTGTTTTTGTTGTTGTTGTTAACACAGTTTAGTGTGATCGTTGATTGAATGAGAGAAATTCTCTGTATAAGGTATTGTGTTCTGTATCATGTGAGTGAACGTCTACGGACAATATTGTAGAAAAAAGTCCAAAAAGTTTTCAAAAAAGATGTTCGACACATGTGAAATATAAGAATAATTTTTCCTCATGAATATTTTTGGCAGTGTAAGTACTAAGTCTTAGGACACAAAACCACATGATGCCATTAATGTATTTTGCATGTTTTATATACAAGACAATATTATGTACTAACATTAGTCATGCACTGTTTATTACTACAAACATTTGAGCGAATATGGGAAAACTATTGTGTTATGTGGGGATATTGAGAACTATTTTAGAGAATACGACGAAATAATGATATTGTAGTACATAGACAACTATTTGAGAGAATCTGTGTAAACTATGATGTTAAGATATAGTGGCAACTATTTGAAAACGTTGAGTAAAATATGACGTTGTGGTATATTGACAACTACTTGAGAGATTCTGTGTAAACTATGATGTTGTGGTACATTGGCAACTATTTGAGAGATTTGTGTTAACTGTGATGTTATGGTATATTGGCAACTATTTGAGGGAATTTGTGTAAACTACGATGTGGTATATCGGCAACTCTTTGAGGGAATTTGTGTAAACTACGATGTGGTATATTGGCAACTCTTTGAGGGAATTTGTGTAAACTACGATGTGGTATATTGGCAACTCTTTGAGGGAATTTGTCTAACTATGATGTTGTGGTATATTGACAACTATTTGAGAGATTTGTTTAAACTATGATGTTGTGGTATATTGGCAATATTTGAGAGATTTGTGTAAACTATGATGTTGTGGTACATTGGCAACTACTTGAGAGATTCTGTGTAAACTATGATGTTGTGGTGCATTGGCAACTATTTGAGAGATTTGTGTTAACTGTGATGTTATGGTATATTGGCAACTATTTGAGAGATTCTGTGTAAACTATAATGTTGTGGTATATAGACAACTATTTGAGAAATTTGTGTAAACTATAATGTTGTGGTATATAGACAACTATTTGAGAGATTTGTGTAAACTATAATGTTGTGGTATATAGACAACTATTTGAGAGATTCTGTGTAAACTATAATGTTGTGGTATATAGACAACTATTTGAGAGATTTGTGTAAACTATAATGTTATGGTATATAGACAACTATTTGAGAGATTCTGTGTAAACTATAATGTTGTGGTATATAGACAACTATTTGAGAGATTCTGTGTAAACTATAATGTTGTGGTATATAGACAACTATTTGAGAGATTTGTGTAAACTATGATGTTGTGGTATATTGGCAACTATTTGAGAGATTCTGTGTAAACTATAATGTTGTGGTATATTGACAACTATTTGAGAGATTCTGTGTAAACTATGATGTTGTGGTATATAGACAACTATTTGAGAGATTTGTGTAAACTATGATGTTGTGGTATATTGGCAACTATTTGAGAGATTCTGTGTAAACTATAATGTTGTGGTATATTGACAACTATTTGAGAGATTCTGTGTAAACTATGATGTTGTGGTATATTGACAACTAATTGAGAGAATAATGATTCGCATGCTGATAAGATAACTTAATGTGTATGATTCGACTTTGTCTTGTAAGGCTTGACTGTACTGGTGTTTGGACAAGTCTTTGTACTCCTAAGATATATTTAATATCAAAGTTGTGAAACTGTATGTTATTGGTGAAATTTCACATTTCTGTTTGTTTTTTTTCTGTTTGATACAATAGGTCAGGTATATCATATTGTGTTGTTTGAGTAATTAACGAAGGTTTTATATCTAGAATATTGAAAATGAAAAGGTTACTGACTCGTTAATTACTGTACCATGTTCTCCGACTGGGAATGAAATGAAATATGCAAGACTGAATGTACCTTCATGCCAAAACTAAGTAACTAAGGCACATCGTATTCCTTAATTTACCTGCAATGAATTGCTATAATGAATTAGCCATCATTTACCTGTCAAGGTAAGTATAATAAACAACAAAAAAGTTCTCCACGTGGATTCATTCATTTTATTGATATTGATCAAGCAGATTCTTTAACTAATTGAATAGTTTTTTATCTGGTGCAAAATACGTGCACGTCTTAATTTCGTCGTTATTACTGTGCATGGCGCCACGAAAGCCTATATGAATGTTTATTTGTACAACGGCAATATTTAAGCCTGTACTACGAAATTTATTTTAGTAATCAAAGTCGGTTGGTATTATTTTCTTCTACGTGTATGTAGAAAAATTGACACATTTCCTGAGTTGTTTAAGTCATACGCAGGTGGTCACTCTCTAATTGTGGATTAATTTGAGACCCACAAACTGTTTGTAAATGTTACTGTAATCTCATTCATTTATATTGTCAGTTTGAGACTGTCCATCGCAGAGATGTCTTGTATTGCCTCTACAATACAGATATTGATATCTATAGACATATAAAAGATACTAATTCAAACTATTTATTGACTGTTTTTTTTTGTTCTTTGAAGTACATAATTGACGATTTGACATCACAGACAAAAACATAAACAAATCAACCCGTTCAAGAGAATGACAGATGTAAAAAACTCTGATCTACCAATGAATTATAGAAATACAGTGCAACCTCTCCAAAGCAGCACCATTTTGGGAGAAGCAAATTATGTTTTTGTTGAGAGATTGTTGCTCTAGGGAGGTTAAACTAATAGTTAAATCGTACAGTGGGAAAAGATCATGCTGTCGTTGAAGGGGGGGGGGGGTTGTTGATCAAGAGAGGGACGCTTTGGAGAGGTTGCACTTTAATGGATTGGCTGTATAGACTGTGAAAGTCGGGTCCTCATGTCATGTAGATGTAGTCAAGAACTTGAACTCAAAACAAAGCTTTTGATTTAATAATTTTTGACTTAATCTTTCAGTTTTCATCGCTGGATTTACGTATCACAAAACTGATAAATGGAAAGTATAAATTAGTTGACAAACATAAAATTTCTGAATACAGTCAAACCTGTGAACAAAGGTAACCCTTGGGAAAGACAATATATGCTCTTTATTGACATATGAGGAGGTCAGTTTGTTCTAAATAATCAATGAGGGTTTTATGATGGGGGCTTTATTCAGAGGTGGCTGCAAACACAGGTTTGACTGTATATTTTGTAGATTTGTATACAATTCACGGCTATGATCTTGATTTTGTAAGTGACTTTCAAAATGCATGTTAATACAATAATTATATTTAAGAAAATTTATCCAAGAGTGTCACGTTTTTGCACCGATTCAGCCTAGAAATTTTCTCAATATGCATTTTATTTGAATACAGATTAACATCTGATTAGCAGTTAAAATTATGATAGATGGTTCTTTAAAAGCTTCAGATATTAGATAATTAAATCACTGTAAGCCTCACGTGGGGTCGTTTATTATCAACAGAACTTATGAGCGTTCGACCTAAAATGATTTAATCTTCGTATACTGGCCGTCGTAAAAAAGTAACCAGTGAGTGATGTTGGTATAAAATAGACAAAGCGCAAGTAATCGGAATGATTTTAATTCTGGAAATAGCTGAAACGGGTAAGCCAACCAACCATTACTACCGTTATGTGTAACCATATCGTTATCCATTATTGACTATAAATTGCTGTATGCCATTAAAATTTCAAGGTCAGTATATTAGGCCAAAATAGAAGAATTTTTATGAGGGTTTACTTTCTTATGACGACCAGTATATACATCCACATGATTCTTTTAAGAAGTAGCGAAAATAGTGTTTTAGAATTCACTTAAAAATGTAATTATGTTTGTTAATAAGCTTTCAATCCCTCTTGAATAATTCAATTTATTCCATAACTTCTTTATGAACGGCGGAACCAGTCAATACTGCTGACGAATGTATTTTTCATCGTTTTCGTCTGTACAGTTTAAATGCGCGACTAAATTTTGAATTGTTCAATGCAAAGCCAAAATGCTGATCAGATGATTATAAATATTTCCTGCCATTAAAATGCTTGTAGCGAAATAGATAAGCGTATTGTTGGCAAGCCATCATGGCATCTTCTGTTCCAGTCACTCAACAAGAAGGATCTTTAAGATATTACATTTTGTCCAGTTTCTATACAACTTCTCCAAATGGCAATAACTTCAGAGATGTTGTATTTTGTATAAAACCGATTTTTATACCAATTCATAGAACCAATTACTGATGCTTCTCAGCCATTTTTAAACATTCACAGAATTTAGTGTGCGGACAAATCTCCAAAACCTGGTTTGATAGGTTTGGACTGACGGACGTAAGCAAATACCATTATTCGGAGCTCTTCTCCATAGCGCTGCGCAAATGGTGATGCTGATACCACAATTTGAGCAAGCACGTGTACCACGTGCCAGAGATTCTACATTTAGCGATCAAATCTAGTGATGAATGATAGTTACATATGCTGAGAAGCATCTTTCTTTCATATATGTCATTGGAGGTCGTTACATTTTACATACTTCCACCTTGAGGCAAAACACGTAATGAACAAATTATATGTTGCTAGAACTTGTTTTTCATCGATTTGTCAACACTTAGGTAATTACCCGAAACTGGCACGAGGGCGTACCCATGCCATAAAAATTCATTGATATATATTATTTATATTTGTATGTGACGGTTTATGGGGCATGATATATCTCAAGCTGTTAATCCCTGATTAGGGAAGCCTTATTAATGTCATTAAACTGGTTCCATAATTGCTGTAATGAATATATAAACTATATAAAATTTATTTATTTATAAATGTATGTTGCGAATTCAACCGCTTTCAATTTTATGGAATGTGGAGTCGGATTGATTTTATTTGTTTTAAAGTTAAAATCTTTAATGCAATATCTCTTGTTTTGTGGCATCAAGAAAGGCGTACAGGAGTGGCCTGATAAGAATTCCAATGGGTTTAGTTGACTCCGCTCTTTGAGTCCTACACAATTGCTAAATAGCTAACAAAATCTTTCGTCCTTACCTTTGATAAGATGCTTAAAGCATTGACCAGGAGCTGGCATTTGACCTTATATTTCGAACTCTGTAAAAGATTGCCAATGTACTAACAACCCTTCCCAATGTGGCAAACATTGACGTACAAGCAAGTCTTTATTCATAATGATATAAATTACATACTGCATGTTTTTGTCACATCGCAATTAAAAATATTTTTTATTCTTTGTGTAAGCTACAGTAACTATGTACATGATTTTTCTGCGTTTGTCATTAATATTTGACCAAACATCTAGTTACTGAAAATTCACTCAGACTATTTTTTAATGTCACAGTGAGTTAGTTTTTGGCTTTCCTAAGATAACAATACAAGATAAAAAGTGGAATCTTTGGCGTCCATTGTTTGAAGTGTTTATACGTTCAATGACTTCTAGCCCACATTTTGTGTTTGTTTCGGCACAGTCGATATAAGCGTCATATTTGATGCTTTCCACCAAGTCAACGACTTAAATAATAGGGGTAATGCGGGTATATGAATATGACCATGTACACCCTTGCTTGTATATATGAAACTTACAAAACCACACACCCAATGATAAGGCAAAGGGCCAAAATACATTGGTATTCAGTAATAAAAGCATTATAAGCTATTGAGGCATTATGGTAATCGCGCCATCTACTTCTTGAAAATTGTACGCTTGATTCATGCGTATAATTACCATATGATAGGAAAATACCATGTTTTATCAGCTGCAATTACAACTGGATGTATTGCGATGTTCGGTATAGGGAAGAGCTTGATTTCATTTATGTGCAATTTATGTGCCAGAACTTTATTAGAAAATGAGATAATCATTTAAACTAAAATACCCGAATACTAAAAGTGTTTATATCCTAGGCAGCATGTCCAGGAATGCAGCCCTCACGGTTGCCGCGTGCAGTTACGGCGGGAAAATGGCTTATAAGAAACAGAAGGTATGAACATTAATTGTTAGTAGATTAGTTTTAGATCTTAATGGCTTTTTAGCTTAATTCATTAGTCAATTACTGGTTGTAATACACTGAATGTACGCGAAGAATTGCCGTGGAAATCAAACTGTTGATTGACTAAAACTACAAAACCATTTAAGTGTGTTTCAATGTCTTAGTTTATTGTTACAAACATTCAAATATTCAAGTAAATGTCATATTTTAAAATCAAATTGTTTAACAGGTACTATTGATGAAGGTTTATATTTCTTATGTTGTCATGGTTACATGAGGTTCATGTCTTGGAGCTGGTCAATGATAATTAGAATAATATCTTTAATGTGATAAGACCGCGAACTTTTGATAAGCAACACGGGACCTCCGTGGTTAAGTGGTTATGATCTCTGACTAGCCTCTCAGTGCTGTGAGTTCAAATCCCACCCGGACCAAAATTTCACATATGAGGAAGCTAGTAAGCTAGCTCATGGAAGGTCGATGGTTTTACTCAAGTGTAAGCCAAGGGGTCTTCTTCCACTGTCAAAGCTGTAGAAAAAACGCCAAATGACCCTGTCTGCTGGTGCGACGTTGAACCCCAGTGATAAGTGACACCTTTAAGCTTAAGCCAATGTTCAAGCATTGCGCAGTCGAAATCGAAAATGTTGACCAAAGTCATGCATGAACTACATGTATGAGAATTCACGTTGCAACAACATCAATTTGTTTGGTGTGCATGACCTTTTGAAAACTTCGGTGTGTCAACTTCTATTACCAACCAATGATGGACCATGATTTAGAAATATTATTGGGTAAAGATAGTGATGTTGTGAAATGTTACTCTCAATCTGACGACTGACAAAACGGTCAATGAAACTTGACATTTAATGTTGTTATTTTCTCCACCAATATCATCTTTTGAAGGTTTAAAAGTGCCATTAGAATCATCCTCACCACGTGATCTATCCAGTGTGGCGTGGTGATATTTTCTAGTATGTTCTATAATTGATAAACACTGAAAATACACATATTTTGTTTGGAAATATCTTCCTAAGCAGTGGAACTTTGGTATTTTTATTTGAATCCGAAAAAAACTAGTCATTGCATCTGATACATTAAGGAAAAGGTTCAAAGAGGGGTAGACTGTAGTATAACTATTGCGCGTACATGATCACATATATGCCTCCATGTATGAGGACTGGTTACAACTATTGGATAAAAAAATTGAAATTCATTCATGTTGTCTAAGTGCCAGTTAGAATGTGTCCTATTACCCATACCAATGGTGTAAATATCGCAGTCAACAGCGGAGTTGCCTATAAATGATGGAGCCATACCTACGATGATAAAATATTAATTTGTAAATTCTCCAGTAACATATTATTATCAAAACATCAGGGAAGTCTTTATCTATTGCAATTTAGTTTCTCAAGTTTTATCTCAACTCTAATCACTCTTAGATAATACATACAGGTATATTATATTCAGAATTCAATCAAAGTTGAGGAAAGAATATTTCACTCACTAAAGGTTCTCGTATATCAACCTGAGGCATTGACGAAAAGATGACGATAAAGGTATACAGTCAAACCTGTGAACGAAGGCCACCCTTGGGAAAGACATAATATGGCCTTTATTAACAGATTATTAACTTTATTAACAGTTCTAAATAATCTATTATTTTTTTAAAGGATGATATTTATTCACAGGGTGGTCTTTATTCGGAGGTGGTTGTAAACACAGGTTCGACTGTATAGATGGGAGCTGAAATTCTAGAATTCAACAGCTTGTTGATGATGTCGAACATGTTGTTATTTCTTACTAAACGTCTTGAATTTCCATCAGTCGGTATAATCACACAGGTTGTCTTATTTATTGTAGTAGAAGTCGCACTTATTTACCTGTCTGAGAGGAATAAAAATGTTTGTCTATCATTAATCATAGCGTTACCAACGCAGCTCGCCGTCAAACAAGTGTATGATAACTAAGCGGTCCAATCAGCCATACTTAAATACTGTACTATTACTAAAACAACAATAAACAAACCGAAGCAGCAAAATATTTCGGTTTTCGTCTCTACTTAAATCACGGAAGCAAAGGTGAAGCGTCAAAAGATGTCATCACGTACATCAGACCAATAGCGCATGGTTTTGGGTCCATGTTTTATGTAGTACTGATATATTCCTTTTATTGTAGCCTTGTCACTCGGTGTTATACTCGAAACTGTGGTTTTATGACGATTTATTACGGTGTTCACTCAAAGCTTTCAAGATAGAAATGATGTGATTACAATTACGAAATGAAAGCAAGCTGATGGTATGTTCCATAACTTCGGGAATGCTGCTCTTAGGTCGATAAGTAGACTCGAAGTTCATTCAGTTTGGTAATCTGACAGCGCACTATAGAAAGGGCAAGCTGACGTTTTTTTCTGTTAGATGTTGAGTGACCGCGCCTCCAGGCATCGGTCTAACGCTACAGACACTAAATCAGACTTTCGGAGTTCTAACACACAGCTTCGTGAACTGGAATCTACAATTTACTAACCCGAATAGACACGTATAGTCATTTCTCAACAGCTCGCTTTAAATAATTCAATATTTTGTAGTTCTCACAGGCTCCATAGTGAGACAATAATGATTATAGAATAGTTTGGCATCGGTCAAGGCATTTGGCAGATATATCAGGTGTTTGCAGACATTATGAATAAACAGCAGTTAGTGTCAGCATGGGAAACAGAGACATATCATCAAGTATAAATGAGAGTTTATTCCGGAAAGTTATGACTAGTAATAAACTCATACTTTGCCCACAGGTTTTATCCGTTGTTTTGCTGTTATGCATTTTTCTTTCTGTTTATTTAGACATATCCAAACCTGGAACGGAAGTCAATGTTTTTGGTAGTTTTGGAGTGGTTGTTAATTAATGTTGTATGAACTTTGCGTCCATGCTGTGTATTGACCGATTCTTAAAATAAAAAAAAAACATTGATATATGAATATTAAAACCAAATAGCGAATAAAACATCGTTAGAATAAACTCTGTCATTCGACAAAGCAGAGTGAGGTAAGCCCACCGCCAATGCATCTGTATGAATGTATGAATGTATGAATGGTTCCTTGTCCATCCTATTCTTATTAAGCCAGAACGACTGAAAACAGTCTACGTCGACATTACTCGTGCCTCACGCGCACACTCTCTAGACCTTTAAAACACGAAAGAACGTTTGTAATTGGTGATTCAGGGAGCAATACCTCGTTTGATTTTAGTTCATTTCAATTTATGACAATAATCTGTGCCTTTAAAGACATATTTGAAGTGATAAAACACAATATTGATCCAATCCACTTACATATTAGTTGCCTGTACAGTAAAACGTCGTTATTACGAGCATCGATATCACGATTTTTTGGTTCTAAGCTGTGTATAATTTTCTACTAACAAACATATTCCTCCTTATTACGAGCACCACGTTTATCTCGAGCATTTAGTCTGTCCCGGAGGTTGTTCGAGATAACGAGGTTTTACTGTATTTGTATTTGTTATGTTCTACACCAAACGAAAGTTCCATTTTCGTCAATAAGTAGAAAACTAATAGGAACTCCAGCAGAAAGTCACGATAATGATAAAAAACTTACGTGGTGTCTCTTTACAGACATTATTTTCATTTGTGAGTTTTCATTTTGCTCTTGTCTTATGGATATGAAGTACAGCTGAACTGAAAATTACTGCTGTTTTTTCACTGGGTTTAACGCCGGTTTTTCAACAATTTTTCAGTTATGTACGGCGGTCGGTTCACCTAACCAGCTTTCCTGGACTATACACTAACCAGTACTTACTTACCCTTCCACGAGCAGCCGGGAAAAGCGATATTTTTGTCAAATATTGATAGAAGTGTATGACCTGGCGCGACCGTGATTTGAACCCGGATCACCGGGTTAAAAGTCCAGCGCACTAACCGCAGGACCACGGTTGCGGCAATTAATGTTGTTGTAGCTTTTACTTGGTTCTTGCTGCTTCATTCCTTTACTTCTAAATGTAGTTACTATCCAAGTTTTCAGGTTTTAGAAGAACCTTACTCTGTGTTTAAACGTCAGACCGAAAGCCAGGGTCATTTGGCGACTGTTCCAGCTTTAACTATGAGGAAGACCCCTGGCGTACACTTGGGTACAGAACCACCGACCTTCCGTAAGCTAGCTAAACAGCTTTCCGATTTCTCACGTGTGAAATTGCGTCCTGGGTAGTATTCGAACTCACAACGGTTAGGGACTCGTGATTACAAAGTAAAGACCATAACCAATCGACCACGGAGGTGCCTTAGATTTTGAAAGAAACAAATTTTAGCCTGAAGTCTGCTCCCGTTAATTTCTAAATTCAAATTCGTGACTTGATATCTCTCTGCATCAAGTTTATCACTGAAAAGTGTCTAGTCGTGCAATTTAACGTCTTATGAAATGCGTGTTTTGTTTCATGCCAAATCAATCAAATGTGTCTAAAATAAGACCACAGGTTAATGACACGATACATGATTAATGGGCTTCATGCAGGTGTCGACACGATGTAATTACTTTCTGGAAACATTTGTCACAAATCAAAGGTTTTTATTGTTATTATGGAATGTTGGCATTCCCAACGACGTATATTTGTTTCATTTGTTTTCTGTGCTGATGGTACAAGGGACTTGTTTGAAAAATACCGGTGACTGATGCTTTGTGCTATTGTTAGTAACCGGTCATATAAAGAAATCATGCAACTGGGTGGAGTCTTTGTTAGGAACATTTATCATTTACGTAAAAGATACTGTGAAGCCTTTCCCTGACTGTAGGTAACAGTTACGTCACTTGGAACTCCTCGGACTTTTCTGAAGCCTGACAAAAACATTCAAAGAGTTCCGCGATTGATTCCAAATGCGATTTCAAAACGCCGAACTATGGTTCATAGTGGCATAATGAGTACATATTACTCAAAGAAGTAATTATCTTAGTTTGTTGTTTTCGTATACGAGTGTGGCGTGTCTCACAATGACTCGGACAAGTTAATCATGTGAAGAGCATTGGGTACGTCTTTCATTGTTGTTTTTGTTGTTGAAGCAACAAATACAGAGTAATCATATTGACTTGAAAGCGCCCACAGAGCTACTTGTGGGTAAACAAACATCGATGTCTTACAATAACCTGTGTATTGTGTTTTGATTTCTTCTTAAACAATGATAAACAAATGATGCAATTGTTGCGCTTGTGCAGCAACACCTAAGGGGCATTTTTGAAGAGCTGTTATGATTGAATTGCAAGATTCGTACAGGTTTGTGGAGTGGTTCTCCTTCCCTTGAATAGTGTAGAGATCGCACGGAGATTTGATTCATAATTCGGCAAAACCTGTTCTGACGCAACAAAAACATTTTGAGATAATGGACTGGTTGTATTTTTACTCATCGGTTCGTGGAGCTTGACTGAAAAAGTCTGAAATATTCATTTTGTTCAACTAATTTATTTTTGAAAGCTCCGTCTGATAAGCCCACCCGATGGTGCGGATGAGTGCCTGGAGGAACTAGTGAGGCTCGTTTTACATCCAAAGTAATTTGTTTCCAACCTCTTTGCTCTTCATTCAGAATTTGCTGTATGGAACAATTCAGATCTGATGGATATGTGGAGAAGTTGCCGGCTCCTTCTAGAAGAGTAAGTTTGTACTGGTTAGAATACAGTCCAGGAAAACTGGTTTGGTGAAACCGGCCGCCGTATATAACTGAAAAAATGGTGAAAAACGACGTTAAACCCAGTGAAAACAATCAGTTTTGGTAGGTGATAGCAAAGCTCTAATAAGGGACATTGTCCACAGTACATTGTTAAGGTGCTCATCGGCCTTAACTCCAGTACCAAAAAATAAACTGTTAGATATACAGTACTACATCACATAACGGTCCTTCAACATTAAGGCCACTTTATTATAACGACCACTTAATTTTGGGCCATTTTTATATATTACCTATTTATTTCGACCGGATTATGAGACCATCTCAATATTTAGACCACTTGATTATAACGACCACTCACTTAATATCGAGGTTTTGTGGTACAATATACGTAACCTTTCTACACTTAGTGTAACGACACTATTTATACGAATTATGGTAATATTGTCATATGTAGTTTGTGTAATTCACTAATGCTTGCTGTCCAGTTATTTTAGATATAAGCGATTGTTTTCATACAAAAACAAATTGTTATGTCTGCGTTTGATTACCGTATTTGCATAAAGTGTACAGTTGAACTCACTAGCGTATACCTGTAGGAAATTTACACACATGTACTTCGTTTTTATGCACACATTTATCGTGTATCGATTTCAGTTTTACAAATTATTTTATATACTGGTTCCGGCACATTTAATATGTATATGAAAAACCGAGTGCCAGCTTTCGAGAGCGTTGGTAAGGGCGATTTTACATGTACGTAATTACATATTGCGCGCATTCACGCACCGTCAGATGCTCTTGGACTGAGACGGTTGCTAAGTGAGGTTTTACTGTACATAATGTTCTGATTGCTACACTAACAGAATAAAGTACACATTACCAAGGACGCGCGTTTTTTCTAAGGTGATCGTCTGATAAAAGATTACCGGCGTACATTCTCACACATACCTTGTACTATGTACTCTAAATTTACACACTCTACTAATGTTTTCAGTATTACATACATACTTAGAATACATACTGACATATTGGAATCTTCTTCACAACATCACATGCTTTTCTAGATCTAGTTAAGATGATGTTTAGTATTCACATAACCAACTATACAAGTTACAAATTCACCTATAACGCGATACGTTGATGATAATAAAAATACAATTAGATAGCATACAGTGAAACCTCACCTTAGGGACCATTTCAACATTACAACCCCCTCAATATAACGACCACTTTTTCAGACTGTTTTTTTTTTCAATATTTACTATATATCTCATCTTAATCATGAGACCAATTCACTATCACGATAATTTCTTTTAGACTCAAAAGTGGTCTTAATATTCAGATATGGCGTGTCCTTAGGGGGATGACTAGTAATTACTTTCCCCCTCACCGTTGTGAGTTCGAATCATATCCAGGCCGGGCAAATTTCACATGTGCGAAAGTTGTCAAGCTAGCTTACGGAAGATCGATGGTTCTACCCAGTTGTTATTCTTCGGTTCTCCTCCACCGTTACAGCTGGAAAATCGCGAAATAACACTGACTGTTAACGTACAACGTTAAACCCAGGTGAAAAAAAATAATATCGAGGTTTTATTGTCAACGATCGGGCGAACCTGAGCTGAGTAGTGACCTCTCATCTGTGGAGACCAGTAATTTTACTTTCAATTAAGCCATTGTCAGTTTATCTGATACAGTGCAACCTCTCTAGAGCGGCCCTCTCTTGAGCAACAACCTCCCTTTAACAACATCATGATTTTTTTCTTACTGTACGATTTAACTATTAACTTATCCTCTCCAGAACAATAAACTCTCAACAACAACATAATTTTATCCTAAAGGGTATTGTTTTGGAAAGGTTGCACTGTATTCTTAATAAAGCCCACCCAAAATGGATTCCTCTTTTTTTTCTTTTGAAGTTAACCTTTATAGCCAGGTTTGACTGTACTGAAAACGTGATGTAAATTTTCACTATCTACATACCCTGTGAATCTACATCAATGATTTTCTTTGAAAACGACTGGATGTACGTGCACTGTATATCCTCTGGTATTTTTTTAATATGATTTACTTGCGTGCATTTTGAAGGCTTATTAACTTCAAGCCGATCATCAGATGAATAGATCTACATGTTTCACCTTGAGAGAATGTATTCCCTTCTCGTATAGTGAAAATGCAAGCAATCATTTTATCTGATGTAAGTTTTATATAATTATTTTGTGATCATTAATTTTATCATTATTTTACCCATTTTTTTAAAAATAACCAATCATTAAATTTAATATTTTATATTTATCAATTAACACTAATAGATTGATTGATTTTTATATAAAAAATATGCATTAATCGTTTTGATTTATCAGTTGTCTTTTTATCATTTTACTATAATGATTTTCATTGCATCATGAGTGATTATTAAATACTGCGTTTTATATTTGGTAATATTGATTTACATTGATTAATAGTTAACTGTACTCAGGTTCGACTTTATTGTGATTATAGTTCGTACTGATTTCAATACTGACGTAATATTTGATGTGGAAACAAACAAATCATACTTGAGACTGGTTAATCCTTTGATTCACATTATAGTTCTTAGTAACCACAACATTGATGTTCAATTTAATGACAATAATAAAGATTCTATGATTATAAAAATGCCAAATATCGCGGACTGTCTAAAAACGCGAGTTCTTGCACATAGGTGCAATTTACACGATTTAATGATTCACACGTGCGCCGGCTGTACCGTGAAGACTGCTACAGTGCCGGATGGAAAGCGGTTTATTTGTATAGTGAGAACGCTTGTTATTGTAACATAGTACAAAGAACCGAGTGGAGTGAAACATAACGCTCTGTAATGCGTACATCATATGTCTAATCTTTAACATATAATTTGAAAATAATATGGGATTAATTTGTTTCGATAATCTTTTTTTCTTGTTAAATTGATAAAAGAGTGGGTATTTAAGGGTTTTGTGATGTAATATATACTTCTCTGTTTCATGATGTTTGTTACTTTTAACAGAACCACTCTACTTTCTCCTGGTATTTGGATAATTGTGTATTTGAAGTGTGTGCATTATTTGTGTTGAAAAAAACATCTGGTGGTATCTGTATTCTGAAAGTGGTTATATACTTGTACTAATCTAGGAAATTCTAAAAGTATTACTTTCAACTAATTCTTATACGTTTTATTTTTGCGCATGTGCACAAATAATGGAAAATGCTCGTTTTGTATGAAGTCTGTTATGCTTATAAAGTACTGATAATTGTTGACTGTACATAATTTAGACACTACTTAGTTAATTGTGCATAAAACAAAGTGAGTTTATCGTATGTGATATTTCCACCATTGTAAATTCTTGCGAAGAAATTGTTCTTACTTATAAAAAAACTACATAATGTGGTACACTTCTGCTCGGAGACGATGGGATAAAAACTACAGTGTTTATTCGGTCGCTTAATTACACTATTGTGCATATGGTTCAGATTTTTATTCAAAATGTGATGTTTCAATGGGAGTTACACATCATCACAGTAAAATATTCTGGTTGGGAGACATGGAGAATAATGAGGTATATATGAAGTTCTCATATTTTATAATTTGTTGACGTATTTTTGTATACATATACGTAAACAAGTATCCAGAGTCACGGCTATTTAATTTATCAGTCGATTGAGAGATACATAGTAAAGTCTTTATAATAGACTACTGTTTACATTATCAGACGATCTAGTTTTATATTATGTAAAAGCTCACTATTAGACCGCTATTTAGTAAATACAGTCAAACCTGTGTTTGAAGTCACCTCCGAGTAAAGGCCACCTTGTGAATAAAGGCCATTATTAGAAAATCCGTCATTGACCATTAAGAATAAACTGACCCCCAAATAAAAGCCATCTGTCAATAAAGGCTACATTTTGTCTTTCCCAAGGGTGGCATTTGTTCACAGGTTTGACTGTATATAAATAGAATATTAAGGTATATTCTGTGTATACAGTAAAATTTTACTCTGGGACCACTTCAATCTTTATATTCATGTTCAACTGGTTTTAAGTATTTTCTCTATACGTCAACTTGATAATGAATAAAAATGACAATCATTGAGTAAGATAGTTTTAGCCCTTCTAGCGGTTCAAATATCGATGTTGCTCTGTACAGTCAAACTTAAGTTAGAGCCATCTGTAAATGAAGACGATACAATACAATGAACACTCTGTAGAACATAATAATAACCAAATAAAATATATTAGCTAAATTTTGGCCAACTGTCGGTTAAGGCCACATTTCTTGTCTATTCTTGTCCGGCTTTGTTGAATTTAAAGTTACCTCCGTCCTTTAGTGGACTGGACAATGAAATGAATTATTTTCTGGCATGTTTTTACTGGTCTTATTTTTATTTCATTTATATGTTTAATTCAAATTATGCACGCTAATCTATTTAAACCATGGATTTATAAAGATGTGAAAGTATTCGTATATCCGCCTAGTAACACCGCTAAGTATTACATGTAAAATACATTTCACACATTTTATATTATTTATAAGTATGCGTTTTAATACTTACCTGGAAATATTAAACTGAATGAATTTTACGAATTTTGAGCGTTAAAACATTTGGCCAGGCAACATAAGTATAGGGAGTGCTTAAAAACGGATAGAGACCTCGCGGAAGGTCATACCCTTCTATGAAAATTTGACAAGAATGTCGATTTTCCTCCACATTTGGAGAAGTTGCCAGTTCCTTGTGGAAGGGTAATTTAGTACGGGTTAGTATACAGTCCAGGAAAACTGTTCAGGTGAACCGGTCGCCGTATGTAACTGAAAATTTGTTGAAAAACGGCGTTAAACCCCAGTGACAATAAGTCACATAAAAACAAAAAAAAACTCGCATTAGCTGCCCATTTAGACTTAAGTCCTCCAAATAGATTTCGACAATAGATTTAAGCGCAATTCCACGCAATCAGAACCTAGCACTTAGAGTATATCTCCCAGTGAGAGTTGAATAGTTAGGGCAGGTAGTTATTAATTAGGGCTGTTGCCAAATCAAGACTTAATTAAGAACTATTATGTCGTTAATAAACTTATATCAATGTAGACTTCTGAAAATGGTTGTCAAAAACTGTTAGATTCTGTAATAATAGTCTTAGTTATTTACCAGTCTGTCTGGACGTCTGACAAGTAGCTTGACTGGTAAATCAAGATATTGTTTGATACTTCCAATATTAATCCAGGGCTTGCGTACGTTTGGATTACGTAGTCACGTTACATAGATAACCGTACGTTGACATATTAGAAATCCAGTTGTCGCGCCATGTCATCAAAGCCATGATACATTGTACACCACTTGTTTACAGTTTTGGTAGACGTCCAATCCGCTTCATTTTGTCGTAGAAGGATGATTGTTTTTTACGCTGACAAAAGCAATAAATAAGTCATATATTACGGTATACCAGTAGGTTTAACATTACAATAATTTATCCGGCTTAACTGTAACCGGTAGACCGTGTTTTCTGCGCTATGCTATTAAATGCAACTTATTTTTCTGTTTTTTTTTCTTCTTATAAGTAGAAGCAATAATTGTTCAGTATTAATACACGTGCTAATGTACTTGACCAATTCAAATAATATCTATAATTAATGGGTTCTCTACGACAATTTGACAAAAATGTCGATTTTCCTTCATATGTGGGGAAGTTGCCGGCTCCTTGTGGAAAGGTAAGTTAGTACTGGTTAGTATACAGTCCAGGAAAACTGGTTAGGTGAACCGATCTCCGTATATAACTGAAAAATTGTTGAGAAAGGATGTTAAACCCAGGTGAAAAAATATAAAAAGAAGCAAAAAATTTAATACATGTACCAATATAGTTGACCAATTCCAATTCAAATTATAAGTTTGGATATAGGAGACACTAATTAAAGGGTTGTTTAACAGTTGGATATGAATAATGTTTTCTGTATGACAGTTAATGTCTGCAATGTTATTTATCTGATACCTACGTGGCTGAGACTAACAGAACAATTCCGCAAATCCAGCTGATGATAGTCAGGTATGGCAGTAATAATTCCGGTTTATTGGAGCATTTGGTTTGCATTGTGTCTTTTTTATAACTGATTACTAATTCCTGTACATTAATTAATGATTACAACATATTACATGAAGCGATTAGGCTAATGACAAATAATAGATAAGGAAAAGCATTGATGTTTTGATATACATTTGTAAATTAGCGCTGATACGTTTGTTGGTTTCGAGTTATTCATGCGGAGAAGTGGGTTGTTACTTGTGGAAAATAATGTTGATAATAGTAAAGAGTCGTAGAACACCGCGTCAGCTTATTTCTACAACCCCGTAACTCAATTTTTGACGATAATGAGATTTTGGTATCATTTTTTTCGTCTCGATGAGCTCTTTACAATGATCATACTTATCCGCTTTTAGATCTATCTTAAATAGGGTTAATCCCAATTCCGAAAACCCGTAACTCGGTTAAAGTTATTGCAGTTCAAAACTTCAAATGCGATTTTCTCGAAATGGGAAAAAATGGCATACGAGTTTGTAGAAATAACCCGACGACTTGTTAGGTTAACTGTCAACTGATATAACTGTTAAAAGTGGTGAAAATCCGATATTTAAAAAGACCATTATTTCGCTTGGTCTAGCTATTACCTTGATATTTGCATACCTTTGATCATGCAATATTACATATGATATGAATATCTTGTAAATGACAATACATTGCAGAAATATGTAGTATTACGTGCATAATGAAGTTTCCAAAACATGTTGGAACAACTCCGAGAAACGCAACTATTTCAGATATGGGTAATGCTGTATGCTTATTATTACGGATAATACAATTACGTTGTATTTACCAGCTGTTAGGTGTGCCATTTAATACGTTATTGTATTGTTTATTTTTCCGCGTTCTCAGGTGGTGGCCAATGTTTTAAGCATGTATTGAACATAATCAAGAGACCCTAAGTAATAAATTTACAACAAATGCTATTTTTTTATTGTTTTGCTGGGTTTTAACGTCGCACCAACAGCCGGGATTATTTGACGACGTTTTTCAACTTTAATGATTGAGGGAGGAGATCCCAGACATACACCCTGGATAGAACCACTAATCTTCCATAAGGTGGAATTTGTCTGGTCCCTTAAAGGATTCGAACTCGCAGCGGTGATGGGCTGGTAATTACCAGTCAGAGACAACACCACTCAACCACGGAAGCCCCTTATATATGTCTTAACTGGTATATTCTACAATACAAAATATATTCTCTAGTAGTTGCAGTTTTCAGTATTTGGAGTGGTCTTGTATCGATAAATTAACATTAAATATTCATACCCAAGAATTCCTAATGTACAGCGGTGCAACCTCTCCAGAGCGGCCCACTCTTGTGCAACGACCTCTCTTCAACAACAGCTTGATTTTCCCACAGTACAATTTAACTACTGTTTATTAATCTCTCTGAAGCAACAACCTCTCAATAACGACATAATTTTGCTTCTGCCAAGGGGCGTTGTTTTGGCGAGGTTGCACTGTACACGTTCATTGAACTAACATAAAACTACTTGTACACGTAATTTCGCAAAATGATCTCAAACGTTTTGGTAATTTAGTTTATCTAATGTGCTGGTATGCTAATCATTATGGAAGAGATCTGTTTTATTGGCGAAAGCGATGCTCTCTGAACCTCTTGGGCATTTTGTGGTGTTATCTTCATAGCTTATGATGTGTGGCCTTAGTTTGGCCAAATATACATTCAACATCATCGTCGATTGCTGGAAACACTTTTCTAACGATTATTATGTAAATAATCGAACTTCCTTTGTTCAGTCATCAAAATTGAGTACATAATTTGATGGCAACAATGTTATATCGCATCTGCCATATTCCCCTGTATGTAATAGAAGGAAATATTTACATAGATGCTAACACTATCTTATACAATATACACAACAGCGTGTACTCTAAGGACATTAATATGGTGTATAAACAATTATAAATGACACATTGGGGTAAAACGAATAAAACTGTTTGATGGTACGGCTCGTATTTATGAAGTACTCGGCATAATTGGATCTCTTATGTTCACTGCAGACAGAGAGCCTGTCTTGTTGTTTGTCATTCTAGACGTTTCAAAGAGAGAGATGTGTAATTTGATAATACTTTGGTCCTTTTATGATAAACTATGAAATATTATTTCTTTGTGTTTGTTATAAACCTGTTGTGCAGGCTATCTTGTGAACAAAGGCTGTCAAAGGGAGAGAAAGGTGTGGTTTTGTATACATATGTCGGTCGGCCGGTCGCGCGGTCTGTCCCCATTTTGCGGGTGTATTTAATAACAATTCAGTGATAGGTCTAGTTATTACTCCATCTTATTGCTACGAATAAAGTTTAATAGCTACATAAAGCATCCTAGCTAATAGAATAAATGCGTCATACCTTTATGTTAAAAAGATAAACGTGTGGCATAAAAATGGAAAGACAATGAAGAGTTCTTGAACTCAGATAATACATTTAATGATAATGATCCAGATAAATCCAGAAAGGCAAATTCGTGAAACAGTTCTGAGAATGCTACGCATTGATTGGTCAATTTTAATCATTTTAACTGAACCAACCAATCAGAAGCTCGTACACAGTCAGACAGATTTATGACCAATCACATTGCTGTTTATAAGAATAATTTTACGTTATATGTTTTTATCAGAGTATGGACAGTGTCCACCGACAAGTTAATATCTAGAGAATTTATAACAATGTCTATGGTTACTAGAACAGTTGCGGATATAAATGAGTAATCTTAACACAATACCGGATCTATAAACATGACTGAAACGTGACCATACAAAAATCATGTTGTACTCTAGAGTACATATAATTAGTTTTTGTTAAAGAACAACCTCTTGTTGTTTCACTTAGTACGTGAAATGTTTTTATTACAGAAACACGTGAGCATACAATAAAACCTCATGTAGCGACCACCACAATATTTAGACCAACTCCTTATAACGATCACCTATTTTCAGACCGGTTTTTATGTCTCCTCCGCATTTCAACTTTATACTGAAAACACCTGAATATTAACACCGATTTAATTGGATCGCAATGGTGGTCGTAATGTCGAGGTCTTACAATAAGACCAAAGTTAACGACCGCCTTTGAATACAGGCCGCACATGATCAACGGCAAGCATTTGACACAAAATTATTGATATAATTGTGAAAAAAACATAATTATGAATCTTGTCAATATAAAAGCCAACTCTGAATCTTGTCCACATAAAGGTTAGCTCTGAATCTTGTCCACATAAAGGTTAGCTCTGAATCTTGTCCACATAAAGGTTAGCTCTGAATCTTGTCCACATAAAATACAACTCTGAATCTTGTCCACATAAAATACAACTCTGAATCTTGTCCACATAAAATACAACTCTGAATCTTGTCCACATAAAATACAACTCTGAATCTTGTCCACATAAAGGTTAGCTCTGAATCTTGTCCACATAAAGGTTAGCTCTGAATCTTGTCCACATAAAATACAACTCTGAATCTTGTCCACATAAAATACAACTCTGAATCTTGTCAACATAAAAGCCACATTCTTCTCTCCAGGTTGCGGCCTTGTTCCCATTTATTGATACTTATTGACATAAAAGACCAAGTTAACCTCTGAATAAATGTCAACTGCACGAAAAAGCATTTCTTCGCCCCATAGATGGTTCTTTGTTCGCTGGTTTACGGTAAAATTTGTATTTGAGATATCTCCATCACTGTAGACGTTGGTGATTGTTTTTAAAGGTATTGTGTTCTTATTGTATGAATGGCAGAGTTCGTAAACATCAGATGTTCAAAGTAAGTAATTTAATGTCAGGGAAATGAATTATTGTAACGTAACATTCGCCTGTTTTATGTACGATTTTGATCATTTGGCATTCACTCGACATAGACTGATGTATCTAAGTATAAGATACTTTTATTTGTAAGTACACAGACTAATTGTATAACCCGTTGAGATCATCTTAAACCTTGGTGCTTTTATGTTATATTGGTATCATATCCATACATATGTACAGTGCAACCTCTCCAAGCAACACCCATTGGAAGAAGCAAAACAATTATATTGTTGTTGAGAAGTTGTTGCTGTAGAGAGGTTATATTAATAATTAAATCGTACAGTGGGAATAATAATGCTGTTGTTGTAGGGAGGTTGTTGCTGAAGAGAGGGCCGCTCTGGAAAGGTTGCACTGTACTGTACACAAGTTAGGTGGATTTCATTCGAGCAGTTCAATAATCTTTTCTGTTCATATGGTTTCTTTGTCTAAAATCAACAGATTATCAATATATAAATATATGATATATTTGTAAGATTTACAGTACCCATCTTCTACAATCTTAAATTGGTCCGAATGTTGTGTTCATGTTTTTGTACTGACTATATGCTTCCAACAACACTATCAAACTTACAGACAATACATTCTGTCCCACAAAACTTTTACGTTAATTTGCAGAATTAGGGATTATGGACCCGTTTCATGGGGATGTTATAATACAGTAGTTTTGAAATTTAGAAATCTTGGTATTTCATATTTGTGAATAAAACATGTTGTATCCTATTGTCTGTTTGGGGGATTTTTTGTCAGCAGTTAATGATAAAGGTATGAAATATAAACCATTATGAATATGTTCAAGTTTAAAACTAACATCTCAGCCAGGATGTGTCGATGAAATGTGCCTCGTGTGTAGTAAGACAGTTCTCATGAAAGTATCAAGCGATTGTACTCTCAAAATTGTAAATTGTATGTATTTTCAAAATTAACGTTGCTATACGTAAAGCCACTGTACATAGTGATTATACATGTATTAACACGACCGGTCACAATTTGTTGGTTTGGTGATATGTTTTGGACACTTGTTGCGTGAGTGCAAGACGTCCAATATGTACACATTTGTTGAATACCACGACCTTAGCAGGAGTCTGTATGTCTTGGTTATTTTTTGTTCTGGTGTTAAGCATCACACTGACAGCTTCCTCATATGTGAAATGTGTTTCCGAGTGGGATTCGAATTCCCAGCAGTGAAGAGCTAGTGATTTCTAGTCAGAGACCACAGTGGCCCCTTTCTTCTCTTAAACCTTAATTTAGTCCATGGGGCTTATATTGTGAGTCGTCTCAATTCGTTCGATACTATTGTCCCGATTGGACTGCGTGTATCTTAAACTAAACCCTTGCTGCTTTCCCCTTTATTTAAATGTGTGCTAGATAACTTTTAGTTGTCGATGCGTCATGAAACAACATTAGATAAATGAATAAATAAATGAATTCATACTAGTATATAAATAAACCTGTTCCATGACTGGAATTTTGCGGATAAAATGTATACTGACTTAATACGCTAGATAATTAAATCATTATGTACATAATCGATCTATCATAAGTCTGTGTAAGCCGCGACCGTGGTCCAGTGGGTAGTGCGCTCAACTTGTTAACCCGGCGATCCGGGTTCAAATCCCGGTCGCGGCAAGTCATACCCTTCTATGAAAAATTTATAAAAATCTGGATTCTTCTCCATATTTGGAGAAGTTACCGGCCCCTTCTGGAAGGGTAAGTTAGTACTGATTAGAATACAGTTCAGGAAAACTGGTTAGATGAACCGGACGCCGTATATAACTGAAAAATTGTTGAAAAACGGCGTTAAACCCCGGTGAAAAAAAACAAGTCTGCGTAAAAGTTAGATTTTTTTGTCACGATACAAATTCAAGATAGAAATATTGTTACACTCGTGTTATTATCTATTATAAAAGACATATACTGAAGTGGTTTTGATAGGATGTCTACGTATCTTGCTATAAAACTTCATATAATACATTGTATTATCTGAAGATTCTATGAGTATAGCTTGGCATTTAAACCAGACGAGGTAAAGAAATCGTAACTAGAGTGTTTTGGTTTGTGTTCAAAAACACGATTTTTTGTCGTGGTATAAAGTGGTTGCATCCTGCCGTTGTTAGAGACGTATGCCGTATGATGAACTTACACCGTTAATCTTGGAGATGTTTGTCATTCGTGAAGGTAAAAAGTCCTTTTGAATCCTAATTATGCGTTCAAGCATCTTCGGTATTACCTAACCATTCATTATTACAGTTGTAATTGTTTTGTACATTGCTTGATGTAGTAACGGATAAACATTGTGTGTTGTGTATGTATGCGTTGAGTTTTTTTTTTTTTTTTTTTTTGTTACAGCAATTTCGTTGCAGTCTGGGAGATGTGAGTGTTAATTGTTGACTGATGTAGCGCTGACTTCATTATGATGCCACATTCTGAGGGTCCTTGACTAGTGAACGCAATCTTTGTAAGCTATGTAACTGGCCCCGTGTTTGCGAGTCCAAAGTCTATCCTCTATTAAGTCAAGTATATACAATAAGCGAGTTATTAATAATTGTCTGTATTAGTTTTATATCTTAAATATATCTTGGTTGCGGGAATTACAAGCGGCGTTCTGTAGCGGAGGTCGGCCACCAGCCTGACTTAATTGTATCCTATGAGTTCATCGTTCAGTCTGTGTATACAGGTTGTTGGTTTTCTAAATGTTTCTCTGGTCGGATTCCAACTTCTTGAATGATGTAATAAACAATTTGTCTGTATGGTTAGGCAAAGCTTACGGGCACGATGCGTCTTCCTGTAAATTGAAATACAAGTACTTCAAACATTTTATTTGAGTACTTAAAAAGTGCAGTGAAGTTGGCAGCTTTGAACGATTCAAGTGTTATGATGATTTAT
Organism: Lutraria rhynchaena; assembly: GCA_008271625.1. NCBI lineage: Eukaryota > Metazoa > Mollusca > Bivalvia > Venerida > Mactridae > Lutraria > Lutraria rhynchaena. The sequence continues at coordinate 1,490,132 of VIBL01000049.1, forward strand.
TGATAGACTCGAAGTCGAAAGCAATATTGTTCTCAATAATAATACGTTTATAAGTGGTGAATCATACACAGATCGGTTCTGTTCCGTAAATGATCAAGGCCGCGACCGTGGTCAGTGGTTAGTGTTCTGAACTTGAAACCCCTGCGATCCGGCTTCAAATCCCGGTCTCGGCAGGTTAAACCCTTCTATGAAAATTTGACAAAAATTTCGTTTTCCTCCATATGTGGAGAAGTTACTGGCTCCTTGTGGAAGGGTAAGTTTGTACTGGTTAGTATACAGTCCAAGAAAACTGGTTCGGTAAACCTACCGTCGCATATAACTGAAAAATTTGTTGAAAAACGGTGCCAAAGCCGATGTAAATGAACAGACGTGGTTAATTTGGAGTACTTAGCTGTTAAACTACAGACGTAAGATCGCTAACTTTATCTGACAATCTTGTTTCGCATGTTCCAATTGATGTGCTCAAACTTTGAAGATACCGTACCAGGCGCTGAACTCAGCCCGGAGTCCGGATACGACGAACAGTATCATAGCACACCAACACACAACATGACACGACTCATTTCAGTTCAGTTCAAACACTTGTAGAAGATCAAAAGATACTCACACTGAACTAAAATTGCATGAACTGTCTCTGCACGTATCTATTATGCATGTCGTGTAAGAAATATTATAGTATTATATGAAACTACATGTAGATGTGCTTATCTAAGTACAGTACAACTTTTCCGGAGCGGCCCTCTCTTGTGCGACAACCTTCCTTCAACAACAGCATGATTTTCCCCCAATGTACGATTTGATTATTATTTTAACAACCTCTCAACGACAATAACATTTTGCTTCCCCCAAAGGGTGTTGCTTTGGAGAGATTGCACTGTATTATATTTTTTCCAAATCATTCTGCAAAACGGTTTCGTCATTTTCTGTCAATACTTGATTTTTATTTTCATTCAAATAATTGTGTGCATTATGGATATCTGTTAAACTGGCAGTCAATTTTATATGTCTGTTTCATTCGATTTAAAGATTGCTTTTACTATTGTACATAAATAGCATCGAGTTTGTAATGATTGCGCCTATATTTGTATTTTTTACAAAATAGCTTGACTTTATATTCATATGAGAGGTATTAGGATAAATAAGAGTCCAGCATATATATTCTCCTATCAATAGCACAGAAAGTTGCCCGAAATTAATTTGAATAGACGCAGTTTGAAGTTGTTCCAAAACACGGCATACCTCACGCGATCGTTGATACAGTTATTATAATACGCTTTTAGCTGGTGCGGTTCCAGGACGACGCTCAACTGGACTTTGTTTAGTTTCGTTGTGGTGCGGTGGGGCTGATTTTTTTCTCGTTGTGTTGTGTTATGTTGTGTTGCAATGCGTTGCGTTGAGTTGAGTGCTGTGCGGCTGATTGCTTCTCACTGTGTTGTGTTGTGTTGCGTTGAGTTGAGTGCTACGTGGCTGATTGCATCTCACTGTGTAGTGTAGTGTAGTGTTGCGTTGCGTTGAGTGCTGTGCGGCTGATTGCTTCTCACTGTGTGGTGTAGTGTAGTGTAGTGTAGTGTTGCGTTGCGTTGCGTTGCGTTGAGTTTGTTGCGTTGTAAAGTCATGGTTGTGTATTTTATTGGTGATTCTCGGTAATGTATGAAAACAATTTCTGAACGTGAGGTTCGATCCACGGGACTAGACAAAGTAACGTCCCTGGGGCATCATTTCTTCAGTCAAATTGTTACTCATGAGCATCTGGATCTTGAACGTGCGACCTTTCGATCAGTTGTCCTGTACTTTTTACAAATTTGGCTCATCATGCCGGATTCCAATATTTGGTTAGTGGGTTATTATTGATGAGATGTTAAATCCCAGTGTTACTAAGAGACAAATAATATTATTTATGCATTGTATAGATTTTTTGGGGAACGTTCAATTTTTAATGTTGTTAAGCAAAATAATATGCTTGGTTATTTTAAGGGCTGTTTGATACCCCAACATAAATCCGCCCGCGCCTATTTCAGTAACTTGCAAAATATATCTGGTATCAATAAATATTGATAAATTCTACAATATATTATTTACTACAGTTATTTGCGTACGTATCATGCGATAGATGATTCATAGCAAAGCATGGTGTAATATTAAATGAATACCGCATTATCTGTATATATGAAGTAGATATATTATTCGGGTGCATATGTTCTATATCAGCCGTTCTTGGGATGCAATGATTTATAAAAACGTTAAAGCATTGTTATCATAGCTGAGAATATCGCTTATTTTTTAGGATGTATGTACCAGTAGTCAACGTCCACCCTCCTAGATTTCCATGCTTGCATAATTTCATAATCGAAAAACACGAATGTTGACGTACTGCGGGATTTTATGTTCTCTTAACATGATATACAGTGAAACTTGTATTAACGGCCACCTGTGAACATTGGCCGTTCTCCCTAGCACATATTTTCATACAATAAAACTTGAACCTCTGCATAAATGTACATTGTGCATAAATATCCACTGTGTATAAATATCCACTGTGCATAAATGACCACTGTGCATGAATATCCATTGTGCATAAATGACCACTGTGCACGATTATCCACTGTGCATAAAAGGCTCCATTTCTTCTTTCCATGCGGTGACAATTGTAAATAGATTTAAGGTAATTTTTAACGTCATTAGTAACGTGACCAAAACTGTTTATGAAAATAATAATATGACTTCGTGAAATATCTCATGTTGATTTGTGTTTTCAAAGTTTGGTAATAGTGTCGATGCTCTAAAAATTAATTATACCAAGAAGAGTAACTCTCTCCAAACTCTATTCTGCAGTTGTCTCCCTTAGCAATTAAATACTCGGCACGGATTCAGTTATATTTCAATACCGACTTTGAGCTCTTGTTTTTAGGGCTTATTGATGTTTTTGATAACATAAATGACACACAAACTGGTCGAACTATCAAATCACTGTCAATTTGTTTTTGGTTTTTATTCGAGAGTTGATAAAGAAGTTCGTTTACTGGGTCCATATAATTATTAGTAGTAGGAATAATAGCATGAAAATACGTGATAAAAATATCGATATTTTTTCTGCATTGTGTGCCAAGTGTTATCATTGACTTTGAATATTTTAAAATATCAACGTAAGTTATATACATGTACAGTCAGACCTGTCAATTCGGACTACTTTCAGGAATGTAAATGTGTTCTTTGTTAAATAAACCTAGTTGGGTAGTACAGTCACATTGTGAACAAAGGCCACCCTTAGGAGAGACAAAATGTGGCCTTTATTGACAGATGGTCTTTATTCGAATGTCAGTTTGTTCTAAATAATCAGTGATGGTTTTTCAAAGAATGGTCTTTTTCACAGGATGATCTTTATTCGGAAGTGGCCGCAAACACAAGTTTGACTGTATTTGAAATAAAACTATAGTTTCTGTTCCCGGGTGGTCTTTCACACAAGTTTTACTGCGCGTGTAATGAATTTTGCATGTTCTGGATGAAAAAACTTCGACGCTTATCTATATGCAGATGGTGCTGATAAACAGTTATTGTGTATTTTGTAGATTTACACCCACGTGTTATGCTTGAATATAGATCACGAGTTATTTATGTTTTGTTGACCATTGTGTTAATGCAGTACAAGTTTTCCTTAAAATCAGTTGTAAGTTTTCTGTTATTCTGATCGAAATGTTTGTTTTTCGACTTTATCTCTGCAATAATGAAAATTCTTCAGTCTTCATATAGAAGGGTTGACTGTATACTCGACAGAATTCACCGAGTAAGTTTTGTCATCTATATTGGTTTGCCGTGCGCGACCCTAACTTTTTACAGTTCATACGCTCGATGTATAAGATTTGGACATTTTACAAGTGTATTGAGATAATTTGCAGATTACTCTCGTAAGAAATACACTTAAAATTTGATTTTTTTATTCCTTAACTGCGTAACAAAATCACCATAATTGCATTCATATAGATTTTGGGGAAGTACACTTTAATCGGACTGACTTAAAAGATCGTATTTCATTACACTTTTCGCCGATCGATTCTCAATACACACCGATATTATAAAAGGCTTTCCAAATATTTCGAACATTAAGAATGACGTGATGAGATTTCAATGAAGTATAATGTCATTACTAATTTCAACAATATTTAAGTAAATTTGAATGAAAAAAGGAAATTACTTTTGTCAATAAGTTAATGGTAAAATAAATTAAATTCTTCGAGGTCATGTCTTATCAATGATTAGCCAAATCTTAAAGAAATTCTATGCCTGACATTATGCAAAAATGAAGTAAAATTGTAAATCGGATAAAATGATAATAGCCTCCTTGATAATAAGATTGTGGAAATTTTACCTGAATGTCTCGTTTTTATAAAAGTTTAGGTGGATAAATTGTAAACACACGATGGTGAGTATCGTAAACTGAACTTGAAATTCAACTCGCGATAAACATTAAAAGAAAAATCCTTTTGTCAAACTTTCTCTCAGACGGTACAAACTTTATGCAAACAATTGTTTGTTTGTAACTTACAAATTTAACGGTTTGAAATCATTGTTTAGAGATTACTTCACTGAATCGTACGTTATGATAGATTGTTTAAACAAAATATAGGTTTTGTGACTGTAGTAGTATGGATTACACGAAATATACGCCGATAATCATGGTAAGTTTTCGATTATACGATTTAAGTATCGATACTTAAATATCGATCTGTTACATGCAATTACCATTTACTCTAGAAAATGTTCTTTGCAAAGTCTGCGTTGAATAATATTGTGTTGTATGTCTATAAAACGAGTGTTTAGGAATATCTGGCATTACGAATTCAAGCATCTATATCCTAATTCTTTCTTTTGTAAAATGTGTGCATTTATATATTTAATGTATTTTTGTATTGGTTACATGCCACAGTTTAATGAATTTACAGCGATAGTAAGCGCATTTCTTTGCCAGTAAGTTATTGGAAAATAAGGTGTAAACTCGTATTACGAACATTATGACGAGTTTTTAATGTTTTTAGTAAGGGTTTATACCATTAATAGAACATTCATCAATTTTTCATTGCTTATATAGCCGGCATTATTAATATACGAGATGATATTAACAGATGTAGCGAATAAGACATAAATATTAATTAATGGTTATAGAGTGCAAAGTGATAAATGGGTGTATTTTTTTTATAAAAAGTACAGTAACATCATTACAGTAAGACCACGTTCTGTGTGACAGACAATAATACGACCATCTTAAGAGAAGGGGTGTTCACAGAAGTTGAATTGTATTGTTAATGCATATGTTACCTTTCCCTGGGGCTTAACGTCGCACCTCCAGTCAGGGTCATTCGGCCATTTTTCCACCTTTAACGATAGCGGAAGTCCAGGCGTACACCTGGATAGAGCCACCGACCTTCCGTAAGCTAGCTGGATAGCTTTCTCACTTGTGAAGTTTATCTGGTCACAGGTTGGATTCAAAGTCACAGCAGTGGGAGCCTAGTGATCAATAATCAGAGACTATAGCCACTCGTCCATGGAGGCCCCTGCTTATCTTAAGCGTTGAATGTTATCTGTACACGGAGGCCCCTGCTTATCTTAAGCGTTGAATGTTATCTGTTCACGGAGGCCCCTGCTTATCTTAAGCGTTGAATGTTATCTGTTCACGGAGGCCCCTGCTTATCTTAAGCGTTGAATGTTATCTGTTCACGGAGGCCCCTGCTTATCTTAAGCGTTGAATGTTATCTGTTCACGGAGGCCCCTGCTTATCTTAAGCGTTGAATGTTATCTGTTCACGGAGGCCCCTGCTTATCTTAAGCGTTGAATGTTATCTGATCACGGTTGCGTTTTGGCAATCCATTATGTACTTTGTTATGTAAGAGACGGTTCTTTCATTTACTCGCATATCGATATCTGTGGATTTTGAGAAATAAATCGATTGATTCCAGATGGTGTGTGATACAGAAATTAATGTCTATAAGACAACCTTGTCTCATAAATCAGACTGTCTGGCTCATTTAAAAAGGTGGCACTGTAGTGATCAAACATTTTTTCACCTGTATACGAGTTTTACATACAGTTAAACATGTGGTGTTTGCGGCCACCTCTGAATAAAGACCACCCTATCTTATAATAAATAAAGGCTTTGAAAAACCGTCACTGATTATTCAGAACACGCTGATCTCCAAATAAATGTCTCCTGTCAATACAGGCTACATTTGGTTTTCCCAAGGGTGGCATTTGTTCACAGGTTTGACTGTAATTAATTTTGTCTTCATATCTACTAAATGCATACACTCGTTTATCGTTCATAATCTCCTGGCGTATCATAACTCTAGATTCAACAGATATCTTTTCGAACTCAAAACAGTAACCATGATAATAAGACAAAATCATGAACGACCTTAATACGTATTAATGCGGTCTCATTGTCGAGTTGATGTAAAAGAGAAATTGAAAAAACCGGCTTTTAAAAATATGATTCTGATAGTGCAGTGGTCTCTGAGTAAGACTTTGCTGGGTTTATAATTATGTTGCATGTAGTAAGTTTCAAAAGAATTTTGAGAAACCAGATGACGATATAAACATTGCAGCTGAAGCGTTTTATTGATAGTGGGAATCGACAATCATATATTTGTAATTTAGTTAGCGGGGGAGGATCTTCATTTTATTTCAGATAGGCATCGTGCCAATAAACACACTTGTATTTTCTTACAGGCTAAAGTTATGTGGAACATTATGTATCCAGACGTTTTTAAGGTCAAAACTATGGTCTGCACAAATAAAATGTCTGATTGCTTTATGTAACCATGTGTTATTGTACTGAGTTTTGTTTAAAAGAGTGATGATTTAAATTAACATAATTCAGATAAAATATGAGCTTCGCTTTCAAACAGGTTTATAATCTCGTTTTCGAGTCTTACATAGGCGCGATATGGGTTTTTCTTTTACAAGAAAGAAAACTCGTACAGAATTATTCAAATCGACTCAGGTTACCTCCCTTGTAAGCTGAACTGTACCGATCCAGCATCTTTTCTCAGTTAAATTATGTTGGCACCAGAGTGTGAAAATCCTGACACTTTTGCTGACATAACGTTTGTTTTTTTGTCACGTTCGTAAAAAAGTACTAACAAATCCAAATATTCCGTTCAGATGTTGTGTAGTGGAAGTTGGTTAATGGAATATCAAATGAAACAGAGTAATTCAAAATAAATATATACGTAGATAATATTATCATTGCCAGAAAACAATATGAATATTTCCTCCACATTGAGAAAACTGTACTAACGAGTTTTTGACCCGTCAATTATATGAACACACGTATACGTAGAGGCTGACATCACTAATTTTACACTCTCCAGTTTTGGTGGCATGTCAATGATTATTAACTGCTATAAAAGTCATCACGAACATGCAGAGCGAGAAACTTCTTGCATAAGAGGAGATGAAAGGACGGCTATTTGAGATATTTTTTGTTAATCTTGGTCAGGTTACGACAAAGCTAACAAGTATGTATTAACAACTAGCGATGGATGGGTGCGAACTGGCTGCAGAAATTTGAATCTATGACCACGTTGCTAGGGTAATATTAACACATTAATAGATTGGTGTCAAACACAGATGATATGATGACCATATTTGTAAACAAAATACCTTATTTACAGTTTTTTACAGTCGGTATGAGGCCACTAATTTATGTTATGCCTTCGCATAGGATACAACAATGTTCTCATTTTTCCACACAAGGAAACTGATAATAAATTGTGGCTATTTATATATGGTCATCAATGCTTACTGCTGTTATCTTGATTAATAAATGTTTTTCTCTGTTACATAAAGGATATATTTAATATCTGCTTAGATTGCATTCATATCATCATCACACCATTATACCCTTTGGTCAGTTTGTAGTTGGTGACTCCATCTGAACGTAGCATTTTTAGACAAGTGTTCTTGTCATATTTAGTGAGTTTTTGTCGGAAAGTAGACACATTTTTTTGACTTTGTATATTGGATATCAACATGATTCCGGCAATTTCTATTTCACAGCCTCGTTCAAAGAGTGGAGGCAATGACTTTCGCCGGAGTCCAACAATTGGCGCGAGGACGCCATCTATACTTCACAGAGCGTCTTACAAACGCTCAAGAAATCGTTTCAGCGACTCGGAGTATAGCGTTTGTTCTAATGACGAACGCGAACGCGCGAACAGTAGATCTGACTTAAGCGCTCGAAGAAACGGGGTGAATGTAAACTCAGAAACAACATGTGATACACAAAGTGGACTTAAAGAAATGGCGTTGAGTGCTGTGATGGTCAGTGGGGCTGGTAGTAGCGTGGGGATGAAAAAAGGGAGCTCTAGAAATTTATGGGAGTCGGACTGTGAACAAGGTAATGCGAGTACATACCAGACCGGGGACTCATTCGGAAACGGCTCAATTTCTCTGAATGGGTCTCCAATGTCCAGCAAGTGCACATGTGATAGACTTAGATCTAAAGAAACGGTGATGATAAATATTGGGGGTAGTGTGTTTGAGACATACAAGTCAACGTTGAAGAGACTAAAATCGTGTAAGTTAAGGGATGAAGAGGAAATGTTAAAATATTACAGACCAGAAAAGGGCGACTTTTTCTTCGACAGGGACCCATATGCTTTCAATATAATTTTAAACTATTTGAGGTATGGGGATCTTCATTTGCCGACCAACCTGTGTGGACCCGCACTCATGCGTGAGTTCCAGTACTGGGGTGTTGATGAACAGGACATTGAACGGTGAGTTATTGTTTTCTGTCATTAACGGAACGAGCAAATTTTTGATAAAATTTCAATTTTATGCGCCAATGGGTTCAAGAACCTTTTTAATGCCAACAATGACTATATGCAGCCAAATGCGACTCGGCGCATTTGACTTTTGATTTTAGGTATATTTATTTATATTCATGTAACTTGAAAGTGTTTTTAAAAATATTTCAAAGTTATTAAGATGCCATGCTGTTCGTGTACACTCAATGAAAAATTGACCTGCCCTTCCTTTTTCTTAATATGTAATATTAAGAACATGCAAAGCATACATGTATCTGTATTTAATGAAATATTATTATTTGGTGTTGTTTGTTTACAAAATACCAATTTTATTGTATATGTCGGCCAGTTACAAATTATACGTCGCAATACAATATAAGCCTAATAACAGTGTATGTGTGAAAGTGTAAATGTATATAGCGAGAAAACTTGACTCCGTGAAAATTGTCATTTTTCTAACAATACCTTTTTTTGTGTCTAAAGCTTGAGAATTGGATATCAGGAGTTAACAGGGACTGCAATGATTGTTTTCCTGAACTTCGGTAACTCAATGACTTAAAAAAATGCTGATAACTGCGCGCAAAATAGTTCGCGCAAGATACTCTTTAGTTATAGAGCCACGCGAAACAAATCAATTAGAAATATATCAAGCGTAAAGACGCTTTTGTTATCTTCCATCATGTTATTCTTTACATAAAGTTTTCCCTTCCTGAAAAAAAAAACTGATCTCATTTACTGTAAGCATCGATCAACTTTGTAGAGGGAGAATGTTTGGCACGCCGTCTTCTCGTAATGCCTAACAACAGAAAACTGTGGATACAGAAATGTACGAGTTAACACAGTAATGATGACGTAACGTTCTACATATGTCTGAAACAGAAACAAATACAAGTTTATACCACTGATGTTGGTTAAAAAAACAACAATAACCGAGACATGCCACAAGTTCTTTGCGGAACGGTGTACAATAAAACCCCGTTTAGCGACTACGTAGATATCGAGACGACCTCATGATAGTAACCACTTATTTTGCGATTTGTTTTCAGTATTTTCTATTTATTTCAACTTGATAACCACATCAATATTAAGACCAAATGTTGGTACCATTAAATTTAAAGTAATAAGAAATAAATGAAAGTTAAAATTATCCAGCAACGAAAAAACACCTGATTTAATACTATACATTTTCTTAGCCAGCTTTGATAAGCAAATCATTGTCAAATTACCAAAGAGCGATTACTGGATTAAGGATTTTGGAATAAATAGTTATGTGTTATAGTAAATTGTTACAACTTGTTCTGAAATTCCACATTGTAGCTCAAGTGATTTGCAGTTTTAAACACATGTTAGGGTTATATTTAGAAATAAGGGCGAAGTTTTTTTTCCTAATTCCGTCTGTGGTTTTAAGTAAAACGAAATAAAAGAATACAAAAAAAATAAAACACCGGACCATTTCTTACCTTTCAAGACGTCATTTTAGGAAAAGAAATTCGTTTTGCGAGTTTTGAATTACAGTGCAACCACTTCAAAGCAACACCCTTTGGGAGAAGCCAAATTATGTTGTTGTTGAGAGATTGTTGCTCTAGAGAGGTGAAATTAATAGTTAAAGTGTACAGTGGGGGGGGGGGGGGAAATCACGCGGTTGTTGAAGGTGGGGTGCTGCTCAAGAGAGGGCCGCTCTAGAGAGGTTGGATTGTATATCAAAGGTCACTAGTGATGTCGAAAAGTTTTTTTTCTGTATGATCTTGTAAAGGACTTTAAACCTGGCGATCCGTGTTCAAATCCCGGTCGCGGCAGGTCATACCCTTGTATAAATATTAGACAAAATTGTCGATTATCCTCCATATGTGGAGAACTTGCCGGCTCCTTGTGGAAGGGTAAGTTAGTACTGGCTAGCATAAAGTCCGGGAAAAATTTGTAAAAAACGGCGTAAAACCATGTAAAAAATGATGTGTACTTTGCATCTCCTACAATTATCTTCTAGCCATGTTTCGGCCATATCAGACTTTTTTCGGGCAAATACAATTATCTGCTTAAAAATATTTTATTCATAAAACCACCGAATTTTCCCGTTGCACAAAATCCAGACTAGTATTATTATCGTATCAAATTGGTGTAAAAATGTTATATATAGTATTGATGTATAACATATGTGTGTAATTCAGTAATATGTATGTTGTTTAGTGTTTGCTATTACGATCATTATGTGCGCAATGCCTCTATTACTGTTAATGACTTGCATGTAAATTTTGATGTCTGCGTAAAAGAAACAGCTTCATACATCCCGTTAATTCGTGAGGAAGTGAAACGAACCTTGTTACAAACGTGTTATGAAATCCTTGTACAAGAAAAGGCGTCCTAAAACTAGATATTATATAAAACAATTAAATCTGTGTTTGTAGCCACCTCCGAATAAAGACCAACCTGTGAATAAAAGTCATTCTTTGAAAAACTGTCATTGATTATTGAGAACTGAACTCCAAATAAAGTCAATCTGTCAATAAAGGCCACATCTCGTTTTCCCTTAAGGGTGACATTCGTTCACATGTTTTGACTGTAGTGTTAGATTTTACGAAAAATGAGCGTAAATCTGCCATTAAAGTTACACCCTAAATATCGATTATGTAGACCACCAATCCAAACCACCATTACACCCAAAACTACTAATGCGAAAATCCATCCAACACAAAACATACAAAAAGGGGACAAAGCATTGTCTTCCCAAGGGGTACTGCCCTGAAACGGTTTGCAGCGAAGCCACCGGGGGAGGGGGTAATTGCTTAGAAGGATAACAGGGGTTACTATTGACTCTTGTAATACATGTATTTAGTTATTTTATTCAGAAGCGTTCAAATGACTTTGACGAATAAAAGGAAAAGCTGTTGTTCTTTTTCGGTATAGACACTTTTCAAGAACTATGTTTTTGCCATTGCCAATGTGTTCATAGGTGTAGCTTTTACACAAATTGAATACATAAGTACTAATCATATATATAATACCAATCTTCCTCGTCCAAAAACAAAGGTATTCTAAGTGTCCGAAATGCCAGGCAAACATTTTGGCAGCTGTTGATAGGTCCACGATAATATGGCACGCTATGGGATAAACTATAATTAGAGACATATTCCTGACACGTGCCTCCATACTGGTTGTACAGAATAATGACTGGTAGTAAAAATTGTCATTACCTGTTTCCTCATCATAATAAACAATGAAAACCTTTGATCATTTCAAGTTGTGTACTTAAACGATCATTCACCAGGCACCACGAGCCCAATGCCGCGTATTAATCATTTAGTAAATAAATCACAAAGTTTATTTCGCTTGGTTATAGATATGGCATTCCCGCATGCTTCACAGATTCATATAGATCTCCGCCAATGTTCGATTGTTAAATCTAATGAAGAATATCAGATCTCCGCCAATATCCTGTTGTTAAGTTCAATGAAGAATATCAGATCTCCGCCAATGTTCGTTTGTTAGGTCCAATGAAGAATATCAGATCTCCGCCAATTTTCGATTGTTAGATTCAATGAAGAATATCAGATCTCCGCCAATTTTCGATTGTTAGATTCAATGAAGAATATCAGATCTCCGCCAATGTTCGGTTGTTAAGTTCAATAAAGAATATCAGATCTCCGCCAATGTTCGATTGTTAGATTCAATAAAGAACATCAGATCTCCGCCAATTTTCGATTGTTAGATTCAATGAAGAATATCAGATCTTTGTCAATGTTCGGTTGTTAAGTTCAATGAAGAATATATGATCTCCGCCAATGTTCGGTTGTTAGATCCAACGACGAACAATCAAGTGTCCGCCAATGTTCGGTTGTTAGATCCAACGACGAACAATCAAGTGTCCGCCAATGTTCGGTTGTTAGATCCAACGACGAACAATCAAGTGTCCGCCAATGTTCGGTTGTTAGATCCAACGACGAACAATCAAGTGTCCGCCAATGTCCGGTTGTTAGATCCAACGACGAACAATCAAGTGTCCGCCAATGTCCGGTTGTTAGATCCAACGACGAACAATCAAGTGTCCGCCAATGTTCGGTTGTTAGATCCAACGACGAACAATCAAGTGTCCGCCAATGTTCGGTTGTTAGATCCAACGACGAACAATCAAGTGTCCGCCAATGTTCGGTTGTTAGATCCAACGACGAACAATCAAGTGTCCGCCAATGTTCGGTTGTTAGATCAAACGACGAACAATCAAGTGTCCGCCAATGTTCGGTTGTTAGATCCAACGACGAACAATCAAGTGTCCGCCAATGTTCGGTTGTTAGATCCAACGACGAACAATCAAGTGTCCGCCAATGTTCGGTTGTTAGATCCAACGACGAACAATCAAGTGTCCGCCAATGTTCGGTTGTTAGATCCAACGACGAACAATCAAGTGTCCGCCAATGTCCGGTTGTTATCTTTTTTATAAGAAACTTCTATCGCGAATGGAAAATAAGGGAATAAACAGTATAATACAAATTGTGAAGTGTATCAGACAATTAGACAATTATGTCAACTGCATTGTGATTAAAAAAAACAGATAGACGAAGGGGCTCTACTGTCTGAAAGGACTTACACAATAAGACAATTAGCATAAGCATAATGTATACAGCCCAAAATATCTATTTTAATATTGGTACGTTTTAGTTACCTGTATTGACTTTCTTAAGACTTTTTGAATAATGCAATGCGATTGGTAAAAACACATCATCTACGTGTTAATGGTTTAGAAGTTTCACCAATTTCTGGCATCCATGCTTTGGGCAGAATCCGTCTGAAATAACATAATATTAACATTATCCAAACTCTTGGTAACTATAATTGACTATTAATTACATAACTGTACGTACGTTATACTCATCACTGAGAATCGGTGAAGTGTTGTCTATTTATTTACTATAAGACTGTGTCAGGATAATACACAAGTGTTACCATGTATAATTCTAAGAATTGGTTCATAACGCTCAGATATCCTTGATAACTATTAGTATTACGGTTGTTGTTATTACAATCAATGAACAAAAGCCAAAGGATAGAGTGAAGTATAAGGAATGAAGGCGATGTTATGAATTGCCCCAAAGTGTACACAAAGGCTGCAACACCACGTGACCATATTGAGAGCCCTTAGATGTATTTCCAGTCCGGTTTTCTACATTTCTTCTACACGTTAACTTATATGACCGGTCCAATATTTGTGGTTTTAGCATCGAGTTTTAAGTGGAGGGTAAAGCTAAAAGAAAAACTATTCGTTTTTACGGTTACCCGACCGATCCTATTTTTAGCGCCAACCAGTTTTCTACAGCATAATCTAAATTACGAAGATATTTTGGAACGAAAGAAGAAAAACAGAAGAGAGGAAAAATAGGGTGGATCGGGTTACATCAAAAATGACTATATCTTCAGACATAGGTCATAAACAATGACTTTCAAGTCATGTCTTGGTGCAATGGCAATTTTATTCAGTCAAAAAGATTGTCATGGCATATACAAGTAATTTTATAGATACCGACTTTTGTGACTGAAAGACCTCTGTAAACAACAATGCATTTCACAGTCATAACTGTTTGACAATCACGATTTACGGTCACCTGCGAATAGATACCATGTTTCTTAGAATTACTTTCAATGGCTTTTGTTCTCAGATTTGGTTGTAATAATATGTTCGCGTATGTTAATATTCGAGTCCCGTCAAATTGTTCTTATAAATAATATATGTGGTAATATCTAGAAATATATCATATGTTAAATAAAATTATATTTATGGCGTCCGAGTATTTGATCGGAAAATTAATCAACAACACATTAGTACGTGCGGATACAGAGAGGTTGCTAAACTATAATTTGATATCTCATTGACTACAAATAGATCACTGTTGCCATAGAAACAACGTTTTTGCGACGGTCATTTATCGGACGAAGTGCTAAAATACTGATTTTTTAATGTCAACTTGCTGACATGACTTTAAACAGGTGTTCCATGGAAAAATATTAATGCCTTCTACACCGTATAAATCTATAATTATCTGAATGACAAAACTGTCATATGAATTCATCTTAAGGTCGAAATGGTCTAAATATCAAATTGAAATACAATGAAATACAATAGTTACTATTGAAAACAGTTCTAGAAATGCGTAGTCGTTATAATGAGGTTTTTTTTCATACTGAAGATGTCTCTATACGAGGTTTTATTGTACTTTATGACTTGAAATATGTTTTGTTGTGTGAACTGAATAGAGCTAAAACTTACTACGTTTTTTAAGTTCACTGTTTTGTGACGGTACTTAGTTTTCTCAGGAGGAAAACTTTAGAATCACTCATTAGTTTATCAACCGTTTCAGAAACATTATTTTGGCAAGTTGTAGGCGGTTATTTTAGATAAAATTCTTGGCGTGGTGCCGATCTTTTGGGAAAGCGTTGACTCAATTCATCGGAAACGGCTTATCTCACATTTTACAACTAATTTAACAAATACAATTGCCGGTGTATCTAGAGTTTGTTGTGGAAAATACAGTGCAACCTCTCCAAAGCATCACCCCTTGGGAGAAGCAAAATTATGTTTTGTTGAGAGATTGTTGCTCTAGTGAGGTTAAATTAATAGTTAAATCTTACAGTGGGAAATCCATACTGTTGTTGAAGGGAGGATGTTGTACATGAGACGGCCACTCTGTAGAGGTTGCACTGTAATTGGATTTCATAGGATGATAAAGATTACTAATGCTTTAATGAGTAGTCAGAAAGCCCAATCTTATTTACCTGAATACCTTAACACGATATTGTTACTTTATTATTTAAATATGCCCTCTTCTGTACACCAAGGTGCATGTACCAATTTTGTAATAGCAACATTCCTTAAGGAACGGTTGATTTTATCAATGTTGACATTGAAACTTGGCAGATATGATGAATGATGACATTAATTTTACATTCCACAAAGGAATGCATCTCAGTTTTTTCTGCCCTCACTAGCGCACTCGGTGAATCTTCTGGTATAAGTTCATTAAGGACTTTGTTAAATAGAAAGTTCAGATCTAGAACAACAAAGAAACGAACTTAATCCATTGAATAGAACTCAAAGTCGGGTTCAAATCCTGGTCGCGGCAGGTTATACCTTCCTATGAAAATTTGACAAAAATGTCGATTTTCTTATATGCGGAGAAGTTGTCGGCTCCTGGTGGAGGGGTAACTTAGTACTGGTAAGTATACAGTCCAGGAAAACTGGTTATGTGAACCGGTCGACGTATATAACTAAAAAAATTGTTGAAAAACGGCATTAAACCCAGTGAGAATATAAATCTTTAAAAAATCGACACAACATCAAAAAATGTTAAATTTTAAGTCCGAAGATTTTTCTAAAAATCCTAAATATCAAAATATAGTTTTCTTAATCCGAGTTGAAAACTAACCTTAAAACATAAAGACGGTCTACCATGTTCAGAGACGAAATTCATTTTGGATGGATACAGGCTAAAGTGACTGAGAAATGATTGTTTTACTTCAGTTTCCAAATAGACTATTAAATAGAAATACATGTAAGTAAATTCTCGATATTAAAACCATTTGGACCCGAAAATAACGGTCTTAATATTGAGGTGGTCTGATTATCAAAGATATCGAAGAAATATAAAAAAAATTATCCATAATTGAATGGTCGTTATATGGAGGTCATCGTAAATTGAGGTTTTACTGTACTGTAAACTTCTCATGTCTGCGTCCTTAATATTACGAACAATTCATTAAAACCCATTTTTCGAAACGGATTTCGATGCTTCCATAACACACGTGTATGTCAACTTAATGAGACAACTTAGATATCATGACATTTTTTCTGGTCCTTTTGGGTGGTCATGATATCGAGGTGTTGCTGTACTGTAAAATGATCAATTTCCGCGGACTTATCATCCTAGAAATTCTCTGTGTTCAGTTACCTTAGTACCATATTTGCTAATGTAAATAAGTAATTGTTTTTGATATTCTGATAAATTTCCATCGACAGACTCCCATGATCATAAAGTCAATACGCCACGATCCCGTTTTCTTTATTTAGAATCTATGAGATAACCATTGACCAACGTTATTTTTTCTCTTATTAACAAGATTTCAATGGATACATTGTTTGTTTTATCATTTTGCTTATTTCATACGTGTGTGTGTGCGCGTGTGTGTGCGTGTGTATATGTGTATATGTGTACGTGAAACTAGCATAATATGAGCTTTTCTTTCGGAACGTTTTAGTTTTGCTTGGTACACGGAAGTACAATAACCCCCCTCTATAATGATAACCCACGGGACTTGTATAAAATGGTCTTATGATCGGTATGAGATACAGTCAAACCTGTGAACAAAAGCCACCTTGAGAAAGACAAAGTGTGTCCTTTATTGACATATGTCAGTTTTAAGCAGGTTCAAAAATCAACCGATCAAAGGCAGCCTCTAAATGTTTCTAACGGTTAATAATTACGTACAGATAAGTTTTAATTGAGTTCTTAAATTTTCTTCTTTTTACATTGTTTTTAAGTCAATCAAACAGTTGATTGTGCCGCTTTAATGTTCAAAAGCGTACAAACCCATTATGATGAAATCCTTTTCATGGCTTCTCGCTGGCAAGAGTTCAGATTACGAACGAGTTTTTTTATCAGTTTAAATGAAATTGAAGTCATAAACTTAATGCACTACGTTTTTCACGTCTGAAAACGTCACAATTTTTATGTATATACGTTCCGTGGCATGATTGCTTCAGTCTGTTGACTCTGTGGAAAATGTATTCAAAAACGATTACATGTACTTCGTTTGATAAGTGAAATCCTGTCAGAAAAAGTACATTTAAAGCTTAGCTGTACGTATTATATTTTAAGATAATTAGTTAGCATTATCGTTTTCATTATCTTACCAGGAATAAGTGATACTATTGGATTTGTAATACTAGTGGATTCATATATATTTCACATACAAAAATGTCAGTAAACTGTAAAGTCGACTATTTTCGTAGAATTGGTCTTGATTTTTTAATCCTTGTATTTATTTTATGTTTGCACTCACATGAGCATTGAATCTCTACACCCTGAAAATTTCACATAAAAATCTAGACAGACATATTCACCTGAAACCCTATAAAGAAGTTTTTTATGGCATGCCGATGTGCTTACTGTGTGAAGGGAGGTAACTGAGATGTACATTCCTTCTTCACAAATAATAGAATTGAAACCGCTACATCTGAACAGCATGCATCTAATGCATATCTCACAATATTTATCTTATTAATGTATCGTATCTTACAGGTGTTGCTTCCAACCTTATAACACTTGGAAAACGCAGACGAAATCCCTGGAAAAATTGGAGTACGATCGAAAACAGTCAACAACACAGACGGACCTTGCGCATGACCGGAAGAGCTCCAGTCTCTGGCGGCGGTTAAGAGCAGTCATATGGCCGTTCCTGCAAGATCCGGGCTCATCTCGGGCTGCAAAAGTAATTATCTATCTAAATTTAGAAAAAAATGAATCAAGCGTAGCAGAACGAGTATTGGGTCAAAAGCTAATCTTTCGAGAAACTCACAAATACTAGTAATTGAAAGTGTTTGTAAATGCAAGTGTAGCTACTTTTGCCATTCTGATGACGTACTCTAAATGTCTAGAAGTTAGTCTTACCTTTTTCTTTCGTATTTTTTCGGGTAGTTTATTGACATCAGGCAAATATTTTCCCCCGAGTGCTAACACATATTTGTTGTAATGCGAACATTTCCCCATCAATTGTCATCAAAGCATTGATGGAGTTTTCTCGCTGTGTGTTCATAGACTATTAATAGAACGATCTTGTTCCTCTGCCAACACGCTTAGACAACAATAAGCATGTAGCTTGTGACAATTATACTTGTTTAAACCGTCTGATGTCAGCTGATTTTTTTTTGTTAGAGATAGCAGTTCGTACTTAAAATGTAAAACCCATATTTTTGCAATGCCGAGTACACAACGCATTGTATCTTATTTGAAATACGTGCTCATTTTACTGCAAATTTAAACTAGCGTTAATTGAAGTGACACTATAAACATTTTAAACCATATGATATCATTATTGCATAAACTGGAGTATGGAAAAACATGTATAAAACGCTTGAACCGCGTCCATTACTGACAAGTTAAGTTAAGGCTCACAATCTGTGCAATACGGACATTTTGTTGTCAAGCAATAGGATATAGCAAATATGGCTCAATGGCTCGTTAGTATAGTGAATATATACTCAATGACCAAACGATGTTGCTTAAAAGTGTCTTTTCACCGGGAGGTTACCCTAAACTCGAACATAATGCACATATATCTGTGACCTCATTTATTTACACCTGTGTCCTCTATTTCAGATCTATGCCTGGATTTCAATCATATTCGTCTGCTCGTCCATATTTTCTTTCTGTGCGGAAACACATCCTATTTTTCAAACTCCGCCTTCGGAAGTGCACGATCTGCGCATGCTCTACAAGTTCTTTGCGTTGGAAGACAGCAAAGTCATTGCGGAGGAAATCCAACTACGAAATGAGCACGACGCGAAAATTGCGGGAAATGGAACAATAATAAACGGAACGGATGATAATTTAGCAAATGACACTTTTATCGATTCGAGCCAAACAGTGCAGCATCCTGCATTGTTAATCATTGACCTGATATGTGTATTGTTCTTTAGTCTAGAATTTTTAACCAGGCTCATATTTTGTCCTAAAAAGATTCGTTTCTGTACCTCATTGCAAAATATTATCGATTTCATCGCAATCGTGCCGGATTATGTTGAATTTATCCTCCTGGCTGTGTCTCCACAAATTGGATCGGGTCTTAGCTTCGTAGATTTCATATTCATACTGCGCATGCTCCGTCTCTGTCGTATCTTCCGGTTGATCCGCCATGTTCCTGGACTATGGATTCTACTCTACACTCTAAAAGCTAGTTTTAACGAACTGCTTCTCATGTTTGTATTTCTTCTTATTGGTATGGTGATGTTTGCATCTCTGCTACATTTCACAGAAGGCGGTGAAAAGTTCAGTAACATTCCTGTTGGGTTTTGGTGGGCCGTTGTTACCATGACAACCGTGGGTTACGGTGATATGTTCCCAGTGACAGCGTTTGGTTATTTTATCGGTTCAATTTGTGCTATCTCCGGTCTGCTCATGATTGCGTTTACAGTTCCGATTATCGTCAGCAATTTTGTATTGTACTATACACATGTTCAATATGGAATATCCGACAAAGAAGAAGAAAAACGGGGACTTATTGACATTCACGAAGAGTTTGAAACTTGTTCATTCCACACATCTTATACGGAAACTATCTTAGATTGTGCTAAAGGTCAGACTCCAGACAGGAATACGGAAAAGACCGGGAACGACTTACAGGAGACGGAATTTAAGAACGCCTTAAGTGAAACTTCTTGTAATAATGAACACGTTGTTAAACAGGAGACAATTCCTATGCAGTCGACAAATAATAATGGTGAAAAAGTTAGCGCATTAAGTGAATGAAATGAACAATACATTATGAGAGGGGAATATGGTCCACAACAGAATGTATCAATTCTGATACAGTAATGGGTGTACATAGAAATTTCGTGCGCTGTATAAATCAATATTTATATTATCTAGAATCGGTGATCACAACTGTGATATGTAACTATAAACATGTAAAAATAGTTCTCTCTGTGAGAGGTACATTGACCGTTTATCTATGCTCATATTTATCACACGTTTGTTAAAATCACCCAAGTTTAATCGACCCACACGGCCGCCACATGAGTTGTACGGTCAAAACGCGGACAGAATTATTTGTATGAACCGCATTACACGAAATTCAGTCGATCCTGACTGTTTGGCCAGACACCACTAAATTTGAATGCGAATATTCAGGTTAATGTTTTGTTGACTACTGGAAAATTTATTTATCACTCAAATGATGTTTTGTGTTCAGCGTGTATACATTGTTTTGTAATCTCTATGTCAACATAGAATTATCTCCCTTGTTTCTTATTTCCAATGACTTGCATTAAATGCGGTCTGAATTTTACAAGTTAGGACCACGTTTAACCATTTAAAACTATACCTAGTACCCTCCCTTGCATTTCATTGTCGTTACTCAATTTTCACTGTCTTAATTCAAAGCATGTTGAGAGAAATGATTTCATAATGTTTATTTTTTTGCAATGTGACATCAATAGTCTGTAAACGTAGTGCATATGGGTCACTATAGTGATCGTGTTGTTCGAAGCGAAATGGAACATTGTATTGAAGTTTTTAATACGAAGCCGGTGTCTGTGATATCTGTATTATAAATTTGTTAACGATGGCGATTAGAGGCGGTCCCATATACGTAAAACATGTATTTGCATAATAACGAAACTAGTTTCAAAGTTTTGCATACGGCATTCAGTGAATATGCTGGTAAATGGGATGCCTTTGATAGAAAAACGTCTGTCAAGTGACGTGCATTGTTTCCATGCAACTTTTTAGTAATCTTTATGCAGTATAGCACTGCGTGATCACATTTGTAACAAATAATATTTTTAACAAATTTGTTGCAGATCACATTTTGGCCACATTTTACACACTTAAAATTTAGAAAAAAAAATAGTATCGATCACACTCGTTACAAAGTATGTTATATCTGCTATACATGTATATGTGATCACATTTGCAACATTTGTGTTAAAAATGTGATCTGTTACGAATGCGGTCTTACCTAGCACTCATGTTTCATATCTTTATCCACAGAACAAATGATTTTATAATATTATTTATACGCCTTTGATTTTAGAAAAGTGATTGTAAATTTTATTGGTATAATTTCGTTTGGTGGTGTTTTATGTGAACGCTCAACTTTTACTGTTTTTATCAAAGCTATAAAAAAACCTGAAAAGGTCAATTGTTAAAAAATATTGACTGGCTCACACTTTACTGGTGCCTTTTACGACAACGATAACTTTTCATTATAGTCATATCAGTTTTATAATTTTCGGGTGTACTCGGAAATACACGTCAATTTCCGGTATTGTTCGTATGATCATACGAATTCAGTGTTTTTGTTGTATATTTATATTGTGTATCTATCGATTTAAGTCTTAATGTTTGTGACAAATGTCTGTAAAATGATTATCCCAACACTTTTTTAAAGCACCCCTGTAAATAATGCAAAAAATGTTGTCATTTGGTTAAACATACCGATACATGCCGACTACTAATTACCGCGTTTTTAATTGTAACGGTCTTCAACATTCCATATAGGAAAAAAACGTTTTACTCTTCAAAGAAGCAAAAAATGACAGATTGACTTAAATTAACTTTGTTCGTATGCATACCGTAAAGAATGTAATCTTATTATCCATGACAAAAGTTTTATATAATGCTGGTACATGATACTGGTATAAATGTATAATTGTATTATGAAATTCAAAAGGTTTATTGTACCATTATATCTGCTTTTTAATGTCCCTTCTCTCATTTCTCTGTACATAGAATTTGACATACAAACGAAATATTTTCTTTATTTTGAAATACTCGAAATACTGTAATACTTTAAGCGTTGGATATCTAGCAGCAGTGTGTCCTTGAACCATTAAAAGTAATTTTTCATATAGGGCCACCTTTAAAAATGTTGGTTTGAGGTTACGCAACCCAAACTTTTGCAGTGTGTAGATAGGTAGACATTTTTTTTATTTTTAACATGATATGCTTGTACTGAAAACGAAAAGCAGGAATTAAGTTCGAAAAAAGTCAAAATTGCAAAAAAATGTGTCGAGAGAAAGTCAAAAATGCAAATAAAATGGGTCGAGAAAAAGTCAAAATTGCAAAAAAAATGGGTCAAGAATTTTTTTAATGAGTCGGTCGCGTAACTGCAAACCAACACTTTTTAAGGATGGCCCAATACAGGTGATTTTTCTACTTGTTTGTATCTTGTACGGTCAAGTTTACTTTTCGCTAGTCCCTGATTACAAATGATTTAATGCAACATAAATGCAAAAAAATGAGCGTAAAATTTGATTATATGAAGCGCACTTGGTATCAATGTGTGTGACTTATTTCAATTATCATTGTAAAGTGCATCTTCATCAATATTCATGCACAGTAAGTTAATACGTAATGTCATGATTGTCAGGGTTTTCACTAAACATCAAAAGTTGAGGGTCAAAAATTATCCCTGGCTGATGGTAATTCGCTGAGTCAGCAAATTTTTTTTAATTTTATTGTAAATTTTACCCTTTGGTGCAAATTCTCAAGAATCGAAAGCTTTATTTTACTGATTTCAAGAGTCAAAATGTTGTTTTAAGGGTCCGATGACAGCCCTAATTGTGTTGACTGTATCACTATGGTTCATTCTCTTGTATATGTACTCGTGTCAACTTTATTCTATAGGTGTTTTACTTCATTAAGAACAACCCGTTTGCATAGATTTTGTTAGGTCATCCTGAAAAAAATCGTTTGCTGTAACGCGACTGACTCATTAAATTCGCCACGACTCAACTTTTTTTAATCCTCTCAGTAAAAAAAATATTCTACCCTGTTGTTGTTAATACTATATAAATGCTTTCCGGAAAAAATCCCTAACTACCTACCCACTGAAAAAAATGTTAGGTCACGTTACAGCAAACAAACATTTTTATTAGGATTGCCTTATTAGATCAAACATATTCAAGGGGTATTATTATTGTTGACCTGTGTGAAGTGCACTCTCTTTTACATATTTTAATTCATGCTGAATTGACGGACCGATCGTCCGTCCGTCCGTCCGTCTGACCGACCACACACTAGCAGGCATGCGGACAGACAGTGCCGCAAGTGTTCGGTTTATTTTTACGTGGAATTATCAAAATGTTAACCAGCACATTGCACTGAAAGCACGGAGAATGCCAAGAATTATTGAAATAGCTAATTATTCCTATAAATTCATATTGAATAGAATAAATTTCTGCTATAATGGCAAAACTAGCATACGTTAATTATTGTGTGTATTAATCTCACGTTTCATTCCGATCTATATATGGACAAAGCGACAAAATGGCTTGAGTTTACTTTTGTTTAGTAAGTAATTATTGATGATTATTTTTGCATTAAATCACAGCGGTCGTAATATCGTGACACACTCACACTGTTATGTACTTGCTGAACACGTGGCATAGCACTGTGTTCTGATTTTTCAACCATTTTCTCTACTTATTGATAAATATTAGGTTGCTATCTTTTAAAGACCCACTTTGATCTTTTGTGTTTCTGTCGGGGTAGTTATACATAAAAAAATTGGTGAAATTTGAGTCCACTTCATGCCGCGACGGTATTGTAAATATCACGACGTATATATGATATTATCACTTTTGAATTGATTGATTACTTATTGTCTCAATAGTACGCTGGACATAAATATTATATGGTAATAACTCTACATTTCCGAGGGAATGAATTATTTAAACTAATATAGCATTTTTTCTTATTTCAAGTCGAAAAGAAAAAGACAATTTGTTATATACAATTCTGCATGTAGGCCTACATATATAATATGTTTACACAATGTACTGTAAGTCAATTATAATGAAGAAAATAGTTTAATTTTAATGTTTACCAAAAAACATTTTTTCACATTTGAAAATGTTATATATTGTATAATAATTGGAGGAAGTTGCCTATGTTAATATATCACGCCATTCGGAACACCTTGGCTGATTCCGTACCTTCACCTAACCTCGGATGTACTTGTTAGCTTGATAGGCGTCTACGACTTAAATTTGTGAATCGTTTTCTGATTCACTACGAAGAAGATCTTACAGCTAAACAAATTATTTAAATGGCATCCGTAGAAGATAGTCTATTCTTCATTGGAAAAATTAGTTCAGGTTTATCCAGTGTGCAAAGAAAACCAAACTTAACAGGCCTCTCTTTCTTGGAGGCCGCCATATTTGTCAGTTTTACATCCGGGGAACTCCCAAGTAGTTCAAACGTCGACTTACCAAGTACAGCTGAGGGTAGAAAGAGTCGGCCGAGTGCCGAATAGATGTCATGCTACCGTTTTTTTATGTATTTATGGTTGAGGTTTTAGTAAAAGTTGGAATAGTATTGATGCATATTTAATAGTTGATTATGGTGATAAAATGAGATGATGAAAGCAGTAGTGATATATAGTGTCCTAGTGATATATAGTGTCCTAGTGATATATAGTGTCCTAGTGATATATAGTGTCCTAGTGATATATATAGTGTCCTAGTGATATATAGTGTCCTAGTGATATATAGTGTCCTAGTGATATATATTGTGTCCTAGTGATATATAGTGTCCTAGTGATATATATAGTGTCCTAGTGATATATAGTGTCCTAGTGATATATAGTGTCCTAGTGATATATAGTGTCCTAGTGATATATAGTGTCCTAGTGATATATAGTGTCCTAGTGATATATATGTCCTAGTGATATATATAGTGTCCTAGTGATATATAGTGTCCTAGTGATATATAGTGTCCTAGTGATATATAGTGTCCTAGTGATATATAGTGTCCTAGTGATATATAGTGTCCTAGTGATATATAGTGTCCTAGTGATATATATAGTGTCCTAGTGATATATAGTGTCCTAGTGATATATAGTGTCCTAGTGATATATAGTGTCCTAGTGATATATAGTGTCCTAGTGATATATAGTGTCCTAGTGATATATAGTGTCCTAGTGATATATATAGTGTCCTAGTGATATATAGTGTCCTAGTGATATATAGTGTCCTAGTGATATATAGTGTCCTAGTGATATATAGTGTCCTAGTGATATATAGGGTCGAGTAGTTATGGTCTCTGACTAGTAATCACCGATCCCTTACCGTTGTTCGAATCCCAACCAGGACCAGACAAATTTAATAATGTGAGAATGCTGTCCAGCTAGCATACGGAAGGTTGATGATTCTCCTCAGTGTATACCAAGCGTCGTCCTCCACCATTAAAGTTAAAAAAGTGGCCAAATGATCTTTGCTATTGGTGCGACGTTAACCCCCTGAAACAGTAATGATGTAACTATATTTTTCTTACATTAAGAAAATGAGACTACTCAGTGACATTCTTTATTGTCATAGTTACTAATAGTCTTTACCGATAACTTAATAATCACGTTTTTGTCACGGTCTTTATTATTTTATATTCTACTATACTATGATCTTCTTCGCCTTTTTGCGTTTGTTTTTAGATAAAACTGACGAGTTTTGTCATTTGCTTGAATTCATAACCCGGAGAAAAACCCCATGACATTCCTGAGAGAAATAATTATCGTAATATTGATAATATCATTTGTTAACGATGTAAATATGTCATACCCAATATATTATGATATGACGTTAAGTTGATCAATTAACAAATTAAAAAAATACTACAAAATCATGCTGCGTTTTTTTCTTCTTTATTACACACCTAAACAGCATTTCAGATGGAAATTCTGAACGAAGCATAACTTAAGTAGCCCCATAACAAAACTTCTTATAAAACATAACCTCTCATAACGCATTTTTTTTTCAATTTTGAAACTAGATGTCACGTAATAGAATAATTCTTTGTGATTAAATTTATGAAATCTATGGTGGCTGATTTATATCATTATAAAACGTCATCTTTTCGCCCGAGAAAGACGAAAAAACGAAGTTAAAAGACCATTAAAACGGCGCTCTCGCTACTGACAATTCGTCGTGTTTTCGTCTTCTCTCGGGCGATAATTATCGTCTTTTCTCGGGCGAAACGTTTTGTAGAGACATAAGTCAGCCACCATAGATTTCATTTTTAAAATATGAAAATATGATGGAAACTGACTGAGTAATTGACGTTTGAATGTCAAGGGGGGTAAAATTTGTCTTACGTTACTACGCCTAAATTCAATGACGTCATTTTAATGATAAAAATGTGACGTCATCATTAAAGCAGTATTTCTGAGACTGACGTCTTTTGCTCGAAGTTTTGTAGCGTCGTGCGTCGATTATGTGAGTTAATGTGCTGTATCTCAATTCACCGTTCAAATATGTTGTTACACCTAACTTAACAACCACCTCAATATCAGGACCACCTAATTATTATGCACATTTTTTAGGACCGTTTTTCTTTTCTCTATATTTTAACTTGATATAGGGACCACCTCGGTTTTACAGTTTATACTAATTTATTTTGTAGCTCGATTGCGAAACAAGCAATTCTGCTAATTTTAATCACGCTCGAGGACGCTTCCTGGACGCTACACCAGTACTGCGTCCGAAAAAGGGATGGTGAAGTTCATGAACGAAACCCGTCGAAGCCGGGGTTCGAACTCAAGACCTTCGGATCAAAGGTAGGACGCTCTACCTCTAGGCCACGATGCCTCCCACCTCGGTTTTAAGATTGCTTCATCTTGTCCCAAAGCTGGTCCTTGTATTGAGAACTTGCTTAGGATAGTAGCCAGCTGTTATGTCCGACATGCTCTGTTTTCATATCATTTTGTTTGTTGCAACGTGTGATTAGTATTATACTTCGAAGGACACTACAGTGGTCTGTATTGTCAGTACAGGTGCACTTAGTTAGAACACAAAGTCATTATGACACTTTTAGTATTGCCAAAGTTTGTTTTTCATTATATCTAGCGATAGTGCGAGGCCTGAATAAAATGCACAATAAAGACATATCACATAAACCGTCATTATATCTCATTATTCGAAAATCATGGTGGAAAATTAAGCAAATCGAGCCCAATGACTTCGTTCATTTTTTGTTCTGCACACACGTGGGTATGTTCTATATTTCGTACCGAAGGTTCAAGGTCAACATAAACAATGTTATTGCTTATGAAATGCTTACGAATTAACAATTCATGGTATTCACTTATGTATGACGACGGCTTTGAATCCGAGATAATAAAATTTGAAGTTGATCTCTTAGCTCAAATCTTAGTTTTAAACTTTCAGCATTTTCGGTATATTACATTAAGATAATAAGATTCAGTCAACAACTATTAGCATGGTTATTGCTATAGAGAGGTTAAATTAATAGTTAAATCGTACAGTGGAAAAAATCATGCTGCTCGTGAAGGAGACTGTTGGTCAAGAGAGGGCCGCTCTGGAGATGTTGCACTGTAATAAAAATTTACTAATACAAATTTGCTTATCGGTCAGAAAGATAATGTTGTCTATGCAATTGAAATTACAATAATCTCTCTAAGTATTGTCTATCTAAGCGTAGTTACGACGGACAAATTATGGCCGCAAAATGTGTAAAAATGGTTTTGAGTTTCAGTTTAAATATTGTGAGATTTTATCAATGACTCGCTTTAGCAGTGTTGATAATAAAAACAAACTGATATTAGAAGCATCTTTTTTAAAAACATGTACTGTAAGTACTAATAATGTTGATTAAAGGAATTTTCCAATAGTTAACAATGATAGGGACAATGTGAAATCATTCATTGATTGTCCATTTATTATTTTGCACTACAGTTAGGCAGAAGGTTTTTTTATTAGCATAATCAGATAGATAAATTGTAGGGAATAAGCCAATTATAAACTAAGGCAAATAAATATATTGTACATATGTTAAACTTTAAAAAATAGCTTGTTTCCGTTACCCCCACCGACCCTATGAATTTTTTTGGTCAAATTATAATTTTCCAAAATAAAAATAACGTCAGTCATATTCTTCAATAATAAAAAAATCCCTACTACAGACTCTATTTTGTTCAGAGCCGGTAGCAGAAACAAGCTATTTTTTTATCTCACAAACTTTTCTCTCGCCTTATCGATCTATTAAATCTTTTAAGTCTTTTGCGTGCCTTATAAACTTTTTTTAAGTAAACACCATTATCAAAAATATAAATATAACCCAACTTCATGACGATATACAGCTGTGACCTTGATAGGTTCGCTTTTCTTATATCATTTAAGCCCGCTATAATTGAACCGGAAGGATTTCATCCCTGTCTATTTCCGTGGAAATTAAAATTACAATAATTGTATCATGGCATATTATGTATTTTGAAATGCAATATTTATCGAGTATTGAACCTGCCGTTAAGGATTTTACAAGCTTAGCGCTTTGAAATTTATTTCACAATAACGACATTCAATTTATCGGCAAGAAAATATGTTCGAAATGATTCTTATTATTTTCCAATACCATTCGATCATGTTATAGTGGACACCGTTTACTTTGCATATCGACGTACAATCTAAAAATTATTTCTATGAAATATTTATTATCTAGGAAAGCTGTATATGTGCGTCGAAACTGAAATGAAAACAATGGCGGTTTTCAACAATTTATCATAAAGAACACAAAGTAGATTAAATTGGTTCCCGTTCCATGTTGCAGTGCACCAATGGAGATAATGGGAACCAGCAAAAATGCTGGTGCAAACCATACAGATTGTATTACCCTAACTACAGCGTGCTTGACTACAAAACCGAATTTATACACCTACGGTGCATGAAGACAATTGTGTCAATGACATGGTTTTGTTCAATGATTATTTGTGGAAAAATGGGTGCATGTAACAAAAGCGCAGACATGATTAAATGCGCTTGATTTGCAGCGATTTGTAATGAAATAAATAAACTTATTTATGCAATGCTTTTTACAGCTGTTTTGACATTGTCCTTGGACATGAAATATTAGGCACACTTCGTGACACACTAAACAATATGAAAAAATACGTATATTATAGGTTGTAAGTAACAGATGAATTTTAGTATAATTGGCATATCATATTTTGCAGAACAGAATTGAATTGCTCAGAAGTTCATTAAAAGTGTACAGAGTACGTTGTCGACACAAAATAAATGCAAACATATCTGCAAATTATAGGTCGAAAACAAAACAACTTATTTCTGACATATATGAACGCTGTATAATGGCACACACAAAGTCAACGGTCGTAAAACAAATACTAAGTACACGAAGAATTTATTTATGAATATTAGTATTAGTGCGTGATTAAAAGCTACGTTAGTCGCGATTGCATTACTTTTATACGCCCGCCCACCCTATGACCTTTGTAGCACATTCTGTTTGTTTGATGGATGTGCATGTGCCGGTTATTATAAAGTTTCTGTTTCAATGTTTTGGTAAAGCACTGTTTGTACCATGTACATGTACCATGTGCATGTATATTGGTTGATTCAACTGCCTATACCACTTACAAAATTGGAGTATGTCCC
Organism: Lutraria rhynchaena; assembly: GCA_008271625.1. NCBI lineage: Eukaryota > Metazoa > Mollusca > Bivalvia > Venerida > Mactridae > Lutraria > Lutraria rhynchaena. The sequence continues at coordinate 1,520,099 of VIBL01000049.1, forward strand.
CCGTTTGCTCTCTCCACTGCCCTGATTCTCGTAAGCATTGAGTTCATGGGTGAGTTTATCCTCCTCACTGGGATGATGGTTAACTCTTCCAAGAAGGCCTCTCTCAGTTGAGTAAGAGTAGCAGGGGGGGGGGGGGGCTGGCGTTGTCGAACCCGTTTATCCAGTTGGTCCATCAAATTCTCATTAAGAAATAGATCGATGTATGGCGGCCAGTTCAGGGGATGGGTGTTGTTAGCGAGAAAGTTGCGACAGATCCTCGCTACATGAGGCCTTGAATTATTCTGCTGGAATAGCTGGTGGTTTTGCTGCTGTAAGGAGACAACATGGGGTCGGTGGTAGTTAACATACCCGTCACCACGACTAGTTGTGATTTAACCGAAAGTGAGATTCTCCCAATAACCGGTCCACCCCAAACCTGTCCCTCTCTAGAATGCAGCCGTCGGTAAAACGTTTTAAGTTATACGACGAATGTCCTGACGTTCGCCCAAACCTAGCGACCAGTCCAGTTTGCCTCAGACGTCTAACATGACGTTCTATAGTGCAAACAGACACAAAATGCCCGACAACCTGTTTTTGTCTTTGACCTTTAATAAGCATCGCAAATTGGTATTTTTCTTAATAATTGTCGCACGCGTATTTCTGCGGTGTCTCAATTTTGTGTAATCAGGCTAGCAATGTGTAATATTTCTGCACTAACTCTCGTAATTAAGTATGTTTTTAATGTACATAAACTTTTATACTTTTGTTACGGTTCGTTAATAGTTACACGTAGGTAATTTTTTTGCTCATAATGCGTCTACTTCATCAAAAGTGTGTACCTTGGTATAATAAACTCATTCATGTAGTCTTAGTTGAATATTGTTAATTATGTATATTGTCAATGGAAAATAGAACATGGAAGGATCTATTTCACCACTGATACCAAAAATAGATAAAGTTATAATCAGAGCTTCAATTAACGAACAGCAGATCTAGAACATTGTGACGAGTTCGTCTTTTTGAACCAATCCGGCGTTATTTTACTGTCACCCACAGACATTTCTTTTGTTCATGGAATGACAATGTATATACCGGGTGAAGGACTACAAGGTCGTTATACGAGCTCGTGTATATAGCCGGGGTTCGTTTTCTGCTCACATTACTTGGATTAAAACGCCACAAATGTAAGTTAGATTTATTTCTGTAGATTTTACATTCATATTGACTTTTCTGGCTTATAATGTCACATGTTTTAATAGGTCATTTTATATTGTAAAAATTCAAATACAAATGTATTAATTACATAAAACTGCTACATAAACGATGTTATGATATTATATATTGTATAATAGTGTGAAGCATGCGCGTTTACCGTAAGCAAATGTCGTTTGAACTGTTCATGTACTAATGGACAATTTCAAAATTAAAACATGCGTTGAAAAAGAACCCGAGAACTTAAATTTAGAAACATCACAAACAAGACGAACGCGTAATAACAAATGTGGTTCGGCGTGCAATAACCCGTATTTTTGCACATCGATAAAACCAATGAGACACAGAGAAGGCGAAAGTTTAAAATTGAAACTCGCCGAATTGATCTTCCAAAGTAATGTTTCATGATTCAAAACTACACAATTTTTTGTGTCTTTTTTTTGTTTGTTTGTTTACTTGTCACTAAATACTCTTTTTTGTAATCATGCATATTACACTAAAACAATAACATTTCACGTACCGTATAAATTGTGTTGCTCTTTTTATACAAATTTCATCGCATTACGAGTTGAATGTTTGTATTTTGTTAACCGCATATGGTTGTAACGAGATGCTTTTGTGTAAGTTACTAACTGAAATCTGGAATCTTAACATTTTGAATCCATTAAAATTGTATTTTGGTTTGTATTTAGTGGGTTGTGGGTATTCAATTCAAGTTTACTCTTTTTGTGTATTTATTAATCTGTCATAATTGGTTTGGCGCGAACTGTTGACTCTTGACTCCGGATGAAATTTATAAATAGGACAGCTTAATATGCAATTTAATATTTAAAACAACGGGAAAACTTACGAAAATCCAAAGTACTGAATTTGAATGCAGCTTTGACTATTCTTTTATAAAAAAAACGCTTTAAAAACTAGCTATTTTAACTTTATTGAATTGTTTCATGCGAACCTTGGTTTCATGAATTCGAACCCTGGACGAAGCATATGTTCTTCTGACGATCTGGTTGAAGACATAGTGTCTGAAACCATTCGCTGTCCTCCGCTTATCAGTCATGTGATCATTGAACAATAACCTGCAGAAAACAATGTTAATACAGGTACAGAATTCTGGAAAACTGACTGGTTTAACAGCGGATATTGCCTCACCAGCTGACTGTGGCGTTTCATGTTCCATGATAATTTTTTCTTTTCATTCAGATTGCATCAGACAATCATGGGTGTGACCTTATATTACCATCCTCTCTCACAGCCTTGTAGGGCCGTTTTCGTGTTTCTGAAATGTGCAGATGTAAAGTTCGACACAAAAGTAATTGATGTATTCGCAGGTAAGAAATCATAATTAACACGTAAAAGAAACTTAAAGTTATCATGTACTTCATTACGGTGATTGCTTTTCGGAATACATGTATTTAAACAGAGACATATACACAAAATTGAATGGAAATTCCTACCAGATTTGTAGTCGCAATAACACTAATGAGTGGTGTCTATTGTTATGACGTTTGTTAATAATAATCCTATGATTTAGTCCTTTATTACAAACCGGTGTTCATTTTGCATTCGATAGCTACCCTGTGAGTGTTTTCTTCTATTGTACTCATTGACTTCAAAGTCGTATCTGTGCATTTTCCTTTTATAGGACATACCAAATCTTCATAGTCTCGTATGGTAATACTTGTATAATGATGTGTGAATACGTATATATTTTCCTTTTATAGGGGAACACAAAACACCAGGGTATGTGAAAATATGCCCTTTGAAGCAAATTCCGGCCATTGATTTTGGCAGTTTCAAAGGAGCGGAAAGGTAAGCCAACGTCAAATTTATTTAATGACACGCTAGGTTGGAGGTTGCGAGTTCGAACTCTGTAACTCTGTAACAAAGGAAGTTCGTCTCCAACCCACCTCTGAGTAGCATTATTTATGTGGAGAAGATGGCAGTTATTTGCAGAGTTAGTTTAATGACATATGCTTCGATATTTTGTGTTCCATATAAAAGGAAAATTTAAGACTTATTTATTATACAAGCATTTACGCAAGAAACTATGAGGTCCATAAACATCGAAAATTTTCACTAGGTATAGATTAGAAAATAGCCACATGGTAGCTTCAGAATGAAAAAAATGAGCACCAGTGTGCAATAAAAAGAAACTAAACCATTGGGTTGATGATAACATCGTTTATAGCAGCTTAGTGCATGTATATAAAGTATAGGTACGTACGTGTTGTTAAAATGTTATTTCAAAGTGACCAAAGCATTTACATACTTGACAATAGTTTTAGTTAACCTGATTTAGTCTTTTTATAATCACTGCTCCAAATCCCAGTACTAATGTTCTAAGAGTTTGTTCAGGTCATTTATCCTGATAATGTCTCGGGCAAATTGTTCACAAACTCTAAGTCCATGTTAGATATTCGTGCTATATTCATAAAAATAACATTTTATTGCATTTTTCGTATTGTTGCATCCTAATTGGCAAAAACGTGAAATAATTTAAGGGCGCTTGTTGTGCCTACCTCTTCTACCTTACAATTGACATACACAGACGATTATTTTTTTACATCGAATCGCATGACATTTTTCATATCGTTATAATGGCTTTGAAAAACACTCTTCGCGATATTTTATCCATTTTGTCATGCTTTGAATTCAGTGCGGCCATTATGAAGTATGTCGCTGCAAAAAATCCTAGTAAGGTTGGTAAACATTGGTTTGGTAGAGATAAACCGGAAACTGAGGCATTGGTGGAAGAGTTCGTGGGTTGGCAACAGTCAGGACTCAGGAAACATTGTATTAACGTGTTCATTCCAACTGTGAGTAAGAAAAATAAACAATTCTGTTTTAGAGATACACATCTAAATCTCAATGCCCGAGAGAATCTTTTTAGAAATGGTGAAGATATGAATACAGGATTTCCAACGAAACTAGTTTTAAGCGATTGCTTTTACAGACAGAGGAATTATTTTCATTATGATAATTGTAATAATAATAATTTAAGTCCCTCTTTCTTCAATCAAGACGAAATATTTCTTTCTTTTACGAGACTCTTTATAGCTAGTTAAGGCCTAAAAAATGTTTGTTTCCGGTTACCTGACTGACCTATCTTTTACCTGCCGACTCTTAAGTTTTTACGGCATCCAAATCTTAGTGTTATATTGTAATTTTCACAACAGTGTTGCCGATATATGTAAAAAAGCATAAAAGTAAAAAATCCTTACCTACTGACCCATGTTTTTGGGGCATGTAACTGGAAACAAACCTTTTTTGTTTAGGCCTAAGCCAGTAGGTCTTGGGTTGTGGATATTTGATCGAAAGCCCGTGATTTCTAGTTCAAGTTTCTTCATGACCTGCACTTTAGATAAAAATGCACTTGATATATGGTGATAGTAACAGTTTACGAGCATTTGAAGTAGTATTCATTCGTTTATTTTAATACTTTTAAAACACCAGTACCAAGTTCAGAGGGAGCTCCCACACTTTATTACGGACATTATCATAGCTGAACACGCATAATACAATTACTAAGGTGTAAACCTGTAGTAAGAAATTACGGTACTCAATATAACTGCAAAATTATATCAGCCTTTCCGTTCAACATTTCAGATGAGAAATGTAATGGATCTTGGTCCTTATAAGAAAGAAGCGATGGATATTGAAGCCGTAAATCAAGCTAAAGAAGCGGTTAAAGATGCCGTGAAATTGATCGCTGACCACTTTCTTCAAGGCAAGAAGTTCATCGGCGGCACTGATATTTCTATCGCCGACCTCATTGGCTACTGTGAGCTTCAGCAACTCAATGCGTGCGGGGAAGAAAATTTATATCAGAGTAATCCTAAAGTCAAAGACTGGATGAAAAGGGTTGAAGATCGAATAAAAAAACCAATTGATGAAGTCTCCGCTGGGATTAAAGATTTGGGAAAAGCATTTTTGGCTGCAAAAAAGTAAGTTTTGTATCCGCGCTTGACACTCTTTTTGCGTGTCATTCATTCAATATCGAATGATTAATATATACATGTGTTTAATGTAAATTTGTACAATTTACTCATATTTATGTACATTTTAGAAGTTACCAACATTTTCTTCATCTATCCCTTAGTTCTGAACCATAGTGTGAACAATTACACTGTTAAACTCCTTTTATAACAACCAACGTGTACTTCACGGTGATGAACATTGTAAAATAAATAGTACGATCGACAACAATACCAATGAAAATACATTTTAAAAAGGAAAAAATCATACAATATTTCGAAATAAAACATAATAAGCAGTTCCATTTTCATCTGTGTGTAAACTAGCTACCGGTATTATCATAGCAATGACATCACAAAATACTTAATACTTGTTTAATTCGTAATATAGAAATGCCAGTGATGACATGATGTCTCTCGCTTATCATTCACGTGATCATACAAGCACAATGATCCCACCGACTTGGTCATGATTATGATCCGTTTGTAAAATACGATGTTTAGACTGCATATTGTTTCATAAACAAGGCCAATTACAAAGAGAACGTTTAAATACCGGTCCAAAATTGCATGGTTGTTGAAATTCACTGGCAATAATATTGAAGCAGTTGCTCAGTTAGTTTTTTCTGTACATTCAGATCGCAACAGACATCAACCAATGATGTGACTTTATATTACCATCCTCTCTCACAGCCTAGTAGGGCCGTTTTCGTGTTTCTGAAATGTGCAGGCGTACCGTTCAATACGAAAGTAATTGATGTATTCGCAGGTAAGAAATCATAATTAACACAGAAAAAAATAAGAATTACAGTGTACTACTTACAGTGACTGGTAGTTCTCGGAATACGATATTTAATCAGAGTTATGTACACCAAAATGAATGGAAATTTCGGCCAGAGTTTTGGTCAGTCGCTATTTAGTGTTATCGTCTGTTTTGATCTATGATATTATTAACCCAATGGTTTAGTCACTTTTCATTACAAACCGATGCTCATTTTGCATTAAATAGCTATCCTGTGCATATTTCTTCCCCGTACCGAGTAAAAATGTTCGATGCATTTTGGACTTCTAAGCCTCGTACGGTAATACCTGTATAACAATTTATAAAAACCTGTATATTTTCTTTTTATAGGGGAACACAAAACACCGGATTATGTGAAAATATGCTCTTTGATGCAAATTCCGGCCATTGTTTATGATGGTTTCAAAGTAGCTGAAAGGTAAACTGATCGCAAAGTCATTTATCCATTTTCTCTGAATGACACACCGGGCATCCGTACCTTGGGGAATTGAGAGTTCGAACCGGCCGCGAATTGGTTCAACATATTATAACTAAAGAAATTCGTCTTGCGGCGCTGGTTAGAGTGATTCATGTGGAGAAATTGTCAGTTGTTTGCAGAGTTAGTTCAATGCCACATACTCCAAATGTTTTTTTGTTTTTTTTTCATATGAAAGGAAAATATAATTATTTACTGTACTAGTATTACCATAGAAAACTATGAAGTCCATTAACTTCAAAAATTTTCAGTAGGTACAGAGACGAAATATTCACAGGGAAGCTTTAGAATGCAAAAACAGCACTGTTAGTAATTAAAGAAACTAAACTATTGATTTAATGATAAAATAGATTATAACAGTTTAGTAGATGAATATGCAGTAGAGGTACGTACCTGTTATTAAAATGCTGTTTCAAAGTTACCAAAGCATTTAACCTACTTGTAGATGTATTTTACATTTCTTAACTATTTTATAATCACTGTTTCCAATCACAGTTCCAATATTTTAGAAGTTTGTTCAAGTCGTTCATCTGGATATAATCTCAGGAAAAACTACACACATTTAAAGTTTAGTACGACTTGGTAATTCATACTATTTTCATAAAAATAACATTTTTATAGCATTTATCAAGTTGTTTCGTCCTAATTGACGAAAACCAGAAATAATTGAAATCTAGATCTGTCTTCATGCTGTTGAAGATGACTTTAGTATCTAAAAGACGACATTGAATAACAAGGGCATTCGTAGTGTCTCCTCCTTGTACCTTACAATTGTCATATCGCAGGCGATTGTTTTCTAATATCTAATTCAATGGCACTTCTGTATCATATACAAAGTGCTAAAAACATTTTTCGTGTTATTTTATCCATTTTGTAATACTTTATATTCAGTGCGGCCATTATGAAGTATATCGCTACAATGAACCCCAGTAAGGTTGGTAAACATTGGTTTGGTAAAGATAAACCGGAAACTGAGGCAAGGGTGGACGAGTTCGTGGGTTGGCAACAGTCAGGACTCAGGAAGCATTGTCTTGGCGTGTTCATTCCAACTGTAAGTAATAAAAATTAACAATTTTGTTTTCGGGATACGCAACTAGATCTCAATGCCCGTGAGAGTCCTTTTGGAAATGGTATTACAGAATTTCCAACCGAACTAGTTTTGAGCGATTGCCTATATAGTAAAAGAAATAACTTTCATTCCAATAATATTATTATAGCAATATTTTAAACCCCTCTTCATTATGGACAATTTGACTTTCTTTTACGGGGCCCGTTTTACCTAGTTCAATCAGTAGACTATAAGTTGTGGATTGTTGATTGAAGGGCCGTGTTGTCGAGATCATGTGTCTTGATGAACAGCAGGTCGGATTACAAACTCATTTGATAAATGATGATAGCGCAGTTTAGGAACATTTCAAGTTGTGTCTATACGTTTATGGTAGTACTTAACAACTTAGTACCAAGATCAGACGGATATCCCACGTTTTTGAAGAACATTAACATATGTGCACTTTCATGATACAATTACTAGGTTACAAACCTGTAGTAAGAATTTACACGATATATAACTGCAAAAAATATATCAGCCTTTCTGTTCAACATTTAAGATGAGGAATAAAATGGATCTTGGTCCTTATAAGAAAGAAGCGATGGATGTTAAAGCCGTAAATGAAGTGAAAGTGAAGGTAAAAGAAGCCGTGGAATTAATCGCTGATCGCTATCTTCAGGACAAGTTTATCGGCGGCGCTGATATTTCTATCGCCGACCTCCTTGGCTACTGTGAGCTTCAGCAACTAAATGCGTGCGGGGAAGAAAATTTATATCAGAGTAATCCTAAAGTCAAAGACTGGATGAAAAGGGTTGAAGACCGTATCAAAAAACCAATTGATGAAGCCTCCGCTGGGATTAAAGATTTGGGAAAAGCATTTTCAGGCGTAAAAAAGTAATAAGTTTTGTATCCGCGCATGTCACTAATTTTTGCTGTCATTGCTACAATCTTGAACAATATTATATATATATACAATTATACTTGGGTTTAATGTAAACTTGTATAGTTTACTCATACAATTTAGAAGGTATCAACATCTTGCTCTTTTGATATTTTTTATTCATGTATCCCTTAGTTCTGAACCATTGTGTGAACAATTATACAGTTAAACTCCTTTTATAACAACCAACGTGTATTTCACATTGACGAACATTGTAAAATAAATGGTACGATCAGCAACAATACCAATATAAATACATATTTTAAAGGGAAACATACATTATTCTACAATAAAACATAATTAGAAGTTCCATTTTCGTATGTGTGTAAACTAGCTACCGGTTTTATAACCAATGACGTCACAAAAAAACACTTATTTTATTCGTATTTCAAGGTTACCAGTTATGACATATTGTCTCCCTTGAATACCTCTGGTGGTCTGCCTTGAATGCTTTATTTTATCGTTACCCTTCACGTTTTGCTTTGGTGTTAAATAAATTTATATCAAGTTCATCGATTACTTGTAATTTTATTTGTCCTAATTGACTGTCGAGTTCTTTTCTTTTTGTGTAATAACGTCGGTGCCTACACATTATTTTTGTGGTTAGAATCAAAATAATAATACAATAAATATTTCAACCTCTTTCCGATTACCGGAATATGTCACTAGGCTACAAATTATTCTTCCAAGATTGAATTTATGTGTAGTATAAAATAGTCAGTGGATCCTTCTCTCAAAGAATTGAAACACACTTTGTCATTGCAGGAGTATATATTTTTTATAAATGTATATTGCAACAATGGTTCATAGCAACGTCATCTTGATTTAAAGATAACGGACAAACTTCACCATGATTAGAATATCACGTGAGAACAAGTAGAGACACATATGTAACTTATATGACTTGTGCCTCATTAACCATTTACCATTTTAATACATATTTGTCTCATTTTCTTTGAGATTGCATATGATGTGAATTAAACTTTTATCTAAGTATCTGTAAAACAACTGGTCGTGTGGCAATCATTGTCAGATAATGTTTCGTAACAAACTCAGAAGAGTTATTCCCTCCGTTTGTGTTTTTTGTATCTGCCCGCCCCGCAGTTTAAACTTATACCCATTGTCTTTTAACAATGTAGATCTCGAAAGGATTTTTGCAGCATAATAAATGCGTCGCTAACGAGTTATTTGTTATGTGGCCTGTTTAAGCGTCTCCCATAATGCTCAAGCTGTTGCCCGTATGATCGGGAAACATAATAAAACATATTTCTTTTCGAAATATTTTAATAGAGTTAACTTTAGATATAAAGTTACAAAAAGTCATTTTTGAACCATGGAGAGTAATTTTTACATAAGGCCATCCTGTAAAAAATGTTGGTTTGCTCCTATGAGACCAAAACTTTTAACATTTCTTATTTGTTAACATTATATGCTTGTACAGAAAACGAAAAGCTAGTGAAAAGAATAAAACATTGTGTCAAAATCACAAAAATAATTTGGGGTCGGAGGGTTTTATAACGAGTGCTTGCAAACAAAAAAATAAGGATGGCCTGATACATGTGGTTTTCTACTTTTTTTGTATTTTGTACACTCGAACTTACCAATACAAACAAACTTACTTTTCGCGAGTCTCCGATCAAAGATGATGCACCTTAATATGAGTACAATATGATCCTGAGTGATCGAATGTTTATGGTCTTTGACTGGTAACGACTGGTCCCTTTCTGGACCAGAAAAAAAATCACGTGTGTGGAAACTGTCCAGCTAGCTTATAGGTCTGTGGTTCTACCCAGGTGTACGCCTAGGTCTTCCACCACCATTAAAGCTGGAAAAATCGCTAAATGACCTTGACTGTTGGTGTGATGTTACTCTACCCCTCCAAAAAATACACCCGTTTGTCAGTAGGCAATGACACGATTGTGTTGACCGTATTACTATTATATTCACTACTATATGCATGTATGTACGCGTTCAAATGCTTTAAATATTGTACTTCTTTGAGAAACTAGCTGTTTTCATACAGTTTGTTATTCGATCAAGAATATATTCACGGGATATTGACCTGAATGATGTGCGTCCTTCTTATACACTGTTTTTATTTATGCTGAATAAACCGACCGATCGTCCGTCCATCCGTCTGTCTGTCTGACCGACCATGGACTGACAGACATGCAGACAGACTGTGAGTGCGATTGTTTTGTTTATAATCAGTGTAAGCGTGAAATCATTGAAGTGATGCATGATAAAGAGATGCATTACATTGAATATACGGAGAATGCGAAGAGCGTATTGAAATAAACATTTATCCCGATAAATTCATGCGACATGTACTAGTATATGGAATAAATTCTACTATACTGGCACGGTTAATTATTGTCTGTATTAATCTCATGTTTCATTCCGATCTATATTGTTTTTACAAGCTCTTCAAGGTTGAAGCAACAAAACAGTCTGCGTATTCTTTTGTTTAATAAATAAATATTGATAATTTCCCTAAGCGATCAAGCACAGCGATCATAATATATTAAAAACGTTACTATGTGTAACACGTTTTTTTTAAACTATGCTCTGATTTTTCAACTATTTTTCTATACCTATCTATCAATATTAAGTTGCTATCTTTAAAGACCAACCTTGATCTTTTTGTGTTTCTGTCAGGGTGATATTTGTGTAAACTTCTTGCAGTGACGGTATTATAAATATCACGTTGTGTTTATGTAAAATGTATAACACTATCATTTTGGGAATTATCTGATATCTTAATGCCTTATTAAACACTGGACACACATGTATATGGTAATACATGTAATTCTGCATTCCCGATGAAATGACTGCATAGAAGTATTTACTTATGTTAACTTGAAAAAAAAGCAACACAATGTGAAAATTATTGTCCTGTATAATATGCATATATTTCAAATAAAAATTAAGAATTGCTCTTTCAGTTTTTTTAGGGTCATGCCATAATTACGATTGTTCTTTATATAAAAACATTTCTTCCACTTTCGTAAAAAGGAGAAAGAAGCCTGTGTTAATATATCACGCCATTCGGCACACATCGGCTGATTCCGTACCTAACCTCGGATGTACTTGGTAGCTTGATAGGCGTATAAGACTTGAATTTGTGAAGCGGCTTCTGATTTACTGCGCAGAAACTTTTACCGCTAAACGAATCCTTAAAATGGCGTGTGTCAAAGACTGTCAAAAGTTTTCATTTCAAAATTGTCTTTCAAGACATGTATTTTTTGCTTTCATCAATACATACAAACAGTTTACAACAAACAGTCATTTATATGAAAAAAGCATTACAAGTTTGTCTGGCCGTAGCCGTGGTCCAGTGGTTAGTGCGCTGGACATGTAACCCGGAGATCACAAAGGGTTTTGATTTGGAGAGGTTTCACGGTAATCGACTTTACTGTTGATTGAATCTTATAATCTTAATGTAATATACCGAAAATCCTGAAACTTAAAACTGAGATTTGAGCTGAGGGATCAACTTCAAATTTTATTATCTCAGACTCAAAGTGAAAGCCATACGTAAGTGACGTACCATTAATTAACATTATTAATTCATAATCATATAGGATTTCATATCTGCTCCACTTCTAAAGCACTAGCATTGTACATTTTTACATTGAATTCGGTACAAAATATAGGACATACCCACTTGTTTGTAGAAATAGCAAATAGTCCACACTTCAGTCTCTGTCGGTGAACAAAAAATGAACGAGGTCAATAAACCCGATCTCGGGTACTTTTCCGCACTGATTTTCGTACTACATTGCAAGATATAATGACGGTTTAATTTATGTGATATGTCTTTATCGTGTATTTTATCCAGGCCTCGCTATATTGTCATTCAAAGGTCGACTCAGTCAGTTTCTATCATATTTGGTTTTATATACTTAATACATATACATAACATTGGCTACATATACTTAATCACAAAGAATTGTGATTTTACTTAAAGTAAATTTTCAAAATTGAAACATTTTGTCTTGTGACAGGTTTTGTCACATGTAAACAACGTAAGACTCGATCAGATTTTCCTTCATGTATTAATGCGTGTAATAAAGAATGAACACAACATGAATTTGTGGCTTTTTAAAAAAAAACGTTGTTTTTTAGGGGGGGGGTGTAATATTTACATTGTTAACAATATTATGATATTTTTTTCTCTCAGGAATGTAATGGGGTTATTCTCCGGGTTTAGAATCCTAACAAAAGCTCATCAGTTTTATCTAAAACAAGCTAATGAAGAATGCGACAAAAACGTGATTATTTCGTCTTCGGTAAAGAATATTGGCAACTATGGCAATAAAGAATGTCATGATGGAGTCTCATTTTCTGTATGTAACACGAATATTCTATCCATGATATCATTACTATTTTTTCTCGGGGGTTTAACGTCGCACAAACAGCTAAGGTCATTTCGCGACTTTTCTAGCTTTGGTGTGGAGGAAGTCCCCAAGCGTGTATTAGCCGTTATATATCATTACTGTTTTAATCTCATTTAATCGTCATTACCACCTATTCATTATGTATCAATAGTAATCCACCTTTGCTAAAACCTCCATAACAAGTACAAGTAAGCCAACATTGGAACTTCTTGGAGTTTCCCGGATGTAAAACTGACAAATATGGCGGCCTCCATAAGAGACAAAACTGTTTTGTTTGTTGTTTGTATGTGACTTATTGTCACCAGGGTTTAACGCCGTTTTTCAACAATTTTTTCAGTTATATACGGCGACCGGTTCACCCAACCAGTTTTCTTGGACTGTATACTAACCAGTACTAACTTACCCTTCCACAAGGAGCCGGCAACTTCTCCACATGTGGAGGAAAATCGACATTTTTGTCAAATTTTCATGGAAGGGTATGACCTGCCTCGACTGGGATTCAAACCCGGATCTCGCGGTTACAAGTCCAGCGCACTAACCACTGGACCACGGCCGCGGATTGAAAAATACTTACGCATTAAGTCTCGTAATTTAGTAGTTTTTTACGGAGTTTGCGTAACTCCATCTTACTTATACACTTTTGTTACGACTGTTTAATAGTTAAACATAGTTATTTTTATTGTTGCGCATAACGTGTCTACTTCATCAAAAGTTTATATCATGTAAATTTAAACATTCATTGGATACGGTCAACTGTATTTATTGTGAATAAACAATAGAACATAGAAGAATTTATTTCCCCAGTGGTACCAAAAACAGATAAAGTCCTAATCAGAACTTTAATTAACGAACAGCACATCTAGAACAATGGGACAACGGGTCCATCTTTTTTAACCAATTGGGGGTTATTATACAGGCGTCGCCCCGTTGACATTCTTTTGTTGAATGAATGGCTATGTACACACCTGCTGAATAGTTATAAGGTCATTATACGAGCTCGTGTATATAGCCAGGATTCGTCTTCTTCTTACATTACTTGGATTAAAACGCCACAAATGTAAGTTAGCTTTATTTCTGTACTTTATTTTACATTCATATTGACGTGTCTGGTTTATAATGTCACATGGTTTTTAATAAGTCATTTTTCTATTGTTAAAATTCTAAAATTAATTATAAAGCATAAATAAGGCTTGTTTAATAACGATGTTATAATATTATGGTATATTAGCGTTAGATTTGTGTAATTATCGTGTGCACAGGTCGTCTCAATTGTTCGTGATCTACTGGACAAATGGAGAATAAAACTAACGTTAAAAATTAACCATAAAACTAGAAACATCACAAACATGATAGCGCGTAATAATAAATATGTACGGCGTGGACTTATCCGTAACATTGCACATTAATAAAAAATTACAGTGAAACTCACCAAATTGGTATTTAAAAGTAATGTTTCATGTTTCAAAACTACGCGATTTTTGCTTCTATTTTTTTGTTTGTTTACTTTCACTTAAAACTTTTTTTGTAGTTATCCTTATTACACTAAAACAATAACATTTCAAATTCGTTGCTTTTTTTATACAAGTTCCTTAATATTATGTGTTGAATGCCTGTATTTTATTAACCGCATACGTTTGTAACGAAATGCTTTTTGTGTAAACTACTTTCTGAACTCTGGAATCTTAAAATTTAGAACCTATTAAAATTGTATTTTGTTTTGTATTTAGTGGTCGGTATTCAATACCAGATTACTCAGCCTGTGAATTTATTAATCCGTCATAATTGGTTTGGCACTAAATGTTGACTCCAAATTTGGCTCATGGTGAAACTTGTTTTATGACCAGCTTAATACACAATGAAATTCATGGTAGATAGATTTTATTTGAAAATAGGACAAGTCCAATACTTCACATAGAACAAAAGCATGATTAAATTAACATTTCGAGTTATATGGCTATATTAGATACTTTTCTTTACCAATACATGCGTAGTTTTATCACTATTAAACAAGATTGAAACATATATTGTGATTATAATAATTAACGTTTCAAGTTGCATGCATGTAGACGTGATTTCGCGGAAGACGTATAAACTTTCGGCGCCGTTTTCTCGAAATGACGTCTTTGTGATTATGACACATAATCGCACGACGCATTATTATAACAATATCAAGTTTTAGTTTGGAAATTTATAGATCATGACGTTGCATGCGTTATTGCTTCATATAGCACGCTTTTGAGTTTATGTGCGTAGTAATCTAATCACGAAGGCCAATATACCTGAGTGATAAATTGCATGCCCCTGAACGAAAAATTGTGCTGTATGAAGCAATAATGCCTGCAATGTTGTGATCTATTTCCACTCCAATACGTCATTAAAATGCCATTGAGTAAATAAACACAGGTTGTAATTGTTTGAACGGTAACATCACGCAATGGTAAACAGTATCGTGCAATATCGTTTATTCAGGCACATTGTGTTTACGTTGAAAAGTCAATATCAGTTTTAGAATATATAATAACACACAGTATCGGGTTAAATACGGTACGTAGAAAAAGTTATTTAACGTACTTCGTTATCAGTACGCTTTAAATTTTTGTAAATATGTTATGACAGATAATTCCACGATTTTGAGAAGACATAAGTTCAGGAAATTTTCAGATATTAGGTCTTTTCCAATAATATTGATTAATAAGTTATTTTCTAATATTAAAGTAGGGGACATTCTAAAGTAAAGTGAAATTCATCGTCAAGGTTGTTTCATAATTGACATTTTCATGCATCGATCGAAAACCCGAAGTACTCAATTTGAATGAAGCTTGGACCATTCTTTGTAAAAATATTTTTAAAAAACTTGTCATTTTGACTTTATTTGATTGCTTCATGCACTTGATCGGTACGGTGTACGAACCTTGATTTCATGAGTTCGAACCCTAGACGAAGCATATATTCTATCTGACGACCTTGTTGAATACTTTACATCTAATACCATTCCCACTGCATCGCTTATCATTTACGTGATCATCCAAACAGTAATTTCAGAAAACAAGAGTGTACTTGTGTAGAATCTTGAAACTTGATTTTCCCAAATAAAGCTTTAGGATTTCATGTTTTAGACATTAAAATGATCTCATCGACTTGGCGCACTACTGGCCATAGTAATGAAATGATCTCTCAATGAATTTTTCTATTCATTCAGATTGCATCAGACAATCATGGGTGTGACTTTATATTACCATCCTCTATCACAGCCTAGTAGGGCCGTTTTCGTGTTTCTGAAATGTGCAGATGTAAAGTTCGACACAAAAGTAATAGATGTATTGGCAGGTAAGAAAGCATAATTAACACAGATTTTTAAAAAAAATACAATGTACTAAACTTGAAGCGATTGGTCGAGTTTTCGGAATGCATTTATTCTATCAGAGCTATGTGCATCAAAATAAAAGGAAATTTGGACCAGATTTGTGGTCGGTTGGTCGCAATAGCTATATATAATGTTATCATTAACCCAATGGTTTAGTTCTTTTTTACAAAACGGTGTCCATTTTTGCATTGGATAGTTACCCTGTCCGTATTTCTTCTCTGTACTAGTGAAACTGTTCTATGTTTATGAACTTCATTGTCACGTATAGTATAAATACAAATACGTTTTCCTTTAATAGGAGAACACAAAACACCAGAGTACGTGAAAATATGCCCTTTGAAGCAAATTCCGGCCATTGATTATGACGGTTTCAAAGTAGCAGAAAGGTAAGCTGATCCCAGAGTTATTTATCCCTTATCTCTGAATGACGCGCCAGGTCTTCGTGCCGTTTGGTTGTGAGTTTGAACCCAGAGTGTGGCACGTGTTTTGTTGGATTTTGTATCCAAGGAATTTCGTCTCCCATCGCTGGTTCGAGTGATTCATGTGTAAAAGTTATTTGCAGAGTTAGTTAAATGCCACATGCTTCAGTGTTTTCTCCATAAAAGGAATGTAGTGTTATTAATTATACCAGTTCACCATAAGAAACTATTAATACCATAGACATCGAAAATTTAGGTATAGATATGAAAATAGTCACATGTTAGCTGTCGAATGCAAATACAGCACTGGTTAGTAATAAAAAAAACTAAATCATTGGGTTAGTGATAACAGTATTTAATACTTTAGTACATGTATTTGAAGTAGAGGTGAGTACCTGTTATTAAAATGTTGTTCCAAAGTTACCACAGCATTTAATACACTTAATAATTGTATTTTACATTTATTATAATCACTGCTTCAAATCACAGTTCCAATATTTTAGAAGTTTGTTCAAGTCCTTCATCTGGATACAATCTCAGGAAAAACTACACAAATTTAAAGTTTAGTACGAGTTGGTGATTCATACTATTTTCATAAAAATAACATTTTTATTGCATTTATGTTGCTTCGTCCTTATTGACGAAAACGTGAAATATTTGAAATCTCGATCGATCTTCATGCTGTTGAAATTATCTAAGACATGACATTGAATAAAAAGGGCATTCGTTGTGTCTACTTCTTTTATCTAACAAGCACAGTCCATAGGCGTTTGTTTTCTGATATCGAATCCAATGGCACTTTCCTTATTACTTACAATGTACTATAAAACATTCGCGTTATTTTATCTATTTTGTAATGTTTTATATTTAGTGCGGCCATTATGAAGTATATCGCTGCTAAGAATTCCAGTAAGGTTGGTAAACATTGGTTTGGTAGGGATAAACCGGAATTTGAGGCATTGGTGGAAGAGTTCGTGGGTTGGCAACAGTCAGGACTCAGGAAGCATTGTATTAACGTGTTCATTCCAACTGTGAGTTAGAAAAATTAACAATTTTGTTTTCGGGATACGCATCTTGATCTCAATGTCCGTGAGAGTCGTTTTGGAAATGGTGAAGATACTTATACAGAATTTCCAACTGAACTAGCTTTTGAGTTTTCATTACAATAATATAATACTGACAACATTTTAAATCTCTCTGTCTTCATTATGGACGAAATATGGACTTACATTTACGGGGTCCTTTTCAGCTAGTTCAGTCAGTAGACCATAGGTTGTGGGTTGTTGATAGAAAGGCCGTGTTTTCGAGATCATGTGTCTTGATGAACTGCAGTTCGGATTAAAAACACATTTGATAAGTGGCAGTTTAGAAACATTTTAAGTGGTATCCATACGTTTATGATACATTTGTAGTACTGTTAAAACCCTAGTACCAAATTCAGATCGATCTCCAACGTTTTTTTTTTTTTTTGAAGATCTTAGCTTAACACGCACAATACAATTACTAGGTTGCAAACCTGTGCTACGAAATTACTAAACTTGATGGATGATATGGCTGTTCAAAATTTCAGATGAGAAATGCTATGGATCTTGGTCCTTATAAGAAACAAGCGATGGATGTTGAAGCCGTAAATCAAGCTAAAGAAGCGGTTAAGAATGCCGTGAAATTGATCGCTGACCACTTTCTTCAGGACAAGAAGTTCATCGGCGGCACTGATATTTCTATCGCCGACCTCATTGGCTACTGTGAGCTTCAGCAACTCAATGCGTGCGGGGAAGAAAATTTATATCTGAGTAATCCTAAAGTCAAAGACTGGATGAAAAGTATTGAAGACCGTATCAAAAAACCAATTGATGAAGCCTCCGCTGAGATTAAAAAATTTGGACAAGCATTTTTAGCTGCAAAAAAGTAATACATTTTATATCCGCGCTTATCACTAATTTTTGCGTGTCATTCCTACAATATATATACATAAGTCTAATGTAAATTTGTACAATCACTCTTATTTATGTACAATTTAGAAGGTATCAACATCTTACTCTTTTAATATTTTTTCTTCATGTATCCTTTAGTTCTGAACCATTGTGTGAACAATTATACTGTTAAACTCGATTTATAACAACCAACGTGTATTTCACAGTGACGAACATTGTAAGATAAATGGTACGATTAGGAACGATGCCAATATAAATGTATATTTTAAAGGGAAATAAAATCATACTTTTCTCTACAATAAAACTAGTTAGTGTTTCGTTTTCTGTGTGTAAACTAGCTACCGGTATTATCATAGCCAATGACGTCACAAAAAAATCTTGTTTTATTCATAATACAGAAATGTTGTCTCCCTTGAATACCTCTGGTAGTCTCCCCTGGATAATTTGTTTTGGCGTTACTCTTACGTTTTGCTTTGGTATTAAATAAATTTATAAAAATCAAGTTCGTCGATTATTTGCTATTTTGTTTGTCCTAGTTGACTGTCAAGTTCTTTTCCTTTTGGGTAATAATGTCGGTGTTTGCAAATTATTTTTGTGGTAAGACTCGAAATAATAATTGAATAAATCTTTAAACCTCTTTCCGATTACCGGAATATGTCATTAGGCTGCAAATTATTCTTCCAAGAGAGAATTCATGTGTAGTAGAACTCGTCAATGAACTGTTACATCTCAAAGAATTGAAACACACTTAGTCATTGCGGGAGTATATTTCTTATAAATGTATATTGTAAATAATGGTCCATAGGAACGTCATTTGTGTTAACACTTCCATATTATTTTAACTGGGTTTAACACCGTTTTTAGCAATTGTTCAGTCATATACGGCGGCCGGTTCACTTAACCAGTTTTCTTGAACTGTATTTTAACATATCCTTCCACAGGGAGCCAGCAACTTCTCCGCTTCGCATATGGAGGAAAATCGACATTTTACTTATGTCCTTAGGCAAATCTTTAATTAAAGATGACTCTCCATGACTAGAATAGAACGTTCGCATCGCCAAACATTCTGGCAGAAATTGCAATGAGCACAAATAGACAATATATGTACCTTATTTTCGTGAATTGTGCCTATAACCATTTACCATTTTGATGCATAGTCGTTTCATTTTCTTGGAGGTTGCAAGTGCATATGATGTGAATTTAACTTTTTCCGAGTATCTGTAAAACAACCGGTCGTGTGGTAATTATTGTCAGATTATATTCCTTAACAAGTGCAGTAGAATTATCATTGTTATATCTTTTTTATGTCTGTCTGCACCGCAGTATAAACTTATCCCCATTGTATTTAAAAATGTTACATCTCGAAAGGATTTTCCAGCATAATGCAGTAGCAGTTGCCCGTATGATAGGAAAACAGTAAAAAGTATACCAGTCTAGTTACAGTTAAGGAAATATGACAGTTCAGACTAACCCGGTGTTAGGAAACCAACAACAAAGTGAAAATGAAGGCATTTATATTTCATCTTACGACCAGAATATTATGCTTATAGTACAAACATTATGATATATTATATTTAATTAAATAATAAGTGATTAGCATTTATCAATAAATAAGACTATATATAATAATTATGACAATAAATTATCTGTAATATATATCATTAATGTACAACAGGGCCAGTATTCCACGTTTTGTGTAAAAACATTCGGTGTTGGTAGATTGTACAGGGTATACTGGTGGTTCCGTATTAGCGACATGTTTGAAGTCAACTCACAAATCGTCCGAAAAGGACACAATTGGGTATTTCGGAACTAGAACTGATTTGTAACAACAATATACTTCGAACGGAACCGGAAGTTTATTTGGTAGTGATTCTGCACACGCTCCGTTTTCAAACGCATTTATAATTTCAATACCATGAATGTCTTTCTCTTCGCCGTCAGAATCAATGTTGTCGAAATTTTCTCCACCGAGACAAAACAAACTACCATTCTCGCTGAACAAACCAAAATCCTTTTTATTGAAGTCAGTAATTTTATTCACCAGTTCGACTTTGTAATCTTCTTCGAACAAGTACACTTCGCCTCCTGTACCAACCACGTATGTTTTGTTTTCTACTGTGAGCGCTCGGGTATCCATGTGTGGTGATGGTAGCTTCCCAACTACTGTACACTGATTGGTGATTGGATTATAACACTGTATTATTGATGTTTCTTCAGACAGTCCATGCCAACCACCGAATATATAAATATTTCCGGCTAGCACAGTAGCTGATGTCCCAGCTACAGCATGCGTCAATTTACCCACTGATGTCCACATGTTCATGTTCATATCAAACTCTTCGACACTTCCAATTGTATGAAAATTGTATCCACCAATGGCATATACACTGTTGCCAACAGCCACCATCGAGTGCTTGGACCGCCTTTCCATCATTGGTGCTTTTTCTATCCAGCGAAACAGTTTTGCCGAAAACTGGTACATACTGTTAGGTTTCTTGGTTCCACCTGACACATAAACGTCATTTCCTACAGGACAAGCGGCTAGACCGTCACCGGTTTCTATGGGCGCAAGGCATAGTGTTACCCACTTCCGGTTGGTGTCAGAATATCCAATTACCTCTGTATATTCTTCGCTCTTGCGTTTTCCCAAGACTAGTGTCAGAGCAACTTTATTAGATGATGTTCTTATCCTAGTTTTTAGTGATGATATAGTGTGTCTCATTTCCGGCATGGTATGATACTTAATTGCGGATTTAAGAATATCTATACATTTATCGCTTTGGCGTATTATAGCATTTGAGAGTAATTTTTCGAGTAAATACTCCATGCTTATTTGGAAAAGTCTAAATTCCGGTAGAATATCCACAAAGTATTTTTGTCTTCCTTCAATATCGTGGTTAATCCACCTCAAAGCAACATTGCAAACCGTTTCCTCGTTTTCAACACGAAGGTTGTTGTCACTGACCACTTTTAGCATATCTTCAAAATCCACTTTTAGTATCTCATCATGACGAACTATTTGGTCAAAATTATCTAACACAAAATTGTACGTTTTAGTCGTCAGTTTCTCGCAGCTATAGGCTCGGGCAATACACCATAGTCCGACACCATTTTCGGACGTTATATGACCCATAAGAAAATGCTCACATTTGTCTTTAAGGGGATGAATCTGAAAGCAACAGGATGCGTGTAACAATGCCTCGACATTATCTGTGTCTATATGTATTTCCCCTGAGTAAATGAATGACAAAATATCTCCGAAAATATTCGCTGAAACTTCTTTGATATGTATAACATCGGCACCGGCCTCCTTCAGACCCGAAGAAAACATAATATCGAAATATTTCGATGCTGCAATAAGGACGACTCTGTGACACGTGAAAACATTGTCCTGCACGTGTATCTCAATATCACACAATCTCTTGTCCTCGTACAAGGCCCGGAACCCGTGATGGAACCAACACGTGGGTGTATGGCTCGTCTCGCTCATTCTTCACTCTGAAACAAAAGGTTCAAAGGTTAAAACCCAATTCCCTATAGAGTAGTTAATTTTTAGGAAGGATAAATATGTTAACGTTCTTCTCATGTGGGTTTATCGAAAGAAGTTATAAACTTAGTACAGGTTAAAGTGTTTGTAATGTTTATTTTTACTACCATTTTGTTATTGCTAATAATATTGTCCCAAATGTTGTCTTGCAATCATATGACAGGATGTTCATATGTAATGTCTGCATTTAGTTATATCCATATACCTTTTTGGAGACCGAATTTTTGGTGGCATATTTCTGTGTAAGATAGTCATGAAAAACAAAGACATTTTCAGGAAAATTCATGATAAGATTTCTTGACCAGATAGTAAACCATAAACGTACTCATTAAGTGCACGATAAAATAAATATTTTCATATAAATAAAACAGTTTTCAGGAAAACTTAGAACTTTTCGCGAAAATTAACTCGATAAGTGTATACAGAAATATACCACTATAAAAATTCGATGGTTTTCAATTGTCTACATAAGATACATTACACACGCGTAGAGTTTTAATGCCTAGCAGTCAGTAAATATACCACGAGATTAATAAACAATAGCCAACTGCCAAATTTAAAATATTACCTTAACAATAACTAGATATATATTCCAAAAATCCGTGTTCAGACAAACTAATATTGCGTGTCCACATTTCTCTTAGTGTGACTAAATTTATTGTTCTGACAATGTGACCGTACTGTGGTTGTCGTAATAATGTCACAATATTTTCAATTTTATGTACTAGTATATGGATAAGATATAATCAAAACCGCAATATTTTCAATAAATTGTTTGATAATTATCGCGCGTCTTATTAAATACTTCAGGGTGTATATCAATTTATAATTACTTTTTATATATGAAATAATCATTGCCCTGATCGTCTCAGAATAGCCAGCGGTGGCTTTTAATTATTGTTATTTTGAAGTGAAATGTTTGTGTAAGGGGCCATACGAACATCTTCCATGTTTTAGTGACAAAGTGCAGACGATAAAATATAACATAGCGCCGTTATGGCTTTAAGCGTTAATATTATTATTCATCGAGTCGTCATGCGAATTGTCTCGATTGTTTTCGTTGTTTCAAATTCTTTTTTTTTCTCTGGGTTTAACGTCGTTTTCCAACAAATTTTCAGTTATATACTGGTTGGTTCACATAGTCAGTTCTTACCTTTCCACAAGGAGCCGGCAACATCACATGTGAAGGAAAATGGACATTTTTGTCAAATTTTCACAGAAAAGTATGACCTGCCGGGATTGTTTCAAATTCTACCGGCTAGACGATTTTCTGCTTTTACTGAATAATAGTAGGCTGCGACCGTGGTTAGTGCCCTGGACTTGTAACCCGGGCATCGAATCCCGGTCGCGTCTGAAGCTGAAAAAAATTGAAAAACGGCGTTAAACCCCAGTGACAATAAGTCACATGAAAACAAACAAACTGAATAACAGTGACCAGTTGATTCCGAATGTTTTTAACTTCAGTCAGCATTGTATACTACAGTATTTAGGTTTGTTTTTCACATTAAGTTCAACAAAATCGTTTATTGCAGCATATTATGTATGATTAAAATGCGACTGTATTGTACTGTTTCGATTTTCAATATAGCTGTCTATATGTTGCTGATATTAAAATGTAGACTCTAAATTGACTCGCTACACTTAAATGTTTGCGAGTACAAACTTTGGAAATATTTATGTAATCAAAGTATGCAACATTACACCAGTATTTACATAATGTCTGTGTTTGCAAACTGTAATAATTCATAACGTGTTTAGATAAAGCTGATTACAACAAGACATTCCAACAGTGGAATGGATATTTAATTATTAATCCTATTATATATAGTTCTATTATATTCTTTTCTTATCAGTTCTGTTCTGTTCTGTAATTATCAGTCTTAATACAAAGTAAAACTTCCATTTGAATGCAATACAACTTCTCCAGAGCGACCCTCTCTTGAGCAACAACCTCCCTTCAACAACAGCATAATATTTCCCTCTGTACGATTTAACTATTAATTTAACCTCTCTAGAGCAATAACCTCTCAACAACAACATAATTTTGCATCTCCCAAAGGGTGTTGCTTTGGAGAGGTTGCACTGTACCACTTTTTTGCGACCAAAGGAACGGTTTCAATTATCAAGTTAAAAAATTCAAAAGAATGTATAATCCGGTACGTAAAGTATGTTTTTATATAGAGGTGGTCCTGATAAAAAGTATTTCTCTATGTGAAGTTCAGGGTGTTTTTTAATTAAAAAATATCGTAATTGATAAATAAATATTATATGCAATACTATGTTTAATAGGATATTAATACTAAAGTTAAGACAACGTATCTATTTTTTAAATATTTTTTATGAATATGTAAAGATCTATAATTATAATATCTATACATTCGGCCGGATTTCTAAATGCCCACCTTGTATTTTGCAGCAGTGGAAGAAAATGAATTTGGTAGATTACAAGTCGGACTTTAAATACACACAATCCAATATTTACTTCGGATAATCGATTTCTTTGTGTATATTGATTTTAAGTATTGTAAAACATAAGAATTAAATCACTTAATTGGTTTCTTCCAAAAATCTAGTTTTATATGGTAGGCGTTTAGAAATCCAACTTACTGTTCATAATTTTAAAGCAG
This sequence comes from Lutraria rhynchaena, assembly GCA_008271625.1. NCBI lineage: Eukaryota > Metazoa > Mollusca > Bivalvia > Venerida > Mactridae > Lutraria > Lutraria rhynchaena. The sequence goes on from VIBL01000049.1 coordinate 1,544,826, forward strand.
ACTGGTCTACTTACTCGTTATTAAGACTGTGAATTTTTAAACGTGTAATTGGTAGCATTGATTGAAATTTTTATTTTTCACTTTACCAAGATCAAGTCCTTTCTCTGCAAAACATTATCGAAATATTCGTATACAAAGAATCCAACGAAATAACAAAGTGTGACAAATTAAAATACAGAATATACTACGAAAAATATGATTACATATTTCTGCATACACTTAGCGAGATAATTTTCGTGAAAGCTTTTCAAGTTTTACTGAAAAAATATTTTATCGTCCACTTAATAAATACGTTTACTATCAGTTTAAGAAATCTTACCGTAAGAAGTTATTGAATTTTCGTGAAAATGTCCTTGTCTTTTATGAAAATCTGGTAGATTTTCGCGAAAATATCATTCTGATATCTCATGCAGAAATAAGCCACCATAGAAAATTACAAAACAGAAATAAAATTTACCAGCTTTGAACCGAAAAAGAAATCCGTCTGCACTGTTGTATGTGTGGAAATAATGTCGACAGTCTACTTAACAATAACAAACCATCTACGATGTAGATATAAACGAGGTCAATGTATAAAACGCCCGGAACGGGACGTGTCTGGACATATAGGTTAATGATAAACGTGTTTACAGAGTGTAGTGTATGGTCAATGGCGTCAGCGAGGTTGGAGGAATCCGATATTTCTAATTATCGGTTACGTAAATATTCGATAAGGGTTATCGATCTCATTGGTCACGTGACTAACTGTGCTTACGTATAATAATGATATTCATTAAGTTGCTTATTGTGCTTACGTATAATAATGATATTCATTAAGTTGCTTATGTCGATACGTACATAGTTATGGACGTTAGAAAATGGCTGGTTGTTTGTGATGAAGAAACTACAGGGATATATGATGTAAGAGAGATTATGGGGGGGAATTAAACTTTGAACCTATTGTTCAAGTGCTATGTGTACTTATGTACTTAACAATCATTCTGAAGGTTATTGCGGTAGATCAAGTATCTAAGAATACCGCTTTATTAGTGTATTGACAAATACGCGGATGTGAAATATAGCTAATTATTAAGCTATGTGCATGATTTTAATGTTTATATACCGTCACGCGACATAAGTATCCACGATTTCTGCGCGTAATGATTTAAAGTATTGTTAAAAATCATATTAAGTAGTTTTGCTTACACCACTCAGCTAATACAAGCAGCGTCTTGCTTTGATCCCTATTAAGTAATGTAGTCTGGTCAATTTATGATAATCAATCTTCAAGGGAGGTAACGCAAAAATAAATGTTTTGGGGTTGCTTCCCTTGAATATTTGAATATCAGCACTTTTCAATGAGAGAACCGATGTTTGAGAAATTCCATTCTGACTTTTGTATTTTTGTAATAAGATGATAGATAAAGATAAAATCAAGAAATAACATGCATTTATATATACATATAATAAATGTCGTCTGCTTGACGAAGAGATGCTGAATTTTAAACCTTCTAACAAGTATCACAATCATGGTAACAAATAAGACACAAACACTGACTTTTCAAAGTCGCAGCCACGAGAGTGATTTAGAATATGACTACACTGCAAAATTCACTAAATCGGTATTGAATGTTAAAGGTCGATCTCCGAATGTCGTGTCAACTTCATTGGTCTAATTTTTATGACTGTGTCGCACATTATTAGCTACATGGCTTCTTACTGGGCCGATGCGGTGCGATACAGAGTCTGTAAATAAATATTGGATGATCGCGATAGCTCGAGCCCAGAATAAATTTATTGTCCTTGTATCACACCGTATCGGGTCAGTGAGAAGCCGGGTAACGAAATTATCTTACCGAGTACCATTCATAAACCAAGTTACCAAACTTTTGTGTCATTTTCTCAGCTATTTATATTTTGAAATTATGATTACAGACTGAATATGAATTGCTACTGACCTAATACGAGAAAATTTTAAGGTCAGCACGTGACCCGGCTCAACCAATCAATATCAAGTATTCTGTACGAGGTAATATAATGTTATTTTGGGGTAAATAAAAAAACTGATAACCAATATGTTTACTGTTTTTATCATACAGAAATGTAATAAAATATATTACAACATGACAAGCATGTACATCATTTCAGCAATAAAGAATAGACCGGCACATTTTGATACAAAAATAATTTAAGAAGAAAACGATTACATGAAAAGAACGAGGATTGTCTAATGCGTAAGTTACACAAACATGATGTTGTCAAACTATCTAAATAACTACACAACACAATACCATGTCACATTTAGAAACCAACAACAACAACAACAACAACACAATAATTCTCCTTCGATTGAAGATTTGCTCCTTTATCAAAAACCCAGTGTAACTAGAAGATACGCATCTCTAAAAAACATGCGCTGATCTCAAATGTGGTAACATTGTGACGCACTAAACACAATTCAGTATGTATTAAACTTTCAAAGTCATTGTGAATCACATCGCTTTCAACAAAATACCCACATTGTAATGTTCCGAATTGCTCTATCCGTACTTTACTCTATTGTTTAGACGTTAAAGATTATCTGTAACTGAATTATCGAATATTTTCTAATACTTCAATAGATTCTTAAAGTGAATGAGCAGACACTAGTGCAGTTAACTGTAACAAAGATGTTCCATTAACGATGCTCCGACTTAAGTACTTACTATTGGAGGTAAAGGAGATATATTATTTGTTTTGACAGAAACGCTTGGTGACACAATCCTACGGGGTGAACGGTCCCCTTTAACCAATGTATTGCTTCTTAGACTCCTCAAACTGTCTGTAGCCCCCGGTCCTGACAATCCTGCTAGATTACAGTCATCGAGCATCACAGTTGACAACCTCCGATCCCTGGGTACAAACGTTTCATCTATCATATCAGGTATCGGATTTTCTTCTTCAGTAGGCACAAACTCTGGCTTAAAATGTTCAAAACCATCGAGTCCCGCATGACGGAAGCCATAGTACAAATGAAAATTCCCTGCTATGATTGGAACGACCATACCAATGATAAGAAGGCCGGTCACCGCACACAAACACGCAATGATACGTCCAATTGTTGTGGTTGGGTATGTGTCGCCATATCCAACTGTTGTCAAGGTAATAAGGGCCCACCATAGCCCTTTAAACATACTCTCGAAGTCTCCGGTCTCCGAATATTGCTCTGCACAATACGCAAGACTCGCATATATGGTCAATGAAAACACAACAAATACTATTAGTAACATTAACTCGCTAACACTAGCTTTGATTGCTAAAAGTAGAACACGCAATCCTCTGTAATGGCGAAACACTCTAAAAATCCGGAATACACGGAGTACAACCACTGCGTCCAGAATTACTAAAAATGTCGCATTCTTGTACCCCTGTTGCCAATAAAATGGACTCGATACATCGATTAGAAGCTTTGTCCAAGCTGGTATGATGTACAGAATGTCTAACAATGTATACCAGCTCTGAAACCGCTGCTTTATAGACGGACTTACTATCAACCGGAAGAAAAACTCGAGCGTGAAGAATAGAAGACAGCACAGATCAAGGACAACCAGAGTGTCCGGTGGATCTGTCGTTAGTACAGTCTTCATTGTTCCTGACAATGTGTTTGTGTAATTAAATTCAGGAGTTACGTCCCCTGCTTTTCTTATGAGGAAGTGTTTCTGAAGTGGTTGTCGTAACGTGGGAATTGTTGATATGAACAGGTTTAGAATCGTGAAGACGATTAATCCGTAGTAAAACACTGCAAACACCTGAAACAAAACAATGTACAGTCAAACTTGTGTTCGCGACCACCTCAGAATAAAGACCACCCTGTGAATAAAGGCCATTCTTTGAAAAACCATCACAGAATATTTACAACACACTGACCTCTGAATAAAGACCTTCTGTCAATGAAGGCCACATTTTGTCTTTCCCAAGGATTGCTTTTGTTCACAGGTTCGACTGTAGTTCTATAAATCGTGATATCGTGTTTTGAAGATCCTATATACATATTTTTAAATTCCTTTTACAGTTTGTCCTCGTAATGTTGTACTTAGATAGATACAAGAGTAATGTGGAATATTATATTAATCGATTGTGTTTATTTTACGATTGAGACTATGTTATGTGATGATTACGTTGTTGACTGAGATTTTTGTACGTATACCTTGATAGAGACATATACAGTACCCTAGCGTGGATGTTGTTAAGTCAAATATTGTCCCTGTAATTTAGTATGGATGTGTTTCTTTGCATAGCTCAGTATTTCGATAATAATAATAATAACGTATAAGGAAATTACAATTTACGTGTAGCACGTGTTGTATATTCTGTTAAACCTCTGTCAAAAACCACATGTATATATAGACCACCTAGTTATAAATGACAAGTAAATTTATTGTCATCATAAGCATTTGAAGAGTATTCAAAGAACAACCCCGAAATGATTGTCCAAAGGTGGTGTTTATGGACAAGTTACACGTGGAAAAAAAAGATGCTAGTTCGATTGTATTGTTTTATAAACCGCATAAAATACACCAATTAGTATTATACTCGATTAAACTTGCATTAAAAGTGACTATTAATTACTAGCATTATTTCCGCGATTTCTTTGAAATTGGAAAAATGTAATTAAACCAAAAACAAGAAAAAAGTTCGAAAACCAATATTACAAACGAAATTGAAATCAAAGTTGTAAGTTCCCACCTCTGCTTCGCTCATCATGCGGGAATTGACAAAAGAAGTTTAACTTAAATTCGTTACCTTGGCCGCTTTTGATGACCCGTGATGGTCAATGAAAATCCACGCTTTTTCTTTGAATTTCTGAAATTTGGTTTGTTTCGGCTTTTCCTCATCTTGTATATCTGCAATATTATGTAAACTATAAAATTCGTCCTTTATGTATTCAAATGTGGTATTTTCGTCAAGTTCGTCAAAATAATATTTGCTGCAACATTCTGATATACAACCATCTCCTAGCCCCCAGAAGCGTAGCTCTTCTCGAATGTGAACAGAACAAATATTTCGAGGAATGTGCATTGACCCCGTGCGATAATAATCCAAAATGTAATCGAATAAATAGGGGTTTCTGTCAAAATAGTATTCATCGTAGATTTTGTCATAATGCTCGCTCATTTGGTCGAGATCCGACAGTTTTGTGTTTGGCACATTTCGGAGCGTAGTTTTTCTCGTCTTGAAAAAAGTACCACCAACGTTAATTATCACACGCTGGTCATCGTCAACAAAACTATCTCTCGTATTTCTATTTAGATATTCCCCTGCCTTTTGTGCTCGTTTTCGTTCGAATATCCTTTTTGCTGTCTTTGCGAAACTCTTGTCACTTTGGAAAAGATTACCGTGCCTTGTTGGGACGGAAAGATATGCCATAGTACTAAATAGCTAAACAAAGTTCCCATAAATCATTATCCGTAATTGAATTTACGCATCTTCAATATTAACTTCAGCAGTTATCAAATCTTGCAGGACGTGACGTCATTGTACACAACCTTAATGCGCGAAAACGCAACGCCTCACAAAAGTGACGTCGACGTTGTTTTAAACTCGACGTTATCTTTACCTTTAAAATTTATTTATTATTTCGACGCTTTAAACTATAAAGTCAAGATAAATTACTTATATATATGAACAAGTATCCACTCATTTCAACATCCTTTAGTGTGATTACTTCCTGAAATACTCAATTCTTCAATAGTGTATGCTTTATCAAAATCACACACAATAACAGAATTAGGCCGACAAGTGTAGGCAAAACATTCAACTTATTTGAAATACATCTGCGCCCAATTGTATAAACATTGGTTAACTTTAACCAAATGGTTAATTTAACCCAAGGATAATTTTTAACCATTTTGGTTTACTAATCATTAAAAATCATTTAAACATTTAAAAAGGGCTGCCATTTTGGTAGTGGTTACCGTTTATGTTAAGATTTAACCAGCATCTTAGACTTGGGTTAGATTTATTTGACAAAAATTTGGTTAAACTTAAACAAAATTTTCTACAACAGCTAACCGAAAATTTAACCAAAATTTTAACCAAAACTCTGATTTAACCCAGTGGTTAAAGTTAACCAATGTTTATACAATTGGGTGCATCTTTAAAAGTCAGAAAATTCAGTCTCCACGTTATTCATCAGGTAGTTTTTAGCTTTCATTTTATCTACTCAGTTCTATAAAAGACGGACTTTCGAAACGTTGACTTACATTTATGATTGATGAACATTTCTCACTGGCTTATGCATGTACATTACGTACATCTTACATGCTGGATAAATGCTGAATAATGGTTTGTTTATATTATTATACGTACATCTTACTTCTTTCTAACATTGATAAACAATTTATAAATTACATGAATTTAGTCTGTCGTAGAAAGCATGTAATATTTTACCATAGGGTAAAACTGTACACGACAGTTTACTAGTACATGTACAGCCTATCCTTTGAACAAAGGCAACCATGGGAAAGACAAAATGTGGCCTTTATTGACAGGTGACCTTTATTTAGGAGGTCAGTTTGTTCTAAATAATCAATGACGGTTTTTCAAAGAATGGACTTTATTCACAGGGTGGTCTTTATTCGGAGGTGGCCGCCAGCACAGGTTTTACTGTATACTGGATATATGAATATACTGCCAAGGAATGATGTGTTTTGTTTCTATGTACTGCTCAAGCTTTTAATGTAAATAATATACTCGTCATGAGGTTGAGCACGGAACCTAAGATCCAATGACCTTCGGTGAATTCAATCATTAGCGTGATTAACCAAAGGGCGTTAATTAAGGGCATTAATTATTATAAATACCAAATCGATTCCCAAGAGTCATTAACTCGAAGTACATTTAAATAAAATGCGAGATTTTGTTTACTAAATGATGCGAAAAGAATTTATATGTATCAGAACTCGCGACCATTTACATAAATTGAGGGGAGTAGGATTTGGATAAGTATTTTCTTGTAGCCCGCGTTTTTCTCAGTTTGGTGAGGGCCAAAAATTAATCACGTGTCCGCACGTTTGCCGCAAGATAAGTTTGCTCAATGTTTATGATTTGTAACAGTGATGCTAATAAAACAATAATTTTAACACTATATTAAATTATAATTTAATACTCACATACAATCATAAAAAAACAAGCAGAAAAAGCCGTACGATTTTATTTTATAAATAAAAAAAATAATAAATTTGTGTTATTGTGAATGTGAACTAATCTGATTTACTGTTGTTGATTTACCTATAATGTGGTATGTGTTATGCCTAGCGCCGAGGTTATAAAATTTGAGAACAGTCTCTCAGCTCAGATCTCAATTTTATAAGTGAAGCATTGTGGTTCGAAAGTTTAATGATTAAATACATTTTCAGATCATTTTAGCTGGCAGAATAACGTAGGTCTGAAATGTATTAATTACGGTAGAACCATAGAAGAACAGAATATGAGATTTGAGCTTGGAGACCGATTTCAAATTTTATAACCTTTGACCCTGACAGAAAGCTGGTAATCAGTGTGCGCTCAAAGTTTTACCAGCCGTAACAATCGAGCATTTTTAAGTAGGGAATTACCTCTGAGACTAGCAAAACTTTCTGGGCCAGTTCCTTTGCTCAAACATATGAAGTAAATCAACCGCTATGATAATCATAAATGATTAATCTAATAATAATCAATGGTAATGTAAGCGAAAATTTGAAATAAAAAGAATCCAATCACGAATTCATCGTTGTGCGTCAAATACCATTAACTAATATTTTGAGATAATTACGGAGATCAGTTAACTAACAAATGCTCATGTTTTGCATGTCAGTACTGCATGGAATATAGAAATCAGTCACTTGAGCTATTCTTTCCTTAAAAATTCCATTTCATGGGGAGTCACTAAGCACATCAATGACGTTGATGGGTATCTTCCAAATATATTGTAATAAAACAAATCCCTAAATGTCCTTTTGTCATATTTTGATTTCTTGGCGTGGTATTCTGCTGTTAGCTCCTCTTCACAAGGACCCCACGAATCTAACGGCTTTATACGACACTGTATTCTCTATAATAGATACGAAATAAGAATATTTCATCAGCGGAATGTTGTCTACCACTCCAAAGATTAAAAAAAATGTTCAATAACCAAACATTTAAGAATACGCTAATGTGTAATAAAGAATGGTTATTTCATTCAAATACGAAGTAGCATGTTGATGCAGATTTTATATTAATGATATTTCATTTTATTTTATCCTCTAATTTTTCTATTGGACGATTAATTTACAAAATATGGGGCTGTCTTAATGAAACTCTTAAAACTACTGACGAAGATGATGATGAAGAAGATGAAAATAAGGATGGCGAGAATGAGATGGTGTTGTGGAAAGAGCAGTTAGAGACGAGATTAGCGATGGGAAAAGTGATAGACAAGATATAAAGTACAGTCAAACCTGTGAATAAAGGCCACCATCGGGAAAGACAAAATGTGGCCTTTATTTAGAGGTCAGACTGTTCTAAAGAACCAGTGACGTTTTTTTTCAAAGTTTGGCCTTTATTCACAGGGTGGTCACAAGCACAGGTTTGACTGTATACTGTTTTTGAAACCGCAGATGGAAATGAATAAGGGAAGAAAGAGAAGAAAGATGGATAGAAAATACGATAAGAAAAAATAATTTGATGATAATAATCATGTTGTACCGTTAATAATGGTCCGTCGTCTTGAGCTAGTGTGTAAAATGCTTGTATTAACATTGGCGTAGTTATAATAGCTACAACTACCCAACCGATTATACGTGCGCTGGTAGGATAAACGTATGACCCGTACTTTGGAGGTACATATTCCACAATACTGGTGAAAAATATTACCTGAAAATATTTTTGACAGAAAATTATGTTTTTTGTTAAGGGGAGTGATGGGTATTACAAAATGCGCTCTTTCAAAAATTGTTGAAGTACATGTATTTAAAAATTCCGATCATTCTATATGCTATGCTATGTTAAACAAATCCAAATTTGGTCCGATTTCGACTTGCGCATTTGAAAATAATTCGAATAAATACGATACACGGGACCAAACTCTGAAGCAGAGTTACTTCCCCTGGTGGGAGAATTTTTAGTTTACCATTCAATAAGCTATCTTAACGGAAGAATCGTGTTTACAATGAAGAGTTACCTCCCCTGCAATGCACCGTAGTCAACCTGTAAGAAAAAAACTCCATGCGCGATCAATGATGCAGACATGTACAGAAAGCGGAATTATTATGGTCATTTCATACGGAAGATCAATGTCTACAGTCCATGCCTGTCTTTAAAGACCCTGCTATAACGACGGATGAATGATCTGTTACTTACAGCGACAATAAATGGTGAAACAAAAGCTAATCCAAGTCTTAATACGGCCGGAATCTGTCTACCTATCATCATGTATATATCTTCATTGAATCTGTCCATTCCTGAAGAAAGTTATATAACTTATCATTATACTTGTACCACGTACATGACAGATACCGTATGTTTCATGTAAAAACATTAAAACGAATTAAACGCACCGAGCTATGTGTATCATCAAAAAAGACTTTAATTGTCCCTGTAATTGAGAAATTCTCAAATGTTTTGAATTACCACCAAACCTTGTACATGTGTACCTTTCTTCTATATAGCTCATGACAAGTCTGAAAAGCTTAATGATGTCAGTGCATATAAAACACGATGCGTTTATTAGGGGGTATGAGGTAATGTAGAAGGACGTCAATACGTGGCGAAATGCAGGCTTCATTATTCTGATAAATTTCTTTCATTTAGAATTACAAATATTTTATGGTCTCGGAATTGGGTTCCAGAATTGACCTCATACTCTCAAAGAAGAATTTATTTTGTCAGTCAGACAAGCATGCTATTGTAAACTATTCTGAGCAGTATATAGTCTTACGATTTTAAATACATGTATGAACTTGATTTACCATAAATCCAAGCTACTACTGCGATTTCAATGAAAGCTACGATGGGCCCAACCCAAGCCCCACTGTACCAATCATTCCACAGAAACAAGAAGGCGCCGCCCTGAATAATGAGAATAATGAGAGATTATAAATAAAAACTTCTTTATTTTTAGGTCTTACATTCATAATGCTTTACTTTTTCTAAAGAAACGAGCAAAGACAGCAGATGTCATCGCTGTTTGAGGTCCAATAGGGGGGGAACGAGCTACCTAGTGACTTAACGTGCAAGAATTGAAAACACATTCAGGAGAAAGCAAAAAAAGCTCACGGTTAATCATTTTCTATCACAGATTTTTTAAAAAAAAATGACAAAGGTACCAAAAATCTGTTGACTCCGTTTTGAGGTAATAATTTTGGACATAATGGATGTATCCATTGAAAAATGATCTACGTATACTACGATCATGAAATATTTGCAAGTATAAAATTCAGGTATAAATTAAAACATTTCCATGCTGTCTATGCATTTTTTCAGTTAAAAGCAACGTTTCGTAAATGCTATGCTTGGTGTAAACATGAACTTACCCCAGTGCACATCACCAGTGACAATAAGAATATAATCGCTGACACTGCAGTTAAAACATACACTCGGGAACCAGCTTTAAATCGTGGGAACAAGTCACCCAGTAACTGTACTATCATATCTATCGGAATCAGCTGTGAACGAACGAAAAGAACACCATGGTTACAGTACAACCTTTCTTAGAGACCGTTCAATATAAATCTCTACCGCAAAAGGCCAGGAAAAAATAGTCGTGTTTAGGGTTACCCGCCGACCCTTTTTTGGCGCCCATCCTGAATTGTTTTAATGGCAAAATCCAAAGTACGAAAATATTTGGGTACGAATCGCATCTCCTAAGTATGAAAGGTATGTTCAGAAAAAAGTAAAAAAGAAAGTTATGCGGCCTACCTGCTCTGTTACACGACTGTTTATTCTAAGAGCCCTATTACCTTAAAGTTCATATTCTCCGTTTTAGAAGAGCTTGAGTTTATTAAATATGCTCAATTTTGCATACGTACACAAAATTTTAATTTCAAAATGTGTTAAGACTTTCTCTTAGCTGCGCAACATTTTACTTTTAGCCTAATTATGTCCACTTATTTCCGGACTGGTTATCTACACTTTCTTCTGCATTTTAGTTTGAGTTTATTATCGCCTTTAAAACGATAATTATCGCGTGGTACTTGCGAAATTTAATTTGGACGCTATAAGATTCCGTACTAATCAGGTTTTACCTGTGAGTCGATTCCGACAAGTATTGCAGCAATTAAAAAGAAACCCGACCATATTTGTGGAAATGGAAGTGACCCTAATGCTGTGATGTATGCTACCATGCCAGTCGCCATTCCTGTAAACAAAATATACACTGTTTGATTAACATCCCATGAACTTGAATGTATTCCCAAACTTTTATTGATTGCAATTTAAACACATTAAAAACCACCTGACACGAAATACAGTGCAACCTTTCCACAGCGAACCTCTCTTGAGCAACAAACTCCCTTCAACAACAGCATGATTTTTTCCCACTGTACGATTTAACTATTAGTTTAACCTCTCTAAAATAACAACCTCGCAACAACAAAATACTTTTGCGTCTCCCTACAGGTGTTGCTTTGGAGGGGTCGTACTGTACCATTTATAGTGTTTGTAATGAAGCATTTGCAAGCCGTTCATTCACATTCGCTCGGTAAAAACTTCTCCATCTATACAATCCAACATCTTTACAAGCTTATTAGACTGCAATTTTAACTATTTTTTGAAGCGCATCGTAAAAAGAAGTAAAGAGTAATAAAGCACATGTATGTCATTTATAATAGATTACTTGTTTTGCGATAGTATGTTGTATTCATTAACAAGGATTACGTCCTTCGTCTAAACCCAGTTCACTGCTCAGATCATCATGTGATTAAGTGAAGTCATTATACGTCAGTTAGGCTGAAGAAAGAGTCGGTTTACAATTACGTGGCTCAAATGTTTAACTGTGGGTAGATCGGCATTTTTTTGTTAATATTATATTTTACTGAAGTAAATATAAGACTAAAGTAAAGAACAACAAGAAAAGTATTGTCAAAATCGCTAAAATAGGGTTGGAGGATTTTCCATGTGTTGGTCGAGTAACTGCAAACCAATATCTTTATATTAGCCTTATATACTGTACGTATATTATATAATGTCTAGTCACTAGTTAAACCTTGTTATCTGTACTATCATAGCTACCTCAGTAAATTATACGCGACCAGATGAAGAAACCAGCCCAGTTAGCGTCACTTTCGAATTAACTCAAATTCTTGTGACAACCAATCTCTGTAGCGGGGTACCAGTGACTGAAGTCTGGAACAGGGCGGTGTGTCATTTATTGTCGCTATTTATACGTATCATACGTATGTCTTATATTTCCACTTGGTACAAGATACTAGTTCAGATACTGTCACAACATATAAGATTTAACTCATAACATGGCAAAGATTTGAAACCAAATGCCATTTCAATCGCGGTTATATATGGAAGCAGGAAGCGGACTCGAGCATGATTAATATAAGCAAAATTGCTTGTTTCACAATCGAGCTAAAATAAAGTAGTACAAACTGATCGCGGTAGTACACGAAGTCTGTTTATGTCTTGTACATCAGTACGTTAGGTTTGAGATCTTTGTACACAGGTGGTCTGAATATTGAAGAAGTCTCAAAGTGAAGTCAAACTGGACAAAACTGGAGAAATTATAAACGACGAGCTAGACTTGTAAAGTGTATAACGTTAATTACATAAACATTAATATTAAACCAGTAACATTTGTGTTTCATTTCCAGAGTTGAATGCGGTCACGATGTATTTATAAATTTTATGTCATTTAGTCTCTTGCCCTTTGTCATTTTCGCTTTCCTGTCGATTCATCGTCGCTATGTTTTATATGCATCTATGTCGCGTATATTTTGAGCCGAACTATGAGATCTGAGCTGTATTCAACGAATTGTTACAATATATTATATCCAATCTACTTTACCAGGGATTTTGTCATACGTGTCGAATGAGATAACATTTACTGTCAGATTGTGTTAAATTGAAGAAACTGCCTACCTGCGTTTATAACATTCTCTATATGAACACCGTATGAATGCGCCATGTTTCCAAGAACAGAAAAACACACCAAACCATTGAATACTGCCACCAACGTGTCGACGATCGGCACAAGTATTGCGGCTCTGAAACATGGGATCAATAGACTAAGAATGATCATGAATTTACATAAGGTATAGAAAACAATACATAAGGTACACTTATGGTGAACTGCTATATCGTTCTAAACGTCAGTATTCACCTTCCCCTAACCGCTCAACGGGGACCAGACAAATTTCACATGTGAGAATGGTGTCATGTTAGCTTACGAAAAGTCGGTGATTTTACCCAGGTGCACGTCTGGGGTGCGTCTGCCGTCATAGCTGGAAAAGTCGCCAAATGATTCTGACTGTTGGTGCAACGTTAAACTCAAATGAAAAATAAATAGAATTTGAGATTAAGCTTCAAGTTTAAGTGAATATCAAATTTTGTCTCCATTTAAGAATGAATACGTGTATGTTAGGTTTGTATACAATGAGCATCCGATTTTAATAACATATCTGTGTTTCATATCAGTAACATTTGAACGAAGTAGTGCGACAATTTGAAAGTTCACAGAAAACAGCATAACCGACCTTTGAAATAAATAACCATTAGCATTGTAACGATTTAAACAATGGTTATACCATACTATAAAACTTCAATATTTGAACCTCCTTTGAAACCAGTTGTAAGTTAATCTAATTATCAAGTTGTAATATAGAGGAAAATACTGAAAACCAGTCTAAAAATCTACTTATAAATATGTTATAATGAGACGGTCTTTATTTTGAAGTGACCGATAAGAGAGGTATTTCCTGTAGCTATAAATGATAGAACTTCCATCAACACATTGCCTCAAAATACCGCATTTCCTCGCACCTGAAGCAGATGACTATAGCAAAAGAAGCTATTGCTTGTAATTAGTAATGGCTTCTTTTGCCACAAAGTTTTCCACTCTGCCAGAGAGAAATAGCCGAATTCTTTTAAATAATAAATAATATAATTGAATAATAGTTGATGTTTTGTAGATTTGCTTTGAATTTAGAAGAGTCCAAAATAGGCTTATGAGGCAAAGGGTTAAGTACCTTAAACAGTTTTCTTTAAAGGCTGCGTGTGATCCTAACAAAACATTGGCTCCCCAACCAAACGCTAGAGTGTAGAAAGCCATCAGTGTTGCTTCTATCCAAACCTAGAACATTTAGATGTTCTACAAGTTAGATTAACAGTCACAAATGAATGCGAACACATGTATTTACTTCATACGAAGTAAAAAAAGGAATAAAAAAGATATTTGTCTTAATGACGATGGCTCTTCGTAATATTTAACTATAATTGAAAACAATGGATATTCACGAGTTGATGGCTACGCCAAAATTCCGTACTGACAGTTAAGGTTTTGCTTTACTTTACTGAACTTAAATTTGGAAAAATGAAATAATTTACGTAACATTTAAAATAAAAAAGCATGACGCTTTATTTTAGTGTATGAATACATTAAGTTACATTAATAATCTAGCTACATTTCGAAATACACTTTTTGTCAGCCTTTGGCGTCTGCATTAAATTAAATAAATAAAGTTTATTTCAATCCAGTAAACGGCCCATGAAGACATCACACATACAAACCAAGAACAAAATATTTACTGTAATACATACATATATACATGAGCATTATAATAATATCTTGATTGTTGCGAAGGCAATTTGTTTAATTACATGCTAACAATGTATAGAAAAGTGATACTGAAAAATATTGCATTACAGTAATCCGGTTATTCATATTTCATCTACATTTTAAAGACATAATGCAAGTATATATTTAAATTATTTCAGATTTTGCAATAAGCAAATAATTTAACAAATAAAATTCAAGTCATTGGTATGTGCTGTAATATGTAGAAGACATTTTTTTGCACATGCAGTAATCATAACATCAGATCAAAATATATGCGATTCAATTAACGTACTAATAAAAAAATAAAATCATTTTTTAAACAATTGACAGATCTATCTGAAAGGTAATGACAAAGTTGGCTAAAAGGAATAGTTTTATTTATTTATGCTTTCATCTTAAAACATTTGAAGGTGTGGCATCCTAATAATTAAATGGATAGGTTTTTATTGTAGTAAAACTCTGATATGTAATATCTTATTGTTGTATGTAAGCGTAACAAACGAAATAGAAAACTTGGGGCCGCGACCGTGGTCCAGTGGTTAGTGCGCTAGACTTGCAACCCAGAGATCCGGGTTCAAATCCCGGGCGCGGCAGGTCATACTCTTCAATGAAAATTCGACAAATATGTCGATTTCCCTCAATATGTGGAGAAGTTGCCGGCTCCTTGAGGAAGAGTAAGTTAGTACTGGTTAGTATACAGTCCAGGAAAACTGGTAGGACCGATAGCTATATATAACTGAAAAATTGTGAAAACGGCGTTAAACCTCCAGTGACAATGTTGCATAAAGCAAAAACTAACAAAGAAGGAAAACTTGATTAAGCAATCTTTAGCGTAATGTTGTTGGCAATTTGTTAATTATTTTTACTTTTACATACTAGTGACTATTTATTGGCTAGGCGCCGTGTTATACATACCCTAGCTCTTAGAAGTTTGTCAAAATCTGGAAGAAAGAAATATCGCAGTCCCTCTGTTGAGCCAGGCAACATTAATGAACGAACAAAAATTGCGACTGTCAAAAAGAATGGAACGGTAGCGGTCACATATATAACCTGCAATGTACGCATGGCTGATTGTAATTGCTAGTAATGATACAAGCGATATAGCCGATAATAATGACATAGACGACAATAGTGACACTAAAACTAATACAGATGTAGACGATGATGGTGATAACGACAATGATTATGATGTTGATGACGATGATGATGATGACGATTGTGGTGGTGTTGGTGAGGACAATAATGATGATAGTGACTTTTGTGATCATTGAGAAGAAAATAATAAAATCAAGAACAAATATATGACTATTAAAATATGACAACAATGTATTAAGTACTAAGTGTATTGTCACTATCCATCAGATATTCAAGTCATAATTATGTTTTAATTCAGTCCGGTAAATAACCCGGTATAAATGTCTTTGCCGTATGCCTCTCTGTATAATATATAAACATATATCACAAAATAGTGTATAAAATATGAAGATATTGTCATCATTAATGTCATACGACTGTTACTTATCTAGATGTGTCTATTATATATAAGGTCATGAAAAGTGCAAGTGAAACGAATGGGTATTATTACCATGAGAACTCTGACAAACGGAGTTACAATCAGTTGTCAGCATTATTTTATACGTAAAGTTAGTTTTTTTTTTTCAATGTTGTCACGAGTCAACATCAGTGAAAATTTTAGTCTATGACTTGGTGAACCATTTTGAGGGATAGCTTTGTTCTACAAGTATAGTATGGTTTGGCTTAAAGACACCCTTCATAACAGTTAAACGTGCTTTCATTGGAGGTGGCCTTTGTTCAGAGGTAAAAAATAAATGCGAATGCTTACATCGGGACAAATTACTCTTCACAGTCTGTGGGTCCCTATGAAGAACACATTTTGACTGTATATTTCACTGACAGGAAATTAAATGAAAATTGAAAAGTATAAAAAAACTTACTTTTTCGATAGATTTAATGCTTTTTATGCTGCCTAGAAGAATAACCAAACGAAAAATGAACGTATAAAGAACATAACGCCAGATAAGAGGCGTCAGGTCTCCAATACCAGACGACAATTGTAATATCTTGTACCTAGAATATACAAGTAAAGTGCGCATGCGTGGAATTGGATATTGCGTTTTCTTTTGGAAAAACTTGTTCCAAACTCGATGAGCTGTAAATAAAACAATGATAAGATACATAAAATTGAAGCATTTTAGGGCGCGTTGAATTAAAGTTTTAACGAAAGTTTGCAATAAACAAGAAATGATGAGCACCGCGTGTACTTTACACACCGGTGAGTATTACTGTATTATAACAAAATGCATCTGTTACGAATTACGCTGTTGTAAAATTACTTTAAAAAATCTGCATTGCTTTACTAGTAAGTTCAAAGTCGTGGAAATGTTTACTTTCTGGAGGAAAAACACTAATCGTAATAGGGGTAGGGAACACTAAATTCGAAACTTGACTTACAAGTTTTTTCGAATACTTGGTGATACTTGGATTGAGTTAGAAGGCTTGATAAGAGTATAAGAAAAGAAATTTACTGCCAGAATTCTTCTGCCGCAGATATTGGTGGATTGCCTGAAGAAACGACCAATGAAATATTGTCAATGGATGACGTCATATTGTTGTAAACTGTAACATTGACGTCATGAATGGTGTAATTCGCAGTCTGAGTTGTGCTAGCGCTTGTGTTGCCTATGTTGAGCAGTACGCTGTTGTCTCTACAAGCTAACGTGTTCCATGAATTATTGCAGTAATTCCATGGTATCCGGTCTTGGAATGCATACAACAGAAACTCTATGAGCCAACAGCGGAATATACTGGAACCAGTCATATACAAGCCATACGCCACTCCTATTGTAATGCCCACACCTAAAATATTGATAGGAAAATATTTTACTTAATTTTGTTTCAGCCTTTATTTTTGATAATAAAGATGTTCAATATTAATTGGAATGGACAATAAACGCTTCATTTAATATGTCCTCCATCTAGAAATTATTAAATAAATTAGTAAACTGAAAGTAGCATTTTTTTTATTTTTTGACTTCGAACAAAGGGCTAGTAAGTTTTTCGACATTATTGCCTAATAGAAAATACTTTCACTGATAGGGTAGAACTTTAGATAGTATTTTACCTGAATAATATCTATTGCTTTAACATTGATATGAATTTACTGAGGACTTATAAAGTGCAACCTCTCCAGAGCGGCCCTCTCTTTAGCGACAACCTCCCTTCAACAACAGCATGCTTCCCCCCACTGTACGTTTTGACTATTTATTTAACCTCTCTAGAGCGGCAACCTCTCAACAACGGCATAATTTTGCGTCTCCCAAAGGGTGTTGCTTTGGAGAGATTGCACTGTATTTACAATTTCTATGCATTGGTAAGTAATTAAAGCATTTTTTCCGCAGAATATATGTTTTGTAAATTAATCTGTCCGAGACGTCTACTTCAAAAGCTATTTTCTACACCAACGAAGTCATTCATCAAAAATCTGTCTCGCGATACAAATGATTTTAACGTATTTATGCTACACGTAAAGTGGAACACGTGCATTTTACATAACTTACATAGTTACATGTAATGAAACTGTTATGTGATTTTCATTTAGAAAATGTGTATAAATTATTTAGCGCCTTCGATACCATGATGCTTTCTTCCACCAATCTCCAATTATCGCACATTATTCCCCCTTAACGATAAAGCTTATTTCCGTGGGACGTAACTGACTGTGCGGAGTATGGTCATAATTTAAACCGGCCCCCAATTAAACTCTAATTATCGTTTGATTGTACCTCCTTACGGAATAAAAGTACGGCTGAGGGAGACAATTCATTACACTGAGCATCAATAGATGGTTTAGTTGGTTATTTTACAAATGTTTTATTTGTGTGTATCGTTATTTTAATTATTACTATGTTTGATGTAAGAATACAGAAAAAAATTGTAGATACAGTGAAATAGGGTTATAGGAAGTGTAACTTAGGGTCCCTAGGAATACACTATAACTGTGTCTAACTCAAACTGGGATATTGTTTTTTAGATTATCTTTGTAAATGTGACCCCTGATACACGTTCAAGCTTTAATTAGACATATTAGATGATTTTTTCCATACAAATAAGACTTACCTCGGAAGAGGGGGCTAATATCCCATAACTGGTACGGCCCTCGACCGGAAAACTTGGATATAGAGTATTCCAAGAAATATATTGGAATTCCGCAAACGATTATCATAGTTACATACGGTATGAGAAAGGCACCTGAAAATATCATTAAAAAAGTGAGTTTTTTTACAAATATAATATACAGCCAGAGCTATAAAATTGATGTTAATACGGAGTTATGTCCCTTCAATTATGTAAATTCTCTTTTTATCGTATTTCACAACTTGAATATCATGTATGCGTTAGATCAACATTGAAAACAAATTGCTAAGTCAGTCAGAAATGGAAAAAACTTTACATTTCCCGGAACCCCGTCGTGAAAAATATGCTGATAATTCACCTTCTCATGGAGTTACTGCCTCTTCCAGGTAAAATTAAAGTTAACATACAGTCAAACCTGTGTTTGCAGCCACTTCCGAATAAAAGCCACTCTGTGAATAAAGGTCATTCTTTGGAAAACCGTCAGTGATTGTTTGGAACAAACTGACCTTCAAATGAAGGTCACTCTGTGAATAAAGGTCATTCTTTGGAAAACCGTCAGTAATTGTTTAGAACAAACTGACATCCGAATAAAGGTCATTCTGTGAATATAGGTCATTCTTTGGGAAACCGTCAGTGATTGTTTGGAGCAAACTGACCTCCGAATAAAGGCTATTCTTAATAAAGGCCATATTTTGTCTTTCCCAAGGGTGGCCTTTGCTCACAGGTTTTAATGTACAACAAAACTGACATCTTGTGTTCATTATCACGTGAATTGTCCATAACTTTCAGCTGTATAATTTTTGCTCTTCATCAGAGCGGATATGCAGTCGAAGAATTCATTCTATGGAGCTTTTATATAACGCAGCAGATAACATGACAAAACTAGTCTTTGTATTGCTGTGAGCTCTGTCGGGGTGGCTTTGTATGTCTTAAAGCAGGATTGTGAATCTTGTTAACACAGTTATACTATAATTTAGATTTTGAAAGGAATTTGCTAACGACCAATGATTGCTAACTTAGGCTAGAAAAAAATATTATGTTTATGGTTACCAAAAATTAGGGCTGGTAGGTCGCAAACCTTTTCTATTTTTTTTATTCTAAAAGATACCTTTGGAAGTACGCAGGCTTCTCGAAACTGCTGGAATACTTGCCTGACATTTAGTTAAGGCGAAGTTAGAATTTCTGTCTGACTAAATGAAAATTTGTCCGATCGAATGTATCATAGATAAGTGATAAATGCTGTAAATCGTGCACGACTGCCGGACATCTAATCCGGTACTCGCCGAAAAGTCATTGGACTAGCTCAAAGTTTGCCTGACATGTCCGAATTTCCAGCAACTTTCGGGATGCCTGAGGTACGATTCATCACCGAATATTATGGTGTTCGAAATTTTACGGTCGGCGCCAAAAACCGGTCCTTGAGTAACTGGAAACATGACTATTTTTTCCTAGTATTGTCGATCGTTGTTGTATAAGGGGTTGTATCTTGATTAAACATCCATGTTACTGAATTGAGACTATTCAAGCTGGGTTTTCATTCGCTCAGACGAAGTCATCAAAATTATCAGAGAGCACGTGGTGCGGTCTAGATAGCAAAACTATGTTCTGAGAAATAATTTTACATTACGGAATCTCACGCAGCATGATATTTTTAAGATTTTTTTATTAGGCCTAAAAAATAAAAGGTTTGTTTCCTGTTACATGCCCGAAAAAATATGGATCGATAGGTAGGTATTTATCTTTATTTTATTTTTTTTTTTTTTTGCATATATCGGCAACACTGTATGGGAATAATGTGCGCCGTGATATTAATGAGTTGTGGGAATTACAATATAGCACTAAGATTTGGACGCCGTATAAACTTATGAGTCGGCAGGTAAAATATTTGGTTGGTCGGGTAACCGGAAACAAACCCTTTTTAGGCCTTATTTGCAATGGTTCTTTATCTAAATAAGACAATTAGGTCATTAACAACAAGTTTTGTTTTCAATAATATTACAACATCTAAGATTAGACAATACAGTATTTGAACTTCAGTAAACTTCCGATTGGTTGCTTTTAAGCTCGTTCTAAAAGCTGGCCTACAATAACGCTGCTTTCTGAGACTGGTTTGTTAAAAAGGGTGAATTCAAAGTGTATCTAAGATTTAAATAACTAAGTTTGAACACAGCTGAATTAATTGTATTGAAAAAATATATAAAAATCTGGAGCGAAGTCCCTTTTAATTCCACAAACTGATGCATTAACATTTATTTATCACCGTACCATTTGAGTTTGCCGCTATGATTTATTGAAAATTATTGAATATCTTAATACATCGTAGCAACATTCTCTTTGAAAAGGCCAAAAATAGATACAGGTATGTATCTGGTTTCCGATAACTTATCAAAAAGTATGGGATCGGTAGATCGAACTTTTTTTTCGAGTATGATTTAATTCACCTGAAAATGAAATGTAGGCAAAAAAAAAAACAAAGGATGATATCCAGGGTCGGCGGAAAATAATGTCTGTCATGTTAATGGAAACCAGGAACTTTTTATGCTTAAATGAATAAAAATACCTCCTCCATTTCTGTAAGCAAGGAACGGAAATCGCCAGATATCTGAAAGCCCTATCGAGTATCCGAGCAAAGTTAGGTACGTGCTAAATGTCGACGAGAATTTATTATCTTCTTTTTGTCTGGAAATTTGGCATTTTTCCTCGTCCTGTTCCGAACTATCAGTCCGACTATCCGACTTTGGGTCCGAAGACCGACGCATCATTTCTGAAACTATAAGACACTTATTTTAGCACTAATATCAAAAACACTTCATGAAACTATCCACAAATGTTTTCACTTATTGGAGTTTATGAGCACTAAATGAACACAAAAAATACGTTTACTGCTTACTTGCGTTGTTTTTTACACTTAGTCTAGCCAAAGGCTAGATTACAGGTTACGAATAAATAAATATTCGGTCACTGCCAACTTTGTCCGGGCAAATAATCTAGGTGATGTCATACGAACCGTTGATTAAAACGACAATAGAAATGAACTACGTTCAAAGTTACCTCCGTTATTTTTCGAGAACGAGGTCGCAAAAACACATAGGCGATTAACTATACTGTCATATGGAGAACACTAATAATGTGAAACTTGAAGATAAATAATGCCTAAATGTAGGTACATACATTGGTATATGTTTAAAAAAATTCTTTCTACTTGAAAAATCAACGAGTGGAAAATTTCGTATTACTTGTATGGCTTGTGGTTTCGAATGCTTGACTGGACATTTAGACATAAATAAAATGCATGTGTTGATGGAAACTTTTTCCTAAGCGTAGGAATGCGAACAAATCTCGTACAGTGTGTTACACCGCGCATAGTCAGTGCATTTATTCTTGTTCTCATAGAGTAAAAATGACATTACATGTACACGGGAAAATATCAAGATCGTAAGGACACCAAGTAGTACACATTATCATCATCATCATCATCATCATCTCCCTCCTCTCCATATCATCATCACTATCATCATCATTACCATCATCATCATCATCATCACCCTCCTCCCCCTCCTTCTCCATATTATTATCGCTATCATCATCATAATCATCATCGTAATCATCATCACTATCAACATCATCATTATCATCGTAATCATCATCACTATCAACATCATCATCACAATCACTGTTATCACCATTACCACCATCATCATCATCATCGTCAGCATCATTAACATAATCATCATCAACATCATTATCAGTTTCAAAATTATTATTACTATTACTATTATTATTGACATCAAAAAGATGTTATTATACGAGGGATGTTCGAAATGAATTGCTCATTGTCCTCTGTCTCGATATCCAGGTGAGGCACAATAAAAACCAATACATACCTGTATACGTTTATTCAATATCTACACAACGGTGTATAAATGTACACGTAAGACTAAGTGTGAGACATAAAATTTGCCATTTGAATACACGCAGTCATTGATCACTGTAGTTAAAATTGTTGGTAGAAGCGTAGACAAGAAAGATGAAATACGGGCTTACATCAAAGCTCGCTCAAAACATGGTTGTTCTTTGAAGCAGCTGATGTCTGAACTTTCTACCGCTTATGGACCTTCTTGTGTGTCTTATGACACAGACGGTGGAAAAAAGAAATTTGAGTCAGTTGTAGAGTCCATAAAAATGCTCCGAAATCAGGTAGGCCAAAAATCTGCATCTCGTAAAGAAATTGTTTCCAAAATAAAGGAAATCATTGGAGGAGATGCCAGATTTACAGGTTGTGATATTGCACGAAAGGTAGGCATATCACTATCAACGGTTCACTTTATTTTGAAGAAGCATATGAAAGTCAGAAAGATTTTTCTGCTAGATGGGTGCTACATTTGTTGACTGATGAGCAAAAGAGGAAACGGGTTAAAGCGGCCATAAAGCTGCTTCAAATGTTTCCAAAATATGACAAAAAGCAGTTTGCCAATGTCGTAACAGGTGATGAAACTTAGGTCCATTATTTTGAGTGTAAAAAAAATTTGTAAGCAATTTTCTTCTCTGGTGTAGAAGTCGCAATAGAAGTGTCTGTGAAAAAGGGCAAAAGCATCACCGGAAAGTACTATACAAAGACGTAGTACTGACGAAACTGAAAAAGTATTATCAGAAACGACGCCCTGCCACTGGTTTTAAACATATCTGTCTTCTACATGACAATGCCCCCGCTCATAGCTCCGCGATAGTTACGGCGTTTTTTGAAGAAAGAAAAGTTACTGTTTTGCCTCACCCCCCCCCCCCCGTATTCTCTAGACCTTGTCCCATGTGATTTCTTTTTGTTTCCGAAATTGAAATCATTTCTTGCTGGGTGGAAATACAAGTCCCGACAGGCACTTGGATCTGCCATTCATCAGTACCTTATTACTGTGCCCAAATCAGCGTACAGTGACGCATTCAGGAAGTGGATACATCGGCTGAAACTTTGCATTTCTAGCCGCGGGGAGTACTCCGAGGGCATGAAATGAGCACTTTTGGGCTAACTTGACATTTGAAGTCTCCTGATAGAAGTAAGCAATTCTTTCCGAACATCCCTCGTAATTGTCATCATTATAATATTTTGTTGTTATTTTTGTTTGTATTGATATCTTAATTTTCTTCTTGTATGTTCTATTCTCTTTGTTGTTTTCTTTATGAACATAGCCATAAACAAGCGAACGGAAGACATTCCCAGCGCAAATAATGACAGTTCATTGTGTTAGGGCCTAAGATATAAATACGCTAGTATCTCCAAAAATATTTGGTCGGTAGGTCGACAGAACTTTTTTTCAAAGAAAATTGAAGAATCTACCATATCGCCAAGAAAATGCTTGACCACATAAAAAAAAGTCTAGGATCGGCAGAAAAATATGGTTCGTCGGTTTAGCGGAAACCAGGAACTTTTTTGTACTCAACCTATGGTGGCATATTTCTGCATAAGATAATCAGAATATTTTTTGCGAAAATCTTATCCTATTTTCATGAAAAACGAAGACTTTTTCACGAAAATTCAATGACTCTTAGCGATAAGATTTCTGCACCTGATAGTAAACGTGCTTATTAAGCGGACGATAAAATATTTTCATGGAAATAAAACATTTTTCACGAAAACTTAGAAAAGTTTACGCGAAAATTAACTCACTAAATGTATTCAGAAATATGCCACCATACAAACCGTAATTTTTATAACCGCCAGCTGAATCTTTGTTTTAAATTGACTGTTCTTGTTGGCAAGTTTGTTTCGTGGAGTTCTGGATTTTTTTCTTAAACATTGAAAAAATCTGCATACCTACAATACTGTCAGGGATTCAAGCTTCTAAACAGAAAATGATGGAATACTCCTACACATTTTCTCATAGTATGATACTGCAGTATAATGTAGTCACGGAATAGCAAGAATAATCTTAACTTTAATGCCCTGATGGCCATTTTTCAGAGGTTCATTTGGTCTGCAAAATCAATAGTACGTGTCTTTATTTATGTGTGTTAAACCTTTTTTAAATACATCCGTTATTTCAGATTTTTCTGCGCTTTGCATACAACGACTGAAGGAAATTCATGAGTCATGACGTATGTTGTACAAATGATCCATGGGAAATATGCAAGCATTTATCAAAAACATTCGCTTCCTCTGTATTTGTGAATCTGACGCGCGTTTAGTGAATTCCGGGTTGGTTGAAGGTACGTGATGACTGGAAGTAATGCCTCGAAACAAAAAGTCGTGCGATTTATCATTGCGCCCGTTTTTCGCTGCATAATGAATGTATGTAGTGACATTTTTGCGCCTTTTTTGTCTTTTTCTGCGCTTGTTATGCAGTTTATTGCAAAGATAGCCACATTACTGTAGATTCCCTGTTGAATACAAGCCAACATTGGTTACCTCAAAATGCGGTTGAAGACTCAGACGCAGCAGTCATTACACAGCATTTACATGTGTAGTAAAATCTCGATAATGAGACCACCTCCGGGACCCGAAAAATCGGTCGTATTAATAAGATAGTCTCATTTTCAAATTGAATTATAGGGGAGTTATTGAAAGCCAGTCCAAAAAGCAAATGGCCGTTGTAACAAGATGGTCGTAATATAGAGGTGGTTGTTATTTGAGATTTTACACTATGTCGTTTTATACTTCATTCCTATCTCCAACTAGCTTTTGAAAAGCACTCTTGTGTTCGTGAGTTGCTTAATAAATGTACATGTCTTACATACAGTTGACACTTCTGTACACGATGCATAAAGAAATCGTGTTTCCTGTGAATTAATTAACTATGTTGTGAATGTTCCTTCTTGCTTAACGT
Source organism: Lutraria rhynchaena (assembly GCA_008271625.1). NCBI lineage: Eukaryota > Metazoa > Mollusca > Bivalvia > Venerida > Mactridae > Lutraria > Lutraria rhynchaena. The sequence goes on from VIBL01000049.1 coordinate 1,570,557, forward strand.
TACTTTTAATGGCTTGACTACACAAAAGATATACAATGGACAGTTTAAACGTTTGCTGTAATTGCTGAAATTAGATGTAGATGACTAGTGCCCTTTTGAATATATTGCGTGGCCGCTACTTTGGTCCAGTGATTCGTGCGCTGGACTTGTAACCTGGCGATCCGTGTTCAAATCATAATCGCGACAGGTCATACCCTTCCGTGAAAATTTGACAAAAATATCAATTTTCCTCCATATATGGAGGAGTTGCCGGCTCTTGTGGAAGGGTAAGTTAGTACTGGTCAGAATGCAATACAGGAAAACTGGTTGGGTGAACCGGCCGCCGTATATAACTGAAAAATTATTGACAAACGGCGTTGACCCAATGAAAAAAATGAACATATCGCGGTAAACTGTGATTATTACCATTCTATGTGGCAGAGTCAGCCCCAAATTTTATCAGAAAAAGAAACCCACGAAGATTATTATAGTGCAAAGCTGAATGACCATCTGCTACTTTCTATTTTATCCGCAAAAACGAAGTTGACTCGCGAAAATAGACGATTTCTCCGTCAGAAATCATATACTTTGATTCCTGTCTCAAAGTAGTAATGCTCCCTTTGTAAGGAAAATGTCAATTACGTTGTTGTTGAGTTTACTAAAATTAGACTAACACAGCCTCCACTAAGTGGAAATATTACCTATTAATTATCTCACATACGTTACTTCCTGATAAGTTTCAACATTACGAGTGATGCCGCAGGTTTTAACTGAAACCTTATGAAAATAAAAAAAACTATCTTCCTTCCATGCTCTGTGTCTTTGAGTATCTGCTCTAATGAATTTAGCAGCTGGACTATCGTAGATATAATATATCACTTTCGAGGCTGTTAATTGCTTGGAAGACGAATAACTTCATTTTAAATATGGTAACATATAACAACAAAGCGGACACCTATTGCAAAAATAGTTTATAAATTATTTACAAGTACATGTACTATGTATCTACAGTCGCTTTATTGAGAAAAAAGTACACAGCACACAAAATTTACCTTAGTTTCTGAAAAAAAACTCAATTCTAACATTTGTCAATTAAAAAACAATCAGTGAATTTAAACCTGCTAATGTACATTTGAAATGAATTAATAGGAAATATATTACATTATGATTACTTGATTAACATCCAACATTTAGAACTTGATCCTAAATTATGAAACTTAATTTGAAGACAATTCTTTGAATACAGCGTTGACATTACATGATTAAGAATCTTATCTCAGAAAGAACAAGTCGTATGCTTGAGTCTTACCTCATATGTTTGAAGTATTGGAACTATGTTTGAATTCTCGAAACCAAAGCTATTGATTGGTATATTTTGATATGAATTTGAAATCGACCAATGACAAGACGTTGTATTCTGAGATTGGTTCTAATACTAGTTTGTTGCCTTGGACAATGGTCACATGTGAAAAAAATTGAGACTGGTCTCCAAATTCAAATTATCTCTTGTTCGGATTTTGATTCAGAGCAATGTTTATGTTTGCCACGTGTGCAACTAAATAGTTTGATCAATTAACTTGTAAGCAATACACTGATTAAAACTTCATACATGTATTTCTTTGATTTGGTTAGCTTAGGGAACCAGAGAGCTTTAAGTTCGTATCTGCACCAGGGAACCAATCTGAGGCTTTAAGCCCTCGGACCGGGGTTTGTATACTGAACTCGGTCACATAACCTCATAGTCTTGTAAAATGACATAGGGAAATGCAAAAAGAGGCAAGCCGGCAAAGAATATTCTGAGAATATTACATATAATTTAAAATGATCCAAACAGGGGCCGCAGACATATTAAAATAAAAATACAATCATATATCTGTAATTCACTTGCCTTATAGAAGGTTTTCAGGTCCGTTAATCGCGCATCCATAAAATCCGATTTCCCCTCTTTATTTCAAAATCATAAAAGCTCACACGGTTTCTCTTTATTCAACCTTTGTTCCGTGAAATAACACATATATTATTTTGATAAAGTTGTGTTAGAATTTTGTTTATTGCATCTAAAACTCAGCCGCAGAACTTGATGCGGAAATTACTTCTGGGTCACCGTATGACATAAACTACATGTTCACCTAATTTTGTTGCTAGTACACACTAAACATTTCCTAGAAATTTTCCATGCAGTTCTCAGGAACTACCGAGGTATTTTTTTATTTCTTATCAGTGCACTATCCAAACGTAAAACATTAAAAGTGTAGACAGACTACGCAGGTGAGTTTCGAGACAAGCAGATATACATGTACATGTGTATCCGAACTTTGTCATGTAATTATACAATTGCTAATGACCAACTTTGGGCCACTTGCGAATATAGACCACCTGACTGTAAACATCAAAATATGTTTTCATTTCGATCGTTTGCAGTTTACTTGATTTCCTGAATGACAATCTTGAATATCGCCTGCTATTTTAACTCTCCTGTTGGTAAGTTGGTCTTTACCGATACAAATGTAAGTTTGACGTTACATAGAAGTTCCGTGAATTATTTTTACATGTTTTGCAAATTGTACACGTTCCAAATGTTTTGTTCTCATCTTGTTGTTTCTTGTTGTTATGAAAATATGACAATCAGAGTTCTTTGGACCACGTGGTGTGTTGATGATGAATTGGATGATACAACCGTTTGACATTACGAATTCAACAACTATGAGTCAGGTATATTAATTTTTACAGGCGTCCATTGAACCATAATTATAGTGAATTCATCTCCAAACAAAAAATAGCAGAGTTGTCAAGTTTGTAACCGCATAACCATTAAATATTTAGCAGAAAAAAAAAACATTGATTCAGCTGTAAATGAAGTGGTCTTATAACAGCCATATTTACTGTATTGTAAATTAATAAGAAAGAAGTATTCCTTTGGGTTTACATTTATAGCGTGAATATCTTTCTATCAGAGGCATTGCTGCTTGTTGTTCATTCCAGCAAAGTTGGTTGCGATGCTGTAACCGAATACCACTGCTAGTAACAGCAGTACCTCGTTTTTTTATTATTTTATCGGTATAACTGTTGAATAGAATTTATTTGGCATTTTTTGCGTTAGAAATACATTGTAATTCATTTTTTTGAGAGCGGCTTTTATCGGATAACAATCCTACTACAAAAATTAGTTGTTTTTTCCGTGTTTAAAATTGCAGATATTTCGATATGTACACGTGGTCGAGTAAAATATTGTACATTTTTATAACATTTCCCATTACTGGAGCACAGTCGGCAACTATACATGCATATAAATATACAATGTAGAATGATAAAAGAAAGTATGTATAAAATTTTCATAACTGACTGAATGAAAGACACGTCTTACATAAACATGATGAAACCATATCTTATGCGGTACGTTTTTTCGCTATGACTGGCGCCCATTGTGTCAAGACTGACACAACGAGGGCATAGCCGGTGTTATTTAGCCATCTTTTCTTTTTGCTGAATTAATCATGATTTTATTTTTTTATGTGTGAAAATATCTAAGTTATTACTTATTAGACATACCTAATTAGCGCAATATGGAAAACATTAGGTCTGTGGATCTCGGCTTCGAGAGTTCGAACCCTGGTCGTGTCACATGTCCTCCGTGATTATTTGCTTAAAGACATCGTTTCTAGGACAAATCGTCCTCTAGTGATAATTGGGTGATTCGTTTGAAGAACCGAAGAGGTTGGTTGTTACTTACTGAGAACAATTGTAAGTACTGATTCAGAATCCACGAAAACTAAGTCAGCCATCTGCTTGTATACAGTAACTGTATTATTTAAGTGCTGTTAAAGAACAGAAAACAAAACCGATTTTAGAATCCTGTTTAATATATTTTCTACGCAAGAAATGCACTGTATTAATAAGCTATGAGATATACATCATTTGGGTGCATATGTCCGCTCAGGTAGGTCAACGAGTAAAATAGCGCCTGTTAATAAAACTAAGTGATCCAATGGAGACAATCGGACTATGTGCGCACATATGAGACGAGTTATGTCCCCTGGTGAATATTTCTTGGTCTTATTTTTATTCATATAGTGATACCATGTTCCCATGTGCATAGCATCGTTGTTGGCCCAGTAAGTAACGAAAGTCTACGGGAGACCTGATTAATTAGAACTGAGGCATATAAAATTATCTATCTAAATGGCGTGCGTTAAAGCGAACTTTAGTACATCGTAAATTCAAAAAGCTATCACTGATGATCATTGATATCCGGTAAATAAGAGGATAGATTACTTTCACAACCTCATAAATCACATTAGTGTCTTGAAGGTCCATACGATAGACAAACACACGCCGACATATTCCGACCTCTACCATTCCATAAAATCTTGTTAGCTGAGTTGATATGTTTTCATTGCATTGAAAGTTGATTTTATTGGTGTAAGTTTTCTCTCCCTTTTTCATTCAATATTTGTAAACCAAACAAATTTATACAGTGTGTTGCGTAACCGGGCGCTATCTAGAATATAGTGGGTGCCCGATGGACACATATATGAAAAATGCTCGCACCTGTATCATGAAATCCGGGCTCCGTTCATTGAACGTTCAATATTTAATTCTTATATTATGATCTACCAACAGCCTTTATCTCATCTAATGTAGAGTCCCTGCTCTATCCAAGTATTCGTGAAAGGACTCGTTGAAAGAGTTGCAGATATACGGATGCATAAGACGACAACGATATTATAATTGGGCTAAAATAATTCCTAAATTGGGATTCAAGCGTCTGATGGAGATGACTTTAAATAATTAGGAGAAAGGTACTAATATCCGAATTTCTGCAATTTTATTCACTTAATGTGACTTCTGTCATTTCCAACTATCAATTTATATTTGATCTCGCACTTATATTACACTTAATATGTATAGTTTTTGCATTTGCATCTTTTAGTGAACTGTACTTATATTCGGACGTACTTAAATTCGGACAGTGACAAATTAACATTTTTTCTGCATCGCGATCAAGCAAAATAGTGGTGCAACTTTATGATAACTATATATATAAATTTAAAAAATCCGTGGCTTATTTTTTCATAGAGATAAAAATGATTTAAGAGCATTTTAACTGGATATAGAGAGTGATGATCATATGTATTTTATAATTGTTTTTGAACTTGTGTGAGTTTTGTCCAACTAATTTGACTGTTTGTGACGTCAAGACATTTTTCGATTTGGCCCCAACCCTCACAGTCTAACATAGAACTGCGTATTTGTGTGTGGAAAATTCCTAATTAAAACCCGTTTAGCACGATAAATACAATATCTGTGAACAATTTGAACCATTCAGTAGATAGGAAACACGTTTCTAAACTCATACAAGCATAAATTATTCCACCATACCTTTTCTGAAAAGTGCACTTACGTTTTGCTTCCCTCCTATGGAAAACGAAACTGGTGTAATGGCGGACAACTGTATTCAACCCATTATGGGTGCATTGCGGAAGTGGTATTTACACAGCTGATGTAAATTTTGTACAAGGACTGCACATCTAACGCAGAAGTTGTACAGAGTGGAAGTTTGGAAATGTCATGATATGGTTAAATATATGGCATGTCATGGCTGCTTGAACATGACACGCTACGAAAAAGTTTAAGTCTGATATTTGAATTTATGGCTCTTTATTAAGAATTATTGTTTTTTCTATCAATTTGAGTAAATTATACCAGTCACTGATGCATTTTTATATAATTTGTGTTTCCGCACATAAATATGCAGTTCTTTGTAAGGCCCTTCCAAATTCATTTATGAAATAGGCCAACCTCAAAGCTTTGCATTCTCAGGGGTGTAGGAATGTTTTCATACAGCCGTTAAGCTACTAAATGTAGAAAGGGCTCTGAGGTTTCCCCTAGTAGTGGGCAAAGGAACAATGCCCCCTGTGGGGAAAAAGTTGCAGGTGGGAATGTTCAAATTGTTGGTTGATTTTTCTGGTTTCAGGCTCATAAAAAGCTGGTAAAAATTCCTACTGACAAAATAGCAATTGTCTGCAATATGCATATTTTTGGCTGATTATTTGTACAATAAGGGCCATTCCAAGCCTATGGAAGATATTGATCAAATGTTGAACTAACTGCATACTTTAATTATTGAATCAAATAAAATGCTTAAAAGATTCTTTTAGGGTGGGGGGGGGCTTGCCAATTCTTGTGGCAACTTGCAATAATTACAGTGCGTCTAATTGACTTATAATAACCTTTTTCTTTATTTCATGGAATGATGATAAACTTGTTGAGCATGTTTGAGACCATAAAATTTGCACTGTAAGTGGAAGTTACAAGATGACATAACACAAACATGGATTTTTTTAGTTGTTTTAGATCCAGCAATTTGTATACCGTAACCATAATCACTTGGTATAAGATGCATGTTTTTACATCCAAATCCAATATATTAGGAGCATCTTATTAACAAGCATAGACCACCACCCCATTTTTTCCAGGACTCAAAATGGGGTCAAATTTAATTTATTTGCTTACCAGACTAAAAATCTGTCTAATGGGATGTTGAAAAACTAAGGGAAATAAATCTTTCATGTTTCTCCAAAGTTCTGTGTGGTTCTGTACTTTTCCCAGATTTGGTAGTGTCTAGAAACCATCAACATATGTTTGCCAAAGGTGCTGCTAAGTACAAGCACCTTGAAGTTTTGAGAAGTTTATTTACATGTTGACAAGTTGAGACAATTGTGTGGTGTTATATATCAAAAGTCATTATCACATTTTTTTGTTTCTTCAGTAACACAAAACAAATACAGCACTTCTGTTTTCATTTTTTTCATTTGGTTGTGGTCATTTTCTTTGCTTAAAAAAATATTTGTGTTTTATACATAAGAAATTTTCCCAGGATTCCCTTTGATTTTTACCCAGGTGGTCTTATGTGACCTATGTGTGACCTATATTGTTGTAGAATAGTTGACGATTTTTTTTGTCCAGAGAGGCTATCAGTATTGTTATTACATCTCATAAATCTACTGACAAGCAGTTGCTTGATATTTCCTGAAATGACTTAATATTTCTACTTACCATTTCCTGAAAAATAACGCCTTAGTGGTACAGTAAAACTTCATTATTATGAGCATCGATATCGCAAGCACCTGACTTATATTAACAGGTTTTTTCTCAGCATTTTAGTAACATGACTCGACCCCCAGAATTGGGAATTTTCGCGACATTTTGAATGAATTTGGGAAAAGGTCGTACTGTATAAAAATAACATAAAATAATCAAATAAAACTAAAAATAAATATTATGTTTATTTTTGTTTTTTTAGATATCTTTGTTATTTGAATGGTTTAGGAATTCAATAAACATTTTAACTGCTGTATATTAATTGTTTTTTGTTTCATTAATTTTTCTCTTTGAATTGGAAATTTTCGCCTTGCAATTGGGAAAAACATACTTTTTGCCGGTGGGAACGCGACTGAATATGGGTCGTCCAAACGGCCCAAGAAAAACTCAGCTCAAGGGATTTTAAAATCCCGTCAATATTTGTTTTTAGTTCTGTATAATTTTCGACCAACAAACAAATACCTCACTATTATGAGCACCATGTTTATCTTGAGCATTTAGTCTGTTCCGATGACTCCTCGAGATAATGAAGTTTTACTGTATTCAGCTATTTATGTCTTCTTTTATTGGAGACATATTGGCTTCATTAGTTTGTTTATTATGATTATTATTCACAGTTCTTCCCCATCCATGTATTGTCTGATGAATTAATATTGAAGTCTTTCATATATTTCTAAAGTGAAATGGCTTTGGTAGATCAAGATTATGTGACTCAAAATTCCTTCCTGTTTTTTACTAAATAATCAATTCTTGAAGGATACAATCAGAGGCTTGTATTCTTTTTAATTAACAAAGCCATACTCTTTAATTATTCTTGAAAAAAGAGGTATTAAAAGCTGTTAAATTAACGGCTTATAAATTGTGACTGCTTATTGTTAAATTACTCATCTGTTTACTGGTAAACTTGATCATGTGATGTTGAGAAGATTAAGAATGACAAAAAATTATGAATTCCCACAAGTCTGTGCTGTGTGAGTAACTTTGAGTGAATTTTGTGAAAGAATTTGTGGAAAGATAATTTTATCACGAAACCCTTTCTGCAGCTATAAAATTCAAGCTGATGTGTTGTATTATTGTATAACTGATAATGAAAATGAAGTGAACCTAATATTGTGTCTCGTTCACAGATGTACTGGTATTTATTTTATTTCCATATTGATGATAAAATGGTGCTTTTGTTGGATTGCAGTCATTCTTAGTCAATAAATGAGGATATATGTAAATGATTTTTATTCAGAAATGCTTTGATTTGGATTTTAAAATCATGTGCTATATCTTTAATTGATAGAGTAACTGTCTTCACCCGTTACAGACTTCCTCATTCATGAAGTAAAGAAATCTTTAAACTTCATGGATTTTAAGTTAAAATGGTGGTATAATTATTAGATTTTATATCAGTAAGCGTTTTTAGAGCGCTGCCCTCTGAATGCAATTTATGTACCTAAGACTGTGTACTGTGATTCAACTCTGGAGATAAAACAGCCTTTCTGCATGTTTATTTTCTTGATTTTTTTTCTCAGTGCAAATTAAGCTAATTGAAAGCCGGAAATGTGGTTTATATTAGTTCACACATTAATTTATTGTAATGGATTGTCATTAACCACAAACTTGACTGGTTTTCTGTCAAGTTTTACAAATATCTACATTTTCTACTGCATAACAAAATAATGTTGGTGTTTGAGGACAAAAATTGCCTCTCTCTTAGAGCTAAAAATGAGATCAAAATTATTTAAAACATTCCAATCAACTCTGCAGTCATGTGATATGCATGTATGATATATACATATATGTATTATATTGTAGTACTGTGTATACTGTATATGTTTATATTATTATTATCCCCGTATTGCATTTCACTTCCTACCCCATTGTGTCTATTTCCTGGGTAGCCTGGTATCTATTATTTTCACACATCTCACCTATCATTGTGCCTTCTTGTTTTCTACTTACATACCGTGTATTCCCTAATAAACACCCCGGGAGAGTTACATTTTTGAAAATGTGTCTGTGTCATTCCTTGGATTTAAAATGTCTACTTTTCTACTAATTGTTCTATTGTTCATCTTGGATTAAAATAGCCTGTCATGGTAAGTCACTTTTGTTATCTCTTGTTCAAAAGGGGGGCATTTATTAGGGGAGTGGTGTTTATAAGAGAATATACGGTGGATTGATAGATTTATTTGCGATGCTTTCTATTATGGTTACAATAATAGTAGTATCTTAACATAACAATTGACTATCACAGAGAATGAAACTACCCCATCTCTTCTTCATTTGTCTCCCCTCTTTCTTCACCATTGTCAGCCTATGACCCCTCACTCACCTCATGACCCTTTTTCCTGTCAGAGCTTTTTCAGAGGTAGGGGGTAGGGACCGTTTTCTTAGATGTGGGGAAAAATATCATGGCATTTTTGCAAAAAGGGAAAGAAAAAAATGTACATGTAAGCTGAATTTTAGCATGGTTTTAAAGACTTTTCCAGAGTGGAATACATGTATAAACGGCACCTGTTATAGAAGGAAAAAACTTGTCTATCACTGTTTTCTAAGTGCCCACCTTCAAGTGCCAATGTTTGGTTTTGCCTTTCTCTTTTCCTTTGAAAACTGATGCCTCTCCCATAGTTTATAATACAACTAATTATTTTGAAAAGTAATTCCTTGTTTTACCAGCTATCACATTACCTGTTAAGTGTTATGTACTATTTATGATTATTAGATATAAGTATGTACCTTAAGTTATTCATCCCCTTAGGGTGACAATGACTAATTATGTTTTACTTATGTTATTCATTGATCAAATGACACTGATGGACAGGTCACATGACTGTATTAAATATTTAGTAACTTAATTGATTTTTATACAGCATTGCTGTGTGAAGTCAATATAATTTTTTAAGGATTTAGGAATCAATAAAAAATATGTGCTTTTCTGAATTGCTTGCATTGTAAATTCTTATCTAAAAATGGATTAACTGTAAGAATCAGGTAAATGGAGTTTACAACTTATTTGAGGGGCCTATATTTTGTGAAGAATACAATCTAGAGCTTATTAAGAGTTACTCACATCTAGTAAAATTCCATCAATTTTGATAAAAAATCAATTCATATTGTAAAAAATTTATTTAATTAGTGAAAATCAATTAGCAAAAATTGATTCAGAGTAATAAAAAATAAAGTAAAATGTAATTTAGTAGAAATTAATTTAATGTTGTAAAAAATATGCCAGTTTGGTAAAAATTAATTTGATTTGGTAAAACATCAATCCAAATTTGTAAAATTTAATTCAATTTGTAAAAAATAATTTAATTTGTAAAAAATAATTTAATTTGCAAATTGTGGCAAATATTTTGAGTTGAGTGTTATCAGCACTCTCATTTAATCCTTAAAAAGCCATTTTATTAATTGGTAAACTGACGCTTCCCTCAAATTTACAATAATATTCGTAAGAAATTTTGTTGACTCCTCAAATTATAATCAGTCAAGGGTCATTTTTGACCCTCAACTTTTGACATCTTGGTTGTATGAATCATCATCATCATTCAGTAGCTACAAAACTCTCTGAGAACCTTAGTGGCTTATTTTAGTTCTGAAATCACCCAAAATGAATTTCATGTCTAAAAATTAATTTAATGTATTTTTGCTTTTGATGAGGTTTCAAATAATAATTAATTGGTTATCTTATTTAATTATCAGTGAAATGAAACACTTGGAGTTCTTCAGAGAACTTATCAGTTCAGTGTTTGAGCCCATTGCTAAGCATCTAGGACAAATGACAAATTAACCTGGACAAACATAAAATTGCTGTTTTTCATAAAGTGCATTCATTAAGATAACAGGATTTTTCTGTTTTAAGATTCTCACTGCTGAAAACCTTTTCATCTCATATGAATGGATTGAAATTTGCAAACTAAAAATTATATACTTAGAATTGATTCTCTGAAGAATATGGCTCAAAAAATAAATTGTCATGTTTAGGGTTACTTGTCCAAAAACTGTAGGGTAGGAAGTTAAAAAACTTTTTTTTCTATTTTTTTTCATGACATACCTCTTGTGAGAATACAAGGAACTATTTATCCCTGAAAATTTTATTCTTCAGATTTCACTGTGAGAAACTTTGTCGTCTGCGCTTGAAATTAGGATCTGTCAAGTAAGCATTATGTACATACAGTAATAGGAAAAAAACTACAGATTTTAATTATATTATTAATTAAACAATTGCGTTTTTTCTGTCTTTTTGCATAGTCAAACTGGTAGACTGGTATACAGAAATCACGTCTGGTGCTAATCTTGGGGACAAATATGCATTATCATTGTGGAACATCCGTCTAGGTGAGTCTGCAGTATTCATTTTGTAATAGTGAGGGTTATTTTGAATTATTATTAGAAATGACTTGATAAAAAATGGTTCAGTTTTCAGTGATAAACAATGGACTTGGCTTACAAAGGAAATCTTTAAGTGTATGTACTCATGTTGTTGAATTGAATTTTGTTATTGTACCATTTTAGGCTCTGTGGAAGCAGGATTATTCTTGCAGGATGAATTTTCATGATTTGCGTGCTGAGATCAATTTGTGAATTTACAGTCATGCTAACATTCTCATGTTCTGATGATATAAGATGTTTCTTTTAACTTATAAATAGTTAGTGTGTGATTTTAAGACGGCACTAATTATGATGGTGCTATTAAGGATGGTGCTTAATATTTTTTGCCTTTGCATGAAAATTCAAGCCAGTGAAATTATGATACCACAATCAATTATGAGGAAACTAAACTGTCAAATTAGGATTGTTTTTTTTTTTGACAGGACATTTGCGAAATTATATAAAAGTTACATTGAAATATTCTGATAAAAAAAAACCTATAGTGGTACACTGTTTTTACATAGACAACATTCTATTGCCTTTGAAAAAATTTAGAATTTTGAAATTATTTTTTTACCGTGAATGAAGATGAGAGAAAGTGTCAATATTATGATATTATTTAGTGTTTCCGTGTGGAGATTCTTAAGTAGTGGAAGATTGATTATTTTTTAGCTGACTTGAGCATGTAGTGTTATAGTGATCAGCCACTATCTGCCGTCCAATATTCAGCATCCACGCTTGGAGGTTGTTAACACCCTAGAGGTCACACTTTTAATTGAATCTTCATCAAACCTTGTTGGAATGTTTGTCTTAATGAAATCTTGGACAAGTCCGAACATTGGTCACTTAAGGTAAAAAATTGGGTCACCAGGTCAAATCTTTGGAAAATCTTTATTAACACTTTAGAGGTCACAGTTTTGATTGGATCCTCATCTAACCTTGTCAGGATGTTTGTCTTAATGATATCTAATTTCAGACATTGGTCATCTTGCGTCAAAAACTAGGTCACCAGGTCAAATCACTAGAAAATCTTAATATTCTAGGGGTTGCAGGTTTGATCTTTGCCAAACCTTGTCACAATGTTTGTATTAATAATATCTTGAACAAGTTTGAACATAGGTAGTCTGAGGTCATAAATTAGGTCATTAGGTCAAATCACAGGAAAACCTCAGAAGTTGCAATCTTTACTCAGATGAGTGAAGGAAGGGCCTTCATGGCCCTCTTGTTTAATCTAGTAAGCAATAGTTTTGGAGCATGCATATTTAGTTAAAACATCAATCAAGCAGCGACTACTCAGAATACAGCCTTCTCATTGGTCAATGTCACAAATGAGCTCAGAAACAACCAATAAATAGCATGAGTTGTTAGACTGGTCTACCAACTCTAATTTGTAGCCTGAGATTGAGCTGGAAACCAGTCTATGATTACTTCTTACTGAAACATTGTGGAAACAGGCCGTCTTTTGCTGTAACTTTTTCACAACTGATTTAACACAAATCACACACGTTCACCTATTGGGTATGTTCAGTCTTTGCTTCAGATCTTTCTTATCTTACAACATTCAACAAGGTGACAGATAGCATCTGGTGGGCATCTTTTTCTTCAAAAGTTAAACTGTTTAGCTTACTATCATCAGAGAGATAAACGTTTGGGTTATTCAATACGAAAACATATGTTGTTTACTTAGAATCAGATGGAATTAGAGTGTTTTAAGAAAAGAATTTCTGCTTAAAATTTCCAACAAATGTTTTTTCAAGTTTTCATGGGTTGTTGTAATACATATGGTAGTATTATTGGATAGTGTGTTTTAGTCCCGATTTATGAAGGTGAATAAGAGGATCAGTCTAACAACTTGAATGTGTGATTGGTCATTTCTGAGCTCTGTATTAAAAGTGACAAATGGTAAAGCAGTGATTTTAGACTGGTTTATGACTTTGGAGCCTGATTTGTTAAATATGAGTCTCGTACCATGTTATCTTAGAATCACATTACTGGTAATATTTGATGTAACTGTAAGTTTTCATGGTAACAACACTTCTATGAAATATTCAAAGTCTGTATGAAATTTCACGTTTTTCAGTATTTTGTAATTGGCTGTTAGGAAATTATGAAGAAAATAATTAATAACTTGATAAGACTTTTTCCCTAATTTATCAGCTAAATAAGTTATACTTCAGTAATGTGATATGTTTTTAGTAATTATTTTCATATTAAGTTGCAAATGACCAGCGAAAATTACAGTAAAATTAAATGATTGCTGCATTTTTGATTTCAAAAACAGATCTATTACGTCTTCTTTGGCTGAGATATCTCATAAATGCCTTATTTCTGTTTCTGTTGACATAGGCATTCTGGGATTGGAATTGAACAGTAGTTGAATGTTGGAGAAACTTTATTTGATTTACGTTGTTTCAGTTTCAATTGGTCTTTTGGAATAAGAACATGTTCTTAAGAAGTTGCTCTACTTTTAATCGAGTAAACCTCAGGTAAGAGTTATAATATGTGAAAAATGAATCATAACATTTAAGATGAATTATTTGTAAATGACTTAAATAAAATATTACATGTTGTCTGGTTGAAATTCAAAGATCAACGCATTTATAATTATGTATGAATGAATAAATTCACATCAAATTAGTGTAAAATCTCCAAAGAGCAAATTGTAAGAGTGAAAAAATAAATACGAAAATATTGTTAATATTTTTTTTTATATCATGCTTAACATTATTATAATTTTCTGCACATTTCATTGAATTATGTCATGTTGATAATAAATATTTCAATAGGGGAAATTGACATTTTGATGCTTTGCATTTTGTCAATATCCTCGTTTCACTTGAGTAACTTCCATTTCTTTTATTCCCTGTCCTGTTACTATAAGTTTTTTTACATAAGTTTTTGAACAAAAAATCAGTTCCATCTAATTTGCTAGTATGAAGTTGATTTCCAATTGACTAGTTTATTCTCAGAACATAGAATTCTAACACTTCTGATTTTGATTTTGCGAGTCACTGTTTCCTACACTAGAATAGAAAAGAAGTAGAAAAAAAATCGCAGTTTAAAATGAAAGTCTTTGTAAAACATGATTTGCAAACCGTAGCCATTGGAAGCTGTAGAATTCAATTGAGAAACTGTTAACTTGAATGAGATGGTGTTGTTTTTTTACAGAGCTCTAAACCTAGGCACACACGTATGCTTAACAAAATGATAAAACAGAATGGCCTAAGTGGAGTCTGAATTATAGGATTAGAATAGAATTAGAGGTTTTCATATTAGACAGGTCTGAAAAAAGTGGTATGGATTAAAGACGGGTTCCCCTGTATTTCAATCACTCATTTTTCAGGTCAACTATGATCTCAAACTGTGCCTTTGTATGTTGTCTGTTGTGTGTGGTCAGTGGGATAGATATAGATGTTTATATAGATTTCGTGCATCATAATGAGGCAGGCTTGAAACAGTTCCTTAATTCTGCTAATCAGGTGTATCCAGACTTGACAAAACTGTATAGTATTGGAAAATCTGTCGAAGGTAATTTTTTGTAAAATATTTATTTAGTCGACTGTTTGCTATGTTTGCGTGTTTATTTAAGGCCCAAGTTTCGTTGTTTTCATTTCTCAAAATATTATCCAAACCGACATAGTGGAAATAAAGATAAATTTTGGAAATGTCCAATCAAATTGAAACTAAATATATGAGAAATAAACAAGCTTTCTGAAAGTTGCCGGATGGCAGGCGATTTTCGAGCCGGTCCAATAACTTTTCGGTGAGTACCGGACCAGATGTCGGACATGATTTACAGCATTTATCACTTATCTATGATATGTTCGGTCAGACAAATTTTCATTTGGTCAAATAGAAATTCTGACTTTGCCTTAACCAAATGTCAGGCAAGTATTCCAGCAGTTTCGAGAAGCCTGGAGATAAAAACACATTTCTTATTTGTTTTAAAAGTATGTGAATTAAGTATCCATGTATCCTACATCCATTGCTTTTGTGGGTTTCAGGACGAGATTTATGGGTTATTGCCCTTGGTGCTAACATTGATGAATATGTTCCCTTACGGCCTCATGTGAAGTATGTAGGAAACATGCATGGAAATGAGGTATATTGTCATGGCAACCTGTGATATTAGTCTTTATACTAATATCCTAGGGAACATTCCTTTGAATTTACAATCTTTTTTAAAAGTTGATGTCACACTCTGTCATTGCAACTTATTCATTTGTGTTTTATTTTTATTTTTTTTGCATCAATGAAAATACAGATATTCGATTTGTAGTTACTTTTAAGTGTTTGATTTACAGTGATTAAGAGATATTTTTTCTGTAATTTCTTTTTTAAATTAATGACATGAATCTATAGCTTTGATCTTTTTTATCGTTAACATCAAATGAATGAAGTTTCTAGATTTTTAATTGAATTAATTAAATTCATGGTTACGTCCCTTTATAGACATTGTAAATCAGGCAAAAAGCATAGTTATTGATATTCAACATGTATGAATGATTCTTCTCACTACCACTTATAACCGGATTTCAAATTTTTGTTTGTATCAACAAAAAGTTGTCTGCATTTTTATCATTATATGATCTTAGGTTGTTGGAAGGGAGGTTCTTCTCCACCTGGTGCAGTATTTTCTGAGTGGTTACAGTACAAATAGCACAATACAGAGGTTTCTAAATACTACAGTCGTCCATTTATTACCATCTATGAATCCAGATGGTAATGCTATATCGTCTCCTAATTGTTCCGGTGTTATCGGCAGGTAATATGTTTCTCTATGTGGTCACAAAAGTTTACTTTTCAAAGCTGCTTCACTTGAGGCTGTCTTACGTTTCAAAAGAATGTGAAGCCAGATTATCTCACAGAATGACAACAAAAGTCGCTTTCAAAAACATATCAACTTTTCAACTAGTAAAGTCTTGACCCTTCTGTTTGTGAAGAAAAGTATGTGATATCCAATGGTTCTTTAGGCAGACTTTTATTACCTGTTACCTGATTGTCTGAAATCTGTGCGAGTAGCAAGATTTGTAAATTTAAATAGTGATATCTTAGCTGAATATATGTCTATGAAACAAGCCCCTCAGAGTATATTTTTTAAACATAGAGCTTCTGTTTTGTACTTAAAACAGAAAGCCTTGAAATCTTACTACTTACAATTTAAATTTGTTGCTATTGTGTAATTCTGACTATTTGAGGCATCATCTACTTGTAGAATAAATGCTTTGAAAATAGCGAGGAAATAATCACTATAAGTTTATATTAATCATGTGGACAGTTAACGGGGTTTAACAATGTGTCCGAGTCGTATGATTGACATTTTTTGTGGCAACTTGACACACTTGCTTTTCTTTTTACTAATATTTTGGCTGTCTGAGGATTTATAGGAGTTTTTTCAATTTGTTAATATTTTTTCCAGATTTAACAAAAATGGAGTTGATCTAAATCGAAACTTCCCTAATATTGTGAAAGGGAAACAGGAAATACTGTCCCCTATTGCGCCTGAGACTCAAGCTGTCATGGACTGGTTGCCAAAATATCCATTTGTTTTATCGGCCAATTTACATGGTGGTGCATTGGTTGCAAATTATCCCTATGATCATTATAGCTATAACAATCGTAAGTATTGATTTGTTGGTGAAACCCATTTATATCACCATTAAGGGCTCTCATTTGACCCTTAAAATGACATTTTGACTCTAGAAATTAGCAAAATAAAGATTCTGACTGTTCTCCCAGTTGTAGCTTTTAATCCTTTGTCTGATAAGAACATTTCGGACTCTTCCTCATTCAAAGCAAATATACAAAACATCAATTTATTTAAGAAAATTGGGTTATTTCTCTCTGACAGAGTGGAAAACATTGTGGCAAAAGAGGCCATTGCTCATTACAAGCAATGGCTTCTTTCACCATGCAGTGTTACCAAAAGTCGTCTGCTTCAGATGCAGGGAAGCGCAGTATGAGGCAATGGGTTAATTCAATTATGTTTTGTCATCAAAGTTTAAGAATTAGTCATTTTCATCAGTATTTTATTGACTGTTCTTCTTAAAAGTTGACCATTCAAATCATTGTCCATCCATCAAACTTTGACCTTGACCCTCATCCCATAGATTCAAGATCATATTCATGCATCTAAAAAATCTCAGGACCTCATTTTTGCAGTTCTCCTTGAAGGGTAAATGTGTGTTTTTCTTTATAAAAATTATACCCACTTTCTGAAAATGTAATTTGCATTTATGATGCTGAAATTTAAAAAGAAATTCTTGTTGTTTTAGCCCTGGTGCAACAGGGATCAGGTCCCGCGCCTTGTCCAGATAATGATGCTTTCGTATTCCTCGCCTTGACTTTTGCATGGTCACATGGTAACATGGCATTAACCAATGGAACAGTCTGTAGGCGGGATTTCTTTCTGAATGGTATCACAAATGGAGCTGACTGGTATCCTGTATTTGGTAAGCTTAGGATGGAACAAGTCTTTTCTTGTTCAGGGGCTCAGTGTCACAAAGACGCAGTGTGTCTGAATTGATATAAGATTTTTATTACTGAATATTTTTGTATAAATACCTGCTTCCTTAATTTTAGAAAAAAAAACAAATGGGAAAAAAATGGTTTTGATAAAAGTTCATCATATGAACAATGACCAGGCTTCTGTACACATCTATTGATCTGATTGACCAAATTGATGAAACTCTGTATAAAGCCAGAATCAGGCATTGATTCTTTATTTTCATAGGGTTTAATATCGTTTTATACAAGTTTTCAGATATATATATGGCGGCCTCACCTAACCAATTTTCCTGGACTGGTGTCTCTCTTTAGAGGTTAAAATGTATAGGAAATTCCCGCGGGGCGATTTTGAGTGCCGCTCGTTAGAAGTGCCGCTCGCGGAGGTTTTTCTGCTCTTGTTCCACTTTGTATACTAAGTTTATTTCCTCCATTTTGCCCATTGTATGATAATCAGTGAGTTATCATCTTTTTATAGGAGGAATGCAGGATTATAATTATCTCACTAGTGGTATTTTTGAACTCACTTTGGAGATCGGTTGTTGTAAGTTTCCGCCGGCTTCTGAGTTGGAGTATTTTTGGATTGAGAACAAAGACGCTCTGGTAAATCTGTTGCTGGAATCACACAGAGGTGAGGTAGTTTTTGTACATATCAGTACATATCATATTATTTTTTTTATTTTCCCTCGTTTTTAGCTCGTCTGTTTCGAAGAAAAAGATGAGTTATCATGATCACTGCAGTGGTGGCGGCTTTGTTGTCGTTTTTTGCAAAAACTTTAATGTAGCCAATTATTCAAACAGTTTTGAAGATATCAACACAACACTTAGAATGCTTGATTATCATGACAAGACAAGGGGCATTATTCTGGAAGCTATCTTTTGGAGTTATGCCCCTTTTTAACTTAGTTTTTGGGTCAAAATTGCTTATTAAATAAGGATAGACGAGCATTGTCGTGGCTCTGTGGAGCTTTTGTTCTAATGCTTTCATGTATAGAATGATTTCTTTATTAAAATTAGGAAGATGTTGTAATGTTTTCTGTTGTAGCATGAGCTTGTGACATGATTCTTTTGTGATGGTTATTATTTTTTAGCAATTATCGTATTGTTTCATATTATTTAATACTACAGTGTTGTTTTATTAATTGTGAATGCATGAATACGGTAATACCTCGATCACTTAGAGACTACTTCAATGTTAAGACCACCTCATTATAATGATCACTTCTTTCCAGACATATTTCAATATTTTCTTTTTTATCTTTCATCTAGATAATGTGACCTACTCATTAATAAGACCATTGTTCATTTCTGTTGTGGTCTTAATATTAAAGTTTAACTGTATTTGTTCATAATTTATCTCTCTGGTCAATGATGGTTAACTTTTGTAGTTGCACCATTGGTGAGTTAAAATGTTACAATGCTAAATTTACAAACACTTCACAGGCATTCTCAGATACATAAGTAATTAGAAACTATGCTGTTTTTAAAAGTACTTCTAACAGTATGTATTTTTACCTTTAATAGTTCTCTTGTTGCTAGATTTAAGAACCTTTGATTTGTGTGTTTACAAATTATCTGGAAATAAGAATTTTGTTAAACAAAGAACATTAAAAAGTACTCACATTTAGCATGTACCAAATATGCCTTTATTTACGCCTCTTCCCTTACAAAAGAAATTTGACAAAAGGAAAAATTATTGACTCACCATCAATGTATTGATAAGCCTTCAAATTGTTTCTAATGTGTCAAAAAAAATCATTTTTACAATAACTCAACACTTTTGTACAATGTCATACCCACATATAACTCTTTGGTTAAATTTGAATAACACTGCATGTGATAATTAATTTTGTAAGTTTGGTATTGTAAATCTTCTTGTGCTTTGTGATGCTCACTTCATCCCTGTGTTCTTTTGTAACATGCCTACTGTTTTCACTTATTTAGTTATTTAAATCTTAATAAATGAAACCCACTTTCTTGTACCGACACACAGAACCTAATTGCTGACAGGTCACTGGTGGTGGCTGGCCCAAAATAGCAGAATATGCTCCCTACAGACATAAAGCAGTAGCAACTGACACTGACTTTAAGCAGAAACTTAAAACTGACTTATTCAGGCAATTTTTCATTGACTTGTGTCTATGTGTTCCATTTGACGTTAAAATTCTTCCTGAAATTGTAATATAGTGTGCATATTAAGACTTTATGTAAGGCACAGTTGAATATTTATAGTTTTTGCCCTATAGTAGTTTGTTTGAATTTGTATTTGTATATTAAATATTTATCAGTGTCTTTTAATACTGGACTGTGTGTCATTCTCTATTGAGCTTGCTAGAGTAGTTTAGTATTCACAAGTTTTTAAGATGTGTAATGCTCATGTTTATTGTTTAGATAGTATTCACACCACATGTTTATTGTTTAAATAGTATTCGCACCACATGTTTATTGTTGAAATAGTATTCACACCACATGTTTATTGTGTAAATAGTACTCACACCACATGTTTAGAATTTTAGTTTACAAGTTTTTAAGATGTGTAATGCTCATGTTTATTGTATTCACACCACATGTTTTTTTGCTTAAATAGTATTCACACCACATGTTTATTGTTTAAATAGTTTATTGTTTACATAGTATTCACACCACATGTTTATTGTTTACATAGTAGTATTCACACCACATGTTTTTTTTATTTAAATAGTATTCACACCACATGTTTTTTTGCTTAAATAGTGTTCACACCACATGTTTATTGTTTACATAGTATTCATAGTATTCACCACATGTTTATTGTTTACATAGTATTCACACCACATGTTTATTGTTTACATAGTATTCACACCACATGTTTATTGTTTACATAGTATTCACACCACATGCTTATTGTTTAAATAGTATTCACACCACATGCTTATTGTTTAAATAGTATTCACACCACATGCTTATTGTTTAAATAGTATTCATACCACATGTTTATTGTTTAAATAGTATTCACACCACATGTTTATTGTTTATATAGTATTCACACCACCACATGTTTATTGTTTATATAGTATTCACCACATGATTATTGTTTAAATAATATTCACACCACATGTTTATTATTTAAATAGTATTCACACCACATGTTTATTGTTTATAAACTATTCACACCACATGTTTATTGTTTATATAGTATTCACACCACATGTTTATTGTTTATATAGTATTCACCACATGATTATTGTTTAAATAGTATTCACACCACATGTTTATTATTTAAATAGTATTCACACCACATGTTTATTGTTTATATAGTATTCACACCACATGTTTATTGTTTATATAGTATTCACACCACATGTTTATTGTTTAAATAGTATTCACACCACATGGTAATTTTTTAAATACTATTCATACCACATCGTGATTGTGAGATAAAAGACTCAATTGAGCTTTCGTTGCTCAATGAATGCGTGAATTACAATGTCTCTTTTGTCTCCCACTTTATGATGATGATAACACATTAATTATCTTAAGTTTCCCACTTCATGTCTTCTCATGTTTTGCTGAATTCAAATACAGTCAAATCTGTGCTTGCGGCAATCTCCCAATCAGGACCACCCTGTGAATAAAAGCCATCTTTGAAAAACCGTCACCAATTATTTAGAACAAACTAACCTCTTGTACCAGGCCATCTGTCACTAAAGGCCACATTTTGTCTTTCTAAAGTGTGGTCTTTGTTCACAGGTTTGACTGTACTGTTCATATTTGGTGTTAATTTTAAATGAAGAAATCTTATCCTTGCATAGGTTTAGTGTCTTAAGACAGAAGTTTTCTTATATTTCTGAATTTAGTTAGATATTACCATATATTCCCTTATAAATGCCCCTCCCCTAATAAACGCCCCCCTTTTTGAACAAGAGATAACAAAAGTGACTTACCATGACAGGCTATTTTAATCCAAGATGAACAACAGAAATTAGTAGAAAAGTAGACCTTTTAAATCCAAGGAATGACGCAAACACATTTTCAAAAGTGTCACACCCCGGGGGCATTTACTAAGCAATATACGGTGACTTAAAAAATATACTGTTTCTTTTTCTTAATCTCATTGTAATTCCATGTTTCTGAGAGATGTGGCCATTACATACAGTGTTGATGCTTTTGTATTTTTTATTTCACAAAGTCTGCATTTTTTTATTGAGAAATTTTATCAAAGACTCAAATATTTTGTGTGTTTAGGTTCATATAGTAAAGAACACCTTTATGTATTTATGGTTATTTTAATACTACAGGTTAAATACTTGTGATGCTATAGCCAGTAACAGTAGGATGAGACGAGAGTTACATGATAGATATAACTTTAAATGTTTGATAAACATTTGAATGAACTAATCATATACATGTATTTCACTAATTAATGAAGTGTGTTAGGCTGACTAATAAACACAAAACCATCACTCTTTATTTCTGCCTCCTCTACTCTTTGTGTGTGAAAAATTAGCTGTTCTAATTTCCCTTCTAATGTTTGCTTTGTTTTTTAATGTTTGTCTAATACTTTAAGTTTGCATAAGTTCATTGTACAGAGCAACCTCTCTACAGCAGCCATCTCTTGAGCAACAACCTCCTTTAAACAGCAGCATGGTTTTCCCACTGTACGATTTAGCTAATAATTTAACTTCTCTAGGGCAACAACCTCTCAACAACAACATAGTTTCTCCCAAAGGGTGTTGCTTTGGAGAGGTTGTACTGTTATTAGTTGCATTGATAATTTTACCTAAGAAATCAGAATATTTTAGTGTTTAGTAAACGAAACAATGAATCTTTTCACCAGATTTTTATAATAATTTACTCTCTGTGTGAATGATCTATTTTGGAAACAATTGTCATGGAAATATGTATCTTTTACTTTATCAAAATTATATCTCTTGATTGGCTTAAACTTGTCAACCAGCTTTCCTGATGCATTGTTTTTAGAAAACAACATTTATCAGGTCAATTGCTGAAACACATCTCTCAGAAAATGGAAGTTCAAAATAAAAGAAATTTTAAGCGTTTTGCTGAGCAGCAGATAGCCATAATGGTTCTCTTTGGTGAATTCATTGCTGTCTTTCAGTATACAGGCAAACCTGAGTTAACAGATACCTGTGTATAAAGGCCACCATGTATGCAACAGTTACTATTAAGTTCAATGATATTGATAACATCAATCAAGTTGATTTCTATATACACACACCAGCTGTTCATGTTTTTTCTCTGGGTTTCAACAATTTTTCAGTAATGTACGGTGACCAGTCCCCCTAACCTGTTTTACTGGACTGTATGCTGACCAGACTCTATTTTTTGGTGTTGTCTCCAAAGTTTCTGACTGCAAATTACAAAGTACAAAAATGTTTGTGGACAAATTGTGCCTCCAAAGTAAAAAAGGTGTTTTTACAAAAATGAGTAGAAAAATCTTGTCACAAACCTACTGTATTCATTTTGGTCATGTGACCATAAACATGATCATTTTTTTCTGTCCTAAGTATCCAGTGTGTTAAAAATACAATATTGAACTGAAGCTGACGTTCGTTGAGATTTTTAAGATATAACAGGTTTAATTAGACCTTATAGATTTAACACTGCTTGTTGATTTGGATTTTTCAGGGGTGAAAGGATTCATCATGGATACGAGTAATAGTTCAATTGTTGGGGCTGTGCTAACTATTCGAGGAAGGGAGAGCGTCCCCTTTAGGTCCCTTAAGCATGGGGAGTATTATCGCATTCTGATGCCTGGCACATATTGGTTAATGGTAATGTTCATGATATTTTACAATATGTTTGTAGAGGAAAAGCTTGACAGGTTATTAAAGTGGAAGTCTCTTGTTTTAGGATTTTTCTCCGTATTTCCCTGGAACATGTACTCTAGCTTGCTTTGCGTGATAAAAATGTCGTCATGAAAAATACTATCATACTCTGATTTGATTGTACCCATGGCTTTAATGACTGACTGATAACGTTGTATCACATTATGTATTCAGGTTAAAGCAAATGGCTACCAAACAATGACTCAAAAATTCAACGTTACTGAAGGTCATGTGACTCGACTTGATTTTCAAATGGAGGCTGAAGATGTGGAAGAAAGGGAAGTAACTACAGAGTCTTCATCTTCAGGTTCTTTGCAGATATTGAGTTATGTCCCTTTGATACTTGCTGGTATCTTTGGTGCATTTTTGTGAGGATTATTGGTACTTAGCTGAGGTTTCGTTTTAGTCTCTAGTCTTTTTATGCCATTATTATAAGTGAAAACATTTTAAGGTTTAGCTGGACAATATTTTCTAGGTGCTTATCAATGACCTGTACAAAGCTTAAATCGGAATTTGTATTCACAAAATTTAAAAAAAAATGTAAGTATCATTTGATCAGGATTATAAACCAATTTTTCTACTGTCAGAGAGAAAAAAGTTCACAAAATTAATGATACATTGGTTTGATTTATGCATAAAGAAATAGTGATGCAATGATGCTTCCTGATTGGTTGATTTCATTGCCCAATCAAATAAAAGATAAGTATCAACCAATCAAAGCATTGGAATAAACTGGAGTGCAAATGCTGCCACGATGCATTGCATTCACAGAACAGATACCAGTTTAAAGATAATTTGGTAGAATTAGTGTTAATTGAGTTTTAACTTGCCGTAATGTTGCCAAGCCTATGACATAGTATTACAGTGCAACCTCTTCAGAGCGGCCCTCTCTTGAACAACAACCTCCCTTCAACAACAGCAGGATTTCCAATGTATGATTTAATTATTTAGTTAACTAGAACAACAATCTCCCAACAACAACATAATTTTGCTTCTTCCAAAAGATGTTGCTTTGGAGAAGTTGCACTGTATTTGTCTTTGGTCTCGAATGGATTGTGTTTATTCTGTTCTAAACAGCCACACAGCTACTTGAAACAGAAAACGTTTCACTTGTAATTTTTTGTCTGTTGGTAAATTATTGTAGTGTTTTTGTTGTTGCGCAACTGATGTTAAAAAGAATGATATTATATTGTCGTGATATTAGGAACAAGGATAGTAAAAAAAAAGAAGGCTGATTTGTAAAAACGAGAATTGCCCATCCCTGTTTTGTAATGAATTTGCCTCTATTTTTATATCACCGCTATTTGATTGTTATACCCTACTTTTCTATCATCATATTTTTGTAGATTTTTTACTCCCAGTGTTACAATACGTATATCATAATGTCTAGTCATTTACATTTTAGCTTTATGATATGATGATATAGCATCTTCAGTCAATATTTCATGTTTTAAGTGCATATCAGATTTTATATTGCTCAACTGACTAGTCAATATCTATTTTTGTTGTATGTTTTTAACTGTCTACATGACATTAATGATCATTAAAATAACATATCAGCAAGATTTTATAGTCTTTACTTACATACCTAATGTCCGAATAGATACCCACCCCCCTCCAAAATGAACACCCCAACCCTTTTGGTGAAAAAAAAATCTTGATTCATCTTGAATACTGTAATAATTCAAATACCCATTGGACCAAATAATTGCTCAATCTGTAACTTGACTCATAGAAAAAAGTCTGTAAAATGTAATACCCCCGTTGTTGTTTATTGTGGTATATTAGGTAATGTAATATGTGCAGTGTCTTGTTATTAGTAATATAAATGTCATTTCATTTTTTTGCTATAGTTTTTTATTCGATATATTGTTCATGAATACAAAAAAGCAGCTTTTATAAGCTTAGTTGGCGTTGCAATGATTGCACTGTGTTTTGTGTATATTCTTTGAAATTCCTAAACCATTACCCACTATTATTAATGATTATTTTGAAAAGTTGCTTGAAGCATGTTACTGTTTCATATTTCCTCCTCTTCTAAGTGATCAGCTCTTGGATGCAATGAATTGGCGTGCTGTTGAGAGGTATTTGTACCTTAGAGGTAGTTGTACCAGAGAGGTAAAATACAGAGCATCTCTGATGTTTGGGATACACCTACAAAGTTTCGTGTTGATAAGCAGTAGTTGTTGAGAGGGCCAATTAAGAAGGAATTTTTTCCTGTACTGTTTCTAAATTAATAATAATAAAACATCAATGCAATTATAATTGATTTAAATATGTATTAAAACAGCTAACTGTGGTATTGCTTTGAAACAGATTACTTTCAGAATGAAAATGAGATTTAAGTTTGGACAGTGTTCTCAAGGCTTATAACACCAGGGCCTGCTCCTAGTCTCTTCAATAGGGTCTGAATAAACATCAAGATGAGGGCCTTACTTCTACCCTCTAACTCCCTCCCTCTCCCTCTCTTTGTTGGCCAATATTCTCTTTTTTTATACAGGCAGTTTATGCTATCGTATTATACTGATGTCCCTGTTTTTATAGTACAGTAAAACCTCAAAAAAAAAATTTGGTCGTAATTATGAGGTGGTCTCATTATCAAGTTGAATCATAGAGGAGTTATTGAAAGCTGGTCCAAAAATGAGTGGTCAATATAACAAGGTGGTCATAATATTGGGGTGGTGGCAATGTGAGGTTTTACTTATTTTGTCTTGGTATGGATACTTGACAGCACGCTATTGTTATTAGCATCATTAATACATAATGTTACAGGATTTTGCTAAGAATCATCATCCATGTATAATCAAATGTTTTTAAGCTTGATATATTTTATACCTTTGTAGACACCAATTGCTTGAATTTTTTTCTTTCTATCTGTTTACAATTTCATTGAATATACTTAGCACATCGAACATTCTCATTTTTGACAATCATGATGCTTTTGTCTCCCCTTCAACAAAGGGAGACATATTGTTTGTATGTCAGTTTTCCACATGTTATTCATCTTAAGATGAGTTTACCATTAAATGATCTGTCCAGTCACAAACTTTTGACCTTGACCTTGACATTCGTCCCAGAGATTTTCAAGGTCATATAGCTCTTAATTCCATTGTGTACATTTTCCTGCCTGAAGGTCATTCTTTAATTGGAGACACACATTTTTGCTTAACCCTTTACCTCATAATACCACATTTCCCTGCATCTGAAGCAGACAACTTTTGAAAAATGTGGCAAAAGAGGCCATTGTGTGTAATAAGTAATGGCTTCTTTTGCCTCAATGTTTTCCATTTTGTCAGAGAGAAATAACAGAATTTTATTGAATAATGTGGTGTTTTGTATTGTAGCTTTGAATTTTGAAGAGGCCAAAATATGCTTATGAGGCAAAGGGTTAAGAATTGATAATCACTTGTTTAGTGTTGTTTAAAGATTGTATAATGTTGAGTTATGTTAGTTAGGTCTGATTTTGTACTTTGAGTACATGTATGGTGACCTACAATGATGTATCAACAAGTGTTTTTGACTTTTTATTTGTGCAGTGAAATCTCGATATTAAGGCCACCTTTTGGACCTGAAAGTCGGCCTGAATACTGAGGTGGTCTCATTAAAGTTAAAATATAGAAGAAATATTGAAAACCAGTATTATTAAAAGTGGTTGTTATTGTAATGTAGTCGTAATATTGAGGTGGTTGCTAAGTGAAGTGTCACTGTATCTGTTTGTTTGTTATAATGTAAACAAATCCTTCTAAAGTCCTTCGTCCTATGTTAAATACCTACAGATATTGCCATATTAAGACCACTTTTGAGACCAGACGGAATGGTCTTAGGATTGAAGTTGTCAAATTTACATGTATAAAGAAAATGTTCGTAACCAGTCAGAAAATAAGTGGTTGCTACGATGAGATGGTCTTAATTGGGATGGTTTCTTAGTGAGGTTTTACTATTTTCCTTCATATGTGGAGAAGTTGCCAGCTCCTTGTGGAAGGGTAAGTTAGTACTGGTTAGTATACAATCCAAGAAAATTAGTTAGGTGAACTGGCTGCTGTATATAGCCCTTTGCCTCATACGCATAATTTGGACTCGTTCAAATTCAAAGCAAGTAAACAAACATTAATTTATTTAAGAAAATTAGGTTATTTCTCTCTGACAGAGTGGGAAACATTGTGGCAAAAGAAATCATTACTCATGACAAACAATGGTTTCTTTTGTCACTATATTTTCGTCTGCTTGAGATGTGGGGAAATGCAGTATTGTGAGGCAAAGGGATAACTGAAAAAATATTGAAGAACATTAAACCCATCGAAAAGAAAATTACAATATATATTCAAAAAATTCTTGGTGTTTAGAATACATATGGAAGGTTTTGTTGCTCAATTGTTTTGTTGTTGTCTTTTATCGTTATTGGTCTGCCTCCCTTGTGTGTTGTTCTAGAAAAATAAAGCTATGATTTTTAGCTGTATCAATTTATCGTAATGATTGATGGATTTTGTTGAGCCAAAATTTTGTACCTTTATTGTTATGAACTTATATGGAATAAAAATCAACCTTATTCTTTGTTGTGTCAATGGGTTTTTTTCCAGTTGTATCTTAATTTTTATTGATCATTATTACACTACAGGCTGTATTTACTGCTTGTTTTTCATTGTGGTTCTCAGGATATAGTCCAGAATATATTTTGTTGGTAAAAATGAATGTTGTGTCAATGTATTTATTTTTGACACTAAACAGACAGCTTTGAGTACTTCAAACACTGATGTGCTAAAAACGTGTATGTTTCAAAAAATGGGTCCAATTTTGCAAACTTTATATATCATGAATGTCTTATCTGAAAGATAGCATGGTTCTCCAAAAGAAATAGGAGTTACCATAATATTACTGAATTAAAAAAAAAACAAAAAAAACATTTCAACAAAATATTTTTTAATTCATAAATATAGCATATAAAATTCTGTACAATTTTATAAAAAGACAATAAATACAACATATACATGTACTTTAAATTTGAGGGGTGAATGCAAGAAAGGTCTAACTCCAATTTAAGAAAGAAAAAATACAGCGCGACCTCTCCAGAGCAGCCCTCTTGAGCAACAACCTCCCTTCAACAACAGCATTATTTTTTCCCACTGTATGATTTGTCTATTAATTTTATCTCTCTAGAGCAACAACCTCTCAACAACAACATAAATTTACTTCTTCCAAAGGGTGTTGCTTTGAAGAGGTTGCACTTATGTTCTTAAACTGACAATTTCAAATTAACTTGAGACCAATAAATGATTCCAAAGGTCAACTGTGCACCATGATTGTATTTTTCTCTCTACCTTTGTTCACAGGCATGACTGTAGTTTATTCATTTTTCGCCATGTTGTATCATTAATGAGTCATAAAGGTAAACTGATTAGCTTAATCCAAAGAGTTATGTTTAGATTTGGACTATACTGTGTTGATATGAGTGTTCAAGCCTTTCATTGGTTGGTTCGAAAATCAGTCAAAAAATAAACCAATGAAAATGAATTATGAGATGGGTTGCCTAAATTCTGTGTCTAAAATTCAAATCTGAACTTCTAACAAATACCCACACTTGGTTTATAAATACATCATTATGTATCAAATTTCACTCACAACCACTACTTAACTAATTGACATACCATCTACTAATTAACTCTCATATATACAAATTTAATGTCTAAATATGATAAACAATCCAGGCATCTTGTTGACATCATGGTGTATAAATATGTATTGGCACATAAATTTCAATTAGTTTTTTAAGCAGTCATATTTTGTTTAAATAATTCAATAATTCAGCATTAAGGATAAATGCATAATATGCACAATAAAGTAGAGTGATTAATACTGCTGATCATCTATATGGAGAAGATGGCAGTTGCATGCGGGGAACAAGGTCAGTACTAGTACAAAATCCAGGAACACTGGTTAACTGCCTGTCAGGATGTAACTGAAGTACGTTTAAAACTGGCAAAAATCCAGAAAATTATACAATTTTCTTCTGCATGGTTAAAATTATTCCAGAATTTTCTGGAACCTCAGGTTTTCCTAAATGGCACCAAGGTTAAAATTTCTATTTTTTTTTTAAATTTTCAACTTTCACCCATGCTTTTGTGTTGAAGGCAAAATATCGGGTAGTACATTTCATAATTTTCTGTGTGTACAACTATTCTTTTAAACATAACTTACTGACAGAAAGTTTTACAACTTGCTATAAATCTATAGCACTCCTTCAAAGTTTAATCAAGTCATACTACAGAACACAAGCAATGATGTTGATTAGACAATCCAGTAGTCATGGCTATTCCCTATCAAATATTTTTATCACAAACAATTGATAGATCCAAATTCTTCACAATCATCTTAATATCAATTTTTATGACCTCTTCACTGGACGGAAATTTTTAATTAAGTCTAAATACAGAAATCAGTATCATGCTGATGATGTTTTGGTTGATGTTTTAATCAGATCTTTGGTCGCATTTTCTCGTGCATGTAACATTCTCTGTCTTGCTTTCTTGAAGGCATCTGGAATGAAATAAAAACATCATAAATCTAGGGGTGGATACAGGATTTTTGGTTAGGGAGATGTAAAGTCTAATGTGGAATATGGAAACAATCAGCACACAACTGACGTTTTTTTAGCTGATACTTGCCAGATTTTAGAGAGTACACACTGGCTCCAACCCCCCCCCCCCTTAAATCTGCCCTTGAAATCTATTAATAAATCTACAAGTTTCCTGAATAAATGAATATGCTCATAGGCATAGATTTAATACATATCCATTAGCTAAAACTTTGTAGCACAATGAAAAAAAATGAAATCAACTTGTAATTTATGATATTAATGTTTAACTCAGTTCCTAAAATTTTCCCTGAAACTAGTCCAAGAACTATATCTCTGTGTTTATGTTAACCCTTTGCCTCGTAAGCATATTTTGATCATTACAGATACAACAATCATAAGTATTGATTTGTTGGTGAAACCTATATATATCACCATTAAGGGCTCTCATTTGGGTTATTTTCTCTCTGACAGAGTGGAAAACATTTTGGCAAAGGAGCCATTACTCACTACAATCAATGGTTTCTTTAGTCAAAATGTTTTCATAAGTTGTCTGCTTCAGATGCTGGGAAATGTGGTATTATGAGACAAAGGGTTAAACATAATGAATGGATAAAAATGTTACTTTTGCCTGCACTAAAGACAAAAGACATTAAGTAACATCACAATGAACTATTCAGAATTTATCAGTCAATAGAAAATTGATTGAATAGAAAAAAATCTTAATTACCTAGCACGTTAGTGATGTTCTGTTGAACCGCATTAATTCTGAAATTATAAGAAATTTAGACATGGATTAGACATGCAACATGAATGCATACACACTGTGTATGACAAAAGTATACTTAGTCAAGTTTTGTAAGTTGTAGAAAACTAGATACATGGTTAAACCTGTGAACAAATGCAATCAAAGGGAGAGAGGTGGAGCTTTAAAGTACACTTGTTCTTTTATCCACAGGTTTGTTTGGTGTATAATATAATATATAAATAAATGTGTTAAAAATTTGCTACTGATCACATGGTGGGCATTTTCTACAGGTGGACATAATTGATAAGGAATTCTGATTCTTCAAAGGGTGGTTCTTATTAACTTTTTCTAAGTTAATGAGTTTTTTCTGTATCTTATTTTTTTCACTGGGGTTTAATATCACATCTACAGAAGGGTCTTTTGGTGACTTCCAGTATATGATGGAGGAAGCCCCCTACCCCAGGTGTATACCTGGGTAGGACCACTGACCCTTCATAAGCTAGTTGGATAGCTACTTCACATGTGAAATTTGCCTGGTTGTGGGTGTTATTCGAACTCGCAGCAGTGAGTGACTAGTGATCACTAGCCAGAGACCATTACCACTCAACCCCCCCCCCTTTTCTGTACTCAAGATAATGATTTCGATGGTTTGTAACAAAATCAGTTTCGTATGAAATATCTTACCCTAATGCCTCAAGTAATGAACTAAGAGACTGTTTACTGGCTTTCTTCTCTCTAAATGCTCTGAAACAAAAAAAAAAAAACAGAGAATAACAGATAATACTACACATCCCTATTACTGAGGATGTTTTTGGTTTCGAATAATTTCAAAGTACAGTATACAGTATGAGTGAGACATCTTTGTGAAAACATAACAATCCTTGTGTCTTATACAATAAAATGTTGCAAACAACATGGCTTTCATTTGACCCTTAAAACAGCATTTTGACTCTTGAAATCAGTAAAATAAGGCTTTTGACTCTTGAGAATTTGAACCAAAGGGTAAAATTTACAAAAAAAAAATAGAAAGAAATTTTGTTGACTCTACGAATTATCATCAGCCAAGGGTGATTTTTGACCCTCAATTTTTGATGTCTAGTGAAAACCCAGAACAGGTTGCTCCTTTAAGTTTAAGACAGCGTAGAGGAATTAATACCTGAGTTTTCCTTCAATTCCCTCACTGAACTTACCTCGACTGCATTAAAATGTTTAAATTTACATCCACACTTCCTGTAGTTTCCGTCTTGAATCCATATTTGCTCAAGTGAGATCCCTGAAACAGTTATGGTAATATGTCATTAAATAAAAATAATGTCTATAAAAGGCAATATGGTAAAAAGCAGCAATGATGATAATTTGAAACCAGTAAAAAACTATAATATTTGTTAAAAGGTATTATATGAGTAAAAAGCCATAATAGTGGTAAATTGATAATGAAGGTAAAGGTAATAATGTTGGTAAAAGTTATAATTTGGGTAAAAAGTTATAGTGATAGTAAAAAGTTATAATGATGGTAAAAAGTTATAATTTTAGTAAAAAGTTATAATGATGGTAAAAATTTATAATGTGGCCAAAAGTTATAATTTGGGTAAAAAGTTATAATTTGGGTAAAAAAGTTTTAATTTTTAGTAAAAAGTTATAATGCTAGTAAAAAGCTATGATGCTATCAAAAAGTGATCATATCTGTCAAAAGCTGTAACATTGGTAAAAAATAATCATGCAGGTTAATTACCTGAAAAGTTGATGGAGTGGCGGTATATGTAGGATCTTCTAGTTCTGGTGAACCACCGATGAAAAATCTGCGTAGTTGTGAGTTGATACCAGTCCCCGTAGGTCTCCAACAATGTAACTTCTCCTTATGTTTACCTATGAACAAAAATTATTAAACAACTTGCTTTTATAACATGTCTACACTAAAATACTATCATGGATGTAGAAATGAGCTGGAAGCTGGAAAAATCAATCAGCTGTTTAAGCATTCTCACCAGCTACTTTTCCCATACATTGCCACTTCTTTCATCTACTGAAGAAAACCCTCAGAATCCCTGTCTATTTTTAGTAGCTTTTCGACAACATGAAAACATTTCTACACCCGTGTACTGTGCTTTCATAAATGATTGAATCTGTTGGTTTAATGTCATCAAGAACACTCTTTCATAAAACCTCTGTGTTTTGGGATTTTTAATTTAACACCCAATGACTGAAACTATGAGTTCAGAGATTTTTGAAACTACAAGGAAATGGTTTTACATTGAAATGGCTTTGTTCACTAATTAAAGTCTGAATGAAATATTGAAAACCAGTCTAAAATTAAGAGGTCATTATAATGAAGTGGTCTTTATAAATTACATCGAGGTGGTCACTATGTGAAGTTTTACTGTACTTAAGTAGATATTCTGAGTTGCATGGTTGAATGTATTTGTCAAACTATTCTGTTTTTTTTTATTAGCTGCTCATGACAATATTTTCTTGAAAGATCCGTTTTTTAAAGACATTAATGTATTTTGAGACAAGTATCATACTCCAGACTTTTATTGGTTGGTTCAAGGTACAATGTTCAATATGACAATGGGGAGGCTTCATTTAGAAACTAGGATCAAAGTATAGCCTCTGATTGGTTGGTTCACTGCGTGATCTTAAATTGACCAGTAACAAATAATTACCAGGTTGTCCGGGTATAGTGAGATATGTATATCCTTCAGTCCTGAATCTGTTCCAGGAATCTAATGATAAAACTTCCAACATGATTGTGGGAAAGTTGGGCATTTCTTCCTCTGAAATTACAAGAAAGAATAATGAAAAATCTGTTAGGTTTATTGTTTTATTGTTTTTTAAATCACTAAAAAAATATTGATTAAAATAACTCCTCCAATGGATTGAGAGATGTTACAAATTGAAATATTAGGAGTGAATGGAAAATCACCCAGTCTGTTAGGTTTATTGTGTTTTGTATCACTGAAAAAATATTGATTAAAATAACTCCTCCCATGGACTGAGAGATGTAACAAAATGAATTGAAATATTAGGAGTGAATGCAGTACATATTAAACTTTTAAAAAGGCTAACCGTGTTTAAAGGCCATATATCTTCTACCATGTACAAGTTCAGGGGTAGATACAGGATTTTTTATCGGGGGGGGGGGGGGTGTAAAGTCTTAATGTTTATGTAGAATTAAGACACAATTGGCTCATAACTGACAGTTTTTTTTACTTATGCTTGCTAGATTTTTTAGGGTACTCACGCCAACTCCGCCCCCTTTCTAAATCCATGCATGAAGTTTGATAGTCATTTACTATGTAAATATTTACCTCTTTCATCTTCATCAATGTTATCATTTTTGTAGAAAGCTTCAAAATGAAATGGAAAGCTGAAGTATGCCACATCATCCTAGAATAAAATATAACAGAAAATAAATCTTCAATGTTTTAATTCATCCCATAAAACACACATGTATAATATACAGTCATACCTGTGTTTGTGGCCACCTCCGAATAAAGACTACCCTGTGAATAAAGGCCATTCTTTGAAATATTGTCACTGATTACTTAGAACAAACTGACATTCAAATAAGGGTAATCTGTCAACATAGGTCACATTTTGTCTTTCCTAAGGTGGCCTTTGTTCAAAGGTTTGACTGTATCTGAATGTTCTTCACAGAGAAACAATATTTAAAAAAATATATGGTACACAAATTCTTAACTTTGTTATATGTTAGCTTCTAAATACTTGGCTTAATGCTGGTCTTATTGCCATCTACTGTATTCAAGAAACAGCAAAATAAGTGATCAATATTAAGTTGTTTTCCTTCTATTTGTGCTATAATAATATAGAGAATGTTATTGATTGTAATAAGACAACATTTAACTTCGTTTAAGGGAATATAAACTGTATACATGTAAGTATTTTACACACCCTGCCTTTCACTCTAGTAGAACATGTCTGTGTGACCCATGACAACTGTTGATTTCTGTCTACTGTCCAATCTGAAAAAGAAATTTTTTTTTGAGTTTAAGGTCACACCAACAGCCAGGGTCATTTGGCAACTTTCCAGCTTTAACGGTGGAGGATGACCCCAGACATCTACCTTGGTAGAACCACCCACTTTCCGTAAGCTAGCTGGACAGCTTTCTCTCACATGTGAAATTTGATCCCAGTGGGAATCGAACTCACAGTGGTGAGAAGCAAGTGAGTACAAGTCAGAGACCATAACCACTCGACCATGGAGGCCCACTGATTTTTTTAAACATATTTCTGCAATGTGGATTGTAAAAAAAATTTACTTGAGCATATATTAATCACTCTTAAAGAAAATTCTAGCCCAAAATTTCAATTATGCATCTAACAATTAAAACATACATGAAAATTAAATGAATACACAGAATGATGCATTTTGTTGTAAGTTGCCAATGTACCAAGTCTTATTCTAACCAGAGAAAAATGTGTAGCATAGGAAGAATAGTGTTTTAAACAAAATGGTTTAATTATGAACTGATTAACAAACTGATGAATTGTTGAAAATGCATTTCAATCTATAAACTCTTCTAGTATTTAACCACTAGATTTAAATACTCACATTTAGGAAGATCCACAAAGAAATGTAGATATAAATCATCATACTCAAAATCTTTAGCAGACTCTGAAATGAATGAATGAATGAATGAATTGATTGATTATTTGATGGTTTAATTGATTGATTGATTGATTGATTGATTGATTGATTGATTGATTGATTGATTGATTGATTAAATGCAGAAGCAGCCTTACAAGCTTCATACAAATACAGCTTTAAAAAAAAACCAGATTAACCTCATTGTTTGATAGACCCAGACATAACCAATTAGAGGCTTGTATTCTAAATTAGGTTTCAAACATATCTATAGATATATCCCTATGTTTTATCCCTATTTCACAAACAATCACAAAAATTAATAAGATCAGTGTTAAACTAAGACATGATCATTGGTGAAGGATAAATGGCCCAAGAGCCCAAGACACATTACGTTAAACCAAATGGTCACATAGCACATGTGCTCCACCCCAAGCTCAAACTCATGAATCCAAGGTCCATAAGCCCAGCGCTCTACCTATTGAGCTAGGAGAGTGATGATAAAAATGAATAAAGCCATGGAGATATTAAATTATAAGTTAAAAACAAGGATGTGTACTAACCTATTTCACCATACACTAACACCCTCAGAACATCAGGTGGAGGCTGAAATATATACAAGTTCAGACAAAAAGTAATTCTTCTGCACTGTTTGTGATGTTGCTTCTCTTGATTAAATATATCAGCTGTTGCTTTTGCTAGATAAATCTAATTAACATCTAACAGAACAAATCTAAAGCTGATAAAAACTAATGACAAGTTTGAAATCTGAAAAGTTTGTTACTGTACTAGTTTAATATACTGATACTATGAATCAGAAGTTCGATGAAAGTGTTAAAAAGTGTGAAATTGCAAATTTGGAAATTCCTGTAAAATATGCATGCAACAAAATGCATGTTTTAAAACAGCTTTAAAGACTAATAAATTCTACATTTATTATTCCTAGCAACGAAAGAAACAAATTCAAAATTTCATACCAATTCAAAATCTATTCCTACACAAGCTTGTAGGAAATCTTTGTGGCGAGAATAAACTTCCCGATACATTTTACTTTCCCTGTCTTGTTCCTGACGATTCATTTCTTTTGAAGCATGTTCTATCGTATACTCAAAGACCTCTGAAATAAAGATAGTAAAACTGAACCTTTACAATTAATACTATCGAGGCAAAACTGTTAATATAGCTGCCATATTTTTGTGTACAGTGCAACCTCTCCAGAGCGACCTTCTCTTGAACAACAACCTCCCTCAAACAAAAAAAACAGTATGATTTTTTCCAAATGTACAAATTAACTATTAACCTCTCTAGAGCAACAACCTCTGAATAACAACATAATTTTGTTTCTCCCAAAGGCTGTTGCTTTTGAAAGGTTGCACTGTATATCATTTACTTAAGAGTCTATAATATTGATACATTTAATTTGTCTGTGTTAACAATATGATCACAATTTTTTTAACCAGATAACCAAGTATCGGACTTGAACAAATCTTATGGAGTAAACTGGACAAAAAAATATTGTTATGAAAAAAGAAAAAGAAAATGTAAACGTCATTCTCTATGTTCCAGTTAGTATGAGACTTTTAAGGTTCTATGAGATATAAAATACAAGAAGATATAAGTTAAAAAATACATTTAGTAGATCACTTTTTTAATTCTGAATAATTACTTCACTATCTAACTCACCTCTTCCAAATTCTTTTTCAGTTTCTTTAACGTAAGCTTTCCTTCCTCTGTTGAAGTCTGGATGCATTGATAAAACACCATTAGCATCAATTTGTATCGTACATAAAACAACCTCTTCACCTTCTATAGCTAACCTATAAATAAATACAGTCAAACTTGTACACTAAGATCACAAAACAAACAAAAGAACAGATGAGCTTTATGCACTATTGGCCTTTATTCTAAAACTCATACAGTCTATGATATCATTAAGAATGTTTTTCAAGTTAACAAGTTTATCAACAACTAATTCAGGTAAATTACATGACAATACAAATAGTTTAATTCAATATAATACATAACACAACACCATGAGGTATATATATACAAATGTTGCCTAGTAACAAATAATACATTAAACACACAGTGACCTTAATTCACAGATGGTCGTTAAATCAGGTATGAGTGTATATACAACTACAGCTACAAAATTTGTAAAAAATCATTCAACCCAATTCTGTGTCAATTTTTTTCATTCTCTTTTTTTGAGAGTTGAACTGATATGGTTTATATCATTCTGATTACAATTTTACTATCACAGTTCTGTTACTACTCATATTGTTTACAAATGAAGACCAGTCACAAAACCAAGGCATCCGATTGGTCAGTTTTTAAATCAATCTTACAACTGACCAATAGTAAAGCTGCAATCTAAGACTGGTGTCCTATTTCTACTTACCTATCTCTCGGACTGAGGTCAGCCATAATATGCATGACTTGAACGGGTGAAGCCATTAAATGGTTTCTTGTGATAAGTTCCTCAGTAGGATCATCTTCTATCACATTCAGTTTGGGAACAAATGAATGATCTCTGAAAAATGTATACAGATGTCACTATAGTATATACACTAAGAGAAAGAAAAAATAAGACTTCATACATATCAGCTGTTCCATACCAAGTTCCTTCATTATTAGGGAATTCTGAGCAGTTTTTTTGGGGGGGGGCTTCTTCATAAAAAAATAGGGTCAGTCAAACAAGCAGAAACCAGGTACTTTTTACGTCTTAAAGCAGTAGAAGGTATTTTATTATATCACTGGTGGCTTTTAAATGTTCAAAACCTGACAGATATCAGCAAATAAAAAAATATAAATGTACATAAACTTACTCGGACAGTCTAGTGTTATTCATAAATCAATTTGGAAATATTCTTACGCAACTAAGATCATTAAATCAATAATTCAATAAATAAAATCGTTCTTTGATTTTACATTATAAAATGCTGAACAATTTCGTTGAGTTTAATTGAAAACATTTTATAACATATTAATCATGCAAACAGAAATGAAAAAATTTTGCATAAACAGTAATGAAAAACCATAGGAGTTATTTTAGACTCTCTCCCCAGTCCATTACAAAAGTTTGTGTCTCTTAAAAAAGTGTTAAGAAAAATGTTAATATTTCACTGATTTTCTGTCAGCTCTTTTACAATCTTCAACTATAAACTTATTTATTTATTTCACTGTGAATAAATGATTTAAGTCAGTGCGAAAATTGTACAGAAAATGTCTATTTATATTTTATTTGTTAAATTGTACTCTATTTTCCAAAAATTTTAATCATCAATATACAGGGAGGATTCTGAAACTTTCATTTTGAATGGCCCACACGAATAGGAGGTATTTCAAAATCTAAACAAGTAATACAGAACAAAGCATTCAAGGACAAACTTCGGAATTTTGTGTTCAGGTGATGAGGTGAAACAAAATGTTACAGCTAGGTGCAAGGTGAACTCTTCAAAACAGGAGATAAACATGTAGCAAATGTTAAATGCTCTTCAAAACAGGAGATAAACAAATTGCGTGCAAATGTAATATGCAAAGAAAGCTAAAGTAATGATTTTTCTCTTTGCAGGTGGATATATCATGACTCCATTCCAAAATGAATTTCATTTCGTAAAATTATATCTAATGTGTATGATTAATTAAGAGTGCATTCAAATTCAATGTACTGTATCCTCCTAATTCATACATAAAATCCTATCTTCATAGGCTTCTAACAGGATTCCTAACTTGTCTTGACAGTCTGACATAGCAAAAGCAGCTTTGGTTGTGACAAAGTATGGTATATTTTTCAAGTTTCAAAAACAAAATAGCAATAAATACACAGAGCAGTTTAGTGTAGTTTTAGCCAAATTTGTTAATTCTTGAAATTTAGAAAGCACTCCCATTGTCCATTTCTGCAATATTTAGCTCAAATATTTTATTTATCTTCTGTTTGAAAACAAAAACATGAAATGACAAGCACAGTGTTCATATGCACATACAGGTCAAAGCAAAAAAGCTAGTCAATAAGAGTGGAGATGTTATTTTAGGGACACCGCACGAGTCATGGATACAGAATACAGATATAGAGTGTGACAATAACTCCCAATGAGAATGAACCAATGCAAGTAAGATGAATGTCTGTAAGTTTTAAAGCCATAGTAAATTATCTGCTTTATTGCCACATCTATGCACATACTTCCAATACCTCCCAAAAAGAAATATATCCCTGTGTCAACTATAAAGTAAACATACATCTTGTCCCGCCCACTGGCATGAAACAAGCATTCTGCCCCTCCCAACCTCTAAAAATGAGCATCATGTCCGGCCCACTTGAAGCAAACAAGCATTCTGCCCCTCCCAACCTCTAAAATTGAGCGTCTTGTCCAGCCCACTTGAAGCAAACAAGCATTCTGCCCCTCCCAACCTCTAAAATTGAGCGTCTTGTCCCACCCAATGGAAGCAAATAAGCATTCTGCCTCTAACTAACTCCCTGGAAATGAGGATCTTGTCTTGCACACCATTAGTGGAGTAAATATTCTAAGAAAAAATCGATGTGTGCCCACTTTCAAAAAGTAAAAAACATCATCATATGCCTATTATCAAAGATGTAAACATAATTCTCCGCTCACAATCGGAGAATAAAACATTAAGTCCTGCCCACTATCAGAGTATAAATCATCATGCCCAGCCCACTATCAGAGTATAAATCATCATGCCCAGCCCACTATCGGAGAATAAAACATCATGCTCTGCTCACTATCAGAGAATAAATCATCATGCCCTGCCCACTATTAGAGAATAAAACATCATGCCCTGCCCACTATCAGAACGTAAAACATGCAGAACCACTCAATTCAGAACATAGAATGCCCTGACCATGGCTCATCCAGATATTGTAACATTTACAACAATCAAGCATATGAATTTAAAATGGGATGGAAAAATGTTAATAAACAAGAAAATAGTCAAAATAACTAGGGGATAAAACCTCATTTTTACCTGAAATTTCTGTAAAAATCATACGATACAAGCAGTTAGTGTAACTCTGTGACACAATAATAAACCAATCAGCAATGATATTTAATCAACAGTGTAAATTGTATTATTTCTTCACCTTCAACATTGGCTAAATTAAGCCTGAAAATTATCTAGTCTAATACTCATCATCTGTTTAAGTTTCAGCATGTTTGCATAATAAACAATACTTGCTAGTCAGATTTATAGTACAACAAAAAATTACAGAGAATGTTGTATTTTTGTATTTTTCCCACTGAGTTACTACAGTGGAACCTCTAAAAGTTGGACTTGTCCAGACCAGGGGAAAAATTCCGCTGACTGATGAGAAAGTTTCTGGATTAGAAAGGTCTTCACTTTTGGATCAAAATGTTCACTGTAATTTCTGAATATTTAACACCAATGGGATCAGTTGAAAAGTTCAGTTTTTGGATAAGAACTAATTCAACTTTCAGAAGTTTCTGCTTTTTGAAAGGTTCAGTATTCAGGTATTACACTGCACGAAGTCTTTCTTAAAATAGGTTGAATAAAGCATCTTATAAAAGAATTGACATAATTAGTTGAGCACTCTCTGCTTTTTCTTTGTCATTCAACCAAAACTATTTATTAAAAATACTTCTGTATAAATCACTATTTAGTGTTTTTTTTTCTCTGAATTTCCACCATACAACCAGCTGAGGTGATTTAACTAACTATACTAGTGTTAGGAATATATTTCATAATTCACAAAACCTAAACTGTTTAACAAACTGAGCACAAATGGACTAGTAAGTTTCATAATTTGAATAACTAATAAAGAATTAGTCAGACAATATTGGCAGCCACATAAATACTAGTATTACCTACTTAACATCAAGCACCAAGCCGCATATGATTAAAGTGGAGTAACCGAATAAAAGCAATTTTAATTGCAACTTAAAAATATGCAAATATTGCTGAACATTATACGTTTATAGTGCAAATATTAAACTGAAATATTGTAAGCTGTGTATACCAATTTAAGAACACTAAACAATACTACATTTTACCTGTAAGATTTTTTACTTTCACTAAAATAATATTCAATAAATAAGGAAGTATTCATAATAATAATAACCATTCAATAACATGCGATGTGTAGTAACCAGTTCCTATTTTGCAGCACTGGCATAAATTTAGGATAAATCAGATAATTAAAAAAATAAAAGGTAATTGTGGTAAGCAATGTCCTAGAAATTCATGAGCTGGTTTCATGACGTTGTGTCATTTCATTAACATATTTAAGCTAACACGTAACACTCCTAAACAGAGAATATTCAGAACTTAATGATTACTAAAAACTCAACGATCAAAATTCATCAACATACTCCACTTTATATAAATATAATGTACCTATAGTCAACATTTATGTTATTTGATTTCATCATTTATTTTATAGACTTTCAAGCTGTCCTTATCTCAGGCAGCAAGAAAAAACAAAATTAAAAATCTCAAAAAAATATGATTTAAAAAATCATTACTAACACAGGGATCTCATTTGACCCTTAAAATGATATTTTGACTCTTGAAATTAGAAAAATAAACCTTCTGACTCGGGAGAATTTGTACAAAAGAGTCAAATTTGCTGTTACCTAAGTAAGAAAATTTGTTGCCTTTTCAAATTATTATC
The DNA here is from genome assembly GCA_008271625.1 of Lutraria rhynchaena. Taxonomy (NCBI): domain Eukaryota; kingdom Metazoa; phylum Mollusca; class Bivalvia; order Venerida; family Mactridae; genus Lutraria; species Lutraria rhynchaena. The sequence continues at coordinate 1,612,899 of VIBL01000049.1, forward strand.
AGCCGAAGGTCATTTTTGACCCTCAACTTTTGATGTCTAGCGGGCACCCCATCTTACAGGACTTATAATTAATTTCAACAGACAGAAAATCTCAAACAATATAGTTGTAAAACATAGAACAAAAAATGTAACTACAAAGGTTAATACATGTAGCTGAATTCAAAATGTATAAAATATAAGAGTAGCATTTGAAAAGTTTACACAAGTACCGGTAATTAAAATGATTATAATAATTCAATAACAACAACACAAAAAAACAAAATTAATCTAAGTCATTGTTATAAAGTTCATGCTTGATTTAACGAATTGAGATTACCCGGTAAAGTAAAAAGTCTAAAAGTACACAGGAATGGTATTAATCTATTTTTCTCAGTTTGCCTTTTAACATCACATCAACAGCAATGGTTATTTGGTGACTTTAATGGTGGAGGAAGACCCCAGACATATACCTGGGTAAGAATCACTGATCATCGAGCTAGCTTCCTCACATGTGAAATCTGTCTGGTCCCAGCTGGGATTCGAACTCACAGTGGTGAGGGGGCTGGTGATTGCTAGTCAGAGACCATGGCAACTTGACCATGGATGCCCCGTGATATTTATTAATTTTAAGCCTAAACGTTGACTCATACAAATACATACCTACAATAAAATAAATTTCATCCATATACATGCATGAAAAAAACAAAAAATAAACCTAACAGAAAAATAAATGTTCTTTAAAAGATGAAACTAAATCTTCCTTTAACCTACTTTTCTTTACGTTGTTTTCCACCCATACCAATTCTTCTTCTACGAACATGTGACATTTTCTCAGACAAGAAAGTTGGCAGTTCTTTAGGGGATGTGGTGAGATATTCCATAGCCTAAATTTAACAGAAATGCAAGTGTTTTGTAATAAATAAGTGCAGCATTTGAATACATTTATATTACTATTATTCTTATAACTATTAAACAGCAGTAGCTTCCAGATTTTGACAATAAATAACATATCTTGAATGTAGTCCAAAATATTTGAAAATAATGCACTGTGTCACATAAGTTTATCAAAAATTCAACACAACTTAAATTAACAATGAAATATTTTTATTTACCATTAATCATAAAATTACCTCATCTTCCTGTGAAAATGTATCATGATCAACATAGGTGAAAATTCTGTTGTTTGGTTTTCCACCTTTACCTCTAAGAAAAACAAAGCATAAATAATGAGATCAAGAAATATTTGGTGTACTTATTCAAAACCCAGTCATCTGTTTATAGACGTATAATTTTTATCATGGAAATATCAAATCTTAACAGCATCTCATCAAAATTAGAATGAAACAATAGTAATGTAAAAAATAGCATATTATATTAACAACAATCGTGTAAAAAAAAAGTCAAATACTTTTATATTCTTAAATTTCCAATGGACAAATTACAAAAATAAAAATTACATCTTTTTCAAATATTGTTGTAAAACAATGGATTGTGAAGAAAAATCTTATTCATCCTCTTAGTGGTAACTTCTTTATTTTCAATTCCCTACTCATAGTTTGGGCTACTTTAACACTGTAGTATAGAAAATTACTTACAAAATTTCTTTAACGTCATTGTAGTATTTTTTCTCAACAGGAGAGAAGGACGCATCCTCTATAGTATATAATTCAATCTCTCTCTGAAATAAATTCAAATTTAATCAACATTTGTTATCAACATTTCATCATCACCATTATGCAATTTTGAACTACAAACTACGAAAAACAGATATGAACACTCTAATAAAAACAAACGTTAATCACTCAGATTCAAAAACACAGTTTAAAGAAATATGTCTGAAATCTTCTGGTCAGGTAAAAGAGATAAATTTCACTTTGCACAAATCAACTTTAAATAGGCCAGGACATCAAGCGAGTATTTAATGTTTGAAGACTTAATAATCCTTTTCTATGTTGATATGTTGAATTAATTTATTTAGGGTTTTATATGTTTGATACAACTTCAGTTATGTATGGTTATCAACACGTATTAAAAACAAGTACGTATTATCAGGTGGGAGACAGATTTTCATTTAAGTCTTTAACCACTAGTTAAAAACTCAAGCACTCTAAGATTTGACTTGACAGAAATATGATACAACAAACACAAAATCATAAAATAAATCAATTTTATACCTGACTAAAAATTTTCTGCTGCCATTCAACAACAATTTCTTCTTTATCAGTCTTGCCTTGTTTTGTGAGATCTTTTAGTTCAACATCATCTGAAGGTCTTCTACCTGCTGCAGCTGCTGCTGAATCGGTAGCAGATGGAACAAGACTGGATGAGGTGATACGATCTAGTTTCACACTGAAATCATACAGATATACAAATGAATACAAGAATATTACACAAACACAATTATAATGATTCTGAACTATAGCTTTGATCTCTATTGATTCATTTTGTAAGATAAACTTTATTTATAGTAGTTAAGAGATTGTAGGAATATCGAACACTTTCAACAGCCTTACAGTTGGGTTAACGCTTTAGCAAGGTGGTTGAGTGTCTGCCTACAGTACTAAGGGTCCTGGGTTTGATCCCCAGTTAGGACCATGGATTTTTCTCACTCTCAATTTACTACAGTTGACATGTTTCTCTAGGTAACAATGGTAGGGCTAGTCCAACTAATTAGACTGTTTGTGACAGCGAGACATTTTTTTATTTGGCCCCAACCTTCACAGTTTAACATAGAACTGCATATTTTTGTGTGGAAAAGTCCCAATTAAAACCTGTTGGGCACGATAACTACAATATCTGTGATCAATTTGAACCGTTTGGTAGATAGGACATTTCTAAACTCAGGCAAGCATAAATTATTCCAACACACCTTGTCTGGAAAGTGCACTAACATTTTGTTTCCCTCCACTATTTCTCTAAGGAAAACGAAACAATTTTAAGTCAAATATTCGAATTTTGGCTCTTTGTTAAGGATAATTGTTTTTTCTATCAATTTGAATACGTTCTACCAGTTACTGGTGCATTTTTAGGTAGTTTGTGTTTCCGCACATAAATATGCAGTTCTACGTAAGGCTGAGAGGATGGCCCTTCTGAATTCATTTATGAAATCGGCCAACCAGAAAGCTGAATATGTAAGGCTATGGTAGGACAGGCTTCTCAAAACTGACGGAATACTGCCTGACATTTGTTCAGGCAAAGATAGAATTTCTATCTGACCAAATGAATATATTATAAATAAGTGATAAATGCTGTAAATGCTAATTATTTAATATATAAATACAAAAATGCCTAAAACACAATAACAGAAGCACATACTGCAAGTATAAAAATACTAAACTTCGAAACTAACACTCCATAATTATAATTCATTCAAATCATACATGATTTCACACTGAGCCTCTTGCATTAGATGAAAGTGGAGCAATAATTCAATTAAATAAATGCAAATTGTCATTGACAAGTCGTGACTAAGAAAATACCACAAAATGCATCATTTTCTTAAGACAGTATCAACTTTCTTGGCAAATGGTGTGCAGCGTTGATAACACATACTTAATATTACTGAAACATAAAGTAGTATACCTTATTTTTAAGTTCTTTACGGGATCAGAGGAGCGATAATACGCTGTTCCAACATCAGGTTCATACAAGTCCGCCATCTTGGCGCTAACCAAAACAAAACAGTTCCGCAGTGAATGAATGCCACTAAAATACAGTGTACGGTCCGAAAATTTCTTCCCAAATGGACAGGTCTCAAACACGGTATTTCCGCAGAAGGAAAATGGCCTCGGTGGTTACTATTTTATTTCTAGTTAAATATCAATCTTCCACATGTCGAATTAATATAAATGTCCCTTCTTACATAGTATTTAAAAACGGTCAAAACGCCTAAAAATTGATGAAGTTATATTGGTTTCAAAGTGGCGATTTTTCACAGCAATTTTTTTTTACTGTTAGATTTATACGGCGTTATATTTATTTTTGGAAATGCTTATACTTGTATTTATATCTGATTTGATCAAACTAGTCCCCGTTCCATGTTGCAGTGCACCAAAGTCACCAGATTAAACGGGTACCAGTTTAGTTCTAAGGGAGACTACTACGTTTAGTCTTATTTTGTCGGCATTAAAATCTTGGGGGTATTTCTCAACTACTCTTCAATCAAAATGGCGAACACATGGGAAGAAGTTACGCAGGCAAGGCAAGAAAACCGGCGTGAACTGGTACTTCAGGGCTCGAAAATTAGTAAGCGGATCGACGAACATGGATTTGATACAAATATTTATCAACTGACAAGTTTGAATTATCTTGAAATTTCTGGCACTTCGCTGTCAACCATAGAAACTGATGTCGGAACGCTGGTGAACCTTACATCATTGATATTGTGCAATAATCAAATATCGGAAATACCTTCGAGCATCGGCAATCTAACTAAACTGAAAATATTGAATTTTTCGAATAACAAATTGGAATCAGTTCCTGATGAAATTGGCAATTTGGCAGAATTAGACACTCTAAATCTTAGCGTGAATCAGTTGACAGCGTTACCAGCTGCTAACAATTTAAGATGTCTACATGTGTTGAATATTTCAAATAATAATCTCACTTCACTACCTGATGGTATATTTGATTCAGAGCTTGTTCATTTAAGTCAAATCCTGGCTGGTGATAATCAAATTAGTGAATTATCTCCTGATGTTAGCGATTTACCTCATCTTAATACGCTTGATCTGTCCGGCAATAAATTAACTGAGGTACCTACCTCACTAAGTATATGTCCAAAGTTGAAGGAACTTATCCTTAAAAGCAATAAATTTAAAGATAGAAGATTTGGGAAAATGGTTGAACAATGCCAGACCAAGTCCGTTCTTGAATACTTGCATAACATTTGGAAGAAGGAAAATCAGAAAACAGGAAAGGTATGGACCTGAGTCTATTGTTTCAGAGAAAGTTTTACAATAATGGTCATGAGTTATTAAGTAATAACCAAATTATTTTAAGCCTTTACAATTCTCAACATTCCAATGAATTTACTGACTTTTCCACTGCATCACTGTTTTTTATCTTATCTTGCTTTGGTTTACTTAATATAACTATAAGACTTCAAACACTTGTATGTACAATGTACATATGTGTGTTTTAATATACATTCTATTTTTCATGCATTTTAGTCGGTATAATTAGGTAAACATTGTCATGTATGAAATTATTTAACATTACAAATTACTCATGAATTTGATAAGTTGACGTCTGAATTGTTACATGAATGTATAGGGCAAAGACAAGGAAAAGAAAAAGAAGAAGAAGGGAAAGAAGGGCGGTGGACAGGAGGAAGTACCGAAAGATAAGATTGTAGTAATACCCTACCCCAAAGATGACTCTGGTATAAAAATAGAGGTTACACCAGCAGTTCTTAATGTTCGTCAATATATCGTTTGTTGTATTGTGAGAGATTTAGATTTGTCAAGCAAATTCAAAGAATTTATTACATTACAGGTATATTTTTATTTGTCTTATTGCAGATTTTCTGTCTTCGTCAAGTTATTGTGTAAACTATTTTTTGATGGTATTTGGAGGTTCTTTTAGGATTTATAGGTGCCAAGATTTTCAATTTTGTCTAATATTAGTGTGATGGTTACTCAGGATTGTACAGTAAATCTTAAGACTTAACTTATGGATCAAGAAGTGAAATTATGGAATTATCTTACCTTTTTGTATTGAATGGAAACTTTTGTATTGGTTGTATCAGGCTTCTGTTCATTTGCTCATTGTGTCTATTCTTTGATGCACTAACTTTTGTATCTTGTTTGTAAGCACTTCCTGAAAATGGTGTTCAAATTTCAGTGATAAAGAACTGTGTTGATTGTATTTTTTACTTGATTCCCTCTTCCTTTGTTAACAAGAAGAACATCAAGAAAGTAATAATTATACAATATGAAAATTTCTATTGCAAATATACCGGTAGTTGATTTATTGTTGACTTTTACAGACAAAACTACATGATACAGTTTGCCAGAAACGACAGGTTGCAACAATAGCAACACACAATTTGTCAAGTGTGAAGAATCCGTTGAAATATGATGCCATGTTTCCTGAACTATTGCAGGTTGTTACATCTTTCTAGTCAAGATAATTCTAAATAGACAATTTAAAGCTGTAGAAATTATTTTTTCTACTTTATTGGTGATTTTTTCATGTACCAAAATTGCCTGAAATGAATTTCATTTCTCAAAATGACATCTAGTGTGTATGAAATAGATGAGTTTTCTGACCAAAATATTAGCTTCCAAGATTCTAAGAAATTGATCAGAAATTGAGCGGAAAAAAGAGTCCTTTGATGAGTTTTTCAACCAAATATTCATATACATGTATCATTTAAATAAAAAAATTGTTTGTTCAATAAGATTTGTTTCCCTTGAGGAGTGTAAATAAGTGTAATTGGCTCTTGGGTTCCCTTGAGAAGCTATTCTTTAAGCCACTGCAAATTTTAACAGAGATGGATCTTCTTAAAGGGTTCAAATTTATTGTGACTGAACTGTAGATAAACATTGAAAAGTCCCTTTAATTGTTCAGTATTGCTGAGATATTGTGACTTTGTGTATGAGTAAGAAAAATTATTCAGTTGATTTTAAAAATTTGATCATCTTTCTACTAAGTGACTAACACTATGAATATATTTCCCTATATTTGAAAACAATCATTAGTGTTGTAGTAATTTTTTATTACATTAATTTATTCCCGAGTTTCACTTTGACTCAACTTCACATTATCATTTCTACCAAATGAAAGGAATTCTCGGATTTTGAAACAATAAAACACAAATCTTGAGTCTAATCCCAGTTTTTAACCGTTTTGATTTGCGTTCACTGTTTCTTTTACCTCTCCTCGTTAAGTGTTTTCTTCTCAAAATCACTATTATAGGTACAAAGTTGGTACAGTTTTTTACTTAATAACTTACTAGTTATAATTACTGAGCTTACAGCTATGAATACTTAATCGTCCTAATTCAGATTGTACCATTGTTTCGACACAAAGAAGTGTCTGGACAGAAGCTAGTTGATGATTTGAGGAAGGAAGCGGATGAACTCAGAAAAGAAAAAAAGAGAAACACTTTTTCTGGAATTCACAAGTGAGAGATAATTATGTACTATCAGTGTTGTGAAAGTGGTGTATTTTTAAGGAAGTAGCCAATAGTGTTGCCTGTCATTTGTTTGAGCGCAAAATTTGCAGTTTTGGTTTTTTACTGTTACTGACTGGCTTCATTTGGTCAATATCTGAGTTGTTAGATAAATCATGATGCTAATTTTTCACTTTGTTTACGCTGTACTGTTATAAATCCAGTGGATAGGTTCTAAGATCTTTCATTGTTGTATGTCCTGCTAGAACACAACCACTATTTTCATGTACAAAATCTTGTTACCGGTGTAAATTCTTATTAATGGTGTAAATGAGTTTTTTATACTTAGGGCGATATCGCAAACTATTCCAATCACAATTTGCATGTTATTTTCATCTTAGGACTTGAGTTGATAGTGGCTTATTTGTAATGTTTATTTGTATTACAAAATTATGAAAAAATTTTCTTTTGAAAGGTTTGAGTACCTATAAAAGTCTATAGCTGGGAGACTGATTAAGTAGCCTACCTATGTTTGCCATATATATTAATAGCATGGTTTCTTTTAGGTATTTAGACTTGTTGGCTGACAAAACACAGTATCCTTGTTTAGTGGATAAAGATGGGACAGTTATCTCATTCCCTCCCATTACAAACAGCGATAAAACAAAGGTATTCTAAAATGTTTTGTTAGAAAAACGAAATAATTATTTGAATGTGCTCTATGTATGAGAGACATCTTCAATATTAAGCATCTTGGCATCTAATCTGCACATTGTGTACCAGTTCAGGTACATACTTACATAAAATTTGGACTGATTGCTGTGTTCAGTTCACAGAGGTTTCCAGATTAGAAAGGTTCTAGTTTATACGCTGTAAGAAAGATGGATAGTTGTTGGGAATCGTTACCAGTATTTTGATGTTTTGATCAAGTGAATTGCATTCGGACATTCAGCAATTGGGGTACCTATGTATCACACACAAGATGACCGCTTTCAGGTGGATTTTTTTTAACAAATAAAGGGAGTTTGTTTGAAAATACGTAAAATTATTAATGCAGATAACAATCCAACAATATCTATACAGTACAAAATTGAAATTTAGTGACAGCACTTTAACTTCTGCCTCGGACATCGTTCAAATCTATTTTTTGTGTTTATTTATTATCTATGAAATATCTGATATGCTGATAGAATCTCTGAATTGTTGCTATAATTTGTTATTGTAGATTTCTAAGGACACAACTGACTTACTGATTGAGGTTACTAGTTCGACCAGTCTTGATACTTGCAAGAAGGTTATGGATGAAGTTTTGTTGAAAATGCTATCGTCCGGTATTTGCAGTAAAATTGTTGCTAAAGCGACTGGTGCCACTGCCAAGGGAAGTGACTCTGAGAGTGATAGTGATGACGGTGTTGTCTTTGAAAATGCTTCTTCAGCTGCCTCTGTAAAAATTCTGACAGTTGAACAAGTCAAGGTCATCGATGCAGAGAGTACCTTAAAGGTTCTGTACCCCTCCCGGACAGATCTTTGTTCTGATGTTATCACTGTGATACGAGATTGAGACGGGTCTTGAGTAGTTTATCTCTTGAGTAAAACAAACAAACCATATGTTTGGATTTATATGAACCAAAACCGCAAAGTACACGTTTTGTCTACCAAACTGCTTGTTTAGTGACTGATTCTTAATTTATAAATAAATAATGATTATATTTTCAATATAAAGTTGCAATTATGATATTCTACTTGAAAAATTTAATAATTTATCCGCTACTTGAAAATTTTAATTCACATGGGATGAGGATCAGTTTTATAATTTTTTTAGGAGATAATGATATTCTTAATAAATTTACAGTTTTGATATTCTACTTGTAAAATTTAATAATTTATCCGCTACTTGAAAATTTTAATACACATGGGATGAGCATCAGTTTTATAAATTTTTTAGGAGATTGTAGTGTACTCTTTATCCTGTGTTTGATATTTGTTGGAATGAAATAAATAAAACCCTACAGTATGCTGATATTAGTTTTCTGTTCACTGGGTGTAAACACCAAGTCGAGTCAAATATTTTATTTGCTTTTAACTATACAGTTCATTGATAATTAAATTATACACATGATTACAATAACATACATTGATGGCAGTACATGATCACAATGTTCAATGTATTGAAAAACAAAGTAATGAACATATGGATGAAAATACAATGAAAAGCATGTATAATTGATTCTACATGGCAGATAGAGTTTTGAACCATTTCTGTATACATAATCAAAACATTTCTTAAAATGGATATATGGATATTGAAACTTCATTCTTTTCATTGTTCAATACCAGGGACTCTACATTACAGGGATATGCAACACCCTATCAACTATTGATAAAATCCCGATTATATGGGCCGTGGTTCGTTCAAGCTCACTAATGAGCAGAAAGGTGTACCAACAGGTGAAATTTGCATGATTTGGCCTAAAGAATCTATAACCGGCAAAAAGTTATCGGAAAGTGGATTATTTTTTACATTCACGTAAACCAAGGACTCTACATTAATGTAAGGTCCTTGCTGAGACAAAGTAGAGGATAAATTCTGTTTGATGAATGAATAAAAATGAAATTTATTTGATTAAATGTATATATTTATCTTTGCGATTTATCAAAATAGTTGTCTTTTCCCGCAAAATCGGTGACTATTTTTCATTACCATTATGAAAGATGGTTCACGGCCGCATACATTTCTTAGTAAGCATTCCCCCTGGACAAATATGGTGAGCCACAATGGTTTAAAACTTTCAAGTGACGACTTCCTTCTGATGGTGCAGTAATTTGTGCTGCAGGGATAATATATACGACAAGTTTGTAAATGAAGAGTCTTTTGAGTGCGTTGCTTTTTACAGAAGCTCTATTGGACAGATTTCTGGTTAAACATTATGCCAAGATATTATTTAATTCCATATGGAACCTTCATCATCCTAGAATCATGAGTTAATTTTTTCTGACTGTCCAAGGAAATGCATGGGTCCGGAAACGCAAAGTTGGAGAATGCCATGACTTAGACCAGTCCAAAGCACTCAGAAAGTCTCTCAAGGAGTATGGTGCTAATATGGTTTTATTATTGTTACACCAATGAAATTCCACCAATTTGTTTTTTTTTTTAAGAATACGAAATAATTGTAATGTATGATATACAAACACATGTATTTATCATACCAAAAACATAACGGTATTCTTTTACAATCTATAGATATTGAGATTTTGAGAATTTTATCTTCATACATCTCTTGACCCTTTCTGAGTTATGACTGAGTCAAAGCATAACAAAACAGTTTCTGCTAACTGTATAATGATAACTGGCCCCAACCGTTGTTCAGTGGTTAGTGCGCTGGACTTGTTACCCGGCGATCCGGGTTCATACCCTTATATGAAAATTTGACGAATACGTCGATTTTCCACCATATGTGGAGAAATTGCCGGCTCCTTGTGGAAGGGTAAGTTAGTACTGGTAAGAATACAGTCCAGGAAAACAGCTTAAGTGAACCTGCCGTCGTATATAACTGAAAAATCGTTGAAAAATGGCGTTAAACCCGTTGAAAAGAATAAGATTATTATTACTAGGCACATAGCAGTACTTTTGTATATAATTTCACTGTAATAAACTGTTCTTTTATACATTCGATAAGTCTGTAAGTTTTTAGTCCCTTAGAAATATCAGGGTTTCCAGCAGACTTTGAAAATTCAGGGAAATCTGATATATTTTCAAGGTCAGGTAATTGTCAGGGAATTTTGAAAATTGGTCAGTGAAAATGCAAATCCTGAAAAGTCAGGGAAAAATTATTTTGAAGGGCAAAAAGAATATTTTTTTCTGTTGTAATGGCTATGGCAGTCTTCTTGTATTAACAATTCATTGCATTAATTAACAAATTTATCTGCTTTGATTTTTCTTTATATTTCTGCAATTTAAAAATTCTAACATTATGGACAAGATTACTTGAAGACTGAAAGGCTTTGCAACCCTTGCTTCCTGAACTGACTAACATCTTTTACTAATTTGCAGATGAAGATGGTATGTGGAATGCTTCATGTTAATGAGCTTAATATACTAATCTTCATTTTTTTTCTTTACAGAAGGAATGAATGGATGTACCTGCATAATGTGATAGGTTGGGTTGAACAAAAAGTATTTTCAAAGTTTTGAAATAGCATGTTTGTACTTGCAGATTGTCTAATTAGTGTTAGACAATAGTAGTGATTAATAGTGTTTGATTGTGATTTTTTTGACAGTTATTCTGGTCAATAGTGCATAATTGATGCTTCAGCTTCACTTTAGACAATGTCTTAATTTTGATGTTGTTTTTCATTAGAGTGTTTCCTTGCTTTATGATACTCTGAAACTTCCACTGAACCTAAAATTACCAAACTTTGTTTGATGTATTAAGCATGATTTAGCTGTTAAACTATCTACAAAATGCAATAACATGTTGTTTAGGAATAAATACTGATTTTATGGGTAGATTTGACAGCTGTAGGGGAGGCGGAGGCTGTTAAAGTTAAGTAATTTTGATCAGTGAAAAACTCATTTGGTCGGGGAAAAGTCAGGGAATTTGATTCATCTGTGGTGCTGAAAGACCTGAAACACAACACAATGAACTTAACAACATAATGACTGAAATTCACAGTACAGCAAAGATTAAACATACAAAACATTAAATATGGTCCTTTTGGATCTTGCTAGTGATCTGCACTGAAGAAAGTAGAAAAAAGTTAAATAAAATCATTATAACAATAGCAATGTAACGTGGATTCTACACCTGATGTATGTCATGCGCAGTGTTTCCGGTTTTCAGACAATTATTAATGATAGGAGAGAAAAAAACAGGGCTTGAAAAGTCCTCCATATTTCAGAGAATTCTTGTCTTCAGGGAGTCTGGTTTTCACGGGATATAAGTGTATGGCAAACAAAATTCAGAGCACAAACAAAAAAGAAAATATTTCCACGCCACTGATACTCATACATAATTTATCACGTACATTTTATATCAATATTCACTAACAACAGTATATGGTGATACATACATTGGTTTTGGTGAATAATTCTAGGTACACAAAATTACAGTTATTGGTAATAACGGAAGCAAGCATGTTCAAACATGGTGAGTTGGTCTGATCCAATTGTGAGCAGGTACTGTCTGACTGCCAAGCCTAGTTAATGTAATAATCCAAACACAATTTTTTATGTTAATAAAATGTAGAACGCTGGTCATATTGGTGATTTGGATGAGAATTTCATTTCAGTCACTATCTTTTGTTCAGGACAGGAACACTGTTACCATTTGATTTGAATGGAGATTTCATCTCGGTTTCAGTCGGCTATATTGACATAACGAACAATGTTGAAATAGCAACTTGCTTCATGCCACTTCATTAGATATTCCATTTTCAAGTCCTGATTTTACCATAACTTCTTCTTTTTATTTAACGATGTTTCAACAATCTGCAAGTCTGATGAACTGTTTCGGTTTCCTTTCAGGGGAGCCAGTGCCTGTGATCCCAAAAATTCTGCCTGGAAATATTGAACTGATCTAACGTAGGATTGGTGTTGCATCCACAACTAGCCCTTTGGATCCCAAAGTGCTGCTCGATAGCATCCTACTAAATTTTTCTGTTAGAGCAAATGACATGCTATAGTTTAAACAGAATTTAATACATTCAATCACTGACTTGACAGTTATTTCTAATCCCTTAATTGTTTGATAGCTCGATTCCATCATATTCCTGTCAGCTATGGAATAGTTTCCTGGACGCTCATTCTTGTCCCAGTCCTTGAAATATGATAAAAATTCTTCCTCTAAATAAATCATTATCAATTGCGCATCTTCAACAGAGAAGAACGCTTTTAAATTTTCATTTCTTTTTCTAACTGCTCCACTTAAATTTCGTGTATTCATTATATCAAAAAATCTGTCCATGTTTGTAATTGATTTCACAGACTCACTTTCATGTAGTTGAAGGATTTCGAGCCCACATATTTGCAGTACAGTTTTGAACATAGTCTATACATACCAGAATAGGTCCCATTATAATGTTTCACTACTGACATCCATGTGATGTATTGACCATTTTTCAAAACCTTTTCCATATTTTGTGGGAAAGTGAATTTGAGATATTATTATTTTATAAGATGACGGGGTCCGAAAAGAATAAATATATCAATGTTCAGTGGCAAAAACATTATGCGCTCTATAAATTGTGCCCTCTCCATGTCGATGGAGTTTGATGAACCTTCTGTTTGGGGAAGCATCATACTGGTAATAAATGGAACAGTTGGTCCAATATCTATCTCTAGGATTTCATCAACTTCCGACAAGATTGAAAATAGCTGGTCAGAAACCACTTAATTTGTGGCGAAATGGGCCACGAGATATTTGAGATAGTTGATAGTCCTTGAAACATATTGTCAAGTACATATTTTGCCAGGGTCTTCTATTTCTGTTTCAGGCACTGTTCTATATGGTTGATATCATTTCCCTCCCACACAGTCCAAATCAACAAATCCCGTCAATTCTCCTGTATGTTTATTGTAAACTAAGTCACTTTATATTATTACTTCATCCTGAAGTAACCCAACAATTTGTTTATGTTTTTCTTTAAATGACATCCCCTCTTGTTGATGGTGGCATATCACATCATTAATGTAGCCAACATTCTTTGACAACACATTTGTATAATCATGCCGTGTCCTTTCACTCGGTAGATTTATAAAACCGGTCTTACGGACTGCATCGTACATAGAAGAAGACTATATATTAAATATATGCTCCATTTAAAAATCATGAGATGCCACTTCGTACCTTTTCTACATTTTGTCTGTTTAAGCTGATGTTACCAAAAAGGTCTCTGAATTGAATTCTGATCTGGTAATGCAGTTTTCTTTGTTTTTGTGATTCAATCATCATTTTACTCATCTCACTACTATCGCGTACTGTTAAACGGACCCCATTATTAGTAATGGATTTCTGTAACCTTCTTTGCAATTTTGTGTTTTTACTCTGAAGACCATGTTTGGGCTTCATTAGCTGCATAAGTTTCACTGCCTTCTGAGATGTAGACATAGACTTCCTATTCTAGACATTGAATCAATCACGTTTTGGTGTTGTATTTCTGCGCTTTTCTTGCCGTATAGATTTGATAAGGGTTCTTCTATATAACGAACAGCAAGAACATTTGGAATTCTCAATCAACATGGCACACTTGGTCCTTCTGATTGATGGCACACCGATAAAATCTAGATAGCCAGCACAACTTCTGTTTCCAGGGTGCAGTTTAACAGGAACGAGGTTCTGGAATTGTGGGTCTGAATTGCCAGGGCAAACTTCATTCTTCTTTTGATCAAAATAATTTGATTAAAACCAGATATGTCTTTATTATAAATTCTATTTGCTCACTTAAAATTACGCCTCGCGTTTCAAAGTCGTCGTTGAACCATGGACATTTGAATCCTTTTTGGTAGCACACACAAACTTTTTCATATAGTAAATCTGAAAATGACTGAATACCATTGTGAATATCTAAATCATTACAAAACATTTGGTTAACAATATCGCTAAAATATTCTAAATCGGAGTTCAGAGGTTCGCAGAATGAGTCAGCATAAGAAACATCTTAATTTAGTTTTATCATTTCAACCATTTTCTTAATTCAGAAAAATCATCATTTATTAATTCCACGAATGTTATAATTTCTGTTTCGAGTCAACCAGGTATCAGCTACCATTATGTACAAGAATGTTAGTTCCAGTTGCCTTGTCATGAATTAGGTTAGTTCCGATTGGCTTTTATAGGTTTACACAAGGTTTGCCTTTGAAGGCCCAATCCTCAATGTTTTCAATTGTTTTCTGGTATTTGTCTTGAAAGTTCATTCTTTTGCAAAGTTCACACATAGCATTTTGATAAACTTCTTTATATCCTGGTGAATAATACATACTTTTCCTTTCCAACATCTTAGCATAGTCTTCTGGAGATTCACCTAACGCCTTTAAATACTTCCCTAGATCTCTTGGAGACTTGAAACTCCGAGAAGAGATGAACGTTCCTTTAGGGGACATTACTGGTTCCTCAGTTTCATTTCCGCCCCTTACGACCATAATTATGTCATAGTTGTAATTTTCAAAGAATTTTTCTGTGAAGTATTGGGTGCATAGGGCGTTTTCAAATGCCAAATAAAACTTGTAAGTTGTGTTTAATACATTAAAACATTTATCATGTACATAACGTGTTCCACAATTCCAGTTAACGCCACAAGAACCGAATATAGTGACTGGAAGATATTTTCTCAATTCGTTAACATATTCTTGTCGCTTTGAGCGTGTCGAACAGTGTGAGGCTATCATAAGTACGCTGTCATTCTTTTTGGAAGCAATTGATGTATAATTTCTATTTTCAGAATAAGTTTTTTTCTTTAACACTCCATATGGCAGATGTATATCCGTATTAAACTTATCATATGTCATAGTCCAATTGTACGACCGTCGCCATGGTTCTTCTTTCCACTGACCTTTAAATATGTCGCTGTACGTTGACGGGCTCTCGTGCGCCGCGAAAATCCAAATTTGTCCCAATGGACGTTCCATGGCTTGTTGTGGTCTCATTTTACGCCCATCAAATATTATTGCATCGCTTTGCAAGTGGTCTCTTTTGTTAAAAGACATCTCGCAATTATTGAAGTGACATGAAGAAAAGCCTGCGTACATGGCTTCGGGGTAATATTTTACAAATGGCGGAGGATTGTACCACAGGATTTTATATGAATGTTTGTCATTTGCGCTGTCTGGATCCCGATCTTGGCCGTCATGTAGATGATTTTTTCGTTGTAGCATTTCACTTTGAGGTTCTTTGAAATGATCTTGTTGTTGCATTATCTTCCACTTTGTAGGTAAAATAATGCAAAAGTAATTAATATTTATCTAATTCTGTACAAATGGTATTTAAGTCAGTGATAAATCTCTTATCTCTGTTTGCTTTAGTTTTTTCCGGCATGATCAAATTTATAGTTTGCCAAAGTCAGCGCACTTAGATGTATTATCGCAAAATTTGAAAAGTGCATAAATAATACGTAGTTATTTTATTAACAAGGACAAAACAATCATTATAAATATTACTGTACTGGGATCTTCCCTCAAACAGATTGTTTGTATTAATGATATCTTGAAAAGATTTGCACATGGGTCATCCCGACTAAAAACTAGCCACCTTGTCAAATCACGGGAAATCTATTGGAGTTGCAGTCGTTACTCAGGTGAGCGAAATCTGTTAATTTTGACCTCGTTGTTTGCCAAATTAGAAGTAACCGACGTTTATACTACCAGTTACATTAATTTTGGGACTGATAAACATTTCGGCTATGAATGGGCCACATGTTGAAGTATCGTACCTTTGACATCATAGGGTCCAAGCCCATATAGAAATATACCAACGGAAAAAAATGCACAGAAAATATTTTAATGTAATTTTCTTCTTTTTGCGACTAACGAAATCGACGAAAGATGAAAAAACTTCATTGTTTAAATTGGACCAAGTGCTTGTTGGTTATGTGTAGAATAATGTATTAACTTTCTGTAGACGCCAGTTATTAGAAATTTGAGTGATTTCTGAAAAGGCTACGTAGTGATAAACAAACTTGGTGCAGAAACTGTAATTTTGGAAGTTTTATCCCTTATATACTTTTATATATCCCTTATATAGAGAGAGAGATAAGGGATATATAAAAGTATATAAAAGCACGCACGCATGCAACACGCACGCACGCATACATATATATGCGTGCGTGCTTGCGTGCGTGCATTTTAAGCCTTAATCCACCATTATACACATTCCCTTCTACGTGCTATGGGTTGAAAAAGCTGAATATCATGTACGTTAAAGAGCGTATTTACAGTAATAATACGAGATAATGTAAAATGTTATCTATCAATTCAATTGGGAGTAAACATGTTTGTTGATTATTTTAATTTTATGATGATTGATTGAATAATGTTTTCTATCCTTGAATATTTCTGTGTGCTAAATTGTGCTTTTTCAAAAGCGAAAGTCGTATCATGTTAATGTTATGCGGTGAAACATCATAGTTACTCAATGTGAAAGTTTCTTTGTCATGCAAAGTAAGCCTATAACGAAAAAATAAAACAATTAGTAGTACGCATAACCTTTTAATGACATGCATGTAATTGCATGTCTCACAGAACAACAATCATCTTAAAAACTGTCCACAAATATGCACCAATTGCATTAGCATAATATATATCTAAACAGCATCATGTTTTTGATTCACTTTCTCGTAATTATTATGTTAAGTTTAAAAATAGGCATTCAATAATAAAAAACTGACTGCAAGATTACATCAAACGATCAATGTTTTGTTTTCTTGACTAGCGAAAAACAAGACCCGAAACTTACATAACGAGTAAGAAAACACGATTCTCATCGGTACGTAAGCATCATTACAATCGGTTCGAATACTACAAAATATTACACCCCTCGAGATAATCAAGGTAATTAACACGTCAACCAAAGTCAAGGTACCAGCATTGTGCTCGAGATATCGAGATAAAGATGTTCGTAATAGACCCAGAAAGTTTTTTACAACAGAGAACAAAAAAAACAAAAACCAGTTTTTACTGAAAAAAGCTTTGTTTCATGATGTGTTTATATCCCTCAATATTTTCCTCATAATATTGTTTAACCTTTATACAGGCGTTTGATGGAACTTAAGACTCGAATCAGTACACAGAAACAATATATGAGATCAATTGTTCGATAGTTTCATGGTGTTTTATGGCTCGCGAACAACTAATGGTCATGTAGCGCGCATTTAAATAAAAGGGAAAGCTATAAATATAAACCGTGTAAAAGGATGATGCATTAATAATAATGAAGGATAACTGATATGAATTAGTTAAAATTGATTTGTAGTAAAAAAGGGTGTGAGTTCAATCTCATTTACACAGTGTTACACACAGTTCTTTCATTGAGAAGAGTTCACTGTAGTTAGTTCGTAGTTTAAAAAACTCTTATTTCCATTGTGGTCTCTAAGATATAGCATTGTGTGACACAGGAACAAATATATTTTAATTTAAGGAAATAAATGAATCAATTAATTAACACGGATTTATGCTCATTACAAGAGCATATCTGTTATGAGTCAGCTAGAAACCAGCTACCATGATATACATGTATTGTGGATGCTAGTTCCAGTTTCTATATTACAAATTAGGCTAGTTCCGATTGGCTTTTATAGGTTTACACAAGGTTTGCCTTTGAAGGCCCAGTCCTCAATGTTTGCAATTGTTTTCTGGTATTTGTCTTGAAAGTTCATTCTTTTGCAAAGTTCACACATAGCATTTTGATAAACTTCTTCATATCCTGGTGAATAATACATACTTTTCCTTTCCAACATCTTAGCATAGTCTTCTGGAGATTCACCTAACGCCTTTAAATATTTCCCTAGATCTCTTGGAGACTTGAAACTCCGAGAAGAGATGAACGTTCCTTTAGGGGACATTACTGGTTCCTCAGTTTCATTTCCTCCCCTTACGACCATAATTATGTCATAGTTGTAATTTTCAAAGAATTTTTCTGTGAAGTATTGGGTGCATAGGGCGTTTTCAAATGCCAAATAAAACTTGTAAGTTGTGTTTAATACATTAAAACATTTATCATGTACATAACGTGTTCCACAATTCCATTTAATGCCACAAGAACCGAATATAGTGACTGGAAGATATTTTCTCAATTCGTTAACATATTCTTGTCGCTTTGAGCGTGTCGAACAGTGTGAGGCTATCATAAGTACGCTATCATTCTTTTTGGAAGCAATTGATGTATAATTTCTATTTTCAGAATAAGTTTTTTTCTTTATCACTCCATATGGCAGATGTATATCCGTATTAAACTTATTATATGTCATAGTCCAATTGTACGACCGTCGCCATGGTTCTTCTTTCCACTGACCTTTAAATATGTCGCTATACGTTAACGGGCTCCCGTGCGCCGCGAAAATCCAAATTTGTCCCAATGGACGTTCCATGACTTGTTCCGTTCTTATTCTACGCCCATCAAATATTATTGCATCGCTTTGCAAGTGGTCTCTTTTGTTAAAAGACATCTCGCAATTATTGAAGTGACATGTAGAAAAACCTGCGTACATTGCTTCAGGGAAAGATTTTACATATGACGAAGGGTTGTACCATAGGATTTTATATGAATGTTTGTCATTTGCGCTGTCTGGGTCCCGATCTTGGCCGTCATATAGATGATTTTTTCGTTGTAGCATTTCACTTTGAGGTTCTTTGAAATGATCTTGTTGTTGCATTATCTTCCGCTTGATAGGAAAAATAGTGTACGAATACTTTATCTAATTCTGTACAAATGGTATTTAAGTCAGTGATAAATCTCTTATCTCTGTTTGCTGTTGCTTTTTCCGGCAGGATCTTATTTATAGTTTACTAAATTCAGTGTACTTAAGACATACTATGTATCGCAGAATTCGAAAAAAACATAAATAATACGTAGTTATTATTCATAGGACAAAACAATAATTATAAATATTACTGTAGTTTAGACTAATATGTGACATAGAATAGTGCCAGCATCGTCTGAATGAAAAAGAGCATCGTAAAAACTGTTTTTTTAACAATTAGCAGATGTAGAATGATAATAATTGTTCTTTTATAATGATTCAGTTTTCATCATGAAACTGTCGTTAAGTATCTTGCTGTTAAGACAAGCACTTCCGTTTGCTTCTTCAAATTCATACCAAAATGCATTGTCCGACGGCTGTTCGGCAACGGACCAAAATCCGAGAGAGGGGATTGCATGCTCTTGATAAACCTTCTATACGCTTAATCGACACAATCGGGAGATCATGCAAAATGTTCTTAGTCACTTAAATGGTGGAACCAAAGTTAATCAATTGTATTTATTTAATATGTATTAACTCATGCATATTTTTATGTGTGACAGGAACCCTGCGTGTGCCCAGGGTACGATTCTTCAACATGTGAAATTGTCCAGGTATATTTTTGCCAAACACAAACAAATTGCTCAGATTTAAAAATGATGAATACTTGATTGATAAAATGATGAAAATACTTACTCGTTGTCGTGTATACGATCCATATCTCATGAAGCTCACTAATACCACGAGGCTGCATAGCACCACCAGCACACCTATCGTACATGTGTATAAAATGTTCATATAGTTAACATTTAATTTGTATTTATTCAAATGTTATTTATTCTGTGTTTTCTGTGAAGTTTTGGCTGTGGAATATTGTAATGATGTATTATTTATTATTATGTAAATACATATACTTTAACCGATTCGCGTAAATTTTAACTTATGTTCCGAGTCTAATTTAACCACACTAGAATATTACTCTAAACAGTAAAACTTAATGCTAAAGGCGAATAGACTTATAGTGTATCCTGGAAAAACTTTGCTACATGCTGTATTGATATCCTTCAATATTTTACTCCCAACACTGTTCAACCTTTGTGTAAAAGTTTAATACAGTGGACTCTCATTGGCTCGATCTGGCAGAGACTGACACTATCAGTTCCTGTTTTCCGGCGTTCTAGCCATCCGAAGTCGAAGATTTAACTCAATGAAATAGAATAGTTCCCCTAGTACATTTTGTAAGGTACGTTTTGTGAGGTGCTCATTTCGTTTGCTGTGACATACCGTGGTCATATATCAACATTAACAATGAATTATATTTATACAAAATGTATTTTGTGTAAGAAAATTAAGTTTGTCATTTCGTATTCATTTATTGTTTTTTTGTTTTCATTTCACGAATAATTATAAAATAATCACTCATTAAATGCAATTACCAAACATATTTGTTGACGAACATGATAATTAATGATGCACGATTAATTACAGTTTAAGTAGCAAACAAATTCAAGCAAAATTATTGTTATTGTCATAAGTTTGCTTTACGAGGGTTGTTCGATATGTAATGTGTATTGAACCACAACGCAATAATGCTTAGCGTGATTTAATGGATTTTGATATGCCTGAATAGCTCTATTCAATACCTTTCCACTGGTATAAACTCGAGCTTTCAGCTCTTCGCAGTTTTAAACTTATAGTCATTTTAATAGAGCCAGTTGTTGACCACTGTTGTAAAAATGGTTGGGAAACGGGCACAGAACTCGGTCGTTTGGTGAAGCAGATTTTTACTGAATTGGGGGAAGTTTATGGGTGTGATAAGGTATCTTTTGAGACAGTTCGTAGGAGGAGAAAGAAATATCTCACTGGCACAGAGTCCATCAAAGATGCAGCAAAATCTGGCCGACCTGTGACTAACAGGCAAGACAAATGTCTCAAAAGTCAGGGAAATAATTCAACACGATTCATGATATTGCTAAAGCCGTTGGCATATCGTCATCGCGGTTACATTTCATTTGAAGTGTATTTTACGGAATTACGAAAGATTTCTGCCAGATGGATACCCCATCACGTACATCTAAGCTTGTAAAGCAATTTTTTAAGACGGAGAAGGTTACCGTCCTGTCACACCCACTATACTCCCCAGATCTAGCACCATGCGACTTTTCCCTTTTTTCCAAAACTTAAAAAAGTTTTTATCTGGTCGTTGATACAAGTCCCGACAGGCCATTGCCTCAGCCATCAGCCAGTGTGTCTCAGAGGTATACATAAATCAGCGTACCGTGACGCATTTCAGAAATGGATTCAGAGATTGAAATTATGTATTTCAAACTGTGGAGAATACTTTGAAGGAATGTAATGTTCATTTCACTATTCGAGTGGTATGCTTTTGAAATATCGTACAATATATATAATATATCGAACAACCCTCGTATTATCACGAGCCGTGTCATAACTAGCGAAAGGTGAAGGTCAGTTATATCTGAAGTAATGAAAATGCATTTTTCGACGGAGACATGTGAATATCAGTGTAAACATTGGGCTGGAAACCTAATTAATGGTTCAAGAGTTCGAGTTCATGTGGTTCTAGCCACGCGGAGTCTATATATATAGAATAGGTAACAAAACAATCAGGACCGGAGAATGTGTTCTAGTTTTCCGGGTTTTGAATTTACCCAATTCCAGCCAACGCCAACGAGAGTCCACCGTATATTATAAAGAATGATGGATAACTGATAAGAATTTTTTGAAATTGATTTGTAGTAAAAAAAAAGTGTGTGGGTTCAATCGCATTTACATTGTATTATACACAGTTCTTTCATTGAGAACAGTTAACTGTACTTGGTTCTTGGAAAAGAAATTAAGTTTTTTTTCTATTTTCTTTGGTCTTGTGTGCATGAACCTTTCCCGAATAATTTTCAGAAGAAGGCTTTTCCAAACACAGTACCTTGTACCTAGGCAGTTTCTCGAGGGAAGTTTGTATCTTTGTTGTCAACAGACAAATGATTAGTTGGGAATGAACCTTTACCATTAAAGTTGCAGATCATATCTCATGCGTTTTAAATAGAGACTCGACTATCGAGTTTAGAGACGTACTGTCTCAATACGAAAAGACTTAAGACTTTCATGAGTTATGATCATTTTGGTGTGGCGAGGTCGCGTTCGACTAACGAAATTCACGATTTTTCGGAGGAAAAAGTTAAAATACCTGCTTCATCGTTTGAATTGGACCAAATGTTTATTGGTTATGTGTAGTATAATGTATTAGCTATCTGTAGACACCAGTTATTAGACATTTGAGCGATTTCTTGAAAAGTTCCGTAGTGTTAAACAAACTTGGTGCGGAAACTGTCATCTCGGAAGTTGTAACCCTTGTATATGTATATATGAAATATAGGTAATTTGGTCTGTGCGGCCATTTTAGGCCTAATACGCCATTATACACCATCCCTTCAACGTGCTAGCCCCCTGTGAGTACAAGTACTTCCGTACATTAATTTCGCACTAGAGTGCCGACGATGTAAATTGTGCCCAAAGAGTACCAACAAATAACTTTGCTGTGTACTGCGTACCATCACTTTAGTTTCCCTAAAAGAGTCCTCAAACAGTGACAATACAACGACAAATTGATGCTTAGTTTTGGTAGCGTAATGTGACTATGTGTTTATGTTCTAGCTGTAACTATCCGTTTATTTTATATAATTAGCTGTGTATTATCCCCGTGTGTATCATTTCCTCTATTTTGTAGATATCTGCTCATATCTTTAAAAATTCATGAAAGCTACTATTGTTAATTGAGTGTAAATAGTTTTCTACATTTTTTTGTTGCGACCTTTTCCAGTTTTTAAATGTAGAGGTAGAATTACCGACCTTCTGTAAGCTTACAGAAGAGCACATGTTTTTTTTGGTACCGGGTGGGATTCAAACTCACTGGAGCTGATTGCCTGTTTTCATTTTTTGCATCAGAAATTAAACGTTGTATTAATTTATTCTTTACAGAAATAATAGTATCAGCTTACCTGATCTTTTAATCATCAGCTTTCAGATATTTTTCTCCAAAAAGTACGTTGTAACTTCTGATAACTGAACACTCCAAACAAAAGGAAAGTTCCGAAAATCCCGATTTTGTTTCCTTCAATTTCTATATGCAGTCCGTACTTCTGTATGCAGGAGCTTTTTAAATCCGAATACCGAACGCTTATTTGAACATTTGTTAACTGTCCGATACATTGCAAAACGTCCCACAATATTGTTGAACATTTATTTTGTCACGTGATAGAATGGTTTTGTAAAATATCCCGCAGCGTTGTACGACTGATTCATGCAGCGGTGACGAATATTTTGACGCGCGTTAGAGTCACACAGCATAAATTGAAGTTGTGTACATGCATGTTCAACACAAAAACTAATTTTTGAATAGACATGGTGATAATGCAATTAGCATTCTTTTTACAGTACAATAATTTGCAGATTACTCGTCAATTAACTATATTCGCGGGTTATTGAATTTAATGCCATATCACCAACACGTGCGTTTGATTTTATTCTATTATTGTTTTAACACTTTACAATATATGGATATAAAAGTCAAACAATTTATAACATTTGTCGTAACTTCAAAATGTGATGCAATAAGAGTTATATACATGAATATGTTGTATAGACACTAACTGATACATTTTCCTATATTCCGGTTGACGCATTCAACAATGGCACATATGACGGATGTTCAGAGGGGTCATGCCGTTGCGATGCTTATGCAAGGTCAAAGACCAATACAGGTTGCCAGGCATTCTGGTGTCCATGTTTGCACTATAGAACGTCATGTTAGACGTCTGAGGCAGATTGGACTGGTCCCTGACGGACCTAGGTTTGAGTGTCCTCGCATGATGTCACAACATCAGGACATGTTGATTCGTATAGCGCATTAACACAATGGCCACCTTAATGCGATTAATCTACCCTTTATACATTATATACACATAATCGTCCTATCAATGCTAAAACTGTCAGGAAACGATTGTAGGAAATTGGTTTGTTGGTATGTCGGCCGTACGTGGGTCCACCCATTACCATTGCTCGTCGTCAGTGCCGTATGGCTTGGGTGGCCGCCAGACTTTCAGAAGGAATGCTGCTACCCAGTCTATCCTGGGTGTCGTCACTTCCGTCAATCGAAAATATGGCGACTGACTTACCTTTGTGTTTTTCTTATACGCTCAGTAGCGACATGAAGATTTTTGACACATTTCCGTTGTTTGACTAGTTTAGATTAATAAAAAATAACGTCTGTACGTGTATAAAAATCTCGGAAACCGAGTGCCTATGATTAATATGTAATAGCGTTCAACATTGGCGTATCTCTTTTTATTTTGTTCTCAGCGTTAATTCGTACAGCCGAGAACCAGTTAACAAATTCTATACGGCGTGTATCATTCTAGATTTTTAGTAGCATCCCATACGCAGAAAGTAAATACAGTTAAACCTCACATAGCAACCACCTCAATATTACGACCACCTAGTTATAACAACCATTAATTTTCTGACTGAGTTGCAATATTTTTTTTATTTTTATTTTATTCCTCCAACGTATATGAAAAAAAATGAAAAAGAAAATGTTTCGGAGTTGTTGATTTAATCAATGTCAATAACAACGATTATCTTAATGATACAGAATGTATAATGATGATGAATATGCTGTCATTATCTTTAGAAGTCTGTTCTTATTGTTGTCGGTTGATGTCTGTCGTACATGTTACTTCATACCATTCATTCAGTTATTCGCTGCTACGCAGTGACGCGCTTTAGCTAAGTTTTTACTTTCGTATATTGTCTGTTTTTAGCTCATCAGAATCGAAGGTTCAGGGTGAGCTATTAGTATGGGAAGGGGGATGGTCCGTAATCCGTCATACGCCGTCCGTTTCCGTTTCTTTTACGTAAATTGCCGACGTATTTAGTCGTGTGTATACTCGTACTATTCAATATATCGTATATTTAATAATAATTATGACTCGCCAACGCAAATATATTGGGGTTTTGCGTTGATTACGTATTGTACCAGCTCGAACCTCGGCGGCAAATATTCCCTTGTGTGTACGTATCCTGTCCAAACTCATTTGTACCCTTTAAATGAATAGTACTAGATATTGTATACTTTTATGCAGCATACAGTCATATGCCCATATTTTTGTCATCCTACTTAAGAAGATTAGATGTACGGACCTCGGGTTCGATAGTTCGAAACTTACATGGCGTGGATCATGTTTTCTCTAAATAAATCATTATAAATTGTGCATCTTCAACAGAGAAGAACGGTTTTAAATTTTCATTTCTTCTAACTGCTTCACTTAAATTTCTTGTATTCATTATATCAAAAAATCTGTCCATGTTTGTAATTGATTTCATAGACTCACTTTCATATAGTTGAAGGATTTCGAGCCCACATATTTGCAGTACAGTTTTGAACATAGTCTATACATGCCAGAAAAGGTTCCATTTGAATGTTTCACTATTGACATCCATGTAATGTATTGACCATTTTTCAAAACCTTTTCCATATTTTGTGGGAAAGTGAATTTGAGATATTATTATTTTATAAGATGACGGGGTCCAAAAAGAATAAATATATCAATGTTCAGTGGCAAAAACATTATGCGCTCTATAAATTGTGCCCTCTCCATGTCGATGGAGTTTGATGAACCTTCTGTTTGGGGAAGCACCATCACTGGTAATAAATGGAACAGTTGGTCCAATATCTATCTCTAGGATTTCAACAACTTCCCACAAGATTGAATATAGCTGGTCAGAACCACTTAATTTGTGGCGAAATGGGCAGAGATATTTGAGTCTAGTTGATAGTCCTTGAAACATAATGTCAAGTACATATTTTGCCAGGGTCTTCTATTTCTGTTTTAGGCACTGTTCTATATGGTTGATACCATTTCCCTCCCACACAGTCCAAATCAACAAATCCCGTCAATTCTCCTGTATGTTTATTGTAAACTAAGTCACTTTAAATTATTACTTCATCCTGAAGTAACCCAACAATTTGTTCATGTTTTTCTTTAAATACATCCCCTCTTGTTGATGGCGGCATATCACATCTCTGAATTGAATTCTGATCTGGTAATGCAGTTTTCTTTGTTTTTGTGATTCAATCAGCATTTTACTCATCTCACTACTATCGCGTACTGTCAAACGGACCCCATTATTGGTAATGCATTTCTGTAACTTTCTTTGCAATTTTGTGTTTTTACTCTGAAGACCATGTTTGGGCTTCATTAGCTGCATAAGTTTCACTGCCTTCTGAGATGTAGACATAGACTTCCTAATCTAGACATTGAATCAATCACGTTTTGGTGTTGTATTTCTGTGCTTTTCTTGCCGTATAGATTTGATAAGGGTTCTTCTATATAACGAACAGCAAGAACATTTGGAATTCTCAATCAACATGGCACACTTGATCCTTCTGATTGATGGCACACCGGTTAAATCTAGATATCCAGCACAACTTCTGTTTCCAGGGTGCAGTTTAACAGGAACGAGGTTCTGGAATTGTGGGTCTGAATTGCCAGGGCAAACTTCTTTCTTCTTTTGATCAAAATAATTTGATATGTTTTTATTATAAATTCTATTTGCTCACTTAAAATTACGCCTCGCGTTTCAAAGACGTCGTTGAACCAAGGACATTTGAATCTTTTTTGGTAGCACACACAAACTTTTTCATATAGTAAATCTGAAAATGACTGAATACCATTGTGAATATCTAAATCATTACAAAGCATTTGGTTAACAATATCGCTAAAATATTCTAAATCGGAGTTCAGAGGATCGCGGAATGAGTCAGCATAAGAAACATCTTAATTTAGTTTTATCATTTCAACCATTTTCTTAATTCAGAAAAATCATCAATTATTAATTCCACGAATGTTATAATTTCTGTTTCGAGTCAACCAGGTATCAGCTACCATTATGTACAAGAATGTTAGTTCCAGTTGCCTTGTCATGAATTAGGTTAGTTCCGATTGGCTTTTATAGGTTTACACAAGGTTTGCCTTTGAAGGCCCAATCCTCAATGTTTTCAATTGTTTTCTGGTATTTGTCTTGAAAGTTCATTCTTTTGCAAAGTTCACACATAGCATTTTGATAAACTTCTTTATACCCTGGTGAATAATACATACTTTTCCTTTCCAACATCTTAGCATAGTCTTCTGGAGATTCACCTAACGCCTTTAAATACTTCCCTAGATCTCTTGGAGACTTGAAACTCCGAGAAGAGATGAACGTTCCTTTAGGGGACATTACTGGTTCCTCAGTTTCATTTCCGCCCCTTACGACCATAATTATGTCATAGTTGTAATTTTCAAAGAATTTTTCTGTGAAGTATTGGGTGCATAGGGCGTTTTCAAATGCCAAATAAAACTTGTAAGTTGTGTTTAATACATCAAAACATTTATCATGTACGTAACGTGTCCCACAATTCCATTTAACGCCACAAGAACCGAATATAGTGACTGGAAGATATTTTCTCAATTCGTTAACATATTCTTGTCGTTTTGAGCGTGTCGAACAGTGTGAGGCTATCATAAGTACGCTATCATTCTTTTTAGAAGCAATTAATGTATAATTTCTATTTTCAGAATAAGTTTTTTTCTTTATCACTCCATATGGCAGATGTATATCCGTATTAAACTTATTATATGTCATTGTCCAATTATATGACCGTCGCCATGGTTTTTCTTTCCACTGACCTTTAAATATGTCGCTGTACGATGACGGGCTCTCGTGCGCCGCGAAAATCCAAATTTGTCCCAACGGACGTTCCATAACTTGTTCTGTTCTCATTGTACGCCCATCAAATATTATTGCATCGCTTTGCAAGTGGTCTCTTTTGTCAAAAGACATCTCGCAATTATTGAAATGACATGAAGAAAAACCTGCGTACATGGCTTCAGGGTAATTTTTTACATCTGACGGAGGATTGTACCTTAGGATTTTATATGAATGTTTATCATTTACGCTGTCTGTATCCCGATCTTGGCCGTCATATAGATGTTTTTTTCGTTGTAGCATTTCACTTTGAGGTTCTTTGAAATAATCTAGTGACTGCATTATCTTCCGCTTTATAGGTAAAAGAATGCAAAAGTAATTAATATTGATCTAATTCTGTACAAATGGTATTTAAGTCAGTGTTAAATCTCTTATCTTTGTTTGCTGTTGCTTTTTTCCTGCAGGATCTTATTTATAGTTTACCAAATTCAGTGTACTTAAGATATATTCTATGTCGCAGAATTCGAAAAAAAAAATAATACGTAGTTATTATATTAATAGGACAAAACAATAATCATAAATATTAGTGAAGTTTAGATTAATATGTGACAAAGAATAGTGCCAGCATCGTCTGAATGAAAAAGAGCATCTAAAAAACTGTTTTTTAAGCAATTAGCAGATGTAGAATGATAATAATCGGTATTTTATAATGATTCAATTTTCATCATGAAACTTTCGTTAAATCTCTTGCTGTTTGCTTCTTCAAATTCATACCAAAATGCATTGTCCGACGGTCAATGAACGTTTTCATGTTGTTGGCATGCTTGAGTGTATTTACGAGATGTCAAAACTGAGTGGGATGGAATCATTTAATGCCCCGAGAGAGGGGATTGCACACTCTTGACAAACCTTCTTAATAGCTTAATGCTTAATAGACACTTGGGGAGATCATGAAAAATGCTCTAAGTCACTTATTTGGTGGAACAAAGTTAATCAATTGTATTTAAGTAAACACTCGTACATATTTTTTATGTGTGACAAGGACCTTACGTGTGCCCAAGGTACGATTCTTCAACATGTGAAATTGTCCAGGTATATTTTTGATAAACACAAACAAGTTGCTCAGATTTAAAAATGATGAATACTTGATTGATAAAATGATGAAAATACTTACTCGTTGCCGTGTATACGATCCATATCTCATGAAGCTCACTAATACCACGAGGCTGCATAGCACCACCAGCACACCTGTCATACATGTGTATAAAATGTTCATATAGTTAACATTAACTTTGTATTTATTTAGATGTTATTTATTTTGTATTTTCTGTGAAGTTTTGGCTGTGGAATATTGTGATGATGTATTATTTCATTATTATGTAAATACATATACTTTAACCGATTCGATTAAAATTTAGCTTATGTTCCGAGTCTAACTTAACCACACTAGAATATCACGCTAGACAGTAAAACTTAACGTTAAGATACGACGAATAGACTTATAGTGTTTCCTGGAAAATCTTTGCTACATGCTGTATTGATATCCCTCAATATTTTACTCCCAATATTGTCCAACCTTTGTTTAGGCGTTTGAGGGAACAAAACACTCGAATCAGTTTGCGGAAACAATGCCTGAGATCAATTGTGTTTTGTGGCGCATCAACAACTAGCGGTCTTGTAGCGCCCATTTAAATAACAGGGAAAGCCATAAATGTAAACCGTGTAAAAGGATAATAATGTGGACTCTCATTGGCTCGAACTGGCAGAGACTGACAAAATCAGTTCCTGTTTTCCGGACTTCTAGCCATCCAAAATCGAAGATTTAACTCAATGAAATAGAGGAGTTTCCCTAGTACATTTTGTATTGTGTGAGGTGCTCATTTCGTTTGCTGTGACATACCGTGATCATTTATCAACATATATCAACAATGAATTATTATTATTACATTTTGCATAAGAGAAATCAAGTTTGTCAGTTCGTATTCATTTATTGTTTTTATTTGTTTGCATTTCATGAATAATTATAAAATAATCACTCATTAAATGCAATTACCAAACATATTTGTTGACGAACATGATCACTCATTAAATGCAATTACCAAACATATTTTTTGACGAACATGATCACTTATTAAATGCAATTACCAAACATATTTTTTGACGGACATGATCACTCATTAAATGCAATTACCAAACATATTTGTTGACGAACAAGATAATTTATTATGCACGATTAATTACAGTTTAAGTAGCAAACAAATTCAAGCAAAATTAATGTTATTGTGATAAGTTTGCAATACGAGGGTTGTTCGATATGTAATGTATATTGAACCACAACGCAATAACGCTTCGCACGATTTCATGGATTTTGATGTGCCTGAATAGCTCTATTCAATACCTTTCCAATTGTATAAACTCAAGCTCTCAGCTCTTCGCAGTTTTAAACATATAGTCATTTCAATAGAGCCAGTCGTTGACCACTGTTGTACAAATGGTTGGGAAACGGATTGAGAATATTGAAGAAATTAGAGCTTATATAAAAGTTCGCACAGAACTTGGTCGTTCGGTGAAGCAGGTGGAGAAAGAAATTTTTCACTGACACAGAGCCCGTCAAAGATGCAGCAAAATCTGGCCGACCTGAGACTTAAGATTTCCATAAGATGGGCCCAGATTGAATTTTCTAAGGGCTTTCGTACACATAAGGGTAATTTTTTGACTATGAAAATCGACCCCGACAGTTTTTCAACATTAAATTTTGATAAAAAGTCATTAGATATTGATCAGTATTAATTTTTTATCAATCCTGGGATCAATTTTTTACGAAAACTAAAATCTAGGTAAACGTCAGTGATCAACTGTACAAAAAAGAAAATTGATATTTCAGAAGTGTATAGCTTTCGTAAAGCACTGTTTAGCACAATTCGTACATTTCGTTGTCCTAAGCATCCTTTTGATCGTGTCTAAATGCTATATTGTCATCGAGGTCATGGGTGTCATCCCATCCATTCCTGTCCCGAGTATTCCTTAATTTTGTCATGCCAGTACGAGTACTTCACCAGAGTGCCGACAATGTAAATTGTGCCCAAAGAGTACCAACAAATAACTTCGCTGCATACTGCGTACCACCCCTTCAGTTTCTCTAGAAGGAGGGGTTGCATCAATCTAAGTATCCTCAAACAGTGACAATACAACGACAAATTGATGCTTAGTTTTGGTAACGTAATGTGACTATGTGTTATGTTCTAGCTGTAACTATCCGTTTATATGTATGTAATTAGATGTCTGACTTCTGGTTAACGATGCAGTGTTTGAGCTGTCATTGCTTGTTGTTCAACTCTTAACACACTTGAGTTTGTTGGAAACGGGATCGATGTAGCTACAGTTATTAAAACTCCACTTATTTATATTATAAGATGTTTATGAATTATTAAAATGACGGGACTTCAAGATCTCCTCGAGATAAGCCTAGAGCTCTTGATATCGATGCTCGTAATAACGAAGTTTTACTGTACATCCACAGAATAAAGTTCTTATTTCTCTAAACATTAATTGTAAAGCAGAATATAACAAAACATATCTATCACTGATCGTAAGACCGAGTTAGAATATTTCTTTAAAATACTAGTATTTGTGCCCCAAGCGTGAAAAGTAACCTTACAAAGGCTGCTCATTTTTTTAATGAAGGACAAATTTTCACGCGTGATAGGGTCATTACTTAACGTTAAGGGTCAATTTCTATCGTTGAAAATTGATCAATAATCCATGGGTCATTTTTCAATGGGGTTAAAATTTTATGCTACACCGGCCTCCACACTTGAGGCGGGTTAACACGCCAGGGGTCACAGTTTAGATTGGATCTTCATCAAACTTTGTCACAATGTTTGTCTTAATACTATTCTAGACAAATTCGAACATGGGTCATCTGGGGTCAAAAATTAAGTCACCAGGTCAAATCACTGGAAAACCTTGTTAACACTCTAGGAGGTTATAGTTTTAATTGGATCTTTGCCAATCATTGTCAGAATGTTTGTATTAATTATATCTTGAACAAGTTTCATCTGGGGTCAAAAAGTTGCAACCTTTACTCGGGTGAGCGAAGTAAGAGCCATCATGGCCCTCTTGGGTTTACAGATATTGATGTATATAGAATAGAATGTATTTGTTTTTGTAATTGGTTTATCTGAATCCACTGCGGAAACGACAATGAATCCCGGAAAACTCTGTGATGAGTTTGTTGGAATTGATCTGGTGTTAGATTCGGAGTCTGAATCCGAGAGTGTACGCTTAGCTGTTTTGGGGGTGTCATGATGGTTTAATGATTTTCATCACCGATGCTCCTCACACACCATAAAGTCCATCCACCATGGACTACAGCAAGAGGCTATGACACAGGATATGACAAGGATACATTACTGATATATTCTGGATGAAAGGGTTAGACTGGACAAAAGTATTCCTGAAGAATGTTTTCCAAGCTAAAGCCATCTTCTAGTGTCAATAAAAGATCAAACATTTCACCAGATTAGCCCATAAGAGATCGTTTTCTATAGGTCATTTTTTTAAACAAAAGAGAAGTCTACTCAACAAAGACAAGACATGGCTATGATCCCATGAGACACGATCTTGTACAGTCGAAACTCGTTATATCGAAGTTCAAGGGACTTCGTAAAATTGTTCGATGTAAACGAAATTCGACATATTATAGATAATCGGAGAAATTTGACAACTGGGTTTACTTTGTAGAGCGATCGTCGGTGTGTTGTAATAATCTTTTAATCGTGCTATTTTGTGAACGGGATAGGAACGAAACACAGCATTTATACTTTCGATGTATTTAAGACATGCAACATTTATGTAAAAAAAATGCAAACAAAAAAAACAAACTTATCTACACAAACTGATTTTATAACCGCGAGCGAAAACACTGACTTGTTTACATGATTTTCATTGAGTAAATATCGATTTCGGTGTTCAATACAAAAATATCTGATCAGATGAGAAATTAATAGGCGTTTGTTGGCGGTAAAGGTGTTAAAAATTATTTTGTTTATAGGTGACTTGATTGGTTCGACAAAGATGGTCACTGCATAGTTGACAATTGATGTGAGTTGACAATTGAAAATCTAATTTGATATATCAACGAATTCAAAATAAGTGCGTTTTTATATGTGAAATGAAGGATAAGATTCGGGATTTTATAATTATATCGATAAAAGCGAGTTTGAATGAGTTATAATGAGAGCCTACTGTATTTGTAAAATGAAGAGGGGGAAATTTAAAAAATATATGCTCTGGGGTACGGCATAACCAGCCAATTGATCAGAATTGGCTTTCCTGACCCCCCTAATAGTCCAAATTGAGGCTAAAGTGATGCATTGCTTGGACATAACGTAACTGCCATACCCTGGCACTACTCAACCACCAGGATCCTGTCATCATTCGACACAGGTTTTTCAGCCTGCGACAAACGGGCATGCATACTAGGACGGCCTTACTTCTGCAGTGCGATTGTTTGGGAATTCTAACCCTCCACCAGCTGGGGATGAGATCAACTACGATATGAAGTTTTCAGAAAAATAGAGATAACTGTTTTTATCGCCACTGACGTATATGATTGCTGATAATAAAGGTTTAAAGTTGCATGCAATAGCTCACTGTGTTTTCGTATCTTATTGTATATAACTACATAGAGCTTTGGTCATGATTCATCCTAGTTGACATCAAAATAAAATGATATTATTTTTACTTGATCGAACATTATATTCGTGTGTATTATCCCCTCTATTTTGTAAATATCTGGTCATATCTTTAAGAATTCATGAAAGCTATTATTGTTAATTGAGTGTAAATAATTTTATACATTTTTTGTTGCAAAAAAACTGTAGAGGTAGGATCACCGACCTTCTGTTAACTGACAGGAGAGCACATGTTTTTTTTGGTACCGGGTGGGATTCAAACTCACTGGAGCTGATTGCCTTTTTTCATTTTTTGCATCAGAAATTAAACGTTGTATTAATTTATTCTTTACAGAAATAATAGTATCAGCTTACCTGATCTTTTCATCATCAACTTTCAGATATTTTCTCCAAAAAGGACGGTGTAACTTCTGATAACTGAACACTCCAAAAAAGGAAAGTTCCGAAAATCCCGATTTTGTTTCCTTCAATTTCTATGCAGTCCGTACTTCTGTATGCAGGAGCTTCTTAAAACCGAATACCGAACGCTTATTTGAACATTTGTTAACTTTCCGATACATTGCAAAACGTCCCACAATATTGTTGAACATTTATTTTGTCACGTGATAGAATGGCTTTGTAAAATATCCCGCAGCGTTGTACGATTGATTCATGCAGCGGTGATGAATATTTTGACGCGCGTTAGAATCACACAGCATAAATTGAAGTTGTGTACATGCATGTTCAACACAAAAATGAATTTATGAATAGGCATGGTGATCATGCAATTAGCATTCTTTTTGCAGTAAAATGATTTGCAGATTAATCGTCACTTAAATATATTCGCGGGTTATTGAATTTAATGCCACATCACTGACACGTGCGTTTGATTTTATTCTATTATTGTTTTAGCACTTTACGTTATATAGATATAAAAGTCAAACAATTTTATAGCATCTGTCGTAACTTCAAAATGTGATGCAATAAGAGTTATATACATGAACATGTTGTATAGACGCTAACTGATACATTTTCCTATATTCCGGTTGACGCATTCAACAATGGCACATATGACGGATGTTCAGAGGGATCATGCCGTTGCGATGCTTATGCAAGGTCAAAGACCAATACAGGTTGCCAGGCATTCTGGTGTCCATGTTTGCCCTATAGAACGTCATGTTAGACGTCTGAGGCAGATTGGACTGGTCCCTGACGGACCTAGGTTTGGGAGTCCTTGCATGATGTCACAACATCAGGACATGTTGATTCGTATAGTGCATTAACACAATGGCCACCTTAATGCGATTAATCTACCCTTTATACATTATATACACATAATCGTCCTATCAATGCTAAAACTGTCAGGAAACGATTGTAGGAAATTGGTTTGTTGGCATGTCGGCCGTACGTGGGTCCACCCATTACCATTGCTCGTCGTCAGTGCTGTATGGCTTGGGTGGCGGCCAGACTTCCAGATGCCGCTACCCAGTCTATCCTGGGTGTCGTCACTTCCGTCGATCAAAAATATGGCGACTGACTTACCTTTGTGTTTTTCTTATACACTCAGTAGCGGCATGAAGATTTTTTGACACATTTCCGTTGTCTGACTAGTTTAGATTAAAAAAAATAATAACGTCTGTACGTGTATAAAAATCACGGAAACCGAGTGCCTATGATAAATATGTAACGGCGTTCAACATTGGCGTACCTCTTTTTATTTTGTTCTCTGCGTTAATTCGTACAGCCGAGAACCAGTTAACAAATTCTATACGGCGTGTATCATTCTAGATTTTTAGTAGCATCCCATACACAGAAAGTAAATACAGTTAAACCTCACATAGCAACCACCTCAATATTACGACCACCTAGTTATAACAACCATTTATTTTCTGACTGCGTGGCAATATTTTTTTTATTTTTATTTTATTCCCCCAACGTTTATGAAAAAAATGAAAAAGAAAATGTTTCGGAGTTGTTGATTTAATCAATGTCAATAACAACAATTATCTTAATGATACAGAATGTATAATGACGATGAATATGCTGTCATTATCTTTAGAAGTCTGTTCTTATTGTTGTCGGTTGATGTCTGTCGTACATGTTACTTCATACCATTCATTCAGTTATTCGCTGCTACGCAGTGACGCGCTTTAGCTAAGTTTTTACTTTCGTATATTGTCTGTTTTTAGCTCATCAGAACCGAAGGTTCAGGGTGAGCTATTAGTATGGGAAGGGGGATGCTCCGTAATCCGTCCTACGCCGTCTGTTTCCGTTTCTTTTACGTAAATTGCCGACGTATTTAGTCGTGTTTATACTCGTACTATTCAATATATCGTATATTTTATAATAATTATGACTCGCCAACGCAAATATATTGGGGTTTTGCGTTGACTACGTATTGTACCAGCTCGCACCTCGGCGGCAAATATTCCCTTGTGTGTACGTTATCCTGTCCAAGCTCACTTGTAAACTTTGAATGAATAGTACTAGATATTGCATTATTTTATGCAGCATACAGTCATATGCCCATATTTTTATCATCCTACTTAAGAAGATTAGATGTACGGACCTCGGGTTCGAGAGTTCGAAACTTACATGGCGTGGATCATGTTCTCTGGGACGATTTTGTTGAAAACAGTATACAGTCAAACCTGTGTTTGAGCCCACCTTCGAATCAAAGACCACCCTGTGAATTAAGGCCATTCTTTTAAAAAAATTTCGCTGATTATTTAGAATAAACTGACCTCTGAATAAAGGCCATCTGTCAATAATGGCCACATTTTGTCTTCCCCAAGGGCGGCCTTTGTTCATAGGGTTGACTGTATATAAAAACAAATTGTACCCACCGCTGAATTTGATGATTCATGTGAATGAGCGGGTAGTTACATGTGGAGAACAAGGTTAGTACTGAAACAGAATCCGGGAAAACTGGTTAGGTTACCTTTCCGTCTTTACAGAATATAGACAAGAATGAAATCAGGCGTAAAACATTAATAATATTGATACATAATTATTTATTTGTGCAGAAGTACGCGGTTGGGCGATGGAAAATGATAAAATAACGACAATCAGGATTGTAAGTAAATGATTTAGTGCAATTTATAAACACAAAATACGTGTATATGTCCGTCAACACACATACACATCCAAACTCAAATATGCTAATACTGTTTTTTATACCAATGGTATCACATTTGAAATCATGTTTTTATATTCTTTCACAAATATAAAATGTTTCGTGTGAACAAGGGCTTGGGATGATGTACCAGTCTACCCCCAAGGCCATAAGAGCACAGCCAGTTCCGTTGAACGCCCAAAAGTTTTGTGGAATAATGTCGCCATCTCTTGTTGTCCAATCACTTTGGCCTTCACCAGAATTCAGCTTGTGACCATCTATACGGTACATGTGAACTTGGTCATAGCCTTAATGGATAGACCGATAGATTTAATCAGTTCCATCATACATACATACATACATACATACATACATACATACATACATACATACAAAAATGTACATACATAGTGTCAAACCTGTGTTTGCGGCCTACACCGCATAAAGACCACCCTCTGAATAAAGACCATTCTTTGAAAACCCATCACTGATTATTTAGAACAAATTGACCTCATAATAAAGGTCATCTGTCAATAAAGACCACACTTTGTTTTTTCCCAGTTTCCCACTTCGTGCACTGGTTTGACTGTATTTAGAATTGTGAGCGTATTTAACAGTTAATAGGAAATGTAATTGCAGTTAATTAAACAGTACACTACAAATTCAATAAAACCACAATAGTCAAATTTCCATTGGAGCCGAAAACTTCGGTCTTTATATTAAATTGGTCTCATTAACAAATTCAAATACGCAGGAAATATCGTTTTATTGTGCCAAATCGGTCTTAATATCGAAGTTCCACGGTATATTACTTTAGGAGCACGAAGACTGTTAAGCATTTTTACCAGTACTCGTTTATATCCATGGATTTAAGATGAGGCTTGAATAAAGTCGTGCTCAGGATTACTTGACCAAAAAAAATGCGGTTTGCAGGTCAGAAAACTTCTTTTACATCTTTTTAAAACATTTTTTTGTGAGTATACTGAGAGGTACGATTTATGTTCCCACAAAACGGTTGGTTCTATTATTTTTCTGGCCTTACAACTGTCACAATGTGCTGATCATTTATCTACAATCAACTTATAAAAACTACACTCGACTTTAAAATTCCGGACATTAAGGTGAAATATGTTGTGCATTTTGTAATGTTTCGAGGGTTCTAATTAAAGATTAACTATACATAAAGACCACACTTATTTTCTCATTTTTACCAGTCTGTGTGTTAGCAGATTTTTTGTGCATATTTGAGTTATATATACAAATTTACCTTCGCAATCGAGAAGCGTTCGTATTCCGTCAAACTTCGCCCAAGTTATTACTTTCGCCAGAACTGCTCCCTCGTTAATACATCCATCTACGGCTTGAGAGTCGTTGACCATATGCCTCATTACTCTGCGTTCACAACATAAAGTTATCATTGTTAAAATAATCGGCCGAGAAAAACTTTAAGAGTAGTTGAAGCAGCTGGGGCTATCGTCATTGAAAACTAATAAATAGAAAAAAAACTTAAGTTATAATTACGCTTATAACCCAAGAATTGAGCTAACGGAAGGCTCGAACCTCATGTATGATTGACGATCCCTACCCTAATACACTTAGTTTTGTTTCAGTCATTGGCTTGCTATCAGTACCTATAATCAGCGTAAGGACTTAAACGAAAATTTAGCACCCAGGATATAGTTCTATTCATTTATGCGTATGTACCATTTCTATATTCGGGGTTGAGTACTGGGACCTTAAACTTTCAGGACTCATATACTGTACATATAATAATTATATTACCTGTATGTAAATTTGGAGTTGTCCGCCAGAATGACTGTCCGAAATAGTGTATCATCCGGTGGACATTCAATACCTGAAAACTCTTTGCAAGCAAAAAAATGTGAAAAACAACGTCGAATGTAACTTCTGCGGGGTCCAAATTAAGTTTGCTCCGCAAAGCTATAGGCGGTACTCAGATGAACCACAAAGCGGCCAGCGACTGTCAATACGCACTCCCTCTATTCTATTGTAAGATAACAGTCGTGGGGTGGAAGATAAACAGTAAGATTGTATACTCGGACATAGCATGAAATGGATATTTTTTTATTATTTTCCGGATTTTACGTTATTGCTTCAATTCAACTGTGTTTCAGTAACATCCTGAATTCCGAATAGCCCCAACCTTACAAAAATCACATGAATCAGCGGGGGAGGAGGAATGGTCAAAGACGCAATGTCCTCATACAAATCGTAACAGAGATCATGTTTAAAACACAGAGTCCGGACTGCCGAACCCGTTACCTTTGACCTAACGCTCTCCTTATTAAGCAACGCGGACAGACGAATACAGCATAAATCAACTAAACTGCACAAATTGGTTTGCGGAACATTTTAGTCTAGAAAGCACGTATATTAACAAGTTAATCTATGATTGCTAATCGATTTCCAGTAAGCTGACGGAATTCGGTGTAGTTGTAAGCAATATATTCAAGGTTTTACCTGACACAAAATACATGGCACCCGGTGTTGTCTTAGTGTCGGACGTCTGTGTGATTAGGATGTTGCTGATAAGCTGACACAATGTTCCATTTCCGTCAACGTAAAAAAAAGATTGACATGAGTGACTCATGAAACACGCGTGACCACAATCTGCCAAACTTCGTGCTGTTGATATTGTTGTCAAACCGCTTTCTCCGATGACGTCATCAAAATCGGTGTCCCTTCTGTACCATATTGCACCTCCAAAAGTAGCTATAATAAAAATAATGACGACTGATAAATTATTTGGCGTGCTGATAATGTGTCTGGCTTCGCTGGCATTATTTTGCAGAATTAACGGGGCATATTACATACAAGCAATTAAAACGATTTAAATACCACAGTGTGCAATTAATTTTGATTCAGGTTTAGAAATGAAGTACTATTGAACTATTCAAAATGATGTTGAAAATACATGTGTGTAAGACATAATTATGTATATATAACTGTACCTAGTGTATGCAAGACCACGATAATAAAATATTTAGCGACATAATCCAACACTTCCATTCTTTAAACTGAACACCTAGATGCGTATTTGCTTCCAAAATTGAAATGAAGAAGACTGTCGTGCGTAGAGTCAAATCAGACTATGATAAAAATAACACGAGTGACACAACGAAGCCCATGGAAACGATAGCGTCAATTGAGCGAATACGCCAATTTTGTCCAATCGAATATTTAAACACTAGATGTGTCAAAATAGTTGAATTAAAAGAATGATTATCGGCTGTTTAAAAACAAAGTCACAATATGATGTCGCGAGTCATTTATGATATCTCAATCGTTTATTTGGAATTCAGAATTAAACCATTGAGACTTTTACCGATTACAAGTACTAATCTTTGTTTGCTTTTAATTAAAAATTGATGATAGCATGTTGATAGAACTTGCGTTTTTTGTCCTTATAACAAATTTTATGTAATCAAGCAGACTGGTTCAGTTTTTGTACGTAGATACGTTGTAATTCTACAGACAATGCATTTATTAAATAATTCAAGTGTGCCAATTAGCATTGAATGAATACATGTTGGCGTCTCAGAATCAATTCAACACATATCAACAGTGTTTAATCGGATTTTACCATTTTTCCGCCAACTTTGTATAAAGGCGTGAAGTTTGTTATACAAAGGTTAAGAACTTGTAGAAGTATGGGAAAGTCTATGTATGCATTTAAATCATAACGTTAGAATTAAGAAAGATACTTGAAATAATGTGATGATAATACAAAATCCAAAATATAGTAATATCTTCTAGCTTACCTTGAAACTTTTGAAGGAGACCAACCAGTATTAAATGGTTGCTCTATATTTTTATGATTATCGAACAAGTGAACGTAGACACAGGGTCACTCAAATAGAAACTCATTTGAAAGACCCTGCTCCACAGCAGTAAAATATTGACGTAAAGACATTTCCAAAGACCAAAGAATTCACCCAACTTATTGCTTTCAGTGCTTTCATTATCAGGGGAAAATCAATGTATCAATTTATGATATAAAATATGGGCCCTACATGTTTTAAGCTCCCTATCCGACTAAGCCACGTGCAAAGGGCTCTGACACATAAATACGCCTTTAGTTTAGCTTAGGGTATAACAAACATGTACAAGCAATTTGATTCAAAAACGTTTTGGGGGCTCAAATTGCTCGTTCATGTTTGATATGCCATAAACTAAAAGTCTGTATGCATCAGACCCCTTTGGCCGCGTGTGGGGCATCAGGATATATTATTTCAAGAACGAATTTATTTTATAAGGTAGGCAACTACACAGGACAAATTCATTAAAGACGTAGTGGTTATCTCCCTTACAATAAAAAATGCTGTATACGGACAAGAACGGTTCAAAATGCGCTTTAGCCGAATCCATGAAACGGTGTTGTTATAAATAATTCCATTGTTAGGCATGGACTGAAATGAGTTGCTATTTTGTAAATTTAGAGTCGTAGAATTGGTTACAAGCACCATTCGAGTGGTTTGAATATTCATTGTATAATACATACGAGGTCTGACCTCTTTAATACAGCAGACAATGAGTGGTAAGTATATTATATATCTACTCGCATCATGATCTCGTCCAAATCATCCTGCCTATAAATTGAATTACCATTATAGGCATTACAAGATTAATAAAATTGATACTTGTAATTTGATCGTCACAGAACAAGTTAACCGCATATATATGTTGCTGTATGTAAATAATGTGAGATTAGTAGTATTACAACCAAATTTCTGTTGTGCAAATTATGAATTGGATTTTAACTTTTATTTAATTTTTAAATAGACATGTAACTTCAGCTACAATAATTTTGCTTGAGACGATTTATGTATGAGTTTCAGAATTATACATCTTGACAGCTCTCTGCCACAGCATTTCCTATAAAAAGACGAGTATGGATTTGGCTTGATATACACTCATGTATTGAGTATTGATTTGTTCTCAAGTAGCTTGAAGTTGTTGTTTTTTGTTTGATCTGGCATTTCTGATTCAGAGTATTTTATATCTATCAGAAATCACCAAGATTGATAAGAATGACAAATGCATGGTTTAGACTGAAATGCTGCCTTCCTGTGAAAGTTTTTTCAATGTATTTTTTTTCCATGCCAACAACTCGGTCTTTATTTTCATTGTGATTGTCCATTGTTTCAGATTCTGCCTCTACAAGCACTAGTAGTCTGGTTGTTATTGTGTTGGATACAAATCCAACATGGTGGGGTAGACATGGTACTCATGGAAACCAAAAGGTGATTAATGATAATACATTTCCCTTCAGTAGATATTTGTGATTTGATTATCATTTAATTTTGAACTTATTTCATGAGTTTTTCTATTTTTTATTGTAAATTTTACTTAATTTTACTTAAATTTTACTTAATTTTACTTGAATTTTACTTAATTTTTAGGCAATTTTGAGGTTGTTTGAATGCCCCTTAGCATGAAAAATGGTGGCTGCAGCAGTCTTATTCAAACTGACAACAACAATGTATTATTTCGAGCTGTCACGTTTTTAAGGCCAGAGGGATCCAGAAATCCTTGCTGAAATAACTGAATTCATTAATGATCGTTTGATTGTTTTTACAGTTGTCTCTGTCCAAGTGTGTTGATTCACTGATGGCATTTGCAAACTCTCATCTCATGATGAATCATCTCAATAAAATAGCTTTCATTGCTGCCCACTCCAACTTCAGGTGAGTAAAATCTGTGAATGTATTGTTTATTGAAACCAATATTTTTTACTTTATTCTTATTTATCCAAGAGAAGGTGAAAAAACAAGTTACTTGTGCTTCTCAGTTACCTATCATGTATTTGAATGCAGTTTTAACAACATGTTCTATCATTTTTTTAGCCATTTCATGTATCCTAAGAGACAGCAAAGGGAGGTAACTGAGGTTGATGTAGGTAACGGAGATATGAATGATGGCAAGTACGAAATGTTTGAAAGAATGAATAATCAAATAAAAGAAGAAATAAAAAATCTTATACTTAAGAGTGAGTATTTAATTCACATTTTTATATCAGCAAAAACTTACGCCGTTCTCTGAATTAGAAGTTTTACTTTGCTGTTCAGTGAAATATAAACTGCCCTATGGACATAAGCATACATGTACATTTATTGATAAAAATTGAAACTTCTAGTTACGACCAGCTGTGCTTCAAGGTCATATTTCTTCTCTTACATCAATAGACTTTATGACTGTAGACATACTGGAATTATTTGTCTG
This sequence comes from Lutraria rhynchaena, assembly GCA_008271625.1. Taxonomy (NCBI): domain Eukaryota; kingdom Metazoa; phylum Mollusca; class Bivalvia; order Venerida; family Mactridae; genus Lutraria; species Lutraria rhynchaena. Next base: position 1,656,238 of record VIBL01000049.1, read on the forward strand.
TTAATTTATTTTATCTGTCTGTGAAGTCCACAAAATTAGCTCTGGATTGTAGATGAAGGTATCTCTGTATACAAACTAGGCAAAACACTTGTGTCTCCATGTCTTGTGACGGCAACCCGTCTTACTATCATTGTGACCCTTAGGATACTTGATTATCATGACAAGACACAGCTGCAAGACAAGGGACATTATTCTGAGAGCTATATTTTTGGACTTATGCCCCTTTTTAAACTGGAATTTTGGTAAAGATATCTTATTAAATAGAATGCTGTAAAACAGATAAGCATTGCTCTGCATAGCTCTTGTTATTACTACTGTTATAAATTATGAAAGGTTAAAACATTGACAATTTTTCATTTCTTCTTTTGTTTTTACTGCTGTAGATATGGAAGTGGAGTTTGAAAATGATTCCTTGATTGCTGGAGCCCTATCTATGGCATTATGCTGTATCCTTAAACAGTGAAACCAGTGTATAGAGTAGTTGTATTGGAGGATGTAGGCACTGGGGCTATTCATAGATATACCTTAACTTAATTAGCACTTCTTAAATTTAAAAATCTTGCCTATGGTAAACATACGTAAGATTTAAATTCTAAACATGATGTAAAAAATTGTCTTAACTAAGATATGGAGATGAAATGGGTCCTTTGTTCATTAACTGGAAAATTACAAGTTCAGTATTAAGTGTTACCCCACAAAGGTGTCAATTTCATTTTCTCCTTTGAGAACAATATGGGGTTTTCACAGAGGACGATTGGAATGTAATGTCAATAAAACTTTCATCACAGATTTTTATGTTTACAAATAATGATTAACAGCTTTGCTGGAATATCGTCACTATGTTACGTATACAGGACGATGGGCAGACAGCGTCCACAATTTCTTCTGCACGCAACTCCTCCTACATTTCTCAAGGGATTTTGATGAAACTTTCATGTAATTAACATCACCAAGTACCCTAGTGCATATTGTCAGGGGGATTTGCGATTCAATCATATTTTGCAGAATTATGGCCCTTTGTTTTTTTTTGTGCACATGTAATATTCTGTGTGCATCTTCTCATGAAAATCTGGTTTTGTGACAGTTCCTGTCATCTTGTTAAATTATTGTTAGTTTTTGGTATCTTGTCAGTCCAACGAAATTTTCAAGACTTCAATTTAGTTGTTATTTTTTTCTTGCACAATTATTTTCTAATCATCAAATCCTGAAAAATGATTCTTAGAAAGATTAAATATCAAGCACATTAAGTCTTGTGTCTTAGTGCATTGCAAACTGTCATTTATTAAGCAAGGTGTTGCTTTTATACTTTGCATGGAGTCTACTTTTTTTAAACTGAGTTTAAGATCCAACAAAATAGGCTGTAACTGTATGTACCGATGTGTCAAGTATATGTTGTAACCTTGTTGCTCTGTTAGGAAAATGTACGGTTCCAATTTTGTCTTTAACTCCATATACACAGACATACATCGCATGGAAAAGGAGAGACCTATTGGGGTCACTTTGACATCTCGAGTATTGGTGAGTAATTTCGTTTTGTTTCATTTGATTGAAATGATATGTTTTATTCAATATTTTTCTTCATTTCTTGCAAAGATCGACATACATTCAAAGTATGTGTATGGTGATTATTGCTGTTGGTTTTATACAGTGATTTGTATCAAAGGGCCTCCTTGGCCAAGTGGTTGTAGTCTCTAACTTGTAATCACTAACCGCTCACCGCTGTGTGTTCGAATCCCCCCTGGGGCCAAATTTCACACATGAAGAAGTTATCCAGCTGGCTTAAGATTGTTGTTTCTACCCAGGTGTAGCCTGGTGTCTTCCTCCTCTGCTTAAGCTGGAAAGTGGCCAAATGACACTGATTTTTGGTGTGACATAAAACTCCAGTGAAGAAAAAGTGATTTGTATCAGTATTTTAAGATTAAATATGGTATGAAATTGATGACCATGGAAGAAATGAAATAATCTATCCCCCAGCACCTGAAAGTAATGAATGTACATTTATATCTTTAAATGCTGATGAGTCAAAGTGAGGCCATCCAACCATTGACCACTCCCCACCCACTTAAGATTATGAGGATATATATTTTACGCAGGTTGTTAAAGCCTCAGAAGACAACCCAGCCCAGTATATGAACTTGATGAATACCGTGTTCACTGCTCAGAAACAGGTACATTTCTTTCTGTACAATGTCAATGTTAGACCGTTCAACTGGGGCAATGATGATATTTGAACAAAATATTTCATACTTGTAATATTTGCACTTTTAGTGTGGATGGCACATGTCAGCATAAGCCATGAATATGACTTTAATTGGCAACATTAAATAACAAACTCCCAGATGGGTATTGAATACTCCACTAGTAATAAACAATATTGCAGCAACAGAAATTTATCAACTTAGCTTCACTGGGCGAGGGTTTTGATAAGAAACTTGCTCTTTATAAAAACTTAATTAATAAGACTGTTATGCGTTAAATACTTGAGTAAAATTGCATTGAGTTTGGTTTGTCTTATGTTTTAAATGAATGATTATTGTATGAATACAAGTCTCATTTTGTATCTAAAATCAATCTACAAATAAACTTTTGATTGGATAATAATTGATGTTGTAGGATGTAACCACTTTGTTATGTTATCAAATATGTCATTTAATCCTCAGTTCAGTTATTGGACATTTCCAATTTAGAAAAAAAATGAAGAAAGTTACTATTATTGTATGATATTGATTGAATTTGTTTGGAGATCCCTGATTGGTCAGTTTTCATTGGATCTCTTGTTTGATTGGTCCAATATTGTTAGGAAGATGTGCTATTTTTGTTCTTTAATTCGTATTTGCAGAATGTAGTCATAGATGCCTGTATTCTGGACAATGATTCTGGTTTATTACAACAGGTAACTTAGTTTTGCTATTTATTTTTGTACAAGATGAGTTCCAGTTTTATTCCAATGCATGCGAAACTTGAAATGTTGGCACCAAATTCCATCCTATTTACAGCAGTTTTTTTATGGCAACACATGATGTTTTTGCCCACTTTTGTGTATGTACCTGTAATGTACCTGTTTATTATTCATCCTAAGTTCCATCATTGGCCCTTTGTTTCCCTTTTAGTGATAAATATAATACTATTATCAATCATAAAATCATTAAACTAGTGATGCCTGTCCATATGTACCGATAGTCTTATTTCGTGATCAGAACACAAGTCCATACATGTTGATACACAGAACAAGATACTCTCATGTGTCTTTATTAAATTTTGGTCTCAAAAAACTGTGGGAATCTTACCATAACATTTAAGCAATATCATCTTCCTATGTCTTAAACTGAAGTATGTTTATGACTGAATAGAAGTTATTTTATGTGTTAAACTAAAATTAACTGTGTTTGTTAGTCTGATATTTCTAGTTAGTCGATTTTCTTCCATATGTGAAATTGTCGGCTCCTTGTGGAAGGGTAAGTTAGTACTGGTTAGCAAACAGTCCAGGAAGTCTGATTAGAGGAACTTTTTGCTGTATATATGCAAAAATTGTTGCAAACCAGTGTTAAAACCAGTGACAATGTCACATATAAACAAATAAATCCAAAACATGCTTATAAGGAAAAGGGATAATTACATTATATCAAGTATAGGTACATGCAGTATATCGTATGATGACTTTCTGTACTGTGATGATAAGGTTGTAGTTTCCTGATATTGATATATTTCAGGCGTGTGATATAACTGGAGGTGTTTATCTTAAAATTCCTCAACCTCAGGGACTTCTGCAATACTTGTTGGTGAGTGACACTATTTGTTGTAGCTGTCGTTAAAACCATTCGTATATTTCACAGGTTTTTTTTCTTTCTATAGCAGGGACTGTTTATAGGGGTTTTCCCCTCAGGAAAAAATCTTTAAAATCGTGCAGTTTTCCCTTAATTTCAGTTTACATCAAGTTTTTTCTTCCCTTTTTTTTAAAATATACTGTGTTGTTTTTCCCCAAATTTTAGAAAAAAAGGTAACTTCCTCCTGGTGTGGAAATTTGTTTGAATTTGTTTTCAAAAATGTATATTGAAGATAAATATAAAAATAACAATGAAGAATGTTTTTCCCTACAGTACATGTATAAATGGTTTTAGATTGCTTTAGTTTTTATGTGACTTATTGTCACCGGGGTTCAACGCCATTTTTCAACAATTTTTACCCTGTTTTCCTGGACTGTATACTAACCGGTACTAACATACCCTTCCACAAGGAGCAGGCAACTTCTCCACATATGGAGGAAAATCAACATTTTTGTCAAATTCTCATAGAAGGGTATGACCCGCCGCAACCAGGATTCAAATCTGGATCTCCTGGTTACAAGTCCAGTGCACTAACCACTGGACCACGGCTGCGGCTAGATTGCTTTAATTGATATGATTTGAATACCTACTTTCTGTATATTTATACTTCAAAACTGACGGGGCCTCTTTGGTTGAGGGATAATGGTCTCTGACTGGTGAGCACTAGCCCTGTACTGTTTGTTTGTTAGTTTAAATCCCACCAGTAACCAAATTTCAGGAAGCTGTCTAGTTAGCCTATAGAGGGTCGTTGGTTCTACCCAGTTATATACCCAGGGTCTTCCTCCACTGTTAAAGCTGGAAATGTTGCCGAATAACCCTGGCTGTTGGTGCAACATTAAACCCTAGAAAATACTAAAAAGAAAGGAAAGACATAAAGCTGATAAAATCCATTTAAAGTTTTATACCCATTATGTCGCAAAATTTTTATCTTAAATTGAGCTGACAGACTTTGGAATCCTGTATCATTTTTACAGCTTTCTATGATAGAAAATGATTTACATTGAGATCTAAAAAAGAACAACAGTGACAATCCTTAGAGTTATTGTCAATTTAAATTTGCATTGAAGTGTATGGGAGCAACCAATTTGTCAAGAATTGAAGAAAAAGAAGATACATTCCAATGAAAACTCAAGATTAAAAGATATAAAGATATAGTATTAATTTAATGATGAAACATTTAAGGTGACCGTGTAGTATCTTCAGAAATTACAGGCTTCTCGAAACTGCCAGAATACTTGCCTGACATTTGGTCCGGCAAAGTTGGAATGTCTGTCAGACCAAATGAAAATTTGCCTGACGAAATCTTATTATAAATAAGTGAGTAAAATAGAGAAATATTTATATCAGGCTTCCCGAAAGTTGCCGGACCGTCAGACATGTCTGGCAAATTTCGAGCTGGTCCAATAACTTTTCTGCGAGTACTTGACCAGATGCACGATGGTCTGGCAAATTTCGGAAAGCCTGAAATAAATATTTTTCCATTTTTCAATAAGGGTAACAAGTAAAATAAAATATCTAGGGTAACTGTCAGAGAGATGGCAATATTTGAGCTCCATTATTTTTGCAACATTAAAATTTTTGAGTAGCGACAGGCTGATGTGTAGAAGAAGTACCGAAATATGGATATAATACCTTAATAATGTAATGCTTAAAAATATTTAAAAGGGAGGTAATTATACTAGTAAAAAAGTAAATTGAGTTGCCTCCCTTGAACCATATTTGTATTTGTACCAGTATTTTGTTCCAAGTTTATATTCTTGTTTTAATATGTTCATTATTCTGACCCCAATCTGCAGTATGAAAGCTGTGAATTATTCTGGGTTTATTGATTGTATCTTATTTATACCTGTAATCTGTCTCACTTGACTCATAGATAAATACAGGCCTATAATTTGCTTTCTTTAACAAAAATAAATCAATAACAACCGTGGATTACTGATAACAGATATCTACAGTTCATCAAATATTGATCCATGGAAGATTATTAAAAAGCGTTTATGTCCGTGCTTAATTGTGTATTGAATCAGTGCGGCTTTGTCATTTAAACTCTTGATATTCAAAAACAATTTGCTGTACAAGGATCCTCAATGCTTTATGATAAAGTTTTTTTTGTGTGTCCATTCGAATGAACACATCCAATCTCCAAATTATTTAATCAGCCAATTACTTAAAATCATTACATTCATTTACTAAACTTTTGCTACATGGTAAATAAGTTAGATCAATCAATCAATAAAATTTTAATACTAAGTCTTAACGACTCCATACAGTAAAACCTCGATAATGAGACCACCTTCAGGACCCAAATAATCAGTCGTAATAATGAGTTTGGTCTCAAATTATCGAGTTGAATTATAAGGGAAGTATTGAAAGCCGGTCTGAAAAAAAGTGGCTGTTTATTATGAGGTGGTCATAATAATGAGGTGGTCATAATCAAGAGGTGGTCATAATAAAGAGGTGGTCATAATAAAGAGGTGGTCATAATAATGAGGTGGTCATTTTAACGAGATGGTCATAATAATGAGATGGTCATTTTAATGACGTGGTCATAATAATGAGGTGGTCATTTTAATGAGGTGGTCATAATAATGAGGTGGTCATTTTAATGAGGTGGTCACTATGTAAGGTTTTATTGTACTTTCACTTTCGATCATTTCCACAATCTAAAATGTCAGATAAGAAATATTTTCCTTCGAGTGCATTATACTTTCCCTACCCCGTTATCTTAACATTGCATGTAACACAGTTACACTATGGCATTTATCCAATTAGATGAAATCACGATCTAACAACAGCTGTACGAACATGCAGCAACAATGATATTGGATGACTAAATCACGATTAATGCTTGTCTGGACATTTAAACGTCAATCTTTACTTTCGTTTATGCTTGTTAAATCCTGTCGTAGCTGATAGACTTCTTATTCTGGCATGCTCCCAGTTTTCCTGTGACATGTTTCAGTTTGTTCAGACTTTGTCCGATTTTGTTGAGACACGGCACGATCTTGCAGCAGCATGTTTCGACATTGAGCGGACTGGATCTAGATTGTTTCTCATGACGACTGCGTCATTCTGTATCAGTTTATTGGATGTAATTCCTCATTTCTGTAAGCTTTATAGAGTCAGATCATGTTTCTGTCCATAAAATTAGGTTTATCAATGTTTAGTACATAAAATTTTGTGTATGAAAATAATAATTACCCCTACTTCTAATACACCTGTACTGCATTTGAAAAAATGGAACAAATGTTGCAATAAAATGCTTTTGGTTATTTTTATCATCATTGAAATTTAAATAATACATTATTGAATTGATGTGTATTTTGTAAGATATGTTAGTTTTCTCTGAAGTGGAACTTGCCTGTTAGATTTTTAATCCATCAAATTAAAATTTTGTTTCATGAAAAATGTTTCTCGTGTTTCAAAAAATGTTTCAGTATCATAAATACATGTTTGTACAATGTCCGTGTACAGAATAAATTTTTTAGAATATATTGATATTGATTTCTCTAAATTTAGTGGGTAAATGTTTTTTTTTTGCTTTTTTTTTGGAAACATGCTATTATTTTTTTAAAAAGACTATAATTATATCATTTTTTTGCCAATCAATTACATTTTTATGATCATTTTTAGCTGATTTTATTTCTTCAGTATTTCTGAATAAATGCTACATTTAACTTACTGAAAAATACATTTATACGTGGTGCTTAAATTATTTAAAAACCTTGTGGTCGTGTTTATTTACTTTTTGTAAACCAATTGAATTTAACCAATAATATTGATAGACTTACGGTACATTTAAACATAGATTTTTATCTTTACCGACCAACTTGTGGGATATCGACCAATCCATTATCAATGTATAGAATTGTTGTGACTTTTCTTTCTTTTATTGTGCGGATTTTGAAAGCAAGCTTAGGTGATTTAAATGTTCAAATATTTACATTGGACAGTTTATTATCAATGGTAGTTTCTTTTTTATTGCTTGAATGATGAAGTGTTAGTAAAAATTAGGGAAATGTTTAAGGCAGTAGTTTAAATTTAGCTTGATTTGGCCTTAATCTGTTGACTCATAAGTATGGCTTGGGTTTTAAAAAAGGTGTTTTATTTTGAATTAGCATTTTATCTGTCTAGCTCTTCTGACACTGTATGAAGTGCCATATGAAGTACAGAAAGATTATAAAAGAACTTGATACATGCTTGTTGGCTTAAATTTTTATAACATGGGTGTTGTTTTGAGAAACATTCAATTTTTAAAGGCTAGCCTTATTTTTTCAAATACAGTCAAACCTGAGAACAAAGGCCATCCTTGGGAAAGACAAAATATGGCCTTTATTGACAGATGGCCTTTATTTGGAGGTCAGTTTGTTCTAAATAATCAGCGATGGTTTTTTGAAGATTGGCTTTTATTCACAGGGTGGTCTTTATCTGGAGGTGGCCTCAAACACAGGTTTAACTGTACAATAAAATCCTGATATAAAGACACCATTTAGACCCAAAAAGAGCAGTCTTAATTACGAGATGGTCTGATTGTCAGGTTCAAATATAGAAGAAATAAAAAAAACTGGTCCAAAATTGAGCCATCATAATGTGGTGGTGCTTATGTTGAGGTGGTCATAAATTGAGGGTTTTTACTGTAGTTACAATTGAATAACCAAATCTTAGATCAAGTGGCATTTCATTGCTACAATCTCTTAATTAAGTCATTAGAAAAATATACTAGTAGGTCATATATTCAAAATCCTTAACATTTGTTTCAGATTTTAAGGTTATCTAAATCTTCCTAATTTTAAGCATGATGCTCTTGTCCTGCTTGATGGTAATTGACTGGTGTCGTTGTATCAGTCTTCAGTTTTACAATTTAACTGACATGTTGTTAATCATTATCATGAACTTGTTGAGACAAGTGTGGTTGTCAGTTGGTATTGATTGTGAATGGTATTAAGATGAGTATGAACATGTTGTTAGGCCATTATTAAAATATTAATTGTTGCTTGATCTTAGTTTATGATGTTGCAAAAAGTAGATAAATTAGCAGGGAATAATTAATTTAATTTGAAAAACATGTTTTTATTTTGCATTAGTTTAATGTGGCAACTTTTAATTGTATGATTACCTCTGATAGCTGATAAGGTCACATGAAGTGAAGTTGGTTATGTTGTTATTTATTGTGACCTGAAATTTGTTGAAATTTATTTGATGTGTAAGCACATTTTTAATATAAAAAGTTGTATGTAGTGTAGCATTTTTGAGAGGCTAGGAAACAGCAAAAAAACCCATTGAATTACATATGGCCTAATTTTGTGGTTTAAACTATTTACTCACAATTAACATAGAATTGTTTTGTTTTTTGTGACTTATTGTCACTGGGTTTTAGTGCCGCTTTTCAGAAATTTTTCAGTTATATATGGCGACCAGTTCACCCAACCAGTTTTCCTGGACTGTATACTAACCAATACTAACTTACTCTTCTATGAGGAGTCAGCAACTTCTCCTTATATGGAGGAAATCAACGTTCTAGTCTATCCACTGGACCATGACTGCGGGCCTAATTAACATAGGAATATGATTGGCCCTAATTAAGGGCCACTAGAGCTAAAAATCGAAATACCTTAAAATGACTTTTTCTCATGATTCTATGGATGAATTATTACCAAACTTGGATTTTAGCATCCTTAGATAGTGTTCTATCAGATTTGCTAAAATGAAATTGGTTGGCTCCTATTTGGGGCTTTTAGAGCTGAAAATAGAAATACCTTAAAATGACTTTCTCATGAAACAATGGATGGATTATTATCAAACTTGGTTTGTAACTTTCTTACATAGTCATCTATCAGGTATTCTCAAATAAAAATGGTTGGTCCCTTTTAGGGGCCGCTAGAGCTAAACATAGAAACACTTAAATGACTTCTTTTCATGAACCAGTGGTTGGATCATCACCAAATTTGGTCTGTGGCATCTTTCAGTCATCACGAATATTCCTTGGTAGTATCCTTTGATGGTCCTTTATCAAGTTTATTATTGTTCCCATTATCTGCCCACAAGTGACCTTTATTACCTTTTTAGTAACAAGTTAATTTACATTTATTCTGGTGAGCGATGCAGGGCCATTTTGGCCTCTTGTTTATAATTTGAATCTGTCAGATTTGTATTTAAAAATGTTCTATGTCAATTTCAGTGGGTTTACTTACCAGATCCATCAACACGAGAACGTCTGACATTACCTCCACGTGCGCAGGTGGATTACAGAGCTGCGTGTTTCTGTCACAGAAATCTTATTGATATTGGTTACGTTTGTTCAGTCTGTCTTTCGAGTAAGTATTAGTAAATCATGGGTCGAGAGTGTAGTGTTTCATTACATTATCTGACATGTAAGGTAAAAATTCACCTGCACACAATTGAAAATATGATTTTGGAAAGAATCAAGGAAAGGAACTTAGATTTTTATTCTGTATTAGAAGGATCGTCTCCCTTATGTTTGGTCGAAATTTCAATCCTAATGTCTGTTAATTTGCTTTCAAATGTGGTTCATTTTCATTAGAGAAATTTTTTTTTTATTGTCATCTGTGAGCACATTTTGACTAATCAGTTGAAAGCCGCGGCCGTGGTCCAGTGGTTAGTGCGCTGGACTTACAGCCCGGAGATCCGGGTTAGAATCCCGGTCGCGGCAGGTCATACCTTTCCATGAAAAATTGACAAAAATGTTGATTTTCCTCCATATGTGGAGAAGTTGCCAGTCCAGGAAAACTGGTTAGGTGAACTGGTCGCCGTATATTACTGAAAAATTTTTGAAAAACGACATTAACGACTACTAATCAGTTGATAATCATTTATTTATATCATTTATTTATTTATCAGTGACCAGCCTTTACTGATCTGAGTTTACAGAAAAAAATTATGTAAAATTATGTTTGTTTTCTTTTTCATTTCAGTATTTTGTTCATTTAGTCCAATCTGCTCAACTTGTCAGTAAGTATTTTGTTACCATAACATCAGTGTGCCAGACCAAGTGTACTTAACTGGTGTGGGTGGGGCAATAGATTTTTGGATGTATCAACATTCATTTTAACTTTTCATGAACAATTATTTTATACAAGTATCTTATAAATCAATAAAGAATTAATTGTCCAGTGATGAAGCTATTTTTCCATTAACAGAGACAAGTAAAATTGATGATGCAGACTAGAACAAAATTGTAAAGTTTTCACGTTAGGCAGGATGCCATTAAAATTATGAAGTTTTCACATTAGGCATGATGCCATTAAAATTATGAAGTTTTCACGTTAGGCAGGATGCCATTAAACTTATAAAGTTTTCACATTAGGCAGGATGCCATTAAAATTATGAAGTTTTCACATTAAACAGGAAGCCATTAAAATTATGAAGTTTTCACGTTAGGCAGGATGCCATTTACTTTCTTTTGTAATGGGGCAACCGGTCAAAACACATTATGTGCAATAAAATTTGTCATATTGGTATTACGTATAAAAATTATGTAGCTTTGAGGTTGATTGTCAGTTTTAAGTGCAAGATAGTTGGATAATGAAATGATCCTCGCTTTGTTACCATGGTTTCCATACAGAAAGAAATCTGTCTTAAGACTTAATGAATATATAATTTTATGTCTCTAATGAATATTCAATTAATTTCATTGTTTAATTTGTTATGGAGATGTATAATTGATATTTTATCTGCTGATTTATTCATCATATGTGAGGAAAGTGTTCAGTGCTAATGGAAAGTCAGTGGCTCTAGTTTGGGTCACCCTCCACGGCTAAAGTTGAAAAAACAAAGGCATGAATATTTTTCCATTCGGTAATTATTTTATATTTATGCTATCATTTCAGAACTACTTTCAAAATCATAGCACCACCAAAATTAACAAAGAAGAAAGTAAAGAAAACATCTTCTTGATGTTCCCTAAAGTAGTTGATAGATTGGAGATAGTATCATTTGTTATTACCTGTGTTAAGGGTCAAGGTATTCTAAAAAGATGGAATTAATAATTTAAAAAATCCTGGGCACTCTAGCTGCTGGAAGAATTTATTTTGTGCAATTTGCTGACAGTTGCCATAGTGATACGCCACCACAATGATTACTTGGTGTACAGGAGAAGATGATGGAGGTAACAAAAAACCCACAATGCTTTCACTACTAATACAGATGACCAGGAAGGTCAAAAAAGTTGACAGAAAAGCTTCCTTTGTTTATTTCTTATATCACGCTTCCCTCTAAAGGATAGAGGCCATGTTCTTGCTTCAGTTAGAGACTTCTTATATTGACAAACACATTGCTGTTGAAGTTTCATTTATATGTATTAAAGGAGTGATGTCATTGTTGCTAAGCCTGCTAGTGCATATACACTTGCTGAAAGTTGAAAATTTAAAAAAATTGGAAAATCTTAACCTCAGTGCCGCAGAAACAATAAAAATCTATAGGGTCCGGACCTAGGAAATATTGAAGGTTCTGGGAAACTTAAACATGCGCATATAAAAGGTTTGACCCCAAAATATTGTGGACTTGTCACACTAACTGAGGTACAGTTTGTCACACTGAGGTACAGTTTGTCACACTATCTGATGTACAGTAGTGTCTCACTGATCCTGGAGAACAATTATCCACGTCTTAGTCAGGCTAGAAAAAAAGTTATGTTTACGGTTACTTGACCAAAAAGATAGGGTAGGTTGGTCTTGAAACTTTTTTCAGTATTTTTTTTTAAACTTATCTTTCGTACTTTGGAGTACAATTTGTACCCGTATTATTTTCATTCTTTGATTTTTGATTTAGAAACTGGAGGGTCAGCATGATAAAATAGGGTTGGTCAGGTAACTGTAAACATAACTATTTTTTATGACTTGTGTTCATTTTTTCATATTTTTTGTTTTATATGTGAATTCTAATGTGCAGTACTACTACAAAACAAATTTCTATAATGAATGAATTTGCTTTTTTGAGTTTATTAGTCATTGCTCATTGAAATGAAAATGGGAGCTGACTTTGTCCTGTAAGTTTATTATTATGATGCTCAAATTTTCATGATATAGTAATATTGTATTACAATTTCTAGAATTGTAAAGGGAGATAATCTATTAGCAGATACTTGATGCAGTTTACTTTTTTTTCATCAATGTAAGGTCATAAATAAATGTAATGTTTGTTCAATGTAAGGCCATACCTAAATGTAATGTTTGTTTACTGTCATTATCAATGTAAGGCCATAACTAAATGTAATGTTTGTTTACTGTCATTATCAATGTAAGGCCATACCTAAATGTAATGTTTGTTTATTGTCATTATCAATGTAAGGCCATAACTAAATGTAATATTTGTTTACTGTCTTCCAAATGACCAACAAAATTTTATTGGAAGTATGGAGTTGTTAAGCAAAGCTTCATCACCAAGTATCACAGATTCAATATATATTTTATGATAAATGTAAAAAAAGAAATGACTTAATATTTTAGAACTGTTTATTATTTATTTCAAATAAATAAAAATGGATGATAAACAATTTTATGTACATAAAAAAAAATCAGATTTAACAAGTGTAAGTTTTTCTATGTAATTAACGTGGGGAATTAACTATAAATTATTCATTTACGAAGTCATATTGCACCAGTAATTGTAAATTTATACAAACTGCAAAAGCAAAAATACATAAAAATACATATAAGACACCTGACCAAAAAACTTGTTTTTTTCATGTCAAGTAAATACACCATTGTTAAAGAACCTTTTTCTTATCCCAAATTGTATTTAACACGATTTGTAGTCATCAAAACAATTAGAATTAGTATAAAATGTCCATAGATTTACATCAATGATTATTAATGCTTCAAAATACACAAATTAATTGCACAGGCACTTGAAAGCAAGAAAACAAATATAGGTTAGCGATTATTTAGAAAATTCTTCAAAATTGAGTAATCTAAGCAACAGGAGCAAGCAAAGTGAGTGTGGTTACTTAATTCTGAAGGATTTTCTTAATGAACACGAACCAACTTTGTCTTACCCCACCCTCCTCCATTCTTTAACACGTAAAACGCAAATGCATTCATCTGGTGATATCAATAATATGAAAGACTAAAGCACTGTGGAATTGTATTAAACTTGGCTATATAAATGTTAGAGCAATTAACTGATTTTAGGATTAACAGTTTATAAAATTAACTGTTTTCATGTTGAAAAAAACTTTGAACACATCTGAATAAGGACTCTTCCAAACTTATTTCTGTGATTTTCCAAACAGCGTTTTTTTGGCTGGTTTTTCTTGTGGTGCCTGAAATTGAAAAGTAATACAATATACACTTAATGCAATAATATAAAAACTTCCACAATAAGTAACTAATTAAATATTGCTCTCAGTCAAATACCTCTCCATATTGTCTATTTGCTGAAAATGTGAAGCAAAAATTTAAAAAAAATGTAGAAAAACACAATTACTGTTGACCCTTTCAAACATATACAGTGCGACCGCACCAGAGTGGCCCTCTCTTGAGCAACAACCACCCTTCTACAACACCATGATGTTTTCCCACTGTACAATTTATCTATTAATTTAACCTCTCTAGAGCAACAACTTCTCAACAACAACATAATTTTGCTTCTCCTATTGTGTGTTGCTTTGGAAAGGTTGCAGAAATGAATTAAGAGCTCACTTTTGCATCACACAGATGACACGTTGCATCCAATCAATGCAACAAGATTGTAACTCATCTTGTTTCAGAGCAACATATAAGCTTTCTCAGTGAATTGAGTATTACTCCATCATTTCATTTTGAATTGGGTATTTGCTAAATGTATTGGGTTTTCTGAAACCTGTTACTCTATGATTTTCATATCAATTGGGAATTCATGCTCTTACTTATCAAGTCTAAACCGTACATATTTGGTTGTTTTTGAACCATCGCTACAAAGTTTGTCTGAGACTATGAGGAATGATTGACAGACGAAAATGACTATATGCATGTATATTCATAAAAATTGATTTCGATACTCATCATAAATATTTTAACTGGGTATTTTGCTTTTGTAATTGCTTTTTGATACGCATCTAAAATAGTTTCAGTTGCGTATTTTGTAAATTTAATTGAGTAAATACCCAAATACGCAGCTTTTCTGTTGCTCTGTTGTTTACATAAAGAACTAGTTATGACTGTATTGCACTGTGTTGACACATACATTATATGACTTGTTTATATGCTAAAATAATCAAAGCACAGATCTATGAATCCTCCATTTCTGCATGGTCCTGTGAGTTGGATGGGTTTTGGGTTGCAGATTTTGGAGGAAGATCGTACTTAGGGAAAGGTGGCATGTTTTGCATGCTTTTCAAGGAATTCCTTTCTTATCTATATTAATAAGAGACATATTCATAATTCATATTCATAAACAATAAGTATAATTGGCCTTACCATATGTTTGGCACCCAGCAACATTTTAGCTTTATCCTCTTCTTGCTGTACATCAGTGACTGGCTGCTCTTCTACAAGTCTGTTCTTCATATGTAACTTCTGTTTGATAGCCTACAATATAACATGTATAATACATGTACTACTTCCTAATTTAGGGGCCTCCATTGATAGCCTACAATACAACATGTATAATACATTGCATTACTTTCTAATTTATGGGCCTTCATGGTCAACTGGTTACAGTTTCTGACTAGTAATCAAAAGCCACTCACTGCTGTGAGTTTGAATCCCAACATGGACAAGAAAAAATTCACATGTAAGGAAGTTGTTCAGCTAGCTTATGGATGGTCGGTGGTTCTGCCCTTGTGCATGCCTGGGGCCTTCCTCTACTATTTCAGCGTGAAGTTGCTATATATGACCCTGGCTGTTGGTGCGATCTTTAACCTAACAAAACAATAAGAACTTCCTACATTAAGGATGAGATAATCAAGGTGAGACATGAAACAAAGCATCTAATGGCACACCTTTCAACCGACAATATATAAGATACAAGTACTTTTCCATATGATATCTTTCCACATTATACCTTGGCCTTATTTCTCTTGACTAACTACTGATAATGATTGTGATCTTGTGTTTTCAAACAGGTTACATCCCACCAAATCTTATCAAAGCATGACCCTATAACCAACCCTTGTTTGTATTCACACTTACAAGAGGCTTCTTCACACTGATTTCAAATTACTGAGCAGCTTTTTGATTGGTCAATTTCTTTAGCAAATTAGACTACTCATAAATGTATCAACCAATAAAATCAGTAGAAAAATTGGACTGTACCAGTCTACTTTGTGCTTTGCATCCATGAAACAAATACCAATTGATAACATCTTACAAGGAGAGTTGTCTCCCTTACCTGAGATATAAGAACTCGTTTACTGTCATTCTTCATAGACATTAAAAGATCAAACCATGTCCATATACAGTTATGATATTCTAGTGTAGGTAATACGAGACTGAAGTCATGAACATCTGCTAGATTCTTGTCCTTCTCCCCCTAAAATCAAAATATTACATCAAATAGTTGCAAGAAACAAGCACCTCACAAAATAATAAGGAAGGTATGAACAAACTCTTAAAATACTATGTAAATATTTCAGCAGCAGATGGCAAGACTCTCTTGCAAGAGCATAAGTACATTAATTGCAGTATAGGGTATAGCCAATTATTTCCTCGGCAGTGGCCAGTGTGCTGAACTTGTAACCCTGAGATCTGGGTTCAAATCCCTGGTACAGCAGGTCATACCCTTCTATGGAAATTTGACAAATTGTCAATTTTCCTCTATACATGGAGAAGTTGCCGGCTCCTTGTGGAAGGGTAAGTTAGTACTGATTAGTATACAGTCCACGAAAACTGGTTAGATGAACGTGTTGCCGTATATAACTGAGGAATTATTAAAAAACGGCGTTAAACCCCAGTGACAATTAGTCACATGAAAACAAACAATTATTTTCTATTTTAGGACTATAACTAACCTTGTATGACACCCTCAGTGTAACTTCCGGTACCTTGATGTACAAGAATGTGTTGTTATTGGCAGCTCTCTCCTAAAATAAAACAAAATAACCCATCATAAAGCCATAAACTAATACTGACTCAAATATTTGTGTGGGGTACATTCTTCTGTCTACAAAGGTTCAGGTTTTTCAATAAAAAATATCAAGCGGATTTCAAAATTAAGATTCTGTGTACATATAAAAAAAAAGTAACTCCATGCAATGTATCGTACATGTGTCCCCACTAGTGTATGAAAAACAGGAAAAACATAACAGATAAAACAAAATATATTAATAATGTGACGTCCCTGCTTCTAAAACATCAATAGTCACTTTACGTCTAGGTTTTAATTAATGTACTTATTTTGCCAACTTAAAAAAAATACTGAGTATATTATAACATTACCAAACAAGAGCTCTGCAGAGCAGCGCCAATGCTCATCTGTTTTACATCATTCTATTTAATAAGCAATTTTGACCAAGATTCTGAATTAAAAAGGGACATAACTCCAATAATACAGTTTTCAGAATAATACCCCTTGTCTTATAACTGTGCCTTGTCATGACAATCAAGTATTCGAAGTATCTTATTGATATCTTTAAAAGTGTTTGAGTAATGGGCTACATAAAGTTTTAGCACAACAACGACGACGACGCAGCGATCATAATAGCTCAAATTTTTCTTCGAAACAGACGAGCTGATACTATAAGTATAGATCTAAGTTTGAATATAAAAATCGTGTAAATGCATGCGTATAAAAACTACCTATTCTTTATAAAATGTCTTACATCAAACCGGGAAATACAACAGTCAGGATTTCTGAGGCCCATGCATGCTTGCTGTATGTACTGCTAGACTAACAGAAAGATATATGGTAAAGGGAGCTCATGCGATGAAAAATCCTAACACCCTTTTTGAACCCTACCCATCTCCGCCCTTTGAGTATTTTTCTCTGTAAACCAACATCTCTCTCCCATATTCTTCCTGTTCTATTCAACACACCAGGGTTTCCCCTAAGAGTTTCTGGTCAAGGGTCTGAGGGACTCTCAATACAATATTTTTGGAGAAAAATTACCAGGTATGGTATTTTCAATGACTTTATTAACGGCCACCTCCAAGTATGAAATAATTTCAGGCTTTGTTCAAAGGATAAAAACTATGCAAAAGAGAAATAAATCAGCGATGTGGGTACCAGGGGATGCAAGGTTTTGGAAAAGATGGGTCCCACGGCCAATTTTTAGTACAAGGACATAGAAATCCTGCATAAGGGAAAACCCTGCACACTCTTTCATTCAAAAACTTCACTAGCTTTTCTGTTCTGTTTTCCAGTCTAACCACAACACTGTATTCACTCCCCACTTAATGTTGTCCCACTGTGCAGAAATGTCCCAACAAATGTTACAGATAGTATTACCACATGAAAATTTACCACACAACTATCATTGTACTGTACAAAGTTGTAAACAATCACCATACAATAAGTTAACACATCTACAAAGGTGATTATCGTGTGATATAATGCATATTTCAATAATACCAATACAATATATGGGATGAATACACACAAAAAAACAAACTGTGAGGAATTCTCGTGTAATCAAACCTTCATTGTTGAGATGTAAGATTCACTTCCTATAGATAACGAAGCTGTGGATGAGCGTCTTTGATATATTGACCTTTTCTATAGAACAAAATCATGTGTTTTGTAAGGCAAACAAAAAATATCTGCTTTCTGCTAACATCCCCAAAAATATAAGGTTTGGTAGGTCCACAGAATTTCTTTGAAACTATACTTGTTTTTAGTTTGAAGATATATTTCATGTAGAAATACCAGCAAGAAAAAAATGCTGTCATGATTTAAAAAAGTCTATGGTCAGAAATAAAAAATAGGGTCAGTAAGGTTAGCCAACTCCCAGAATGTTTTTATTGTCTCTGGGGTTTAAAGCCGTTTTTCAACAATTTTTCGGTTATGTACGGCGACCGCTTCACCTGATCAGTTTTCCTGGATCGTATGCTAACCAGTACTAACTTACCCTCCTACAAGGAGCCACCAACTTCTCCATATATGGAGGAAAATCAACATGTTTGTCAAATTTTCATAGAAGGGTATGATCTGCCGCGACCGGGATTCGAACTTCCTGGGTTACAAGTCCAGCGCACTAACCACTGGACCATGGACGCAACTTCAAAATGTTTTCATACCTAATACTAACTGGCACTCTAATGACCTGTCATGCATCCCTAGGCAGACTTATATAATGCATTCAACATAATGATAAACATGACTTAAACTCTAAATAGTAACCTCTATCTAAAGGATTCTTAAAAAAACATTTAAATGTTAAATAAATACAATGAGACCACCTTTACGACCAAAAAAAAGTGGTTGTAATAATGAGGGGGTCTCTTTACCAAGTTGAATTATAGGGGATATTTGAAAGCTGGTCCAAATATAAGAGGTCATTACAACAAGGTGGTCATAATATTGAGGTGGTCACTAAGTGAGGTTTTACTGTAAACTAATCAACAATTACTATCAGCTTATAACATCAATGTCTCCCAAAAAACTGAAATTATATACCATATACAAAAAACTAAAATAAAAAAATGAAGTTTTTCAAAGACCTCAGTGTGTATGTAAAAGTTCAGAGGACTGATTGTTTTCTTGTCAGAGAGAAATAACCCATTTTTATTAAATAAATTAATGTTTTGTATATTTGCTTTGAATTTGGAAGAGTCCAAAATGTGCTTATGAGGTACAGGGATAACAAACATTTTTCAGGATTATAAGTCAAACCTCATGTAATTATTATGCTATATGTTAGTATCAAGCCATCTCATGCATTGTCATGTCTTTATCACACAGTTATCGAAGCTAGAGTTGGGACAGATTCAGCATAAGAAACAAATTCATCAAGCAAATGTTAAATACAAAATTAGACACTTTCACTATAAGGGTACTTTCAAGTTAATGTTAACAGAAAATTTCCTTTAATATGAATGGATGAAATGTATGAATTATAAAATCTATATCATCATTTAAGGGCCGAAACCTTAAATGAATTTTTAAAAAGTACAATCCCGCTATAACGAAAGGCTGATGAATTATATATTTGCCGAACACATGATGTGAAAAGATAAACAAATACTTGTAAACATCCTGCAGACAGAGGTTAATGTCGCTTATCTAATTCCCTCTCTCTCAAAAATAAAAAGCAGTTATTGTGTAGGCATCTTGAAACTGCAGGGCTTTTATTCACTAGTAGGGGAAGGGGCCTTTCTTAAATTTGGGAAAAAAATAACACAGTATTTTTGCCAAAGGGGAAGAAAATTTGATGCAAACAGAATTTTTGGGGAAATCTGCATGAATTTAAGATTTTTTCCTGAGGGGAAGACGCCTATAAAAGGCCCTTGCTATAGAAGGAAAAAAGTCCTGAACTGCATTTATAACCTATTTGATTAATTAATAAACAAAAAATCATAAAGTTTAAAAAATGATTTATTTTTGTGTATTGTATAAAATGGAAAATTCTCTTTAAACATGTGCAAAATTTGTAAAATTAAACTTTTTTAAATTACTGCTCAAAAATAGATGCTTTGTAGAAAATTTCGTAGCATAAAAAAAATACAATTACCTTCATTTTATCAATATCATCAGTGGCTGTAAATGATGGGCTTCTTTTTAATTCTTTCTTCTGTGATGACCTTTTATCTGATCTCGTAAATGACTTTGAAGCAGACGCACCGTCCATGTCCTCTTCTAAATAAAGGTAAAAATAGTGTCACAACCAAATAAGAAGTCAACATGCCATTCTTAAGTTTGGTTATAATACCTCCCCTTCAATATTTTTCCCTTTATTATTATTCTAATTATTTTACTTTTTTCTTATTTTTTTTTTTAATTCAGACTGGGAACGTGAGTAGCTGACCAATCAAAAAGGTGTCAAACTTTTCACCTTGACCTTTGACCCAGAGATTCAATGCGACCATAGGTTTCTTATTTTTGGCATTATAAATATATAATTTTAACAATTTTAATGCAATTTCAGTATTTTTTATGTGAGAAATCACATAAATCGCACCCTGGTTCCCTGGTTCATGTATATGTATTAGTCAAATCTTTTAACAAAGAGTCACAACAAGGCTCAACAAGATTAAAGATGACCTTTATGCACAGTTGGCCTTCATTTTGAGGTTCATTTTGTCTTCGATAAAATAAATGAGTAAAACACGACCTGTGTTCATATGATGAGCTTTTGTCATAAATAGTCAGAATTTTACAGTAATTTCATACCTTGGTCATCATTATCAATATTTTTATCAGGGAAAAAAAATCCCATGACTTTCTTGAAGAACTGATATGTCATCTGTATCTGTAATGGTACAAGATTCACCTCAAAGTGCTCCTTCACGGCAATACCTCCAACTGTAATGTAGGATTATATCAAGCAATCATAGTGGTAATTATAAATACATTATTTCATGAGACTAAACAAGATGACCTACTCCTCCGCATCAGCCATCTCATAATAATACTTACTGCATGCATGTAACAACAGTGATGATATGATTAATGATAACATGGTTAATAAAACTTGTTACTGTACAAAGTAAAGATCTTGAACCAATCAATAACCATGTACCAGATTGACCTTAAATGACCTTAGTTCACACGTTGGTCTTTATTCAATGATTAATGGGGCCTCTATGGTCAAGTTGTTATGGTCTCTGCCTAGTTATAACTGGCCCCTAAATCCCCTAAAATCCCACATGGGACCAGGAAAATTCACATGTGAGGAAGCAGCTATCCAGCTGACTTACAACATTGGTTCTACTAAGGTGTGTTCTGGAAAGTCCCTAAAATGACCCTGCTAAATGACCCTGGCTGTTGGTGTTACACCCTAGAGATAAAAAATTAATGGTTAAATTTTGTTAAGGTATTTATCAGAATGATGGTTGAAAACAACCAACCTGGAGGTCTTTCTGTACATAACACTCTCAAGGTCATTTGACGGTTGCTATCACGACCGGGCGGATCACGTGGCGCGAGGACATCCTTGTAGATTGTATTAGGTAATAGGTTGGTGACCTTCACCCATCCTAGTTCCACTTGATGACTCCAAGTGTCATTATCACGATTCACTTTTGTGTACACAAAATTCCTCAATGCCAAATCGGCAATACCAACTTGTCCATCAGGTTCGGTTAACCGCCACTGAGCAAATTTAAAACACACTTCGTTCCGGCGTATCACATACGCTTGCTGGGTCTGTTTCGCCTGTAAAGTGGACTGAACTTGGAGCTGACTCTCCTTAAAACAGCTGATACGTATGGAGAGTTCTTCATTTAAACTATTGATTTTTTCCTTGCACTGACGAAGCTCTGATGCCAAACTCTCTTGATCTTCTATTAACTCATTGGAATAACTGAAGTAAATATTGCATTAATATAACAATCATTATAGAAATAAAATGAAAATTTAATTTACCATGAGGTAAAATAACAATGTTTTGGCTCAACCAGTAACATGCTAGCACAGTATTTGACAACAATATGTATATTGATCAAATTATTCAAGTCAAGTTCAGGGCCACAGACTTTATAATTTCTGTCTCTGGGACAAAGGAGATTTAACATTAAATAACTTAAGAATGGAACAAAGTATCCATTCATTGAAGATCTGTCCCTAAACCATACCCAAATGCTGTATGTATACAATGAATAATCTTAGCTCGTTCAATTAGGTTACTATGGTACTGCTAATTCAAAGTAGTAATTCTTTAAACCTAGAATTTCTATTCAGTGTGTGTATAGAGCTTACAGTTATATAAGTTTACAAGGTAATAATTCTTTCAAGCTGGAATCCATCTTAAGGGTGGGTATGTTGTATAACCAGGGCAGACTGTTCAGTGCTTCACACTAAACTCACATACTCGCGAAATGTGAGTAAAAATTACATTTAGCCAGTGAAAATTCCAGTGTGCAAAATTTTGAAAGTTACAAATGCAGTAAGAAAAAAATCCATTATCAGCGGCTTTTTCACAAATTGTCAATGAATTGTTAATTACAGTGTTTCATTCTGGCATTGTTTTCGTAAAACAAAATGGTGTCAATAAAAACTGTGAGTTGGATTTTCATTTTACAAGAGGCATAAACATTAACTTGCAAAGCTTTGCGAGTTGAAAAATCTCCTAGTATTGAACCCTGCTAATATATCAGAAAGACCAACAGTTTACAACCTCTCACCTCTCATTCTCTTCCTCTTCTTCAGCTTTTAATACATGGAAAAGTTCTCGTTCATAATACCTAAATCGTTCCATCTGTTCCCTGTATAACATAAATATATAAAAACTTCTGATAAACAAAATTCACGCACAACCATTGGATTTTTATAATTCATATGTAGTCAAATCTTGAATAAGGAATGACAATGTCATGTTGGACCGGCAAAAAAAGGACAAGATACAAATGAATATGGAACTAAATCAGTGGGCTGCGACTATGGTCCAGGGGTTAGCGTGCTGGACTTGTAACCTGGAGATCCGGGTTCAAATCCGGGTCATGGCAGGTCATACCCGTCTATGAAAATTTGACAAAAATGTTAATTTTTCTCCATACAAGGAGAAGTTGCTGGCTCCTTGTGGAAGGGTAAGTTAGTATACAGTCCAGGAAAACTAGTCAGGTGAAACGGCAACTGTATATAACTGAAAAATTGTTGAAAAACAGTGTAGTGTTGAAACTTGGTGACAAAATCACATAAAAACAAGCAAAAGAACACAATCAAACTGGTAAACCTCAGAAAACAAGAAATTTTGCTTTTTTTGTACAAAATTATGGTCATTCCTCAAAGGAATATTTAGTCCATTGTTTCAATAGTGTGAGCTAAAGAGAGGCCTGATTTCAATCAGACTTTTATTCACTTTTATTACGGCCCCTAATTCAGATTTGTCTGTGGAGTACAATCACAAGGATGACAAGACAAACATTATCTATCTTAACTAATCTAAAGTGTTACTGACCTGACATTTTCTTGTAATAATAATATTGGAGTTTTCTGATCTTCAACTCTGGAGAGCTGCAGCTGAAATCTCATACTCTGAAGTTTTTCAGTTGCTTCCTGCAATAAAGAATTTAGGTTAGAAAATATATGAATATTGATATTTTTTTATTTTTTAGCATAATTAAATTGTTCTGATCATGTAATGTGTGTGTATGTTTAAACTACAATACTTCAGCTTCATTCTGATAGGAATGTGAGTACAGTAGAACACGTTTTTGTAGAGATTCCTGAGAACCGTTAGTTTTTCCAACTGAAACATTCAGTATCTTAAACATAGCATTTTCGATAGTTGGTGGAATTAAATATATGCTCTCTATAAACAGTATACAGTAGTGAGTGGGACATTTTTGATGTCCTTTAGTAAATAGCAGTTGTGAATTCCTGAGGGCCTGAATAATTACTTCATTTTATCCATATTTCACCATATCCATAACATTATAATAAATAAATAAGGGCATGCCTGGGAAAATTATTCATTATATCCAAATTCACTATAACTGTGTTTTACAGTATCTTAGAATTCACTCAGTAAAAATTGTATAACACGGTGTAATGTTCTTGAATTCATTTCTTACTTAAGTGTTTGTTATCCCCACTCTGGAATGAAAATAATTCATATTTGTGACAATTCTTGATTACCAGTAGTTTTATAATACACTGAAAACAATTTTAAACATGAACAAGTATCACTCACTTTTTTCTTCAATTCCACATGTAGCAATAAATTGTTGACAATGTCCAATATCATAGAATACTGCAGCTAAAATTATACGTAAAGACCATTTCATATAAATCTTATTGCACAATAGATTTTTAAATACAATTCACAACATGAAATAATAAGCAACACCCTTTGGGTGATGCAAAATTGTGTTGATGTTGAGAGGTTGTTGCTCTAGAGAGGTTGCATTAATAATCAAAATCGTACAGTGGAAAAAATCATGCTGTTGTTGAAGGGAGGTTGTTGCTCCAGAGAGGATTACTCTTGAGAGGTTGCTTTGTATATCTCAACCTCACCTACACTCAGGCAGTAGTAAAGGACCTGGGATGATAGAATTGCAATAAACTTCATTTAAAACACCTAAATTTGCCTTTTAAATGAAAAAAAAACTGTCATGAACAATGACAAAACCTTAAAGCCAAAACATAATTTCTACTTTAAGTGATTAAAAAAATAAATGATACTTATTTTTTTTGGTCAAAAAAGACTATGAAACTTAGAAATTCAATTTATAAAATCTATATTCCAGCTATGTTTAATAGACAATTCTTCCAGACTGATTTTTTTACCAATTCAACTTTAATCTTCCACACAGAATAATTCACTATCAAATCTCCATAGATACTAACATGATTAGTTACAACATTAAGATCATGATGTAACAATGTGAACGTATCCACTCCTTCATCTCTTTCCATCATATCTGAGTCATCAGAGGGCTGTAATATAATAATATACATGTTTAGTCATATCTGAGTCATCATGTAATATAATAATATACATGTTTAGTCATATCTGAGTCATCATGTAATATAATAATATACATGTTTAGTCATATCTGAGTCATCATGTAATATAATAATATACATGTTTAGTCATATCTGAGTCATCATGTAATATAATAATATACATGTTTCGTCATATCTGAGTCATCAGAGGGCGGGCTGTTATATAATAATATACATGTTTAGTCATATCTGAGTCATCATGTAATATAATAATATACATGTTTAGTCATATCAGAGTCATCATGTAATATAATAATATACATGTTTAATCATATCAGAGTCATCATGTAATATAATAATATACATGTTTAGTCATATCTGAGTCATCAGAGGGCTGTAATATAATAATATACATGTTTAGTCATATCTGAGTCATCAGAGGGCTGTAATATAATAATATACATGTTTAGTCATATCTGAGTCATCAGAGGGCTGTAATATAATAATATACATGTTTAGTCATATCTGAGTCATCAGAGGGCTGTAATATAATAATATACATGTTTAGTCATATCTGAGTCATCAGAGGGCTGTAATATAATAATATACATGTTTAGTCATATCTGAGTCATCAGAGGGCTGTAATATAATAATATACATGTTTAGTCATATCTGAGTCATCATGTAATATAATAACATACATGTTTAGTCATATCAGAGTCATCATGTAATATAATAATATACATGTTTAATCATATCTGAGTCATCATGTAATATAATAATATACATGTTTAATCATATCTGAGTCATCATGTAATATAATAATATACATGTTTAGTTTAGTTTAGTCATCATGTAATATAATAACATACATGTTCAAGTATAGGTAATTATCATTCATTTTACCCATTTTTTTTACATACACATGTACAGAATTCTGTTAATGCAACATAATTGTAACACAGTCTTGAAATTTATGCAATAACATCCATTTTGAACTTAAAAAATAGTTAACAATAACTTCAATAATGAAAGCTATTTCTAAGTCTAAGGAATTTATCCTTTTAATTTTTTAAGTTTCAAAGAAAATAACAATTTATTTAACTAAGTGATATATCAAAATGGTCACCACGGTGAACTTTTATATCTGAACAGATCTTTAATATTCATTTTCTGCATTTCAAAGTTTTCATACAGATGTACTGCCATGGCCCAGTGGTTAGTGTGCTGGACTTGTAACCTGGAGATCCAGGTGCGAATCCCGGTCGCAGCTGGTTATACCCTTCAATGAAAATTTGACAAAAACATTGATTTTCCTCCACATGTGGAGAGGTTTCTGACTCCTTGTGGAAGGGTAAGTTAGTACTGGTTAGTATACAGTCCAGGAAAACTGCTAAGGTGAACAGGTCACCGTATAATACTAAACGCCAGTGACAGTAAGTCACATAAAAACAAAAAATAAAAACAAAACAGATGTATATCTGGCATATACTTACAGGTGGGGGAACTTCATGTAACAACCCAGGATCAGCCTCACCGTAGTTCACATAGAAAAACTGACATTTACATCTGGAGATGATCCTCTCTAGCTGTACTGACTGTGACTTCTGTATTATACAGTAAAATACAGTATATTCCCTTATAAACGCACCTCCCCTAATGAATGTCCCCCTCCCCTTTTTTGGACAAGAGGAAACAAAAGTATGCCTATTTTGCAACTTGTTTCAAATTTCTTTTTTTTTGTTCTCAATTAAGCGCCCCCTCTTTCAAAAATGTAACTCCCTGGGGGCGTTTATTAGGGAATATACAGTAGTTAAATCATGCTCTAAAACATTATTCTTCTCCAGCTGTACTGACTGTGACTTCTGTATTATATAACAATACAACACTTCACTTAAGCAATGCTCCCTCCAAACAAAAACACTTGTCGGAGTCACAAAAGTGTTGCTCCTTGGAGAAAGTTGTTGTTCAGAGTGAATTGATACATTCAGGACAGGTGTTTTTATTAAGTATGCGTGTGCCTGATACTGTCGTTTCTTGGAGGGAATCAGTCTGTGGAGGTGACGTAACGGGAGGGAGCACTGTACAATGGAACATAATTAATCATATTTGGGAAAGTAAATAAGCAAAGAGTGTCTGTTGAATACATGGGTCTTTCTTGCTTTAAAGACATGACGTTGAACATTCCCATACTCAAATTTACAAAAAGAAAAATTCTATTAATTTTTACCAATGTAAGGTCATTAGTTGGGACAAAGGCACTTTTTCTTTGGCCATTTTATGACTTAAAAGTACAAAAACTTTATGACTTAGAAGTACAAAAACAAGTTTTATTAATATTACACCATATACTCACATTAGTACCGCTGTAGTTTATATTGACAATTCCACCCACACTGTGACCACTTCCCGCCATTTCCTGTAAACTGGATGGATCAGGTTCTGACCGGTCTTCAACATGTGTCTTAGACAACCATGGAATTGTATCATCAGTAAATTCATGGCCCGGATCAACTGTTGCATAATACTGAAAACAAATAGTAGAGACATTCTATCAATTATAGAATTTACCGATTAAATCCTGATAAAAAAGTTTAGGTTCCAGATTGTAATGCAGACTTTGAAGCCTCCAATTCTTTGAATTAAATGGTAGAAGTCTTAAAAGCAACTAGTACTAGTCTTGACTATAATGTGTAATACTTTCTGAAGCGCAGAAAATTTTAAATGGACACTGATATCTCTCTGGCATGCTGTACTTCATTTAATTCTTAAACGGTTGATATAATTTCAAATAAGTCAATTTGAACATAAAAAATAATTTAGAACTGACATAATGGAATTGTTATACCATTTCTAGTAAGCTTTAAATAGACACTGATTTCACAAAGCTACTGATTTATCCATCTATGACAGCCATATTGAATTTTGGTCAGTTTAAAGTATAGAAAAACTCCATAGCAGAATGGAAAGCCACTCCCATCAATTTTAGAAGTCAAACCCATCAACCAACCAATGGCAAGACTGCATTCCCATATAAGGTCAAAAACTCAAATTTTGAAGATCCTAGCAATTAATATTTAATTAAGGTTCCCAAAAGAATTTATTTAATCATTTACCTGCATACAATCCAATGAACCGACCCAGGTATCTTTACTACGAAGTTGGTTATCTCTGACCCACACAGGGGTATGTGCGCTGGACAAAATCTTGGCTTTTGCTGCAGCCACTATCACAAATCCCTGTGTTTCACAACCTTTCACAATAATCTGACTATTGTGTAACTCAACTGTAAGAAAAAAATAACATCACACAATTCATAGAGCGATTTGTTAATTTAAAACAACAATCAATTGTCTCCTTTTCAAAAACTGATTGTTCAGTAAGAAAAATGCAAAATAAGAATTTGAGCAAAATGACCTTGAACCTCCAGGATTGATGTCAAGGTCAAAAGTTTAATGAATGGACACATTTCTGATTGGTCATGTACTTATGATGTCTTATCTTTTTCAGGGCTTTTTTCCTTCTATAGGAAGGGCTGTTTATAGACATCTTCCCCTCAGGAAAAATCTTTAAATTCATGCAGATTTCCCCTAAAATTCTGTTTACATCAAGTTTTTTCTTCCCCTTCTGCAAAAATACTGTGTTATTTTTTACCCAAATTTAAGAAAGGCCCCTACCCGTGAAAAAAGCACTGTTTTTCTTAGGCTTCAATTCATTCACTAAATTATCTAAATAAATGAGAACAAGATTTTTCTACCATCTAAACCTTCCAGCTATAACTTACTATGCCACTTTTTTTGTATCACATCATCCATCTGACAAGCTGCTACACCATGTAACTGATCCATGTTCGTACTTGATGGCTTTAATGTAAACAATGATACACTAATTTCCTGAATCAGATTTGTTAATTAAAAAGTCTCCAGTGTAATAAAATATCATATTGATTAAACTGCAAAGTTTTCTTTCTACTGATCAAAACAAGAAACGAATCAAAAAGTTTCTTACAAGTAAATACTGTTACTGGGATTCATAAAAAAAAACCAACTAAGACCGGAGATATTGTAGCCCTGAAAATTTCAGGCCAATGGTTTATGTGTTTGTTTATGCTGGATATCACACTGTTCTACATCGAAGCATGTTGATAAACTGTGATATATCTGACAGACAAACAGGCAGACAGACATATGGATGAAAAAGACAAACAGGTAGATAGACACAGACAACATAAAAATTCCATGCTTACCTCTTCAGTGAACGCTACAGACTTGCTGTCAGATTCAGCCACAAGTTTCATTAACATAGAGTGAGCATGCCCTGTCTGCATCTTGGTGGATGGACTCGGTGTAGCCACCTCGTGGGCATCTATGGATAGGTTTGAACCTTTGATATTGGATTTCTGTGAAAGAAAATAACCACACATGGATAATTTAATGTTAAGTGAAGAAATTAATGACATTTTTTGGGGGGGAGGCCTGTTTTCCACAGTAGAGTCAAGCCTCTCTAATCCGAACCTTTCCATTCTGGAATCCTCTCTAGGCCAAACACGTCAGCTGGTCCCGAATTTTTTATTATGTATATAATGCTGAAAAAGTTTTGGAATTCTTAACCTTTGTATTCCAAAAACCTCTCTTATACTAAAATTTTTGTCCCTCCAAGGAAGTTCGGATTAGAAAGGTTCTACTGTATTTCAGATTACTGCATTCTGTACCAGTCTTAACTTAGTGTCTCCACAAGAAATTGCCAACTTGTCTACTCGGTATAATTTATCTTTTATCAACCACTTATTTAAAAAGGCATTCAGAATGAAGTATTATCATTGGTTATCTTAGTACTGAGCTTAGAAACTTCTGATTCTTAAATTTTGTGACAAGTTCCAAAGTTCTGTTTCATTTCCTGAATAATTATTACCAAATACCATGGACGTTTTACTCAAAGAAATAGTGAACAAAATTTGTCCATCAAAAATGAAAGTCAAATGAAAACTTCCTATCTTCTCTTCTATAAGAACAAATGTAAATTAGATATAGAAAAACTTCATAATTATGAGCATCAATATTACAAGCACCCGACATATCTCAAGCAGTTTTTAAAGTCCAATCAATTTATGTATAATTTTCCACCAACAAACAAATACCACGTAATTATGAGCACCACATTTATCAAGAGCACTTAGTCTGTTCCAGTGACTCCTCGAGATAATGAGGTTTTACTGTATTGTTATGATAATAAAAATAAGAAAGACTTTATTTATAGAGATAATGAGGTTTAACTGTATTGTTATAATAATAAAATAATAAAGACTTTATTTATAGAGATAATGCAATCAATTAGCAAATCTTCCCCAAGAGATCTAAATGTAAAAGTTCAATGTCACCATGGCAACCATCAAAAAACAATAAGTAAATAACTTACACAATTAGTTTGATTTCCCCCTCCTTCTACTTTGAACCCTTTAAGGGCCTCAGCAGAGAGATTACGTTTCAATAACTGTGCCTTCATGTAACCGTCATATAAACCAATCAGAACAGTTCTATTCTCCTTGTTCCACGACCCTCTGAGGTCATAAACTTGTAAATTATGTATAGGGGTTTTCTGAAAAGATAAGACACCTTGATGTCAGTGTGGTATTAATTGTAATCCTGTTCTTTCTTTCCACAAAGTATTCATCTGTGGAATTTACTTCCCTTGTATACAATCCAGCCCCAGTTTAAATGCTTTGACTGGGCAGCTGCATCCTTTTTACCAATTCTAATTCAGTACATTGTTTTTATTTTCTAACCTCTAGTCTTGTAGTTTACTTTTTACTGTGTATAGTAATATAGTATATATGTGTATATAGTTTTAATTTGTGGATACTGACAATAGAAATCGTGGACTTTGTAAAGTGCAATGGAATATGCCTATAAAATGATGCACTATATAAATACTCATGATTGGTTGATTGATTGATAGTAACTTGTAACTAACTCTTATATTAACAGTTATTATCTGACACTGCTGGGCCTGCTTAGTATAAATGATTTTATGACAGTATAACATAGAAGTAACTTGATGCTGATGTTACTCAAGATTATTGAAATGATATCAAGACATCGTAGCCAATAATTTGAAATTGTTTAATTATGTATGATAATATAAGTGGTGCGTATATTATATAATAATATAATACGGTGCTAATAAATTACTATTTGGCCGCTTAAACTTACTGTGTCTGAATTTTCACTGAGAATTTCCTCAGATTTCTTTGTTGAAGACCTCTGATACGATACCCTGAAAAACAGTTTCATAAAGTATTCATTAATCAGAAATATTGTTAATTAAAAAAGCATCATTTTAAACCATTTTTATCAAATTTTGGACCATTTTGGTATTGACAGAAATCTCTCAAACTCACGAATCAAGTAAGTGTCATTTTATAAAAAAAGGTTTTCATAGATATGCATTATTCCAAAACTAGAAATTAATACCTTTATTTAAAGTTGATGTTAAGAGGTTTATTTTGGTCTTTTATGTAGATAAATATCTGCTATAGAGTGACTGCTGTTCAATGGTAGCCTTTATTCAAAGGTTCATATCAATAAATGTGAGCTATAAAGTGACTGTTATTTAAATGGTGGTCTTTACGCGGAGATACGTATCATTAACTATGTGCTACAATCATTCATATTGTGACCTTTATTTAGAGGAGGCTGTTACGTCAGATATGATGGTATAATAATTTGTTTCCTGGTATGGAAAACTTACTTTGAAACACTGAGAAAGAAACTTGTCATAACTGGTTTTCCTGTTGTAGACACATCAAGCTGAAAATAGTTCAGTCAATAAATATTACACAAAATCTAAATAAATGCTAGTTCTGATGATATTTTGTGAACAGACAACCTGATACAGCTGATTTCAAATCTTAGTACAGCACTTTTCTGCTGTATGATTAATTCTACAGATATTTTTCTACATACCTGAAAAACTTAGCTAGTGTAAACAGTAAATAAACATATCATTTAAATCTTTGATACACCTTCTTCATATCTTTTATCCCTATTTTTATCACATGAAAGTTTCAAGAGTTCCAAATTTTGAAAAAATTATCATCTGGTGTCTAGATCATTTAAGTCAGAATTATCAAAATGGTGGTAATTTACAATTAATGGCTCTTACCTCATCCTTATGTCTAACTTGGGAACTGCACAGTCTGATTTTAGTACCAGTCAACACACAGTTTAGATATATCACAGACCAGTCTGCATTCGGTCTGTGTATCAGTCCATCATCTTTCGGAACCAGAGAAAGCTCATTCTTTAACTCCAACTGGAAACCATTCCCGAAAAACTTGGCGCCATGTTGCTTCGAGAATGACATCCAGTAACATACATCAAACTGATGGAAGTCTATTGATAACTGAGCGTACTTGTAATGGCGACCTAGCTGTGGTTTTCGTGGTCGGACATTGTTGAAAAAGGTTCCTCTCCTGACAGGTCTGGTAACACTAGCTAGACACAACTGTAAAAAATATGTTTGTATGTTTACATAAACTAACTTCAGAGAATGTTTTATTATTCTTTTTTTATAACAAGTTACCACCGATAGTCAAGTTATTGTAAAATTCAGCTTGTTATCGTCCATGTTAGTCGTATTCACACTATTCAAAAAGCAATTAACTAAAAAGTCTATGAATTGTAAGACCAAATTGATTTAAAGATGTAAACCACAGTGTTTATAATGTAATAACAATAAAATTCAAGTCATTACTTTAACATAACACTGAAACAGATTGCTGTAAAGATGCATTTCACATATCTGAAACTGATTTGCAAATCTATGTTGAAACGTATGTATTTAAAACTTAAGCTAAAATTCTACCCATTAAACACAAAACAAATACTAGTAATGTTCTTTTCTGAAATAACTTGTTTTTTTTTTTTTTCATGTGACTTATTGTCACTGGGGTTTAACGCCGTTTTTTAACAATTTTCAGTTATATACAGCGACCGGTTCAACTAACCAGTTTTCCTGGACTGTATGCTAACCAGTACTAACTTACCCTTCCACAGGGAGTCGGTAAATCAACATTTTTGTTAAATTTTCATAGAAGGGTATGATCTGACACGACTAGGATTCGAACCCGGATCTCCAGGTTACAAGTCCAGCACACTAACCACTGGACCACAGCCTGAAATAGCTTGACTAGAGATCAAATTACTGGAAATAAGATTACTAAAAGTCATGCCAGGCACTCTGTGACATCAAAATGTCTACTAATACAAATTTAATTTTTTTGTACTTGTATTAAGGAAATCATCCAATGTAACATGAATTTTTTCATGCATAGTTTTCACTATCATTTCACAAAAAAGACTGATTGAAGCTACCTTAATTTTATCCAGAAATCTCAAAGTACTGGCATAAAATTCTGCGGTGGGGTAATTCTGCACTGGTTCTCCAGAACTGTCATTTTCCAGTGAGTTCTTGCTTTTTGATGTTTCCAAGAAAATACTCAAATTTAAATTCTGAGACCTGTTGAAAGGCAAAAATAAGAAAACTAAACAAAATCATTGATAGCTTGAACAAGGTTTTAAATTCATACAATTCTGAGAAATAGTAAATGAATAAGGAGACTAGTCATTTGTGTATAAAGGCCATCTGTGTGTAAATGTCACCTGTTAATAAAGGTCACCTGTGTATTAAAGGTCATCTGCATATAGAGGTCATTTATGTATAAAGGTCATCTGTGTGAGAAGGATGTCTGTGTATAAAGGTCATCTGTGTATGAAGGTCATATTTCTCATGTTCCCATGGTAACCTATGTTCGCTGGTTTGACTTTCAATGAATCTCACTTACCTAAATGCTCTAAATGAATCATGTTCCTCCAGAGAATAGTCTGGTACCTTGTCTGGAGCACAAGGCATCACTAAATAATGATCATTTGGGTCACCAAGACATAACCAGTCTATCTTTGCACTGGAAAAATCATAATAGTCAAACAATATACATGTACTTAGAATACTGATAAAATCATAAAGCCAATGATAATACATTTATAAGTATCAAACTTTGACTAAAATAAAATTACTACAAACAACATATTAAATTATTCATTTATGAAATTACTCTATTAATGATGAAGAAAAATACTAACACTTGAGAGGCTCATAAAACTTTCAAATTTTCTGTCTTATACTAAAAAACTGGTAAAGAGCACAATAAGTTCATATTGTCCATGGTTAAGATATCTTGCTAGAACTTGTTTCACAATCAATATCAAAGAAATGGACTTTAAGAATAGATGATTAAATTTGAAATTCTTCCCATTTTCCAAGTTTGAATAAATCAAGCAAAACTCACCAGAAAGTCAAGTTTGGTAGATGCAGTAATGTACGATCATCATACTTTGACGCTGTTCTAACACAAATGTCAAGGTCACCTTTCAATTTGAACTTCACTGAAATGAGAAGAACCAACTCGTGATATTAATATGATAAAATATCAGGGCTTTCATTTTGACAGCATTTTGACTCTTGAAATTAGTAAAATAAAGCTTTTGACCCTTGAGAATATGTACCAAAGGGTCAAATTTACAATAAAATTAGAAGGAAACTTTAATAAAAACCCTGAAAATCATATTTTTCTAAGCTAACAGCTGATCATATAACTATATACTTCACATCTTATATTCAATATCAAAAACAATGATGATCATTTTACCTGAAGGCAAAAACGTTTTGGAAAACTCAATTTTTTCTATGAAAATTTAATTTTACAGTTCACTTCCTGGGTCATTTGTTGCCATAAAAGATGGTGAAAACTGTATAATATGACTTAACTGTTTGTCCAGTCCAGCACAAGATCTTTCCAAGCCCAGTCCATTATTTCTGTTGTATTATAAGGATCAAATGATGCATGATATAACCAGCTCATCTTTGCCACGGTCATCGTTAACCGTCCATGAAATAGCAGTCTAGCTTTGTCCCACCATGGCAAGGGTCTACTGGGGTCCACTGATGGTTTGTTAATTAAGTCTAACGCAAGATTAAACTGCGCTATCACAGGCTCCCAACAAGCACCATGAGCCATCTCAAATGATTGAACATCTGAAACACATAAATAAACATTTATGGTAACATGTTAAAATTAAGATCACCTAAATGACCTGAAAAAATGGTCTTGACACCGAGGTGTTTATAATATTGAGGTGGTCACTTTATGAGATTCCACTGTACATGCTGCATTAACACTAATGGAAACTTCCACTGTTTTACTAATGTGCTTCATGCATACTAAAAAGTTATAAAGTGTCCACATTTTAAACATCTCGCCAGTAGGTCTTTGTCTAAAGTCAATGACATAAAGTTCCCACAGTCTAACACATCCAGAGTAATTAGACACTAATTATATTTTCATAACATGTTTTAGTTATTATTCAAATTGATGCGCTTATAGAATACTTTTAAATATTTGATGCATATTTATGATCAGAACTCTTAAAAATTAAAATTTGACTCATTGGAACAATCCGAGAAACTGTGCTTTGAGTCTAGCTCCAAACTGTAGTCTTATCATTGGTCAGTTTAAAGACTGCACTAACAATAAGCCAATCAGAGGCCAGGAGTTTGAAATTGGAATTTAACGATATCCTTACTCCATTGAAGGGAATTCCACTTAAAGGTAAATGAAAAAAGTGCTTACCACAACTAAAATCATGAAAGAACTTTAATGCGGGTAGATTTCTTTGTACTGTAGCATTTCCCCAAGGTTCGTCTACTTCAACAATGGAGGAACGTTTTGCTGAAATAATCGATGAATAATAAGTCAATAAAAGTAGTCATAAAATAAACAAATGCTTGAAACAAATCAACCAAATGATAAATGCTGATCCTAAAACTCATTTGAATTTAGTGAAAAAAAAAACACCAGTCTAAATTGGCTCTTAATGGTGACCTAAATTCAACATGTAAAAAATATTTCTTGAAAGCAACTTTAGAAAATGCTTGATATTTAATTACTGAACTATTATTTTTTCAAGTCTTGAATTGAACAAGTGTTAAGAAACAAGATGCACCGGTTAATATTAAATCATTAACCCACTGAATATTTAAGTTCTAACTGAACACACCCAGATAAGATTCAGTATTAGATTGTAAACCTTCCAAACCCTTACCTACCTCTCTTAGCACCTTCAATTTCAGAGCCAATCAAACGTCCCCATAAATCCATCTCTTTTATGTCAAGCGCAAGTTGAGGAAAGTCACGGAATTGAAACGTCCATGACTTAACACTACAGTTAACAAACCTACACCACAATGTGACAAATTCCAACTCTTCATCAGGGTACGGGCTAAAAAATAGATATAAACCACATTAAAAAAAAGACAACTTTTTCTTCAAAACAGATGAGCTAAAATGGAAAGGCATTTCAGCCATGTCTTCATGTCACTTTTAAAGTAAAATGGACAAAATAAGAACTTTAAGCTGTGTAAATAAATAAACCCATTGATAGTAAAAATAAATTTATCCCAATGGTACCAAAGAAATGAAATTTAGAGAAAAGTGTACCTATCAGGATCTATGTCTTTCATATTTGCAACGACATTTTCTTTTCCGTGAACTGAAGTGTCCGCTAGTGCTACTATCTCAATGTTTTCCATACTCCAAGTAAAGAGTTTCGTTCTAAGGGGAGTAATCTGGTACAATTGTCGTGATCTCTGAATGTATATGTCACTGCTACTCTTTGCCAAGGAGGCGTAAACTTCATCAATTTTGTGAGCTGGAAAATATTAACATACAAGTCTGAAAATGCTTTTTACTCATGAATTAATCTGAACTTTCGATCTGTTTAGATAAAAAAATAATAAACATACTACAGAATGTAAATATCAGACTCAGTTTAAGATCATAAGTCTTAATTGAGAAGCTATAATTATAACACCTGGCCAAATCAAGAGTATGTTAGCACCCAATATTTCAACATATACCAGTAAGGATGACTTAATAGTAAGACAGTAATTGTATGATATTTATTACAAATCAAACCTGTGTTTGTGACCACCTCTGTATAAAGAACACCCTGTGAATAAAGGCCATTCTTTGAAAAACTCACTGATTTTTTAGAAAAACTGATCATCAAATAAATTTCACCTTTCAATAAAGGCCACATTTTGTCTTTCCCAAGGGTGGCCTTTGTACACAGGATTGATTCAACATGACAAGTACCAGTCTCATAGATTTTCTGAAACAACTCTTTGAAGTTGGAATGAGTTTTAGAACTTGACAGTTACCTGGTATAATACTGTACCCTTTTTTCAAGCTTTGTACTTTCTGATCAAGTACATGTCTACGTTTCTCACTCTCAGAATATTCATCCTTAATTAGTTCATAGTTATCACCTAACTTTACTTCAAATGGATCATCACCTATCTCCATCTTAAATGTCTGAAAATATATTTAGTTTGACCTTTACTTCATTTGATAAGGTGTACATACACTAAAAGTACAACACAATACCTTAACACTTACAAATGCACAGTTGAAAGTTGAAAATTAAAAAGAAAAAACGGAAATCTTTACCTCAGTGCCACGGAAACAATAAAAACTAGTTGGGCCCAGTCCTGAGAAAACTGTAGGTTCTGGAAAATTCTGGAAAACTTTTAACCGTGTTAATGCTTCAACAAATATTTATTTATGAAAATTAATTCCCATTGTGTTCATCATACTAAATGCATTAACTATTATGTATAATCATATAACCAACTCTTAAAAGAAAAGTGGATACAAACATGTATACAGAAATAGTTGCTAATAATTTCAACTTTATTGATATTTTCAGCATGTTTTTATCAATCTGGGTGTACCATTGATA
This sequence comes from Lutraria rhynchaena, assembly GCA_008271625.1. NCBI lineage: Eukaryota > Metazoa > Mollusca > Bivalvia > Venerida > Mactridae > Lutraria > Lutraria rhynchaena. The sequence continues at coordinate 1,694,396 of VIBL01000049.1, forward strand.
TGTTTAAGTCTAACACTACTTTCAACACTTCATGGATGAAAGTTAAAATTTTTAAAAGGAACTGGACATCCTAACCTCGTTGCCATGGAAACAATAAAACCAGTAGGGTACAGATCTAGGAAAAACCAGAGGTTCCGGAAAATTATGGAAAATTTTTAACCATTACACTATAGTGTGATTAATCTGTAGGCACTGAGTGACAAGAAAATATATAATTAATTTTGATCACTTAATTTACCTTAAGAACATTATCATACCTTAACTTTAATCTGCAGATCTGGTGGTAATTTACTGTCTACAGTAAACGGCTTCTTCTTCACTTTGTGAACCAGTTTCAACCATTTTTGAAAATTTACAAACTGAAAGAATTAACACAGAATTCACGATCTTCTTTCAACCAAATTACTTCCTTACTTTCATAAAATTGATTCAATAAAAAGGTCATTAATGTAAAATATATGTGCAGCTATTTTACTACTAGCCTTTGAAATACCAGGAATTTATGTATTAGTCTGACTACCTTTTCTATTGATAAATATTCTTTCAGTCTGATTAACACATTTGTAACAATAAACAAAGACAACTATTTCTTCTGTGACATAAAAAACTAATTTTAAATGACTGAACTGTAAGATATACTATATTCAACTGAATTGTAGACACATATTTCATAAAAATTAACTAATTAAATACTAACCAGGGTTGATTGAAGGTCAATAATGACACATGACTGATTATAATATGAAGAGTCAACAAAATTTCCTTCAAATTTTATTGAAAATTTGACCTTTTCATACAAATTTTCAAGAGTAAAAAGAGCTTTACTGATTTATACAGTCAAAATGCTGTTTTAAGGGTCAAATGAAAACCTTGGCTTATGTTTAACAGTCTCTGTAATTTTACTATCATTTTACCAATTAGTTTCACATCTGGTAAAATACCATCTGCCCCATGAGTTTGATGAACTAATTGATAAGCAACATAATTAAACAGGTGATCATATCAATAATGAATCTTGGACTTATATCTTTGTAAATCAATTACTTACCTCCTCAAAACAAGCAGCAAAGTCAAAATTGTATGGAAATATTATTGATAACATATCAATAGACATGTTCCTGAAAAATTATAAAAATATCACAGAGTAACTATCAGAGAATTAAACATATATTATTATATAATAAAAATAATATATAGTTAAACATATATAATAACTTATATTAACAAGACTTGACCCTTGCCTCTTAATACCACATTTCCCTGCATCTGAAGCAGACAACTTTGGAAAACATTGTGGCAAAAAAAAAATGCTTGAAATGAGCAATTGCTTCTTTTGCTACAGTGATATTTTTTGCAATTTTGGGAAAGGCCTGCGTGCAGTTTAATTGGGAAAAAATGCATGGCATGATGCCAAAATTGAGAATTTTTAAGTCAGGAATTGGGAAAAATGTCTGTATTTTCAATTGGGGAGGGTACGTTTACCAGACCCAAACAAAGAAGGAAACAATCGTAGTGCCACAATGTTTTCCACTCTCTCAGAAAGAAATAACCCAATTTTCTTGAAGAAATTGATGTTTGGTATATTTGCTTTGGATTTGCAAGACTTCAATGTATGCTTATGAGGCAAAGCGTAAAAAATTGCAAAAAACGCATGCAGTTGTAAATAAGACAAGAAATATAAATATGTGGTAATAGAAACAGAACAAGTTATAAAACTAATCAAATAATTAAAAATTTGATGTTAACAACCAGAGAAAGTCAAAGTGCTTGTACATTCAACCCTGATTTAGTGGCCAGCTGTAGGTAAAGAACAAATTGCCAACAATTACCGTGTTTAGAACATCTTTATGACAGAAAAGACTGAATAACTTCTGAATAACAGTCAACTGCACACAATGGCTGTACTTATTTTCTCCCTTCAATGGAATTCATCAAAAGATTTTACGATGACTGAACTGAATTTTAAAAAGACTAAAGAAAATCACAGCAAAATTTAAATGTCAAGGTGAAACATGAACCATACCAGGCTCTGTTTGTCTTCAAGGTCAAGGTCTTAAAATTTTTCCTCTCATATTTCAGTTGCACATCTGGTATTGTCCCAAACAGTAAACCCTGAAATAAGAACAAACAGACAAATCAGATTCTTTGCTTAGAGGCACCAGTGTATATTAATATCCTCTCACCTCAAAAATAACGTAATCAGTGATAATTTTAGACTTCAGAATACTGACTCCTCAGGACTCATATATTTAAAGCAATGGGGCCCTTGGAAAAAGTATGGGTCTGGGTTGTAATTGTACGACAAAATCAATATGCATGATTTATAAAATTGTATTTTCTTCATATGACGTGATCTAACGGTGAAAGTCTTAAAACTAGGCTCATTTTACCAAATGTGTGCACAAGGATGCTTAAAAAACAAAATGTTGCATCCTCATCAAATTTTATGTGTATAGTACGCAGAACGCAGACCTAAGACTATCACTGGTAATGATCATCAGGAGAGAATAAACAGGCAAATCATGATGACATCATCTGTTGTTAAGCCAAAGAGATTAAGAGACCAAGAATATTTCAATTTGAGAGTTACTCATTGTACGTATACATGCGCAAAAAGAGAAATTCTTAATTTCCCTATGGAAAATCCATTTTCTTAATTTCCTTATGGAAAAATCCATTTTCTTAATTTCCTTATGGAAAAATCCATTTTCTTAATTTCCTTATGGAAAAATCCATTTTCTTAATTTCCCTATGGAAAAATCCATTTTCTTAATTTCCCTATGGAAAAATCCATTTTAAAGGGTAACTAAGGATCAACTTCTATGTGAAAACCAGAATCATGTTTGTTTTTAACCTTGATATAAAAAGACCCTAAATAGACAATATGCCAAACAGACAAAATAATATGAGAAGTCATACACAGAGTTTTCTTCACTAGAAATCAAAAGTTGAGAGTCAAAAATAACCCCTGGCTGATTATAATTTGAAGCATCAACAAAGATTTCCTTCTAAATTTAAAGTAAATTTGACCCTATGGTACATATTTACAAGAGTCAAAGGTTTTTTTAAGTGTTAAATGAAAGCCATGAATACATTTCTGACACATCCAACAACAGTGCTGGATATGGCTTACGTTATCTTTGAAGTCTAGTAGTTAAATCTTACCTCGAAGCAAAAGATCTTTTCTTCATCACAATAAATACTCAGCGTGGTCACTTCAGTAACGACTTCTTGAGGGGTCAAGGACATGAGGATATTATCAGCTGTCAAGGTCACGCTAAAAAATGGCCAGATATTTTAGTTTTTATCATAAGTGAATAATGGTGTCAAACATTTATAACTTGTCCAATGAATCAATAAGAACATAAGATAGGAGCTAATCTTACCAGCTTGTTCGGCTCTATATTGGGAGTGTTTTATTAATTCACTTTATTAATTTTTCTGATAAATTGGTAAACAAATCTAGCATAGAGATATATTATGCAAAAGAGGGAAACACTAGTAAATCATCCATTTTCTCTTCTTTATGTCTTTCATTTCACTTTCATGTCCTGTTTTTTTTCCAACTGTGGTCATATCTTAAGCCAGAGCATCCTATTTCAAAATATGAAAATGTGTCACATTTGCAGCCCCTTTAAATGAAGTACCTGTATCTCATTAGTATAACTTTTATTAATTTAGGCATTACTAACCTGTGTTCTGAAGACAAGCATAATTTGACCTTGACCTCTGTGGTAACCATGACATTCACTGATGGCGTATTATTCTGGTCAGTAGACTGCTTTCTCATAGGAATATTTGGTTGACCCCCAACTGCCTCCCCTCCTGACGTTAAAATATGCATGCAGTAAGTAAAGTCTACTGATTAGCAGCATAATGTTAGTAAACAGACTCATTAGTGTCAGCATACTGAGTATATCATTCATACATGTCAAAGGTCAAAGCCTATTTCTTAATCATGAATTAATCTCAAATTAGGTAATTATTTGCTAAAGCCTAATATCTTACAGTACCATTAATGAGGTAAATTTAAGGATTCTGATCACCCACCAGATTTTCATATTTATTAAAAGTATGATCAAACTTCATATTATATAAGCGATGTAGAAATTCTAATAAGGGGCCTCCATGGTCGAGTGGTTGTGATCCCTGCCTTGTATTCACTTGCCCATCACTGTCGTGAGTTTAAATCTAACCTGGGGCCAAATTTCACATGAGAGAAAGCTGTCCAGCTAGCACATGGAAAGTCAGTGGTTCTACTCAGGTGTAAGCCTGGGGTCTTCCTCCACTGTTTAAGCTGGAAATCGCCAAATGATCCTGGCTGTTGGTGTGACGTTAAACTCCAATAAAAAAATCCAATACGTATGTAAGCAGTTGCATTACAAGTTTTTCACCTTATAGACAAGTTTTACAACTCCAACCTCTAATCACAATCTTAAAATTGGCCAACTTCCCGAACTAAAGCCAGTTACCTTAGTTTCTAGACTACAATCCTTTCTTCACGGATTCTTTACCAGTCCTAACCTACTTCTTGACCAACTTTGCCACATAAATCGCTTGATCATCCATGGAGGTCAAACAGTTTTGAACAAAGTTTTTAACCAAATTGTCTCAGAAAACAAATGTGATGCCCAGAGTTTGGTCTCGTGAACCCAACTCTCTGCCTATTCAGTCCTGAATCAGTGCCAATATTATTTTCTTAAAATATTGAAGTACGACCATAAGAAAAATTAAAAAATAAGACTAATCGGCACCTACTTGTTTTATTATTGAATTCAGTGAGATCTTCAATGGCTTGTATTATGCACATGTGACAGGAAGTTGTCCATTCTAACAGTAACTCCTTCCCAAGCTGAACCATGCATTCCTTTTTATGTACTTTGTACTTGATCCGAATCTCTTGGAGGCTTGCAGCTGGTTTATCAATGTCACATGACCTTACTAAAGTCAAATACTGCAGAAAAAAAGAATTCCTAGTTAACAAAATTAAGCATCAATTCAAATTTAAGTTATCAATATCAACGAATTTTTGAATAAAAACTTTTGTCCGCAACAAAACTGCAAATCTCATATCTAATTCAAAAATATGACATAAACAAACATGAAAGTGTTGACATTTGGAAGAAAAATATTGTGATATGTAGATGAACACAAGAAGGGAATCCCCCTAAAAAATGTCCTTGCATAAATTTGTATTTGAAAAAAAAAAGATAAAGTAAAGAGCTTGTAAGAGATACCTTGTTTTCCATACCGATGTAACTCAGCTTGGTCCCTTCTACAGTAACTTCAGCAAGATTTTGTCTGTACATCACAGTGGCTGAATCTATTCTTAACATCAAACCAACTAAAAATAAACAAAGAGTACACATCAAACAACAGTAGTAGACTCTCCCCGCAGCAATAGTTTTGTAAATCAATCATTAAAGCATGCAAAGTCTCCCAAAGCCCGTAACAACTTGACAGGACTCCAAATACGATTTCTTCAATGGGTATTAACTTCTTTAGATTCAATAATTAAAAGTATAATCATAAAGTATCCACACTATCAATAAAGAATTTGTATAAAAAGCATAAGTTTTCGTCTCCAAAGAATAATAATCAAAACCATACATGTGACGCAGTAAATAATTATGTGATATTCTTAACTGTAATTCAATACCCATAATACCAACATTTTCAAGGAAATAAAATTACTTCCTTAGATATCAACTAACCATTGTAATTATTGCAGATGAACACATTAGTATTTGTCACATCAAACTTTAGGAGTAACGCCATTGGTTGGATCGGGTTGTCATTGACAACAGGTATGTTCATGTTCATACTTCTGACTGGCCTCAAGGCTGCATTAGATATTCGTCGAGGCGCAGAAATTTTTGCCTTGGCCATCGCCAACAAAAGTATGGTTACCACGTTTACTGTGTTCGATGACCATTCAATATGGAGGTGATCCTGCATACCATGAATACGCAACTCTTCCCCAAGTTTGTTGATCTGATATTATGAAGAAATAGAGAGAAAACAATGAATTATGAACTTCAGAAATATAACGTATCATATAGCAAAACGAATTCATTGTATCTTACAAAACAATACCCCAGGAGATTTGGATCAATTTTAAATTAACCAACATATCAGCTTTTTAGATAACCGATACATTTACTTGATAATTGAAAAAAATCGTAAATTTGGAAGAAAAAAAAATATCTCATTTGAACTTGAAAATCTGGAACAAACAACTACTGTTGGCAAAATATGATATTTAACTTCCTTTGAATCATATACACTGGTACCTGGTCTCACCTTTATCATAAGAATATTCATGTAAAATACATGATTCCAGTAATGTCTCTTCCCATTGAAATTGGACAGAGGTATCTGGGATTCTGAGTGGGTACAGTACAGAGTGTCCAGCTCCATTTCTACAGACACATCATGTGACTTTAACCATGGTAACCAGCCACTTCCTGCAAGAAAAAAAACACTGACATACACTTACTCAATGTCATAAAATTTGACAGGTTATGGCAAAGACAAAGATTCTAAGACAGTCTAAGACACTGAATTAATCTACATAAATTAATCAAATCTGCTGATAAGGAGAGACTAGTGAACAGAGACCAATATAACCTTCATGGTCATTCAGATATTTATTTGGTCTATTGAATAATAGATATGTGATGCGTTTGTTCACATGAAGGCCTTCACAGGTAGCCAATAACTCAGTTTAGACTGTACAACTTCATTCACAAGATTATCTACAAATATATTATAACGTAAAACTGAAACACGCATCTATTTATCTAACATACAAACCTGTCTCTAATACGCTACTCTTCACTACCACATGTTTCATGACTTTAGACACACCAAATATAAGACCAGGACATGCTGCCGTGGAAAATGATGCAGAGATGTTCAGTAACTCTGTATCCATGATAAAACGTCTATCTTTCATAAGCTTTGAAAACGTGCTGTAAGTAAAACAAGATGAGAGGAACTGTCACAGAACCAGGTTTTTATGAGAAGTTGCACACAGAATAAGTAAAGGGCCATAATTCTGCAAAAAAGGGTCAAATCACAAAACCCTGACAATAGGTGCTGGGGTACTTGGTGATGTTAATTATGTGAAAGTTTCGTCAAAATGCCTGAACAAATTTATAATTAAAAATAATTTGAAAGAAGTGTTAGCTTCAAATAAGAATACTTTGTTTCATTGTTTCAGGGTTTCAGTTAAGACAAGTAAATTTAAAGAATGTTCCTTAAGATGAAATATTAGAGTTTGATTATAATTTATAAGCCATAAAAATTGTGCGATGGTATTAGTTTTCAAAACATCATTTATAGTCTAATCTAGGAACAATAACAGGGCTTTTACTAGACATCAAAGTTGAGGGTCAAAAATGACCCAAGGCTGATGATAATTCTAAAAGTCAACAAAATTACCTTCTAATTTTATCGTAAATTTGACCCTTTGGTACAAATTCTCAAGAGTCAAAAGCTTTATTTTACTGATTTCAAGAGTCAAAATGCTGTTTTAAGGGTCAAATGAAAGCCCCAACCAAATACAATAATTGATAAATTTTGAGGGTTGAGAAAAATATAATTGAGATTAAAGACTGATGGAAGAACAAAGTAACCTTAGGCACAGTATTTTAACTTTTCCAATGTATCTAATGTATAAATCTGATCAAACCTTTCAGTCTCTGAACTCTCCCTAATGGGAGACAACTCTGTGTTGACTGTTTGATTATCTGCCCTTTGTGAGAACTGACTAACAACCAGCAACCAGTACTGGACCTCATCATGATGGTAATGAAAATATGCATTCTGGACAGTGGTCTTCATTTTGATCTCTTCAGTGGAAATCTATGAAAAAAGTTTATCATATTATCGTACTAAAACAATCAATCCAAGGAATATTGTTTATTTTGTAAAACATTCCAGTCAACCATTTTATCAATTTAAACATAAGGAATTGAAATATTTGACCAGGAATTGTTGAGGTAATAAGAATTTTTACTCAAGCAAAAATATCATACAGTAGAGTATTTTTGCTGTATTTTCACGACAATAAATGCTGATTGAAATCAGTGATTCATATGTTAAATCCTAAAGCAGAAAAAGGATGCTTTCCAGGTTCACTTTAATGTAACCCATTTTATCATTTGAAATAAAAATAGAAGATTCTGATACACAACAGATGGACACCCTTACACCCAAAAGACACCCTTCATACAAAACTGATACTGATACAAAACTTCATACAAAAGCTTACTGTACAGACTTGATATTTTAAAAATGTTTTAAAAATGGTCTAATTACAATTAGCAAAGTTTCAGAGTCACACAAAGGACACCTGTCAACAAAGACATCTTGGCGTTTTCCGTGGGGTGTCCTTTGTACACAAGTTTGACTGTATATGACATATTGTAATTTCCACAACTGATACAAATTTACAAAGATCATTAACTACATAGACATCATAAATATATTAAATTTAAAAAAATCAAGCTAAGAATTTAGATTTGTACTAAAGATCCATAATCATATGATGAGGGTAACACAGGGAAATGATCATTCCCTTAATTCCATCATGGTTCTGGCATTAGAGTAAAACAGACATAGAATAAGCTTACCATTGATTTTAGTTCTAGCTTCAATAATTCAGCAAATCTTGCCTGCTGTGATTTTGTGTTAAAATCTGAAATGAATATCATCAGCATATACATGGGGGATCATCATATACAGGGTAAAATATTCCAAACAATTAATATTATCATATTTTTTGCATATAATTCATAACAGTTGATGACAGATTTAAATTAACAGACTGGAGGAATTGAATTTAAAGCCAATAGATTGAACTGAATAATATTTATAATATTTTATAATATTTATTTTGTTGTACAGAGGAAAAACTAAATGTCTGTGATTTAATTTCTGTATAATTTCATATCACAAACTTATAGGATCTCCAAATATATGCCACACACTATCACTTTAACCAGCGATTAATCGGTTCATTTGCATACTCATTTAACAAGTAAATTATCTTGTAAGAAATTTGATTTCAAAATGAGGGCATGAAAAATCTTACCTTCCAAAAGAAGAGTAAATGTGACTTCATGAGAGTTGTCTTCCCTGATTTGATTAAACATGTCAACATGGAAAGTTTTTATACCAACACAAAGAGATCTAAAAATAAAAAAATACAGTTCTATCATAAATGAAAAAAAAAACTGACATGCACAACATTTTTCAGCTAAAAAGAAAATGAAAAAGAAATTTCAATTATCAGAGATAATAACTCTTGAATTCTGTGATTATCACCAAACTCACAGAAATGTTTCAGGCAAAGGTCACTATGTAATTTTTCTGGAACTTTTCTAAAAGGCTGACAGTAATAATAAAGCAATGTATTTTTCATATTTTGACATTTTTTTATCTGATTTTAGATGTCTCATAAAAGTCATGAAACTCGTGAAAAGTTATAATAGAAATAAATGACTGACGGCTGAATGGGAATTAAAAGATATTTTTTTATGATATTTAGAAAGTCCTCCCTTTGGAGAATATCAATCACTGTTACCTCTGTTTGGTTTCTCTGACAATTTTAACATCAACCTCAGTGATATCAACACCCAACTCCTGAGGTAATACACCAAATATGGACATTTCTGTGTTAACAGATTGTGTCTCAGCTTCTGTTCAAAGAAAATGGTAGAATCAGGGCTTTAATTTGATCCTTAAAACAGCATGTTGACTCTTGAAATCAGTAAAATAAAGATCTTGACTCTTGAGAATTTGTACCAAATGGTCAAATTTACAACAAAATAAGATGCAAATTTTGTTGACTCTAAATTATAATCAGCCAAGGGTCATTTTTGACCCTCAACTTTTGACGTCTAGTGAAAAACCTGTAGTATAATTTTTTAATTTTTTCTTCAGCGGTATAATTTAGAAATACATTTTAGTAAATAAGTCCATTTTTAAATGCAACAAGCAGAGTATATACTGAAACATAGAGCTGAGAGTCGACCTTAGTACCTGAGAAAACTTGTGTATCATTTAATTGTTTGAGGGAAAGAACTCTGGTAACTGCATAATTGGTCATGATGACACATACAGAATAATACAAGGGCTTGGCTCATATGTGAGAACAAGGATTTCCCTGACGCAGATTTCTTGCGTCCCTGACCCGATATTCACCCAAGGGACTCGCAATGAGAGTGACCACCGCATCCTCGGGATGACTCAGAATTTGCCCTTGGCATTTGTCAATATAATAAAATGTCAATTAATTAAACTACGGTCTGGTATAAAAATCATCTAATTAGACATATAATTGACAACAAGCTGATTTAAATAATAAATGAATCAAATAATAATGAGATACTTTTATATCTGTCATGATGTTTTTTATATCTACCTCACCAGACTCAATCCTTCCCTAGTCGTGATATAAACACTGGTCAACATCAGTTATAAATTTATTTACCAAAATAGACTCAATCATTCCCTTGTAGTGATATAAACACTGGTCAACATCAGTTATAAGTTTATTTACCAAAATAGACTCAATCCTTCCCTAGAAGTGATATAAACACTGGTCAACATCAGTTATAAGTTTATTTACCAAAATAGACTCAATCCTTCCCTAGTAGTGATATAAACACTGGTCAACATCACTTATAAGTTAATTTACCGAAATAGACTCAATCATTCCCTAGTAGTGATATAAACACTGGTCAACATCACTTATAAATTTATTTACCTTGCCGATGATGAGCATGTTGTGGTTGTGAGTGCTGAGAATCTGGAGGCAGACGCCAAGATGTCTCTTGTTTGATATAATGTTTTCCAGACAAAAGACCTAAAAAGGAAAAAAATACAAAATGTTTCATGATAGAAAATAGACAAAGGAAAAAAATCAAAGGGCAAGAACTCTTCACAATCTTGAGATAACCAATTATTAGACATAACAAGATTCACCGTTGTTCCCGATTGAACAAATTTAAACTCCAAAGTGTTTATCACAGATGAAAAAATATGTGATTGCAAGTAATCAAATATGCATAAACGCCTCATACAAAGTAAACAGTCTCAAGATACAATTCTTCCAATGAGATCACAGAAAAAAAAACTAATAGAAAAATGACATTTGACTTTATGAAAACAATTAAATTCTTTAAACCAAAAAGTCTACAAAAAGCCATCATACCTTACTTAACATTTATCACGCTGGAAAGAGTATTTCCAGTTTTCCGCCTAAATCAAAGGTATAAACAAATCTCAATCTTTCACGAATACAAATATAAATATATACAAATGAACCTGTACAGTACAGTAAAACCTCAAACAGTGACCACCTCAATACTACAACCACCTTGTTATAATGACCACTTATTTTTGGACCAGCTATCAATAACTCCCCTGGAATTCAACTTGATAATGAGACCACCTCATTATTAAGACTGACATTTCTTGTCCTGAAGGTGGTCTCATTATCAAGGCTTTACTGTAAATACATTACCTTCAGTTAGCATAACTTGAGGCTTGTTTATCAAAACACGAGAACCCTGCAAATAGACAATGTAATATGAGGGCTTTATTTCACAGGTAGGGAAAGGGGCCTATTTCTTAAATTTGGGGAGAAATAACATGGTACTTTTGTAAAAAGGGGAAGAAAAAACTTAATGTTAACTGAATTTTAGGGAAAAACTGCATGATTTTAAAGATATTTCCTGAGGGGAAGATGCCTAAAAACAGCCCCTGGTATAGAAGGAAAAAGACCTGAATATGAGCTTAATTGATGTCTGAATAATAAATACACTGATGTCTAACATCTAGGTCAACATTTTAAACATCTAGGTCAACACTTTAAACAGACTGAAACAATCCCATAAAATAAGTTTGTGAATTGTGATTTTCTGATGAAAATGTCTCCAACATGATTTTGAGCAACAGGACAAAAAAAGCTTAGGAAACATACGTTGTAGCATGTAAGGCACTCAATTCAGAATTAAGGGTAGATAAATACTAACCTTTACCCTTCTGACGTTATTTCTGAAAAGACTGAGATCAGTATATAAACTAAAAGACATCTCAGCCAAGCATGGTTCTTTACGTTCCAGAGTGGCTCCATCGCTGGTCTGTAAAATATTATCAGTAATATACGATAAATGTAATCAACAACATACAGTTAAACTTCATTTATCCACACTCTCTTTATTTGAAAACCTGGTACTATATGAAATAGATCCACGGTCTCTAATTCATTCATATACGTTCATGTACATTTCTATGTAAGAGCAATTGAATTATTCAAAATAAAAGTCCCAATCATTTAGAATAGATGATGGTGGTTCAAAATAACATGTACAGTGTTGAAGGCTGTGTTAATCAAAACCTTTTTTTCTGACATTTCTTTTTTGTATGTCTTCAGGAAATAGAGATCACAATTATATGAAACAAATTACTTTATCAACAATAGCAGAATGTACCGTGTTAAATAAATAATTTCATTATAATGTTTAAAGTTCTATTGGACATTGCTTTGATAATGGTTCTATTTAGATACTTAAAAAAATATTTTAAGCATGTATAACTAATGAGAGACAAATTCATACCTGAGAAACACTTCGTAAAACACGACAATTAACACTACCAGCTTTGATTATAAATTGTAAACTGAAAAATATTACAAAATTACCATTTTTTAAAAAATATTAAAAAACCTTTGTTCACAATTTCGTAATATTTATGCTCTTAAAAAACATTCTCATAACCAAAAACTAAGAAAAATTACCCAGTTGCTGGTCCTGTGTTCTGCATTTAAACAGTAAAATCTCACACTAATGTAAAATATGAATGAACATTCCGTACAATAAAATGCATTCAAGTATACTTACCTGTCTTCAATGTATGAGATATCGAGTCCTAGTTCTTGACCTTCCATATGGATGAGACAATCTTCAAGCATTGTTTTTAACAACATCACAGTGAGACTTTGTACTTTAAAACCAAAATACTGAAATAATGATTCACAAAATATAAAATATATACAGAGAAAATCAATAAAAAACACAATGTACTGTTCAAATGTAGATATCATTGAAAAGAAAAAAAAACATGCATGTTTCTTACACTCTATGAATTAATTCTGAAAAAAGTAGTATCGGTAAATGATTTCAGCGAAAACAATTGTTGGTTTTTCACTTTAAATTTCAACACGGGAACCATAACAATATACATAAAAAAATCAATGTGAATATTTCAATACAAGATGGCTTGAAATCGGACCAACAGAGTCGGATAAGATGAATACTATATGTATATGCATTACCAGTAAGATACCTGAGTAAGTTTCTATACATGATAGAAACATGTTTCATATTTTCATCAATAAAACTTTCTTAATTATTAAGTGCATCTAGAAGAAAATTACCAACACTTTAAGACCTTATTCGAAACTGACGAATTGCTTAATCAGGAAGGGAATATCACAATGTATTGAATTTTTCAGCAATTATTAAAACCAGGCCCCAGTTTCATGAAAAAACTAAGTTTCAGCACACTATTTTGAAAATATTTTATGACTATATTTGTATTATTTGTACCTTATTTTCTTCGAAAAGCAGTGTATTTCTTTCAAAATTATAACTTTAAGTCAAACATTTGTGTTGAAACCATAGAATTATCTTAATAAATTAATTTTTTACTTGAGCACGTCTTAACAGACTCAAGTTTTTGCTCAAGTGTTTTTATTCTTTTTAGATACTATTTTCCATGAAAATCAACATTATGTTTGTTCATCTTTTAAACTGGCACCAGTAGTACTCACCAAGATCCAATAGTAAACCTATAATATATTTCAACACCTGATATTTGAATTTGAAAATAGTGTGCTCAAACTTAAGTTTTTCCTTGAAACTGGGCCCAGGCAAGAAGATTACGGCATGAAGTATGCATCCATTCAAGATCATAGTGATGAAATGACAATGTTCCTTACTTGGAGATATGTAGCAATTTTTGGCAAAGCTAGCTGGACTGGAGGGGCCTTGTTGTGTTGTGTAGAATTAGGGGCCCTCTCTCGAGGCCCGAGAGTGTTAGCCTGTACTCTTACCTCTCCAAAACATATTACAACAGGTTGTCTGAAATAAAAAAATAACAGACATCGCTACATTTAACCCTTTGCCTCATAAGCATAATTTGGACGTTTCCAAATTCAAAAGTAATATACAAAGCATTAATTTATTTGAGAAAATTTGGTTATATCTCTCTGACAGAGAGGAAAACATTGTGGCAAAAGTAGCCATCACTCATTACAAAAAATGGTTTCTTTTGCCACGTTTTCTAAGTCGTCTGCTTCAGATGCGGGAAATGCGGTATAATGAGGCAAAGGGTTAATGAGTGGTTCATCAAGGAAAAGTTACCTTTCAAAAATTAAACTTTATTTCCTTTGTTCCAATATTGTTCCAGTGCCATTTGAATGACTAGCATGAAATAATCATTTGTTTTAATTTTATGATATCAACTAATCAAGGCTGAAGTGAATGTCTCTTAAGCATGAAAGATTTAAAGTACATGCAAAAGAATCTTAAGATGGTTTTTCATTGGTTTCATAAAAAAAGTCACAAACCTGACTTCCTCATTCAAATAACAACTTGACAACCATGCTTTATCAATTTCCTAGAAATGTATGAACAAATACTATGTATAGATACATCAATTATAAATCTCACTGTTTGTATTAAATTATAATTATAATACATTACAATAAATTGTTCTGAGTGCAAAGTAAGCCCAAACGTATTATTGAAACTTAAGGCGATGTGGCCAATCACGGACAAAGCACCTGTCTGGAACACACATTCATTTTCAGTGACTAATCACATATGTGCACCTGGCTTTATTGAGTCAGATGATTTTGAAAATGGAAAATAGCTTTAATTTATAATTACATAGAAAGACTGGAACACAGTTTTAGTTTAATTACATAGAAAGACTGGAACACAGTTTTAGTTTAATTACATAGAAAGACTGGAACACAGTTTTAGTTTAATTACATAGAAAGACTGGAACACAATTTTAGTTAAATTACATAGAAAGACTGGAATACAGTTTTAGTTTAATTACATAGAAAGACTGGAACACAGTTTTAGTTTAATTACATAGAAAGACTGGAACACAGTTTTAGTTTAATTACATAGAAAGACTGGAACACAGTTTCAGTTCAATTACATAGTAAGACTGGCAAAATAATCTTTCTTTATTTGAAACAGCCAAGGTGAACTAAATCAATAAATTGGACATACCACACTTAGACCTTCTTTGACACTAATATGTATGTTGTGAAAACTACCTAACCCAGTTCTAGCAATCTTTACTAAGACTCCAGTACGTCTTTTTATCACAAATTGAAGAATAATGGCTATTACTCTGAAATAAAAGAAACATCCGCTTATAAAATAAAGTTTTTAAAATGTCTGCATTTTATGTGGGCTTTTTACACAGGGGCATTTTTCTTAAATTTGGGGAAAAACAGTATTTTTGCAAAAAAGGGGAAGAAAAAATTTGATGTTAACTGGATTTTAGGGGAAAACTGCATGATTTTTAAAGATTTTTTTCTCCGGGGAAGGCGTCTATAAACCCCTGCTATAGAAGGAAAAAACCTGTTATGGCTGATTTCAATGGTATTTCAGTTGTATTGACCAGATTTCCTGAATCAGTACTAGCCTTGTCCTCCATCAATAACTCTCCATTTCTCAATATGAATGATCAACAGAGGAAGACAAATGGCCTTAGACACAATATCTATAACATAATGATCACAGAGAACATGTGTATGATGTACTGTACCAAGGGCTCAAATTCATGGACCTGAGGTCAGTAGACCTAATGCTCCGCCTGTATGAGCAAATTGGCTATCAGAATATAAAAGCCATTTTATTTGTAAAGTAAAGTCACTCCAGCTTAAGTTTAGACAATTTTTCATCTGAAGATGATTTACAGCAATCTTCAGATAATATATGTGTTGATATTTAATTGTCATCTCATGAGTAATAATAATGTAACATAGCAATGTAATTGTTTCTTTTCCCAGCACAAATTCCCCAATTTCTAGTTAATACACGTCCATTATATTGAAATTCAAACCTACAGAACTGCAGAAGGTACACAAAAAGAAACAAAAGGGGTCTAGTAGATAAATGGTCTACATGCAAATAGCAAGCTGGGTGGGGTTGAATGTAAGATGATTTTACATGTTTCCAGAATTGTAAAATCAACTTCTATCTATATGTATTTGAAACAGGGCTTGATAATTCCTCTCATCCACTCGTTATTATGAGAAGAAATTGACTCAGGTCGAGTTGATATTGCTGCAGATTTAGTTAAAATTCTAAGCCTATCATCCCGCGGGATAAGTAGCCTGAAAAAAACTATTGAGCCCTGTGAAACCAGCTTGCTTTGGAAGGTCAATTGAAATGATGTACTGAATTTGTCAGGTCAAGTGATAATATTTAGTTTGAAATTATTCAAGAATGAAAACAATTTCTTGTTAGATCTCCTTAGTGGCATTTAGAAACCAATGACATTTACAAAATATCTCAGGCACTGAGGCAGTATTATCTAAATGACAATAAGATCTCTTTTGTAGGGAGCTTACTTCAGATAAGTTGGGAGGTGGTATAGCGCTGTATACAGAAAATACCAAATGCAAATGTAATCAAATGCAAATTTGAATTGACAGGAAGACAAAAATGTAGGGACAAATATTTGACACTTCCTTGTAAACAAAAAAAAATATACTCTGTAAATTTGTCTTTTATAATCAAAATAGGATATCAAGGTCTCTCAACAGTATGTTACATAAAAGCAACTAATCATGTTGTCATTGCAGCTAAGTTAAAAGGAACTGATTCAGTGTGTTAAGTTAATTTGGATTAGTTTTTTGTTTACATGCCACTTTCATTTTCAACTTTTTCATGGTAGATCCAAAATGAAGTCTTAAAACGAATGACAACTAGAAATAAATATCAAATTATGCACAACACATTGCTGTAGACTTATTCATGCGCAATAGTATCGGTAGTGAGCACAGATTGCTATTTTTTAGAACCAAAACATAAATTTTGACAATTTCAAAAAAATGACATAATTATTTTGAGATCGCCCCTAAATAACTATGACAAGAGCCTACAACTCGAATTGAATAATGAATACCTCATAGTCAGCCATATTCCGCCGAGAATATACAGGCATGTCCAAATAATTGAAGGAATCCCCATAATTTACGCTTAGTAATGAAATATAACTTAATTCGTCTGCAAATAAGACCGATGAACGGGCATTTCCTCCCACTGCAAGCACCTGGCTGCAACCATGATCATGATTAGTAGGTCATTTGCGCATGTGATCTGTGTTGACCAATGAGATGCCGCTTCCCTCGCGCCTTGTTGTTCCCAGAAGTCGCCATTACATTGTCGCCATATTATGATGATTTTAAACAATCAATGGAAGAAATTAAAATTCTAGATTAGTTAGGGGGGTTGCAGTGGTAGTGAACAGTCCCTTAATGTAATATAATGGAGTAAAAATGAGTGGACCGACACCGACGGGCAACAGTTGCTCACTAGAGGACTGTTACACCAACATTTTTGCCCTGGTAGGTATTTTTTGAAACTGATCGACATGTTTGATGTTCCGACAAATTCGCTAGACACGTTCATTGTTTCGGTTTATGGAATGAACCACGACGGGTGATTATATAATTGCATACGTCTGTATTGCAATAGGAATCTTTGTTTCGCACAGGTCTCTTGGCGATGAATGGAAAAAAATCTTGCGTGTATTGCATTCGTTTGTAACCAATATTTGACCTCGTTTTTAGTGCACATGTGTTGCTGTCAAATAAATGGGCACATGTATGTATTTTTAATGGTATATCGCGTTGCATTATAGTTTAAGAAACTTTCAGGTTTGTGCTAACTAATCTATGTGACTTACTTCGTTTTTTAAATGATAGATTTCTAAATTGGACACAATATTTTATGACTTCAAAAGTAGGTTATAACCTCGCTTTTCATTGTTGAAGTCGGCTTTCGATGTTTGTGTTAATAATCATTATCTTCAAAACTATATTCAATAGTTGTATATGGTAGATATCTGTTAAAACAATGGATATGGGTTGTAAATGACCTGATAGACACAGCATTTTGTTTTGGTAATTGATTTGTACAGTATCAATGTGCAAATGGAAATTTGTTAGTGTGATGTCGCACATTAAAAGTCACCTAATTCACAGATATATGTCTTGCTTATCATCAGATGCTGACATAATTTACTTTAAGTGGAAATTTTGAGAGATTCTCCATGTGTACAATGTTATTTAATATGGTTTCTGGAACACATTCGTTATCAGGGAATAAGGTCGGGAATAAGCAACGGACAAAATCCATTAAAAAAATATATGCTTTTTTGTAATGGAATATTTGAAACAAATCCTCCCTTTACTGAAATGTTAAGTATTCTTGTTGACTATCAGACTTTATGATGATGCCAATTCTTCTCATTGATGCTTAATTGAAATGTAACTCATAGTCTTAATATTGACCTTAGTCTGCATCCTGATGGTGCTGGTTACTGGGAGGAACTATGTAAATGATAATTCATTTGCTCAAAATTTGCTCCAACTCTGACATAATTTCTGGTTTTGCTGAAAGGATGAAAACTACGCAAAAGAGAAATATATCAGCAATGTGCATCCTAAAGGACGTAAGGTATTTTAGTCCCACAGCCAATGTTATGTGTTAGGATGCAGAAATAGTTGTTGTTGTTCGGAGGGAATTGATACCGGAGGGAATTGATACATTCGTGACAGGTGTTTTTTATGTGTATTTGTGCTTTTTACTGTCGTTTGTTGGGAGGGAATAGGTCTTTGGAGGTGACATTATGGGAGGGAGTACTGTTCAACTTGGGTCCTTCCTATACAATGCAGACCACTCACCACTGCAGGAACATACTGCAATATAGTATATACCAGTACATGGGGCCAGGCTTACTGGAATTCATTGAAAAATTGCATAAAAATGAATGGCTCTATATACTGTAAAACCTGCATGAAACAGAGACTTTAGGCAATGGTAGCAAATGCATCTGACAGTCTTATAGAGTTTTGATCTGTTTCTAAATATTATTAACACTTAGTCATTTTTATATAAATAGTATCTCCTGTTTTATTGTAGTATTTTGATGGACAAACTTGAGTGATTGGCGAGAAATTTGATCACAAAGCTGGATTTACTAAATTTTTTACCATACCAACTATCAGACAACTTGAGTAACATTTCCAAGGGTTTAGGTGTGGGAGGGACTTATATCCCTGTATTATTTAATTATATATATTCTGTAATTATTTATTGATGATTATTAGATACTAATGTATATTCCTGTAGTCCACATGTGATTAAAGTTATGAATTCTAGCAAAATCAATTTCTAGTTCCCTGAGAAGATATCATTTTGGTATTATATGATAGTTATTAAATGTAAAGTGAAGAAAATGATTGAAGAAAGTACATGGGCTTCACTAATGAAATACTGTAATGGTAACTGTACACTTGTAAATGTATCATTTTTTTCAGACTGACATTTGTGGTATTAAGTGGCGGAAGTTGTGTATTGAGCCTTCTCAAACTCATATTGATCCACTGGAAGATCCTGTTCTTAGTTCTTACGCAAGATGTCTTCAAGCAGATATACTGTGTGTGTGGAGGCGGGTTGCAAAACATTCAGAGTCTAGACCAGCTGATATACAGTTTGGTAAAGAGCTGTGGCTGTTCTGGTATGGGGATCAGCCATCTGTTCTGGATGAAATTCTGTCTCCAGATTTAAAAGGTACTACATTCAGTGTATGAATAAATATTTTGCAGGTTTGACAAACTGTTTCTGGAATTAAATTGTCCGTGAAAAAGCTAGTTATCATAGACATGCCACAGACTTCAGTACTATGCCTTAAGCATTTTAATTTGTCTTAATTTACTTGCAGTCTCATAATATATTCATATACTGTGTCTTTTATGCAATAAATTTGTATGCTAAGTTTTTGACCAAACTCCAAGAGTAATTTAATGAACCAATTTGTAGAGAAAAACCCTTATATTTATGTCAGCTTTTGTTGTGTTTTTTTCCATCAATTACTAGTGGTACTTCGGTTTTTGACCTCAAACTAGCTTTTTCATACTGTCCCATGGGACAAAGTGGAACAGCCTTAATATTTCATGTTAGTTGATATGAATATCGTGAAAAAATATATCGAACATGAATGATTTTGATGTAGTTAACATATACACAGATCTATGAAACCAATGAGGACATTGAGTCAATAGTATCATAGTGATTGGGTGAATCATAAATTATATGACCAGAATTGTGCATTATATACTAAGATTTATTTAAACAGGATGTACTGGTGTGAATTGTGTGCTGACAGGTCATTTGTTATGATTTTTTTCCAACATTTCACTGAAAAGATCTCAGTTTTATTTGGGTACCTTTGATATAAATGAAGAAGGGACCAATGACTCAAATAATGTTAATGAAAAACAAAAGTTTATTATCCTGTATCATGAACAAGGGTTCTAGTACTAAAGTCTGGGCCATTTCTATCAGTTAGGTTGTTGACCTGTGCTTGATGTTTCAAAGTTAATATTTTTTTGCCCTTCACCTTTCAAACAATGTTTTTTAAGGTGATATTGGAAGTCATTGTGTGTTACTTAGAATTGTTGAATAAATTGTGTATGAAAGGAAAACAATAATGCTAGTATGCATTTTCATTATTGTGTTCGAAAGTGCATGGCAGATTTTTTGAGGAACAGCGTGAGCATACGACACTTGGTTTGTCAAAAATGTGATAGATCCATTACTGTTTAATATGTCTTCAAAAGCTGCTCAAAATGACAGATTTTTCTTTTACCAGTTTGAAGTAAGCATTTTGCTAATTTTTTTTAAGGTATATCTTATACAAATACATCGGCATATTATTCTTATTTCAGTGAAAACTTTCACATTATTTAATAAAAAAAAAACATTGCCTTAAAGTTACCATGAATACTTTATGAAAGTTAAGAAGTAGTTTCCGTTATATATGTCTACAATTTTGGAGGAAAATGATAGTTTCACATCACCAGAATATGGATTGACATTTTAATTCCACTCTTGATTTAGACTGCCAGTGCTTGTAGCCGATTTCAAATGAACAAAAACAATAGACTGAATTTCATTTGCATATTGTGGTACAAGACACCTTCAGAAGTTAACTCAGGATTTGAAATTAAACTCCGAGAATAACAATTAAATGATGTGTTTGGAATCACTCAATCACATAATTCCTTGATCAGTCTTTGAAAACAAGAATCCGTCCTGTAGTTACCGACTTTTTATAAATATTTTATGATTTTCAAATGCTTTTGTCTAGTACAGGATGTGATTTGTCTGTTTTATGTATTGATAATGATTATTTTATTTCTTATTCATTGCATTAGTTATATCAATTCTGCAATGATGCTGAATGTTAATTTACTTATTATTTATTTAATATCTTTAACCACACATTAAGTAAGTCATCAGAATCAGTTTTTTTTAGCCGCCATATTAGTAACCTTTCAATTCACATTGTTTATATCTTGACTAGACATATTATATACACACGTTTTGTTAACACTTGTTACTTGCATAATGTGTCCGATTAAGTTTTTTCTCAACCATAAAAGATACTTTGGGTGGTTTGGTGGGCTGACATTTAGTCCAAGTATCAATTGTGCGACATTGTATTGTATTTCCCGCAGGGTTGTCTTTTCACATATTGTGGAGTTGGGTTTGTATCGTTTGATTGATGTACTGTAACATAAAGAACTATCATAGGGTTTTGTAAACACGAAACCCACTGCTAGATTATTTCTACAGATAAGAGGGCATGAAACCATTGCAATATTGATTTCCACCACAAAGCGAGACTTTAAATCTAATGAAGGTGTATTTTGTTGATCAAGATTTATTTTACCAATTATTGTTCAGTTTAGAGGACTCTTTTTGAATGTGAATACATTTATGTTAAAACATGCTTTTTATCCTCCGTACTTTCAATAATATTTACAATTTTAACAATCAACACAAATGTTTGTATTGAAAAAATTGTAACTCAAATTTTGATTATAGACACATCTATGGTAGATTTGTGCCAGACCGGTGATCAATATGTCTGTTTTTGTGAACTATTGTTTAGTATGAATTAGTGTATTAGTGTCTGAATACTACTTATGAAGTAAATATGAAGGCATTGTTGATATTTTTTAGAAACTAACTTTTGGTGTTTTGTGCATTTCATCTTATTTACGTATAGGAAATATTTTACGTCTCTGCTCATTATTTGAAATACTGCCTTTGATGACTGTAATTTATTGGGCTTTGACTAATTTATGGCATATGTATATCTTGACATGAATCAAACACTGAGGTAAGATAATATATGTATTTTTGTATATGTGCCGAGAAAGTTTGATCGAAATGTACTTCATCTCAGAAACTATAATTTAGATGGGACTGGTTTTAACTTATATACTCAATAGACTGTGTGCAATACCTTAATAATGATTTAATTTTGTTCACCTTGACAATTTAAGTGAGATAATTAAAGATAAAAGCATTCTTTTGTTGGTCAGTATGTAAACAGCGCATGTGTTTATGGTATTTATGTTGTAAACAAATCAAAGTTTTAGTTACAATTCCATTTTTACCTCGAGGTCAAGTGGCTACTTAATATTAAAATGCCGAAAAAGGAAGTCAATTTAGTTGTTGCAAATAGTTTCATAATATTGAAGCAATAAAACATAGTCAATGTGTAGTAATGTCTTCCTGACTTTGTCTTTAATATGAGTCTTTCTGAACATTTAATGGACATTTTGTAGGAGTTATTGTTAAGTATGTTATTTCTGTAGGAATATGCGACTTAGGGATTGGAAGGTAGATTTGGGTAGCTTTCTGTAGAAAAGCGCTTCATAACTTTTTGACATTCATTTTACCCTGTGTTATAACCCATCAGTGTCACTTCACAAGCATCCCAACTGACTTATATTTGCAGAAAAAATTCTTTATGAATTCGTGTTATTTTATGTAGTTACTTTACCTGTTATAAATTATGTTTACTTCAAAATAGGAAAGTGTCTGACTGGGTGATATCAGTTTGAAACTCAAGATTGACTGTTGCATTTTTTTTACAAATGAATTGCATAGTTATGATAGTATTTCTGGACTATTTACTTTATTTACGGAAAATTACTGTGTGTACATCAGTCACAAAGTGTACATATTGCAAGGAGCTTGTAAGGAGGAATTTCTGGAGTATGTTACGTTCCAAATGTTCTGATTTTCTATCGGATAAATATTTTTTTATGATTCTAGGATCATTAGAGTGTAGTGCCAAATGTTTGTTAAGCTTCAACAACTTGCCTCACCTTTTGTCTAATCCAGTACTATTCTCATTGAATATCTCTCTGGAAGAAGTTAATAGCAAGAGCCTGATAGCAGGCTAATAAATTAGGATTGGTTTGTTTCTGGTTGGGGAATCATGTGTAATGTTATTTCTGATGGTTGAATCGCTTCGTACATTGTTGAGGAATTTAAGCTGTGGTGAAGAGAATTTCTTATATTCCACTAAAACTGCACTTACAGAGCGTAATGTTACATTTTTATGCTTATCTATAAAAATATTTAGTGCAGATATTACTTGCTTCAGACAAGCATAAAAAACTGCCATTGTTCACATGCAATATGTATATTAGAACAACTGATTTTTTCAATTTTGGTCAACCAGTTTCAATAGCTTATGTCACACACATATTGTAGAACTTGTGTAGAAATGACCATCTTGTCTTCAGAGATGATGAAAATACTGTATGTTTTAAATGTTTTATTTTTACTGTTAGTAAGACCTAAAAAAAGGTTTGTTTCTGGTTACCCGATCGACCCGTCTTTTACCTGCAGACTCATAAGTTTTTACGGCATCCAAATTTTAGTGCTATATTGCAATTTTCACAACAGTGTTGGCGATATATGTAAAAAAAGAACATAAAAGAAAAAATCCCAACCTACCGGAAACAAAACTTCTTTTGTTTAGGCCTAATAAAAATAAAACACCTGAATACAATGTGAAGGACTGTGTGTGTAATGTTGTTGTGACATCCCGGTGTGGTTATGAACTGTATCTAACAAATGTCACTAGCCAAGATAATGATAAAAAGACAATCTGTAGCTACTGATAGGACAAGATAAAAGATTTGTTTGTCATTAAACAAATAATAATAGTAGTTCTTTTTAACGACTGAATTTATTAGATGCGGTTAGATATTCTTAGTGTCTGATAACTTTGAAAGTAGTTGTCTGGAGAGAATGTCCTTTCATTGATTAGGAGAACCTGGTTTGCTTTGTTACTTATAGAAAATTATGAATGTCACAAATTCAATTGTTTATGCAGAATGAAGTGAACATATATTGCACTAAATTGTAGATAGACAACAAGCTGTTATTTATTTAAATATATATACATTATATAATTATATTGATCCACTATCACCCAGCATTCATTAGGAATTTTATCTTAAGTTAGTTTTTATCATATACTCAAAAGCTTTACAAAATATGTACACTATACTATTACTAAATAGATGTTTATTGTGTTTGGCAGTCCTTAGGGAGTACACATTTTCAATTAAGACAGTTGTCAAATGACTATCATATGATATCTGTCTCTAACTAAACACACCTTTTGTTCTGTAATAATCTGATTTTCCATGAGACTTATATGATATATTTGCCAATCTGATGCCAGTCTTAGAGTCTAGTTCACATAGCTTTAAGGCAGAATATTGTCTGAAATATCATGATGTTCTTCTGTACTGCACAAATTTTGGTAGAAACCCTGTAGACACTGAATTTCTTAATGTGGAGGCGGTCTCTGAAACTTACTGTGTGAAAAAATCTTGTTTTGTTTGTCTCCAGAATCTGTCCCCTAAATTTAATACTTGTACCCCAGGCACTTATCTCTGTTAACTTAAGTGTGGATACGTGTCTTGTTATTGGTATAATATCGTTTGCACTTTATAATCATTTCAAGTAGTTAGTATGCTCGACATTCAGTTACGTATCCTGCCTTACTAGAGTAATTATTTTTTATCATTTGTTCTTACTATTTTTAGAACAATAAGTAAAATATAAGACTCATTGATAGTATATAAGAGGAAGAAATTGTAAAAAAAAATTCTTAATTGCTCCACTGTTTTGTGTGCAAGTGCTTTGTCTACTTAAGGGTCATTAGAAATTGTGTGTAAGCAGCATGAAGACTTACTTCTTGATCTACAAATAAGTAACATACTTTAACTGATAAAAAAGGATTGGCAAAGCTGGATGAAAATTATTGTCAAGGCTGAACTGTCAAGGCTGAACTATCATGAAACCAGTTTTCTTAAATTTGGGGAAAATAAGACTGTATCTTTGCAAAAGGGGGAAAATTAAATTGATATACACTGAATTTTAAGGGGAAAACTGCATGATTTCAAAGATTTTTTCCTGAGGGGAAGGTAACTATGAATGGCCCCTGCTATAGAAGGAAAAAACCTGATTTATTACATTTGTTGTAATTAATCTCTGCATTAAAAGTATTTTTTTCTTGCATAGAATTGATCAAGTTCTGGTTCTCCCACCTGTAAAAAAATAGTAGACTAGTGCTGAAGTGATTATACCTTGACTTAGATTATCTCATTTGTTTATTTTTTTGTATTTTATATGAAAATGCATGAAGATGATTGTTTCCCTTTGTATAGACATTCTTTGTTCTAAGCCACTAGCCCAAAGCCCAGAGCTAATAAATTTCTATTCAGGCTTGTGAACTTTCTAAAAATTGTTCATTCAGGCTTGTGGTCAATTGTTTAATCTCTCTAGCCCACTTACAGTTTGGGCTTATGCATAAAACAGTTAGTTTGCACATTGTGTTGCATATGATTGTTTCTGTATAAGGTAATTCCTCCTAATGCATCTTTTCTCCTGAAGTTTAACCTGTCAACTTAAGCAACGTCGTTCAACAGAACTGATAATTTGAAATGCTTTTTAGTTCTGACTTAGCTGCAAACTCAAGTCTTCGTGGGAACTATTTGTTGTTGAAATTGTAACCACTGTTCATGTTATGGCTTCTGTAATACACAAGCATGTAAGGAATGTTGTAGTCTTAACAGAAATGATACTGTTATACTTGGCTTTGTTACTGCGGTTTGTTTACAAAAATGAAATATTTATTGGTAATTTGCCCATTCAATGAATCAAGATCTGGTTTATATCATCATTTGCTTGTTTAACACAATGTTAGGGTTAATATCTGCACTGTAGACTTGTTATTTCTTTATACATTTCCATTCCAACGTTTTGACTTACATTTATATTAATTGTTCATGCATATAAATTAATGTTTAGCTTTAAGAGTTCTCTTCAGAAGGAAATTGTTCTTGTTTACAGCATACTTTATACACTTGTGTTAGTAAATCCTTGCTACATAAAACCCCCATATAAATGCACTGACCCTAATTAATGCTCCAAATGTTTTTAACTGAAAAAGAAAAAAAAGTCAGAAGTATGAGTGGTTTAATGATTCTGCAAATTATATCAGTGCTGATTAAAAGTGTTTGAATAAATACACAATAAGAGGTGTAATATGATTAGTGTCTGTTTGAACTATGTATTGAGAAATTCAGTTGACAGCGATGAAAGATTTTCCTTCTTTTTTGTGTTCCAAATTTGTTTCATCTTTAAAAAAATGATGTTAACAGTCTTGATGAAATACTTTCTTTTCTTGTTTTTTTTTCAGTATTTAAAGGGACTCGACTCCAGTTTTACAAAAATCATAACATTGAAAACTTGCACAGTCACTTGATAGATTAAGTATTATTCATGTGTGTTACTTTTGTTGATATCTAAAAAAAAATGAGTCGTTATATTGCTATATTTGATCTTATTAGGTTTTTTTCACAGGTAGGGGAAGGGGGGGAAATGACATGATATTTTTGTTAAAAAAAATAAAAAAAGAAAAAAATAGATGGTATTTTTGCTAAAAGGGGAAGAAAAACTAGATGGAAAACTGTATGACTTTAAAGATTTTCCTCAGAGGAAGATGTCTATAAATGGCCCCTGCTATAGAAGGGAAAATCCCTGTTAATGTTTTTATTATTCTACTAAATAATGCTATGCATTTTTTCTCACATTATGTGAACACTGAAGGTTAATATAGACACAGCATTGAAGTCAGATGGTACATTGATTTGGCTTTTTATTGTATTTTCTATCAATTATGGGAGTTTATGAATCTTGAGATAAAGGAGTTATGTCCCTTTAATGTTGCTTCCCAGTTAGATGTTTTGCTGTGTTTCTTGTATGAACCACTTGCTATCTTAAATTTACATTTTTTTCTGTGATGTTTAAAATCTTGATTGTTTCCAGCTTGCTTGATTAGATAATGAATAAGTGATAAGGACTTGTTGTATTGATTCTACAAGTGCCTAACCATACATTGAAAATATGGAATTGACGAAATTGAGTGTAGAAATTAAAGTCATGAAGTTAGGTAGTCTTGTAAATTGATACAGTCTGTACTTGCATCTGTCTGATAACGAAATACTTAAGTCTGATTGATATATTATCTCTCTCTCTTGCTGTGTTAGGGAGTTTTTTTCTTCAGACTGGGATCAGTTCTCCATTTTAAGGGACTGTGTCCTTCTTGTCTTGAGATTCACCAGATTTAATATGACTAACAAACCATGTAGTACAAAGCAGAATATATTGAGTGTTTCCAGAATTCTGTTTTAAAAAAGAATTTATTCTAAGTCTGAACAATTTGCACTTTTAGGGATGTGTGACTTTCTTGTCTGAATAAAATGTACATATTTCAACTCAAGTAAAAAGTTCATTCTTATTTAATTTATGTGACCTTTTCAGGCAAATGGTTTTAAAAAATATAGTTAATAAATATTACAGTCTGTGATCAGACTAAATAACAAAAGCTCCACATGTCTGGGAAAGTTTTAATCTATTATGAAATGTTTTTCTGTTATTTAATTATTAACGTTCTACTTCGTTGATGGTTAGTTCAGTGACACTCTTAACTAGATATTATCTACATCTTGTTGTCTTAGGTCATGATAAGGTTTTAATGAAGAGCTTTTATTGGTAATGTAACTGCTTGACTGCTTGTCTGATTAACATGTTGACATTAATTTACTTAGTGTGTGTGTATATACAAATGTACTGTGTATAGGTAGATAAAATCTCTTGATTACTGCTTGTTACCTTTATAAATGTGATTTATTGTTACCTGTAGTCTGTCTGTTAAAACTATACTTAAGCTACTGATCATGTCCCAGGTGTTGTGGTGGCTAAACTCACAGATGGTGGTATTGAGATGTTTTTATTAAACAAAGAAAAGTGTATATGTGTATGAGTTATTTCATCAGTTCAAGACTTCATCTTTTGTTGTATGAAATCTAAAGCCAGATGATGTAATTGTTGGCAAATCTTGCACTGATTGTGTAAGAATATACTTGCCAATTCTTTCTTGTGACATTTGTTTTAAAGTACAAACAGTATTCACTCAATCTGTCTGATCTTCTTCCTTGACATGTGTGATAAAATCTTATTTGGTCTGGTAAAAACGGTATTTTTTTTCCTTCTTTGTTAGGGTCCGGTAAATGACCCTTCCCAATCAAAACTAAGGGCATTTTTTCCAATGCCTGACCTAAAAACTTCCAAATTTGGAATCACTCTTTGCATTTTTTCCCAAATGGACCAGACCCGGACCCTGTCCCAAAATTGCCAAAAAATTGCTATGCAATTTGCTATGAAGGAAATATTTTTTTATAGTCAGCCAAAGTGGTGGGCTCTGGAAAATACTAATTGGAATTCTTCATTGATTTGTGTATTTATATAAACTTCTGTTCTTTGTCACTGATGTCAGCAGTCTGGTGTAGAGTCTTTGCTAAGATTTCTAAGTGAGATTTAAAATTCTCATCGACTTAAACAGTTTTAATTTTGCCACCATTTTCCTTTTCTGTATGCAGAGTTACAAGGATTAATATTTAATTGCCATTCACTTTTTCGAACCAAGAGAATCTTAATAATAGGAGATTTGTTCAGTTTTCTTACCTGGTGTGAAGCTTACGACTTAAATATTCATGTTCCATTCATAAACATGTTAAAGAAATCAATTTACCAGTAGTAGTTTCACTAATTAATCATAAGTCTTACATTGTTGTTAATGTATTCCTTAGTGTATTGTGTTGGCAGTATAGAGTTACTCGCAACATTAAGGCAATATTAAATAATCATCCTGATTACACCTTTTTGTACCACATTTACCTGGTGTTTTCTTGTATTAAGAAAATAACATGATCTGTATAGATTTTATGTAATTTGTACAGCTGTATAATTAAATTTCATAGTAAGCACCATAAATATAGGGCTTTGTTTATTTAGAAGAGGTTCTGATTTGAGCAACATTTTTATCAATTTTTTTTCCTGTTAAGAGTTCATTTTAATAAATGATGGATGATAACCTTGTAATAAATTGTTTTAGCCTTGTAATGAATTGTTGAACCTTTATTCATAGAGTGTTTTACGGTTTTAACTGATATAAATCATTGGTAGGCAGTTAACTGGAAACGTAGACCATGTTTAGCAATAAGTAAGGATATGAATGACCTTGTTGATGTCAAAGATTCCCTGCTGGTAGTTACATATGTATACTTATAACAATTTTTTCCTGTATTAATGTGAGACTGAGAAAGCATTAAAAGAAGTTCTTGGGTTACTGCGAAAAAAGGAGTTCCATTCAAGAACTACTGCCGTTATATTCTACCATCTCTGTATCATGAAACTTCTGTTTTCTGTAAAGTCCTCCAGTGCAGTAAGGATGTTAGTTGGTAACCTTGATTGACATGATTGCGATCTCATGGTGTGAATAAATGATTTGCTTTGATTGTAATAAATCCAATCACGCTCTTGACATTTTACTGCAAATTGCAGAACTGTGCTTATTTAGCCATTTGAAAGTTTTAATTGTTAATCTCACGTTGCTTGAATGACTGAACAGTGAACAAGAAACTAGCAGAATATGCCAATAACTTACCTGTTATTTATTAATCATAAGGAAGTTATTGTTCCAGCTATAGATTATTTGATATGATGCATATTTATTGTTTCGTGGTGTATACCTGTTAGCTTGTTTTGTGTCATTGATGTCTGGATGAATGTATTATTCATTTATCTGTTTATTAAGTGTGCATTATTTGTTCTGACTCAATGACATACCGATTCTTGTTGCATAAAATTGATCGATTGTTCGGAGGTTTTCACCTGTCTTAAAAGTGATTTAGATATTCAATTGTTGTCAATTCACTTAAATGTCTTTCTGGTTACAAAATAACAAATCGTCGTAAATGACATTATATTGGACCATATAAAATTTCAAGGACTCCCTGTATATTTAAACTGAGTTGTATTCTATTAATGAAAATAGTTCAGTTGTTAAGCTAATTGAAATGAAGCGTAAATGAAAATGGAAAGAGTTTATCAATATTAAAAGATTGAAGTTGGCTTCTTTTATCTAAGATGTATGGTTTGAAATTAGTTTTTTTTATAATGAAATTATTATTTATGGTATCTTTGAATGATGTGTCAAGCCTTCAGTGTGTATATTTAACAAATGAATACTATGGTTGTTAAGCTCAGTACTCATTATGATAATAAAGTACGTATAAACAGTTAAGTGGTTAGTATATAAAATTTAATGTCGTTGATGATGTTGCTAAAATTTATCTCATCAATTTAAGTCCAGCATAACCATCTTTAATGAAACCATCTACTTTATAACCATATAGTGTTAATAACTCAGTGTATCCATCTTTATGGTAACCCATCTTAAACATTAAGTATTATAATCAAACTCAACCATCTTCCCATGATAAAATATCTACATGGTAACCATTGAGTGTTTCAGTGTAATCATTTTTATAGTAACCCAACTACACGATGTTGACTATACATTGTAACCACTTCCATTGCTTGTCAGAAAAGACAGTGTGGAATGAAATCACTTAATCATTGTGAGGTCTATGTGGAGGAACAGCGTCTATAAAGCAGAATTACTGCCTGTTCATCTAGAACACATTGAATGTGCAGAATTTTCTGTCAATTTGTAGAAACTACCTAGAGGCTATGAATGCAATTAGTGTTTGAAACCATTACAACTGCTTCTGCTGTTAATTATTATTTAGTCGGTTTTTATGGAAGAGGAATATCAGAGGCTGATATTTATCAAAATTTCATCCTCGTTCGGACTAATCAAATTTGATCAGCTCTGCACCCTATGGATTTCTGTGACAGACATTGGATATTTCTTGGGAGTTGAATCCTGTTAAAAGATAATTAACTGTTAACTGGCAAAAATGTTTTAATTGTCTCTTATACTGTTGTTTTTTTTTTCTCTTCAGAAAACGAGTATGGCTCATGGGAAAAAGACAGTGTGCTGTCTTATGAGTGTCGTACTCTGCTGTTTAAAGCATTACACAATCTCATTGAAAGGTATGTTCAAGTTATTATGACCCCAAAGGTTTAGCAATTCCATTTTAAATTCAAAGCTATTTGTTTCGAAATTTGTTGTCTTGGAGCGAAGTCTTTGCTATTTAATTCAATACTAGACATATGATTACTGTTTGCTTTCAATGTTTCATTTTGGACTTCAAAGATTAAAGAAATGTTGCCTGCAACTGTTAAAATGTATTAAAGAGTTCATTGATGTTCATATTATTCAAAAATTTGATTTTTGTCAATGATCAAAGATCAGTATACATAAGTTAGGCCACTAAAAAAAGTTGTTTGCTGTTGTCTGATGAACCCTATTTTGGGTGCTGACCCTAAAATGTCTAACAGCAAAATCCAAAATGCAAAAAAATTGTGTAGAAGAAATTACAGATGTTTTTCGACCAACCTACTTTTTTGGGGGGGGGGGTCAAGTTACCCTCAAGATGGCTATTTTTCCTATTGTTATGATGTGAAAAATGATAAAACTATTTATATTTCAGGTGCTTATTGACCAAAAACTTCATTCGGCTCGGACGTTGGTTTGTGCTGCCTCATGAACCACTTCTTGGTGTAGAACAAAGGTATATTTATCAATGTATAACATCCTTCATTTTGTTCAATCAATGTCCTAGCAACCAAGACTCTATACCACGTTGTTTAAATATTGTTGGAAATTAGAATAAACAAACCATGCCATGTAACCAAAAAAAATCACTCACCATACATAATCATACTATAAACATCATAAGCACTAAAGTACCGAACTAAACAATGATCTGACTTGTGTTAATAACAAGGGATGCTAGTTGATGATGTATGGCATGTATTTGATTGCACTTGGTCATATAAATACCATTAACTAATATGTATTTTATGTGTCTGAATTAAAGCACTTTAGTAATTTTATTTAAACGTCTGTCTGAATTTTTTTCTCATAGTTGATTTTCTCTCAGGTTTTTTTTCCCTATAATTTGAGTGTCTGGTGTGCAATGTCTATAGGTGATGGTTTTAAAATCTTGATGAGTCACATGTTTTTGAATTAATGTTTTACATCAAGCTGGCATCTGTCTCCGTCTGTGGTTCACACCTGAAAGAAGTGGTGAACTTGGGAGTAATTGTTAAAATTAAATCACTTGATTATGTGGGGAATTGAAATACTGTTGATTTATAGCGTAACATTTACTTTATAAAAAAATAGCCTGTTTATTATACTTAAGTTGTTTGCTTGCTTAAAAGATAATGTAAATGTTCCTCAAATTTCTCTTTAAAGCATGTTTTATAGTTGTATGTTTAGAGATAACTTTAATCACTGTTCTGCAGTTAAACAAAAACAATTAGTTCGTCTTTGCCGACAATGTTTTCCCAATAACAGCATTTAAATCACAACATGAAACGTAAAACATAACAAAGATGCTTTTTTTTCTGATGCAGCATCGTACATTGGCAGGTGATTGTTATGTCTGTATGATTTCAATACTCTCGAGTCACGCAATACAGAGTGTTTGTCATTTCTTAAAGACTGTTGTAAACAAGATCTAATAAAATCCAATCAAAATCTTTAGAAAAAGTATTTTATCCAATCAAAATTGTCAATAGTTTTCAAGATAAAATGAACTGACGAATGAAATTTACTTTCTTATAAAAATTTGGTACATGAAAACAAAAATTCATTTATAGTTGTTTGTGGCCACCTCAGAATAAAGACCACTCAGTGAATAAAGGCCATTCTTTGAAAAACCATCACTGATTGTTTATAACTGACTTCTGAATAAAAGCCATCTGTCAATGAAAGCCACATTTTGTCTTTCCCAAAGGTGGCCTTTGTTCACAGGTTTGACCTTAGTTTGAATTTTTGTTTCTTTTTTTACAGTAGCAATCTATCATTCTGTTTCAACTTTTTTCTACATGGGGAGAGTACAGTGTGTGCTAGTATAGAAGTAAAGCAACATCCACCTGTCACCTGTCTCAATATTCACCATATTAACCACGCACAAGAAAATGGTACACATCTCAGTGGTAAGTTTAGATAGTTGGTAAATCTCACTCAAGTTTTTGAGTTTTAGAAGACACAAAGTTTAAAGAGCTTACTCAGTGTCTCTTTCAGTAACCCTGTTTTTTTTCCCAGAATATCTTATTTTGAGAATAGTCTTTTGCTAAATATTTTATTTTTGAAAATGAATGCATAGTTGGAAAAGACTCTTATCTAGGGGGACTTTTTTGTGTTACTTTCATTATTGAGGATAATTAATGGTAGACTTGAGAAAATTCTAAATTTGTAGCCTGTGGAAATTTTATCCTGAAAATGTAGAAAAGTGGCACAGTTTGGTCGTATGTTAGTATTATATTCCAATGTTAAGGAACTGTTCTAAACATGTTCATATGTAGTTTAGCGAGACTGTTTGCCTAATTTCCTGATATACAATCTGGTGAACTCCAATTGGAATACCATCAATACCCAATTTAAGTAAATCTGTCTGACCCAAGCTTTACTTGCTTTGAATAGAATATAGATACACGACATTTCAAGAAATGTTCAAAGCAAGATCTGTGAGAAACCTTCTTTTGATAATTTGAGCATTTTAGGTGGCAGTGTTTGTAATTTGTTGTTTTTTCAATTTTTTGTGAATATTTCGTTTTAGTGAATACTTGCACCATCAATACCCAATTTAAGTAAATCTGTCTGACCCAAGCTTTACTTGCTTTGAATAGAATATAGATACACGACATTTCAAGAAATGTTCAAAGCAAGATCTGTGAGAAACCTTCTTTTGATAATTTGAGCATTTTAGGTGGCAGTGTTTGTAATTTGTTGTTTTTTCAATTTTTTGTGAATATTTCGTTTTAGTGATACTTGCACCTTACGGATTGAATGGTACGTTAACTGGTGTAACTTACCGAGATTCTGATGTTCAAACAGCTAGACATCACGAGGAATGGCAGAAATTCTACCCTGTTAAATTTGATGACACCAAAGAGGACCCCAATAAGTTGCCAAACTTTGTAGAAGTGATTGTTGGTAAGTCAAATTTTGATTTGAGGCTTTTTGAATGAGGGATAATTAGTTAGTAATAATAATAATACTGACTGTCACATAGTTAGTTTGTCAATCTGAAACAATAAATGCCTTATCTTTTACCTGTAATGTGCCTAAGATGTGAGATGTCCATTTTCTGAGAATTGGATCTAGTGACCAGTCCTGTATTGTAATGATTCTGATGGTGTTTCATTTCTACTAAAAATATTTGATTAACACCGAAAAGTCATACTTGATTACTAATAATTGTATATTTTGTTGTTCTTTATGATGATAGGTTGCAAACAAACTATTATATATACCACATGTAGGGAATATTTGTACTTCAGATGCTTAAGTTGTAAGGGATGAAATATCATTGACACTGTATAAATATGTATTAGAATGATTTGTGTATATTTTTTCAGCTGGGGTACGTATGAAATATCCATCTTGTTATGTGCTGTTAGTGGATGACAGGATTGGATATGGGGTGGATCACAATACCATGCGACAGAACAATGGTTTGTTAGGTCATCAAGGTCTCCATGATGATGCTAGTCTCATGGGTGATGGTGGACCACGATCTCGTATTCTGGAACCAGTATCGGAATTAGCCTCAAAGACAAATAGAGCTCTTGGTTCCAAACTGGTAGAACGGATAAGCCAGGATAGTTGTATTACAGCAGGCCTATCAAAGAAGTAAGCAAACATTGTATTCCATTTAAATACACGAGTTACATTCTTATGGTTGAAGGTTGCCATTATTTATAAGTATCATTGGCAGCTAATAAAAAGTTAAAAGAGAGTAAATAGCGTCTCATGATTTTATAAAAATGATTTTTATTATTGAGCTGGTAGTTTGGAATAATCCTTTAATTTGGAGAAAGTAATCTATGCTATAAAATTGATGAATGAATTATGCAAATGCTGAAACTATTGTTCATCATTGAAAAATGTCAAAATGAAGGTTTGTTGATTACTGCTCACCGCATTGGTGATGTTACAATGATAAGTTCCACCCACTTCATGTTATCATTTTAGCTCTGGAAGTCAGTTGTTATTTATGTAACTCATTGAATATTCTTTTGTTTCTTACAGACATTCTGAGAATATGACTGAGGAGGTAATGACTGGAACATGGGACTTCTCAGACCCTACTTCCAAAACATCCTGTAACTGTACGAGGTGAGTTCAGATTATATATGTCTACATACTGAAATATATATGTAACATTATAGAATCATCCTGCATTGTGTGTTTTTAAGAAGTTTATCCAACAAATGTTTTTATACTTAATGCACAGATAGCTATTTTGTGTTAGTCCTAGGCAAGTTTTACTGGTCTCTATGCTTGGAATGAGCTTAAGAAGCAGTCTGATAGTGTTTAAATGCCTTCTTAATAGAAGTTTGAAAGCCGTGGTCCAGTGCTTAGTGCGCTGGACTTGTAACCCGGAGAGCTGGGTTCAAATCCCAGTCGTGGCCGGTCATACCCTTCTATGAAAATATGACAAAATGTTGATTTTCCTCCATATGTGATGATGTTGCTGGTTCCATGTGGAAGGATAAGTCAGTACTGGTTTGTATACAGTCCAGGAAAACTGGTTAGGTGAACATAAAAACAAACAAACAATAGAAGTTTGATGTAACATTTGTAATTTGGTGTGTCAGGATTTTGATTTCATTTTGTATTCTTAAGTATTGGATAAATTGAGTAGTTATGAATATGAATTATTGGTTACATGTAGGAAATGTGATAAAAATTTCAATCACTAGTTACATTTTTTGATTACTTGTTTCATATTTGAATTATTGTTATTCAAATTTTGCTGTGTGGCAGACAGAACCTGCGAATTACTAGTGCTTAATGTATATTTAATAACAAATGATAGTGACACTGCCAGTCTAATTTAGTTTCTTAAAATTATATAATTAAAGTACAAATAACATATTTCTGATTGATATAATGAGAAATGTCTAGACTTAACGCTTCCTTTATATGCACACGGTTAATCCAGTAATTGTCTGCGAGTCTGTTGTGTTCATATGAACATAGTTCTGGCTGTGTTGCTCTCTCTCTCTCTCTCTCCAGTCATCCCCTTTGTGTTAATTAAATCTGTCTCACTTAAGACTGCAGACTTTGTCAATTTGTTCATATTTCAGTGTTTAACGGTTTCTTCTCAATTTTTATTTCATGAATCTGCTATCATAATTGTTTGCTTAAAGTTCTTTCTTCTTAGCATTGTACATGTGTACTTAATGTTTAAACTGACTTACTACTGATAAATATTGCCTGATGCAAATTTCAGCCATTGATTAGTTGTAAAGGTCAATGAATTAACTGTATTATAGTTGTAAGATTATCCTTAATTCTTAAGCTACTGATTTGTTTTTGTCTATAAATAACTAATACCTAGGTATGCTACCACCTGTGTATTGTATATCGATTCTAGCCTGTTTACATTATGCTGGATAATAGCAAGAAATTAGAAAGGTCATAAATGCATGTAAATGAGTGCTGGGGGCCATCTCAAAGTTATCAATGTTACCAAATATCTACATTTTGTGTACACGTCGTCTATAATTTTGTATACTACTGTTATACATAGATCAGTATGACTAGTTCATGTGTTTGTGAAATATCGTTTTACGTTTAAACTTAATCAGACAGTTTGGTATTTATAGTATTTTAATGAGCCATAATTATGCCATGAATAAATATCAACCTGATCATGTTAATCAAATACTTTTATCACTTGACATGCTTCAGATCACAGTTTAAAATGATTTTTTTTTACTTCAACACTAAATGTTATATTTTCTTTGGTGGGGCTTTCCCTTAAAATTACTATTTAATCATTTTCTTGGTATTGATTACATTCTTGATAAAGAGGTCTGTTTTCAATTGTCATGGCCTACTTTTATTACTTGGATAAAAACTTGACTGTGTTTGAATTTTTTAAAAAATGACTTGGTATATTTCATGGCTATGTCTAGATAAAAGTTTATGTATTGTATATTGCAGACTTAGAGGCAAGAACAAAACTAGTGGAGGTATACCTGGTAAACCACTCGAGAAAAAGAAAAGTGAAAAGACACTGGATCGTCAGCAATCTCGTTTGAATCGCACTACTCCATTCCATCGCAGGAATCAAATGATGGAAGAGTATGTGCAGTATGATATGGATATGTTTATGCCTAGGGTGCCAGTCAGTTCAGTCGTCGGATTGGCTCCATCAGGTCCACAGGTCTCTGCAGCTGGTGGCACACCAGGTCAGCAAATGACTCAAGGGCCTCCTAGTACTGATGCCACAAATGTTTGCAGTGCAAACATTGAATCACCAGCATCAAACGCTCCATCACCACTAGAAGATTCTCACAATCATTCACAAATGGAAAATGCCACAAGTATGGACCCAACCATGCCAACTTTGAGTCCACATCCTCCAGTGTTGAAAACTAGTGAGAAGGATTCTACTGTTCCAAAAATATCACATATAGACCCAACTATAAGCCAAAATGTTAATGTTAACAATAGTGCTGTGTTAGTGAATGGTGTAACTAGTGATACTAACGCGTTCCATAAACCACACACTGTGTTAAAACAAGAGAATAATGCTGTATCTCAGCCTGTAACCTGGGCACAACAATCGTTAGAAAGTACTAAAGCTAATATTAACAGCTGGTTACGATCGCAGCAGAAACAGGTGGACCATAAGTCCTTTAAGCGACCGTGTTTGCCAACTATGGGAGCGGACAATGATGAACTGGTAACCATGTCTCTATACAACTTTGATAGTGTCTCAAGCTGGTAAGTGTATCAACTAATTGGTAAAGAAGCGTGTGTTCTTTAGGCAAACAAATTTTGAACATTGCAATTGAGTTTCATTATTAAATTAAGATTTTTCTATTTTAATGATTATGATCCATTATACTTGATTTGATTTTGCTTTTGAATATTTTTTTTTAGTTTTGTTTAGGAAATAGCCAAGAGTTGTATGAATCCCATATGAATTTCACATATGAAATGTATGATGGACATTTAATCACCAAAAAATACTTCTTTGTATATCTCTATGTAGTCTTTTAGTATACAAATTTACTGATGTATTTAAACTATTCACATTATGGTAATAACTATATCTGGTATGTATTTTCAGGTCTGAATATCCTCTCAAGAAAGTATGCTATGACAGATCAGAGCTTATGAATGGTATTCAGGATTTATGGTCTAGTTCTAACTCTGGGCAAAATCATCGACCATTAAAATCGTTGTCACCTCAGCCTCCTGCGCCTGACCCTTACGCCTTCTCTGATGAATCATCCAGCACACCAGCTACCATATCTCGTGGTTCTATGAGAAATAGTCGTGATGATATATTTCAGAAGCCTTTCAAGGTAATGGCACATTTTATGTTGTTTTCAGTTCTGTTTAGAATTAGCTTATAAGTATTATTTATTGGTCAGGTTTATGATTTGGAGCATTAAACGTGTTTGTAGCAACTTACTGGTAAAATGTTATGAGTTTCCATGATAGTGTGTGATTTTTCTGGTGCCCACTTGTGGTGAGCTACTCGATTGTGGATCAGTGTACGTGAATGTATGCATCCATCTTGATTAGTGTTGTCTGTAATTTAAAGGTCAAGGTCGTCAGCAGGGGATTCATATTGCCTCTGTGTGTCTGTAGTTTTGCCTCAAGCTGTTGAAAAAATATTTTTTGAAAGTTCTAGCAAAGTTATGAGTTCTTGCATGTCTTGTGTATGTAACAACTCATTGATTACTGAATTTGTTTTATTTTTTAATCAATTTTTGTGTGTTAATAGGAGGAAGAAAAGTCAGATGTGGTTAAGAATGGCACTGATGGCTTTGGGTTCAAGGATGAAAGAAGTAACATGGGTAAGTTGATGACTGAACAAATTGAGGTTTTATACCGGGTCGTTCACTAAATTTTTCAGCATTGTTTAGATTTGTATTTAAACATTACTTATCCAACTGTCTAACAGTATCTGATTTCATGTGCTGTTTTGTTCATATCATGTTGACAATTTTTTGAAATATACATGGTTAGTTAGTTGCTAAAATCATTTTATATTTTGTTTCTTTTCTGACGTTGTAGAATTCAGTTCAATAGCTTCGCCACCAACCACTCCAGGAACTCAGATGGGTGGAAGTCTTACCAGGGATGTTGATCTAAAACCACACTTGTCAGACTTAGACAACTTGTTTGAGACCGATTCAGATTCAAATGATGACGCAGTATGTTGGAATACATTTTTAAAATCATCGATTCATTTCAGAATTCCTTTTGTTTGTTTGTTCATTTGTTCATTCACTCGTTCGTTTGTTTGTTGAGGACCCAGTTTCTGTGGTATCTGTGTATTATTAATTCACATATATTTTTAAGAATGTGTCATTAGTAACAATCAGTTCATTTATACAAGAAAAGGATTTTTCCTTAGTTTGATTCTGTATATTAAAAAATTGTACTAAACCAAAGCAGTATGCACTTATAGTGAGAAATCTGTGTCATATAGTTGTGTACAATTATGTACTTTTTTGATGTATTAACATTTTTGTGATATTTTTTCTATTACAGTTTGTTCCGCACAGTCCTCCAAAGAGTGTCGAAGAAACCAAGTCTTCAAAGTTACCCAACACTGGACCTGTTGATGCCATTGGAGTTATAGGTATTGAGAATACATATTAATACTTATGAGGAGTTATGCATATATTTGGAAACTTATTATTATTTAAATTACATATTTTTAAGCAAATTAAACTTTGCTTAATGGTTTACTGGTAACAGGGATAAAAATTAACAATCGCCCAGTCTCCAGTGACAACTAAAATCGGTAATAGGTGAACAAATATTACCTGATGATTGCCCCACCATTGTTTTTCCAAATGTTTTACTTTCATTTTTGATTTTTTTTGCTGCAAAAAATACAGTGTTGTAATTCACCGAAAATTGCTGTCTGAAAGTCATACCTGGGTACAGTATCTAGACTTGGTTACTTCCCTTGACATGTTTGTAGGTCAGATTGTACTAAATTTTAAACAGCAAGCATTTGCATTATGCCAATCATCGGTTTTGTCAAATTCTACTCTTGTTTACTATGTAAAAATAACAGTGTGGCGATATGTACAAAAATTATTATTTAACTCTTGGCTAATTGATTTTGAGCTATGCTAATTGATTACAAAAGTTATGAGCCTGCCTGGCTAATTGAATTTCAGAGTAAATTTATATCCCTGTGTACCAGTTATTTAGTCTGATTACTCGGTTTTAATTTCAGTTACTTGTGTGTCTTAGGAAATCTGATTGTATTATTCTGTATGTTCATAATTGTTAGATATCTGAGAAGGTTCATGTAGTGTCTTTGTATTCTACCAAAAATCTTATTCTACTTCAAAGAGAACATTTTTATTGAAATGATAAATAAAGTTACTTTTATGTAAAACTGGTGAGTCTTTCAAACTTACGTATAATATTAAAACTCTTCAGCCCCATCAGAATTATCAAGGATGTATCCTACCCCACCATCCCTAGAGAACAACCCAGCCCTGTCACCTATGACAACCAATGATGCTCCGACTGAAACTCACACAACTGTCATGGAAGGAATCAACATTAACAGCATTAAAACAGAAGTTACCATGGGAACTTCTTTAGTAGATGAATTGAGCAAGGTATTAGAATATTTGTTATTCACTTGAGTGTTGAAATAACATTATTTACCATTGTTGAAAAAGGTCGTGTTTTTGATACTATATTCTAAATAATGAAGTGCTCATGATCTTAAAGGCATGTTTAATTAGCATGGTATAATTTAAACAAAAAGAAAAACAACATTAGGTGTGTTTCAATGATATTTATTGAGAATTCTCAAATTAAATCATACTTGTATTATCTTTCCTTTTCTCACAGGATGGTCTGTCTGTTTACAAGCCTGAGATACAAGCTCATTTTCCTAGTTCATCCAAATACGCGCCAGTAGATCTATACAGCTCTCAGTTATCACCCCCACCACAGGTTCCTGTATATAAACCCTGGCAGTATACAATGCCAGTGCCAGATAAACACGTCAGGTAAGAAACTTTGTGCCTACAGTCAAACTTGTAAAGACTAATTATGTATAGAGACTTCCTGCTTGTGAAGACCTATTGTCCTATTTCTAGTGTAAGCATTTGTAGCTTATTTCAACCTGTGAATGAAGACCATAGCTAGTAATCATCATTTGTATATACTTAAGATGGTGGTCCTTGTAAACAGGTATGAGTGTACTATTGACAGGTAGTGCAGGACCTGGCCCCTAATTTATGATAGAAATATATTTCACCTGGCTATTTATGACATTTTTGGGGGAAAAGAAACAGTGTAATTAGGGGAAAATATCTATTTGAGGTGTTTGATGTAACTGTAACAACAAGACTTAAATATGTACTGAAATCTACCAAATGAACTTAAAGGATTGGTACGAAATATGCAATGTATAAGACCTTCTCGCTTGTGTTCTACATTGATCTACACTCTTTAATATCATGGTTGTACATTTGTATTACAGCCAGTATATAAACATCCCATCCATTGAGAACTTACCAAGTATCTCGTCTGCACGAATGCCTTCCAGTGCAATAGAAGCTTCGCCAGCGATGTTCCAAAATAGTGTAGGACAACAGCGAACTCCGATGAGTTACGAGCTTCAATCACCGGCATCCAATGCATCATCATACCTCAACAAGACACCAAATTCAAATCTTAATCACAACATCGGGACAAATAATCAAATTCCAGAGGCTCATAGTTTGTTAGTGAATGTCGTTCTGTCTGATTCTATTCTAAGCTTATTCAAGGATCATAACTTCGATAGTTGCAATATATGTGTGTGTAATATGACAATAAAAGGTTCCGACCATGGTGTGTATATTCCAAACCCTACGGGGGAGCAAGAGTATAAATGTTTGTGTGGTTTTAGTGCAGTTATGAACAAAAAGTTCGGCCACTTTGCCGGTTTATTCTATGAGGATGAAGTGGAAATTACTGGAATTCATGACAATCGATTTGAAACGCGTAAGCAAAGCTTATTAACGTTAGATTCTGGTAAAGTGGACGAGAATGGTGTTAAAGTTGTGCCGAATGTTGAAGAAGTTTCTCAATCTGTGATTCAATTACTCATCGGACAGTTCTGTGTACCGTATAGGACTTGTTCCACTCTCTCACTTCTTGACAAACTCACCTTTAGGTCACAGTTTCATAATAATACCATCAACATCATAAATTTACA
The DNA here is from genome assembly GCA_008271625.1 of Lutraria rhynchaena. Classification (NCBI taxonomy): domain Eukaryota; kingdom Metazoa; phylum Mollusca; class Bivalvia; order Venerida; family Mactridae; genus Lutraria; species Lutraria rhynchaena. The sequence continues at coordinate 1,737,369 of VIBL01000049.1, forward strand.
GGGTAAGTACAGTTGTTTTATTTCTCCATTATTTTCTACTCATTTTGCCTTTAAGGTAATTATAATTCATTGTAAAAAAATTTTCTTTCTTTTTTTTTTTTTCAAGAAGTGTTATTCCAGGTTACTTATTTGAAGTGTTAAGTTTATGTTGTGTGACTTTGTGGTTGTGTGTGAAGTTGTGGTTTAAAATGATTCACAGTCTGTCTGGCTACTTTTAATGATTACTAAATGCGTCTTCCTGTGTATATAACATTTTAAGATGATGAAAAAAATATGTACTGTTTGGCTATATTGTTGAATATATAATCAGTCTTATCATTATATGAAATATTGTTTTTGTATTAAGACTATTATTGTATGAATACTCTTCAGCAGGTTTTTTACTATACATTTACTGATGGCTTATGTTTGTTATTTCACCATTTAGATGGTAATGATGTGACCTATATGGCCTTGGATCAAGGTCGTCAAGCTATGGAACATTGTCCAAACAAGTTAGAGGATAGCATGATGAAATCTACTTGTCTGCATAAATGGTCATACCTGCAGGGTTAGTATGGTGATGTTTGCACTCTCACATAAAAACTGTTATCATGTCTCAGCTCAATATAGCTACATGCTAGTGATATAATTCTTGAACATCCACCCATGCTTTATCAATTGATGAATTATAGTTGTTTATGTATTATTTATAAAATAAAGGCCAGCTTAATTGTAGACATAGATGGAAAAATGATTTTTTTGTTTATGGCAATGTCCATTTAAAGGCCTCTCAGATATTTTCTGATTAGGTATCTTCACAGTTATGGTGCTTACTTTGGTTTTTTGTGTATTGAAATTTCAGACATTTTTGTATTGGCTTATTGAAGTGAATTCACTGGATTTCTCTGTCTTCATTTTCTAATTCATGTGTATGATCAGTGCTGTTTTTTGCAATTTTGGGAAAGGGTCTGGGTCTGGTCCATTTGGGAAAAAGTGTGTGGTGGGATTTTTAGGTCAAGACTAGAGAAAAAAATATTTTCGATTAGGAAGGGTCCGTTTACTGGACCCAAAAATAGAAGAAAAAATATCGCTGAAGATAGAGTATTCTAATATTAAGATTTGAATACAATTTTCTTATTTGTTATTACAGGTGCTTCTCAGATTCCCCAGAATTCTCTGGAATGTGTTCGTTTACTCAAAGGCTTGCAGCCTATCCTTCAAGATGCTATACAAAATAAACGTGTGACCCGCCTTTGGGAACATACATACAAACTGCAAGGTCCTCTTACTTGGATTGAGTTCCATCAACTTGCTGGCAGAGGTATGTATCTGTTGAAATAATTTATTTCAAATTTGTGGAACTTCCAGATGTTTTAAATAGGTCTGCTATGTTGGATTGTTGTGTCATTTTTAGCTGGTCTTTTTTTGAAGAAAAAGTCAAGCTATTTTGATTGCTGTGGCAGGGATGGCGTTGTCATGCAAAAACGTTATGTAGCCCATTACTCGAACACTTCGATATCAGTATAACACTTGGAATACTTGATTATCATGGCAAGGCGCACTTGCAAGACAAGAGGCATTATTCTGAAAGCTATGTTTTTGGAGTTATGGAGTCATTTTTAACTTAGAATTTAGGTCATAATTGCCTATTAAATAGAATGATGCAAAACAGATGAGCGTTTGCATCGCTCTGCAGACGTCTTGTTAGATTTTAACATAATGAAATATCAGTAATCATGCCCGTGTACTTAAGCAAAGTATAGGTATATTTATCATCTTTCAGATTAACTCTATTTTTCTATTTTAAGTTTTTGTATGATTTTGTGGTAGTAGCATACTAATTCTTTTGTAGCAAATTATGTGTAAACTATTGAAAATTAGCGATTTGCCGCTAGCCTGAATACACAATTCTGAGAAATGTCTACAGCTTAAATAGAAATTTACTAGCCTAAAGCTGGTTGGTTTGTGGTTTAGCTTGAAGATTGTTATTGTATGTGATTTTATAAACTTGCATTGTAAATTGATTAACATGAGAGATGTCTTATTTATTAGTAAGTGTTGTAATTCAGGGTCTGATGAGAACAGTGAACCCCAGCCAATCCCCTCCTTACTTGTTGGTTGTGAAAAAGACTCTGCCAACATCTCGCCTTACGCACTCAGGTATTGGGTAAGTGCCAATTCTTCTTATTATAAACTTTGTCCAGCATGATGTATGCCTAAACCTTACAAATTTTCCTCCTATTATGGGATCAGTCCTTAAGACAGAAAAAAATTATCATGTTTAAGGTTACCTAATAAGCCCTGATTTTTAGGGCCAACCATAATGTTTCTAAAAGATATGTGGTATGAAAAAAGTATGAAAACTGGGGCGAATATTTCAGAAAATCAAAATGGCATGTTCACTAAATTGACATGAAGATTTGCGCTTTTGAACGTTGCGAAGAGGGCAACTTTCAGTCAGTGCACATTTTATCCAACACAACCATGCCATGTGAACCATTGCTGGTTATTGCCTTATTCACGTAAAAGAAATGTTGAGAAAAAAGAATAGAACAATTTTTCTTCCTAACTACCCTAATTTTTGCAATCAGGTAACTGTAAAAATGACATTTCTGGCCTAAAAGTGTGGTGCAGTCATTTTGGTTCCTCAAAGTTATTTTCAAACGTTGTATCATAGAGGTTAATGAATATATTTTTTAAATGCATTGTGCATTTTCTTATTATTGCATTCCTTAAATTGGTTATTTTTGAAAAAGGGGAGTGTATTTTCTCCAGGTGCATTTTTTGTGGAGATAATACCAGTGGTTTGAAAAAGATTTTGAAAAATGTGATTTTTTTCTCTGTCAGGATAAAAACATTCTTGAGCCTTACGGTCATCGTAGAGATGTAGCTTACGTTATTGTGACTCCGGAAAATGATCATATCATGGGCTTGGTGAAGCCTTTCTTTAAGGAACTCGGTACAATGTATGAATGGTTGAAATTAGGGAAACATTGTCCAATATCGGAGAAGTTACGCGACGGAATATTGCGTGTTGGACGGACTATGTTGCAAAAACTGGGTGAACAAGAAGTCGACGATTGGTTCAAACATATCGGTGACAGTCCAGTTGCTTCCAAACTTAGACTGTATGCACAAACTTGCAAACACTACTTAGGTGAGTCTTGTTTATTTTTTCATTTTACCCAATGTTGTTGAATATTAGTATATTTTATACACAGCACTACATACACTGTGCTAATCCTCAGATTGATTGAAAAGGGTCTATGAAGAAGACTGGAAGTTTTTCTCTGACTCAAATTTTAGAACATTTTAATATTTCTTGCTTGTAATATTGTTGCTTTTAATCTGCAACATGCAGTAAAAAGTAATTAACTATTTAAAGATTTGTTGTAATCAGGTATAACTGCTCGGAATTGGGAAAAAGTTAAGAAACCCCTTACTTCAATGAATTCAGAATTTTGATTCTATTTTGTTGTCTACAAACATGTCATTATATTTCAGGTCCATTTCTTGCTCAGCAGACAGATTTCAAAACAATGTTTACAGCAAGCGCTGCTAGCCAGCGTCCATCTAATCATAGACCACCAGAGCCTGCTCCTACGTCTGATTCTCAGAATACATCCCATTCAGAAGAAAGAGGTCAGTGCAAATTCAAATCATTTTGACTTTTTATTTGAAATCTTTTGCTTTCAAAGTCCTGGTGCATTTATTTAGTGTTTAATTTTTCAATCCATATTCCTTTGATCTGTATGTCAGACAAACGGTTTTAATTAAGAAACCACTTGCATTAATAGAAATACTTTAATTTCAATATCAGATCAATTATGCCTTTATTTGCATGGTTAGAAGTTTTCAGGAACAGATGTTAAGATTTCCGTTTTTTTGAAAATGTTCAACTTTCACCCATTTTTTTAATGATTCTCAATAATACATTTGTTGTTTATTTAATGTAGTCTTCTGTTATTGCTAAACTGATATAAGTTTGTTAAATTCTTGCCTCATTATCACATTTCAGATGGTTCCCATGGTGACAGTTCCCAGCGTGAGACTCACGACGATGTAACTGACTCTGGTATGAGCGGTGATGGTCCCGCTATAGTGATTTATATTGTCAATCCATTCATATATGGACATCAGGACTGGGATGATCTCAATAGATTAGCGATGATCGGGTTACTTAATTGCTACCAGGAAATTGTACAAAAACTTCCAGAATTTATGCAGAATAACGTCTACTTGCAGGTACTTTCTTTTCCATTACATTTCAGGAATATTATGATGGAGCGTAGCATTGCTCTTGTCACATCCACTGAAAGTCTGAAGTATTAAATTCACTTAAGATTCTAGACTAAATATCTTGATCAGCTCATGCAAAAGTAAAGATTTATTCATACTTGATTGCTGATAATGTTGGAAAAGGTTATCCTGTTCTGTGTTAGATAGCATGTCATATGTTGTTGTATATGTATGTATATATCATATGCCAAATGGTAAATCATCGTTACTTTCAGATTATACCTATACAGACCATTATTGATGCCAAAGAAAGCAGTAACCAGTTCCAACTTTTGAAGAATATTGCGTTTTCTGTGTTCACTAGTTGCCGTTGGAATCTTACACATTCCGTGTTAGGTCGATCTTTGACTGGGTTTGGTCCAGCTGCTGCAGCTGATGTTTTACTGAAGAGAAAAGACCCAGTGAGTGTTATTGTGGATTTTCAATTTTTAATGAATGATTCGTTTTTCTTGTTGGCTTGCATTTTAGGAGTTCTAGGCTTACCTTTGGTGGTGCTTTTGTTACTTTAATATCTTTGACCAAATAATTAATGTGCATATTCATAATAGCAAAGATATTCAACGAAACACAGCAGCAACTTGTGTTTTTTATGAACCACCTTTACTTTTTACATTTTTATGAACCACCTTTATGTTTTTTCATTGAAGTATTCTTATTTTTGTGCTAAAAAATCTTGGGTTCTATCAGTGTTGTAAATCTCCGTAATTAATTAGTTTCATTTGTTTCTTTCAGCATGAGAACCCTGGACAGTACAGATTATACAATCCACCATTTATTCTGGCACCTATGAAAGACAAGCAGGAACAATTAGCCGAGTCTTGTAGTGAGAAGCGTGAAAACAGTACTATACTGATGTGTGTGTATTGTTTATCAGAAGATCAGAAATGGCTTCTTGCTTGTTGTACGGATGATCAGGGAGAAACTGTGGAGACTTGTACAATCAATATTGATATTCCAAACAGGTTTGTGATGACCCTTATTTGATTTCCACTAGTTTTCAGTGTTGCCAAAAATAGCTTTTTCCAAATGTCTTGTTATAAGTTACAATGTGTTTTTTTTTTCATGTAGAAAAAGAATGAGCATTTTTTTTCACTAGGTCTCCTCTTAAACAAGGTGTTTTTTTGTCCATTATCGTTTTTTTCTTTGTATTACTTATTCACGTAATACAGTGATACCTCTCTAAAAACCCTTTCTAATAGGAACATTTTTGTCGTCCAAACAAGTTTGGATTAGAGAGGTTCTAATGGACTTAATGATTGTCTGTAGCATAATTATAACTTTTGAACCCTTTCATTTTAATTTCATATTTGTTGATGTTTGTTCCAGAGGTTTGATGTCATACTGCTCTAAATTCCAGGTCTTGCATTTTGTATTGAATGTCTACCGAAGAAAACCTTTTTTGTTGCTTAAGAATATGAATATGTATGTGCACAATTTGTAATATATCCTGGGTTAGTTATACAACCTTAGAATAATCTGATGATTGCATTTAATTGGTATCCTTTTTTATCAATTTTTATATTATTTACAGACATCGAAGGAAAAAGACTTCGGCCAGAAAGATTGGCCTTGGAAAACTCTGGGAATTTATTCTTGGTGTTATTTCAATGTCTTGCAAGTCATGCAGAATTGTCATAGGAAGATTTGGTCGAATGGGGCATGGAGAACTGAAAGGTAATTAAACACATGCTAAAAACCATCCATTGCTAATCTTTTAAATGAAGGGGTCAGTTGAATTTATTTATAAAGTCGCCGGTATATGATGAAGTTGGTTTTATGCCAATTATATTGCTTTTTTACCACACTTGGTTGTTGCATGGTTTATTGTTATGTTGTGCTGTTGCCTAAGTGGTGTTAGTTTGTTTTTAATCCCAACTCAGGTTTGTTTGTCCTTCATAATTATATCACTATCATAATTCTGTTGCATATTTTTATGTGACAATTTTGTATTTTTTTTTTAAGTTTTTATTTTTACTTAATTTCAAGTTGTGTTTGTATGTATGTATTCAGGTTGGTCTGGTCTATTGAGTAAGAAAAACATTCAGCGATGCAGTAGACGTATGCGAGATATGTGTTCACAGTGTATGTATCAGCAAGAATGTGACCACCCAACAATTGTCAGTGCCTGTCTCATCTCGTTTGAACAGCATCGCAGTTTTAATATCATGCCAGATTGTGTTAAATCAGAGGAGAAGCAGAGAAGTAACTGCCCTTTGCAGACTCCCCGTGATGCGTCGTGCTCACATATCCTTGTGTTTCCCACATCTGCTACAGCTCAGGCAAATGCTCATCAGATACAGTTAGACTCTACAGGTGGAATAGATTTAGGGGGACATAATCTGGAATTTGGTGTTGATCTTTCTGACACTAACATTATCAATGACTTTGAGAATACAGCTGATGATTTTGGTAGTTTAATGGATGTTTTTGTATCGATGACTGAAAATTCTCCTCCTGGATCTCCACGACAAGACAACCCTGGCTCACCTGGTCTTCTAGACATGGGCAGAACATCACCTAACAAATTGAATGGTGTCTCAGTGGTAGGCATTTCTTTTATAAATCAAAAATTTTAAAAGTATTTATTGGGCTGTTTATATTATATTTTAGTTAGTTAATAAATTTTGTGGTGTTAAAGCATAATTTAATAACAAATTTTGTCATGTTAGTGCATAATTAACACTTGGTGTTTGATGGAGAATTAAAATGACAAAAACTAACATTATACTGATGCTATTCTGTTGTGTCCAAAGTGGATTATTAAAATTTTTTGCAGCATTTACCAAGTATGTTAAGCATGGATGGCGGTAAATTCCCTTTGGACATTCAATATCAGTTTGGACATTGATGAATGATAGAGTTTTTCAGGGATCTATACTGTATAAAAATGGTTTGTTTCATTGTATTCTTGCCATTTGTACAGGCAACAAACAGCACTACAGCGAGTGATCCTCAGGATGATGCCCCGAATCTTCTACAACAACCACTGGCTATGGGCTATTACATCTCCACAGCCGAGACTGGACCCCTGCCTCGCTGGTTTTGGTCATCCAGTCCAGAAAATGAGCATCTACCCGTTAAATGCTTTAAGGTCTGTTGTATATCAATTTTCCATTTTAGATGCAAGTATTTTATGTGATTTTTATGCATAATTCTAGAATCGATGATTTCATTAGATGGAAATAATGATGTTCCAATAATTTGAACGTCAGATTGTAATATATTCATATAATTATAAAGGAGAGGAATGTATTGAATTAATGCTTTTACTTCTAATCAGATTTTAGTCAATAAAAACTTGTGATGTGCCATAAATGCTTTAAGTTATGTCCAAAGCATAAAAAAAAAATTTCTGTCATCTGTCAACGTAAAGAATGTGTGTGAAAATAAAACATTTATAGGAGTTATCTCGTGTACATAATGAATTATCGTAACTTGTTGGCTTGATATCTTTACAGTCGGCTCTGCACATTCATGTCTCTACAAATCAAGATGATTTCATGCACCAGACTTCACAGAGGAATACTCATCCTTTGGACTCAAATCTCACCTGTGATGTCCTAAGGTATTTGACTTGTATTGTTATAGTCTTTATGTTAAAGGTGTTTTAATCATTTAAGTTGAAAAGTTTGATTTTGGTTTGTTCAAGTCTGCTTAGATGAATGATATTTTAACATAAAATTTTGTGAAACTGAGAAATTTTAATGGACATTTACTTGTGTTTGTGTTGAATTGTTTGTTGAAGGGTTAAAAATGGTTTATGTAAAAAATAAAGAACAGAATGTGCCATAAACAATGAAGTAACCCTTGGATGGCTAGATCTACTAAATACATACTCACACTGGTCTTTATAATTTCTTGAATATATGCTTACGTAATTTCAAATGGGTGATAATTCTCTGTACTGTCAGTCTGTAGATGGCTTATATTTTTTTTTCAGATTTGTGTTAGAAAAGTACAATTCATTGTCCTGGTTGACCTTTGACCCCATGAAGAATGATCGACAATCTTGTTTACCTATACACTTCAACGTGTTGATGCAGCTTTACCATGCCATGAACGCATATGTTTAATGTTGCCATGACAACTGCAAACTTCCTTCCTGGTGTCATTTTATTCCGGGCTGGTCCGCGTGTATTATTATTTTATATTTATTATGTAATTCTCTGTCTCTGCAACAAAGCCTCATTTCTACCATAGTGTTTTTAATGTAGTAACAAGGTTGTGCCTCGGACTTCCAAAAGCAGAAAGGACGTGTAATGAGGTTTAATTGTACTTTATAAATTTTAAAGGGAAATAAATTATCCAAACTCCATCATGATATGAAATATTACTGATTTCACATTTTGCATTGTTCCGTATTTATTTATTTATTCTTCTTAGCATCAATGTCTTTAAGACTATGACTGAATTTAATCATTGAGATTCAAGGAATAATTTTACAACTTTTCTCTTTTTTTTGGCAAAAAACTGGCATTATAAGTTGAGCTTTTAGTTATGACACATATTTTTATTCCCACATTCATGTTTTCCTGAAATTCCCTCTTTTAACAAGATAATGCTTGCTTAGTAATTGCTGTATGTAGTTAGGATCTGGCCACTTGTGATGTTAATCTACAGGTTATTTCAGTATACCAAATAAAGTTACTAGGGGCTCACCAGCCTAGTGCATTGTTAATCAAATTAGTCATTAGTAAGTATTTATATGAATAAGTATTTATTTGCAAAGAATTTTTGTGTGTACATATGCATATTTTATACATATACATATTTTCGTGTGAATTTGTAATTTCCATTCAGATTCTTATAATATTTCTGGTAACCTTTGTCCATATATTTAAGTCTTTATTTTAGATGATTCAGTATTGTGTTGGAATGTATTTAAATTCATTCTGGACATACAGTGTTTCTATGAATACCATCTATGTATTATGACTGGGTTGAGAATCTTCCATGTACTGTCCATTTCTTTTCATGGACTGAATAAAAGTAGAGTTGTTTGAATTTGTCAGACAAATACGGGCTTTGTCTGATTTAAGCGTTTATAGAGTATTTTTATTTGAGATGTGTTTTAGTCTGGGAGTATTTTCACTCCTGTAAAAAGTAAAATTAGCAGAAAGGAGAGCATTTATTTTTGTTAGAATTCCTGAATTGCACATGTTCAGTATATAGATGGGATATACTAGTATATATGCATACTTCTATGTTATTTTTAGTCCATGAACAATGGTGTGCTGGATAATTATTTAAACTTCATTGTATCAATACATTTTGTAAATTTTTTTCACCTTTTTATAAGAGTTTGTATTTATTTGCAATTATGCAATCTAGATAGTATGAATACATTATTCATACTGTTTCATACTTGATGATTGGTGATTTTACTCAATTATATTTTTAAAAAAAATCAGTCGGCTTTAGGGTTTCTTTATTACAACCATGATAATATCATTGCCAATTGTTACTAAAACACTCAACAAAAATTCCTATAAATGAATAAAATAAAGTAAAATAAATGAAGTTTATCAGACATGTTTTATGTTATTATGTAATCTTTCTATCTTAATTGACCTGCATAATTATGGTGATCCCATAAAAATATTAATAGCATTCTTCCTGAATCTTTTTTTTAAACAGCCTTGGCTGTAAACTTCTGTATTTGATAGTATCAATTAGGGCATTTATTTATTTACTATTATGATCTGTCTAGAACAAGTTTGTTTTCACAACTGATCAAATCTTTGTTCATAATGTCACAAGAATTTTGTGTCATTTGAATGCCCATCCATGTGATATTCGTCTTGTGTGGTAATATTGTCATTTGATGGTATTAGTCAAAATAATTCCTTCAGATGGATATTTCGTGTTTCAATCTACTTAGGTAAATTTACTGGGTAAATGGTAGAGCAATGATCTTATAGCAGTAGGGTAATATGAAATATAATGTAACTATGTTATAAAATTGTGTAGGAACTGTGTTGAAATTTGCTTGAACAATTTTTTTTTCATATTAATTTGTTGAGATTTTATGTATCAGCTGTTACAGTGACAGTTCAAATCTTATAACAGTCATTACTGTTTGTATATATACATGTGTACATATATTATAATTAAAAAGTGCTATATGGCTACATGGTATATTTTAACCTTGCCATAAAATTATATTTTATAATTATGCTGTAAATATAAGATAATATTATCTGCACACACCTTCATTAGATTTTATCGCAAAATCTGTCCAAGGTTGTATTGTGTTTACGCAACATGGACTGTTAAAATTCTTTCATTGTCATCTCATTTTGAGTTGTAAATATAACCACTCCATACAAGAGTTCCATTTTTGTGTTTTTTCTTTTTTGTTAAAAATGGTATTTGTTATTATATTTTTTTTTATGTAACTTAGTACATAATTTGTCATTTAGTGTGAACATTCTAGTTAAAACTATAGATGTAGATAATTTTTAAGTTGTGTCAGAAGAGGATAATTCAAGTAAAACCATTTGGATGGTTGGTGCATTGAAACTTGATATTTTATTCCATTGAAAAAGGTTTCATATCCTATGAATTATATTGATAATGCTAATAAATTGCCATATTTTTGCATCTGGTTATTATGACTTGTTGACAAGTCTTATGATAGAATTGTGATGTAAATGAATTGGCCGAGTGTTAAATTCTCAGACCAAAATTGATTTAAATTTGAGAGGGACTATCTTGTTTTAAGTAGCTTATATATCATGCAGGTTGTCAAACTTATTTTAATTGTACCAAATCATGTTTGTAGCATTTTTTTTTCAATCAAATAATTGATTACATTATGTATTCAATGCTGTCAAGCTAATTGACTGGCTTTTATAGTAGCACATTGTAAATGTGGATGGTCGAAACGTCATAATATATGATAATCTTTAGTAAACACATCTTATACAATACATCTCAGTTATGCAATTGTCTGTTAATGATGAATTTGACAGTAAAATAGTATAATAGTGTTATTGATATTCACAAAGATTTGATCTGATAAAACTTTGTTGAATTTTGTTACTTGTTATGTCCTGTTTAGGTACATGTGAAGATAACGCATCATGTTGTGTATATAAGTAACTAAATATTTGTATATATTAGTTTAGAGAAAAAAATATGTTGTGCGATTTTTGACAGAGGTCAATATGTATAAAATAAATCATGAATTTCTCACATTTTATCAAGCTAGAAAGTTATATCTTCCTAGCAAAATGAGGAATTAAAATGTGAAATATGTTTATATTCTTGTTTGTTATTTGTTCTGAAATTTAATGTGTATCTTTAATAATGATTTCTCATTCAGAATAATAAAATAAACTAATTGCTATTTGGTGAAAAGAAGTGTTTTATTGAATCATGAATCTTTACAAATTTCACCAAAAAATGCTTTGTATAATTAGGTATTTAAAGTCCATGAAACATGTTTTATGTAATTAGTGGAACATTTTTATTTCTGCAACAAGGAAAGAGCGTACCATCAAACAGTCACATAGTTAATTCTGATATTGACGGTAAAATAAAGAAAAAACTACTGTGGTATCATTATTATTCGTCCAGGAAGAAATTTCATGTAAAGAATGATACGCGATTTTTACGACTTTTAACATTCTCGTGATATTAAAATGTTCTTTTGATTAAAACAAAATGCTTGAATTTACCGGTAAGAAAACACGAAAAATGCCTTTTTATGTTTTGCGTGAAAATCGTGCCAGCAAAATTAAATGATACCATAGTGTAACTATTGAAACAGATAAAACACTAGTTTGATGACCTGTAGACATGTAATTGGCCATTTTTAGGATAATGCACAGAACTAAACAATCAGATGCTGGAATTTCTTATCCTCAAGCTCCATAATTTCAGTTTCAAATCAATGACAAAAGACGGCTATGAATGTAGGAAGCAAGGCAGCATGATTGATTTGAAGTTATTCACTAAGCAACTGGTGTTCAGTCAAAATGACTGTTGATCCATCTCATTTATCCAGAATTCCCATTTTCATTGCATAGTATGTTCCATCTCCTTTAGTGGATTGCTGTAAATATAAATCATCATGCATGAAACTAATTACATGGATAAAAGTTGAAAATTTTCAAAAGACTGGAAATCTTTAAATCGGTGCCATGGAAACAATAAAAACCAGTAGGATCCAGACCTGGTTAAGACTGAAAGTTCTGGAAAATTCTGGAAAACTTTTAACCATGTAATTAATTAAGGTTTATCGAAAAGCAATTAAAAATATCTGAGTCTGCTTGATTTGTCTTGAAATGAGAACTTGGAACAAACTACAAATATCCAATGAATTCCACAAATTGAATCAATAGTTACTTAAAAATTGTAATTAAAATTCTAGCCATTATTAGCTTTCAGACTGTATTTATATCATTTGTGTAAGTTTGAAAATGTGTATATCATCCTACCTTATTGATATCTCTGTGTCTATCTTTGCTGACAATCTCTTCCACTATTTCTCCATCACCTCTCACTAACCTATAACACAGAATTCACACAGTAACAGTGACTTTGTCCATAGAAAAGGAAAACATAAACTCATGGAAAGGAACCTGAATTTTAAATAATCGTAGACATGCTAGCAATTAAAACTTTTAGCTAGTAAACAATTTTTGTCTAGGAATTTTCTTTGTCTCATTATATAGGCAATCCAGGTTCAAATTTGTCAAAAATGTTGATTTTCCTCCATATGTGGAGAAACTGCCAGCTCCTTGTGGAAGGGTCAGTTAGTACCAGCTAGTATACAGTCCAGGAAAACTAGTGAACCGGTTGCCGTTTATTACTGAAAAATTGTTGAAAAACTGTGTTAAGCTGAGTGAAAAAAAATATACAAATATACTCTAGGAACTAATAAATACCTGTTTCTACCAGTCTCTGGGTCATAAACTCTTCTTATTGTGTTCTGTTTCTTCTCCCATTCTTCTTTTGTCATTGGCCGCATAGCTTGAGCCCGTGCCTTACTTGCATCGTTATCTGAGTCAGATATTTACAATCACAGAATTCAGCCATACTGCTGATACAGCTCAAAATACATAAGTGATTCAAAATGTTGCTGAATATTTGCTTTCTTAATCCAGGATATTACTTAGGTAACGGTTGCCAATGCTACAGTACAGTAAAATATGTAATCTTTATACAATTAAATTGGATATAATATCCTGGCATTGCCTATTTTAGATGTGGGCTAATTACAATAAAATGTAATCTGACACTTCAAATACCTATTACCGTCTTGTTTTTCTTTTTGGATTTCATTTGGTACAGGCCCTGGATCTATAGAACGATTCAGGCTCTTGGCAGCGAGTTTCGCTTTTTTCTTCATCTTCTTTAATTTTTTCTTCTTTTTCCTTTTTTTCTCTTTCCGTCTTCTTTCTCTTGAAGAAGATGATGAAGAAGATGAGGAGGAGGAGCATGAAGAAGAACTTGATGATGATGATGAGCTGGAAGCCCTGTTAAATAAAAATATTAAGTCGATAAGCCCATTGTAAAAAAAAAGTTCCATATGAAGTCATTTCTACAAATGAGCAAATATTTTCATCAGTGGAAAATACTACCGTTTTCTAAATAAATTCAGCAAACACAACCTTCTTTTCATTTCCTTTCTGTGTTTCCTCTTCTCATATTTATCACTTTGAGAGCTACTTCTATTTTTCTTATGTTTTGACGAAGACCTGTCTCGTTCATTTCTTGATGATCGCGATCTGTCTCTTGACCTCGACCTACTTTTCTTTCTCTTAGGCATAATTTAAGTCTTCATTCGTAAACAACGATTGGAATAAATATTTGACTGAGATTATTAATTTGATACCGTGGGGGCTGCCATATTGAATTTATGGCAGGTACACGGCGCCTCTGCAGTTATTAGGAATAACAGATTATTCACCAAATATTCTGGGAATAGCCACCAAGTTACAAATGTACTTATTTTAGAGGAAAAAATTTATTAAACATGAATTAATATTTGTCGATGAAAAAAGAGTGAGACTTCATCCATGAATGGTCGTCGGTATTATGTTAAAGGCGAATCCTTTTGATGACGAATCGGTAGGTATTATTGGTTAGCTACGAAAGTAAAACTAAATTTAGGCGAATATTTATTCATATTTATTTATGCTTTTGGTTATTTTTAAGGAAGTATTAAGTTGATCAAGTAATATTATTTTCAATATGTTGTGTTTTCAATGCATAAAAATGATTTGTTTTGAATTTATCATTATGGTTAAATGGAAATATTTCGTTTAACCGGAAGTAATTTTTACTTGGATGCAAATTTAGCGTCAAAATGGAGTCGTTTGTTGACAACAGAAAGACATAAATTTATAACGTGTTGTATTTTTTTGTGAATGTTTGACAAACAAAACAGCTATGTCTGCGGAAATTCAAAATCTACCTGCATATTCAGCTTTTGAAAAGCAATTGAAAACACTTTGTCTGAAAGAATTTCCATGTGGTACTGGATCATGGGTGAGTATTTTCACGTTATTTTGTCTATCTATTTGGTTATTGCAAGGCTTCTGGCTAATGTTATTGTCATTTTCATGCTAAGCATAAAACATTGCCATTAATTGCATGTTCGAAACATATTGCAATTAGCCAATTTATTGTGGTGAAAATATGTTTCATTCCCATTTCATACTGATGACCTAACTTATGTGATTTTTAAGAACTGATTTACTCATAATTTTTGTTATCAATTCTTGACAATATGTAAATTTTGACATGTACTACTTATATCTGGACTGATTGTTTTTTTCAGAGAGAAAATTCAACGGATAATTTGAGTAAATTGAAAAATACTGCAAAAGTTGAACACAGATTCTCTGTGACACTCAAAGGTGAATTTCTTAGTTTCTCATGAATTAGTAATGTACTAGTCATCTATTTGAATTGTAACAGTGTTGTATTTATAATGTTTATAGAAGTTTGTATGCCCGTCTGACCGATTAGCTCAGTTGGTAGAGCAGGTGACTTGCAAGCAGTAGGTTGTGGGTTTGAGCCCCAGCAACTGGAACTTTATTTTATACCTCCTATTACATTGGTGCCATGAGTGTGTGGCTAGTCTTTGAATCCTAGAGCTAGGGTGAAGCAAAGGCTGGGTTAGCTTAAAGAACCTGTGGTTGTTGCTTAATTAACTAAAGGAAGGAGGAGTGTAACAGTGTAGTATATATAATGTATGTGTCTATATAGTTTGTCTGCCCGATTAGCTCAGTTGGTAGAGCAGCTGACTTGCAAGCAGAAGGTCGCAGGTTTGAGCCCTGCATCAGGAACTTTATATTCTGCCTCCTATTACAGAAAATATAATTTCTGTGTGTCATCGTAAACAAATGTATTCTTCATAATAAACAGTTATCATTCATGCAATATTAGCAAGAATCACATTGAATTAAGATACAATGTCTTTTTTTACTGTAACCATTATAATATTTTATTTGCTGTTGAAAACATGTATGATGCTATTGCAGACTTTGGGGCACAGAGTGAGAAAACAGAAACATTAGAAGAATATGTTGGGTCTGCAAAATCTCCTTGGCATTTAGATTATAGCTGGTCACAAGAAGCCAAACAATTGAGAGAAATCTCAGTAAAATCTCCGTGGTTAATTGATGATAACTTTGTGCTCAATCATTTTAAGACTCTGAGGATAGTTAGTAAAGATGTAAGATTTTATTTATCATGTACATAAAACAAAACTGTATACTTGTACTTTAAGACGATTTCACAGGAGTCACATTTCTATTATTACTTGGATGCCTCAGGGACAGAAATCCTGCACTAGTCATTGGATAATTGAGATATTTACATAACTGATTCAAATTGAATAAATGTGTACCATTAAAGGTAGTAAAGTAATTTATTAGCTTTGTATATTTGGTAACATTGCTTAGTACACAGTAACTTGAATATTTCTCCTGTTCTCACATTTTTGTCTAAGCCTAGTGAAAGACTAATTATACTAGCTTCCACAACTGAAACACTCTCTACAATGGATGAGCTTTTTTGTTGGGCAACTAAATACCATTTTTCTTTTCTTTCTAGGTTACCTACATAGATTCCAATTTACTTAAATTCAAAAATCTCGAAGAGTTAACCCTCAGTTGTAATCGTATTTCTCAAATTGACTCAAGAAACTTGCCATCTAATTTAAAGGTAAGTGATTGATTTGTAGCTCATGTTTGACTCCTTGAATTTGCATATTCTAACTAAAGAATGAAAGATATTGTTAATGACATACAACATTAAAATATGTCAAAGAAGTTTCAGTACAGATTGTTGCATTCATGATAATAATTTTTTTTATCTGTAACATACATAATCTTTTAAAGGTTCTTGAAGTTTGTGCAAATGAAGTGAGTGATTTATCGGCACTTTGTGAGAAACCTCCAAAGCTGATACATCTTGGTCTTGGTTATAACAGATTATCATTGACTGGTGACTACTTGACTGGACAATATTGGTTAGTACTGTTGACATTTGTCTGTTCAAAATAGAAATTATTTTTCACTGTGTTTGTGCTCTATTGTATGTTTGTATGACAGTTGAAATTTTTAATTCATACCCAGTGATTTTTTGCATTTTGAGATGTCATACATGTGATGTACATTTATGTGTAGTTTTATACACCTCAATATTTGTTTATGAAATACTTGATATGTAGTTTGCTTTTATAGCTTCAATTGTCATGAATTTGCCATGATGTTGAACATACATGTAATGAACATATCTCTAGAAGTAGTTCAATAGGGTCATCCTGATATAATGTTTGATATTTACATTCCAGGCCACAACTTCTATCACTTGATTTAAGCAATAATGACCTTAGTGACCTTCTAGATGTTGTACGAAAACTTGGCACTCTGCCGAAACTCCGAAATCTTGTACTTCAAGGAAATCCTTTATCTGTAAGTTGCTATTTGTACTTAAAAATGTTTAGGATGGGTAGGTCGATCAACAGTGAAGGCTAAAATATTTACATCAGATTCAATGAAATAACAAAAATCAGTTTATGGATAATTTTGATGGGTCTGTTAGTTTACCACAAACAAACAGTTTGATTTATTTGTAATAGATACTACTTGTTTACTATGATCATTAATTGTATTGTTAGATTATGAAAAAATGTCATAGCTTTTGATCCTACATTAAGGCATCAATATATAGCATTAAAATTGTTTTGAAAGCAGGCTTGTCAAAACTGCTGGAATACTTGCCTGACATTTGGTCGGGCAAAGTTGGAATTTCTGTCTGACCAAATGAAAATTAGTGATAAATGCTGTAAATCGTGCCTGACTGCCAGGCATCTGGTCCGGTACTGGCCAAAAAGTTATTTGATCTGCTTGAAATTTGCCTGACGTGTCCGACGGTCCGGCAACTTTTTGGAAGTCTGGGAAAGTAAGACTGCTTTTTGTTAATATTTTGTCTAAAGTGGTTGTTCTATTTTATAGATGGTCTTTAATATTATGGAGTATTTAACCTAACAGTAGTATTTGTTGTTAAAGATAACTGGCATGCGTTGAGGAAATAAATATTGAATATTTTAGCTGATCCCTGGTTACCGTGGCT
Source organism: Lutraria rhynchaena (assembly GCA_008271625.1). NCBI lineage: Eukaryota > Metazoa > Mollusca > Bivalvia > Venerida > Mactridae > Lutraria > Lutraria rhynchaena. The sequence continues at coordinate 1,755,246 of VIBL01000049.1, forward strand.
ACACAGTTGACAGTCTAAAAAAACTGAATATTTTGGATGACATTATGATATCCGCAGACGAAAGACATTACTACAAAGGTTTAGCCAGACGAAGAGGTATAACTATTGTACTTAGCAAGTTCATGAGAAAAACTTTATTGGTGCTCCCTTCTTAATATGCATACATTTGAATTTGGCACCTTTAATCTATGAAAATGATATTTGTTTTGGATCATCGCCCCTGTATGATAAATCAAATGAGTTTTGGTTCCTGACATAAATTTTAATCCTCACTTTTATAGGCATTCAGTGTCTGGTAGACATGCACTTGTAATCTATTTATTACTTGCAGTGTCATTGTCACTCAAAGCACACTAATTATAAAAGGGCATTCTTTAATTTATTAACAAATATCTTTAATTTATTAACAAACAAATTCTGTGCTTGTTATTAATGCTAACAAGGGCTAAAAGCAGCAACAAGTGGGTTGAAAACATGTTTCCAAATAATTGTATACCTTATTCCATGTGTGATTTCTACTATTCTTTGAGTTTCAATGTTGAAAATTGCAAGTTATGGGCTCTTTTACATTTTTTACAGAGCACATACTTGATGAAGCTAAAGTAAAACTCGGAGTGTCATACATCAAGGGTATACCTGTTCCGGATGAAATAAAGGTTTGTGTTTAGTGTTAAATGATTCATATGTGTAATAATAGACATCCACTTACATTTAGCTGGATGTGATTTTTCTGCAGATTTGCAGTTTTCCTGTAGAATTACTGCTTCTCATATCTGTCAAATTATTCTATTTTTGAGAATGCTTTGTGGTCATATTCCTCAATGTGATGAAATGTTTCCTCCCCTCTGCTCAGCATCCAACCTCACCTCTGATTTAGATATCGCTCCTTAACTATCTTCAGAAATTTGCCTTTTATTAATAAGTTACTTCTGCATAAATCGTATGTTATGGTAGAGAGTGAAATATTTACAAATGCAATGATCTAAATCTTTGCCTAGAAAAGGAGTTTTGGACCTCTGTGGTCAGGTGATTATGGTCTCAGATTAGTATTTACTAGCCCCTCACCACTGTAAGCTCAAATCAACCCAGGACCAGACAAATTCCACATATGGGGGAGCTGTCAAGCTCGCTTGTGTAAGGTTGATGTTTTGACCCATGTGTATGTCAAATGTTTTCCTCTACCTTTGAAGCTAGAAAAGTCCCCAATGATCCTGGCTGTTGGTGCAACATTAAACCTCAGTGAAAAAAAAAGAAATGGAATTCATTTCTTATAAAGTTATTCAAAACCAGTTAATCTCGAGGCTGGTTTATGTGATGTTGAGGTTGCTAATTAATTTTAAGTTTCAGTTGATGAAATTATTGGATATATTCCTATAGACTTATATTACAATCTTATTTATTTGTTTCACAGAACCCTGATGACCAGCCAGAGTTCCCTGTTGTTGAGAGAAAGTATTTTGTGCAATTTATGTTCTTGGAGGACTCCACATTAAAATTTGAAGGTCAGGCTATGGACAAAGATGAGGAAATGGGAGAGATTGCTGATATGTCTGGATTTCCAACTGATCGTACCGAGTTGTCTGATATTGGAGAGCAAGTAAGTAAAAGATATGAAGGTATAAATTGTAATTTCATATAACTTTTGTAAATTCAGGCACCTTAATGATTGTGTCCTAGGCCGTTGTTGAAATTGGCCAATAGAAAAGTTTCTTTCAAATTTGAGACTAGATTGAGAATCTTATTTTTATCACATTAACCTTGAAACTTTGATCAGGCCATGAAAATTGGTGATGGTAGCTTAATGTGTTTAAATTGAAATTTACTGGATAGATTTTGATTTCATTTAACATACCTGGAAAATATTGACATTCAAAAATGTCTGCTATTGTAAAATGATTTGATAGTATGCCCTTTTTTAAAAATGCAACATTCCATCATACCAACAGAAAATACATTTTAGAAATAATATCAACAAAAATAACAGTTTATTAATGTTAATTTTTATTAAATTATTTGTCTTTGACTCATATCATTCCATTTTTTGTTGGTAAATAAACACAGAACAAACTCATGTGATATGTATTTTAATGTTGTGTTTATTAAAAAGTTGTATTGCTGATTATACAGAGCATGTATGAGAAAAAAGTTTATGAAATCAAGGACAGCTTAAGATTTTCTCTGTGAGGATTTAGTTGAAGATTTTGTGTCTAAAGCCATTTGTCCTTCATTGGTTATCATTCGTGTAGAGAAGTTGACTGTTTCTCGTAGAGTACAAAATATCGCTACAAAACCTAGACAAGCTTGTTAATTGGGTGCCAGTATATACCTTGAAATCAGGAATAAACCTGAAATTTATCTCGGAGAGTAATTAATTTTTTATTATTGTATATTTACTATTTGCAGCCAGTAAATGTGGAAGATCAATCATTAGTTGAAAAGAATGTCATCTTTACTGAGGAACCTGATATCACACATACTATTGATAACACAGGTAAAGTTAATACATTTACTAATTTCCATTCATTTACCGGGCTGTTTTCACAAGTAGGGGCTTTTTTCTTAATTTTGTGGAGAAAAATAAGACAGTGTTTTTGCAAAAACAGGAAGAAAAAAAATGATGTACACTTGTGTAGATTATTATATTCATACTATAATTGAAGCACTCTATTGTTTTATATATCCTAACACTGCTCCATCTCATGGATGTTGAGCTTAACTTACCACTTTCTTGAGACTTACATTATCTTAATAATAAGTATTTGTGGATGTAGATATGTTAGTTGGAGAACATTTGTTGTTGCCGGGTAAATCCATTTTTGTTTTAGCTTGCTTATGGTTAGATTTACATAGTTTCCACAATGGAAGATAAGTGAATGTGCTTGCATGAGTGCATATTTCTGGATTCTGTAAGGGGAATTTTGAAATTACTTGGAATAATTGTTCACCAGGCAGTGAGACAGTGTGTCACAAGAACCCTATCTGTTGCTCAAATGTTGAAGTCATTAGCATGCTCAACATGTTGCATTTGTGCTTCTTGTAGGGTCATGGATTATTGTAATTTATTTATCCAAAATTGCGTTTATACTTCTCTTAGGTGACATTGTTGCGCATGAACCAGAAACGAAGGAAGAAAAGAAAGAAGAAAATTTGGAGCCTGAGATAAAAACTATACCAGTATGTATATGCTTTACCACTCTTTACTGAAATTTGTTCTTATTAATGCACATCAATTATATTCTTAACTTTTAATGATTCTTGACTGTTTTTGCTGACAGGGACCTAGGGCCAGTTTTGTCAACATACATAGACTTATATAGCAGTTTATATCTTAAAATTCTTGCTAACGATATAGATTTCAAACGTATACTTTTAACTGCTGACAATGGAGTCCCATAACAATCAATAGATAAAAGTTTATTATTTACAAGCAAGAGGTAGCAATATTTTAAACTGTTATCATTTTAATTAAGATATGTCTATTACATAGGTTCCAGTTTTAAAATGCTAGCTCATTTACCCTTGACTTAAATTTACCATAAACCTATTGTTTTCAACAAGTCACTTCCTTGTTATAAGATAAGGATTTGAAAATCATCATTTCAATTCATACATTGTCTGACTTTTACATTTTGATGATATGCTAAGATCTCAAACAATTATTGAACAACAATTTTTGAAGTGATCTCAGTTCTCTCAAATATTATTTTAGGATTGTGAAAAGTTGTTTTGTCTGGATTAATCATAATTGTTAAATGTAATTTACCGAAAGTTACCTAATAATTATTTAATTAACAAACAACTCATACATTTGAACTATAGTTATTTTGCTGAAACTTTGTCTTATTTATATCCTCACCATTCTTTTAGCTTGCTCCACTTGACTCTGAGAAACATGTTTGGGCAGAGGAGATAGAATGTAACTGGTCTAGTATGGTTGTACGTGACGATTTACACTCTCTACGCGACTTCTTCAAACAAGGAATGCAGATTTCAGTTGTTGAAGAAGTGGTCAGTATTTGTAATCAATGATTTCATGACAAATTTTGGCTTACTCATAATTTTCAGTTTATACTATGTACTTGTATAGATCAGTGCTCTCAATTGATCCTTAAAATGGCATTTGGAATTAGTTAAATAAAGCTTCTAACTCTTTAAGAATTGGTTCCAAAGAGTCAAATTTGCTGTAACATTAGGAAATTTTGTTGACTCTTCAAATTATCATAAGCCAAGGATCATTTTGACCCTCAACTTTTGACATCTATGAATGAGCACCCCGTAGATGTTCGTACTATAAATGTAACATTTTCTTTATTGTTTTGATGAATGCATAGCATTAGATATGTTATGATAAGGATTTCCATTGAATCAATCTGAGCTCCTTTCTTATTAATTTAATTTTCATTATAATAACTTGAAATACCTTAAATATATATCTAATATGTGCTTTTTTTCAATTTGAATTAACAAGTGGGGTCAGAGGTTGTTGAAAATTGTGCTATGTCTTTGTACACAATGCTCTCATGAAATTGAAATATAAATTATGATATTTTTAGAATGAAGTATTTATTATTTGTTATATATTATATTTTACTGTTTTATATGTTTTTATATGCTTTACATATGATTTTTAAGGATAGGCCAATCTTTAAAAATGTTTGTTTGTATCTTATCTGACCAGAATGTTAAAAGATGGTGTTTAGGTTTTATACCATTTTTGTATCTTATTTGAAACAAAATGTGAAAACTATTCTTAGAATTAATTAACTGTTAAAAAATGTACAATATAGATAATTGTCATTATATATTTTAATTATTATAAAATGAATTATGTGTGAATTTAACTGGTGTTATTATGCCTCATTAAAGATATAGCTTGATTAAACTATAAGATGTAAGCTGTATTCTTTCAGACATTAAGTTACCCTGTCATACCAGAGGAGGGAGATGAAGGGGCCGTACCGAACCCTAAGGTGGAGTAAAACTCACCCATTCAATGTTGTTTAACAAATTATTTTTTGGGTTAAATTTTTTTCATGTTTGGTTACTAACTTGTGTTGTTACATGATGAATGATGTAGCTGCTAGTGTAAAGAGTTAAAAGAATTTTCATTGATACTGAATAGAAATCCAAAACTTTCTAAAATTTCTCCAAAGTCTAAACCACCCTTTATGTACATTTTGTATACATTTTCTGACCTATTTAGTAATTTGCAATGGATCATTCTTTATTGTCACTAAATTGTATGGATTCATAGTAATAATTTTTGGACTTGGTAAAATGAAGCATCAATTTTTTATACCAAATCCTTTTATACATTTCTTACTTTGATAAAATGTATTAATTTTGTACTTACTACTGATTTCATCATGTATAATCTCAATGATTCAATTAATAATTAATTAATTGGTTTTATTCAGTTCTTAATCATTATTGTGATAGCCAAAAATGAACAAGAAAATACTGTTCTGGGTGATGTTCAAATATCTCACAAGAAAATCACATTTAAAGTTAGTTTCAATACTTAAATATTCATTCATAAACATTGTCCAAGTATAAGATGTTACTGTCACCAGATCTAAGAACTGAGTTACTGAGCAATCTTCTATTGAACTAGTCTATTTACCACTGAAACATCTTACATTCTCATGGTTAAAAGTTTTCTGGAAATTTTCCTCCTGTTTTTTCCTATGTCTGGGTTCTATTGTTTTTTTTTTATTGTTTCCATGACACCGAAGTTAAGATTTCCAGTTTTTTGAAAATGTTCAACTTTCAGCCATGTTTTCTCATGTAGTCTCCAGAGCAGTATTTCACTGAAACACTTAACTGGTTTTAAGGTTTCTATTAATATTTATCAATAATGATGATTGACAAAAATCTAAATTTTCTACTCTGGTTTTAATTCACATTAACTTGAAATTATTTCTCAGATTCGTATTATATTATCATATCAGGGCTAAGTGCAAAACTGTTGTAGTTCTGTTTTTGGTGACATGTACAATAGTTTAGCACCTAACCTTTGTGGTATAAAATAATTATTTGTCTCGACACATTAGGCAAGTAGTTCCCCATCTGTTAAAACCTCTCTGTGGTAATTGGAATACATTTATTTTCTCTGTACTGTATAAAAACTTCATTAATATAATAATAAACTACCATCTATATATATGAACCTTTATTTAGACATTATCTCCATTACTCACTTAATCAGTTGAAGAAACATGTAAATCTTGCAGACAGAAAACATTCATTGGTTTCATATTTAGTGCCTTTAATTGCAACAGGAATATTTTTTTCTGTCGTTTTTATTTATCCCTAGGAAAGTTTTTCAAACGTAATTGCTTGATTAAAGGACATAATTTTAATTAAAGTTGATGCAATAATTTTTAAATATTCTATTAAGATGGTGCTCAAATTCACATTTTTTTTTCTGATATGTTCTGTGATAGTACAAGATTTCTTTGAGTTCCTAATACACTCATTAAGACAGGCATAAAATAATGCTTTATTCATCATTTTGTCTGTTTGTTCATCCAACTTTCTGTCTCCTTATCCTTCATCTGTCAGTCTGTTTTTGATATTTATTTCTTGTGAAAAAGTTTTTGTAAATTTGGTGATATTAAAAGTTAATTATCTTGTAAATTAATAATGAATGCCACATGCATGAATGCAGTTCTTATAGGATATCCATGTTAGGGATGTGTATTGTCATTTTTGTAACATTTTTTTTCTCATTTGAAATCGTTTATTACAATATACTTTTAAACAGGATCCAGTCGAGGTACAATTTTGTGCTAGATGAGAATATTTTGCTTTATTTATTCTTTGATTTTTCATGTCTCTGTGCATTAGTTAATGTTAGTTTATTGTGAGTTTTATTTCAAAGGCAAAATTGTTTAATGTGTTCGATTGAAATGATTGTGATACGTTTCTTTTTTGAGTGATATGTGTATTGAGTCTTCTATTTTTTGGGGTCAAGGTCGCTTGGTTTATTCATGTTTGAGTGTTATTTTGCATCATGAGGTCAAAATTCGTAAATTTCAATTAGTTTATCATTAATTCTATGTAAGATTAATATTAAACATAAATTAAAGAGCAGTTAAACGATGATGTGTCATTTTATTTCAAATGTGTGATTTGTGTTTGCGATTCATTTGGATGGTGTTTAAACTATTGGGATGTGAAATTACTCACTGACTGTACCATTTATTTATTAGTTTTATTTGACGACGTCTTTAATTTTTTTATTCCGTATCTTCAGAAGATTTTTTTCTTTGGAATTATGAATATTGATTTAGTTGCCAGAAATGTTTGAATTGCTCAATTTGTGTAGATATAGACCGTGAAGTATTTAATCAATTCATTCTACACTCATGCTTCTGTTTATATCTTAATGTTATATTTGATGTGGCTTTGGGTGTCGGCTTTTTGGTATTATTTTGATATATTCGTGTAGTTTTTTTCAGATCAAATTAGTATGTCACTTTTTTAATTTGATTCCAGTAAAAATCAAACATGAATGTTTCTATTTATATTGAAACAATGATGTTAAATTCTACAAAAATCAGGCTTATTGGAATCTTTTGAATATAACAGAGCAGTTAAAAATCAAATTTCAACATTAATGAATATATGCATTTGCCAATCATAATATTCTTAATTTGGTCAGTGAATATTAATTGATGTTTGGAATTATAAGTGTTTTGATTAAGAATTAAATCCACAGGGGTTTGGCTCACTTTCTTTTCAATTAGCATACTGAGATTAAATCAAATGTTAAACCATCATTTTTACATTACAGTTTTCAATACAACACAATACATGGTTAATGAAAAAAGAATTAGTAAAGAAATTTCTATATAATCCCTAATAAACGCCCCTGGGGCATTACATTTTTGAAACAGGGGGGTGTTTAATTGAGAAAAAAAAATAAAATTTGAAACAAGTTGCCAAATATGTATTAACAAATGTAAACCACAGACTAACCTTTGAAAATTGTCCAAACATCAGATTCTTTGAGCTTTAAAGTAGCCTGTCTTGGTAAATCACTTTTGTTTTCTCTTGTCGAAAAAGCGAGGGGCGTTTATAAGGGAATATACGGTAGTATTTATATGGATCTTAATGTATAGTTGTCTTTAATTAAGTGTTATTTTGGCTCATCTAGCACGACTCAGTTAAATAATATCATTTCCGTATACGTTTCTTTAATCAGAGAAAAGGTTCAAGTCGAATGAGTCAGAGACAAAGTCAGAGTAGAATGAGTCAAAAAAGTCGAATGAGTGAAGCGTCTAAAAAGTCGTCGAGAAAATCGGTATGGTGCAAAAAACTTGTGCTACACAACTGTAGTTTAGACCTGGAGTGTTTGTATAGGCATATGGCTACACCCTGTATCATAAAATATTCTGCTACACCATGTATTGAGTGAACAATTTAAATTATAGATTAAATGCACTTATGTATTACACAATGGCAAGGAAAATTGTTTGGTCGCTAATCAGTAGGTTTTTATTATACAGTCACTTTAAGCTAGATGAAGATTTTGGTGTCATGAGTACGACAGTAAGGTTATAACTGTTCGGATTAGTCTCGTTATCAGAGTTATAAGTTTCACCATTAGCATTTCTTCTGGAACTACCATATTTTCTGTTTTATTTATTTTGTTTCAATAATTTCCTGTGTTTGTTTTAATAATCATTCTCCTTTATTCACATCCCCATTTTTGTCTCATTAATTTCTTTAATAGTTTTTTGTTGTCCCTTTTTTTTTTTACCTATGGTTACCTTTATGTCCTAGGCCATCCCATGTCTTATAATATCACTTCTAATTGTTAATCTGGTGATGATGTTTTGATGGTAATTTTCCTGTCTCTTTGATTGAAACTTGATGTTTTTTTTTTCGTATGTATATGTTCTTTAAATGACAAATTTTGTTATTGACTTTGCTGTTGGATTATTTTTAGCTTGTCTGTTTCAAAGAAAAAGTCGAGCTATTATGATAGCTGCGGTGTCATTGTCGTCGTTGTTGTCATTGTCATGTAAAAACTTTAATTCAGCCTTTTACTCAAACACTTTAAAGATGTCAACCTGACCCTTGGAATACTTGATTATCATGATAAATCACAGTTGCCTGACAAGGGGCATTATTCTGAAAGCTGTATTTTTGGAGTTTTGTCCCTTTTTAACTTAGAATTGGGGTCAAAATTGCTTATTAAATAGAATGATGTAAAACAGACGAGCATTGGTGCTACCCTTCAGAGCTCTTGTTTTTTAAAACAAAACAACTATAAAATTGTATCTTTAACAATATTGCAGTATTTCCTTTCAATTGTTGCTTTTTCAGGTGATTCCATATGTGTTATTCATTTGATATTTCAAAATCTCCACTTTTATCAATATTTCGTTGTTAAATATGTAACTTTTAGGTGGAAGTTAGTATTTTTGTTCACAGCTTCTTATTTTCAGCCTTTTCTGCAACATTTTCCTTGGTTGCCATGGAAATATGAGATCACTTTCAAGGTCACTTTATTAGCTAGTTTGAGGGTCATTTAAGTACTTTGAACTATGTTCTATAAATACACTGACCAATTCTAGGTGGAAGGTCACCCGATTGAACCTGCTGCGCCTGTTACCCGTAAAAGTAGCGCAAAAGGGAGCAGAAAGGGTAGTGCAAAAAGTAATGGAAAAGACAAGAAAAAGGAAAAAGATGATAAATCAAAAGTAAGCTGTAAAACAGTCGTAGTTTGTGATCCCTTGATAATGTAGATGAAAATATTTGTCCCCTTTTTTTATACCTTTAGCTCAAGTGCATGCGTCCACTGCATGTAGAATTAGAAAATTGTCACATCATAGTACTATATTTGATTTTTGTTTTTCATGCGTAAATGCAACAGCTGGCATCCATTCATGATCTGCTCATATTTAAAAGCATGCAAAGTATCAATTATCAATGGATGCATCGATTAGGCATTGTAGCTTTATCCTTGAATACATCATGTTACAGTCATATCATACTGATGATAGATATATTATTAAGTGTTACATGTTATGTAGACTTGATACTGAATATCCTGTATGTGGCTTCGTTTAAATGTCATTTAGTGTACCCTGTACAGATATTTTATGAAGCTTAACCATTAAGTGTCATATTTTATATGAATTCCCATATTGTTTTATCAATGCTATGAAGAAATCATGTACTTTATAGCAGATATCCATACATGTATTTTTAGTTTCTACAGAATTTGAATGTTTTTGTGCCCTTTTTGCAAGTTTTCAATGATCACCGTTGAGTTTATTTACTTAACAATCCTACTTTGGTGTTGGTGTTGGTGTTTTCTTTGCATGCCTTTTTTCTTGCTGTTCTTCATTACTTATCATAATAAGTAGACTAGTTTTAATATACTGTGCTAGTCATACTTTGTATTAATGATAAACTAAATTGTAAATCTTGCATTCTGGTCAACATACATATATGTTGATATTCTGAGCGCATGGAATATCCTTGTTTTACATTTTTCCAACTGTCAAACTTTTACTTCATGTAGTTAAATTTTAAGATTTCAAAACTTCATAAATTATGACACTGCTTTATTTTATTTGCTAAAATGATAAAATTCAAAGAATTTAATTCAATTTGTAAGCTAATTAGAGATTTAAATTGAGACATTATTTGAAGAAATACTTCTGTAGGTTTTAGAACATATTCTTGAATATATAAGATAAATTAAGATTTATTTCAGTTACCAAGGTTGGTTTAATTAGTTCTTGAACATGTATTATTAGTTTGTTATTTACATGATGAACTTCAATGTTTTAAATGTCTTATCAGAATGGTTTGTTTTCTGAATATATTTTAAACCTTGTATACCATCAGGATTTTAAAATTATTAAAATCAGACTTTCACATAAGAACTGTTTTGCAATAAGCCATTGTTTGTTATTATTAAGCTAACTATTTACTGTATTCTAAACATGAGTCAGGTTAGATTATGAAATACTTATGAATTAGTATTGTATTGGTTTATGTTTCATCTCTATAGAGTGGCGGCAAAGAAAAAGGGGGCGGTGATAAAAAGAAGAAGAAAGGTGAACCAGAACAAGAACTTAAACGTAATCCACCAACGTATACGACCCTCGCCTCATGGCAAGTTCCGCTAGCAGAGTTCCTTGAGGGAGAATATGAATACCAGTCTGTATTTTCACAAGGTGGCGTTGAAGTTGCTTCTACTGTACGCAGTCTGGACTCGGCAAGAAAGGTAGCAGTCTATATTTATGTCGCTTGATGGTTTTACTAAATATTTGATTTTTGTGGCATAAAATCTTTCACCGCTTACAATTTATGTTTTTTTATGCTTTTTATTCTGTTCTTCTCTACTGCAGAAAATTGTACATGCTTTGAAATTTTTTATTATTCGTTTAACTAAATTTATATGTTTATGCCATTTTTCCAATTTGTTTTAATTTTTGTGTTTTAGCTCAATTTTTACTCCCTTTTGTAATGTGGAAAATTGTGATTCTTTCATTTAGATGAATTAATATATGATATTTTTGTAAAGCAATGACAAATTTTGACAGTTTTTTATGAAAAAAATATTTATAGTACCAGTATGTTTACACTTATACGCCAAACTTGACATATTTAAATGTAAATGAAAATTCAGGGTTTAAAATCTCGAGGTTCAGGAAGGGGTTCCAGTCGGATCTCCCGCAAAGATGTGAGTACAGCATGCACCATGATTGAATATACAACACCTTTCTATGCTATATACTTATATAAGACCATGAAAAGTGGTATCATTAGAATAGAACAATGAATAAAGGCTCATATAATTATTATTAGATTTATCAATTACGTAACAAGGCCCTGCTTTGTGTGCAAATTACTAATTTAGGGCATACATTTAGTATTAATTTATACATAATGCTATCTAAACCCTGAAGATAATGCTAGTAGATAAGCTTTTTGTAGTTTGCCATATTTTAATGTATCATGTATTATATACTTATCAAGGGAGATAATCTAATTTGAGACATGAGCTACTAGCGAACAGATACTCTAAAAATTGAAATAAATGAACTCTAAAAATTGAAATAAATGATATTCTTTGGTATAAAATCGTTTGAAAAGTAGAACTAATATTATGAGAAGCAAGTGGTATCCATGATTATGAGATATTAGTTATTTGTAACCTGTGGGATAATTCATCTTTGACCTTCATTTAGCAATGTTAATTTTATGCCTGACTGTAGAATAATATTAAACTGCTGCTTGATCTTTGAAACCAAGTTATCCTTTTAGTGAAATAATCTATCCCTGTGGTTTGGACTTTATTGTACTGATACCAAGTTGTATATGCACCTTGTATTAGGAATTGATATATTCTGTTTACTTTGGTTTTTAAGGCAATTAATCATGAATCTAGCTCCTGTTTGCTGTGTTATGTTTTATTATATATACAGATATGCAGAAATGTTTTAAAAAATCGTGTGCAAATGTACACATATATATATATCCATACATACCGTAAATGGTGATGTGTGTCACTGTGTGTAATGAAGTATAATCAGACAGTATAAATTATGGTTATGATAAATCATAAACAACATGTTATTTATGACAATTCTTAGTACTATGTGTATTTTAATGCACATTATTTGCAGGTTCATGTTATAAGTATACTGAAATTTTCAGTACAGTAAAACTTTGATATTTAGACCATCTCTGCCTTAAAAACAGTTGTCTTAATATTGAGTTGGTCATGCTATCAAATTAAAGTACAGACTTAGTGTAGAAAACTGGTTGGAAATTGGTGTTTGTATAATGATATGGTCTTAATATTGAAGTGGTCTCCATGTGAGATTGTGCTGTATTCAAAGTACTGATCACTGTAGTTATATCAAAGCTGTCATCAACAATTTTATGTTGTATGAACAATGCTATGTCAAGTAACATGACATAGAATGTGTTCATAAATTAAAATAGTTTTCTTAAATTTAATATATATCATGAGATACAATAAATATGGAAGATAAACAATGCCTATATATTGTTACAGAATTTATTTTTCAGTTGTCATTAGGAATATTCCAATTAATGATTTTGATTCAATTTGATTTTTGTATTGAAAATGGTGAAAAAATATAGTCAAAATCATTAACTTTAAAATTAAGTTTAAGATAAACAATCTTATAAAGATTTTGTGTTATTTCTATGCATCTAGAATTCAATAATTGGAGAGTTACCAGTCATACCAAGTAGAATAGCGAGCAGAATGGTGTGTAAATCTTCTTTAGTAAGAGCCATGTTGTTTAGACATTCTTGTTGATGTTTGCTTGTTTCAGTAATTATATTGTTACCTGGCATATTTGATTTGTCTGTTTAATTCATTTTTATGTTTTCATGTTGATCTGTTTTGGGAAAAATCAAATTATTATAAAATTCAAGTATTGAAGCAGTGTTGTAATTATCGTCCATACATACATACAGTATTTTTTTATGTTTTGAATTCATACGCATATAATGTATACGCAGCTAGATCAATTTATTTAAGATTTTTTACACTGATGTTCATTTACATGTAACCATCCTGTACAGTAGAGCATGGTTTTAGTGGAATCTTGCGAACCTGCATTATTACTTCATTTCATTCATATTTCACTGTATCCATAACAATGAAAGAAAGAATGACCTTTGTTTATATGTGACTTATTGTCACTGGGGTTTAATGCCGTTTTTGAGCAATTTTTCAGTTATGTACAGCGACTGGTTCATCTAACCAGTTTTCCTGGACTGTATACTAACCAGTACTAACTTACCCTTCCACAAGGAGTCAGCAACTTCTCCTTATATGGAGAAAGAAAGACATTTTGTCAAATTTTCATGTAAGGGTATAACCTGATGTGACTGTAGCAAGTGTTTATTCTCCTCTATCTTTAAGTAATTATTGAGTACCCAAGAAATTCACTATAACCATGTTATACATGTGTAGTACAAAATTATTTTTGCTCTGCATTCAGTCCACTTTCTATCATGTATTTATATATGCTATTGATTCACATCGTTAGTACAGCTGATATAACATAATGTTTAATAATTGCTTTGCAGCTTACAAACATATAGAATGTAAAAGTTACATTGTAGTTTCAGTATGTTACTTTATTGCTAAGTATGCTAAATTGACAAACTGTTTTGTTATTTATTTGCTGCATGTAGGTTGACACAAATCTGGTAATGATATGTTCTTAATCTTATGTTCTAATGTTTCTGTTGGATATTAGCATAATCTATCATTCTTGTCTGGACTAAGAAATCTAGCTAGAATTAATGTACTTTTTACTGAATTTGTCAAACCTGTCTAGGAGGTCATAATTGTCTCTTTTCACAACCGAATTTGAAGATTAGTCGTATAATACCACCTTGTCATTGGTCAGTTTTACTCTGTGCTTTTAAACAACCAATCAGATGCTTCCATTTTGAAATTTGTCTCCTAATATTGCCTTATGAGATTGGCAGTTGAGCCATTTGCAATTACTGTTTAGAGCTCCTAATTATCTGGGTCAAAGGTTATAAAACTTCAGATTGATCTCACGGCTCAAATTTCAATTTTGTGTTTTCAATATTTTCTAGTCAGATGATTATTTAACTTTGAAACTGTATTTTGAATTAAAGTCAGTTAATCAGAATATTTGTTCATAAATATGACAAACTAATATATTGATCTGAAATAAGTGGGAAACAAAAATCAGGCTGTGATGACCTTAGTCTGTAGGTCTCCAGAATATTGTAAATACGTTATATATGAACAGGTTTGACTATATGTACTCTAAAGCTAACTAAATGATATAATTCTTTTATGTGTGTATTGTCTAAACTATTTTATGTGCTTCCTTCAATGTCTACCTGATATTCACATCATTGATTATATTCTCTTATTAATCTGTGTATAATTTTCATTTGGTTGACATTTGCCACAATTTATGTCATTTCTTTGTTTTCGGATTTTAAATGCATGTGAATTTTTGATAAGAAATATTTTCCAGTTTTTATATATTAAAATTTTAATTTTACTAAGTATCAGCTAACAACCCTTTGTTTGAAATGAGTTGACTGTACCATGCAGACCTGAATCTTTTGTCTGTTAATGACAAGGCAATATCAGTTGGTCCTGCTTACACAAATCTAACTTGCTTGCTGGATCAGAGAATATGATTAATATACTGAAAACTATTGGTAGATATTGACTTGTAATGCTTATACAAGTAGCTAGTTCTTACAATCTTGTCATCATTTCTGCTTCTATCAGGGAGTTGGGTCTCGCAGAGCATCTCGATCATCCAGGTCTGGTCTTCTTGATGTAAGTAAATGTTCATCTCTTTTCCTTCCTGTTTCTCCATGTGGCTTTCATTTTCTTCTCATTCTTATTCAAATTGTTTGTGATCCTTGTTTGTTACATTTCAGTTCTCACCCTGTAATTTTATCACCGATGTTCTTCATTTTTCCATCCCATATTCTTCATTATTCAACACCCATGTTCTTCATTATTCAACACCCATGTTCTTCATTATTCAACACCCATGTTCTTCATTATTCAATACCCATGTTCTTAATTTTTTGAATCCCATATTCTTCATTATTCAAACCCCATGTTCTTCATTCTCATATTCTTCATTATTCAGCACCCTTATTCTTAATTATTCAACACCCATGTTATCCATTTTTCATATCCGTGTTCTTCATTTTCTCAAGTAAATTTTGGTGTTATTTTGTTTAGTGTTGTTATAAAACCTACTTACCTTTAATGTAGTTCATCTATTTATGTTGAATGTTTATATTTTTGTTGTTTAGTTTTACCCATGTATATTACTTAAACTACACACCCTGTTGTTTTCAATACAAGTTCAGTTATGTGTTAGAATCAAGAAATTTATCCTTTTATAGATAACTAACTTCAAACGATAAAAAACATTAAACTTAAATTTTACAAGTTTCCATTTCACTTGTTTGGCTATAATATTTACCTTTTTTTTTTGTTTTTATGTGATTTATTGTCACTTGAGTTTAATGCCGTTTTTCAACAATTTTTCAGTTATATACGGCGACTGGTACACCTAACCAGTTTTCCTGGACTGTATACTAACCAGTGCTAACTTACCCTTCCACCAACTTCTCCGCATGTGGAGGAAAATCGACATTTTTGTCAAATTTTCTTAGAAGGGTATGACCTGTAGCGGCCGGTATCTCTTGAGAGCCTAACAGTTTTTTACCATTTAAAAAAATATATATATACATTGGTGTGTTTTGTTCATGTTTTGCCAATCCATTCATGTACATGTAGTTTGATCTGAAGTAAAAAAAGACTATATTTTGAAATTTTTTATTGAACCAACTCCATGTTTATCAGCTTCTTGTCTTTATATTTTGTTGTCAATGTCATTGATATATCATACAAACAAAAGGAAAGAAATCTGTCTTATATCTATGAAATAATACATCTCGTGCATGTCTTTTCATAGTTTCTAGGATTTCAGGTATAAACTATCTACTTTACTTCTTTATGATATCGTAACATATGTGAACTATGAGTATAAAATTTCCATTTTTTGTATAATTCAGTATAATAAAAAGGTAACTCACGCACAGTTTGGACTGATACCAGTATTAGTCTATGGAGTGTAATTTTTTAGAAATGGTTGATGTGGCCTTTTTTGTTTGATGATCATTTTGCCTCTACAGAATGCATGATTTTTCAAGTGTTTTGTATATATACATCACAAGAGTGGTGGTGATCACTTTGCACTATGTCACAATAAGTGATATTGCATGTAATTGCTCTACGAATAGAATTTAATTCTGATTTTGATCGTACAGCATGGTAATTCATGTAATTGTGCTCTGTATATAGACTTGTACATTCATAAAATTTTCAATTTTGTAAAAAATGAACTTATTTTAGCAAGATAGCACGTTATGCTCTTAGCAATGTTTACAGACTGTTGTATTTCATATTGTTCTTATTAAGTTATGGTGTCTTGGACTCCCTTGTTTTAGTTAAAAGCAACAGCTTCCTAATATATTTTCTTACTTACTATATGCTTGTAGCTATTCCTTGTTAATAACCATACTGTTAGGAAAAGTTTTAGGTGTGTTACATTCAATATATGAAGATATTTTTTACTATGGGAAGGCTTTGTATTTTATAAAACACTACGAGATTTATGATGTAGGTAATTTTCATGAAAATGCACAAAATTTAGGGCGGTATTTGAAGTTTGTTTTGGTATTTTATTGAGAAATTTGAAAAGTAATAAATAATAAAACAAGATCATAACGTTTGTGCTCAAATCTGAATATTTTCATTATCCACTTTATTTAGATATACATGTATATTTAATGGTAAATGTGTGAGAGTTAAAGCAGCCTTGTCATTCGTCAATTTTAAGTTTTATTTATCAATTTATTTAAATTTGTGATATTCATGGTCAAACAACTCTGTATGAGAAAATTAAGTTTTGTAGCATTTAAACCAGGCTCTTTGGTTCAAACTTTCAAAACTATTTTTAAGAATCCAGTCTGTGAATGCAACCTTGCCATTGGGTGATATTTAGATATCTGTTAGATCCAACCAATCAAATACTCTGAATATTTAGACTGGTCTACAATCTTGTGATTCAAAACCTTTTACTGTAAATAAATCTTAAACAGATGAGTTTTTAAGAGATCTAAGAAAACTAGTTTTGATGTTGAGATTTAATACTGTATATTTACCTATTTATAAGGATGGTAAAAAAGGAGATAAAGATAAGAACAAGAGACAATCATCTGCTGGAAAGAAAAAAGATGACAAAGATAAAAGCAAAGGTAAGATTCTATACTTTTGTATGTCTAATTATGTTACTGTATACAATGAAACCTGTGAACAAAGGCCATGAAAGGGGAGAACAAATGTGGCCTTTATACAAGGTTGACTCTTATTCAATAATTTATTTTCTTTATTATGTCAATAGGCATTTGGATCTATATTCTGATATTATCTCCAATAAACAAATTTGATTTGACCTGAATTTGCCTGTTTTGAATGGGATTGAGTTTTAAACCTATGTATACTGGCTGTCATAAGAATGTAACCAGTAAGTGATGTTGGTATAAAATATACCAAGCGCAAGTAATCAAGATGAATTTAATTCTGGAAATAGCTGAAACATTTCATGATGTTATTTATTGTTACCCATTATTGACATAAAATTGCTGTATACCATTAAAATTTCAAGATCAGTATATTAGACCAAAATGGAAGAATTTTTATGATGGTTACTTTTTTATGACAGCCAGTATATAAAGACGCAGCAGATTTTTGGACCTGATTTTGGATAAAAAAACATGTGTCACATACACAAAGTAGTTCAGTGACTGGAGGAACTCATTACATAGAACATAGTTATTTGTTAAGATGTTTGTAATGTGTGCATTTTGTTTGCATCATTGAAAATAGCTGTGCACCTTCCTATGAAAATTGAAGTATCAAGAGTTATCTTATTTGTTTTTGTAAGTCATGTGACTTATATGGTTAACATTTTTGGTCATGTGACTTGTATACTAGTATTCAAAATTGATTTCAAAATGAATTTTTTGTTGAGTGATACTGAAGGAAGAGGTAATATTACAATATTTAATGATTTGAATGAATCTCTTGCAATTTCAGATAGAAAACAAAGTGCATCAAAAGGAGGTAAAGATGCGAAAGGTGACAAAGGTAAAAGCGGTAAAGGAGCACCTGTTGTCCCTGTTGATGATGATGAAGACCCAGGTCCACCTCCACCACTTGAGGTTTGTTTGATTTGAAGCAAAAAGATTTCCTCTTTCAGGGAGTCAAATGTTTATTATTTTGTAAATTGAAGTAATATCTGAATTATTCAGCTATTCTGAAGATATTTTTATTTATTAGTTAGGCAAATATTTTATTACTAAGTAAGACAAATATTTATTATTTTAATGTGACAAATATTTTATTTATTTAGTAAGACAAATATTTTATTATTTTAATATGACAAATATTTTATTATTTTAATGTGACAAATACTTTATTATTTTAATGTGGCAAATATTTTATTATTTTAATATGACAAATATTTTATTGTTTTAATATGACAAATATTTTATTATTTACTATTCCAGATGACTCATATTTATTATTCTATTAGAGAAGATTTTTTTTATTCTTGATAAAAAGATCTCATTATATGGAACAAGAAAATATTTTTTTCAACCTTAATTAGGATGAAAACCTCAAGATATACATTATTGTTTGTAATAAGTTTGTTTCATTAGAAATGTTTTTGTTAATTTTATGATATGAAAACAGCCTTCAGATTAGTGTATATTTTTTATTTACTCTTCATTTTATTATTGTAGATTCATGTAAGTGTGCAGTTACATCACTGGAAAACGGCCATGGATTTACTCAGGGATGAAGAAGCCAAGAATAAACAACAAGAGGAGGCTGAGGCAACAAGTCAATAGTGTTTTATTGTGATAGTTTATTTATACACGTATATAACATCAGGTATAAGCTGGGACTGTGGAACTCAGAGTAAAAAACTGTGATAAATAAAAAAAATGCAATAGCATTTGAATTTAGATTTAGTTTTGTTATAATGCCATGCAGTTGGGTTGTTAACAATGCTTTTGTTGGTTTATTTAGCCCCTGTTATGAGGTAAATTACATGCCATGATGTATACTTCGCTATATTTCCATTTTCTGATACATGATAACTCTGAAAGTGTTTTACTATGTCAAAGTATCAGAAAACTTTGATGTTTTAATGCATTTGTACCCTTTGCCTTTGTCTTTTACGCTAATGAACACACTCATTACATTGAAATAATACATTTACAACATATTTGCTGTGTAATCTAGTACACTGTTTTGTTGTAAACCATTTAGGAATTTAAACATGGCCTGGTTTAATATTTTACCAGCATCTTGATGATTTTTATTGAACAACCATTGTTTTAATCAACCAGTTTCAATCCTTCCTGTCTGTGGGTAATGAATACAAACTATACTTAGGAGTCATCCTTAATGTACTACTTATTTTAAATTCTTGACTAAATTTTTCACATCAGTTTATATTCTTGCTTGTCTTGTTTTTATCATTATATGTGCTGCTATCTGGGTGACATATTTATCATATTAAGGGATGTAAAAGAAAGATGTCCATTTCACTTTCACCCGTCAAAATATAGTCTGCTTGGTTAAAAGTTTTCTGGAATTTTCCGGACCCTCTGGTTTTCCCAGGTCCGGACCCTACAAGTTTTTATTGTTTCTGTAGTATTGAGGTAAAGATTTCCGTTTTTTTTTTATTTTCAACTTTCACCCATGGGACTATGACTGGAAAATTTGAGATGTGTTTTTCTATATATATGTGTGTGCGTGTCTTTATATGATGTGATGTGATGTTTACATGTACCTGTATACCTCTTAATTTTCTTGTATTTTACAGTACTTTTAATTACACCATGCAGAACAAATTGTCACCATTTTGAAATGTAGGCCAATACTGTCCAGTGTTGTGTGAAATGCATCTTTGGAGCATGTATTCTCCTCTGTTAAATTAGAATTTCAGGCAGTCATGGCCAAAACCACAAGTAGGCCAAAACCAACTCTTGACTTAAGTTATGGACCCTTATTAGCCTCATGTTTTTTGTTTTTTTCTTTGATGCTAACAGAGTGACTTGATCCATTTATGTTCATGTGTCCAAGAATACGAGATGTTACAAAGTAGTGAGCATTAACTGTCCCAAAGATCCATAAAATGTCTTCACGTATCATCATGTGACATGCTTCATTATGAAACATAGTGTTGTAATGAATGAAATCCTTATCCTCTCCTTTTAAGAAAATAATGATCCAAAGGTTCCTCTTGCAAAAATAAAAAGTATCAAAATATTTTTGACATTGTATACCAAAATCTAGGCCTGTCTCTTGCTTTTATTCATGGCACATCTAAAACTCTCCTGTTTCATGATTGAATAAATGTGATATAGCATTTTGTTTGGCAGAATATTTGCTTAAAGTTAAGTTTATGTAAAGTGCTGTTTTTTTTATTTATTCAATTGTTTTTAAGGAGGTGACTGACAACCTCAGACTTTTTTCTATATTTGTTGATTTTTTAATATTTTTAGACACAAAGATTTCATGCTCAGTGCCAATTTCGGATAATTGGGGTACTGTCAACAAACTTAATATATGTATGGCCAGATTTACCGATTTGTTAAAAATTGTTATTATATTGACTATTGTTGTTCCTGCTATCAATTTATGTGTGAAAGTGATATTGTTGCAGCTCTGTGATATACTGTGTGCCTTTGTCTAGTTTTCTACAACATTTCATGTTTTATATATTTATGTTTCTATCATATTTTTGTATTACGTGAACTGTATATTTTTTTCGTTATCATTGAAAACTTTTGGAAAAATAAAATGAGATAAACTTTGATTTTCTGTTTATTTCCAGTCTTGAATAAAATGAGAATGTTCAATCATTCTCAGGCCTTGTAGATTCTTTTATTATTGAAGTCTTGCTTGAGTACCATTCCATGTAATGAAAATGATGGCTGGAATGTGTATTACCTACCCTACAAAGTTGATGCAAAGTTTCTGAAATACAATGTGACATGACACACACACAAATTGACAGGAAAAGCCTATATAAGATAATTGTGCCTGAATATTCTCTATTTTGCATGTACATGGGTGCAAAAATATGTATATGAAAATATTTATTGGCAAATTGGAAATATTTTACAACCTCAATTTGGTAGGTTTATTCACAAATAAAAGTTATATAAAGAAGGAATACTTCACTGATCTGTAATTAGGCAAATAACCTCTAAAAATGCTACCATTATAAGCAAAGCAGCGTTTTGTGTGGCACCATGCGCACGAGACATGAGTGGAATGCCGTTTTGCCGTTTAAGTACGGGTTGGTACGGGAAATATACGTGACCAAATCAGAGCCGCATATTGGTAATTAATGGTACGCCGAGTAAACTTATTCGGAATGCTTTTACTTTTATGGTCGAGTTTCTATACCAAAAATTTATGCTTTTACGGTGGATATTGCCGCTTAGAAATGCGTTGTGGGAGACACGAGGTGCTACTAAGGTGACACGTGCTGGTACAAAGAAATCAAGAATGTCTCAGAATATTGGTGACAACAAGAACAAAGTGTTCAAGGTCGTTTTAACGGGAGGTAAGTTTGGCGTATTTGATTTTTGCTTCAGACTGCATGTTTGTAAACATAGAGCACATGGTCGTGTTTACATTTATCTAATAAGTAGGATTTTGGCAATTACTCAAATTAATGTGCCTTGGTGGGGGATACGACTACTGGTGTACATGATTGGTTTCTAATGGAACGTTTTATCATGATCTTTTCAGGCAGGAGGTTTCTGAATAATTAATTTGAATACATGAATTTATTATTTTGAAATCCAAGACATGTTGCATCATCAGTGGTACTGTAATTGAAATGTGAGTTTTATTACCTTTCATGTGTGGAGTGTTGGCAGTCGATTGATGAGTACTGGAACCAGGCTGATTAACTTAAATGGCTGACATTTTATCGTATTCATGCATTGGACTTGTATACTTGAATTGAATTTCAGTGTATCTTTACAATCCTAAATGAAATTACATTATTGTACTATTATTTTTCTTTTAATTTAATTTGCAAAGTGTTGCCATGGCTCTTCATTGATTCTAACTATTTACTAAACATTGGTCATACTGTCATGTAATGGTACTTTCTTTACATTTGGTTAGCCTGCACATTTCTCCAAAATTTTATTGAACATTTCAAGTATTGAAAATTTTAATTATGTTAAGCAACTTGTCGTGTAAAGTCTAAAATTAGCACTGACTTAATACAGAAGAATTTAATTGGTGTATTTAGTTTTAATTGGAGCTACTAGTCTCGATTAGTAATTTAGTATGTTTTTTACAAGTAGAAAATTTATGTAACTTCTCAGGTTAATCTGTTTATTTTTAACAAAGAAAATTACCCTAAAAAATAATGTAATAATTGTCCGTGGTTGCGAAATCTTTGGTTAGGCCAATTTTTATTCTTTGTTTTACAAACTGCCAGGACTCAACATGGTTGTAGGAGGAATAAAAAACAAAAATAAAAAAATAAAATTTCAAAACAGATTTTTTTTTTGGTTGGAATAGATGGATAATAAAATTTCATGCCCAATACTTATTAATTTCTTGATGTTGCCATCTATGTTTGTAACAAGTGGAACCCACGTGCTGGCCTTATTTTTGCTACAATTTACTGCATTGATTTTAATTGTTCAACAATTATTAATTATTGGCCAAGTTTCATTTGAACCCAGTACTCATTTTCGCCGATCGCATTGATTGCGACATTTTATTTGCAAAAAGGTTGAGGGTGGCGGGAAAAATTTTTGACTTTTAATTGTATTTTTTCTGAAATCAAGTTTTTTTAGAGGAGGGTCTGTAAAACGAAAAATAATAAAGCTTTAAGGCTTATCCGTGGAATGGATTTACAAACATGTATATGAATTTAAGGGAACATAGTTGAATTTAAGCTGTTATCAAACATAATGTTAAGTCAGTTATAATATATGTTTCAGTTTTTTATCAAATAATATAGCTCTCAGCTGTTTTTAGGTTTTTGTGTTATTCAGTATGGTCAACTGTTTGTAGCATGCTTCATTTTGATTTATTCTAAATTTTATGTTTAACATGTTGAATAGAGTATGAGTAAAATGTCTATGCCATATGAAGGTTTGATCCGTTAGCCTAAAAAAAGTTGATGGTTGAGGGTCTATTGTAAACAAATTCTCAATACGAGGTTATTTTGTCCAAGCTGTTCATGCAAATGGACAAAGTTTATTTTGGAATGAATTTAAGGATTCCTTTGGAAATTGGATCATTTGACACTTGGTAAAATTTATCACATTGTATTCTGCAAGTCAGCTGCAACTGTGGTCAGTACGCTGGACTTGAAACCTGGCAATCTGGGTTCAGATCCCAGTCACGGCAGGTCATACCCATGTATGAAAATGTGACAAAAAATGTCTATTTTCGTCTATATGTGGAGAAGTTGCTGGTTCTTTGTGGAATGGTAAGTTAGTACTGGGTAGAATACAGTCCAGGAAAACTTGTTAGGTTTACCGGCCGCCGTTTATATCTAAAACATTGTTGAAAAACTGCGTTAAACCCAGTGAAAAATATATTCTGCTAGTTACTCTGTTTGATGTGTAAGACAAACCTCCAAAGGATATTTAAATGTAGAAAATATATATGAGTAAAATATTTATATTTTATTCTGTACAGGACCATGTGGTGGCAAGACAACAGGACAGGCCAGACTTAGTACATTTTTTGAAAATCTGGGATGGAAGGTAAGTTGGTGTTAATAAGCTATAATTTTGTTGGTACAGTTGATATGTTGAACCTTAGTTCTCTTGCAAAGATTTTGATTAATTTAGGTAAAATTAAGAGAAATGCTTCCTCTTATGTCCAGTAAAATTCTTTTGACTTTTAGGGTAGATTTAGTCTATACATATTGTGGGTCAGTAATAATTTTGTTATCAAGTTAACCAGTTGTCCATTTCAATAATAGGTTATTTTCATTCATATACACTGTTGGAAGCAGGGCTTTTTTTCACGGGTAGGGAAGGGGCTTTCTTAAATTTGGGGAAAAATAACACTGTATTTTTGCAAAACTTACATTAATTTCAGTTGACTCATACTGAATGTTGAAAATACATAACTTAACTGAAAAAAGGAGTCTGTATTCTGATCACCAGTTTCCTCTAAATGCAGCAATTTTTTTCTTTCTTTGTATGGGTCGGGTAAATGGAACCTTCCCAATCTAAAATAAAGACATCTTTCCCAATTTCCAATCTAAAAATTCCCAATTTTGGTATCGCACCGCCTAATTAGACTGGACCGTGACCCTTTCCCAAAATTTCAAACAAATTACCAGAATAGTTTAATTAAATTGTTGGATAAATTTTTGTTTAGTTGATGTGTTAGAGACATTTAATAACCCATAGTGTACTGTGTACCAGATATTTGTCATCATCGTTCCCACAGAATAAAATAGATAACAGTATACTTCTAAGAACAAATTCCTCCATTTTGTTTATACATTCATTTATATTGTGTAAATATTGATCCATTTTGGTATTTCTACGTTTAAACATTGACTGGTTGATGAATGAATTATTCTGCTTCCTAACTTGGATGTATTGAAGTACTTGTACACTAAAACTCCTTCATGCTGACCCCACTTCTTTAATTTTGCTTTCTGTTCTCAGTCCATCTGCCAGGTATCACCAAAGGAAATTTTTGTTGAGTCTTACCTAACCTTTAAAATCCTCATGTATGGGGACAGGTTTGTCGCATGTTTTTGCTTAGTGTAATACATTTATTAATATTTCGGTCCACTATAATGGTGGTATATTAATGTTGTTAGGGGGTGGAGTTATACACAATTGGTACATTGGAGAAAATTTCTGTTTTATCTAACAATACCATGTATTACTCTTTTTAATGAAAACAGATTAATTGTATTATGTATTCTCTAAAGTGGAGGGTTTCATGTTCTCCGAAACGAAGAGTAGCAAAGACTCCATTAAAAAACAGCTTTACCAACACAAATCTTTTGGAATGATAGACAACTTAAAAATGATAGGAATTAATTCATTGATAT
Organism: Lutraria rhynchaena; assembly: GCA_008271625.1. NCBI lineage: Eukaryota > Metazoa > Mollusca > Bivalvia > Venerida > Mactridae > Lutraria > Lutraria rhynchaena. The sequence goes on from VIBL01000049.1 coordinate 1,780,988, forward strand.
GTAAATTTAACATCAACAAGAGAAAATATTTAAATTTGTTATTTTAGGAAAAGCAGCTTGTTATGTGAGGTGATCAGTTTTGTTTACTCTCAAGCAGAACTGTTTTCAGATAAGATTTCTGATTCATAATTAAGGACCAATATTGCTTTATGTAAATGAAATATAGTTTATGCAAATCAGGAAAATTGCTGTTTTAGTGTATTAGCCATGCCTTACCTATCTTTATATACAGGTCACCTGAAAGTGCTGTCTGTTGCATTAAAACAATGAAGGAAAAGCATTTATCATGTTCCCAAATTCATTCTATTCTTAGAGCAATAATATAACACACTTTTTATGACCACTGGGCCCTGATAGATGAGATTCTGTATTGATGCTTTATAGGATGGTAAACATTGTTTTAGTGATCACATTCTGTCTGTAAATAAAAAAATGGAGATGGATTGATAGATAGTTATGTAAATTTGATTGCATAGAACACCCTTGAGAAATGCTGTTCTGAATCGATCGTGTCAGTGTGATTATTTCATACATAAATTAGTGGCATATTTTTGTGTAGGAATGAATTACAGTTATTGAAATCAGTGATCTGGTAAAAAGAATTTTCAGTTTACATGAAGTTTGAACCTTTGATTATACACTGAATATTCTTCTCAGGGCTTTTTTCACAGGTAGGAAGAGGGCCTTTTGCTTAAATTTGGGGAAAAATAACACAGTATTTTTGCAAGAAGGGGAAGAAAAAACTTGATGTAAACTTGAAAACATTACTGGACTGCACAAAACGTAGCAAGCTGACATTATATTGGATTTGTAATTCCATACATTGCTGGTAATTCTCATATTTTACCAAACCTCCTAAAATATTTTGCTGGAGGACTGAGGTCTTACAGTCTTTTGCATTGGCTCAGTGATCAGTGTTTTTTTTAATTTTCAAAACTATTGTGGCTTTCAGAAGGGGAAAATATTGCACGATAAATCAGAAAGAGGGGAAAGTTTTAAAAACTCTTATTTATATAGCATTTTTAGGGGAAAATATAACTTTTGGGGCTATGGGAAACAGCCAGTATTTGGCTGTAAAATACACAAAAAATCACTGCAGATGAAATATCTATGAAACATCTACTCAATCTCTGGTTTCTAGCAATGAAAATTTTGTGTCTGTAATGATGTAATTAAAGTGAAAGTTGAAGTATCATGTTCATGATTTTAAGTTAGTGCTTATCACATTAAAAACAACATCAAAGGACTTTGTTTACTGTTTAAGAGATAATTCACTTTGAAAGTTTTTAGCTTTTTATTGCGACATGATTTTAAGGCCCAAGTTTAAAAGTATCTGGTTAAGAAATGTATGCCTTTGTTTAACTTTATCCTACAAAGCTACAATTCAGGCAGAAATCAGAAAAAAATAGTTTCATCTTAACATGTATATAATTATGTCCTAAATGGTTTGAATTCACTCTTAGCCGGGTGTCTTGTCAACTATTTTATTGCTCTATTCTAAACTGTTCAAATTGACACCCAAGACGAAATGAAGGTTTAATTATTGCAAATTATGTGGTACCTTGGTGAAATTGAAACTATTTGGATGAGTGATGATGCTGTAACTGTACAGTTTTTGTTTTGTTTGTCTGTTTTTACGTGATATTGTCACTGAGTTTAACTCTATTTTTCAACAATTTTTTAGTTATATATGGCAGTTAGTTCACCTAACCAGTTTTCCTGGACTGTATACTAACTTACCCTTCTACAAGGAGCCGGCAACTTCTCCACATATGGATGAAAATCAATGTTTTTATCAAATTTTCATTGAAGAGTATGACCTGCCGTAACCAGGATTTGAACCCGGATTTCCGGATCACAAGTCCAATGTACTAACCACTAGACCACATTCACAGCCACAATTTTTGTAGTTCATGGTATATGTACTAAAATTGATCCTTGTCATTGTTAATGGTGTTCTATCTTCTAACCAGTGTTTTGTTAATTTGAAGGACTTTTTCGTGACAAACACTTATCATGTATCTACCTTTACTATGCACAAACTGTCTATGCTGACAACATTTAATTTAAGTTTATTGTGAGAATGAGCTGTACTATGTAGCAACGTTTCATCTGTCATGCAGCGTTAAGGCAAGCAGAAAAAAATATTTGTATTTACTGTTATCACACCTACCCTATTTTTTTTGACGCCATCGTGAAAGTTTTTGACTGCAAAATCCACGGTATGAAAATATTTGGGAGAAATGGTACCGCAAAAGTTCAAAACGTATGTTTAGAAAAATAAAAGGATGGACAAGTTTTGCGTCCTCCCTTTCTTGTTCTTCGGTCAGGTAGTGGTAAACATGAATAGTTTTTTTAGCCTCAGCATTTAGGAGTGATCTGTATATGACAAATTGAGGACAACCTGAAAAATAGTGTATATTTTTGGTGCATACAATTTGTAGACAGATTGTCACACTTGGCCATTAGTCAAAATTTTAGACTCATTCATTGCAAATTCATTCCGTGCCTGAATTTTTTTTTCTTTAAAATTAAATGTTTATAAAAACGAAACATAATTCACTGCAGATGCGTAGTTGCATTAGGTTCTATGGGTGCTCATTAACTCTTCCCTGTTAAAAAAATAAGGGCAAATGAAAATACTAAAAGTACAATTATGTTTCATGTCTGTCTATCAGCCAAAATACACCTTATTAACTAATAGATCTAACTGATAGATGTTTTGAAAAGTAATTTTTAAAGTTAGAATTTCAAACATTGTCTGTTGGAGGCTGCTTACAGACCCCTCTCTGAGTTTCTCTGCACTCATACACTGATCAGTCAAAAAATAAGGATGGGGGGACAAGAAACAAAACTTTTTGAAGAATGGCCTCTGTGTACAATGTGATTTTACTCAATATCCACTAGTGTTTGATATTTTGAGATGAAATACAGAATATTTCTGAAGGATTGTTCGTATTTTTATCATGTTTATAAGGGAATATACGGTATGTTACTTGTTTGTGTCCATCAGCCTGTACCTGATTAAGACATAGATCTATGCATGTCTTGAACTCCGATACTCAAAGTTTTGCATTTCAAAAATCATCTGTTTGTGAATGCTCCTCCCCCCTCTGAATTATTCTACACTCATACACTAATCAGTAAAAATTTGTGGGTAGGGGACTACAAACAAAACTTTTTGAAGAATGGCCTCTGTGTACACTGTGATTTTACTCAATATCCACTAGTGTTTGATATTTTGAGATGAAATAGAGAATATTTCTGAAGGATTGTTCTATTTAATTGATTTTCTAAAACCTGATGAAGCGGTTAATTAATATCCACGCAACATCCATTGAAGTGTGAAATGAAAAGATTCCATTATAATGTTAAAGATGAACCTATCAGTAGCACATCGTGGTAAGACTGTGTTGATGGTGTCACATTAGAAAACATGGTCTCTGGACATCTCTTGAGACTCCATTTTGTGAGTTTTAAAGGTTATTTTATTATGCGTACTAAAAAAGATCAAAAAGTTACATGATACCCGTGTGAAGCATTTTTGTACTGTGTTTATGCCAAAATAATAGAAAACTATGTTGATGACCTTGTACTTACGGAGTATCATTAAAAATTACTTCAGTAGGGATGTAATTCATTGAATTATTTAATTATTGACAGCAGATCCATAAACTTTAGTGGAGCGGGTGGGTAATTTTCCATTTTCATTTTATCAATGTTTATACAGTGCAACCACTCTAGAGTGGCCCTCTCATCCACCATAAGATCTATCATCTACAGAAATGTGTGTATCAGGGGGGGGGGAGGCCGGGGCCAGCCTGCACCCCTTCTAAAATCTGGCAATCATAAGTAAAAAGTAAACTTTACGCCCCCCCCCCAAAAAAAAATCCTGTATCCGCCTTGCATTTTAGGATATACTTTTGTCAGTTTTAAGAATGGTTATATCACTGTCAAATCAAATTTGTGGCACAGTATTATCATGCAGTGTGAATGTTTGTGGACTTATGCAAGCTTGTTAAAGTGGATAATGCATTCAATATAGAAAAAATTATTTACTTGTCAGATTTCAAAATGTTGAGTGTGTCCTTGAATCTTTCTATTTATTGACTATTGTAACTTTTTGCTTTGATGAATTGAAATTGAATTGATTAAATTGAGCACAGTCTCTTATAAATATCCCTGGAGTACATGTTACTGCTGAAATTTTTTTATCAATTTGTAGAGTTAATATTTGAATTATCTTTAGAATAGGCGTAAAAATGTTCCTAGTTTCTGCTCACCCAATCAAGTTTTACTTTAATTTTGAGTCACAGTTTTTGCTTTCAAGAAAAAGATAAGGCGTTAATTCTGGGAGGGGTGGTTTAAGGGAACATTGTGGTATTGTGAAGTACTTGATTGTTTCTACTGTATCTAAAAGTGTCTCACTGAACTATTATTACTTTCTAATTACTGTAACATAATATGCATGATTGATGATAAACCAAGGGAATTTTCTGCTGGATTTTGGCTTCTTACTGTAATAGTTTCTCATCATGCATACAGAATACACTCAAATAAGCACCCCTACCTTTATTGATGCCTCATAAACTTTTGAGAAAAAAAAACTGAGAGGCATGGCTAAGGCAATAATTCATCAAATTCTATCCAATGCCTACAATCTTGGATGTTGGAAAAAAATTCATAAATAGGTGACACTCTCATGGTGGTTTATTTGTACATACTTGGCTGTCTTTATTGCTATTTTCAAGAAAAAATTGAAGACTAATTAAGGAATTAACCCTTTGCCTCATAGACCTATAGCATTTCCCCTTATCTGAAGCAGACGACTTACGAAAACAATGTGGCAAAAGAAATCATTGCTTGTAATGAGGAATGGCTCCTTTTTCCTCAATGTTTTCCACTCTGTTAAAGAAAAATAACCCAATTTTCTTAAATAAATTGATGTTTTGTACATTAGTTTTGAATTTGGAAGAGTTCAAATTGTGCTTATGAGGCAAGAGTTAAAAAGTACAGGAAGTTTGTTTATAATGACACTTATTGCAGCTGCAGTTTTGGTTGGTGGTTGAATAATAATCTTTGCATTGCCCAGCAAGGTTGATTCTTAACTTTAAATGCTGTAAACCTAGATCGTGTGACCACCTTTTGTACAAAAAATAATGGTTGTTATATTTTGGTGGTCTTATTATCAAGTTGAAATAAAGAATAATATTGAAGACTGGTCCGGAAATGATTCGTTGTTATATTGTGTTGTTCTTGATATTAAGGTGGTGGATGTATGAGGTTTTACTATAATTGATTGAAAATGTTGCGTTGTTTATTTTATATATTTATGAACTTATTTATTTTTATTTGCAGGTGTATCGAGCTCAGGAGACAGCGCTGGTGCTGATGAGGTAAGCTAATTATTTTAATCCAGTTTATTTTTGTGTAATGCTATGGGCTGGACAATTTTTGGGGGTCTACTCATCCTGCAGGACAACCAGCTAAGAATTTTATCTATTTCTACAATTTCAACTAATTGTGAACCTATTTCTACTCCTAATTACAAATGGTTCAGTAGATTTGTCAAGCCCTGTGTGCTTTATAAAGTATGAGTGAGAGAGGTTTGTGGGGTACCATGTTTTATCAGAGGTAATTTATACTTAGAACATAGTCTGGTCATGAATTACAATGTAAATAGATGTAGTCATATTTATGACAGATCCTATCAGACACTTATGTAAATTGATTCATTTACATGCGCTCATTAATTTAGGGTACTAATTAAGAACTTGCACTCTGTACCTGTTGGGGGGTAGACCCTCCCCCCCCTCTATCTACCTCTCTATTCAAGTAAAGGGGAAGGCCAAAATTATCTAGGTCTTAAACTTATTATCAGGCTTTTGATGTAATCTAATGTTAGTCTTTGGCTTCGTGCTGAGTTTAATACTTGTGGAGTAGATATATTACTTGTAACATCTGGGAGCATACTAGGGTGAGCATGGTCTTAAAATGATGTATAGGTGAATATTACGTAATTCATTATTACCAGATTGATATCGACATTACTGAATTTTTCTTTGTATATATATCTGTGTGGAATATTAGCATCTGTTAATTAAGTCCTTGTTATACTGCGTGATATTAGTGAATTGACATTATTATGTTTATTATTCTCACGTGTAGAGTTATTGCCCTTGACTTTTGATAAGTCTGGCAGTTAATTGTTTTACATAAGTTAAGGTATTGCTGCAATGTTCCTTAGCTTAATTTATTGCCTTTGAAGTGTAATAAAATACACTCCTAATTATTCTGTTTTAATGACAGTATTTGGGATATTTGGACTTTTGGCACAATGATAGGATTTCTCTTCCAGCTTGTACGTGGTACTTGATCTCTGGTTTGTACAGTCAAACCTTTATTTAAAAGTCTCCTTAGTAAAAGAATGGTCTTTTGACCATAGTTGGCCTTTATCCAAAGGTTTTTGTTTTTCCCATGGAGTTTAATGTCGCAACAACAACCAGGGTCATTTGGCGACTCCCCTGCTTTAACAATGGAGAACCCACCAGGCTTGCACCTTGGTAGAACCACCGACCTCTTGTAAGCTAGCTGGACAGCTTTCGCACGTGTGAAATTTGGTGCTGGGTGGGATTCAAACTCACAGCATTGAGGGGCTAGTGATTACAAGTCTGTGATCATAACCACTCAACCACTGAGGCCCTACATATCCTAAGGTTTATTTGTTCTATTAAGTCAATATGGGCTAATAAATGACCTGCTCACAGGGTGACCATTAATAAATTAGCTGTTTTTCTAACCAGATCTAGAAATCATGGAATATTATTTTAGATTAGATGTGTCTTACGTTATTCATGAAATAGGCCTCTGTTTTAAATTTGAAAAAGTAAATTTTGAACTTTGTAATTAGATTCTACAGTTGTCCTCAATGAGTCTAAGGTGTTATTTCATTGATGTATAGCATGAATTAACTAAAACAATTACTCTACGTTTTGTCCATAAATATTCTAGCAATTAATCTCGGGTTTTATTAAGAGGATGTATTAATGTTATTTATGAATGGTTCATTTCTTACAACAAAGAGTCAAAGAAAATTATTTCAATGCTCTGCATGAATACTCACGCTTTTGATCAACATGTGGTGGATGTCACATGTCCTCCTAAAAATATATATCAGTGTCACACTTTCCTTGATGGGTGAGACATTTCTTGATTTGTGTGATAATTGTGACATTGAGGCATACTTGCCTCAAGTGGTAATCAAAAACATTCTGTTGCCTGGTAACTGGTACTAGTGGAGATACTAATTAAGCACAAAGTGTAGTCGATACCTAGTTGTCTCCTTAGGTTGGAGTTAATCAATAAAATTCACTTGTATATCAGAATACAGGGAGTTTTTCACAGGTAGGGGAAAGGTCCTTTTTCTTAAATTTGGGGAAAAGTACGGTATTTTTGTAGAAAGGGAAAGAAAAAACTTGATGTAAACTGAATTATTGGGGAAAAATGCATTATTTTAAAGGTTTTTCTTGAGGGGAAGATGCCTATAAATGGTCCCTGCTTTAGAAGGAAATAAAACGTTGAATAAGAGACATTTCAATCCACTTTCATTGCTTTCTATTGTTTTATGATTGGATAAATTGCCTTGAGTACCAAATGTTCCCTAAAAAATGCCCTAGGAGCAATTCCATATGTATCTTTTTCACTGGTAATTCATGTCACACCCAACTGCAAGGGTCATGTGACATTTCCAGCTTTCAGAATGGAGGAAGACCCTAGGCGTACACCCGGGTAGAACCACTAACCTTCATTAAGCTAGATGAAAAGCTACCTCACATGTGAAATTTGCCTGGTCCCGGGTTTGATTTGAATGGGGTATGAGACTAGTGATCTCTGAACAGAGGCTACAACCACTCAACTGTTATCTTGTATTGATGTTTTGTCTGTTGGGTGTGTTTAAACAAATTTTGGACAAGTGTGTTTGAGGTATCACTGAAGTTTTATGACCTCTGACCTTGCACTCGAAAGTCTTATGCAGAGGTCTGAACTTTGACCTTTAAATCAGTGACAAGGTCACTGCTTCATTTGTAAATCTATCTCTTGGTTATAAGGTTGTGATTAAAATTATAATGGTCAGGTGTTCATATTGAAAATGTGGTCTTGGTTATAAACGGTTGCTTCTTTCAGGTGTGTATGTATTTCAACCATTAGGAATACATTGGCCAAATTGATCTGCATTTCATTGGCTCTAGTGTATTGATTTTACATCATTGTAATGTTTACATACTTGGCTTGATATGATTTACATTCAAAGTGAAGACAGTTTATGATACAGTTTGCAATGGCAGATTTATATACAGTCTGGTCAGTGTCTGCTTCCTCTAAATTCTGGCTAGAATTGCAGGGAGGAAGTTGAATCTGTCATATTATTGTGTATGAATCATATTTAAAGTCCAGATATTACTTAAGAATCAAAAAGGAATCATTTTGATCACCTAGGGTTTCACCCTTTTGTATATAACGAAACATTGTTGAAAAATGGCTTCCAATGGGGAAAAAAGGACTTAACAAAATTTTGCAAGAGGACAAAGGTCAGACTGCGTATTGTGTAGCAAAACAAAGAAATTGACTTGAAAGCAGTGAAATATTGTTTCTGTAGTAAACTGAACCCCACATGTATCCACATGTATTGTAGAGACCTTCTTTTACCTTGACACTAATGAATGTCATACGACTCTTTGGGTGTTATTGGTATGTTTTGTTGCTCCTTATGTTACAAGGTCATTTATCTTTATTGAAACTTTCTTCATTAAACTGTCTCCATATTGAAGAGTACACTATTCATCAGTTTGATTGTTATGCGGAAAAAGTCCCATGTACAAAATTTTGTTGCTCTCTATCTGCCAAGTATTGTTAAACTATGTTATTGTGATTTTTCAGTAGTGTTATTTTTGGGGGATGGAGGGGTCTGAAGTGTTTCAGAACAGTCAGAAACATGACCTTTAATCTGTCCCTGACCTTGATTATATTTTCAAATATTTTGATGGCTTGGTTCTAAAGATTTTGTTGTGTATTTATTTAACACTGTTTTGATTTTTGCAATACTTTGTGTTCTTTTCCAGTGGAGGTATAAAGTTCAGTGAACTCTCTGGGGAAGAAGGTAAGTTAAGTCTACGGATAGTGATGTAAATTGTTTTGAAATGACTTGGATTGACTTGTATTAAACACTGCAATGGTGAACAATAATAATAAAAAAACAACTCTGTTGTTAATTAAAACAACATATTCAAAGTCGCAAGAAACTGTAGTTAGACCCATCGCTAATCTGTTTTATATGTTGTTTTGGCTTTATATGAGACCCACATAGAAGATTTGGATATTTCCCTGCTTGTTTAGCTCAGTTGATGGGGCCTTAAGTCTATGGATCTTGTGTTTTTGATATTTACCCTGGGTGCACACTTGTTCCGTAGAGCTCTAGTTTAAATTCTTTTATTTCTTGAATGTGTGTTGGTAGAGTAGTTGTGGCACCAAGGAAATGCCTGTAAATGTTTAGATTGCAGATTTTATTGTTACAAATATTTACTTTTTTCAGCTTACAAATTTCAAGAGAACCTGATAAAAACTATGGAACAAATAGAGAACACTTACTTTGATCTCGCACAAAGTTGTCAGAAGAATTGCCTCGTGATTTGTGATCGTGGAATAATGGATGGCTCTGCATGTAAGTTGATGTTATTACAGTGACAGAACCTGTTATTACAGTGTTATAAACCTGATGAAAATTAACTTGTGTATATTTAACCCACTGTACTTACTGTTACTTCTGGAGGGACTTCATTTCTGCTATTTCTGGAGTTTGTTGCCCTGAGATAAATTGGACAGAAATGATTTCTTATTATTGGTTTGGTTTATGCTAATTTATTTTAGCTTGATTGTGAAACAAGCAATTTTGCTTTTATTAATCACACTCAAGTCCACTTCCTGGACACTATATCATTAATGCATCTGTTCATGAAACCCGTATTTTTTTATTAAAGTGTATTGTTTTACTATTTACCACTTGTATATTCCACTAATTTGATAATATTCACATCTTGAAAACCTGCACCCAATTGTATAAACATTGGTGACCTTTAACCACTGGGTTAAATCTGAGTTTTGGTTAAAATTTTGGTTAAATTTTTGGTTAGCTGTTGTAGAAAATTTTGTTTAAATTTAACCAAATTTTGTTTTTGTTAAAGCTCAGATAAATCTAACCCAAGTCTAAGATGCTGGTTGAATCTTAACATAAACAGTAACCAGTACCAAAATGGCAGCCCTTTTTAATGTTTAAATGATTTTTTTAATGGTTAGTAAACCAAAATGGTTAAATTTAACCTTGGGTTAAATTAACCATTTAGTTAAAGTTAACCAATGTTTATACAATTGGGTGCTGTTTGGCAAAAGTGGTCATAGTGCAATAGAATACAGTTATAAACAATTTTTGGGACGCAAATAATTACTCCCCATTATTTCAATATTTTGCTACATATACATCAATAGACCTGGGAAGAAAAGAAGGGATAGTTTTGGAAAAATAAAATGTGACGTCTACTGATTCTTCACACTATTTGAAATCACTATAGACATATTTTTCTGTAGTGTTGAAAAGTGTGGTTGAACTCTTATATTACAAATATATTCTTGTAATAATTCTGTTTTACAGACTTGCCTCCTGAGGACTGGGATAGAATGAAAAGAGACAATGGGTGGAGTGAAGTCAATATGCGTGACAACAGATATAATCAAGTTATCCACATGGTGTCTGCTGCGTTTGGTGCAGAAGAGTTCTATACTTGCGCTGGACATAAAACAAGGTCAGAAGATCTCGGTCTGGCTCGGCATCTTGATAAAATTACTGCCCAGGTTTGTAAAATAAGGTATTTTTCAGATGTCCACTCCTGGATGTTAGCTTTCTAAAATAGGGAACTAGTCTGTACAAAATCCATGATCTGATTGGTTGTTTCTGATACTATACCTGTATCCTGACCAATGAAATGACTTCTTTCTTGGACTGGTACATGATATAACATGTTTTACATGTTGCTATTGAGTCGACTGGTGTTCCTTATGGTATCAAATGGAATGTCTTGCTATTGACATCATTATACACTGCAGTAAATCCTTAATAAAAAAACCTCCTTTGAGATGAAAGAAAAACTTAATATTGATGTAGTATGGTTATCAAGTTGAAATATAGTAGAAATGATGAAAACCAGTCTGAAAATCAAGTGATGTTTATAATGAGATGGCATCAGTATGAGAGTGGTCTCTGAGTGAAGTTATACTGAACCTATATTACTATCAATTGTCTATTTGTGTCTTTCAGGCATGGGTTGGGCATCCGTATTATGATGTTATTGACAACGATGTTGATTTTGAAGAGAAAATCATGGCCATGATTAATGTAAGATTCTGTATCTTGATATCACAAGTTGATGGACTGTGTTTTATATACAGTCAAACCTGTGTTTGCAGCTACCTCCATATAAAGACCGCCCTGTGCATAAAGGTCATTCTTTGAAAAACCATCACTGATTATTTAGAATAACCTGACCACCAAATAAAGACCACCTGTCTATAAAGGCTACATTTCGTCTTTCCCAAGGGTGGTCATTGTTCACAGGTTTGACTGTATTAGTCTAATAGGATTAATCCACCAACCTGAGTCCTAATAGCTTGTATTAATATTTTGATAATTGAATTATTTATAAAGTGCATTAAATTCGGACTGTGCTAATCATTATTGTTTTTATTGTTAGAAATGTAGGTTTGTTTCATGCTGATTGTCACCAAAGGTAGACCCACGTGGGTGATACCCGCAGACTAGAATTGTTTTATCATAAGATTTGTGGAGATGGTAAATCATCTGTAATCTTACATGTGTTCACAATTATGATAAGTAAAATTTAGTGTGAGCCTGCTATATGCTGGCTCTTCTTTTTGACCTTAGATTTTATATTGTGCTGGAATTCATGTGTTTAGTCAGGCTAAGTTTATCATCCAGTTACCTGGTGTTAATATGTTATTTCATCATATTTACAGGCTGTATGTAACAGACTGGGTATTGATGCAAGTGACAGACTGGAAACAAATACTTTAAAGAGAAAGTTCCTTGTGTCCGAAATGCCCCCCACAGAGGTACTGTGTTAGATATTTGTCACATATTTCTGTAGTTAACTTGTATATATTGTATCAGAAAAGACTTTTAACTTGTTTAAACTGGTTCATTCATATTGTTGTTTCTTTGTACACAGATTCCTAATATTACAACCAGCTTATAGAGACCTCTTACTTTCAGACTCATTTCAACAGTTTTTCTATATTTTCCAGGTTTTATTGTATTTGCTCAGTACAAGCAGTACAAGCATGTTTTAATTGCAAACTGTTTACAAGATAGTTAAATAGCTAGGCTTGTTACATTATTTAGGTACAGATATTCCCAGGAAACATTCTCGTTTTAAGCAGTAACTGTTTTTTCATGATGATTTTCTTTGTGCGCAGTAGTTTATCAGTTTTTGGTTCAATCTTATTTTAGAAATTTCCACCATTCCAAGATTTTACCGTCATCCATGACTATTTGGTCACACCAAGCAGGAAAATGCAAGCAAGACTCAGAAAACGGGGTAAAAATGGTAAGAATATTTACAGTCATCTTTTAGCCACATTTTTTTTGCAATCTTCATACATTCACCTACAAACATGCTTAACTGAATTGTGAGATTGAATCCCACCCAGGACTTGTAAACACTGCTCACACTGTGAGTTCGAATCCTACACGGGACCGAATTTCACAATTCACAAGTGAGGAAGCTGTCCAGCTAGCTTACAGAAGGTCAGTGGGACCACCCTGGTGTAAACCTGAGGTCTTCCTCCACTGTTAAAGCTGAAAAGTTGCCAACTGACCCTGGTTGTTGGTGCGACGTTAAACTCCCATGAATGAAAATCGCTTCATATTTTTATTTGAAAGTTTAATAGCCACAGAGTACTAGATATTTTATTGTATTTTGTGTGTTGCGTATTACAGGCGTGTGGACCTATACACATACTATACGTAGACCTGAGATTAACAAACAAAGTGTTGAACTTAGAATGGCCATCAATATCAAAGACTACAATGTAAGTATACCCTTTACTGTAAAACCAGGTAGCTGAGTTACTTCGTAGAAATGTCTTAGCATATTTTGAACTCAAAAAGTCCTTGAAACAATTGCTAGAGGATAACATGTCACTTTAATTATATCAACTGGCATGATTTTTAAGCAGTGATTTTTTTTGCAATTTTGGGAAAGGGCCCAGGTCCAGTCCAATTGGGGGAAATGCACGGTGTGATGCCAAAATTGGTAATTTTTAGGTCAAGAATTGGGAAAATGTCTTTATTTTCGATTGGAAAGGGTCCATTTTACCAGACCCAAACAAAGAGGAAAAAAATCGCTGTTAAGCATGAATGGTAGCTAAGATATATCTATGAAACAGGAGATTAAGTTTTGTAACCACAGACTCTTGAATGAAAGTATCTGTATTCCAGCTTACAAAATACCATAAATGTGATGTACAGTCAGCTTTCGCTATGTCGATTTTTTGGGCTCCAAAAAATACTTTGTCCTAACAAAATTTCGACAAATTCGACTATTTACAAGTAAATAGATAAATAAATAAATGATATTTATTTCGTGTGTGATGAGTCATATAAAAAATACTAAACTACAAATATTGCTCATTATGATATGTTTTTACAAATCCAAACGTTTTGTCCACTATTAAATTACATATGATGACTTTTTTGCATTTAAGAGTAAACAATAATAATCTCCCTATAGTTATTGACTAAAAATTAAAAGTTGTACAGCCAGCGAGGTGTGAAAAACATTTGGGACAATTGCATCATATTGTCTGACTTCATATGTAATAACGCAAATTAAGATTTCACAAATTCAAAATTAATTTGACATAACGAAAAATTTTTTAAGTGCAAAATTTGTCTTAACTGACAGAATTTTATATACATAAAGAAGGAAAAAATACAGAGTTAAAAAATACTTCACCATATCGGAAAATTTGTATTAACCGACTTCACCATAGCGAGAGTCTACTGTATTTGTAAAATGTTGTTATGAAGAGGTAGAGATGCATTTATGTCAATGAAATTGAATTTTGAATAATGTTTTAGCATGCACATTTATTTATTTCATTAGGAATTATTAATTAATGATAATAGAATTTTAGAATTAATAGGTACTTTGCTATTATATTTATTATTATTATTATAGTTTGAGCTTTAAAAAAAATTACTCCATTTCAATTACAATTTATAAAGAAGCATTTCTACTTTTATCCTGGGTAAATTATGGTAATGTTATGATGAAAAATATGTACAGTGCAACCTCTCCCGGGCAACGCCCTTTGGGGAAGCAAAATTGTGTTGTTGTTGAGAGGTTGTTGCTCTAGAGATAATTGATCATAGTTAAATCATACAATGGGAAAAAATCATGCTGTTGAATGGAGGTTGCTCTAGAGAGGGTTGCTCTGGAGAGGTTGTACTGTATGTTTAATATATAAATAACGTCTTTATTCATGGATGTTTTAGATTTTGTTGATGCAACGAGACGATAACCATGATACTATTCATAAACAAAGACGATGTTTCCTGTGGGAAAATCAATACTTTCAGATGGATGTCTACCGTGAACCATGTCCTGACAAGTAAGATTGTTACCACAATAAGCCAGCCAGAATTTTCAACTTGTACAACGTTCTAAATTTTTATCATTCCACAGATTGTTGACTTAGGACTGAATCGGAGTTGGAATGACAGTACTGTTCTGGACAATTAATGTTTTCTAATACAGTAAAACTTCGTTATCATGAGCGTCGGTATTACGAGAAGCTGCTTGCTTGTTTCAAAGTGTTTCTGAAGTTTCAACAAATTTTGTTCTCAGATTTTTTTGTCTACTGATAAACATCATTATATTTTTTTTCAACGGCTGTTCTTTTAAATAAGTCTTAAGTGTTAATCGGCCGACATTACCTGAAGATCTGATGTTAGCTTTTAATGATACAATTTCTTGCTGGTAGGTTCCATGTTTTTCTCACATTGTTAAAGTTATCTTACTAATACCGAAGTTCTAATTAATTGTTGCTTTATACAATTAACCTTTTGTCTTTTACATCACAATGAAATATTTCTTGTTTCATGTATATTTGCTTTTACGTTTTAAAGTCAGAAACCCATTGTTTTAGACCTCCATTCGCAAACTTTATTATGAAAATGTAAAAAAAATTAAAGTTGACAACTTTATGTCTAGTGAGATCAAATTATGAAGCAAATACTTGTACATTTTTTTTATGAAAACTATTATAAAAAAAAATCATAAATATTACATGTACTTTCCAACCTACATGTATACATGGTCTTTATTGTGTAGATTTACATAACATCACAATGAAGTTAAGATCTACATCTACATGATACTCCCGATCAATCAATACTGATTATAACTGGGAGGCGATTAACCACATGTCAGTATTATAAGATTTTAAGACCAGTATATGTGAATTTTACTTCGTACAAAGCAAAGCTATTTATCCTCAGTGTAAGTACAAACATTCAAAACACTCCAGGATGAATTATTGTTTAGTACAATCAGCATATAAGTGTATCAGATATATAAAGTCGCTAGGTTAGTATTTTGTATTACTACTGTTGTCGCGTTCGTTAACCAATTAGATACGAAGCTCAAGAACGTCAGTATTTTTAACAAACTGTTGAAACTGCAATATTACGAGCGTCTTGTTTATTTCGAGCATTTCGTCTATTCCGATGTTTCATCAAGATAACGAAGTTTTACTGTAAGTGTTACATATTGTATAAAATACTCTATGTTAGCATCTTATTTATCAAATAAATATATTAATCTTTAAAATTTAGGGAAAAATTACTGAAATTTCAATTTTTAAGGCTAAAGATAATTTTGTTATACTATTTCAGGGCTTGACAATTTTTTTCAGGCTTCTTGTGCTGCAGGACAACCAGCTAAGAATTTTAACTAGTTTTACAGTAATTTCAACTCATCCTGAGTCAGTTTCTACTCATAATTATGAGCAGACGAGTGGGTTTGTCGAGCCCTGTATTTCAGTTAATATGCATGTATGTGTTATTTACAGTGTTCAAGTCATATTTAATTCATCTTTTGTAGGTGCAAAGGATTAATTCTACTGGAGACTTACACAACAAAGTCAGGAAATGATTTGAAACTTCCAGACTTCCTCGCTATAGAGAAGGAAGTGACAGAGGAACCCAATTATTCCATGTTTAATTTATCACTCAAAGATAGTCTTACGGGCTCACCGAGTCGGGTGAAACCCTCAAAAAACACTGGGGCTGCACCACCTCCTGCAGAAAATGTGGAATAACTGTATTGTTTTATCTCATATCTCATCGACTTTGTTTTTATTATTGATATTTTGTTATGAAGTATAAACTGACGTTGATTATCAAGAAATCTCATTCTAAAGGTTATGTAATTAGTACTCTTTGAGTAATCTCCCTTTACAGCTGGTTACAAATTATAAAAACTTCATATTATAGCAAGCATTGGGGTAAATCTGTTGTTTTTTTAAATGTCTTAGGATGTACTTAACCCTTTACCTCATAATACCACATTTCACCGCAACTGAAGCAGATGACTTTTGAAAAAATTGTGGTATAAGGAGCCATTACTAGTAATGAGTAATGACTTTTTTGCCACAATGTTTTCTACTCTGTCAGACAGAAATGACCAAATTTCATTAAATAAATTGATGTTTTGTATATTTGCTTTGAATTTTGAAGAGGCCAAAATATGCTTATGAGGCAAAGGGTTAACATGATAATTGAAGTACAATTCCTGTTCCGTAGTATTACTATCATGGCATTACACTTGATTCTGTTCAATTAACGTACCCTATATTATGAATGTTTTTACACATTTTTTATGTCTTTCATGTGAGAATAGAATAGATTATCAATTTTTACGGTGATTTAACTTTGTATAAATGAATTTATTCCTGCAATTTATTGTCAGTGTTTACTATTGAAATACAGTAAAACCTCAATATTGAGACCACCTCCCTGAAATATTGGTAGTAATAATGAGGTGGTTGCAATGCAAGGTTTTACTGTAGGTTGTGTAGAACCTTGAAATACCACATCATGGTTGTTAACAGTGCCTAAAGTCAGATTACGTAAAACCTCAACATTTAGACCACCTTTAGGACCGAATACGTCAGTCTCGATATTGCGATGGTCTCATTATAGAGTTTGATTATAGAGGTAATATTTGAAATCCGGTCAGAAAGTAAATGGTTGTTTTAATGAGGTGGTCTCATTATAGAGTTTGATTATAGAGGTAATATTTGAAATCCGGTCAGAAAGTAAATGGTTGTTTTAATGAGGTGGTCTCATTATAGAGTTTGATTATAGAGGTAATATTTGAAATCTGGTCAGAAAGTAAATGGTTGTTTTAATGAGGTGGTCTCATTATAGAGTTTGATTATAGAGGTAATATTTGAAATCTGGTCAGAAAGTAAATGGTTGTTTTAATGAGGTGGTCTTATTATAGAGTTTGATTATAGAGGTAATATTTGAAATCCGGTCAGAAAGTAAATGGTTGTTTTAATGAGGTGGTCTCATTATAGAGTTTGATTATAGAGGTAATATTTGAAATCCGGTCAGAAAGTAAATGGTTGTTTTAATGAGGTGGTCTCATTATAGAGTTTGATTATAGAGGTAATATTTGAAATCTGGTCAGAAAGTAAATGGTTGTTTTAATGAGGTGGTCTCATTATAGAGTTTGATTATAGAGGTAATATTTGAAATCTGGTCAGAAAGTAAATGGTTGTTTTAATGAGGTGGTCTAAGTATTGAGGTGGTGGCTTGGTGAGAATTTTTGTCAGTCATAGCTTAGATGGATTATGTATGGAAATATCAAGTCTTCTCTGTGTGAAAATTACTGTTGTTCTATCAAAGTGGGACATTAAAACTGTCCGCAGAAAAACTTCTATTGTTTTTGTTTTATGATTTACGGTAAATGCTTGCCTGTATGAATAGGATATACATATTTTTTTTTTTTTTACTTACGCATATTGAGTTTAAAATTGGTTTATATGTTGATAAGGCTATTTGGATTATAGAACTGGTTGAAGGCATATATTTAATGATACTAGCTTTTTTGGATTACTTTGAACAGTTAGTTTAATATGGCTTATCAGTCATCGTTAAGTCTTTTTTTTACGGCCCCATTATTTTCAGAACATTCTTGGTTGATATGTAAGGGATGTTGGTGTTATGTCAAGGTCAGTTTTGTTTGTTGTTAAGGGATGTAGTATCTAATCAATATGCAAGCATTCTTTACAAACAATATGTGGTGCCATTGAAGGCAGTACAGTAGAAGTCTGTTATAGTAAACTTGGATATAGACAAGAATGATATACAGTGACATATATATTTTTTTCAGACTAATGACTTTTTTAATGTAATGAATACATGACTTTTTTAATGTAATGAATACAGAGCAGTGTTTATTCACATTGAATCCGTTTTAAACAAGTTCTGATGTGTATTTTTTAAAGTAAAATTTTCTGAGATTAGATACATTTTTTACTGCAAAAACAGTATAGTATCTTGCGACCGTGTATAGGACTCTTGCATTATAAATATGTGTTCTCTTATATAAATTAAAGTGGGTAAGTTACAATTATGTGTTATGAATGTATTTAGAATTTATGGCATTACGATTTTGGAATAATTTGGGTAAATACTATTCCAAGTATGCATTATATATGATCAAATTTGCGTATACACGTACTTACAAATGAATTCAGTGACTACGGTATTTACTATTACCTGTGTTAGATCATAGATATTAGTCTGCCTAGTTATAGTTTCCTCAGTTAATATTGTAGCTGTATGTGTTCATTTTATTTTTATCTTTCTTCAGCTTTTGTGTGTGCTACTAATAATTGTTTTTTTTTTGTTGTTTTTTTATTATATTAATGTACTATTTTGATATATATTTACTATCTTGTATTTTTATGAATTTATTTGTTAAAGGGCTGTTCAAGAAGTAGATATTTCTTAAAATTTGAACTGTTTTCTATGGATATGGTGTAAAATACAGTGAAAACTGTGAACAAAAGCCGCTTTAAAACTGCGGCCTTTATTTATTTATAAAAATTGATTATGTTAAGTTTGATTATTAAGCTAATATTTCCCGAACTAAGAATATTTTTGCTTTTTATTATACAAATTTAGGCATTTCAACATCAGGTGAATTTTGTATATTGCATACAGACCGGTGATTACAATGACGGATAAATTTAGCTCTTCACTACTTTTTGAACGACCCTTGTTTTTTTATATGTTTGAGATTCAAACACATTTTCATCCATTCTTCATATAAGGCGGGTTCTATTCAAAATAAAAAAGTGTCAGAATAACTGACTAATGAGATTGAAATGAAATGAAATTTTTTAATTGAATAGAAACTCTCAAAA
Organism: Lutraria rhynchaena; assembly: GCA_008271625.1. NCBI lineage: Eukaryota > Metazoa > Mollusca > Bivalvia > Venerida > Mactridae > Lutraria > Lutraria rhynchaena. The sequence goes on from VIBL01000049.1 coordinate 1,800,557, forward strand.
TATTTTGCCTGTATTCATTAATGTCTGTACAAAATTTAGCTCAGAGTGTACTTTTTACCTGAGAAATAATGTCAACAATGTGTCTTCATAAAAAAACAGACAACAGGACATACTGAAAATTGTTAGAACTTACACATTTTTAGCTCGTCTGTTTCAGAGGAAAAGTCAAGCTATTGTGATCACTACGGCATCATCACTGTCGTCATTCTTGCAAAAACTTTAATGTTACCCATTACTCAAATAGTTTTAAAGATATCAACATGACACTTGGAATACTTGATTATTATAACAAGCGCAGTTGCAAGACAAGGGGCATTACTCTGAAAGGTATATTTTTGGAGTTATGCCCCTTTTAACTTAGAATTTTTATCAAAATTGCTCATTAAATAGAATGATGTAAAACAGACAAGCATTGGAGCTACTCTGTAGAGTTCTTGTTTTTCTCTCATACAATCTATTGTATAATATTTTGGGTTAAAAAGTGCAAACTTAGCCAAGGTATGTCTGTGAAATGACTCTCTTGTTTTTGCTGTAATTCTCAAATGTGTGATGATTTTTTTCTGGTTTTGCAAAATTCTATTTGATAACCTAATTTCTATTTTTTCTGTATCATTTAATTTTATCTTCCCAACTTTGTTCATTTATTGAGATTATTTTAACATTTCACTCATATCATGACATTTATTTCACACAGTGCAGTTAATCTGTGGTAGTTTTTTTTTCTTAAATTTGAATATTGACGTGTTTTCCTCGGCAGCTTCTCTCTATTGTTTTGAGATGAAAATCAACAACAAATCATAGATTAATTTGCTTTTTTTCAAATTTAGAAATAAGCTTGAAGATTCCGGGTATCTATTACTTAATGTTTGATGTATTGAGTATTTTCAGCATTAATCACTGTGAAAAGTTCCTTGTTTTCACTAACCTGACTAATCCTACTTTTTCTGCCATCCAAGACCCTTTTTTTAAGTCTCAGTCAATTTTTCCCTGGCTAATGTTTTCATATGAACTGTACTTCAGAACTAAAAAAACACTTGAGGAAAAAGTTCTATCATCCTCATATATTTGGGGAATATTTACAGAAAATATGAATTTATTTTTCGACTAATGATTTGTTTAAAAAATTAGAATCACATTTACTGTGAAAGCATTGATGTTTAATTTTTCAGAACAAAAATATTTTTATTTTATTGAGGCCCCAAAAACTTGACACCTTGACACCAGTTTGATAGTTTAGTCTGGTAAATGTGTGTTGTTTTTATATTAGAACTGAAAAAATGTAGCACTTAATATGTGAGGGCCGAATTGGTCAGACCTTATTCTAGATGATTGTTTAACGTTCCCTGTTATTTTGTTGATGTTTAATTGTGTTTTGTCTTGTTTTATTTTGTTGTGATGTTAATGATCCATTCATGTTTCATTAATTAATCATTGATTGATGGTTAAGTTTACACTCAAAGCTCAGTATTTTATTGAAGTGCTTTTCTTTTTATGTTAAAATTTTACAAGATCTTACAAATCTTTGTGCATGTAATAATTTATCCTGTTTAAGGCCTGAAAAAAAAATAGACATGTTTATGGTTACTCAGACCAATCCTATTTTTAGGGGTCGTCCCTAAAGTTTCTAACCGCAACTTCAAAAGAACAAAAATATTGGGGATGAACCAAACCTCCAAAGTATGAAAGGAGCAAGGTTTTTGTAAAGTAACCTTAAACATGACTTGTTTTCTAGCCTTGTCTGTTCAGACATTATTAAGGTGAACAGTTTAAAAAAAATGAAATGAATATTATTTGGATAAATGGCCCCAAGGTTATATAGCATAAGAAAAGTCTCAGAACTGAAATCTCAACATCATTCTTGAAGTATTTTAGTTGAAAAAATGTTGCTATTTAATGTTAAAATAAATATTCTAATCAGTTATTGATGGGTTGAATAATTACTATTACTATCAGCTTTTTTATGATAATTAACTTAAAAAACATCAAAAAAGAAAAAAAGCTGAGATTTGAGTTTTAGGGACAATCTTAAGTTTTATATCCTCGGACCGTAGACAAATTCAGTTGTATAATTGTTTTGCTAAGTAAAGTACAAAATAGTTTGCCTTCATCTTTTTGCTAAGAATGGATGTAGCATTAAAGCAACAGGTGAATTTGGAGAGTCTGTTCATGAAAAACTGTTTTAGTCATTTCCTAGCTAATAAAAGGATGATTACAAGAAGGGTCTATCTCCATTTTAACAAAGAAGGCAGTATGTACCTTCTTGCACTGACCCCATAAATTCTACAGAAATAGTTTCAAAATATTTTTTTCTACTGAAATCATGTTTGCCCCATTGACCGACCACATAGAATGATCATCTTGTATACTGTTGTAGTATAGTCAAACCTGTGTTTGCGGCCACCTTTGAATAAAGACCACCCTGTGAGTAAAGGCATTATTTGAAAAACCACAGCTTCTTTTGAACAAACTGACCTCCAATTAAATGCCATTGTCAATAAAGGTCGCACTTTCCCAAGGATGGGCTTCGTTCACTGGTTCGACTGTTTAAGCATTATTGGTATGATATTTTCTGTTTGTATATGTAATAAATATGAATACATGTACATGTATATTTAAAACAAATGTTAAAAGTTTGTGTTTGTTTTTTATATGAAGTGGTTCATACTTTCAGGCCACAACAGAGTCATTGAATCAGGCCTATAAAAGATTTGTTTCCAGTCCAATATTTTACCTGCCGACTCAAGTTTTTATGACGTCCGAATCGTAGTGCTACATTGTAATTTTCACAACTCATCATGCCTGCACAGTGTTGCTGATATGTAATAAAAAATAAAATAAAAAATCCCTACCTACTGACCCAAATTTTTTTGGGCGTGTAACTGGACACAAACCTTTCTTTAGGCCTGATTATACAAGATGTAAAATGTGGACAGATTTATTTATGTGACTTAATGATTAGTACTTAAATGTAACAAGCGATGTTAAACCCCTGCATTGTATTGTCCCTTTAGTTTACAATTAGCATATGAATTTAAAATGTCAAAGTTGAGACATACCGGGTAATTGTATTGTACCATCACTTAAGACAGACTTCTTAATTGTATTGTAACTCTACTTAAGACAGACTGGTTAATTGTAGTGTAACACTACTTAAGACAGACTGGTTGATTGTATTGTACCATCACTTAAGACAGACTGGTTAATTGTATTGTAACTCTACTTAAGACAGACTGGTTGATTGTAGTGTAACACTACTTAAGACAGACTGGTTGATTGTATTGTACCATCACTTAAGACAGACTGGTTAATTGTAAAGTAACACTACTTAAGACAGACTGGTTAATTGTATTGTAACACTACTTAACACAGACTGGTTAATTGTATTGAACCACTGCTTAAGACAGACCTATTAATTGTATTGTACCATTACTTAATATAGAGTGGCTAATTGTATTGTCCTGTTTGACTTGTAAATGATGATTTTGTTAAATGTTAAGCAAATGATTAAATGAAGATGATCCATGCCCTGACTAAATTTTAAAAAAAGAACCACAAGAAAGATGAAAGCTAATTTATTGTTTTACACTAAGCATGTAAATTGTGTGAAAACAATAGTTAAGAAGTTTGAAATTGTTTTTTGTCAACATTTCTGAATGAGGTTACCTCTCATGCATTGTGGTCTCCAACAAACTTAAAATGTTGAATTATCCCCCTTACCATTTATATTTAAATGTAGGTTAATGTACTGATTAGTGATGAAAGCATTATGGGAACCGGCTCATTGTTATAAATTCTAAACACTGTTATTTAGTTGCAGACAGTTTATTGAGCTGGATACCACACTTAGGTTTTTGCCATTAGTTATCCTCCAAGGCATGTGAGACAGTCTTTCCGATATACCCGTCCCAGCAGTGATGCTTGTATAAGCTTGTCCTTTACAGCTGTTCCAGTCAAGCCATCTGACCCAAATGTGAAGCTTCCTATAGGGGCAGGTTTAAGGGGATAATTTGGAGCCGGACCGGACAACAAAATTTCAGGTTGAATGTACGGGGAAGAGAATGATCCTTTTAAGTGGAAGTGTTTAAAGGAAGTGAAGGCATGGGCCACTGGTCCACCACAGGTCTTATACGTTTTACACGTTGTTACAATACATATTTGTTGATATATTGGTCCATAGCCTTTATGGAGCCCATTGAAGGCACCAAGAGCGTACAATTCTATTGTGAGCTGCTTTTCATAAGTTAGATAGCAGCAGAAACCATTGTTACAGACTGTGACTGATCCAGCTGCTCCTTTTACTGGGACAAACGTGAACCAGTCTGTGTACATTGTAGACTTGAATGTTTCCTTTAGAGGAGCTAAAGCTTTGATGTGAGGGTGACCAAACATGATTGGATTTACATCACATGGAATTTTAAATGATTTTTTAAAATTGATTGGAACATCAGCAACAATAAGGTGTCCACCAGTGGCGTATGGCTCATAAGTGTAAGCCAAAGGTCCAACGGGTGTGAATATTCCACTCCCTTGGCCCGAGGAGAGCGCATCTTTGTACTTTATATTGGGTGCTAACATATTTACCGAGTGGCCCACTGCAAATGAGGAGAAATATACGACAGATATATATAGGGGTAAACTATTTGGCCAAGCCATCGGGAACACAAGATCAGTTACATTATAATCCCGTATCAACTCGATGAGTGGATCATGGAAAAGTATGTCATTGCATATGATTACTCCAAAACGACCAAAATCAGTATCGAAATAAACATATTCTGGATGTGTTGGAGCATTAAACTGAGGCTCATAGAAACGATTTTGCTTATGATATTTTGCAATCAACTGTCCTTGACGATCGAATACTACATTCGTATTGTACTGATAAGCTCCATCCCGGGGGCATTGTGGATCCACTTTCACTGGACATTTGACAAGATCCCCCATTACGGCAGCAATGTACATATTGTATCGTTTTGCCATACAGCTAAGGAAGATTTGTACATCAGCAAGTGGGAATCTTTTTGGATCATCGCATGGCACCCACGTGACAAATCTAGGGTCCGGGATTGGCTCGAGGTAGTGTCTCATTGACCATCTATTCCTAATGTAGAATCCATATAAGCCGTCCTCAGGAAATACCATAATATCTACACCCTGAAAAAGTACATGTACATTGTTTGTATCACAATGAACTACGAGATAACTAAACTATGATTAATATGATTTAGCCGCGGCTGTGGTCCAGTGGTTAGTGCGCTGGACTTGGAGTCGGGAGATCCTGGTTCGAATCCCGGCCGCGGCACGTCATATCCTTCCATGAAAATTTGACAAAAATGTCGATTTTCCTCCACATGTGGAGAAGTTGCCGGCTCCATGTGGAAGGGTAAGTTAGTACTGGTTGGTATATAGTCCAGGAAAACTGCTTATGTGAACCGGTCGCCGTATATAACTGAAAAATTGTTGAAAAACGGCGTTACACCCAGTAAAACAAACAAACAAACATTAATATGAGATTTGAAATCAATCCTGAGCAGCTGATTGGCTGTTTCTCAGCTCCGTCTTAAAATTGACGAACAGTAAGGCAGCAATCTGGAAGTCGTCTCAAAACGAGGCTTTACAATCTGACAACAGGTTATACGATCACATGACCGAAATACACTCAGAAATCTATCAAGCAGACTATACTTATTGCTTTTGAACTTTGTGGTATCTAAGCTTTCCGTAATTAATTATCTCCCTTGTAATGGGACGTCACATTCCGGTGGGGGAGGTAAATTATTCTGGCATACCCATGACTGGTAAAAATTGTTTCACTAATTAGTGTCTTAATTTTGATTGTCAATTAAGGAAAGACGTTGCAAATTTTAGCTATGTTTCTTGATTTTATAAGTTCACAACAATGATGTGAAGAAACAACGAAACGCCTTGAACTCTTTGTAATACAATGTGTACAAATTTTATACACTTACAAAAAAAATGATAAATTGAAACCACAAACTTCAAATTGCTTTGGTGGCAAATAGATTAATATTTGTTTAGACATAAATTGCTGTTATGTAATGTCATTTAGTGTCATAGCATATGTAACAATTTAAAGTACTTAATTGCGCATTTTATGTCTCCATCATGCTAAGAAAAAATACAAAAATGATTGCAGCTGCGGTAATATTTACTTTCAAAGTTTCTCATCGGGCATTCCATTGGTAACTCTTTGCACTAACGCATTGGTTTGACCAAGCTGTACGCCCTACGTATATTTCTGCGCGCATGGCATGTATTAACATATTTATTTGCAGATTTTGCCTGCCCTTCTAGTAAGTTACGTATTTTTTTCACGAGTGAGTGATTGTTTTTATTCTTCTTAATTTTCGTGAAAAGAATGCATGTATTTGTGTATATCCCTGTCCTATGGTCCATTCAGTTATATGTGGGTGTAAAAGTCAAGTCTTTCTGTCTCTGCTAAGTACGAAGATACAGCGTTAGAAACAAAACTATCCCATATTGATTGACATTTACTATGTACGTTTACTCAGTCACGCAATGTTGAAAATAGTGCGGACTTGATTGATCATAAGCTTGGACCACAGGCACTCGGGTTTCCGTGATTTTTATACCCGAACAGATGTTATTTTTTTAATCAAGATCATCAAACAACGCAAATCTATAATAAAAAAAATCTCCATGACGCTAATGTGCGGATACGTTTTTCTTATTTGCGCAGTAGCGGCATGAATATTTTTTTGAGAGATTTGCGTGGTTTGATGAGTTTAGATTAAAACATAACATCTGTATGGGTCTAAAGATCACGGAAACTGAGTGCCTATGGCGGGGACTGATATTGGTCCCGGTCATAGGTGATCGCAGTCTGCGCAGTCTGGTTCCATTATTTGTAAATAAAAATATTCGAACCTGTTCTGCTGCCTTCATAGCGTTGTGATCATACACCTGTAGATTTTTCATCATATGTTCGACAGCCGTAGCCCTGTCAGTCGCCCAAGGGTCTGGGTAAATAACCACATGTTCATACACTGCCGCTCTGTACGTGGTTCGGCATTGCACGAAGGCGAATAAAATAGTTCCACCAAACAACAAAAACACGTATTGGTGAGACATAGGTCCCATGGTTGATACGATGATTTCAACCTCCTTACTGACGTTTGTGTTCGTCTACTGTTGAAAACTTCATGGTTCGTTCCCTCTTGTCGATCTTAAAGTCATTGGTTATTATGAAGCCATTAATAATATTACATTTGTATTCACGTGATTGATTACCTTCTGTGCACACAAAGTGGTTTAAAGGCGAGGGTCGTCTCAAAATTTCTAGTAATACCTAGATTGCATTTTGAATCGGAATAACTTAGAAAGTGCGATCTTAAATTGGAAGTGAACAGGCGCACGTACATGAACCAGATGGTTTCAACTAGGTCGGTTCACTTTGAAAAATGGCGAGATGTTATGACTGGTGTTTGTTACGAAGCTACGCTGTGACCTACATGCGTGTAAATAGGCTTTTCTCGTTTCCAAACAAGAGTAATAATATTATTATTATTAATGATCCATTGGACCCTTCAGCATTTCTTTCAAGAACTTCTACTTCATACTTCGTGGTAAAACAAAAAAATTTAAACGTCCCCTTTACTTTTTACAGGAATTCGTTTTATTACTTAAATATGCAGTTTCCATGTAATTTTCTTTGTTGAATTTTATTATGACTGATCCCTGCTCGGAACTATCAGTTACCAGCAGGCAGTGATTAATTGCAAGTTCATTAGAAAATATAAGTACATAGTTTGATGTATGCCATAAAATGATTAAAAGTCCAAGTAATTTCATCACATTGTAGTGAAATTATGTACATTATGATAAATGTACGTGAAATGCAGACGCTTATTGTAACTATTAAAATGCATATCAGAATCATGTGTTATTTAACAAAAAAGTATTTCATGGTTATTTTTTGAATTTCTTTTATATTAACCGTGATATATGTTGTTAGCAATCGCTACTGTTTTAAATTATAGATACAGTCTTACCTGTGCAAACGGACACTCGAGAACAACGGACACCTGTCTACAACGGACATTGTATTTCCCGCGACAAAAAAACGCTCTTTAAATGACCTTATATAGCGGACACCTGTCCACCGCGGACAGCGGACACCAAAATCGTTTCCCGAATCGGCATTTTGACCTTGGACAACGGACGTGCGATACAACTAATTGTATTTTACATTCACCGATAAAACTCTTTTTAAGTTTATTTATTTATCCCAATGTATTATTTTAATTTGCTTGACTTTTTTTATTCAGCTCACGCGTAAATTCGACCTTATTTTCATGCATCCGATGTGAAACATGTTTCTCACGTCATAAATACATGCATTAGTAACTATGTACTACCACAACATGTACATGTATTTTAGCAGTATCCAAGAGACAAATGGTTTTATTAGTCATCAAGTATTCCATTCATCTAGTACATAAGTACACACTACACTTGTGTATATCTACTTACGTTGGTACGGCTGTTTTCGTGGAGAGGTCACGTTTCCATATACAGTCAAACCTGTGAACAAAGGCCACCCTTTGGAAAGACAAAATATGGTCTTTATTGATGGATGACCTTTATTCGAAGGTCAGTTTGTTCTAAATAATTAGTGATGGTTTTTCAAAAATGGCCTTTATTCACGGGGAGGTTTTTATTCGGACGTGGCCGCAAACACAGGTTTGACTGAACACGCACATCTACATGTATAATTTCTTATGTGTGTTCAAGTGGACCCTATAATAACTATTTAGACTCTTAGTACACTATACACGATAAGTGGTTGTGAAGTTTGGTCCACAAACGTTAATTAGCTCCACACAGGTCTAAACTAACGACTGTTTCCTAAATGAAAAAAAACTGGTGTATCGTATGATTTACGAATAATTTGTCTTGTGATTCGCATTATAGTTTATGCTTTTATTGACGGAATAACGACTGGATTTTTGTCAAACATGAGAACTGAAGACTTTCAGTTGGTGGCTTATTCAATGTTGTTATGCTTGAGTATTGCACGAGCATCAACAAAGAAAGGCGGCGCGGTCGGGCCACGTGATTATCTGTGTGATGACTTGAAGGTCATGGACAATATGAATTGGTGGTAAGGGAAGTATTGTTATAACTATCTTCTGTCCTCATTATAAATTAATACTAGAGACATGGTTTGGAACATTTATTTTTTTTGTTACTGGTTTTAACGCCGTCTTTCAACAATTTTTCAGTTATATGCAGAGGCCGGTTCACCTAACCAGTTTTATTGACCGTATACTAACCAGCACCAACGTATCCTTCCATAAGGAGCCGGTTTTTAATTTTTTCGTGCATTTGTATGATGGAACATGTAATAACACGATTCAATTTCACGTGCTTGGTCTCTACCGTATACATGGGACTACTCATAACCTGTAATATAGAGTTCCTGTGTATACAGAATTGGTATGGTGCATATATTGTTAAGATTTAAACAATACAATTATTATATATAGAGAAAAGTGAATAGCATGGTCCCCTAAGGTGTCTACCTAGATATATTTATACCATGAACAGTATCGTCTCTAATGACTTTACACTTAGGTTGTCCTTAAAAAAACTTTTAAAAGGCGTACGTCCTGTTCACATCGTGATGTCACAGCGATGTTAAAACCATAGTTTTCTTGACACCGTTATGATAATCGTACGTAGTGTTGCTTACGTTTGTAACATGGTGAAACATGGCTGATTTAAAGAAAACTGATCCTTCTCTTGAACTTCTAATAAATTGCAACTTTTATTCAGGTACGATTGGGGTGTAACATTGGAAGAAATAACTGAACGAAGTGGATGCAAAAACCTTGATCAGTACATTGACTCGTTCATTCCTATGTTGTGGGGCAATGGTTCCATTACCAATGCCACAATCTACGAGCAGGCGAAGTTTGTTCTCGGTTTTAATGAGCCAAACCACGTGGAGCAGTCAAATCTAACTGCTGAACAGGCAGCTGAGCTTTGGCCGGAAGTCGAAATTATTGGTGAGGATAAACTTCTGGTTAGCCCGTCCGCTTCCGGTTGCGGAGGTGGGGGTTCAAAATGTCATGGAGACGCGATAGATTGGTTTGATGCGTTCTTCCATCACTGTAATGGATGTCGCGTTGACTATATCGCTACACATGCGTACCATTGCAGCGCAGATGAAACTATGGATTACCTAAAAACCATTTACAACCGATATGGAAAGGAAATATGGCTTACTGAATTCGCTTGTCCAAAGACCACTGACCCAGAAAAAGAGTTGGAATATATGAAAGCGATTTTACCTCGTCTCGAAGCGGCATCGTTCGTTTTCAGGTAAGGATAAGTTGCAACCTCAAAATAATAACCATGCTCAATAAGACAAGTTTTAACGACATGTATCTTAAAGGTGCCACTTACTAACAGGTTTGCTTGTATCATTTGGAATGGAAGGGACTGGTTCAAATGTATTTTTAAACGAGAGTTACACAATTCCTTTTTTAATATTTGCAGTTGAATCTTTTTTTTAATTTAAACCATACAATATGTACAGTGCAGATAATTTATATACTTCACATTCAATACGGATTTCCTTTCTGTGGTTGACTGTTACATCAGTTTGTAGGATAACGCAATTTATGTTCATTTTATAATTCTCATAACAGCATTTGTTTGTTTTACTTAATTCGTTTCTTTCCTTTCATATATACGAAAAGTTACAATTACACGTGCTGTTTTTATTTATCTCTGATAACTGCAGTAAAACCTCACTTTGAGAACCACTTCAGAATAAAGACCACCCCTTTACATGGACGACTTATTTTCAGACTGTTTTTAATACTTCCTCTGCGCAATTTTTTCTAACTTGACTTGATACTAAGACCACCTCAGTATTAAGAATTGTATCCCCAAATATGGTTTTAACGTAGGGGTTATACTGTCTGTTAATGTGCACATTCACATATAAACGTATTATAATTCTTCATGCATGTGAATGCATGGGCTCATGGCCTACTTCTCTTAGTAAGTCATCATGTAATTAAATGTAACCAAAGTTGAACTGTTGTGAAGTTTTCAATGTACTCTGTCTTCAGATATTCCTGGTTTTCGTTTCGGATTCTCCCGCCTGGTAAATATGTCACACCGGCTGCCAGTCTGTTTAAGGAGAACTCGTCTGAACTTACAACTCTAGGACAGTTCTATAACGATTACCCGGAAGATAAATCAACAGACAAGAACGGTTTTGTTGCTAAAGTGATTATTATTGTTCACTATATATATATGGCTTTCAAGAAATTAATATTTCAAGATTTTCCTACGTGTTTGGTCAATGGCGATTTCGTTTAAGGTCAAGTCAATATGTATACGTACATATACAAATCATTAATTTGATATACGACTATTGAAGCATGTACAGTTTCATAGAATTAGTTACAAGTGCTTGTTTCATGCATTTTCTTGAATATGTATTTACAATTATGTATAATTAATCATCGGGTGAGTGTGGCATTAGTGAAATGATACTGGAGTAGCTATTTCCTTTTCAAGTTCGCCATATTATATATGTAATATGTTCCTTAGCAACGGATGTTATGTACCGCGATGAATATTTTTACTGGTATCAGTTCCATTAGATATAAAGTACACATGCTAGAGGAGCAACCGGGAACCAATGCATTATTATATTTTATATGGAGTTTGAGAATTACATGTTTGAAATTCACTGTCGCCAAGGCTCAGTTTGTGTAAACGTATTTTTAAGACAAACTAGTATTTTCATAAAATGGATTCAATACTCGCATTCCATATTTTTATGCATGAGTGTGTAGACACGTGTTTGTATGTCTGTATGAGGCTACGTCATTTGCATTTGGAACAAAAATACGCCTGATATTCAGAAACATCAAAATTTAGCCTTAGAAAACTAATTAACCGGAGGTGACGTAACCTGACAACAATTACACATGTAGAATGTTCTTATTTGTCACCTTTCATTTTTTAATTTTTTTTTTTTGATGACGTCATTAACTTTTTTTATTCTTTATAATATTATTCTAAATCGACTCGCATAGGGGATGTACGATGTTTTGGCGCATTGAACATAAAACATTATTTAAAAACGAAATTTCGAAATAGTTCTAACGATTAAACCTGGTTACATGAAGAAATAAATTATTTTCGGACGGAAATTTGGAAATATCTTCAAATTCTGTGTATTTTTAGAATTGCTTTTGATGAAATTACAGTGTTTAAATCTGGGCTAATGTTAATATACATGATGCTAAAAATAGGTCCGCCAAAATACTGTTTCATATATTTCCAACACGTCTCCAATAGAATTTAACCACACTAAAAATCAACACATCCGTTCACGTGAAAAACGTGCCGTTTTATAAATCACGCACGGGGAATTTCCGCTGTGCGAAAAATAAGTTTTGCCTGTGATTTTAATGTCATTTTAATGGATAAATTATATCGAAAAAATGGATATTATGGATTCGCAATGTAATTCCATGTTTGGGTATAGCTGCGGGCACGTGAAGCTGGTTTTGATGCGGACGGGTATGTTACTATATATGTTATGAAACTTTTTTTATTAATTGATAATGTTATTGTTTAGATGTGGGAAATAAAGTCAATTTATTTTATTGATTTGCTATTGATTTGTTTAGTGAAAATCGCAAAATATCTGCTTCTGTATTGTGGAAATTAAGGGCCCAGTACAAATATCCCGTGTAGAATGTCTGAATGGCTATGCTTGGAGATGGCTAAATATAATTATATTGGTTTTTAACCTATCACGTGAATTTAGCGACAAGTAACCTAATGTATCGGTAGCTAATAATATTTTCCAATTTTGTTTTAAATCCGAGAACAAGTGGGTCGCGACGCTAGCAAGACGCTGATATGATTTCTATGCATGTATTTAGTGTCCATAACTGATAGGAACGTTTACCATTCAGTTATGGAGTTCACAATGAATCGAAATCCAAAATGGCGGCCATAGGCGAAAACTTGCCCACTTGCGAAACCATTATGTGTACCCTTACGTAAGTCAAGTCTCGCGGTTTCGTCATAATTCGCACGCATTTTGCCACTGTGAACAATGACTTCACACTGGACATTAAATTTTATCATACACGCCAAAATATAGTTGCTTAGTCCTTGGACTAAATTAAGCCTCTAAACGTAAAAAATGCTAAATTCCCCCCGTGACCCTAGACTCTTTATTAGGCTCGAGGAGCGGTAGATCCACTGTCTCCTTTTTTACCTTTCCACACAAAGATATGCTCAACAGCGGCTTCCAATAATAATAACAATAATAATGAATAATAATAATAAAATAATAATAATAATAATAATAAAAATAATTCCGACCTACCCTATTTTTAACTAGAAACAAACCGTTTACGCCCTATCAATACGAAACATGTATATTATTAGTCTTTGGCTGACTGGAATTGGTTTATTTACTATTTTCTCTCTTTTTTATTTTTATTTTTTTTTTTAAACTTTTTTTATCTTTTTAAGTCCGGCGTAATTAACCACTGCCAGAATATTCTTTTGTTCATGCAAATAATTATCAAAATATTTCGGACCGCAGCAGAGACGATCTCGAGGTTTAAAAAAAGGTTTAAACATGTCCCTTAAATCCCCATATCTTGCTTTTATACGGGTTCTCAGTTAAAACACTCGTACTCCAGGGCAATTGACTAATATGAATATATAATAATTCAAATATACGCTCGATATTCATTTTCAAACATAATTTATCCTCATTAAACATAATTTCACGCCACGAGAATGTAAAATTCAGCGATTTACAACATGTCATCAAGTCAGGTAAGATGTTCATTAAACTATAAGCGAAATAGTCTAGTTTTTTTTTAACATTTAATCGTCAAGATAAATTGCATTTGTGAAAATGTGCAATAATCAAAATAGATTTTAGGTATTTGCAATTCGGTATGTTTAAATGCTACATTTTGATTAGGTTATTCATTATATGAAACCGTAATACCGTTTTTTTTTCGTTGGCTCATTACGCGGTTATTCAATCATGCAAGGGAAGTAACTGCTATAAGTCTTATGAGAATCGACTAATTGAGTTGTTTCCCTTGTATTATTTTGTTATTGAGGATTGAATTTTCGGTGGTTTTAGCGCACTCCGGTTTGCGTTAACTGGGTCCATATACGATAGCAAATACGACTTATTTTTTTACAATTAATTTTAATTTTGCTTCCATTATTATCACGCGCGACTTACACGTTAACTTTTGCTGTATTTTTATTTATTAAATCCAATGAAATCATTTGCTCCAACATTTATTCTTCGTATACAATAGTAACACAGTGTAGTCTTATCCTGCTGAAAGCTAATAATTTTTTTGGCAAAATTTCGCTCGACAAAAATATCACAGATGTTAGTTATGTTCATTTGTTTATCATTTAATATGCCAATTAATAACCCTGGTTTCCTTCGTCATTCACACTAGTTTTCTATGAGCGTTTTTTTGTTTCGTTTTTTTTACGCAATTGTTACTTTTTCCTTGTTTTTTCAACATCTGGAAATCAAGTTCTTTGTTACAAGTTTTTCTAGTCAGACTGGGGATGAGTAATCAGTTCGGTCTATGGAACAGACAGGCAGTGATTGAGTCTCGATTACTCATTAGAACAAACACGAAGATTGGATAGTGTCAATAATGTGACTAATATTAAATTAAAGGTTCTCAACTCAAGATTGGCGTCAGCAAACTGTAATGATGTCAGCTCAAAATACTCTATCAGTGGTTGACACAGTTTTAATTATGTCTGTGATTTTGGGGAATTTCATCAATATGAAAATAGAGCGCAGCTAAATACAAATATTACCTTGACATAACTGTTTAGATGCATTTTTTACGTATCTAAAATGGCGGCAAATAAACACAAGTTAAATCCTTTCTACACTTTTTTTGTTTTTGGTTAAAATTTGTATCAAATGAGAGGAGTTTTCTGGTTTCGGAACATAGATCATAAATATAGAGCCCAGTCCCTTTAATATTCCACTTGAACACAAGTCAATATAGCTGATGGAAACAATCATCATTATTGGTCGTGCACGTATTACTCACGTGCGAGAAAAATATTGACGAATTCGCCATTTTCTATCTTCAATCACGTGTTCGCGCGGGCGTGACCAAAGAAAAACAAATCTATTGAAGGTCGCTTTCTTGTTATTGATTTTCCATGACAACAGTTTCAAAGGTGACAAATTCACTTAATGAGTAGTAATTTTAAAATTATTAATATTCTGTTTGTCGATCGATCGTGAACATCAAACTATGACGCTGCTGTGATTGCGGAAACTGAACAATTTACCTTAGACCAAAATCAATCATGAAAATATCGATCCTAGAAAATCCTACAAAACCAAAAGAAACAAACGTATGATTAAAATATCTTAATGATGGGCTGCCATCATTCATGTGGAAGTTTCTCCGCGAGTTTATAGAAATACACGCTGTCCTAAAATGACTATATGTTGACAACCGTCAATCAAATACAGGAATAATTGACTTATATAAACACAAAACATTAACTTTGATATGAAAATGCAAATTATTTACAATCACGATTCGAGCTTGAGGCGTTTTAAAACAAAACTAAATTCTCAAAAACCTCGACCTTTGAACTGAAGTAATAGAAATGTATCGCGACCGTGGTCCTGTGGTTAGTGTGCTCGACTTGTAATCCGGCGATCCGTGTTCAAATCCGGGTCCGACCGGGGACAGGTCATACCCTTCTATGAACATTTGACAAAATGTTGATTTATCTCCATATGTGGAGAAGTGTCCGGCTCCTTGTGGAAGGGTAAGTTAGAACTGGTTAGTATACAGTCCAGGAAAACTGGTTAAGTGAACCGCCGCCGTTTTATAACTGAAAATTGTTGAAAAACGGCGTTAAATCCAGTGCAGAAAAACACTTTTTAGCTTACTAAAATGGATTTAAAACTGTAATAATGTCCATTTAAATGGTTGTTGTTAGCAGATGCGGAGTTTCCCAGGGACAGCACATTTAATTTTATTGCCTGTACCAAATAATCTAATTCATCATCATTTATACATAACTCTGGGCTAATCTCGTCACCTTGGTCATGGTGGGACACCAAGTTTTAATTTATTACTTTAAACTGTACTTACAGATTGATGATACACTATTCATCATTATATCGGATGTGACTTCCGATTTGTGTCTGGTTTTTAGACAATTTATTGTTTCGTTTATCGCTCGATTTAAGACAAATATCTCATAAATTATGAAATCGGAAGAACCATTGTTTATTTACTGATGAGTGTTGAAATTTTGTTACTTTAAGTGTTGTATCTATGATAATCATTCACCAGTGT
Source organism: Lutraria rhynchaena (assembly GCA_008271625.1). Classification (NCBI taxonomy): domain Eukaryota; kingdom Metazoa; phylum Mollusca; class Bivalvia; order Venerida; family Mactridae; genus Lutraria; species Lutraria rhynchaena. The sequence continues at coordinate 1,816,978 of VIBL01000049.1, forward strand.
ATTGGACTGAATCATGGTAATCTATGATAATACATAGACTGAGGGCCTGGGAAAATTGTCAGCAGGGGAAACAAAAGGGACTTGTACGAAACTCCCATTTCCCTTTCGTCTGTTATGATGCAGGCTAAGATAGACACAAATCTGATTTGGATTATAAAATAGAAATCGTATAATGTACAGAAATTTCTATAAAAAGTCTTCTACTTGTGAATTTTGACCATTTCTGGATCATGACGTTTATAAACGGATCCAATGTACATGCTGTAAATATGACGAATTAAGCTTACTGAAAGTTTTGTTATGTACACGTGTATTTAAAGCATGCTCAGCATTGGCCCCCTGGACCTTATATTAGCGTAGGAAATGTTCTGAAAATGCACGTATTACGTTGAATACAAACACATAGGACATGTCCATTGGTACATTTTACGGTCTTATCGTTATAATTTTGCGCTTCAATTTTCAATACGGTACACGATTGTTCATTTCCAGCTGCGCACGAGTTGGTATAGGGCCATGTTGATACGCTCCCCTTGCTGAATGCGCGCGCATCGGACTATACCACTTGAGTTAATAGGTGATTTGTATTATAGCAGTCGACGTTTTACACGTTGTGTGGATTCGTCGTTAGTTATTAAATAGATCTTCCCAGCTTCGTTCAAAATTGAAAAAAGTGGGTTGAATTAAATCAATTACGGGAATATACTTCATTTAAATTGATTTACACCTCTACTTTGGATTTAATTTCACGTTTTTATTAAATAAATCTGGATTGTACGCATAACGCAAAGTTTTCAAAAAAGTTTTGTGTAGGCTTATTCTTCGCAGAACTTTTGCCGTAGAAGATATTTATCAGAAGGCACCTCGAAGCATACAGTTCACAGCTGAAGTATCCGTATAGTTTTTCCATTCACTCGTAATTATTTGAAGAAATTCGGGAAGATGGGTTTTATAAAATTTGCAGCCGTTGCCATTTTATGTTGCGTGTTTGAGTCGGCGCTAGCGCAATACATCCATGATTGTAAGTCGGCTGGACTATGTTGCGAAAGTGTGAATAATACCTGCTTTGTACCAAATGCCAGACGTATGGATGGCGAGATCGGGACCTGTTTTTGCGATAGCAAATGCTTACAAATGAAGGATTGTTGTGTTGACTTCCAGACGACTTGCCAAGGTGCGTATTTCAATATTTCATTTTTTTTTACATTTACTCAATGACGGGAATTCGTTACAGTACAATCTTAGCATCATCGCGCGATCCGACCACTTCGTCCCACTAAGCAATTTGATTATATGCTCCACCAAATTGTATGATTGTATACAGTACGATTTCACTGCTGTCCAGAAAATTGCTTACCTAAGACAATACTGCGAATCCTTATGCTTCTAACCTGTCTTACTTATCATTTCTATTTATCTATCCTCTCCAGCATACGGTAGATTCTAAGCGCCCCGTGTGTTAATTCTCTAAATGTGTTCCACGAGTCTACTTCATTTCCGAATTCCAAAATACACCAAATGTTCATTACATAGACCTGCAATCAGTCGAGTTTTCATAGAAAATTCTCTAGTGGAATCCTGTTCATGGTAGATTACAATCTTTTGGCATGAACACCATGTTTCATTATTTTTAGGTAATATATTGCAATAAATGATTATTTATAAGTTTTTGCCAACACTTTCATGATTGTAGAATTTAAATTAATTCAAACTTTCTTCATTGTAACTCATCTTTTTCTTAAGTACAGTTTTGTTTGTCTTTCTTTTTGTAAGAGAAATATGGAAGAAAAGATGAGATTAGTGTTGATGCACAATATGATGCACTATTTTCTGTCTTGAAGAAATAACATCTATTTTTCAAAAATTTAATACACTAACCAGTATTTTTCCTTCTATAGCAGGGGATGTTTATCTAGGTTATTAAGGCATCTTCCCCTTAGGAAAAATCTTTAAATCATGCAGTTTTCTTCGAAAATTCACTTCACATCAAGTTTTTTCTTCCCCTTTTTGCAAAAATACCCTGTTTTTCCCCCTAATTTAAGAAAAAGACCCCTTCCCATACTTGTAAAAAAGCCTGCTAACTGACCATATTTTCTCTGATAACATTTGATACGCTGTTACAAATAATGATACCCATATTTAACGCACACCTTATAAATATTCAGTACTTATACCGTTTGAGTTGATAGTATAGTGTGTTACTTTTGGCATTTTCTGTCAGTAATGAATAAATGCCAGTATTTATGAATTTGTTAAATATTTAATGATAACATGATATTTTTCAGCCATAGTAGCACTTTGCCATTAAACATCTCTGATTTTCTCTTTACTTGCTGTGTTATTGATCTTGTCGAATGAAAATATGTCTATCTTTCAAAATGATAATTATCTCTGTATCTCATACAAAAAGTGATATTGTTAAAGATACATGAGAGATAATCAGACTTGTCTCTGTACACAAAAGTTCTTTTGAAGTGTTTTTGATACACAAAAATACTGGTTTATCATTCACTGTATCTAGTTGGTGTTCATCTTCACACCATCTTAACAACTAGGGTGGTATAAACCTCTTGTCTCCTAGGTCATTCTATGCATAATATCTGATTTGACCATTCAGGGACAGAAAACTTGCAGGGCACAACAAATCCACTCCTCCACTCGACAAATCCACTCCTCCGCTCGTAATTACGAGTAGAAATTGACTCAAAATAAGTTGAAATTGTTGTAGAACTAGTAGTAGCTGGTTGTCCTGCAGGATGAGTTACACTAGCTTATAAGCCTGAAAAAATATATTGTTGAGCCCTGACTTATGTGACATAAGAATTAAGGCTTTCTCACATAGGTCAGTATATTTGGACTGTATTCTTTGTACTGTAGGATTCTGTTTTGTAGGACTTTGTTGATTGAATTGTCAACGGTGACATTTTATGAACTTCTTTTTCTCCATGTTTATATCTGTCCCACTTATGCCCCTGTTGTAAGTTGACCCTTAAAATTGAAACCCAAAAGTCTTTTAACTCGCCTCTTTGCCTGTTATGTTTACTTATATATAATTGATCTGCTTCTATATGGAATAAAAGAAGATTGTCGGAAGAATAGAAGTATCCTGTGTATTGTCTGTGTCTCAAAGGTGTTGAAAACTTCACACAAACTTTGTAACTGACTCATCTGTAATTTCTTGGAGGTGCTTAAAAGTTAATTTTGTGACCAATCAAAGTCTTTTAAAATTTTGGAGGTGCTTAAAATTGCACACAACCATTGTGACCAACTCATTTTTAGTGTCGTTTAGATGCTTAAAGCTTCACCCGAACTTTATGACCAACCTATATTTATACTGGTTATTCACAGAAGAATTTTTCCCCTGAGTTTATACTGAATTTTGATTAGGAATGGTAATATGGGACCATCTGCTCATTTAAGGTATGAATTCTTTGGGTTGAATTGAGGGAATTAAAATGACCAAAAGATATACAACATGAGTGAATGGTTTAGAACTATCTGTTCAACTATTCACCAACAGATATCGAGACTTACTGAGCAGATATTTAAGCTTTAATAAATGAGTTTGAACTTAAGTGTTGACATCTAAAATTCAATATTATGACTTTGATTGAACACCTTATCATTCAATATTGAGTGGACACTGTACCTTTTCTTTATTGTTCAATCATCTACAAACAGTCGACTAAAGACTTCATATAACAGCATTATCACCGTTTGGTTTAAACTTTAACTATGTCAGAAATCAGGAAAATTTACCTGCAGAAAATTCGGAAAAGTTCACTAATAATTGGGAAAATTTCACTCACTAATTACTGGGAAAATTTCATTCAGTAATTATTGGAAAAATTTTACTTACTAATTATTAGGATTTTTTTTGTTTGGGGATAATTATTGAATTGTATTTTTTGTGTAATAAATAATTAAACAACTCTATCGGATGTACACTGACAATGTTTTTGATGCAGAAGACATTCTAGTGTTAAAATTCACTGTAGTCCCAATTATTTAAAGTAATTTAAAGTGCGTTTTCCATCCTCTTGACTTATTCATCCACACTTAATTTTCAAAAAAGTCATCATTATGTTTATATCTGTGGCTTTTGTGGTTTTCAAATGAAATGAATATAATCATTATCCTTTTTCACCTCTGTCAGAACGTATGAAAAATGTTCGTTTTAATCTATAATCTTTGTCAGACCCGAACACCTGTGCAGACTTAAACCTATGACAGACATACAATAGTTCTTGATATAAATGCTTTTCATATATGTTTGTTGGCGAAAATTAGTCTTGATCATAATTTGGCCCACAGAGAACATATTCTCTGATTTAACCGAATTAATCACCAGTGACAGTAACTCACTTGTACTTGATATATGTTATCCATTTTTCAAATTTGATCAAGATTTATTGGTCTTTTCAGCCATTTCAGAGATAAAAACTTATTTAGAAAAATTGTTATTCAGCAGTGCAATTTAATTAGTTTTCTCAATAGACTTGTGTTTCGCAGTTTATGTTTCATAACTTGCAAAATTATTGTAAATACAAGGTCAGTGCTGAAATATGGCATAGTTAAACTTTTGAATATTAAAATATTACTGCTATTAAAATCTTATATACAAATTTTTGAATGTCGTGCTAGGTTACATTCTGCCAGAAGATTTAATGAGAAATGCTAGAATAGTATTTCGTTCTAAACATTGTACGTTAAAGCATGCATCGTCTTCTTTTTCTTCCTATTATTAATGTATTGTTAGCTATCATGAGTTTTTATGCTTGCTTAAATGGTATGAAATACCATACATTTGGTTGAACATACCATATCTTTATATTTTCTATGTGTGCATTGAGCCCACTTGGAGTGACTAATTGTCAATGGAAATCTTGCTGTTCATTCTTCAAGCAGTGAATTTATTGCCCTGTTTCAATGATATACCCTTTAGAAATTGTCCATGTTAAAGTACATGGCTCAAAATATCCTGGGCACTGTCCGTTTTAAGTTTATTATCTTGTAAAACCTTCCCTATTAATGATATCAAAGTCATTACTGACTGCTGCATTTTGTTCCAAGTTGTTTTAACGATTAATTGCAAGTTGATGCAATGTAGATAAGTGAAAACAATTAACCCCACCATAATAAATCGTCCACAATTACCCCTAATTGACAGACACTTGTCACTAAATGTTGCTCGACAAGACAGATAAGTATGTAAGTTGTCTAATTGTAATGGTTGTATTAGGTCTTGATACCAGTGTTAACATGTTGATAACTGTAATGTTGCATTGTATTGTCTGGTCATTCGGTCATCTTGCCCTGCTCTCATTATGGGGAGGTAAATTTATTGAGGGAGGCAATTTGCTCAGTTAAGGATGACAGTCAGCCTGTATCTGTTGTTGACTTGTTAAGTTTGAATTACAAATAAATCATTATAAATCACCATGTCTTTGCTCATTACACATTTTGTTTTGCCCATTCAATATTACTAAAATAATGTTTTTTAATAATATATTTATACTTAAGGGTTATGTGTAGTAAAAACTCTATTTCACTTTTGAGATTTCTTGTCAATATTTTAAAAGGACCAGGAGTTACTGTCCATTAGGATTCTCAAAAATGTGTTATCATATTTCAGAATGCAACAAGTTCGAACAGTATTCTATGTTTGTTCAGTTAATCAAAATTCGGTAATACAATGAACAGGTGGTTTTGGCTTCGTACAATCGAACAAATAGAGCAATTCGTTGTGCAAGATAATTGTGACGTAATCAAAATTGAATGTAGATTAGTCATTTAATAATCTCATGGCAAACGGTAAATTGATCTTGGGTCATTAACGAGTTTAATTTTGCAATGGGGTAACTTGAAGAGGGGACAAAATTCTGAAATAATGTGACTTGCAAATTGTTTGAATTGGGCAAATTGTTTAATGTTCTTATCACTGTCACATTGTTGTTCTGAAAGCCATGTTTTTTGCCTATTTGCACCAATTTAATAGGGATCAATTTTCAAATGTTGCATGTTTAATGTCTGATTCAGTTTCTAAAATGTGCCGTTTTATTCTGCTACTCATCGGTTTAATGTGATGATTCAAACTGTACTATTTATGGAATGTGTTTTTTTTTTTGGTGGCTTTCCATTTTGAGGTAATTGAGGTCACACCGTCTGTCTCTTTGTAGCCAGACTATCTTCCATTAGATACACTGAATGTCTCAGCTGTATCTCCTTTAAGTATTTAAGTGAACATCCATACAAATGTTAACAAGAAGATGTGAATGTATGTCATCAGCTAGTGTCTAGTTGTGTTACTGTAAGGTCAAGGTCATTAGCACCTGCAGTAAAACTTTGTTACTATGAGCATCGATATCACAAGCATCCAACTTATCTTGAGGAGTTTTTAAAGTCCTTTCAGTTTTTGTTCTTGGTTGTGTATAATTTTCAACTAACAAACGAATATCTCATTATTACGAGCACCACGTTTATCTTGAGCAGTTAGTCTTTTTCGATGACTTCTGTAGGTTTTATTATAGTTGCATGACTGAAGGTCAAAGTCAAAAGTGAGGATTGTCTGCTAGAGCACAAAGTGATCTTCAAAACTTGAATGAACTACTTAATGTACATACAAACAATATCCAGTACCCTACTGTGACTATTAAAGTGACAGTCTGAAGGAGCCTGTGATATAAGGCTATCCTTAAAAAATTGTTTGTTTGCTATAGTGCGACCCCACATTTTTTCAGTAGGTTGGTAGGTAGGGATTTTTGACAAAAAGGTCAAACAATTTTTTACTAGGAGAGTTAAAAACAAGTTTTGATTTTTATGAGATGATCTTGTTATGGCAAACATAATTTTTGTAAGCATGGCTTAAACCATAAATTCTCATCATAAACATGAACAATTGTCAGTTCTTTCGTTCTATGCAAAGCTTGAAACACAAACTCCTCTACATATAACTTAATTCTTCAATATCTGTCAAAGAAAAACTTGTATTAAGCCTAGATGAGCCAAAAATGTCAACATTGAAGATAAATGTAGTTGTATTGCCCTTTGTGGGTTATAAAAATGATGTGATTTTTGAAAATATTACTTTATAGACCCAAGTGCAAAATAACTCGAACTTCAGATGAAGTAGGACACAGCAACATAGTTGAAGGATGTTCTATATAATGTCAGCTAAAGAACTGCTTTAGTCTCTTTTGTATATTGTATAGAATTGAAAAATCAGATTTATCAAGCCTTTAGTTGTGTTGTGTATGACAAATATCCTTCTATCTTTTAGATATAATGAATATAATTCTTAAGATTACTTGGCAAAGTCTCTTTAAATTTGACATCTATGCTGTTGACATTTATACAGCTTAGATGGATGGCAAAGAAAGTAAATATTTGACAATTTTTTATAGTATGTTATTATTAAGTGTGTTCAAGCTCTTCAAAAACTGATAAACACTGAACTAATATCCCCGGCTGAAGATTAGACCATAAATTTTAGGTTGTAAAATAAAGAAATTAAACATCTCTAAGTTTTTACTAGTGTTGGTATGGTTACTTATTTGGAATGCCTTGGTTATCATGTTCCGGGTATAATTTCTCATTGAAGCATATTTTGCAGTTGTCAACAATTTTATTTCCATTTTGGATGATAGTTGATATTTTAATTTGATGTAAAGATGGTGTAAAATAGATTTATTACAAGTGTAAGGTTCTTTTAAAACCATTGCACAGAAGAAAGAACTTTAATTTCATATTAAGATGGTATGCGCAGTAGCGTTTTTATGTGTATGCATTTGAAAGTCTTTGAAACTTGCAGTTCATTGGATCATTAGTTTTGAAGGAAAAAGCATAATTGACAAGCATAATAGACAAGCATATGTTCACAGAGATGACTAAAATTTTGATTTTTGATGTTCTTATTGCAAAGTGTCCATGGATATGAGGTGTGGTGCTAATGGTGTTTTTGTTGTTGTTTTTAATGTATGTTTGTCCTCCTACACATTTGTCCTTCATAAAGCCAATTTACATTCTTCATAACACCCGATCAGACTTCAATTAAACTTGGCTGAAATTATTAACAGGCTCTAATATCATTGTAAACTAAAAAATCTACATTGCAAATATAATGGATACATAAGTGGACATTTTAAGAATTGGACCTTGAAATAATTAAGAAAAATTTAGATCGCAATGCCCTTAAATTTAATACAATACTTTGTTTTTAGTGTTATATATTAGATAGTCGTATTTCATTTAATTCAGTGTAAATGAATCAAAACACAAGATAGTTCTCTTAATCATTATTGTCCGTTTCATTTAATGTTTTTCTTACTGTTTTAGTTCGTATTAGCTCAAAAAAAAAACTCAAATGATTGCAAATAAGATAATCAGCGAATTTTTTCCTTCTTTGTTTGGATCCGGTAAATGGACCCTTCACAATCAAAAATAAAGATTTTTTTCCTACTTCTGACCTAAAAATTCACAATTTTTAGCATCACACCACACATTTTTTCCATTTGGACCCGGACCCCTTCCCAAAGTTGCTAGTTAAAGTAATTGATACTGATTAATATTCAAATGCGGGCATTTACTTTAAACTGTAGTTGACTGTGTAAATCCTTTTACATATTTCATTCACTAAGTTAAAGTACATGTATTTGGTATTCAGTTTAACCTTCCCTTTAATTCCACAGTTTTTTTTCTCACCGTCCTATTGTCACACCTGGCTTTATGCTTGGATTCATAAAAACTTCACATATTGTCAGCCTGTCAAACTACAAATAAAGCAATCAGTGAACAAGAAACGTTTATAACATTTTTGTACCATTGGCATACTTTAAGCTTTTAAAGTTTAATTCTCACTTCATTCTTTTTTGGGGGGCTTTTTTGTTGCTTACTTTGGTTACTTCTTGGTATAAAACCAGTCTTGCATTGTTTTCTGTAGAACTGGAGAGAGTATAAAAATGTGGCTTCTGTTTCATGAGTGAATAAAACATTTTAAGGGTCTTCAGTGTTAACACTGTGAGAAATGCTTTATTTCACCGGATTTTTGCGAAAGTTTACCGACACTTAGTTTAAGCTGACCTGTAATTCCTAAAGTAGATTTAGTTAATATTCAAACACTTGAAAAAAACTTAAAATCTACTGCTATCAAGTTTAGTACTATGTGCCGAAGGGTAACCTTATCTTAATTTATAATCTTTTGATATGGTTTGCAGACTTAAAGTATGCACCTGCAGAATATAGACTGATGATAGTAACAAAGGTGCCCTTTTTACTAGTTTGTATACTTTGGATTGAATAAATGCCACTTTGTCTTAATTCAAGCCTATTTTCTGTAATAAAAACCAGCTCTGTACAGTCTTTAGATGCGTGGGTAAGGTTATTTTGATTGCTTTCCTTTTATGTATGTCAATAGGTCAGTCTACTTTTCTATCACATTCTTACAGTACTTAATAAAAATTTTCACAAACCAGTCTGTTTACATTGAGTCCTCTTACAGCCTTCAAAGCATGATCTTTTGACTCATTTACAATATCAATTTTAGACCAAATTGGATAGAACTCTGGTTAGCAACAAAGCTCCAACACTTGAGTTTTATTTTGCATTGAATTAGCTGAAATGATTCATTGTTTGTCAAAATAAAACTCCATTCAGTATGTATTAGGTACATGTGTGTACATATGGTCCTGCTGAGAAGTCCTTTTGTTCAGGGAAACATCTGTTATCTCTCTGATTGCAGTACAATTTCTTAAACAAATCTTCCATTTAAAGCATATTTTGAGCTGCTAAATTTGTGCAATTGTTGCAGAAAGCATTGATTTAATGAACAAATATTTACAACAATTGAGAAATTGGAGCTGTAAATTATAGGCTGTTGCATGGAAAGATTTGTGTAGAGCTATAGTGGCTGCATGGTAACCAAATCATTTGTAAATTTTAGATTTTAGAATGCTGACGCTTGAGGTTTTATATTTACAGTAAATTTACTCTTTCTGAAATTCTTGTACTAACTATAGTGGAATTCAAACTGACTTGTCAGTAACATGATTTTCTGGTCAATGCCTTTGCTTTCCTGAGCAAATGGCCTGCTGTGCTGTGCTTTGACTTTCAAATTTTTGGCTTTTTGTTTGGTTCTTTGTAATATGTAATTTCTGTTATAGTATAACATCATCACAAGGTTTTCACTAGACATCAAAAGTTGAGGGTCAAAAATCATACCCTTGGCTGGGGATAATTTGAGGAGTCAACAAAATTTCGTGCTAATTTTATTATAAATTTGACCCTTTGGTACAAATTCTCAAGAGTCAGAAGCTTTATTTTACTGATTTCAAGAGTCAAAATGCTGTTATGAGGATCAAATGAAAGCCCCGATTATCAGATTAATGAGTTTTGTATCTATATACGTGAGTGTAACACGATTTAGTTGGGATGTTTCTGTTTTCTTGATAAATTTTAAATCATGCATCTTTAATTATGCTGTGCCTGGTGTGGTAAGTTTTTGCTCGATTTAAGACACATTTGAGTTTTTTTGCTACATCAGCATTTTGAAATTTTGCCTGGGGCATTTTAAGATTTTTGGTTGCTATGGCGATGAAGTTGTCATCCATGTCATGTCCAGAGGAGAATTGTATGAATTTGAGACTTTAAATATGTTTAATAAAACTATTACTTCTGTAGTTAGGTACAAAAACCTGCTCACAACATTGGAAATTTTGTCAACAGAAAATGTTAAACTATGTGAGGGTTTCTGCCGAGTTACCTCAATGGTGTTACAACATAAAGTAAGACTTATTGTAAACAATATAAGGTTACATGTGTAGTGCTACCATTCAAGTAGCAAATTTTCACAAACTTGGAGTACAGTGTTGCTCAAAAATGTCTGAGTAGTAATTGGCTAATAACTGCTATACCAGCTTTCATGGTACACATTATCACTCCTTCAATGTTTGTTATTAATGGAGCTTCTCCTATGCTTTTACCACCAGCACTTGTGGAGAAATGTAGAAAACTATGAAGAGCAAATAATGTTAAATATAAGTCAGAATTATTGTCTGAATAAAATTTTTTTTTTATTAAAAATTGGCAGTTTTTGGTACAGAATTGCTTTGCTGTGTCCCTTTTATTATCTGGTCATTGCCTAAGGAATTTAATTACCTCCAATTGGCCTGTGCCTGCCTGATGAGCTCTATAGCAGATAATAGAAAGACATTGGGTTTGCGAGTTTGAACACTGGGTGCAGCCCACGCTGTCTATGGTGATTCGGTTGCAGCTTTTGTCCTTCACTTCTGATTATTCATGTTGAGAGTCTGGTTCAGAATCCAGAAAATCAGGTTAGGTTAACGGCCAGTCAGCATATAAATGAAATATTGTTTAAAACAGGTGTAAAACTGAAAAAAAAATTTTTTTGTTTCCGTTTGTCTTAATGTAAATCCCTTACGTTGTTAATTTTAGGATGTCTGTTTTAACAAATGCACTGACAGTAGGTTCATGAAAGAATTTCAATCTGATGTCAGCAGTTTCAGGCTTAGGGAATTGAAGTATTCGAGTGATCTAAGGTTTTTGTTTATACTAAATCATAGAACCTCTTCTAGTTTTGGAGATCTGGCTTTCATGAAAATGTTGATAAAATTTCAACCAAGCAGATTAAACTTAAGAATGTAAACAAACTTGGTTTCTGTAAGAAGTTAAATGAAATGCACCCTTTCTTCTGATTGGCTCACAATTATTTTGTCTGTAATATATACTAAGTGTGATAATTACAAAAGACTGTCCTACTTAATTGAATATTGAAGAGGTTCATATTTCATACATGAAAGCGACCTATATACTGGTATCTGCGCTGTGTATTTATGAAATGTGTCATAAATGCTTTGTTAATTCAAATATGGTTTTGATAAGGCTAGAATTTTGAAAAGTGTAATATTTTATTGCATTAATTATCTGAATTGTAAGATTTACATATTTTCAGTTTATAATGAAGTCTCCTGAAGATGTCTAAGTCTGGAAATGTCTATAAATCTTCATCCGATGTTTTATCAGGATTGGAATGTTTCCGATTATTCTACGTGAATCCAGATTTTTATGCGATTAACTGTTACGTATTGGCTCTCCTTTGGGTACAGTAAAAACTTTTGAAGTGTTCTATTTGATTGTGATGTTGTATTTGTGTTATCTTGTATTGAAAAAATGGAACTGATTAGATTCTCAAGAATTCAGGCAATTAATTTCGTTTCTTTTATAGAAAAAAATCGTCTGGCATGTTCTTTTTGTATAAGATGCGTTGATGAAATATTTGGAAAGGTCCTGCCAACTTGAATTTGTTTCATAAATTTGGAGAGCGCTGTCTAGAAACTTGACTTATATAAAATACCTGAAAGATTTGTAGTTAGTCGGTTTGAATGAAATTCCATTGTTGTTAAATGAACACATTTCTTAATGCAATCTCCATTATTCTCAATTTTTCAGTTGCCTGTAGCTAGTGAATTAAAATTTCAGGTAGTTGGCGAATTAAATTTACTTTAAGTGTTGATTTGATGTAAAAGATGGTTACTTGTTGTGGCACTTGATGCGGTGGCTTTCATTAAGAATTTAAGTTGGCTAGAATATATTGTGAAGCACAATTTACAGACAGCTTAAGGTTTTGTGTTAATGCTAACTTACTGTAGCTGATGGTCGGTATGATGGGCAGAGCAGTCAGAAAAAGTAATCCAGCTTTCTTATAAATACCAGAAAACTGGATGAATATAAACTTTGGTTAATTGGAGAACTTGCTGGTTTTAGGGTATGTATAACATTCTTGGAGAAGTCTTTAACCTCGGGAATTGGTATCATAAAATCAATTAACCGTTCTGAAAAGATTTTGTGTGATTTTTTTTCATCCCTAGAAATGAGTTTATGAGTTTTTTCAAAGAAGTAAGAGATTAGATAATGAATGAATGGTATGGATACACTTGTCTGTTCAATTATGTACTGGTGCCTTCAAAATGTGGTTTTGATATTGGGCTGGCTCTTTTAAAATAAGATGAAGCATATATTTTAATCACTTCTGAAATATTATCCTAATGAAGCCTCGGTCAGTGTGTTTGGATTAATTTCTGCTGATGTGGAAGTGTATGTTGTACAAAGAAAACTCAATCTGCTCTGTCTCTTGAGAGTTACTGCCCTTTGTATGTCTGCTCTTCACGCTGGAGTCACAAATATCTTCACATTGTTATTTTCTTTCCTTGTTCCCAGTTTGACCTTGCTTAATGGTAGCTTTCATCTGATCAAAACCAGTTTGTATCATTTGGTACTGATCACTAGCGGTTTGAAATATTGTTCTGCGTACAGATATTGTTAATATTACCAACAATGCAGTGATATTAAAGAAACGGTTATTGCCTGTAACAAATGTATGATAGAGAAACATTTGGATGATTTACAGAAATTCTGTTTGTGATTTTCCCCTAAGATATATTCATGCTGTGCCATGCAAATAAACAATAACTTTTGTGTTCTGTCACAAAATTTAATATGAAATTTCTAGAATTAATGTTATTGTCCATTTTCAGTTTTTGCTACCAATTTGGCAAGTATAACCAAAGAACAGAGTGTCTTAGATGATTTTCCTTCCATTATATTGGTATTGAATTATTCTTTCAGTGACTCTGACATAATGCATTTATACAATATTTCAAGATTTCTGCAGAAAATACATTGAAATACTTCAAATTTCAGATTTATGGTATGTTACCGACTTTCATGCATTTTGAATTGGGAAAATTGCTTATTTTTGTATTGCACTGATAGTGATTTCTTTGAAAGTGGTTTGTATTTATATCATAACTGTCTTTATTTACAGTTTGTTTATGTGAGAAGAAGGTCATCAAATTGACTTAATCTTAATCTGATTGGTTAATGTTAATGAGCTCAGCTTTAAAATTGACCAATCACATGGCTGTGTTTTGAAACTAGGTCAAAGTTCATATTTATGACCTAAGAACCTTACTTTGATCTATTCAGTGTATTAATCAATTATTCCTTGTGGACAAGTACCTGATTAGTTGTTACAAGGTCATTTTGAAAACCAATAAGAAGTCTGCATTCTAGGAAACAGAGAATGGCTTTCATTGATGACTAGTTAAGAGCCTGACTTCCTAAGAGTTGTTAATGTTTTATATTTATTTTGTATTGTATGAGTAAGTTGAAGTATGAAGCAAGGGCATTATTTATATTCCATTGATGAGAATATTCTGAGAGAACATAATGATCTTTATCAGGAATTCGCATTAGAGCTGAAGCTTTTATTCAGATTCTGCAATCTGCTGCATTCTTACACTTCATCATTCAGCCACGCATATTCTTTGTATCTCATTATGATATCTAGGTTTTGCAAATTCCATATGCTTTCTGTCGATCGAAAAAAATCCCCCGCAATAATTGAATGACAAGAAAGATATCGTTAGTTTTTGTAATGGTATTTACATGATGTTCCACTTCAGAATGTTCAGGCGCAAATGTATAACACTCGGTATTTATCTCATGCAAGCATTCAGTGCTTCACTCTCTGGAACTCCTGATAGTTTTATTCAGTCTTTCCCTTGTTTTGGTCCCATCCACCTGTTCATGTATTTATCTATGTCTTCGTATTCTTATTCCCTCTCTGGACTGCCCCTTCATAGCATTTATTACCTAGAAGGATTTTCAAATATCTTAAGCAATATATTAAATCAAATGTCAATTTTACACGTTTATCAATCATATTATGTCAAGGTTATTGAGTAATATCGAAGGTGGAAATTTAGCGCTGCTGTTTTTTTTCGTACGCATATGTTTTTGCATAAAAGTTACCATCTTGTAGCTAAGTACGTAAGTTTATAGCTCCATTCTCTTGTAATGCAGTATGTTTTATTATACTGGTACGCTTGATTAATAAAATCTGTGCATTACTGTACTGTGTACATTGTGCTTGTAAATTGGTTCCAGGAGGATTGGGGTGTTATAATTATTATTCTGGGAAGTGTTATAGCAACAAATTCTTATCTTCTGACGCCAATTTTTTTTTATCTGCACATTTTTGAGCTCGATGTGAAGATTAACTTTTGATCACTTGTCTGTTCTCATTGTGGTGTCCAGTCTTTGTATAACCAGCCATTTGATTGGTCATAGCTGTGACCATGGTCCAGTAGTTAGTGCGCTGGACTTGTAACCCGGAGATCTGGGTTTGAATCCTGGTTGCGGCTTGTCATACCCTTCTATGAAAATTTGACAAAAATGTTGATTTTCCTTCATATGTGGAGAAGTTTTTGGCTCCTTATGGAAGGGTTTGTCCTGGTAAGCAACAGTCCGGGAAAACTGGTTAGGTGAACTAGTCACCATAACTAACTGAAAAATTGTTGAAAAACCCCAGTAACAACTGGTGAATTTTCATATTGAATGTGCTACCAACCAATGAGATGATGTAGTTTGGAGGTGTGTGTCAAGCAGAACTCCTGAACATCTGACCCTCTCTGGACTCTGCGGACCAAGTCAGTTTCAGTTGTGTTAAATTATCAAGTTTGTCCCATTTTTATATGTAAATTGTTGGCGTACAATTTACAAGTGTTTTACAGCGCAACCTTTGAAATATAAATCAAGGAGTTAAGTTAACACCTTGAAATATGGTAAGAAAAAAATAAAAAAGGAGGAAAAGTGGATGAAAGAAAAAAAGTAAACAAATGGATAAAAAAGCAAAGAAAAGAGATATTGGCCTCTTGAGTAGCAAAAATAGTGTCACACCTCAGGCTGTGCTGTATGAGTTATGATATCATTATAAGGTAATGATTTAATTTGCTGATGGGAGCAGTCTTGTATTTGCCCTTCTCTTTAGATGAACTTCAAATGTCAAATAATGTGTCAGTAAACATTTTTTGTACCAGTGGATTTTATGCTAGGTCTGTATGAATTATTCTTGGTTTCTTGTCTGTCCCAAGTTCTGGTATTTTAACTTGCCTTATTGCAGCAAGACCTTACACTGTGTTCTTAACCTTACTACATTGATTGAAATAATTACAGTCTATAAGATACTATAAACTGGAATTATTCATGATTTTGGTCTATCTCAGTAATAAATCTTTAGTATTTGACTTCTCTGTACTAGATTTCTGGACCGAATTCTCCCCAATATATGTATGTCCCGGGGTTAAACTTCATTGCAGTAAGGGCTTCCAAATACGTGGAATGTATTGTAGTGGAAGAGGACAGCATCCCTGTCTGAATGTCTCTACTTTTTTATCAGGATACGGTAGAACCTTGCTAATATAAATTTGTTCAGACAGACAAATAATGTTATGATCAGAGAGGTTTTTGGAATACATCGGTTCTGGATTTTATAAAGTTTTTTAGCATCATATACATCATAAAAAATCAGGACCAGCTGACGTGCTCGGTTTAGAGGACTCTGGATCGGAATGGTTTGGATTAGAGAGGTTTGACTGTTGAGACTTTCAGTTCCTCCAATACTGAAGAGCATACTTTAATGCTATAACGTAATGCATGCACAGATTATAATAGCCAAGTAAGTTATAATCAGTGGTTAAATTCATTTCCAAAAAAGGTCTTGAAAGATAGGATGCATTTAGAATTAATGATACACATATTAAATTGATGAATAGACTCCTGAGCATTAATCCACTGTGAAGATTTTAGATTTAATTGTGTAACTAGATGTGATTATTTAAAATACTGTCCCGGAACACAATGCATCAAATAAATGTTTTGACAGTTAAAAAATTTAGATGTCATAAAATAGTTATTAAATCCCAGATAACAATTTACTGCTCTCAGTATTCCATTGCTCTATTTAAGCTATTATATTTCCATGTAATTCATCAAATATGACTAAATTATAGGCTATCAGCATAAAAACATATGTTTTACCTATCAATTGGCCTTTTATAGTATAACTGTTGTCATTAATTTTCTCTACTTTTGGTTTGGCTTACCTTCTAAGAGTGTTGTTGTAACTGGACGTCTGCTATTATTCATCTGTAATGGGATGCTTTTTTATATCTTGAACGGCCATTGCCTCTCATTCCATACGCTATTTGAGGGTCAAGCTTGTCCTTTTGCGATAGATTTTCTTGCCCTGAGACTTTTATGGCTTTAGTCCATGAAAGAGTAGAGGGAAAGTTATTTTTATAGCGTACTGTTTTCTTGCTGTTGCACAATTTTTTGTGTGCACTTTTGGTTCTTAAACTTTGAGTGCTTTGTTTGCTCTTTTGTGTACTTTCATTTCTTTGGGTTAATTGTATTTTATATTGATTGAAGATCTATTTCACTGTCAGTTTGACTACATTTTCATTCAAATAAAATGTCAGCCTGATGTGCTATGATGAGACGTTTTAACATAATTTCAATTTAATTGAGATGATATGCTTTGAAAAAGTAAATTTATATGAAAATAATTTGCTTCAAAGGGAAAATATTTCAATGTGTTTGTCCTCATGTGTGTCCATGGAAAAATTGGGTCTTCGTAAGATGTATCGAGTCTATAATGAATTCAGGTAGCTTTTCATTTCCTCACCAATTGGAAATTTGTAACTCATAAAATATCGTACAGAGTTGTGTATTAACGACTCTATTCACAGATCAAACTAAAAACTGGGGGTGTCTGAAGATACTTGGTGAATATTTCATTATAAAATCCCTTTAAAATGTAATTTCATAGAAATTATCCAACTTTTATACACTCCATAGATCTCATTCAGTGACTCTGTCCCTGTCATTATGTGTGTATAAAAGACAAGAAACATTCAAGTTGGGCGACGCTAATTTTTTTTCAACTGTACATAGATGTTTCACGTCAACTTTGACTAAATACGTTGACAAACACTGGAATTAAGAGTTGTCAATAAATACAGATAAAATTTTGGATGGTTTCTCTTAGAGACAAATTCTAATGTACACTTAAATGTGACTGGTTTAAAAAAAATCTATCCCACTTAAGAATGATAAAACAATTGGGTGTTGCCCCCAAAAATTGTGAATAGGCGACAAGTGCTGTGTTCTTAATTTAGGTCTGTATTTTAATCACTGATATAGTTTATTTGTTTCTTCATTGTTTGTTTATGCATCGTGATTTAAGTACACTTCATTCAGAAATGGATGTTTGCCCAAAAGCTTTAAATGCAACTTATTTATATTCAATGTGGAACGATGAAAAATTGCATAAATATTTGCTATTGGGGGGAAAATTGGTTTAAGTAGTAAACTTGCACAGATCTTGCGTAAGAATTGTCCATAAGTAAATAATGAGTTACGAATTGGAAGATTAGGATTTATTGAATTTATCATGAATTGAAACTAAATTTATGTATCAACAGGATTTGTCAATATGTAAATAACTCAATTTTATTTTTATATTACTTTTATTTAGAAATGTACTTTTCCTATTGATTTTCATTTCACATCTCATGCACACGACAGTGTGTGCTCTTCAGTTTATTGGAAGCACTTGTTGTATGCTTTGAGTGATGAAGCTATGCAATTTATTTTTACCTTCCCACTTTTATTTGATACGTATAATTTGCAAATAGTTATTTTGCGCATAAATAAGTTGTGATGTATTACGATAATTACCATAATTATATTTCACACTTCGGCGTTTTTTGCCGTAGTTTTTGCAGTTAACGGCTATTGTAGAGCACAATTTAAGTATAAATTCTTGAGATCTCTCCATATGTTTCATTAACTTTCAATGAGATTCATTTCTATTCTCATCTCAAGGTCATTGAGTATATTTCAGAAATCAATCTTCAGGCACAGACACAGTTTGCAGTATTCTGAAGGTTATACTGTAGGCATGTTTTCAAGGTCAAATTTTTAAAGCACACACACACACACTGAGGATACTTTCAACTTAATATTACTTTGTGATAATGAATTATGTTGATTAATTTCCTTAATATGTTTGTTGATACATTAAGATAATTATGATTTATATGTTGGTTGAATGTGTCATATTTTTTTACTATGACGTAATCAAAAAACGTAACTGTATTTAGGTCAGTGGGTCAGACTATTCTCGCTGAATCATGGGTGAATACCACAATTATGTTTTATTGCGTGATTGTTGAAAAATCTGTCATTAATTTTTCGTCATGCAATCCATGGCACAAGCTTCATTACCTGTATTGTATAACCAGTATTGTTACCTTGTTAGCAAAAAAAATGAATAAAAATGAACACCGAACATTTTAATAGTCTTGTAACCAGATATTTATTTAATCTGATTAAACTTGAGAGTAGAAATTGGTCAACAGGCTGCCATTAATTTGTATTGATAAGAAAAATCAAAGCAAAATTTTCATTCATACAAAATTAAATCAACTGCTTCACACCTGTTCATTTAAAATTTTATTTAGAAAAAATAGTTTTATATATCTATGTGTTTTGATTTGAAATGCAATTATGTTATCATGAAATTGAAAACACGTTTTTATTTCAAATTTTGAACTAAAATTGATGAATGACTCATTCTGTATAAATCTAAGGCTTTTATTCATAAGTTATCAAAGGAAATAAGTGTACTTCATAATTCTTTATTCATTATGTGTGTGTTTATTTCATAATCTATGAATATATCATAATTACATAAATAATCACTTGGAAAGTATACCTCAGAGGGTGTTATGTAATTTCTGTTAACGATTTCTGTAATTATCTAATTGTATGCAAAATTTAAAATAAATTGCAATTACCATGAAACATCAAATTGAAAAACTAGATAATATATAAAATCAAAAATTATACGTGTGAATGTGCAGCAATGAATCACCTCAGTTTTTTATGAGTTCTGAAAATAAATACAATCTAAACTTGAGTAAATGGCTGCTAAAAAACTGTGAACAAAAAGCCACCTCACACATTCATTGATATATATTACCAAATAAGCTTCTGAATACAGACTGAATACTTTGCCTGAGGACCACATTCCTTCTCCCATTTGTTACCAATATATTCAGGTTCGGCTGTGTATATTGAGTACTAAAGGCATAAAATAAAAAAAACACATTGAAAATTATGGGTATTTGTAACTTGATGTACATTTTGGAGGCATTTCAAGACTAATGTCCTGATCTGTAAAAATACACTTTAAAGTAAGTAAAATCTTTTATGAGTACATAATGCATACATATGCAGACTTTTTATGATTGAAACCTAGTTAGAGACATTGTTGTGTAACAGTGTTGTGTATATATAATATATGTGTTTATAGTAGTTTGTATGCCCATCTGCCCAATTAGCTCAGTTGGTAGAGCAGCTGACTTGCAAGCAGAAGGTCGCAGGTTCGAGCCCCGCATCGGGAACTTTATTTTCTGCCTCCTATTACAGTTGTATGCTCCATCAAATCAAATGGTATTAACAAACTCGCCTTTTTAACCAATTGTTAGAGAGATTTTCATTTATTAAACTCAGGTAGGAAGAAAACTTACTCAAAAAGGCTAAAAGACTGTGAGTGTACACGCTGTAGGAATTTCAGACGTCTGAAGTGATGTGATTATACTTAAAATTTCCCATGATTTTGTCACTTAAGGAATCAATTTGGTTATTATCCTCTTAAAACGCTAATGGATGAAAACATTTATGGTCCCTGGAATGTCGTAATGAGTGACAATTACACTGTCCCATTTATACATTCCTTTTTGACATTATACCATATATTTCCCATTTCCACAAATTAGCCAAAAATTTATATATTTGAGTTCATTATTCTAAGCATAGGTACCACTATTGCCATGGCAATATATTTGATAAAATCATACGATAATATTAGAAATAGCCAAACCTCTGAACCAGAAATTTTGAAATTAGGTGTATGCGTTCTAGTACAGACTGCAGACTGTCACAACTTGAACATTAATGATACTTCGGTCAGTAAATTACACCTGTGGACAAAGTGACCCATTAAGGTGTTTAATTAATGTTGTTTTATCCTTAAGGGGATCTAACACTGTACAGATGTCAGTGTTGAAGAAGATAGAATGAATCTATGTACAATCTTGATGAATTCATACATATCAGCCGATCCGATCTGTCAGTTAATAATCGGGTCAGTTAACAGAATTAATTAGTCCTGAGTGTCAATCTGTACAATTTTAGTGTTCCTATGTTTGCATTGATTTACCCTTATCTTCAACCATTAGTCATGACTATTAGAGAACTAATTGTTACACTTTATGTCACACTTATTGGTTGATTACAAGTCTGTCTAAATATTCTCAAATTAATTGACATAGTTGAAGCTTCAAAATCCTTATCTAGGTCATGCAATTTACTTGTCTTGCAATCTTGGTTGCTGATTTGCTCACATCATTTTTATGTTTTTTATACTTCTAGTGCATGCATAAACATTAGGCTTACTGCAATTTTGCAGAAATTTGTCTTAAATACAAAAGCCACCGTTACACTAGTATGACTTTTGTTGGCTATCAACATATCAGTGTAAACTTGGCTTGAACAGTAGTGGAATCTGATAAGTCTTGTCAGAATACATTGATATTATCTCCATTATGACCCTGTAATACAACGGGTGCCGACCAAGAAACTAGAAGGAATAATCTGTTATCTGCTGTTGTCTACATAGTTACAGTTGGTAAGAAATGAAATCTATTAACGCCATTCATTCTTACTTGATACCTATATGTACTTAACCAGTCTGAGCCAATCTACTGTGTCTGGTACTAAGGTAAATAAACAAATATTGGTGAATAACTTCATTGAGCAAAATGTCTGAAGAACCATATTTGGCTTGCTTTTAAAGTGAAGTACTGTAATGTATATGGATGTATTTGTCCACACATTTCCGTACTTAATAACATTTGTTTGTTTATTTTTGCCTTCAAAACAAACTGTTAGTTGAAGAGTTTTCAATCAGTCCCGCTACAAACTATGAGAATACAATGTTAGACAGCTCTGAAAGCTGGCTGGTGCACTTGATTTATTCAGTTAGTTTGGAGAAAGCATTTGTTTTAAACTTCTCTTCTTCACATGTCTAGAAATGATTCATTAGTACATCCTTGAAATGTTGTTTGCCTGACCCAAACTTTTTAACAGTGGATAGGCAGGCATTGTTTTTGGTTTGTAAAGTTATCTGATTGTACTGAAATGAAAAGCTTGTAAAGCTTGTATAAAGAACTAAAAAAAAATAGTTCAAGTTGCAAAAAAATATTTTGGGTTGTGGATTTGTGAATGTGTAACATTAAACTAACAATTTTGATGGATGGCCTAATTCAGAAGAAATAACACATGCAAACTTTGGACTTAAAACAACCTTATGAACTGATAAAGAAGTTGGTACCCTGGTGAAGTGTTGCTGTGGTCTGAACATTGATTTGGCAGCTGAATTTGACAGTTCATGATTAATGCTTAAACCATTTAGCTTGCAAAAAGCATATGGTGATTTCATGTCCAATACAAAGGCTATAGTTTGATATGATTTTATTGTAACAATCTTTATGCAGTTCCATAGATTTATGTTAACTATAAAGACTATAGTGCACTTAGAGTTAAATGTAACAAACTTAGCATAGTATCATAGTTTTATATGTCAAAGTTTTAACCTGTACATCCACTACTTATGTACTTTAAACATGAAGTTAATGGTCTAATTGGATATCAATACGTTCAGAAGTGGTTTCATTAATTACCCGCAACCATCTGTCTGATTCAGGTTCAAAGCCTTTTCATTGCTATGTCATTGTTGTGTTAAATTTAGCATGTGATTTTATGAAATATTTTAGGACTAACTACCACCAATGTTCGTGAATAAGTTTAATTCAGCTCACCTTATGGTGACCGCTTCTTTGCTAAACTGTTTGAATGCGGCTCAACCCTTTTTATCAGATACCTAAATTAGTACAAATAAAAAAGTCATAAAACATCCAATCAAACTTGTGTATCAATAATTGCTAAGCAGTAAAACTGTAATTTTACCATGTTTTACCAATGCAGTATTATTCTAAGTCATGTATGGAAATCATGTTTGAGTGGAAATGTGTAAAATAAAGATTTAATGGTTTAATTTTATTGCTTATTTATAGCAACTGGTGCCATTAAGTTTGTAAGTTATCAATTTAGGATGAGATTTGTAAGCTACTGATACTATATGTCAAGAGGCCAAACTTAAATCGATTGTTTGATTTGAAATTCAAATAAAAATGTTTTAACTCTGTCTGATCCCTATGTTTTATGTTGTTTTTGCTGAAATTTTTGTGTATTCCAGTGTTTTATAATGAATGTTCTTGTGATACACATTGCTTCAAAATGATTAACATTAAGAAGTGTCTGTCTATGTTCTGAGTAGGTTGTCCCACAAAATTATCTTTGTCAAAATCCAGGGCGTGTCCAGCATCGGACATTTTTTTAAAAGAAATGAACTCTGCTGATAGGTTGGCCTTGGTTTGTGTGCTATTATCATGTTTGACTGTCAGTATGATTTGAAATTTAAGACAAAGTCCATCATATCTGGGTTCATTAATTATTTATTGACTTGCTGAGATGAAAGAGAGAATAAATTGCCTTCCTCATTATCCATCTGGACAATGCCTTATAGTGATAACTGGTTGCTCTGGGTTGTGAAGATGCTCATTGTTACAATATGGCAGTCATGTGCTGTATCTGCTCCTTGTCCTTAGATGCTTATTGTATTAATGTGTATAATTGAGTGAGCCTGCTCCTGATCAACTAGATGCTCATTTGTTATAATATTGCAGTTTAAGTGACTCTGATCATGAACTGTGTCATGTAAAAGCTCACTGAAACAGTAAAAGTGTGAATTTATGGAGAGCCCTCTGAAGCCATTGGGCAATTTAATCATGGTCATGGCTTTGTGTCTTGTAAAGCATACATGAATATGGTTTCTTTAGAGCGTTTATCCTATGCATTAGCCCCTAAAGGAGATAATTATTGGTTGTATTGTATTGTTCATCTAGTTCATCAAACTTTCAGTGTTGAAGGATTGAATTTCTTTTTATTGGAGTCACTGTTAGTTAATCCCCAGTGTCTTTGTTTTGTGTTTGATTGTTAAGAACAATTTATTTCTGCTGTGCCTACAAGAGTAAAATCACATGGCTGAAAACCATTTTTGTTTTTTAAAGAATAAACTAATATTATTATATTAAACTAATATAAGTCCTGTTATATGCTCAAGATTAAATGAATAGTGAGATGTTGCCATTTTATTGATAGTATCAATGCAGTACTCAGTGATACCCATTGACCTATATTCATTGTCAGTACCAATCCTGTGATTTATTTTATCAAACTTATTTTCAGACAAGATTAAAACAGCATTGTTCTGCTGGCTTTATTATTGCTTTGCCTACTTAAGTGTTTTAATTGCTGTGAATTGTGGGCCACATAATGTGCATTAAGGGATTAAGCAATATTTTTAGCAGTTAAAAGATTTATTTGCAGTCGAAATTGTGCTTTATCTATGCAGATCTTTGGATTTATTTCTCCTTGCTTTGATTTATGCATTCTATCAGCTCCCATGGAAAGAACTAATGGGAGAGAGAGAAGTCATAACTTAGAGAATAGGTGTCGTTTTATTGAAATACAGTTTTCAAAGGAGTTTTGATGCCAGGGGTATTTTGAACTATTCTGCTTTGCTTTTTCACTCACTCCAATTTTTAAGTGAAGGTCTAGGCATTTTAGTGCATAAAATGGTTAAGTGCCTAGTTCAATACTAATGGCTATGCTTAATTGCTACCTTTGTAACAAAATAAATTTCACCAGTTATTTCCACAGCAGCTCTGAGACAAATGTTTTCTTAGGTTCGTTTAGTCCATGTTCAGCATTGCAAGCTGATTGGTAAGCGTGTGAGTGGCCATCTCCTGGAAAGAATCCAAAGCTAAATTAGTGAACTAGCTGATCCAATCACCAAAGTTACTGTGTATCTTAACATCATTTAGTTACAAAGCCTAGTCAGAACTTGGATGTTAATGCTATGATAAGCTCTTTGTTATGCATAGTGAGGCTTAGCCATGTTGGATTGTTAGTTTGACTGGCCATTGACTTACAACCACTTCCATGTATTATGATACAGTCATTTGATATGAGATCAGCTTTTTCCACTGGAAACAAAACCAATTGTTATAATTCTTCTACTCATGAAGTGTCAAAAGGGCAATGAACTTGCCAATAATAATGATACATTTGGTTTCAAATATGGCTGCAAGAATGATGTATCCATGTCAGTATCCATAATCATTTAGTCAGATACAGCTTTCTACCTATGAAGTTTGTTTTATTTTGCTGTTGAAATAACAGAAAAATCTCCAGTGATTGTTCATTTAGGCAGTCATAATAAACTGAATTAAGGTGTTAGGGTCATAAACGTTGGCATTTTTGTAGATTTGTCTTAGCTTTTGTTGCTCTTTTGACCATATGCTTTTGGATAATGAATGAAATGTAATTAGGCTTTACCTTGTAATTGTTTCAACAATACACTGATGATCTTAGTTGTACTGTTCACTCCTTGTTTTTTTTTATTTCAAACCTAAGACTTATGCTTCATTGTGCGTGTAATGTCTTTCTACTCTCTGCACAATAAGTCATGAGATAGGTGCTGGACTTACGGATAAATATTCTTAATTGAATACAATTGTACTGTTTTATTGTAATTATTTTGTCAGATTTTGTAGTGAGCACAGGGAATCTGTTTTGAATGATCCCCCCAAAGACAGTGATCTAAACAGCAGTTTTAAGGTATTCATATCAGGCTTTTGAAGTGATTTAAAATCAACCGATGTTCCTCTAAGCCTACCAAAGATTGTAAACTTTTTTTCGTTATTTTAATTATCAATGTGAAACTAGTTCACTAGGTTGACATTAAACTTCCTTGAAATGAAAGAATTTGTACTTGGTGAAATAGATTCTTTATGTATTCCCCCCCTTTCATAGCTCATTATTTATTTGTTCAGTTATCAAACCTTTGAC
Organism: Lutraria rhynchaena; assembly: GCA_008271625.1. Taxonomy (NCBI): domain Eukaryota; kingdom Metazoa; phylum Mollusca; class Bivalvia; order Venerida; family Mactridae; genus Lutraria; species Lutraria rhynchaena. The sequence goes on from VIBL01000049.1 coordinate 1,842,934, forward strand.
GAGGACATAGGCTTTTGTAGGGTTTGCACTGAAGAATTATTGCTGATAAAGGGTTTTTTGCTTGGATGAATTTAACAGTTTTATTAGCATGTTCTTATCTGTCTAACATATATCTGATATGGTTGGCATACTGATTAGAACAGAGCAGGTTGATATCCTAATTGCCCCCTAATTAGCTCCAAGTTAGTTGTTAATTACATACATGTAGTCAGTGATTGGTGCATAAATGTGTAACTTGATCCACCCCCACCAGACTATCTGTTGGACCCCCTGCTTGATAAAGTCGGATATCAAGTTCGGTTTACACAGTACTTAAAAACAAAGTTTTATATCTTTAATGAACTGTTGGGTGTTGAGTCCAGTATGAGCTGTCTCCCTCCCTTTTTTAGTGTTTTTCCTTCATGTTTCTATGGTAATTTTATTTCCTGCCATTTTGGAGGTCGTATTGTATGAACTTGACTTTCATGAAGCTGTTTTGTTTTCAATTTTTAATAGAAGAATTTCATCTTCGTTTTATTCAGTGATTTGTTTACCTGCTTTTTAAGCAAATTCAAGAGTTGATGTATATAACTGGCACATTATTACTGCCAAAAACAAATCAAACTAATGTGATGATTCAATGTGTATGATGTAAGCCTTACAATGAAATTAAGTTCAAAAACATGGGGGAGGTCTGACTGATAGAAAGATCAATAAAATACTGTTATATTATAAATGGGTCTCCTAGTTTTGCTAGATCACCGCTCATTCATAAAATTAAGTTTTTTGTATCTTTTTTCCTCTTGTGCAAATATTTGCAAATTGATAAGTTTGCCACGATTTCAAGGGTCAATGTGATAAAATCTAAAATATAGCTTTTTTGTTTTGTTCTATTTGCCAAATGTGCCTTCTTTTAACAGTGCCTCTATTAATCACAGAGATATGTCTCAATTTTAAAAGCATGACTATCAGACCCTGTTAATGATTAGTGTATATTTTGTGAGGTTATCTTTAATGGGTATAAATTTATCAATTTGTTCATTTGTTGAAAATAGCTGTTTTCACCCTATGAAGAAAGCATTTGTCCATTTAATGTCCTCTTTATGTTGATTAATTGTCTTTTTGCTCTTTAATTTCTGATGTTTAGATTACTTTGGGTTCTTATGTTATCACTTTCTATAAAATTTCAATTAGGTTCATTTTGGTTTATTCTGTGTCATTTTATCAAGTTTATTCTGGCACGCATCTTTATGCGCAATCATCATATTTGAAAAGCGTTGAAATATTTTCAACCATATGAAAATGTGGCTAAATATCAATTGGTTAAATCTTACCCATTAACAAAAGTTGTTTGTATAAGATGCAAATATGTAAATCGTTGTTTACCTATATAAATGTCTGATTTGGTGACAGAGCATATTCCTGCATTAATTCCAGCTCATGAAAATGTATGCAAAATGTCTGCATTGTTATAAAGAAAATAAATACATACTAAAGACATGCTAAATTTATACTTAGTATTGAATGAAAGAATATTATTGAAATTGAATCAGATAATTGTTATATCCTTGCAGTGAGATTCGAAGGGGAGATCACTCTATTTGAATGGCCTTCTATGTTAGATCATGCTGTTGATTTGTTGATGTCACAGTATTACAGAATTTGCTTCAAATCTTACACGGTTCAAATTGTGTCCACCATTTTACATGAACTCCCTGATGTATGATTGTTTTATCAAGCAGATCCTATCTATATTGTACCATTGACCTATACATCTAAAGTGTCAGAAACAATTCTGCTTCAAAAACAGTTATAATGTGATTTTATGAATGTGAATATTTCAGATGCATTCTGGCATGATTTCTCTATGTGTGTAGTACATTCTGATCTTATTTCCTTTAATGAATTTATTAATTGATAATCACAAATTTGTTTCATTCTTGCAGCTCGTGACTGTATTATGGGAGAATGGAGTGAATGGTCTCAGTGCTCAAATTCCTGCGGACGTGGAAGAAAACACAGAAAGCGCGAGATTGTACAAGAACGAGCTTTTGGTGGTAAAAGGTGTCCAACAGCGCGCAAATCAAAAAAATCCTGTTACGGACAATATGGGTGTCTACAACAGAGCGTAGAATATTCAAGAGAGGAAATGGCTGGTAAGTTTCGGTGGCCAAGTTTGACCTTTGAGATGCTAGTTTAATTCTTAACTTTAAATTCTGATTTATTGATGAAATAAAAAATGGCCTGAAAGACTGTTCACTTCTGTCAATTCATAATTTGTTGAAAAATTCTTGTTTAAAACAGGACATAATAGGACAATTGATCCAGTAAAGTGGAATAAAGTATTTTGGTTTAAGACAGGTCGTAAACCAATGTTTTTTTCCCATGCCATGCTGTGTAGAAGTATTTAAGTCAAAGATTGACATATAAAATCATGCTGTTAAACAGATTTATAAATATTAATCGGCTGAGTGTCAGTGAAGAGATGATGGTTTTATAAACTGCTAACAATGGCTATTTTTATCAAAGAATGAACATTGTCCACATAACTCTTCTATGTATTTATTTGCCCACTCTCTTTCCTGGTTGTGATAATTTCTCAGATATCATTGCTAAAATTTGATAGTTCATAAAAAAGTCTTACCAGATTTTGTTGAATTAATGTATTATGTCTGGTTGAATCTTAGTTTTTTTGTTAATTATAAATGCTCTGTCTGATGGTAATCAACTTAACCATGAGTTTAATCCAATTATCAGGATTGTAGCTGACTCCTGCATAACGTTTTTTTGCTCCAAGGCAAAGCACTTAATGGATCAGCTTCAGTTCAACAATGCATTGTCTGTGTTTTGTGTGGTTACAACTGTTGTATATATTTGATATGAGGAACAATGCCTGCTTAATTAATTGTTCCTGATAACTGAAATTTAGCCTCACCTATTATGTTTAGCAGGAACCGCAATGGTAGTTGGCTGGGTTTTAGCATTGTCTTAAAAAAACTGGGTTTTAGCATCATCTTAAGAGCTGACTTTTTGCTGATTTTAAGAGTTCTATGTTTGCAAAATGTTACTTAAGTTTGTTGGGGTTCACTTTTGCTGCTTCTCTCCATTTGACATTTAGCACTGTCTGCTTTGAGTTCTTATTGGTCCTTTAGTGCTCATGAACTGTTGGCTTGATTTGTAACAGTAGTTGGCTGGCTTTTAGTGCTGTGGCAAAGTAGCTGCTGTCTATATTTGAGTGACTGTTAGCATTCCCTTTACTGGTTTTTAGCCTGACCTGATCATTTTAAACCAGTCTACTTAATGATATTTTACTTGATATTTTATCATTTTGTTCCACTAGTGTTTTGTTTAATTTCAACTATTTTGTTCTTTTTTTATCGTGATAATCAGTCAATTTTTTCTTTACAATCAAAATTTGTCTTGGAAATCAGCAAGTAGGTTTCATTACAAATTGTACGAGAGTTTTATTGCTTAATTTTATACATCATGTACATATCAACTTTTCATGTTTGTATGAGTGCATGTAACATCATCTTTTTTATCGCTGACCCCTGTGGTTAGATGTCTTGAAGTACCAGTTGCCATTTTGAACTTATTTATTAAATTCAATCTTCCATGATGAAAATGTTGTGTACTTTAAACATTAAGAACAGCTAGAAAGGTTACTGGGTCATACAATTAATGTTTTTGTTGCATTCAAATCTCTGTATGTCTGACATTACATGTGTTCAATTAAGCTAATGCATGTTTTTTTCATTTTCGTATTTGTTGGGTGAAGAAATCAAAGCAGTGTTTAAATCTTTGCCTGGAAAGTGGAGGTATATTTGCAGTTGTGGTTAAGCATCTTTATTTTGAGTGGTGATCGGAACTGACTAAATGCTCGAGATAAATGTTGGTTGAAAATTTAACTAATTTAAAAACTCCTTCGTATAAGTCGGGTGCTCGTGATATCGAAGCTCCTAATAATTGAGTTTTACTGTATTGAAAAATATTCTTTCCAAGACTCTCATTAAAAAATCAATTGGTTTGCAGTTACCTGACTGACTTGAAAAAAATCCTTTTATGCAAAAAATATTTTCGGCAATTTTGACAAAATTGCCATAGGCCATTTCTCTCCTGACTCTGAATCACACATTGCATTTAAATGTTGACCATTGCTTGCTTGAGGACTAAGTTTAGTTTGATATGAAGTATGGAGTATGGAGTGAGCCATCTAACTTCTGCATGTAACTTCGTAAAGGATTGTATTTAAAGTTTGATTTAATATGAATGAAATATAGCACTTTCAAACTGCTAATAAAATCGGTTTAGTATTTGTAAAAAAAATATTGACATGTGTCACTGAAGTTTATCTGGTAATTTTAGTAATTTGAGCTTTTGAATCTTGTAAAAAAACCTAATCGTTAATGATACTACAAAATCTTAATATAAGATATGAGTTACAACTTTCATTTTTAGCAATATTTGTATACTGTAGATTTAAGAAATTGGTCATGCTTGTCATTGACTGATAATGTAAATGTCTTATAACAGTTGGTAGAGGTTATAAAATAGACCAATTTTCACTTGCCTCAGGATCAAATGTAACCGCAACCACAAATGGTGGTATCAAATATCACTTTGCCTTTAATGTTTAAGCCGTAAAACTACTGTCTTGACGAGCTGACACACAGGTGACTATGAAATCGTCCATGGTATTGAAGTGGAAATGAAAGCCCGATTTCTGTCACATTGAATTATTATATTTCTTAAAAACTCGCCATAAAATCTTTCGACAAAGAAAATTGTCACAAAGTTTGTTATTAATGTTTACAGGCTACAAGTGTCATTGACATCTTTAGATATTGTGTTGTATTCTCTTTTTGTTATCTTTGTATTATTCCTGGCCATTTTCAGATAATTATGTATGTTTTATGATGTATTATTATTTCATCAAAAATCTGTTAGAACTCATATAGAACACAAAAGGATATTATAAAAGCGGAAAGTGTCACATAAAAACCAAAAGCATTATTCACTGGCTGTATTAGGCTGACTTTATGGTTGTTATTAATTACTTTCATTTGTATCCTGTTGACACAGTGATAGATGGTTATAATTCCAGCATAAGAAAAGGGTCACATGCAGTTATCCTTAAATGTTGTCTGTTAAACTTGTCTTTGAAATGTGCCTCATTTTTTTGGAACAAAAAAGAACAAAAGGCAGGATACGACTGGCTTTTATTATAACTGTCTTAAAATGAATGTGACAGTTCATTATAATTGTGCCAGTGGTTAATGAATGTATAAGTCTCCATTAGTTTTGTAAATACTTCGCTAGTTTTTTTTGTAAGACAGGTCTGGCGCATGAAAACTCATTTATGCATTTAATTTTCTTTGCAGTAACAAATTCTGCAGCTTATTTTTATGCTGACATGACATGCGAAATTTATGACCATTGTGTTTTGGAATGTACCTTGCAGTTAGCTTGAATTAAAAGCAGATAATTCTTTATTTTCATTGTAAATTATTTATTTTATATACTTTAAGCACCAGAGTACTATATCTGCTTACTTTAAATAAAACATAGATACAGTAGTTTTGCTACAAACTCTCATATTACTTAACTCATTTTGTGGCTTTGTGCATAAATAACTATACCCTAGTCATGGCAATTATCTTCTAGAATCCTATTATGCCCATATTTGGAAGGTATTACCCTAATAAATGGTGTGGGGATGTATGTGGAAAATCAACAAATACAGTATAATTATGTCTGAGGATTATTTGGGTATCATAAAATGCACACACTCATGGCTTATAAATCATACTTATTCAAATGACTTGAACGAGTTTAAATGTTCACATATCTAGGTCTAACTGAAATTATGTTAAGTGTTTAATAGATTATATGATTTACAAATATAGTTGTTACTTGTGTAGGCGTGAATGTATTAGCGATGATTACTGGCGGTATATTTTATTCAGTGATTGAAGTAGTTTATGGAGTATGTATGAATTTGACATGAAAATTTATATCAAGTCATATTGTCTGACTGGTTCTGAAATGCTGGCATAGTCTACATGCATATAAAACCTTTAATTATAAAACTTCAAGGTCAAGGTCAGCGTTACTGGAAATAGCAATCATTTTCTGCTCAATTAAGTATTACTGTAGAAAACCTGGTTTTGTGGAATTGCCACATTTCTTGTTTCTAAAGTTTCTCATTTTGTGTAAAAAAACTTTCATTAGTAAACAATTTTCACATTTATTTACAAGCAAATTTTATTGCTGACTGTGCAGTATTAGCTGTTATTATCAAGTGAATTGATTACTCATGATAAATGAACGGTTTATGTTTACAATTTGCTTTACTCTTCCTCTCTCTAGGTATGTAAATGTAGTCTTGTATTTTTCTACACCCAAACTGAAAACATCTGTCCCTAAGTTTCTACTCGGTTAGAAAGTTTGGCTTGTTCTGTGTTTCATACAGGGAGTACTTGTTTAGAATATTGTACATGATCATTGGAATGAATGCATGATTACTTGCTCCTGAATGTACTGTATAATTACAAGGTATAAGTTCTGGGTGATTTATGAATGTAATTTACACATACCACCTAAGGCCACATCAAATAATCAAAGAGCTGAACATGCTTCAATTTACTTGATAATACAATAATTACTAAAGTCATAAAACTCGCAGTTGCTCACAATGTGATCAGTTGTGTAATTATTGTCAGCCTTATATTAATTTAAAATCTAATATAGAGTGTTATCAAGTGTATTGTCCCCAAAATACAAAACCATGTTTTATATTCTAATAATAATGAAGTCCAATCAATGACTAAATAAGTCTTTTATATGACATTCGGTACAAATATATAATTGCGATGGAATTGTAAGAAAATACCTTTAATAAGCACAAAATTGTCAATGGTTACATTAAAAGCATTAAAATAACAACATATTGACCACCTCAAACAAAAAGCCTTGAAAGTTTTAATTGCATGGAGACTAAAAATGGCCATGATGATTTAATGAATATATCTTGGAGACCACACTCATTTTTACAAATCTAATCTAAAGAGTCAAATCTTTGCTGTATTGGTAAATTTCTGCAACAACAACAAACCTTTGACAGCAATTTGATGTTCAATTCACTCTAGGGGGATAATCCTTTTTAGCGGGATGCCTTTTAAAATCTGGCTAGCATAAGTAAAAGTATGTTAGTTGTGTGCTGATTGTGTCCATATTGTACATTATCTAGACTTTACATCCATCTGTAACCAAAAATCTTGTATCCACCCCTGAATATTCCCAAGCAAGGGAGATCACAGTACGCTAAGGTAACGCCGAGGCTAATCCATGGATGCTTTTCACCCAATACGTGTAATGAATTATTTTTTGGCATAGTTTCCCCGCTTTGTGACAATAATGGGCATGTAATCTCTTTGTCTCTGTGCAAAACACGAAAATAGAAGGCGCATGACGGTGCACTCCGCTTACTCATCAACAATTGGCATCAAATCGAGGAGGTGATGTTCTGTCTGGTATTAAATGACACAGAAATTAACTTCTATCTGTCTACAGCCATGTTACACCTGTTTCATCTGGTTGTATGTCTGTTTTTCAGTGTTTTTACAGCTATGTGCATCAGGCTTTTGGCTTTCTTTTTTTTCTGATTAATGAGAAGGTACCTTATGTATTGTTAATTTGCAGTTTTGTCCAGGTTTTTGTTCTTCAAGGTTTTGGTTTACCACGTCAAGAGTGTGCGTGGGAAATATTACCCAACATAAATTAGGTGTTCAGTCTGGCTTTATTTATCGAAACACCTCGTTGTGGTTTTATGTGGAATCCTTAAAACAGAATATCTCAAAGACTTGAAAGAATGTGTCAAGTCATGGAAGATTCAACATTCATGCAGTTTTGACATAAAGACAGAAAATGTTACAGTCAAACCTGCGTTTGAAACCACCTCCAAATAAAGACCACCCTCCAAATAAAAGCCATTCTTTGAAAAACCGTCTTTAATTATTAAAACAAACTGACCTCTGAATAAAGGTCATCTGTCAATAAAGGCCACGTTTTCTTTCCCAATGGTTGCTTTTGTTCACAGGTTTGACTGTACTTGGAATTTCAAGATGAAAATTTAGTTAAAATCTAAGCTGGCTAGTTTTCCATATACTGTGGTCACAATTTGTTCCGAATTTGCTGCCAAGGTTTGGCAAACTGTAAAATTGAAATCAGTCACAATTATTGTTCATAGGATTTTATGCAGATGCTTCAATGCTCCATGAAGTATTTAACACAGGATGACAGTCTAATTGTGTCTATATATGATGATGGATGTTTGAGGCTTTTTGAAATATAAAGCTATTCTAATCCTGTAGATTAAGGTCAATGTCCTTTCAGACCTCCCATGACTGTATTACATCCAAGGTGACAACAGGGTTCATGATTTTTATTATAAAAATAGTATTTATGTATAACATTAGATTTTTTACAAGCGGTGTTATATATTGTATCTGATATTTTATAGGTGATCCAGTGAGACACAGGGATCCAGGTAGTAGACCATTCTGAGCAGATAATTATGTATATTATCTTTAAAAAATGTATATCTTATAACTATATGTTACTCATTTGAAAAGCTAAACCACACCACAAAATGCAGACACACTCTTGTATATGGTTAGTGAACAATTTTTCGGTAATTTACTTAAATAAATAGACTAATTGAAATCAATACAATATTTAATTGATTTATCGGACTTTAAGGCTGATAGTGGTACTCTTTGTTATCTTTCATTTGTCATTGGTGTATTATTTTTGTTACTATAAAGGGCTTTCTTTCACAAGTAGGGGAAGGGGACCTTTTTCTTAAATTTTGGGAAAAATTACATGATATTTTTACAGAAAGGGGAAGAAAAAACTTGATGTGTACCGAATTTTAGGGGAAAACTTCATGATTTTAAAGATTTTTCCTGAGTGGCTGACACCTATTGACGGCCCCTGCTGTAGGAGGAAAAAACCTTGGTATGTTATATTGTACAAAATGTAAAACTATTTCCTGAAATTTGTCTGGAAATGATCATAATCAAAAGACAACCCAAAATAGGACACATTTTTTTTATGTTTCATGCCTTTTATCGTGTACCTTTAACGATATTATGAATTTCACAACCACGCATTTCGGTGCTTATTCATTTGAGGGTTTATTTTAAGACGATTCTTTTTGGTGAACATCCAGCTGTACCAGTTTTATGCTGAACAATTTGTAATATTAAGTATGTTAAGTACATATTTAATGCAGCTTGAAGATATTTGTTATAAACCCATAAATCTGCAATTTAAGCAAAAAAGACTTCTTTCTATTTATCAAAAGATCTGTAACTTGCATGATATCAATACTTGATTTAACATAATGTCTAGATCTGCGTTTAAGACAAACTTCATTTTAACATCAAGATATCTTTAATGACACTTCTTACTCAGGTTTATAACATTTTTATACACCACTTTAGATTTTTAACCATTGTATTATATATATATATATATATATCATTTCCACAAAAAAATGCACCTTTATCGTATTTGAAGTGTTTTACAACAAGTCTATGTATGTCCCATCACATCAACGTCACAAGGTTGTATCCCGTATCTTGTACTTCAGATAGAATTCCAACCTTGATAAGTTGATATATAAATTTTTATTCTAGCACTTTACCTACATAATGATGATTTGACATGTATTACGTTAACAAGTGCACTCCATATTTACCCTAATTTTTTTACAGTGTATCATTACACCATCAGTTGTTCTCTGTTAAAACATACGAAGCTAATTCTTTACTCTTTTTATACTTATAGTTTTTTTTTTAAATTATGAAAGAAAATTTAAAACGATAAGAAATTACCAGCGAAAAAAAAATATCAGTGCGTTGAATTCACACAATCTATTGAAATATTTGATATTTTACTTGCTGTCATAATGAAATGTTTTAACTTACTGCTATCCTTGGGAAGTCATAATTAATTACCCTAGATGTTTATAATTGCTTCCCCTAGAAAGTTATAATTACCTCCCTTGAAAAGTTATAATTACCTCCCTTGAAAGTTATAATTACATCCCTTACGAAGTTATAATTACCTCCCTTGAAAGTTATAATTACCTCCCTTGAAAGTTATAATTGCATCCCTTACAAAGTTATAATTACCTCCCCTGAAAAGTTATAATTACCTCCCTTGAAAGTTATAATTACATCCCTTACAAAGTTATAATTACCTCCCCTGGAAAGTTATAATTACATCCCTTACAAAATTATAATTACTTTTGTTTCAATTCCAAAATGATTAATAATCAAAGTTAAATGCATATTAGTACCTTTTATTTCCATAATTTGTATTAAATTATCATATCATTGAATTGGTAGAGTTAAATATCTATTTAAGAAAGTGCAAAAATTGAATGTGTGCTTATAAAATCAGTCCTAAAGAGTTTTTAACTTTTGTTAAAATATCTCAGGTTAATAACTGATACCTCTCATGCTTTGTGAAGAATGGTCTAAGTTCAATGCTATTTGATTTTCATACAAACTGTTTCGAAATAAACGTATGGAAATAAATGGTAAAATGAATTGATTTGTTATAATATTTTGCATTTTAATGTGTTATATACTTGACTTTAGGAATGTCAATTTTCCGACTCCAGCTTAATAACCTAAATTGTTAAGAACATTGTGACATTAATCTTGGATTTCGTCAAGTATTGAAAAGAGTGTGATTTTTTTAGACGAGACATTTTGACATTGTATCATGTCAATTAGTGTGACTTGTAACGGTTATATAGACCTTGTATGGTATTAAATATTAACTGCTTATGAAAAAAATCTGACCATTGAATTTACAAATGTTTCGAAAGGCTTCCGATTTTAATGGATTAAGTCGGCCTTAATCTGATTAACATTGTTATACAGTTGTTGAATTTAAACCCTAATATTGCATTTCTATTATTCAGTTTTTATTAATAATTTGAATTGGATTTTTGTCTTTTCACAAGGTCTGGCCATGCATTTGGAATAAAGTACTAACATATGCAGGGTTTTCATTAGACATCAAAAGTTGAGGGTCAAAAATGACCATTGTCTGATGATAATTTCTTTCTAATTGTATTGTAAATTTTATCCTTTGGTACAAATTCTCAGGAGTCAAAAGCTTTATTTTACTGATTCTAAGAGTCAAAATGGTGTTTTAAGGGTCAAATGAAAACCCTGATATGTACAACAGTTTCTACAATTTGTTAACAACATCAATACATAGTGATGTAATAAAGATTTTTAGTTGTTTTGAATGTATTGAAAAACAGCTGATTCTGGTGTTCACCTTGATAATTAATTAAAATATTTTTTGATTATTTAATTTCTTGAATGTATGAAAATAAATATTTAAGTTATAAATTGTGAGTTAAAATATAGAATAATTATTATTACATCTACGAAAAACTAAATAGTTCAGCTTTGGAATTTGATAGCAGTGTAGCTTAAAATATTAGAATAGTATATTGTATTAATATTAGTCTTTATTGTTGTATTGTGTAGTGTAGAATTTTGTATAAGCTTATAATTATCCAATTGTTGATCTATTAAAATATTTCATTCACTCGTTAAGTGTGGGGGTCTCTGATTTTATTTGATCTTTTGGCTTAACACCTGTAAAAGGTTATAGACAATTATGTGGTTTATGTGTAAAGACATAGCAAATATTAGGTTACTTCTTGTTGACAAGTTAATAACCTATTGTTCTGATGTAATAAGGCTTTAGATTCTTAAGATTTTGTCACATACCACAAGTCAAGTGGTCTACGGCTCTGTATTGGTTTTAAATTTGTGTTTTTGTTTGTTTATATGTAATTTAGGGTAAATAGTCGCCGTCGTTTCTATAATTGTCACGCAATGAAAAACAGTCTACGAATGTGTTTTTGTTTACATTGTATGACTTTGATAACTTTTAGTTAGTTGGGTATTTTTACACTGACAATGGTACAAGAATGTATTCATTAAAGCTTTAATATAATATTAATACCACTTTTGAACCACAAACAAATCCATCTTAATTACTTGATGTGGGCTCATTCTTATGTTGAAATCATTCGTGGAAATATTGAAAACCAGTCTTAGAATAATTGGTCGTTATAGTGAGGTGGTGTTTTGAATTTGTATTAATTTTTTTCACATCTTTTACTTTTTAATGTGGCTTTGATTTTAGGATTTGTTAATAAATTTCAATCATTTTATTCATTACTATAATCCTGTTATAAGTTGGTAAGAGCCAGTCAAGTCATTCAGATTTGAGGTTTAACATAGGCATTTTAAGTGATATTTTTTCTGTCAGTTTAAACTTATATAACAATATAATTTTAAAAAAATGCCCATATCCATTTCACGTGCATTATTCAAAGGTATGCATTGAATAAACAATGGTTCTGTAAAATGACTTCTGTGCATTTTTATTGGCATTGTTCTCTTCTGTGTCAAAAATTTTGGTTATTTAAAAAATTTATCAGTTATGCAGTACATTTCTCACGTCTCAATTTTCTAACATATCACATGTTGATTCATACCTTTACCATAATTTAGTAACAACTGCTAAACTTCTGTGTATAACATTATATAAGGGGTCAAAAATGGCCCCTTTTCTAGTGTCAGACTGTTATAATCAGCTCCTATTGTGTGTGTTAGAAATATTTAAGAAGCTTATACTTGTAATCTGTGATAAAATTATTTAATATCGTAGATTTTCCAATTGTACCTGGCACATTTGTATTTCACACTACTGAGATTTGAGATTTAGATAGACTAAGGCATTCAGTCTTCGACCCCTTTTCAAGTATATTGTTAAATTTTGAAAGACTTGTATGTAAAAAAGGGGCTTTATTTACAAACTGATTTCTGACGAAACACCAGAATGCAACTTAGAAAAATAGTTTTGACGTTATTTGGATTGCTCATAATTTGTGTGACTGTAGTCACTGCTGTTGGAGGTAAATGTCTATTTTGTACTGTTAATATAAGATCATCTGCTGAAAAAGAAGTTTATTTGACAATTCTTACCATATTTGACATTTCTTTTCAGTCAATAGAATTCCTTTGAGGTTTTGTGCCTTATTTTGTCTTATTTCAGCCTCTTTGGCTTCATTTGTGGAATAATTCAAACTTTAGTATTATGGATATATCTGGCTACAGAAAAAGTACTAAATAGTGATTCTAGTGAATTCTTTCATTTCATGTTTCTTGGTATTAATGAAATTGCTCATAGATAATTCAAAGAGTTCAGAAGAATATCTTTTGTTGTTCTGAAATTAGATTCATTGTGAGTGATAGTCTGAGTTTTAAATTCATAATTGGACACATTTTAAACATCAAATTCATAATTGGATACAAAATCTCTTTCAAGAATTGTATTCCGCCTGTTTCCTGTCAATTTTATGTAATATCAAACCTCTAATGTATCTCAGATGTTTGTTTTTGTTGTACCATTTAAGTGGATTGATGAACAGAACTCCAGGCCAGTTTGAGATCAATGATTTTCATTTGCTGTTTCCTATTTTCTATTTGGCTATTATTTCATTGTTATGGGCCCTAATTTCCTGAATGTTTTTATCTAGATTTGGTGTGTGATATTTCATGTCTAGATCTCTGATTAATGTTTGATATGATGTCCATTTTGTTTTGATGTATGATCTTCCAAGCAAGCAATTGAAAAATCTGACTGTATGTCAGCCAGTCTTTTATTTCAGACTTTTGATGAAACCCTGACAATTTTTTTATGAAAGCCGAACTTCCATTTTAAACACATCATTGGATTTGTTTTGTGCTGTTAATGGTTTTTCATTGTCAATGTTTAAATGTTGAGATATTGCAATTATTAAAAGTGTGGTTATTCAAGGATGCTGTTGCCTTAATGTGTGCTCTCTGTATGCAATTACCTTCAGCAAAACTTCGTTCTGTTATCCTCACTGTAACCTAAGCTCTTGGTGCTGTTGAAAGCATTTGAAAGTGTACTTGTGAAACTTTTAAGGTTTAGGGAGCTTCTGTCCCTTTAGTTGGTCTGATTTCAGTTGTGGTGTAGATAGGTGTGTTGGTGCTTTATCAAGGGTTGAAGTGAATATTTTGTGGTATAACTGTATGGAGATAGAGGCAAACATGTACTGGTATATTTACAGCCTCAGAGGTCAATGGTGTGAGCCCTGCCTGAGCTAAAATGATGCATGTTTTCTTGAAATATCCCTTTGCTGCATTTGAAGTAGACGCCTTTGAAAACATTGTGGCAAAAGAAGGCATTACATGTAATGAGTAATGGCTTCTTTTTCCACAATGTTTTCCACTCTGTTACCTCAGGTGGCTTAGTGCTCGAGTCCCTTGCTGGACATAACTTAAGTACGATGTATTTTGTCTATTTACAGAGGTTGGATATATCATGCCAGCTAACTACTCCATCTGGAGAGTAAGCAAAGATTACAGTCCACAACATGATATCAGGAAGAACCTCTTCTTCAAAAACTTCCAGGATAACATTATTCCAAGAAAACCAGTGTAAGTAGATTATTTTATCATTAGGTGGTACGAAATAAATGTCTGGTTTCTCATACCATATCTGCTGAATTTAATAGATGGAAAAACTAGCATACGGTTGATGATAAAACCATGGTCACAAAATATTTAGATTTTCATCCAGGTTATCAAAGGAAAAGTATGGATGTGTCTAATGTTGTAGTCATTTACTTAGGGACTGATTGGATTGATAATCAGAACTTATTCAGACTCATCGTGTTTGAATAAGTTAAAATATTTCAGCCAAAATATCAAAGAAACATTTCGGATGTTGTATTATACAATGCCTAATGCCTTTTGTCATACACGAAATAGTTCTGTGATCAATAGGAAAGTAACATGGTTTATTCTTATGAATGAGGGGATGAGAATTTAATGTGCTATTTTTGATAACTACTGTGTACATATGAGAAGTTACAATGCTTTATTAGACATCATTATTGTCAGAGAAGTACTTTACCATTCATAGAAATTTGTTAATTGGTGTGGTTAGATTCTGTGGCAGCCAGTGTATGTAATAATTCTGCTGATTAATGCCATTGTATGTCTGTAAGATATTTTATGAGTGAGGAAAGCTATGTTTAATTATTATTGAGTGATTGAGATTGGTGTGTGTGAATCTGTTTATTATATTCTGGGCTCTGAATTTGTGAGTGATCTGGGTTGGTGCTGAAATGTTCATGAGTGACTTTTGAGTGATAAATGGTTGTGAGTGAGTGTTATGATGATTGTTGGAGTTATATACATCAATGTAAGAATGTTTGAATGCTTATGAGAGATTTTAAAGTGATCTTAAACCATACTATAAGATGTATTGGACTTCATGGTTTTTGAGTGATTGATTTGGTGACATTTTGAACCCAATAAAGTGCCATTGAAATGACATTTGAAAGGAAAATTTTGAGTGATTAGTGGCAAGTTTGAGTGACACATTATATAGATAGAGCATTTTTGAGTGATATTCAATGATATTTGAGTGATAGAGTGAATGTTGTGAGGTTCTTTGTGTCCAGACTCAGTGAAATCCTATTGCAGTATTATTTATGAGTGTTTATTAAGTAGTAACTGGAATGTGGTTGTTATAATAAAAAGTGCTAATTATTTGCTGAGTGTTGCACTGTACTTTAATGATAATATCCTAACATTGTATTTATATAAAAGTGAATATATTACTATGTAATCATGCATTGAAGGTGAGAGCTGTACTTTATAAGCGATAAACATAAATTAATGTTGTGAAGGATGAATACCATAGTTTTCATTGTTCTGAATCTTGGAAACACCATTTAAAATTTGTCAATGGAACAAGAACCTCTTCACATTCCAGAAATATATTGTTTGTATGATTTTACGTAAATGTTGTGGTATTGTTAATGTAATGCCTTAGTATAAGAAAAGGGTAAAATGAGAAATTTCATGAAAATATTTTAGTGAAGATTTCAGAATTTTTAAACGCTTCAGTGCAAGATCGTATATAGAACGTGTGATAATTGAATTATATTTGATTTGAATAGAGATAGACGAATCAGCTGTATAATGATGCAGTTTATCAGTGTGCAATGATTTTATCAGAGTGTAAAGTCTGGGATAATATTTAATTTAGTCAGGTGTTGCCTGGAAACAGTATATTATTGACCTATCTGCAATATTGCGCAATATTTACGCTGTTAAACATGTGTTAGTTAAGTTACTGATGGGAAATGTTATAATTAGACTATGTACACCTTCAGTCTGGTTACTCAATCAAGATATTTCTGGGAAATATTTTCTTTATTGAATTATATCATGCCTTTGGTATAAGATTACCCCTCCTCCCCCTCAAAAAAAAAACGAAAAAAAAAACCCAAAGCATTTGTTTCATATAATTTCTTCTAGTTTTTTTTTGTTTATAATTACTGTTGTTTTTCATCATTACTGTGCATACTTTATAAGAATCCAGAATTCACCTCCAAAATCTTGTTGGACACATTTCAAATAACATAGATATAAAATGCATAATGCATTAATTTATTGGCATTGCAAAAAATCAAATAGCATTTAAATAGCCAGACAGCATTAAGTACAGAAATTATGAATAAATAAATAGGAAATCAAATATTTAATGTTCGATTTCAATTAAGATCCAGTTACTATGATAATCATCTTACTGCTGAATGTTTTAATTATAAATTGATGTTTTATTTTAATGTTTTGAGATAAATGTCAATCAATTATAATAAAATACTTAAATGTTTTTTTTCATGTTTGAACATTGATGAATTAATGTAATAATTCTTGGCAGAAAGATGTTATGACGTAGTAAATGGCATTAAAATATGCATCAGTTGTAGATATTTTGAGGTGTCTTAAGCAGTTTAATTTATGTTTATGTGGAGTCTTTTGTCTATAATGGACGGGGTGGGGTTGTCTCGTTTTTAATTTTTTGTGGGTGTGGGTTTGTACTGTAGGGGATTTATCCAGTGTGCTCATATTGCATACCTTTAGTTTAACCCTTAGAAGAAGTGAGGAACTAGAAGCTGCGACCATAGTTAGTGCTCTGGTCTTGTAACCTAGTGATCTGGGTTAAAATTCTGATCACGGCAGGTCATACCCTTCTATGAAAATCTTCACAAAAATGTCGATTTTCCTCCATATGTGGAGAAGTTGTCGGCTTCTTTTGGAAGGGTAAGTTAGTACTGGATAGTATACAGTCCAGGAAAACTGGTTAGGTGTACCGGCTGCAGTATATCACTGCAACATTGTTGAAAAATGGCGTTACGCCCAATGAGGAAAAAATAGAACCTAGAAGATTGGTGGCCAGTTCCCTGATAAGGCTCAAAAAAATGCCTCGTTCACTGTTGCCTGACCACAAAAATTAGGTTAGATAGGCAGCAAAATTATTACATTTCATACTTCAGAGGTGTATTCATCCTCAAATATTTTTGTACTTTGGATTTTGCTGTTGGAAACTTTAGAATCAGGTAAACTGTTGGCATGACGATTTTTTTTCTGGCCTTACAGTTACAATCTGAACTGTCTGATCACGTAAAGACTTCTGTACAAGGATGGGGTTTGAACTACAAATTTTCCAGTTTAATCCACTTTGTGTGTTGTTTGAAAACATAAAATATATGTTAGTGCATTAAGTGCACCGCTTAAAATGTGCGAATCATTGTTTTATACATTAACACTACTGTAACCCTTCTACATCTCATAAAAATGGTCTGACTGAGATTTAAGTATTTTACCACTTGTCTTTTTATTTATACTGTGAAGTTTTTATTTTGTATATTTTTGTTGTTCAATAAAAAATACTTTACATTCATTTGAGTGGTACTTATGAGTACTTATACTATACTAAATAAACTTACAAGCGAATATTTCGTTCCTCTATAAAATGTAGTAAGGCCAAGTGAAAGAATTTTTTTTTTTTTTTGAAAAAAAAATGGTGTTTTTCTTTTTGTTGTATCTTTAATTAGCTTCCATAGCTTTGAGGTTCATTGTACAAGGAGCCTGTGACCGATACAATCATGTGATATTGTTTAATAGCAGAATGTAATCTTAAGGACTCTTTTATTTATGCTATTCTTTATTTAAAAATATTGAAAATTCAAATTGAAAGACAATAGATTTATTTTATATTTATTAATACATGTAGATGGTAAAAGTGGTTTAATAGTGAGTACTGGTATAAATTGTTTTGAATCAGACAGAAATGAATGGAAGTTTCTATCACTCAGAGAGAAAATATCACTCAAAAGTTGCTCATTGATAGAAAAGCTTTAACCCTTTGCCTCATAATACCGCATTTCCCGCATCTGAAGCAGACGACTTGTGAAAACATTGTGGCAAAAGAAGTCATTCCTTGTAATGAGTAATAGCTTCCTTTGCTGCAATGTTTTCCACTCTATCAGAGAGAAATAACCTAAATTTCTTAAATAAATTGATGTTTTGTATAATTGCTTTGAATTTGAGTCCAAAGTATGCCTATGAGGCAAACGGTTAAACCGTATAAAAATATTATTTGGCCTTTTTTCAATTTGTTTTTGATTCTTTTAACCACATTTTTATCATATAAATCATGTTTGTGGTTGTGAGTATTTATGTCTACACTTGTGTTAAAAGGTCAGGAACAAAAAAAAACAGTGTTCGAATAATCAAAGAAAAATGACAATGTTTTGGGCGTGATCACCGCGACCACGCTTTTATCAAATTTTAGTAATAATTTGGGTAAATGCATTGCTGTAGGTATTCTACTGGGTGATTCAGTACGTGTGCCTGTCACAATAAATTATTTTCCTTTGATCCAAACATTATTGTTAAATTGCTTCTGTTGAAAGGTTGACAAAATATTTAATCAGATACTCATTTCAGAATAGAGTAAAAAAACTCTTGCAGTGTATTACTTGAGACTTTGACTGCTTTCTTCATTTGTACTCTAAAATGTTCGGTAGATTATTGCATTTTTAGGGTAAATAATGTATAGTGGTTTATATTTCATCAGGATGTAAAGCTGAAGTGTTCAAGGCCACCCTGAAAAATTGCTTGTTTGCTGTTGCCGACTTGGACTAGGTCGGTCGGAGTGTTATTTCTTATATTAGACACATGTAAATTGACCATGAAACTATAGGACATATTTACCATTATATAGAAAGGAAATTTTAAAAATAATATCATTCAATTTGTAGTAATTAAATGTTTCGGACTGGTGGTTTTTCGGTGGGTCGGTTGGCAATGGCAAACAAATAATATTTTAATTTAGGCCCAATTTAAATACTTTTTGATCACACGGTTGTGCAATTACATGGTTGTTATTTGTTCATGATAAATGAGGCAGTGTACAGTCTTATTTTTATGTGGATGTCTCAGTATAATACAGACAATATGTACCCTGTTTTATATGACATCAGCCATTTTACATAATTAAAACATAACTACCCCTTTTTATTAAAAAAAATATCACATAGTCTTCACTTTAATGTTCACTTTAACGGGGTAGGATTATCCAACTTGTAAGTGCTACATTTTAGTAGGGACCCATTTTTAATTTTATTCACGTGGCACAGATCAATTACAACCTGTTCCATTGTGATCTTCCCTGCACTCTTCATTGCATTCTTCAAATGTCACTGGACTCAGTTTTTCTGTCTTGTTCTGTTCAATGTTTTGTTCAGCATTGGTTAACTCTCGGATTTGAAAATGTTTGGTCTTAAAAAATTTAGAGAGAAAAGTACTCTTAGATATGTTAAATTAGCCAATCGGATGCTTCGCAGTGCATTCTGCATGTTGAATCAGAGTTTTATAACACATATCGTCTACCTCAGTACCTGTTTTGTCTGTTTAGAGGCATAATGAAGAAAATGTGTTGGAATAATTATTAGAGCACTGCCGTGAATTAATGTTGATTTCCTGTATGAGTACATGTTGATTATCTTGTCTGTTGATTAACTATTAACCCATCTAATCATTGCAATAGTATAATTCATCAGGTAGGTAGGTCCATGAATTGGTTCATCAATGGCTGCCGCGTTAAGTCTAGAGACCAGTTATCAGGACCTGATAAAGGGAGATAAGTATGGTTGAAGTTGTATTATCCAGCTTTAAGATAAATTTTTCATCATTAATCTTACTGTAAGTATAAGTTCAGTTACCATAGTCCATGGATAGTCCGTTCTCTGAACTATATCTAAATTACATACTTCATAAACGAAGACCAAAGATTTTGTGATAGGAAAGGATATGAATGAGATCCACTTAAGCTTGTACTCATAAATTGACTTTAATCCTGAGTATGAGCCATATTATTGATGCTAAGTACCATTCATGTTGATGCCAAGTACCTGCCATGTTCATGCTGAGTACCAGCCATGTTGATGCTGAGTACCAGCCATGTTGATGCCAAGTACCTGCCATGTTCATGCTGAGTACCAGCCATGTTCATGCTGAGTACCAGCCATGTTGATGTCAAGTACCTGCCATGTTCATGCTGAGTACCAGCCATGTCTGTGATTCTGAGTACTAGTCATATTATTGGTGACAAGTACCACATCTATTTTTATACTACTAGTATATACCAACCATGTTTTTGATGCCAAGTACCAGCTATATTACCAATGCCATGGACTGGCCATATTAATGCCCGGCACAAGCTACATTATTGATACTTATTAGAATTTATGAAATTTGGTAATTAAAATGAATGAATGCATTAGAATGAATGTAAAATGGATTTTGTTGAATACATTTATCAGACATAAATGACATAATAATTTACTTTATGGATTATTTTTATCATAACTTATAACAATGTTTTAATCTAGTAAATCAGTGACATTCTATGTTATAATAGATTTCTATAACATGTCTGACTTAATTAATACATTAAGTACGTATTACATAACATTTTCTAAGGTCTATTAATAATTGATATTTTTAGATAAGAATTTTCTAATTATATTCAAAATTGATTCTTTTAGAAACATTTTTTTACTATTCATTTTATAATCATATTTACGAGATAAAACATTTTGAAATTAGTTATTAGAATACATTAACTTTAACTTTAGAAATAAGTGGTACAGTGATAAAGCATATTGAAACAGGGGTTGTATTGCAATTTACGCTTAAAAAATTGTTTGTTCCTGGTTACATGCTCGTTAAAAATAGGGTAAGTAGTTAGGAATTTTTTTTGTATTTTTTTTTTATTATTATTCTTGAAAGGGCCTCTTGAGATTGTGTCTGTGCTGAAAGGTAAAAACGTGAGACAATGGATGCACCATTTCTCGGGCCTTATAAAAAGTCTAAAGTTGCGGGGATGAATTTGGGTAGGTTTAAACCAGAAACAAACAATTTTTTACACCTTAGATTTTGCATAATGTGATGATGCTAGTGTTAGAGCTCTTCAAACAAACATCCACTCCTTATGAGTTGCAATTCTAAATACACTCAAAGTTCAGTCTCCAACTTTGACATAATTGCGTTCTCATTTGAAGCTGCATGATTTTGTCTATGTATATAAAACACATTCTTACCATATTTTATGCTCGCAGTAAACTATACAAATAAATTCTACAATTAATTTTAATTTGGCATTATAACTGTCATTAACTGAATCTTGGAACTACTGTGAGTTCCGTTTAATCAACTTTCCATTCCATTGTCACCAAGGAAGTTGGTCAAAATAAAGATTATTTGACATATTAAAACACCTAAGCTGTTATGTGTTAGTTAGAATACTCTTAACAACAATTTCTAACATTACAAACATGTTCCTGTGTTTTGGTAACCCTGGATTTTTTTGTGATACCAGAAAGTGACTGTTATTGTAACTATTCATACTTATTATAAATGTCCTCTACATCATTCAGTGAATTAATTAAGACTGTGTTTTTCTGTTTCTATTTTGTTTAGTTTTAATGCTTTTGGTTGTATTTTATACTTTGGGTTTTTATAATATACTTTTTTTATATTTTATGCCCTTGTTTGTATGTTTTAGTTTTAATGCTTTTGGTTGTATTCTAGACTTTGGGTTTTTATTTTATACTTTTTTATATTTTATACCTTTGTTTGTATGTGGTACTTAGGTTTATATGATATTAGCCCGAGGTACGTGAAGCATTTAGACAAATCATTGTTGATACTAATTGATTCGGACTGTACTCTAAATACCTCGTTAAGTGCTGTTAGAATTGAAATGACCAGTAGTTATTTACTTCATAATGAAATAGTTATCTTCAGCATCTTAAGCACTTTAATTGCTACCAAAAAAAATGTTAACAAGTCCTTAAGCGCACTTGGCTGGTCAAATACATCTTGGTCATCTTGTAATGCTTTTGAATAAGAAAATGATTATTGTTAGTAAACAGATGCGTTTTAAATGAAAGTTTTACTATGTAAAAAGACAGTTTAAGATACGAAATAAAGAGAATTATGACTATCAGTTCAAAATTCTGTTAAGAAACATTTTTTTTACCCGACACAGAGATTGAGCTGGTGTCTAAATGTTATTGGCAAGGAGAATAAAAACTACTTTCTATCTCACAAATATATATTTCTGTATCAATCTATCTTATGTAAATGACAGTTTATTTTATCTTTGAAGAAGCAGCCTTCAAAATGTAGAATGTTGTCACAAAAAACGACGCATAAATGTTAGAAATTCTGGTATTTAAGTGAATAGATAAGTTTGTGGTTCAATTAAAACGTGGATAACTGTGTCTTAAGAGCAGCCTCCTGTGGAAATATTTAATGGGGGATGATCAAACGAGTTTCTTCACAATGTTACTATTGTATGCTTATACTTTACAAGTAATTGTTGTTATTTATTAAAAGAGCTTTTTATGTCCATAAAATGTGGGATTAATTGTTTTTTCATGTTTTTTGTGGCTATGAAATATGTTTAGACTTTGAGAGGAGGTTGGTATGATAAAAGCAAGAAATGAAGCACATTATGGCTTTATTAATATCATTGTAACATTGAGGCCAATAAACTTCATTCAGTTATATTAGTAGCTGTTTGATGATTTTATAATACACATAGAGGATAGTAGTAATAAAGAATCCTTTGTGTCTTAATTTTTCATCTAGTTACTCATAAACATACTGTCAAAATCTTTAAAAAAACAGACTGTGTCATTGTCTTCAAAACAGACTGTGTCACTGTCTTCAAAATGGACTGTATCACTGCCTTCAAAATGGACTGCATCGCTGTCCTCAGAAACAAACTGTGTCATTGTCTTCAAAATGGACTGTGTCTCTGCCTTCAAAACAGCCTGTGTCACTGTCTTCAAAACAGACTACATCACTGCTTACAGAAACAGAGTGTGTCACTGTCTTCAGAACAGACTGTGTCACTGTCTTCAAAACAGACTGTATCACTGTCTTCAAAAACAGACTGTATCACTGTCTTCAAATGGACTGCATCACTGTCTTCAAAACAGACTGTTTCACTGCCTTCAAGATCAGACTGTTACTGTCACAATTTGTGTCTCAGTTTTCAAATCTCAGAAATCACAATTAACCAACGTAATCTTAATTACAAACATTACTGGTGAAGGCCTTACTCATCATTTCTCATCTGTTGGTTTGTTTTCAAAGGACTAGGTCTGACCTCATGTTCAAAAACAAATAAGACTTTCACACTTTATCTCCTTCAAAATAACAGTGTTAAAGCTGCCTTGAAAGAGTTGAAAACTTTGAAGTATCATCTTACAGTAAGGATATCATGTGACCTGTGTCGACTGCCGCTAAAGGCCGAATTCTAGCTTTTGAAAGAACCATGATCACATTGGTGTCAAATGCTATCATCTGTGTCGTATATCAGTTTATTTGCGTTACTGCTCCCCATTGTAGAATGTCTTGTACTTAATTTGTAGCAAATAGTGCAAGTATTAAATTATGTGTGTTAATTAGCATGGCACAATGTTCGTCTAGCCTCATTGTGTGACACATTGTTGAATTTTCAATTCATTCTAATTACATTTTTGTTAATTAATAGGTTTCAAATTTTCAGTGCAGTTAGGTATGAATCACAGCTAGCAATTTCAGATAACAAAAAAGGGTTTTACTGAAAATGTTTGCTTTACAGGGTCAGTGAGGTTGCTTAGTCCTAGATTTGATTTTTAGCTCGTCTGTTTCAAAGAAAAAATTCTAGCTATTATGATCACTGTGGCTGTCGAGCTATTATGATCACTGTGGCTGTCATTGTCAGACACTTGGAATACTTGATTATCAGGACAAGGCACACTTGTAAGACAAGGGTCATTATTCTAAAAGCTATGTTTTTGGAGTTATGGAGTTATTTCTTACTTAGAATTTTGGATCAAAATTGCGTATTAAATAGAATGATGTAAAACAGATAAGCGTTGGCGCTACTCTGTGGAGTTCTTGTTTCTTCTCTATGTAAGTTCCATCTTAGCAGCAGCAGTTAGCCCCTGGATTGAATGTTTATAAACTCGAAAATTTTGTATGTCCCCCATCTTACCAAATAATTATTACCATTTTTGACAAATGCCTTCAGCTTGAGCATATTAAATCAGCATGTTGACTAATGTGCTACAGTCCAGTATTGCTTAGTGTTTGCACCTCTGTTGGAATGCTTCACTTATTATTAGTTTATTGAATAAGACTTCATGGACAATGATAGTGTTGGGCGTTTCTTCACTTTATCTATTTAAGCCTTCAGAGAGTTAGGTTAGCACCCCACATGTCTTTGTCCTATACATTACCAGTCACTTAACCAAGAATGCAGATGTCCAGATAGATACCAGCTTTCGCACCATGCTTGTCAAATGATGTACCATATTGTCATGTTGCATTTTTTACATCCATTAATCACTATGTCAACATTATGGTCTTTGTTTCCAACATTCCATTGACAACAAAGGGCGCATTATCTCCTTGGTGTCTTGTTGCCGTAGGAAGAGCCAGATTTTGTGCTGACCCTATAATTAGTTGGCTATTAAAATCTAATTGACATACAATACTGGGCTGTAATTTTTGTATCAAATGTTTATCAAGAGCTCAGACATTTTATTAAGTGAAATCTGTTTGATTTATTTGGTGAATGCTTTTTTTGCTTTATGTTTTTTGTGTGCTGGTAATCCGAGGCAATTACCTTGGTTTGTGTAGCAGAATTGACTAGACAGCTTAATTTTCATTGTGTTATCTAGAATTCATTGAAAGTGGAGAAAGACTATGTTGATATGAAGATAGAGGCTGATTCTCATTTGTTACCATTACTGTTCAGATGTTGGTTTATTTAATGCATTATTTAAAGACTTGTAATACAATAAATATCCAAACCCTAACTCCATAAACTGTATAGAGGAATTACGAATGATTGAGCTGATTTTATGGAGTAAAAAAGCTTTTATTTAATTGCCTTTGTCATTTTTTACTGTCTTTATCGGGGTTTCTAAATTGCTCATTTAACCTTGAGGTCCAAAATGATAGAGTAAATAGTATATAAACAGCAATGATCTGAAATTACTTAATATGACAGCCATGCTGAAAGCATTTAATGAAGTGCAATTGTTGTCTGTATCAGATAGTGGTGATATTTTTTAGGGGAGGTCTATGGTATGATGTTGCTCTCTATCATTACATATGCTAAAATGTACAGTTTTTACAAGAGTTATAATGTTGGGAAAATATTTATGCAAATATTAGACATTCAGTGGTATTGCTGTTGGTATAATGGTCCTTGTAATCTGGTGACATTTAACATCTTTGTGTATAATCAGATAAAAGCTGCTAGCTGCACCATTTGGAGGGGGGTCAACATATTGCAGCACCAGATAACCTGTAGATGAATGATATAGGCCAGTATCATTTCATGAATTAACTATAGAAATATTGTACAGATTGAAATTCATATATTTTATGTAAATGCTGGAATGTTTCTCTGAGTCATTTTGTACTTGAAACCATCTGAATGAAGTGATGTGAATGATAGTTATGTTTGAAAATATAGTATTTATACTGTCATCTCGTAAATGCTCATTCATAATGATCATACATTTAGTCCCCTCCTTTTAACGAGGTTTGTGAAGGAAAATCTGGTTATTTTAGGTACTAATTGTAATCCTTAATAAGCTTTTTATGAAGGTATTGTTTGTAAAGTTATTGCTTGCATACTGCCTACAGTTATGTTGATTGACTATCTTGGTGAGAAACAGTTTGCTGTCTGGCCTGTTTACAAGTATTTTGTACCGCTAACCTTTCGTATTTAAATATGTTGTTAAAATAATAAAACTTAATTTGTAAGTAGCATAATTACCAGAAATCTATTCACTTAATGAAGATCGTCAGAACTTGACTTACCTCTGAAATAAGAAGCACTTGATTATTACATTGATGGTTTGGCATTTAGTGAAGTATACACGATTTTACTGACAGATAACTTCTGATTGATGCAACAGCTGATGCACCAAGTTATTGAAAGCTGGGTGCCACCTCAAATACATTATATTTGTGGTTGGATCCAAGACCCGAGGAACTTGTAGCAGAGATGAAAGCCTTTGTTTTATTGTTAATGGGTTTCAGGTCTCAGTCCTGCTGAAAAATGTCATGTAGGTGAGGTTGTGAGTCATGATATTTTCATTGGGCTCCATAGCCCAACCCTACAGAAGCAAATGCCCTCAGACGTATTTAATATATAGAGAGTTTGTAAGTTCAAATTATTACAAATAATTAATGTTTTTTTAAGTGCAAGTAGTTTGGTTATTGCTTTATTACTAATGGAAGTGATAACTTGTGGTGTAAAAATGTGGTTAGCATTTCATTGTGGTTTATTTTTTCATTATATTATATCTTCACATCTTGATAGTGGTTATAGGTTATTATCTTTGAGGTTTCTTTTTGCGTTAATTATTTGTTTACAAAGTAAGTGTTTATATGGGTCAAGTGAAAAATTCAAAAGGCTTTGTATTCAAATTAGGCTTACTGTATAGTTGACTGATATTACATTTGGTCATGTTGTGCTGTACGTAACAGGTAGTATAATGTCCGTATGAATATAGTCTTTATTACTTCAAATTTTGAGCTTTCTCTAATAACATTTTACTGTGATAAGTGTTGTACTATAAGTTTTGTTTGTCAATTATCTCATCACTGATTGGTTAATTACTTAAAGCGTGGACTTGTCCTATTATCTTCACTAAAATAGTTGGTTTTTAGAATAATTATTCCATAGTCTGTCTTAACTGATCTTCAATTGGTCTTTGACAATCAGACATTTTTCTGTTTACGATTGTTAGTGAAATTTTGTGGATTAAAGTGGATATTGTAACAGGATCTTCCAGTTATCCCCACATGTTGACAGCATGCTGTGCTTTGAATGCATACATTCTGATTTGATGTTGACATTTCACTTAAGTCTCACAGTTTGACATCTGGTTGAAACAAATATATGCAACATACAAACAGTGGTTTAATTCAGCTCGTTTTCTTAGAGAAGGGTGAAAAAATGAAATTTATTTTTTTTTTGTTGTTTTTATGGTTAAATGACACACATTCTTGTCGTGCAAGTCAGTCATCAGCAAATGTTTCAGAAATCGAATCTAAAGTAAATCATTTATGGTTTTGTTCATTGGATTTAAATTATGGCCGTACCTTATAGTGTTGTTTTCAAGCTTTTTGGACTATAAATGTAAAATCATCGTAACCTTAAACTTGTTTTGCATTGTACAATCAAACATGACTATCTACAATACTGTAGGCTCACTGCAAATATTGATTTAGGCCATATTTTAGATATTGAAGAATATTCAAGTTGAAAAAATAGAATTTCACTGACAAGATCAAACTCAAATTTCATTTTATGTATATAAGATACTTAGATCTCCATTTTTAATGTACAGTACTTTCAACATCTCTGAAAAGTTTATAAATTTTGTTACACTTTAGCGTAAGCTTCTTTATTTCGAGTACATTGAAATGTTTTGATGTCAGACTCTCCCATTCATATTTACCTCTACTACTTGAAATACTTCAACGACCTTTATAAAAAGCCGAGGTCAAATCACTTCAATTGATATAATTGTATATCAATGTTGCTATGATTGACTGCTTTTTTGCTGTAACCTTTCGTTGCTTCTGTATAAATCTAGTATTTCTTCACCCATTTAAGGAATATTTAATGGATGTCTAAGCTTTTATGCCCCAAAAATAACTTTCAATAGTTTTAAACTCCAGATGTTTTCTGCAAGGTTTTTTTGTGAGGTTATTGTAACCTTGTTGTTAATAAACATGATTTCATTGTATCTCAGTGCTTATGGTAGCTTCATTTCAAGAGTTCTTAGAGGCATCTGCATTGGATGTGGTAGATTTTGTTAATGTGATCTTATGCTGTCAGATACTTTAACCGGGGGTTCCTTATTGTCTATGTAATCAAAAAGCCTTGACCATGATCCAGTGTTTAGTACGTTGGACTTGTAACCCAGGTTCAAATCCCGGGTTCATACCCTTCTATGAAAATTTGACAAAAATATTGATTTTGGAGAAGTTACTGGCTCCTTGTTGAAGGGTAAGTTAATACTGGTTAGAATACAGCTCCAAGAAAACTGGTCAGGTGAACTTGTCACCGTTTATAACTGAAAAATTATTGAAAAACAGCGTTAAGCCCTTAAAGTGACAATGCCTTGTAAAAACAAATCGTCCATGTACTCTTCGTATTAGTGCTTATTCATACTGGTTGTTTCCATGTCATACTGTACTCAGGTATTCAGGCAGAGTAAGTATATAAATTACACTTGGTAGAACATCCCTTGAGGGTTCACATATAACTGCTGTGAAGGTTTCTTCTAAAGATGTAACTTGTCATAAGTGAACTGCTTTTTTATTGTAAAATCCCGTTGAAGTGCTTGTAATGATTGATATCAAACATCAAATCTTGTTGTGGCTGTTACATTTGTACTGAAGCACTTTTGACTTTCATCACTCACACATTCAAACCATTTCTATACAAGCACTCTCTGCCCTCCGCTAATTGTTGGTCATACTTATATATACTTACACCATGAATTAGGCCAACAAACTTGAATAAGATGACAAGACTTCAATTGAGGAGTTGCCCTGTTGTGAATCGGGGATTTTATGTAAAAAGGTCGTCGTTCAATCGGAAAATGAATCTAATGATAGGGAAGATGATGGTGGTGGGTTTCCTAAAGACACAAAAATTACTGCTTACAGTTAGATTGACAACTCTAATAGTGGGGCTGTTTGGTGGTCGGAGTCATTACGATTGTTGATCTGATGACTGACCTCTTGCTGTGAGATACATACTGGAGTGTCTGTGTCATTGCCTGTGGCCTTTTAGATGTGTCAATATTTTATATATATTCAACATTAAAACCATGTGAAGCAAAACATGGGATAATCTGTAATATTTTGAGGATTGTTACAAAACATGATTCAAGTTCATCCGCTATGTTGTATTATGGTTTTTGGCTATTTGAACTTGTTATTGCTACATGTTAAAAAATCTAAATTGTATTATTTTTATAGTTCGATTATTTTACTCAACACTTCAAATTTTTCATCAAATTAGAGCAGAATTTCTGTTTGAATAATATTTGTGAACAAAATTACTTGAGACACCCTCCTGTCCATGATTTTTGTCTGTGTTTATCAGTTTCCATAGAAATGGCAAATGCTAGGAAACGACTATCAATAGGGATACTATTGTGGACAGATTTACTGATATCAACTTTACCACATTGTATGTCTTCCAGTCAATCATTTTATGTTGGTATGCATCCAGTGTATCGTTGAAGAACGGGTGACTGTCTCACCGAGTGGTTCTTTTAATGTGACTTATAATTGATTTGATTCAATTAAGGGATCAGAGATGATATGTCAGGGCCGTAAATTAAATTTGCAGTGTATGACCATATATAGTTGTATTGTTATCAATTTGATAGCCATTCTAGACATGTGTGAAGGTACACAGGTCAAGTGTTAAATTTACTCGTTCATTTCCCCCCCCGTTCATTTTTTGGCTGTTTAACCGAAAATTGAACTTAACTGACTTTGGACGTCTTTTATTGCAAACGACTGTCCATTTATCACAACGTAGTTATCACCTAATAGAATCTTTTCACTCAAATGATACATTCAACAATTTTCTACGCTAAAAATGGCTATCAGTTGTCCATTTGAATTGACACAGAAAATATATTCTCGTATCGTTTTTGTTTAGAATACCAATTTAAATTCTTTTGTCAATAGACCTTGAATTCAGGAATTATATTTTGACATCAAATGTTTATTTACTTGACAGGTGGAGTAATTGAATTTATAATGTATCTGTTTTTGTAAAAAAACTAATTATTTAATTAATGGTCAATTTTAGAAACTGATTTTATTTTGTTATTTTTTATCTAATATGAAATCTTTTTTTGGACTTAAAATGTTTCATTTCACTGGCATTGAAGAATTTAAGTTTTTAAATTTGATTTTGTAATTAAACCCAAATTATTTATGTGGTACAAGTTTTCATTGGTACTTTCTCAAATTTGTTGACTTGAAACATTAAGTAGACTGTGTTCCAAAACAAGGCCTAAATAGACTGTGTTCCAAAACAAGGTCTAAATAGACTGTGTTCCAAAACAAGGCCTAAATAGACTGTGTGTCAAAACAATGCCTAAATAGACTGTGTTCCAAAACAAGGTCTAAATAGACTGTGTTCCAAAACAATGCCTAAATAGACTGTGCTACAAAACAAGGCCTATAACTACACACATGCTTGTGTTTCATTTCATTGACAAAGTCTTCATTCTTCTGGGGTCATTTGGCAACTTTTCCAGCTTTAACTTTGGAGGAATCCCACAAGTGTACACATTGGTAGCACCACCAACCATCTATAAGCAGGCTGGACTGCTTCCCCGCTTGCGAAACTTGTCTGGCTCTGAGTGGGATTCAGACATCAAAATCTTAGCTAGGACAGCATTACTGGTAATTTAACTATCATATCATATCGTACATGATTGTTTTTTGTTGTTGTTTTTTTTGTAGAGAAAGATGCTCTGTAAATTGTTGAAAGATTAGTCTGCTTTTATTGGTAAATGACTGCATTTTATACCATTTACGATTTATGATTTGTTGGTTTTCTAATAAACTATTTGATAGGGTTTATAAAGTGTGCTGTAAATATACTGTGTTATTTTAGAGACACATTCGCTCTGTTATTACATTGACTTTCTGGTAAGCTTTGTATTAAAGAATGTGTTGCATTATGACTTATACTGTTCTTGAATCAAGATCTGAAAAATTATTATAATGGTTGACATTAGGTGAATGTTAAAATTTAAGTCAATGTTACTTTGACTGCATTTAGGCTATAAATTTCTATACACATTTATTTTTTATCTGGAGTGGTAATGTATGTGACACGGTTATGTAAGTGACTAGGTATTTCTTTCATAAATGGTTGTAATTAAACATTAAACAGACTCATTATGGTTTTATATGGACATTATACAGTATTTTCAAGGTACGGGATCTCAATCAAAAGATCTAATGTTTAATATATCAGGTAAACTGTCATTTTATGTTATCTTAGTTTTATTTCAACTTAAATGGCTAATTTAATTTATTGCTCAACATATAAACTTAATCCACTTTATTGTGAAGCAATATTATTAACTATTATACACTTCCTATTTAAATGAATAGACAGTTTTTGTCTCCATTGTTTGTTGCAGTGTTATATGAGAGATGAAATGAGATGTTTATGTCTGTTACCGTATACTGATGTGAATGTCTAATTATTTGTTACCTATAAAATTATGTCGCTTTTTACCTGAGTAACATCTAAAAACATAATTATATGTAAAATGATTCTGTTCAATAGATAAACATATCATGCAGGCTTATATGAATCTGTAATAGATGTTAAACAAAATACCAACTCCAGGGCATACTTACAAATTGTTTGTTTGCGGTTACTAACCATAAAACCTAGAGTTTTGTTGGAGCTGTGGATCTGATGACTCAGTTTAGGTGTTTGTTCTTAATTTCTTTTTATTTTCAATCATTCGTCAAGTTTTTTTATGGTATAAATACTGTATGAAACAGTAGAGAGATTTATTGTATCTAAATTTTAAATCTTTAAGTCAAAACAAGCGAATATTCTTAATTGATTGCCTTGTGCACTGTAAATTGATGATGATTTAAGGTCTGTGTTGAAATAATTAATCTTTTGACAGACAAATTAATGTTTATTGATGGTTCTTTTAAAGTTTATTACCAAACCACATCATTTATTTATCATTTGTGTTTTGAGGACCACAAACAATGACATGATCATGCTTCAAGCCTGGGTGTTATTGTTATCCTATTTTGATAAATTGGTAGATAAACTAAGATAACGAGATGCATTTGTCAAGCTGAACAACAACAAAAAAAGTGCTCAGATAAACATAGAGATATAAAACAATATCTGAGTAATCTTTCTGAGTTGTTGTTGACTCATATTGCAAACTGGACTTAAGCTTTTCATGTTGCAGTCAACCTTACCTTTCCATACGAGGGTCGCCACCTGATTTTCCTAAAGGAATCAGCCACTACTTTCCCTAGAGTTTGCCCTTTGATTTCCCGTTTGAGGGAATCTCAGCTTTTTCTATAAAGATCAGATGCTGATAGTCCTGTGAAGTCAGCCTCATCTTCACCAGTAGAAGCATCTCTGCTTTTCTAAAAGATAGACCCTTTTTCTATTGTCCGTTGGCTTAGAAACCAATTTCTTGAATTTGTTTGCTTCACATCACACTGCAAGACAAACAACTGGATCATCTCTGGCACATTCAAGATCCAACTTCCTGGAGTTTTTGTTTGTCCAGCTTTATATACATCCTTTGGGTATAGTACATTCTTCTCTGTCTATTTTGTTTATTACATGTAAACCGAGCTACCTGTTCCAATGTAAACAATATGTTCAATACTTGACCATTGGTTGTGTGAATGCATTCAAGTGAAGTTTAACTAGAAGATATACCTTTAGAATTATGGATGGGGACAAATACCAGATCATAAGCTGCAGTTTTCTTGACCTTTCTGACATTTCTTTGAAGAATCTTTCTTGTCTTTTCCATTCTAGCAATTCTGAGACAAATGGCTCTTAAAATTGCATTAGGAAATTGATTCGAATAACAATTTCAATAATCATTGAACAAAGCATGCAATATTTATGAGAACGTTTTACAGAATGTATTTTAAGATCTCTGTTAAGCATATTAGATTTACTGGGCTCATTTTTAGGAATCACAATATGTTAAAAATGTGTTTGAAATTCTCAGAAATTCATATTTATTTAGTTTCTTTAAGGGTCTTTCCCTTATTTTTCCCCTATTACTATGATTTGTTGCAACAAAATATAATTTAGACAATTTTGCTGTTAAACAAGGTTACAAGTGTTGCCCCTTTAAACATATTGTCTTCCATCTTGTAAATCTTTGATCCACTTAAACATTGTATTGTTAAGGTTTTAATTTTAACTTGTCCTGGGTGCCCTTTGAAGTAATAAAACATTATCTATGCTGGTAGAAGAAGTAGTTAACACTGGTATCCCTTGGTTTCTACTTATCTTATAAAGATTTAGTCTGCTCAGTAAAAGGTTAGTGGCTTGTAAGGATATGTCTGAATGTTTTACCACATTTTATGTTACGTCAGTCTGAGTTATTGTAGCTTATGATTTCTGTGGTGTTGCCAGATTTTTTTGCGTAATGAAGTATGTTTTTGTTTGAGACTGATTTTTGCAGCTGTGATGTTCTTATTCATATACTTTTATATCTTGTAATAAAGTCTTAGTGATGATGCTTAATGTGGCACTATGTGTATCATGTGTTGTGCTGTTATTATTGAAGATGAGTAGCACTCTCTATGTATTGGCAAACACTGGTTGCTCTGATGATCCTTTCTGGAAATTGTAGGAAAATCGTTTTGTTACGTCAACACCTGGATTTGTTAATTCTATTAATGCTTGTGTTGGCATTGATACTGACTGATATTTACCACTGATCTGATCTTTGTTTTTATAGCGGAATGTTTTAGTTTTCTCCAGTTACCAGGCCTAGGTCAAGATGTATTAGATTTAGTTATGTTCTTGGAGTGAGTTGGAAGCCAAACTACTGTACCTGATGCTCTTAGCAATTT
Source organism: Lutraria rhynchaena (assembly GCA_008271625.1). NCBI lineage: Eukaryota > Metazoa > Mollusca > Bivalvia > Venerida > Mactridae > Lutraria > Lutraria rhynchaena. The sequence continues at coordinate 1,877,133 of VIBL01000049.1, forward strand.
TCTCTTGCAATTTTTTGTCTTTTCTTTCATTGACTGATGCAATAAGTGTGTTATGAGTGTCCTTATCATATTGCTTAGAGTTCCTAGGAAGGGCAAATTTGTTCAGTTTTTAATATTGGATGAACGATATGTCAAGAGTCTTACTTGTTGAGGCCTTAAAACTTGCGTAGTATTTGCTAAGAAGTATGATAACCATTCTCCCTAGGAATAATTGTTATCACTTATTGGTAAGTTTGGCATAGTAAAGGCATAGAAAAGATTCAATTATTGTTCTTATGTGCTAAAAGCAGAGTTAGAATTTGTCAAGTCCAAGAGTTGTAAATAATAGATCAGCAGCTGCTGGTATGGAAAAAATCACCGCACAACATACGAATTTTAAGAATTTCCTGGGAGTGAAAACTGAAATTGTGTTGAGGGTTTTGCTCTACAATATTGTATCACTCATCAATTATCAAAGCGTTAGTTTTGCACCTTACTTACAATATGAGTTAAGTGAAGCGCTCTAGTTATTTGGTTTTATTCATTGACCTATAATACCAAGTACTTTATGAATGCAACATCATTATGGTTAGCTCATCTACTACTTAAATGGTGTTCATTTCAGTCGTTTAATGTGTGTAAAATTATTTACAAATAAAGTGCATCCATTTATATCTCTTCATTTCGGTCCATATATCTGTGAAAATGATTTCACAGTCTAGCTACCTGGTTATCTCATCTTTTATATTAATTTGTGGTATTTATCAATGTTACAGGGATTTTCTTTTTTGGCCATTCTATTAGCTTAATTGATCATAACTTCTGAATGGTCAGACGATTTGGTGAACTTTATAAAGCCTAAATTACCTCCTTATGATATGAATGACTGTTTTTGATATTTTATGTTGTTTTGCTAAAGGGAATAACATTGGTGTCATTGTGGCTTTGGGTTTTAATGTCCTTTTAACAAATATTTTAAGATGTTGAGCTATTACATCTGTTTTGTCATAAATGTACTGCTATACTTGTCATTTGTATGGTATGGGACTAGCCAAGTGGGATTAACCATCTGGTCTCTTTGATGTGGCTCCCATGAACCCATTTACCATACCATAAATGATAGGGTTCTGTTACAATGGCCTTCCCAGCATTGGACTTTTTACTTTTTTATTCTTGGTACTGCGATAATTCAAAATTCATGGTAAAAACTGAAGTTGAGTGAATATTACTTTCCCATCAACGTTTTCTTTGTCCCAGAGGTTTTTCTGATGTAACGTTATTTTGATTAAGCTTTAGTTTAGCTACCAATTTTTTTTTATCTTTGAGCAGGATACAAGGAACATAACTATTTATCTTGGAATTTTTTTGTCTGTTGATTTTTTTATGTATAAATGAAGGAGAATAATTGATATGAACCATTTTTTTGCGGGAAGCCAGATTTGCATGACATAATTTTGTAAACATGGCATCACATTCAGAAACATTTGGCCTCATTTGATATAATTTCTTTAACAGATACCTGTTTTGCTTATAGATTAAAAATTATGGCTATAATGAGATAGCTCTAAATTTATGTTTTTCAAGATATTTACATGTTGTTTTTTTTTGTTCGAGTTCGCTCACCTTAGTGATTTTTAAAATTTTTGTTGGGAATATATTTGCCATCCAAACCATTGGCCTATTCATTCTGGTATGTTACCACCCATGATGACCTGAAAATTGATGGAAATACCACTTGATTTTAAATCTAGTTATTTTTTTATTAGTTTTTCTTCTGTAGCCTGAGAGCAGTACATCTCTATCACAATTTACAGACTGTATTATTGGTGACTTTCACTCAATCTTTGTCTTTTCTTTCATCAGAATTACTGAATTATATAAGTTATGCTAAAAGACAGACAATGATAACCGTATAATGATTATTATAGGGAGCAAAAAGTATTGTCAAATGTGTGGACAGATAAGGACTATGGCCTTAAGATGGCCCTCATTCATTAGGTTTTACTGCATAAATAGATTGTTTGCTATTGCAGGCTCATCACCTTGATGGTACCAATTCTATTGTTAGAATGTTCTATGATAGATTATAGACTTTCCTTGTTCCCATATTTACCTTTGTTGGTTGATAGTGCTATGCTGGATCTGTTATGTAATAGTTAAAAGTGTGGTACATCCATCTCAACATTGTCATGAGTTAAAAGCCACTCTCAGTTGTACTTAAAAATTGTATGTAGTTGATGACACATACCACTAAGACATTAAAGGTTATACCATTTGATGTGATATAGGACATTTCATTAAATTTCTGACAAGAATTAGATACATTTTGTGTTCGATGTTGTTGTTTAATACATTTAGTGTCATGTTGTCCGATGTTATATATGCTTCTAATTATTACTTCAAAGTACAATCTTTTTAATTATGATATAATACTTTTGAAGTTTTCATAGAGGGAGCAAAAGACATTTAATTCATTCCAAAGACATTTAATTTAACCTAAAGACACTTATCTGGACCGAATATATTTTTAATTGGACATAATTGTTGAAGTTTCATTTGAAAAAGGATATTTACGATTTAATTGCTAAATATAAAGTATGTGCCAAGGAGGTTTTATGATGAAACATTTTGACATTTATTCCAAAAAGACGATTAATTTATGAGATATTGGCCTTGATGGCAGAAGATACTAAAACTGTTTTCATGAAAATGAATTGATAAATTATATATGATTATACATGATGAATGGTGAAGATCTGATATAAATAGTTGCTTTCAGATTCACAGGTCAGCTGAATAAATTAACAATTATGAATGTATGTTTCATAGTCATTTATACCAATTAATGACTTTCTGTTTTCGTGCTGACATTTTAGTTCAACTTAATTGAAGGTAAAAGGCAATTTACAAGACCTTAGTACGAAGAACTAAATCCATGTATCTCCTTTCTCTTATAATTATCCACATCAAATGTTTAACCCTTTGCCTCATAAGCATACTTTGGGCTCTTCCAAATTCAAAGTTAACATACAAAACATCAATTTATTTAAGAAAATTGGGTTATTTCTCTGATAGAGTGGAAAACATTGTGGCAAAAGAAGCCATTACTCGTTACAAGCAAACGCTTCTTTTGCCACAATGGTTTCAAAAGTTGTCTGCTTCAGATGCAGGAAAATGCGGTATTATAAGGCAAATGGTTAAATCAGGCCTTGGCTTATTATTGTCAAGCTGTTTGGAAGACTCGTAAAAAATACAGTAAAACCTGTGTTTGCGGCTGCCTCCAAGTGAAGACCACCTTGTGAAAAAAAGCTATTTTTTGAAAAACTGTCACTGATTATTTGGAACAAAATGACCTCCATATAAAGGCATCTGTCAATGAAGGCCATATTTTGTCTTACACAAGGGTGGCCTTTGTTCACAGGTTTGACTGTATCTCTATTGCAAATTGTGTAAACATTAATTTTCAAGAGATGATTATTATTTAAGTATTTTTGTTTTTCTTCATATCTGCAGTATTTTGTGTACCTTGAAGCTTCCTGCTGACATTTATCTTAATTATGTTTGTATTAAAGTATCCACAGCTTAGTTTAAAGATTAATTGGTATAAGATGTGAATAAGTTTTTATTTAATTCCTTAATGCAGACATCTTGCTGGGTTTTTTAGATTGGCTTTTTGTTATTAATTTGTTGGTATTTGGAAGGGCAGAAATTTTACTGTGAGAATGTTGATGTGGGAAGTTGGTGTTAAGAATATTTTTATGTGATTTTTGAGACTATGAAAATCTTACTAGGGCAAGATAAAGTGTGTGTTTAGAGAGGGTGGACTTGAGGAAGTAGAAGTTTAGAACATGCAAAGTAAGTAGTTTGGTGTGAGTTGAAGAATATTGACCTAAAAAGGGGCAGGAGGGTGAGGCAGGTAGAAGACAAGATCATGTGGAGTGTAGGTGCATCATGATAGAATAAGTGGGGAAGACTTGAGTGGGTCAGAGAAAAGAATTCTGAATGAATTTTCTAGGACCAGGTAGCTTGTCAGATTTTTCCATACCTCAGCCATTATATAAATGTAAAATTTTAATGTTTTCTCTCCTTTCATTGTTAGCCATTCATGGTTACACTATTTTTATTTTTCTTCTTTCAGTTACCGAGCAATGTTCAGAGTAACACATGTTGGCAGAGCATGCCAGCGAACCCAATGGGCCAGAGTTTTAGAGAAGGGTGCCGAAGTCTGTGTAGAATGCCAGCCAACATCAATGAACAAACGTCTTGAAAGATGCACTGGACACGGTGTCTTCCATATGGAAACAACATGGAAAGCAATTGAGGTCAGAAACTGTCATGGAAAATGGAAGATGATCACTCATCATGACTTTAAAACCTGCAATCATCAGGGTGATCATGATTTTGTCCTGGTATAATCTGTGTCATCAGGGAAGCTTTTAAGACTTGGAAAGAAAGCTGCTGTGTGACTCTGATTTTGCTAGAATTTTTACACATCTGTGGTGAATGAACTACTGCATGATTCTGATTGTGAATGAAATGGAGAACAAAACAAGTATTGTGTACTTGAATTGTTAAAACTGGGCATAAATGACTCTGACTGTTCGGTTGTTGTATGATTATATTGTAAATACATGGTTATGTACTATTCAAATGTAGTATAGAATTAATGTTATAATGTAAACAGCCATTCTGTTGAATAGATACACAAAACACATCCCCTCTCAGAATACTCTATTCTTGGCATACATGTATGAATATCAACTTTGAATATAATATTTGAGGAGGAACAAAATCATTCACATCACATTTACCATATTTGGATGCCCTTGTTCTTTATCCATTGACTACCCTTCAGATTTTTAATGGACTGCTCCAAGCTGAGATCATAAACTAATACAGATCAAACCATTGTTGAAAAATGAGGGTCAAAGTTACAGTCTCTGCATGGAATCAACAAGGGAGACAATTAGTGTTTTATTTGAATTTGGTAGATGTGCTAAAAGTTCATAATAAAGGAGATAGGTTGTAACTGTAAGGAATCGTACATTGTATAAAGAAAGATATATATTGTTTACTTTTCTATGCGTGTGCATCATTTTGAAAAGAAGTCTGCATTTGTCTCTTCAAGATTCAGTTCTGAAAAAAAAAATGAAAAAAAAGGACAGACCCTTGTTGCTTTTCTGTAAATCTATGAGAGTGTAGCTTTAATTTATTGATATAATTTACTTCTCGTGAATATTATGAAATGTACTTAAAACAAATTTACTATAATTGTGTATAAGATGAACTTATGGCCTTAAGAAAATCTTCTTTATCAAGAGTTTCCTTTAATATATATGTAAGACTAAGAAAACGTATTTTCTTGTATAATGATGGACATGATTGCTTTAAATTTGTTGGACTGTGTAACCCATCTATCACGTATGTAAAAAACGGATCATAAAATAAAAAACTCTGTAATATGTCAAAGTCAACCCGGCTGTTTGTATATCTGTATTTTAAATGTTTATCTTATAACCTAACATAGCATGTATTTTGTATCTGATTTTTTTATGTTTTAAGTCAACATTTAAGGCTCAGCTTTATGGTGATGTCAATTTATATTATTAGGGAACTTTTTTGAAAGGAATGGTTCATTTAAAATTTAATTGTATAGAACGCAACATACTTTACACTGAAATTATTTAATGAAATCAATTTGCTTGAAATTTTTCAAGATTTTATGTAACGATCGCTATCAGCCATCATGCCTTGCTTTACTATTAATGCATTACTAAAGTTCTTGATATTTTATTGTAGCAATAAGACCATGATAAAGTACATTTAGGAGTTTGATGTTAATATGTACATTGTATCATATAATTGTATATATAATCAGCTTTGACTTTGATTTTTAATGTGCGTTATTGTTGTTTTAACAATATCTCATGGATATGGATCTATTTAATGCAGAAACAATGACTTGAGTCTGCTGTCTGCCAAGCTTTTGTATAAAATAAATCTATCCCATTCTACTGTTCTGCTGGAATGCTTTACCTTCAAATATGTTTATTTGGGACTGAGGTTTTGAAACTAAGTTCAGAAACCAGTCTGGGAGTTCTAGCTTCTGATTGGTTGATTTTGACTGCAGTTTTGAAATTGACCAATGGCCTGGCTGCATTCTTAGACTGGTCTATATTATCAGTTTTATGAACTTGAACCAATGTCATATATTTGGTGATATTTATTCCAGTCAATTTGCTTGCTTTCCTGCTTGTTTCAGTCTAATGTAATATATAGATGTACTATATACCATATTATATATTAATTACAGCACCTTTTGGCCATGTTACTAATCTTAAATGTGCTTCTTGTAATGATTGTAAAAATGTACTTCTTTAGAATTGTGCTGTTTAACTGTACACTGTTCCAAACTAGTATCTTTTTCGTGGCTTTAATGATACCCTTATCACCTTACAGAACAGAACACAACACAACAGAACTTTGTCAATAAAATGTTTGCAATTTAAATAACTAACATACCAGTTGCTTGGTAGTGGACATTGGTATGGTACCTAAGTCTTAGGTGTAATTCTGTACTTCTGAAAGCTTATGCTCATTTGACGTCCTAATACGGAGGTCTCTTTCTTTCTTGTTCACTATTGTACATGTAATATGATTTATAGGTTCTCTTGTGGAATGGTGAAATTTTCTGTCAAAATCATCTACAAAAGTAATATGGAATGGTTAAATCACACATTTTTAAAAGGACATGTTATTTAAATAATTTTAGGACTTGAACATGTGAGATTATTCATTTGATTAAAATGTGATCTATGTCGAATTGTAGCCATTTGACTTTATATTTACCATAAATTCTATCACATGGTCAGTTTTTATACAGTGTACCTATAGATGATATTATATGTGTCAGCATTTATATATATATGAATAAATTTATGATGTAGATAGTAAATACAATAAGTATGTATTGTGTAGTCTGCTACATGGTTTTAACTATAAGAATGGTAGAGGCCAGTATAAATTCTGTATTACTATGGTAACCTGATTGACACAATTATTGTCCAATCAGAAGCCGGGGATGATGGTGCCAGGAAAAAATTAACTCGGAAATAAAACATAACATTATTTCACATTTTCACAACACAGTCATGCATTTTTTAATGGCTGTGTTTTTTTTGTACCTGTACCAGAAATATTATTCATTCTGTCATTTTTGTAAATAATTCTCATTTTCTCATATTTTTTGATACACCTTCTTGGCGTTAAGACAGCCTTGTTTAGAAAATCTTAAAATGTCAAAAGTTATGATTTGTAAAATAAAACTGAATTCTTTACTGTGGATATCTTTGCATGGCTTTGAAACTGTTGTAACAGCTAGTTATGTGTAAATCTAAATTTGAATTTAATGCGCAATTTTCACAAACGCTATATTGTCTGTCTTTATTCGAGAATTATAAAGAGAATACAATTGTTTGATTTTTTGTGAAAATTTGTTTCATTATAACATACAGTATCATATTTAAAGTGGTGAAATATTTTCTATGCTGTTATATTGTTAAAACTGTTACCACTGTTGACAAAACGTGCACGCTGATAACAAATGGATGCATTTTTGTGTTGTAGAAGAGATGTAATATTCATATTTACCTTTCAACGAACTTCTATTTTATTATAGATTAAAAATGATAAGTAAAACATATTAAATTCTGTCTGATAGTCTAAAGTCTCATCTCACTGTTTAGCAATATTCATAATAATATAATGTGCTTGCTTTTAACTATTTATTAAATGACGAAAAAACGAAAGGCTATAATGTAGTCAATTGCTTTTAACCTACTTTAGTTTTTACTAATCGATATTTGATAAGGAAAAAAAGCACCTTTTAAAGTCACATCTTTTTACCAACAAATTCTGTGAAAGATTTGACTTCAGTGATATATATTTTGTTTTAAATGTTGACACCTCTTTTGTATGATATTAACTATGTGTATCAAATGTTTTAATGCTTTTTTTTTAAAAAAATGTCTTCAGTCCGTTAGAAAACATCTTAAGTTTTCATTATTATGATATTCTTTAAATATGAGTATTTTTTTGTGTATGTATTTATATGTACATTAAAGAATGTTCAGCTGAGTTGTTAGCTGGATTGTATTCTACCTTGCTTGATGAAGTTTTGTGAATCATTGAAGCTGTTTCTTTTTACCTTTGTGGAAAATAAATTTACGCTCTTAAATTCTATCTTGCTTGATGAAGTTACGTGAATCTGGATTTATTTTGGTTAGAAATGAATTTCCACTGTTCTATAAATGGTACACAGTGATATGTTTTACAACATTTTATGTATACTACAGATATATACTTTACCTTTTGATGAAGAAATAAATTCAATTTGAATGTTTTTTGCAAGAAATGAGGTCAATTATTGCAGGTCTTTTTTTGCATGGTTTATTTAATTCACCCCCATTTTTATACCAGTTTTGATGACATTTAGTATTTAAACATAATTAATTTTCATTTACTTGCATCATTTAAAAGCAAAATGTTGTGCATGTACATTGTAAGCCATATATATATTAGCAGTAACTCTAGTATTTTGATTTTAGCTGTTAAGTTCTAAAAGTGTCCAAGTTTGGAATAAAATAAAACAATACCTTATTTAAAATTTGTTCTTTGTTTTTCAGTTTTGTTGTATGAGTTTTGTTACCCATTGTTAAAATGTGGTTGGATCATTGTTGACTTTAATCCTTTTATATATGTGGTGGGTGGGGTGTGGATGAATGATTTCTTGAAATATATTTGGCGGGTGGTTGGGGTAATATAGCTGTAATCACTTTATATAGCGGATTGGGTAAAGGCGACTGTAATCTCGTTACATGTGTAGTTAGTGAGATGTGAATGGCTTTAATATATTTATATATGTGGTGGGTGGGGTATAGACGGCTGTAATCTCTCTGTATACATGGTGGGTGGGATGTAAATGGCTTTAATATATTTATATATGTAGTGGGTGGGGTATTGATGGCTGTAATCTCTTTATATACATGGTGGGTGGGATGTGAATATGTGTAATCCCGTTGTAAACGAAAATAGTTTCTGTGAAATGTAGTAAACTATTTTTATATTCTAGAAGTCTTTAAAATTCACCTTAGTGAACTAGGCTGCTTGTTGGGGTGATAAGGATGGCACTGAGGAAGAAAAGGTTATCTATATAACCTGACTTACTGACATAGAATAATAGTAATGTTGGTCTATATTAGAAAGGCAGCGCTTGAATGTGTGTCACATACCAAAAACAATTATGCATGACAACACGTGTGAACTTATCACAGGGGTTGCTATAATACCAAACACACTTAAATAAAAAATGACGGACAAGGAGACCCACTTGATGTCGGATTATGACATAATATGAATTGATCTCTGAGTAACATGAACTTTTTAGATAAAACATGCTGCACAACTTTAAGCAGAGGTGCGATTTCACTGCTGTGGACTGACTAAAAATTGCTTATAAACATATCTAAACATATACATAGGACTGAAATAATAACCTTATGGATAAGAAAGGACATATCAAGGGCGTGACGCCAGGCAACATCAGTCTAGTCCAAACAGCTAACAGTCAGACTACCTACACCCAATACAAAGATCAGACATTAAGGCATGAACCAGGTTAAGTCATTAAGCGCTCGGGGACTGCTTATTTAGAACCATTTACGTGGTTCGGCCTTATGTCACTTTCGCATCCACTTATTTAATCATAAGTTTACTTTAATTGCTGCAATTTATGGAGAACTGATCTGAAGGGATTTGTTTTTATTCTTATGTATGTTTTATTGTATCATACGACGCATGGTTTGACCTGTTTATTCAATTTCTACGCCTCATTCAGGTTCGTTTTTACTGTTACATTGGATTGTTCCAAAGCGGTTCCCAGATATTGTTTATTGTTTTTAAAGGTGTATTCGTTATGTGTTACTTTCTGTATGTTGTTGCTAGGCTGTTGGTGTGAATATTGTCCATTGCTTTGTAGAATGTTCGTAGATTTTGGAAGGGTGTGTGTGAAGGCGTTGTTGGTGGACTTGTATTGCCGCGTGGTTCTGTAGATCTATGTTGTTGTATGTATGTTTGTTTTGAGTTGATTTTTATTTGTAAATAAACAGAATGTTGATGTTTTTCGACATTTCCGTTTTAGACAACAAGCTCTAGGTATAAATTTCAGAATTCACCTATCATACGACACTCTCAAAGAACATATACATAACACCATCCTTCAGACAAGCAACAAACAACACTCGCCAGAATAGAACAATATTAGTAAAATACTGCTCAATCAACACGTACATGGACTCAGACATACTACGCACTAAACACAAAATATGATGAAGATAACTTCTAGAAACAGAAATAACCAAAATAAACCAAGGCAGACCAACTATTCTTAACCGTCATACCCACACACTGCCCCATTAACCAATAACATGAAAATGATGCTTCAGAAGTAACACAAACTTACGAACATAAATCCACTTTGTCAACTGATAACAAGGACGGATTTTTAATGAGACGACCCTTTATGATTTTCCATATTTTATATGGCTTCTGATAAATATGGAGTGGTTTGTACTTGTTGATCAAGTCTATATTTATTTTGATCTGGTATATAAAATGTTGTTATAGTATCGGGATAATGGCTAGATCAATGTGTCTCCTACAATAACTGTTTGGTTTGTCTGAAATACCTTTGTTCTGTCAACTTCACCTCTTCTTTAAAGGAAATTGTAGACCATATTGAAAATATCGCCACAAAACTAAGCATGTAACATTAAGTTACGAACCACAATTAATTATTTAAAGTGATTTGCTTTGTTCAAACTGCGATTGATAGATGCTGTAAGCATTAATTCACACTTATTTTTATTATAAATCATTTTTCAGCTTGCGCAGCCACGTTCAATTACGCCAATCATTGCACGCTGCATTTTAATGACAAACGGCTTGTCGAGTATAGTTTGTCAATTGAAGTTTCAGTTACTTTTACTAAAAGTGATTGTTGTGACATTGATACACCCACTGTAAGTAAACAAGTATACAATACAAGTCATGTTATATGTAGCATACTGTCATTCTGTTCCCTCGAATTTCTCTGCATTCTGTCAACAAATCCCACGAGGGTAATGTTCCGTTGATGAGCGGCCAGAATTTAATGGTTTGTGTGTTATATAGGAATTCCGTAAAAGACATACTTTAGTGTAAGGTTTTGGCTGTCTCCATGGGTATTCAATACGCTAAATTTATGCTCATACTCAGGCAATATTGTCGTTAACTGGTAATAGCTTATGTCACTCACCATTTTCAAAACATCTGTTCAAATTATACGGTATTTTAAGTAGACAAAACCTACCCCGAACAAACTAACTAATGTCAAATACCAGTTCTTTTTTCCTTCTTGATAATGCTATCTGTTGAAGTTGATTTTATCTATTTGACAAATCTCAATGATTGACTTGATTGGGTTACAAAACCTCCATATTCCAGGGACATTAAGAAACGCGTTTTCAAATAAAGTATTGTACCGTGTTTCAAAAGAGAAAGTTTTTACAATAAATCCTTTTTTTACTCGTAATACTCTCGCCATTTATTGAATGTACTGACACCTGTGCAGGACAATGCACGTTCACACATTTTATAACACACGCCCACTATTGAAAGACAAGCTTGTGGCTGTTGTTGATAAGAAAATTAAACATTCTATGAACCTTTGGCTCTTGACAGAGTACGAGCACATTAACTCGGGAACTCTATAATTGTTATATTGTCATTTCAGTCTAGAAACACTACTTTATATTCAAAATCCAATATAAACAAATGTTATTCTTATTCGTTGGCGTCAGAAGACCATGGGCACCGAATAATAGCTCTTAAAAAGGAATATTTACAGCGCAAAATATATCGTTTACATTGACTAAATAATAACAATATAATAATAGTTGTTCCCAAGTTTTTTTCTACAATCTTCAGGGGTATATTTCTGTTTACTGATCAGCTGAAATATGAATGTTGTGTGTGTCCTTGTTTTATGCTCCCCCGGTTTAGAGGTGTAGAGGAATGGCTCCATCCGCCTGTTCGTCCGACCGGCGGTAAGCATTCATGATTCAGTTTCGACTTATCAATGGTTCGGAGCATTGCTATGAAGCCATGTTTTAGAACGGTGAAATGAATCTGACTTACGCTGCCAATGTAAATGATACAGATTAAGCTTTTTCACTTGAACAGTGAATGCAATTCTACTTCTACTTGCTTACACGTTTTACAAAAGAAATTGGACCATGCCACGATAAATGACCGTTTAAATTCACCAAAAAAGGAATGTCGTAAGATGTATGTGATATAAATATATTCTAATGATTTATGTTCAAATAAATGCTTCATTCGTTTACAAGATCTTCAAATAGGAGTTTTCTAACTTATTTTAATTAAAACTTGGTTTATTGACAACAGTGACATTGCAATCCTCTCATCTACATCAAATATGTTGTGAATAGATTAACGGTATAGACTATTAAAGCGTGCATTCTTGTATTTATCTCACACCGTATTGTTTGTCCATTTTGACGAGCTATATACGTTCCGTTACTGATTAAGTAAAATTCTTGCTTAATGGCTTGAAATAATATACGCGGGTGATGATATCTATCGATACGGCGAATAGATGATTCGCATAATATGAAACTAGTGGGTATAATGACGTACTGGCATGAACAATAAACATATATCAAAAATCAATTATTATGGTACTTCAGATTAGGACGATATATACAATATGTCTGATATTTTGTAGCTCAGCAATACGCTAGCATGAATTTTTTTTATCTTCTAGGAATGACGCGAATCATTGTTGATCGCGTGGATATTTAATTTGAAATATGATACCCTTTTATATACTCTTCCAGTCATCCTGTTAACAAAATAACACATTCTCAAGGGAGGTGAGTTCCCAAACGATTGCAGTATCTACATTCACAAAGGACAAAGCTCAAAAGAAGTTTGAAGTCGGTGCCTAGTTTGATGTTGAATTTGACAATGATAAAACACAGGCAATATCTGAGCCTTAATTTCATCTTACTAGGGAAGCAAAACATTCGTGAAAATTCGACTGCAAATGAGTGTATCTAGAATTAGACATGAATTCATTTACAAAAATAACTCGTGCAGACTCTTGATGTAAGTCTTAATTGTTTAATTGAATCATCAGATAAAATATTTAAACTTTGGATTGTTCCGTCAGTATGCTCCAGCTTGTTAAATTCATTCTCGTGTAATATCTTATTAGTGCCACACGATTATCACCAACGTATATTCATTAGAAGCCCGAAACCCACGCTTTAGTCGTGATTAGGGCGTTGTCTGAAGCAAACGTGCCATCTTATCAAATTAATCCAATTACTTTGATTAAATGAACTATTACAAATGATCGTGAATGATAAAGTCTTACCAAAACAGACACTGGGCATGCTTGTGTTTTGTAAACTTTGTTAGTAAGGAATTTTGCATGGTACTATGTTTGTTTTAACTGATACGTTCTTCTTATCAACATATTCATATTCAACTCATCAATTATCACGATATGTATAGGGCTTAGTCTTGTAATCACTAGTCCCATATTGCTGTAAGTTCGAGTCCCACCCGGGACCAAATTTCACATGTGAGAGGAAACTGTAAAGCTAGCTTATAGAAGGTCTGTGGTATCACCCATATGTAAGCCTTGGGTCTTCCTCCACTGTTAAAGCTGGACTGTCGCCAAATGACCGTGACTATTGGTGCAACATTACACTCCATTGAATTGATAACTTTTCATAATAGAGCTTGTATAATTAGCAAAGAGATAGGAATTAAAGCGGTGAATTATGGATTATTACCCGTTTTGACAGTAAACAGGAAAATCAAGGGAAAGTCGTATTCGCGAAAATGTCCCCTATCCCTTGGGTTCCTTACACTTTGATTAAAGGAAAAGAAGCTGGGGAAAAACCATATAACAGGGAAGGGCGAAATTCTTCCTATTCTTTTTAAATGGATAATTTTAGTTGTGGTAGAGTTTCTACCCACTCTCGTAGTCTTTTCAATTGGCTATTTTCGTTTATTTTCCTAGTATGTTAAGGCACTTTGAAAATGTGGTAGATGTAGTGGAATCTTTCTGAATAATGAGGCTTTTAGCTAAAGTGAGTAATTTTACTAGTAGTTTACCGCTTTAAATTACGAAGCCACCAAACCGTTTTATGATTTTTGACTAAAAATATTTATTAGTTATCAAACGAGCTTATGATATGAATGTATGACACCGTACAGTTAGATTACAAACGTTACCTGTTTAATTAATCTTACTTATACCAACTACAAAAATATCATTGTCCATTCCCTCGATGAGATCGGCATTTTTAGATTGGTATATCTTTATGTAACAGTTTACTGAACTATCGGACAGCTACCTCAAGTACCACTTGCTTCATGTATCATTCCAGAGGCATTAAAGCTTTCCACAAAACTTGTATTTATAATGAAGTAATTATAGTCAAGATGTTACAGTGTCAAAGAAGTGTGAAGTGGATCGCACTTGTTTTATATTCGTCCATCCCGCGTCGTGAACTGGTAATAGTACGTCCCGGAGTGTCAGTAACCTTTAACCAAACAATGTAACAAACTTTCAAGGACCTAGTTGTAGAAATGAAATAACAATTTTACGGTTATCATTTTACTTATCTGGGTAATTAAAACAGTTCAGTTTACGACTCGGAGATAAACTCAACGTGATAACAGTTAATATGTTTCGGAAAATCTGGAAAGAAATTTATCGTAATCCTGATCATTATAACAACGAATTTCGCTCAAAACCATCTTCAGTTCGATTTTTGTTTTGAATGTATAAGTTTCGATACATTGGCACATGAACTTCTGTAGATTGCAGGCTCCTGTATTTTCAAAATCCATTCGCCCATTCGCATTAAATTTATCTCAGTTGATCAACAATCATAAACCGCCTAAGACTTGAATAATGTTAATCGCATCTTTTATATGGTGTCCTGTAATTTGAGTAAAATGTTTGTAACTTTGTGAACGGTAGTAACGGCTCGTTTTGTTCCGTCATGTAATTTTAATGTTCGGAAATTATTAATGGCCAAGTTAGCTAGATTTACTCATCTCTTTAACCTTTTGACCCCTGTCTACCCGTTAATGACACAGTCTACGATCAGTTACCCCATCTTGGCATAGAAAATAAATTTTAATTACCACAGTTAGTGATTACTTACAACTTGCGTCAGATGTCGTAGAAATGTGACAATATGGTACAATATATGGCTGACTTTTGGACTTGTAAGTTGATACATTTTCCGAATAGAATCGTTCACACCTTGATTAAGTTTCTTTTTAAGCTAAGGGAAATGAACTTAAGAATGTTTACCTCTATAAACAGACTTAACCATTGGATACATATTGCTAAATGGACACAGTACTTGATTGTATCAATGTTTTAAAGCATGCTATTAAAGTGGATGACACTGACCGTATTCCAACTCTGAGTATGAAGTTTGCTATCTCATTATAATTAATTTTGTGCCACTGTATTTCGGAATTCTAAGTTATGAAAGATCTAGCATTTTTGTATAATGCATGACAATTAATTATCTTTTACTTTGACAGCACATTCATAGTGTTTTAGTCATTAGGGCTGTGTTTTCAGACAAATGTTTATAACAAAACCGATAAGGATATTTCAGTCGCCCTTTGTTAATTCAGTTACATTCAACCCATTATACATTATGCTTATTGCGTTACATTTATCCTCGTATGATATTTCGCGTATAGTTGTCGTTAGTACAAAAAGTTCAGTTTATTTCTGTGAAATGTTTCTGTTATGTTTTTGTTCTGAAACTCTTCCTTTATAGTTTTACGTGTCTAACTTCGATCAACTTAATTGGTTATTACGAAGTGAATAAAGTCATCTTTTTGAACATATCCGTGGTTAGAATATTCCGGAATTTTCCGGAACCTCCAGTTCTTCCCAGGTCCGGACCTTACTGTGTTTTATTGTTTCCGCGGCACCGAGGTTAAGATTTGCGCTTTTTTAGTGTTTTTTTTTTTTTAAATCAAGTTTCACCCATGTATATGAACTGCGCACTTATAATTACATATAATTAGTGTTTGTATTTAAAACATCACACGATAGAGTTTATTGTATAAATATGACAACTATTCAACGATAGCGGCAAACATAGACTGGTATAAGTATATATGAAGTTTAAAAAAGTCTTTTTATTTCTCAAGCATGTAACCATAAACAAAGTTATATTATATCTATAATTACATTGAGTATTACGTCTGACTCACAATAAATCTAAGTGGTCACAAAAGTAGTTTAACGCTTAAATAATTTCTTGACGAAACGTGAATTTGACAGAGGTAAATAGGCATAACCTTTTGACATTATATATCTTCTAATAATACGTTCAGGTATAATATATGGTCGACCCCTTCAATGCAAGACACGATGGTCGTATTTCAATTTTTAACAGTTTGATCTGATGGGTGTTCATTTCAGTCTTATAGTTTCAAGCTGTTATCTTTTGTAATTATCAAGAAAATAAAGCTAATTAGTATTTTGAGATTTACTGAAGCAATCAGATATGGTGTAACAGGCGAATTAATAGCACGAAAGAATGGCGAGTTTAACAAAAGCGATGTAAGTGGTCACCATTTAATAAAATTGGACAATTGGACAAACTAAATGGTTTGTGTCTCTTGAAGTGTTAGTAAAGCGTACATGTTTAATGGCGCGTTGTTAATTTTTACCAAAAAAGCCCCTTAGTACTTCATTTCGTTTTTCTCTGATCCCTTAAAAGCATTTTTACCGAAATTAACTCTGAGGGATACTACAATAATTAAGGGGCATTTTAGTTACATACCAGACAAAAATATAATATTAAATCAAGAAGCCGAGAAGGGATTTATGTTCAGTGAACAATGACTCACTATTCAGATGTTTTAGGGTTGTTGGCGGGGTCGCTGAATGGAAATCATAAATCAAAATAGGGGATTATCGACAAAACTAAGACTATAAACTGATGATAAATTAAACAAGAAATGAGGGGTTCCGAAAATATGTGTATAGTCTGTCAATACAAACACACGTAGACTTTTCTGCATGTTCTGTTACTGTGGCAACATCGTGATGCAGCATGCCATTTTGTAAATACTTATATCTTGAAATTTCCCATAATATAATACCATACGAAGACAAGCCTTGGGTTTCATTATATATATTAGGTAATTTTAAAAGATGAATACTATAACATAATGAGGCCCCCTAGGATAAGTTAACCGTTTACAAACACGCGCTTAAGTGTTTATGAATGTGACCTTTGAAGCTCTTTAACGTCTTCTCTACCAATTCTATGTCATGATTGCTTTACAATGTACCCCAATGAACAAAACAAACAGCGTTTTTGCATTGCACACCCACCGTATGTGGTTACACCCTTTCTGGAGTGGAATCATTACAATCAAGACATACTTTAGTAGCACCACACAACTAAATCGCTGTAAACACATCTTCAGCAATGTCTAGTGTGATAAGTTTTAAATTGGTTCTGGTACTTCTGTCTTGGGTCTTAATCAGCAAACAAAAAAACTGCATGGTGATTTTAAATATATCATATGTCAGAAACAAAGATCAGTATATCTGCTTAGTTTTACCGGGTTTATTTTTCATTTCCAACTGTTTCAACAAATATCGAAAGAATAATAAACCACACCCTTTTGAAATCTAATTACACTCACAAATGCATCGAAATTTAGAGATTGGAAAAGATGGTTGGTGCATGCGCAAAGTAAAAGTTACAAAAATTAGAATTTAAACAAATTAGTAAATTATGGGAACAAAATGGCTACATACAGACCACACATGAACTAATCATTGAAATAATCTCACAGGCTATTAAGGACGGGAAGATCTTTATTTTGTGTCAATTAATATGTGATAATAGTACACATTTTGGACGAGATATATAAATCTGACACATCAAGTCGTAATATCAAGTTCTGTGTAATGACTGTATACATAGATCGGCAAATCGTGTTTATCTATCAACGAGCCCTGTTTGTCCTTCTTAGCTCTTCTGTAAAATATCTCAATGATTTCCGCACTAACTAGCCCCGAGATATTATACAAACGCCCGTAATCTGCATGTAATTGTGTAAAACAATAAATGTGGAACAAAATGTTTTGCGGTAATTTAGGACTTTTCAAAGATGTCAAAATATTTATCAAAGCCGTAACAATGACCGTGATTGAGAGGTCTCTGAAGTTCATCTTCTCTGATATGAGTACAACAGCTAGATTCGTATCAAGATAATGCCGTGTCATTGGGAACCGCTATTACTAGACTGTTAATTACTATCATACAGCTAAATACCGTTAATTGCCATTGTTTTAAACGAGCGGGTTCATACGGTCGTGTGGCATTTGACATCTATAATGATATGATAGGATTATTTTCATTGTCAGAAATTGTAATCTTTGCCGTAGTGTAATAACATATGTTCAAGCATTCATTATGGCCGTCAAATGTCACAGCAAGCTTAAGATCAAAAGGTTGGGACTGTTTTGTACGTTAGAAACTATTTTTATGGGCAATAATAAGGACAACCAACACACACGTTTTCGTTATTCCGAACTGTTCGAGCATATGTAAAATGCCTTTAATTTTGTCTGGTTATGTGATATATTATATACGAGACAACACGTGCCACTAGGAAATGGCAATGGTTTGTTTAACCCTTGTAATGAAGGATACAGTTGTCCGCTCTCTTTTTTGGTTCTCGCCTTTAATGGGCCCTGTGTACAAAATCTATTTGAAATAACAATCAAAGGTATTGTTCTACCATTTAGTTTACGACCTCCCTGATCTTATCAGAGATACCTCTCTTCCATTTGTTTGTCTGTGTCTCATATCATTGTCATATTCTATCATGGCTATCTCTCTCGAGTCTTCCAGCTCCTCTGTAAAGCGTGTTCGTTCGATGGTCGCATTTGTTAAGCCTATAGCTTCTCCAATACCAATGTTCTGGCCGCAGCAGGTCATACCCTTCTAAGAAATTTTGACAAAATGTCGATTTTCCCCCATATATGGAGACATTACCGGCTCCTTGTGGAAGGGTAAGTTAGTACTGGTTAGTATACAGTCCTGGAAAACCGGCCAGGTGAACCGGTCGCCGTATATAACTGAAAATAGCGTTGAAAAGACGACGTTAAAGCCAGTGAAAGAAATGTTCTCTCCTGTTGAGTGACCTTCGCTCTGATGCATATTTTTTGTTGTAAAACTGTTTTAATAAAAAAACAACAACAACGTATTTACTACAGAATTGAAGCTAACTTTCATAATTATGTGTTATTGAACACAAAAGACATCGTTCTAGTATTATGATTCGCCAGATGTCCAACCTATTTCCTAATCGTACCTTGTACAAACTCTGTTGCACCTGAGTATATTTTTCTAGGTCACGAAGATAAATCAAAATAGTATTAATTAATGCAAAAAAGCGCTGATGCCAAAACACATGCTGTTAATGGCTTCTCATGAAGGTTTATTAATGTGATAAGGTAGTATTAAGAAGTTGAATGGGACGGAATACAAGACAAAGAACAATAGAAAATCTCCCGTTGAGTGTAGACCACAGCGAAGAAAAAAACTGTCCGTGTTATTAAGTCTGTCTGATTGATAAAACGTTTGTATTAAAGAACACTTATGAATGACGCGAAATTACTTCTATTTATCTAATTTTAATGTTTTATAGCTACAAATTGATTTTCTTTCAGATTGTTTTGATATGAGAGAAAAAAACTACACCGTCCTGTTATTAATTGATTTGGTCGCATTCTTGTGTGATTAAGTATGTGATACTGAACTGTGCTGTCCATTTAAGTTAATTAATGCCAAAATATCAGCTTTTAAAACATAATTGTCACATCTCTGCTAATTCATTCCCACGATAATCTTGACTTAAAAGTGTCTAAGTGAGCTGAATGGGGATTTCGTGTGTAGTTCAGTAAGTCAAATGTAAAATACCGATCGTTGACTGATATTTTGAACACTATTTTGAATGAATGAATGACTTGTGGTGACATCATAAACTATACTTCAAATGGATCAATCACATGTTTTACGACGTTACGGATATAAACATATTATAATACATGTTTGCTCGTAAACCCATCTACCTAATGATATTAGTACACCAAGTTGTACTGTTCGCGAGTTATTCCTAGTTACACCCCGCAAACAAAGTTTTCGGAGGTATACTGGAATCACCCTGGTTGTTCGTTGGTTGGTCAGTTGGTGTTTGGTAGCTAGGTTGGTTGATTGATCAGTCGCGTGGTCTGTCTCAATTTTGCGGGGGTATTTAATCACCATTCAGTGATATGTCTAGTTTATTCTTGTAAGCTAGGTAAACGAATTGTTTGTATCAGTCTGATTTCTAGTTTTAGAACTGAAGATGGTTAATTCCCCATAAAAATGTATTCGTTAAAAGGGTTGTGAATTTTTAAACAGTTTGGTACAGTCACACGTGATCTCATGCATGATGGCTTTCAACGAAACTATGAGGACCCAACCATCAAAGTCTTTTTAAAATAATATCAAACACTGAATGTCGTAGCCTTGTTTGAAGAAATGAAACACGGAACAAACTGGGTGATAACAATATTGTTAATAATAGTCGTATTTGACATTAGGTGTATGTTTACATAAGTTCAAGCAATTTATAACAATATTCGTGGTTGTATGTCATTTTAATAACATTATATATGTCTTCAGAGACATTATTCTACGATATGTTTTTGCATGTTTTAGTCATAAGCAAAAAAACTTGTTGGTTCAAAACGAATTTAATCAGAAACCGTTTGAGAAATTTGACGACTGTGACGGTATATCAAAAGATGGGTCCAATCTTTGATGTTGTTCTCAAAAACCTTACAATTTCATAGGGGGTTAGTATGTCGATCGTAAATAACACATTCACAAGTAATTTAGTCGCAGATAAATTAGAATAAACGTGTCTGTTTTTTGTTGAACAGCGAGGAAACTGATCCTCATGAATGGAAATGTCTACACGAGGCTTGAAAAGGCGAGTGCACTGTGTGCAAATAAATTATATTTAAGATCCTTTCAGACGCATTGTTACTCTATAAAGAGACAAGTACACCAGTTTCCAAATACACTTTATTTGTGAATAATACCTAAATAATTGATTAATGATGTTTTAACATGCAAATTTATTCAATTATAAATTTCTCGAGGCTAGAAAAAATGACGATGTTCGTCATTTAGTGCATATTCTATTTCCAAAACATATCCGAAACAACACGGTAAAATTGACATATACTGAATTTATTACCGGAGTTTTTTTACAAACAGTGATAGTTAATATAACTACTTTAAAATACTGACTATGTTTTTCATGACCCGGACAAGGCATTAAGTATAAAAAGATTTCTCAGTGATAACCATCACGCTAAATGACTCATTAACTAGGTACAATTTTCTAGTACTATAATTAAGCATTTTGTCACATCCGTTACGAATTTCAAAAAAGATTTTTAATTGAGTAAATCTAGAACCCAGATTTCTGATGTTTAACTGGTTGAACTATATGTAACCTATATTTTTGTGCATTAGTTACTCCGCCTGGATACAGAATACAGCTGGTCTACGAATATTGTCACATACATTTCTCATTCTGATTCTTATGCATTTGCGATGCATTTGCGTCAATTTTTTCTAGCATTACAGTCGTTTTGTAATGAGTAGACCTGCCAAAAACATCTTATTTCTTATACTCGTAGATTTTTTTTACTGAAATATGTACTGAATAAGATCATTTATTACTAATGATTGCCCATGGTTCAATGGTTTTGCAAGAAATATAATCATTAAGTTGTTGTTGTAGATTTCAGTCTCCAGTTCATTGATTGCAAGTCATGAAATTGATACCGCAAACTGCAAAAAGAGGATCCGCATATGAAACACCACTCTATGCGATATATAGTTAAACCTGTGTTTGCGGCCACCTCCGAATAAAGACCACCCTGGGAATGAAGGCCATTCTATGATTATTTAGAACAAACGGACCTCCGAATAAAAGCCATCTGTCAATAATTTTGTCTTTCCTAAGGGTGGTCTTTGTTCACTGGTTTTACTTGAATCAAAATGGCAGCTATATATGCCAATACATTCATTTGGTTTTGTATATCTGAGTAAATGCGCCATGCAGTGAAGACGTAATGCTACTGGAAGCAAGAACTTGTATTCCACAAATTAATTTGTGTGTTTTGTTTTATGTGACTTATTGACCTGTCACTGGGGTTAACGCCGTCTTTCAACAATTTTTCGGTTATATACGGCGACCGGTTCACCTAACCAGTTATCCAGGACTTTATACTAACCAGTACTAACTTACCCTTCCACAAGGAGACGGCAACTTCTCCACATATGGAAGAAAATCGACATTTTGTAAAATTTTCATGGAAGGGTATGACCTGCCGCGACCGGGATTCGAACCCGGATCTCAGGGTTACAAGTCCAGTGACCTAATCACAGGACCACGGCCGCGGCCTTCCACAAATTAATAAAATATTCAGTATTATCCGGCGTATGTGCGTGACTTGACTCGGAACTCTCCTCAGTATGCTTTTAAAGCAATTTTTGAACTGTTCCTTGAATGCAGAATTAGGCTCAAATCATTATTAAAGTCACAGATATGTATACATGCTTATTGACTTTCCTACATGCATAATCATTAACAATTCATTAAAGATCATGTTCAGTACCTGCATAATGTATGTATGAAATGTTACTTGGCTTGAATACAGTTTTTTTTTTCAAAATAGACTTATTAAAAACCTTTTTTACATTTTTGGTCGATGTTTTATATTTGACTTAATTTTTTTTTATTTCAGGTTTTTACTATATTATCAATAAAAAAAATGGAAAATGAAAACACGTTACGATATTACCTCGCTCAAGTGGAAAACATGCCTTGATATTTTCGCAAAAGGAGATTCAAGCAAGTGAAAAGGTTCTTTGACATTTTGTTTTAGTGAATGAAATTCAACGAAGAAGCGGATATGCATATTGACACTATAATGGTGCTAACGGGTAAAGATCAGAGCTGAGACCATGATGCCGACCGACATTTCATGCTGACGGGTATGTTAAATTAGTGTATCAAATTATTAATTTATTGATATACTGACGCGTTTTAAAAACTGTGCATAGTATACACAGCTGGACATTTGTTTTGGCTCATATGCTCCTAAACCCGCCTGAATTCTCATGAAACATTGAATGAAATATTTCTAAAGTGGTAAAATGTTAGAAATATGATTTGTTAATCATTTAATGCGAATAAATGCGAATCATGTTATCTTGTCGATTTTTAACGTGTATGTTCCCTATGCACAGTTTTTAAATCGCGTCAGTTTATTACAGTGCTAGTATTTTAGATACCTTTGATTATATAGTTAGAACATCACTCACGTCAGAGTACAGTACGTGTCTCCCCCTCCCCCTCTCTAACCACAATTTTATCAATGAGGTCAAAGTTTTCCTCCCATTTTTTGGGTGGCTGCAACCCGCCTGATACTGGATAACATTGTTATCTGAGGCCTGATTCTTTTCAAGCGTATTTTTTCTGTATATTAATGATTGGCAGTTAACACATCTGGTATCGACTACTGTAACTTCTGTTTGGCAATTGTTACCGGAATTATGACATCACAGGAAAGAGTATATGCTAAAACCCGGCCTGTCAGTCAAGTATAAAGTTCCTACTTTTTTAAACCAGGTCGGTCGGATCTATTCCAAAGAACCGTTCTTGAGTGTCAAACAGGTGCCTAATTGAATAAAAAACCAGTTAAATCATGCACGAAGAGGCACGTGTTATTCAAAAGCGATACCGTTCATTAGTTTGGTAAACTGGGTGAATTGTAAATGTTTTCGTTTAGATATAGTAGTAGATCGTAATTCAGATACGTTACTCGGTTTTAAATTGATTTTGGCCTCGTTTTCTGTTTCCAATGAAATAATTCGACTCGCCATATGTTGTTACAGAATGTTCGCTGAAGAATAAGATTGAATATGATTTACAAAAAAATGTTTGAAAACTCTCTAATATGAAGGTAAAAACTGCCACGCAAGCCTACCTTTTTTTTGGGGGGGGCTGTGATTTGTCATAATGCTTGGGTTTTTAAGGAAGACAAAACTATTTTTATAACTTTAAATTCACTGCACGAACGATATCTACATTGTTTATATGGACATCTACGGATTGTTTCAATCAGTCCGCTTGACTTGTCATCATAAAATGTGTTGTACGAGCGGGTTTACATCGGGAGTTCACCGGTTAATTAATCAAATAAGTACATGTGTGCGATGGGTAATTTAATAATTACGTTGTAAACTGTCGTAATTACTGAAATATTTATTTGTACCATTATTGCATTTCTTTGACTCGTCTGGTTTTCTTCTGAATTATGTGGAGTTGAAATCAGAAAAACACTATTCTATATTTTTGTATGTAGATGTAGTAACATATTCTAGAATGGTATAAATCCCAGTATCCAGTCTTAATTCCGTGAGGTATACGATAGAATGAAAACCAGGTCAACAAATACGTTTATTATCATTTAATATCTGTTTTAGTAAGAGCATTCTTCGGTACATTTGACAGTAAAAGATTTAATATTGATATTTTTTGCTTTCACTTAGAACTTTCACTTAAGATGATTTCTAGAGAGGATTTTTATACTGAATCTATGAATGCACAATGTATATTCTTTAAAAGCACATGGATCATTTATTGTATGTGCGTGCGTGTATAAAATAATTATCTTGATGTTAGTTCTGGATCTTAAGAGACGATTAATTCTTAGAGAATGCTTATTTATGTTAAAAGTGTGTACTTATCAAGAAGTTCAGATGTTTAAGAACATCTTTTAAAAGTACAACTTTTGTAGCTTTTGTAGTAATTTATGTCGTTATGTCTTCCGACGTAAATTGCAATTTACGTTACGCAAAATTGCGTAACGTAAATTCTTAACGTCCTGCTTATTTATTCGCTGCGTTGCAAGTATACTATATTGCAAGGCTCGTTGTGAAATAATAATTTCAAGCTGATTATTGTTTACAGCGATACCGTAATGTTCGCCACGACAAGATGTGATTAAAGACGATAATGAAATCATCGTAGTTATCTAATATGGGGTAACAATTATTCGTCCGTATGTTATCACGTGAGATCTTGCGAGCTTCGTTGTGCTGACGAATATTATCCCACCATTTAAAAGTCTGCATTAAATACGCACAGTTTCACACAAACAAATCTTGATTTTATGTGCGCAGATGCGTGTGTTGAATAAAAGAATACTTATTTATCACA
This sequence comes from Lutraria rhynchaena, assembly GCA_008271625.1. Lineage (NCBI taxonomy): Eukaryota > Metazoa > Mollusca > Bivalvia > Venerida > Mactridae > Lutraria > Lutraria rhynchaena. The sequence goes on from VIBL01000049.1 coordinate 1,902,603, forward strand.
TAATGTGATTCATTGTTAACAAATGAAATAATAGCTGTCCTGATTCAGATATACATATTTCACGCTCTCCAGTAAAAAAATCACCGGGAAATAGTTTAAGCTTTGCTTCCAGCATCAATTATACCGGTAGTCAAAATTAATGAAACCTGACTCATTTTATCAAACTTTAATTAACATTTCAATGCATGTCCCCGATATCATATGTCAACAAAAGATTAACTTAATGAAATGCACTGTCACACGTATATGTTGATAATAGCGGCATGTCAAAAACGTCCCCTTCTTGAAATTTTAACCACAAACATGTAATTAATTTACGATAGGTCTAGCGATACGACACAATATACTCGTACATTAACTACCGATTGCATTTCATCGACATTAATTGGTTTTTAATAAGATTTTGTAGGGAAATGATATACTATGTTTGATTTAAGGTTTAAATTTACCATTGTTTTAAGCTGCATATTTTACACGGAAAGTACGAACTCCACCCATGTAACCCAAGTATTGTTTTTATCAGTCTGGTATTTGGAAGAAACCAATCCAAATACGTACGTTATGTCGAGGTCTTTGTATACAATGTATAAGATTGGAGACCGGCCTCAAATTGCTTGTATCTAATTAGTAGTTTTTTTGTGAAAAGTCTGAATAATAACCAATGGCATGGCTGCCTTCTTGAACCGATTTCCAGCGTTTATGCGCCGGCCATTTTTTTCTGTACCAAATTTGAATTTTCATTGTTGTAGTTGTATGAACGAAGATACCTTTTGTGAGCAACCCCGAAATTTTTTTAAGTTGTCTTTTTTCGGCCATGTGGAGAAAGGTTTTTGACATCCGAACAGAAAAAAGACTAACTGATGGTGAACAGTGAGGTGAAGAAATGATAGATAACGCTATTATAGTACGTTGATTGCATACATTAATAATAAACGTAGATGAAACTACTCCAGTTCAAAGGTCACGCGTTTTATGAAGAAAATCGTATGTAATGTAGACTTAAGTGACAAATTTCTTTCTTATCTTTCCTATACAATATAATTGTATTTAATTGTCAGATATCATAATTATCCAAAGTTCAACCGCAAATTTTAACCATTAGTCCATTACGAGCACCATGATCACTCACTCACTCACTCACTCACTCACTCACTCACTCACTCACTCACTCACTCACTCACTCACTCACTCACTCACTCACTCACTCACTCACTCACTCACTCACTCACTCACTCACTCACTCACTCACTCACTCACTCACTCACTCACTCACTCACTCACTCACTCACTCACTCACTCACTCACTCACTCACTCACTCACTCACTCACTCACTCACTCACTCACTCACTCACTCACTCACTCACACACTCAATCAATCAATCAATCAATCAATCAATCGATTAACCAATGACATGGCTGCATTCTGAGACTTGTTTTTAAGCTAATATTTCCTGACAATTATGTCGGAGATAATACCTGACTATTATTATCATATTGTCTTAGGACTAAATGTTCGTGTCTACAGTCAGTTAATTACACTACTAGGGTACAGGATCTAGTCACAAAACTGTTTGTGTGCTAGTCCGTCCTAAATCAAACTTTTGTAAGTTTTCTGTAAATAATCGCCTCTTATATTGATATACCGTACGGTGTCAGCGATTATCTTATGTCATAAAACTTACCCTAACTGTCTTATTTTGGTAAATACTCCTATTTTATTACATAAACGTGCGATCAAGAGAGTTTTAGACCCAACAAATTGTTTCAATTCACACCTGGGAGCCAACGGACCAATTTCATCAGGTGTAAAAGACACCGAAATGCGAGAATTTTTAAGCTTTAGGTAAATAAATAATCAGAAATTCGGGAATACGTAAATAATAAATGATTCACACTAAAAGGAAGACGTGACAAGGTTTCTGCGCGACGCATTAAGAGAAATATATAAGTTTTGTGGTTTTGCTTTTAAGGGATTTTTGACAATCACTTGACTGATTTTGTGTTACTTAGATACGGACCCGATTTGTCTACCAGACCAGATGTGAATTCAATCTTCTTTGTTTCTTTCATCGCCTTAACCATCTTTTTTTATTTGCTCTGTTCAGTTTCACCCAGGCTTCTCTTTCATAAAAACATGTTTTGTGCCGAAATCGGTGAAACGTAATAATACGATAGTTCATACGGTTTTCGATTTTCATATTTTTTAAGATTTATTTTAAGTACATGTATATAGTGTATGGGAAAGGTGAAAGACGTTTAAGCTATTAACTTAGTTAAAAGTTCTCTCGGAAGATTGATTGATAACACAATAAATTCATGACTTTGGTCAATTATGGGAAAAAATGTAAGGTTCTGTCTGCATATGCTAAAATACTTTTTTTGCGTAGAAACTTTAAATAAACTTTTGGGATTAATTATAAGGTAAGATAATGTATTTCGAATTGTTACTGATAGTTCGAAATAGCAAAAAGTCAAAATATCATGAAACCACGGTTTTATATTTTGTATATTACCCAGTGACAATTAAATGAGAATTAAAGGAGATGATGATGTCACTTATTCTTGTAATGGCACTGAAGTGTTTAATACAAGGGCGGTTTTAGGGGGAGGGGCGGGGCTGGCGTGCGCCCCTCCCCGTAAAAATCTGGCAAGCATACGTAAAAAACGTCAGTTATGTGCTGATTATGTCCATATTCTACTTAAATATACTATTACTCTAGACTTTACGCCCCCCCCTAACAAAAAATTCTGTGCTCGCTCCTGTAATATTTTATATCGTGGTCGTTTCTTCAAAGTCAATATTTCGGGAATAAATGGCTGAATTAATTGTGATGGACTTCTTGTACAATGAATTGAATCAATTGACATGTTAATCAGTGAGATTGTGGATATTTCGCTCGTTAAGATACGGACTACGTATTGATATTAAACGCACATTTTTTAAAATGTCGGCACGACGTAAAGCGTGAGAAATCCAGGCTCATTATTGTCACCATTAATCCGATAAAACACAAAACACTACCGTTAAAAAGCCAGGTGCATGTCAATTAGAAAATTTATGAGAAAATGTCATTTCGCGCGACCTGTTCTATAAAACAAAGTCAGAATAATACCCCGCCATAACAGAAGATAATTGTCTTAACCGTTGATAACAATATGGACTCGTCCGAATTGAATTTTTGTCAAATCAGCGAAATTATGACCCACTGAAAATGTAAACTTATTTTGATAATATTTACTGCCACATGACTCACGTTGATTAGCGTTTAAATGTTTACTTGAATTTAATCTTACGTTTATCAATGGTTAAACTTGAAAGTAAAAAGTTTTGAAGGGGTTTTCTCAAAATAATTTCTATAGTCAGAGTTACGGGAGACAATCATAGTTAGAAATTTATTTCGTATATACAGAGTTACATCCCTTATCACGTTTATTTGCGAGTGGAAAATACTTTTTCTGATGGCTAAATTTTTTATATTACCTTTAACTCAGGCAAAAACTATCTTAATCGCTATAAACGTCGAGAATAATGCTTACAAATAAAGAAGACAATTTTCAATTAGTTGTTTCTCTTACTGAGGCACTTTCTTATCGTTTTGTTTAGCCTTAAGACTGTCGTTTCAAAGATATGATTATTATATCTAAGATGTCTTTTTTAATCGAGACTAACTAGCCACCATTTCTTTGTTATACAGAAGTATTGTGTTTTTAGCATTTTAATATAAGGATCTTACTGCCAGCCGTTTTAGGCGCACGACTGAAACATCCATCATTGACATAATATTGAACTTAAAAAGTGTTAATTTGAGCAACAATTTGTCTTTGAATGAGACAATCAGAATTTGACCAACAGTTGTAAATCTGAGTTTAGAAGACTTTCCTGATTTGGCTTGTGGTGCTATATGTGCATGTTGTTTGTACTATCTTTGAGAATAATTCACGTGAAAGAGATGGCAGCAGATTTTATATTAAGAGAATGTTGACTAGGACTAGGTGTAGCTGGGACCTCTATTGGCCCTAGTAGGCCTAAATGTAGTATGGAACTCAGATCCTTTTGTTTTGTTGACTGTCTGTGATAAATGATTAAAGTAATATTGATAATCGGTGTTAACCTCAGTAAAAACAACAGTACACAAACGATGGATTGAATCTTCAGCTTGATAAATGTAGGCCCCGTTAACGCATAGTGAACAAAAGTATTATACAAGTGAATAAGACATTATAGTCTTCTATTAGTGAGGAATTATGTGAAAAAAAAACGAAATCTGTACACATGTAGTTATAATTTAGTTAGATGTTTTCCACATACTATCGTAAACATCATTTCAAGCGGCTTATGTGTATTAAAACTGCTTCACAGTTATATTCTGTGGTGTTAGAATTTGACATTTTTTCATAGAATGTAAACTCTTCGGGTGTGAACCTGAAATCATCGATGTTGTCGTTTGGTATTGGATTTAAATTCCTTTATCGACAGAATTCCTATAATGTACGGTGAAACTTTGATCTTACCAGCGCTCCCACCACTCTTCATTTTGTAGTAACGGCCAGATTCTGCACCCGAAGTGTGAATCAGTAGTGGATAACTTATACCAGTTAACAGTGAACGCAACATATGTATATATACAGTCTAATTTTCATTGGGACACGTTTGACAGTTCGGTGTCTCGAACCCACATCTTTTCACTGACATCTGGTAAATAACCGACTGAGCTAGTTTTTAGGCTTCGTGCAAATAATTACCTGTATTCGTTGAAAATTGATCTGACCTTACGATTATTAAACTTATTGGAATTTTTATTTAAAAATAATCATGTTGACTGTAAATATCGTATGGCCTCTTGTCCTAGTATTTTCATGAGAACATGCATGCACATTTTTAGCTCATTTTTATTCGAAGGGTTATGAAAATTGGTAAGTGGCTTCGTCTTGATGATATCTCGGACGAGCTTGAAAAAGGGCTATGCAAGGTCAAAAATTAGGTCACCAGGCCAAATCACTGGAAAACCTTGTTAACACTGTAGAGGTCATTGTTTTGATTGGATATTCACCAAACCTCGTCAGAATGTTTTTCTTAGAAATATCTTGAAAATATTTGAATATGGGTCATCTGAGGTCAAAAACTAGGACACCGGGCCAAATCACTGGAAAACCTTTTTTAACATTCTAGTGGTCATAGTTTTGATTGTATATTTACCAAACCTCGTCAGAATGTTTGTCTTAATGACATCTGGGACAAGTTTGGACATGGGTCATCTGGTTTCCAAAAAAGTAGGTCATCAGGTCAAATCAGTTGCAATCTTTACTCAGGTGAGCGAAAAGGTACCATCTTGAACCTCTTGTTTAAAATAGTTGCAGGGATTAACTTATTTTGAATGCAGTGTTAGTAATATTTCTGAAACAAGTTAGATTCGAATAGGAATTATCTAAATACGCCAGTAACGTGATTACAAAACTATTCAAAAGATGGATCAATAAGAGATGATGTATAGGCCTGATGGTGTTCGTGGTAAATAGCATTTATATAGACTCTCACCAAATAGCTGAATACGTAATTTCCATGCATGAACATATTATTTATATGAATATAAAGATCAATACTCGGTCTAAAACGATATGCAAGCCCGTAATGCGATTAAGAATTAATGAGAAGATGTGCATTTCACCGTATAAATATGTATTATGCTCATTAGCAACCGTTAGAAAGCATAGCGGTTGCTGAACTTGTCAAAACTTGGTTTGTTGACAACAAAATAAAGTACCGTAAAACATGAGTTAGTGGCCATCTGTATTACCTTATGAATGATAGCCATATTATAACATGCATGTAGTGGTATGATAATCCGATTAAACCCATGAATGAAGACCAGCTCAGCCTAAAAACACAATTCTTCTCTCCTTTTGTGGTTCTTATATTCACTGGTTTCACTGTATATTGATGGTATAAATGTCTACACGACAGTATCTACACATTCTAATATAGTATAAGTGCATGTATGACATTTTAGAAACATAAGCGGTTCTCTTATTTTTGTTAACTATTCTTTAGTAGAAAATCATGATTTTTTACAAATGTTGTAATTTGTAAATGAAAAAAGAAATACAATGTGCACCTTAGGTGTAGAGTCAGTGAAAGTTTCTTAACTTTGCTTAAATTAGTTTCAATTTTTTGAAGTCGAATATATTTACATGTGTATGTGTATGTCCTAACCATGATGAAAAAGATCCGTTAGTGTTTTGTGATTTCATTATTTATAAAGTACATATACTTATTTAATTAGATATATTGAAATTTGAAACAAATGTATACTATTCTGCTAATATTCTAAGTACAGTAAAACCTCACTTAGCGACCACCTCAATACTACGACCACCTTGATATAACGACCACTTATTTTCGGACCGATTTCTCTAACTTCACTATAATTCAACTTATATAATGAGACCATCTCATTATTATGACTGATTTTTTCGGGTTCCGAAAGTGGTCTCATTATTGGAGTTTTACTGTGCATTTAACGGCTTCTGGTGAAAACTACATTGTATTAATAATCTGGTGCGAAATTAGATCCGGTGCGAAATTAAATCCGGTGCGGGCGATGTTGCATCCGTTGCAGCATAGGATCCGACTGGAGCAGGTTATTATATAGGTCATTCATCACTCTTCCTTTATTGAACTTTTTCTTCGGTTTAGCAAATGCGAACATTACTCCCGCAATGATTGCCAGAACCATACACACTATACCGAGAATGAATGCTACTCCCAAATCAACAAACATTTTGACTTCGCTCGATGAATTCAGCATATATGCAGTTAAGCATACGGAAATCAGACTACACGCACCTGTAAAGGCGTAAAATATTTAATTACAAATGGATGAAAGTTAATCAAACGTACGCTCAATGTTATACTAAATGAAAGTAATATTTATGACGGAATAACTGTATAACTTTCCTCTGTGTTTAATGATGAATATTTTGTAGCTGGCTGATTCGACTGTGCTAGCTAAGCATTAATGCAAAGTAATCGTGATCCATGTTGATCTATTGAGTTAGCTTTCTTTACAAAGTATTTTTCGGAAGTCTTGTTGTATAAGTTGGTGATTTACGATCAAATCAAAGAACTGGTACTCATTGAATATTCAATGTAGGCTAAATAATTATGATGTTATTTCATGCCTTTGTGCGCTTTAATGTTTCTTGGAATGGGTAAGATAACTTTGTCATTATGATTACATAATCATATGTTAACGATTGTTGTTTGTATTAACAGATAAAATATTGATGGTACTTCCAGTGCTTTGATTTTCTTTGAGTTAAGTACTAAATTTGCTTACCTCCAAGAATATCGAAAGCCATTGCGGTCAATGCTAGGCAAGGTTTTTTTAGACACAGCAGTAACAGACCGATAAACATTGTGATTCCAATAAGCACCACGGCAATCACGAACAGCCATCTTGTCGCCAAGAACATAGAATCGTCAGCTGCAATTATGATATTTAGTTTAATGTTCCGAGCCATTTCATAACGACAAACAACTCAAAGGACATTTAAGTATTTGTTATTATCCCAGTCGCGACAGGTTATACCCTTTTATGAAAATTTGACAAATTTTTCGATTTTCCTCCATATGTGGAGAAGTTGCCGGCTCCTTGTGGAAGGGTTAGTTAGTACTGGTTAGTATACAGTCCAGAAAACCTGGCTTGGTGAACAGGCCGCCGTATATAACTGAAAAATTGTTGAAAACGGCGTTAAACCCCAGTGACAATTAAGCACATGTTATTACATTCAGAAAAGACCGACATCAAAATGATACACATGTACCGCTTTTTATGATTAAGATTCAAAAGGCTGTTTAAATGTACATGTATTTGATTAAAGCTGTCACGGTGTATCTTTGAATTTATGTATATTTAAAATTTTGAGTTGGAACGCGATGTCTGAAGCATAAGCATTGCATTCTCAATTTGAAAGACAACAATAATATCGCCGATGTTGACGAGCACCTGTGGATAAAATTGATCCTATGAACACCGGTCAATTTAGCACTCATACATTAATAAAATACATGAAACGTATGATTAAAAGTGAAATCAAGCAAGTCTGAAGGCAATCATTCTTTTCTCTCCTTGGTAACAATTGTTTACTTGTTTAACTGTATCCTTATACAAAAGACATCTTTCGGTGAACATGCGCTCTACCGTATTGTCTTTATTATCCCTTCTTCCATGACAAGGATATGTATTGGAAAAAAACATTCTTTCATGTATTTAGCATTTCCAATGTTGATGGCTTATGATTACATTTAAAGAAAAAAATGAGTCATGAAATTCACGAAACCTAATGTCATTAAACAGTTTGCCCAATCTTCTCAGCACGTCCGAAAAATGAATGCAACAAAAGTATACAAAACAAAAAGGACTTACTCTCAGTATCAACACACACTGAAATTACATCCGAATCTATACATGTCCGGAACAACCCAATTTCCACATTAGCTATGTCTAAAGTAAACCATGTGGACAAAGCTAGAGCCACACAACCGAATATAAAGGCTGAGATGGTGAAAAATTCTGCAAAAACCGCGATAATTGTCTTTGTTTCCATGACGACCTGAAGGGAACAGAATACATCTTTTTAAACCAGTACTAGGCACAAAATTTGATATTTGCATACATTTTTCATACTTAACGCCGAATTGTTATACATGTATTAAGGTGACCACGGCTTCATGCAGCTCGTAAAGCTGGTTCTGTTCTAAACTATATGTTAGATTTAAATGATGAAATTTAGAAGCCAAGATGAATCACAACGAACTGGATTCAATGTCCCTTTTCCGTCCTGTAACATTAGCTTAATTCTTGTCAATCTTGACATCACTACACTTCGGTATGATACTTGTAAATCAGCCATGTTCTACCATCAAACAGATTATTTCTGAAAACGGCTCTTATATTGTCACAATTTGACAAAGTATAATTGTTCATAATTTTGCGCTTTATTTTCTACTTAATGTGGCAGCATTGTGTTCAGATGATTATTGGACAATTTGTTTATGCCAGGTAACCAGTCAAATATTATTGCATGTATTAATTATAAAAACAAATAATTGTAAGAATCCAAGTTATCGGATTAGCAATGTGTGTGTATAATGTTCTGGTAATAATGTTATAACAGTGTCATACCAAAGTCTGCATTCAACCTTACGAACGGAAGTGTATAAATACATGTAGTTTTATTTAATTTGTATACATTTGTATTTGATTGAGTTCACTAATTAAAATAATGCTAGAAAAACATTCTGTACGGTTTGGACGATAATGAGAACATTTTACGTACATGAACGTATTCAAAGTGTACATCAACATGAAAAAAACATCTTACACAAACACTTAGTTTTAAAATAATTTATTTAACAAAGTACATAGTGCCACTTTAATAAAAAGAACAAGCTAGTGATATTTATTTTACCCTGAATTATTTTCTTAATCCACGCAAGTTTCCTTACGTCATATGCGACAAATGATTGGTAGATACTGATCTGAGACATCTTTAATACATGCAACATGAGGACGTTTTATTGGTTGTCTGACTTTCCATATTTTTTTGCCCCTTTTTTAACCCTGATGTTTAGAAAATGCATCTGTAATCATAATGTTGCAACACACACATATACACACATATTTATGTATGGACGCTAGAGAAGGTAGCATTGCTACAGTATGTTCTTGTTGTGATATTTTAAATTTCGGTAATATAGTGGAAACCCTGTTCGGAGACTTATCAATATTTATCTTATAATTAAGCTTAATTTTATAAGAATGTAATACCTGTAACTGCGGGATTCGGATCGTAAAAGTAGTTCTTAATGATATGTCTGCTGTGCCCTGAGATCCTATGATTTAGGTGATAAAATATCAGATTTATCTTTATCAATAATGAAATTGCTGCATCCTAGTCATAATGTCATGTATTCATCTTTTCTTTGACGTCTGTCAAATTGCTGTCAAATTGTTCCTACCTAGATTTGTGAGATAAATATACCTAACATGAAAATTATTATATTATCAGACTGATGGCCAGTCTAGGTGAATCGTTCGCTTACAGTTGAGAGTGATGACAAAATCTTCTCTGGGTATTGATGCTCTTAATAACGGATTAACAGTTTTCAATTTCTTATCTTAGAAAAGTTATATATCAAAACACCTACGCGAGGTTTATAAGATGACCGAGTTTGACTTTTGTTAATATATATATATATATATATATACAGTGCTACCTCTCCAAAGCAACACCCTTTGGGAGAAGCCAAATTATGTTGTTAGGTTTTTTTTGAGAGGTTTTTGCTCTAGGGAGGTTAAATTTATTGTTTAATCATACAGTGGGAAAAATCATGTTGTTGTTAAAGGGAGGTTGTTGCTCAAGAGAGGAGGGGGGGGGGCGCTCTGGAGAGGTTGTACTGAAATATATAGATATTGATCATTGAAATAAATTACCCGAACCATTTGGTGAGATGTGCGCAACCGGTGCTCTTGATGTCACTAGTATAGAGGAATGTTAGCCACCATAGCATTGTATTATAGCCAGAAAGCATAGTTCTGTATCCAATTTATATATCCACCATTTAATAATGAAATAAATCTAAAAGATGAGGGAGTGATTAACTACTGAATTACTGACGATATGATTAATGTCTAAGCTTACTGATTTTCAGTGTTTAGTTGTGAGTAAACAAGCGGCAATTCCTTTTCTAACTACATGTATACATGCCTTAATCAAGTCCAAAATGCTAGGGCCGCGGCTATGGTCCAGTGATTAGTGCGCTGGACTTGTAACCCGGTGATCCGGGTTCGAATCCCGGTCGCGGCAGGTCATACCCTTCTATGAATTTGACAAAAATGTCGAAAAGTTGCCGGCTTCTTGTGGAAGAGTAAGTTAGTACTGGTTACTATACAGTCCAGGAAAACTGGTTAGGTGAACCGGTCGCCGTATATAACTGAAAAAATGGCGTTAAACCCCAGTGACAATAAGTCACATAAAAACGAAACAAAACAAAATGCTAAAACTTCGACGGCCCATAAGAGATTTCTTTATGTGTTAGGTATTCTGACACGACTGTAGAAACGTTCCAGTAGCCCTAGTTCAAACAGCTGGGTATTTAGACGGACATCCTTGTAGTGGTACCCCCCTGATATAAGGACAATGTTGTCATTAAATGCTTGTGCTCAAGGACAGTAATTTAGCACATGTGCTTTTTCAAAATACGTACCGTTAGCACGAAATTTTCGTAAAAATTGTAAGACTTTCACAATGTCTCTGTGTTTAGTCTCTATTACTTACTGGGGGGGTTGCATGTAGTCATAAATGCCCCTTAGGTTACCTCATTGATATTTTTCAGATTGTGTTCTTTTGAGCAGCATACAATTAGTTTAATCTACCAAAAAGCTCGAAATCAAAAACAAAAGAACAAAATGACGAGATTTTTACTTGTTTTATTAAAAATTTTATGTCATAACAATAATGAATAATAATAACGTTCTTGTTTATTGTCAAAATAATGTCTAGAAGTTACAAATAAATGTGAAATCAACTAAAATACGGCCATTAGAATTTATCACGAACAAACTTTTAATTTATACCGGTTGCAATAACATTCCTACAACTATGTAAGTAAAACGAACCTGATGATGGGTTTAACATGTTAACCCATAATACCACATTCCCATGCAACTAAAGCAGACGACTTTTGAAAAGATTGTGGCAAAAGAAGCCATTGCTTGTAATGAGTAATGGCTTATTTTGCCACAAAGTTTCCCGCTCTGTCAAAGAGAAATAACTCAATTTTCTTAAATAATCTGATGGTTCGTATATTAACTTTGAATTTTAAAGAGTCCAAAATATATTTATGAGGCAAAGGGTTAACTTGAATTTTAGCACGTAGCTTGAATGCAATGTATGCCAAAATGAAAATTACGTTTCAGAGATCATGAAAATACATTATTTTTTTTATTTTTATAGACATATCATGATCAAATAATGCATTATGTCCCATATAACATTAAATCATATCGCGGATACAATTAAGTCAAAGTTAATGGTAAGACAGAGTACCATGTATACAAAAATAAATGCACGAAACATGACATCTTATGATTTCTATGATTGCGTGTGATATATTCACCTAAATTGTTAAACCCACTGACGGATAATCATTCTAGCACACAACACAACTTCTCCACAGTGGTATTCCATTGAGCAAAAACTTCCCAGCGTCAACAATATGATTTTCCCACTGAATTATTCAACTATTATTTTAATCTCTCTAGAGCAACCACCTCTCAACAACAACAACAACATTTATTTTGCTGCTCCCAAAGGGTGCTGCTTTGGTGAGGTTGCACTGTACTGTTAATGTGGATAAAAAACTCGTTCACACAAACAACTAACATACTTTATATCACATAAGATTACATAAAACTGATTAAAAGTTAAGGCACAAAAGTTTACGAAATGACCAAATCATTATTAGTCCCAAGTAAATCTTGTTTAAACAATATTCAAAAGGTAATACATGTATACAAAATTAAAAAGTGTACATCGTTGACTCTTTCGCTATTTATGGATATCTTAGCTTTAAAATAGGGGTCAGCTTAAGACAAATTTGTTCATGTAACCGGCTTACGGTTACACTAGGCACAGGGATTCTCAACACTGCTGCTGGGGATGAGGTACCAGCTTCAGCTAAAGCCTTGACTGGTGCTCTGTTCACTTTTTCATTAAGCGAAGACATAATCGCTACTTTGTTGTCGAGAAAGGGGTGCAAGATTAAGCCTGGGCTGGTACCCTGTTCGCTTTTACGTTAGTCACAGAGACCCTTGGTATATCGTTGTCGAGATTGGGTATAAGTTTATGCCACTGTCTAGACTGGTTTATGGTGGGCACGGTAACATTCGGCACTTTGATTTATGCAATAACGCTCTACCTGGTACCCTGTCGACTAACATTTCACGTAGAAACATGTGGTTTTCAGCTGCTGAGATGTGGTACCAATTTTAAGTAAGATACGAATGTAACATGACTAGAACACTTTATGTCCAAAGTAAAAACAATAGGGGCTCGTCACTTTCATTTGTTTTGAATGATTACGATTTTATTTGAGACCAATCGTGATTTGAAAAAAATGATAGATGAAAGTAAGAAATACTAGTTATGAAAACAAAATTACATGTGTAAAACTTGGTTAATATATGAATACTACACATGCAAATATTTGAATAGCAAGTAGAAATGCAAATACGTGTACTTAAATTTTTCATGTAAGTTGCTTGAAAATTTGTTAATGTTTGTACTTGTATAATATAAATCAAACTGTAATATTAAGCAATTGTTGTCATTTATTTCCTTGGATACATAATACATGTGTGTAGTCGACAAGTACTATAAATGTTATATTATTAGATATAAAATACAATAATATCAAGCATTATAAAACGTATGTAAAAATGTGTAAAAATGTGCACTCTTTAAGTAGAATTAATGTATATATACACCGTGTAATTTTACAATGAAGTAGAAAGTACATGTAAACTATTATAACCTGATGAATATGACTGAAAAATGTAAAGGAAAGTCATGAAAATGATTATAGTGTAATGATTTGCATACAATCAAGACATAAATATCAAAATGTAAGTTATAAAATTGAAAATGAGTAGTTGATAATACAAATACAGTTTGAATAGATTTTTATGAAAACATGTTTCCGCGACATAAAGTTTCAATGCCAGGAAAAACAAAACGTCCACCTGCTATTTTGAGTCGAAAATTGATTAAAAAGTACAAATAAAGCTGGATTCACGATAGCTTAGAACACATTACACGGCAATACGAAACTAAAACGAAAACGGAAGATATAAAAGTATAAAAAAAAAAGTCCGCGCTTGTTTTCTAAATAAAAAGTAACCTAGATAATTTGTGAGATTTGACAGCGTTGTTTACATTCTGAAAAACACGGCGAACAGTAAAGCTAGCATTGTTAGTGTCGAAGCCACGACTCTTGAGCTCGATGACGTATCGTCCTTGTTATTTTCGTAATCAGGATTCTTTTGAAACTTGAGTGTACCGTGACTGGCATAAACTCGTCTGCGGAACATACATTGTACTGGGCGGAAATCGTCAGAAATATCAACCGCAACACCACCATCACTCTCATCATTTTCAAAGATGGTGGTCCTAAAATCTTCCAGCTGAAATGTGAATTTGTATTAATCTCTTATGACTGTCTGAAACTAATACAATCATTTTTGGATTGTTTGTAATCCCTACATGTCGAGCTCGTATCGAGAAGCTATCTAGTGCGTACGTGAAATAATGAGATTTAAAGAATTCCGGACTAGGACATTAATCTGTATTTATCACTTTAAAAAATTCCCAGTTGTTCATTATAACATAAGATAGAATATCTATGTCGTAATGTACTTAAATAAAATTATTTAATTCTTTAATTTGGAAAATTAAATTTAAAATATTGGTATTTTTCAAATTTTGATTTGGTTGCCATCTAGTACACCGATTCCAATGATGTGGTAACGCTAGGAAAATATGGTTAGTTGTGAAAACATTTACCACTTATTTACCGTTGTTGCCTTGCTATTTAATTGGCAATTTATTTTACCTGTTCTGCGGCAATTTCAATAGTCTCATTAAACAAAGTCCACGTGACACTTTCGTAACATGGGGGCGTGGTCAGACTGCCTTCGTATCTATAGAACTTGGAAAGTTTAGCTGGCATAAGTTGAACCAGGGGAATAGAGTGGATGGAAACATTAGCATCTGTAAGAAAAATTCAATAATTCCTGTTAAATTATCCGCCTTGTGTTAAAATCGTAAATGTCGATGTTTGAGACGACAACGATTATACATGCAGGATATAAAACAACATAGCCTCTTGTTTATTTAAGCCATGCTTATGATGAAGCTGTGACAGAGTGTGTAATTTTGATGTTAGTAATATAAGTGTATAAGTTTAATAACTGTTACATTTCCTCCGTTCGATAAACGATATTAGTATCAAAATATTTTGATGGTGTATCATTTTCTTATTAGTGGATAGCAACTATTAATTATAAACAACAAAATAATTGATAAAATCAAATAAATAATCATGCTGAAGCTTTAACATAAAAAGATGACGTTTGTATTATACAGTGCATCCTCTCCAGAGCGACCCTCTTTTGAGCAACAGCCTCTCTTAAACACTTGAACAACACCATGACTTTTTCATACAGTTCGATTGAACTGTTAATTTAACCTCTCTAGAGCAACAACCCCTCAACAGCAACATAATTTCGCTTCTACCAAAGGGTGTTGCTTCGGAGAGGTTGCACTGTATAAATTCAAAAAATGTTTACATGATAGATAAATAATTGTAATATTCACGCAGTGCATTATTGAGGCACATTGGTTTATTGTAGCATGGAAAGTGATATATGAAAATGGCATGAATTAATTCAGAGGAAATAGTAAGTAAAGAATATTTATTATGTAAACAAGATGTACAAATAAAAGTTAAAGAAGTGAGCTATGTTCTATTAGAATAAATGTTGTAGAAATGTCAATATAAGTAGATGAAGCTTAAGATTTGTATAAAAGTTTGATAGATAAAAAACTAGCGATACTAAAATAATAATGACCTCATTAAAAAGACCACTTATTTCCGAATTGTTTTCTTTATTTCTTCTTGAGCTCAACTTGATAACGAAACATCATTAATATTTTTTTTCTTTCTTGCGTTCCAAAAGTGGTCTTAATAACAAGGTTTTACTGTATTCTCTATATGCCTAATTGACACATTTATCTTTTTTAACTAAATATTTGCTACTGCTCTACGGACTTAAAGCGTAAACTATTTTACGTTCAAAATGCTGCGGACATGTGATTATTGTATCTACGGAGACTCAAACATTTATCTGTACTTTAACAGTAATTGTCTGCTTGAACTGACTGCAATACTTATGATCTAAGACACACCAGACAAAACAGACGGAGCGGACATGAATACAGCTGCTAACAAGTACGGTCATAAGAGTGCAGACATATACATTATATGTCGTATGTTTAAACATGGATAACACACAGAATACAGTCAAACCCATGAACAAAGGTCACCCTTGGGAAGACAAAATAATGCCTTTATTGACAGGTCGCCCTTATTCGGAGATCAGTTTGTTCTTAATAATCAGTGACGGTTTTTCAAAGAATGGCCATTATTCGCAGGGTGGTCTTTATTCGAAAGTGGTCATAGACACAGGTTTGACTGTGTTATTATAGATTAATCTGTAATTAACCAACAAACTCTGAACAAATACGTCACAATGTGAACAAAATCATGGCTATACTTGTGTTCTTATAACTTATCAGAGTCTAGTTTTGAAACTTTCTTTCTAAAATTAGTAAAAAGGGAACAGGGTCTAAACAGTAACGCCTGAAATAAGCATCAGTTGTTTATTCAAAATTCAAACAGTGACTAACGTTACACTGACTGAACATTTACAGTTTCCAAATCGGCAGTGGCCTTTATAGACATTTTTGGCTGTAATTATGCATTGCGAGTAGTAATTATCACAAAGAGCAATTTTCTAATTTTTAAATTAAGACTCTAATCATTTGGTCAAGAAATATTACAATTTCATTCACACACTTGAAGAAAACTTCAGACAGAACAATGAATTACACAAGAATTAGTCCTTCAACCATATTGTAATGAATTTGTTCAAAATTCACATAACATTTAAAGACGAGCGAAAACGTACGGAAATAACTACTCAATACTTAACCTGTATGATTATCTTCAAAAGAAAAAAGTCAGAATTGTTATGTGTCAGTTGCTAATTCATACAAATTTCAGAAAATAGTAAAGCTAAGTGTCTAGTTTTGTTTTATAAACCTTTTGTTCGTGCACAAAAAATTGGCTTGCAGAAATTTCTTAAATATCAGTCAACTGTTAAATCATAGTTCTAACTAGGTGTAACGTCTAATTATATCAAAGATTAGGAACCCTTAAGTATAGTAGATATTTCACAATTTAAAGTCAGAAAATCTTTTTATATGCTGCTATTAAAGTTCACAGGAATCGGATTGTGAATAGTTAAAATAACTTAAAAACTCAAACATCGTGTTATTATACAAGGTTTAGGCAAAACAGCATATGTTCTTTGATATAAGATGTATCTTTGTCACGATCTAAGAGGTATACGGGAACATAAGCGGACAGTATGTGATTCCCAGCTAGTAGAGTTTGGATATGTTGAAAGGGAGTTTGACGAAAAAACACCAGTCCGGAACATACGTGGTTGTGTTTCTAAACTTATATCAAAATTGTCGCTGATTTTGATAGAACTTATGATATTGTTTAAAGAATTTCCTTTATGCAACACTCGTGGATAAAACAATTCGTCACAATGTCTGTAAAAATATTTGTAAACTTACTTCTGTATTTAATATCCTGGAAATGATGGATAATTTGTTGGAAATGTTTGTTGAATCGTCCAACCTGAAGATACATAAAATACATAATACAGTATAACCCCTGAAAACCAGACCCCTTCCGGAGGGGGTAAAAGTCTGGTTTCCTGAGAATTCCGGTTTTCAAAGAGTCCGGTTTTGAGGAGTTTTACCGTACATTTAAAGTGCTTGGTTCGGTCAATGTGAATAGTTCATATCTGTATAATATTATAGTCTACTAATTCACATAGGGGGGAAGGGGGGTAATAATTTGAACAAATAAATGAATGGTTATTTTCATGTATTACCTCAAAGAAGAAACCGAGCACGGCCAGACCGTCTTCTTTGTTTATAGCTGTTTTAATGTCCCCATACTTCTTGTTGTAATGTACCACGTGCATCTAGAACATAGAATAGAAATACATGTATAAGGAAATATCTTTTTCATCAGGTTTAACTCAGTTTTCAACAATTTTTCAGTTATATACGGCGGCCGATTCACCTATCCAGTTTTCCTGGACTGTATACTAACTTACCTTTCCACAACTAGCCGGCAACTTCTCCACATATGGAGGAAATTTTGTCAAAGTGTATGACTTGCCGCGATCGGGATTAGAACCCAGATCGCCGTGTTACAAGTCCAGCGTACTTACCACCGGACCACGGCCGCGGCTATATGGGAATAATATTGAGTGTACTGACAACAAATACTATGATGCATGCACTTAAAGTTCGAAGTAGAAGAGCTAGGTCAGAAATGTTGGAAGCAGTCCGAGATTTGTGCTGTGTTAGGGATGACTGCGAAGGAACCCTTTTAAAAATGACGTCCGATTTCGTGTAATTTTGAACCGTTTAGCGTTTGATGAGCTCATGGACCTGGTCTAAATTTAGTTGTAAGATAGAATTCTTATGACAAAAATTCGTTTTTTTTCCCGTAATATTTGTTTAGTGACGTTAAGCTGTGGAACAACATTCAATGCAAAAAACAAGCATACTTTCGCTTATTTATGTAACATACCTCATAAGTCCTGAATAAAAAAATGGTCGTAAAGGTCACAACTAACATTTCTCTTGGTTGACTGTAATAAAAAAATATAACATGATGAGTATTTAATAACGTACCTCCATGGGGAAGTGTTTACCATTTAAGGCATGCTCTGATCCCCGATCCTCAGTTGCTCCCCAGTGGAAATGGAATTGTTCTGCGATGAACACGCCAGGAAGTCCACCACCTTGTATTTCGTTCTTGGGGTCATTTAAGGTCACTTGAACTGGAATACAACCATATGTTAAAATATAACAATATAGTATTACTGTAAAGCTTCATATAGTGACTGCTGCGATGGTGTGACATCATTATTATAACGATCACTGGTTTTCAGGACAGTTTTCCATATTTATTTTATATTTCAGTCTAGATATTAGACGTTTTATCTTTTCCCCCGTAGGTGATCTTAATATTGACTTGATATAAAATATGTCAGCCGTTGTATTCATGTAGTCATTGGTCATTGACTTTGTTGGGTGACCACAATATTCTGTAAGGTCTATGTTCTTGTTCTTCTAACTTTACTGATTCTACTTAATGGATGGTGGGTAAAGCATACGGACATTTTACTGCCATCCCCTAGTCTGTGTACGAAGATTTAAAAGCGATTGATGTCTCGTTATTGGTGACTGTTAATTTGGTTGAATCAGGTGCGAAAATTAATATTTGTGTACTGTGTCTTTTGAAGTACGGGTTGATGGTTGATAGCAAAATAATCCCAGTCATTTTATGTGAGGTAAAGAGACTCAATATTCTCATCGGTAAACATTCGTGTTTTATTTTTGTATTTTATTTCTCGACATATATGTTGGACGGGAAGTCATCATGATTTGATTAGTAAAAGAACATTCAAGGGAAGTAATCAGATTAGACACTAGCTGCCTCAGTTTAATGACTGTTTCACCATAAAAAGTACCCAAAACATTTCAATGGTTTGTTTTTAATTTGAATATGACTCAAAAAAGCGAGTCTAACTAAGTTTATGAATTTAGAAGTTTTCATTCATTGAGTGACTAAAACAAACAATATGGTGCTGTTTGAAGAAATTTCAAGCTATGACTAAAAATTGACTTTCCTTCTCTTTCCAGTCGTTTTAATAAAAATGAGTTGATGTTCTTTGTAAACAAACAGTTGATACACATACTTGTACCTACTAGAATACATTTACAGCGGGGAAAATGTGGTTAAAATTCATACAGTCTTACTTTACTGATCGCAAACATAAATGATAAATTCGCAAGCAAATAAACACTCCATACATTAATAGATGTACGCTATAAAATTAATCAGACATCTTAACGGGCTTATAAATGTTTAAACAGACAGACGGACACCCGCTGCTCATGAAATTGATATGCGTTCGCTTTCTGCATGCACGGCTGAGCAGTCAATGTAATAACAAACTTCGATCGATTGATTATTTCATTTTAAATCGATCATGCAATCACTGAATCTCTCAGTCCGTAAAAATATCAATTATCAATGCGCGTTCAATATAAGGCAGGTATAAGGTATAGTGGGCAATTCATATTTAATGATTTTTGAGGGCGTTAGATTTTTTAGCAAACAACTGCGCGGTGAAAAGAGAAATATTTACATGGTTTCCAAGCTGAGGTTATGTTAAATTTATGTAAAGATGAAACATTAAAACTTACTGGTTTAGATTCAATCGTGGAAATATAAACTAAAGGTTCGTCAATTTTACTACCACTTTATATTAATTAAAGTTCTTATTGAATAAATAAATAACATTGTGAATATTGATTGATTCTAGTATGAATACAAATACACGGTACATGTTTAAGTAATTGTTTTTAACGATATACCATCATATATATTTCAACATATATCTTTTCACGGGCTGTGAATCTTATTCCAATAAAAGGTCTAAACGAGACCTGACAAAACCTTCCAGACGGGAATCTCATGGAGTCTATAAGCACACTAATATTCTCCTTATTAAGGCAAACATGATAATGATAATGTGTTTAATACATGTGCCTATTGACGCTGCTTTTGATAATCTGAATAAAATATAATACATCAAAGACCATTAGCGCAACCAAAGTCTTTTTTTTCAGTCTCCGGTCGCCATTGTTCGCACGGTTCAACAGTAATTGTTTTTCTTTTTTTTGAGATTCCATGCTCCTGGGATGTATCTTTTCAGATGAACGGTCTACTAATCCTTGCCAACATTTTCTGTGTACTGTCGTTTCTTCTCCAAGTATTATGTGTCGCTCTACCGCACTGGTACAGTCTGGACTCTGGTTCCAGTGACGTTTATTACGGTTTGTGGGAATACTGTGCTAGTGTCTCTAATGACTATTACGTCTGTCGACCATATTCTAGCGGTATAATAGTTTTTATGTTTTTTGTTTGGGGTTTTTATTGCTTTCTTTAACGACCTTACGATGGAATGTCAATTTAGATTGGATTTGGTTCATTCAATTTGTTTTCCAATTCGTATATTACGAAAATACGCGCCAAGTATATCATCATAATATAGTTATCGTTTTTCAAATAAGATCTTTTTTGTTGCATATAACATTATGTAAAAAAATGAATGTATGTAAGTTATTCCATTTAGTTTAATTTGTGCATTCAAATAAATTTATAAAAAAAGCATTCATTGCTCAAGGTAAAGCATTGATTTAAAACGTGACAGGTTGAATTAATGTGTAAATCCGAGTTACCTCCCTTTAGCCATAACGTTCAATGGTTTTCCGATTCCGCTCGCAAATCTAAACATCCAGTTAATGTTGTTATGCTATAATTGAAAATTTTCAGCCGGTTTGACGGTAGATGATTGGTTGGCCGCCACATCAGCGCTAGAGGTACTCTGCCTCGTTCTGATACTGGTTGCCCTTATTCTGGGATTTCTTGCTTTCTGTTTCAAATACACTTTACTGCTGTATATTATTGCCGGCATTCTGGCCTTGTTCACTGGTAAGTAATTCAGTCTTGGCAGAGAATTTCAAGCTTTGAGTTTATTTGAATTGAAATGAAACGTCTATTGGTTGACTGGTTTAGAAAGTTCTTTTCTCGAAACAGGCTACAGTTATACAGTGCAACCTCTCTAGAGCGGCCCTCTCTTGAATAACAACCTTCCTTCAACAACAGCTGTACGATTTAACAAAAGATTTAACCTCTCTAGAACAACAAACTCTCAACAACAATGTAATTTTGCTTCTTCCAAAGGGTGTTGCTTAAGGGAGGTGGCACTGTACTTATATTTTTTCATCTGACTTTATGGACTTATTCTCGAGAACTAGATTTGTTTTTTTTTATTTTAACACACGTGACTAATGAAATTAGATAAAACCAGTTAATAGTTCTTGGAAAATAAATTCCTTGAGATATGGTTGCTTACATAAAATTTATCATAAATGTGAACGTTTGGCATATTCTAAGTAGTTGAATGGATCTATACAAAACTCTTAAATAAAGATAAAGATAGAGTTGTTTCCCTTTATCCACGTATTTCCTGCAGTTATTGTTTTTGTTCTGCAGCTTTGAGTGGTACGGTGGCTTTAATCGTGTTTGGTGCGAAATTCGATGATGGAAACTCACTGGATGGAGATAACCTACACGCTAGTTTCTATCTGGCAATATTCGCCACACTGTTTGCTTTGATTGCTGGGATACTTTACCTTCTTGCCAAGCCAAAGTCAGCCGTCAAGTCATTTGAGAAGTTTTGATTGGTTGATATTTGAATACGTCAGAGTTGACGTTGAGTCTCAATGTGGTCGCCGTTCCAAAATAAAATCTATAACAACTTGCTTCAGTTTCTAGCAAAATGTGTTTATGTTACGCTTCAGTGAATATTGTCGTTATGCGTGTGCTTTATAGAGACATTTTAGACACACAAATATTAAAATTTTCATAGGGACATTTAATAATATAATGTTTTGTAATCAATACTTTTATTGTAAACTTGGTAGATAGAATTACATTTTGTGCTATTACCTAGTTTTATAATAACAGTTCTTGTATAGCAGACTTAACATCAATTTTTACAGTACTGTTTTACAGTTCGGTTTTCGAAAACAGATATTCTTGAAACGGAAGTGTATGTTTTAGGTTTTCGGACGCTGATATCATGTTTATTAAATGTTTACAAATATGGTCATATTTATACGTACATAAAAGTTAACAAATATGGTTATATTTATACGTACATGATGTGTAATGGACAAGTATATCGTGTTTACAATTATATTTGTTTGCGAAGAATCAAAGAACTGTAGGTATTGAATGACTGACATTTTTATAATGGTTTTCATATCATAGTGCAATTATATTCCACTGAATGGTGCTTCAAACTTAATAATCTTTCTTATTTTCTTCATTATTGAATAAATTATAGAAACTTTTATTACCCGTATGTCCGTTGTTTTCTAACGTGTATTCTGCATTAGATGAAACAATGTCATAGCCACTAAAGACAATTGGTGTCAGCCTCTCCATGTCTATGATGACGTCATCGGAGGTGACGTCAATGGGTGACTGTTTGACCCCACCGCAATGAGGAAAGTCTAAATGCCAGTGTTCCGGTCCTGTCAAACGATAAATGTACGTCGGTTATGCTAAATTATGCATCTTATTCAATTGATTAGAACCATGGACCTTTTATTATTGGCAAAAATCAATATGACGCCATTGAAGATAAATAGTTATCGATTGAATCAAAACAAGTACAAACAGACTTAAACGTATTGCCATGACAACAAATTACGCAACCAATTTGCTGTGCATTATGAATGATTTTTATATTTGTCTGTAATAAGAATATGCAGTGGAACGATGAGGACATAAGACTCCTCCAAACACAAGACAATAATACAAGGACACTTTAACGTGCATTTAATGTAAACACATATCAATGAGCGCATCCATCATGTTATTTTAAGATTTCTTCATTAACTGAGCAAAAATGTTTGCTGAAAATCACTAAATGAATGTCTAAATGTAACGATGTGTTGTCTCACAAAACTGTCGATGGTTAAAACTCACCTAAAGACCCCCTGTATGTCCATGCATTTCCTGAAAATAGACAAGAATGGTAATTAAAACAGAGCCCGGAAAATGGAAACAAACACTTTCTTAGTATAGTGTTTGAACATAATCCTTTTTTTTCGTCTCGCTTGTCAGTCAAATCCATATATACTCTACTCTGTCGAGTTGAAATATCACGATTTTCGCAATCAGATATTAATCGGGGATTTTTTTGTACATCAAGATAATCGTAACAAACAAATAAGCTTCTCTGGTTGAAGAAATTTTTAACAGGGTGTATGTTTGCTAACAAACAAAATACTATGTGATTATGATGCACACTACGAGTTTGTGTCATACTTGGCTCACAAGATTAAACAGATTGTGCACGGTTAAAGGTGTGCAGGGTATGAACATTTTATCTACGTCTTTAAACACGTTCAAATAGAGATAAGACATTTACCTGGGTGTGTTATCTTATTTTCTCAGGGGAAGAGTGGTGGAGAAGCCAATTCGCCGGGACATTAGACCTTTGTTTTTACTGAGGCAATATGGAGCAAGTAAAGTTCAGCCTCCCCCCTCGAGATGTATTCAGGTTCAGTGGATATCACGAGCCCTTTTTTCTCAGACAAAATGCCAACGAACTTTGGACTTACGGCCCATATGAACACTTGAGTTGCAGTCCAAAAATGTTTTTTATAAATTCTAGTTAATCCGTGTGACAAATTTCTGTAATGATCGCTAAGATTTAGTGCAACAAACATGTGGGGAATTTTTGACCTACAAAATTGAAGAGTAACAATTCACGACAAGATGTCTTCTAAATTGATAAAACATCTCAAAAAAATCTTATACAAATATAACATTTATCTGAGGATTTATTTCAATGCGCAAATTGACACATATTTCCGACTTCTTAAGCGGTTTGATGATAAAAGCTCGCATTGCATACTTAGAGCAAAAAGGGCCAATTGAAACCGCGGCAGATGGATGCAATGTGCTGACTAAGATGCTACCGTTTTATTAAAGCGACTTTGTGCCTCGTATCCTGCTTTCAACAAAACTATATACATGTATATCCAATCTTACAACAAGTGAGTGCATACAGCGAAACCTCTCTAGAGCGGCCCTCTCTTGAGCAACAACATCCCTCCAACAACAGCATGATTTTTTCCGACTGTACGATTTAACTAATAATTTAACCTCTCTATAGCAACAACCTCTCTTCAAAAACAGCATGATTTTCCCACTGTATGATTTAACTATTAATTAAACCTCTCTAGAGCAACAACTTCTCAACAACAACATAATTTTGCTTTACCCAAAAGGTGTTGCTTTGGAGAGGTTACACTGTAGTAGTTAGTAACACTGTACCGTAAAACCCTGACATTAGCGCCAATAATGTCAACATACTGTCTTAATGGTGAGGTGGTTTTGTTATTGTGTTGAAGAGTAATGGTAATATTGTAAATCAGCTAGAAGATAACAGGTCGATATAACGAGGCTATTTTAATACTGAGGTGGAAGAAAAGTGAGGCTTTATTTTGTGTGAATTTCGAAATGGTGATGAATCCTGAAAATTTCTGAATAACAATGTATTACAGCCACATTTTGTGAACTTAATGGACAGACTTCATATCTAGTTACATATAGAACCTAAATATTCAACTAATGTAAGTAGAGATAAGAAGAAAAAACTTGTTCGTTCTGAAACATTTATCCCACTGTTGATAGTTTGATTGGGTAATTTGTCAAGACTTGTACACCTGCCAGATCATGCCGGTATGTGGTGATTTCAACACTGCTTTAATACAAGCAGGAAGATTTGTTGATAGTGTTATAATTTAGTACAAGATGTAATTGTTGACTGTATCATGATGATTAATGTTTGCCAGCAATGCTTAGCTTACAAATGGATATGAGCGATGTGCAATGAGCAATTGAGTATATGCAATCCAAAAACCAACAACATTATACTATTGTCTTCATTGTAAGAATGTGGCTGTTTTGCATTTTCTTACATTAATTGTACAAAAACTATATATATATATGTACTGTAGGATGAAGACAATACGTCAAGAGCTGGTTCTCGCTGTAAAGATACCTATATAGAAAGTCCAAATATTCTAAAAATCTTGATGATGTTTGTTTTAAATGATCAAAATAGATATGAATAATCGATAGCGGTTCTTTGTGAGATAGTTGGATGACAACAAAAATATATTTGAATGAGAACCTTTCTTCTCCATTTGGTATTTTACTCCGGTCACGTGACATTTTTGTTCCAGTCTTAAACTCTCGTCAATTTTTATTCCTTTTGTTTTTTTTTCTGACACAGTCTGATTCACGACCTTATCACAGTTATGCCCATGTGTAAAATTGTCTAATCTTTATAAACCACCTTGTTAATGACTTCATCTATTATGACGTCATTTCTTGGCCGACAGTTTGTGAATGAATTCCGTTCTACTTTCCAAACTTTTGTTCAAATAGAAATAAACTAATTCAACTTTGGTGTCCACAAGATTAGTTTAACCTTGATAGTTCAGTTAAAAGTACATTTTAAAGATTTAGAGCTACTTCCTAGCGTTGCAATCTACCTAATTATGTGAGACTGCACATATTAATGAGTACTTTTTAATAATTTTGTGTTATGATTGAGATATATTTATTCCTGTTATTAGGTAAATGTTGTTTTGAAAACAGACACTTGTATCTGGGAAAGATTTGTCAATGTACTGTATACGTGAAACTTATTTTTTATCTGATAAAGGACAAAATTATGCTACTTATTGCTTATCAAAATACGAGTACGCTTAAAATAATTTCAGAAAAAAGCTGGGGGTGGTATAGAATTTCTGCCTTTGATTAGGACATGACCTTCAATATCTCAGAAAACGGCGCCTAAAAGTTGATTTTTCAACTGTATACATCCTTTTCTGACTGATTACTAAATTTTCCATTTTTATCTATATTCAGAATTTTGTTAATGACTTTATCAGTTGGCGACAAATATACAAGAAAACATGCATTTTTTAATGCTAGATTCCTACTATTCTGAAGAAACAATTGCCAAGCATATATCACGTGACTTTCTAGCTGATAAAACTTACCCCACCCATTTTAAAAAATAGAAGAGTTATGACTGGATTTGTTCATGAAAAAACAATTCTGCAGTAATCAAATCACATTTGATGTCAATATAAACAAACAGGTTTTTCTGAAAACACTTTTGAAAACCGGTTTGTCAATTCGATTCGATCTTTCCATCATTTTGGCATGAAAAAAATGACGATTTGGACAAAGCGTTGTCGTGTGAACGCCCTACACTACTAAAATGGTACCCTTCTTATAGGGAACCAATCAATCATTAAAAATAAAGACCCGACTAAAATGACGACGAATTAAGAGACTCTTCGTTGTGGTCACAGTCCAACACTTAAACATAGTGCGATACAATATCGCCGATAATCTTTGAGGACTGAAGTACTTGAAACATTTGATAAAGATTAACAGAAGATGTTATTAACACCAATATATTCAATACATTTTTAACATATTTTGATATTTAAATTATCTTGAACCACGTCCTCATAATGGACAGTTATGTCGTTTGATTAGTAAAATATGGTTAACATATTAATTTTATATTGATTGCATACGTAATAAGCTATACATTATATCGAGTGTATTTAATTAAATTTATTTTGATCGTGATAACGTTTTAAGCACCTCTTCAAATATCCTTTTTTAAGGAAATATTATTGTCACAACACACAGATAACTTGCCATTTGAAGTTAAAAAGTGCACTCAAAGGTTTATGATCTTTTTAAAGATGTTTCGATATTTTATGATAAGCGTCGGTCCAATAAATTTTGTTTTCTGTCCCGTTTACCGTTTTAGACATTTAAATAAGGTCTAAAACTTTCATGATATGAAGTAAATATAAACAATGACAATAAGACACATTAAATTGGGTTGCATTCAAAAAGAGAACTGTTCAATTTGAATCAACTTTGTGTTTGTTTGAACATGATTTCGGTATCCTAAATTCACTAATAGTTTTTTTTCTTTGGCCTGAACATATTTTTGACAATGCGATAATTTGTATTTGTTTAAACTTTATTATGAAATAAACTTGTAAATTTGATCAGCAATTTATAAATACGTGTGCAAATGTTACATTTTTTTTGGATAATTTAACCAGATAAAGTACTAAGTAAGGATATTATTTATAAACTATTTCAATTAAATTGAAAAATGAAAAATACGGCTGTTATCTTTTCATTTCAAAGAAAATCTTTTAGTAAACAAAATGTCTGGGGAGGCAACATTTTTCTAGGAAAACAAAGCATGTTGATTGATGATTGATGTCGTCCAAAATTAGGGTTAAACAGTACATGGAGATTTATTACTGTTCAATCAGCAGTGAGACCATCTGACTCTTATGACCAGAGTATCATACTGTAGTTATAATAGCAGTGTTAAAATTAAAATAATCAACATCAATGGTATATTTTAGTTATGGACCTTTGAACACATAGCAATCTTTATCAACAACAGCAATTTATATATTATATACATGTATGTACACATACCCAATATATAAAGTGTTGTTGTTGGTAAAGATATATATATATACATAGGGTGTAATTAGATTAGGGTCGTCATCACTAAGATATAAATATGAAACAACACTTAGAATGACAATAAAAAGTTATTTTACAGTAATTGTATAATTTATTACAGATACCACATTAAGACTAGATGATCACTAATTATATTACAGACCTCTAGTTTTGCGGTCTTTTGTAGTGGATATGATCGTATTGTTAACATGATAGCAGGTACGAACCCCAACAGGGAGCAGACAAATTTACATTATCCAGCTTGCTTACAAAAGGTCGATGGTTCTACCCAGGCGTATGCTTGGAGTCTGCCTTCGCCATTAAAGCTGAAAAAGGTCGTCAAATGACGATGGCTTTACCCCCCCCCCCAAAAAAAAGATGTTAACAAACTGAAAATCTACAAGTAATGTTTATACATATATGTATATTAAAAAGGCTAATTGATGTATGACCGTCAAGTGTGCTTTATTTCCATATCTTGTATTAAGTGTTTTATCTTACCAGCATTATGTGAGAATTATGTTTACTGACAATAATTTGGTTGTTGCCAAGTCCGCAAGTCATAAATTAGTTCGCCGACTAATCAGTTTTTTCCCTAGTTTTCCAGGTATTGTAGTTGTCACCTTTTTATGGTTTAATTTTTGTGTGGTTTGTTTTTGTTAATGATTTTATTATCATATATACAGTGCACCGATGTAAGCGCTATGTACAGTGCAACCTCTCCAGAGCAGCCTTCTCTTGAGCAACAACTTCCCTTCAATAACAGCATGATTTTTTTTGCACAGTACGATTTAACTATTAATCTAACCTCTCTATAGCAACAACTTCGCAACAACAACATAATTTTGCTTCACCCAAAAGGTGTTGCTTTGGAGAGATTTCATTGTAGTATGTCGTGGAATTAGTTTGGTGTATATACGCGTTGGTTATTTTTTAATGTAATTTAATCACAAGTCTGTGTATGTCAAAAGAAAAGTTTTAATGTCTTTGTAAAATAATGGCTTCTGATGAAATACAGTGCCACTCGTAACACAAAAAATGCACATATATTACAGAATATGCAGTATAGTATCGATTTTGTACTTCCAAATGATGCTTTTTTATTTCTAAAAAATGATAAACTTTTGGTCGTTTTTAGGTTAAATTTGATACCTAAAGGTTACATTGAAATAAGGAAAAAAACTGAAGTGCATGTATGTTAAAACAAAAGGGTATACGAGGCTTATTTTGAAACAGCCTTGAGTGTTAAATGATTACACTTGTACGAATGATACACCGTTGTGCTTTGAAGACAGAAACACTTTACCTACATTCATATATGAATGATTTACATTGAACTTCTTCTTTGTAGTTTTTAACACGTTTTTGTGTAAATAACACAAGTAACAGTTATTCAAATGCGACTTATTAAATATTGGAGCACGGTGTCTACATCCGTATACCGACCCTGTCACTTATCCATGAGACAGAACTACGCAATGTAAAAAATGCACACCGCCTGAAATTTACCTTTGGGGTTAATGTATGTGACTAAAAGTGCATTCAAATAAACGAAACCGGTCCAAAATCATCCGGGATAAATGTCTGTACTTAAATATATTTTAAGCTTATTATTTACCTTCACGGTGTAGTAAAACCCTCAAATGTTGATCTTTTACCGACTTAGAAGAGCCCAGTTGGATTTATTTGATGTTAATGAAAATACTAATGGTTGTCAAAGATGATAAGATGAGATCTGAATTCAAATGTCGTAATGTAATATTAAGTACGATTTACCTCCGGGCGAATCGGTATGACGTTAAACACTGTTCTATCTTCTGTTTGAAATGGTTTAAAATAATAGTCACCGTTTTAGGCTCGTATGACATCAATGTACGCATTGCATAATGTGTGACCTGGTGTGTTAAATTCAATGAGATCAAACGCAAACCGGCGACAAAATTAATAAGTACGAAACGAACTGGGTCGAATAATTTTGAGAGTGAAATTGAAACACCAGGAAACCACGTATGATCTCATTTACCTTTTATACATCGACATATTTAACGAGAGAAATTTAATAATTAGTTCTTAAAAGCGCTTCGACAGTTTTTATTTATTTGATAGATATTATTAAGGATAAATCTATCCTTTGTACGCATTTTGAACTGATTCCTGATGGTCGTATATGTTTTCATTAAGGGCTCAAGACATCACGGCTTGCAAACTCATTTGATAAATGCACGCACAAACGATAAATATTTATGAAATTAATAAATACTGACAATAGATTTATAAGAAAATATGAAAAGCTTGAGTCGATCAGCATCATCATAAAACATAATGATAAATTTCTGGGAATTGTTTTGATTTCACACTCGTGGTCACTATGGTCAATAACTTACATAGGCGTTGTATGTAATGACTGACCACTGTGTATAGCTGAAGCACCATAGATAAAATATGTAAAACCTAAAACAGATATGAATAAATAATCCACGAACTAGTTGTGCGTATATTGCTGATCTATGGATGATCTAGATTTCCTTTAAACAATGTTTATGCTGATAGTCTCGTTATTCCCCTTTTAGTGTCATTAAGTTAGTTATCGATACGAGAGACTAATGAATTGGAACGATTAACGTAGTATCACTGTTCATGAGCCGTCAATTCTTCAGGCACATTTTCATATTTTTCATTATCATTATCGGTATTGACCGAGTAGTCCAAATGTTTGTCCGAGAAGGTAGCGAGAGGGGTTGAACCAAATTATGACCTTGACCTTACTTTGACTTATTGCTAAATGTAACATAGCGGCATCATACGTGTGTTCGGTTGTATATCTATGTAATAATTATTGATTAACCATAGAATTAATTAATAACAGATTTTAAGACATATTAATAGAATGTTGGGAAGTATATAATATATAGATCTATTTAGACCTACATGGAATGCACACATGCACTGGTATTTTTTTGATCTATAGCCTGTCAGCTGATAATTTGCACTAAAAAGTATTTACTGTTGTGTTAAACTTTTCACGCGATGACAAATGACCTATACATAGTACTTTTTAGCCTATGTTTGTAAACAGTTATCATAATCTGTTGGCAAGAAACAAGCAACATGACATTTAAAAAAGCGGTTTCGCCATGTTACATTGACCATTAGTGATTGGTTGATTGAAATTCTGAATTCATCATCATTGGTCGAACAATTGCTACCGTCCAACTGTCGCGACATTCTAGTACATTCTATAAGAGAGAGTTAGTTGAAAATGCTGTTTTTTTTAATTTTTAAGCTTGTAAGATTATATCAGCTCTCAAAGTTTTTTCCGAGTTCAGGTTTGCTTTAATATGTAGACTAGAGCAGCTGTAAAATTAAACTTAAAGAAATGGTAGAGATTTTGTGTTGGAAAATTAAAAGAAGTTAACTACTGTTTACGATTGTTTTAGGGAAGCTACGTTACACGCAGGCCGAGCAAATGATAAATGTCTGTGATAAACTCATATAAATGGAAAGTAAGTCTTATTATAGCTAAATATTGATGTAACGATCTTTTTTGCATGAATTATCCATGCATAACTTCACGAAATTTCCAATCGAATGAAGTTAATGCCGTGTCAAGGTCAAGGTCGAGCGGAAATGCTGATCGTAAAGAGAACCAAATAGAGAACGTGAATTTAGAGTGATTAGATTTTATACTGAACTTTATTGTACATACATACTGTAAAACCCTGATAAAGAGATCACCTTCAGAACCCGAAAAATCGGTCGTAGTTATGATTATGTGGTATTGTGATCAAGTTGAATTATGGGGGAGTTAGTGAAAGCCGGTCGGAAATAAATAGTTGTTATAACAAGGTGGTCGTAATATTGAGATGGACTCTATTTGAAGTTATGCTGTACGTATATTTATCATACTATATAGTAAGAAAACTATGCGTCACTCTCTAGGCTATTAATTTTATCTCCACAACGTGTTAATACACGCAGATTGTTTATTCCCTGACTTATAATCATCGGTGGCAATATGAAAGAAGTGTTCCGTAACCAAATTTAATTATTTTTTAATCATTATATTACTGTGACAGTTATCTATTGTGACTGATATACATTACATAAGGAACACTTGAAATTCTATGAAATTGAATAGTTAAAATGCCGAAGTATGGTTTTCAAGAATTCATTAAGGGCTTAATAAAGATGAACCGTGGTTGCAATCAATTCTGAAATCGGAGAAAATTCATTTCGCGTAAAATAAAGTTTGACCATGTAAGAGTTGACAATATCAGACAACCAACAAAGATCAATTGTACTCTTTTGACAAAGAGTTACGACCTATGTTATATACCGGATTGATGTCAAGAAACGCAATCAAGATAACTTACGAGAATGGATCTAAAACACTGTGGTTGTTCCCATATATAGAATTGTGAACAAGGTCACCAAACACATCTTCTTTCATGTTTGATTATATTCAGGTATACTAAAGACGTAGATCGCCTGTGTTAAGTGTCTGTAGTCTGTCAGCCTATGGCTCAATGTCAACAAATTGTTGAAAAATTGTCACAGATAAATTCCATGTAGACTCATTGATGTTTAGACCAAACTCTAAATGGTACATTTGCGAATACATTAAAAATCTTTCAGATAATCAGCTTCCGGTTTTTTCCAATAAAACATTTACAATAAATACCAAATTTAGACTTATAGATATCAAATTTAAACTTAAGAATGCGTGAGATCATTTAGCTGTAAGACTATTTAGATTACTCATTGTTTATAAAATCAGGCCATATTAAACCCTAGGCTATCGAATTCACGTGCTTCATTTTATGTTGCATTCCAAACTCTGTAAAACATGCCCAGACCCTTGTTTGGTGAAATCATAACATTTCATGAAAAGTCCTACAATAAGACACGAGTTCTAATTATCAACTCAAGAAGCCATCAGAAATAGTTGTTTAACCAATAAAATCACCACAATCAATCAAACAGAAGAATCCGAATTCAAGTATAATTGAGTACAAAACAAATGGACGGAGAAACTAGGACCTTAACGGTTAAAGATGTACAAACGTAGGATACTTTACTGAATCAGTACACATGCTTAATGTGTGCATAAGACAAACATTCATAAGATTAAAGTAAATACTGATGAAAATTTCATATTACATTCTTACTGTAGCGACAAGTACAGCTATCTTTTTTACTGTTAGGCAAATAATACGTTTCAAAGTCGTATTTAAACAGAATAAAGAACTTTAAAAGTCCTCGATACATTTATCAGTTTAAAAGCTCCATACAATTTTCAGTACAAGTTTGCCAATCGCCTACTGTCGCTTTTAATGATAAGACATTTGTGGAAATAATTTAAAATGAACTTTCTTGTATTTTCATGTGTATAAAGTTTTAAAAGAATTCAAATTTCTGACGCATGTCTAAACTTTTAGGTCCATTCACGACCGTCAGTGGTCAAAACAATTACAATGGGAAAGCAGAGGAAGAAAATCTTATAACATCATATTCCTTATATTGTGGGACCCTAATCCCTTGCAATTTTTTGCGTGCGTTCATTATAACATTTTTTTCTGAAATCGGGGGTTTTGGTATTTTTTTAAAACGACTAATACCGGATAAAACAAAATCGTAATGTTAGAGTGAAAAGAAAATATGACGACGTTGCTATAAAGATAACAGTAATGAACACAAAATCCGGAAAGCGTCACTGGGGTCAAACGCCATTTTTCAACATTTTTCAGATATATGCGGTGGCCGGTTCACCTAACTAGTTTTCCTGTACTGTATGCTAACCAGTACTAACTTACCCTTCCACAAGAAGGGCACACTAAAAGTTCAAATAAGCTAAAAGACTTATATACATAATAATCATATGCAATTTACGAGTATGTAAATGTGTAATTATTTGGACTTGATACAAGATAATTTTATTATATAATAGTTGTTATTGGAGCACTGATTACATTTAATTTTCCCATGAAATATGAACTACACAGCTAATACTATCAACGGAATCATCATAACTTCGAAGTGTCACATGTTAAAACAGATGACTTCTGTCAAGGCGTGGATAATTAGGAACTTGTACATAAGATGGTTAGATTTGATAATTATTCTATTTTTGGGGTATTAAATTTGAATCGTAATACCTAAGGGCGAATTATTGCACGTCATTGACCATTGACCCATTTAGAATCAATGAAATACATGAGTCTATAAAAGTAGTATATTTAGGGATTGATAATTATCAAATGACACTTAGACCCACAGCTCCAGGGTGCCTGTCTAAAATCTGGGTCTATGATCTTTGATGATAATTTGGACGGAACGACATCAGGTTTGAGTATAGTTTCCTTAGTTTGTTTAATTTTGGCTGATTGAGGAGATCGCTTATCTTGTTTTTCAAATTCTTCTTACTTTGATGTATGGATTAGGTTATTTTTGATTGTTGCTTTTCACTGAAATTCAAGATTAAGAAATACATGAACCGCCGTTCGGAGTTCCATTAGCTTTAGACAACTCTTGAAAAAGTTTTTATGAAAAAATAATGTGTTTTTTTTACCAGAATCTAATCGAATGTATTTGAAATGTTGATTAACACGAAGTCTACGCATTATAGTTCGGTCAAATCATTGAGAACATTGTCCGTGTCAAAATGTACTAACAGTACTTTGATTTTTTATCAAAATTAAGCATGTGGCAAAATATCTATATATGAACTTCCTTATTGTACTGTACTGGATCAGGTATGTGTGATACAGAACTGGACCAGAAACATGCACTCAAAAACAAACATAATATTCACGACAGACCATCGATCAAACACGCGAAAAGTTTTCCTTGTATGAAAACCATGTCTCATGAGCGCAAATAACAAGCATTAAAATCACATTCAGATAACCATTAATCCACGTTTTTTATTGTACGTATTGTGGGATACGACCTGATTACTAAGAAAACCTCGCAAGAATTTACTGGCTATTATTGATCTTGTTTCCTTTTGTCGTTGTTGTTATTGTCCTTGTTGTTGTTGTTATTGTTGTTGTTGTTGTTGTACACAAACAATTTAGGGCTCCTTATAACTCGTCGGTTTTTTTCTACAAACTCGTATTGCCATTTTTCCCCATATTTAAAAAAATCTCATTTGAAGTTTTGAACTGCAATAACTTTAAGCGAGTTACGGGTTTTCGGAATTGGGATTAACCCTATTTGAGATAGATCTACAAGCAGATAAGTATGATCATTGTAAAGAGCTCATCGAGACGAAAAAATGATACCAAAATCTCATTATCGTCAAAAATTGAGTTACGGGGTTGTAGAAATAAAGCCGACGATTTTTTTATTGTATTCAACACTGTTATTCGTCGATTACAGTTAATGTACTTGTAAAATGTTTAACTCAGAACAACAAATAATATCAATATGAGTCAACATGCGTGCAAAACAGAAAATCTCACTTAGCCTCCGTTTTAATACTAAAACCACCTCATTATAAAAGTCACTTACGTTAGTACCGATATGTATTTCTTTTACATTTGAACTTTGTAATGCGACCACCTCGTTATCAATACCGTTTTTTTGGTTTAAAAGTTGGTCATATTATCGTGGCTTTTCTACATTAATGTTAAGTAAAGTTACGCACGTCTTTAAATACATTTATGTTCGGTATTATTCAATTAACAAGTAGAGCATTCTTCGTTATTTATTTCCGTTTCGAATGACATAGCACTTGGTGTACCTCGTGGTCTGGTCATGTGACTTTTAATGCCTCATTAAGGTAATCAAAACTTTTTGATTTTATCACGTTAAAATATGTTTAACACATGTTTTTGTGACAATGACGAGTTCCACAAATGTCAAACATTCAACAAACGATTTAATCTAAAAAATGTGTTAATTAAAAAGTGATTTTTGATGTAGTTATTCAGAAAAAATTGATAAAATTTTGTACAAATTGAAATCATTTGTAAATTTGGACGATTACGGATATAAGAAGTGAAGAAAATTATGTTTATATTGTATGTTATTTATTTGAACTCTTTGTTCGTGATATTTCATAATTACAT
This sequence comes from Lutraria rhynchaena, assembly GCA_008271625.1. Classification (NCBI taxonomy): domain Eukaryota; kingdom Metazoa; phylum Mollusca; class Bivalvia; order Venerida; family Mactridae; genus Lutraria; species Lutraria rhynchaena. The sequence goes on from VIBL01000049.1 coordinate 1,938,850, forward strand.
TTTCATAAATTATAGACCAATGATTCATCTAGGGTAATACAAATCTTGTTGTTTATCTTTATTCTTCATTTGAATGAAACATATACATTAACGTCATATTGAACAGTTTTAAGGTTAGGCGTACATTTTAGTATTTAGAAGGCGACTTACGCCTATTTTTTTTAAAAAAAATTTCATACTGTTAATTCAAGTATTTTCTGCTTATTACACAGTGACGCTTTGCTCTTGTTGGAAAAGATGCAAGTGAGGTTTTACTATATCATTGTATCTTTTCCATCAAGAGCAAAACGAAACGGATATAAATAACAAAGAATGCCCTACTCGTTAATTGGAAAATACCGAGCATAGATGTATTTAAAGACGTGCGTAACTTTAGTTAACATTATTGTAGAAAAGCCTCGATAATATGACCAACTTTTAAACCAAAAAAGGTACTGATAACGAGGTGGTCGCATTACAAAGTTCAAGTATAAAAGAACTATTGATAACTGGTACTAATATAAGTGACCTTATTAATGATGATGTGGTCTTTGTATTACAAAGGTGGCTAAGTGAAATTTTCTGTTTTTACTTCAATATCAAGACAGTCTTGCTACAACAACATCGTATTTTCACACCCGTTTCTAATACTACATTAAGAAGACCTATCTTATATTAGAAATAATGTGTTAATATCTAAGTTTTACTGCATAATACAATGTAGTTATGTTTGTTTTAACCTGGCGGGTAAAATGAACAGTTTTTACGTCAAGCAAGAAGGAAAACGGACAAATAGAATCACGTTATATTTATTTATATTTACTTATATTTAATTGTGTTCTTATCAATTGAGTCTTGGTCAGCCGTACGGTTCGTCGCGTTGGTTTCAACACTGATCACGCTGCAAAGAGTGTGATTCAACTACAGGTGGACTGGTACTCGTGTTTTACTCATCGTACAGGATGCAATTGTAGCGACATTATAACAATCATTAAGGTACCAGTCTACACTTCATTAGATGGGTACATCCATTCAACTGTTGTCACGACTAATCTAGAAAACGCCCTTTAGTAGATGGTTAATGTAAAAATATGCATTCAAAATGATGGCAGGTAGATAAATGTGACCATTTATCGCTCTTTGCAAACGCATGATGAAATTACATCGCCAGAGGGAAAAGTTTGTCTTCGATATTGTTTATTAACGACCCGACATCTGGCCAACGCTAAACTTGACTTAAAGTGCAATGATGTGGAATGAATGGTCATAAGTTATCAATCATAACTTCCACTTTAAGCATATCTTCATCATCTTGCGCTCAATAGCGTGGTCAATTAACGCAATGCACAATGACATTAGTTATCACTATCCGCTTGTAGACATATTATTTAAAGGGTGCGGTTTTTTCCCTGATTTGACCGCAGATTAAAAAAGTTGAATATGAAAATTAAGATAAAGTGACTAGGGAGTGTTATACAGATATGATTCTTTATTCCCATAAAATTGTTATATTGTTATAAAAATTGAGGAGAAGGGTACAGAATAAAACGGAGAGGCATGAGGTAGGCTTTTGGGTTTGGCTTTGGTTGTTGTGGAAACTCAATATTTAAGACCTAAATTGGAACAAAAAATATCGATCTTAATATTGAAATGGCCTCATTATCAAGTTGAAAGCCAGTCCGAAGCTAAGTGTTCGTTATAATGAGCTTGTTTTCATGATGAAGTAGTCACTGCGAGAGGTTGTACTGTATATCATGAATTGATGATACTGAGATATAAGAATATAGTAAAACTTCATTTTGAGGACATTTCAATATTAAGGCACTTTATTGAGAAAAATTCTCTACATTTCAACCTAAGTCATAGTTGTTTGGTCCAAATATGTAGTTTTACTATTTATTTAAGTGTATACAAAATTGCTGGATTCTTGTTATCAATGATAATCATATTTCCGTGATGGTCACTTCAGGAAATCAGCCATTATTAAAAGGCGAGATAAAATACATTAGTTGATTCGTATCACCACTTACGTTTAGTGATACTGTCTCTGCCAGTGGATGTGTTAGATGTGAATACAGTAAACCCATACATGGAGACTACATAGTTTCTTAAGACTATTATAATTCTGATCGTCCTTGTGCTAATGGTCATATGTGAATTGAGACGAACTGGCCATAATGACATGAAATTCTATTTCCATTGGGAGCATTTTCAGATATATATTTTTATTTTTTTTAAGTAAAAATCACATCAAATATCACCACTTGTTGCCTCCCCTACAAATCAGTCTTTATGCTATGAATTATCTAGACTAGCATTCTGACCTGTCAAAATGTCTTCAAAGACCCGTTATCCCAATACTAGACAAGGTGATGAGTACCATTTTGCGAGATGTCAAAACCATAGGTTTAATTTTTGAAATTAATGCATACACTGTCCTTGCCTCATGCTGGCCGTCTAGGTGAATATATTCGATGTTTTGTCAACGCAATCATTCCTTTTTCAATAATCCACTTCTGTCTGTTTTATCTAGTTTTTGTATGACATGCGCATATTTTTGTTGACACACATTATGGGACATGACAGCATTAACGAGTGTTTATTGCAAGCATGAGGATTTTAGTCCTTGTACGTTAACTGTAGAGGCCACATATTCAGAGTTCCATATAAGTGGAATGGATCAATGACGTGCTTTTTATCAGACAAGCATGTTTCCGGTACGTTTGTATCTGCAGTAAAATGTGTCTGATACTGAGTACAGTTCGAATGATATATAGTTACTATCAGGGGAGGTAACTAGTGTTAGAGATCGATGTTAAACTGGTTCCCCTAGTCTGGATGGAAACCAGTAAAAGTTTTGCTGCTTGATCAAATTCATTTTGCAAATGAAATTCAACTTCTAATTGATCTGAGTAAACTTAAGGAATAACTTGACATTGTTATATTTCCTTGGTATTCTAATATTCTAATAAAATGTATTTTTGTCTCAAGTCAAAAGACATAATATTACAATGTTCATTTCAGCCATTTTTAACATTTTCACTGGCGCAATTAAATTATATTGCTGTTAAACATTTCGCATTACTGTGTAAAACGCCGATGGCGAGTCTTGCAGTTAAATGTTAAACAAGCATAATGCGTGTACCATCATTCTTCTCCATTTTTTCCAAAATAAAAGCCTTTGTCTCATAAAAAAAATCAACTAAAGCGAATTTAAGGAATATGTTTACAAGGATAAAATGCAACATAACATATACTAAACTTATTGTTCCAATAAACTTTAAAGAGATTCAACATAATTTTCATCCAGCTCAGAAACCGCAAGTAAAATTGTTTTTTGCATAAAGGCCAATCATCAGAATCAACTATATTATTTGTTTGATAATTAATACCATACACAGTTAAAATATTTTGCTGATAAAAACGATATCAAAGCGTGGAAATCGTTTGTCAACTAATTTGTATAAGAATTAATGAGAATCGTTGTTTAAACAAGGACCACATGGCTCCCCTTTCAAGAATTAATTATTTAGTGATTAAAAATACTACGAATGAGATATTGGATTATATGACCTTGAACCTCTAGAACTAAGGTCAAGGTCAAATGTTTGGGGTTTGAACACCTCTTTGATTGTACAACTACAAGTACTGATGGTCCAAGTTTGAAGTCAAAACGTATTTTTTAAGAGACCGAAAGTTACATGTTGAAAGTATTTGGATGGACGAGAAAGAAGCAAAATACGAAAAAATGTGAAAAATGGCGATCGACTCTTTTCGTTAAAAGGAGACGTAACTCTCCACTTCGGGCATGTAATGAATTGTGACATTATCTGATGTTTGTACGGTACATATTGAAATAAAACGACTTGTTTGTTTGTTACACCATTAACCCTCGCCTCTTCTTCGTTTATCGATGTAATCAATTTATTCACGGATTATCGTCAAGAAAAAATAACATTGTTTGCTGCCATTACATATTTTATACGATTAATCAAAATATATGTTACTTGAAATGGGATTAGTTTTATCAAACATGGCTTCACCATGACATATTTTCAGATTTATGACAACATTCGTCTATCCGGTTCGTTCTATTTTTCAACAAACTCGTTCTAATGTACAAAATACACGCAACAAACGTTTGAAAAATACATTGAATAATACGCCAAAAAGCCATTAGTAGTATGCGAGTACTTAGGTCTTGGTGTGCTAATGAAGCTTTTAGCTTTGATATCAAAAAACAGTACGTGGTATGAATAATTTAATCAAAGCACCGGGAGTATAATGACCAATATTGATATTGGATGATGTTGTATTTTTTTGCCAGTGTTGAACATTGTTACCATAGAGAACTTCATTAACTTGGTCATACAGCTGTCAGCTGACCTCTCTTTGTTACAGACTAATTACAAAGCCCCTGTATATATATATATATACGTATAAGAGACAAAAAAACAGGCCGGATGGGTTCTTATTTTAAGGCAATATACATGGTACAAGCTCCATTATTTAGATTAATTCATAGTAAAATATTGTATTGGAAGCTTTTATTCTTGAGTTCGAAATATGTCTGAAGTATGCATGATGTGCCCACTATAAAAGCTGAGTGTGTTTATCCTGTAATTTAGAGCGTAAAATATCTAAATGCGAATTTAATGAGGTCAACAACATAAATATGCATGAATCAGTTTTCATCGATTCGAAATTCTATTAAATTAATACGTTATCGTCGCAAATGTATTTGACCTTCTCACAGACTGGTTGCGATGTTTGAAGTTTAACGACTTATTACGCTTCGCACTGAGTTGATGTTGAAATCCAGTCCAGTTGAGCTCATTAAAGTATTGAAATCTTTATAACAATTCGAATAAATTGTCTTCCACGCAATCTTAACATTTTTCATGATTAAGTTCATACAAAAATGGCTACGATTAGTTGAAAGCTACGTATAACATCATATAAATCTAAAAGATTGAATTTAATCAATGGTACATCTTGCAGACTGATCAGACTGATTAAACAAGTCGCTGGATCAAAGTCACAACTTTTTTTATCCGTTATGGAATAAAAACCTTTGATCGCAACCACGTGCTGTGTTCCATCTCTTACGTAACAAATTCGCGTAAAATAGGGACGCAACAAACTTAAGGTTATGTTTTATGTAACTGGCCAGACAAACCAATGAGTATCGTTCCACAGCGCATAAAGGCAATAATTATCTCTCTCCCTTTCATGGACATCGTCTACAAGTTTAACTACACATTGTACAAATCAACGATTCCATTTGCGTTAACTGATGCGCAAAAATTGTTCCTATTTTCCGCTAGACTGATTTTTGGCCATTTTTTCGTGCCTATATTTTTGTATTCGTTAAAATTGCTTCTTCGAAGTATATAAAATACATTTGAAAAAGTTCTTTCGATCATCCGACCCCGTATTGATGGGATGTTTGCGAAAACTAAGCGTTTATTGTTTGGCCTGAAGAGAGGTTAGATTAACTTTCATGTATTTTGTTTGTTATTTTGAGATAACATTATAACAGCAACTGAATTGTTTCGTTGCCTGCCGTTATTGCTTGAATTTGTGGTTTGTAAACTAGACAGTTTGGTTTGAAAACATGTTATTTTTATATCTCTGTGAAGTATTTGAAACTTGTTGAAACTGAAGTTCAAGGTAAACATTAACATACAGATTTTGAGCATACTTAGCTTATCACGCATGCGCAACTGAACGCCGTGTTATCATTTTGACAAATATCGCGAAAACTGATAATTTTACAGTTCATGACTCTTACAATGTATCCTAAGCTGTTTATGTATTAGGATAATTCAGAAAGGAAGTTCACACGATATGAAAACAGTACAGTCAACCCTGTGAACAAAGGCCACCCTTGATAAAGACAAAATGTGGCCTTTATTGACAGATAGCTTTTATTCGGAGGTCAGTTTGTTCTAAATAATCAGTCACGATTTTTCAAAGAATGACCTTTATTCACAGGGTGACCTTTATTCGGAGGTGGCTGCAAATAAAGGTTTGACTGTAATGAATTTTTAGTGTTCTTCTTATCGGTGATTTTGATTCGTGCCGTAAAAATCAGTTTATATCAAATATCACGTTGTCGTAGAATGGTTAGATAATATGACTTCGTGATATGACAATTGAAAACATTCATTTCTTATTCTGTCTGTTTATGGAGTCGGGTTTAGTTGTAGTCCTTCACAAATAGTTGGGAATAGATTGATTATACAATCTCATTAAAAACCATTTCCAGTAAAGTAATTGAGCATTGATAAATTTACATTCTTAAACAATTCACCCATGTACACGCCTCTATCTGTCGCAAAACGAGCTGTCTCTATTACAGTGGCTAATACTATACATGGTGATAATTCTAAAATTCGATCGATGTTTTTCTTTGAGTTACAAATAAAATTAAAACCAGATTGCTTATCGTACATTGATTATACAAATTATGTATTGGAAAACAAATAATTCATAAAATTTCTTTCTGAAATGCAAAATTGCAATAATCGTGTATTGATTGATAGTTGTTTAAATATTTAATTCAATATAAAACGGTAAAAATCAATTACATGTTCATTATAAGGCTTGTTGTGGGTGACAGCACCGGAAGAGGGACAACCAATGTGTGATATGAAAGTTGATTAAAATAAAAGAACTTTTTGGCCGATGTTCATCATAATTTCAAATGATATAATATGTTAGAAAAACTCAATTGGAGACCAATACAGTATTAAGGTCACCTCATTATAACGACCATTTATTTTGAGGCTGATTTTCTATGTTCTATGTTTCTTGACTATAATAATAATGAGATCACCTATATACTAGATTCATGGTCCAAAAGATGTTGGACATCCGTAGTCTCTGACTCGTAATTACTAGCCCCTCATCGCTGTTAGTTCACTCGGGACCAAATTGACATGCGGAGAAGCTGTCCAGCTAGCTTAAGAAAGGTCGGTGGTTCTACCAAAGTGTAAGCCTGAATGTCTTCCTCGACCGTTAAAGCTGGAAAGTCGCCAAATAACCGTTGATGCGATGTTAAACCCGAGCGGCTCAATATTGAGGTTTTAATGTAGTGTTGTATGTAATCATATTATTATATCATCACGTTAATTTCAATCTATTGTAACATTCATAGTGATTATTTCTCTCGGATGCTCATCGTAGAACGTTTTAGTTACCCTTTCCCACAAGCAAAAAATTATATACATTCAAACCTGTGAACGAAGGCCAACTTGGGAGAGACAAAATATGGCCTTCATTGACAGGTAGTCTTTATTCGAAGGTCAGTTTGTTCTAAATAATCCGTGACGGTTTATCAAAGAATGGTCTTTATTCGGAGGTGGCCGCATACCCAGGTTTGTTGTCATTTGTATTAGGGATTTGTTCGAAATCTTGAACGAACTAGATTTAAACAACTGAACTGCTATCGTTTAACGACTGCATCTATATCTTATGTTTGACAATTGTTGGTAATTAATTACTTTTTATATCGCTAAGGTTGTTTTTGTATACATTTACATAACGCAAATGATATGCATAAGTCATTGCGTCGTTGTAACTGTGTCATTATACGGGGATAGTCTGTCAGACAGGACGAAGGATAAGGTTAAGATAAACTATCATGACAAACATGTATCATGTCTAGTTTCATGATAGTTCAAGGTCAGTTAAGTTCAATTGGTCATAACCTAGCACCTCGTTCTTGGACATCAAACACTATAATCTCGGAGTTACAGAGGAACCTGACCCAGTCTCACAAATCAATTATGACGATTCTATTGAAATCAAAGCAATTAAAACGATGGACTTTGTTAAATATATGTACTGACGTCTATCAATCAATCATGTTGATATCTAAACGCACCTTTTTACTTTACAGTCAAACCTGTGAACTAATGGTACCCTCGGGAAAGACAAAATGTGGCCTTTAGTCACAGAGTGGTCTTTATTCAGAGGAGGCCATAAACACAGGTTTGACATTACATGGTAAATAGAATCAATCTAAGATTTTACTAGACCAATAAACCAGATCTTTTGTAACACGTACATTTATGTAAAATTTGGTCCTTTTGATTCACGAACCGTTTCTTATTTAGAGTCGTTAAGTGCATAAATCAATTAATTTACAATTTAAAAGACTGTTCTCGTAATGTCATTATTACAATATATGCGCATATACATTGTATGTATGCACTAATACATACATCGTTACATGTTTCTGTACAGTGCAACCTCTCCAAAGCAACACCCTTTGAGAGAAGCAAAATTATGTTGTTGTTGTTGTTATAATTTAGAGGTTGTTGCTCTAGAAAGCTTAAATTGATAATTAAATCATACAGTGGGGACAAATCATGCTGTCGTTGAAAACAAGTTGTTGCTCAAGAGAGGGCCGCTCCGGAGAGGTTGCACTGTACTATCATTATGTACATCGTATACAGTTCATTTACAGTTTATTCTCCACCAGTTAGAAAATATATTACAATGTGTTCTAAGCTAAGTATCGTTGTAACTTAGTCGTAGGCGTACAAGAAAAAAATGTAAATACAATACAGATACTTCATTGATAGCATAAGCACGGACTTCCTGCGTTAGAAAAGATTATTAAAAAAGTTGGGTGTAACAGATACGAAAATATCAAAATTATGAAGGACACAAATTTTTACTTACATTTTTGTATTTTGTTTTTTATTAATTTTCATAATGAACGCGGTGAAATGATATACTGTTTGTTGCCTCCGAATAAAAAGCATGTGTTTGTTAGACCTGAAGCTCTCTGGTAATGAATAACAATACTAGGTAATCTTTGTTAATACATGAACATTGATATATCTAAGACAGAAACACGTTTCATATGAAATTCAGGGGAAAAGGTTAGAACAATAAAAGTAAACATTTGTGAATGTTATGTAGTAATAAATGGCGATGAATTAATCAAATGAAGCAGCTAGCTCTCCTCTGACAAACTACTGCCAATAAAAAGTTAGTGGTAATAACAATTAATTCATCACTGTACCCATGTGAAAACAGCTCAGGATAAAAAAAAATAACATACCTGCACTTGAAAATACACCAGGAACAACTGTGGCCAGAAGCAAGCTGGCGATAAGCGACGTTTTTTCCATATTTCAGTAAAGCCGGAATCTCTGCGAAATATTTACACAATTGATCAGTTTTAAGTAATAAAACAACTACCGTATTAAATCATATTCAATCGTAACATACTATTTAAGAAATCACTAATTTAACAACGGATGATTTGCATTAAAGTTACATGTACAATACAATTAATATGTAAATTAATTATCTGTGGATCCAGTCGAGACTGGAGTTTACACCTTCTAGATCGTAAATGAAATGATTGCCGGGCTGTATCTTCTGAGAAATGTCCGACCTTCAGTATGTGCTCAACAACAGATATAGGAATTGTTGCCAAGGATATTAGCACAAAAAATCCCTATGACAGACGCAATAAACACGACAAAACAAACGCAGTGTTCTATTTTTATTGTAGTATTTTACACTTATTTTTAAATCATTTGTTTAAACTGTAAAACCTTCCTAGTTTCGTAAAATCTTAATTATGTAAATATTCACAATTATTTCTCTTAATAAGTATTTAAAGTTGTCAGAAAATCCACAAGAATTATAACATTTCGGATGTGATCAAATTACTTGTATTAATACTATCGATAAAAATAATATTGTTAAATCATTATTTAAAACAACAAATTTGATCATTTTTTTTAAAAAAATCCAATTAAAACAAATTTAACGTACGATTGAAAGACAAAGTCTCGTTGGTGGGACTGGTAAGAGTGACCCAGCACAGAGCGAAGTTCCGTTTATATAGCACTCGGTGATTATCACACAATCAAATCTCACTTTAATGTTCGATGTATCTACATACGTAGAGTAACTATAAGTTTGCAAGTACAAACGCTTTGTGAATCTTCGTATAACCTATTGTTTGAAACCAAAATGATAATGAATTCGTTTATGCGCCACACAGTACAGATTCATTTGAAGGCGTGTAATCTTCAAGATCTAAATTCCCGTAGGCCGAACATATGGAGATTTTAGATGCATGTCGAAAAACGTTCTCTTAACATGGCGGTGTTTAGATAAAAAAATTATTGTATTTGTTGCCGCATTTCTCTGATCTAAATTTGAACTACTTGCGTTAAAGGAGAATGCGCTAAATTATAAATATATCCGACTGTGCTTTCGCGTTTTTTTACGTATACTTAATTACACAATAATTTGTCAGATAAACTTTGAAAAGAATAAATAAATCTGAATTGAAATAAATCTTATATTATCGCTATACTGATTTGAGTCTAAAAATATAAACTATTTAATCGGAATGCTGTGATGAATAAAGCGACGAAAGATGTAAACTGGAATACAACTACATGGTATATGTACTGGATCAACTTGGGGTGATTAGTTCACAAAATACTAAAAAAGTGAACTCCTATTTAGGTAAAGTGAATAATTCCCCGCTAGAATAAAAAGAATACATGAAAACTCTGTATATATTATTACAAGTTGTGCATCACGATCGGTGGGTTCCTTGGAGCAAATTTGTATCAATCAATCGAGTAAATTAGATATTACATGTGCTTATAATTTATGCTTGGCTAAAATATTGAGAGGTTAGGGTTTACTACGATTACAAAAATATCAAAACAGGGCATTCATATCAAGTTGTATGGTGAAGAATCGAAGTCGTTTGAATGAATTATGAGATTTATTTAATTCACTTTAAAATACAGGTGTGAATAAAATTGTTTTTGTTTTATATTTTGTCCACTAGAAACTGTCAAAGGTGGCAGTTCGAATACATGTACACAGTAAAACTTCAATTTTACGACCACCTTACGGATTAAAACGGTCCTAATAATGAGGTGGTCTCATAATTAAGTTGGACTATAGAGGACATATTAAAAACTGAACCGGAAACGAATGGTCGTTATAGTAAGGTGGTCCTTATTGTTGTAGTGGTTGTTAAGTGAGGTTTTTCTTTATGCCAAATACTATTCTGGTTACATTCTTTAATATATTATTAATTTATACTTTATTTACTTTATCTGAACATTTATCAGTCTGTATACATTTTGATAACAAATTGTTGAATACAATGTAATAACAATAAAGCGTATACATGATTAGCTTCCTATAAAATTACATTCAAAACTTTTGTTTCTCACTACATTTGTATATAATAATATTTATAGTGGTTAGAATGATTTCTTTAATTAAAACAAAACTAAACACTTTTACTGAGGAAAGACCTTTTATGATTTATATGCTTCCGGGTCAATGTCACTGAATAGAAACGTTACTTTGGTTTTAAAACGCACGTAAAACACGGATTATTAATGTCATTTTAAGAAACTGATTTACGTCGTGTGGTTTGGGACTATAATAAACCTTTCAGGGAAAGGTAAAAATATTTCACAGCTTTTAAAAAAAGTTTCATAATTCAAAAATAACCCTCAAATCTCCTCTCTTATGCGTGACATTGTGTAGAAGTACTGAAGGTCTGTGACTTCGCTTTTAAAGGTTTTTTTCTCATTTTTACGCTCAGAAAGAGTAGAATCTGGTGGTGGTGTGAATAGCAGCTGGTACACCTTACGTGATTGCTGCTTCTCCTTGGGATTTTTGTATGACTCTTTGATGCTTAATCTAGGTAATCATCGTCATCAACACTCAAACAAGTTCAATATTTTCCCTTGCAGCAACCTATTTACGGTAATTAATATATTTGTTCATAGACTTCTTGAGGGGGCATTCACAACCCTTCATGGTTGACTTAAAAAATATGTTCTAGGATTTACAAAAATGAAAGTTTATTGAACGCATAACCCTGATGTTATTCGTTTTTAAGGACGATTTCTGCATTTTGTTTTATTCAAGGAAAAGTGATCATTTTTTCATATTTTATAGAAAAAAGTATAACAAATCCAAAAATGGAAAGAAAAACAGGGGTCACCGAACTCGTTTTCGAGATAACAGCTCATACTTTGTGTAGGTGTGCAGCTGTTTTTTAAGATTTGCTGTGTACAAAGAGCTTATCGCTAAACACATACTATTACTGTTATATCATGATAAAATCATGCTCAAACATTCTGTTTTTACATGTAAGTATTCATTTTGCATATATTGTGTTATTTTAACACAATGTATACCAAAAATGATTTAATTCTGTCATACTATGTCTTTATTTTCAACTGCATGCATGAAAAAATGGGTTGCAATTTCGACAAAAAAATATTATTTTTCATCTTTTATTCCCCCTTTTCCAATATTCTTCCAACAAAACTTTCTAATTTTGATATATATCTTAGAATAATGTCTAATAAACATATTTCAGTAATAAAAACATGAGGTTACCGAGCTAATTTCAGTCTCAACTCTGAAATTCAGTTATATTGTCAAAAATAGTCGACAAATATGATTAATATCAAAAATATGCATATCAAGTTAATAAAGATTTTGCCTATTTTCCAATAAAACTTTCCTTTCTAATTTATATATATATCGTGGAACAATGTCTAATAAACACATTTCAGAGATAAAAACATGGGGTTACTGAGCTAATTTTACCTCCAACTTCTAAATTCTGTTGCATCGTCAACAAATATTTGCCAATTTCAGTTAAATTTTTAATGTGTGTATGAAGTTAATAAAGTGTAGTTTTCTGTTTATCATCCAATAAAACGTTTTAGTTTTGATATATATCTTAGAAAAATTTCGTACCACATATTTCACTTTAAAAGAACACTTGAGTCTTTGAGGTAATGTTAGCTCAGAGTCCTAATATCAGCTACATCATCAACAAATATTTGCAATAAATGATGAACTTCCATTACAGTCATATGAAGTAATTCAATTTTGAACTGTACATGTAGTGTTTCACATGAATTAGTCACTATTAAAAAATAGAGCACACATTATAGGTTGCGTATTTAGCGCGCTCGCGGATACGTTAGTTGTCCGAAAACTATGCAAGTGTTTCTTCCGTGAAGAGCTGTATTGTCTCCCTTATGTGCAGAAATGTTGCGCGTTACGAACTACCGAAATCGTCCTTAATATTATTTTTATTCCGTTTTTCACTGGGATTTTCAACAATTTTCAGTTATTTACGGCGACCGGTTCACCTAACCAGTTTCCCTTGACTGTACACTAACCAGTACTAACTTATCCTCCCACAAGGAGCCGGCAACTTATCCACATATGGAAGAAAATTGACATTTTATCAAATTTTTATAGAAGGATATATAACTGAAAAAATGTTGAAAAACAGCGTTAAACGCTAGTGACAAAATATCGCATAAAAAAAACAAACAAACAAACAACCCCCCAAAACACTATATTTCCTTTAGATAATTAAATCTTCAGACATTCTGAAGGTGATATGAACATATGGTCAATTTCTTTTGACATTTGGCGCTAAACTGTGTGATAAAAGGCCCCAGTGTATTTGAACCTTTTATCGCTATGTAATGAATTATTAACCCGTTAAATTAAAAAAAATAGAACTACAAAAGATAAATATATTACAGTTTTAACAGTTTCTAACACATTTTTATCATAGGAATAGCTTTTCATTAGTCATATTATACTTCTTATGAGTTGTAAAACATAACTAACTGTTCAAATGTAAATTGCAACTCGAATCCGGTATCGTAATGAAGTCCCGGAGCGCCCGCGCGTTGTGTGGATTTTAACGGCATCTTAGAGCTCTTCAATAAGAAGGCGCGGATCATATACGTCAAAATTTCCGGGTTATTTTCCTGCCAAGTGAAAACAATGTTACAACTGCATTTTGCGACACATTTGCTGGAATTTTGTTGCTGATATTTCTCAAAAGTTATGTAAGTATAGCATTTAATGTTATTTTGCTGAAAATATGTCATGGTCATATTAATTACTGTTCGAAATGACGTATTTTACAAGACTATGATAGAAACGATAAACTCGGGAGATTTCCATTTATTTATGGGTATAATTGTTAATAATGAATAAATATATAGATATGCCAGTATTTTAGTAACTTTTTAATTGAATAAAACTTTCACGGTTGTAATTATAGCAAGTCTAAAAATTTTGTCCGAATATTTTGTCCGAAAATATGTACACTTACTGTTTCATGTTAATTTATTTAATTTGTTTTTTTTTTGTTTGATATTTTGAGAAGTAGTCTTGTACAAACCACAAAGACTGGTTATTCATCGACATATACTGCTTATTTTGTTCTTGACCTGCCAGTTGGAAATTTAAACATGGGACAACTATTTTTTTGTTGACAGTTATCTTTACCATGTATCCTGGAACAACCTCTTTTTGGCCGCTTAGTGGTAAAATGCTGCTGATTTATGTAACTACAAATATCAGGCAAATGTAACTAACTCTAGTATTTTATACTACCATTTACCGCTGCAAAAAATGACTACAAAATAAATAGAATGAATGTGTGACATAATAATGAATTTCACGGTGTTGTTTACTGTATGTAAAGTTTAGTTTGCAAATTGAATTTCAGTTATGTAATGGTTTCAAAATATTTTTTGACCATTTTGACGACCGATATTCGGTCGCGTTCCCAATGGCAAAAAGCATGTTTTTTCCCAATTGCAAGTCAAAAATTCCAATTCAAATGAGAAAAAAAAATTAATTTACAGCTGTTCAAATGTTTATTGAATGTCTAAATCATTCAAATAACAAAGTTAGCAATATCTAAAAACAAAAATAAGCATATTTGCTGTTTTTAGTTTTATTTCATTATTTTTAGTTATTTTATACAATGTGACTTTTTCCCAATTTGTCCAAAATGTCGCGAAAATTTCCAACTCTGGGGGTCAGGTCATGTTCCTAAATGCTGAGAAAATACCCTGGAATAATTCTAACTAATGACTTGATTAATGCATACATTTCAGCATATATCACTTATTTTATTGTCTACTGTTGAATTATGTTGTTTTTTTTCAGATGACTGAATGGCTGTATGAATTAAATGCTTTATGAAGCTTTGTGCCATAAAATTCATTTTACAGAAGATCTTAAATGTTACTTTGAATGCAAAGTGCTGTAAAGCAATGGAGGATAGTGCAGTAACAACAAGTTCCAACTTGAATGATTCCCAATTGTCGCAGTTATCACAGGTATCTGCATTTATTAATCTATAAAATTTACAATTAATTAGAAACAAAGGTAGACTATTTGACATGTCTGCTTTGTGTAGTTATAATCCATTATAATATACAGTAAAACCTTGTTATCTCAAGGAGTCATCAGAACAGACTTGATTGCTCGAGATAAACATGGTGCTCATAATAACAAGCTGTTTGTTGGCTGAAAATTATGCACAACTAAGAATAAATGTTGATGGGACTTTAAAAACTCCTTGAGATAAAATGGGTGCTTGTAATATCGATGCTCGTGATAACAAAGTTTTACTGTATACCAAGATTGATTGTTGTTTCCTACCAACACTATAATCAATAATTTTATTATAGAATTATCTCACAAATCAAGAAGCAATTTTATCTTGTTTACTGTCAGCCAAAAATGCAGCAAATTAATGTAATCAATTTTCAAAATGTGAGATTTTATTTTTATCACTCTGTGAACATTGTTTGATTTTCCACATACATAATTGCACATTTTTATTATCCAAAAGAATCTTAGAGTCTGTATCTTTATAGTGACGAAACTTATTCACAATTTCAGATAACTGAAGCTGGATCCCTCGAAAAATCTGCTGAAAATAAATTCTTAGATCATGAATGGGGTACCAATTTGCTTCGAGGATTTTCAAAGCTGTATAAAGATAGAGAATTTGTGGACATTACACTAGTGGTGGATGAAAAAGAATTCTACTGCCATAAAAATGTTCTTGCAATATCCAGTCCATTCTTTATGGCACTTTTTTCTACATCTATGTCTGAAAGCCATCAAGAGAAGATAACCCTCAAAGAAATAGACAGTATGACAATGGAACTTGTTTTAGACTATATTTATACTGGGGAAGTTGCCATGACTGAAGAAACTGTACAAGATCTTCTCTCTGCTGCCAACAGATTTCAACTTTTACCATTGCGTGCTGGTTGTGCAGATTTTATGCGTAGACATATTTCAGTGTCTAACTGCATAGGGGTCTATTTCTTTGCTAAAGCCCATGAATGCAGTGTACTTGCAGCCAAGGCTAAAGAAATCATAAACAAACAATTCTCAGTTTTATGTCAGAATCAAGAATTTTTAGCTTTACCATCTGATAAGCTGATTGAAGTCACAAGTGACGACAATATTGAAGTGTCCCAAGAAGAGGTTATGTATGAAGCATGCCTTAATTGGGTAAACCATGATCTTGAACAGAGGAAACAATTTCTTTGTGAGGTGATGGGATGTGTTAGATTTGCTAATATCAACTCATACTACTTCTGTGATCGTATTGACTGCAATCAAATGTTAAAAGAATGTGAGAGCTTAAGAAGTATCCTTGACAGCGTCAAATATTTCCACATGTTGCGGTAAGTATGGTATAGCAATTGTTTAATGTGTCTATATTAATCCCTATGAAACAAGCAGTGTATTTACTCTTTTTTGTAATTTTTCATTTAGCAAACACTGATATAATTATTACATGAAAAGGCCTTAACAAATGCTGTTGGTACCAGTCTTTCTTTTGCCTTCCTAATGTGTACATTTTTTGTAACTTTCTTATTAATTTGTATAACCTAAGAACTCATCTTGTGTAAAATTTCCTTGTATAATTCAGATTCCATGTGATGTGCTATTTTTAGACTATCTGATTGCTTTGTTAAAGTAATCTTTTTTGGTGTTTTACTACATTTTAAAGCTATTTTCCATTCATACGTATAAATATATTGACTGTCTATTGAATGCGTTTTCAGAGATCGACATGGTGAGATGGATCTTAATTTGATGCCCAGGAAAGGTATGCAGTATGAAAGAGGGGTCATGATTATAGCTAACCCTTACACTGAAGATTCCTTGAAGAAATACAACAGTATTGAATTACTTTTACCAAAAACTGGAGAAGTTGTGTTCTTGTGTAAACTGCCTCAAAGTTTATATACTCCAGGTATTTAGATATATTTCTTAATATAAAAAACACTGATTATGACTTTGAATGTGGTTTTTATAAAAGCGGACGAACCATAATTATCATCTATGCAACTTTAGTATTTGAAATTTATTCAAGCAATGACATCAACTCAACACTCAAATATGTATCTTCTATAAATGTTGAAGAGCCACGGCCATGGTCCAGTGGTTAGTGCGCTGGACTTGTAACCCGGAAGTCTGGGTTCAAATACCAGTTGCGGCAGGTCATACCCTTCTATGAAAATATGACAAAATGTCAATTTTCCTCCATATGTGGAGAAGTTGCCAGCTCCTTGTAGAAGGGTAAGTTAGTACTGGTTAGTATACAGGCTAGGAAAACTGGTTAGGTGAACCGGTCACCATATACAACTGAGAAATTGTTGAAAAATGGCATTAAACCCCAGTGACCGTAAGTCACATAAAAAAACAAAAAACAAAACATCTAAATGTTGTAAAGCATTTATTTATTTCTATTAATAGCTAATGTTGAAGTTGTGCATAGATTTTGTTGTTGATTATGATATGGATGTTAAAACGATGTTATTGATATGTTTTTCTTAGGTGCTATAAATATCTGCCAGAAACTATTTAAAAGTTTTTTTTGTATGTGTTTTACAGGTTTTAGCATATATGACAATTTGTTGCAGGCTGTGCAATAACTGGGGATAATCAGATATATTTGGCAGGAGGATCTATACGTAAAATCAACTATCGTGGTTCTATCACTACGGAAGGGGTTTCCAATTTGTTCTATATATATGATCAAGTGTCGGCTACTTGGGTACAGAAAGCTAAAATGAATATTGCAAGGTCTATGTTCGACCTTACTATTGTTGATGGGTAGGTACAAGTTTATTTTTCTTTGTTCATTGGGTATTTCACATGTGTGGAAACAATTGTTGCACTGAGAGCTGAACCATAGAATGTGAAATTTATATGAGTTCTAGTACCTTGTATATAAACCTTATTAGCTAAATGTTGTAATTTTTACATTTTTTCTGTAAGACTGACATACTGGTGTTAAATAATGGATTAAGTGTACAAAAGTTCTGATAATTAATAAATTCAAATGTGTATTTTAAGTTTTGTCATGTGATTTTTTTCAAATGCATATGATTTTTTCCATTCTTATGATATTCATGTGTACATATATTTGTTGACGACTATTTTAGATTTGCCTATGCTATTGGAGGCATGGACGGGACTGATACATTGAGTTCTGTTGAACGTTATGATCCTAGAAATAACACATGGACTGTGGTGGCACCATTACCCCAACCTTTAAGATTTACCACATCTGTTAGTTTGAAAGGAAAGCTGTTTGTGTTAGGTGGTGAAGGAATGACTGATGTTGTCAACACTTTGTACAGGTACTAATGAATATTGTGAATAAATCTCAAAGTGAAAAACTAAATGTTGGAACTTTCACTGAATCTGAATGAATCTTCTTATTTTGAGACTGAAAGACTCTTTAAAGTAAAATCGCACTAATGAAGTTGTTAGTCTGTGAGGATGAGCAATGGTATTCATGTTAAAAAGGATTTATAAATTTAGTTTAGCTGTTAGATTGATTTGAATACTTTTTCTTACCTGTGAAATGTATAAAAAGTAAAATAGTAAATGTTACTTTTGCAAAATATGCACTAGGATGAAGTGTTTCACCTGTGTTAGCATTTTATCTACCTGTAATTTGTAATGATTGCGATCATGTGATTTATTGACTTTCAGATATGATCCAACAGAGGATTGCTGGACAGAGTTAGCTCCCATGTCTGTTGGTAGAGTGCTTGCTGGAAGTGTGGTGCATCATGGGAATATTTATGTCATAGGTACTGGTGCATTGTGGGATTTAAGCTTTTGAAAATTGGGGCCTGAAGTTGAGAAATTCTGTTAATTTACTTTAAATATGAAAATTGTCAATGTTATTCTTTTTGAAGACGATCATTACTGATGTTGGGCAGGAAGTTAAGTCCAAGATTACTATTTAAGTTATTTTTTTTAGTTTTTAATTATACATACATCGCACTGTATTTAATTCTAATAGTGATTAGAATGCTAACAATGTTTAAATCAGTGTCAGTAGAAGGGGATGACTTTTTCATTGATAAGAAAAGCTCTAAATTAATTATGTGTGTAGTCAGCATTTATTTTTACTATAAGTCTCCATAAATTGTTGGTTTCTAAATATTAGTTACTGCTTTATGCGAATGATTTTTAGAAATATGTTACAGTTACTTATGTGGTCATAAATTATGTCATTTTCTTTATTTTATAGGAGGTAATGGTCAAATAAGTGATAAGTGGAAAAGGGAGTTCTTACCAGAATATTGTGTGAGCTCTGTAGAAATATATAATATTGATACAAACACATGGTCACAGGGGCCAGAACTTCCTAACGCCCTTTGTGGGGCAGGTGTAGTTAAATATGGAGGCACCATATTGATTGTTGGTGGGGAAGATGATAAAAGCTGGATGGCTGGATTGTGTTGGCTAAAGGAAGAAAAAGGGAGGCAACTTTGGGTTGAAGGACAAGAGTTACCTACCGTGATGAGCACATTTGGTTGTGCTGTTGCAAATATACCAAGAGAAACTTACCTTAGCAGTATTGCCAGACTGTGATGAATTATTTTAATACAGTGAGGAACAGTTTTAAGTATTAATTTATGCAATAATTGTAACATTAGTGATCAGTAGCATTATCATGTTTTTTAGAACAAAAAGATCGTGAATCTTTGAGTTAAAGCTTTCTTGCACTGAATACTCAATTTTTGTTTTTCTAAGCTGCTTATAGTATTGTCTTTCACATTTAGAATAGTTTCAAGCCTGTCTGGTTGGCTGAAACAATAAAGCACTAAGTTGTTTGTTTACAGGGCTCTGGGACCTGGTGATGTTCACATTTTTTCCGTGACAATTTGACTTTTAGTATTTATTTTTGTGTTAAACACCTGTTATGTTCTTATATTCTGTCCAAACCTGACTGATAGCTATAAATTGCTCTAAAATAAAAAAAAACTACAGTGCTGTGTTTGAAGTTTGCATTAATTGTCTTTCAGAACGGTTCATTGTTAAGTAACTTACGTGTTGTTTTGTAGTAATGTTGTGCTTTCGAAGAATTTTGAACTGCCGTCAGTTTATGTGTTCACTTGTTCACTGTTTGATAGCTGTATTTTTTATGTTACATATTATTTGTGATGGATATTGTAAGTTTTGATGTTATATATATTTATATATATTTTGTAGATGAAATCAAACTGATCTGTTTATATTACGATATAGATCTGATGTATACTAGTATTTATGGCATGACTTAAAAATGTGGGCCCAATATCACCTGTTGTTCATTAATCCTTAAACTTACTCACTTTCTGGTAAGAACAGTAGCCAGAGAATCACATCATCAACTAATATACTTTTTGACCAAGCACATTCATGTGATATCCTTTAAAAAGAATGACTTAGCTAACAATTTTATTGGTACATAACTACTAATATACTTTTTGACCAAGCACATTCATGTAACATCCTTTAAAAAGAATGACTTAGCTAACAATTTTATTGGTACATAAACTTAAGTTAAAAGTTAATTTTTATTGGCACATAACTTACACTTAAGACAGAAGTTAATTTTTTAATAGCACATTACCTAAACTTAAGTTAAAAAGTTGGAAAATTGCTTGTGAAATTGAACCCTGTTCCAAAACTTGGCAGAAACATATCTTGTTCTCCAAAAGTTAAACAACACATGTATTAAAACATTTAACCTGACGAAATCAAAAAACGTTCATTCTAGTCATACACAGTCACAAACAAAAGATTTTTATGAGTGCCCTGATGGTATATTGATAATTTCTGGGAAGCAGAAAATTGAAAGAAAATTATTGAAATTAAACTTCATATAAGTTTATATTCTTAGTGTTTTTAGTTTAGAGTGATTACATTGAAACTGTTTGCTTGTGGTAAAATTTGATGATTGTGTTTGATATAATCAATTTTTCTGCTAAAGGATTGATTTTTGTTGTCAGGACACCATTTACATTGTGATGATGTTGTTGCTAGGAGAAAAATATTGGAATGCGTTAAAAGCTTGCTGTTATTGTTAACTTTAATATTAATGTATAAAAATAGAGTGTGCAGTTATTTCTTAAAACTTACACTGCTTGAATACAAAAGATGTCTCAATATGCTGAAAATAAAACCCTATCATCACAGGCTACTTTTGTGCAAATTTGAATGTGCAAAAAATCTTTGAATTGTACTTTCATCAGAAATGAAGTATAGTTTGGTTAATCACTAGCACGGGAACTAAAAAACACACGTGATCTAGACAGAGCAAAGCAAAAAATACTCCAAGTCAGTGTCATTCAGAACAAATTAAGTAAACAGTTAAAAATATACTGATATGGTTTGAAAAATATTCTCATAACATCTCATACAGACAAGCTAAGTTTATGTCCAGTTTCTCATAACAGAATTGTATTTAATACATTCAGTGCTTATCTTTTTTCAAAGATTATTCTTGTATACATTGACTTATGCATTATAAAATGATGCTAAGCAACAATTATTTAGTTCTGGGAGGCATTGTGGTCTAAAGGTAGAGCGTCCGACGTCTGATCCAAAGGTCTTTTGTTTGAATCCCCGCTTCGACAGGTTTCGTTCATGAACTTCACTGTCCCATTTTTCGGACGTAGTACTGGTGTAGCGTCCTGGAAGTAGACTCGAGCGTGATTAATATAAGCAAAATTGCTTGTTTCACAATGGAGCTAAAATAGATTTGTATAAACTAAACTAATTATTTAGTTTTGACTTGTGAATTGTTTTTGCCATTATTTCATATTGTGAATCATGAAATATTAAATATTTCAAACAACTATCTAAGACCAAGTGAACGTTTATTTAATGTTTTATATTCATGTAAATGTCAGTTTTGTATTTTTTCTTATGTATGCTGACGTTTTGTATGTCTGTTTTTTGTCATACTTTTAGAATAAATTGATAAACCTTCTGCAATACAACTGTTTGTTTGTTTTACTAAAATTGGATGAACTGTTTTACTAAAATTGGGTGAACTCAATGGGTAGAGAGCATATGTGTTGCTCAGAAGTTTGTGACCTTAACTAGGCTTATTGCGTCTGTGACAATTCGTAGTTTTTGCCATCAAAAGTGTTTGTTCTCCATCTCTGATAAACTCATCAAGAGGGAAATCAGGCAATCAAGCAAAAACTTTGAGAGGTTGTTGCTCTAAAGAGGTTGAATTAATATTACAGTGGGAAACACCATGCGGTTATTGAAGGGAGGTTGTTGCTCAAGAGAGTGCCATTCTGAAGAGGTTGCACTGTATATACATGTACTTGTAGTTATATTATTTTGTATTATACATTGCTGCTCATTTCTATGAATATCGGACAGAACAACAAAATATATCTCTATTCGTTGAGGTTAGACGTAATCACGTGCGCATCGTTTAATTCCAGTCAGTATTTCGGAACCTATTTCCTTCCTCATTTCAGATAAAATTCAACAAAACAGAATGACAGATTCTCAGAGAATGTATGTTATATCGGAGATCACTTCAAGAACGCAGTGAATGCAGTTTTCTATCATAACTTTCAAAGGGAATCTACGGTTGCCAGATCAGAAGAGGTAGGTAAGTGGTATGAATTTTTTGTATATTGTTTCGTAATGATGTATTTTACAATACAATACGATTGTGTGTATATATATACATGTTCCAAATGTGAACTGTTAAGATTCTACTCGGACAGTGTGAACAGTGTATCAGTTTAGAATTTTTAACCAGGTTTTCCGAAGGAAAAATCCTGGTTATTAAATTGGCGAATGTCGGTGGGCGGGCATCCACAATTTCCTCTGCGCGTAACTTCTCCTACATTTTTCAAGAGATTTTGACGAAACTTTCACAAAATTCACATCAGCAAGTACCCCAGCGCATTTTGTGCGGAATTATGACCCTTTGTTTTGTGACAATTCTTGTCATCTTGTTTATAATGTTCTGTTTTCTTTGGTGGTTGAGTGACTGTTGGTGTGAGTGGTGTTTGCGGAGCGTATTATGACATTTGTGGGTTTCTTTATCTGCACTGTGTATTTTCATGCTGTTTGTATGAGTCATGATGGCTGGTTTATGGTTATGTTGTCCGTTTTGTAAGAAGTAAATCTTTCCAAAAGTTACAGAAGTCATCTTGTTCAAGTTTTGTGCTGAGTAAGTTTCAAAGGTAGTTATATGTAATTAGTAAAAAAGTGCTCTCATGCAGTTTCATGGTTATAAGTTCATGATGATCATTAAACCATTTTATCCGCTGGATTTTAACGGCGCACCAGCAGTCGGGTTCATTCCGCGAATTCGATCGCAATCACTTTTGTGATTATATGAATAAACAGTAACACCAGGTTACCATAATATATGTATTTATAGTACATATGTAACAATTCGTCCGTTTCAAGCGGAATTCAAAAGTCTACCACCCATAGGCCCTTCTGTCACCAAATGGGAGTATATTTGTAATTAGAGCAGAAAATGGTTTTTAAACAGACTGTGATGATAGTCTTATCATTCATTTATTCCACTTTCATCTATTTTCACTCGTAGAAACGCATCGGTAATCAGTAACTTATTGTAAAGGAATTTGCACATTCTTGTAAAAATTAAGATGAACAGAATAATCTGGGTTTATAAGAGATAGGTGTTATTCCAACACGTTACCAAAATGACAATATTATTCCCGGTAACATTTTGCGTGAATTTACTGATTGTATGGATGTTGTTGATATATTAAATGATGCCTGCTCACGAACTTGCTCTTTTTCTACAAAAGGCCTGTATCTGTTCTAAAGTCGGCACATTATTCAGTTTACCGCAAAACGCACTAGATTTGTGCTGTTCGTTTTCAAGATATGACGTGTAACTGTGCTAGATTTTCACACAAACTTAACAACAAAATATATTCTGAAATTTCGATATAAAAAGTAAGCTTGTTGTCTTTGTGGTAGTATCGTGTTGTTCATAGTTCAACTTTAAGAATATACATTCAGCGTGTAGATAACCATAACACCTAGTCCCTATGCGCTAAATGTAATCATTTAAGAAATGTACAAACATTAGCTATTCAACCAAGTTTTGATTACATAATTTGCCATATCTGCGATACACTATCATGATAATGATGATGATATGTTCGGTTGTTCAAGCCTTGTCTAAAATTTCCCCCATTTAAATATGATGGCTTCGTATAGAAAATGTCCAGATAAAAAGGGATGCCCCTAATGTTCTAATGTTTCACAAGCTAGAAATATTTTTCAAGATAGATATTGGCGGATATTCATTCGACAAACTGTTAGTTAGGTGCTTATAGAGACTACGAGTGCAATGGATTAATCATCATATCATCACGATGTCTTATGTATCAGTTCTAGTATTTCAAATAGCCAATGACGAGACAGACCATGTACTTTTAACGGAAAGTTAAATATGAGTCACATAATATTATTTATTTTTTCCGAACTACGATGCTTAATATTCAAATAATTACGGCGCATAAAATGCTGTATAATCGTGCCATGATATGCATGATCACTTTCTACAAAGTAAACAACTACTTATGTCTTAAGTCTAAGCATTTTATTGCGTATCTAGAACATGCCCAGTGCATTTTATAAATGCACCGCACGAATGTTATAACCTTATTGTAACCTTGTTATAAAAATACTTTTAATCCGTTGATATCCAGTATGTGTAAAGTGATAATACT
This sequence comes from Lutraria rhynchaena, assembly GCA_008271625.1. Lineage (NCBI taxonomy): Eukaryota > Metazoa > Mollusca > Bivalvia > Venerida > Mactridae > Lutraria > Lutraria rhynchaena. The sequence goes on from VIBL01000049.1 coordinate 1,963,752, forward strand.
CATGCATTTGCTTCAGTATAACAAAGTTTTGATAACCTTTTCATACGTTAGAATTACATTACATATAAGATTGCAATTTATATGTATTTCCAACATTTATTTTACTGTAAAGTAGCTTTGAAAGTCAATTTTCACGATCATAATTCATATGCAGACCCAAAATAACTAGACAAATATAGACTGTGGAATATTCAAGTTTTTTTTCCATTATTCAGTTCCTTGTCTTCAAACAAACATTGATACCATTCACGGATCTCATGATCAAATCCGGCAGCAATTCTGGCTCTTCTCCTTTTGGGTCAAGTCGAACCTCAAATCTGAAAATATTGTGAGGCTTTTTCGATGAGTGAATGGATTTCTCCATATATGTTCAATTATTTCAATTTTGTGGTTCTGTGAAATGGCTTGTTATAGTTTCGCCGATTATCAAGTTACATAAGAATGTGCGTAAATGAAACATGAACGAAACTAAAGTATCTCATAATTTTTGAAAAAAAAATCTTTAAAAAATGTTAATTGCAGTTTAGCATTTTTTAGCGTTTTGTAAAACACGAAACATATATTTATGATAAGAACTAGGTTATTAAAATAAAAGAACATATTCACCTATTGACAAACTTAGCAAGTACGATCTTTATTTCATTCAGCGCAAACACCTGTCCGATACAGTTCCTACAGAATAAACAAAATACATGCATACACTGTTCCACACATGATAGCAATAGAGATACATATTATTATCAATCATTATTATTCAGATAGTGCCAACATCACAGGATTCCGGAAACAGTATTTCGGAATTTTCAATCAAAAGTCTTATATGTCTCATGTATTAATATGTACGAGCATATTAAAGAACGGGTACCATAAATAGCTACTAAAATGATGTTTTCTGTCAAATGAATTGCGACAAACACCTTTAATCAGTAGTACATTTATCACTATAGTCAATTTACGAGAACTCAGTGGTCGCCTACCGGTACACCATGCTTCCCTAATCCAATGCGCAGCTGTCCACTTGCTGGGTTACTCGGTGGGTTTTCATTGAAGTGAGCAGATTATGCTACATTAAAATGGAATTGATGACACGTGACCGTATCGCATCATTGTGTTCCTATTGGTCGGGTGACTTCCCACAATTTACGTGAGCTATTTGAGCAAAGTATATGGGGCATTGAAAATATAACACAAGATGTTTCATGCCATATTGTTCGCCTGAACCTGTAGTTCTTTGAAAATCCTAGATGGCGTCAAAGATTGGTGCCCAACAAGGCCGCCGTTTTTGTCGTTCCGTAAGAAGTTGAATTTGAACTTGATTCTACTTCGTTTAAATATTCTTAGTACGATTGAAGCTTTTAAAGTACACGATATATGACATTAATCAGGAATAAAAGTATGGTAATTTAGCCCCGTACCTTGAACCAGCCGAAAAAGGAACATATCCGTAAACGTCTGTAGTTTTTCGATGTTCATCATTGAATCTCTCTGGATCAAACACCTGTAAAACCGATTGGATCAATATCACTGTTTAAAAGGTTGGAGTTATTGTAACGTTTGTTTGTACAAGTAAATCTATATTGAAGGCGATGTCGTAAACATTTACCTAAATTAATGAAATTGAACATCATTGTAAACGAGTGGAACAATCCGTCAGTGTTTCTATTTTCATGTATTAAAGTAATGAATGGTAGTATGCAACATTGCGAATACAATATTAGGATATGACGTTTATAGATTGAATATTACCATGTGATCAGCCCAAGTGTCCTCATTGTGATGTAATGCATACAGCCATGTGTAGATGGAGACATTTGGAGGTATTTCCTTCCCGTCTAAAATAATGCTGGACGTACTGGCTCGTCCTATGCCTGGTACTGGGGAAAAGTATCGCATAATTTCCTTCAAGAACAACGGCAGATAAGTGAATTTTCCAAGATGGTCCCTAAAATCAAGAATGTATATAAAGCAATTCAAAATTTACCTGGCGAAAGGAATACATCAACACTTGTTAGGTACATGGCATTATAAGACTGGAACAAATTCACAGACATAAGTCGTTTTTTGATGGAGGAGGATTAGATGGCATAGTATTTGTGACATAGCGATCAAAACCAGCCTACCAATGACTAGACCATATAGCAGCAACGATTTGAATCTGTCGGCTTATAACAATATCGTAATACATGTATTTGAAATATCAACGCTCCGAAAATGTTTTTGTGTAAAAGGAATATTCTTCTGACAAACTCAAACTCCAATTCTGCGTGACGATTGGATGAACTGACCAGCGCATGCTTTAAGAAACTTACTTAGTGACTGTATCACTATCTCCGAGTACATCACACACATCTTTGTACACTTTCTGCTGTAAATCAGGATATTTACCAAGAGCATATACAGACCAGCTGATTGCAGAAGCTGTGGTATCGTGTCCTGAAAATACATCAACATAAATTGCTGTTATCAGCTGTTTCTCTCTTCATTCAAATGGTATGCTATATGTACTGATCCTTCTTTTATATATTCACTAATTCCTCGGAATTCTTTGTTGGTTTATGTTTTCATTCCACCTCGACGTAACTGTGTTGCTGATACACACATTAACTTTTCTGTATCTCATTGCTTCCGTCTCATGGATAGTTTATGAATCTTGTTGTCGTATTTATGATAACTTTGTGGTATGTGTTGTGTTCATTTGTCAGTTGTTAACCTGATAATTTGAGGAATCGATATCTGCGACATCTATACCTTTTTAAATAATATTTTAAAGGTTACACTAAAGGTTAGACGCTTTGTGTATCAACAAAAGTACACCTTTAATGTACCTTCAAACACAAATGTATCCACTTCATCTTGAATCTCTTTCCGTGATAAACCATTTCCTTCCTCATCTTTAGCGGTTAAAAGAATGTCCAGGAAATCTAGATGACGTTTCCTTCCACTTGCTTCATCTGGCTGTTGTTTCTTCTGAACCAATATTTCAAATATTTCAATTACCCGATTTTGTTTATAAACATTAGATAAAAGATGAAGTACAAACGTAGCAGATAATACATACATGTCTTATACTTTTTTCATTTACTGGGATTTAATCGAAAACAATTACCCTTTAGCAACTTTTCCTGTTTTAAAATACGAAGAAGCTAGACAGCTTCCTCAGGGCCCAGAGTGGGATTCGATGGTGATGGGTTCGAAACCATATCCGCTCGACCACGGACGCCCTCTTTTTATACGTTAGTTGTACATTGATAACACATTGACAGATTCGTCTTCTTTACAATTTTCTATATTTTACGTGAGACATTGAATACAGCAAATGAATTTGTTAATGATGTATGTATATAATACAGCGGCTCATTTTGATTATGTTTGTGCCGGCTTAAATTAATTCATTATTTTCCTGTTCGCCTTAAGATGGATCGAGGAAGGCAGTTAATTTGATTTGATTTTCTCATGATTTTATTATACTTGTACACGTACATACCAGTTCTTCAATTCTTGATTCAATAATTGCTCCTGTGAATTTATGGACCTGATCACAAAGTCGGTAATATTCTCTCCCCACTGGATGTATGTCGAATATCGGCTTTATAAGAAGTGGTAACTCCCTGTAAATCAAGACAGTATTTGTTACACTGTAAGCTTTTACTGACTGTTAGTTGTTTGAATAAAGCGATGTGGATAAATTGATTTGATCCAGATTGGTAATTTATTGATTGGACATATATGCAGTTGTGGCGCTGTTTTGGTTTATATCCCTTTGAGTATGGTTGTCTATACTTTTTGATATGAGCCATTTGTGGGTTAAAATGAAGCTGCTGAAATGTTTTGCATTCCATTCATAATTTATATACATGTCATGCATCTTCTCGTATTCAAATACACGTAGACTAATTTAACCGTGAAACATTAAGTGGAATGTTCATGTATTGGATCAACTAAACAGGCCTCGATAGAACTTACACTGTACGTCTCCAACACACCTCGGCCATTTGTCTGATTGCGTTGATGTAACCCTCTTCCCTGAAATTATAGGACAACTTCAGACAACTTACAAATTGCATTGAAAACAAAATTTTCAAGTATCCTTAAATTCCCTTTCCATTCAACGCCATTTGACTCAGTCTGTAAACTGCAAATGGAACGGTAACCATTCTATTAAACAACAGGCCTCTATCAGAATGCTGATGTTATGCGCGCATGCGCAGAAAACAAACGGTCTGTCTCAGCTAAACTTTGTTGTGCAACGGCCACCGATCTAGATTTATTCACACTGAACAACTGAGTATGAACGACCCGAGAGATAAAAATATAAAAATCATCACGCAATCCTTCGATAAAATATTTTACATGTATTTTAAAAGGATATTAAAAGCAAAATAGTCCTGAAACTCGTTACGTTGTCAGACCTCCACCTGATGCCAAATATATCTTATTCTTTAACTGAATTTATGGGCATTCTTTTAAATGGAGGCCACCAGTGAACAATAGTCACTCTAAAATACCAATTTACTGTAGTATAATAGAATAAATACATCCCATGCATAAAGGTTGCACTTAAAGGCAATACAATACTTCTCACTCCTTTTATGACTTTTTCTATAGTGTTTAACGTTTCATCAACAGCCAGGGTCATTTAGCAACTTTTCCAGCTTTAACAGTGGTGGACAACCCCAGATTTACACCTGGTTAGAACCACTGGTCTTCCATAAGCTCGTTGGAGAGTTCGTCACTAGTGAAATTTGTCTGGTCTCTGGTGGGATTCAAACTCACCGCGGTGAGGGCCTAGTGATTATTAATCAGAGACAATACCCACTCGATCACGAAGGCCCCGATTTAATTGAATGCTATAATAACTCACGCTGCCGAGGTGTCCTTTTGAATATTTCCATCATATGAAAGTGAACATTTCAACATGGTATCAAGCGTTGTCTTGCAAGCATAGGGAAACACGTTCAAGGTACCTCCTTTATTACGATCTGAAGCTAACTTGTCCTACAAGATTTTTATATTAATAATGTTGAATTGTCTCAACGTATTTAGACACCATTGTTATAATATATTTATTGCTTTGGTGTTTTCGTGGAACTTGGTGGAAAGTCACGATAGGCGTGAAGTAACGATAGATACCTTGTAGTTATCACAATGCAATCCTTTTAACATTTTCTTTAATTTTTGAAGATAGCCATAACCATATTTACAAAACTCCACATTCTGATATATCGTACGAATTTAATACAAACAGCCCAAAGGCAAAAACTTGTACACGACATTCTTGGGACAATTATTTCTAAATCAAAAGAATTGACGACGAACTTTAAATGTATTTTTACAGTTTAACAATACACAAAATATGTAGAAAATCGCCGCAAGATAATACAATAGTCATGACCTAGATATGAATTAATTAAAATGTGCAACAGTGAAATAAACTAAAGCGAAACGAATTTGATGTATATTTTTCAACTGTATATAACAATGTCTTTTATACCATTATAAATGTAGGAACTGATAAATTTGTTATACCAGAAATACATTCGCTGATTTGTTCATGATTTGTATATATCCATTTAGTATATCAAAATGAAACGCTGGCGTAAGCAACTTCCGGTTTCTTTCCCATTTCCGACTCGAGCTTACGAGAAGTCCATCACCTTAAAAAATAGAACATTATTTTTTTTATTAAACTCAGATGATAAAAATAAACTAATATTGATATGATATTTATTTGTTTATTTATATATCTTTGTTTAGGAATCGATTCATGTAGTTTAATGCAACCTTTTCTAGTACAACAACGAACGTTTTCAACCATGACTTTCTTATAATACAGTAAAACTTCGTCATTACGAGCATCATTATCACGAGCACCCGACTTATCTCGAGGAGGTTTTAAAGTCCCGTCAATTTTTTGGTTATTAGTTGTGTATAATTTTCAACCAACAAACAAATACCTCGTTATTACGAGCACCACGTTTATCTCGAGCATTTAGTCTGTTCCGATAACTCCTCGAGATAACGGGGTTTTATTGTGTAGGCTTATTGTACATTTATACGATTTTAACCTCGCTGTGTTTATCCAGTTAAACGCTTATCTGACACCCATGCTGTCCAGGAAAAACATCTATCGCGACTGACTTATGCATGCACATTAACTTCGTGTACCAAATAAATGTAAAACACATACAACTTACATTGTTTTCGGTACGAGTTATGTACATACTCGTTTGTTGTGTAATTATTCAGTGAGTGGGTCGAATGTTCAAGGCAATAAATCTTTATGTACTCGTATATTCCTTTATTTTCCTCCATTATTAAAGAGCAAGTTTTTGTTGCTGACCAAATAAAAAGAGCCTATTTCGCTTCATTCTATCTGTCTGGCTGTCGTAAAGAATGAAATTTGGTCATCTCCCAAGTCCATTTTACATATGTTAAGAGAGAATTTTATGATCATTTGGTATTTGAGATTTAGCATTATGAAAGTTTGTTATTCATGTGGAGTTTCAAAGCGATCCATCCTTCTTATTTCAAATAATTTACTACGCGAAGGCCAGACGAAATAGTTGTGTTTACTATACGGTTGGTAGGTCGCAAAACTTCTTTTCGATTTTTTTTCTAAAAAATATATTTTTCGTACTTAGGATATACGATTCGTTCCCAAATATTACCGTACTAGATTTTGCTGTAGGACCGTCACCATAAAAATAAGATCTACCGGGTATCCATAAACGCGACTATTCTTTCTGGTCTATTTCTTGTCAACAAACTTTGAAACTTTTCTAACCTAACCAAGCATCGAAGAATCCGTACGCATCGGTCGGTCCTTTACACTTCTCGTTTGTCTGTTTAATTACTTCCTTAAATGTATCTGCATGATTGACGCACACTATTGGGATGGGTCCAATCCATACACAAAATAATTTCTGTCCAGCATTTGCCGCATTAACACATGCATCTAAGAAACTTTTCGAGCCTTCGATCTGCATAAAAAGAGATGTTTGGTAGGCTTGGCTGATTGTTGTCATATGTATGTTGGATATAATAATGTCGTTCTTATTAGATTAAAGCCATTTTTTCAGCAATATTCTAGTTATTGGTTGCCTAGTAATATACACTTACTTCATTTTCAGCCGTAAGATAATGTCAACACTCGTAATGATATGCATATTAACCATATAACTTAGGATTTAATATATTAAAACAATTACATCACATTAACTACATAAAGCCTACATAGAGCTCGAGCGCGTAGTTTTGTTGTTTGTAATATGAACGTATAATGTACACACTGTGTATTGAACAATACACAAAGATATAACATTGATATCTTACCTGTCCCTTTCGCGAGTTACCAAGCAGCCAGTGTCGTGGCAAACAAGGTACCGAGCTGAGTTTTTTATTCAGAGTAGCATAATGTTTCATAAATCTACCAACTTTTAAAATAAATAAGCCAAGTATTCCTATCACTAAAGCATAAATGACAGAGAATAATTCTGTAGTAAACGTCATATCTTGAGCTAATGAACTAATGATATAATAGATGACATCTCTCCTTTATCTAATATATAACCCCAGTATGACGGTCAAGCACTCAAGGTTATATCTGTTTATGTGAGATATATTTAATGGGGTTGTTTAAATCATTCTCACACCAATTTAAACTCCACTTATACACATATTATGTCATAAATATTTAAATATTTTTTTTTGTTTTCATGGAAATTTGGAGTGTTTTAATTTAGAAGGATAATGTTCATATACAAGTTAACCTTATTTTTGTATCGTCTGTCAAACTTGTATGTTTGCGTTACCGTATGTCAGTCTGTTGTATAATTAAATGTTTGTGTCTTTGATAGTGATAGGTGTTCTGGTCATTGTATGTGTTGTATGAAGTTGATTATGTAACTAATTTTGAATTTTTAGGCCATCCTATTGTTGAGTTAAAAATACCTGTGAATATTATGAGTTATTTTGAATTGTAAGTTATTTTAGAAGTATAATATCAAAGTTTGCATTACATGTACATATTTGAATAATGAAATCAATTAATAGAATATGATTTTTTAGAAATGAGCTAGGCCCTCTGTACTACGGTCCTATAATTATAAGGGTAGTAAAAAAAGAAGATAATAATATACGTGTAAAAGTTTAAGGAAATTGTCTTTGTGACGCACGGAAATATACATTTTGTCTTAATGACGTTAACGCTTTGAACAAGAAAAGAAACTTTCGTTTTTGATTGAATACAGGTTGATGTAAATAAGCAAGAGCATGATAGTGTTATACATGCATTGAAAGATGTTTCTATTGTGTTTTATTCGGTACAAACAATATAGCCATGCGTCCACGGATAATTTCGGGACAAGAATCAAATGAGGTTGGGCTACAAAGCTGCATTGTCACCCATTTTTTTTCTGTTGTTCTTGTTCGCCGAGAAAAGATGGAATTTGAAAGTGTTTTTTACGTAATAAAGGGACCCGTTTTGTCGAACTGGCTGATAATCCATGAACAATTAAGTGAACTGTCCGGAGTGCTTAAGTGATGGACTTTATTGGTAAACAGTAAGAAGTCAGTGAGCACACCCACTTATTATTAGTAATTAATTTTGTGACTTATAGCATTTTGTCAAATTCCTCCCCACTCTGTTCCACATTTACCATTTTATTTTTCCAACACTTATTTTCTTCTAGTGATGTTCTTACCGCAGAAACAATGTATTCATTCTTTGCTTGGTGAAACAGAAATATACAACAATAAACACAGTAAGGGATTGTTTCCAAAGATTGAACATTCTGTTGACACCCAGTATGTGTACAGTGTAATAAAATCATGTTCCTGCTTTAGTATAACAACAATTTGGTCATCTTTGCTATTATGTTTTTTTTTATAATTATATCCATTATAATGGTTACGATTTATATGTATTTCCAACATTTTTTTAATGTAATCATCTTTAAAAGTCATTATTTTTTATCATAATTGAAATATAGAATGTATATAGAATGTATCTATTCCAAAATACTTTCAATAACAAGAAAAACTATAGACTATAGAATATTGGAGTCATTTTTCTTAATTCAGTTCCTTGTCTTCAAACAAACATTGATACCATTCACGGATCTCATGATAAAATCCGGCAGCAATTCTGGCTCCTCTCCTTTTGGGTCAAGTTCGACCTCAAATCTGAAAATTGTGTGTGACTTCGATGAGTGAATGGATTTCTTTATTTATAAACAAGTATTTCTGTTGGGTGGTTCTGTGAAAATACCTTTTTTAGTTTAATGGATTATCAAGTTACATAAAAAGATACGTGAGTATTTTTAATAACGAGCTATGTTAATTGCAAGTAAGCATTTTTTAAATAATTTATGAAACTCGAAAGATATATTCGTGATAAAAGGACTAGGTTATAAGTATAAAAGAACATACTCACCTCTTGACAAACTTAGCAAGTACGATTTTTATTTCATTCAGTGCAAACACCTGTCCAATGCAGTTCCTACGGAACAAAATATAGACAATTTCATACACATGATAGCAATGCAGATATTTATTATCAATCATTGTAACTTATATAATTACTCAACTTCGCTAAGCACCAAATATTTAAGTGAATATTTTCGGCAATGATTTGATTTGATTACCGTCGTACAAATGATTTTTAATGTCAATTTCATGTTTAATCAATTTGATTGAAGGACAAAATTAACATTTTTACTGATTTTGCATTAGTTATGTGCCAGAGAAGAGGAAGGCCCCATATATCCAAGAATTTTGCGCACGCAACTTGTTTTCCAAATTTTCACAACCCCTTTTATGTTTACAAGTTTAGACTCAGTAGCGTGTGTGTGACCCATTGCTAACGACAACTGCTTGACAACGCCTTCTCATGCCCCTCTCTGACAGTCCTAGCGGGGATGGCTGCCCATTCCTGTACCAACATGGCCTCAACTCCTGGATGCTTCTAGGTTGCACCTGGCGAGCTGATATCCGTACCTACAGCTCATTCCCACATGCGCTCAATCGGATTTAGGTCGGTCGGATAATCGAGTTGGCTAATCAAGGCTCTCCATACCCTCCCTCTGCAGGTAGTCCTGGACAACCCGGGCCCTGTGTAGTCCGCCCGTCCCAGATAATGCCTACCCACACCATAACTGACCCACCCCGTAGCGGTCGTGCTCAGTAATATTTCCGGCTTGAAACCTTTCCCCCATGTCTTCTCCAGACTCTCGCACGTCTGTCAGTAAAGTCTAGGCAAAACCTAGACTCATCAGTGAAGAGAACATGTTTGAAATTTTGTCTGGTCCACCATTATCCATCACCCGTTCCGAACGGGCCTGGCGGTGACGACGTGTCAATTTAATTCTTATACAGGGTCTTCTTGGTCGAAGATTATCCTCGTGCAACCTTCTAGCACCGTCTGTTCACAAACATTGACCACAGAAGCATTATGAAGGTCATTAGGAAGATGCCTTGCTGTTGCAAATCGTTCTCGACGGGCTTGGATCATCAAGAATCGGTCTTAACCTGCTGTCGTCAAAATAATTGAATCCGTTTTATAGTTTTCATAATATAGTGAGAAACATTTGGTGCGTGGCTGAAGTTCAGTAGTATATATTCAGATAGAACCTACATCATTCCGAAAACGGTACTTGTGGAATTACCCTAAAAGGTCTTACACTACTCTTGTATTAATACGTCTGAGTATGATAGCGAATTCGTTCCATAAGGCCAAGCTACTAAGTTGATGTTTTGGGTAAATTGAATTGTGTTTAATACCGTTAATCAGTATGATCTCCGGGATAACCTACCTCCAGAACATATAGTTCTTGGAACTCCCGGAATTCCAAAATCTAAAATGGTCCGCCGTTTTGTTTGTTAGGAAATTACTTGATTCTGCTCTTTGTAAATATTCTTGTCTCTTTTGCATTTGAGTTGACCGTCGCACCAACAGTCAGCGTCATTTGGCGACTATTCCAGCTTAAATGGTTGAGAAAGACTCAAGACTTACCCAGGCCATCTAAGATGGCGTCCAAGATGGCCGCCGTTTTTATCGTTTCTTAAGAAGTTACTTAATTCTTCTTTATTTAAATATTCTTGGTACTATTGGAGCTTTTAAAGTACATGATATATGACATTTATCTTGAATAAGAAATATGGTAAATTAACCCCGTACCTAGAACCAGCCGAAAAAGGAACATATCCGTAAACGTCTGTAGTTTTTCGATGTTCATCATTGAATCTCTCTGGATCAAACACCTGTAAAACCAACTGAATTAAGATATCTGTTAAAATATTCGCCGTAAATTAAAAACTAAATTCTTGAAATTGGAAGTTATTGTAAAAGATCCGGAACATTGTAAATGGTAGTATGCAACATTGCGTATACAAATTTATAGATTAAATATTACCATGTGATCAGCCCAAGTGTCCTCATTGTGATGTAATGCATACAGCCATATATAGATGGAGACATTTGGAGGTATTTCTTTCCCGTCTAAAGTAATGCTGGACGTACTGGCTCGTCCTATGGCTGGTACTGGGGAAAAGTATCGCATAATTTCCTTCAAGAACAACGGCAGATAGGTGAATTTTCCAAGATGGTCCCTAAAATCAAGAATGTATATAAAGCAATTCAAAATTTACTTGGCGAAGGGAATACATCAACACTTGTTAGGTACATGGCATTATAAGTCTAAAACAAAGGCTCATACTTAAGTCGTTATATGATGTAGGGGATAATATGGCAAAATATTGGTGACAGTGCGATCCAATCCAGCCTACCAATGACTGGACCGTTTAGCAGCAAATATTTGAATCTCTCTGCTGAAAATAATGTCGTAAAATTTGAAATATCGACGCTCCAAAAATTGTTGTACGTGAAAGGAATATTCTGTAAAACTCTTTTTTCTCATTTATTCTTTTAACGATTGGATGAACTGACCAGCACATGCTTTAAGGAACTTACTTAGTGACTACATCACTGTCACCAAGCACATCACAAACATCTTTGTACACTTTCTGTTGTATATCAGGATATTTGCCAAGAGCATATATAGACCAGCTGATTGCCGAAGCTGTGGTATCGTGTCCTGAAAATACAACAGCATATATTTCTGGTTTCATCTGTCTCTCTCTTCGTTCATATTGTATGCTGTATGTTATGTTCTTTTTTTATAGATTCATTAATTCTTCGTACTACTTTGTTGTCTTATATTTTCAATTCATCTTGATTCACAAATTAATTTTTCTTTCGTACTCCTTGTCTGACAGAGAGTTTATTGATCTTGTTGTCGTATTTACGATACCTTTGTGTGTATGTGTTGTGTTCATTTATCAGCTGATAACCTTATAACTTGGGGAATCAATTCTTACGATTTTATACCTTTCTAATAGTATTTTAAAGTTAACTAAAAGTTGGACGCTTTGTGTATCAATAAAAGTACAGCATTCAAATTACCTTCAAACACAAATGTATCCACTTCATCTTGTATCTCTTTCCGTGATAAACCATTTCCTTCCTCATCTTTAGCAGTTAAAAGAATATCCAGGAAATCTAAACGACTTTTCTTTCCACTTGCTTCACCTGGCTGTTTTTTCTTCTATACCAATAATTCAAATAATATAAAAAATATTTCAATTACCTGACTTTGTTTATGAACTTTAGATAAAACATAAAGTACAAATGTGGCGGATTATAATTACATTTCTTATAAGTTAGCTGATGTAATTGATGCCGTAAATACGTATTCGTCTTCAGATTTCTGCATTTATATATATATATACACTACAGTTGCTCTTCTTGAGAGCCGCGACCGTGATCCAGTGGTTAGTGTGCTGGACTTGTAAACCGGAGATCCGGGTTCGAATCCTGACTGCGGCAGGTCGTACCCTTCTATGAAAATTTGACAAAAATATCGATTTTCTTCCATATGTGGAGAGGTTGCCGGTTCTTTGTGGAAGGGTAAGTTAGTACTGGTTAGTATACAGTCCAGGAAAACTGTTTAGGTGAAATTGTTGAAAAACGGTGTTAAACCCCAATGACAATAAGTCACATAAAACAAACAAAGCTCCTTTTGAATATGTTTGTATTAGCTTATATCAATTCAACATTTTATGTGCAGCTTTAGTCAGTTCGATGATGGCATTTGAGTTTATTCGATTTCTCCCATGATTATATCAAACTATTATACACATAGATAGTTCAAAGATCATATCACAGTTTTCATAAAAATATGAAAGACATCAAGCATAGTGTTGACATTAGCATGTTAAATTATCATACATAAGAAAAAAGGAAAAAAAACACTTGGAGTTGCGTTATATTCATTATGCAGTTATGTGAGTGTATTAAGTACATACCAATTCTTCGATTTTTGATTCAATAATCGCTCCTGTGAATTTATGGACCTGATCACAAAGTCGGTAATATTCTCTTCCCACTGGATGTATGTCGAATATCGGCTTTATAAGAAGTGGTAACTCCCTGTAAATCAAGATAGTATTTGTAATTCCTCATAAGATTGTACTAGCTGTTAGTTGTTTGGATAAAGCGATGTGGATAAATTGATTTGTGTAGTTTGGTTCTGTTTTGTGTTATGTCGCTTTATTTTTTTGTCTGTGTCGTTGCGTCTATACGTTTTGGTATGAGCTGGTTTGTTGTTAAAATGTATCAGAAATTAATAACGAGAAGTATACTATAGGAAATGTTATTTGTATACAAACACATTATCAAACAATTTCCTGTTGACAAATTCAGAATTAACGAAGGCTAATTTATGCGTGAAACAATAAGTGGAATGACCATGTATTGGAGTAACTAAGCAAATCACGATAAAACTTACACCGAACGTCTCCAACATACCTCGGCCATTTTTCTGATTGCGTTGATGTAACCATCTTCCCTGAAATTATAGGGTAACTTTACACTATCATACAGCGACCACCGATATAGATACATTTACACTGAAAAACTGAATGCGTACGACCCGTGTGATAAAAACCTCACACAACCCTTCTTTAAAATATTTCATAAACAATAAATAAGCATTTATTTCAAAAGCATATACGAAGCAAAATCGTCTTGAAATACTTAGTAACTCCTAAAATTGTCAAATGTTCTTAAGCTGATGCTAAATACAACACATTCTTTTATTTGAGGGCATTCCTTTGAATAAATGTCACCGGTGAATAATAGTCACTCTACAACACCAATTTTGCTGAGGCCGTAGTCCAGTGGTTAGTGCGCTGGACTTGTAACCCGGAGATCCAGGTCCGAATCCTCGTCGCGGCAGGCCATACTCTCCTATGAAAATTTGACAATAATGTCGATTTTCCCACCATATGTGGAGAAGCTGCCGGTTCCTTGTGGAAGGGTAAGTTAGTACTTGTTAGTACACAGTCCGAGAAAACTAGTTAGGTGAACCGGTCGCCGTATATAACTGAAAAATTGTTGAAAAACGGCGTTAAACCCTAGAGACACAAAAATACAATACCAATTTACTGCAGTGTAATAGACCAAATACAATAATTTACTGATTAAATGTTGTGCAATATTTCTCTCTCTCTCATCCATGACGTTATCTGTCGTGTTTAACGTTGCTTCAACAACTAGGGTCATTCAGCGGCAACTTTTCCAGCTTTAACAGTGAATGACAACACCAGTTGTACACCTGGGTACAATCACCGATCTTCCGTAAGCTCGCTTGAGAGTTCGTCACTAGTGAAATTTATCTGGTCTCTGGTGGGATTCAAACTCATCGCGGTGAGGGGCTAGTGATTACTAATCAGGGACAATACCCACTCGATCTCGGAGGCCCATTTTAATTGAATGCAATAATAACTCACGCTGCCGAGGTGTCCTTTTGAATATTTCCATCATAGGAAAGTGAACATTTCAACATGGTGTCAAGTGTTGTCTTGCAAGCATATGGAAACACGTTCAGGGTCATTCCTTTATTACGATCTGCAGTTAACTTTTCCTACAAGATTTCAATTTTAATCATATTGCATAATCCCTCAGTATTTAGATATTATAATACATTTATTGCTTTGCTGTATTCGCGGAACTTGGAAGAAAGTCACGACAGATGTGAAATAACGATAAGAAACCTTGTAGTTGTCACAATGAAATTCATTTAACATTCTTTTTCATTTTCTAAGACAACCATAACTAATTTAACAGAGCTCCACTGTCCAATGCAATATACAAATACATCGCAAATAACTCAAAGGTGTAAAATATATATTTACGATATTCTTGGAACAAACCCCATGATGCATTCTGTTGCTATGGACTGTCTTAGTATCAACTGCATGTATATTAAATAATTCTAAATCAAAAGAACTGATAACTAACTTTAGATTCACAAAATATTTAGACCAAGATGTCAATTAATTATAATATGCAATGGTTAAATAAACTACAGCAAAACCGTTTTGATTTATTTTTAAATTGTACATAACAATGCCTTTTATGCCATAATTAATGTAGGGACGGATAGATTGCCTTTACCAGAAATACATCCGCTGATTTGTTCATAATTTGTATATATCCGTTTAGAATCTCGAAATGGAACGCTGGCGTCAACAACTTCCGGTTTCTTTCCCATTTCCGTCTCGCGCTGACGAGGAGTCCATCACCTTACAAAGACAGACCAGTATTTTTTTTTGTTATTAAACATCGATAATGGGAATAAAATAGTGTGATATTGTGATAATACAGTGCAACCTCTCCAAAGCAACACCCTTTGGGAGACGCAAAATTATGTTGTTGTTGTTGAGAGGTTGCCACTCTAGAGAGGTTAAATAAAGTGGGGAAAAAGCATGGTGTTGTTGAAGGGATGTTGTCGCTCAAGGGAGGGCCGCTCTGGAAAGTTTGCACCGTATTCATTTTCTTTATTACATATATTTAGTGTTTATTTATATCTGTTTATAAATCGATTATTTCTTTAATTGCAACCGTGTCTCGTACAACTACGAACGTTTTCAACCACTACATATAAATTTATCTTTATTACCAGCTGAATCACGCTTTGTTTATTCAGTTCAACGCATATCTAATAATGACTCGTCAGAAAGCTAAACTGTAGGTTAAAATATAACGCATACATGATGTTTAGATATCACATATATCGCGACTTACTTCGTGTACAAAATAATTGTGCGTATCTGTGATTGAGTAATCGTAAGTGCGTATCTGTGATTGAGTAATCGTAAACACGACTATTTTCTGGCCTAATTCTTGCATACAAACCGAAACTTTTCTAACCTATCCAAGTATTGAGAAAGCCATATCCGTCAGTCAGTCCTTTACACTTCTCGTTTGTCTGTTTAATTACTTCCTTAAATGTGTCTGCATGATTGACGCACACTATTGGGACGGGTCCTATCCACACACAAAATAATTTCTGTCCAGCATTTGCCGCATTAACACATGCGTCTAAGAAACTTTTCGAGCCTTCGATCTGTTAAACAGAGAACTTTGATAGGCGTTGGTTGGTTTGTTTAATGAAATTATGCGGTCCTGATTAACCCCCCTTTTCAGCAGTATTTCAGATCCAGTGTAATATGCTGCTGTTTCATTTTAAAACGTAAGTTTATGCCAACATCCTCAGTGATATACGTATACGGTTTAATTTTTGATGTAATATTTTAAAGCAATCACATGACAACAGATACACAACTTCTTAGTGCAAGTACATAATTGATGAAATAAATATAGCGCACACTTATCTTGTTTATGATATTCACACTGTGTATTGAATAATATACAGAGGTATAACATTGATATCTTACCTGCCCCTTCCGCGAGTTACCAAGCAACCAGTGTCGAGGCAAACAAGGTACGGAGCCGAGTTTCTTATTCAGAGTAGCATAATGTTTCATAAATCTACCAACTTTTAGAATAAATAAGCCAAGTATTCCTAGCACTAACGCATAAATGACAGAGACTAATTCTATAGTGAATGTCATTTCTTGATCGCGACGGATAAATTACTGATGTATTCGACGATATCTGTCCTAATACAAAACGTGTGTATTGAGTTCATGCACTGATGAACACATATTGAAGCGCTAATTCTGTGTTTACGAAAAAAAAACATACAAGACGTCCCCACACTTTATGTATTAGGGAAAATCAAATATATTTTTGTGAGCTATCGATATTATGACCACCTTTGGAAACAGGTTAACATCGGTATTACAACCGAGGTGATCTCGTTATTATTATCAAGTTGATGTACAGAAGAAATCTTTACCAAAGAGTTACAAGATAAATGTTTAAGTACTAGACTGATTGAATGCCGTCAATTTACAAATGGTATAAAGTTTATTAAGAAATCAGTAGGCGCTGAGGCCCATGTGAATACACAATAATATTATTACATGAAATTACAGTGACGTGACAATGGCAATGGTTAATACATGTATAAGATATATATACAGACTTGCTGCATAACTGCCTCATACAAATACATGAGGTAATACATGCTACACTTTCACTATTCTTTTTGAAGTTAATAACAATGAATGAAATATAAGAATAAAAAAATTGCCTCGCTGCCTACACAGGTCCATGAGTTCTGTGTACTTTTTCTTCTTCCTTTCGTTATCCTCCTCACATCATGTCTCTCATAGTACTGTCAGCCCGATCACGATGAGCGTCTTCCCTGTCTTGGACCTTAAAACGACATCTGGTCTCAAGGTGGTCTGGACCATGTCTGGGAACAAAAGTCTCTTCCCGAGGTCAACCAACTTTCATGTTACATCCTGTTGTGCTATCAAGGATAAGTGTTTGGTGCTGTGATTTCTTCTTCTGTGTGGTTTCTCCCGATTTCACAAAAGCTTGATAGCTCCGCTTGGGGATTGGTCCTTTCTTTGCTCTGTCTCTAGCCAGTTATGTCTCCAGCTGTATCATCCTTGGGTGTAGGATGTACAGAAAGGCGACAGAACATGCTTTAGTGTGCCTGGCTTGTCACATACGCTGCATCTTTGGGTCGTTTGTGAGTCATCATCTATAGAGGTTCATTGGAGACGGCAGTAGGTCATAGACATACCGAAGGGAGAAAGACAGTCCCAAAGGTTCATACTTCCAGATTTCTCCCCAGATCAATTTCCTGTCTGTGGTGTTCCACGTGGTCCATGCCTCTGTGCTCCAATTTCGATCGCTCTGGCTTGTCTAGCATGTTCTTCGGTTCTCCTGACTTTCATTGAATCATGGCACGCCCCCTCTCTCTCTCTCTCAGGCCTGCACAACTCCACAGCAATTCCGACTTTTAAGTGCTTTAATTCAATATATTTCACCTTCTGAAATGCATGTATCTAATTCGTCAAACATTACTTGAAATTCACCGTTCAAGAAGCGGCCATTAAAGTATAAAGCACGCCCACGAAATTCCAGTGTTTAACAAGGCAGTTTGTTTATTTACAACGGAATATATTTCATAGGTTTTAACGAAAACGTTTTTTCTTCTTATATTCGTTTGTAGATGAGGCTAACTGTCTAGTTCCCGCTTGATCAACTTTTCATAATTTATAATTTCGTAAAAGATCATGTCCAATTTACTATCCATATCAGCAGATTCGAAATCCAGGCCGTAAGGTGCGGGAGACGACGTATTTCATACACTAGTATTATGTCTTTTTCTTTTGCCTTGATTACGCTTCTATATTCTAGTAATCTCACAGTCGCCATTTACATTTTCAGCAGTCTCCATTTAATGTGACCCATTACTCATACACCTTTAAAGATATCAACACGACAAAGGGACTACTTGACTATCATGACAAAAGGTGCAGTTGCAAGATAAGGGGCGTTATTCTGAAAGCTATATTTTTGGAGTTATGCCCCTTCTTAACTTAGGACCTTGGTCAAAATTGGTTAATAAACAAAATTTTTTGAAAACTATCAAAGGTATCAACACGAAACTTGGAATGTGTTATAAACACTTGTGTTATTCTTTATACCTAATCGTGTTCAAACTCAAAACCTCAAATGCAAATCTCAAAATCCCCGTTGCCGACATGTATAACAGACGATCGTTGGCGCCGTTCTGCGGGGCTCTAATTTTATTAATGTTATAAGTTTATTATGTGTTTTACGCTTGTTTTTGATTGTGTTTTATTTACGTATCGTCATGTATTTAATGTACTTCTGCTAACCTAGTTCTCCACAATTTACTGCCAACTTCTCATCATAAATCATTTGAACAAGATCGGACTGTCTAAATAAATGTTACCGGAGAGAGCAATAGAAAAGTAAAACATCAACATTAGACGACCGTAGTTACCAAGTGGTCGGTCTTAGTATTGAGATGGCCTCAATATCAAATTACAATCAAACCTGTGAACAAAGGCCACCCTCGGGGAATACAAAATATGACCTTTATTGACAAATGGCCTTTATTCGAAGGTCAGTTTGTTCTAAACAGTCAGTGACGGTTTTTCAAAGAATTGGCCTTTATTCACAGGGTGGTCTTCATTCGAAGGTGACCTTAAACACAGATTTTGACTGTATTATAAGATGTAGAGGAAATGAACGGAAGCCAATCCAAAAATAAGTGGTCGTTATATCAAGGTGGTCTTTATTGTGAGGTGATCGCTAATTGTGGTTTGACTGTATTCTGAATGATAACTTGAACAGAAAATAATTCTCATAGCAATTTCAGAGATCCGTTACCCCGTATGTGTATATGTATACCGACCGTCATAAGAAAGTAACCAGTAAGTGGTATTGGTATAATATAGACAAAACGCAAGTAATCGAAATGAATTGAATTCTAGAAATAGCTGAAACATTTCATGATATGGTTTATTGTTATCCATTATTGACCATAAAATTGCTGTATATCATTAAAATTTCAAGGTCAGTATATTAGGCCAAAATAGAAGGATTTTTATGATGGTTACTTTCTTATGACGGCCAGTATACATAGAAAATCTGTGAGAGAAACAGTACATTAGCATGTTTATGTTTGAATCCAGCGAAGTGTGACTGTGTAGTATCGCTGTTACACTAACATTATACTTTAGTACACAACTTTATGTATAACACACATGAATACATATAATTTATATTCTATGTAGTTCAATAACAAGGATTAAATGATGTCTTACGCGACCCACTTTTACGATATTATATATGCGTTAGTATTTGGACTAATTGGTTTAATACTGTGGAAGCTTTGCTGGTTTATAAATCGTTTTCGGATTCTTAATCAGGCACTCAGTTCAGTGCCATGTTTACACAGACATTGGTTATTAGGAAATTCACGGAAAGGGCAGGTAACACGTGTTTTGTTAATACATGTATTTTCTAATCACAAGGGCGGATACAGGTTTTTTTAATAGAGGGGTGGTAAAGTCTAGATGTTTTTATAGAATATGGACACATGTACGACCAGCACATAACTGACGTTTTTTTTACTTACGCTTGCCATATTTTAGAGGGGGCACACGCCGGTTCCGCCTCACCCCTAAATGCGTACTTGAATCATATCCGCTCGTCGGATAAGGACGTACTGTTCATAACATGCGCCCAATTCTGTATTCAGGGGTTCTGATACAGTTAAACCTCACATAGCGACTACTTCAATGTTAAAACAATTTCATTTCTTTGTTAAAGCATTAATAAAATGATATAACACATATATGATTTTATTATTTTTAGTTCGTCTGTTTCAAAGAAAAATTCGAGCTATTTTGATCGCTGTGTCGTTGTTGTGCAAAAACTCTCTACGGAGTTCTAGTTATAGTTGATTTTATTCATTTTTCATTCACCATCGTTGCTGGTGAATTAAAATCATACCGAGAACGAGGGTATAAAACTTGGGATTGGTCTCCCAAATCAAATTTCATGTATTGTCTTTTAATGTTCAGAGTTAATCATGATCAGACAATAATAATATTACTGATACATTATTGGCCTAAATATGTTTTTAAGCATTAATCAGCTCAATCTTTCCAACTATAATACATTGAGATTTGAGCTCGGAGACTGTTCTCAAGTTTTATAACCCCAGTGCCTACATGCACCTCATTGTTTTTTGTTTTATGAATTACAGATTGTAGACTCACAAAGTTATGTAGACACCGTGCTGGAAGCTGCTAATGCCGGTCACAAACTCTTCTGTGTGTGGATTGGACCATTCCCTGCAGTGTCCGTCATCCATGCTGACACGTGTAAAGAGACAATTAAACAAACAAGAGAAAAATGTAAAGGACTAATTGATCCCTACGGCTTTCTTGATGGTTGGCTGGGTAAGAAATGATTTTTTTCAAGTTTTGAATATTTCTTGTGATATCTACAAGGACTTGAACGATTAGTTCAGTTGCTGCAATAACGAGACACTGGTCAAATACTTGTTCCTCTGGGTATTTCACAGAGAAACTTAAGAGAAAGTAGTAGGTGGCTACAACATATCCTGGTTAGTTAATTATTCGCTCAACATAAGTACATTAATGTTGACTAAAGGGGTCTGCAACACATATACTGAAAAATCCTTTATGTACTTTATTTTTTCCAATTACTGAAAATTAATAATATTCACAAAACACTGTCACGTGAATTATTAAATTATTGCTAATAAGCTGATTGAATTTCGTTTCTTTGTGATACGAAAACAAAAACCATTATAAATCATTCGATTAACGTCTAAATGTTGTATAATATACAGTTTGAGGCTAAGCGCGCGTAGACATGTTGCGTCTTTTAAAGTGTTGAACATGATTGTTAAATAATTTGATTAGCTCATTTTTGTACGTCACTTTAATGCATTTTTATGACCCGCATCTGTCCTGCATTGGTTTAAATTTTATCTTTGATTTGAATAAATGAAATTATTCGTATACTTCATCTTTATCAGGCGATGGACTTCTCTTCAGTGAAGACCGGAAATGGGAGAGAAAC
Source organism: Lutraria rhynchaena (assembly GCA_008271625.1). Lineage (NCBI taxonomy): Eukaryota > Metazoa > Mollusca > Bivalvia > Venerida > Mactridae > Lutraria > Lutraria rhynchaena. The sequence continues at coordinate 1,985,662 of VIBL01000049.1, forward strand.
CGGAAGTTGTTGATGCAAGCGTTCAATAGCAACATTCTCAATGGATATATACAAATTATGAACGATGTATCAGATACGTTGATGGTAATTTTTTTAAAATACGTTCATTTTGAAAATGATGCATATACTTGGGAAGCATCGTGGTTGTCCTACTTCTGATCCGAAGGTCCTGAGTTCCAATCCCGGCTTCAACGGGTCTCGTTCCCATTTTTCAGACGCAGTACTGGTGTAGTGTCCAGGAAGCAGGCTCGAGCGTGATTAATGTAAGCAAAATTACTTGTTTCGCGATCGAGCTAAAATAAATAAGAATAAACTAAATCGTGTATATACATGTACTTGTTTAAAAAAATAAACGCAAACTTAGATTGTCATCATTTTCAGCTTCTAATGAGTCTCAATTACCTCATGTCGTCTCCTCCAGGCTTAAAGAGTCACCATCTAAAATTGTCAGAGATAAATTACCCAATTATAATCTCGAATGAATTTAGTTATGTTTACGTCAACACCTTTTTTATGATTCTTTTTGTAATAATGTACAAAAATTTGTATCAATCTTTAGATAATTTCAATTAGAGTCATTATTCTCAACCTAGAAAAATGATCTTAGGTATTAAGTAAATGTTCATTGATTTGAGAGTCATTTGGGGTGATAAGTCTCTATATTATCTGGATATATGTTTAGAATCACATATCTAAGTATCATAGATTTGAACCGTTTATGATTATTTGCTGTCATAACAGATCAAATACACGTAGTTGACTAAATGGGTTCTTATTTAGCGACATCTTCGTTCGTCATTTTGTATACTAAGTATGCATTTATGAAACTGAATTCTAATCGATCAATTTCATAAAATTTTTGTTTGATAAATTGTGAATGTATCGAAATAAAACTTCGAACCCACTTAATTTGTTTGATAATTTACATTTTTCTCTCACGTGACTTTCGAACTAATCCACCTGGATAAATATTTCTACAAATGCTTTGATCAACACTACCAGCATCTATGTTCAATATCCTAAAATATCTCAACAGGACAGACTGGCTGCTGACACATCTAATGGAATGTATGTTGATGTGTTTCCGTATGCTTGCAAAATGACCCTGGATACTTTGTTAAGATGTCTGTTGTCGTACGACGGGGACATTCAAAGAAACGCGACGAACACGTAAGCTAAATTTATTAACGTTATCTCGCTTTGCATAGACCTTTTCACCTTTCCACATAGCTCAGTAGGAACAGCGTTAGGTTTATTGGCATATAGGTCGTGAGTTCGAACCCTGGGCGCGGCACATGTTCTCTCTGACGATTCGGTTGGAGAGACATTAGCCTTCATTACTAAATTTTCACGTGGAGAAGTTTGCTGTTACTTAAGATAAGTTCCGGCTTAGAATCCGGACATGCTCCCCCCATTACAAACAAACATTGGATACGCTTTTTTTTTAAATTGGTATAATACATGTAAACATAATCTTTGAATACAGATATGTTGCAATTAAAGTCACCAATCTTGATTTGATTTGATAAAGATGTCTATTCAATTTAACTATTTCAGTGAGAAGGCCTATATTGATGGTATCAAGCGAATATGTGAAATAACTTTGAGACGTGCCATGTAAGTGTTACTGTTTCAGTTAGATTTTAAAGAAGTGTGTATTTACATTAATGTACAACAAACAAATAACTCATATTTATGGCTCCCATAAACCTTCAATTATCACACCTTGCTCCAATTTTCACGCAGGGATACAGTCTTCCAACTTATCATCACAATAATTGATGGTATTATTAAATTAAAATATGATAAAAAATTTGCGTATCTTTTAACAGAGAGCTGCCGCTTCTTATCCAACCAATGTTTGACGTGCATCCAGTTGGTAGAGAGTACTACCGGCTTTGTGACCACGTCCATGAATTCACTGGAAACATTATTCGATCACGAATCAAAGAAAATGTATGTGCTTGTGTTTACTATACATGTAATTTATATCTTTGTGGACTTTATAGGATCGGGGTATTCTTTTAGGTCCCGCTAAGACAATTCTTATGACGTTTTCGATTCTCTCTCTGAATATTTTTTGGAGTAAACATATTTCTTCACAGTGGTCAAGTGTGAGGTTGGCATAACCTATTTATGCTCTGAGTGTCAAGGCGTGTGGTCGTTGTGTTTGAGGCACCCTGTTATATAGATTTTCTCTGAATATTTTTTGGTGTTAATATATTTCATTACAATGGTCATGTGTGATGTTGGCATAACCTATTTATGCTCTGAGTGTCAAAGCGTATGGTCGTTGTGTTTGAGGCGCCCTGTTATATAGATTTGTACTCCTAGTTTGTTGACAACGTATATGGAGCTTCACTGGGTTTCACTTATGCTATGTTCTGCCATTCAGACCTGATTTCTTGTGAATATCTTTCTATCCGCCACCGGTTTTTGTTCCCTAAAACTTGATCAATCTCTTTGTTGTTCCCAATTTACTCCATTCTGTTTTATATTCCGATTCTTCTATCCTCATACTACTTTGTTATTGGACGTTGTGCTTCAGTTAACACTTAGACGTCAGCTTCCCGTTCTTAACTGATTCTGTGTACTATCATTGTCAGAATTTTTATTGACATAATTAGCTTTCTTGGATTATAACTCTTCCTTTTAACAAATTTCGATTTTTTTGTGCAACACGCTCTCATAACTTAGCACTTTTATCAAGTCTTCATCTACGTTTTCACTGCTTAAATAAATGTTTGAACATGGCCCAGTCATTTAACTGTAAGATTTTCTTTGTTGCAGAAAGAAATGCAATCTGATGAAGGTGATGTAAATGAACGCCGTTTAGATTTCCTGGACATTCTCCTGACTGCCAAGGATGAGGAGGGGCGTGGCTTAACAACACAAGAGATCCAAGATGAAGTTGACACATTCACATTTGCAGGTACATAATATGCTCATTACAAAGAGTCAGAGTACTAATTCATTTGCTACTTATATTTTAGGTGTGTTTTTTCGTAATTGAAGTCATCAGTTGTAATTGATAGAAATGCCTAGCGACATGATATTGTCACATGATTTTTACGTATTTTCAGGACACGATACCACAGCTTCTGCAATCAGCTGGGCTATATACGCTCTCGGTAAATATCCTGATTTACAGCAGAAAGTGTACAAAGATGTTTGTGATGTACTCGGAGATAGTGATACAGTCACCAAGTAAGGTTTTGACGTGTTACTATATCCTATCCCTACAGACAAGTAAGATGTAGTAATCTGACAAAACTTACTCGTTCAGACAATTTGTATACGTTTAGTCAATTGTCTAAGGATATATTTGTAATTTCCTATTACATAAACAGTCATTCTTATTAATTAATTATCATTGTACATGGTTAATATTTTTAATATTTCCTTTACCTTTTATTTAAATTCGCGCTACATGACCGCTAGTTGCCAGTGCACTAAAAAAAAAAACATTGAATGTGTACAGCCAAACCTGTGTTTGCGACCACCTCCGAATATAGACCACCCTGTGAATAAAGGCCATTCTCTGAAAAACCGTCATTGATTATGTAGAGCAAACTAACTTTAATCAGTCAATTTACATTCAATGTTTCATTTGATTATTACTGATGTGTAGTCTTCCAGTTGGTGTAGAAAAAAACGTCTTGAACTTGCCTGGTATTTGTGTTGGCTAGCGCCGATAGAAAATGAAAGAACACCATTTATCATAAATAAAGTATCAGAAAGACATGTTTTAACCTGAATGCTTTTATTGTTTTTTTTTCTGGGTTTAACGCCATTTTTCAGCAATGTTTCATTTATATATACGGCTGCTGGTTCACCTAACTAGTTTTCCTGGACTGTACACTAACCAGTACTAACTTACCCTTCCACAAGGTACCGGCAACTCCTCCACATATGAAGGAAAATTGACAATTTTGCCAAATTTTCATAGAAGGGTACTATCTGCCGCGACTGGGATTTGAACCCGGGTTACAAGTCCAGCGTCCTAACCACTAGACCACGGTCGCGGCTGCACTCCATCCTCAACAATCAGTCCACTTTTAATGTACTGTTAACTTGATGCCACGAGTGATATAGTCTTGTAAATTAGTTTTCCTGTGATAATATTTTTTTGTTTTTTATTTCCATTATTTCAGAGACGATCTTGGACGGTTCACTTACCTGCCGTTATTTATTAAGGAAGTTTTACGTTTTTACACACCAGTTCCAATTATCGGGCGAGCGAACTTTAATTCCTCAATTACTTTAGATGGGATAGAAATTCCACCCAATGTCAGCCTCTATGTACAGATATATGCAATTCACCATAACGAGAAAGTATGGCCAAAGGCTGAGGTATACTTTTACCAGTACATAATAAAAACATATTTTCAATCTTTATTTTTTTAGGTCATATACTAAATATTTACATGTACTATAGAATTTTACCTTTTGAAGGGAAAGAAATTAATTTACCTGAGTGTTTTATTTTTTAAATATATCAAATATGTATTAACCAATCATACAGGTCCATTGTTGAATTCTATCTGTGATTTTAAATGTTGACCACACTTGAGATATAATTGTATTAAATCTACTTGATTTAAAAAAATAAGTATGTTAACATTTTATTTATTTATTTATTTATTTATTTATTTTTTGACAAATAATATAACAATAATAAAATCTCACATGGCGACTGGTTCACTATAAAAAGTCACGTCATTAAATAAAGACCACTTGTTTCCTAACTGACTTTTAATATTTCATTTATGTTTAAGCTTGATAATGGGACCCAATCATTATTGATTTTGCGAGTATCAAAGTGTTCTTGAACGAAATAAGCGTCCATAACGAACTGTCCGAATACATGTGTTATGTGCGTATTTTTTTAGTATTCTTGGTTACAATGTTTTAACGCATTGAGAATGTATCTGATTGTTTTTTACAGGTTTTCGACCCAGAAAGATTTAATGTTAGTCAAAGAGATGACGCAGATATTAATGGATTCTTTCCATTTTCAGTGGGCGCAAGGTAATTAGAGAGCATTAATGACTCTTTGCTTTGTTTATTTCATATTACGATACTTTATCAGGCATGAAATCATTTAGCCACGAAACATAACATAAATTCCAGTGTAACGGCTCTGAAACACTGATTCAGTAGGCCTATTTTGCCTGGTTTAAATTTACACAGATTGTATGTGGAATGCTGTTAATTACTTAACTTTGGAAATAATATCTAATATTCGACTCGCTAAACAGAACTATTTAGGGCTATTTAACAAATCTTAGTGAAGCCTTGGTTCCTTAAGGGATTCTTTTCCAATAGAAAAGGGGTCTATATTTGCCAGTGATATATGTAAAAAATAAGAGGAATTATCATACATGTACATGAGTGTTTGTTGAAATGGCGTAAACGGGCATGACTAATTTAATATAGCTCCATGTACTGTAAGTACAGTAAAGTCTCTATACTGAGATCACTTTCGGGACCGGAAAAATCGATCATAATACTGAGGTGGTCCCATTATCAGGTTGAATTATAGGGGAGTTATTGGAGGCCAGTCCAATAAGTGATCATTATGACAAGGTGGTCGTAATATGGGGGTCGGTCGCTATTTAAGGTTTTACTGATCTTTAATTACGAGTAGGTACCTGGGTCATAATGTGTCATGTTTTATTTATTATTATCACACAGGAATTGTATCGGACAAGTGTTTGCGAAGAATGAAATAAAAATAAGTCTAGCCAAACTCGTCAAGAGGTAATGTACTCTATGCTTAATATGCTTACTGCACATTCTGTGCGTGTATTTTCTACCCATTTGATTTGACAAGTATTTATAATTTTTCATCTGTCTCCCTGATTTATATCATACGTCATTTATATGTTCCAATGTTTTAGGTAGGTTTTGGGTTGCGGGGTTTGTGGAAAGGTGGGATTTTTTAGTTCTTGTTTTTTTTTCTAAGAATCGTTTCCTTATCTATATTCACAACGTTTTCACAGAATGTCTCTTAATTGCTGGAGGACCGCTGCACTATTACTTCATACGAAGTAGGGACTTTAAATCCAAAGATTTTCCTCGCCGAAAGTTTGAATGCATGCATTTTTACTGTAATATTTCGTTGTTAAAAATATGTCTTCTGTCTATCCTTCTGGCCAAAAAATCATATAGATTAATGGGAATTGTTGTAGAGCGAAACATTTTTTTATCCGAAAATCCCTCTCGTCCGGAATCTACGCCATGTCAGGAAAAGCTAATTTTCTTAGCTACATCGACCACTCATCAAACTTCAATAATTTCATTTGTAATAACGCTAAATTTTACCACTCGGATCTGACCACTGATCATCAGAATTGTTTTAATACAACTTGGTTCTCGTCTATGCTCTTGGTTTATGTGATAAAGTAATGTTCTTATTTGTCTTGGATATTCATTCATAAGGCACAATATTTCTTCTAGATTTGAAGTCGGATGTGACCCAACAAACAAGGCCATTCTGCTCCATGATGTTGTCACTAGGCCTAAGAACGGAATCCACATTAGTTTGAAGAAGAGAGACTAGTATAATGTAAAACAAAAATGAGGCTGAGATATCCTTAACTTTATAGTGGCCACTTCGGCGATGAAAACGGATGCACAGAAATTGTGTTTCATTATCAGAAGAACTTTTTATAGAACTGAACATCTGTGTACGAACGATCGGAATTGGATAATAAGACTTGTATATCTCGATTCACGTCTCTTGAAACAATAGAACAAGTTGTTCACATACAATTATATACAACATAATATAATCGTGTACATGTATGTATTTGGCACTTGAAGTAAGTGTAAATGTGAGAAGTAGAGAGCCCTAGTTGCAGGTATTCGATTTATTCAAATTGAAATGCGTTCGTGCATATACGTAAATTTTGCGCCGTACAACGTCACGCACTTGTCAAGATACATCCTGTATGCCATGCGTCCAATGTAACAATAGAAGATGAATGTCAATTTTTAACACGCTGACAACCGTTCCAATGATGTTTGAAGTGTAGTTCTGATGATATTTACTACATATTTCTTACTAAACTTGCGTGCGAAGAATACAATAATGATTGTGCGCCGATTGATCTTGTTGAATGAAGACATGATTGTTCTCTGTAAGTACTAGTACCTCAACCAACTCCAAGTTCTGAATTACATCTGACCTGGCTCCGAGGTGATAAAACTTGAGATTGGTCTCTAAGCTCAAATCTCATATCTTGTCTTTCAAGGTCTCAAAGTTAATTATGATCAGACAATAATAATATTGTGAATACATCATCCTGACCGCATGATTGACCTGAATATATATTTAAACATTAATCAGCTCTATTTTCTTAACCATAATACTTTGAGGATGGAATTGAGATTTGAGCTCAGAGCCTGTTCTCAAGTTTTATAACCTCGGGGCCTTGTTATATTTCCAAGTGTTTGGAATGATTAATTGCAAAAAGTAAATATTAATTAGACGATTCGTGTAACCGCCGTTTCATTTGAATATCCATGTTCGCGTGGTTGCAGTGGAATCATTATGTTCCGGTGGAGGATAAAATCGTTGTCTGGTATTTTTTTTATCTGCTGGGTGATATATAGACAGGCGAAATTAATGTAGTTGTACAAAACATGTACAAAATTCTGTTTCCCTTTCATTTCGACCGAGATTAAAATCAAGTCTGTCGAAATACTCAAATTTTGTAATTGTAAAGAAAACGAATAGAAAGAAAAACAATGTCACTGATGCATTTTGAATAATGTTTACTTTTATGAATACCATACAGCAAGCGTGTACAATGTGTTAAAAACTTAATTATGCGTAACTAATCTATGCAAAATAAAATAATAATGAAAGCAGACGAAAAATAATTTCGAATCATATAGCTGAATCGAATACTAGTAATCAATTCGGCCGCGGCCGTGGTTAAGTGGTTAGTGCACTGGACTTGTAACTCGGAGATCCGGATTCGACAGGTCATACCCTTCTATGAAAATTTGACAAAAAGTATCGATTTTCCTCCGTATGTGGAGAAATTGCCGGCACCTATTGGAAGAGTAAGTTAGTACCGGTTAGTATACAGTCCAGGAAAACTGGTTAGGTGAACCGGTCGCCGTATATAACCGAAAAATTGTTCAAAAACGGCGTTAAACCCCAGTGACAATAAAACACGTAAAAACAGAAAAACAAGTTATCAATTAAGATTTGTGAACGTTTTAGAAAAAGTCATAATCTTTCTTTTATATTAACTTTCATTTGTTTTGTTGTAGTGTGACTCTCACGGTTGTTAAAATCACTTAGTCTGGTTCTCGAGTCGTATTCTGTTCTTTCAAAAACGAATTAAAAGTCAGTCAGGTTTAGTTTTTTAAAGTTAAAGAGAATGAGCCAGAGTATTCCATCCAACGTCAGAACCAAGCCGATAATGTGAAGTCTGGGACTGTATTTTAACATCACTTTCCTTGTAGTTCATCCTCTATTTTCTGGTCTTAAAAGACACGTTAATTCCGTTTTCGGCTCTCATGATAATGTCTGGAAGCAATATGGCTTCCTTTGTTTCATCAAGCCTCACCTCAAATCTAGAAAAAAACGTTAATTTTGGCGTATTGGTACAAAACTCGTATTCAAAGTGATTGAGTCTGCGTGTGAATAACGGTCATAACTTAGTATTCATTTATCTGGAGGTGGCCAAAATGGACTGGATAAAATCCAACTGTTTATATAAACCGTATTTCTCTGACATCGGCGGTTTTTATTTAGAGGTTTGTGTGTAGATCATGTTCAGATGACTGGATCCAGAAACGGTTTTCAATTTAAACCAAAAAAGACATTCAACAGAATTAGACCCGGTGTGCCTTATCATATCAAAATAATTATTTGTTCAAAGTCCAGAGAAGGAATGATAAATAAGGACAGAATGAAATACAAAATAGCTTTACCTCTTGACTACCTTGGCCACGTTGATTTTTATTTCATTCATTGCGAACACCTGTCCAATACAATTCCTGTTTTAATAAATAAATTTTCATGTAGTATACATATGCATTCATTGTCATGATTGTGCCGTGTTCTGAACAAGGCTGAAAGAAGCTTTAAATTGGCATTAGAACGCCGTATTTTCTAAATAAGACAATTTTAAAAAATGTCATCTCAAATTGGTGTTGGTGTTAGTGAATGTCTTCAGAAAAAGAAAATTCACTTAGCCACCACCTCGTTATTAAGAATACTTCATTATAACAGTAACTTATATTCAGACTGGTATTCTATATATCTTCTAGATTTTCTCTATATTTCAACTTAAAAAACGAGAACCACCTTAATACGGTTATCTTTGTTGGCGAAGGTAATCTTGTTAAAGACGTTTTATTGTAACAGCTTGTACATGAAGCAGCGCTTTTGAAGACATATTCTTGTCAAATACTGTTCATATTTGCTAACTAAGGGGCCTCTGTGGTCGAGTGGATATGATCTGTGACTTGTAATTTCGATCCTCTCAATGCTATGAGTACGAATTCCACCCGGTACCAAATTTCACATGTGAGGAAACTGTCCAACTAGCTTATGGAAGGTCGGTGGTTCGACCTTGATGTAAGTCTAGGGCCTTCCTCCACTGTTAAAGCTGGAAAAGTCTCCAAATGGCCCTTGCTTTTGAGCACCAATGAAAAAAATATATTTAACTAAGGTTTATTACTTGTAAGTTACGCCCCCCCACTTACCTTGAACCGGCTGAAAATGGAATAAATCCATAAACATCTGTTTCGTCGCGTTGATCTACACTGAATCTTTCCGGATCAAACACCTGTAAGGTTGAAACGCTTAACACTTAATAGAAGTACTGTGCAACCTCTCCAGAGCGGCCCTCTCTTGAGCGACAACCTCTCTTCAACAACAGCATGCTTTTCCCCCACTGTTCGATTTGATTATTAATTTAACCTCTATAGAGCGGCAACCTCTCAACAACAACATAATTTTGCGTCTTCCAAAGTGTGTTGCTTTGGAAAGGTTGCACTGTAATAGGTTAACTGTCTGTCGGTATATAACTAAATTTTTGTTGAAAACTGGCGAACATCCGAGAAAAATGACGATTCATTTGTTTCAGTTGTGTGCATATGGCAGTATAGATTAAAGAAGCGTTTCAAAACAAATGTTACATGCTATGAAATCAATATTGTTATCAAAAGATGTATAAACAATTTAAGCCGAGACCGTAGTCAAGTGGTTAATGCACTGGACTTGTAACCCGTCGATCCAGGTTCGAATCCCCGGTCGCGGCAGTTCATACCATTCTATGAAAATTTGATAACAATGTCGATTTTCCTCCATGTGTAGAGAAGTTGCCGGCTGCTTGTGGAAGGGTAAGTTAGTACTGGTTAGTATACAGCCCAGGAAAACTGGTTAACTGAACCGGCCGCTGTATGTAACTGAATAAAATGTTGAAAAACAGCGTTAAACCCATTGGAAAAGAAATCACAGTATTATTTTGTCTATATTTATGTATAATACCATATGGTTTGGCCATATTTCCTCGTTATGATGTATCGCATATACTGGAACGTTGATAGAGACGTTGGTAGGAATTACTTTCCCATCTAGAATTACGGGAGAATTGCAGTTGGCTCTTCCTATCATTGGTACGGGAGAGAAGTACCTTAATGTTTCCTTTATGAAAAGGGGCAGGTAAGCGAAAGAACCCAAATCGTCTCTGAAAGAAGATGACATTACGATAGCGATACAGTGCAACCTCTCCAAAGTAACACCCTTTAGGAGAAGCAAAATTATGTTGTTGTTTAGAGGTTGTTGCTCTAGAGAGGTTAGATTAATAACTAAATCGCACAGTTGGAAAAATTAAGTCTCTGGAGAGGTCGCACTGTATTTACAACACATACGGAAATACAGTAGATTACATGTCTTCATGTAACTTCGTGTGGCCATTGTGAAAATTATACTACAATATTTATACCAACTCATTGTAAGTACTTCATGTTTTCCGCATATGCTTCCACTTTACGTGTGTTTCAATTTGATAATAAAAGAGCTTAAACATTACGACTAGTGTTTTCTCCCGAAGGTGGACTTCGTCTTTTTTGTCTGAGGGTCTTATGTTAAGCTTCATTTGGTACTACTTTTAAAAGAATAAAACTATAAATAATAGACATACTAGTATACACCTTACTGGAATTTTGACTAACCAAGTACAACACAATGAATGTACTTACTTAGTGACCGTATCTCTGTCTCCAAGCACATCACTTACATCTTTGTAAACCTTCCGCTGTAAATCTGGGTACTTCCCGAGCGCATAAATTGCCCAACTGATTGCAGAAGCCGTTGTATCATGCCCTGTAAAGATAAATGTGATTTCATATCCACTTAACTAGTCTGTTGAACGTTAAATGTACACAAATGGAATTAAAACACTGACTATTGTTAATGGTAATTGTCTTGAAACGTTCTCTTGAATGATTATTAGAATGTTTTACAAGAAAATATAGCAACCCGTTTCGTACTTTTATTAAGTTCATAATTAAATATCTACAACGATAATTTTACGAGCTGCAATTTAAATGAAACACACTACCTAGCAAAAGTGACGTTGTTTCAAATACAATAACAAACCTTCAAATGTAAATGTATCCACTTCATCTTGGATCTCTTGCGGTGTTAAACCATTCCCTACTTCATCTTTGGCAGTCAGCAGAATGTCCAAGAAGTCTAAACGACGTTTCTTACCTCCTGTGGAATCCAATGGGTGTTCCTTCTGTCAGCGGAATAATAAAATGTTTATACTATCCTGAATATCATTAAACTATGTCAGTAATAAATAAGATGATTTTTGGAGTGATAAATTACGTAATAAATTACTATAATCATTCAAAGGGAATGACAGAGAAGTAAGGTTGCATAAAGTTGGAATACCCACCAGTTCTTTAACTCTTGACTTTATAATGTTTCCAGTGAAGTTATGGACTTGATCACAAAGTCTGTGATATTCTCTACCCGCTGGATGCAAGTTAAACACCGGTTTTATCAGAAGTATTGGTTCCCTGTTAAACATTTATGAGCGTATGAGATTTAATATAACGACATGAATAAGGGCAAAGGAACATTTTGGACTGCAAAGACACTGAATTGGGAAGTGTTTAACCTTCTGCTGCTATGGAAACCAAACGAAAAGTGGCATTAAATTAGTGCGTATTTGCGCTTTAGCAGGAATTCTTGCTAATTTCCATTTACATCGTGTATGTGGTGTTGTATTCTACGCGTGTGGCATTTTATGGAGAATATTAGTTGTACGGGTATCAAGGGTTTGAGTTATATAAACGTATGAATAAAAGCAACCTTTGCCGTGACAGGAAGTGGGTTTTATTATACTGGCCGTCATAAGAAAGTAATCAGTAAGTGATGTTGGTATAAAATAGACAAGAGATGAATTTAATTCTGGAAATAACTGAAACATTTCATGAAACGGTTTACTGATATCCATTATTAACCATAAAATTGCTGTATACCAAGGTCAGTATACAGTAAAATCCCGTTATTACGACCACCTTTCGTTCTTAACCGAAGTGGTCTTAATAGCTGGGTGGTCTCATTAGTGGAACAAGGTGTCCGAGCCTAAGTATTTTGTCAGTCATATATGACCTACATGCATATTATGTTTTTTTGTGTGTGTTCATGAATTCTGTATTACTCAAATTAACGTTCCTTATTATATATATACATGTATATATTGTATCAGGCCAAAATTTAAGAATTTTTATAATGGTTACTTTCTTATGACGGCCAGTATATTACCATCTATAGTCAGCTGTAGTCGGTTAATACAATGAGAATACTTATTCATTGTTATAATGGCATTTCATTATAGGGGGTACTGGGTGCATGATAGCTCAATCTGTAAAGTGGTTTTATTTGTAAATATTATCTGATGACGTCAGAGTAGAACGGGATCCGATCCGCATTCGGCCTCATTAAATTTTCTTATCAAGGTGAACGACAAAACTTACAAGGCACGTTTCCAACACAGTTCTGATATTCTTCTAACGGCTTGTATGTAACCCTTTTCTCTGAAATATTTTTTCATGTAAAACTTCGTAAAATTATTAGATTACACGTAAAGTAACGGAAAAAGAAAGGTTGTTTTCCGATAGAAAAATCATTACTAAATTGGTGAATGTCGGCGGGCGGGCGTCCACAATATCTTCTGTGGGTAACTCCTCCTACATTTCACAAGGGATTGTGATAAAAAGTTCACATAATTCACAGCGCACATTGTCGAAATTGTCGGCGTTTTGTGATTTGGTCATATTTTGCGGGATTATGGCCCTTTGTTTTATTTTGTGCGCATGTAATATTCTGTGTGCAACTTCTCATGAAAATCTGGCATTGTGACAGTTCCTGTCATCTTGTTACAGTTAGACCGTTGTTCACACAGGGGCGTTAACTCAGCTTATATTTAGGACGATACTTACGCTGCCGATGTGTTTCTTTGGATGTTCCCTTCGTACGACAATGAACATTTCAACATGGCGTCGAGTGTCGTCTGGCAGATATATGGAAATATGTCCACGGACTTTCCATTAGTTGCATCTTCTTCCAATTTTTCCTGGTAAAATGATAAAGATGCTAAACATGACTTCCGGTATAATTTGAAGTAACAGATATCATGTCACAAACTTCAAATAGTGAATTATCTCCCTTGGATCATTGGTTCAATTGTATTTCAATTGAAATATATTAACGGTTTTAGTTTTTTAATGAAAAAGTCAATATAAGTAGTACTAAGTGTTATCTAGATCTAAACCATCAGCGTTTCCGGCCTTTACTTATACAACATATATTTAAATATCTGTCATCTCTTGAAATATTTCAGAGGTATTGATTAAAGCACAGGGGGCTAGCACGTTGAAGGGATGGTGTATAATGGTGTATTTAATAGGCCTAAAATGGCCACACGGACCAAAAACACGTATATCATATATACATGTACAATGTATATGATATACGTGTTTTTGGTCCGTGTGACCATTTTAGGCCTAATGCACCATCCCTTCAACGTGCTAGTTCCCTATGGTTTAAAGTATTGACCTTTAAAAAAGGCTGCATGTTTATCAATCCATAACAACATAGAATAGTCTGTTGATAGTTTGCAGTACTATTATTACAGCATTCGAAATGGTGATCTTTAATCGGAAAGGTGAATATTTTTATTGGGAAGAAAATGGACAGCTGTCTGTATTGACCTTTGAAAAAGGCTGCATGTTTATCAATCCATAACAACATAGAATAGTCTGTTGATAGTTTGCAGTACTATTATTACAGCATTCGAAATGGTGATCTTTAATCGGAAAGGTGAATATTTTTATTGGGAAGAAAATGGACAGCTGTCTGGAATTTATAATCATGATGCTGAAACAAGCTGTTCAGAAAGTTGAACATTCATACGTCTAAGGCTAATTGCGGTGAACCTCATCTAATTATGATGGACAATTTCAAGTTATTTTAATAAAACTAAAAACTTTTCGGAAATTAAAAAAGATTAAAAGATTCAAAAGTAAGTTACCAATAACACGTTTGATCCTTCATTCATAATATGAATATATCCATTAAGAATGTCAAAATGGAACGCTGGTGTCAGCAACTTCCGGTTTCTTTCCCATTTCTTCCCTTCGCTAATTAGAAGCCCGTCACCTTGAAAATAGCGGCAAGTACAGTAAAGTCTATCACATTATAGATGTAAGAATACGATTTATCATCCAAATAAAACATTTATAACATTCTATCTTCGAACTTTCAATAGTAGCAGCTGAACGATTATAATAATGATGTATTGTAGGATTGAATGGTTGGTCGCAACCTTATTGACAAGTCAAGGTATATGTTCATTTACGTATGTACAGTTACTCTTGTAATTACTGTTGAATTTCACATTTTCGTAGTACATTTAATTTCGTGGATTTCGTGGGTGATCTTAACCACGAATTCAAGTACCCATGAATTTAGATGTTCGTAAACTTACGAATATATCCGAAAACATCCGAAATTTTAAACCCACGAAATAACCGATTACGGCAAAGCCATGAAATTTGGTACCACAGTAAATGATAAATGGGTTAAACTCTAGCTTTGTAACTTTTTGGTCACTTACATGCATATACAATATGATAGTACTAAATAAAATACCTTGATAATCTTCACCTACTTAGAGTAATTTTATGGTATCTGTCACGTTGCAAAAACGTGCTATAATTATGCATTTGCACTGAGGCTGTCTTCATAATAAAGTACTCCCTACCTGATATGTCACTGTTAATTACCCATAAAATCACTTTTTGCATTTGTTCATTGTGACATTTTTTCAGTATTTTAGAGCGGCATCCCTTTGATGTTAATTCCGTGACTGTATTTATTATACGTTCACTCAGTTAAATGATGTGTAAGAGCTACAATTCTTTATCAAGGCGGTTTTCATCATTAGTTTATACAAATATTCTGAATTCTTCAATAGGATGCACGTTTATTATTATTATAAATCAATTCTGAAATTTATTGAGATGGGGAAGTTCGTCTATAATTTGTTACAACGTTGAAAATGTTGATTTCTCTGTCCTTAACATATCATAGATAAATATATACAATATTTAGCAGACGATTATCCGACTCGTAAATAACGAGTGTGTGAAATAAAATGTTCTCTTTTATCACGTTGATAAATATACTCGTGTCCAATGAAAGCGCAGCTACATGTTTACCAAACTATTTTCATTTACCGACTATTTGTCACATTTATTTGAAGTCACAGACCGCTTGGCAGTAATTTGGATGGGTTTTAACGAACATCCGGTGTCCACGGCGTCATGTTGTACCAACAGGGCAACATAACCCCATATTCTGTCAAAGTCACATCCTAAGCCAAGAAAATGCTCAAATTCTACCCTGACCATCCTACCGTCAGACCTGATCCCTGTTGAACATTTATTCATTGAACATACTCGGGCGTCTAGCAGACGTCACGTCATCAATTAAAGGTACAATAAATAAAGGGTCTGATGGAAAAGTGGGATACCATCCCACAACGCAGAATTCAGCGCCTAATCCGCAGTACCGGGCGTAAATATCAACCTGTTGGAGAACCAAACGGCGGCCATACTCGCTACTGACTGATATTCGTTTTCAATCCACTTCATTTAGGCTTAAAATTACATTAAATGCCATAAAATCCAATGTTATTACGATACAATATTTGTTAGTTTTGGGGAATAAGATTATTTGTATTTTTTTACATCTAAAAAGTAAAAAAGAATCTAAAATTATGATAACTAAATTTAGTGTTGCGTTTTCATTGAACGCCGGTATAGTTACATTCAACAGTTTACTGAGTGTTAATGCGTGAAATGCTCGCCACTTTTACGGACCTCCTGTAACGACTGTTAATGAAAAATTAATTTGAATTAACCTGCCTAGGTTTAAACTTAATAAAAAGCTATCATAGCTCAGATTAATCTATGTCAATTACTGCGTCCTGGATAACTGCATTGTACAGTCAAACCTGTGAACAAAGACCATTCTAGGGAAAAGCAAAATGTGGCATTTATTGACAAATGGCCTTTATTTGGAGATCAGTTTGCTCTAAATAATCAACGACAGTTTTTCAAAGAATGGCCTTTATTCAAAGGGCGGTCTGTATTCGGAGGTGACAGTAAATGTTCAGTTTTATTGCTGTTTTCAGCAGTATTTTAGTGATTAACTTCTCCACTTGAATCACTCCAATCAGACGTGGAGAACTGATGGTCTTAGCGTTACAGAGAACTTGTTCTTAATCTCGAACCCACAGTCCTACATTAGGTAATGATAAATTCCTATCTCTTACCTAGCCAAGCTTCAAAGAAACTGTATCCATCGGTTGGACCCTTGGCCTTTTCTCTGGTTTGTTTAAAAAGTTCTTTAACTGTGTCTGGATGAAGAGCGGACACTAAGGGAAATGGTCCCATCCATAGACAGAACACTTTATGACCATCATTAGCTGCTTTTACTACTATATCTTGGTAAGCGAGTGAACTCTCAATCTACAATTCATGAGTCAAAATATAAAATACTGTGGAATTCCGTACAAAGAATGAAAACTCGTAACGATATTTAAGTCTACTTTTCGTACAAATGTAACGCCAAACCTGTGTTTGTGGCTACCTCTGAATAAAGACAACCCAGTGAATAAAGGCCATTCTTCGAAAAACTGTCTTCGATTATTTACAACAAACTGACCTCCAAATAAAGGCCCTCTGTCTATAAAGGCCACATTTTGTCTTATTCAAGAGAGGCATTTGTTCACAGGTTTGACCACACATATATTTTTTCAGTACAAATAAACGATAGGAAAGTGTCTGAAATATTAGATTGTATATGAGAGATGATGATCATCGATTCATTTCTGGTTAGAGCGCTGGACTTGTAACTCGGCGATCCGGATTCAAATCCCGGTCGTGGCAGGCCATACCCTTCTATGAAAATTTTACAAAAATGTCGATTTTCATCCATGTGTGAAGAAGTCGCCAGCTCCTTGTGGAAGGGCAAGTTAGTACTGGTTATTACACAGTCCAGGAAAACTGGCTAGGTGAACCGGCCGCCGTGTATAACTGCAAAAATGTATTGAAAAACAGCGTTAAACCCAGTGACAATAAGTCACGTAAAAATAGATTCGGATTCTTGTTATAAAAACGAATGAACAACAAACCTTGACTTACCTGCCCTTTTCTTGAATTTCCGAAGAGCCAGTGTCGTGGTAAACTGGGTACTGATCGGAGCTTTTTACTGACGCTCAAGTAACCATTAACAAATTTACTCACTTTCCAAATAAGCACGATTATAATCCCAAACACCAAAGCGTATAAAACGCTACACAATTGTGAGATAAACGGCATATCTATCTCAATCTACAATATGATTCTTAAGTACAAGATATAGAACATTTGAAAATTATCGTGTGTAGACTTTCTATGCGCTCTGGTCTTATCTAAACTTTAAACTCCGTAATGCGTGGTGATACACACGATTTGTATGACAAATTTGTGCTGTTTTATGTTGACATATATTTACTGGGTTTAACATATTGCACTTACAGCCAGGATTGTATGACGATTTTCCCAGTTTTTAACGGTAGAGACAGATCCCCAGCGCACACTTTCTCTAAGCTGTCTGGAAATTTAAGTCCATAATTATAATGGTTAATAAATGCGGTTAAGCTCTAAAATAAAATAGCGACGTACACGTGAGCTAAACGTAAATACAGAAAATAAAGCCAGGTAAAGAGGAGAGGAGATTCGTGCAGTTCTTGATTCACAAACTGTTCAAAGATTCTTTGGATCAGTGACGTTGCAATGACAAAAGAAAGGTAATGCTTACTCTCGTAGAGTATAAACAATTACAAATGCAGTGTCATTGTATTTAATGAGATCATCAGCTTTCATTCTTTTGCTGCCTACATTTCATAATTTAATTTTCTGGTAGCCTGATTAATGTGTTGTATATGTCAATTCTCCTCTGATCGGTTTGTACATCATGTCAACTTTTTAAGCTCACCTGATCACGTAGTGAGCTATAGTGATCAGTCAATCCACTCCGGCGTCCGCTGTCCGGCGTCAGTCGTCCGTCGTCCACATCTTGGGTTGTTAACACTCTAGTGGTCACAGTTTTGAGCCAATCTTCATCAGACCTGGTTAGAATGTTCGTCTCAATAATATCTTGGACAAGTTTGAACACAATTATGGTCATCTGGGGTCAAAAAGTAGGTCACACGAATAGACAACAGAATGGAAATTTTGTTAACACCCTTTAAGTCACAGTTTTGATTGGATCTTCATGAAAATTTTTGTCAGAATGTATGTATTAATGATCTAGTACAATTGTGCGAATATGGGTAATCTCCGGTCATAAATTAGGCCATTAGGTCAATGCACCAGAAAAACTTGTTAATGCTCTAGAGGTCTCAATTTTGATTGAATCTTCATCAAACTTTCAGAACG
Source organism: Lutraria rhynchaena (assembly GCA_008271625.1). Taxonomy (NCBI): domain Eukaryota; kingdom Metazoa; phylum Mollusca; class Bivalvia; order Venerida; family Mactridae; genus Lutraria; species Lutraria rhynchaena. The sequence goes on from VIBL01000049.1 coordinate 2,004,697, forward strand.
TTTGTTTTAATAATATCTTAAACAAGTTCGAACATGGGTCAAATTTACTAATTTTTAATGGTTAAAAACTAGGTCATCAGGTCAAATCACAGTAATAACATAGATTTTGCAATCTTAACTCAGGTGAGCGAAAAAGGGCCATCTTGGCCATCTTGTTGATTGGTTTGTTGTACAGTTCACTTTCCTCTGATTGGTTTGTAGTACATGTCAACTCTCCTCTGATTGGTTATTTATTCATATCAGTTATTCTCTGATTGGTTTGTAGTTCATATCAACTCTTCTCTGATTGGGTCTCGGCTTGCAAGAGTTCTAGTTGCCCTTCCCATTTTACCTCTTCAAGGACCGGTTTTTCTAGGCTCAGGCAACGCTTTTTAAATTTAAGCCAAGCCATTTGTTTATTTTCGATGGTTTACTACAACAACTTATAACATATACTTGATACGTTATAACAAATCCCTTTATAAACAAGAATGGCATAATGTTTTAGACTAAAAGGACTCTGTAACAGGGATATATTTAAGAAATGACGCTCAATACCGCGAAGAATGTTTTTAAAAAAAAATATTAGTTACCCTCGCACTGCCCTCACTGTTTGTTTCATATTGTATAACTAAAATGTCTATAATTGTATAGAACATACTTCAGTTATAAACTACTGGAGCACATGCTGGTATCAAACATCATGAGCAATCTTGGCTCCAAAGATATGTTAGCACCTATCCGGTATGTTTTTTTCTTTCGGAACACGGTTGTGAGACCCAATTAATATCCTTTACACAAGAAATATTTGATAACTTGGAAGCAGGAAAACAAGCAGACTTAAACTCACAAATGTACTTATTTCTTCAGTCTGTCTTTATTTTTAACAAAGTTGATAATAATGTTCACTAACATGTTATATAACATATCAGTTTTTAACACTTGTCCCAAACCTCCCAGTCATAATTAGCAACTGATGGTTGGGAGAACCAACGTAGATGTTACATTACAAAATGCTTGATATTCTAATGTTTTTATTATTCTTCACCGTTGTCACGATAATATTTTTTTGCACATTAAGCGGTATACTAATTGCAAAATCAATTCTGAAAATCGAATAATCATTATGTAGTGTTCTCGTGTGTTCACGTTATTGTCTCGGCTTCAGAGAAACATGGATTCCTTTTTCGGCTCTCATTATGATATCAGGAAGTAATATTGGTTCTTGCGTTGGATCAATTCGTATCTCAAATCTGTAAAGAAAATAAAACGGTCTAAATAAACTCTTTTTTTCAAATAAAAATGGAATTAAAAAAGTTGGAAATGAAGATTGATCAGAATCAAGTTATTTCAAGCCTAGTGTCGTTAATACACATAATGTACATGAAATTATTGTGTGACGTCGTCTTGGAAACCATTCTTTCTAATTTGTTATTTAGGATTTATTGTGAATTTATTGGTAAAGTGTGGATATATAAAATCCCAAATTTAAACTTACAACTGGAAACCAGTGCCCCTTTTATCAACCCAATTGACAAAATGATACGATAATCTATGACAAAAAAACGAACTTTTCCCTCACCTCTTCACCAGCTTTGCCAGGTTGATTTTTATTTCATTCAACGCAAACACTTGTCCAATACAGTTTCTGGTGATAGAAAATATTTATAAGTTATTTAGCAGAATAAATATGATGTCAACGGTATTATTAAGTATATCAAAAGGTTCGATCCAGGATGGCATAGGTTTTGTCAAACAAATTGCTAACTCCGCCATGATCTTCCTTCCCTTCTCTTAATACGGAGAGAATATGGTCTGTAGACCTCGCTATTGTGAGTTCGAACCCTGGGTGCGGCATGTGTTCTCTGTGAATTCCTGGATAAAGGCATTAGGTCTAAGGCCATTTGTTTTCATCGTTGGTCCGAGTAATTCATCAGTAGAAGTTAGAATAAAAACAGTACTGGAACAGAATCCAGGAATTCTGGTTTCGGCTAACTTGATATACAACCGAAATGCAATTGAAAACAGGCGTAAACCGGGACATTTGAAAAAAGATATCTATGTATATATTCAGATATGGCGACGATCAGTGGATTTTACATAAAGGAACATTGAATCGGCGCAAACAGCTGGTGGAATGCTGTACAGTGTTGGTATTCATGTAAAAGGACTTATAAAAATGTTGGGGCAAAATATATACTTTATTTCAAGATACAGTTTTGTGTTCAACAGAGGGTGAGTACCTTATTTCTACTTGATTCACATATTATATACAATTTAGTTAGAATTGAATGTCAAACCCCACCCCCTTCCAAGATGGTATGCTTACTGATGTTGGGTCAGTTCTGTATTGATGGGTTTTTGGTATTGCGGTGTTTTCGGGAGGATGGGATGTTTTTTTGTGGTTATTTCTGGGGGTTCTTTTCTTATCTATCTGAGCATGATGTTTTAGCAATTATTGTGTGAGAAATGTAACTGATTTGTGATTTCATTGCACACGTATTGATCTAGTTAAGTACCAACTATTTGATAGACTTTTGTTCATATATGATCATAATATGATCCGAATAAGATACATACTATTCCAAGATTCCGACTAGTTATTTGATTAGTATTTGCCTGAAAATCTTGAATTGAAGTTTAAAAACCTGTATCACTTTTCTGATGATTGTTGTATGGAAATGTATTGTGAGAATGTTAAAGGATTTGGATGTATCTAATTAGCAAACACTTTATTTTGTATTGCTTAAATACCTATATGAAATCCGTTTAGTGCCATCTTAGCGTCATTATAAAGCCAATGACGGTACGGTACCATCTACTAACCCTTGAAATACTGTAGGGAGAATTTCAATTTTTTTGCCTGACTATCTCAAATTCTATGCAGGGTCGAATTTCTGACAAACTGTACAACAAAGGTGTCATTTTCAAAACCATGTCTTTTCTTATGATTTTGCAATACTGTTCATTGTGGTAACATCAGATATGTGGTTGTATTTAAGGACACGGAAATGTTACATTTTGTACATTGTTGATTGGTTTGAGGTGTAGCAATGTTTTCATTCGTGTCTGTCATCTTTTAACTACTAACTGAATACTTAATTACGTCAGTCCTTTGCGTAGATTTGAATATACTCATATTGTCAACGAATTGATGTATCAGTTTTTCACAATTACCAAACAAATGCGTTTCTGACGGTTTGTGCATGTATACAATTGACCTACTTATTATTTCAAACTTAAGATACTGTGCCGCACATTCGTTTTGACAGTGACGTAAACATTCTTACAATAGATAATGGTATATCCTAAAATTGGATAATGAATGAAGCATATGCAATACAAATCAAGTGATATGAAAATATCTGTGATGTAAAGGATCTTACGATGGATTCTGAATCTTTAGATTTGCGTTCAAATTACGCGGGCGTCTCATGATGAAACACTAAATTATTTAGATATCAAATCATGCAATTTGTATTACTTTACGTATAATCTAAATTTAGATCAAAATAAGTATGGCGTATTTGTCGGAATCAACTTGTCTTATAGTACTTTTTTGTTGTTTAAGTTCACGATTTACTTTGAACTAAATTCGCTGGAGTAGTGGAATATCACTTGTTCTTAGTTCGACACACCATTTCAGATACAAATGTAACTGACGTTTCTTGACTGTGTTTGACTGGTTGCTCTGACAGACTGAGTGTTTGTGACCTACAAGCGTGATAGTAATTAACAATACGTGGGATTGCAGTTTACTAACATTTCACAATACTGTCAAACCTCTGTGTTTACGGTCACTTATAAATAAAGACGCATTTCTTAATATAATGAACCGAACAAATCTTTAAGTGGAAATAATGGTCACAATTCTGCCCTCCCTTTAATTTTAATGTTTTTGCTCCCTTTAATTATATTATTTCATCACTTCTTTTAATGGTCATAATTCAACTATTCCTTCAATTGTCAATTTTATTTTCTCCCTGTTCATATCTTCCTTCAATGCCCTTTGTTCCCGTAAGACTTTTTTCTGTTAAACTGGTGGTTTAATTTAAGGTATTTGTAATAAATAGAAAACAAGGAAGTTCCGTATTTTCCATTTAAATTAAAGTAGGTTTTTTGATTAATTATTCATCTTTGTGGGAAACAGGTATTCCCCAAATATTTTCATGTAAATTACCTATCATTATTCAGAAAAAAACATTTTACATCAAATTTTAAAGTAACATCGATTTTTTTTTATATTTACGTTTAAAAGAAACTGCAGATGATAATAAAGATAGCATACGAAATTTTAGAGCATATTATCCATGGTAAATGAGTTTAATCGAGGCAAGCCAATGGTTTTTTTGGGGGGGGGGGGTTGAGAAAAACCTTAATCATAAGTGTAGTGAATATTTTACCGATGGTTAAAATTATAATTTTGAAACTTGGCGACATCAATTGACATTTAATTACAGGAGCGTAGGAGAGTTTGTAAAGGTTGGGGGTCTGGGGCTGCTTAGACCCCCAGTGGGTTCTAGGCGGAACCCTTGTTGGTAGACAAGAACGCTAATCTCCTTGATGACAAGCGACCTTTTTGAAACCTGAACAAATTTACTGAGCTGTTTGACTGTGATATAATGTTACGTCTCAGATACTGATGCGGAGTCACTTGTGTGCTTTAGTGTACGTGGCTGGATTGATCACTTTTTAAAAGTGAACTATTTCATAGCTGTTTATTAATAAATAGGTTTCATAAAATGAGATGCCACGAGTTTCATGAATTTCTTGTTATCATCTACACTGTATCATATGTTGCATAATGTTGCATAACACATTTTACTCGGTGACTGGAAATGTTGGCTCGTTTCTTTTGTATTCTCGGGTTCCGGGTGTTACACATTTGCTTTCAGAATAATAGTTCGGCGTACATTAATTAATCTGCATCACAATGCATGTCTATTTTTTAAGAATATTTTAGTACGTTAACCACTTAATATTGATGTAATATTTTTCAAAATACGTACAGCATGCAGTTAGGATGTGCAAGAAGGATTTGATGCAACTATTTGCAGAACTGCTTTTTGTGTAGTATTTTTAAAATGCTTCATTCATGGCACTGCGATAGATTGTAAACAGCAACAATGCGTTTTTAGCAAAGGGGTTTGTCACGTATATCAAATATCACCCGTATATAATAAAAGGGAAAACCACTTCGACAATTGTATTTTTTCAACGTATGTCATTATAGTTCTTGTTATCGTACCTCAGTTTAAAGCATTTTGCTCATTTATAGTGCAACACGTAGATACATCCACGCACTAACCGAAAATGTATACTTTTACTACCTTCAAATGTATGTAAAACTCGATATTTAAGATTTTCTACACGAAAAATAGTCAAATTGTACAAGTCGGACACGAAGTCGTAAAGCCGCGACATGTATTTCGCTTCATACATGTATAAAGCGAAACCGCGATAATATCGATTAAACTTCCTGATCGAATCAATGTTATATTGCACATCCCGAAAAGTGTACGATAAGTATGAGTATGAAAATGTCTGTTTACCTCGAACCAGCGGAAAATGGAATAAAACCATAAACATCCGTTTCATCACGCTGGTCAATGTTAAATCTTTCCGGATCAAATACCTGAAAAAACGAACGAAATATATTGATTTTAAATTTTCGCAGCTTTTTATATTACGCTCGTGATATTTATGCATGAAATTTGCTATAGAAAAAAAAATGAAAACCATCGAAATCATTGTTTATATTTTCAAAATTTTCTAAGAGTTTTTGGATGAATACCGGACTGTATACGACAAAGTCATCAAAAGTTTCAAGTTCCTCAGCATTATCTGAAATAGATTTGAAAAAACAAACACATCTTTATCTTATTTAGTTGTCATTTGAAAAGAAATGAAACCTGACGGAAAGATCTGAATTGAGGAAAATTGTTCATATTTGTTACCAATGTGACTCTAGATCACCCACTTTTGTATTGTATACCTATTCAGTGAAGAAAAAAATCCACCATTGACAGAATTTGCAATTCTAAAAGTTTCAGTGTATATGTACGAGGTATGAGCTAGTGACGGGTTCCAAAGCTTCGTACCAGAAAGTACCCAAAAAAGAATTGTTTTTTATTTTTGTAGCGTTATTAAATATTCTTGGATATTTACCATATGGTTGGGCCATATTTCCTCGTTGTGATGAATGGCGTATATCTGTATATAGACCGGAACATTGGGTGGTATTTCCTTCCCGTCTAGAATTATGGGTTCTGTGTAGTTCGCCCTGCCTACGATAGGTACTGGACTGTAGTACCTTAAAGTTTCCTTGACGAAAAGAGGAAGGTAGGAGAATTTTCCAATATGCTCCCTAAAAGTAAGCAGTGGGGATTATCATTAAATAATGGCATGTTTGTACTAAAACATGCGTCTTTTAAATTGGACCCATCACATTGTTCAGCATCGCGTAGACGCATTGCGCATTGCTAATCACAGAATAGACGCTTTGTTTATTTATATTACATATATATTATTTATAAATGCTTGCTTCAGTTTTGCTTAGACAGACCACATATCTCATTCAAGAAACTTCTTTTGACTTGTATCAATGGTTACGTTAACATGAAGTTAATCGTCGTAATGACTTGAAAGATTAACAAAATGTATGAATGAATAAGAATGCTATTCGTAAAATAGGTGATAAAAAATGATAAACACATACTTGGTTACTGTATCATTGTCTCCAAGCACATCACACACATCTTCGTACATTTTCTGTTGTAAATCAGGATATTTACCGAGAGCATATATTGCCCAGCTGATGGCGGAAGCCGTGGTATCGTGTCCTGTGAAATAACGTCTTATTTTAGGCACATTGTTATACGTGCATAAACATATGTAAACGTTTGTGAAAATTAGCTCGCTTATGGATCTATGCTAAGATGTTAAGACAATGGTTTAATCATTATGTGGTCTCATTATCAAGTCAAAAGTTAGAAGTTATGGCGGACACTGGTCCGCAAAAGGTGTTTTATAATCAGGTGCTCTATATATTGAAGAGCTCTCTTGATGAGGTTTTTTTGTAGATGTCAGATAATTACAGTCTGCGGTATTTACATATTAATAATTTGTTATACAGTTAAACATTATATAAACACGTGTTTAACATTTGTACTTCAATTTTTTGTCAATTTTCTATATTTATGTGGTATTTTAGACCTGGTTGTTTGTACAAAAAGGTGTATCCATTAAAGTCATTTCTCAGAATTCCTTATTTCCTGATTTTAATTAGTAACACATATTTACATGAACAAACTCGGGAAGTACCTTCAAACACAAATGTATCCACTTCATCTTGAATCTCTTTCCTTGATAAACCATTCCCTTCCTCATCTTTAGCAGTTAAAAGAATGTCCAGGAAATCTAACTGACGTTTCTTTTCACTTGTCACATTCGATTGATCATGTTCCTGTAAAGAACGAAATAAAATACAGTGCAACCTCTCCAAAGCAACATCCTTTGGCAGAAGCAAAATTATGTTGTTGTTGTTGTTGTTGTTGTTGTGTTGTTGTTGTTGTTGTTGAGGAGCTGTCGTTCTGGAGAGGTTAAATTAATAGAAAAATCGTACAGAGGGAAAAATCATGTTGTTGTTGAAGGGGGTTATTTGCTCAAGGGAGGGCCGCTCTGGAGAGGTTGTACTGTAACTAAAATTGTGCTTAAGAATTTCTCGTCGTTTCATCTTTAAACAAATGTCCTTATCTTCGAGCGTGTTGGAACGGTCGCTAATTAAAGTAAACACGGGATATTAAAAACTTGTTTAGGTACAAAAGGCCTTGAAATTGAGGTGGTCTCATTAACAGCTTGAATTATGGGAAAATACGGAACAGCTGTCCTAATATAGTTGATGTGTTCAATACTGTGTTTCTGACATTGAAGGGTCGGAAAATGTTTCACTACAGTACTTGAAACTTTAAATAGTATTGAAAATTGATTGCAAGCATGTGGTGGCATATTTCTGTATACACTTAGCGAGTTAATTTTTGTGAAAGCTTTCTAAGTTTTCATGAAAAATATTTTATCGTCCACTTAATAAGTACGTTTATTATCTGGTGAAGAAATCTCATCATGAAAAGTTATTTTTCGTGAAAATGTTTTGATTACTTTAAGCAGAAATATGTCAACTTACAAACAAAACTTACGAGTTCTTTGATTCTTGACTGTATGATCCCGCCCGTGAAAGCGTGTGTCTGGTCACAGAGTTTGTAATATTCTCTACCAATCGGGAGTATGTCAAACAGTGGCTTAATCAGAAGCGGCAATTCTCTATTGAAACATGAGAGATTATGTGGAAATCTTAATAACAGATTCTAAAATTAAGCATGCGTGTTTGTGAAGAAGAAAGCATTCTTGGCAATATCGCTGATTGGCTGTTAATGCTTAATATTCCATGTTCGTTAAGTTAGTGCTCTGTAAGGCCACATTCGGATTACATGACAGATTACGTTCGTAACACCTGTTACAAAGTGTTAAAATGTGACCACATTTGTATCAGAAATCAATCACATAATATCACGTAACACATTTTGAGACTAATGTGATTGATGCCGATGTTTGATATTCCGGTTACATATATGATCAGATTCGTGACAAATCTGTTACATATGTGATCTGTTACATATATGATCTGTTACATACGTAATCTGTAACATATATGATCTGTTACATATGTGATATGTTACCTATATCATCTGTAACATATGTGATCTGTTACCTATATCATCTGTTACATATGTGATCTGTTACCTATATCATCTGTTACATATGTGATCTGTTATCTATATCATCTGCTACAAATGTGATCTGTTACCTATATCATCTGTTACATATGTGATCTGTTATCTATATCATCTGCTACAAATGTGATCTGTTACCAATATCATCTGTTACATATGTGATCTGTTACCTATATCATCTGTTACATATGTGATCTGTTACCTATATCATCTGTTACATATGTGATCTGTTACCTATATCATCTGTTACATATGTGATCTGTTACCCACGTGATCCTACAGTGCCCTCGTATACATTCTCCCGCATATTTATAACAGCAATTTGTCTCTTGAAGTTAGAATAGTCAGTTGTAATATTTTCAGACTGGATGAATGTGCTATAGTTACTTTACTTAAATGGACCTTCCTATGAGCAACATTTTACTAATATCCCACCTATCTGGGTAGTGAGTGTATAGTCCGTCCGTCCGTTCGACATTTCTTGTATGTTCTGTAACTTTTATTTATGGATGGAATCTTTAAGAATAGTTTCGTAAAGTATCAGAATTTAAAATATCTAGATCTGTAACTCAAGGTCAAGGTCACAAACAGTTGGTTAGTCAAACTTTGTGAGATTTTTTGTCACATATGGTTGTTAAATATTATTTTGAACCAGGGATCAGTATAACGTGACATTGTATGTCAAATGTCAAGGTTTATATCTCAGAGGTTAACATCATAATTAAAGCCTTTTCTGGAAAAAAATTGGATAATGTCAGTGTTTTTAGTCTGTAGTTTTGTCTCACATTCGTTTAACACATACACATGACATTTCCTGTTTTTAGTTCGATTCAAAGACATCGAACATATCAATTTATACTTCAGTCCTGCAAAGTTAAAACACTTACATGGAACGTTTCCACGTGATTTCAGAGATCCGTCTTACTGCTTGTATGTAGCCTTTCTCTCTGAAATAGCCAGCAAACATTTAAACAATTAGATCAAATAGAACTGACGATCAGGTACAACGAATTAATGTCAAACACTGTCAAAATGGATGATCAGTTATTCCAAAGCTGAACCCTAGACAATCATTTTACAGTGAATTTATAACAATAAAACATCAGTTTTTATTCAAGTAAAATTAGGTTCACAGACTGTGGCATCATTTTGTCATGACAAGAAGTATATAATTGAATAGGCCGCCCATTTCCCTTATTCTTGCCTCCCAAGTGTCGAACATTGGTGGAAGTGTTGTGACGAACGCGAACGTTTTAATGTAATATATTTTGGTGCTGGGAGAAGTATGATTTTTAAAGGTAATAAATATCTGATGCTAAAAGTTTAATTTTGTAAGGTAATAAATATCAGGTGCTAGGAGAAGTATGATTTTGTAAGGTAATAAATATCAGATGCTAGGAGAAGTATGATTTTGTAAGGTAATAAATATCAGATGCTAGGAGAAGTATGATTTTGTAAGGTAATAAATATCAGGTGCTAGGAGAAGTATGATTTTGTTAGGTAATAAATATCAGGTGCTAGGAGAAGTATGATTTTGTAAGGTAATAAATATCAGGTGCTAGGAGAAGTATGATTTTGTAAGGTAATAAATATCAGGTGCTAGGAGAAGTATGATTTTGTAAGGTAATAAATATCAGGTGCTAGGAGAAGTATGATTTTGTAAGGTAATAAATATCAAGTGCTAGGAGAAGTATGATTTTGTAAGGTAATAAATATCAAGTGCTAGGAGAAGTATGATTTTATGCTTACATGTCTGATGCGTCTGTTTGAATATTTCCCTCATAAGATAAAGAACACCTTAACATGGCGTCCAGTGTCGTCTGACAAACGTGTGGAAATATATCTACGAACTTTCCACCTTTTGTTTCTTTAGCCAGTTTATCCTGTTAAAATTAAATAATTTGGTCAATTAATAAACATTGTCTCCTTTATCAATGTGAAGTTGAACTTGGAACAAATACTGTTTAAACCTGTCATCATTTACTGCGTATCAAGTTAAACATTTGGAGATCAATTTACTTATATAATAATGAAATCGTAGTTAACGGTCCCCTATAAATAAGAGAATATCTCCCCTTTATCATATATGTATTGATATTACATTTAAATACAGTGTAACCTCTCCAAACAACACCCTTTGGGAGACGCAAAATTATGTTGTTTTTGAGAGGTTGCCGCTCTTGAGAGATTAAATTAATAATCAAATCGTACAGTGGGGAAAAAGCATGCTTGTTGTTGTTAAAGGGAGGTTGTCGCTCAAGAGAGGGTCGCTCTGGAGAGGTTGCACTGTACATGATCAAGACAAATAAACGTCTGTATAAAGTTGACCTTCACTTAAAGGTTATTTATCTTTCGTTCCTATTCTTGATCCATGTGAACAGACTTGTCTGTATATACATGTGCTTTGTATGACAGTGATAACAGTACGGAACTACAGTATAACCTCGAAGCCGCGGCCGTGGTCCACTAGTTAGTGCGCTGGACTTGTAACACGGAGATCCGGGTTCAAATTCCGGTCGCGGCTGGTCATACCCTTCCATGAAAATTTGACAAAAAATGTCGATTTTCCTCCATATAAGGAGAAGTTGCCGGCTCCCTGTGGAAGGGTAAGTTAGCACTGGTTAGTATACAGTCCAGGAAAACTGGTTAGGTTAACCGCTTGCCGTATATAAATGAAAAATTGTTTAAAAACGGCTTTAAACCCCAGTGACAATAAGTCACATAAGAACAAAACAAAAACAGTATAACACTTTTGGGACTAAAATAATTTCAATATTGAGATGGTTTCATCGGCAAGTTGAAGCAATTTAGAAGAAACATCGGAAATTAAGTGATATTTATATGTAATGGTTGCTATGGTGAGTTTTACTGTATTTATTGTGTACGACTTCCGGTAATTATTTATAAATGTCCGAAGAACCATAAATTACCAGTAATTGATTTGATCCTTCGTTCATAATGTGTATGTATCCGTTGAGAATATCAAAATGGAACGCTGGTGTCAATAACTTCCGGTTTCTTTCCCATTTTTTACCTTGGCTGATGAGAAGCCCGTCACCTTGTAAGGAAAACAAATTTATACCTAGTATATCACATAAATTATTATGATATGTATACATATAATCCAGACAATTAGGAAATACAGTGCTACCTCACATTGCGACCACCTCATCGTAACGATAATTTATTTCGGACTGGTATTCAACATTTCCTTTTTATTTTAACTGCGACCACCACGATATACAATACCTATTTCTGACCGTTATAACTGTTATAGTGAATTCATAGGGACCCGATTAATCAGTTCATTATATCCGTGTTTCATTGTAAATATAACACAGAGATAATCACACGGGGGCTAGCACGTTGAAGGGATGGAGTATAATGGCGTATTAGGTCTAAAATGGCCACATGGACCAAAAACACGTATATCATATGTATACATATACAAGGGTTACAACTTCCGAAATGACAGTTTCTGCACCAAGTTTGTTTAAAACCACGTAACTTTTTAAGGAATTGCTCTAATTTCTATTAACTGGTGTCTACAGATAGCTAATACTACACATAACCAGTAAGCACTTTGTCCAATTCAAAACAATGAAGCAGATATTTAATCTTTTTCCTCCGAAAAATCGTCAATTTCGTTTAGTCGAACGCGACCTCGCAACATCAAATTGTTCAAAATTACCATACTAAATACGCTTTAAAACAACAGGTAGAGGAATGACAACGCATGATTACTATAAATATCTCTAAAATATAGTATAGTGTAGTATAATGTATAAGCTATCTGTAGACACCAGTTATTAGAAATTTGAGCGATTTCTTGAAAAGTTACGTAGTGTTAAACAAACTTGGTACAGAAACTGTCATTTCGGAAGTAGTAACCCTTGTATATGTATATATGTAATATAGGTGTTTTTGGTCCGTGTGGCCATTTTAAGCCTTATACACCATTATACACCATTCCTTCAACGTGCTAGCTCCCTGTGGAGATAATGAAAGGCATGTCCGGGGAAAAGTAAACACCTGTACCTCATTCTCTCCGATTGTTCGCTTTGTCCGAGTTAACTATAACCGTGTTTAACTGCATTCAACAACACGTAGTGCATTATATACAGTGGAACTTCTCCAAAGCAACACCCTTTGTGAGAAGCAAATTATGCTGCTGTTAAAATGCTGTTGCTCTAGAGAGGTTAAAATAATAGTAAAATCGTACAATGGGAAAATATCCTGCTGTTGTTGAAGGGAGATTTCTGCTCAATAGTTGGCCGTTCAGGAGAGACTGCACTGTATTTAGTAACTGGTTAATAGTTACGTGAATCGGCCGCCGTATATAACTGCACTGTATTTAGTAACTGGTTAATAGTTACGTGAATCGGCCGCCGTATATAACTGAACAATTGTTTAAAAACGTCGTAAAACCCTGTGAAAACTATATAGTTACTTCTCAAGAAATTTGTAAAAGCATTATACCTAGCCAAGCATCAAACAGTTTGTATGCATCTGTCAGACCCTTGCTTTTTTCCCTGGTTTGTTTAAGGAGCTCCTTACACGTGTCTGGATGGTAGATTGATAACGCTGGTATAGGTCCAATCCAAACACAGAACACTTTGTGTCCGGCATTGGCTACTTTGACTACAAGGTTTAGAAAAGTTTTTGAGTCTTCTATCTGTGGTAAATGAAACAAAAAATCCAAATTATAAGTACAGTAAATATTGTCTTGCAACCGATTCAGTATTTAGACGTAATTTTGAGGCGGTCGCTTAGCGAAGTCTTACTGTATACTATGGTACTAATGTAGTACTATAGTCCAACCTGACTTGACTGCCACTTGTACATAAACATTGTATCTGTACCATTCCTTTGCTGGTCCCTTTTAGCGTTTTGACTGAATATAGGTCATGTGTGAACAAAAGATGTCCATCTTTTTCTTCGATGGCCTTTATTAAAAGGTTTAACTGCATACCACATGCTTTACAACGTGACTAGCGTTTAAATGATGTCTATATAGACAACCTGTATGCAATAAAACATTAACCACACAGCGAATCCATTTATCTTGTGTGAATTTACGTACATGAAATTATCAACATTATTTGAAAAAGGATGAACGTGTCAACGTGAATGAAATTGTCGCTAAACTTTTCAATCAAAACTTGATCTACATTCTAATTGAACATCTAGTAAATATTCAAGTTTACGTTACGTATGGAATTCTGTAACACGCTATATATTCTCTATTACGTATTTTTGCAGATAAAAACACTTATCAGTAAATTACTGCTCGGGGGCAAAACTATGCGAACACACAGATAAAATATTGAAGCTTGCTAGTGAATTTGTTCAGTGTTCTATTTATTCAACTGATACACATTTTGATGTAAATTACATATAGCTGTCTGCTGCCATCTATACTACATTCTTAAAGTTGGTAATATTTTATTCATAAGAGCCAGTGTCTTATGCTTTGGTTGAATAATGAATAACAGGTTAGTCAACATCATAACAACGGTACTGTCATGACTGATAAAACTTACATAAAATATAATAAATTATAAAATACTTAGCTATGATATACTATGTATTTACACTGAATAGATACACAGTTCATATTACTTGTTCAAACAACAATGACAATATTTTACCTGTCCTTTTCGTGTGTTTCCAAGCAACCAATGCCTTGGCAGGCCAGCCACGGCGCTGAGCTTTTTTCGTAGAGTCAGGAATTTGTTCACAAACTGGATAACCTTCCAAATGAATAAACAAAGTATTCCAAACACTGCGGCGTATAAAATATTACACAGTTTAGCTGTAAACATCATATTTCAAGTTATGACCCAGACACCGAACAACATAGAAGTGTACACGATTATCCAGGATAGTATGTTGCTAAAAACACAGACTATTGGATTTTTATTCGAATCAACGCGATCGCTTTGCCTCAGTGAGTTCAGGTTATACTACGAATGACCCCGTTGAAAAAAGAATATATTAGACGTGTGTATTGTACGTGTGAATAACGAAGATACCACCAGGACGAAATGTACACTGGTGTCCTCAGTTAAAGGTAATTTATTTGGTAGATATCGTCGTAATAATAAGCACACACGTAGGCATATGGCTTATCTACGATACTTCGTACATCAAGTTATTGAAAACATTTTTTCAAAAAAAAACTCAAAACGTAAAATAATAGTGCAGGCTTCACTCGTCATCGTAAGTTAGAATGAGCGCTGTTGGTGGTGTTATGACACAAACGATTTCGTTATTGGATACATTCTAAATCAAATATGTACTTAAACGAAAAAGAAACTGTGCACATTATATTTTCAGATTTTATCAAAATCCGGAGATGGAATTTGTCATGTTTTGTACCATTTTAAACAACAAACATTTATCTTTTTAACTGACGTGATTTTGTTATCGTATTCCATTCCGTACAACAAGATTTTCGAAGTATTTTTTATCAAGTACAATAACAACTAAACCGTGAAATAATCATGCATGCTTCACTCGTCAACTCGTTAATTAGAATGAATTCTGTTCATGGTGAAATTTGATACATTCTAAATTAAATATACAGTGCAACCTCTCCTGAGCGGCCCTCTTTTGAGCGACTGCCTCCATTCAACAACAGCACGATTTCTTCCAGCTGTATGATTTAACTATTTATTTAATCTCTGTAGAGCAACAACCTCTCAATAACAACACAATTTTGCTTTTCCCAAATGGGTATTGCTTTGGAGAGGTTGCACTGTACACTTAAACGCAAAAAAAACTGTTCACATAATACTTCCAGATTTTATCAAAATCCGGTGCTTGAATGCTGTCATAGTTAGTACTATTTTAATGGATAGATATTTATATTTTCAACTAACGTGATTTTGTTATCGTATTCCGCATGCCGTATGACGTATCTATGTTTAGTTGGGAACAAAATTTGCACAACACACCGTTTCATGGAACTAACGTAACGCTGCATGACGTTGGCTGGACGATGGTTCCATTCGTACTGTTTTGAGGGTCTTGCAGATTGTTTATGCGATGCCCTGACCTCTCCATACGACCAAAAGAACCCTAAATCTGTTGTATGGGGTTTAGGTTTGTTGACTGAGCTAGACGTTTATTCCGTTAAACGTTCAGAAATTGCTGAGTTAGCCATGCAGTATGGGGGCCTTGCATTATCATGCATGAGGGTAGCATGACCATTGATAAAGGGGACGGCTACTGGTCTCAGGATTGATTAATTTAGCCATGCGCATTAAGATTACCCTGCACAAAGCCCAGATCCGTCTGTATGTTCCTCATGACCCCGCCCAACACCGTGATCTTGCCACCACTGCGTATGTTCTTCTGAAAAATACAGACGTCAGCAAGTCCCTCACCCGTAGGTCTGTAAACTGGTAATATGTCGTTATTGTAGCTAAGATTAAACCGATATTCATTAATAAAGACGATTTGCTTCATTCAGCCCTTCTCTGTCGATAATGGAGATGCGCCCAGTTCAAACGCACCACACTGTGGCGTTAGGACAGTGTTGGTCCAGGTTGAATCGGCATAACGCTTCAACGTAGACATCTCAGAACTGTATCTCGGCTTATACCGTATTGCCTCACAGTAACAATAGTGACTTGGTACCGACGTCGCCTGTGCGTAAACTCAATGTGACGGTAATGACTGACGCCTGTCACTCGTGGTCTACTGGTGGGAGGACGATCAGCAACCGTTCACATTTGTACAAATCTATCTCTCAGCAGTACACTAGCGTATCTAAGGCCATTAATTGCCATTTAAACTGTTACGACAGATTCGCCTCTGCCCAGCATCATCAAAGAATCAGTTCACTGACATTCTGAAAGTCGTGGTATATTTGCTGCTTGAAAATTTTGAAATCTAATGTGATATTCGCATTCGTACATGGGCAAATGAATGTAAAGAAAACAAGTCTTACCACCTGTACCTATGTAGACACGCTGCACGTGGAAATCATTCGAAATTCCTATTCTGGTTGTCAAATAAGAGCTAAGTCTAGTCTGACTGATATAATATTATTGTTGTGTGTAGGAACCATAACGTCCGAAATTCTTACTTGCCAAAGTCTGCACTTTGTAGAATAAAATTTATATAAAATGCAGTTTCTCTGACAACGCATATGACTCTCTTTGTGTATAGCTATCACCAGCTATCACTCTCTCTGTTTAAGCTATTCGTCTTTTTGTTTTGTTGGTCATTTATTTTGTCCTTTGTTAAACGTTCAACTAAGAGATGTGATATTTGATTTTGATTGCCACACTGTTTTCTAATTCTGAAGTGCTGAAGTTTTTGGAGGATAACGGGATCTATGTGGGTGATAATTAACAACACAATTCCTGTATTATCTTTGTATGTTTATGGTCTATAATTATTTGTCTATTGTTACTTAAAAAATTAACAATAGTGATAGAATAAAATTAATCCAAAGTATGTGAGAGTAGTGATGTAAAGATGTGAAGAAGTAAAGATTAATAAGAAGTACAGTGCAACCTCTCCAGAGCGGCCCCTTCTTGAGCGACAACCTCCCTTCAACAACGGCATGCTTTTCACCCACTGAACGATTTGATTATTAATTTAACCTATCTAGAGCGGCAACCTCTCAACAACAGCATATTTTTGCGTCTCCCAAAGGGTGTTGCTTTGGAGAGGTTGTACTGTGCTAAGAATAAGAAGTAATAAGATGATTCTTAGGTGATGTCGAGTCCGGCGTGAGCGCTTCTTTTATACCATCCCCTATTATAAATCACGCCCATATCCAAGATTTGTAACTTCTGCATTTTTACGGTTTTCGTTTCCGTTGCTCTCCAAATATGAAGGAATAAAGAATCTACTATGACAGAAGTAGTATTATTGCGGACAATGATTGTGAAGGTATCTGCATTTTTCAATTCACTTGGAGCTTGCGACTTGAGCAACCTGCTAACAATCTAGGCCAACTGAGATTGTCGCAGATAAGTAGAAAATGTTACATTTTGGAAAACAAGTTTCAAAATCTGATGTCAAACTCTGGGTCTCCGTGTACAATGATTGAAATAATGAAGTTTGAATATATGATATAAAACAGTCACTAGTTCATACACAAGGTGCATCGGTTTCAACTTCATGAGATATAAACATTCCCGTTCGTTAGATATAACACGCTTTATATCAGACGAATTAGAACAAATTTTAACTGTTGTTAGATTAATGTTTCTTCAGTGATGTTGACATTAGAACAAATTTTAACTGTGATTAAATTACCGTTTCTTCAAAGTGATGTTGACATTAGAACAAGTTTTAACTGTGATTAAATTACCGTTTCTTCAAAGTGATGTTGACATTAGAACAAACTTCTACTGTGATTAAATTACCGTTTCTTCAAGGTGATGTTGATTCCATTCTCAGCTCTCATGACAATGTCTGGGAGCAGTATGGCTTCTCCTTTCTTTGGGTCAAGTTTCACCTCAAATCTGAAAATGAAATATTTTCAAACTAAATTTCAAGACGCACGCTAATCAACAATCCAGTAAAACACAATATTACGACCAACGTTGATATCAAAGTGATCTTAAAATTGAGACATTCACATTATCGAGTTGAACTATAGAAATTATACAGAAACTTGGTGGTCGTTAAAACGAGGAGGTCTTAATACTGAAGTTGGTCTATAGGTGAGGTTGTACTGTATTGGAGTTTGTACATTATGTTCTTATCAGTATTTTGACAATTATTTTAGTTTTAATTGTACCCTTAAAGATATGGTCATCTTAATGATAATCAACAGTTTGTATTTTATCATTCATAAACCAATATATGAATAATGATTTCTTTTTTCAAACAGGTTCGAATCGCGGCAGGTCATACCCTTCCATGAAAATTTGAAAAAAAAATGTCGATTTTCCTCCATATGTGGAGAAGTTACCGGCTCCTTGTGGAAGGGTAAGATAGTACTGGTTGTATATAGTCCAGGGAAACTGGTTAGGTGAACCGGTCGCCGTTTATAACTGAAAAATTGTTGAAAAACGGCGTTAACCCCAGTGAGACAAACAAACAAATTTTTCAAACAGAGCACAAGCTGTTTTAAATTTCATGGTAATCTGCCTAAATTCCCATGAAAGAATTTGTCCATTGTTTGTTTTAGACACGTAAAAATTGTTTATAAAACTGAATATGAATGGATAAATTGAGTCTAATTTATCTGCATTACAGAATGCTAACGCAGCTGACCATTGTTCAAATGATAAAATATTTTTGACAGATTTTATTTAGAAAATAAAATAACATGTTCAACATTTCATATATTTCAAAAAACATAATTAAATTAACATTTCAAGTTATACGGCTATATGAAATACATTTTTTACTAATAAAAAATAACAATAAATCTCAACAGTTTCTGATGACATAAGGTCGTTGACTGTGTTTGATCAAATTAAATGATGCAGGTTAGGAATAGATTTAAGTTAACATCACCTTTTGACGAGCTTCACTATGTTGATCTTGATTTCGTTCATAGCAAACACTTGACCAATGCAGTTTCTGTAAATGGGAAGGAATCAGATATTCAGATTATTGCTAATCTTCTCAGCTTGTCAAACTGTAGTTTTATGTTTGTTATTGGTGTTTATGACATTTTATCACTCAGATAGTATTGTTATTGTTGGTACAAAGAAGCAACATATCTATAATTTGACGCAATCTTGAAACTCTTATTATTTGGTAGTAATCGTAATCCGGATTCAAATCCCAGTCGCTGTAGGTCACACCCTTCTATGAAAATTGGATAAAAATGTTGATTTTCCTCCGTATGTGAAGAAGTTGCCAGCTCCTTGTGGAAGGGTAAGTTAGTACTGGTTAGTATACTGTCCAGAAAAACTAGTCGCAGTATATAACTGATAAATTGTTGAAAAACGGCGTTAAACCTAGTGAAAAAATTGCGAAATTACGGAGTATCAATAATTTTATTTACTTTGATATTTGCTTAGGTTTTCAGATATGTTGTAAAAATATCTATACCTCGAGCCAGCTGAAAATGGAATAAATCCGTAGACGTCTGTTTCATCACGATGACTATCACTGAATCTTTCTGGGTCAAACACCTATAAAATGTAATTAGACAATGATACATTTTGTAAAGAAATCTTTAAAATATACGTCACTCTCCAGATAGCATGACTTCTGTGGTCCACCGTAATTTTGCTCAACGGTCCTACGTTAGCTTAAGGATGTATACCCCACTCCAACCTTTAGCCAAAAGTACAATCTATTGACCTAACGTAGACATGCTATATGAGACCATATTATCAATGGCATTCCGTTTCTCATCCAGTTTTGAAAGATGTTTTGACGAAATCGTTCTTTTTGGACAAAGCGTGTAAAAATGTGGATTCAACTTATGTTGTTAGCATCAAACATCATCAAAACAATCATTGGTAGCGTCAAACTTTACATGAATGATCACCTTCCTGGTGTCACCATACGATGTACATGACCAACTTTCAAAATAGATAAAGCTAACAAATATTTTGATTGCAATCGTTTGTAGTTTGACTACGGTAGATGAAGTTATTTCAGTAAACCGTCCAGACAGGCGAAATGCTCTAGATAAATCATGTGTTCGTACTATGGACGTTTTTAGCTCTGAGGTGAAAATTGCAGTCTTTGTTATTAAGATTGTTACTAATTTCCTCAGCTTTTCAGATTGCTGTTCTATGACTTTGATTGATGTTTATGACTTTTGTCACTGATAGCAATAAAGTTATTTAAATTAAACCCCGAGATGGGCGAAATGCTCGAGATAAACCATGTCCTCGTGCTTAGCTCTAAGGCGAAAATTACAGTCTTCATGATTGTTAGCAATGTAGGTTTGTACATATTGTGAAACCTCTCCAATCCGAACATGCTCCGATTAGACATTGTCTATATACAGGTTTCATGCGTTATGGCATCCCACAGTTACATATATAAGCTATATACTTGTGACGAAACACACATTTGGGTCCGACGTTTTTGTTCGGATTAGGGAGGGATTTTTTATTGGGCTTATTCGGATTAGATAGGTTGCTGTGTATATTTTACCATGTTATTTGGCCATGTATCTTCATTGTGATGTATGGCATATATCCATGTTTGTACAGAGACGTTCGGTGGAATTTCTTTCCCGTCTAATATAATTGGCTCCGTATAGTTTGCCCTTCCTATGACGGGTACGGGTGTGTAGTAACGCATAACTTCTTTTATGAACAGTGGTAGGTAGGTAAACTTTCCAAGATGTTCTCTGCAGTAAACAATAAAACATGGCATCGTTACTCACGACTTCCAAACAAGCAAGCGTTTTACCTCGAATATGATGACCGCCGCAATTAATTAATTAATTAAGTTTTTCAAACACTCTTACTTGGTGACTGTATCACTATCTCCGAGTACATCACAAACATCTTTGTACACTTTCTGTTGTAAATCAGGATATTTACCAAGAGCGTATATAGCCCAGCTGATTGCAGAAGCTGTAGTGTCGTGTCCTGAAAAAAAGAAAGCCGTTTTATATGTGCGCCAAAACCTTCTGTAAAGATTTTGACATAAAATGTGTTTGTTACAGTTACATATCAATTAATGGTATTATATATCTTTAATAGTGAACATAAGTTGTCAAACCGATTTTTATGGCTGCGGACTTAAAATGTGATTATCAATATCGCGTATTGTAACAACGAAATCAGTTCGCTGGCCTACCTTCAAAGGTGAATGTGTCAACTTCATCTTGGATCTCTTGTGGTGATAAGCCACGCCCCTCCTGGTCTTTGGCGGTCAGGAGAATATCCAGGAAATCTAAACGACGTTTTTGTCCATTTGTGACATCAGTTTTGTGTTCTTTCTGTAATGAGATGTTAGACAATCACTTAGATAAAAAAGAATACAAAAATGTACAAGGGCGGATACAAGATTTTGGGTTGGGGCGTTAAGACTAGATGTTTATGGACACATTCAGCACCTAATTTTTTTTTACTTATGCTTATCAGATTTTAGAGGTGGCGCACGCCGGCTCCGCCCCCCCCGCCCTAAATCCACGCTTGACGTAGCTGAATAAGCGTATACATTAATTAATAACCGACCAATTATCGTTGAGCATCTTAATCTATATTGCTCACAATCATTGCTGAAATGGTATCGCGCGCTTAGTAATATTTTAAGATCGCTGAGATATGGAACATTTTCGAAAAAAAGCAATGGGGGAATTAGAGATAGTCTGATTGGTTGAATTTAATTATTTTATGCATTTTTAGAATATATAACAACTTGCCAGTTCTTTTATTCTTGATTGTATAATGTTCCCTGTAAATTCATGGACCTCATCACAAAGCCGGAAGTATTCTCTTCCCAGTGGGTGCACAGCAAAGATCGGTTTTATCAGGAGAGGAATTTCTCTGTTAAAATATATAAAACATATACGTATGTATATTAATATCAACTATTGAATTAAGTTAGTATTTTAACACCATATACCCGATTAGTGATATCGTGAGGTCATTTAAATCATTGTAACTTCAAAACAATTAAATATATGTGGTATAAATGTCTTCATTTTGAGCTTATGACGTATTTCCTCTGGATTAGGTGCTGTTCTGTTATGTCGAGTGCGGTGGTATTAAGTAGAAAAAGTGACATATAGCATGTTGTTATCTTACCTCGTATTTTACACTTAATCGTAAGATAAATTTGTTCTCGCCCAATATTTCGCCAATTCTTAACAATGTAACGTTCTTAAAGGACAGTGCTCAAGATATCATTATGATCACATTCGACTTTATAATCATGTCATATCACATGCCGAATGATTTACACTTTATATAAGTCGATTCCTATGATTTTAGTGTCAATATAAATTTAATTATAATGTTAAAACTTACATAGAACGTCTCCATGTGATCTCGGATATCCTTCTAATAGCTTGAATGTAACTTTTCTCTCTGAAATAATACATGAATACATCCAGACCTGGTCAGTCGACCACTCGTATATAACCCCTTTGACCGACTGACAACTTTAAAAATATTTGTATTTTTTACGTCTGCTTTTAACTGTATTTCAGTCATTTAACGATGGGTTGGACAATATCTAACAAACAAATTAATTTAATAAATCTAACGTCTAAATAATAGGCGGATCCAGGGGGGTGTGGACCCGGCGTACGACCCCCCCCCCAAAATTGCCCAAGCAAAGGTTTTTTTTATCATGAAATATGATATTTACATGAAAATATATATAAATGTAAAAAAAAAACGCAATAAGTTGCGAGTACAGTAACACAATGACATAATGTACAATTCGCCCTGGACCTGGACCCCCAGCCTACTTGTTTAGTTTCCGCCCCCCAACTAAAAATCCTGGATCCGCCTATGTAAATAAAGGCCAACTAAGCGAATTAAGGACAAATTTCTACTTTCCCTTGGATGGGTTTTGTTCAATTGTTTGACAATATCTGATAAGACAAAGAGCAACCGCTTATCTATATACCAACACAAAATGTTTGATATACAAATTGTGGGTTCTGATCATTCATTTTGTGTTACTCTTTTATTTATATTGTATAATAAACCAATAACCAGCTCCCGCCAAAAAACAAATTCCAGATTTTCCGCAACTTGGTAAGTCACCGTCAAGCGTGACGCTACTTTTGTAATGTACAATATTGGGCAAGATCGTATTTTCTGCTATGATTACATTACCGTCATCGTCAGAGGTGACGCTACTTTTTATGTGTAAAGTATTTAAAACAGAACAAAGTTAATTTTTTTTTTCATTGAATAAGGTTATCTACCATATATAGAACCTTGACTGTCATTGTACATCGACTGATAAGTCATGTTAACCTGATGGAAAAGTCGGATAAGAAATATCAAGGTATATATGGTATATCAAGGTTAGGGAGAAAATCTATAAACATGCTAATATACGACTAAGATATTTCATAGGCGACACCCCGAACACCCTCATATATATATAGCCATGTCTGATCAAGATTCGGGGATTAAAATCATTCACATTACAGATCAATTCAACCTGAGACATTGGCTATGTACTGTAAAACCTCCCCGAGTGATTATTCCCGTATTAAGACCAACTCCGTATAACGAACACCTATTTCCAACAGTTTTTTTTTCTGAATTTCATCTTGATAAAAAGACAACCGCAACATTCAGACCGATTTTCCCCAGAGGTGGACTTAATATAGTGGTTTTACTGTACTTAGGTATTTTACATAACCTGAATGAAAGTCTTGCTCACGTACGTAGCTGTGGCATTTTTTTGAATGTTTCCTTCGTATGACAATGAACATTTCAACATGGAGTCTAATGTCGTCTCACAGATGTAAGGAAATACATCTACAGACTTTCCATTGGTGGCATCTGTCGTTAGTTTGTCCTAGAAAATAAGATTGAATTAAGACTAAAGTCTTGTCAGGCATGCGAGTTTTATTACCGGGATATATTTTCTATTTATTTATCACCTTCATAAAGTATTTTGCAAACATTCTTACACAATCTATTGATAACACAGCGGTGACAATTTGCCTATGTCCACATGATATATTTACATTGACATCTTCGGAATCTTATAGCGCACACATTAAATTTCGCTAGTACCACGTGATAATTATCGTTTTAAAGGCCATAATTAGATTGATGTAGAAATCAGAGACACTTATAACTGCGAAATTAGGTCAAGGTTAGGGTTTAATCAGACGATGATTATCTGGAGCATTTGTAACGCAAGAAATGATGTACAGGCCGGGCTTTTTTACAAGTAGAGGAAGGGGCCTTTTTCATAAATTTAGGAAAAATAACTCGGTATTTTGGCAAAACGGGGAAGAAAAAACTTGGTGTAAACTTAATTTTAGAAGAAAACTGCATGATTTTAAACATTTTTACTGAGGGGAAGATGCCTTAATAACCTAGACAAACAATCCCTGCTATAGAAGGAAAAATACTGGTTTGTGTATTATTTTTCATGAGAGAAAGACACCTATAAACGGTCCCTTCTATAGATGGAAAACATTCTGACTGGCAATATCGCACCCTATCTATTGGCTATGCCCCCAATGTATGTCCTTCAGAAAAAGTCCCTGTAAGTATTAGATGGCATTGATTAGTCAAATGAAAAAAAATCAAGTTACCAGTAAAATGTTTGATCCTTCGTTCATAATGTGTATATATCCATTTAGAATGTCGAAATGGAACGCTGGTGTCAGCAACTTCCGGTTTCTCTCCCATTTTTTTCCTTCGCTAAATAGTAGCCCATCACCTTGAAAAAAGCCCAAGTACAGTAAATTTTTACTTAAGGGTAATTTCAATGTAAAAACTGCTTCTACGGAAATACCACTTCTATATAAAGACTAGTTCCATATAAGAACCGCTTTCATATGATCTCTAGCCCGGAGATCCTGGTTTGAATCCCGGTCGCGGCAGGTTATATCCTTCTATGAAAATTTGACAATATTGTCGATTTTCTTCCACATGTGGAGAAATTGCCGGCTCCTTGTGGAAGGATAAGTTAGTACTGGTTAGTATATAGTCCATGAAAACTGGTTAGGTGAACCGGTCGCCGTATATAACTGAAAAAAATGTTGAAAAACGGCATTAAACCCCAGTGACAATAAGTCACATTAAAACAAAACATTATATGATCTCCACTTCCATGCAAGGACCATTTCAATATACTTGTACAGGCAAGTTTATTTTCTGACCGGTTTTTGTATATTTCTTCTGTATCAAAACTTAATTCCAGACAATGGGACCATCTCAATGGTAAGACCCTAAAATTTCCAAAGTTGGTCTTGATATTGAGCACAAGCCAAAAAAACATTTCCCCTGGTCCCAACATGTCCGGATAGGAGAAGTTTCGGCAACCAGATTATTTCCCTGGTTCACACCAGGCTGTATTTAATGGAAAAAGTTCCACAGTTGCACTGTAGTTACCTAGCCAGGAATCTAAGAAGTTGTAACCGTCAGTGGGTCCTTTGCTTTTTTCTCTTGTCTGTTTAATGAGCTCTTTAAATGTGTCTGCATGTTGGACAATTATAACGGGAATCGGTCCGATCCAAATACAGAGAGTTTTATGTCGGTCATTCGTCGCTTTTACCACGATATCTAGAGCAGTTTTAGAGTTTTCAAGCTGTTGTCAGGAAGAAAATACGTGTAATTAGGTCATATCTATATAGTGAGCTATTATCCACAGATTAACATGCAAAACACAGGAACTGAATGCGATGTAGAAGTTATCTCGAGGTGTCATCTAAACTAACTATATGTTCCAGATAAACGTGGTGCACGTAATAACAAGGTATTTGTTGGTTCATTAAAAAATTATGTGCAACTAAGAACAAAAATTGACAGGACTTTGAAAACTCCTCAAGATAAATCGGGTGCTCGTGATATCTGTGCTCGTAATAATGAAGTTTTTATAGAATTAGGTTATATCTTTATAATGAGCTATTATAGCCACAAATTAACATGCAAAATACAGTTACTGAATGTGATGTAGAAGTAATGGCTCTAAATACACTTATATAAAAAAATTACCATTCCGATGTTTGAATAAAAATATAGCAGCATTGAATAATAAAGAATTGAAAAGAATGTATTCAAAGCTCACCACTAACAGTAAAATGTTTATGAAAACTACGAAACATATCATTTCAAAATAGTAAAGACAACGCATCATGTGGAATTCGTTTTTTTAACAGATTTGACGCACAAAAACGCTAAAAATGATAAGTGTTTGCCGAAGAATTCTCAACATTTTCTACACTATGATAATAATTCTTACCTGTCCCTTCCTTGCGTTCCCTGACAGCCAATGTCGGGGCAATGAGGGTTGTGAACTTAACTTTCTACGCAGGGTCCAGTAATGATTTATAAACTGTCCAACTTTCAAAACGAATAAGCACAGTGTCCCTATAAATATGGCGTAAATAACTGTACATAACTGTAAGATAAAAGACATGTTTCTATCTTCACCGAAGTGGGCGAACAACTGATACTTATCGCGTACCTTACCATACCAGCTGAATACAGAGCGTATGTTAAAATGTTTAAAGGGGTGGACCTTATGTTTATAACTTTGCACAAAATCTGGAATCCCCTTTAATTTGGTAGTGCTTGTAATATTTTTAGATGCTTTACTTACTCAATTTTTGCCAGGATCTTGGAATAAAATGTTGACAAAATTAATGCTATGAATGACACTGAAGTGTTGTCAATGTGGACTTGATCCTTTAAGTGTGCAAATTTATCCTGATTAGTAAACACTCAGAGCACGCCCGAATAAAAACACTTCTTAAAGGGAACGCAAATATTAATTATTTGTGTCGTATTGGCGTATCGGGTGATGTCCTTATTCAAGGTCAAACACTTGTGAGATAACGAATGGTATAATGAGGTATTTTGGCGCACGAAATGAATGAAATTGTTTACTTTGTGATAAAAACATCAGTGACGCTTTGCTAGAAGAGTGGGACAATATACCACAGGCTCAAATTAATAATCTCATCCACTCAATGCGTCGTCAAACTGTTAGTAATGTTCGCGGTGGGCATACTCGTTAAAAAAGCAAAAAAAAATTGAATCAAGACCTGCCTTAAATTGAATTAAAAAATCCAATGGAATTGGTAATTTTCAGATTGTAAATGAACTTTAATGAACTTATTTTGAATTGTTGTGCAATAACGAATACGAACAAAAACCGTTAATATACACATATGTGGAAACAGTCCCATTAAAGTCTCGCGAAAGTTTCTTTTTTTGGTTCAGTATATATGGAATATGGTGAGAAATGTTGAATTCGTGGCCTGCATTCAAAACAAGCAACACTGCATTTAATCCATGATTCATTAGTTGATAGTAGTGCCTAGAAGTCTAGTATTACAGATGTACAATATCATGCGTATTGTCTTAGGCTACTGTAGAATACAGTTATAGTGAATTCCTGTCGACCCAAATAATTACTTCATTATATCAATATTTCATTGTAACCATGACAATGAAATAAAGTAAGGCATATTGGGGAATAAATAATTCACTATATCCGATTTTTCACTATATCCGAATTCACTATAACCGTGTTATACTTTATTTTCTGGAGATTTTAAGCTTGGAGAACTTCAAATTACTGCTATGAGAACCATTGGTGATTAATTTTATTTATTAATTAGAATATGTATCTTGGAAATTGTGCCAATTGATTTTTTGCCTGAACTAAACTGCAATGCCTTTTTTATTATCCAAACAGTTTCTTAAAGCTCTTTTTTGCAATTTCTATCCAGAGTTGTCGTTCGTTATCCATCACATACATCTCTGTCAACGTCTGGAAAGTAGATCAAAAACATGTGTCTTCTTTTGTTTCCATCTGATACACAAAATTACGCTTATATTTTCTCTAAATGATATTTGTCATAAATTTACACTTCTACGTTTCGTTTCCATTTCATCGATTTAACTTTGTGGCCTAATTATCGAAAATAAACAAACACTCTCTGTCGGGAAATAGTGCGCCTGATAAATAAAATAATTTCTTTGATTTTCTGGTAAATTATAACATTTTTTGTCTCGAATGTATTGTGCGAAAGAAATTGCTTCACTTAGTTGAAGATTTTGTACAATTCGTGGCTCTATTTCTTGTTTTACAAGAATCTTGTAAAAAGCTGAGACGTTGACAGAGATGTATGGGAGAGATAATGAACGACAACTCTGGGTAGAGATTGCTATTTACATGTCAACATGCCTGTGCGGTGATCTCCCCTCACAGATACCTTTGTTAGTCAACAAGACTGTGATAGCCATTATTAGTTAGAAAATGTACCTTGGAAATTGTGCCTCTTGATTATTTATCTGAACACAAATCTTAATGTCTCTTTTTATTATCTAAACAGTTTCTTAAAGCTCTTTTCTTGACGTATTGGTCATTTTAACATACACGTGATCCAACTATAGTCACTGATTCAACTATAATCACGTGATTCAACTATAGTCACGTGATTCAACTGTAGTCATGTGATCCAACCATAGTTACGTGACCCAACTAGAGTCATGTAGAGATGTATGACGACAGTAGTTTCTGTAGCGCAGCGTAGAAACCGGTTAGTGTAATTTGGTGGTTGGATACTTACACGTCTGCGGGATATTGTATTTTCATAATGTACAGTCAATTCTTATTTCAGGGCATCGCGTGTTGTATAAAACTTATTTGATCCTAAACACAAAATCAGAGATGGAGTTATTTTGTTACATTAATACTGGGTTCACGAATCACTGTTCTGCGGACAGTTGCAATTGATAATTATAAGAACACTAAATGATGCATTTTTGACTTAAGTTTTTTTTCAGTAACCTTTTTAATTTTACACATTCGCCACCAAAATGCTTCCATCCCCGACCTCTAAAGATAGTCATAGATTTAATTGTGATATTTTTCTACTAGCGAGACAGTCGTACTTTGATAGGACATCTAAAAGTTGATTTTTCATGAAGCAGAAAGTTGATTTAAATAGTAACGATACCTAGGAGCCTCCGTGGTCGAGTGGTTATGGTCTCCGATTAGCATGCGCTAGCTCCTCACCTCTGTGAATTCGAATACCATCCGGGACCGAACAAATTTCGGCCAGCTAGCTCGCGGAAAGCCGATGATCTACTCATTAGAGCGTTGGAAGTCTTCCTCCATTGTTAAAGCTGGAAAAGTCACCATATGAACTTGGCCATTAGTAAAACGTTTAAAGAAGGGAAAATAGATAATTTTGTTCTTATATATCAACACGTGAAATATTTGAGTACGAACGTTTTTGACATGTTTATTTGTCTTATAGAAATGACAGGACTGGATTCAGTTTACGAGCACGACTTGTGAGTAAGGAAGTTTGGAAGTTTAAGCAAACATTTCTCTTCGAAAGAATGACATTTTTATTATGTCGTTTGAAAAGAAGTATGAAAAAATAAATGCATGTATTTGTGTTTCAATATGTCATAAAACAGCTGGTTAGAAAATCATGTTTTTAATGTTCAAAGTGACTTATTGTTTTTCTTTCGCTAATGGTTTTATTTAGCCACCATGGCATTAACGCTGGATTTCATTCAGTAAAATAACAACCATTGTCTACGTTTAAATCATTTTCCAAAACGAAAATAGCATATCTAAATTTAGACATTAACCACAAAACCAGTAGTTCTCCGAAGAAATTATCGACTGAGGATTGGAAGTCTTACAGCTTTTTGCCGAAAATATGTATTTTCGATGAATTATAGAAAATTTAAAGTTACGTCGATGTAAGCTTGTAGTGTGTAAGGGGCTTAGTAGTTTTAATGTCGGGTCATAATTGTTGATCCCTAAATGAGGAGCTAAAGGTCACGAAGGCTTGACGGTTGAATTTATAAATGAAGTACGTTAATAACAAACTACGGATTTAAAATCAAATTATAATTCAGCGATTGTTCGATAAACGGGCGTGAGTTTTTACAAATTGTTGACACGAAGGAGGAAGTTTAATCAGGATATTTTATACCAACTGTGTTTAAATACTCCGTATTTGTTATGCGCACTTAAAGCGGACTTGAACGGCGATATGGTTATATGAATTCAAGTATATTTCAACGCCTGGATGAATCTTTACCGACATTTTGTCTTACAAGTGAGTACACATATCTTTTTTTTACTTCAAAACGTTGATTTTAACTTAACTGTTCTGTCAAGGAAATTCATGCGTTTTAATGTTTTAAATCATGATTATTTGCGTTGTATTTTGTGTATAATGAAATTCAGCAAAAAGAGATGCATTTAAATTATTATATTCTTTATTATTTAATTATATTACACATATTATATATATGCTGTGATAAATTGTGATAATAATAAATGAATACATCAAATTGTTTAATAATAATAATTGATGATGATAATAAATAGTTATTGCACTAATGAATAATTATATTAAAAATACAAATGATATTCATATCATATTCAAATCCCGGTCGCAGCAGGTCAAACTCTACCATGAAAATTTGACAAAAATGTCGATTTTCCTCCATATGTGAAGAAGTTGCTGGCTCCTTGTGGAAGTGTAAGTTAGTACTGGTTATAATACAGTCCAGGAAAACTGTTTAGGTAAACCGGTCATCGTATATAACTGATAAATTGTGAAAAACGGCGTTAAACCCAGTGAGAAAAGAAGAAATCAAATTGTTGCTTCTTATGTATTAATCCAGTATATTATCATTTTGAACTGAATGTGTATTTTTAATTGTGAATGAGTGTGCCTGTCTATATTCAATGTATGTACTCAAATCATGTGACAAGTACAGTTTAAGGTCACAAAAGTACCACCTGTAGACAGAGACCATCTAGCTGTAATGATCAGTTGTTTTATTACGTATACTTAGATTTGGATTTTATTTGGACCCGTTTTATTTAAAGACCGTCTCTGTTCAAGATCCCGTTTTACACTTTCGGTACTTCCGATATATCTTTTGCTTTCAGCTTAACTCAATTCGCTGTAAAATCACGTAAAATTTCAGTCTAGCAGTCTTTCCAAAAACAGTTGATTTTCACTCAGTTGCAACTTTGTTATTAAACCTGTGCTGAGGACAGGGTCCGGGGTTATTAAACCTGTGCTGAGGACAGGGTCCGGGGTTATTAAACCTGTGCTGAGGACAGGGTCCGGGGTTATTAAACTTGTGCTGAGGACAGGGTCCGGGGTTATTAAACCTGTGCTGAGGACAGGGTCCGGGGTTATTAAACTCGAGATTGATCTCACAGCTCATAAATATTTTTTTGATTTATTCAACAATAAATTATTATCAGATTGTATTACTTTTTAATCAGTGTGCTGCGTTTAAGGTAATCAATTGAATATTTGTACGCTTATACAAGAGGTGTTCAATTTATAATGAAATAGTTTTAAACACAGCTTAATTATTTACTCGCATGCATTTTTATAGCAACAGGTGGTCTTGAAATCCATGGCAACAGTAAATCAGTCTGCACCTTCTAGGCTAGTTTTCTGAACTCAGGTTTATGCACGACTGCTCAAATATGTGCCATTCATCCTCAAGAACCTTTTTTAGACCGATCATGGAAAAGATTTTGCGTTTTTGTAGCCTACGTTTCCTAATGCCCGAAATACCTAAGTCCATTGGAACTGCATCTTGGCTTTTTGACATCCGTTCTGTAGGAGTTATGTAACTGGTGTTTCTTGAGCAAATCAAAGGTAATTTTGGCAGTGTGACTTGATAGAACACTATGTCATTTTCTCTTCCAGTAAAAAGACACGGTGCATCTTTTTTTCAGAAATGACTTTAGAACCTTGTCTATGTAATACTTTGCATTGACTTTCACCCCTTTACTGATAAAATTCAAAAAGGTCTTGCCATAGAAATTAATACCGGCCCGAAACCATAAACCAAGGTATAAATTTACGAACTTCAGTTTGTTTAGGTCTGTCTCATTGGAACGAACGTAACAAAACGCCATAACTACCGCCCATATAGAACATAGCCAAGTCAGTGGTGAACATTTTTTTTCATTTTCTACTTTTAAGACGGAGATATAGACGCCATGATCGAGGTTGTCGTTTAAAAATTTGGGCCTCACTGAGCCTATAAACACAGCATTTTTACCGAGTTTGGCGTTTTAGAATTTTGGCTATAGTTCTGTTAACAGTGCCTAGAGACACTCCAAATTTAGCTGCCATTTCCCTTTGTGTGAGCGGATTCACCAATTTACATTTGTATTCATATTTTTGATTTTCCGTATGATGTCAGCAGTAGCTGCTGTACGACATTTGGTAAAAGTTCCTCTTTTACTAGTGTCACCGGTGCTCACTATCAGAGCCGGGAACGTGAGTTTATACAGGACTAAAAGTTTGAACTGGTGAATATTCGTTTTACTTTTAAACATATAAAGTCTGTTTGCAACATAACAAATAAAAATAACTTTAAAACATAAATAAATAATTCAGTAAATAATAACTGTGAATAATTCAGTTAGAATTTAAACAGACAAAAGTTTTTAGAAGTACAAAATACTAAGTATTTTTGTTACCATTTACACAATTTTCACAATATTCTAATTAATATGTATTAAGCTATTTATAATGTATTTAAAGATGAAAAGAAATTACAAGACAAGAAGTTTAAATTTTACCTGTAAGTTTCTATCCGAAAAAACAACAAAAACGTCTGCATCTTATGAAAGCAACTTTGGAAGTGGCGTGGCGGTAAAAAAATCTCGTGCAGATTAGTCACGTGTTCATGAAATTTACGTTGTTGTGAAATTAGCTAATAAGGTTAATTGAAATAAAAGTGGATTACTGGTTATCGGTCCTGATTAATGTGATTTATTGATGATACTTTACTAAGGATATAACTACCACTAGATCTACTTACTACATGAATTTCCTTTGACACACGTTTTGCGAACGTTATTACGAATTACACCTTTTCCATGCTGAGTGCGATGCACAGTAGCAAGAGAAACATTGTGTCCCATCTGTTATACTGGTTTAACAATGTTTCTGTAGGACATTTTTTTTTTGCTTCAAAAGCCCTAAGATAATGCCCTTAACTAAATCCTTTATTTTTGGTCTCACTGTATTGAATTTTGAGTTCAAGTGTGTTGAGCGTATAAACGATATATTACTTTGCATGTATTAATAGCTTTGAACGAGGTGTTATAGGCTGAAAGATATTATAAGTTTGTTTTAAAAGTGTTTCATAATAAATTTAACACCTCTCGTATAACAAACATACATATTGGTCTAAACTATTTTTAAAACAGAAAGTCAGATTTGAATTAAGAGACTGATCTCAAGTTCTCAGAGTCCGAGGTTATAAAACTTGAGATTGATCTCAGAGCTCAAATTTCAATGTTTAGTTTTCAAATTCTAAAGTTTATTGTACAGTAAAACCTCACATTGCGACCACCTCGCTATTACGACCACCTCTTAGAAAAATATCCTAATCCGGTAACATTTATAGTCCGTACAGTTCACCTTGGTCCGTACAAGTCCGGGTTATAGCGTTTAGAACTGTAATAAAATATCTAAAACGCAATTAACATAAACCTATTGTTTATAATAGCACGTCATGTTTTGAACATGTTTTTTTTTTCGTGAATAGTTATCGCAAACATAAATATTCTTTTTTGTATTTGAAATGTTGAATGAGTCAAGATGAAATATTTCTGTCCTCGGAGATAAAATTTTGAATGTCTATTTGATTGTTGATTTTATGTTTTGTAAAGACTTCAAAACAAAACGATACATTTCTACTAAGTGACATTCATTTGGGAGATGAATACCACCCTCCTTGAGGAAGATAAAATACAACTGTCATCATACTTATCGCGATATTACACCGATAAATTTCAAACTCCACTGTGTGTACAATACACTGACGTGCAAATACGGCCTTGAGCATTTTCAGCGTAGGAATTAAGATGCGTACTTATTATATTTACATATAAATGACGGATCTATCCGGGTTTTAAATTTAGATCACTTCCACTCCGTATGTGTTTGTTGCTGGCATTTTTAACATGGATGTCACGAAGCTGGAACCGTTTGTAGTATAACAAGTTTGTCCTTGTAAATCTGCAACAAATGTGTTTGATTTTCTTTCACTCTGAGCTTGTTAAACTCATCATCTTAGATATTTGTTAAATCTATACGATAAGTCACTCGCCCCATGCCTGGACAAATAGAAATTATAATTATCAGGGTTTTTTTTCACATAGGTACAAAGAAAACTAAAAGAAAAATTAAAAATTTATGACAATCACATTCAACAGCTTAAGTCGAATTCTGCTTCTGTCTCGATCAATTAAATTACATTGTTTTTTTTTCTTTTTAGTTTAGAAAATTTTTAATTTCCTGCGATTTTTTATCATTATCTAAAACTTAACAAAGGAGGTTCTAACGAGTGTAAACAAGAAATAATAACTTAACCTGATAATGTAAATAGCATTGTATAATTATTGTTCAATCGTAAAAAATAAGAATGGACACTTGTACTTGTATTCTGGTAATTATGGGTAATAATTTTCTACGAAAGTGACAAGTTTCAACCACTTAATCACATGAATGTGGATATGATGCTTCTGAGAAATACTTCACAAAGGACTGTATTATACGTACAGTGCACCCTCGATAACACGGACTCCTCTTATCCGAACATCACCTGAACCAAGACGGTATTGATTGTCGGTATTGATTTTAGTCCATGTCTTTCGTATATATGTAAATAAAAATTACATATTTTTGTCTAAACGTGAAACAATAAAGTTTTCTTATAAACTCCATTGATCCAGACATTCCCACCGTCCGGACAAGTCCGGATAGGAGGGGTCTCATTACATCACTCTCTTACACGGGTGATGAACGAATGTACAGAATTGTCGAGGTATGTGTACTAAAAACAATTAGACACATGGACAGATTTTGACACACAATAAAAGCTCGGTATTTATATCATCTTCATATTGTGGTGGCCTTATTATCAAGTTGAAATATAAAATAAATATTGAAAATCCGTCCGAAAATGAGTGATATTTATAATGAGATGGTCTTAATATCGGAGTGGTCTTTAAATAAGGTTTATCTGTAGATGTATATGATGTATGATGGTTTTACGGATCGAAAGTGATTTGCTATGAGATACAATTGTTTAACTGTTCAAAACACTTAGCCGTCTTAAGTTAAAGTCTAGGAAGTGAGTGTTGAGAATTTAGATTGAACGTCGCACTAAAATTTATCTTTGAACGTCGGGTTAATGTGTTTTTGCATTGAATTCATTTGAATGATTTCTTACTCGTGATTATAAAATAGACTTTGATTTTGTACTATAAGTGACATCATTGTCTGAAAATAAGATTGTGATCATATTGACTAAATAATATATTGAGATGTTTTAAATGATGTTCTATATTTCTGATCGCATTTAATGTGCGAAAATAGTTCTCAACAACGCAATACTTAGGCCTAAACAAATAAAAGGTTTGTTTCCGGTTACATGCCTCCAAAAATATGGGTCGGTTGGTAGGGATTTTTTTCTTTCATGTTCTTAGCTCACCTGAGCACGTAGTGCTCGGTGAGCTGTAGTCATCAGTCAGTCTACTCCGGCGTCCGGCGTCCATCGTCCACACCCGGGGTTGTTCATGCTCTAGTGGTCTAGCGAATCTTCATCAGACCTGGTCAGAATGTTTGTCTCAATGATATCTTGGACAAGTTCGAACATGGGTTATCTGGGGTCAAAAACTAGGTCACCAGGTCAAATGGAATGGAAATTTTGTCAACACTCTAAAAATCACAGATTTGATTGGATCCTCATGAAACTTTGACAGAATGTTTGTATTAATGATTTTGTAAAATTGTGCGAATATGGATAATCTCCGGTCAAAACTAGGTCACTAGGTCAACGCACCAGAAAACTTTGTTCATCATCTAGAGGTCAGAATTTGTATTGAATCTTCATCAAACTTTGTCAGAAGGTTTGTTATAATAATATCTTGGACAAGTTCGAGCATGGGTCATCTGGAGTCAAAAACTAGGTCACCAGGTCAAACATTGGAAAACCTTGTTAACACTGGTAGGGGTCACAGTTTTGATTTGATATTCACCAAACCTTATCAAAATGATCGTTTTAATGATATTTTGGTTAAGTTCGAACATGGGTCATCTGGGGTCAAAAACTGGTCACCAGATCAAATCATAGAAAAACTTTGTTAACGCTCTTGGGGTCACAGTTTTGATTGGATCTTCACCAAACCTTGTCAAAATGCTTGTCTTAATGATATCTTGGACAAGGTTGAACAAGGGTCATCTGTGGTCAAAAACTAGGTCACCAGGTCAAATCACTCGAAAACCTTGTTATCCAATTAGAGATCGCAGTTTTGGTTGGATCTTCACCAAACTTTGTCAGAATGTTTGTATTAATAATATCATGAACAGTTTTGAACATGGGTCAACTCAGGTTAAAAAATAGGTCACTTGGTCAAATCACAGGAAAACCATAGAAGTTGCAATTTTTACTCGGGAGAGCGAAAAAGGGCCGTCTTGGCCCTCTTGTTTTACATATATTGGCAACACTGTTGTGAAGATTACAATATAGCATTAAGATTTGGATGCCGTAAGAACTTATGAGTCGGCAGGTAAAAGATAGGTCGGTCGGGTAACCGGAAACAAACCTTTTTTAGGCCTTACTTAACAGTATTTCATTTGTCTAAACCGGGACCTGGTTGTTTATCAGCTTCAGCGGTTCATCAATGTAAAAGAATGATAACATTGTCAAACCTTTGTGATTTTTTACAGTAAGACTTCGTTAATGGACCACTTTTGGGACCAGAAAAATCCGTCATTAAAATGAGGTGACCTCATTATTAAGTTGAAATATAGGGAAGGTACTGAAAGCCGGTCCAAAAGTAAATGGTCGTAATATCTAGGTGGTCGTAATGTTGAGGTGGTCGCTACGTGAGGTTTCACTGTAAACGGGTTTTTATCATTTTCAGTAATCAGAGCTACAAGGACAAAAGCAAGTGGAACATATCTCAATATCTAAGAAGACCCACTTGATCCTATCTAACGTAAAATGGCAAATCAAACTGAAGAGGACCTGGAGCGCCTGAACGAAATTCAAACCGAAATATTACAGAGGCTTCTTCCACTGATTGTCTTCCTGATTATTCTTGGCATCTTCGGATTTCTTGGCAACCTGTTGGCGATCATTTTTTATTTTACGAAGACCAAGCACACGTCTGCGGTCCGTTTGATAGCTTGTCTCGCAGTGGCGGACCTTGTCGTGTGTATTCTCTTCATTCCAAACATTGTAGAAATATCTGTCAATGTTATATACACGCAGACTTTTCTGTGCAAACTGTCTCATTTTGCGGGACTTTGGACTATCTGCGTTTCATGTTTGATTCTTGGTGTCATAGCTATTGATCGACATAGAAAGATCTGCAACCCATTTGGTAAACACTTTGAACTCCATTACGTCAAACGTACCGTTATTGGCATCGTCATTTTTGGATTCTTCTTGGCTTTTCGAGACTTTTTCACATTCGATACAACCGAAGTAATTGTGGAGACCTCCGACACAAACAGAACACTGATGGGCTACTTTTGCACAACAAGGGACGATGCTAATTATAGAGTACCCGTTACTTTATTCACCGCCATCGACTTCCTCATCATCTTGATTATCTGGATGACTTTGATTGTGTCTTACTCGCACATTATTTATACTTTGTACTTTATTATAAAAACTGAAGACAGACTAGTGGAAAAGTCACCCGAAAGTGCAACAAATGAAGCATGCAGTACTGACAGCCCCGCTGCAACGGCTGAAACTGACCTGTCGTACATCTCTGTCAAAAATGATACTGACGGTCACGTGATTGCGTCGTTTAAATCCAATACGGAATTCAGTTCGGCGGATTACGATGAGCCCTCGAATACAAATGAAAGTACCACAGAGAAAGTACATAAAAAGAAACACAATAAGCATAACTCAGCCATGTGCGCTATAGAACGAAATCTTACCCTGATGATGTTTGTCGTGAGCCTCGTTTTCTTTTTCTGTTTCACTCCGTACTTCGTCGTTAAAATCTTGATGAGATCTGTGCTTCAAGCCGGAGAGGAGTTTGAATTCGGTCTAGGCGTTCAGTTTGCTCTGAGGCTTCCTTACATGAACAGCGTGTTTAATCCTGTCATCTATTGCTATTTCAATCCACATTTCAGAGCTTACGTAAAAAATGTGTTTCTCTCATGCTGTCGTCGCAAGTGAACTTCGTGATAAGATGGCCATTGGACTTACGAAACAGCTAATCGTTCAGTTTATGCATTTCGTTTTTCTCTACTTTCAGCTTATCATTTGTATTCCATGTATCATTATGTTTAATTTATCATTACATTCAGTTTATCACCGCACACCGCCTATCACTTCACCCCGCCTATCACTACATTCAGTTTATCACCACATAACGCCTATCACTTCACACCGCCTATCACTACATTCAGTTTATCACTGCACTCCGCCTATCACAACATTCGGTTTATCACTTCAGCCCACCTATCACTACATTCAGTTTATCACCGCACACCGCCTATCACTACACTCCGCATATCACTACGTTCAGTTTATCACTACACTCCGCCTATCACAACATTCGGTTTATCACTTCACCCCGCCTATCACTACATTCAGTTTATCATTACACACCGCCTATCACTATATTCCGTTTATCACTACATTCAGTTTATCACTACACACCGCCTATCACTATATTCCGTTTATCACTACATTCAGTTTATCATTATATCATGTTAGTGAATATATATGTTAATAACTACATACATTAATAACTACTCATTTCTGGTACTTACGTACATGACAATGCTATATATTCTGTGTATCATATTTCTTGAATTATTGTAAATTGATATTTTGTACAATATTGTAATAAAATTCTTCATGATATGTATGCATTCTCTCTTAACACATTAAAAACCTTCGTCGATTTATTCAAACCATAAATTTATGGGGGTGGTATGGTCTTGTGAATAGGGTGGTAACATCTTATACACGTTACACAGAGGCATTTGGAGGTCACACAGAGATCAGTACGGGGTAGTATTTTTGTGTGGATGTAACACAGATGTGGGCGGTCTTGTCTTGTGGATGTGACGCAGGCGGGGTCTGTCTTGTCTTGTGGATATGACACAGGTGTGGTCTGTCTTGTCTTGTGGATGTGACACAGGTGTGGGTGGTCTTGTCTTGTGGATGTGACACAGGTGTGGGTGGTCTTGTCTTGTGGATGTGACACAGGTGTGGGTGGTCTTGTCTTGTGGATGTGACACAGGTGTGGGTGGTCTTGTCTTGTGGATGTGACACAGGTGTGGGTGGTCTTGTCTTGTGGATGTGACACAGGTGTGGTGGTCTGTCTTGTGGATGTGACACAGGTTGTGGATGTGACACAGATGTGGGCGGTCTTGTCTTGTGGATGTGACACAGGTGTGGTCTGTCTTGTCTTGTGGATGTGACACAGGTGTGGTCTGTCTTGTCTTGTGGATGTGACACAGGTGTGGTCTGTCTTGTCTTGTGGATGTGACACAGGTGTGGTCTGTCTTGTCTTGTGGATGTGACACAGGTGTGGTCTGTCTTGTCTTGTGGATGTGACACAGGTGTGGTCTGTCTTGTCTTGTGGATGTGATACAGGTATGGGTGGTCTTGTCTTGTGGATGTGACACAGGTGTGGGCGATCTTGTCTTGTGGATGTGCCACAGGTGTGGATAGTCTTGTCTTGTGGATGTGACACAGGTGTGGGCGATCTTGTCTTGTGATTGTTATACAGGGGTTTTGTTCGAGGCGGACGCAACCTTTTTTATACTGATTGTATTGTATTTAATTCCCTTCTTCCTTCTTCTTACCCCACCCTGCTCAGTAACAAAGCATCACGTGTATATTTTTAAGTAAGATTACTTTTTTAGTGGGTATTCTCTATCGGCAATTTCCGTCAAAATGATTTTCTTACGGTAGCCTCTCGGGTGTTTACGTCAGAAATCGAGAAACTACGTGCTGTTCGATTATTGCATTCTAGGAAAAACTGTAATATATCACAACAAATTTATTCGGTTATTTTAACCCAACCCTGAATTTGATGAACGCAAATGATATTTCAGGGTCATTCAATGTAGTATTCTTCCTTGTTTAATCATTCACTGAAGAAAATCAGTGATTCGGAACGATGAAAGGCGTTAGATTTGTGTAAACAGGAGGTCTAGAATTTTGAAGGCAATGAACCGTAAAAATAATTCATCCTAAAATAGAAAAAGTTTTTGTATCT
Source organism: Lutraria rhynchaena (assembly GCA_008271625.1). Classification (NCBI taxonomy): domain Eukaryota; kingdom Metazoa; phylum Mollusca; class Bivalvia; order Venerida; family Mactridae; genus Lutraria; species Lutraria rhynchaena. The sequence continues at coordinate 2,045,364 of VIBL01000049.1, forward strand.
TTTGGGGATGATGAATACAGTAAAATTGTTATAGAATTTATCACCAAATAAACAACATTAAACGCATGTAATGCATTCATACACCTATTCTCACTTCAAGGACAACTGACTTAAACAGACTGTCTAAACTTTACTTGCTAACCTGAGACTTAAGTCTGAAATGCATGCTAAATGCATGTATATGATTTCAGAGCAAAATTGACCGGGACTGTCACATTTTACTCAACTACGTATCTGGGGGGGGTACAGAACACATTTTTGCTAAGACAGCATTTTAAACTTTTAAATCCGTCTTTGATCTTTTCTTCGTAGTTCAAGTATTTACCTTCAACACTTTGACCAAAATCCTCACGACAGTTTGGACAGACATCTTTATGAAACGAGACACTGTTTAGTGTGAATGTGATCATCTTTTCCAAATCTTCTCTTTTCATCTTATTTGTTTATTTAAACTAGTTACGAATACTTGATTTATTGTTGAAAAGCTCCTATTTGCGTATTCATTCGTTCGTTTGTACATTATAGCGACGCTTGTTAGATGCATGTAACCGTTTTTTTTGTAAACCTGCTTATGAACAAGTATATAAACCTGGGTATGACCGAGTATGTAACCGTTTTTTGTAAACCTGCTTATGAACAAGTATATAAACCTGGGTATGACCGAGTATGTGACCGTTTTTTGTAAACCTGCTTATGAACAAGTATATAAACCTGGGTATGACCGAGTATGTAACCGTTTTTTTGTAAACCTGCTTATGAACAAGTATATAAACCTGGGTATGACCGAGTATGTAACCGTTTTTTTGTAAACCTGCTTATGAACAAGTATATAAACCTGGGTATGACCGAGTATGTGACCGCTTTTTTAAACCAGGTTTTCCGAAGCTGTCCTTGTTATTAAATTGGCGAATGTCGGAGGGCGGGCGGCGTCCACTATTTCTTCTGCGCGCAACTACATTTCTCTAGAGATTTCGACAAAACTTTCACATATTTATCATCACCAAGTACCCTAGCGCTTGTTGTTCGTGTTTTGTTATTCGATCATTTTTTGGCGGAATAATGGCCCTTTGAGAGTATTTTGCACACTTGTAATGCATAGTAAAATACCCTTCTGTGCGCAGCCCATCCTACATTTCTCAGGGGATTTCAATCAAATTTTCATAGAACTATTGTCATCAACTCCTGTTGTCAGGTTTTGTGATTTGATAATTTTTTTTGCGGATTTATGGCCCTTTGTTTATTTTGCACATATGCCATATATGGAAAAAAATACTCTTCTATACTCAACTCCTTGTTAGTGGATATTGATAATACAATTATTATCATCAAGTGTAGTTGATGTTTTGTGATTTATTTTTTGTGGAATTATGGCCCTTTGTTTAATACTTTACCTACATGAGCTATTACAATCAGACATGTCGTAGACAAAATGTTTCAACCCTATGACTGAAGGATGGAATGGGGTAAGCATCGGAAGAATGAATACCTGGTTTTATGGCAATTCCTGACATCTTGTTTTTGGGGGGGGGGTTGTTTTTTTCTTTTTTTGTAAACCTAGGTATGACAGAGTACGCTCAATATTTTAACCCGGGCGCTGATTTGTTACGAAATGTATAACGCCTTGGCGGTACGGATACAATCTCTGGTTTTGTTCTCTCTTCTAATTAAAACACTGTGAACTCCATTACGTCAAACGTACAGTTATTGGCATCGTCTTTTTTGGATTCTTCTTGGCTTTTTGAGACTTTTTTACATTCGATACAACCGAAGTAATTGTGGAGACCTCCGATGCAAACAGAACACTTATAGGCTACTTTTGCACAGCAGGGGACGATGCTAATTATAGAGTACCTGTTACTTTAATCACAAGAAAAAAATGTTGAATTTTGTGTTTTGACGGATAGTCCAACCTCAAATAAAAAAATTGTATGAATAGATTGAATGAGATGATCAAGTGGTTATGGTCTCTGGCTTGTAATCACTAGCCTCTCACCGCTGGGAGTTCAAATCCCAGCCGGCACCAAATTCACATGCGAGGAAGCAGTCCGGTTGTTCTGCCTATGAGTAAGTCTGGGGTCTTCCCTGGCTGTTGGTGCGACGTTAGAGTAAAAAGTCCAATAAAAATGTTTCATATTTCTCTGTGATCTTGTTAAGATTTTTTAACCAAGAGGGAAAAGAAAAACACAATCTTTTTTTGATGCTTCGAGTAGGATTTATTGGAATAATTTTGTATGCTAACATAAACATTGAGCTTTTTGGGCTGTGAAGCAAAAGATGAATAGAATCCGTGAAGAATCTATAAAATAAAATATCTCAAATGATAATATGAACAACGTTTTCTAAAACTAAAAATCATTACTTGATGTAACCATGGAGTTTGTTTTTGAAATAATATTTGTGTGTTCATATCTATCCATAAACAGGAGTTTGTTTGGCTAGCGTGAGCACACAGTTTTCTTTTTTCATTTTTGAATAATTTCGTTTCGTATATTGGAGTATGTTCCATTCCCATTCACATAGGTTTGTGACATAAATAAAGGCAGAACAGACGTTTCACTTGGTAAGAAATCACAGTTTTTGAGAACTCGAGTCAATTTTGATAACACATGGCTACTAATCATTATCATATTACGCCTATATCTATTTATTTGCGTATTCAAACTATTTGAATATGTATGTTTGATTTAGTGTATAATGCTTTGATGTGAGCGCCACACTTTAATTGAGTTTCACTTTATGAGAATGTGCCATTAATGTCATTAATTACGTATGTACTGGATTATTTTCCTGTACGGTCGGGTCTAAATTAATACATCAATGTGTTAGATACCCTCCATGTGATATCTATGTCAAACTTTACCGTTGAGTGTGCATTGAAACAGGCTCATATATTTAGAGATATTGTGCGGATTTATTTCACAATTACACTCTCCTGAAACACCTTCAATCAATTTTAAAAGCAAGAGAAGTATTTCGTCTTATGAATATGGGCAAAATATGGCTTATTGTTTGATTTTAGGTTAAATTAACTAAAAGTGATCATATTTGTATTTTTATATTCACAACAAAAGGAAACCATCTAATATCGAAATTAGGCTTTCTTATATGTTAACAGTGAACCAAATTGTTCAATTACGTTGAGATACAAACTTAGACCAGATAAATAATGACAATTATCCTGTGAATTGTTTAAAGAATCATGAAAAAAACGGAATAAGACTAGGATTTACTGTTAGTCTAATAAATACCAGTTCCATCCGTCTTTATCAAAATTGTCAAAATTAATTTTTGTAAAACTCCAAAAAATATTATCGTTACATTGTATAATAAAGCTTACTTCAACATTTTTGTTGATTAGCTCATATTTTTTTTTCTTACTGGAATATAACGGAAGATATAATAGCACCAACCTATCACTACCAATCATTATTTTCAGCCCAATATATGTCACAGTTGCTGCCGATGAAATATATGAAAACAATTTAATTTGTTACCGCGTATTGTTTTGAAAATCACCTGTCGTTATTTTATTTATTATTTCAATTGGTATTGAACTATTATCAGTATAGAATTATCATTATTACACTTATTTTTATTATTATTTAGTATTATTATAATTATAGCTATATACGATGCACAATATACTACCATTTTCATGATCGTCATTATATCATTACACTCTTGGTTATTATAACTAATTCCATCTGCATGTGATTTTTTGGTTTATCTTTAACATTTGTTGACGCCTTAAGCGCTTTTACGCCAAGTAGAGCTTACGCCGGTTATCACTTACATAAATGGCAAGCTCTAATCTATTACGTAAATGGTAAGCTCTAATCTATTACGTAAATGGTTAGCTCTAATCTTTACGTAAATGGTAAACTCTAATCTCTTACATAAATGGTAAGCTCTAATCTATTACGTAAATTGTAAACTGTAATCTTTTACATAAATGGTAAGCTCTAATCTTTTACATAAATGGTAAACTCTAATGTTTTACATAAATGGTAAGCTCTACTCTTTTACATAAATGGTAAGCTCTAATCTTTTACGTAAATGGTAAGCTCTAATCTTTTACATAAATGGTAAGCTCTAATCTTTTACATAAATGGTAAGCTCTAATCTCTTACATAAATGGTAAGCTTTAATCTTTAACGTAAATGGTAAGCTCTAATCTCTTATGTAAATGGTAAGCACTAATCTCTTACGTAAATGGTAAGCTCTAATGTCTTACGTAAACGGTAAGCTCTAATCTATTACGTAAATGGTAAGCACTAATCTCTTACGTAAATGGTAAGCTCTAATCTATGATGAGGCAACGAATAGTGCTTATTATTTTTCATTTTCATAAGCAGGAGTTCTACGAATATGGCTTAGTAACTGATGATACGTTATTGGTATATAAATAACATTTTTTTCGAGCCTTATCTTAAAAAGTAGATGACATTACTAAGATTCACTCAATTATTACGTACGATAGTTCCCGTTTGAAATACATTACGTATTTATGATTAAAGCAATTAAACGATTTTTATAATGATTTCTCACTTAGTCGACTTGTCTGCATGCTGTGTATTTTTGCATCATAGTTATTCCAATATTCTATTACAATCGTCATTCTATTAACGTAATCAAAATCATATTGTTAGGGTTTGATATTTCTCAAGCGATATCAATATCGTATTGTCGCATTTTCATCGTTATTCTATAGCAATATCGATATTGTATTATTGCAGTATTTTGTCATCGATGTTGTCATTGAAACATCATTGGACTCATCGTAAGGCATTAGTATCATTTTCACTAAAACGATGTTGAATGAATAATGGTTATAATGATAAAATGACTGATATGGAACTGTGTGACCTTTTTAAGATAGTATTGCTCTAACTGCTAAAAATAATTTTAATGATATCAATTTTAGTTTTTTTTATATAATCGTATTATGCAAATACCACATGCCAAAACATTTGTAGAGTGCTATATAGCGAAAATAAGCCTGAAAATTATAGAAAGCGTTATGGGGTCAAAATTACATGTATTACATTCATCTGGAAAATAGGACGAAAAATTGACGTTAGCTCTATTCCAAGCAAAAGGCACCTTATCCCCATACAGAGTTTACCGTAAGCGCTATTTCTAATACATATTTTACTTCGTTTTTGAGGTCAATATGCTAAAGGTAGTCCACAATTTCCTAGGTTTGGATCTGATCCGTCGTACACATTATTTTTGTACTTTAAATACATCAGGCTTACTCCGGTGTGATACAAGCAGTGAGCATGGCCTTCGCATCTTAGGTTGATGTTGAGGGACTCAACCGGCGATTCGCCGAATACCGGTATTGATTTTGTATGGCGTGCCTGAATACAGCTCGGTAACTCCGAAGTTCCACGTTTAGCTATGACATTTGACCATGCTGTATAGCCTATCAGGAAGAAATGGGGGCAGTAGTCAGCGAAATTGAGTTCGCCACAGTTGAACTCGACTGAAAGTATATTTTGAAATAGAATTAATGAAAACCGTGTTCTTCTAATCTCATACAAAGAGATCTTTTAGAAATGGAGTGAAATGTTTTAAATAATGACAGATTTTATCAGAACTAGTTCGAGAGAAGTATTTAGAAATAAATTGAATTTAACCAAGTAACAACTTATACTTACTATGGCTTGATGTTCAACATATACTCAAATATTAGAGTAAAAGGAAAAAGTGGAGTTTTCAAGATATATTACTCTTTCGTCAAATGTTTGTTCTGTTTTCAATCAAATAGACCCATCCAATGGTCAAAGAATGTTTTTGCATCAAGGTTGTCCACGAATCGTAAAACATATTTCTCTCATAACTTGTATATTATATCCCGTATAGAATAAATTTATTTCGCCCAAGAGCGTGATGTACAAATAAGGCAAAAAGAAAAAAAACGCTAAATTTGTGACAACCCTAAAAAAATAATATCTACCTGGGTCAGCATGACGGTTATCAATTTCGCAGTTCACATGACCCACGATGAAATGTGATCCATCATAATTCTGGTAGCAGTTCAGTATTCTATTACGATTCCATTTTCTAATCATAGCATTCTTGGTGACATTAACTTTTGGTGGGAGCAGATAGTAATTTGTGCCTGCAATATTAAATTAATCAGATTTATGTGTAACCGCTAACCACAGCAATTGCTATTGCTCTTCACAATCATCAGTTTATATACAGTACAATCTTGTTATGAGTACCACCTTTCTGTTCCAATTAGGCCCTACATTAGTCTTAATATTGAGGGTGTCCTGTTATCAAGTTGAAATATGCTAGAAAATATTGAAAACTTGTCCGAAAGTAAAATGGTCTTCATACTGAAGTTTTTAACGCTTACTGAGGTTTAACCATTTTGTATTTTTTCATAGACTTTGAACACATACTTTGAAATCATGTATATCGTATATCATTGTCATCAACAACACCATCAACAAATCCATACCACACTTGTTTAATATGATATTGTGTTTCTTCTTTCAAGAATACATAAGCTGCTTCATTGGAAATATCTAATACTCGCAATCAAATTACAAACAATGAAGTGTATCTTGCTTGGTGTTTATTCAAAATATTCATCAGGAAATCTTCATGTTGTCATTTTTAAATTGTTTAATTAATGTTTTTGCCGGTCTAAAGGTAAACATTATGTATGTGTAACCAGGCGTTCAGAATTTGAAGTTGGTACAGTGCAACCTCTCAAAGGCAACACCCTTTATGAGAAGCCAAATTGTGTTGTTGTTGTTGTTGTTGTTGAGAAGTTGTTGCTCTAGAGAGGTTACATTAATAGTTAAATCATACAATGGGAAAAAGTAATGCTGTTGTTGAAGGAAGGTTGTTGCTCAAGAGAGGGTCGCTCTGGGGAGGTTGCACTGTAGTTTGAAATGTAAAACCGCTTGGTTATTATGAGATGCGTTCATAATGATACACAATCCTAGTTTTTAATCTAAATAAACATGCATACATCAAAACGTTGTTAAATTAAGAAACGGAGAAATTATGCATTTGAACAAGTTGTGGAATAGACAGTAGTTATTTGATATTAAATTATATAATATTCGACATCCGGTTAAGAAAATTTTTATGTTTGCAGACTTATGACTAAGTTATATTCCCCCGGTGCGAATTAAATACTTTTTATCTAATAACTTGAAGTCAAAAGGAAAATTATTTTCAGCATTTAGCTAATAACGTAGATATTTTGATGAACGGGAAAATATTGGGGATTTTAAGTTTGCTGTTTCTAATTGTTAACACTGATTTATTCTAATTATTCATGCATACTAATAGCAAGCGGTGCTTTGTAATTTCTAGTAATATGATACATTAAACTGTTTTTGCGTCTTAGGTTTTCAGACAGTTTCAGATAGAGTTTTAGAATTTTAGCATATTGCGTATTTTGAATGTTTACAATACATACATTTATCTTTTAGATAATTCACGATAATAGCCAGATTATTCATTTTATTATGGTAGTTTTAGGCGGTCATAATTCGAAATTTGTAACATTGTGTGTTAATTTAACCCATGGTCATGTTTTACACGTAATTATAAATAAATATAGATCTATACAACGTGGGCGTGCATAAGAAAAAACATTTAATCGTGCCATAATTATGAACATTTTACTAGTAAGAGCATATCCATTGGTAATGATAGTTTATATATTTTTTGAGACCAATGTAAATTAATTTCTTTTGGTCCTTGATAAAATAATATTCTTCAATTTAGCAGCAAAATATTTTTATTTGCTTACATTAGTTAAAGAAAAATATTTTAAAAAGTCAAAACGTACTTACCGCAGAGGGAAGTGCTGTAATGCGCCGAGAATCGAACTACAGTCTCATTAAACGTTTGCCATGTTTCTGGACACCACGCGGACACATATAACAGCATAGTTATGACGATTACCAGTGACGATATAAGATTTCCACTCATGATGACTGAGTGTTCTGGGTGACTACGGCGGTAAGAATGTTCGTGTTTTCTCAAAGTTAGTCGGCAAGGTTTGGTATTCCCTCTGCTTTTATAGAACCGTTAATGCATTATAATATATGTCTTTTATGCAACGCGATACATATTTCATGATACACTCCTCTGTCGACATGTTATGAAAACATGATAATGGTATCATATATCGACCTGTCTATAAGATTGCGTGCCGACAGTACGAAATCTTGACTGAAAGGTTATGAAAACACCGACAGCCAAGTAACAGTATATGCTGTTAAGTTTTATTAATAGAATTATTGAAATAACAATACACTGTCAGAATGTAAGAACAACAAATGAAACAAGACAGATCCTCCCTACTCCGAAAAATGAACAAATATTTTCTTATATAGTTTTGGTGGGTTTGGTGTTGTCTGTTCTTTGTTCTGCTGTCAAACTTAAGACCGCGCATAATAGTTGGCTCATTGTAAAGTAAACATGTAGGGTTAGCAGACATTTGAAAACATACACACAATTAATTACTAAATGGAGAATGTTTATTGTCGGTTCGAACAGTCCCAAACATATTAAAATGATTCTAATCGTTCATGAATTCATATAATGTATATAAGACACACTGTATTTTGGCGGTTCAGTTTTAAAGTTCGAAAATACATGCAGCATCTAAAATACGTTTTAGGCTTACTCAATGAGAAATAAGTGATTAGAACAAATTTAATTGTTAATAAAATTTATTATAAAGCTCCAATTAAATCGAGCGGTATATGTAACAAAATCATTGCTCTTCGATAAAAATGAAATGTTTATCTACATGTTGCTAAAAATAGATGCGCCGAAATATCTTGCGATTACTGTCAGAAATTGACTACCCACGAACTTGTATTTCTCGTGCAAAAGCCTCACCACGAGAAACAGTTTTGTTGGTTTGATATTTCGGCACGTGTAGTTAGATTCCGAATTAACGCTGAAAAATTTTGTCATTCAATAGCATACGTGTCTCAGAAAATATTTCATCGCATTTGGAGGATAAGGCACGAAATGGCGTTGAAAGAAAATCATCTCGTTTGGGCTTCTCGAATTCAGGATTACTTGTGAAGTATTTTTACTAGCATTATTAATTTAAATTATCCGCCTGTCTGTCTTGCATGATTATTACATTATTGCGACTGAAATAGCGCATATGGATCTCACAATCGCCATTTGCAAGCAAAACAGCGTGGAATTGCGCGGGATGATTTCTGGGTACGTCATTCTTACATTAGTTCACATACACTTCGATCATCCACGTCAAGCTCGTGGTATGGCCGGTATGATGACACATGCTCCATTTTTTTATTTTGTGGTTGTTGTTGTTGAAGCAATGGAGACATGGCTTTCTGCTGGAGTGTCCTAATTCATCCATTTTTTTAATACAAAGGTAGATTTGCGGGGGTAAGCGCAGCCGCGTCGAATCTGGCAAGCATAAGCACTCGGTTTCCGTGATTTTTTATACTCGTACAGACGTTATTTTTTAATATAAACTCTTCAAACAACTCCTATCTGTCAAGAAAATCTTCATGCTGTTACTGTGCGCGTAAGAAAAGCGTATAGGTAAATCAATAATATCGACGGAAGTAGCTACATGCAGCCTGGGCCTCGGCATTTCTTTCTGAAATGCGTGCACATTCCGGAAAGCTCGATCTTGTTGTAGTGCGCCAAGTTTAAATGCGAGGTTCCCGAAAAGCGCACGCATTTCATAGGGAATGCTGAGATCCAGGCTGCATGTCGCTACTTCCGCCAATATTATAGTGAAAAACGTCAGTTCTGATTTTGTCCATATTGTACATATACATGCTATTACTAGACTTTATGCCCCCCCCCCCCCCACCAAAGCACTATACCTTGCAGACAGCAGTAAATCACATGGTCTGCACGTCTACAATCACTTACTGAGCATGACGTAGATGAATTTCATTCGCTAGAGATCAGAAATGTAAGAGGATGGGGAGGGGGCTCTTTCAATTAAACGATTAAACGTCTGTCAATAGATTTTCCTACATAAATCTGGCGGGGAGATGGTCGTCTGATCTCATGTATTTCATATTATTTGAGGGAAGTTTTTTTCTTTCCTTCCTGCTTTTGGTCAAGATACAGTACGTCTTGCAGTCTTTTGATTAATTGTTTATCTGTTTTTTGATAGATGAAGAGTTTTTGGATGATACGGGAAAATTGTATTTTTCTGCCAAATTTTATTTAGCAAAATACATTGTTCCCGATCTCGGGCAAGAACTATTCATCTATCGAAAAAAACAACATTACATTGCGCTTATAGTTCACACTTTTGGCCAGAGCCTACGTTCTATCTGGTCATATTTAATAAAGAAATAAAAAAAACTTACGTGAAGTTGATTTCGAATCGAGCGGCTTGTTGATAAACTTTGCTCACCGTATTACCAAAAAATTGATGTTAAAGTCAGGTGGTATGGACCCACTACTTATTAGAATGTTAAGTGTCTTGTTAGTGAAGTTGTTACTAACACATAATTACTCAATTATTAATTTGATAGATAAAATTTATGAAAACTGAAAAGGTCAATTTGTTTATGTTTTATCAATCCCAGGCTGAATGTGAGCAAATAGTATTAATTTACCCCCCCCCCTCCATCAATTTAGTTGTAGAATGTTTAAGTGTTTCACTTTGTGACTATTACTGTAAAACCTGTGAACAAAGGCTACCCTATGTAAAGACAAAATGTGGCCTCTATTGCCAGATGGCCTTTCCTCAGGGTCAGTTTGTTCTAAATAATCAATGCTTTTTCAGAGAATAACCTTTATTCAGAGGTGGCTGCAAACACAGAATAGACTGTATTTACACTGTTTTTTATCTGATGTTGTGTATATATTGTTGCGTGATTATTGGTACAAGCTGTGTTGGTTAGTGTTGACATTTATACTTGTGTAAGCCATACTGGTTACTGTGTAACCTGAGTCATGTTAGGTTGTCAGAACTTACTATATCCTACAAACAAGGTTTTTATATCCCCCAAATCTTTGTTTACAGGGGTATACTGGAATCACCCTTGTTGTTGATTGGTCGGTCACACACTTGGTCCCCATTTTGCGGGGGCATTTAATCACAGTGATGGGTCCAGTTTTTATACCTCCACAAGTGAAGTTTTCTAGGGTATACTGGAATCATCCTGGTTGTTGGTTGGTCGTCGTTGTATGGTCTGTTCCCACATTGTGGGGCTGTTTAATCACAATTCAGTGATATGTCTAGTTTTAAACGAAGAACCTACTTTCATTTGATAGTTATAATGATTAAGAGTAAATATTATCAGTGTTCAATGCTGTGTTAATTTACATGTACTTTTATGTCTCTGAGGGCTGAAGTTGATTTTGAATTCTGTTGTACTTTGTTTACATTCATACTGTTTTGATCCACAAAATTGATATTTATAAATGATACCAAATCCATTCATTCACTATCTGGGGAATATTCTTTCATTGCAATTATCTGACATAAAACTGTAATCAATTACCTCAGACATATTGTGTGTACCCTGAGGTTTGTTTTATGTGACTTATTGTCACCGGGGTTTAACGTTGTTTTTCAACAATTTTTCAGTTACATACGCGGCTGGTTCACCTAACTAGTTTTCCTGGACTGTATACTAACCAGTACTAACTCACCATTCCACAAGGAGCCGGCAACTTCTCCACATGTGGAGGAAAATCGACATTCTTGTCAAATTTTCATGAAAAAAAATATATATATGTATATATGACCTGCCGTGACCAGGATTTGAACCCGGATCTCCGGGCTACAAGTCCAGCGCACTGACCACGGCCGCGGCTTAGTACCCTGATGTAATGTAGTATCGGGTGCATGATTATGTATATATATATAGGGAAAAAATCGATTCTTTAAAAAAGCAGTTGTAATATTGAGTTGGTTGTATTATTAGACCTGACGTTTACTTCACAGTAATGTATAGCTGAAACATAAAAAAGAGAATTTTTATACACTGTAATGTAATAATTTATTCCAATATATGTACGTACGTAAAAGAATAGAATCAGGTAGCAATAGAACACATAATACGATATTAATAATTTAGTAAAATATTATCTCAAGTGCATTTATAACAATTGCAAAATATCAAGTTTTTATTGCATAGAACAGTAAATATCAATAAGAACACAAATACATAGAAAAACATTTGGGAAAAAATGACTTTGAGGTTAATACAAAATGAAATAAGATAAATATTTTAGTAAATCTATTGCCTTGTGTAAAAAATACTTATGGTGAAAATACTTAAATATAATACAGTGCAACCTCTCCAAAGCAACATCCTTAAGGAGATGCAAAATTATGTTGTGATTGTTGTTGTTGTTTTTTAGAGGTTGTTGATCTAGAGAGGTTAGATTAATAGTTAAGTTGTTCAGTGAGAAAAATCATGTTGTTGTTGAAGGGAGGTTGTTGCCTAAGAGAGGTTGCACTATACGAACATAACAAGAGAAACATGACTTAGAGGAGTGTACAATAAACATCAGTAAAAATATCTTTCTGTCACACCCACTTTCTTGGTTAGTTGTAATACCTTACCGTTTTATAACATTTATAATACAATTACCCTTTGAATATATCTTTGCATCATCACTCAAAATTATAACAACAGACTGACCTTTAAACAAAGGTGACCCACAGGAGAGATGAAATATTGTCCTTATATATAGTTAGCTCTTACACTGAGGTTTTTTGGTCCGCAGCATTAATAAATAGGTGCTAATGAATGACTGTAACTTACATGGTGTTTTTTTTATTCAAAGGTGATCATTAACTCATTAACTGACTGTAAAAGCAGTAACCATGGACCTGATTGTTGTACTTTGTTTACATTCAAACTGTTTTGTTCCACAAAATTAACATTTATGAATGATAACAATTTAAAGGTGGCCATTAACTCAGATTTGACTATAAAAGCGGTAACCACGGACCTGATTGTTAAATAGATTTACTAGAGTTGACCTAATGCTAATTGTATCAGTTTTTGAATACCTTTCGTCCATAACCTGCATTAAGAGAGAACAGATTTTTGTACCATATTTGGAAAACAAAGTGTGATATTTCAAAAGACTTATGTTTAGAAATCATAATATTGGCATGGATCTGTCTTGATATCATAGAACAAGTCAGTGCTTAAATACTAGAGCTCATTATTACATCAAATTCCATGTCAACAATTCTCTTGAGTTACTCATAAAATATTTGCTGAAACATAATGAGTTAAAACCATCCTCAGCAGCCCCAGTTCTGGGCCCCTATATTCCTTCACTTTATGTTCAACCAATGTACTCATTCTGTCCCCACCTTTTGAAACTATGGCAACAAAAAACATTGCCCCTAAATATGAACACAACCGAAAAATTACATGCTTCTAAAAAAAATAATATATTTTGTATTAAGTAATAATAATATATGAAAATATGATTATATTAATGGTTACATGAGCTTCATTATACAATAAAAGATATTATTCTAAAAATGTACATACAGTGTTAATGTTAATGACTAGGTAAAATCTGATTATTGATGTATAATTAGTCATGATTTTGTTAATTGGTGACTCTTCAATGGTTCATTACATGAATAATTTATATAATAATTCATATATTAATTTACAGTCATATGGAGATCAAATCTTTGTACAAAATATAATTCAACAGAAAAATAAATTATTTTCACAATAAATTTTATGGTTTTCTTGAACAACCTTGTATTGTAAACTTTGATCAGATAAAAATGCCACAGAGTTTGGAAATAATTACTGTGAAACAAGGAGCATACAAAAGTAGTGAAACAAGGAGCATACAAAAGTAGTATATAAAATACTTAACACTTAAAATACTATATTGAACACAAAATTGTATATGTGTAAAAAAAACTAACTAGTAAATACTTGAACAGCTGTTAATGAATAACAGGCACAAAATTATACAAAGCAAGCTATAAACTGACAATTATTTTTATTATATATCTTGTGAAATTATTTACTATATATTTCCATTGGCAAAGCTAGTACTATTACTGGTAACAACACTTGATCATGTGTTAATTATCAAGTTTTACAACATTGACAAGGGCTCCAATAATTTGGTAATGTAACTAAGACAACAGAATTTATGTGTTGGAAGTAGAACTACAATTCACATAAATAGCAGAATTACCTAATGACAAAACACAAATGTCAAAGAAATTTAAAAGTACATGTAGCACCAGAGTATTCTTCCTTTGATCATTAACAATTAGTAACAAGAAATCTGATTGGCTGATTCATTAAAAATTGCAACCTATCTCTTGTCCTCATTGGTTTTTCAAAAATAGGATGAGTTTACTACAACTTTTCTGATTGGTTGTTTGAAGCCTCAAAAAGAGGATGAGTTTACTATAACTTTTCTGATTGGTGGTTCGGATCCTCAAAAAGAGAATGAGTTTACTACAACTTTTCTGATTGGTTGTTTGGAGCTATGTAACTTATAGTCATCTTCTGATTGGTTGTTATATTCTTATATATATATAAGAAGTAAAAACATAAAGTTATTAATTGGCTTGATTGGCATAATGCAATTATGTCCCATTCAATAATAATTGATCATATACTTTGATAAGCTTTTTGCTAAGAGTATAAAATGTTGAGATTAACAGAGACAAATTCATAATTGTAGAATAAAGAATATTAATTCTCTTTGTTAAAATATTTATGGAATTGATGTTCAATAAAGATCATCCATTGTATTCATACAATCTAGCAGAACTCTTCCGATTCATCCGTTAAAGCCAGCGTGTCAAATTCAGAGTCCACTTCATCTAGTAACCATGGTGATTCTTCAATCACCAATGAGATAAGACGATCGAGATACCATTTCTGTTTACTGGCTTCTGTAATTATTTCCTTCAATGAATCAACAACTTGTTCCTGAAAACAACAGCAACAAAATATAGTAGTATTAAATTAACTGAAAAAACAAGAGCTCTATAGAGTGGTGCCAAAGCTCGTCTGTTTTACATCATTCTATTTTATAAGCAATTTTGACCAAAATTTTAAGTTAATACGGGGCATAACTCCAAAAATTTAAATTTCAGAATAATGCCCCTTGTCTTGTAACTGTGCCTTCTCGTGATAATCAAGTGTTCCAAGTGTTGTGTTGATATCTTTAAAAGTGTTTGAGTACTGGGGTACATTAAAGTTTTTTCACAACAACAATGACAACAACGACGCAGCAATCATAATAGCTCGACTTTTTCTTCCATAGAGACGAGCTAAAAATGATGCTACAAAAATCAACATTAGCAAACAGTAAATCCTCACTCAATAATTCACAACAATTAGAATGCAAAAATTCCATGAAATGTAAACAAAAGTTATCTACCTTAGTGGACTCTTCAAGATTAAGAGTGTTTATAGTCATGTTATAATACTCTCCACCTCCTACACTTTGTCTGGAATCTGAAACCATACAATACTCTGTAGGTTAAAATTATCAAACATTTTTTATTATTAACTGCTGTGAAAATGATTGGCTGGTAAAATCATAATATAATAACACATGTATAAGAAATTGTAATAAACTGACATTGACATGACAAATATATGTGGTTGTAAAGACCCTAAAGAGCGTATGCAATCTGTTTTAACATCTGAATAAAGAACATCCAATACGGCCAGACAGAAAACAGTTGTGTTTGTGGTCACCCATTGACCGAATTTCTTGGCACTAACCCTAAAGATTCTAACAGTAAAAAACCAAAGTAAGAAAATATAGGGGACAAATGTACATCCAAAGTATGAGAGGTATGTTTAGGAGTAAAGTTAGAAAAGAAATTTATCAACCTACCTACCCTTTTTGCAAGTAATTGTAAACAAGTCCATTTTTTCTAGTTAAATGATGACCACATTTTAACCTTCTTTACAAACAGGCTTGATTATAAATGAGACTGTCATGGTTTTACAATCTATGTAATAACTTGACATGCATATTATCAACACTTACTTTTACTTTTCACTCTGTTCCGCGTCTCGCGTAGCTTTTCAATAGCTTTATCTCTAGATAGTTCCAAATCATGCATGATAGCATCCTGAAAATATGTAAACAAGTCTTTCAACTGTAAAAAACAATACACGACACTGTTAGGGTAAACTCTTGTTAATTCTACCAGCATATCTGATTAACTTGTGTCGTACAGTCCAAGAAAAGAAACAAAAATAACCTTTTTGACCTTTCAGGTCCCTCTCCAGGGCCCTAAAGTCAAGATTTTAATTTTAGCTCCTGCAAATAGTGAAAACTACAAGTAAAATTATGATTTATTCCAACCACATACCATGTACATGTAGTCCTGAACACATATTTAACACATGGTTTTGTTAAACATGGTTATGTACGTATGTTTAACATATGGTTTTGTAGGACAAATTGATGAACGTATGTTTAACATGTGGTTTTGTAGGACAAAGTGATGAACACATATTTAACACATAGTTTTGTAGAACACGTTGATGAACACATGTTTAACACATGGTTTTGTAGGACAAGGTGATGAACACATATTTAACACATGGTTTTGTTAAACATGGTGACGAACGTATTTTTAACATATGGTTTTGTAGGATAAATTGATGAACGTATGTTAAACACATGGTTTTATAGGACAAGGTGATGAACACATATTTAACACATGGTTTTGTTAAACATGGTTATGTACGTATGTTTAACATATGGTTTTGTAGGATAAATTGATGAACGTATGTTTAACACATGGTTTTATAGGACAAGGTGATGAACACATATTTAACACATGGTTTTATAGGACAAGGTGATGAATGTATGTTTATCACATGGTTTTATAGGACAAGGTGATGAATGTATGTTTAACACATGGTTTTATAGGACAAGGTGATGAATGTATGTTTAACACATGGTTTTATAGGACAAGGTGATGAACACATATTTAACACATGGTTTTATAGGACAAGGTGATGAATGTATGTTTAACACATGTTTTTATAGGACAAGGTGATGAACATATGTTTAACACATGGTTTTATAGGACAAGGTGATGAACACATATTTAACACATGGTTTTATAGGACAAGGTGATGAACGTATGTTTAACACATGGTTTTATAGGACAAGGTGATGAATGTATGTTTAACACATGGTTTTATAGGACAAGGTGATGAACACATATTTAACACATGGTTTTATAGGACAAGGTGATGAATGTATGTTTAACATGTGGTTTTGTAGGACAAGGTGATGAACATATATTTAACACATGGTTTTATAGGACAAGGTGATGAATGTATGTTTAACACATGGTTTTATAGGACAAGTTGATCAACACATATTTAACACATGGTTTTATAGGACAAGGTGATGAATGTATGTTTAACATGTGGTTTTATAGGACAAGGTGATGAATGTATGTTTAACATGTGGTTTTGTAGGACAAGGTGATGAATGTATGTTTAACACATGGTTTTATAGGACAAGTTGATGAACACATATTTAATACATGGTTTTGTAGGACAAGTTGATGAACACATATTTAACACATGGTTTTATAGGACAAGTTGATGAACACAAATTTAACACATGGTTTTGTAGGACAAGGTGATGAATGTATGTTTAACATGTGGTTTTGTTCTAACCTTATCTTCAAGCTCAATCCTAAGATCTTCACTAAGATATTGCTGTTCAGTGACCTTCTCTTCCAATTTTTTTATTTGTTCCTGAAATACATACAGATACATGTATACATGTATACTGATACATTGAAATTCTAGAATTTGGAGTTTATTCATTTGAAAAGAAGAACAAAAGAGAAATAATAACAGAAAAATTAATCATGTTTGTGATTGACTTGAATTGATGAGTCTTTTCATAGGGAGCCTCCGTGGTTGAGTGGTTATGTCTTTGACTTGTAATCTTTAGCCCATCACTGTTGTGAGTTCAAATCCCACCCAGTACAATTTTCTCATTACAGAATGTTGGTAGCTTTATCCAGGAGTAAGCCCGGGGGGTTTTCTCCACTGTAAAAGCTGGAAAGTTGCCAAATGACCCTGGCTGTTGGTGTTATACCCCAGTGAGAAAAGAGTCTATTCACTTAAACTCTAAAATCTGATTGGTTCATTCGTTTTTAAATTGACCAATGGAGAGACAGCATTTTTCTAGTAATATGCAACCAATTCCTCTGTACTAAAACTTCCTTACTAGATTCAATCTTGTGGACACATAGAAATTGTTAACAAGGAGAAAGCAAAATGAATAATAATTATTTTGTATTCAAATTTTATTGAAAAAAATATTGATCCAAATTTTTCTATTGGAAAAGATTGCTTGAATCTAGATGAAAAAGGTACTGCATGACTCCTTAAGTTCCATGATTATCTGAAGAACTTTTAATGGCTTAAAATAAGAACAGTCTCATGCATGTTACATCAGCTGTGTTCTAAAATTACATTCTATTTCAGGTAATGTTTTTGAATGGAATATTGTTTGTCTGCATGAAAATCATGCATCTTTGATAATAATATATAGCTATTACAATTTTCTTTCACCATTTTCTATCTATTTTCAGATATCCTTGATAACCTTTCAGTTCCAACTAGAATGTCCAGACAGATTTTTTTTACAAGACAGAAAGTTAGCAAAAAAAGTTAATAATTATTCAATCAGGATATGCAAAGCAAACAGGTAGGTGTGAAAGATAATTGCTATTCATTACATACCTAAAATTGTATTTTAAACACTCCAATATTGCAGGGGTGAAGAAATGAGCCGAAAATCAGAAAAATCAACCGGCTATTTGAGCATTCCCGTCGGCTACTATTTCCAAAACAATGGACACATACTGCATTGGACCCCCAGATCCCCCCTTCTACTTTCATTATTTTAAAATTTTAATATCTCCTTCATACTCAATATTAACACCAATTTTTTTATCAAGTTATCAGTACATGTTCTTTTCATCACAATCTTTATCATAATTCAACTGAATCTGAAAACTTTCAGGGGATAGTAATTTGGCGAGACTTCCTTCATCCAAGAGACATTTTTTCAGACTAATGTCTGCTTTCAACAATATTTCTGTTGTATATCGACTGTTTGTTAACTTAATCTGTTTTACTGGATTCTGTACCAGTACTGACCCTGTCCTCCGCATGTAACTGCCAATTTCTCCCGCTGAACCGCTTGACCCTGTGGAGGAGGAATGACTTGAAACTTCATAATGACTTCGTCAAAATTGAACATGTGCCAAGATATTGAACTAATGAATGCAAAACTAGGAGACATAATACTCTCCTTACTGAGATATGAGGGCTGACGGGAACATGATAATAGATGTACGGTAATGCATCAATCCGAACCTGAAGTATGCTTGTGTCATTGAAGTATTTATCATGATCAAATTGTTTAATATCCGCTTGTGGTAATGTATGCAAGGTATCAGAATCTCGCATCTCAGTTAACATGGAATGAAGTTTCTGCCATTTGTGTTCCACATCTGACGAGTCGTTACTTTTCGTGCTTGGAATGTGCCTGAAAAATATTCAACATTTGTAACTACGATTTGAAGTTTCTCAACTCTAGAATAACATAATAAGGAAACTTAAAAAAATGTAACATTTTGGGGTTCAGTTTTTCTAAATAATTTCAATTTTCGTATTATGGGTAAAAGCTCTCTGTGCTCCAAAATCTTACATATAGATTAAGTATAAGTCAAAAGTATTTATTCAGCAATTGGCATGCAGCTAAATTCAAACTGATAGGATGATAATACTGTGAGGCTAATGTAAAATAATTCATTTTTAATGTTCATCTGCTTCTATCAAAATTTAAAAAATAAATCCTAAGATAATATAGGAATGATAATTGCTTACTAGTAATTTTAACCCTTTAAGCATATTTTGGACTATTCCAATTCAAAGCTAATTTACAAAACAATTTATTCAATTTATTTAAGAAAATTGGATTATTTCTCCCTGACAGAGTTGAAAAGATTGTGGCAAAAGAAGCCATTTCTCACTATAAGCATCAACTTCTTTTGCCACGACATTTTCAAAAGTCGTCTGCTTTGGATGTGGGGAAATGCAGTATTATGAGGCAAAGGGTTAGTACTGCTCAAAGCAAATAAAACCTTGAAAATGAGACCACTTTTGGGTCCTGAAAAATCAGTCGTAATAATGAGGTGTTCTCATTATCAAGTTAAATTAAAGAGTAGTTATCGGAAGCTAGTATGAAAATAAGTGGTTGTAACAAAAAGCTAGTTGTAACATTGAGTAATTTTAACATCATACAGCTTACTTTGTGAGTATGACTAGAGTGGCCGGTGATCTGTAATTTAACATCGCAGTCACATGAGATTTTGCTTCCACTTTCAAGTGAGGGCGTATCATGTGACCATTTATCTCGATAACCCTGAAATTAAGAAAAAACATCACACATTACCAGAAAAATGAATTGTACAGTAAAATTGCCATCTAATGACTATGGTTAATTTTAAGATGATCTCTTTATACAGTGTCTGATACTGAGTTTCCATAATTACCACTGTATTTCAAATTGATACTGCAGAAATCATTTCAGTTTTAAAACTGATGTTTTTGGTTCCTAAGTTGGTCTTAATATCAAGAATTTACAGCATATCCTGAAGTCAGAAAATAAAATCAGTTAAAATATTGTCATTTGTATGATTCACAAGCATAAATGCATATACCAGATATTTATTTTATTCACGATAAATTCTTATCCTAAACCTAAAATGACCTGAATATGCACAAAACAAGCAAGTAAAACAGGACTTTTATTTGACGCTTAAAACAACATTTTGACTCTTGAAATCAGTAAAAGAATGCTTTTGACACTTGAGAATTTGTACCAAAGGGTCAAATTTACGATGAAATAAGAAGGTAATTTGTTTACTCTTCAAATTATCATCAGCCAGGGGTAATTTTTTACCTTAAACTTTTAACGTCTAATGAAAACCCTGAAACAAAATATAAACAAACCTGTCTCCCTTATGCAATACATCCTCTAATGAAGCTGGTATACTTTGTATGGTCACATGCCCTTCATTATCAGTTGCTATGGAAATGCTGTCTCTTTGCTGAGGTGAAAGTTCAACACATTGAACACAGTTTGGTCCATATTTCTTAACAAATTCATACATAGGTTTTACTGGACTAGACAAAATCTGAAAATGTGAGAGAAAGCTTCATTTACCATTAGAACCCCTTGAGCAGAATATATGAAACCAACAAACAGCAGGTTAATTATGATAAAAACATTCCGCTATTTGAGCCATAAAAATGGGACTGCCCCATATCCAACAAAATGTCCTCATTAAGATTAATCCCGAACTAATTTTTCAGTGACTTAAATTTTGAGTTACAGACAAAATAAATATTGGTTGAACTATATTTTTTAAGTAACATCATTTAAACCAACAGTGATTCTTTTTGTTACAAAACATGTACTTCTTAATGGTACAAAATCTCATTTTTGTAAACAAAATCCACCTAGCATCCAGTGCCTTATAAAACAGTGGCCCAGACATTTGTGGTGCTTGAACATACAAATACTAGGTAGACACCGCAATGACTTGGCTCACTGAACCTCTATATGTGTACATATTAGTTAAATGAACAGGGCACCTGTAGTCTACTCACAAAAAAAACTCAATACACTACTGCTAATGTGAGACACAAAAACAATACACAAAAAATATTCCAATACATTCTAATGAAAAAAAAAACTACTAGTTCAATAACGAAAATTCAAGTATTTGTTACAACTCTATTAAATACCGACAGCACATACTTCTTTTTTAATTTATTTGAAATAGACAATGATTTTTTATGCCAAATTCTTACTTTTGGGAGAGTCTTCCGTTTTTTGGTATCCGACAAACGAGATTGAACCTTCATCACTCTTCCATGGTTTATTTCAGCAGCTGATTCTGACTTATGTCTTGGTTTAGTTAACGGTGACTGGTGGGAAGACGATGATGATGAAGTAGGCGGGGCATGATGAGATGGAAAAGCGAATACTGACGTTGAGCGTGGAAGACTGGTACTCTTAGTTTGAGCAAGTTCAACAGCGGCGATGTACTTCATTCTATCTTCAGGTGACATTATTTTTGTTAAATCCTCTTCGCTTACAAACACTTTACCGGGATTCAACAGACTGTAAATCTCTGATAATAATAATTCTCTTTCTTCCAGAGAAATGTGCTCATAATCATCTGAAATCAAACATGAATTAAACATGGTGGAATTCACACAAAACAAATATTGTGTTTAAAGAAGGTACAAAAACGAAGCTAAAATTTGGATCAAAATTTGTAGTATAGTTTTTCTGACCAAAATTCATATTTTAGTTTTTCAGATCAAAATTTATTTTTCAGTTTTGCATCATAATTCACTCTTCAAGGTTTAAGATATGCTTACAAATTGCTATGACATTATCAAAAACTTGATAGGGATATTTCAAATAATTTTTTTCTCTGGGGTTAAACAGCTTCCTTACATTTGGTCATGGATGGGGCTTTAACTGAGTGGTAATAGGCCATAGTCACGCAAACACTGAGGCCCTCTTCAGACCCAGTGATTTAATTTTAAATTGACTTTCTTTACATGCAAAACTGTACCATAAAATTCATTAATAATGAATAAGTTCACAACTTACCAAGAAAAGGAAGTTGTAAGGCAACAAGGTCACTTCCTGTCACATGATGCTCTAAAATTAGACATAAAAAATGGACTCATTGATCCATAAATGAAATAATGTGTTAATTTTTACATGAAAAAGCTTTAACATTATTTTAAAAAATCAATATTGGATTATTAACAATTTTAGAACAAACAGACTGTTGGATATTTTTTTATTTATATGAAGAAACTACACGAAGAAATATAAATAGATTTCATACAAATAACATATATGACAAATAACCAAGAAACTTATATTTTTTATCTATAAACAGGGCTCGAAAAATCAACTCGTTTACTGGTAATTACAAGTCAAAATTGACTCAGATGAGCTGAAATTGTTGCAGAACTAGTTAAAATTCTTAGCTGGTTGTCCTGCAGGATGAGTAGCCTGAATTAATTTGTCAAACCCTGATAAATCCAAGATATTTCCATACAGTTTTTTCTATAAAAGTCTTACTCTGAAAGAGTATAACAAATTTGTGAAGGTTCTTGTTTTCAAGCCAGTCAATGACTTCGGATACACTCCATGACTCAATCTGTAATATACATCACACAATAATTATCAAGTATTGCACAATCTATTTAAAGTACTGGTCATATATTTTCCCACTTTTCTGGAACCTCGCTAATAAACTGGGTGCGCTACAGCAAGAGCGAGGTTCCCGAATAGAGCACGCATTTCAAAAGGAATGCCAGGACCCAGGCTGGATACTGTTACTTCTGTCAATTGAAAAAATGGTGTGTGACTTACCTTTTAGTTTTCAGATCCACAGAGTAGTGAAATGATTTTTTTTCTTGCCTGATTTGCATTGTTTGATGAGTTTAGATTAAAAAATTAGGTCTGTTCGGGTGTATAAATCATAGAAATCGAGTGCCTATAGCCACAATGTTTTCAAAAGTCGTCTGCTTCAGATGCGGGGAAATGCAGTAAAGTATTTGAGGCAAAGGGTTAAAGCATGCTTGACTCAATAGACTGCAGGGATCATTTTGTATTATTTTATGATTTTTTAAAACATGGCAGACTACAATTTTGCCTACAGAAATATCAGCAATTATGATTCATAACGTTATTTAAATATGTATGATTAAGAGTTAAACTCTTTCTGCTAATTAATGATATTTTTCCTCATGGCAGGAAAGTTTTCATGGTTTATTTTCCTTGTGCTTTTAGAAACACTGTTTGTGTCTTCCATTGAACACTCCTTAATTTTGTTTCTAATTTTCTACTACAATAACTTGTAAATAGATGAACAGAGCATGTTATGAAATATAGGTAGAGTATAGAATATAAATTACTATAAAACCTCAAATAACAACTACTTCAATGTTAAGTCACTTTTTGGTCAAGTATATCACATACATAATTTCACGTCTGAACATTTAGACCAAAGTTTTTTGTCCCAAATAGTGATGAACAGATAATCGGAAAACATCAATTAACGACATGAAGAAGTGTGTTGATGATCAATGTCACTTTTTCATGATTGATCATTGGATATGACTGCACTAGAATAGAACCCAGACTCTGAGTTTTGTCTTTTATACCACACCACATTAAACTAAAGGGATATAACTCCATCTGCATCGTAATTGTAATATACGGCGACCGGTTCACCAAACCAGTTTTCATGGACTGTATACTAACCAGTACAAACTTACCCTTCCACAAGAAGCTGGCAACTTCTCCACATATGGAGGAAAATCGACATTTTTGTCAAATTTTCATAGAAGGGTATGACCTGTCGCGACTGGGATTCAAACCTGGAATATCTCCGGGTTACAAGTCCAGCGCACTAACCACAGGACCACAGCCGCGGCTGTAGATTTGTTTAAATCCAGTACATAGACAAGTTTGAAACAAAGCTTCTTTTTGCCTTTGTACATTAAAAAGATAACAGAATAATATACAACACACATTGAATTTCAAACCGATTATAATCCGTAAAATTGCATCAGAAGCCTCAACTGATTCTAACCAATGATCCATTATGATTTTCAACCGATGTCCCATCGTAAATGAGGTCCTTATATTGAAGTTTTGCAGTATATTGTTCATTGTTAGTAGAGACATGGGAGTGTTAACTGGTTTATGAAATTACCTTCAAGGAAGATGACATGACGCTACCATCTTGCTCTGAAAATAAAGTAAAAATATATTTGATTAAATCAAAGGCATAATTAGAGTTGTCTGACCCCCCCCCCTCTAAAAAAATGTAGACATCACAACATTAAGTCAGTCTGTTCATTAAAACAGCATAATATATAAAATTCATTCATAACATTTATATTAAATACAACTTAATTTCATATGTACTGAGAAACCCATTCATTTAACTGGAAAATTTATATGCACAGATATTTGAGAATATCAATTATATCTGTCTACAGCTGTTAATGTTGCTATTTATCATACAGCGTTAGTTATTTAATAAACAAACCTCATATCTATTTGTCTGGTTGGAATAAAAAATATAAAATTTCATAAAAGCAGCATGTACAGTAAAGGTGTTATGAAATGTGAACATGATTTAATAAATAGGATTGGATAAGCAAAGATACCAAATATAACTCAGAAAATTTAATACTACCAGTGAAGGTCAGACAAATACACAATTATTGCATGTGTGGAAAACAATTCTCAGAAACTTTTCTTATCTGTCTATTTATATTTTGACAATCCTTTGCAAGCACGTTATAACTATCCAATGGAAACTTAACAAACATGAATTTTAATACAGGCATTGAAGTGCTTTATGTGCTTGCATATACCTACTAAAATTTATATCATTCTACAGATAAATTAGTACAAGTTTAATTGGTGCTATTTTTTTACTGGCTGATAAATAATTATATCTTTATGGCCATTTTTCTACACTGGGTATCTGAAATTGTCCTATTTCCAGGAGATTTATTAGTTAGCCAACCTACTAGATTCATTACCTTGATAAATGAATGTTCTTTTTTCAACAGATTAGTAAAATTTGCCCTGAGTGAGCCCTATTTACTCCTTGAAGTTGGTTATGCTCCTCATCAGGGTGTACATACATGTATCAGATTTTATTTTTTATAGACTTTTACACTTTTATTAATTATTTAATCATCTATTTAGTGGGTATTAAGTACAGGAATCTGTTTTCAATCAGCTAACAGCATTTAAACAGTCTGAATGGCATTAACAATTTTTTGCTTAACTTAAAAGATCAGTAAAGATGAAGTCTAAAAAAGGACTGTTAGCATGGAATGCTTACATACCATTCTCAGTCATTTTGTTAATACTTCCTAAGTGCTTATTTACTGGTAAAATAAGAACTTTGATGATACACTGTCACTGGCAATGAACATTATCCACACACAGCTGAACCCTGAAAATAAAGTAAAGAAAACAAAACTTCAGAAATGAACTTACAATGAAGCTTTACAGAAGTTAAAAAGCAATATTGCTATACATGCATTATGTTAAACTAATTTATATGCTTGTGGACTTCAAACTCACTGAAATAGTTTCTGAAGTGTAACAAACATGATTTATATATAAATATCATGTCTGCCATACCAGTGTAAAAGTCATTTTGCCTAGATATCAGGTTTCCTGACCGTCGGATATGTCAGGCAAATTTCGAGCAGGTCCAGTAACTTTCTGGCGAGTACCAGACCAGATGTCCGGCAGCATTTACAGCATTTATCACTTATTTATAATATAATTATATATTCGGTCAGACAGATTTTCATTTAGTCAGACAGAAATTCTTAATTTCTTGAAAATGCTGGAATACTTGCTTGACATTTGGTCAGGAAAGTATTTCAGCAGTTTCAAGAAGCCTGTTGTCACGGTAAATGTGGAACAATGTTTCTAGCATGATCAACAAATGTGCATTCACATAATATATTGGAATAATATCTTCTTTCAAAAATGACTGGGTTTTTTTCGATATAAATGACGTACGCTTTTCTTGTTTATGTTTAATGTTTCTTATTGTTAGTCTCACGAGTTGACAGTAAACCTGCCGTAAGATCACTGTACTTTCATAAAATAGCCTATAGACATTTCATACTGATTTATTCCTTTGCAAAAAATCTGAACGCTTACGATAGTTGTTTTACTTAATTCATGCTTATTTTCTCCTCATTTTACTAAAAACTGTGTTGATGTTTATTGGCAGCTAATTTTGACAGTTTCTACTTCCTTCTTCGACACCGTTTGAAGGGTTACTGATTTGTATATGTCAGCATGTTGAATAATGGCGAAAATAATGAAACCAGTCAAGAAAGTCACATGACCTCTTAATATTTAAAATGGCGGACGGTAATTTGCATTTTATAAAAATATCACCGATAATTTGCAATATCTCGGATAATAATCGTATTCTGCCTTTTGTATCTGGTGCATTAATACGAATGTTATTTGCTGAACAATTTCTTGTCTGTTATGCATACCTTAGGACATGTCATTTGCAAATATGTCAATTATTTATCTTGTTTATTTTTGTGGGTGGAGAAAATCAATTTATTACTTCCTTGGAGTTTCTTTCCGTATCGCAGTTTGGTAGCATGCAATTCATCACGTATGCGTTATAACCATTAGTAGAATAAGCCTTTATTTCCTTGATAGCAGACACTATCTTAAATTCATTAAGTTACAAGATTCAAGGTTTATGAGCTGACCTGCTCTTCTACCTTTAACATATAAGTCTGTCTACCTATCCTTGTCATCATATACTTATTTTAACTGCTATGGAAAATACACTATTGGTATGAAAATGGGATTGGACCCAGGACCCCTTGTCCGGTAGACATGTCAACTTAAAGTTGATAATTTAAGTTTAACCGAAGTGCAAAGCTTTTAATTAGATTTTATATTGAGAGGGTACTGCAAAGTACTGAATATAGTCCTAAAATGAACCCTTTAAATGGGCTGTTTATATCTTCCGAGTCTGAAGCCTTGAAATTGCATAACATTTAGTTTCTCACAAATTGTCACACTTAAAGTGACCTACTGAGTATTATATTTTAATAATATGCACATTTCTTTTCTTTATGCTAGCTTACTTTGGTGCATTGGTTGTTTGAGATTGCATCATGAATGCATTGTGCTGATGCATATTTTATCATAATTTGTAATGCATAAAACATTGTGTACATTACATATTTTCATCTTGTGTGTAACTACCTGTGAATTTTGTATTTGTATCATATATATTGTACATGGAATGTCAGATTTTTTTACCTGAAAACTTTTCGACTTCAATATTAGCCTGGGCTTTTTGATCTCTCTCTCTATCACTTGCTTTTTAAAACCATCATTGGTTACATTTTTTGTATTATAATAGCAAGTAATTGAAAACATATATACATATAATAGTTTTTGTTAACAACGTTACAAATATTTGGGGTCAAAAAGTCGTATATAACTAGGGTCAAAGTCTTTTACAACTGGGGTCGAAAAGTCTAGGGGTTGAAAAGTCTTGACAAATGAACCAGGGTTGAAAAGTCTTGCTTCCTCATGTTTCTGTGTTCATCTATCACTTGCTTCTTTAACTCTTCAGATTCACAACTAAAACGTGTCGACGACCTTCTAAATAATCATACTAACTCACAAGGCAAGTTTGCTGTCGTAACCTGTAATTTGTAGCTCATTCTTAAACCATAATTCATCCTTAATGCATGTAGTAACTATTGAATATAAGATAATTAATTGTGCTGTAACTTTTATTCAACTTTATTTCATTGGGAGACTTATGCATTTTCTTCACTTTATATTTACCTAGTTAAACATTGTTGCATTGATCTTAACAATTTTTTTGGTTTGTGTTTCCATTCTGGTATTTTTTTTAGTTGATTAGAATTTAGTCATGTTGAGTCTGTTGGAACAAAGTTTGAATGAAGTTTGAGATTATGAGTGGTGGTGTGTGGAACTAATTACCTATCTACGTTACAATTTGATTAAAGTAAACAGTATAAGTAGAAAATTTAAAGTGATTGTTTTTTATGCTTCTCCTATCATTTACCATGTACTCCCTCAGTCATAGCAATCTTTTCATATATTCCTTCCCTTTTTTTCATTATGTGTGTGCAATATGTTCATTAACTTTTTCCTAATAAAAATGCCACTGCATTTCCGTCTTCAGAAATGATCAGATTTGACTACGCTTGAATAGATAATGCATGGTTAAAAGTTTTCCGGAATTTTCTGGAACCTCCGGTCCAGGCACTACTGGTGTTTATTTTGTCTGCGGCACAGAGGTTAAGGTTTCCATTTTTTTGGAAAATTTTCAACTTTCACCCATTTGTAGAAATTTGTATTTGTAGACTTGATGTGTCCCCTCAAATGCGTATTGTTGTTACATTGATTGAAAATTTCAGATAGTTTTATATAATTGTAAGCATGTATGAACTTAAGCTATAAATCTGAAGAAATTCTCCAGAAATTTATGAAGGATATTTTATTTCCAATGAGATTAAGTTTAGAGTTAAGGTAATCATAGAATACAAAATTCATAGATGACAGAACACTGTTGATTTTTTGGTTCATGAATTAATATAGAATGCTTCACTTGTGTATACAATTTCTCATAGCATGTGGCACTAGACATTTTGATGAAAAATATAAAACCTTCATGTGTACAATTAATACCTGTGAAATGTATTATATTTTCCATTGACTTGATTATATCTGTCTGGATTTGTTTATTTTAAAGGTCGCTGGCTGAAACATTATTACAGCTTTCTCAATGGGAATTGCTTATATTTTTTCGACTTAATTCAGTTTTGAAATTTTTTTTGCTTTATTTGTTTTAATGAACTCTGCAAAACTTTCAGGGGAGGTCGCCAAGTTACAGAATCATTTAAGATTACTCCGAGAGGAATATGTCAAATTACAGAAACGTCATGCTGACGTTGAGAAAAAATATCAAGTTCTGGCTGCTGCCTCTGGACAGAGTAGTGATAATAACTTTGTTACCCGACTACTCAATACAGTTGCTGAGCTTTTTGATAAACCCTTATACAGGCAAGATTTTATGTTGCATCTCTGAAGTATTCTATATAATCTTGGTTTATGCTTTGACTATATAAAGTAATGAGGATACTTACATTCTATAATTATGATCTACAGGGTATGCATCTTTTTTTGTAAATGTACCTGCTAGGTAAAAAGTGTATTTAGATATATGTATTTCTCAATTTGTGATGGAGCAGAATTGGCCATGTTTGAAGTTATTGCCAATAAAGTAGCCCTTGCACATATCCCAGAAACATAGAATAATCTGTTGTGGGGAGGCAAAATTAACTTATAAGTTCAGCAATGCTCTAATACTAATATGGTTATAATCTTCTAGTGATCTGATGATTAAATTAGAAGGGGAACAGCAGTTGCATGGTCATAGATTTGTACTTGCTGCAAGAAGTGACCACTGGGGTGTGGATGACCTCGCTAAAGTCTCTGACTTAGACTTCTCAGGTGAGTCGGTGAATTCCTTGATTGGCTACATGGTGTGCTCATAATGTTTAAATCTGGTTTGTGTTTTTTTTTTTGCTGGGGTTTAAACCACCAACTTTCTGTAAGCCAGCTGTAGAGCTTCCTAACATGTGAAATTTGTTTAGCCCTGAATGGGAACTTGTAGCGGTGACCTCTTCAAATGTTATATATCAATATTTTCAGAACTTCTTTAAAACAAATGAAAGTGGTATTATTCTAAATGGCATCATAGGTAATTTGTCATACATTTTGTAGATATTAAAAACAATGTGTCCTATGCTTTGATGAAATGGGTGTACACAGATGAGATCAATATAGAATCTGACAGTAGCTTCCTTCTGGAGCTTCTACGAGCAGCAACAAGGTTCAAACTGGAACATCTGAGACAAAGGTACACATGTTTAAAGGGACTTAACTTTGGTCCACATCAGAAAATCATAATTGCAAAAAGATATAAAATTTTACTATGAAGATGATGTAAGCTGAACTCAAACTTGATTGTCATGTATTTTTCAGTAGTTTGTTGAAGTTATTTGCTATGGTTATGTCGTACATACATGGACAAAGGTTGAGTTTCACTGGCAATCAATTAAACAAATTAACGAAATAATGAAAGAACAAACTAGTTTAATAAACAGTATAACATGCTAGTAAACAAACAATGTAATTTAAATGGTATTCACATATAATTTTTTTTTCTCTGGGTTTAATTCCGTTTTTCAGTTATATACAGCTTGACCCAATTGTATAAACATTGGTTAATTTAACCATTTTGATTTACTAACCATTAAAAAATCATTTAAACATTTAAAAAGGGCTGTCATTTTGGTACTGGTTACCATTTATGTTAAGATTTAACCAGCATCTTAGACTTGAGTAAGATTTATTTCAGCTTTAACAAAAACAAAATTTGGTTAAATTTGAACAAAATTTTCTACAACAATTTTTCTACCAAAATTTTAACCAAAACTCTGATTTAACCCAGTGGTTAAAGTTAACCAATGATTATACAATTGGGTGCTGCTGGTTAACATAACCAGTTTTCCTGCACTGTATACTAACCAGTACTAACTTACCCTTCCACAAGAATCTGGCAACTTCTTCACTTATGGAGGAAAATCAACATTTTTGTCAAATTGTCATAGAAGGGTATGACTTGCCAAAACCGGGATTTGGACACTAACCATTGGACTGAGGTTGCAGCTCCCTTACATAGAAATATTTGTTCTTGTAGGTGTGAGAATGGCTTGATGTCATATGTTAATGTAAGAAATTGTATCAAGTTCTACCAAACAGCTGAGGAGATGTCTGCCGAATTATTGAAAAGTCATTGTTCAGAATTAATCTCAAATCACTGGGTGAGTTATTTAACAGTCAGCATACTGTATACAAAAATGGAGAAAAATGAAAGAAATTGTATCTATGTAGATTATTAATATTTTCAACTGATTGTAAAAATATTGCATCAGTAGTGTTTCCTGCAGAGTGTAAGTGAGGCAGGGTGTTTTGTGTGCCAACAGGGCACTTTTAGAGTACGTTTCTAACCGTGCAGGACTTGTCTCTTTTAGTTAGTGATGATACAGAATTCTGTGCAAGACTGTCTGAATTAAATGTGCTGCTGTGTTCAATTTTTGAAAACTGTTTTTCTTTCATAGACACAGTATTTTTACAAAAATTGGGAAGTAAAAACTTGATGTAAACTGAATTTTAGGGGAAAATTGCATGATTTTAAAGTTTTTCTTGAGGTTAAGATGCCTATAAATGGCCCCAGCTATAGAAGGAAGAATAACCTGAACAGGTTCAACTGTACTTGTAATATATCTTGTGATTTCATGGTCTAAAAATTGTGACCAAGGTCTTGTATTATAATTTCAACCTTTTAATTTGCATTTTTCTATTTTCTATCCTCAGAATGATTTTACGAGTGAAGATTTTGCATCAATGCCTGCCCCTCTCTTGTATAAGATGTTTAAAACAAAGACAGACTTTCCACTACATACTGCCATACGTGCTAAACGAGAAGACGTTGTCTTCTTATACCTTATAGAATATGATTCACAGGTAAGCTATGCTGTAATTATTTTTTCGATTGTGTCTTTGTGACCATGGACATAAAACTTGGTCCTCTTATCATGATCATAGTTCTGCCTTTGTTTGTCCTTTTTGACATAAATAATTCACTTTAATGATTCTCTAAAACATTATTTTAAAGCACAAAAACTTAAAACCATTCTCTTTATATCTCCCTGTACGCATTCACTTGACGTTCTCAATAAGGTTATTCACTTAACCACAGAAAACTAATCTTTTTTCTGAAATTATTCACTTCAAGCCTACTAAATTGTTGAATTACAGCAAAACCTTGATATTAAGACCACCTTTGTAACAAAAACAGTCAGTCTTACTATTATATACAACTTGTTCATTATGAGTGGCTGCTGTACTGTACATCAGATTTCATGATTGATAATATGGTCACAAAATGTAATAGGTGTTTGTTTGTACTGTATCATTACAGCTAAACATCAAACTGAATGAGGTGGATAATTTAGGAGATCTACCTCTTGATTTAGCTCTCAAATCACAACAAGAGAGTGTGGCTCAGACTCTAGTCGGACATGGTGTGAATACAAGTAGTAAAGATAACACAGGGAAAAGTCTATTACACAAGGCTATAAAAAGAGGTGAATATATTGTCTGTACTATGATGTAGAATCAGCTGCAACTGTGCTCCAGTGTTTAGTGGGCTGTACTTGTAACCTGGTGATCTGGGTTCAAATCACAGTCAAGGCAGATCATACCTTTCTATGAAGATTTTACAAAAATTTCGATTTTCCTCCGTATGTGGAGATGTTGCTGGCTCCTTGTGATAGGGTAAGTTAGTACTGGCTAGTATACAGTCCAGGAAAACTGGTTAGGTGAACTAGTCACCGTATATAACTGAATTACTGAAATGCCTGATTATAAGTTTCATTAGATTTTGTTCTGTTTGTCTCTTTTTGTATTTTCACATAACGCCTTAATTTTTTGAAGGTATTTTATAGTGTTTTTGTTTGTCCATACCTCCACAAGAATTGGTAATTAATTATATCCCCACCCAAAATTACAGAGGTGTTCTGAAATTAGTTTGTCTATCACTGTGTTAGTACGGCTTCAGGATTCAGGAATACTTAGTAGGTTAACAACTGTCTGTATATGACTGATGTACTGTTTAAAAAAGGTAGAAAAGCCGTAGAACTTTAAAAATTATGTCTGTCTTATCAACATTTTTCAGGTGATGAGTTTTCAGCTAGTTTTTTAATTAGAAACAAAGCTGACGTCAATATGACGACACATTTAGACAAGGAGACTCCATTACAAATGACAGCAAGTTTCACACCTGAAGTAACTAGCCCTGAGATAATTGATGGAATGTCCCGAACGGCTGAACTTCTGTTAAATAATGGTGCCCAAATAAATTCTCAGGATACCTCTGGATGGTAAGTTTAAGGAATCATTTTTAGGCTCAGTTTGCTCAAAGTGTGCTTTGTGTTTGCCTTGTATCTATCTTTCTATCTCTTTATTGTGCCTAACACCTATTTTTGTATCAGCACTGGTTTCTGGACAACTAACTAGTTCTAACATGAAGGCAAGCCTATTTTTTAGGGAATGTGAATTTTGAGTTAAATCTTGCCTCTAGTTATGTTCTCAGACCTTCACACCTGAAGTCTGTCCCTCTGTGTCATTCATTCATGGTATTTAATAGTTCACTATTTGAACCTAGTCTTTACAAAAATTTGTTTGAACATTTTCTTTTTCTATCAAGATTGATAATGGATTCATTCTGGTTTGTTTTCTTTTCTGAAAATTGTCTCATAGTTGGGTTAACTTTCCAGTCTGTATATTCAGGCCCTGTATTAGTTTTCCCAAATTACTGGCCCTTAATTTACTAAAACGTTGTTGACTCTTTTCCAGTACTCCTTTACACAGTGCAATATTTTGTAAGAATAAATCAGTGTTCAAAGTCCTGCTGTTGAAAGGTAATCCAAACCTAGAATTGAAAAATGTTGAGGGTCATACAGCCCTGTGGCTTGCACTACAGGAGGTGAGTGAAAAGTTGCATTCAATTGGTGTGAACACTTATATATTGCAGCTACAAATCTAGGAACTTAATTACCTTTCGTATGAGTTCATTTGTCACATTTATTGGTATCTTTATCCATTACATTTAATGTATGTTGATTACACAAGCATTTCAACTGTGAGCTTGCTTTAATTTCAATTGATCGTGGCATTTTGTATGAGCGCATATTGCCTTAGCACCTCACATCTGTAGTTTATTATTATTTATTTCTATCACTTTAATGGCGCCACATGAATTAAGGCAGATAGGCAGATTTAGTAACTGTCATATTTTGCCCTGTCATAATAATAATACCAAATCTTACGTCTCTGTTCATTTATTCAGGGAGAATCAGTTGATGGACAAACCGAGAATATATACAATGAAGAGAGCTTTGCTGCTTTATTGCTTCAGAATGGAAGTGATCCTAATGCCACTGAGGCTGATACAGGTAATCAGCTGTTTTCTTGTCTCTTAGATATTTTATGTTTGTTTAAGGTGAAGATTTGAATTATCTGGTAAATGGTTTATTAAACATGCTTTAGGGTGGGCAGGTGTCCAAAATTTCTTGTGCATGCAACTTCTACATTTCTCAATGAAACTTCCACAAGTACCCCAGCACAAATTTGGGGGGGGAGGTTGGGATTTAATCCTTTTTTTGCCCTTAATTTATTTTGTGGTTTTTGTGAGAATTCCCGTCATTCCTGTCATCTTGTTTTCTTTTTGATTCAATAGTTAAAGTGCTTTATTGTATGTTTTCATATTTATGATGTTCTCTTATTGAGGTGAGTCTCTTTATATCCAGACTGGAATTTTCTTCTTCAGTTAGCTAAATTTAACAGTATGTTTATATAAATATGTGATACATGTTACAGGTAATACAATTTTACACGCATTGGCAAAAACAAATAATGAGAAGGCAGCCATATTTCTTGCCACACATGGTGCTAAACCAGCACAACCTAATCTTAAGGTAAGTGTTGTAGTCTATCAGGCATTCTGTTCATCTGTTGTTATGTTAAATATTTTTGTATCAAGCTATTCAAGAATCACTCTATTAGATGCATAGATATGTAGCAATTGTGGTACTGCCTGTTTGTTAAACAAAACGATTTGTTTTAGACTATTTTGCAATTAGGCCATACCAAATTGTATCTATGTTTAGCGTCCGCAGACAGAAAGGTCTTGATCACTAGAGTCAAATAAAAAAACACATTGTAATATTGAATATTTGATCATTTGAAATATCTTTATTGAACCGTTACATAATGGAATGATTTGCTTTGTTGTATCAATATGCCTTCCAGTCGTCAAAATCGATCAATATTATGCTTATGTTTTGATTTAAGAAATGAAACATATTTATTCTCACTGAGTGACTGTTTGAACTTTTGATTAAGTAGGAAATTTGTGTTTTTTCCTGAGGCACTTGTTTGTTTTTTCCAGATGGCTAGATAGGTTTTTGAACCTCGATGTTACGCTAAACATAGACGTGATTTGGTATGGCCTTAGACTTTTTGTTTCAATTGTACTTGCTGTTTTTAAGGGGGAAACACCACTACATATAGCTTGTGAGAATGGTTTAACAGATCTGGTCGTTGTTTTGCTTGAGAAGGGAGGAAATCCGAATGCTCAGACTTTGAAAGTGGAAAGTTTTGGTAGTAGCTACACGTCTGATTTCTTATCAGAATCAGAGCCACCACCTATTTCTCAGCAGACACCTCTTCATCTAGCCTTGTCTAACGGTCATAGTGATATTGTCAATGTTTTCCTATCATTTAAATGTAAGTTGCAAATCTTTTATTTAGTTTTTATAGTATTAATTTTCAGTACTGCAAATCTAGGCCTATATTAGAAAGGAATATTTAACATCTACTCATTTTTCTAATCTTGACTCACAGTTTAATAAAGTACATATTTATTTATTTATATTGCTATGTATGAATGAAATTGGAATGAAAACTTACAAATACATATACAAAACTGAATAAAAATGATGAAAAATAAAATTTCTTGGGATTTGACAAAATGTATTTCAATTATCTAAACTTAAATATTGTTCACATAGTACACAAATTAATAGATTTAGCCCCTTAATTTATAATCTATGGTATGTACACTGTCTATCCTATCAATTGACACTTAATTACAACCTATTTTCAGTGGAAGCAGCTCAGTGCAGTGATAACAATAAAATTATACCTAACTTTAACATCAAAGATTCTGATGGACAGACAGTCCTGGGTTTAGCTTTGTGGAATAATATATACGAGGAAGCTTCTAAACTCCTCGGAGCTGGGGCGAATATTAATGAAAGAAACACAGAAGGACTTACACTGATACATCAAGCGATAGAAAAACAAGACATGTCTGGAGCACTTTTTTTGATTGAACATCAAGCAGATCTGACCATTAAGTAAGGATTTATTTGATGTACAGTTTTATTGTGTTCCTAATAGTATGTTGGTTCTTGGGTATGCAGCTATGATAGTATTTGAATTGAAAGTTTAAAAAAAACAATATTTCTCCCTACTATATTAGGTTTTTCTTTTCTTTGAAGATAGTCTTAAGTCATGTGTCTTCCATCACCAATTTACCAGTAAACAGTGTTAGGGAATGTTGGTTGTTAATTACAGATTAGGTCAGCACTAGAGAACATATCAGGGGTGTAGAAATGAGCCAGAAGCCGGAAAAATCAAACAGCTATTTGAGCATCCCTGTCGGCTACTTTTTCCCAACATGGGGGGGTGCTAACCCTTTGCCTCCAACTGGGGGAGCTCTCTGATCCATCTTCTTTTATTAGCTTACCAGCTACATGAAAACATTTCTACACCCTTGTATATACCTAAAACCGTGGTAAGGTTAACTACCTGTGTACATTTCTGAAATGTTGAAATGATATTTGTAACAGTGTTACTCATGATTGCCAGCTTGCTTAACTCATTTAGATGAACATTAGGCCTCTGGAATTTCGGTTTGCGTGTTCAAACCCTGGGTATTTTCTGTGATGTTTTGACTGAATGATTCATGTGAGAAGTTGGTAGTAACCTGCAGAGAAAAAGAATATTAAGAGTTCAGAATTCAGAAACTCTTTATAAACTGAAATAGTATTGAAAACTGGTAATGAGGAATGGAATTGAATCTTTGATATACCAGTAATTTTCTTTATATCATGCATCTTGTGTTATTTTTACAGGACAACAGACGGAGAAACACCATTACAACATGCTATAAAGCGCCATCTACCCGTAGTTGTAGAGGTTTTATGTCAGCGTGGTGTAGATATGAATATTGTAGATAAGCAAGGCAATTGTCCTCTATGGCAAGCTTTAGACTCAGGACAGGAAGACATTGCGCATACTCTGGTATGTATCTTAAGTACAATATTGTATGATTATGTTCGGTTAAATATTTGCCTTAGACCAAGTATCTCCCATAGGTTTCATACAATCAAACATGTGACAAACTCAACATAAGGGAAGAAGAAATCAGGCCTTTAGACACAGTTATCCTTAAAATATTGAAT
This sequence comes from Lutraria rhynchaena, assembly GCA_008271625.1. NCBI lineage: Eukaryota > Metazoa > Mollusca > Bivalvia > Venerida > Mactridae > Lutraria > Lutraria rhynchaena. The sequence goes on from VIBL01000049.1 coordinate 2,083,208, forward strand.
TATTTTGTCTTCCATATCAGTAAATTAGTGTGCATTAAGTCATGTTTGACTGTACTTATTAATTGTTGATTGAACAAAGATTTAAGAGATGCTGTTTTTAATGGATGATAATTATCATGTTGGCATAATTTTGAAATTCTTATTTTGCAGTATATCTACAATAGTATGTTATGTAAATGATTCTAGGCCTAGTTGCTTAGTAACAAGAATTTTCAGATTTTTTGTCTCTAAAAAGCAGTATTTATTCTTTATAATGTTTATGCATCGCATACATGGTTTGCACAGGCTTTGACAAGTACTTGAAATTTGAAAAATAAGAAAAAAGAAGTTGTGTTTTAAACAATATATTCAAATTTCGGTCAAAATGCCCATTAAAACGTTGTAATATTATTAAGTATTTTGCAAGGATTTAAATTACAGTGTTTTTCGGCAACAGAATGAAAAACTTCCATTTTTTGGTGTCACGGATCTGGACGACCGCGCTTTATACAATGCCGTTGTGATTATCACAGATTATAAATATTACGGTGCACGCACCAATATGGCGTGACTGCACGTGCTACAAGTTTGACAAAAGCATGCTCAAAATAAAATTTAAACGAGCAAAAAGAATATAATAAAGAAGCGTACTGATAAGTTTGTGAAAATGCTGACCAAAAAGCAGGACAGAGAAGTAAAATAGAATGTGTTGCTTGTGTAAACGCTATGATGCGAACTGCCGAAGAAAGAAGCGGGGTTTTCAGATTTTAAATAAAAGAGCTGCATACTGAAATAAGGACACTTTGACAGCCTAAAAGAATTATTACATCGTATGTATGCTATGCTCGTGGTTTCAAATCTACCCGTTGTTCTAATGTTTTACTTTGTATTAGCGGTGTTTTCGTTTTTGTCGTAAAATGTATTAAAATGAACGGGCGGTTTGGCGACGTCTACACATGTCAAGTCAAAGCCCAACATTTCCTAATCCCTTTTCTCAAAACTTGGTCTTAAAGATTATGGGCATATTATTTTAACGAAGTTCGATAACCAGCTAAATGGCCCATAACCCTTTCCCTTGAATTATGGTCCCTAAATCAGTAAGTGAATGTGTGCACCTTGTTCATGCTCTTAGTTGAACCTGAGACTATTATACACATGAATATGTGTATAATGGTCTCAGCTGTGGCCATGGTCCAGTGGTTAGTGCGCTGGACTTAGAACTCGGAGATCCTTGTTCCCATCCCGGCTGCGGCAGGTCACACCCTTCCATGAAAATTTGACAAAAATGTTGATTTTCCTCCACATGTGGAGAAATTGCCGGCTCCTTGTGTAAAGGTAAGTTAGTACTGGCTTTTATATAGTCCAGGAAAACTGGTTAGGTGAACCGGTCGCCATATATAACTGAAAATTGTTGAAAAACGGCATTAAACCCCAGTGACAATAAGTCACACAAGTAAGTAAATAATGGTCTCAGGTTGAACAGTTCTTATCCAACCTTCATTTTATCATTTTGACACATGCATTTTGTGACTGTTTGGCAGTCTTGTTTTAGAACATTAGTTCTGTCTCTATATTTCAGGTAAAACAAGGTTGTGATGTGGATCTTTGGTTGTCGGGACCAGGTAATTGTCTACAAACATTATTACACAGAGCAGTGGATGAAAACAATGAATCTGTAGCTTGCTTCCTTATTAGAAGGTATGATATATTTTTGTTCCTCCAAAATGTTTAAGACATGAGGACTTTACATATACTGCTGAACTTTGTTTATTGGAAATAATTTAATGCTGTCAAAATTATTTTCTTTAATCTTGGACTAAGTTGTGCTCTGAGTAGCGGTGAAGATATTAAGATAGAGGTAAAATTTAGATAAGGCAAGGTATTTAAATTATGCATTGTTAAATAGGGGTTTACTGCTATACATGTGCATTTGATGATTGAACTTTACTTGGAAGTACACTTCGGTTGTTTTGTTTTTTTCTAGTTTTGAATTTTATTGAATTTGAATTTTTTATACATGTACATGTATATGAATTATATTGATATGGACTGGTTAAATTGTTGTGGATGATGAACAAGCTTAGAAATAATGTTTTACATAGTGCTCAGTGAGCTATAGTGATCAGTCAGTCAACTCCAGTGTCGGTTGTCCCCACCTGGGGGTTGTTAACACTCTAGTGGTCACATTTTTGAGCGAATCTTCATCAGACCTGGTCAGAATTTTTGTCTCAATGATATCTTGGACAAGTTCGAACATGGGTCATCTGGGTAATAAACTAGGTCACCAGGTCAGATAGAATGGAAATTTTGTTAACACTCTAGAAGTCACAGTTTAGATTGGATCTTCATGAAACTTTGTCACAATGTTTGTATTAATGATCTTTTAAAATTGTGTGAATATGAGTCATCTGGTCAAAAACTAGGTCACTAGGTCAATGCTTCCGAAAACCTTGTTTATGCTCTAGAGGTCACAATTTTGACTGAATCTTCATCAAACTTTGTCAGAATGTTTGTTTTAATAATGTCTTGGACAAGGATGAACATGAGTCATCTGGTGTCAAAAACTAGGTCCCCGGGTCAAATCATAGAAAAACCTTGTTAACACACTAGGGGTCACAGTTTTGATTAGTTCTTTGTTAAACTGTATTAAAATGTTTGTTTTCATGATATTTTGGACAGGTTCGAACTTGGATCATCTGGGGTCACAAACTAGGTCAATAGGTCAAATCTTTTGAAAACTTTGTAAATCTTCTAGAAGTCACAGTTTGGATTGGATCTTCCTCAAACTTTGTGAGAATATTTGTATTAATGATATCATGAACAGGTTTGTGTATGGGTCAATTCAGGTTAGAAACTAGGTAATCAGGTCAAATCATAGGAAAACCACAGATGTTGCAATCTTTACTCAGGTGAGCGAAAAGGGCCATCTTGGCCCTCTTGTATTGATATTTTTACATTCTGACTCTTAATCAAATGCCAGTATTTTAGCTATGTGCTTAATATCAATCTTTATATTTTAGTAACTGTGATAAAAATAGTCCAAGACGTCCTGGGCTCCATGGTGAAGGAGGTGAGGAAGCCAGGTATGTCCTTTTTAATTTAAAGGGGCTATACAACAGGGGCCCATTTCGTTGACAAATATTTGCCAAGTGATAGGTCTATGTATAATGTGTACTTTTTTAAACTTGATGTCAACCATATGTAAAACAATGGATTTCATCATGTAGATATAGATTTTGAGACTTTCATTTTGAATTAATGTCTAAAATGTGCATTTATTCTTAAAAAGCTTTGTTATTTGAAAGAAAAAAAACTGCATTTGAATACCATCAGCTATTATGTCTTATAATCCAATATACAGTATAATGTCTGTGTTAAAGGTTTTTGGGAGGGTAAGTTGGTCTGATTTACCATTTCTGCTTGCACAGCTTATGATTACCCATTCCACCCACAGAAACTGGCATCAAAATGATAGTACATTTGCACATACATACTCTATGCCCATCTTATGCAGTAACCTCCCACAATTCAGATTTAGAGCTACAGACTGTATAATTTATCTGATTTTGGGATTTTTTACACATTTAGACCAGATTTTTTTACACATCTAGAATGAAAGTTATTCCATGCAGGGGAATAGGTTTGAACTGTCTGCTGTACATTACTGAAATATTGCTGACAAAACCCTGCACATACTGACAAATGCACTGTATATCTACTGCACACCCCAGGATGTCATTCAAGTTTCCAAGCTACCCATTCTTAACGCATTCTCTGCTGATTGAAAACTTATTAATCACCCTAGTAGGTTAAAGTAAACTGAAACGAAATATTTATGCTGTAGTCAAACGAGTTAATAGCCACCTGTCTAGAGGACAATAGTTGATATAATTGGCATATATTGTCAAATAAAAACCAGGGTTTTTATTCTTCTATAGCAGAATCATGCTCCTTTCCCTAAAATTAAGTTTACATAAACTTTTTTCTTCCGCCTTTTGCTAAATTACTGTGTTATTATGTGTTCTCAGAATGTAACATAATGTCAGAACTATGCTCTGGTCTTAGACTTCTACCTGTCTGATTAGTCAATAATTCATTCATTCATTCATTCATCCGACCGACCAACCAACCAACCAACGAACCATTCGATCGATCGATAGATCAATTTCCAGTTTGTTGATGGATCAATCAGTTCTCAGTTATCAATAATGTATTCTATCAAACCCAAGAGGGGTACAGATAGCAGAAGTTCCATTGTATTACACACATTATGATTTGTATTATACAGAGATGGACAAACGCCACTTCACCTGGCATGTGCCTGGGGTATGGAACTAGTGGTTCAATGTTTGATGGAATTTGGTGCTGAAGTAAATACTCAGGTATGTTAGTTTCACATTGTTACTTATCAAAGTGTTTTTTAAAGATGGTTATTACAGCTACAGAATATTTCTCTCAGAAGTCTTAAACTGATGAACATTCATTTCAGTATTTTTTATTCAGAAAATGTTTCTTACCAATTGAAACTTTTTCCTCATTAGAGGTCCTTTAAGGAAATGCCAATTTTAAGTGATGTTGCAACATTTTTCGTCCTGGGAGCAGAAGTCTGCTCGGATTGATTTTAACAGAATGTACTATTCATCTAATGGTTCCAATGTTTTACTAGTAGTATATTACTCACATTTTGTTGTTTTTTTTTTTCAAATTTCCTCAGGACATCGAAGGGAAAACTCCAGTTCACATAGCAATAGAGAATCAGCACGCTGTTATTATTTCATTACTACTCTCCCACCCAAATCTAGATCTCACCCTACGTGACAAAAATGGACTTACCCCATTTGCAGCGGCCATGACAACAAGGAACAATAAAGCAGCACAGTCTATTTTAAATAGGGAACCAAAAGCAGCTGAACAGGTATGACTTTTGTAAATAAGCAATTTTGTTTCCTTCTTTGTTTGGGTCTGGTAAACAGAACCTTCCCAATTGAAAATAAAAACATTTTTTCCCAATTTGTGACCTAAAAATTCCCAATTTTGGCTTCACAATGTGCATTTTTTCCCAATTGGACCCAACCCAGACTTTTTTCAAAATTGAAAAAAAAATCACCAAAAATTCTGTTAATATAAACTATGCAATTTAGACCCTGTTTTAACTTGTCAACATTGATAAATATTGTTAAAATCAAGGCTTGTCTGAATCAATAAAGTATTTAATCATTTTGGAAATTACTTACAAATGTCCTTGTGTTTCAGGTTGATAACAGAGGTAGAAATTTCTTACATGTTGCTATTATGAACAAAGATATTGAAAGTGTATTATTCTTGATCAGTGTCCATGCAAATGTGAATTCTCGTGTGCAAGATTCCAAACATTTAACCCCGTTGCATTTAGCTGTAGAAGTTGGCTCAGAAATTATTGTCCGGAATTTGGTATGTATAATTTTCATTGGTGTTATTGGTTGTAATGTGCTAGATGGCTTTTTTTTTCTTATATTCTGATTGGTTATTCTTTTTCATTGTTGTAATGAATTTTTGATGCCAAAAAATGTTGACCCTGAACTTTCCCAGAGGCTGAAGGTCATATTGCTTGAAATCTTTTTTGTCATTATTCTTTCTAAACAATCACTTCTAGGTAGGAAGAATCTTTATTTGCATTTAAGCGCAATACTCGCTGGTTTAGTAAAATTGTGCTATTAGTTCAAAACTAACTCATCTTTACTCTTAATTTCATTTTAGTTACTCGCTGGAGCAGACGTCAATGCCCGAACTAACAGTAAACAGACTGTGTTACATATAGCAGCTAGTAAGGATCATTCTGTTATCTGTACCATCCTCATAGAAAACGGTGTAGAATTTGATGTTATTGATGATAACCAAGATAATGGTATGTACATTAGATTTGATTTTATTATAGTTTCATATATTCAGGGCTTGACAATCCAGTCATCTGCACTTGACACGGTACCAGCTGAAACTACTGTAGAACTTGTTAAAATTCTTAGCTGGTCATCCTGCAGGACGGGTGGCCTGAAAAACATTTGTCAAGCCCTGATATTGATACTTTTTTTGTTCCATGATGGATGGGTATTTTTCTCATCTTGCCTTTGCTAATTTGTATTGAAAAAAAATAATAGTTTGCATTACCCCACCCACCCATAGATATAGCTATGCAGTTTTGTGATTTGATAGTCTTTTTGTTGCAATGCATTTATAAGGCTACTGGAGAAAAGTATGAATGTCTAGTTTAAGACAGAAAAAATATTTTGCTTTAACAGTAGCATTATGTAAAATCCGAAAATATTTTCGGACAGCATGAAGAATGTAAGAGCCAAGTCCACATATTTTAGTTACCTGAACTAACATATCTTTCAGAGGCAATCATTCTTTACTAGAGATGAAACCTCATTGTGGTGAAATTTTCATTATGTCTTTATATTATATGGTGTCTAGATTTTTCTACTGCTTTATGAAAGTTTGATTGGTCAGATGCGATATAAAGTGTTTATTTTTTTTTACTCTGGTTGATTGTAGTTGATTAATTAATACCAGATTGTCAGTTGGTAATTGTTCTATAGTTTTTACCCCTACATTCAAACATTAATCAATGATTGGTACATTAGTGGATAGATTGTGTTGAGGTGTTAAACGAAACATGTTTTTCACCGTAAAGCTTTTATTTATGTTTCTGCAAGTAGTATTCCACAAACAGTACTACAACCATTTCCATGGTTGCATTATATGTAGAATGTTGATAACTCACATTTATAGTAAAACCTTGATAATGAGACCACCTTTGGGACCCAAAAAAATCAGTTGTTATAATGAGGTGTTTTTATCAATTTGAATTATAAGAGAGTCAGTCCGAAAATAAGTGGTTATTATTGCAAGGTGGTCATAATATTGAAGTGGTTGCTATGTGAGGTTTCACTGTACTTCATTTCTAGCATTTACCCATGTTGGTGCTGTGATTGAACTTTGTTCACATGATGTGCCTGTCTACCAGGCAAATTAAATTTCATAGTGAATTTCCAATTCTATTCCAAATTTCTCACAAAGTTAGATGTTTATCTGTAGTTAAAGTTACAGAGAACAAACATAATCCAGGGCTTTTCCCTTCTATAGTAGAGGCTGATTTCGGTGACTTCCCAATTGCAACGAGTCTCTTTCTCCCAATTTGGAAAAGCTCCAGGTCAGTCATTTATTGATGTATCTTGAAAGTCAGTCTACCTTTTCCCAATTTGGCTGAAAATAGTGCTTGAATTTCCCAAAATGAAAGGCAAAGGCCCCTTTCCAATTTTTGGGAAAAAAAGACCCTGAAATACTGAAATGGGAGCTCTAAAGAGTTTAGATTGATTGCAGCAACTGTTTCCTAAGTTAAGTAAAACTGCATCAAATCAGATGGTTTGATGTTGATAGTTCAGATTTACAAGCTAAAGGACAGCATGGAATGCAACCATTCCACTCCACTGTCTGTCCCATCTTTTCTGATCACTTCTTTTTATTTTTTCACGTATTAGTTCAGACAACTGATCAGAGGACAATGAGGAAGGTTTCGTTTTCTGCATGATTTTGTCCTCTGTGTATACTTCATTTGTGAATTTTACTTGTCTGGTGGACTTGAATCAATCTGCAACTTTTTCATTGTGGCGTTTCTGTACATGGTCTGATATATTCTGTTCTTCATTTGGCTGTTGTTTTCTAGAATCAATAAACTTCCAGAATACTTCTTCTGTATGCGTCAACTTCGTCGCTTCATCTTGTAAACATCTGAATGCTTTGTGTTGTTCTGACATCTGCCTTCTGTCTTATCTTCTGCAACTTCTATGAATTTATTCTTGTCATGAAGTCGGTTCATAGTGTCATACATGTCTTGTCTTGGAGCATTATTGACTTTGTGCAAGGTTTTTCTTTCTTGTTGTAAACAGAGATCTTGTGTTGAAGCACTTCTATATGAGCATTCTGTACATTCTCTGAAATATAGACAGAATTTCTAGCTTACTGGTGCTTTAATTCTGCCCTTGTCCTCAAGTCTTATCTAAATGTTTTCCCTTTTGAAGATAGCTTAGGGGTATAGTCATCGAGGCATTTCACTTACTATAAGTCATTTTTGTTCAGTTTATAAATTTATACATTGTATTAGATATTTTCTTATCACATTAACATTTACATGGATATCTTACTTACTATATTGTATAAGAGCTTGAATTCTCAGTCTTAATGAAAACATTTTTAAGCACCGGACATTCAGTCCAGTGAAAATGCAAATTTTACTGGATCAAATGAACTTCTGGCAAACCAAAAAAGTGTATGTGCAATTCCATAAAATTTGGCTAAATACTGTGGGTATTAGATTTAGCAATTTTATTCTCTGCAAAATGTATTTAACAAGGAAAAGACATTGATATTTTCACTGAAGTAAAGAAAAATAATGTTGTTGTTTTTTTTGAGTAAATAAGATGTTATATGTTACTGATTCTCTCCAGTAGTGTATCTGGAATTGATTCAGAATATCCTCGGTAAAAAGTTTGCTGACAGAGAGACAAGGAGACAAGTTAACATACAAAGCCATATTAGTATTAGTGCCTTTTGAGGCACACATTACGTCATTCAGTGAATAAATATAATTATATATTCTGTACCTCCAAGATTTAGTACCGGGGTAGTCTTATCTTTAGAATGAATGTCCAGCAGTTGCTAATCCAGGAATGTGCATCTTCTTTCAAATACATCTATACTTAAACTTGCTTTGGCTTTGATTTATTATTTGATAGCGTGACAAACTATTGAGCTTTTTTGGAATCTTTTGAGTGACTAGATTTCAGCTTTGTGTTTTTCTTTAAAGATTTTATCACTTCCTGTCATTTGGAAGTAACTACATTAAAATTACCATGGTGTGTCTAGGTCAAATTTACAAAAACAAATCTTTAAGTCCTCTAATTATGTATAGAAAAATTATTGCATTAGTATTACAATTGAAACATGCTTTAAAATAGTTCTAATTTAAAAGTATATCATTTTTTTATTCATTAGATATCAACTAAGTTCACCTTCATAAATTGTTTCATTAGTGTGACTGGATGGCCTTTGATCACAGGATTCACTGTACATTTTGAGATATAATAATTCAAAATGGTTTGCTTGTATATAAAAAAATAATAATAGTGACGACATAGCAAAAATTACATACTTGGTCTAAAATCAATTTCAGTATAGTCCTCATGAAACCTGAATTGTTGCTGTTTTGTTTTTTTTGTGTGTATTTTTTTTATTAGGGCGTGTTTTAAAGTTCCTTACCTCATAAGTTTATGATTATTACACATTTGACTGGTCAGTGAAGAAGGAAATTATCTTAATTTATTTCAGCTCTACATGTTGCAGTGAAATATGGTAATTTAAACAGTGTGCGGGTGCTTCTTACAGAATCTAGTATTAACGCTGAAGCAGTCAATGCGAAGTAAGTACTTTATTTATAGTAATTCATTTACTTAAGTTTTTGTACCCATCTTGTCCGAATAAGTATCTCAAAATAAAGTGGACAGATTTTGGGAACCTTAGTGCTTTTTAGTTCACCAGAACCGAAGGTTCAGGGTTAGCTGTTAGGATGGGTAGGTGGATGCTCCGGCGTCCGGAGTCCTTTGTCTGGCATCAACAATGGTCTTCTCCTCAGAAACTACCAGTCGGATTTACTTCAAATTTGCTGTGCAGAAGCCTTTTGACGTTCTAACTGCAATTTGCTCATATTGTACTGGTTGACCCCTTTTAGGGTTCACTAGAGCTAAAAATAGAAGAACCTTTAATCATCTTCTCATGAACCAATGGATGGATCATCACCAAACTTGGTCTGTAGCATCTTTATTAGGACTTTTATCAGATTTGCTCAAAAAAATTTGGTCGGCCCCCTTTAGGGGCCGCTAGAGCTAAAAATAAAAATACCTTTAATCGTCTTCTTCTCATGAACCAATGGATGGATCATCACCAAACTTGGTCTGTAGCATCATTAGATGGTCTTCTTTCAAGTTTGCTGAAATAAATTTGGTCGGCTCCTTTTAGGGGCCGCTAGAACTAAAAATAGAAATACCTTAAAATGACTTTTTCTCATGTCTCTATGGATGGATTATTACCAAACTGGGTTTTTAGCATCTGTAGATAGTGTTCTATCAGATTTGCGAAAAAAAAATTGGTTGGCCCCTATTAGGGCCACTAGAACTGAAAATAGAAATACCTTTAAACGTCTTCTTCTCATGAACCAATGGATGGATCATCACCAAACTTGGTCTGTAGCATCATTAGATGGTCCTTTCTCAAGTTTGCTCAAATAAATTTGCTCGGCCTCTTTTAGGGGCCGCTAGAACTAAAAATTGAAATACCTTAAAATGACTTTTTCTCTTGTTTCTATGGATGGATTATTACCAAACTGGGTTTTTAGCATCTATAGATAGTGTTCTATCAGATTTGCAAAAAAAATTGGTTGGCCCCTATTAGGGCCACTAGAACTGAAAATAGAAATACCTTTAAACGTCTTCTTCTCATGAACCAATGGATGGATGTTCACCAAACTTGGTCTGTAGCATCATTAGATGGTCCTCTCTCAAGTTTACTAAAATAAATTTGGTCAGCCCCTTTAGGGGCCACTAGAGCTAAAAATAGAAATACCTTAAAATGCCTTTTTCTCATGTTTCTATTGATGGATTATTACCAAACTTGGTTTTTAGCATCTTTAGATAGTGTTCTACCAGATTTGCTCAAATAAAAATGGTTGGCCCCAATTAGGGCTAAACATAGAAATACCTTAAAATGACTTCTTTTCATGAACCAGTGGTTGGATCATCACCAAATTTGGTCTGTGGCATCCTTCAGTCATCACGAATATTCTTTGTAGTATCCTTTAATGGTCCTTTATCAAGTTTATTATTGTTCCCCATTATTTGCCCACAAGTGTACCTTTATTACCTTTTCAGTAACAAGTTAACTAATATTTATTCTGGTGAGCGATGCATTGCCATCATGGCCCTCTTGTTATAGGTTTCCATAATAGAAAATGATTTTCTGTGGGATTTTTCAAAAAACAAAGACAATTCTTTGGGTTATTGCCCTTTTAATTTGCATTGAAGTCTATGGAAGTAGCCATTTTTTCGAAGATTAAAGAAAAAGGAAGTTCAATTTCTATATAAACTCATGGTAAATAGATGCAAAGCCCAGCACCAGACTAATTTAATAAAAAATATAGGTCATGATGCAATACTTTTTAATTTATGATAAAAGTCTTTTACTTAAATTCAAATGCTGTTGGAGAGTGTAGGGCTCCATTCCTAGATATTTAAGCACCTATAGGTTTTTTTCCTTTTATAGCAGGGGCTGTTTATAGGTGTATTCCCCTCAATTTCAGACAATTTTTGCCTAAAATTCAGTTTACGTCAAGTTCTTTCTTCCCCTTTTTGCAAAAATGCTGTGTTAGTTTTCCCCAAATTTAAGAAAAAGGCCCCTTCCCCTATCTGTGAAGAAAAAAAACACTGACTTTTGACCTTGGTTCATATATGTAAAGGGAGGTAATCATGATCCAAGAACAAATTACAAGACTAAGAATGGGGCTACTGTTTACCTTCTATACTAAGCTGGGAAATGTTTCCATTTAGGTATAAAATTTCTTTGTATTGTTGTACCTGTCACTATAGAAAGTCAGTAAGTATGCTCGTTTGATGCGTTTTCTATTCATTCTTTATTGGTGATTTTACTAGTCATGTTTGTAATTATCAGTAAATGGCATGCGCTTCTCTTCAAGTAATTATAACACAACTTATATTATAGTTGAGAACATAAAACTTCTGATCTGACCAGATTTATGACACCCAATTATCATTCAGTGATCTGATGACCGTGTTTCAGAATTTAATGCTACATTTGTTAAGGAGTTGATAAAATGACTTGGCTGTATGTTGAATTTTTATGACATGGTTATAAATTAGTTTTATCAACTGTTAAAGGGACAACTCTCCAGATAAGTGACAGATCGTTCTCAGGAAAAAAAACAAGTCACTTAAAAGGGAAGGGTATCATGATATTTTTTGTTAATATAGTATGAAATGCAGCTAAATTAAGTAATATTTACATCATATTACACAGCATTGTTTACACGTAAAATATTTCTTCACATATCTGAAAACTTGGATCAGTGTCTGTATGTGCGTGTTTTTTTTGTAATAACCAAATACCTTTGTTAAGTAGTTATTATTATATGGTAGGGGTTACAAGAGTGGAAGAAAAATATACAAATATTGAGACTTTATTGGTCTATTATTCTGAAAATTTTTCTGTATTCTGAGAACTCTTCCATTGATATTATAATAAAAAAATAACTCAACACTTTTAGTTCCATGTTTATATTCTGTAGCTCTTGTTTAGGTCTTGTGTATAGTATATATTAGATATATATGTAGCTTAAATTTCAATGTTTTATATTTAATATTCATCAGCTGTCTGTAAGATTTAGCATTAATTAGTGATAAATATCCCATACATTGACATTTCCTTAGATTATTTTATCATGGTTTTCCTATGCTATTCTGGAGGTCAGTCCCTTTAATCAAATAAGACCATAATTAAAGTCGGTATAAAGCGTTTTGTAGACAAAATTATTTATTATATTTTCAGTGTTTGGCATGTTTGTGTTAGATAATTAAAGTTTAATTGATCAATTCTTATGGGAGAATATTTGTTGATAATTTTATAGATTTTAGTTCATATTACCGTAAAATAAATAAAAACTTCAGTATATGGTGTTGAAGACATTTTTTACATGAAATTTGAGTATTCACCCATTCACCATTAAGATTAAAATGACACTTAAAACTATACAGTGAACACATTCATCAATTAAAATTTATTCTTTCGAGTTTCAAAAGTCTTATTTTGAAATAAGTAGTTATTTCAATGCGTAGATGGCTGCTTATTGTTATGCACTAAACAAAAACTAACTAGACATCAATATATTGATACTTTTAACTAAAGTGTTTTTATCGGCCATTTCTGCGATAATTTTGGATTCATTTTTGATACAAAAAACTGATCTTAACCGAGGTGCAAAACTGATCACAGATTGTTTTTGTGAAGTATTCACATCTGATGTTTATAGATGTTATAAAATTACGTGGAATATTTTACGTACGGATTATAGTTTCATCACTATGTTTAAAGCTGTAGTGTTAATTCTTCTGATTTTGTATGGTGTATGTGGATCGACCTATAGGACGGAATTGATACGGTACTATGCGACTCTGCTCGAATTATATGATCTCAGTGAAGATTTGTACAATGTTAGCTCTATGTATCATAATACATCTATTATGAAAACATACATGTCATCCGCGAGTTTTCCTCCAAAGGATCCTGTGAATGGTCCCATGTTGGTCTATGTTTCTGTTGAATTGTACGCCCTTAAAGATTTTGATGAAGTGTCTGGATCATTAAACCTCATGTTAGGTTTCGATTTATCATGGACGGATGAAATCGCTGCAAGCCGCAGCCTTGAACTGCCTGATTTGTTTCCTCTGGCATCGTCCTTTGAAGCGTTGAGAACCATCCTTGTTCCACATGGATCAATATGGACACCAGAATTGACTTTGTTGAACTCTGTGGAATCTATGGTGACGCTTGGTGGAGATGCATATCGTCAACGTTACGACCTGGTTAATGGTACAGTAGAATGGAAACCCAGGGTTCATGTTTACAGCGCTTGTTCTCCAGATATCACCTACTATCCATTTGATAGACAGCAATGTAATTTTACATTCTTGTCATGGGCACATACAAATGATGAAATTCAGTTTATCTTGCTACAAAGAACTTGGAAACTTGACAAGTATGAGGAAAATGGTGAATGGACAATAGTCAGAACATCCGTTAAAACCAGCAATGTCAACGCTCATCCGCAGATTGACCTAACAATCACAATTGAAAGGAAGCCTCTCTATTTTGCTTTCAACATCCTGTTACCGATTGTAGTTCTCGTTGTGGTGAATGGAATGGTCTTCTGGTTGCCAGTGGAATCCGGTGAACGAGTTGGATTCTCTGTTACCTGCTTCCTGTCGTTTGTCGTCTTTCTGAACATTATTATGGATATACTGCCTCGATCGTCTTCCCCGATATCTTATCTATGTGTCTACACTGTGACCATGATGGTATTTAGTGGTCTGAACACAGTCTTCGTAATTTTGCAAATGAAGCTGTTTCACAAACCCTCTACTGAAAAAGTGCCCGAATGTCTGAAGTCATTTATAGGAATTCTTCAATGTAGAAGTTTTAAGCAGAAGGTAACATGCTTCAAAACAAAGGCTGTTGAGCCATTAGGTGACGATATTGAACCCAGTGATGTCTCATCTACGACAAAGATTGACAAAGAGGCTAAAGAAGAAAATGGAGCCCACTCAGAAATTAATTGGCAAAAAGTTGCAGGAATTCTGGACAAATTTTTTTTCCTCTCTTTCATTATTGGTCAAGTTATTTTCTCAGTTTGTTTTCTTTTTCCTCTTGGATACAGAGCTTGAGGGACTTTGTTCTTTTTGTACATACTGCTGGCTCTGGAAGAATGAACAGACTTCTATTTGTGTGCTTATGTTTTATGCCTTTATAGTTATTCTATTTGTGTGCTTATGTTTTATGCCTTTATAGTTATGAAGGCATATATTGACTTGAATGGCTCTGTTAGCACATGATTCGAAAGTATAAAAAACGTGAAAGTAGATAATTTATGAAAGTGAGTTTTATGAGGTTTGTAAGTTTTGTAAAAAAATGTTTGATATTGAACTATGTGGTAATTAACATACCATACAAGGCTTGTGAACTGTGAGACGATTTATGTTGGTATGATAAACATGATAAACATGATAAACAGTATGATTACGTTTATAGTGACTTGTGTTTGTGTATGTGAACTTTATTATTAATAATTACTTAGTTCCTTTAAGAATTTTATATTTCACTAGTGACTTGATTTCTTTACCATAGTGTTTAACCAGACAACATATCTTAATATCTTTGAATATTGAAAATAAGTACACATTAGTAATTAAATAAACATTGTTTTATATTCATTTTGTGTTGTTGGTAATCATGATTTTTGGTACTTTTCTTTGGTCGTTGTTTTTTTTGTATTGAAATTCAGCAATTGTATTTATCACTTTGTGGAAAAGAGATTTTGAATGAAAAAATGTCCAAAAATTTGCCTTTCATTGATAAATACAAAATCTTAAAAAATGAGAGGCATAGGTCTAGAATCACAGGGGGCTAGCACGTTAAAGGGATGGTGTATAATGGTGTATTAGGCCTGAAATGGCCACACGGACTAAAAACACCTATATTACATGTATACATGTACAAGGGTTACAATTTCTGAATTGACAATTTCTGTACCAAGTTCATTTAACACTACGAAAATTTTCAAGAAATAGCTCAAATTTCTAATAACTGGTGTCTACAGATAGCTGATGCATTACACTACACATAATCAATTTACATTTGGTCCAATTCAAAACGATGAAGCAGGTATTTCATCTTTTTCCTTCGAAAAATCGTCAATTTCGTTAAGTCGAAAGCGACCTCGCAACACCAAATTGATCAGAATTACCACTAATAATTATATGTGATATGGCACAAATGCTGATTATTTCCATGAAATTGAATATCAGTACTCTGTAGCCATGGGCAACTGTTAATGTTCAAATAGCAAATACTCAATTTTCTAATCTTACTTATTTACGAAAAATATGATCATCAGTTTGAAACGATTTTAAAGAATGCCAACCATGCTGTCAAAATCAGGTTAATGTAGAGCTGACCACTAACACACGATTGACTGTATTTTACAGAGGACAGAATCCACTGCATGTTTTAGGTCAGTACGGAAAGGACAATGCTGCAGCGATATTTGAATTGTTTAAAGAAAGTATGCCCGACTATCCTATTGCTAAAACTGATACAGAAGGAAATACTGGTAAGTTCAATGTCTCTATTCCGCTTTTGATATTTGGTTTCAGTATCTTAAGTTTGGATTGACTTATTGCTGCCGTAGTTCGTAAATGGCAAAGCGGGAAAATCAACCGGTTATTTGAGCATTTTCACAAGCTACGTTTTCCCCACAGGGAGCGCTACCCCTTTGCCCCCTACTGGGGGAACCCTCAGAACCCTCTTCTAGTTTTAGTAACTTATTTCTATACCCCTGTTTTATGAAGAACTAGCCTTGGAAAATGATTTCCACTTAATAAATGTTCCTTGTGTTCAATCTATGTGTTATTTTCCTTGTATGAATTGTATTTAATTGTAAGTAATACTACCAGTAATCACTCTCTGTATCAGGAATGGTTTGATGTGACGGCTTGTGATTAATCCATGAAGAGGTCATTGGGACTGATTGATACAAATAAGTATACAAAATATGCTGACCTTTAATTTCAGGTTTTAGTAAATAAATGTTTTTTACTTGAATATATGTTAGTAAAACATTGCTTCACAATTGTATAATGGTGTTGTTACTTTATTTCAGTTTTACTATTGGCCTATACAAATGGTAATGGTAATTTATGTCGTGCTCTCGTGCGGGCAGGGTCACCCCTCGGAGAAGTCAACAAGCAGGGACTCAGTGTGTTCAATGCGCCAGTAGCAACCAAACAACTTCTGTTTAAATTACTAGGCAAGTTAATAATTCACTCAACAATTTTATCTATGGTCAATGGTTAAAAGTGGAGATGTTTTAACTCTTGTAAAAATGGCTGCTGGCTGGAGTATCCAACTTTTTTGCATTAGTGAAATATATGCTTGTTAGAATGTATTGAAAATGCAATTTACCATATTGTGCATTCTTATATTACAGAATGAAAGGTCCATTGTCTGATTTTGGTTGGTTGAATTTAGTCGAGCATTGACCAGCAGATGATATTAGTACCAGGATTTTCTCTTACGCAGGATTTCTGTGCCCTTCACATAAAATTGTATTTGGGACCCATTGTTTCCAAAACTTTGCATCCCCTGGGACCCACATCGCTGATTTATTTCTCTTTGCATAGTTTTTATCCTTTGAGCAAAACCTGAAATTATTTCATTATTTCATACTTGGAGGTGGCCGTAAATGAAGCGTTGAAAATATTATACCTGGGACCCTTAATTTTTTTCCAATGACCCCAAAAATATTGTATTGAGAGTCCCTGGGACCATTTAACAGAAACTCGTAGGGAAAGCCTGGAGTACTAAGATATTTATAGTCACTGTCTGCAAATGTTGAAGCGTAATATGCCACATTGTAAATTCTTTGTAGGTTTGTCTCTGCATGATACTATATAAAACAAGCTGTGATAATTTTTGGTTGTTGTATTAGGGTTTAACGCTGTTTTTTCAACAATTTTTCAGTCGTATACAGCGGCGTGATAATTTTTGTTTAAAATCAATTAAATACTTAGTTTTGTGTTGTATATTTGTTTCTAATTTGGAAATATTTCTGTAATTCTTTTAGATATGTTATCAAAGGAACCGCCTTGGAGTGATGGTGAAACTTGTTTAGAATGTAATGTAAAATTTAGCATAAAAACAAGGAAACATCATTGGTAGGTTGTTGTATTTTTGTTTGTCTGAATTTATTGTTTAGTGGGGGAAGTAATCCCAAAGATCATTCAAACTTTTCAAGCAAGAGTTACCTATCCTGACTTATAAAATTGTTCAATGTTTTATAAGGTAAACCATAAACTCAAAGACTTGACTTAAAGATGATTGTTTCTTCAGAATATAACATTTGTTCTATGAATCAGAGTTGACTACATCTACTGTCTATGTAAAATAGATTGATGTGTCAATCGCAGCACTAAGAAGTATATAGAACAAGGCCGTTACTAGGAAAAATTTTGCCTGTTGGAGTTCTTTTTGTGTCAGGGCAGTTGGAATTTTTCATGTTATTTAGTCAATATCCAATGTGATTGGACAACGGTCTCTAACTTCTTAGTATAATTATAATGCTAATTGAAAGTCATTTGCACTTACCAAAATTTTATACTCTGTAATAATTGATAAAATGTATGTTTCTTTGTTATTTCTCCAGTCGTCATTGTGGGCGTCTACTCTGTTCAAAGTGTTCATCAAAAGACATGCCAATTGTGAAATATAATCTCTCGAAGCCAGTACGTGTTTGTGATGTGTGCTTTGATGTATTGTCATTAGGCGGAGCCTTCTAGAACCAGTCGTACATTGTTGAAAAATCACTCCCAATACAGCAGCACTCAGCCACTTAGAAGATATAGTCTGGTTCATATCTACATGCTTGTATAATTGGATGTCATTTCATAGATACATCTAAGCTAATATAGCATTTTTTATACTCAAAATTAAGTCTATGACATGCATTGAAAGCTGTGTAAATGGTCAACTATGAATTAAGGCTACCATTTGAACAATGGCCACTTCACAGTTACTGATTTGATAGACCAAATTAACCCCAGATGAAGATTTCATGTACACATAAGACCTTGTGACTTCTCTCCCCTTTGTGCACTTTTATATTACACTGATAAACTGCTGATGAGAAAACTGGAGACCGATTTATAGAATACAACATTTTTCTCTATGAACACTAGGTGGCAAAAATATTAATTCTAAAAAGTTCTGTCTAAGCTAAGATATATCTATGAAATGAATACTTGATGACTCAGATTGGAGATTAACTTGTACTCATTATTCTATTCTGGATAATATTGTAATCATACATATTTTTATATTGTACTCACACATTATGAGTTACTGTACAAACACTGTATCTGTCTACTTTCACTTTGCACTTACTTTATATTGTTGATAAGTTATAATTTATTTTCTAGGATACTAAGTATTCATTTTATGAGGATATTTCAAAGAAACCCTACAATACATTTGATCAAACATGTTCCAAACATTGTTCTCTTGAAATTTACTGCTGCTGCCATCTACTTTCACTTTGCACTAAACTGCATTACTGATAGGCTCTGTTTTCTAGGCTTCAAAATATCCATTTTTCTAACAGTATGTAGCATTGAAATTATGTCCTACATATGTCAAACATATTCTTAACAATATTCTTTCCTTATATTTCTACAGTTTAGTGACACATTTATCTATCTACATTCCTGCAACAAGTTTCACCAAATTTTCAAGATTTTTCTCTATCTGATTTTATGTTCAAGGTTCGTGTAGCAATCTTGTCCCAGGGTTGAATTAAGTCTAATTAGGGTTTATACACAAATTTTCTACAAAGAGTAGATGTGTCTTTTTTTAGAGTACTAAGTCTTTGCTGATCTGTTTACAATATGATGATACTTGAAAGTTCATTGTCAGCTCTTGTTTCTGATTTGGCTATAAATAATTAATTGCTTGTTTCTCAGTATTGGCATTGGTGACAATTTTCTAAAATTTGCTGTTCTTACCACTGAACTGTAGTCAGGTAATGACTACCTCTGAATGAAGGCCACTCTTTTAGCATACATTTATTGATATAATTTCCAAACTAACATGAATTAAGACTGTTTGTGCTTGAAGGTCATATTTTTGCCATGCCTTAGGGTTTTCTATGTATTAAATAAAAGATTCTTGCAGACTTTAATTGAGAATTTTGTGAAACTTGGGTCTTCCAATTCTCTTCCAACAATATTCTGATAATTTATTACTCCAAATTTTTTGTGATCATTGACATTCTTCCATTGTGAAAACCATTCACATAAGCTGTATATTTTTATTGTATTGGATTTACAAATTCCTGTCATGAGTTTGTCAGTAACAGATGTTTGCATTTTCTACTGTGCCACGAATCTTAAGTGATTTTGTAAAAAAAAGTTAGGTATGTGTATAGGATGTTATGAAATCATATGTTCATTATGTATTTTACTCTGTATATGTGACTTTTGTCTACCTGAAACCAAATTTGGTCTTCCTTTTGTATTCTTTGTATTTTAAAGGGACTAAACTCCAGATTTATGATTTTTTTATTGATATATACTATGATAAAAGGAATGTCTAAAGTTTTTTAAATTTAAATGTGGAGTTTGTTGACCACTACACATGTTTAGATATGTGGCGAAATATCTCAAGTTTTAGTCAGAACTTTTCTTTAATCAAGTTGACTAAGTAAACATTTATGAATGCTACTTAAACCGTGAAGGGTTAACTGAGTTTTTATTTTTATGGTTTTCTGATGTCAGTCCGGAGTTGTGGCCCTTTAAAATGATGATTTAGTAAGAAATGTGTTGCATTTTGCGTTGTGTTTGAAACTTTTCTTGTTTTTGAGTTATGAGAAATTTATATCCAATAATTTGTGCTTCAGAATGTCTCAAGTAAACCTCTAAAAATGTCTTTAAGAAATCTTACATCCTGCACATTTCTTGCTGAATTTTTAATGAATGATCAGTTACCTGTGTATGCATTTTTATTGTTTAATTTCCATATAATTGTTTCATTTCACGTACACTTTGTGCAATATTTATACATTTATTGTGTACATTCAGAACTTTTTCTGACATTTTTCCACTGCCTTCTATTAAATTTGTATTTCTGTAAGTTTTTATCAAATACTGCATTTTTGTTTAGAGTTGTTTTCTGTCCATAATGAAAAGTTTAAATCTCGGAGAACGTTATTTCATTTTGAGGATTTAAGACTTTTATAGTAATACTAGTTTTAAGTATAAAGAATTTATGTTGACATAAATTTACTACAGATAGAGAGTAAAGAATGCAGAATTTTTCGAAATACAATCAAAAGAGACATTGTTGTACTGCATAGACAACAAAGTATTGATAAATGAACATAGATATAGCAGTCAATGTGCTTAGTGTAGTATACTTAGTTAAAAATAAGATTTTATTTATTTCTGTTGTGTTGTAAGATAATAATGTCTAATTGCTTCAGAGTTTGTGGCATTGTTTAAGATTAACCTATTTATAATGCTGTATGGTTATCTATAACCCAGAAAAATATAATTGTTTGATTTAGATGTTGTAAACTGCAAACTGATAATTTTTGCTTTTTTTTACTTTTTTAAATCATTCAAGTTGTCTTACACCACTAAATCATTTTCTTTAAGCTGATCTTTTTTCATTTTTTTTTTAAATTTTTTAATCCGATGTCCAGTGGAGTGAACCATTACTGTGCTTAGGAATACTTGTTTTTGTAAAAATCCTTTATGTTGAGTATTTTGTAAATGAGCATCAAAATGCATGAAGATTACATAGCTTGATTATGTAATACCGGACCACTCATGAAAATTTTCACTTTCTGGAGCAAATTTTGGAGTCCAGAAATCTATTATTATTTTGGTAAAGACTTGAGCAGTTATATCAGTTTGCAGTGTTTTATTTACTTGCTATTCTGTTGATTGATACTGAGTCCTTCGCCTTTGGGTTCTAAACTTTATTGTAAGATGTCGATCAAGACTTAAAAGTAATAATAATAATGTTTTATATCCATAATGTCCACATTTAGTATCTCAAAAAGGAGCAAACAATTCGGGAACCTTTGTAATTGTTGTAGGTTTCACAAGGATAGAAAATGATATTCCATGAAACTTTTCAAAAACAATGACAATCATTAGAGTTATTGTCTCTTTTAATTTACAATAACTCTAACAAAATTTACAAAAATGTCATACAATGAATTGATGTTTTGATAATTACAATATTTCCATTTTTCAGTAGCCTTGAGCATATATGTGAAAAAATTAATACAGTATTATGGATATAATACATTAAAACTTGATACCTTTAATGGCCAGTGTTTCTGTGTCAACTTGGTGGAAGATTTTTTATCCTCAGCCAATTTGAGTGATTCATTCAGAGAAGTTTGCAGTGGGTTAATTTTTTTCCAGTATTTTTTAACCATAGAGTAACCTTTTCTGATAATGTTTGTATATATATTCAGTGTTCTCATTAGGAACCAGCTGATGAGCTAACACTTCAGTTTGAAAAATTAATGGGCCGGTCAAAACTGACAAAAACAATTTTTTGCCTTGATTTTCGATCTTTCCTAAGTTGCTGGTTTGTTTATTATAAATTTCAACTTATAGATAGTTTTGAATGCAGGAATTTGTGTCTATGTTTCAAAAAATTTCTGGGGGGGGAGGGGGGAGAATGCCCTCAGACCCACTTTGAAAGCCTGTTACTTTTCTTTTCAGCCTAGTCGACAAATTTCTCATGAAAACAGTGTATATTGCAGTTTCCTTATCTGGTCCTTAAGTTGAACATAAGGCTAAGTTGTTCTTTAATTAATCTGCCAAAAACAGTGTAACCTTAATATAGATGTGCATTATCTTAAATACTGGGCAAGAGGTTTATATCTCAACAAACTTAAAACTATATTTCATGTATGATATTTTAGACTTTGATGCAACTTCTACTTTAATGTGTTGCCAGTAGCATAAATGTTAATGTATTATCCTTGTACATTCTGTATGTTATATGTTTGAGATCAAAAGTATTAATTTATTGATATACTGGCCGTCATAAGAAAGTAACCGGTAAGTGATGTTGGTGTAAAATTTTCTTATAAAAAATATTCTTAAAAAGAGCAATTTAAACCAACCAACCATTACTACAATTATGTGTAACCATATTGTAATCCATTATTGACCATAAAATTGCTGTATACCATTAAATTTCAAGGTCAGTATATTTAGCCAAAATAGAATTTTTATGATGGTTACTTTCTTATGACGGCCAGTATATTATTGCTTATACTGGATTTTGGTGAACAAAGGAATTGAAAATAAGATGTGGAACAAAGGAGGTTACTCCCTAATTAGACTGCATTGCTTCCAATGTTGATGTGATATTTTTTATTTAATTGCATAACATAGTTTTTGTTTTTATACAGGCATGGTATTTGGTTTGTATAATGTATTTGTTAAGTATTGATTGAAATATAGAAAACAATAAAAGCTTCTTACAAAAAATACTTGTTGTTATAAATGACTGGAAAACATATTTTGCTTACAAGAATGTGAGCATCTTACTACGATTCGTCCTCAGAACTTTCGACCCCAGTAGATTCGTCCTCATAATTTACGACCCCAGTCGATTCGTCTTCAGAAATTTCGACCCAATGTTAAGATTCGTACCAAGAAAATTCGACCCAGATCGGGTCGAAAGTAATGAGGACGAATCAACTTGGGTCGAAATTCCTGAGGACGAATCTAATAAATTTCTACCCTAGTTGATTCGTCCTCACAATTTACGACCCCGGTTGATTCGTCCTCAGAAATTTCGACCCAAAGTTAGGATTCGTACAGAGAATATTCGACCCAGATTTGGTCGAAAGTTCTGAGGACGAATCAACGAAGATCGAAATTTGTAATCATATTCGTCCTCAGAAATTTCAACCCAATCTAGGTCGAATATTCATGAAACAAAACATAACATTGGGTCGAAATTTCTGAGGACGAATCTGATGCGGTAAAATTCATAAGATGAAAGTATAAATTGAACATTACTTACACTTAAATTGTATAAAAGCAAAGAACACATTTTATCATAAACATGTTTTATTTATAAATTTTCAATACGCCAAGTCGTAGGTTTAGACTACACATTTCAGAGTAAAATAATAAAACATACCTTGCACAAATTCTCAATTGATTTTCCTTAAGATGGGAATCCAGTGATATAATAAGATGCTACAAAAATAAGCATAAATATCAATTACTTTGTTCCTATTATAAACGTGTGCCTATTAGACAAAAGATATAAACAAAGCCCCACCCTCTAGTTGGAAATCACGATAAAGACAATGAAATTTTCATAAGAAACATTGAGCGACAAAAGAATTACCTAGAAAATAGTTAAAAGGAGCAATTTCCCAATATTAACATTCAATATGAAAGCATAAAACCTACTTACAAGCCAAATAATCCAGAAAATAATCCAACAAAACTGCATTTTGTAAAGCCCCACCCTCTAGTTGGAAATCACGATAAAGACAATGAAATTTTCATAAGAAACATTGAGCTACAAAAGAATTACCTAGCAAATAGTTAAAAGAAGCAATTTCTCAATATTAACATTCAATATGAAAGCATAAAACATACTTACAAGCCAAATAATCCAGAAAATAATCCAACAAAACTGCATTTTGTAAAACTTGATCAGCCATATTGGAAAATGGTCAGCCAATCAAAACGGCTTTTACAAATCATAATTGACATAAACCAATGAAATCGGCTGTTACAACAATTAGCATTTCCGCTTGATAGCCTATAGTAAATTTATATATGAAATTTTGAATCAAGATTTGTGTGCGGGCTTGTGGCGCAGTGGATAAGCTGTCTGACTGTCAATCCGGAGGTCGTGAGTTCGAGCCCCACCAGAGGTAAGTGAAAATTTATATATGTATAAATAATTGTATGAATTGTATGTAATATGACATGTATGTACCTAACCTCCTAACATACTAACATGCAAATTAACATGAGCACGACTAACACTAACATGCAAAGTAACAAGAGCACCACTAACATACTAACAGGAACACTAATAACACCCTAACCTGACTAACAGAGTAACAAGTACACCACTCACACCATAACATAAAAGCAAGTAAGATGAACACAAATTAGAAATACCAGAAAAATAAATTATTAAAAAGTTTAGAAATCAATTTTTTTTCAAATTTCAATTTTTTTTTTTGGAAATGCACTAGTAGCTTTCCTATACTGTCTTACTAATGCAACCAGAAGAAAAATCCACTAAATTTAAAGTTTAAAAAAAAATTGTACCTTATGGTCAAAGGGAGGTAATAATTACCTCCCTTTGACCATAAGGTACAATTTTTTCTATTTTTTTAATTTTTTTTTTTCATTTTTTGCACAAAATTTTCTTCTGATCGCTATCATAACAGTATAAAAGAACTGCTAGTGCATTTCCTATAAAATAAATTTAAAAGAAATAAAATTATAGAAGAATATTTAAAAAAATCTAAAATTGTCCAAAAAATTATTCTTTTGGTAGCTTGGAAGTCTTATAAAAAGAGAAAATTATAGGTGTATCAAGAACACAGTAACAAGAATTGTCCTAAAATTTAAAAAACATTCTTTTTAAAACATAAACATAGACAATTTGTGCATTTAAAAAAATAATATAACATTTTCAACAATTTTTTAAATAGATAAAGAATATCAAAAACATATACATTTAAAAAAAATGCTTCTACTAAGTTTCAGCAGGCATATCGGATCAAATATTTAACATTTTCTTAATTCTTACAGTATTTTGGTTGAAATAGTAACAGTTTAACAAAACTACTGGTGTTAAGACATTTTTTTACCAAGTACATATTCTTAAAAAATAACATCTCTATCACATGGTACATACATAAAATAATAAATTAATTCTGTAAAATATCAGGAAATATGAAAAACAAACATTCCCCAAAAAACATGAGAACTTGCAACCACATACACCCTGATCTACCATCCTCCATGCGGGGTATAAAGTAGTATTAGGAAGTACGTAAATAAGTTGATCAATTATTGCAGAATAAAACTTGTCATATGATTCTATTAAATTTAAGTTTTTGTTTAAAATGTCACAAGTCAATTCAAGAATAGATAATAGAGTTCATATTTAGTAAATATTTTGATTCAATAAAGACATATAAAACTTAAAATGTTGAATGAAAATACTGGATGAAAGGCTTGTGTATGTACATGTATATACAACCAGACAGTCAGATACACATAAAAACTGATAATCACACAAATATAAATACATACACATCCATACACACACTGGAGAATGTGAGAACAATTAAACCAATAAAATAACACAGTGGTCAGTAGACAAACTAGTCTCCAAATTCAACTTCATAAAATTTCCACCATCTGGTAATCCCTTATAATAACATAACATTGCAGGTAGACATTATGAAACATTGAACTATCAACCATCAATTTAAATCTCGAGCACATGTAACATATAGTTGTCAACTACATCATATAAAACATAAGGGACAGACAAAATCCTGGTTGAACAAATCCCCTGTCATCAATTTTTCATACCTAAACAAAACCCCAGTCTGTGTTTTTCACCCACAATAAAACCTTCTCAGAGAATTTCTAACCAGCTGAAATGGTGAACTCTTTACAAGCTAAATAAACATGCATTAAAATAGCAGTAACGTATAATGCTCAAACCTTAGATTACATCCAATCATACCAGGGAGGAAATGAGGAGACACAGCCTCAGCTCTTCTGTTTATGCTTTCATAAAAAATCACATTTGTGAAAATATAAATTCATATCTAGATAGGCTTTTCACTATAGAAAAAAATGAAATATTTTTATTACTCTAAGCAGAAGATTAGGCTCTATGATACATCTTTGGAACATATAACATTCACTCAAAGTTGACTACGCCCCTGATAACAATATTTTATCCGCATAATTTAGTAGATCTAAAAAATTACCCATACATGGTTGACTTAATATTTGGTCTACTATATCAATATAACACTGAATAAAGGTCAACTTTCCATAACAGCCGTAATAAACCTATCTCAATAAAGCCAACTGTACATAACAGCCTTAATAAACCTATCTGAATAAAGCCAACTGTACATAACAGCAGTAATAAACCTATCTGAATAAAGCCAACTGTACATAACAGCAGTAATAAACCTATCTGAATAAAGCCAACTTTCCATAACAGCAGTAATAAACCTATCTGAATAAAGCCAACTGTACATAACAGCAGTAATAAACCTCAATAAAGCCAAGTGTACATGACAGAAATAAAAATTCATTACTAATAATTTTAGCTTAATTATACATGAAATTGAAGTCAATTTAAAATTAAAGCCCAGTTTTGGTCTACGGGCCGGCTTCTGTGATCGAGTGGTTAAAATCTCTGACTAACAATCACTAGACCCCAAACACCGAGAGTTTGAATCCAAACCCAGGACTTGAAAAAATTCACATGTGAGGAAGCTGTCTAGCTAGCTTATAGAAGGTCAGTGGTTATACCCAGGTGTATGCCTGGATCTTCCTCCACTGTTAAAGCTGGAAGTCGCCAAATAACCCTGGCTATTAGTAAAAAAACAACCTAACATAACATAACAGCCATATTGTATCAATAGAATTTCAGCATTAAGGTCATGATTATGTGCATAACAGCCACTCTCCTTCTCTCCCTTGTACATAAATTTGTCGGTGTAAATTTTTTGATAAAAAATCAACTCTTTTCCTGATATAGAATCATTCTTATTGTATGAAATATACCATTGGTTGCTATGGTAATAGTTTAAATAAAAATAAAAATGAACTACTGGTGCTTTAACCCAAATGGTTCGATTTTTTTTTAATTTGTGACAAATCCTATCACCAAGTATATATTCTAAGAAATTAAACACAGTTAAATTTGTAAACCTGTTTATATACCAGTAATAAGGTCCGTAAGATTTTTCTGAAACACAGTTTGTAGATTTAAGTTCTCCGTTTTAAATATCATTCATTAATATCCATGGAAACAATTATTCTTTAGTCTGTTCAGTTACTCATTCATGTAAAACTAAGAGTAGAAATGTAAATCACTAACATACGTCAGAAATTCTGTTCTCTCAACAAGCATCAAAGAAAATATTTCAAATAAAAGCCTTATAAGGATTTCAGACACTATTTGCATTTTTTATTCCTGCTTTCAAAATTGACTTAACCAGCCTAGATTTCTGATAAATATCAGTAATGGAGAAATAAACTCATTTAAAAATGTTTTACCTAAAACAGAGCACTTATCTGACTTTTCTCGTCCTTTCATGTTTCAATACAAAAAAATATGGAACAAAAAATCTATTGAATTTAGCAAGGATTGAACCCAGACCTCCTGCCTGACAATCAGTGACATAAACCACTACACCACAGAGACATCACCCTAACAATATTAACATGCTGATATATACAGATAAATACCATATTGTGTTTTTAGAATTTCAAAAATAAATTTCAGAACAGTCGCAAAAAAACCAGTAAATTAATCCGATTGATATACATGTACCTGCGGGTTTCTTTAAAAGACGCACAGTACCAATCACCTTGATATGCATTATAGCATACTTGGATTTATCGCTATTCGTTATATTTAACCCTTATATCACCAGATTTCGTGCAACATGAGAAATGTTGCATGATAGCAAGTACTATCCTATGAAAAATAGAAAAACAGACGCAAAAGGATGCCATACAATTAAATCCTTTTGTCACACTTAGAGATGCAAAACAGAGAAAGATAATGTGTAAACTTGGACAGGTTTGACTTTAGAGCTGAAATTCTTAAAAAAGTAACAGTTGTTACATTATACACATGAATAAAAGTCATATATATACCAGAATAAGTTGCCAGATGCAGCTATATCGACATCCTTAATCCTCTGCACCCCCTCTAGCGTGTGTAACATTCATACAAAACTGGCTATGCCCTTGATTACAATATTTTATCCGCATAATTTAATAGATCTAATATATAACCCTGAATAAAGGCCAACTTTCAATAACAGCCACATTAAAACCTATCTCAATAAAAGCAACCGTACATAACAGACATGAAGATTCATTACTAATAATTTTAGTGGCCTTAACTTTTAGCTCAATTATACATGAAATTAAAGTCAATTTAAAATTAAAGTACACTATTGCTCTAAGGGGGGCTTCTGTGATCGAGTGGTTAAGATTTCTGACTAACAATCATTAGACCCCGAACACCTAGAGTTTGAATCCAAACCCAGAACTTGAAAAAATTCACATGTGAGGAAGCTGTCTAGCTAGCTTATAGAAGGTCAGTGGTTATACCCAGGTGTATGCCTGGATCTTCCTCCACTGTTAAAGCTGGAAGTCGCCAAATAACCCTGGCTGTGTGTGATGTTAAATCCCAGTAAAAAAAGAAACAACATAACATAGTGGCCCCACTGTATGAATAAAATTTCTGAATTAAGGTTATATGTGTATAATAGCAACATTTCTCTCCCTTTGTACATAAATTTGTCAGTGAATATTTTTTTATAAAAAATTAACACTTTTCCTGATAAAAAATCATTCTTATTGTATAAGATATTCCTTCGGTTGCTATGGTAATAGTTAAAATGAAAAAAAAAATACTGGTGCTTTTCCCAAACAACAGTCAAATCATTTTTAAAATAGTGGCAAATTCTCTCACCAACGAATTTCTGTTCAAAATGATCTACAGCGAAAATAAAAAATGTCATTTTGGATAAAATTAATTTTGGTGGATAGGAACCTTAATAAGTCTACTAGTGAAAGTCAGAAAATAATTTTCAACAATACATTCACAAGAATATGAAGTGATTTGTATAAACTTACAACAGAGGCTTCAGATTCGTAACCATTGATGATCCAAGTTTTTGTTCCATTCAGCACCCACTTATCACCATCAAGTCTGGCTGTTGTTTAGGCTGCACCAGCATCACTACCATTACCTATGTGTAAAATATATATATATTAACATATTCCACATTGCTGCCAAATCTGGACACAAAAAATCAAAACAGAGGGTTATATAAAAAAATGCAGTAAACTTAACATGAATGCTGGTTTGAGGATTATGTGGTCTAAATTCCTTTATAAGAATTTGTCTTGAAATCAAATAAGGAGTGAGGTAAGACAGGCTTCTCAAACCTGCTGGAATATGTGCCTGACTTCTTCAGAAATTATAAAATGACAGTTTTTATACAAAATCTGCTTGAATGACAAGAACTATATAATACTAATTATCTCCCTTTGCAAGAATATAGAAACAATGGTTTCATTACAACAAATATTGAACTATAAAAGTGAAATATACAAATTCATTATGAAGAATGAAATACGCAATGGACGAAACTTCAACATGCTAATTACCAGAAATACAGAATAGAATAATAATGACAAGTAATAAGAAACAGAATTAATTAACTAGAATTTGTAATAATTTGTATAAACTTACAACAGAGGCTTCCGTAACCATTGGTGATCCAAGCTTTTGTTCCATTCAGTACCCACTCATCACCATTAAGTCTGGCTGTTGTTGAGGCTGCACCAGCATCACTACCATTACCTATGTGTAAAATATAAATATATTGACATGTTCCACATTGTTGACAAATCTGGACACAAAAAATCAAAACAGAGTGGGTATATTAAGAAAATTGCAGTAAACTTAACATGAATGCTGGTTTGAGGATTATGTAGTCTATTTCCTTTATCAGAATTTGTCTTGATATCAAACAAGGAGTGAGATAAGATATGATCATGTTGCTGAATAAGCCAGACTTCTTCAGAAATTATGAAATGAATCATAAAGAATGAACAACCGTTTTCATGCATAATTCAAAATCGGGTTAAATGACAAGAACTACTCATTACTAGAATATAAAAATAATGCTTCCATTAAAAAGCAACAAATACCACTCGATATGTATAAATTAAGTACGAAGAACGAAATATGCCATGGACGAAACTTCACCGTGTTTATTACCAGAAAATACAGAATAAAATAACAATGACAAGTAATAATATCGATATACATCGATCAAACAATGTATCTCCTCTCATACAGCAGATACCAAAATAAAAGCTTACCTTATAGCTCGGCAAAATACTTAAATATATTTCTCTAATAACTTCTGATGTCGCGAATACTGATTACTGAGTACGATAAGGAACGACAACTCTAATGTGAATCTGTTTCGTCCCAATTTAAGATCGCACTTACTTTGCAGTCTATACATGTGTTGGCCAGCATATTTCATGTTTTTAGCTACTCATAAACATAATAATTCCATTTTTATGAGTGTCCCAAAGAAATTTGCCAATGACAAGGTCTCGACATCAGTCAGTTGGACACAAAATATGTCACTGGATGCCAGGTGTATAGATGCTGGAATTTGGAAACATAATATATTTCCATTTTTGAAATACTGCACAATTTCTTATAAATCCCCATATAGTCATTCATAGCTACTTTAGAAATCCTTTTATTATTATTATTATTATGTGGTGGACTTTCATAGTGATAAATTCAATTTTTGGGGGAGGGGAGTAAATGGCATTAACCACTTCACCTATCAGCCAAAAGTATGAATGATGACTGAAATGTTCAACATCTGTATCTTCACAGCATTCGTTTCTTCACATTTTGTTTATATTCAATGTCAAACAGCCATTTACATTCATCATTTAAAGGCGACATTTTTGTTGTTTGGTTAACGTCACCAACAGTCAGGGTCATATGGGAACTTTTTAAAGGTGTGTCAATTGATAAAGTGGCATTGTTTTTTTTTTCACTGAGTTGAACACCATTTTTCAACAATTTTTCATTTATATATGGCAGCCTGTTCACCTAACCAGTTTTCCTGGACTGTATTCTAACCAGTATTAACTTACCCTTCCAGCCTTCCAAGGAGCCAGCAACTTCTCCACATATCGAGGGAAATCAACATTTTGTTAAATTTTCATAGAAGAGTATGACCTGTCGCGACCAGGATTTGCACTCGGATTGCCAGGTTACAAGTCCAGCGAACTAACCACTGGACCACGGTCAGTGCAGAGGCAATGTAATTAGAATGTACACCAATAATATTGCATAAACAGACATTCCATAATATAACAGACATTTCATAATATAAAAGAAAACATTTTTTAATCGCAATTTATCATTTATTCATAAATTTTCAATGAGTGCAAGTCATAGATTTATAGGAAGAAAAAAAAACAATAAAAACTTCTCACTATGTATAAATAGTTGAGGACAGACAAATAAATATCACACTATTTTATAGCCAGTGGTTCAACAGGCAGGCTTACCATTCAAGATATACATTGACTGTCGACAGCATACACAAATTTTAAAGTCTAATAATAATACATAATTGCAAAAAATAATAATTTACATGAACAAATTAATACAGAATCAGACAGAAGAAAGCACAGTTCGTATGAACTTTGTTATGAAATTGAAACAATTATCTATGATTTTATTCATGAAATGAAATTTGAATTTTCGCACGTATACATAGACAAACATACCTTAGTACAGTTTCTAACTTTAAAGTATCTTTGTTAAAAGTATTATTCTTTGTTCAAATAGCTCAAACTGGTGTACAGATATTAATGTGGAATAATACAACACAAAATAATAAATTATTGTTCAATTAGAATGCTAAATAGTTCTGTTCCAGTCAATGTAAAAGACATCACAAAAAATGTAAGTATAAAATATCTATAATTTTTGTCCCTATTTCAAGCATACCATAGTTTTTATTAAGAAGGTATCAATAACTTGTTACAAAATAATAATTTAATATTATGTAATACTTCGACTGCTTCTAATTAGGAGGATCATTATAACCTGTTTTTGGAATTTTTACAATTCTAAGACAAAGAAAAGTAATTTAAAAATATTCATTTCAATATAATTTCATGCCATATTTAATAAATAAAATGTTTTGTAAATATATTAAAACAAGAAAAATCTCATCACTTACAGGTGAAAATTATTTTGAAGGAGATTAATATAAAAAAAATAAGCCTAAAATACTGAGTTGTTCTCACAAAATTTTAAATAAAACCACAGAACCCTCTTTGATACTTTTAAGCACAAACTAAATGAAATAGTGCAAAGTTCTCCAATCAACAAACTTGATGTTTTATACCATATAGTGTAGATGTAAATACTTATTAATCAAAGAAAAAATTTCAACAGTAGACAAGTTTAAGATAAATTGTAACTAATCAAGTATGAATTCACAAAAAAAAAAAAAAAACATGTATAAGTGAATCAGACAAGTGATTAATAATGCTCATGGAAGAATACTGATATTCCCTCTAATCCAAGATAAATTGTTCACAGAATTATCACGATAATAAACAATAAAATAAATAATAAAATATTATCCATAGAGTTGCAGAATTTATCTTATTCTATCACTGGCAGTTTCATTACAGTTCCAAACCTCCCAGGATGATTTTCCTTTAATCAAAATAACATTTAGCATGTATGTTAACACTAGTTTTCACACTGAAAGTAGAGCATCTATTTTTAGGCAAGTTGTACAGAAAACTTTGAATTCATTGAAAAACTTGAAGATTGTTATTTCAAAAAAAAAAAGATTTCGTTACTAAGACTGAAATCTAAGAATGAAAATGAAAATCAATAATAAAGTATAAATAACTGGCATTAAACAGAGCAGGTCTGCAGATTTTCAGGAATATTCTTGTGGTTGCTTTGGCAACAATTTCACCAAGAAAATGGTATTGGAAAAACATACAAAAATTTATAGAAATTTCGCTTCACAAACTTAAAGTGCATGAAAAACACAAATATTCCAAAAAATACTTAAAATGTATGTGATCAAATTATTTCATTTCATCAAGAAATATATGCATATATTTCACTTAAAAAGTTCAATAAAATTATGCTAACTTAACAAAACAGACATATACTGAACTTTCCTAAAATTACACTTAATTTCTCTAACTAAGAAAAAACTGTGAGATCATGTTATGCCATTCAAACAACATTTACATTTTTACCACAAGTAACAAAGCTTTATTACAGTTGTTGCCTTAATTTTTAACAATTTGCCTTCAAGAAAATGATCATTACAAAAAATATTTTTGGTTTTACCCTCATTTTAAATAACATTTCAGTTATAGACAGGCTGTCATTTAACCTAACCAGAGTTCCTGGATTCTGTACCAGTATTAGCCTTGTTCTCAACAAGTGCCAGCCAACTTATAAGCCTGCATCACTTGTAGTGGACAAATGGTTAAAGATGCTGACAACTAAATGGTCACTGAGAACAGCTCAGAGTCATAAAAAGCTAAACTGAGTTTTTGCACTAAAAATAATCAGTATGTTAAACATAAATGATCACTTTCATAGATTTTCACAGAAATATGCGACCAAGCAAACTAACTATTTAACCAGTATTACCTTATACCTTATAGACGACCACAATATCAGAATTACTGCAAGAAACACTCGGTATACAGCACTTCAAAATCTAAGAAACAAGTATTTAACATTCAATTAATTAACAATAAATTATTATACTCCATAATTTACCTTATTTACAATCCAGTTGATTTTTTTCACTCAATATATACATGTATTTGCAATATCATTTTTTATAGCGATCTAATCATTATTTCACAGCTGATTCTGTACATTAAACTCACAGCATCTAGAATTAACAAGAGTTATTACACACTCTTAAAACTAGAAAAAAAACGTCATGTATCAGGTTACTAGACCAAAAAATTAAAGTAGGTACATGGAAAACCTTCTCATGTTTTTTCTCTAAACATAACTTTCACAAGCAATACTTTTATTTTTACCAGTTATATATTATATACATTTACATACTAGAAATATATTAAAAAGATGTTTTTCATTCCAAAAAATGAAACTAGACAGAAACAGATTTGAATTCATTTTCTTCTTTTTTTCATGACTGCGATTTCTAAAGTTTACATCAATCAGAGTGGTCGCCATTTTGTTTCTAGC
Source organism: Lutraria rhynchaena (assembly GCA_008271625.1). Lineage (NCBI taxonomy): Eukaryota > Metazoa > Mollusca > Bivalvia > Venerida > Mactridae > Lutraria > Lutraria rhynchaena. Next base: position 2,117,723 of record VIBL01000049.1, read on the forward strand.
AAGAATTGTACCCATATATTTTTGTGCATTGAATTATCCCTTCCCTCATAATATCGCATTTCCCCCATACATCTGAAGCAGACGACTTTTGAAAACATTGTGGCAAAAGAAGGCATTGCATGAAATGAGTAATGGCTTCTTTTTCCACAATGTTTTCCGTTCTATCAGAGAGAAATAACCCAATTTTCTTAAATAAATTGATGTTTCATACATCAGCTTTGAATTTGTAAGAGTCCAAAATAGGCTTATGAGGCAAAGGATTATATAACATATAAAGGAACTGAATGGTCAGTCAGTCAGGTAATCATAAACATGACATTTTTTGGCTTTATTACCAATCAGTATATGAAATTTTAACCAAATGAATTCAAGATCAAAAAATGGTATATTCAATTAATAATGAAATTTGTTTCAACATTTCAGTTGCACGGTAACAACTTAAGGCCAGTTTTTTTAACAACACTTTGAGTGAAATTTTCATTTTTTTACCTCCTAAATGAAGATACACTCAATAAGAAAATTCATAAGGAGCAAATATATTATCACATCATTAGATGTACTAATCAAATCTCATTCACACATATATATAAAAAAATCAAGAACACATGCCATTTCATCTTCTGAAAAAAGTATGCATGAAAAAAAATTCAAAAAATGGACAAACTTGAAGTTTGTCTAATATATAATCAACAACTAAAATTCTACAACATGATAAGTCTGAGACATTTTATGTTTAGAACACACAGTACTGTACATATATTAAATGTAAGTGTTTTTTTTTATTACATTCATGTTTTGTTAATTTTTTAACACCCTGATATATTCCATTCCAGCAGAATTATTAAATCTGCATTGTTTTGTATGTAACGTATTTCTCAGCACAAATATTGTAACTCACTTATATCACACGAAGTTTTATTCATTAACCTGACCCCTAACCTTCATAATGTTTCAGTAATCACCATGACAACCGTGACTACCTGGAATGAGCGTCCGGATCTGTGGAATTTGAATTACTGTCTCTTTTACTTTCCCCGACAGAATCTGTAGGACTAACCCCTTTGGTCTTGTTCACAGCAGGGGACCCGTGACCCCTTGAACTTTGTGCGCTAGCTGAGTGAATTAACGGAGGCGGGGCCCCTGGTAGCATGGATGGTGAACTCCTCTTTAAATGATTATGAAGTGCTGGGCTAGCATTTCGAGAGAAATTGTTGCCTAGCGATGTATGTAAATGTTCCGGGGGTCGTAACCCAGGAATTTTGTTCTCATACAACATACGCTCACGCGCGAATACTGGAAGTCTTTCTAAATAATCTCTTTCTCGTTTCTCTCTGAGAATCATTTCTTCACGTATTCTGTCTTGTTCAAATGGCGACAGTCCAAGAAATCCTGGCTGTAAACTGGGTCCCGGGAACCGATTTAATAACAACTGATCCCGTACTTGTTCCATTTCTCTTTGCGGATTTAGTCTCATATTTGGAAAATCAACTGGCCCCTTATCAAAAGGGTTCCACAATAATGGATGAGGTGGCACCCTTTCAGCGGAGTATGCAGCCGCTGGGGTCAGCATTCGAGCTCTGTCCATGAATGCATCAGCAGTCCGTAAGCTATTTGCTAAATAGTCATTTTTCAATAATCTCTCTGCCATGAGATCGTCCTCACGTCTTTCCTCCTTAACTTTCAGTACGTTATTATCCTCTGATCTCCTGTCATAACTTCTCTCTGATTTCACAGAATCTGCGCGGACATTTCTCATTGGTGACCTTGACCGTGACCTTGACTTTAACATTTCGCTCTCTCTAAATCGGTCCCGATCTCTTCCCCTGTCATCCAATGATGAAAATCTATGACGTTCCTGCTCAATTAGTCTTCTCTCCCTAAAAAAAAGTGAAATAAAATGAATTAGATAGAATTTGGTCTCTAAGTAATGAACAAATATTTGCATGCCATGGAAACATCGTGTGATTTATATCCGCCTAGGGTTCCTTCAGATGCAAATTTCATAAATAAATCAACAATAAAAACATTTCCACAGCAAATTCTCAAATTTTAAATCAATTCACATGACAAGAGAAACTCATCGGAAATTCTTACATCACAGATTTTTTTGGTGTTTGAATATGAAGCGATGAAATGAGGTTCACTAGCTTCATTGGTTTAGATTCTTCATATTGTGATGGCATCAAAGACATACAAAATGCTAAAATTTGAGGGAAATCAAATTTACCAAATATTGACAAATAACCTTGTAATGAGAGCTAACACGACCTGAGGAGAGAAACTACATTGGCACATTGGAATATTAGTACAAAGGTACTCAAAAAATTTTCATAATTAACCTTAATGTAAGATTCTATTTATCACATAACCGTAAAAACGACCACAGAAAATGAACCAGACTATATGATGACCTATATACAAGATGTCTAAGGTAGACTGTTCACTACTGTGCGCAAAAATGTAGTGCATGTTTCTATTAATCGTTTGGCGATAAAATGCAAGATAAAAGATATAAAATCATTATTTTATTTGCACAAACATCATTTTATTCATTAATAAAATCATTACGAATCGAAAGTCAACCATGTTTACAAATATCGTACGTATAATACAAAATATGCAAATGTAGTGATTTGGCTAATTTGAATATTTATTGCATGGTTTCGCAGTGCCGAACGATATTTCCAGCACAGGTTTACGGCACTCCTGGACCGCAGGTTATGTGATAATAAGTAATAACAGTTACCTTTCTCTTTCTTCTTCCCTCTTTCTTTCCATGCTTATTTCTCTTTCTCTGTCCAATTCCTTCTCTCGTTCCTCTGCTTTAGCCCATGGATGATTAGGGAATGTGGATGGTGTTCGGTGAATACGTCCCCATTCCTGAGATGATGACGGGACACTGGGCACTGAATCACGACTAGTAGATGGTAAACCATTTCCTGTTTAACAAATGAAATATGAGGTTAATACATAAAGAAATGAAAAACATTATTTTTTTCTTATTGACAAAGGCTTTAAAATAAACTGTCTTATCCACTTAGCTCAGTCAGTAGAGCAGCCTAAAACTTTAGCCACTCACCCAACAGAAAAATTGCCATAATTACATTTTATAGTAAAATAACATTTACAGACTGACTAACTTGGACAACCAGTAAAAAGATCAAATCGCACACTGGTAAGAAAAAAAATTCTACAATTTCTACAAAATATTCGTCAATTAATGTCAAGTAAAAATCTTTAACTCCGTATTAAAAGAAAAGTTTGTCCGGCAAAAAGAAGTATTTTATGGACCTTATCATAATGATATTTTATCCACAAATGATTAAAAATCCAGGAACACTCAATACACAAGAAAATAACCACATGACCATAAAAGTCACATGTCACGCCTATCATAAACCCTTGATAAGAGTAATTAACCAATAATCAATGACACCAAATATTCCTTAATAAATGCCCCCCCCCCCCCCGACCGTATTTTATCAATAAAATTATGTTAAAGTAACAAAACAGGCATATACTGAACTTTTCTAAAATTACACTTAATTATCATTAAACTGTTGATTTATTGTTGAACTGACTTTAAGATGTAACTTATGAAGCCATTAATGGTAAGTCTTCAGTTTCCATGAGCTTCTATGAAAATTTAACAAAAATGTCGATTGTCCTCCATATGAGGATGAGGTTACCAGCTCCTTGAGGCACAGTAAATTAGCACTGGTTAGAATACAGTCTGTGAAAACTGGCAAGGTTGACCAGCCACAAAATATAATTCACAAAATTGTTGAAAAAAAGGCGTTAAGCCAAGTGAAAAAAAAACTCAACTTATGAAGGCTAGCCTGTAGTTTCTCTGAGCCTCAAGTTTTCATTTTCTCAAAGAGAATAGGAGGCAGGATAATGACAAGGAAACCATTCATTCAGTTCTACCTCTTATTAACAATCATTCCATTTAAAGCAGGTATGGGGGGAAACGCAGGCAAAATCAATTCACATTAAATCCGAGGTCCATTATATTCCCATAAACCTATGATTTCCTCTCCAACTTTTTTGCAAGCAACTTTTCTGCAGGACTGATTTAAATTGAGTTTTGAATGAATTACTTACCAATACCCAGAGGCAAACTTGTACCAATGGAATATGGTGAGGGTCTGGGGAATGATGGAGCTGAAAAGATAATAAAGTTCTGAGATTAAAAATTTGGGCCTTTTAATCATTTAACATCAATACCAGGACATGTTGTATGGCTTATATATGCATAAATACAAAGTGATTAAAAAAATATCTGAGTTGTCCAACAGAAAACAATTTTTTTTTACATATATACTCAAAAGTCTTTTCAGGACATCATATAAAAACTTGAGTATTTTTTTAAAAAAAAAATCAAGAGCTTTTTGTACACTTGTTTGAAATTTATTTCAAGATATAGAAAGCTTAGCAACAAAAAATGAAACCATTGAAAAAGTCAGTTTCATAGCATAAAACAGCTTCAAAGGGGAAGTAACTGACTTCAAAAATCATATAAAAATTACTGGAGTTGTTCCCCTTATATCAGAGCAATAGTTATACTTACCAAGATGACTGGCAGAACTGAGTAGACTGTGCGGACTGGAGTCAAACAATCCACGCCCAGAGCCTGAAAATAATGAGACCCAGTCTAGGAAAAACGATTTACAATACTTGGAAACCTTCTTTAACTCAGCAAAACACAAAGATCAACATAAGTGAGTATAAACACATTACTAAAATGATCACAAAACAATAAGACACAGTCTAGACAGATTGAATAGTCAGACGTGTTGTTAATACCATTATTTTACTAAAAGATGTTGCAGACATTAATGAGTAAACAATGACATATAACCATCACTGATAATGTATATCATACAAAAAACATAGGTCATGTGATAGCTCATGTGACCTCAGACATACGGTACACAGGTTATGTGATGGATCATGATTTTAGAGAAGGAAAATAATTTAGCCAGCAAATAATTCATGCATACCTAACTTTATAACAGTAAGTCAACACACTTGATTAATATTAACTAATTGAAATAACAAATCACATTCATGACATAATTGAAGTCTTTGATATAAATGCTAGATGAACACCTAGTGGCCATTAATTTTACATCCTGACAAGCTAACCTGAATTAATTTCAATTCAAACATAAGATCAGCATCAATAATGCTATTCGATCGAATACATGAAAAAATCTATGTGAGGTTTTAATATTGATGATATACCACATAGTGTTGGTACAACTTAAGATCAAACATTCAAAGACATAATTTAAATTTCAACCAGAATGTTTCGTAATTTTGTAACAACCCGCATTTTGCATCAAATCTAAAGTGCATTTAAACTACATTGCTTTTTTACTTCTTGCAAAATTGCAACAAAACATCAATAAAAAAAAATTTTTGGCACAGTCTATATTTATTGGATTAATTCAGCACAAAATGTAACCATTAATGCATTGTAATCTAGTTAATATATGACATGCATCCTTCTGTGTAATTCTAACAAATGCCATTAATAACAATGATTCTTAATTAAGACAACAGACAGAATTCTCCTGTAGAACATTATTCAATAAAACCAAGATTAATTACAAGCAAATGAAACTAATTTTGATTGACAATTACGTTACAATCTGTCTATGCATAAGCTATCATCAAGCCAATAGTAGACAGATAGTTTCACACAATATTAGCGTCGTTAAATTTGTTCTAAAAAATTTCCTGTATTTCTCATATCTTTTGGGTAGGATCAAATTGAAATCTGATACACAGTCTGCAGGCTTAATTCAAAATTCTTTTCTCAGTAATATTCAACACACTTTTTTAGTAAAAAAAACTTCCCCTGAGTCCAGAAGCATCTCAATTGATTTAATCATCAGGTTATACACCAAAGACAATTATTTTTTATTTGTTTACAATGTGTTCACACACATTACTGCTTTTAGAAGAAGAGAACCAGTCCATTCCCATAATGCATCACAAATCAAATTTCATTTTTGTCTTTTGTTCATTTCTGCAGATAACATTATTGTATTAGGTGTCAGTTAATTGAATAATGTTGCTTTTTCAGATATTTACCAAGTAGAGAAGAGCTTGCGCTGTTCGGAATTTCTGGAGGTCGTACAGGTAATGAGCTACCTTGTACCAAATGACTAGGGGGTCGTAAGGGGTCAGGCGGTTTGTGGTCTGATCCCTTATCTGCATTCTGTTTCTGTTGATGATGATGAATCTCCCATGCTATACGAACATGAACAGCACACCATCGTCCCGGCTTCTGTAAATATAAGTAAATGAGTGAATGAATGAGGGAACGAACGAACGAACAAACGAACAAACAAACAAATGAATGTTTCTGTTTAAATGATAACTGAATAGCAATTATTATATTTCAGGTTTTATTACAGTTTCCCATACATCTGAGACACCTGGTAAAATCATTTTGTAGGTAAAAAATTAGATTTTAAACACGAATAAACAGGAAAATTTCAACAGTCTGATTATGGCAGGTTCTGTTTGGCAAACTTATTTGTTTTATGGGGTATCAGATGAATGAATAGACCGTGAAAACTCCAACATTATCCTCTTAATTTTGCTAATTTAAACCAACAATTAATGTACCATTGTCACTAAAATACAAAATATAACATCTTCAACATAGAGCACAGTTGAGTTTAGACATTTAACACATTGTCAGGTCATATAAAAACAGAAAACATTAGCTATTAAGCTAATATCATTGCACAATGTTAAGTAAGGTTAATGGCAAATAAATTCTTAAAAAGTCTTAAAATTATGGAACAAAACAACTAGCTTTTTTGCAAAGCTAAGTTTTCACAAAAAATATTGTTATAAAACCATAAATTGTAAACAGAAAATGAATGAGATAGTTCAACTGGTATAAAAAACATACAATTGACTACTATACTTCATTTCAACTGTCAAGTTAAGCCTTAAAATGGTGAATACAAACATTACATGACACTAATGTTATCATGATAGTTAAGACACGAAATATGACCCCCACCCATTGCCGCTCTTCATTGTAATAAAGACAAAATTAACATAATTCACGAACATTTAATATATTTGATTTCAATGTTATGATTCAGTCTAAAATTTCCCTAGTTATCTAAACTCAGAGTAAGACCCTATTAAGTTTTCACAACAATTTCAAAATAACTTACGGTAATTTCAACATGTGACACATAGCTAAATTCCCATGAATTTTTGCTTATTGTGTCTGAGGTAGTTAACTGCTAGCATTTAAAGCTTTAAGTTTCAGAAAAAATTTATTCTGCCCAAAATCCCCAATCATTTAAATTTTCACAGAACCAAATCACTATTAAACAAGAGATATTAACTCACATAGATATCACACAAGTCTAATACTCCCCAATTACTTTAGTTGTCAATACCAAAATAGGTTATTATAAATATACATGTATATAAAATGAATCTCAGGTAATAGATATAAAGACCTAAATTCTTATGATTTTAATCCAAACAGACCCTAATATGATACATAAGCAATAACAAGTATAAACATATACATGATGCAAGTTACAACAACAGTTTTAAAGATCCCAAATCCCTATCCTTAAAATTCACACAGACCTAAACATGTAATCACAAAACATATTTATAAACGACATCAAATTTTAATACATATTTAACAGGCCCAAAAAATCCCCAAACATTTTACTTCATACAAACCCCCAACAGGCAATCACGAACATACATACAAAATTAACATTCAATAATTTAAATCCTGAACTCCATTTTTCATCAAAATCATAGCCACTCTATTTCGTACGAAGTTGCTTTAATAAAAAAAACATGCATCCTAATTTTATATAAGACAGAATTATAAGTCCTAGTCATTTAAATAAATACATTTTTAGAAATTTTAACAGAATGAAAGAATAATTACGCATACAGTACATTAAAACAATCCCAGTATACGCATCAAAACAGTTTAATTAGCAATAAACAGACCTTCTAAGCCTTTAAATTCGGGAGACAATTAAACAGTATTACATCAGTAAAAGAATAAATGTCACACAATTCGTGCCATGAGTTTTCTCTAGAGATTGAATTAAACTGAATCTTTGCATGCCAAATCTATACCTTTCTCATAGATAAATTACGTATTTTGTAGCAATAAATAATTCAAGATCCCATGTAAATAATATCACTCTGCAAATGGAAAATATCATTACGAGTTGTAAAAGCCAAAAAGATCTATTACGTGTCGCACAGAAATAGCATTTCTCCATTTAAGATTTTTAGCATAAGATTCAACAAATGGAATATCACTTCAGAGTGAAATGCAGATAACGAACATCCCCTAATATATGCCCCACAAATAGGGCCACACCAGACTTAACTAGATAACCAAAATAATGGAACCCTTTAAAAGTAGAAACCCCTAAAAGTACTGTTGCAGAGAAAAACTTTATAAACCCCTAAAAATGCCTTAACAGAAAAAACTTCTTTAGTACAAGCCCCTAAAACCTTTTGCAGAAAAGACATATTTTTAGTAAATTTAAGCCCCTAAAAATATGTCAGCAGAAAAATCTATCTTAAGTCCAAGCCCCTAAGAAATACCTTAGCAGTAGTGGGCAGAGTTGACTGTGGCGCTGGAGGAATGTGGGAAGCTGACTTCTCTATCTCTCGGCCCTGTATGAATAACGGTCCCACAGCGGGATGTAAGCCACTAATACCCTGTAAATACACCATAATACAAAACGTTACAACAAAGCCTGACAATAATTAGTCAAATTAAGTTACCAAGGTAACATTTAACTAATTAATAATTTAGATTAATACCTGTGTTTGAAGTTTTAGTACTTGAGATTTGTGTCTGAAGTTATAAAATTGGAGATCAATCTCACAGTTCAAATCTCATGTTAATTCACAGCTTATCAAGCCAATAAGAATGCAGGACCCTGATCTCTTGAGCAGAGATTTCAATTTCTCATAATATCATTCTTAATTTAATAACTGTAAGATTATGAAGCAACTGATGATAAAGTTCTAGGTAAACATAATTGAAAATATCTAATTCAATGTGAAACAAGGACATTTATATGATTAAAACGCCTTGTAAACAAAACTGATATTCAAGCATGGAGACTGATGTTCAGATCCAAGATTCAGGCAAATAGCGCTTTTTTATTCCAAGCATTAATGTGAAATATATACATAATATGTTTACAAGCAATACTCAATAGGTACAAAAAAACAGTCAAATCTGAGTTTATGACCACATGTGAATAAAGGACAATATGAGAACAATGGTTGATCATTAACACATTTAATTAACAATATAAAAGGCCAATAAAACCTTTGAAAATTGGTTAACAGTACATAAAAGGCCTCAAATCTCTATTAGTGGCCTTTGTTCACACATTTGACTGTAAATTGCGAAGGTAATAATGTTTATGTTATGCACAAAAAAGAAGCCAACAGTCAGCTCCAGCTAATTAATATGCAACAAATGCTGACATATTGCTTTGTTCTATGGTGAAAATTCGTGCCAATCAATGAATGCTAAACATGGAACATTCACTCTGACAGACGTGTTGACACTGATTTAGACAGACAGAAAACATGCTATCAAGTCCATTATCGCATTCCCTGTTTATCTGATAACACATGAACTTTGGAGTAAAGTCCGTTACAGGCCAGTTACACAAGAACAGACTATACATGGTTTTTATAAGTAATGCAAATGTTTAAATCACAGGTTGCTTGCTATAAGCGTGGCAAAAAGCAGATTAAACGAATAAAATCTTGCATGTGTTTAAGGTGCAGAATCTAACTTCACATCATAACAATGTAATGATATTGGCCTCAACATTAACATGCTACCAATATGACTTTGATTCCTAACTAATATATAATCTACCCCATAGCATAACCTAGAACTAACATAAACACCAAAAATAATGTACCCTCCACAAAATTAAAGCTGCCCTATCCTTTCAAACCCCTAAACTATCATTTTTTATTCATATCACCTCAACCCCTAAACTATCATTTTTTATTCATATCACCCCAACCCCTAAACTATCATTTTTTATTCATATCACCCCAACCCCTAAACTATCATTTTTTATTCATATCACCCCAACCCCTAAACTATCATTTTTTATTCATATCACCCCAACCCCTAAACTATCATTTTTTATTCATATCACCCCAGTAACTATCGTTTCTCTTTTATATCGCCCAAATATTATCAGATCTTTTTTCATCACCCAATATTACCGTTTCAATGACTACAGTATCACCAATTACCATAAAATCACACTGTTAACTTACTTTAGGCTGGAAAGCCCCAGGAATTCCTGAATGCAAGGCGTCTGGTAGAGGCGAGGGGTAACCCGGCAAGCCTGGGATCTGCCATATACAATAAAGCATTATGGGTAAATAAAAGCAGGCTATAAATAGTAACATGTTAAAGCCAAGCTTAACGATGGCTTAATAATGTCTGTGAACATAAATGTAATCTCCTGGTGCTTGAAATAATTACTAGAATATTAGCTCGTTAATTAGCCGTGTTAGTCCTAATTATGACTTAATTAAATACAATGCTATATGAAAGAATTATCAAACCACAAGTAAACAAGATATATAAGCAAGCTGAACTTTTATTTCTATCATTCAAAGAATGTAAAATAAACACCGCAAAGTTCAGTGTAACTACACTTCTTTTGTAAGTAATAACATTTTAATAATTAATAACATTCTAATTACACCGATTAATCTCTGATGAATATCATCATAATTGTAGACTATATAATATACGACTAATATGGAAATGCTCAGATGTGGTTTTAACAGTTGACTTTTTGCATTCATTCAAAGCAATAAAATATTAACAGAATTATCTAGAAAACACAAAACACAACAAAACAAATCATTGAAATAATGGCATTTGGTGCCATACTACTTTATCACTACTTTTGTAAATATATATTTGTAATAATTTTAATCCAAAACACTTGTGACACAAAAACTTTTAACAGCACCGAAGTAGACAATCATTGTTAAGTCACAGAATTATTAAATTTCCCATAACATGAATCAGACAAGAGCAAAATATCATAAACAACGAAAAAATTGTTTAAACATCATAGATTCAAATAATTATGTTATTAACATGTTTTCTATTTAATGAAAGTTTGGGAAACAGAAAAAAATGGAATACATGGTGCATTAATTAGAAGATATATCACAATAACACAAAGTGTACCCTAGTGCGATAATACAGTAATAATGAAAGGCCCTTTGAAATTATGAAAATTTGTTTTCATAAAGAGAACAAAAATCTTTAACACTGAAGATTGATTTGAAGGGAGACACTTACAGGGTTTGTATTAAGTAATGCGATAAACACAATTCTTAATCAAAATCTTAAGAATAATTAGCCTTGATAACAGTTGATAAAATAATTTTGTAACAGAAAAATATCTACAGATTAAGTTGCTAAGTAACACCAAAGATGAATTTTCAGAGAAATGTAAAATATACAGAGGAATAAAAAGACAAACAGACACCAAGAGCAGTACCATGTAACAGGTCAGAGGGAACTAAAAGTTAGGAGACCAGTCTAAGGATAACAGTGTCTGATTGGTTGATTCAAACTGATGATTTGAAATAGACCAATCGTGACGCTGCATTCAGTAACTTGGTTTCCAAACTCAGTTTTGTAACCTGGAGCCCTGGTATTGATGGGAGAATTAACAGTAAGACACAAGGATGATAATGTACACACAAATAAATATATAACAGTTCAAGAATATGACAAATAATGTGAAGTACAAGAGGGATGGGGTTAAAGTCATTCTCTCAATGATAATTGTAGAAAAATTATTTCATTTTAATGTTACAATACAGGATGTTTTAAAGGAATAATTAGATCAAATAAATTTTACTCAGATATAATGCTACAAACTTTTACATAATTTCATTTCTAGCACCCATTTTTGCAGACAATGACGTCATTGATTTTGTCGCAAATTAATATCGAAGACAGTTTTTCAATGCATGTAGCAGTTCCATGGAATAATTAAATGAACATTTTACTAAGAAAATTTCCTGTTTAATCAACATTCATTTTCAATAAATGTGAATAATATTACAAAACATTGGACTTATATTAGCAACCTTGCCATCATTATAATCAAAGTGTACTAAAAATGAATGTTAAAAACACGAAGTTGTTTAAGTGCTGCAGCATCTGAACAACTTTGTACAACCTGAAAAACTTCAGATTTTTGGTAGATCTAAACTTGAGGATTTTGAATTTATAAGACAAAAGGGGCTAACATATTGGAAATGATTATGACATGAGTTGAATGGAATTCTAATGACTATCAGACAAAATATGGAGTACATGTTTAACAGTTGAACTACATGCAATGAAGAAGCCTTCACGTGTATTCTAGAACTAGGAAAAAAATGACGTCCATGACTTACCGAGGAACGAGGGTGCTGGGGCAAAACAGGTTTATCTTTACTGGCTGAGAGGAGTCTAGGGGCTGGTTCAGCTATTCCGGGTCTCGGTGTCAACTAAAATGAACATAGGGGATTATGTACAAGTCACACTTGGGGCTGTCAGAATAACAGCAGCCAACAATACATTGATATAGGCCACTCAGTCCACATACATAACTTTTACCAACCATCATACTATCACAAACATAAAAATGCAAAATGAATCAGCACTGTTTGTCACAGTAAATTCTTCAGTCATGTTGAGACACTATTTCTTCCCACTAAACCTCACACAAAGGTACAGATAACCCCAAAGTGTCCAAAATCTCGTTTTAATGGTTATCAAAATAAACCAAGGGAGTAACTAAGCTGATAATCAGTCGTAAGTCAACATATTTCGCTACTATCTTCAGTTTGGATTACCACAAGTATGCAGTTGACAGACAACTAGTGGATGACTTAAACTGTCATATCAATGGACAACATAGGATGAAAACCTATCCTCACTCTCCCAGTAAAAACTAACAAAGAATTATTGTTATTAGAAACAGTATACAAATGCCTCCCCCACCCTATCACTGACAAAATTTCATCCATTAATTTGTCCAATTAATCCAAGAATAATTAAACCTGACCTCCCCCTCACACATTTTATTCATGAAGCCATTGTTTATTTGTTACCCACAGATGAAACCCATTCCCCGACCCACCCCCTTATTATCCCTCAACAGAACATTCATTATATTTAATGCTTAGACTAAGAAAAACATGATTAATTTATGAGACAGAATGACATGACATGATGATTATGAAACCAGACATACTGTAGGTATGATAACACAGTACAGGATAGGGTTATAAATCAGATTCTGGGGAAAATTGTTGAAATAATATGTGGTAAGGTCAAAACAGAGCTACCTTCATTAATGGAGGAAGTGTCTAGCGATGTTTTAGATGCTGACATGAGAATATTTCAAAGGGTATTGTGTATGAGAGAAATATTTTGTGTTTAATATCACCAAAGATAATTGAAATATATTTTTTTTAATTTGAGGAACTCTGTTTAACAATTTTAAGTATTGCAGAACTTTGAGCTAGTATTTTTTAACAGTCAACCTGAATCAGAGGCTATAAATCTAACTTTGAGGACCAGTCTTAGAATGCTGCCTTGCCATTGGCCAATCCGAAGCCTAAGCTCCAAAATGACCAATCAGATGATAGAATTTCAGACTGGTCCCAATAATGAAGATTTACAATCTCTGATTCAGTAAGAACATTATTATGGAAAGAAGCCATTAATAGCACTCATTTTAAAACTACTTAAAAGATAATGCATGTTAACACATGTGTTACGATGAAATATTGTGAAAGCTCCCAATAAAACAATCCTCTGTAATAAGCAGACTTCAGCAGTAATTCATATGTAATGATTCCACACTAATTATACAGTACAGTTAAAATTTAAATAAAAACTCAATTCTCTTTCTAAATATTATTCAAATTTTCATCTAATGAGTCTATTTGAATATGTAACTTGACATTGAATTTTGTGTATGAGACAAGATCTTATTGCACAGTCAGGCTTTAGAGCAGAAATCAAGAAAACATGTCATTCTTGATTAAAAAAAGATTTGAGAAGAAGTCGAGGACTCGACTTGTTCGTTTGCATTTGAGTCTACAAATATAATCAAACCAAAGCATCATTAAATCTTGTGGGAAACTTGACTTCTTAAAACTTACTGGATACAATCAGTATTTTAATAAATTTTATTCCAAAAACATATGGAATGTATTAAACAGAACAAACTTTAAAATTAACAAAAACTTGGATGTTAAGTCATGGAGAAATAAAGCTTAAGTTATATAGGGTACTATTATTCGTTTTTGCAGTAAAGAGTGAGCCCTTTCCACAGTACTAGAGAAGAACAGTAAGACCCAAAGAAAAACAATTGCGCAAAAGTATCGTGCAATCAAAATTTGAGAAACGGAATATAAAAAATACTTACACCCTGTCGGAAAAACGAACTGCTCGGAACTTTATCAAACTGAAACAAAAATGAGGATGACATAACAATAGAATATCCATCAATACACAGAAAAATATATCCATTAAATACATATGATAAAAAAAAAAAAACATCGTAAAAATGGATAGAATTAAATACAATTTGTGTTAAAATTCATATTGTGTATCATAAGAATTACAATCATTGGAATTGATGTTCTAAAGCAATGGATGTAATAAAGATGATTTTTAAGGCATTTAAGATCAGTTATGAATTTTTCATTTTTCTAAAAACAAAAGGGGAGGGGGATTCATTAAAGGGACATTTATTATGGGATACTTGGTACACACAACAAGCTAGACACAAACCTAACACCACATATTTCCCATTAAAAAAAAGTTGTACAATTGAATTGTGCAAGACCTTGTATGTACAGACAGACTGGTATAGCTTTCCAACGCTCAATATAAAGCAGGTTGTTCCGTGTTGCATGAATAATTAAAGGAATTTTCAATGATTTAAAAGTTTGAAACAAGTCACTCCAAACGGGACAATATTGAACAGTTAATGTTATATGTTGGTAAACAAAGGAGATATCTTCACAGTGTAATATTTATATGGCCTCTGGAGACTTAAACTAAGAATGCATCATTTATGAATGTAGAATAGAACAATGTGTAGCCACCAGGGAGCATAATATAACACGGCATTTGAATAATGGATGAAGAATTTGTCCATTACTTGAATGTTAGACCTTAAACAGTCAACATGTTATAGTGACATCTGAGAACTCAAGCCATTACAGACATGAAAGAATATAGCCTTTATGCACAGTTCATCTTTATTCTGAGTTTTTTTTCACAGGATTTTAACATCGCACCAACAGCCGGGCCATTTTGGCTACTTTTCAGCTTTAACAGTGGGGAAAGCCCCACCCCCAGGCTTACACCTGGGTAGAACTAAGGCCCTACTGTAAGCTAGTCGGACAGCTTCCCCAAAGTTGATGAAATTTGGGTCCAGCTCCAGGTGGGACTCGAACACACAGTGGTGAGGGAGTTAGTGATTGTAAGTAAAAGACCTTAACCACTCAACCATGGAAGTGCCACCTGGATATTTATTGGGTCATGAATATCAATAAATGTGAGCATAAGAACAGCATTGTTTATACGGCTGTCCTTATTCATAGGTGACCTATAACCCCAATCTGACATTACATGCAGGAATGTAGAAATGTTTTCATGTGGCCAGTAAACTACTGAAAGTAGAAGAGGGCTCTAAGGGTTCCTAGTAACCAGCAAGAATGCTAAAATAGCCGGTTGATTTTTCCAGCTTCTGACTCATTTCTTCACCCCTGACATATACATGCATCCTTATTTTAGAGAACTATATTCAGACAGAAAGTCGAACACTGTGCACTAGGTTAGCCCAGTTAAATTTGTCAATTTATTATTATCGAAGTCAATGATAAGTTCTAATAAAAAATGACATAATTTGATGGAAAATTTTCTGTTAGCAACTATATGTCTAGCCAACTGTTACTGCAGTAATTGAAAAGAAATTTAAAAACAACTAAAACGTATCCATGCAAGTTTTTAAGGCATAGCAACACTGAATTCACAGAATAAAACCTTCCATCTTGATTTTCCCGAAATATGCCAAGAAAGTATACAATTTCAACATATAAAATATTTTATTCGTTCAACTGAAGAAAGATAATATATCTATATCTAAATACTCCACTTTGACAAGGAAACAAAAAAAAAATAATCTACAGATCTCTCCAAATTATCAGGAGAAAATAAAAATGCGAAGAAAGATCAGTACATCAGCAACATTATACGTTTAGAATGGTCTCAAATATGCCTGGATAGACATCAGTCAATTACAGAACACATTAACACACTATAGGTAGCGGTATGTGCCAAGATATAGCAGCCAGTGTGGTTTCTTCCTATTCATCAACACTTACATAATCAAAAATCTTAATCATTTGCTTATCACCGATATTAGTTTTTTTTAAAAAAAAAAAAAAACCTAATTCCCTGCAAAGCTTTCTCTTCATATAAATTCAGAGCTAAAACATGACCCACAGATCTTTTTCAACCTTCTGACTGAAGAGCTAAATTGCTGTGGCAGACATTCAGTAAACAATTTTGCTTCTAACTAATCATGATGTGAAATTTATTAGGTGCCTTTAAACCGAAATCTAGGAACTCCTGATTAATGTTTAAGCCGCACGATCGAGAAGCTTGAGAAAAAGCTAACCTCGAGTTCACTTTTTGTTTACATCCGTTTATAAACAAAATGTTGAAAAAACTTAAAGAACTCAACAAGTGAGCTATTTCGGGTATAAAAGGCAAATTGGTTTTTACACGCTATGTTTATATTGAAATTTCATGATCGCTATTAAAATACACGGAACATTAATTACTTGGTATCATAATGTGCCAAATTTGCACGAATAATGTAAATGATTGATGAAGTTCCTTAACAAAACCCTGGCTAATATATGATGTACTTGTTGGAAGCTGTCTAATTTGATGAAAATTGAAGTGTTCACTCCATGAGCGAGATATATCCTGTCGGAGAAATTATTAACCAAACAGTGTTTTGACATTTAGATAAGGTAAGCACTCCACGGAAATACAGCTAATACCATGCCTACTAGTACAGAGTCAACAAGACATTTATACATAAATTTACAAATTTGCACCCAAGGGTGAAATCAAGAAGAAAATACTTAAATTATGACAAATTGGGATGTACTGATGAGGCAATTAGCTTATACCACAATACAAGCGATGTATTTAGTGGTAAAAAACACTTAAAATATAAAATATCATCAAATTTACTGCAAACAATACAACAATTGTAATAGATAAAAATAGGTAAGGAATGTTAATAAAAATAAAACATTAAACCAAGGGAGATAATCATTAAATGGGGAAGAGAAACAAAGTACGACAATACTTACTGGACTCTGAGTAGGCGTGGGCACCAGAGGGGGTGCCGACACAGGGGGTGGGGGCATGCCCCCGTGGTATGTGTGCTGATGCATATGCTGATGCTGATGTTGATGTTGGTGCATATGTTGGTGAATGTCGGCCCTTAGTAACGGCGGCATGGAACCTAGCAACGACGACCTGTCCTGGGATGCCAGGAATCTACGATTTAATTCCTCTCGTAATAAATCAGGATCTATAAGATGCAAAACAAGTTTTTTTTATCAAATCAAGTCAACTGTTATTCAAACATAAAAGTAGACATGTGCCGACATTAAATTGCATGAGTACTCAATACCAGAAGCCTTCTAACCACATCCTATACGCCCACACGGCATCATTAACACAGTAGAACAAGCCACAATAACGAATCATAAGCCATCACATGTCAATTTTCATAACGCCATTTTAATAGACAGAGAGCCTAGAGATAGAATGATGCTTAGAGTTTAACAGCCATTTGTCAAGAAACTGTTTTTGTGGCAAGACATTTCAATTTCCTACAAAACAGATATTTCACAATAAGGCAGACTTTCTCATTAAAATCAATTGCATTAACTTTAAAACTAATACATTTTAGACAACAGAATTCAATTTGTGAGCTTTTGAGCTTCTAATAGTGTAGAAGATAATTAGAAATATTAACTATGTACAATGTATACATTTCCAATGTAGATTTACTTTGACATGCAAGCCCCGTATATCTGTCAGTCTATATGACACATTTCTGAAGCTATCATGTTATTTTGAGAATTCAATTAACTCCGGTTAATAAAACAATTTACTTATTTGTAACAATGTCAGAGAAATCCAGATTTTAGCACCGCGAACATTTCATGACAATCTTGCGTCTGTGTAATTAACAGTGAGATTTTTTTGGTCTCGTTATTTTTTTCCTTCAAAAAGCCGTTATTTCTCCACAAACAATGGAGAAGCATTTCCAGACTGGTAGAATTGTCTCTGTAAGGAAAACATTGCCAATGTATCCTCAAATACTACGCCAAAATTCAATATAATTCACCTGACAGCAATTAAGCATTTTCAAACATTAACATAATTACGTATCATTCACATAAACTTCTATTTTTTTAAACAAACACTCATAAAAATTAATAAACTAATAACAGGCTTCCCGAAAGTTGCCGGACCATCGGACATGTAAGGCAAATTTCAAGCAGGTCCAATAACTTTTCGGAGAGTACCAGACCAGATGTCTGGAAGTTGGACACGATTTACAGCATTTATCATTATCACTTATTTATAATATATTTAGCCAGACAAATGTCAGGCAAATATTCCATCAGTTTCAAGAAGCCTGTAATAATATTTTTTTTTTTCATTTTTTATACAAAGTTTTGGATGTGAAAATTATTATTGAATTTTATCACTCAGAAAACATGTCTAATTTCAGGAAAGCAAAATTTTTTGTTTGGATATGACAAAAATTCATCGACAGCCAATCTGGATGCCACTTTATGGACAAATATTGATGAAAATAGCACTTACTAAAACTTAACGAGAGCTCCACAGAGCAGAGCCAATGCTAATCTGTTATACAATGGGGCCACATTTGAGATTAAAGTTTTTGCATGACAATGACAACCCAGCAATCATAATAACTTGACTTTTCTTCATAACAGACAAGCTAAAAATCATATCACTCTGCTTATGAAGACAAAATTTTGTATTGTATCAACTGCTCTTACATTGTTCTGCACAGGCTTGACATTAATACTTGAAATACATAATGCTTGAAGGGATATTTGACGGGGGGGATACCCCACCCACAAGAAAAACTTACTTGATATAGACAAAGGTGACTCAGTAGGTAAATGTGAGGCTGGCGCTCCACTAAGAGATCCCGGTATAGGTCCACCTGGTAATCCAAGAGGCATAGGCGGTGCGAACATCGTCGTATGAGGCTGGGGTGTAGACGGATGGTGGGGGTGAAGAGACGGGAGAGCTGTGCCGGGGAATGTCGGAGTATGACTAGGTGTGGAATGTAGAGAATGAAGTCCCGGGCTCGGCCCTAATGGACTGTACAAACTAGCAGCAGGAGACCCATGGCTGAAATATGAGAAAATAAAGACATCACTACATTGCACAATTTTTAACTATCCAGCTTTTACTAAGAAGAATTAATAACTCCAAACGAGGCATAAATTAACTACAATTATCTTCATAACACGTATTATGAGTATAATATGTAAACTTTCAGATAGTTTTATGAGTTCTCAGTGTTCATTCAGACAATTATACGAAAACTTACCTAATTTACATTTTTTATATGGCAATATCATACTATAATAATGTAACATGTGCCAACGGCAAAAATTGGCAAAAAAGGATTAAGTATGGGAATAAATCAGCAGTATTCATTGCATTGTCTAAGACACAAACCAGACTATGAGTGTATTTCCACATTACTGACACATACATTAAAACTGTACCGCAGCAATAAACATCAGAATCAAACATATGAACAATGCTTGACACATGGGAAGGATATAACAGACGAACATTTCACTGCATTAAATGCATAGCCAAGATTCCGCAACCAACGACACTTTTCAGCACATGCATATGTTCACAAATGCCAACTGAAAAGTAATACGACACATCCTTCACACAAGCGACACTTGCGTATTTCTAGAGGCCGAGTCAAAAATTTGTATGGCAAATCCTTCAAATGAGCAACACTCATGTATTTCTAAGTGCCGAGTCAAAACTGCAGTGTCAATAATTTATACGGAAAATCCATAAAACAAGGGACACTCATGTATTTGTAGGTGCCGAGTCAAAAAGTTACAAAGCATGTTATTTCAACCATCGATACTCAAGTATTTTCAGATGCCAACTGAAAAAATGAAGCTCCAACATGTGACACTCATGAATAAATAGATAAAGTGTAGACAAGAGTATACGTCAAACAGCACGTCATGTCAAACAGCACAATGTTTCAACATCAAATTTCTTAACGTAATCTCCATCAGACGGACAAACTTGGTCTACCCCCATTTTAATCTTTATTTCACATTTACAAGAACGTGTCCTTATCATAAATTCCCTAACTAACCTAATGTTACACAACTAGATTTTTAAACCTTGTTTACAAGTTCTATTACACTTGAGGGGAAATATAAACACTCTGACCAAAGTACAACGTACAAGTAAATTACACTAAAATTTGTCCGATACAAAGTCAATAATTTATGAAGAATGCACACGGTCATGTACGAACAATATAGCCAGTAGCTAGTTAAAAGTATATTTAAATTTATCACATTTAGATTCGTACAATTCACAAATACACCAAATATTCTCTGCTAAATGCTCCTCCCCTAATTAACGCCCCATTTCAAGAAAAAAACAAGATGACAGAAGTGTCACAAAACCAGGTTTTCATCAAAAGTTGCACACAGAATATTACATGCACACAAAATAAACAAAAGGCTGTAATTCCACAAAAAAATGATTGAATCACAAAACCTCAAAAATATGCACTGGGGTATTAGATGTTAATTATATGAAAGTTTCGTCGAAATCCCATGAGAAATGTAGGAGTTGCGCGTAGAAGAAATTGTGGATGCCTATCCAACCGTTAACTTTCACCAATTTAATAACCAAGATTTTTTCTTCAGAAAACATGGTCAAACGATCAGTTTATAACCAATACCTTCAAGTATCATTAAAGCAATATTTTGACAGAAAAGGAAAAATTCTGCAACATATAACACTCCCCTGGGAGTGCTTTTTAGTGAATAACTGGTAAACACTATCAGCGAAAAATACCTAAAGCAGAAGAGTATTAAAACTTAACAAATATTGGTACATAAGATTGACTTCCTGTCAATATTTGCCTCATGGGAAACATAACTTAGTATGTCTCCAATAGTAAATGCTCACAGTAAATACTGACAAATGATGTGTACAATTATAACAGCAATATATCAACATGGGACATACCCATTTACAAACATAACACATGATAGCTTATATGCCCATGTAATAAGGTGGTACAACTAATTGAGTCAGGCTAAGGTCAAGATTTATGGCAAGCCAGTGGACCCAGGATAACAAATATCATGAGGTAAGTAATACTATTTCAAACTTTAAAACCAAATTACCAATACCCAAATATCATACAATGACTGGACAGCCAATGAAGGGTACAACTCAGTCCTGAAACCAACCCCAAAATGGACTGATCTTTTTAAATTTTTTAAACTGGGGCGGGGGGGGGGGGCACGGTTACAGTTTGTTAATTGAATTCTGGCAATGAAATGTTAGGATTCCATTCATCCAGCTTGTAACTTAACTTTTACCACAAGACTGAGAAAGAAGAAATCCAACAACGTTACTATAGCAACACTCGTCACCACATATAACAACAATTGGTTACCATGGTAATTAATGTTGCAAGATGAGAGTGTTAGCACACAGTACACCATGCAGACTACAAACTGGTTAAAACCTCACAACTAATTATAAAAGGTTATTTCCCAACATTACAGATGTCAGGATTTCAATCTTGTAATTTAACTTTTACCACAAAACTGGGAGAGAAGAAATCATACAATGTTACTATAGCAACACTCGTCACTACATATAACAACAATTGGTTACTATGGTAATTAATGTTGCTAAATAAGAGTGTTAGTGCACAGCACACCATGACAGATGAGTTTTTTCCAAAATCAAAATTTCTGACCCCAGTTTTACCACTTGACCCCCTAAATTAACCATTTGACTCTAGTTTTAACCATTTGTAGTTACTGGTTAAAATCAGTCCCCACCATTAGAACATGGTTCATGATTATTTCTTATATTTAAAATGTTAGGACTCCATTCATCCGGCTTGTAACTTAACTTTTACCACAAGACTGATAGAGAGGAGATCCAACAATGTTACTATAGCAACACTCGTCACCACATATAACAACAATTGGTTACTATGGTAATTAATGTTGCTAACATGCAATGAATTAAGACATGCAACAAACCATTCATTCACCATAGTAACTGGTTTCCACTAAAACCCTATTCCCACCCATAAGCAATAACCCCAAGGAATATAATGGGTTGACTTAAAGATTATAACAAAAAATTTAGAGCTTTTTAGTAACCTGAATCCCTCTGACACCTAACATTGGGCTGGCACAAACTAAAACATAACAACTCTACAGGCATCAATTACCAATTATGGTGCATATGAATCAAATCTATTTTCTTTAAATTACGACCAGTCCTGCAACAAAAGGCTCAATTTTAATTCATCAGACTTTTAGCTGCCATATGTCTGTCTATAAATTGAATAGATAGAATTCACAGTCAAATAGGAAAACTCAGATTCAAATACTTGTTTAAATTATCAGTTTGAATCAATACTATCATATACTTACCCTGGGTATCCAGGAGGAAAGAAAGACTTCGATACTGCAAGACTGGGAGGGAGTGTTTGATAAACGTCACGCTCCCGTGAATCTTCACGACGTGGAGTCCTTGACCTTGATGGGGGTGTAGGTCGTCTTGATTCCCTATTGATCACAGAATTGCTTGTAGCTGGCGACAACGACGTTGATGATGATGTTTTAGGGAGTGAATGGGGAACTGGCTTTGGTCTAGGCGGCGAAGATGGGCGTGATGATGACTTAGTCAATGGTGGAGGAGAAGGTGGCCGACGTTTTATCACAGAAGGATAATTTTTAGCACTGTTTGCATAATTAAATTCCCGATTAACACTTGCACTGTTGTTATTATTATTTTTGTGAATCACACTACTGCTATCAATACACGTAGACGTAGGAACTTTCTGTTGCTGACTATAGTGAGACGAGTATTTATTATCTATGACGTTGATTGACTGATGACCAGATTGCACTTGGTACGACTGATGATTGATATGCTGATGATACTGTTGCTGTTGACTACAAGTACTCGTGCTGACCGTGTGATGTGCGGCAGTCACGTGCACACTGGTCGCGGTAACACTGTTTGTAACTAACGATGTACAGGTAGTTGCTGCAGTAACTAGAGTCACTGTGACATCAGTTCCTGTTGTTGTTGTAGTATGAGTTGCCGTGGTGATTGTTGCACTATGGGTAGACACAGGTGGTAGATTAGGTAATGTTTTTTCACCTGCAAAATACAGCTTAGGAAATCATATCAATTTACTATAAACCTGAAAAACATCTTCAAACTGTCAGCTCTTCATTAACAATTAATTCTCTCTCTGAAGGTTTTCCAACTTCATTTTTGTAATCCG
Organism: Lutraria rhynchaena; assembly: GCA_008271625.1. Taxonomy (NCBI): domain Eukaryota; kingdom Metazoa; phylum Mollusca; class Bivalvia; order Venerida; family Mactridae; genus Lutraria; species Lutraria rhynchaena. Next base: position 2,141,524 of record VIBL01000049.1, read on the forward strand.
CGTTTTTTCAGAGTTACATCGAGTCGCAATATCTAATCATTAAACATCAAAAGAAGACAAAGCTGCAGTCATTAGTTCTGGGAACAAATTGATATGAAATGAATCCAAGAAATAAAGCCATTACGAGCACAATAAGGACAAAATTACTCAGCTTTATCCTATAATAAACTACAATTATTGAGTATTCATTGATATTATTTTTCCTCCTCGTTGCGCATCAAATTCGATGCAATTTAAATATCAAATGAAGGCAGTGCATGCTTTTTAACCAGAGCTTGTAATATTTTTTGCAACACATACATGATGTCCTTTCAACGAAATAGGTTAAGAAGTCTAAATGAATATACACAGAACAGAATACAACCTTGTTAAGCGGATGACGTACCAATGTACACGACATTCATGTTTTTCCTCCTCCAACAAAAACGTTGGCTTAATACAATGAACACATTTTAGACTCTTTTACTGAATCTGTATGCATTGTCATCACATACTTGACAAAACATTTATAGACATTAGGTAACATTATTAATACACTTGAAAATTGAGCAACATGGACCCCGCCCACTTAATACCAGATACCCTCTAATAAATTTGACCAGCAATTGTTTGAATGATTTTAAAGGCACCAGATCAGACTTGGATTAATATCAACCGTTTGCCACATAATACCGCATTTTACTGCATCTGAAGCAGACAACTTTCAAAAACGTTGTGACAAAAGATGCCATTGCTCTTAACAGTCAATGGCTTCATTTAGCACAATGTTTTCCACATTGTAAGAGAGAAATAGCTAAATTTTCTGAAATAAAATGATGTTCCATACAGTAGCTTTGAGTTTGGAAGAGTCCAAAATTTGCTTATTTGGCAAAGGGTTAAAGCACACAGCTTTTTTCGACTCAAAAAGCTTGAGGCAGGGAATTCATTACAGACTATATGGTTAGTTTTACAACATGAATCAGACACTTAAGTGTAGTGCTAGGGTGTTTATGGGCATCTCAAGAATCCCATCTTTCAAACAGGATATCTCTCAAGGTTATTTTTCAAGGAGTGATTAATCAAGGGCAATTCTGTCAGTTTGACTGAGTGTACCACAATTACAAGACACCCAGTCACCACTTAACACCTTTTTAACACAATAAACATAATTTGCAAGCAGCTGAGAGAGTGATTTTGGTTCTCTGAATTTAACGTCATTTTTGTGTATTCCTACATCAACTGGAACTACTTTTTTCTTGTAATACACTTAAAAAGTACTTGACTATAATTGAAGGCATACATAAATGTTAGGCGGGTAATCATGAGCAACATAAGTAATTGTAGGTAGTTTGTCAGTCATTATCAGCAGCAGACGGATCTATTTCACAGCAGCAGACAAGAACTTTTTCTACCTTCTGTTTGAAGATCGAAATGTATGATTTTACGAGGTATTCAAATAGATTCTCACAAAATTAATGGACAAGCACTGATATTCTATCAGACATCTTGTTTATCTTCAATTAAATCATCCAGAATCAACACATTATCAATTAGCTGGGTTTTTTTTCTTAACACAACATTTCAATCAAGATTAATCATCCACCCATTTGATAAATATCTGACTTACACAAAAAAATCATCCGCCAAAAAAATGCATCATTTTGAACGATCTCCAATATATAGAGTAACGGCATGTTTTTCTCAGTTATTGAAATGTTTCAACAATAAAAGGTTTATTGTTATAAATATGAAGCCCTCTTGAAAATTGAAATTCAAGAGTATAATGCCACATCCTTCATCAAATATCTTGGTCAAAAAAACTCAAAATTGCTTCAGAACATGTTCTCTATATCGATCAATCAAACATCCAAACACATTTGGAACACTTCAGACATCACCGCTGGCTCTTTGTACTTTCTGAAGCCCATCAAGTGTAACTTGTATTTGATTGCCTAGTATTCATTTGTGGCAAAAGTGGGTCCTTAGCAAGTCAAATACCTCTCGAAACCCACTTTAATAACACTTAACCATTCTTACAGAAATAGTGACGTTGCCATAGAAACGGCATTCAGCTTAAGAGACATTAAGAGGTTTTCACATGACTGACTCAAGTGGTTTATTAAGAATACTGAGCCTGTCTGATCTGAATTAAGTTTCCTCAATACATTCAATTACAATAGAACAATGTGTCATATATATTCTTGATCAAGTATCTGCCTTACTTCCATCATATATCTGACATTAAGACAGGCCAGCTACTTAGTAAATTATATACAAAGCTGTTGAGCAAGTTTTTCACAGAAACTTGAGACAAGCGCCTGTAGTTTGCAGTAAACTAACAAGCTAAGGATCAAATTTCATACAAATATTTTAGATACCACTGTAAAGACCTAATTGTTGCTTTCATTTTTGTTGCTGCTGTTGCTGCTGTTACTATTATTGTTGTTGTTGCTGATGATGTTGTTGCAGTTATTGTTGTTGCTGTTGTTGTTGCTATTATTGTTGTTGCTGCTGTTGCAAATGTTGTTGTTACCACTATTATTGTTGTTGGTGTTGTTGTTGTTGATGCTATTATTGTTGTTGTTGCTGCTGTTATCATTTTTGCTGCAGCTGAGTATGAATATATAATAAAAGAGTGCGCACCTTGAATCTCTTAATGTCTTAGAATATTGTAAGATTCAGCAATATTACTGGCCATTTATACTTACTTCTAATGTTAGTGTATTAAGCTGCAAGCCGTTGAAAGAATATGAAATATGGGATCAATACTACACAGAAATGCACCATCAAGTTTTGTTTATTGTATAGAGCACAATTTGTTTTTATGTGACATATTTCACTGGGGTTTAATGCCATTTTTCAACAATTTTTTAGTTATATATGCCGACCAGTTCACCTTACCAGTTTTCCTGGACTGTATACTAACCAGTGCTAACTTACCCTTCCACAAGGAGCTGGCAACTTCTCCACATATGAAGGAAAATCGATATTCTTGTCAAATTTTCATAGAAGGGTATTACCAACCACAACCAGGATTCAAACCCGGATTTCCGAGTTACAAGTCCAGCATACTAACCACTGGACCACAACCGCGGCCCCTGGAGCACACTGAGTCAAATTTTTATTCAACAATTGTGAATTCAAGCAATGACTGCTCGTCGTGACAAGCTTTCCATTTCATTTTGCATCCTGGGTAATTTCTCAACTAAACACAAGTCTTATTCAGGTGTTCAATAAAGACCAAAAACTGACAACTGGCATGGTTTGGACTGGGGGAAAAACTGAAATTCAGGAAAGGGAAACTTTTACCTAGGCATGTTAAGTAGAGAAATATGTATACTTACATGTAATACTGTGGTTCACATGATTCACTGGCTGAAATATATCAAGACTGGCATCAGAAACCTGAAAATACACAAAAAAATAATCCTTGAAACAATAGTAAAGTACAAGTTGTCAACAAATTGTCAACCAGAAATACAGTAAAACATCAATTTTTACAATTTTGGGGCCAACTGAAAAGGGTCTTAACAACGAGGGCCTCATTACCATGTTGATATACAAACTAATACCAATAACAGGTCCAAAAATAAGAGGTTGATTTAATGAAGTGGTGTTAACATTCAGGTTGTTACCAAATAAGGTTATACTGAACATGGAGAATTGACACAAAAAATATCAACAAAAAAAAACAACAATTTTTGGGTTTAACACCATTTTTCAACAATTTCTCAGTTCTGTACAGCAGCTAGTTCATCTAACCAGATTTCCTGGACTGTGCACTAACCAGTACTAACTTTCCCTTCAACAAGGAGCCACAAACATCTCCACTTATGGAGGAAAATCGGCATTTTTGTCAAATTTTCATAGAAGGGTAATACCAGACTAACTTTTCAGACCAACACTTGAATCATCACAGAAGCCCTCTAACTGTGATATTGATGATTAATTACAGCGCCTCAATTTAACATTTCTGTAACACATTTTGTATCCTCTTTCAAAACATTATGCATCAATTATTGACCCACATGTAACTTGTCTTCCGTGAAGTGAAGGTGAGTCACAATTGATGCAGAATTGAGCAAAATGGTCGCCATTCCATGAACACATTAAATACAAGGAAATTGTAGTAGATTGAATGGTCTTTCGAGCATTTCTCAAAGGTTATGACTAAACGTTTTCTTCTATGGCTCAAATTAAATGACAAATACAGGACAAAGAAAGGAAAAAAGAACAATACACTTTAACCTCGTGTGTTGTTCACCTGCTTGACACTGATGGAAGAAAATAATGGGGTTAAACACTTGTATCAGCGTCAGAATCGACCACAGTTCAACAACAGGAAAAACACAATAGCAACGACAAGTGATTTCAACTTATGAAACAGAACAAGGTACTAGGAAGGACTTCATTTCAATTATGGCGTGATTTAACAATTATACGAACAGAAGGACAATGGTAATACTTGTTCAATCATCTAGAACAATGGGACATCCTTACCAATATGTACTTCAAAAATTAAATATATATTATACTGATGACGATATGTGCCATTTCAAGGTTTCCCTATACACGATACATGCCTGGCCTTGGCAGGAGAATCTGATGAAATTTCAGCAAATTCAGTTTTAATCTGATTGGTTTTCATTCATTTATGACATAAACTGTTATGCTGGTTTAACAGGGTATCAGGAATAAAAGATTTACAAAGCCTTACTACTCACACATTTTTCCATTAACAATGAACACGACACACTGTGTGGATCACATCATTGTATGAACGTGTCAACACAATAAACAGTATCAGATAGACACTACAGCATGCAGGAGAATTAAAATAACAGTTCCATGAAAAAAAATACAATCATTGCAACATAGGACAATGAGTAATAACAATTAATCTTAATGTTCTCTCAGCATAAAATACAGCTTGTGACATTTGACAAATGTTATAGTGCACAATGAATTGACATTTTTAACCCTTACAATCTGAAGCTAAAACCCTCCTCACTAACATAAACAATGGTTACAAAATTCGCACTTTCCATCTGAAACTAATACCTCCATTAAACAGATGCCAGACTTCAGATCAGATATTTTCACAGAACCATCCATCCACATACTAACCTTACATACTGTGATGACAACGATATTTACACAGCACTTCAAAGTTTAGTCCCTACCCTAAGTGTTGTATTGATTAAACAATTGTGAAATATAACACCCAGCATTTATTCATTATCCTCAGTTCCAATCTTTCAATGAACCTATCACATTATGCTGTATAGCGTTTTATTGTACGTTATTACACAGCTTAATATTGAAATATTACCAGATAGAATTATTAACGACTCCCAGAAGTAGGCAATAACAACATATCCAAAGCTCCTAAATTAATCACCAACAAATGATTCTATTATCACTACAATGGGTTAATTTGTCTGGGTATCACTGGAAAATTGATTGCAGGTGACGTATAGGATGAATTGTGTTATTTATCGGAGGTTTTTAGTCCGGATAATGCCATTACTCATCAAATCATAGAAGTTTTCCAAGGCAGTAAATCTCACCACACAAAGCAGGCAGATAATACAACACTAAGAACTAGTAATAAATCCAGCAACAAGAATCCAATCCATAGATATAAAGATATCTAACAACATGCACAGAAAACATAGAATTATGATTGTTAGCCTATCAGGCTAATAATAACATCCCTCACCACATTAATTCCTGCCAAATAACAAGATGCCCCTCTGCAATATGAACACATCTGCCCATCAACTGTGCCACAAACTGTACATCTATGACCAAGCAAGCCTGTGAACAAAGGCCACAACAGAATGGAGAAATATGACCTTATTGCACAGCAAACCTTTGCATATGTTTATTCTAGCTATTATATCAATAAATGGGTGCCACAGATTGGATGGTGTTCAAAACGGATCAGCCCTTATTCAAACATGACTGTGAATTCAGGTTTTACAATACACGGAGATCATGATAAAATTATGTTGTTCTATAGGGGCCAATGGTGAAAACAAATCAATTCCTACAACCACACAAGTGCACCTAATACATCACTGATAAAAAAATTCTCATCTAACTTTGCTCCTGCAGGAAACATCTTTCTTGCTTTTTTTTTTGAAAGCATGCTACATGACAAATCCCATCATCTACTTAAGCAGCACTTCACAGAAGCCATACCATTCTCGCTGGATAAGCACTTCTTCAATGATTGACAATTTGTTACATATCCCCATAATGATATAATTGTCTGCATCATAAATAAATCTTAATTCCACTTTTCTAGAAAGTGATTCCAATACTGCAAGATGTTACAACAAGGAGCATAAAAACAAGCATGCTTTGAGTGCTGTACTCTGATATTTGCTATAGCTGGAAACAAAGCCATTATCCACTTGTGGTTTATCCATTAGTAAGCACATGAAACTCAGAAACAGATTCCGTACATAATGAGAAAACAAATAATAGATAATTTCCCAGTTATATCTCCATAATTTTTCCAATTTTCCAAACAATTTCCGTACTAATTGGTCTCATTCAAAACTTGTGTGTTTTCAATTGATTGACAATGGCAACAAATTCATGTCTAATTCCATCCCAGTATAAAACTAAACACATAATCAGTCCCTTGATAGTTCAAGCACAATGACATGATAAATAATTCACATTGAAAGCTTTTTACGGATACATTTGTTCTGTAACAACTAAGCACAAACTGCTGTTGTTCATGACAACAGACTGGTTACAATAGATTTCTAATAGTGTGATTAGTGTGTAGGGTTTCAAGCTTTGGAAACCAGTCTGAGAATGTAGCCATATCATTTGTTTATTTCAAATTTAAACAAAAGTAGATCCAATCAGACACTAAATGGACAACAAACCAGTCTGAGAATGCAGCTTTATCATTGGTTCATTTCAAATTTGAACAAAAGAACATCCAATCAGACACTTGGACTATAAGACTGCTCTTTTACAATCTAATAACCACCATTTTTGTGCCAACAAGTTTCAAGAACTAAATGTCTGAAAAACTTAACATGCAAATGCCAAGTATATCATTAAATGTTCATTGAACATGAAATGAATTTTGCACTGGAAAATGATCATTTTCAATCAAGCACGAGAACTTGATCAATAGCAAAAAAATCTAAAATTGCTAAAATTGGCAAGAATTGCACCATCATTCTCCTGTCCAATGTTTACAACATGCATTCATACATGCATTCACCATCCAGTTAAAACAGAATTTTAGAGCATTTGAAGTACAAAGAACACTGAACAGCTGTTGATTAGCAGAGAAAAAAGAGATGTTATCTCATCAAATGAAACGACTATCACTGTTAGAAATCTAATCTCCCTTTAATTACATGCTAACATAAAATCTAGCCAACAGAAGTAAAGCAGGTGACATGCAATATTTAACCTATCTCTCATAAAACGCATGCTTCGCTAAGTTTTATTACCCTTAGTTTGTGTTATATAATTAGTTCTGCAGAACTCGGGGATAACATATGAACATATATTTTAGCTATAAATCATGCCATCTATTACACATAAAATCTTTGTGTGTTTATGGAATACAAGCCATTCTGCCTTTTTATACAGTGTAAGAATCAAGTTAAGAAAAGAACTGAATCATCCCCACAAACAGTTACTGAAAACATGCTTGTTCCCATTGAAATTAACAGAACTGATGTATTATGGGTAGAAAAGTGTTTCTAAGTCTAAGACAGCAACTTCTCGTGCACGAGCCACAGTCTTTTCCCAAACGCAAACCTACAAGGTCTCTCAGAACAACCGAGTCACTTTCAGGAAATTTTCCAGTGATTTTGAAAGTATGCACAAGAACACAGTACTTTGCAACAAAAAATGCAAATCAGTCCTTTTTTATTATTTAATAATTTAATGAAAGAATCATCAAGCATAAAAATAGTAAACAAGTTAAAATACCACAAAATCAGTCTACCAAAACCTGACACACTTCACAGCATACACAATCAGCCGGCAGCCAACAATTATCTCAGCTTTCCTATAATCAATCTCAGAGATCAAGATCTGCCTGGTTTGATAGCTCCCTGGAGTAATTATAATACTCAATGGTCAATTAAGTATCAACACGGCATGACCCGACCAATGACCTTTACTGGTTATTGGGTCAGTTAAGGACACTGCGGACTGTGATATCATTCAATCAGCAACAACAATTCTTTGTGCTGCAGGAAGAATTTGCACATCTGAGTGGCATACAAGGAAGAAGTCACATATAAAGGAAAATAACTTGAATAATGTCATTTTATCAATTTGAACAGGTCAAAAGGTCAATTTAATATATTCTATTCTTGATGTTTTTGTTCGTTTTTATGCGACTTATTTCACTGGGGTTTAACGCAGTTTTTCAACAATTTTTCAGTTATATATGGCGGCCGGTTCACTTAACCAGTTTTCCTGGACTGTATACTAACCAGTACTAACTAACCCCTCCACAAGGAGCCCATAACTTCTTCACATATGGAGGAAAATCGACATTTTTGTCAAATATTCATAGAAGGGTATAACCTGCTGTGACCGAGATTCGAACCCGGATCTCCGGGTTACAAGTCCAGAGCACTAACCACTGGACGACGACCGTGGCCTCTGTTCTTCAATGTAAAAAACCCATTCCATAGTTCACTTGGGTAGCTTTTTTTCAAATTACAGTAAAACCTCGCTATCAAAGTGGTCTTTATCAAGTTGAAAGCCTGGAGTCCAAAAATTAAGAGGTCATTATAACAAGGTGGTCATAATATTGAGGTGGTTGCAATGAGAAGTTTTACAGTAATTTTAAGTATATCAACTATCAGAAATTTCCAGGAATTGTCCATCAATTCTTTGACGAAGTTTAAGATATAAATGTAAAATAACCCATGAACGGATTTAACAGACATGAATGTTTGAGTAATTTTCCTCCGTGACTACCAGGAATGCACAGAATCAAACTACAGACTTTAAAAAAAAATGTTTTGAATCAAATTTAGGCGATGCCAACTAAAAGGTGACTTTATCTTCTTGGACCAGACTTATAATCGTGTCTCTTCACAAGAATTACAATCATTTTATCAACCTGTCATACATACATAAATTATCTTATTTCAAACATTTTAGTGTCAAGATCTGAGTAGGTAAACTCATCAATCCAAAGCAAAGAAATGAACAAAAACAGTCCAGAAAAAACACCCAAATGCTGCAAAACATTCGAAAAGCAATATCAACAGTTTGTTAAGAGGTGAAAAGCATTTACCCTCCTCCCATTAGTTTAAACGATCAATCTGTTATCTGTCTAATCACATCACTAAGTACACATAAACATACAGAATGCATGTTATTTCAGAGAGCAATGTTGATAAATAAACATATTTTTCGCTGACAGCCAGAATGACTGACACATTGTTAATTAAATTACTTAGCTTTTTACCCACAAAATTATCATTTCAAACCACAAAATGCAAACCCAACCTGCCAGAATCAATAGAGCCTGTTAAAACAAGACTGGAATCAGAGATAGCAATATATACGAGTGTGAAATCAGGTTGATTTTCTTTTTTTTGGAATGCCAACGCATTGCAATGAATGCCAGAATGTGGGATTTTTTCCATCATTTTTTTTATCTCCTAAATAGATGAGGAAAAACAAGAAAAAACCATTCTGAGTGATTATGAAACATGAAAATCAACATCATAAAATAACAACACTCGACAATATATTGTACCAGTAACAAATGACAATAGGGCATAGTTATCTTTCATTGCCATTCTCAGAAGAATAATTGCATACAGATGTTCTGACAACTATGTTAATTGTTATATAATTACATCATTTGTGCATTGTTAGAACTTGTAGTTAGGCAAGGATTCTAGTAATCAACTGATACAACACACAAAGTATATTTTTGTACAGTACAAACAAGTTCAAAATTGTATAAAAACATCCAACTACTTACGGTGGCTTGTTGGGAGGAAAAATGAAAAGACTTCGATTTACGTATGAAGTCTAAGGCTTTAAATCATCTCTGTAGATGAAAAAGCTTAGACTAATTGCAGAACTGATATTCAAAGCAAGTGCCAAGTATAAATACATCAAGCTTGTCACCTAGACAACCGGATATGAAGTTATTTTTTTTCTACAGCTCTATAGTGAAACGACAGAAAGTAATTCATTAGCCAACAAAAAGCACTGTCGTCATCGCATCAACCAATTACCTAATTATCTCATTAAATCACATCGTTCCAGTGAAAACAGAAAAACTAGATTAGATCTTCCTCATTCTGACATAACACATAATGGTGACACTCACAGTGAGGATAACAAAGTTCCTATCATTCTTCACAAAGCATTTCATCATTTCTTCTGTCTTGCAGACATTTCTCAATATACTAATTTTGCAGAAAATAGGTAAACATGTAACCATCTCAGGCAACTTTTTAACAAACTTGAAAAACCTTTTGAACAGAATTGGTTAGCTTTGAAACACATTCTGTTAAAACTCCAATAAACTTAAGTAGCTTGGAACTATCAGCAAGCCTTGGAATAGAGTTATAACCATGTTGTCTTCATTAAGCACTAAGCAACACCATAATTACCAACAACAGTATCGAAGACACCAAAAAACGCATCATAGCAAAAACTAAAAAAGCTCTCTACAAACACACACATTGATACAATGAAATGTAAACATACAGACAAAACTCAGGACATTATATATTATTATAGGAAAAACATACATAAAAATTTAACAGGATGAATAATGAGGCAATTTACACAATCCTTGTTTTTTGTGAAGTATACCTGTAAACTTTTTTTCTGATGAGAAAACATATAATTCTGACAAGCCTTATAAAATGATAAGGAGGCATTATCAAAGTGGATAGAGGTTTTTGCGAAACTGAATATGTCATTTTGTTTTTTTCCTTAATTTCACAAAAAAAGCAACATATTTTGTGACAAACGTAAGATACTTCATTATATAAAGTAGTAAAACATTACCATGTACCAAAGTCACAAAAAATCTCGAAACATATAAAAAAAATCCAAAAAGATATATAAATTAAACAACATTTCCTCACATTTTCAGAAGTTTCAATTAATGCATGCAAAAAAGTCACTCATAAAATGAAAGTCATAATTCACAGCCACTTACATCAATTCAGGCATTTCATGCCGTACAAAAAAAACTCCCACTTCCTCAATAACGTTATTTCAACTTGGTTTTATTCAAGCAATTTTCTACCATGTTCCAGGGGTTAGGAAATGAGAAATTAATATGTATCTGATAAGGAAGACATCCAAATAAAAAAACACCACTAACTGTATCATTATATCAGAACAGGCAAAAAAATGCATTCATTTAGATACAAACCAATGCACAAAAAACATGGCAACCGTCTGATGAATAGAGACCAAAGAAATGTTATACCTGATTTATCGTCGAACGTTAGCTTTAATTTCATACAATTATTATACAATCTGTTGTATTATATTCAACATGATACAAATTGTACACTTTTTTTACATATTTTGAAATAAAATTTGAATAATGAAACATCTGCAACATTGAACTACATTACCAAAACTCCCCCAATAAACACCCCAACCTGTAATAATACCCCCATTCATACTTATAAAAACAAACCTATTGCCTCACTATTAAGTGTGTTTTTTTTTCTACAAAAAAAACTTCAAATCATAAACTATATTCTGATGCATTCAAAATTAAATTTAAAACTAGAATCAACCAAACTTGAAAAAAATGTAATTTAAAAGGTGAGTTTATAAGGAAATGTTTGGTATTACAGTCATACACTGACTGATAAAAATAATGGCGTTTTTTACATCTATTTTGAAACTTAAGGGTAATAAAACACAAATCATGAAATACTATGCCCCAATAACACCAAAAAAGTTCAGGTGGTTCAAACATATGTTTATAAATACAAAGTTGATCCATTGCTTGAAAATAAAACCTCTATCACCTTTATTCATTTCCTTTTTGTCAACGATATCAATAAATATGTACTAACAGGTGACCATAGTTCACACGGCCGCCTTTATTAAATAATGCTAGATAACTCCGGTTTTACTGTACGTTACTGGTGAATCAAGAATTCGTTCAGTCTCCCAGAAAGGCAGTTATATTAGGACCCAAAAATAAAATTAAATGACAAAATGGAAGATTTTATGAAACTTCAGACAATCCATCTCTCTCACAGAATACGCACACGATAAACTAATACCTACGTGACAGCATGATCACAGAATTGTATTAATGTGACAAAACCCCAGAGAAATAATTGAATCAAAATCTGAGAATCTCTTGACAACCTCATCATTAAATCACATAGAAATTGAAATTCACCAAGGAAACCGGCTATTTAATTTTCAGTTATTCAGTTCAATGCACTAAAGGTTTTGACAAACATTAAAACAGTTTTCTGGGTGGAATGAATTCCAAGAAGTCTAAATTCTTCTTATAAATGGTCCACTCCTAATAAATGCCCCACCCATTCAGAGAAAAATACAAAAATTAAGACTCACCATAAATGCTTCAATAATCCTTCAAATTATTTCCAATGCTTGAAAAATTCATTCAAACAATGATTTGACAAATTGAGAAAAAAATCTGTATAATGTAATGCACGCAAGAGACTTTTATTTTGGAATATTTGGCAATTTTTTCAATGTAGCAAGCATTATAGAATATTCTGTGATTTTTTCAATGCTGCAAGCATCATAGAACACATTGCCACTTGAGTCTGATATGTCTGAGATAAACCTTCCATCCCAGAGAAATAATTATAAATTTCACCGAACAGTAAATTAACTTTTTCAATTCGGTGACCGTTACCAGTCACTCAAAACCCTTTTCCAAACAACACGACACAAAGTTAACACCTGTATTGCTTTCGAATGAAATTATGCAGCTTTTCTAACAACAAACTGAAAGCGCCCCGAATTCCCTCAACTAGAGAAGAAATGTGGAGAATGCCAGATCGGTATGATTCTTTTATCACATAATTATCAATTACTTGTAATTAAAGATAATATCGCATCCATAAACACGTTAATACGACCGATTACAGCAATTCTTACCCTTATTTTATCGTTAATTACTTTAACATTTAGACGTCCAATCAAGAAAATATGTAACAAGTCATGGTGATTACATTGTAGTAAAAAAATATGAGAAAATAAGAAAAAAGCATTAATGAAGCCATTAATATAGTTTAATTATTATCGCTATGACAACCATTCACAAATAAAATGAATTTCAGGAATCTAAAACATTTATACTACAGGCAATAACTTCATTGCAGAGAGAAAAAAACACTAAATTAAATGAATAAAATCTAATTATTGCAGAAATCAGCATTTCATCGCCATCATAAAACTCAATATTCCTGCTATTACCCTTCATAATGAAATTTTCAGGAAAAATTTACAGCTCTCTGTAAAATAGAAGCAAAAATCACAACAAAGCCTGAAAAGGTATACAAAGGGGTCTTACAGATTAATAACTACTGTGAAAAAGCAACAAATAATCCGATTAATTACACTTGGAACCCGACCACTGCACTATGATCGGTAAAATCCACCAGCTTAATTTAAGATATATAAATTATACTGCACTAACAAACTCATAATCCTTCAACTTCTGTAGGTTTAATCCACAAATCATGCAAGAAAGAACTCAATCACTTTGATATTCAGTGTAAGATGTTATAATCAGTACTTATCAGATCTCCACACACAGAGAATATGTTCTGGCAAAAACCAATCTGGCACCCCAAATATTTGATATGATGCCAATTAATAGAAGGATTTTTATCACTCGGTTAATGCAAGAACAGAACATGGTTAATGCAAGAATAGAGCACATTAACCCGGGATAGGTACCATGTCACAGAGACCGAACGTAACAATGCCAGAAAGAGGGAATATATTGCCAATGAAATCTTTTACAATATGAAGACAAAAAAATAAGTGATAACGATTATCAACACCACTATATTATCACCAAAACAACTCAACATAAGAAGTACTAATGTTTTCCCTAATGTTTTACATTACAAAACAACAACGGGTGTTGTGCTGCAAATAAACGTCTGCACAATCATACAGAATGATGTTTTTTATAACACTTGCCTATCCCTTTGGAGCAGTCATGCCTTGAGAAAATTTTAGACCTCTTTTCTTGCTGCATTCTGAATGTCAATACAACTCCTGGATTTCTTAAGAGAAATTATTCATATGCATGAAGCCCATTTTACACCAAAATTTGACCTATTCTAAATACCTATAATCACTTGAAAAGTGTCTGTTCAATATCTATAAGACTAGATTAGCTAGTTTCTGTTCGAAAGCACATTTAAAACAAACATACTGGATGGGAATTTGAGAAATAAAAGAATGAATATTCATTAAGGTTGGTTTCAGATATCTCTGTCTGTAGTTTGGTTCAGTTTGAGAAACACAGAAACACATAAGGATGGAAAGGCAATTAATGCCACGACAACCAAAACACTGACAAACTGTTAAGAACTAGTCCTAGTATGCTAGACGATATGGGTAGAAACATTCCAACAACAAGACATCATCAGTGTTTGTGTAAATAAGGAGTGATAGTATCGTTCATTATTATCATAGCATATCTACCAAACAGACACTACTTGCAGACAATAACATGGATGAAATTAATCTTTATCTACTCAGACGCTACTCCTCAGCCACAAGTTACTGAGACCAATAACTGCTCCCCATTATATCATCTTCAAGTAAAAATAACTGATCCCAAAGATATCATCTTCAAGTAAAAATAACTGATCCCTATTATATCATCTTCAAGTAAAAATAACTGATCCCCATGATATCATTCAAGTAACAATAACTGATCCCCAATTATATCATTCACAAAACAATAATTGATCCCCAATTTTATCATTCAAGTAACAATAACTGATCCCCATGATATCATTCAAATAATAATAAATGATCCCCAATTATAATAGCAATAAATGTCATCCATTATATCATATAATTAATAACAGTGCAACAGCGTTTTATCTCCTAGAAGTTAGAATCTGGCAGAATTATTTCCATATCTTTTACATTGAGGAATCAAATCATTATAAATTGCACACATATAAATCACACTTACAACAAATAAATCCCAATTCAAGCTTCCAGACAAATGTTGGCACCCTATCTATACAAACAACATCATATTCATCCGCAAGAAAAAACGATCAGCAGACGATCTTTCATCAGCGGAACATTCCAAAATCTTTCAATAATAAAATCCACAATATACAACATTAGCTGATTCTATTAAAGACATGTCAGCCAAACACTTAAGCCACATGTCCTACGTCCAGGAGCAGCTAAAATTTCTAAGGACAAGCACAAAATTGCTGTTTTCATTGTTACAATAAGTACACAAACAAAACAACAGTGGTGTTGTTGTACAGATAACAAATAAAGCGTAAAGCAAGATGATTCTGTAGGTCAGGTATTATGACATTCGAATCAGACAAAAATAGCGTCTTACAAATAGTTTGAAAAATTTCTAGCCTAAAGCTTCGTTTAAATTTTAATTCACTATTATTTCCTTATGCTGAACAGATCCAGTATGCGACAATCCTTTACATTTTATTGAAGAGCAAAATCTCTGTAAACCAATGAAAATTAAAAAGAAACACGAATCCCAAATGAATGTAGCGCTAAAAATGAATCAAAATAGTTAACTAAATCTAGTTTTACAACATAGTCCACATCAGAATGAAATACAGATCTACATAATAAAATATATTCCACTCACACATTGAAAAAAAAATTAACGTATCTTTAACAGTACACTCCATGACAGGTAATAAAACTGTTATAATTAAATGTACAATCACAACTGTATATCATTTTGTTATCTGACTTCAGTCACAGCTGAATATTTTATCATATTCAAGGCAGATTACTATTTGACACCGAGCGATAACTAATCTAGTAAATATCAATTCTGACTGCCACCGAATGTTTACTGCAATGAAATTAAATGATAAAATGAACCTGGTGTATACACAAAAATGTTATATACATTATAAAATTATCTCACAACCAATATGGGCAAGCAATACAGTTTTATCTAAGCCACTTTAAAAATAATCTTCAAACTTTTATTGTCACTCTTGGGGTTGATAAAAGTAACTTTTGGCCTTTTAACAACTTTAAAATATGCAAACCAGTCTTATCATCTGACAAACCAGTCAATTCTTCATTCCTGATAACCAGTCTGATAACATTGATTGAAACAAGTAATCAAGAGAGATATGTGGTAATGTAAGTAGTGCGATATAGTAATATTACAGTGAAATTATCAGATACAAGAAGCTGATTTAGATAAACCAACGAAATGTGAAGCTGTTCAGTACATACAGGAGACAGCTGATGTTATTCTTGACATAAAACAGATGAATCCACAAAAAAATAGGGGCTCAAGCAAAACAGCATCCACGTTAATTATTCAGTAAAGCTACTGTGAATATATTACTGCAGTAAATACTGATATTTTAAGCTTACAAATAGTTTCATTTCAAAACAAATTTGGCAGCTTATGAATTGTCCTAATGAAATGAAATAAGGTAAGATAATTGTGACAAATACAAGGGCCATAACTCCTGTTTGTAGAGATGTAAAGTTCATTGTTATCAAATATTTTATGATTGTAATTTATTTAGTTCAATATTTGTGAACAGCAGGAGATTTAATATTTAATACAAAAAAGACAATTTCAAGGGCCATAACTCAATAAAATGTTTGCAAAATCCTACTTGAACATAATAATATGTCATTTGTTGCGCATTTTCAGATTTCATAATGATTGTTTAATAAATGGGGCTTCCTGCAAACAAATTTTTGACAGCAGCTGACATTAAACCAGGGGGCACTTGAGAGAAAATTACAACATTATTTATGTATCAACAACACCTCTAATGGCACTTAGACAAAACAATTATACTGAATATGACAGAGACAGATAAATTCCAGTTAAACTCCTCAAAATCAATTAGAAGTTTGACATGTTTTCAAAATTAGATAATGTGTACTTCCATGTTTCAACAGCCAGGGAGGTGGCCATACAACCCCACCATACTTATTTTCAACACCTCTAAGTAGCAATACAGAACAAACCTGTCAATCTAAAATATCTCACGGGTTTCATAAAACACCTGGCATTAAAAGTACCTGTCTAATTGTCATCTTATCATAAATGCTATTAAATACAGAATTATTTCATACGCCAAAACAATCCACCATAACGTGCCAGTTTTTGCAAGTAAAGCTTTCACCAAATGTCATTAATCCTACTCGTTTTATTTGTCCCCCAGCAGGTACATAAACAATTCAAAATATATCAAACAATGTCCAACCATTCAAAAACATAGTGGCTTATGTTGTATAAATTTCAATATTTCTAAAAATTACTTTTTACAAAATATTTATACTTTCAAGTGGGTAAGAGAAACACCGTCCTTCACACCTTTTAAATATAATTCAGTATCACTCAGATGTATGATAAAAACTCATAAATTACATTACAAACACAGCACTTACCATAAAAAGACTTTAAATCCATTTAAAGAAATAACTGGCAATTGACTATATCAATCGTATACATATAATTCACGTATCAAATTGAAACTAATCGTAAATTCCCGTAATTATCACGAAGCACTCTTTACAAACAATAAAACACTGAAACAACTGGAGACACAGAGGAATTATAAACGCGTTATGAAATCACCTCATGTAATTATAGTAATTTCCACAACACAGCGCACATGCCGACCTAACGCCTCATTAAAATTTCAACAACAAACATTTTGCCTTTGAAAAATAATCCAATCAAGGAAACTACTAAATACAGGAGTCAGTATCCAGGCGAAGATATCATTTCACACAATCAATCTTCTCCAAGCATACAAATAGCGATCATGTTTTAAAAATTTCAAGCCTCCAATGACTCTGAATGATACGCTGATTATGATCTTAGTTTGAAGTAGGAACGATATTACACATAAGATACCTATTATCTCTATCTTGCTTGGTTAAAGGCCACTTCGAAGACACTTGAATGCGGCCTAGCTTCACTTTAATATAATATCCTAACATATCAGAACACACTTGAAATTCTCCCGCTACTTAAATACATCCTAGATAGGCCGGTAAACACAAACTGTGCGAAAACTGATAACACTCTTGTTCATAACTTGAGAATGAATAGTCCCAACTCAGTCGTGTCCCTGTATGAAGTGGCTGGATAGCAAATTGCCGAGCCTCTTGAGGTATAATTACAAAATAAATCTTTTATTCATTGACGTGCATTTAAATATAAACACCTATACAACGCATCCGTTTTTTGTCCACCCCCCTCAAAAAATCTTACAGTAAACCTGTGTAGTTCATGAGAAACTTTTCACCACAGTGTATTAACGAAATAATTTTCCACGTTATTTATTGTAATCCAGATGATAATGACAGCTGACACCATGTCGTAAAATAAAATCATGAATAGTATAGAAATCTTTAATGTTCGTCAATTTAACGGTGTGTTATGATACAAATATATGTTCTCCAATTATTTAAATTCAATAACACTCGGATGTAAGATAGAAAATGATTAATGGGTGGTTTCGACTAAATTTATTACAAACAAGATATGTATTAACAATACAAACACACTATGATTTAATTACTTAATCTTTTTTTTATATAATTATTCCATTGACTTCATCACCGCAAATAGTTTGTAGTTTTAGATAGCAGCAAATAATGGTAATATACTAACACAGTTCAATGTCTGTATGTTTAATGTTTAATAGTGTTTTGATGGCGTATCAACAACTAATGGTCATGTAGCGCGCATCAAAATGATAAATACAGCATGATAAGTTATTTAATAAGATAATTTAAACCTAAGATGTAAATGTAAAAATGAGAATGAAGGAGATAGGAATTAGCTAAAAATTGGATTGTTCAAGGTTTAATATCTTCATCAAGACAAATACTTTAAAAAAAAAGATTTGATTTACACAGCAAATTCTCTACACCTTGACCATCTCTCGAACAAAAATAACGGTCTTAATATTGAGGTCAGTGATTTTTTTGCAATTTTTGAGAAACGGCCCGGGTCCATTGGAATTGGGAATTTTTAGGTTGAGAATTGGGAAAAATGTCTTTATTTTCTATCGGGAAGGGTCTGTTTACAGGACCCAAAAAAATGACGGAAAAAGGTTGTTGGAGGTGGTCTCATTATTTGGTTGTTAGAGAGGAATTATTTAAAAACAGCCACAAAACTAGTGTTCCTTGTAATAAGTTGGTCTTTATACTGAATTGGCCTATCAGTGATGTTACATTGTATAGATAGATATTGAGTGAGAATTCGAAGTAACACAGTATCACATGGTTCAGACATGACCATACATTCTTCAAAGATGTACAATCTTGATAGAGTATTGTTAAACATCGGGCATAATCAAGTTTAGATATGCATCAGGCCTGTTGATTATTCATCTAGAATGATAAAACAAGGCAAATCAAAATATGAACATATTATGCTTTATTTGTGGTAATTACCTATGAATATTTATAAGGCACAGCCATTCATGTACAAAATCTCACAAGGCACGGACATTCAAGAACAGATATACATGAGACATGGACATTCATGTACAAATATACATGAGGCACGGACATTCATGTACAAATATACATGAGGCATGGACATCCATGCGCAAATGTACATGAGGCATGGCCATTAATGTACAAATATACATGAGGCATGGCCATTCAGGAACAAATATAAATGAGGCATGGACATCCATGTACAAATATACATGAGGCATGGACATCCACGTACAAATATACATGAGGCATGGCCATTAATGTACAAATATACATGAGGCACGGCCATTCATGAACAAATATAAATGAGGCATGGCCATTCAGGAACAGATATACATGAGGCACGGACATCCATGTACATATGTTAATGAAATATGGCTGTAAATATGCAAGAGGTATCATCGTATAATGGATAAATATGCATAAGGCACAGCTATATTCACCAACCAGCCAAGACAAGAAAAGCACAAAAAATCAATGGCAATGATTAATAGCCAAAGCAGCATGCAGAGCAGCCCGGAAGGCAGTTTGTAGAATATGAAATACAATTACATAGATACCTATCATTTAGTCTGTAAGTGTTATACATTGAGCGAGACAAGAACTGACAATAGTAGAAGTGGTTTGAATTTTTATCATGAATAATGAAAAGGATGAGTTGTCTGAATATATTGAAATTTATTCATAGAAAATTTGCTGATTCTATTCAATGGCAAGTATCAGACTGGACTTGATAATGATATAAGGGGATTGTAAGCACTGGGGGAAATTACGTATCAAAATTATGGGCATCAACCGCCATATGCTCAGCAGCGTTTTTTTCTGTTTCTTTCAATTCTCATTCATTGAAAGCTTAATTAGTACAGCGAGCAGTTATAGCCATAAAAATGTGTGAGGCTGGTACAAACACCACAGACATACATCAAGCACAAAGGAAGCTACCCCAGGAGTTCGGGGTAAAAAAGGGGGCGGTGGCTATGGAGGCTCCAAAAATTTTTGAATGAATCACATTTTAACGACATGCAGACAAACATGTAACAACATATTCATAAAAAAAATCATTAAAATTGAAAATACTCAACTGAAAAGCTTTTGGGGAAAAAATGTAAATATTGACAATGTACATTTTTGAGTTATCTAGAAAAGAAGCAAACATTGGAACATTGTTGATAAATAAAACAAATCATGGAATTTTACTTATTGACGTCAGTTAGTGTGTGGTGGTCTACAGCAAGAAACTTTAGTATTCAACTCATTAACACTCCCTACATAACTATAATAACATAAAAAAAACATCAATCCGCAGCCATGGTCCAGTGGTTAGTGTGCTGGACCTGTACCCCGGATCCCGGTCGTGGCAGGTCATACCCTTCTATGAAAATGTGACAAAAATGTCAATTTTCCTCCACATGTGGAGACGTTGTTGGCTCCTTGTGGAAGGGTAAATTAGTACTGGTTTGTATACAGTCCAGGAAAACTGGTTAGGTGAACCGGTCGCCGTATATAATTGAAAAATTGTTGAAAAACAGCGTTAAACCCCAGTGACGATAAGTCACATAAAAACAAAAACAACAAAAAAACATCAACAATTAAACAAAAAAAGGAAAAAAATCACCACATTTTTTTCAATGTTTTCAAGGTTATTACTCTCAGAACATAATTAATGCCTCTATTAAAGGGGCACTTCTTCCATCAAATTGGACAGAAAAACTGAAAATTGTCTCATAGCGTGAAATATACAACATACATAGTGTATTCAATAAATCACATAATTCATTTCACATGATTGTACAATATTGTTGACAACAACATACAAATATGTCATAATTCAATATATCAACTATCACCTTGATCTTTTCAAGGGGTAATTAAAATGCAATTAAATCTAGCATAATGGCGCAGCTAAATGATCAATGACAAAGCTAGAAAAATGGCAAGAAAAAAACAGCCATTTAGGAAATAGCTGTCGAAATTTTATGATAATTTAAGAAATAATCATGTCATTCAAATGTCACACTGTCGACAGGTAGAAACCCTCCTAATGAAATGTCTAAATAATTCAAACTTTAATTATATGCTGTGCCTAATTAAACCCGCCTTTTAGTTTTTCAATGTTCAAGTATGACACGACTGCTGCTTATTTAGATAGCTGACGTCAATCTTACAACAAGAACAATGATTACAACAAATTTACAATAAAGCATTATTCATAACAAATTTTTATGATTAGTTTCAAAATGAAGTCGTTAAAATACATAACGCGTAGAAAACTGTGGTAGCTTACAGCAAGGGGTTTTTCTTTTTTCTTTTTAAATATCATTTATCTGAACATACATTTATAACCATCACAGTTATTATCAGACTGATAAGCCATTGATAAGGATGAAAGTCAAGGTGGCCATACGGACTCTACCAACATACTGCTCTAAGTTACATAGCAATGGTATGTGAGCCAGAATGATAGAATACTGGCAGAGTTAAATGCCAGGTGATTAGAATGTGCCAAGGTATGTCCCCTATGATACTTTCTCAGTGCACATTACCTGCATTAACCATCAAATTCCCATACAAGAAACTAACAAACTGATAATTAATCATAACTTGTGACATATTTTCTGTAAGCAATACTGAAATACAATTAAAAACAATGACTATAAGACACCCTTTCATATTTTAGTCCAAAATAGGCCATATTTCACAACAGGTTTTCAAAAATTTCAAAAATTAATGTTTTGAGTTTTAGTCCTAGCCAAAGAACGATATTCTTTTCACTTGTTTTGGTAATTCAACCTTACAAAAAAAAAATAAGACCGGATAACCGAAACCTTCCTACCTTTAGATCTGTAATCTAATTCCACGTACTTAGGGCGTATGACAAAGTCAACGTTCCAGTGTCATAATGAAATGTTACTATTAATATGATCTTCATGTAACAAGCACATTTATCCAATTCTCCCAGTTGTAAACATCATAAATCACATATAAACTTTCAACAGATATTTAAACACTCCTAAAAAAAACACACACACATTAAAATTTATATAAAAATATTATCCAGAAATCGTTTAACCGAAAATACCTCCACTTCAGAAATATTCCGTAAGGTTGCCAGCGTTGAACTACTGACAAGATTTCACCCACAAAAAATTTGACGTGCCTGCCATACAAGTGCATATGATGAGCCTCTAATAACCAGGAAACCAGCTGATATGCCAGGAATGTTAAATATTGACTGTTTGAGTATTTTTCTTCAATTATCGCGTATCAACAATCGGTACAATTTGCCGGTTTTGTAATTGAACTATTCTGACACCTGCTTCAAGCCTTTCTGGCATGCTTTCAGGTCTATTAAATCATTTTACAATCACTAACTACTCAACTGTAATCAACTAAGCTCTTTATGTTAACTCCTGGATATCGTAACAAGACCCGCTTTAGTTAGAGCATAATAATTCTAACACAATTTTCTATTTACAAATATTAATAACGCCTGAAAAAATTCAATTACGCCAATGATTATTACAAGCCCTACGTCAAGGAGTGAGCATAATTAAGAATAAAAAATAAATAGCTGACCCACTCAAATGTGGCTTTGGGATTTTAAATGGTCAATTAATCTGACACAGCATTATACAACATTTTTTCACAGATAGATACCGTGAGTTGTATGAATTAAATATAACTGAGATGATTAGGAAAATATTTGAGAAATTTTACATGATAAAACTTATTCCAATTTTTTCTCACGTAGAATTAAAACTGAGACATTTTAATCATAAACAGTTCAACATACCCAATAGTTATACATGTTATTTTCTCATCATAACACTCTTCATTGTGGAAATCAGTAATACAAAAATATGATTGTCTGTTTCACAATTGTCAGCAACGGAGGCCACATTCAAGATTTCAAGTTTGAACACGATAAGGTATAATTTAGACCCCAAAAAGGGGCATAACTCCGAAACTTTAGCTTTCAGAATAATATTTCTTTACTAGCATCTGGGCCTTGTCATGATAATCAAGTATTCCAAGTGTCGTGTTGACATCTTTAAAAGTGTTTGAGTAATGTTATAGCTTTTGCACAACAACAACAATGATGACAATAAAAACTCTGTGATCATAAAAGCTCAACTTTTTCTTCGAAATAGACATGCTAAAAAAAGTAGTTCACAAAACATAAGGAAAATTTCGGTGAATACTTTACGATCCTTGGTTTACTGTTCTACATCCTAGACTCATGAAGGAGTGTTTTACAGGATGGAGACCTAAGAGTACTGCATGAACTGTCCAGGCTATCATTTAAGCACTTGGAGAAACAATGAAGTTTCACAATTGTACACTGTTCATACTAACGTGTAAATTAATAACAGAACCTAGTAATGAAACACTTCATGCAAACTGTGAATACAAACAGTAAAACATGACTGAACAATCACTCGTATTTAGCCTAACAGGGTGGAAACACGTTGTCAGCACTTAAAAAATAAAAAAAAGTATTAAAAAAGTCAATAACAAAAGGCACGTGGTCAATGATGATCATTCCAAGCCCATTTACTAAGTAACCATCAGGGAATCGGAGCACAATGAACATCATTTATTCACACAAGTCAGTAATAAATTGTAATGAAATATTTATTATACTGCCATGTTTCAGTACAATTTTCCAATTAGCAAACAATTCCCAAAGCCTTTATCACAAATTCATCATCACCAGCTTAACAATGTTGAAAAGATTTAAAATGAGATAATGTAACAGAATATCAGAGAGCACATTTAATACCATCCTGCCAGTTTTAGATCAATAGTGGTGTGTTAATTGAAAGGAGAAAATATTAAATATGCCTTCATAGTCTCAGTTGTTTTAATAGTTCTGGTAGCAGTTTATTTTTTACTGCAGTCAAAGATACTTACATCCGCATTTGTTAATCTTTCTATTTCAAGACAAGAACTTCAGAAGCCAAAACAATGGATCATATAATTATGCTCTCTTATTTTATCAAAAGATGAGAACTTCAGAAGCCTAAACAATGGGTCATATAATTATGCTCTCTTATTTTATCAAAAGATGAGAACTTCAGAAGCCTAAATATTGGGTCATATAATTATGCTCTCATACTTTATCAAAAGATGAAAACTTCAGAAGCTTGAACAATGGGTCATATAATTATGCTCTCTAATTTTATCAAAACATGAGAACTTCAGAAGCCTAAACAATGGATCATATAATTATGCTCTCTAATTTTATCAAAAGATGAGAACCTCAGCAGCCTAAACAAACATTTGGTACTTTCAATCAAAATTCTTCAAATCAAAACAATAGAATTCAAAGCTCATATCAAGATTGAAAGTCAAAAAGTAAAAACAAAATTCTGAGACAGGTCAATGTAAGGACAGTCAATAAAATACATCATTAAGGAAGAGCAATAAATACCCCACCCACTGCAGCCATGTAAACTAAAAAAGTTCATTCCAGCAGGTAAATCACTGGCATTTCATCAGACATCACTAGGTACTATTTTTCCCTAGATTAGCCCAATAATTAAGCTCAATCTATAACTAACAGTGTTTGGTTGTACAGATAATTAGGTAATTTACCATGTAAAAGAACCCTCCAGTCTTTCATTACAGCCTTTTCAAAGGTAATTAGCTTTAGACTGCTTATAAAACTGGTTTACATAAAAGATGTAAGGCCATGACAGGCTGAGAAATGGCTTATTATTATCAAGCAGACTTTAATTTCAAGCAAAGAGCAAAAAAATTATATTCCTTCATAAAAATTTTCAATTATATTATTCCTTTGTAATTAAAGCAAGCAAAAAAATGCATCAAAAGAAATCACCAGAGTCTACCCATGCAGTGGGAAATGTACAAACAAAATACTTTGATATTTTGGTAGCTGCATGTGAGGTTTCATCTAAGTTGATCAAGACAGCTGCTATTTGTTTATCAATCAAAGACAAAATACAGGCTAGTACAAATACTTTTATAAGTGTGACAAAAATGGTCATTGCAGTGTGCAGTTCAGAAGGCTATACAAACACACCATACCAATTAACCTGTATGTTTATATAAAACTTTTTTTTACACAGCAAAAATTCTCCATGTTCTATCAATCATTTTTTACAACATGTTTTCCATGGCTTTTTATCATTTTTTTTTCAACCATATCTGAGTCAATTAAGCAGTAAAAAATCACTTAAAAGCCTTTAATTTGATTAATTTCCACTCAATGTCGCTCTGCTGATGTGACAGACCACCAAAACGAGCGGTAATCTGGAATGTGACAGAAAAAAGACTCCCCAAAAAATAAGACAAGTAATTGCGTACATATAAAACAGGAGTCGATGAAAGTGACAGGTTCATTTCGGTTTTTCCAGCTCCCATAACATTGTCAACAATTTTTTGCCTAATTAAAACAAGAAAGAATAACCTTCATCAATTCTGGCATGTCATATTATACATAGTGAAAAGTTAATTCATCAGAAAGGCCCTTTAAAATACAACCAAATTTTTCACCGCAAAAAATCATTCTCATAAAGTTCACTCTAACTTTTCGAGTAATTTTAAATTACCCATAATTGCTTTTCAAGTCAAACTGCCATTTTGTGGCTATTATTTATTAAGCATTTACAGCACAATCAAGAAAATAATATCGTATAATTTGTACCACAAGGACGTTACATAAAGAACTTTTTCAATCTTTTTTAACTCATTAGGGCAACATTATAGCACTTCGACGTATCATCTTCCAGCTCACATGACAAGAAACAAGGAAAAATCAAACCTGACAGACGTGTCAGAGGTGTGCAGCAAATTACGCAGGTTTTTTTTTTTAATTTACAACAAAAAAGCAATGGGAAAACTTAGAGTAAACAAGTGACATATGTTAAACATACTTTTTATATCAAAAAGATATTTCTATCAACATCTTATACGTCTTACATGTAACGATCAATGCAACAACAAAGTAATTACAAATTTATGCATACGTTTTAGTCCACGATTAAAATTCTTGGAAAATGCAAAATCAATTTCAACCAACATTAATTATACCTCACTTTTCTCATAAAACAAACAAATCCGCAACTCAAATCAACACCACTGAAGACTACCTTTAATGACATTATTGTACAAACAATGAAAAAATACAGAGTGAGCGTATTAACATTCAGACAAGACAATAATGCATTCATCACGGTTCATAAACAACTTATAATGTGTCTCCATTATAGCACTTTTTTGTAACCCAATGATTACATTTAATTTCAAACCATTCAGATTTTATTAAGAATGTTATCGAGCAATATATCTTAAACTTCAAAGACCTAGGGGAGCAATTTTGTGGCCCGCACAAATTACTGGAAAGCCATTATCTTCAAATTCAACTTATCATTTAAATCAACTAATGCACGGCTTTCTTCCATACACCTTACACTTCCAATTACATCAACCTGATTATAACCTTCCAATTATGATCAAAAAGAATTTTTTAGGAAGTAACAAGGCATAAAATTGAAATAACAGTCAATTATAAAATTAATGAAGTTTACACCAGTCGGGGTACCATGCTCGACGCTGTATGTATGAACATGTTCGTGGGTACAGATAAAACATGGAAGATAAACAAACACAGTGAATACGCTGTAACAAACTGATAACAAACACATTTACTAAAATCAGCAGTCATGTTGAGTATCAAAAATAATTTTTATCGTATTTTTTGGGGTTTTACGCCTATTTTCGACAACATTTCAGTTGTATACCAGCATACTGTACCAGTACAAACCTGGCACAGTGCAAGTAATAGACAATTTCACGACAGGAATCACACAGATCAGTGGTGTAGCACAAAATTATGGCCTAAAATAAGGCTCAATATCGTCCACAAATCCTCACTGAGAACATGTCATGCCTGGCCCGTGGTTCAAACCCATGACCCGAGATCTGAACACCAGGTGCTCTACCAATTTAGCTAAGAATTACATCAGAAATTTTCAAGCATGACAACATTACAATCAAACCCGAGTCAGTGGCTACCAGTGAGCAACAGATAAACAACAACCACATTTAACACCATTGTTCATATCATAGACCAAATACCCCCCCCCCATTAATTAAAGGTTGACTGTAGCTAAAGAAAATTAAGAATTAACATAGATCAGGTAGCCGGAAACAAACAATTTTTATGCCTAACCAAGCTGTATACAAACTGACCAAACTAGGTGGCTGATGGTTCTTTCCCACTTTGTACCAATGCTACACTATATACAATCATCTATGTATGTCCTCCTTTTTTGCTGTCTGATAGTTTCGCCCTAAACTTTAAGAAGGTGACTCATATTTCAGGTCCAGTTCTCAATTACTATCTAAACAATAATCAGTCAGTAATAACACAGAATCTCCATCAATAAATAACCCCAGTGAGGAACTTTATGTGACCTCATTCAACCTCCTCTCTCCTCCCCTTATTCAGCTGTAAAAGATGTCCAATTAAATCGTCTACTTTAGACATCCAGCAGAATCAACTACAACTGATCATTGCCTGGTTGATTTCTAGACAGTTAATGAAGTAAGGCAGACATTAATTCATGGCATCACATTGAATATTGATCTCATCGTAGCTAGCAAAACTCTTGGAAGCTATTAATAAGTACAGAAGATTATAATAGCCGATATGGTAGACATTTAGGACACACTAAAGAACTGAATCAATGTTTCTAAGACTTTATTAAGCATCAGAAAATAAGACTATTATGTTCGTACTATTATCATACAAATTAGACGCCAAAGGACTTGAACTATTTCCATAAGCATGATTATGACACTATATTAACCTCATTTTAGGCTTCTGGCATAAGATATTCATGCTGTCTGCAATGAATCTATCACTATAAGACAACTTGATGACATATTCAGGCAACTGTCAGACATGCCAACATGGTGTCAACATTATGCAGAATAGGACAGCAGTCGACAAAGTGAGACTCTTGCTTGACATCCGGGACAAGTAGATACTGCCTCAGACAAGTACAAAATTGCAATTTTTCCAAAATAAGTATACATTGAAATAATAGAAATTTACGATTTTACAATATTAGAACATCAACTTCTTAAGCTCAAGTTGCAATCTGAGGCAGTCATGTGAAAGGCAGCAATGGAATACAAGGTGAAAAAACATTCATATAAAACATCCTACAGAAGCATCTTTTTCCCATCTAATGTCGAAACAAAACTTCTGGAAATTCGTAAGCAAACAAAGAAAAAATATCGTATTCACGAATTACCATAACCAATGCCACGCTGGATACTCATTCAAGCTCACACAGCGGGTCACGAAACCTTCTAAACAAACTATTCCCAGTTTTTTCCCTCTTCTTTGATAAAACGCAATTTCCTTTCTGTCACATGTTGCACTAATTGATTGATGGAATCACACAATAGCACAATTATAGTAATAAATTGATTCCCCTAGACACCAATCTTGTGTTATTGCCTGTCAGAGAACATGGGGAATCAGACGTTATGTCCAATAAAAACACTGGAATTGTAACCAGACTAGCAATATCCACTTAAGTATGACAAGATTATGAACATATCACACTATACCCCTTCCAGGATTGTTTGTCATATAACCATCTTAAATCTGATAAATGTGAGCTTAAGCTGCAATGATGGATTGTAAATTGGTACAAAGCAGAAATGAAGACAAATTAAACCTGATCCAATAGGACAAGAGCACTGAACTGACAAGTGAGAACAGCCAATGCCAAGGTCATAACAATAAAACAGTATTCAAAACTTTGGTTCCATCATTTAAAGAGTTTAGTCAGGCCATATTAAGGGTTAAAACTTAAGTTAACTCATCAAAGCAAGCAGATGAAAAAGGAAAGTTCCACTGAATACCTAGCGAACATGTCAGCTACCCTTGCAAGGTTCTTGCAATGGGACACCACCATTTATGACAACCATGATATTGTCTGTCATCGTTAGGTTTTAAAGCTATGTAGAAAGTTAATCAAAGACATTTAAACCTTCAAGTACTGGAATTGGAAATGTTTTTGCACGTTAAAAACACTGATATTATTCACAAAATGAATAAACCCAAAGAACAGGGTATACAGACTTGGTAACATGGCCGTGAAAAATATTAGCTAAAAACTTCATATCTAATGAGTAACAAATTATGCAAAGACAATTTCAATGGCTGTCAAAAGTGACAAGCAACCTGTCACCAGTAGAACTCAATCATGATAAACTACACGTCAATAAAACCCATCAGCCAAACTGATCGGTTTCAAACCGTCTCCAACAAATGCTTTAAGTCAATCTAATAACAGTGTTTCAATTCCGAGAATTTGATCAAATACCATAAAAATTGATGATTCCATTAATATTTTATGAGATTACCAGAAAATCCCTTTCCTGAAAATAAATCTATATGCATTACAACAAGTTTAAAACTTCTATTTGTCTTACAAAAAAGGAAGATGCTTTCTTGTTGGTGTTTTTTTCTACTTGGGGTCGATTAGATTAGGATACCAATCAGACATGCAGAAGAAAACGGGCAGACAGTAAAAACGTTACGCTGCAATGAATCAAAACTATGTTTCAAAACATTCTTCAGAAATTCTTTTCTGAAAGAAAACATTTTCATCAGCTTGAAAAGTTGAGAAGGAACAGGAATTTAAAAATCAACCTGATAATGAAGAAGAAGTCCTTAAAGATTTGGAAGAACAGAGAGCAATATTGTGCTCAACAAGGCAAGTGAATAAATATTATTATAAATATTATAAATATAAATAAATAAATAAATAAATAAATATTCCAGAAAGTGACAAAGGGGCTTTTTCTACTTCTCCAAGAAGATGGATTTTGTTCAAGTTTAAGCATAAACTTTTATTTATATCATTAAATATTGTGAAACAAAGGTAGACAATGTACTAACTCAAAGAAGACTAAATTAACATGAAAAAAGAAACACAACCAACATAGAAAAAAATGTATACATTGTATTGCAGACAACAAACTACATATTTTCAGCGTTTTCTTAAATATCTGAAGCAGGTAGTAAAACATTTTCAGACTTAAGACATTTTTGATATTAAAATGACCGTCAGACTTAAGACAAGGTTGATATTAAAATGAGCATCAGACTTAAAACAAGGTTGATATTAAAATGACCATCAGACTTAAGACAAGGTTGATATTAAAATGACCATCAGACTTAAGACATTTTTGATATTAAAATGACCATCAGACTTAAGACATTTTTGATATTAAAATGACCATCAGACTTAAGACATTTTTGATATTAAAATGACCATCAGACTTAAGACATTTTTGATATTAAAATGACCGTCAGACTTAAGACATTTTTGATATTAAAATGACCAATCTGACTTAAGACATTTTTGATATTAAAATGACCGTCAGACTTAAGACATTTTTGATATTAAAATGACCATCAGACTTAAGACATTTATGATATTAAAATGAGCATCAGACTTAAGACATTTTTGATATTAAAATGAGCAACAGACTTAAGACATGGTTTATATTAAAATGACCATCAGACTTAAGACATTTTTGATATTAAAATGACCATCAGACTTAAGACATGGTTGATATTAAAATGACCATCAGACTTAAGACATGGTTTATATTAAAATGACCATCAGACTTAAGACATTTTTGATATTAAAATGACCATCAGACTTAGACATTTTTGATATTAAAATGAGCATCAGACTTAAGACATTTTTGATATTAAAATGAGCATCAGACTTAAGACATTTTTGATATTAAAATGAGCATCAGACTTAAGACATTTTTGATATTAAAATGAGCATCAGACTTAAGACATTTTTGATATTAAAATGAGCAACAGACTTAAGACATTTTTGATATTAAAATGACCATCAGACTTAAGACACGGTTGATATTAAAATGACCAATCTGACTATAATTTTGCCTGTCCTTGACTTCTGGAAATGAGAGCTGTATCAAAAACTAACGGTTCTGTAATTCAAGCCTTCATCAAGACACATCATACTAGTTTGATCCAGAAGCTACCGAAACTCTTCACAAAACGTGATAGGAAGATAATTTAGGCTTCAACAATGACAGAATATAGAACAAAGCAGACATTACACTCAGATTACATTAAGAAAACCCTACTTCTGGAAATAGCTAAAACTTGTTCTCTTATTGATAATAATCAGACAAAAATGTATGACAAACTCTGGAGCCAAAACCATTCATCCCATTATGGATTTAATTGTAACCTAATTCATTGAGACAAAACAAGAAGACAGATTGTGAATGAACATGAGAGGACTTGGAGGAGCAGGTTTTATTCAGTTATAGCCAATGAGTATGAGCCAATGTGTGGATTAAAATTTCATCATCAACTTAAGACTTGTTTTATTCAGTTTTACAAAGAGCTTTCAGTAAATGGGTTAAAATTTCATCACCAATGATCACTTTTATATGGGTTGTTTTTATTTGTTCAAAAGAATTCGCTGCCTCTTCACTGAAGTCTCCCAAGTGTTTCTTTCACAGGGCAATACTTCAATAGTTAACTCCAACAGCATGAAAGAGTCATTAATTGGATTTTCCCCCATTTTTCCAATAACATTAACTTAGTAACATCCTAATCCAATTAAGCCAAATCCAATTCACTGAGGCCAAAGTGATGTTTCACACTGTTACTTATTAATACCCAGCTCTGTATTTAGGAAATGACAGCTACAGCTAATCGAATTCAATGATTCAGAGAAGCTTAAAGCATGAAATGAATACCAAAGCTGACATAAAACAGAGAAATTGGGACACACAGAGCGAGCGAGGGTGTCATGTGATTTCACTAGTTCTGTCACGTATGAACTTGATGTTTTGTCACGAGTATCATGTAATCTAGTTGATTTGTAATGAATATCTTGTGATCAGTGTAATTATGTGCATCATAAAATCAAATAAGTTTTTCATGCATGTCATGTGATCTAGTAAGGTTTCAATAGATGTCAATTGTGATCTTGGTTTGTAATCTGCATCATGTGATCTTGACAGGTTTTAATGTATGTCATGTGAACTTGGTTTATATTGCATGTCATGTGATCTAGTAAAGTTTCAACATGTCATGTGATCTTGGTTTATAATTTGTGTTATGTGATTTAATAAGGTTTCAATATATGTCATGTGATCTTGGTTTATAATGTGTGCTATGTGATTTAGTAGTTTATGCAACATTTGTCTAGCATTCAGTCTTGTTGTTGTTTATTTTTTTGCATTTTTTTTTCATAATGGTTTATTCACAAACCAATAAATAACCCTGAATGGTAAGATTACTCTTCAAAGACTCCTTTGTTGGAGGGGTGAAAGGTACACATATTCACATATAAAACATTTATAATAAATAAATCACCCATTAACCTTTATGGATGGTTTGTTTGAATGTAATAGGGGGGCTATGATATATGAAGTCCTTAATTATGTACTAAACTGTCTGATGTATTCAATTCCAATAAAATTATGACAAATTGTTGAATAATTAATCTGCATATAATTAGGTTTTCTCACACCGCAGGGAATTAGCATTTTAATACCTATAAATTACAGTTTACATAAACCAACTTGACAGTCAAAGCTGAAAATTATATGACCTCCTTTTTCTCCATTCAAATTAGTCTAGACTGGATTTTCCAACATGGTTCAATATTGACAAATCCCATATGACTGTTACCAAATAATTATGATCAGTTGTGCGTCAATTTTACATAACAAGTCAGAAAAATGATCACTTAGTTGCAAAATTTGGCGAAATACTCGGAATGATTGGATTTTAATCCACATGTGATCAACATGGTAGCATTAAATAATTTGATTTACAGAAAATAATAAAGACAAAAGACTAGACTTACAATTCAAAACCAGAAAAGCAGAAATTACTAAGTCTTATTAACTTGTGGGAATTTTCAAACTTTGATATAATTCGTATAATATGCAACACATTAAATTTGTCTACAAAATATATGATTATCATCACAAAACAAGTAATTGGATTGATTATTCTGTTTTAAATGTCACACAGAATATTAACTATGACTGACGACCGTGAGTTATATTGTAAAAACAATGGAAAAAGTTTCAGTATTATTAATACATTATGACAAATTTTTTATGGGCTTCAATACTTTTCTTACAGCAACAGAATCTTTTAAATCAAAAAGTCTGAACCTGGATCAAAAGATCTTTGAGGATCATCAAATACAGCCAAATGGATCCCATAATCTTTATCTATAAGATCATGACATTGAAAATAAATTTAACACAATTCACTTATGTTGAAATCACTTCCCTATATCAATGTACTGAAACAAATTTTGTGTATTAAAATCAAGGTTTTATTCTAAAAAATTCATTTTTTTATTGATTAAATAAAAACTGGTAACAACACTAATAATAACATTCAATGTTACCTCCATAAAAAATTAACTCAATCACGAAGGTCTAACGAAAAACACAGTATCCCTCATTAAATCGCACACAAGTCAAGAGCAGTCCAAATATTGCAGGGTCACACTGGTTGTCATAATTATACAACCACTTCAACAATTCTAAAACAGTTTTTACCGTATAATTTACAATATTTACAAAAACTACTATGTATAAAATGGACCAATTAATAAGTGATACGTTACAAATAACTTTGTACTATTGGTCGATTGTCTGAAACGATTAAGAAATATTTGCATTTCACGATGACTTTGTTAACTAGTAGCGTCAACCACAAAGTAAACAAGCGTTAAGTTTACAAAGTAATAATGCGCCCAAAAATCTATTTTCAATGTTGGTTTTTTCGTTCAACTACAAAACATCCAAACCGAGCAATCTGTCAATACTTTAGGCCAGAGTAAACAGAGTCATGTTTGAATATGCAAATAGATTTCCAAGAGCGGGAAGTGCCTCCATTACAACTCGTTCAATAGCATTTAACAACTTGTCTCGACATCAAAAGGAAAAAGTTATACCTACACAAAGAATCCCTGAGCTCAATAATTGAGATATAAATAATGTACCGCCACTGTGTTAAATGGCGCAAATACTCAAATTGCCTATTAAAGATCCGACTTAAATTAAGCGTATAATGTTAATATGAAATGCAACATCGAACTGTGTGTGATCAATATATCAATGTATTCATAAATGCTAGAAATTTTTATACATCTATAAACTTAACCTTAAAACCCAATAGACCAACTACAAACTGCTAACCAATTTTTTAATTTACAAAGTAAATGAAGCATAAAAATAAAGTACTTAATGTCCATCTTTAACTTTTTCACCCATTTATATACCATTATCACAAAACATCCGAATGGCTACTGATACTTTTTTAAGGGTGAAACCAATAGAAACAATAGCTTAACCATGGCGACTATATGTTCAATATAAACCAAGCAAAATATTATTGCAGAATAAAAACAATGTTTTTAATTTATTTTCAGAGTAAGATGCATACATCGAAATCTATGCACTTGAAAATGGTCGCATCTCAGAAATGCCATATAAGGGTACACATGCCACTTTCCATTTCCACAGCCCTGCTTAAATCTACAGCTCTATAAACAACATTACAACAGTTTATACAGACCCTGATAACTCTACTGATGTTATACAGCGTACAATCATCAATCGATTGGATAATTCTTAAATAATTCAATTTACTACCAGGAACTTTTGATTCATATTGACGGCAAAATGCATTTCAATGACTTTGCACAAATCTACATGCTTTCATGGAATACATAAATTACTTATAAAAGCCGAAAACGGTTATTACGAAAAGATTACCATAAATAAATACGACTAGAATCATCAGAAAGCCATATACTTACATTAAAATCATGTACAAATCATTGCCGAAAAAACATGCAGATCACTTTTAACTATAATCACGAATGACAAATTACTGATATTACACTACATTATAGAGATGCATTCTGGGATAATAGGGCACTGGTAATAACAGGGAAGAATTATAGCTCCCTGTAGCAAGGTACTATCAGATAGAGATACAAATTAAATATGATTACATAGCACTGTGTTCTTCTATACACGCCCCTATAGCCAATTTTCTCCAATTTACCATAATTGGACGTCGGCTAATAACTAGTCTGACAATTCATATGAGAGACCGTTTTCTTCAGACATCGGTTTGACAGTTATAATAGTATGGTGTCTCGATGCATTAGTCGTTTAATACCGAACAATTACAGGCTGTGTACAATCCTGATGTTCAGTGGTACACCGGATCGCCCGAGCGAACGAATGACAAAGACTGAAAATCATTAACACACCTTCTTATGTTTCAAAGCAACAAATTCTAAAGGGTATCAAGTAAAATGTTGAGGGAAAAAAAATACAACCTCAATTGAGTTAAGATGGATTACATTAAATAATCACGCCATCAAGTTATTAAGGTACATGACAAAACAAATACAGGCAAAATATTGAAAATTTGTCTGAATAGGGGTTAACTCCTGTCGTCAATAGCATTTTAAGCATGCATAATGGGAAGTTAACCAAACCACTACTCAAAGGCACTCTCCCCCCCCCCATCATTCTGGAGGTGTCTGTTAACTTTGTGACCTAAATCAGGGATGAGAGACACAAGTGACCTTGGACGTAATATCTCCAGCCAACCAAGGACTTAAACACTCAACCTCTTTGTCACAGCCCTGCACTCCATCCACTCAGCATACTTGCTGGCTGAGCTAAAATATATCACACCAAATCTCTAGCATATAACATGATCAATACAATGAAAGTCGGCAGTGTTATTACTGACCAATTCTTTCACCTTGAATTATCTAAACAACTAATATTAGCCGAGTAAAAGCACTATATAATATTTAGAGTGCCAACGGACCGATAGAATTTCATTACTAATATCCCATGAGAGCATAAACTGTCTAAATTGGTAAAAAGCAAAATTGGATATGAAATGTTAATGGCCACGGTCTTTCTGGAATCCCCAAGTGGCGTATGAAGCCACGTTATTGGGAAGCTTTCTGACAATTATCACCACTGTTCAGTTTGGTGCAGAAAATGACAATTAATACAGATCTGCCAACAAACTTCAGTGTAACTCTGTACAAATTATGCACTCGGGGGAAATTTTCCTCGCCCCAAATCAAATTTACAGGAAATTCTATTTCAGCTTTTTTTTGAGAGTATTCTCTGTAGTCTGCTGTTCTCTACTCCTACCAAAGTGTGTCTTATTACAACACAACCTCGCACCAATAATTTGATTTTCTCGACAAACCGATTCAGTGGCAAAGAACATCTCTGTCAATTAGTAACTCGGACATGATGAAATATCTGCAAATAATGACAAATACCGGCACTCAACTGGCATCACAGCAGTGGCATTAACTTGACATGTCAATTGTAACACAATGCCTTATCATACAATTGTACCACAGGGAAAATGTGCGAGTTAAGATCTGCATTGTAACACTTAATGATTTTTTCCGAAGCAAAACGTATAAAACTTCAACAGGGAAACTGAAATTGTAGCGTTAAAGTGACAGACCACTGTGAAAAGTGGTAGACAGTAACTATAAACAATAGCCGACAGCTAAAAATAGCCGATGAGAGTTATCCAAGGCAAACAACAACATGTAGATGAGTGTCGCTAACAACAAGGAATAGCTAAAATGAGTTGATGAATGTCACAAACAATAAGGAATAGCTAAAATGAGTTGATGAATGTCACAAACAGTAAGGAATAGCTGAAATAAGTTGATGAATGTCACAAACAGCAAGGAATAGCTGAAATAAGTTGATGAATGTCACAAACAGCAAGGAATAGCTGAAATGAGTTGATGAATGTCACAAACAGCAAGGAATAGCTGAAATAAGTTGATGAATGTCACAAAGAGCAAGAAATAGCTAAAATGAGTTGATGAAGTGCAAGGAACAACTAATGAAATATGTAAAAGCAGTGACTCACTAATACAAGAAATTAGATTTACACAGGTAACTAGGAACATGACAAACATGACAATGTATCAACAATGTACATGAAGAATTACACAACAATTTTCAGGACGAATTTTACCACAAACATTACCTTAAGCTAAATTGGTTGAAATTTACATAACCTATAGACTGGTTTCCTGACAAAAGTTTGATTGCATCAGACAGAGTGAAAAACATTAAACCAAATGTATTCCAGTCTACAATCACAAAAAGACAATGAACATGACAATGCAAGCCCATCCCAGTCAATTCTGTGAAAAGACAGGTCAAATAAGCATACACGTTAAATTTCAAAGCACGAATCATAAAAAACACGCACTTACAAACACTGTGAACTCCACAAGAAGCCATCATTAAAATTTGGAATGAATTATTCATGTCCTTTTTTTCTCCCGCCATTTCTACACATTAATATATCATAAATACTAATTACAACAAAATGCTTAGTGTTGAAACATCTGGTGTCTAACAATAGCGAAGTTCTTACGAATAACTACTAACATACTTTACATACATTCTATACAATATTCACATATTATAATCCCATAAAAAATATGTGTACAGTTTTTTCCCATCTGAAAAAATTCACTTATCATGTTTATGTCATAAATTAATGCTGACATTAATGTCACAGTTTCAAATTTTTATGACATTCAGACTAAGATAGTTTTTAGGTTTTTAACAATAGGTTGATGTTCTTAAATCATTTGGACATTTCAGAAAATACTAGATTCAACATACTGAACAATGCCTAACAAAAAACTGGACCCTAATTAACACACCCTCCACCCATTTTTGGAGAAGTAAAAAAATCCAAATTTCCATTAAAATTCTTTAATAATCCCCCAAAACATATCTGAAATGAGGATTTAACAAATTTTAAATAAACTATAATGTAGATTGTAAATTCCTACAGTGCTTCCATTGTGGGGGGGGGGGCTGTCAGACTTTGATACATCTCTGAATATATAAAGGCATAGTTTGAATACTCCAGATTATTAAATAAAAAAAACGACAAATCTCCCTAAAAATGAGCAAATAAAACAACGAACCTGCTACAGAATGGAAGCAGTGTCCAGGACTTTTTTTATTAAATCCAATTTCAACATCAGTATGTTATTATTTAATCTACATCAATACATAAAATAGATACAAATGTCTCCAGTCATAATGTATAGCCAGTGATAAAAGAAATACTTTATGATGAAAAAAATAGGTATTAAAGAAAAATATTACCATCCAATTTACTGCTGCTGATTTTATCCAATTCTGAGCCCAGAATTATATGGAAAACATTGACAACTTAAGTCACATTATTGTACACAATCTTCTGCTCTCTGGAATACTCATAACATCCACAGAGATCATTTACATATACGGTCATTTACATATAAGGTCACAAATGGCCGTTCAACAGTTTGCCATAGCCGTAAATTGACAGAGAAAATTTCATTTGACAACTCAGCATTGTATCTTCTATTGAACTAGACAGTTAACAGTCCCTAGTTTCAATTAACACTCCTTGAACAAGACAAGTTAGATTGCGTTAGTTTGCGGTCACTTCCTGGCCTTAATGATGACATTCACACAGGCAGCTGTCCAGCTGGTAATCTAAGAATGCTTGACATGAAATACTTGAGAAATTATTCTAATACCTCATTATAGAATTAAAGACTTATAGATCAATAGGGATTACGAATTATACAATTGATTGAAAGTGCGCCGTAACACATCCAAGTAGGTCGAATTAAAGCTTTTTTAAACCGCACTTGAACTGAAATTATACCAAATAACTTAAGCAACATTTTTTGAGATACACTTGAAAAGGTCTCAAATACCAGTACAGCGGAATTAAAAGCCTTTTTCAAGAGGTATGTCCATGTAAGATTTATAGTTATAGAAAATTTATTCAGACTAAAACACAGAATTAAGGTCATCCTTATAAAATGTTTGTTTTTGGTCACATGATCCAAACTTTAACAGGGGGTAAGTAAGTAGGCATTTTTTTTTTGTACTTAAACCAAGCTTGAAATTAAGTGGAACTCTTCAACACAAGAAACAAAATGTTAACAAGGCAACATGCACCTTGTTCACAGCAGGCTACACCCAAAATTAGCTATTTCTTCTATCAGGTTTGGGAGTGCTACAAGCTGTTCGTGGATGACAAAAAGCAGTGACCATTGAAACCTTATGAAATACAAAAAATTATGTACATGCAATGTAGGTCAGCAAAAAAAGGACTGGTTATGTTTGAACCTTAGGGTGACATCAACACACTTTGGGTAGATATTGGTAAGAAATTAGCTAACTCCTACCAGAACTAAGTTACCACAACAATGGTTTACAGAAATGAGGGAACAGAAAACACTGAAATTAAACCAACAATTTCTAAGAAATAATTACACACTTCATACAGTCCTTTCTACAAAAACAACAACACATTTCTGCAGAAACAGCCATAGGAATTACTATTTTCTGGCCTCTGGAACAACAATTAGTTGGGTAAGAAGAGCATCATGCATTGTTTATGCACAATGTTGAGTAAAACTATCTAATTCAAGAGAGAGACAAAAAGTTGAAGGTAGTAAAAAAAAACAATTTTGTGCATTTTTCACATTTTGCAACTTGTTTTGAACAGTATTTCAGTTAAAAACTGGTTGGTATTTAACCTAACCGGCATTCCTGGATGTCATAGCTAACTAACCTTGTTCCATGCAAGTAACTGACAACTTCCACAGGAACCACTCAAATCAGCGATGGACATCATAAAAAAAAATTATGGCCTTGGATTTAATATCTTCAACCAAAATCATCCCAGACAACCTGTGCTTCACCCAAAGGTTCGAACAAAAAAAAAATCCGAGAATGGTAATACTCCCAATCGAACTTAAAGCCAGCTTATCCAAGTGTAATATAGCTCCATAATGTTACTTATGATAGCATATAAAATACCAAATCAAATCAAAAGAATTTATAAATAGAATGGGGGAGGTAACTAAAATCCAACAACAGAAAACTCTTAACACAGCCCAGAGGTAGATTAAAAATCAATTATCATTTCAACAATATTCCAACTAGAAGATTGAATTCCCCTTTAAAGGCTAGAAAAAAATAATAGTTGTGC
The DNA here is from genome assembly GCA_008271625.1 of Lutraria rhynchaena. NCBI lineage: Eukaryota > Metazoa > Mollusca > Bivalvia > Venerida > Mactridae > Lutraria > Lutraria rhynchaena. The sequence goes on from VIBL01000049.1 coordinate 2,182,406, forward strand.
TTGCAGTTACTTGACCAAAAAGTATACAGCAGGAAGATCACCAAGTTTTCTTTCCTAATTTTTTGTCAAACCATACCTTTCATCCTTTGGATTATGATTCATCGCCAAACATTATTGTCTTTTACATTACGGGGGTCAGAAAATTCAGGGTCAGCACACAAAAAGGGGACTGTTAAATAACCATAAATAAAAATGTATTTCTCCAGGCCTAATAAAATGTAAGGTAATGCCAGATTTAACCTTTTCCTGGACCAACCACATAACACTTTGTTATTTGGATAGGTGAGAAAAAAATCGAATTGAAACCCAAAATACAATCATAAAAAGTCCACCAGTTTTTTACTTCCAATGCCATACAAAATATACGCACTGAAAAACTGGAGTGAAATATTATCATCAGTAAATATTTTGACAGCAGCTTCAATCAAAGGAAAACATTTTTGTAAGTGATCACACATACACCACTATTTACCATATTGATCAAGTACATGACATATCTAACAATAGTTTGACTCATATATCCACTAGTTTATACAAACAGTAGGTCAGATGTATTTATTTGTGGTACAAGTCAGAAAAATCACAATGTCAGGACACTGGGATAAAAAAAAATTATTCAAACAAGCGCAAAATTCAGTGTATCTTCAGGAGGGGGTTATAACATTTAACTTGTAGTCAAATCACAGTACCCCACCCATAATCTAAATTCAGTCTTATATTTCACTAATGGCAAAGTTTGCATTGCAAGTCAAATAACAGATCAGTTTACTGCCTTTATCATTAATATATGAAAATGTCTGTACAGATGGTGAACTGCATCATATCACATCAATGTATTAATAATGAATAAAATCTTAAGTTCAAATATAAGACAGTTCAAATGGTTTTGTACACAGAAAGAGTGCATTTCTATGATTTTCAACTAAAATTTATAATTTATATACAACCGACTGAGTCCAAAACACTACATGAACGGCATAGAGCAGACATTTGGATATAAATGTTGATAAAGTACTTTCAGAAAGACTAAATTATCCAAAAAAGGGACAATTTCTAAGCCATACACTACACAGAGATTAATCTGATACTCCATGGCTAATTATCTTGATTAACTCACATTATGAATTCCTTTGAAGTTATATCAAAAACATCAATCTAAAGTTTCACACTGTGAATCATGAATAATTGAGTTACAACCAATTAACATGGCATTCACTTCACATCCAATGTTCACACATAGCTAATATTTAAGAACAAAAACACAATTCAACCTATATTATAAAGTTACTAGTACCCTTGCTCAATGAATATTCCAGGAATGATTACAAATCAAGAAAATTTAGAGGACAATGACATTTTAACAAAAAATCTATCATTCTATATGACAAACAAAAAAACTGCCAATTAAGAATTTTCAAATACAGTCAGGGTTTGTGACTGATAATGAATTCAGACTCTTTTAAATAGTTTTATCATCATTAATAACATTAAATTAAACAATGGTGTACCAAAAAATCTTGCTAACAGGATGGTAGGCACTAAACAAAAGAAAATTTGCTCCCAAACCTCAAACTGTCAACAAGCAAATTGCACTCAAACCTCTGAAATTAACGCAACAAAAAAGGAAACCAATTCATAGATAATGAAATTCTCTGTGAGAAATAATTATCAACAAATTAAGTCAATATATTTTGCTCTTACACTTCAAAAAAAAAATTTTCTATCATAGCATTCTAAATGACAATATCAAAATCTAAAAAAACCAGTCTGAAAAACGTCGGACTGTAAGTAAAAATTCATAACAAAGTCACTTACCTCTCCGTGGTATGAACTTATCCTTCAAATACAAGCACTTGTAAACAATACAGAACTTTCCTAACATCCATTTAACACACAAACAGGACAGAAACTCTCAAAAATCTCAATACAATAAATCAAACAATCGGATAAACATACATGCATGTAACAAAAAGCCCAAACTTCACTTTGTACAATAACTATTAAAAGGTTTTCACTGAAAATGACTCCCGTAATACAAGTTTTCCAATACACTTTGACATGAATCAACTATCAGTGCGAGTTAAACACACAAGCAAACTCACAAAGCCACAACTGGTTGCTACATCGCTTGTTCAACACAAGACAGTCGGTAAAGACAAAAATGTCATCGAATATCCATCAACCACTAGCATATAAAATTCCTGCCTTCTAGGTGAACGCACGCATACAAGTAGTAACGACAGACCCAGAGTAATAACAACACGCTATTAACGATTTTATTCCCTGTCCGCAAGTTGGCTAAAATACCCGATACCAGGTCACACGATATTAAACATCTTTGTGCTCTGAGGGGTGCAAGAGACTAACAGCACGGAAGAATGCATTCAATAAAAACGTGAATAAAACCTGTCGTAGTTAATATTTGCGATACTATCGGAGAGACCAAAGGCCATATTAAATTAGAAGTAATACAGATAACACGTTACATGATCTATACGTTCAGTAGGCAAGTATCTGCGTAACATACGACGCGCTCGAGTAGTCACATAGATTCAATGAGTGGCAACGTGTCAACAAGAAGAAAATCACGACAAAAACACTTTCAATGGTTCTTTTGAACGCCTTGACGCCAAATAATTACAACGAGACCTATGAAAAAGAGAAAACTTCTCCCTAATCCCGCACTTAATCACCTCTTGAAGGCTAATTGTTGAGGTAATTCAAGAGACGACTATTAGAATTATATCAATCACTAAATTTCGTAAACAAATAGAGAGTGAAAAAAGCGTGGTAATTGAGAAAAGAGGGGGTTTGGCAGAGAGCTCTATTATGTTTACCATGACTTGAATGAGCACTTATCTTTATATGAAAAAAAAATCAAGACAACTAAGATTAAAGCCTTCGAAAAACAAGCTCCTAACACAATGTAAACAGAGTTTTCAAGTGGCTTTCAAGCCTGAATAATTTCGATGATGGGTATGAAAATGTTGAACTAATCTAATTCAACCCGAAATTTGTAAAAAGTGAAAGTTTGAGTAATTGTGGGTAATACAAACCCTTATCTGCAGTAATTTGAGAAAAAATCTTCAAGACAACGGATAATGACAGCATCAATCAACGACATTATAAAGAGGTTTTATGAAGTTGCTAGGCAATTGAGGGGTATAAAAATTCTCCAAAACTGAATACAAAGATTATTCATCAAAACAGATTACATTTCTAAAGCCTAATAAAACACAATCTTTTCTATCCAAGTTCCAAACTATAAGGACACAAATATTTCAGTGAACACAAAAAGAATTCTTTTGCATTCTTCTGTATGAAACTAGGGAAAGTTTTTTCTTCAAATTCAATGATTTGTTTTTCAAAGTACTGTGGGGATTGGAAAGGCAACATGATTATGACACTGTAACAAAGAAATCAGTTAAGGGAGCTATTCGAAGACAACAACACAAATAACAGGTGAACCGAGCATCACTCCTTCACACAAACACCACTCTGTTATTGACACATTCGTTCATTTATCTTGAATGTGACATTTAATACCTAAAAGTACTATCCATTCTTAAATGTCTCTAAACCATAAGAATGTTTCTCCTTTGAATCAGCGTTTCATTTTCCTTCCCCGCAATTTCCAACGTATTTTTACTTCTAAGGCCACAACTCCGTAAAACGACAAACCACAGTCAAAGTCATACTATAAGACTGAATAGGTCGCTTGAGCGACATCACTGAAATCTGTTAAAGTCGGAAATTAACGAATCATAATTTATGTTTGAATTTGTCATGGTTCCCGCTTCTTACCTTAAATGTTCAACCTTACGGGAACCAGGAATATGTAGTCACCTTAGGCATAGATACAATGTAATTATTTTTATTACATCGTGCATTCACGCTTTTATCATTCAAGTTTTTATACAGTTTTATTCACCTGTCTGTGCAAAACCCCAAGTATCTAACCTATGTTGAGTATTTTTGGTTCATTGACAAAAAGCATGGCAAAATGTAAACTGAAGAAGAAAGTTATTTCAACATTTCTCTCATGCTTTTTGGCTCGTACCAAGTCATTGTGGACAGACACAAGGTTTTGCACATTGTACACATTGAATATTTTTTGTTCAAAATAAATAAATTATGGTTCATTATGCCCATGCACAAACTGCAGCAATGAAATGCTACCTCTCCACAACAACTACATCTCTAGAACAATCAATTTACTCATCCTTGCAAAATGTTGCTCATGAGAAGGAACATTGAACACAAAAATTAACAGAACACACCTCAATCCTGACAATACTGTTGTATCGTATATTCCCTGAAAACACTCTCCCTTTTTTAACATCCTAACTCTTTGTCATAAATTATTTGTCACTAAACAGAAGTACAACACATAAGTTGAATTATACATCAAATTGTACCAGTTGTATCTGATATCAAAATATGTAATATTCATTTAGGCCTAAAAAAATAAGTCTTGTTTCCGGTTACATGCCCAAAGAAGTATGCGTCAGTAGGTAGGGATTTTTTTATTTCATTTTATTTAGGTAAAATATTGGGTTGGTCGGGTAACCAGAAACAAACCTTTTCTTTTTTTAGGCCTTATTACATTATTAGAGTATATATCATAAATACTGAACATGGAAAGAATATAGGGGCCTGGTCAGGAAATAGGGGCCAGAACAGGAAACAGGGACCTGAACAGGAGACAGGGGCTTAGTCAGGAGACAGGGACCTGGTCAGGTAATAGGGGCCAGACCAGGACAAAGGGCCTGAACATGAGATAATGCAGACAACATCGAACAAAAACTGAACTTACCCTTTCATCACCACTTTCACTATCACACTGAAAAAACAACAAAAAAATGATATTAAAAAATTAAAACACAGATCTTTAAGTAGTAAACCTCACATAGTGACCACCTTGAAATAAAGCCACCTCATTATAACAGCCACAAATTGTCAGACTGATTTTCAGTATTTCCTGCATATTTAAAACTAAATATTAGGACCCATGATTTTGGGGTCCTTAAGGAAGACTCACTGTCAAGGTTTCACTGCATTATTATTATTATATCCTTCTTTCAGTGATAAACTGATTTTTCGTAGATTTGATCACTAAAATCCTTAAATGATAATAAATAATGACCTGCATTGATTGGCCACACGATAAAGTTGCTAGTAGCAACTGAACCTTATACAATGGGTATATCTTTCAGGCAAAAAATAACTAATCGAAAAGAGATTAAATGCACCATATCCTATAATGTTTGAAATATTGGTTAAAAGAATAAGCATTTGACTTAGAGCTGTCATTGTTTCAGGATGTTACATATCAAAGATATTGATGTATCAAGAAATCAGTATGGACAACATATTGATACATTTATACTGTATATTCCCATATAAACGCCCCTTCCCTAATAAACGCCCCCCCCTTTGGACAGGAGAAAACAAAAGTGACTTACCATGACAGGCTATTTTAATCTGAGATGAACAATAGAAATTAGTAGAAAACACTTTTTAAATCCAAGGAATGACACAAACACATTTTCAAAAATGTATTGCACATGGGGGCATTTATTAGGGAATATATGGTACATGTAAAGTAAACAGGTCAATAAAGCTTCTTTTCTCATGTTTTGTAATACTTCAATAAGTAAGTACATGAATAACTGAAGTATGACTGTTCTGTGTTCTTCAGAAGAAATAAGCAGTAAAAATAAGCAACTTTTATACATTTTCAATACCAGAATTTTGAAACAGTCCCATAACAAAGATTTTTTCTCACTTCAAAGTGCAACATTGACTTTTAGTTTCTACAATGATTTTCTTTTAAGTATATATGGAATCCTATTCCATCCATATTAAATTTTGCTAGTTCCACACGATAATTATCATTTTAAAGGTGATAATTATCACATGATGGATGAAATCAGGGACACTTGTACCTGCTCTAACCCTAACCCATCAGGCGATAATAATAGCCTTTAAAATAATAATTATCGCATGGTACTAACAAAATTTAATGTGGACGAAATAGGATTCCATACAAATATCATATTTTAAAATGTGCATTGAAAATCAACCAGCAGAATAAATCTTTGATAAATCGAAATCGTTTCAATTGATGGCAGCCCTAAATTTGACTACCTATCGCAACATAAATGTATTTAAAATGAGAATTCAATTGTTCCAACATTAAGATTACCATGGCAACATGAAGAACAAATCCAACAACGAAAACTTACCATAAATAAAGAGTACATTACCCAGCTTAATTCTGACCCGTTCCTCCAACCATACACTTCAAAACACCTACACTTTATTCCCAGACAATAAGTAAGCAACGACTTATATATACTTGAACATCATAGGCAAATTAAACATTTGGAGAAATTAGCACTTTCAAAACACTGAATATCAACCTAAGGCTAGTGTGCATCAACCAGAACTCCCTTTCAACATAAACATGGGAAAGTGTTAATAAATCAAGTACTTGGGAACCACCTGAACTTATAAGGAGTGATTTGCTTCTGAACGATGTTTCAAAAAACATTGACTTGTCACAGGACTGTGTTTTAAGACTGGCCTGAAAATGTGGAGGCCACGGCCATGGTCCAGTGGTTAGTGGGCTGGACTTGTACCCCAGAGATCCGGGTTCAAATGTCGATTTTACTTCATATGTGGAGAAGTTGCTGGCTCCGTGTGGAAGGGTAAGTTAGTACTGGTTAATATACAGTCCAGGAAAACTGGTAAGGTGAATCGGTCGCCGTATTTGACTGAAAAATTGTTGAAAAACAGCGTTAAACCCCAGTGACAATAAGTCACATAAAAACAATAAACACAAACAAAATGTGGCTATAAAATCCACCACATAAGGATAATTCATGAAGCAATATTCCTAAGAGCAGTCAACAATATAACCTCCTCTTTTCAAGTCAACAGCATCCTATAGTGCAACATAAGTTCACTAACCTTGGTGAATGTAAACAGGTTACCACTCAAAAATGGCAACAATAAAGCTGCGAAAAAAAAAAAGCTAAATTCACCATGAAAACGCAAATGGATGTCAACATCCATTTCTTTGGCAAATACTTAAACCAGATAAGTGACTGATGTATTGAAAGTTCTTTTTATAGTACTTTTCATTGGCTCAGTGAAAGAAAAAAATGGCCCCGAATAGTGCAAGGTCAATCATGCATGTAAGTTTACAGGATTTCCTCAACAAGTCAAAATCAATCAAGGTTTAATTTATTGCCACAGTTTGACAGTTTAATTTCACTCAGCAATAAAACTAACTTAATCATGAGATCTTTCAATAACAGACTGCATATGGTGGGCTATGCATTCAAAATATTTCTGTGACAACCGAACTGAACGGAGATTAAAGATATACAAACATGTTTCAGGGTTCAGTGCAGTGCAGAAGTAACTAGCACAAAGATGGCATGCATGATATAGCAAGACTTTCAAAACCAAGGCCATTCGTTCTAATGCCATTTTTTGGCATGGCTAACTTATTAATATGGCCCTTAGCTCTAGAACAACTTCTGGGAACAGACAAGGGAAAAATAAAAGCTTCTAGCTTTGCTCGCATGTCATCTAAAAATATTAAAAACATTGACCAGGGCTTGACAAATCCACTAATCCGCTCATAATTACAAGTAGAAATTGACTCAGGACAAGCTGAAATTGCTGTAGAACTAGTTAAAATCTTTAGCTGCTTATCCTGCAGGACAAGAAACCTGAAAAAAAATGTCGAGCCCTTTAGACTCATAGTTCCTATGGTAGTTCAAACTTACTGATACTGTGAAAAATTGTGTATAACACTTTGCCACAATAGAAAACTTTGATGTCAATAATTAGAAAATGGTAGCCTCAAATGCTTGGCTCAGGATTTTAAATTCTAAAAATCTTACCAAATATCCAGCTCCGGAGCTTGATCGAGTACTCACCTGAAAACAATGAAACAGCATTAAGTAACAGGTGAAAATAAGGACTCAAAAAATGTGAGTCAGTAGGGAGGGATATTTTTTTATTTTATGTTGTTTTTTTACATATATCAGCAACACTGTATGGGAATATGTGCGTTGTAATATTAAGGTGTTGTGGAAATTACAATATAGCACTAAGATTTGGATGCCGTAAAAACTTACGAGTCGGCAGGTAAAATGTTGGATCGGTCGGGTAACTGGAAACAAACCTTTTTTTAGGCTTAAGGATAACATCACCACTGATGATGATGAAGATTGTGATAACAACAAAGACGATGATGATGATGATGATGTGTTAGTCACGAGTTTGACAAGTTGGATTTAACAATTCAGTACAAATTAAATTTGCTAACATTTCCAATACGAATGTCAGAATCTTACAGCTCAATCCAGTTCTGACAACCTTATAATTACTCTATACTTGTTTACATAAACAAATAGAAAGAAAATCACACTCGCAAAACTGGATTAACTTGTCAAGCAAAACTGACACGTCCAACACTACTTCTATTAAAAAGTGTTTCACCGATATAAATCACTTTTTAATTTGAAAAAAAAAATGAAATACTTTTTTTCACTGAAGTATGATAAGCGTGATATTTCACATTAAAAAGATCCCATTTATCATGAGTTTTTTCTATAAAACGTCTACAGCTACTACACCATAAAGTATTTTACCTTAACCAATTACAAAAGACCCGGAGTATATTACAGAGTATATTACGGAGTGTATATTATGGAGTATATTACAGAGTATATTACGGAGTGTATATTATGGAGTATATTACAGAGTATATTACGGAGTGTATATTATGGAGTATATTACAGAGTATATTACGGAGTGTATATTATGGAGTATATTACAGAGTATATTACAGAGTGTATATTATGGAGTATATTACAGAGTATATTACGGAGTGGTATATTACGTACAAACGCCTCCATCATTTGATCCTTTATTCTTACTAAAAGGAACTTTTCTAGTGAAGGAAAATTGGAAGGGGAGAGGGGTGTCACCTTAGTTGATGACATTTTCATGTAGAGTTGACAATAAAAGGTGACAATTAAGCAATAATGTCAGTCCTTGCTTATACAAACCGGAGGAAAATGACAAAAATTTTAACTTAAAAAACTTAATAACAAAAATATTGCTAGCCGAAAAAGAACAAAAGACATTTTGTATGATTTAAGATGAACTAAAATTTATTAAGAATCTTGATACATATTTAGTTAAAACCAACCGGCAAAAAAAACACTCAGGAATAAAAGGCTTACGAAGGAGTTCAGATAAAATGAACTGTCAGAGCCTGATCGAAGATGCATTAACATAAGAATAAAGGCAGAATTGATGCAAAACAATCATTGTTGAAAGAAGAGCATTGCATGTTCTTAAAAAACCTTCAATACAAGTTAAAAGGGAAAGTCTCAAATTTTGATCCGTGTAATGAAAATTGAACCTTATTCCAGCTCCAGTTTCCTTCCCATGACATATGGCAACCCGTATCATAACAAAAAAACTACGCAATTGACTCGGTTAAAACCCTCCATATCGACTGTCTGCGGCCGAAAACTACAATCATTGAAATCTCAAGTTTTACTTTAACAACATCAACCATCGAGACCATGGTATAATATCGAACAGCAATGATATGATAGAATAGGAAGCAAACGTAACGATTTATTAACGAGGAAGTTCTTTCATCTGAAATTCCATTAAATATGAGCTGATTTCAATTAAGATTTCATTCATCAATAGAATGATTGATTGTTTCCAATGACCTAATGTTGTTTCTTCAATCTAAACTCTTCATGTACAAGCATTGAACTAATTTATAAAATCATCAAAGAATAATCGAAGGACAGAGTACAATTTAATTAAATATCAATTAAAAATATCAAAGGAATGAGAGACCTACTAGCATTGGTATTAGATGGAAGTATGAAATTGTGTTATTTAGCAAAAGTTTATGAAAATGGGTACAAAAAATACAAGGCAGGTCAACCTAACAAAGTGTTGGTTTGCAGATACATGATCAACTTATTAAAAATCCTCCACACAAAAAATTTTTTTTGCAATTTTGACAAAACCCATCAATCAATCTTCATTCCAGCTTTTCATTTTCAGAACAAGCTGATCATTACCCCCCCCCCTCTAAAAATGCCTCCCAACCACTTCACTGCTAAAATTTTGGGTCACACAACCACAAAACAACATTTTTCATAGAATGGCCTAATAACCACATGCATCTCATTCTAACCCGTGTATTGTGGGAAGTTTAAGGCAACTCATATGATAACAAATGGTTCTACTTACATCACTAAACCTTCTTGACACTGTTTTCTTTGGACCATTCAGTATAAGATGTGACGTATCAAGATGGTCAGTAGTTTCACCACTAGAGTCACTGTCAGCAGCACTGTTGTTATGCTTTTTAGACTTTGGAAATGTCGTGGCAGTCTGAAAGTACAACAGAAACAACAATTTAACTTTAGTGACAGTCTAAAAATACAATAGAAACAACAATTTAACTTTGGTGACAGTCCAAAAATATAACAGAAAAAAAACAATTTAACTTTGGTGACAGTCTAAAAATATAACAGAAACATCAATTTAACTTTTGTGGCAGTCTAAAAGTACCACAGAAACATCAATTATGCCCTAATTATAATTAACAATAGTCTCAAAATTCAAGCCTCTGATTGGCTGTTTCCCGTGTTGGTATCAGAATTGACCAATCGTACGAGTGCTTGTGAATTTGAAACATTTGTCCTTTGTTGTGATAATGTACAATAATCATGTGAACAATTAGTATTGACACATTAAGTACAGGGTTATAAATACTTAAAGTAATGACATTTCGGGTCAATATCATTTTAGCTAAAAAGCACAGAAAACAATATAGTTACAATGCAGATGTCATAAACCAATCTAATCAATTGAAATTTCAACTAACATTTGAACAGATCATTACATTCAAGTACTACGGTAAATTAATACTAATATTTAGAACAAAAAACATCACATAAAAGAACACTTTATCCATGACAGCAATAACCATAGCATTGTACAAGAGGAAAGCTCTATTCATCAAAAACATTAGATTGTCAGCGAGAGGCCACAGGAGACCACTATCTATTTTCAAACCATAATGTAACATGGTAGACTTGATGAATTGTTTGTATTAATATGTCTGAGACTAACCCAGTCTCATAGGGGAGTTAGCCTTACACAAGTTCAATAGATTCATCCTAAATAATATAACAAATAATTCCTGCCATATAACGAGAGAATTGTATGAATATAGAACAGATAGGGGCATAGAAAAAAATGTGTAATCTTCAATCAGACAAGAAAGATGGATCAACATCTATTATCAGAGTCACAGTATAAATCAGGGGTTTATTTCTTCAGAAAATTACCATCTCAAGAAACATGTTCATACATGCATAAAAACCATGGATTATAGACAAATACGGTTTATACAGTACCAGTCTTGTTTTTCTGTTGTTTTTTTTTATGTGACAAATAAACTTCTCAAGAGCAACAACCTCTCAACAACATGATAATTTTGCTTCTCCCAAAGCGTGTTGCTTTGGAGAGGTTGCACTGTAAAGACAGCCCTAATGTAACAACAATTTATTTTTTCTGACAGTCTCAATACTTCTACACCACTCCAACTTGATAGAATGACCACCTAGGGCTTTTTTTCACAGCTAGTGGGAGGGGTTTTTCCTTAAATTTGGGGAAAATAACATAGCATTTTTGCAAAAAGGGGAAAAAATTAATATAAACTGAATTTTAGGGGAAAACAGCATGATTTTAAAGATGTTTCCAGAGGGGAAGATGCCTATAAACGGCCCTTGCTATAGAAGAGAAAAAACCTGTAACCCAATGCTTTACAAGAAAAACACATACTGTGACTTATGCCATTTGTTCAACACCCAGTGCAACACAAAATTTACTATTTTTTACAACATGTATGTATTAACTGAAACAAAAGAAGTCTACAATTGTGGACAACCAGTTTCAAGTCTAACACGTAAATGTGAAAAACAAAGGCAGACGGACTCATACAAGAATGCTTTGCAAAACAGTTCTTCATATCACGTCTTGCCATTAGCAACAATCACAGGGCAAGTAAACTACAATGAGCAAGCCAACAAACTACATAGCACATCTTGCCATTAGCAACAATTACAGGGCAAGTAAACTACAAGGAGCAAGCCAACAAACTACATAGCACATTTTGCCATTAGCAACAATCACAGGGCAAGTAAACTACAATGAGCAAGCCAACAAACTACATAGCCCATCTTGCCATTAGCAACAATTACAGGGCAAGTAAACTACAATGAGCAAGCCAACAAACTACATAGCACATCTTGCCATTAGCAACAATTACAGGGCAAGTAAACTACAAGGAGCAAGCCAACAAACTATTCTAAGGCTTCAATTTCAAAGGTCAAAGGTGACAATTTCAATTTCAACAAAAATATTAACCAATGAGACTCAAGACTTTCTGAGGGCTATGAAGAACAACAGAGAACATATTTTAATATTCCTATCAACTATAAAGCCATTAAGAACCAGTCAACATGTTCAAATATGTAAATGATCCCAAGGTATCCACCATTGCAAAAGCATTTTATGATATTAGTTTTCATGTTATAACCATCACCATATCAAAAGTAATATACTCCGTAAAGGGACATTAATGTTTCACAACAGAAGGATTTTATTTTATGGGTTAGATTCACACCACTAGCTATCATCCATAAATAAAATTTGATGCACGTTTTATGGCTGATAGCTCAACAGACATAAAACTTAGCGATACCGGGATATCAGTCAATTCAATTGTGTCTAGTTACTATAGAATGGTTGAAATGTATTCTGGTGATAACAACGTCATGTAATTACAACACACTGATTAGGCGGCTGCTGTATCATACAGAGGCAATAAATACCCACAGTTCCACACACGATAAAACACACTAAGAAAAAAAATAAATCACATCTCTCATCTAAATCATAAAAGATAAATGTTACCAGAGCAAGAGGGGTTTTATCCAGATCTTTATAGAAGCTATCAAACAAGTTTATTGTGATGTCTCAGCCATCAAAATATCCTATAAAGTACTGAATGGTGTGTAACAGCAATCAATGAGTTAATTTATTAATAAATAAAGACCAAGTGTCTGAATTATGCATGAATTTAAGCACATAGTTTCATCAAATAACGGCACAAGCTTTTTTCTCTGCTAATGAGCTTGATACTAAAAAATTCACAAAACAGAAGCTCATTTGTTTTGAAGTCCGACCCCTTCACAGTTGTAAATCAGTGTCAAATGAATGATGGTCGTTCAGGTTCATGTCAGATGAAAGATCACAGCAGAAAGTCATAACCTTATCAAGCAACCAATTTAAACACTATTTAAACATATATTCTCATTACCATATACTACAATCACAAACAAACCTAAGTTTATTGGTCTTCATTTTTAGAGTAACAAACTTTCAGGAATGTTTGAATAAGAGACAAAATATCCTCTGGTTGCTCTTACATATGGTGGTGTTTGTGTGAGCTATCTAATGTATTACTTATCAGCAGTCAACAAATGTTTTTTTAAGGCTCCTTCAGAACATATTGCCATCAACAAAACAAATACAAGCCAAGACGATGTGTCAACCAAGACATCAAAGGTTGCCTACACTCGTAGAATGACGTTATTTGTGCAGAACATTTCTGCCATGCTAAGCACTGATAGTATTTTAACAAGTCGTTGATACCCCAAGCAAAGGACAGATAATGACTAATGAGACACTTGAGTAATTAAACTTAGTAAGTGCCTCATTTTCAGCAAGACTTCGGTGAACAAGTTCAATGATATAATTGCATTAATTAATCCTAAAAAAGGTACATAAATTCAGCGCATACCCACCAGTCTATTAATCATGATTTGGCTAATTGCGATAAATGACCTTAAGTGTACCATATCTGTTACAAAAATTGGATTAATTAGACGGAATATTCACTCAATACACTTAAATGTCACCACTCAAATCTAGCAACCAAATAGGTAGTTAGTCCACTTCATTTACTTAGCTTAGATACAGAAACAAAACAGTCATTCAATCCTCCCAAATTGCCTTAATCAGTACTGCTTTTTTGTTTGCTCAAAATTTTTACAGCAAAATTAGTGCATAAAAAAATAACAAAAGGAACCAAAATGAAAATTAATGCTATAGGCAAGTTTGAAATTCATGAGAATAACAAGACTAAAAAACACTTAATAAAAATTGACTTAATGAGACGATATAAATGGTCACAGAGAGTCACACCCACGACCCTGGTGTAAAGTTCAGCATACATACTATACCTCATAGAATGGCAACAGTTTCACATCAAAGTCGTTGACATTTCCCAGTCAAACATAACACATATGGTCGAGCTATATGATTCATTTCATCAATTTTCGTTTAAATATCCACAGCTTTTTTATACAGTCTCATGAGATCATAAATTATTGCATAATAAATAATAATTTTCCATAAACATTGCACAGTTTATACATAATCTATGAGGTCTTATATGACAAACTCGATCCCTGGAGCATAAATACAGACTAAATTAATTGATAAAACTTTAATATTCGCTTGCGTATTAAGTGGAAATTTAATACATCCCCAGTGAATCCCACCAGAAAAATATGTTTTAAAAATGCCAAACAGCATTTCCCAGGGGTACGTTGTCGTGTAAACCAATTTCGGAAAATTTACCAAATCGGAAATTGCATGATAAGGATGTTTACTAAAATATTCAGTAGAAATTACTAACATACACCGGAGACTTGCGTGAGAAATGCACATAAAGTTTCACCCATCAAGCTAAACTGTCAATAAAATGCGACTACAATGCTACATTAAACATGAAACCCTATATTACTGGAATATCCAGCAGTAATGAAACACATAAAATGGGCCTGGAGACGTAGTCGGAACATAACTGCCGTCACGACCTTATTTGGAATGGCATGCAAACTTTCGTCTTCTTATAACCAAGAAGTGAGGATATTGCGTCTTTCTGTTTACAATAACTTTCCAATCTGTTGAACTTACATCATTACGTACTAATTGAACCCAGCCAATTATATCCCATCAGACACGAAGATATTCTCTTTGTACTGGTTTTTTTTTCTTGCCTTAGATTCTCTGATCTTATCAGATATTGTACAAAACATTTAACATTAGATTGAAGCATAATTACAAACATATTTAGAAGTAATGTAATAAATTACACCATCTAATTCAATAAAACGGGATTTAAATATATTGGCAACAATTTTCATTCAAAATCAGGTTATAGGGTACAAGAGATCTTGAATGATTTCACCTGAAAATGCTTTTATAAAGAGAAATAACTTGTGGATTAAAATTCAATAGTGAGTTAATTGAAAGTGCCATTATAAAGGGCAGTAACTCTGGGAATAATTCAATGACAATTTACCTGACTGCAAAATTAGACCTATCACTGAACTGTGATTAACCCCCCCCCCCCCCAAAAAAAACCAACATATTACAAATAGGGTGATTCCAGTATACGGGGTATAAAAAATGATGACATCAAACACAGTATGATTACGAAGCTCATTTGGGAGATAGAAAAAAGAAACAATTTACAGAACGAAGTCTAACAACAATGAGAGCTAAATATAGCCAGAGTAATTAGCTGATATGGAAGAACAAAATTATTGTTTAACAATCAGATTAAAATTTAGTGACTCTGCAAATTTAAGTTAAATTTTCTATGACGTTAACTAATTATTCTCATCAACACGCAGAGAGAATCTGAAAATGCTTAATTTTGCGTCAGTGCATAAAATTTGTTACAAAAAAAATGAGCAAAAAATAATAAGAATGAAGAAAGACACATATACACAGGAATTTTTCTTGGCAGTTGAACTGAATGACAATTATAACATGTAGATGGCTTATTCGGTTAATTTCCAACTTAATTTGTGCAGAATTCAGGAAACTTTAAAGGCAAAAAATGGAAATGAAGAATTAATCAATATTATTACATTATTCTCAGAAAATAATTCCCAGAATTTGCGATCACATTCTTCGGAAACATTTCAATAACTTTACTTTTGATAATCCCCTGTGTGCCAAATACTAGGTTGTAATTTTATTTTTGTACCTAATCAAATCTAGTGACAAGAAAATTCAATAAGTTTTGTTTTCAATTTGCGTAGAATAGCATAGCTTATATCACAGTGAACGCCAAGAGAGAAATTCACGCTGACAAAAACTCGGTGTTTACATGCACAATAAGAAATTAGACTACGTTTGCACAAGGATTCCTAACTTGATTTGTACCATATGCAGGAGAAAAGAGGGGGAAACAAATCAATGGGGAATAGCTGGAAAGTATTACGGAAGGATCTAAATGCAATATCATGTCAATTAATTCTATGCTATAATGTATCAAACTAAAGCCTCGGGGACTTACTGGAATAACGCAGAGCTAACAATTTGAAACAAAAAAATGGTATTAAAACTTGTTATTTCTGTCTTATATATACAAAAAATAATTACATATTGAGGGTTTATCATAAAAGCATTGTAACCTTTGGGAACAGAGGTCATTTTGCTAAAAAAAAAAAACATGCGTACCCCCACCAAACACCTCAAACCAGATATTTCTCAAACATCAAAATGCAACACTTCTAACATGATACGGGTCTGAATTCAAAACTAATATTCTGATGCATTAATTAGAATAACCCTACTTGGGTCACATGACAAAACCTTAAATTAAGTTTAATAAAGTTGACAAACACATCACACAAGCGTAATAACCATTCAGCAGCGTATAAATAACAATATGTTTTACGAAACTCAATCTTGATTACTTACGTATATTGAGTTCATCAACATACCTTAATGCATTATGGGCACAAAAATGAACAAAATTATAGGCATTTAAGAACAATTAATTTCATGATTTATTGTCCTAAGTACGTCATGAATTTCTGAATTTTTAGTCTAAACTGCTTATTATTAAACAGCATGAAGACAGATATATGATTATTAGTCCAAAAATAGAAAATAAACAAATGTTTCAGATAATTCTTCAAATCAAATGGCTAATTAATCCCAAATACGCCTAAAACACGATCGGTTCCTCCCCACCGAAAAAATCAATCAACAGTTTGCCATTAACAATTAGACTAAAATTTTCAGACATGATTTAATGGCAACAGGGAGCCGAGACGCACTTGAGATGATACAAAACAAAAAAAATTACATCATCTGCATTAAATGAGACAAATTGGTTGCCACCACTAAAACTAGGCCAGTACACAAAAAAATTGACGCAAGACTAACACTTAATCACATGACATTCCCGGTGGACCAATCAGTAACAATGACAGACACATAGAAACCAATTAGACTTCAATTAGTTTGGAAATTTAATCAAGTCATTCTGAGCAGAAAATAACAATTATCGACATCTCAGTTGTGATTTTTTATTTAACCAACTGCTGCTCGACTTTCTCCATTTTCTAAGATTCTCAATGCGATTTTACGAAACTTAAGAGGTTGCTATGGCAACAAATATTTTTCCATTTTACAGAAAAAATTCAAAATTGGTTTAACATCGAATTCGAAACGTAAAGGTTTCTGGCATATAATCATTTAATAGAAACTGTTTTGGATCGTTGTATCCATCAATTTCTAATTCCCCGAGCATAATAGTGTCTTATTAGATAAAAGGCATGAACTTTTCGAGATAATTCTCAAAATTTTGACATAAAATTCATTTCCATAAAATTGCGACATCTTCATACAGCTATGATGGATCTGAAAACACAACAGGCTTGACATTTTTTTCAGTCTACTTGTCCAGCAAGATGACCAGCTAATAATTTTAACAAAGTTCCACAGCAATTTCAACTTGTCCCGACAAGTGGATTTGTCGTGCCCTGCACTACACAAGTACAAAGCATTTTTTGCCTGTTTTTGCCTCTTATCCACTGAATTAGCCTGTTTACGTGTTTTTTTCATTTTACATAATTTGATTCATGCACATTTTTGGACAATTAAATGTGTTTAAATGTGTTCAGCGAGTTTTTATGCCATTTTATATGTTTACAAATAAAGCTTTCATTGTTTTGCATAAAATGGAGATAGTCGACCTTACTACAATGCAAATGTCACCCTAACTTGACTTTCGAAACCAAAATGAAAACATTTCATCCTTTCTAAAAAACTTTACGGTCCACGAAGTAATGGATGCTTTGTATAAAATACAAAAAAATTTCAACAATATTTTTTGTTTGAACAGAGAAAACATAACAGGTCTGACATCTAATTGAAATTCCATAAAACATGATTCCATTTTGTGCAGTGATGTCAATTTGTTACTATTTTTGCCTGTGGTAAACAACAAATTAGTGTTAAAGGGGCATCAGAGCTATCAAAGTGGATATTTATAGAGTTACCTCCCTTCATTAGCAATTTGTAAGTATTCATAAGTTACCTCCCTTATGAACAGAAATGCAACAAGCAAATCAACTTGTAAAACACGAGAAGCCATTAACAAACAAACAAGACAATTTTTATTCACATTTCAGTAACAAGTTACATCCTAAAATAGAACCTTTGTTGAAATACAAATACAATGACTTGTAACACATACCTCACATACAAGCCAAGTTTTATGATATTAATATATAAGTATAAGATATCATAATAAAATGAAAACTTAAAAGTTGGAGGAAAATAATTAAAATTACAATTAAAATTCAATTATTTTCCAATCTCAGATGCTGAAAGAGCAATTCAAAACCTATTAGATGAAAATGAAGATGTTTTGGAGATAAAGGTAGTCAAAATGAGCTTGTAGATGACCTAGCTGATATAGAAGGTGAATTAGAAGAGATACAAAATAATTTGGCTAAGAAATACCAATCATAAAAGATGAAGAATGTGTGTAAAGAACCATTTTACAAGAAGATGGGTAACATAATACAATCCACAGGCCTTCAATTCTTAAAGCAAAGATGAACAATGAATAATCATGAAGAAGATAAGACAGAGGTAGGATCTGAAACATTATATTTATCTAAATAAAAGCTTATTTCATCATTTGTAATGTGTCAGTGAATTCATTATCACAAATTTCCCAATTTTATCTTACTTTCATAGAAAAACAGATTTTAGCAAAACAAAAATGTATAAAGTTTTCAAGTTTCTGTTCAAAGTCAACCAAAAACACTTAAGGTTTGAAATCTCACTTTAATTATACACACACTATGACAATCTTGTGAAATGATAGGGGGGCCAGAATAAAGCATTCATAAAAGTGGAAAAAGAAGTCCAGCACCTTTAAGAAAACAAGCTAAACAGATGACAAAAAAACGAAAGGTCACTAGGATCATATAATGCCATAGTACATTGCAACCTTACAGCTTTTGCTACACACAAAGTACACAAAACATATGTTTCAGTGCAATTCAATCAATAGATGTTCTAATAACACTTAGACCAAGTTCGAAACATTTCTCGTAATTAAATCCACAACTTCTGAACAGTCACAAGTAAAACATCTTGGTGACAAAAAAAAGTTAGCAATCAACTCGCGCTAAATTACTTTTTGACACATTTTCTCCACGTAAATCACATCCTACAATTTTATGAAAATTCATCAAAACGTTTTCCAAGAATTACCATTTAATTTTCCAATCTATCACAAAGGAACCGTAATTTCATCATGTTAAAAATCTCTAATACAAAATTCACATTCCTGCATCGGCATTTTTCAAACAACATGTACATGAATACCTAATTCCACAGTAAAAAAACAACAACCATTAAATCAAAGGATTTCACGGAAGCCACAGAGAAAACATCCTTTTAAATGGACTATTTTTGAATGATCGTACATTTTGCAAACTAAACCTCCGTCATAAAATACAAAAAGAAAAACCAGCCACCTAGCACATATTCTGTTTCCTGTTTTAACTGACGAATGATCACCGGAGATTTCGTAATCGATGCAGTTTTTCAAGAGCCGAGTAAAACAAGATGCCATTTTGAACAGTTGACAGATTAATGTTTCAACAGAAGTATATATGCATAATAATTTGTTACATCGCAATAGAGATAATATACTCCCCAGAAGGTAACATTTGAGACGACATGTCATTTCTAATACATATCGCACATAAATCCAAGATACATCGGGGAAATAAAATCGGCCGCTAAATGAATATTGGATATAACGAATAATTTGATAGGTACTTTGGGACCGAAGGAGAACAGGAAAATACATCAGTATCAAGAGCTATGATTAACTATTGATGTAATGTTACATCAATTTCGACAGATTTGTAGTTTTAGAAATTTTATGCATGGGGAAATTATGGGGAACCTAATTAATTTAATTTCTGACAACAACAACAGTCATAGAATCATTTTTCAATATCTTTACAGGATCATGGAATTTCTCTTTCCGCAAACAATGCATCAAAGAGAAACTAAGCAAGACTCTTACCATTTTAAATGACCAAACTGAAAAAACATGCAATGACCTTTTCACTAGAATTAATTAGTTAATTGCTTTTTAAAATCAATTTAACGAGTAATTTTATGATTCATAAAACATGCCAAATGAATTCATTGAAACCAGCGTTGTTCATAGTTTCAATATAATGATGTTGTAGCCACATGTAACTGAGAGACAACCCACGTGCCATGAAACACTTTCTGACAGACGCGTGAATATTCCACAGAATAATATCAATATTTTTCTCTTAGTTACTCAAAAGCAATTATCAGATTTTCAGTCATCAAATAAACCCACTAAGATAAGGATCAGGGACAGAGAAATTACACTACTTCCTATACCTCTCAAAATTTCTTCACTGGGATTCAATGTCAAAACAACAGCCAGTGTCATTTGGTGACTTTTCCGGCTTAACTCGGGTTAGAGTGCCGCCGACCTTTCGTAAGCCAGCAAGACAGGAGAAATTTGGTTACAGGTGGGATTTGAACTCACAGCAGTAAGGGACTAGTGATTACTAGACACAAACCATATCCACTTGACCACGGAGACCCTCTCCTTTGCCCTGTTGCTACATTACATAATACGAAAACACAGGATATGAATGCCGAACTGATCTATTTTCTATTTTTTAGGGTTATACACATCGTAAACATCTTTAAATCTAAGCCTCTGTGTCATCAGGATAAGGTTAACCAGGAACGTAATGAATCATATTCAAGGATTGTTTGATGGCATTTAGTATCCGCTATTGATTGGTGCTTATATAGTAATTATAATAATTCTGATATTAGTGGAGCCCCTAGGCCATGTTTAGATGTAGGCTGGATAATTTTACATAGAAACATATTTATTAACCCTTTGCCTCATAAAACCATTACTTAGATTACAAGCAACAGCTTCTTTTGCCATAACATTTTCAAAAGTCGCTTTAGATGCGGGGGGGGGGGATGTGGTATTATGCGGCAAAGGGTTAAGATGAATGGACTAACATATAAAATTGTACATTGGTATAAAGATCAGTACTGTAAGTTATAATATAACAGTAATGATCAAGTTTACTAAAAACATTGAGGTATTCAATACAGTCATTGGTAACTTGTAAACTGGTATGTTTGCCCCTACAATTATGCACTACATACAAAAACATTAATTGCTTCAATTCTTGATCTTAGTAATATACACCTGACCTATCAAAACATTTGAATGAATTGCTTAAAGCAACAAACACTGAAATTCCTTCACACTTTAGCTTCATTACCTGACCTATAGCCTCACTGATGGTTAATAAAAACACTTCGGCATGTTTTGTTGATTTCGAAAAATCAGCCATTTTAAATCACATAAGATTTGAGATTCTTATGAATTGGGAATTGAATGACGTACAGCAGTTGCCTATTCCTGTCAGTATTAAAGTCCCAACCACCAATCATGAATATCTATGGAATCATTAAACAAGATAGAAACCAAATCATTGCCTCACCTTCTCGCACCAAATTCTAAGACTTTACAAAATAATAATCCAAAACAAAAATTACGAATTAATCCAAAACGAAACTAGCACATATCAACACAGCATATAATGTCACGATAAATTCACAAAATCCTTACAGTATAACAGCAACATTCAAATACAGAAATCCCGGGATGATGCAACATAAAACTAAGTCACTGATGTTATTACAAGCAAAAATTACCTCAATCCAACACAAACAGCAAATGTCACAGTATTCAAATGCACAAAAAATATAATAAATTCAAACACATTCAAATTACAACACAACCTTTTTTTCGCATCAAATCGCACAAACGAGTAAATGAACAAAATTCCGTGACTTCATCGAAGATAAATCAGAGTCTCGCATAAAAGATACGATAAATTCACCTCAAGTCCCCGCGTGACAATGACGCGTCACTTTTCTTTCACAAACAAGATCAGTTTTATCGACACAATGACACAAAAATATGCCTCGATTGTAGAGACATGCTTCAAATAAATGCAACATCTAACACTGTTAATTCCTATCAATAAGAAAGCCTACTGAAAAATCAATCTACAGTACTACGTGTCTAAGGAATTCACAAAAACCGGGAAATAAACTCCGAGCACAGATATGACATTCACAAGTAGCTAAAACACAGCACTTACATGACGGCATTTTATCACCTACAGTGAATTATATTGACTGCCAATTTTAAGTAAGCTCAACTAGAGCCAAATAAACATAAGAGATAAATGGTTTTAGCATCAGTAGCTTCACTTAAAAGGATAATTTACAAATGATGAGTGCAATTTATCATCCATACTAACTCACGAGCAAACGTCCGTAATCTCTATCCATAATTTAGCTGCCCCGCTTACAAGCGAAGGATTACCCTGAAAAGCTACATAATCTTAAAAATCTTGTTGTCAAATGAGGCTAATCCATCTAAACTCCATCAATAATCCTTCAATAATCTCATAAACGGGAGATAGAGGTAGTCTAGTAACATAATATTCTCATCATCGTATCAACGTATGAATGTACAAGCATGTGTGTATGCGATTGAGAGCATCACAGCTTTAAGGTATCAAGTCGAACTGAAAAATGAGTTTTTTACGAATACATTATTACATCTGATCAATGAAATCTATCACGAGAATAATTGAATAAAAAATAATCTACACAGATAGCACAGCAGGAATTTTCAATTTGGCCACGTTTTTTGCAACCCAATGTTAGACATGAATATCTCTCAAGGAGAGATTTTTGCAACCACAGGTGTTACATTATCCCTGATATTAATTACAAGATTACAGTATAAACACTCTCAATTGAAAACTCAAGATATCCACAGTGTAGGACATCAAAAAAAAGGTTAAATTATACAAACACTTAGGTATGTAATGAAATTAGATATTAAGGTCCCTTTTTACATACCAATAACTAATTTGATATTAAAAGTGTATAATGCGCAATAAAGAGGCAATATGACAGCAATATAAATAAATCTTATCTCATTTTCCAGCTTTAAGGAGAATTGATAAAAATCTACCACTTGGATATATTAATAGTTAAAATACCAAAATGTTTTCTTGTTTTGGAGATCTCATTACAGCTAAAGAAGAAACATTTCGTTTTCATGGAATAAAATTCAAGGAGCCATAGTAAGTTATTTCACAATATTTAGTTCCTAAAACACCATAGGAGATGACATTACATTAAAGCAATATTACTTAGCAACCACTTCAAATAAGGCCTCCTCATAATAACAATCACTTTTTTAAACTTGTTTCCAGTGTACATGTTTCCTTCTATTTCAACTTGCTAATGTAACAACTGAATGCCACAGACCTCTTCATAATAACAACAAAATATTCCCACAATGATATTCAATCAAGATACCTCAATATCATGGGCGAAAGTAGAAACTTTAAAAAAAAAATGGAAATAACCTTGCTGTGGAAACAATAAACACCAGTAGGGTCAAGACCTGGGGGGAAAAACGGAGGTTCTCGAAAATTCCGGAAAAATTCTGACCATCCTATTTCAACTTGAATGAGAGACTACCTATGCACAAATACAACTTTTTCCACAGTTTCAGACTCTTCTATATAACCCCGATGTTGTAAGTATAATCTTCAGAGAACAGAATGATGGAAAGTGTTTACCAGGCATAAAACATCCGGAATATCTTTTAAAAGTAACACCAAGGGTAAAATATATTTTGAAAATTGTATTATCGGCAATATATTTTCTGCATAATTTTCTATTTTCTCGCCATCAACTCGGTGTTCGTATCGACATGTTCACAGCATCAAACATTCACCAAGTATTCCCAAGTCTGCACCAAGTTAGTTTCAAACTGGATTAAATTCAGCACTTAAAGACATAAACATTCCATTACTCAATGAATTTCCAAGATGTTTTCCACCAGAATTGACATTCATCACCCATATGAACTTCTTAACAGAGTTTACTTATTTTCCACCTCGGCAGATTGCACCAAATAGATCTGCACTAATAATACATTATCGGCATTAAGTTCAAATGAACTTCGCTCCAGTGAACTTTGGTCTATTTGAATTAGAGTAAACTGGAAGAAAAGACCCTAGTGTATGCTCTACAACATTTTAACAAGCTCTGATAGAAACAACAGATATTAATGCATACACAAAGCACACTTTTCAAATAAAAAAAGTTACAGGCTAAAACTAACCCCCCCCCTGCCCCCCCCCCAAAAATCAGAATTCTAAAAAATATCCTAAGTTATTTGACACTGGCCCACTCCTGAATGAATCACAGCAAGCCAGGTGCAAGGTATATAAACATCAGCAAAATTCTCTAAATGGAGACTGAAGAGTTCTTAACCAACACTCCAATGAGATATATGACATTATATTCCAAGTTGACAGTCTAAACAAACTGTATAATGACAATTTTCTCAAATATAAACAATAAGACAGATAATAAAGAATAATTCATGAATCATGCATTGTCAAGTAGGCACTATCAATACAGAGCAAAAAGCCCTGCAGCGTCAATGGAGGGTGTGCAACACAAACGAAATAAACATTCAATTTATATCCCTACAGAGAAAACTCAGCCTATGCATTAGGATTTGAATAATTTATACATATTCCATCTGCAACTACTGCAGAGTAGTACATGTACATACTGACAAGAGTATATTGCATTCGAGTCTTTCGAGCAAAGTAATCAATTACAAAGCAGGTATTTTTCAAAGGGTTTGTAATGGTCTATACATTCGATCTGTAAAAGTAAGTTTTCTTCATTCCAAACTTCTTTAATGCTTTCAGACAGGCAACTCTTAATGACTTTTTTGTCATTTCTCCACATACAGAACAAAGCAAAACACACAGACAAACAATGTGATTTCTACTTAGTTGAAATATGATCACTCACATTTCTAATGAATCGTGATCCATTTTCCAGACTAAATTTCAACTGCGTCCAAAACAATCTCTTCTTTAACAACAAATAACCCTGACAAGTTCCATTCTCTAAGAATTTAGTCCCAAGTCACTAATGTAAAACTTGTGTCACAAGTCCATGCTAATTTAGTTAACTGTGGCAAGCCTTGGTGATTTATTCCACTTTTTCCCTATAAAACAAACTCCCTGAAGACATACTATAACAGACTTGACATATATGGACATAAATCCTATCTTTGTGAGTTATATAGTGTCAGGAATATGTATATGCAGTTTCGAGAAATATGGCATGAGAAATGTTTAAAGTATATCATTACCCCTGTGCATCACAAGGTCAGACAAACCTGACAGTGTGTCAAAGAACTTGGCAGCAATAAGTTGAAAACACTAGATAAAGTACGCCAATTACCATGCCAAAATAACATCAGTGCACTGTCATACAATTTGTTCTAATTACTGAAATCTCTTCCATACTGTGTTAATAACTTCTTCAAAAATCTGACGTAAATAATGAAAGCCTTCTCAAAGAGGGTGCCAGAGCCAACCATGATAAACACAGCACATTATCAGTCACAGAAAGCTTCAGCATACAACGCAAAGCATTGCAATACCTTTGGCACAGTAAGGCCAAAACATGAGACATTAAAACCTAAGCAGCCGGATCATGCCAGCCAACATACCATTAGATGTTTCCTACAAAACCATCTCTAAATGTTTCAAATCTGACATGGAATTCAACTGTAAGCCTGTAACATGTCTTCCTGTTGATGTTCATCTGTATGTTTCTCAATAATCTCACACACCTGGACAACTCTTATCATGATAATTTATCAGGAACACTTGCTCTATTCTCATCATTATCAAAACCTACATGATTCTATTTTAGCTCAAGTATGCACCGTATCACCACACACCATGTTCTCACCAACTTTTACATCTCTCTCCCAACATGCAGCAAAGTCATGTTTGGTGAGCATTTAGTTTATAACAACTAACACCATAGTAGTTCATTCAAACTCAAATCTCCTTCGAACTTATCACTCAAAAAAGTCTGATAAAATTCTACCTCACAATGTCATGGAAACCATAGCATTCTCTAAATATGTACAGGTATGAATCTAGTTCTTAGATAAATGACTAAAGTTGAGATTCGAACCTGCCAACTTATCAACTTGTGTATGGGGAATTAATTCAACCAGCAAGATCCCTTGGCTCCGATTCATCACATACAACAACAATCCAGCATTAAATTATCTCACAGCCAAGCACCTGGACCCTGTTACCTTCAAGTCCATCTATAAATAACACTTTCCAATTATTTTACCGAGCAGCACAAAAAGCCAAATACGAATTCAGTAGAAGACATTAATACTGCCACTTTCTTCAGGCAAAACTGCTTTGTAAAACCTGCTTTTTCGGAGAACACTAATGTCAATTAAGTTAACAACAAGTTGAAATCTTTGCACAAAAAACAAGTTTCTAAGCTTGATCTTCTGCCTAGTAGAGAAGGAAGTGCAAAATTTAATTCATTAGAACAAACAATAACGCTGTAGGACCATGGCAGGGTATTTGCCGAGAAAAACTCCGCAAGAAAGGGCAAAATTACAGTAATGTATTCTATTATTACAGCAATGCTTTTAGCAGACATCCCTCGGGTGACATTCCATAGAGCCTTATACCATTCTATCATTAAATCTTGATCCGCAGGGAAATGCAATGTCTTTTAGCGGGGTTTTTTCTCCTCCATAAACTAGCATCTTTCATCAAGACTTGTCACAAGAGAGCACTGTACAGTTTTAATTTAACAAATAGGGTCATATTGGCATGGCAGTAGGAGCTTTAACAAATTGTAGAGACTTTTTTCAGTAACAGCTAGGGACCCTTAAGTGGAACATTTTATCACTGCATGTCAGGAGCATGCTTTAATACTGTTTTAAAATTAATTAAAGCAGCCAGACAAGAGACAAAACATAATACACTCACAAAACTGATTACAGAGCCGAGAAACCGTGTCTACAAATACGTATAGTCATGCAATTGATTGGATAACCAAGGAATCTTATGTCTATGTTTCTGGCAGCAACTTTTAGGTGCACCGAAGTAGACTTTTGACTATGAAATCATGGATGTAACTAGTTGCATCAATTTGTTTAATTTCATGTGACATTGTCACTGGAGTTTAACACCATTTTTCAACAATTTTTCAGTTATATATGGCAAACGGTTTACCTAATCAGTTTTCCTGGACTATATACTAACTTACCCTTCCAGAAGGAGCCAGCAAACTTCACATATGGAGGAAAATCGATATTTATATCAAATTTTCATAAGAGGGTGTGACCTGACGCGACTGGGATTTGAACCCAGATCTTATAAAAAGTCCATCATTATTTTCATGTATGTACATCTACGTAAGAAAGCCAGTCATGCATTAAGATAAAGTTATGTAATATCAAAAAATAAAATTCAATGATAAAAAGAATCATCAAACAGTCCAGACTTGAAACAACACACCAACCTTGATTTTATCTGCATTAGTATCTGCCTTTAAATCATCACATTGGTTTTTAATTCCTGGTTTAAATGATTCAACATCTATTACAGTGTCATGGTTTTTATCAGTTTTATCGACAATGTCTTCCTGAAGATCTTGATCTCTGATACTAATGTAATCCTTGGAGACATAATGATCAACAGTCTTTCCCTCTACAAGACAGTTAAGATTACTATTCATTCTCTTGATTTCCTCATCAACAGGAACCAGTTGTATAGAGACTTCCTTAATGATAGCACTGCCACTCTTATCACCTTTTGGAGTATGTTTACAACCTTGTTTAGATTTCTCTTCATCATCAGCAGGACCAGCAACCATTTCACCTGTGTGATCTTGTCCAGGATTGAATAAAGCATCATGACTTCTAGTTTCTTGTTTTAAATCCATATGATAAGGTCTAGATTTAGTCTCAATGTCAATGGAATTTAATTCCATTTCAGTGTCACTGTCTCCCTTATCATCAATATGGTTAGGTCCAATTTCCATTTTTGCCTTTTTCACCTCACCATTCACATTAGTAGGCATAATGTCAAATATTGAGTCACTATCACCTTTTTGATCCTCCATTAATTTCAGCTTGCTTTTTTTACAACTAAATTAACTTCAATAGTCCAAAAATCACAGCTAATTGTTAAGCATATCACTTTCCCTTTTTTCTCAACAAGCCATCGATAACCGCTATCACCTCATATGATCTTTATACAAATGAACTATGCTTCAAGCTCCATTTCACCATTTAACAACACTATCGACCCATCGGGATCGTGTGCATTTAATAATACATCTAAGTTTTCATTTTGTTCTGTATTAGCGGAGAAGCACGTCAGGTTGTCTGTTTAATTTGATTTGTACAAACGTTACAACAATACAGGCAGATTGATCTCACACAATGGAAGATGTATCCTTGCGCCAGAAACTTAATCATCTTGTGTTTGCGATATCGAATTTATCGTCTATCAAAAAGAAGCGTATTTACCCATGCAAACTTCCTAGAATGCTTTAATCGATATGAAAGGGCAATATAGCACCGCATTAAAAGGAATTAACAGCCAGGATACAAATTAATCCAAGATTGACATTTTACTTTCATCTGCTTAAATGAATTAGCGGACTTGGAGAAGAATAATATGCATTTTTCACCACTTCTCTTAATATCATTGCAATGTTAATTGATTTCATGAAGATTACAATGAGTTCAATATCCAAATCTGATTAATCATTGTATAATGTATAAGTAATCCCCTTTTTCAAATCCTTGTAGATCTAAAAATTAAAGTATTAGCCTTATATAATTCTATAAATCACGAATAAGGCACTTTTATTCAACGTTTTCAAATACAATTTCAAAAAATAAGACAAAATGAAAAAAAAACATATAAGTCACTATTCAACATCATCTGTTTGTTAAAGATAATGCTTAATACCCAGAAATAGTCCAATTACTTCTCCGTAAATGTATACAAACATTTACATTTCATGCCTAACAATCATATCCGAAGACAATGCCCACAATATTATCCTAAAAACATTACAACAGACGATTCTTTACAGACTGGTGCATAGTTTTTCTTGACAAAAAAGGTTCAGTCAGGGACATTAAATTGGTTCCAGTCTATTCAAAGTCATAAACCAGTCCATCTTATGCCATAAAGTGAAATAAATTGTCATTAACCAGTCAAAACAGAGATATTTAAATTCGACTTGATTTTTCAAATGGAACACAGCATGCTGTATCTCCATAAAAATACCAAGTCTTTATATCAGGACTAGGAAACTAATATTTCAACAGCTTTATAATTATATTGACAGAAGTACAGAAAACTGGTACAAAGACAGTCTTACTGGAGAAAATATTAATAACACAGTAAAACCTGTGACCAAAGGCCCCCCCCTTGGGAAAGAAAATGTGGCCTTTATTGACAGATGGCCTTTATTCAGAGGTCAGTTTGTTCTAAATAATCAACATTGTTTTTCAAAGAATGGCCTTTATCTGCAGGATGGCATTTAATCGAAGGTGGCCATAAATGCAGGTTAGACTGTACAGTTAAACCCTGTCACTTGAGACAATCTTTAGTGAAAGTCAAAGAGTAAACTTCGTAATTGATTATAACAAAGTGGTTAAAATATTTTGTTGATTGAATTGTAGAGGAAACAAATGTTCTACTGATACAGGGAGACTTTAGTGCAGGGCTTATACCATAATTCCAACTTGGAACAACTAATCATCCGTTTTATCCAAGGAAAGTACTTATTATTATGCATTTGCTGGAAAATTGTTGGCCAGAAATCTAGACCAAAATCTCCAGAATCTCGAAAGCCAAAAGGTTATCATCCCAAGTAGGCAGACCGGACAGAATGTTTCAAATGGCTGGAGACATAAAAGATAAAAACTGGATTAAAATGATCTTACAGCAACAAAAGCTGTTAAGAAAAAATCACAACTACTATCTTAACACAGTAATTTGTGTTTGTATTTGGGTAAATAGTCAATAGTATTTCTTTTACGTGTGATGGACAGAAGGCCATTCTTCCTGGGTGTTATATAGGGCCATGAGTCTCCAGAGCACTTGCAACTGAATAGGGTAATCCGATACAGATGCATACCTAGGTCAACATCAAACCTCTTTAAATAATGCAATGCTTTAACTAAGCGATAGTATAGGAGCATAATTACTCAATTCAGACATTACCTCAACACTGGCTAAATTAAGTATTAATCTGAAATAGACTGAAACTCTGTGAATTAGAACTTATTTACATTTTGCCACTTAAGAATGTACCACAGTACACCAGTACACCTTAAGTGCTCAACCGTTTCACCATTACCAACCTATTCCTCCATATTCTACATGCAAGTACGACAAATGCTTATAAGTATGATGGTAAAAGGATTATTCTAGAGACAAAATTCCTGACATACAGCTAAGCAATTACAAATGACAAGATATTTGATGAAAATTATACCACAAAATTAATAAATATAACACAGTACTTGCAAAATCAATGATTAGAAATTAATAATTTATACCTCAGATAATTCAAAATCTCTACAGGCATATTAACTTTCAAGTTCCATGTTAGTTCTATGGGCTGATAAACAAAGAACGAAAACTCTAGTGATCTCAAAGTGCAAGATGCTCCCGAGCAAAAATTACACTCTACCCTCACACATTTATAAGAAAAGACTTAAGAAAACTGATGACCCATTATGAATTGTTTAATTATTAACATTTCAAAGTATATCTAACATGATGACAGGAACAGTCACAAAGCCAGATTTAATGAGAAGTTGCCCAGAGAATCAATATTACATGTGCACACAATAAACAAAGGGCCATAATTCACCATAATATGCATTGGTGTACATGGTGATGTTAATTATGCGAAAGTTTGCTGAAATCCTTTGAGAAATGTAGGAAGAGTTGTGCGCAGAAGAAAATGTGGACATCCAGCCATCTGCCTGCGAACATTCACCAACTTAATAACCAGGTTTTTTCATCCAAAAAACCTGAATCAAAAGATTATTCTACAAAATGAAAGTTTCTGGAAAAGGAACAAACCAATTGGATTTTTATTCTGAAATATTTCCTACATTATCAGGAGTCATTCCAAAATTTTGAGTTTGAGTGGATAAATGAGTGGACAAAATTCAGGAATCAAATAGATATTTTTTACATGAAAGTCAGCATTTTTTTTAAAAATTACCTGTGGGAAACAAAAGTTTCGGAACAATCCATGTAATGTCAATGACATGCCTCTAAAATAGCACATAAACACTATCAAAAAATGACAATAAATAAGTTCTATGCTCAAACAGAAAAGAACAGAAATAACAATTTAAACAAGAACAGGACATGGCCAATGGGAAAAAATAAATAAAATGACAATCAAAGCTAAAAAAAAAACTTCTGGTAACTATGGTAACCAAGAGACCAATTTTAAACATTTATTCAATGGTTGTCAAGAATAAGAATGGCTGCAATATTTAATCCTCTGTCAACATGGGGCCTCTGCGTTGAGTGGTTATGGCCCCCGACCGGTAATTACTAGCCCATCAGCCCCTGTGAGTTGGAATCCTATGCTGGAATAGGCAAATTTCACACGTAAGGAAGTTTTCCAGCTTAGAGCTTATGGACGGTCAGTGATTCTCATAGTGTTATCATGTAACAATGTCACAAGGCACCAACATCAAAATGCAACAATGCCATTATGTAACAATGTCTGGAAGCGTCAATGTCACAAGACCACAATGTCACAAGGATAAGATGTGTTACACCACAACATTAATTTAAGACAACAAACTAGGAGAATACAACAATCATTAATAAAATAAGAATGACTTACATAAAGAAGCAGACTACTTTCTTTCTCAAAGCATTAATCCATTACAACAAAAAAACAATAAGAGAATCATTGTATTGTTGATGTCTGTTATCAACATCGGTATTTATAACCTAAAATCAAGTTTAGTGTTGATCACCTAGAGGAAATCACAAAAGCACACATTCGAGTTGCTAAATAATCCCTCCCAGGAACAAATTAACTGTCGAGTCGATAGTATACAATGTTTTGTAATTAATCAACGAAAAACGTCTTAAAATTCCAAGATTGGAGAAATTATGTTCACGATTAAAGTCGTGCTACGCTTACATAAGATAAGCTGAATGAGCCGTTGGCCCGATATAATCACGTCATACCTAAGGTGTCTAGTGCCTCGATAATTCCGACATAACGCTCAAGATAAAACGCCATATACAACCCAATGTTTTATGATTAGACCTTAGTGAAAAGTTAAACACAAGTTTACATGATGCTAGCTGTTATGTATCAAATTGTCAGTATCTTGTAAAACGTTGAAAGGCACATACATAAATTGTACTTTGTATACTGTAGCATTTCCTTGTAACTTCCTTATTAATTTGATTAATGAAAAATCGCTAGCAATTAACAATTAAAAATAGTTACAATGTAGACACAAATTCAAAAAAAATGAATAACAAAAATAATAAATAATACAAGATAATATAAGATAAAAAAACACAGACAGAGACATCACCATAAAAAAGGCAATCAATATCGCATAAAGCTGAAATGACTCATCAGGTTTTTCATAAAATCTTAATAGACAAAAAATAACATGGGCCGTCATTGTTACTATGTCACACTTCACACTTAATACTCGCGCTCTTACAGTAGAGAGGTCGAAATGAACATTCCTAAGACCCTATCTACGCTGATAGACCAAACCATAACTTGCTTATCCGCAGCAAATACACAGGGACTTACCAGGCCTAATATAACCAGATTATTTGTTTTTCATTTGCCAACTGTATTGATCATAGTGCTATGTTAGATCAAGATAGATGGTCTATGGGCCGAGGTGACAAACGTTTTATTGAAAGCTATCAAGAAGGTCAGATTCGATTATCTCTCAGTCTGTGTTTATTCATCTATCCATTATCTACCACTTCAAACATACAAAAACTCACACCAATGTATCCTGTTTAGTCTAAGCTGCTAAATGACTGAGATCAGATTGGTAAATCGTGTTGAAATAGTTACATAAATATTGAATCAAATTTGCTTAATGTTTTACAATGGAGTAAAATAGAGTGGCAGGCTTTTATCACATAAATCAAAGATAATATTGACACAATTTTTAAATTAACATTTTTTGACACTTTCAATCAAAATCACATGGTCTAGACAAGTTTCGTGTGACATTATAACATTACACCAAGAAATCACTCAATATTCAAATCAGGATATTTGAACCAAACCACAAACTCGCATGCATTGATCTGAAAAACTACCCTAGAAAAAAACTTCTATTGAAATCCCAATAAAATGAACAGATTTTACACTGCTGAAGTGAGTTACCATTAAGACTAGAATATAAAATAGTCATGTTAGAACCTCAGGATCCCCAGGTTACAAGTCCAGCACCCTGATCCCCAGGTTACAAGTCCTACACCCGGATCCCCAGGTTACAAGTCCAGCACCCAGATCCCCAGGTTACAGATCCAGTGCTCTAACCACTGGAACACAGTTGCAGCTGGAAGTTTTCATACTGGGTATAGTGAATCTATCCTAAGGCAATGATTGGAAAGTTCAGAAGTCTTGGTATCCCTTGTTTTGTATAGATAGTGTCCAGAACTGTGAAATTTAAATCAAGTAGTTCAACCATGTTTGTCAATATGGTTTTGGGGGCCACTGTGGTCCAGTGGTTATGGTCTGTGACTTGTAAACACTAGCCCCTCAATGTTGCGAGTTTGAATCCCATCCGAGACCAATAATTTCTCATGAGAGGAACCTGTCCAGCTAGCTTACAGAAGGTTGGTGGTTCTGCCCAGGTGTAAGCCAGAAGGTGTTCCACCACTGTTAAGTTGCCAAATGAGCCTGGCTATTTGTGAGACAGTGAAAAAAAAAAAAAAACATAACAATATGTTTTTTCCAAAACTCTGATAATGGTCTATCATAGCATGGTCAGCAATGAAATGACCATTGTCTGACTGCTACAATATACTATTTTATTAAGCACGGACAATGGACTTTACTATACAATAGCATCAAACATGGTCAACCATGGTTTAAACACAATCATTCCATAGGGTAGACCTTGATTCGTTGGTCCTTGCCACTACTACACTCTACCAACAATGAAGTATACATATACAAATTTCACATATTTC
The DNA here is from genome assembly GCA_008271625.1 of Lutraria rhynchaena. Lineage (NCBI taxonomy): Eukaryota > Metazoa > Mollusca > Bivalvia > Venerida > Mactridae > Lutraria > Lutraria rhynchaena. Next base: position 2,217,154 of record VIBL01000049.1, read on the forward strand.
ATACATTATCAGAAATAAGATCAACAGCATTTTTTTAAAAGACAAAAACAAAAGAAAAACACTTCAATCAATGTCACTGAAGGACACAGATAAACAATTAGATATTTTACAAACTTTAATCCTGTTAACATTAATCAGACATATCCAACAGCGAAGCATATTCTTGTGGCTCGCTGAATTACCAGGACATTTTGTAAAATCATTGTTTACACGTTTATCATGAAAAACTTCCCATCAGGAGACAGCATATAAGATAATATTTGTCACACATACACCCAAATCAACGTGCCACTAAACGAGCAGTTCACTTGAGACTCAAGTAGCACTACTCCAAACATCTATTTTAAACCATTTAAGGCAATAGCCAAGCAATCATAGGTGTATTATATTACTGAGTGATTTTTACTTACAAGCAATAAAGTACTTAAAACATTACAAAATAACTCGCCACATAAAGGTTCATTTTAGAACACTTCACAGCTTGACAAGTCCACTTGAAGCATATATGGCCCCCTACTGTGATGAATCAGATTGTTTTATACAAAAATATCTGGGAGTTCACAAGCTTTAAGATTTATTTTTCAACATGTTTCATTCAGCAGGTGTCTACTTTCTCTGATAACACTATCTAACACATTTTTTAAAAAAAAACTGGCTTAAAATGATTTCTTTCAGTCAAAGCATAACCAGATAAATTTAAAATATTTAAGCCAGAAAAAAAGCCAATTCTAGGGTTACTTAACTAAAATATTTAGGGAAGATAGGTAAATTTTTTTTTCTTTTATAATGATAATGTTTCCTAACATACCTTTCATGAGAATACCAAGTTAAATTCATCCACAAATATCTTGGCACTCTGGATTTGGCCATCAGAAATATCAGGATCAGTGCCAAAAAATCGGGTTAATTAGGTAACTGGGTTTACCTGGTTACCTGACTAACCATAAAATGACACTTTGGTACACATTCCCAGGAGTCAAATGCCTTATTTTACTGATTACAAGAGTCAAAAATGCTGTTTTAAGGGTCAAATGAAAGCCCTGGGTAACCATAAACAAATCTTTTTTTTCTGACCTTAAAATTTACTGTCAGTTCATTTATCATAAGGGTAATAAAAGTTTCAGATAACAAAATTGTCACTTTTTCCTGAAATAACATCTACTTTAAAAGAAATTTCATGGAATCATTAAAAGTTTTAATATTCATTCACACTAAAATCAGTTCACAAGACTTAAGACTACAGGAGACAATAGATTTTTTTTCTTCTGGCATTTCATTTCACGCCAAGGGCCAAGGGTTACACCTGGGTAGAGCCATCCACCTTCTTTAAGCTAGCTGGACAGCTTTCTCCTACAGGAAATTTGTCTGGCAGGACAATGGAAGTATAATAAAATTTCAGAAACTAAAAATGGGAAAATAGAAAAAAAAATATAATCTTATAGGAAAGATATGACAATAAAAATCACATGTTCGTATTTTAGAATTCTTAAAATGGACAATCTATACCCTATATGTATTTTTTTATTCCAAACTGAAGTACACAACTTAATGAGCGAAAAAAAAAAAACAAACAAAAGAACAAAATGAACTCAAAAACGCTTTTATTTCTATTTTGAAAAAGGCAACAATTGATGTGATACTCCCAAAAATGTTGTTTATGTAAGAAGATGAATCAACACCTGGTGCGAAAAATAACTTCATAACATGTGCAATCCTAATGTGGCTGTATTTCACACAAGCATACTTCCAGTAATACCATGGGGCAAGATATTGTCAAACTTATAGGTTATATTCCATGACAACAAACAGGAGTGTAGGGGAATGGCTAAAGGCCAGTAAACACATAAGTTTAGGAGTTCACCACCAACGGTATTCATGATCACATCCCATAAACCACAAATACTAGCTTTCCAAACATTGGACAGCAAAGTCATTACTTAAATAAACAAATAAAAAACAAGGTTCCAACACAATTGAGCTAAAAATAACTCACATGGAACAATCAACAATGGTAACTGCTATCATGCAAGCTATGAGAGACATATGGTTGGGTGCTAGCCTAAAAGTCAATGGTTCAAGCTCTTAAGGGAAATGCCAAGAATTATATTACAGGATAGTTTAACAGGTCAACAGTTCAAGCCCCAAAGAGCCAAGATTGGATTAGTTTGGAAAATGTTAGATTTAAATCAATTTAAGTTTGGTTTTATGCCTGTTTCAACAGTACTTATCCCGGCCATGGCAGGTCATAACCTTCCATGAAAATTTGACAAAAATGTCGATTTTCCACCACATGTGGAGAAGTTGCCGGCTCCTTGTGGAAGGGTAAGTTGGTACTGGTTGGTATATAGTCCAGGAAAACTGGTTAGGTGAACTGGTCGCCGTATATAACTGAAAAATTGTTGAAAAACGGCATTAAACCCAGTGAAACAAACAAAATCAACAGTACTTCAGTTATACACCAGTTGACAGTAAACCATTATTCCTTAACCCTTTGCCTCATTAGCATATTCTGGACACATTTTCCCCATTCAAAGCAAACATACTAATCATCATTTATTTTTAAAAAAAAATGGAGTATTTCTCTCTGACAGAGTGGAAAACATTGTAGCAAAAGAAGCCATTATTCATTACAAGCAATGCCTTCTTAAGCCACATTTTCAAAAGTCCTCCGTGAATTACTTATATCGAAGGTGGATGTTGAATGGCCTTAGATATATTTCCTTCAAACAAATTGTTGTGGAGAGTAGAAAGATTTTAGGTGGTTGGTTATAAAAACTAACCTATAAGAAGAGGACATAGGAAAACTTAAAATTAAACACGAAATCCAGCAAAGAAATAACACTATTAAGAATTCAAAGAGGAATTAGTTAAACACGGCAAAAAGCTACTTTAAACATCTATAAAGAGAATTTGTCACAGTTTAATTGGCTGTCCTGATAGAATTACTAATTCAGACTGCATTAGTTGAGTTTCATATGCGACTTTTATTGGTCTGTGACCATTTTTACTTCGACTGTAAAATGTTCTACAGACAGAGCATTTCCTGGTAATTTGGTGCAATCTAAAAGCAGGGTGATTTATAGCCGGTGGTAGAAAGTCAGTTCAAAAGATTCACCTAAAGTACACAGACAATATGAACATGTGTCTATAGACATAAAATAGTCCTTAAATCCTATTGCAACAGCCGATTTGTTCCAGAACACGTGTACCTATATTAACCATACTAATACCTGTACAACTATACCAAGCAAAAGTCAAAACTTTTGGACTGGCCCTCTAGCTTATACAGAATACGAACTCATTCTTCTGAAACAACATACCTACCCCCCCCCCCTGGTATATTGCTCTGGACAAGAGTAGATTCTTCCCTAGTCCCAAAGTCCCTAAATAAAGAAATAAAGATAGTGTAAACATCCCAACACACCCATTTTAAGAGCAAAAAAGCAAGCAATCTTAACAGTCCTAGGCAACTTTCCAACAAAAACAATTCACTTAAGTTACATACTGAACCAGTATCAGAGTCCCAAAACACTGGACAAGATGATCATACAACAACACGGATATCAAAACGTCTCATAAACCTCAACAAAAAACAAAGTCTCCAATGCTCATCTATTTCAAATCATTTTATTTGATAAGCAATTTTGACCAAAATTCCAAGTTAAAAAGGGGCATAACTGCAAAAATGTATCTTTCAGAATAATGGCCCTTGTCTTGTAGTTGTACCTTCTCATGATAATCAAGTGTTCCAAAAGTCATGTTGATATCTTTAAAAGTGTTTGAGTAATGGGCTACAATAAAGATTTTCCACAACAACAATGACTAAGTACTACACTGACACAGCAATCATAATAGCTTGTCCTTTTCTTTAAAACAGACCAGCTAAAAACGATATATTTCTCAGCCACTTCTTATCACACAATCTTCACTATCAGTAGAAGAGGTTTTATATCCCCTGAGCCAATATCACAACCAAACACCTGGATACAACTAACAATTTCTTTAACCATCAGCCAAAATTACAAGAAATATTTGTTTATCTTTCACAAGGGTACTTAAAGCTCTCCAATACAGCATTAAATATCTGTCAAAAATGAAGTATCCATAGGCAAATGTCAAAAAGTGTCGTTTTTCATCAAGGGCACCTCTGGAGATGATACCCCCTCAAAGTATTGGTCCAATAAAGCACTGGATTTGATTTAATTGTATCCCCAATTCACACGCTTATAATATACCTGATTTATGACGTACAATAATATTTGTTGGCTATAAAAGCAGAGAGGCAAAAAAAAATCATTTCTCCCACAACTTTATCGGTGTCTGTAAGTGTCGAACAAAACCTCTCAAGAGCATTATACAAAATTCTCAAGAGCAACACACATTATTTATCATCAGGTATACTTTTATTCCATACAACAGATGAAAAAATGTTTGATAAATGCTGAAAAAATCTTTAATTAACTTACCTATCAATACAGGCATAGAATTTTAAGTGCTACCTAATCTGCTTGATATCTTTTTTTTCATACGAGATCAAAAAAAGGTGTGCTTAAATAAATTCTACCCATGTCAGGAATACCTCTTCCTTATCGCTAACCAATACGTAACGACATTTGGGTCAAATCATATCATGTGACAATTCCATCAGTTTTGACAATCAATGCAACAGGCCTTCAGAAACACAGAATTTTTATGAGCACCAGCAGGAGTGGCAACTAAGGAATTTTCCACTCATCCCAGAGACAGTGAAGTTATTTCACTATGAACAAAACTAGAAATCCACAGAGCAGCTCTAAGGCTCTTCTGTTATACATCATTCTATTTGATAAGCAATTTTGACCAAATTCTAAGTTAGAAAATATAGCTTTTGGAATAATGTCCCTTGTCTTGCAACTGTACGCTGTCACAATAATCAAGAACTCAAAGTGTCATGTTGATATCTTAAAGTGTTCAAGTAATGGGCTACATTAGTTTTTGCGTGACAACGATGACAATGACGTCATATTGCGGCAATCGCAATAGCTCGACTTTTTCTTCAAAACAGACAAGCTAAAAATGATATTTTTTCTGTTTTAGCAACCATAGGTCATTTTTTTCATCCACTTCTGAGACATATTAATGCAGTCTTTCAAGAAAATGAACACTAAACTAATATCTTATATCAATATATCGCATAAAAACCGGTAACTCAAAAACTCACTACCTTTTTTAATTTCACAAAAGACTTAATTACTACCTGATAGCCAAGAATCAAATTCAGAACCTGCTGAAAAGATAAATGCGAACATTATAAGCTATCATGTATTCAAAATGCATAAAAAACTTCAATTATTAATCAGCAATGAACCCATTTAACCATTAAATACGGCTTGCGATGACTCCACATTAAATCATTGGTATACTCTGAGAAAATTTAGACCAAAATATCAAAAACTCACATTAAGACACATTATAACATGAACTTCATTAATCTATTTTCAATATAAATGCATTCAGAATATTAACAACTTCTTTAGATACAAAATATGTTAAGACTTTTTACTTCAAGTACAAAAGATGTTCATTATAATATTTTCAAAGCGAACACATCGAAAGAGACTTTTTTCTAATACTTAATCAATCAACCTCCCCTGATTTTTTGTACATCAAGTCGACACAATGTACTTGACGATTAAAATCCTGAACGTTATAAAAATGCACCTGCTTCATTCAATAAGACAGAATTCAACCAAAAAATATTGATCAAATTAAACAAATGAGAAGTATCCCCCTGTGTAGAAATCTCCCTGCAACATTTGTTTATTAATGGTATTCACATATCCTGTTTCTTACTCCCCTCACAGCAAGGATCACAGAAAACCCTTAAATTGGAAACAAAAACCCTTTTCTCGAAAGATTTTTGGACATTTAGCAACAACGTAACATGATGATTTTTACGTCTTTAAAATTCAAACACTTAAAAATTAATAATAAAATTATTATATTCAAATATGACTAAATCATATAATTACAAGAAAAAAAACTTAATTAAAATTAAGATCTATAAACCATATATACATATATATACTGTGCTGTTGCTGATAATCCAATTAGATGCCAATTAGATGTGATCATCTATCTGTTACAATCATCATCTGGTATAGTACATAAACATTTTACATTTAAAAAAAAGGAAATAGTTACTCGCGGTGCTTTAAATTAGAGGTCTTAAGTTAATAACGAAATTTTCATAACTTAATCCTTCTTACTCCTGATCGCTAAAATCTTCACAATGTGAACTGTGACAGAAAATAAAATATATATACATAACATGCCTCAATATAAAACAACTATAAGCATTATTGAGCATACATACAGACACATTTTATACATACAAGTCTAGCATGGAGATCCTAGAATCTTTTCTAACTAACGCACAATTAATGTCAGACTTAGAAGCTGAGAAGGGATTAGGCAGTCTGCAGCATAAAAGTCAAGCCTAACAGGTCACAAGTCAATATCTTGGTTCCCATTTACAAAACAGCCGGTTTCCTGTAATTGTGTGCCTGAGCATTACAGATTGAGAGAAGGGAGACAACTCCAAGTTACTCACTGAATCAGACCAAACTAAGTTGTTTGTAACAGTTCGCAAAATAAACAGCGACTTAAATTCTGGTATTGGAGAGAGATTTATTGAGGTGTCAGTATAAATTAAACCCAAGATGAGAGGGTTTTATTTACAATTTAACTTTTTACAAGGAAGTCATTGTCAATTATCGTGAAATATTTTACCTTCATTGGTTGGGTTAACTTGTCAAGTAGAAAAAGAAATTATTCATGAAAATTGACAACAAGGTCTCAGTTTGGGAGTACATACAATAAAATGCCAAAAACATAACAAAATAAACATCAAGAGAGTTTTGAGAGTGAAATCAACCCATTAATACAATACAGCCACCTGTAAATAAAAAGCCATTCTTTACCATTACATGGCATAACAAGGCTAGGTATGTATAAAAATCTTCTATTTTTTCTAAACATATTTTTGTACTTTTGGAGGTACGATTCATCGTCAAATATTTCATACACTGGATTTTGCAGTCATTAACATTAGGGTCGGTGGTTAAGTAACCATAAATTACTTTTTTCTGGCCTAAATAAGTATAACAGTAAAACCCCAATAATGAGACCACCTTTAGGACCTGAAAATCACTTGTAATAATGAGGTGGTCACATCAATGAATTAGGATTTAGGGGGGAGTTATCAAAAGCAGTGGTTTAAAAATCAACTGGGTATTTAAGCATTCTTACTGGCTACTTTTCCCCACAGGGGGCGTTGTCTCTTTGCCTCCTAATGGGGGAACCCTAAGAACCCCACTTCTACTTTTAGTAGCTTACCAGCTAAAACTTTTCTACACCCTTGAAAAGCCAGTCCAAAAATAAATGGTCATTATAAAAAGGTGGTCATTATAAAAGGTGGTCATAATTGAGGTGGTCATTATAAAAGGTGGTCATTATAAAAGGTGGTCATTATAAAAGGTGGTCATTATAAAAGGTGGTCATTATAAAAGGTGGTCATTATAAAAAGGTGGTCATTATAAAAGGTGGTCATTATAAAAAGGTGGTCATTATAAAAGGTGGTCATAATTGAGGTAGTCTCAATGTGGGTTTTTATCGTAATTGTAATTAAGACATGACAGACCTCTGGAGAAAGGCCAACTCAGTTCATACAGGCCATATTCATTCACTCCATTTGGCGGCCTTTATTTACAGGCATAAATATAATTATCAATTTTAAAGATAAAACTGCATATAGTGGATTGTTTAAATTCATGAACTAGTGATAGAATAAGATAAATGTTTGCAGCATGTGCGAAACCTTCAAGTACCATATCACGTACCAGGCAGGACTCAACTACTTGAAATACCATTTCAGATAATCTCAATGACTGATAACCATGTGATCTTCATAGGCATTTATATGTACAAACATGTTTATCAACTTCAGAAATTTCATAATTCAATACACGATTTTACTAGAAAATATTTAAGCATACTTTACAGAATTTGGCAAACAATCTGCAATCTATGAAATTGCCACGAGCCTGATATATGAGCTGATGTAAATTTTTACTATGAACAAGTACAAAATTGGCATTTATTACACCTCAAGTTCTGATGTTTTATATTTCTAAAATCACAAATGGCCACTTTTGCAGCATTCAGCATTTAGACCAATCAAAATTTTAACAGCTGCCACAAATCTGCATTCCTTAAGATAATTATCAAATAAACAAGAATCTTGCTGAAGTATTTATTATCCTCTAACAAGTCTCAAATTTCCTATTTTTACAGAAAATGTAGAACAAGAAATGGCCAATTTTCAGACAGACTGGTTACCCTAAGTAACAACAGAAAACCAGTACCAGTCTATGCGTCACAATGCGATAAGACAATGCCAAGAGTACAAGTCTGTAAATTACTGTCTAAGTATATAAGCATGTTAGACTAAGTCTGACAGACTGTATCAACTGACAATATGTAAATAGCTTCTGAAATGCCCCAAGAGATTAATCATGCGTACATTTGCCCTTTTCTACATAGAAACACATTTCATCAATACCACAGCCCATCAAAAACAAAAAAAAAAACACCAGCTTTGAGCTTATGTTTGTTTCACAGATGTTAACAGACTTCAAACAGAAGTGGCAACATTTACCAAAGGCAACTTTGCATAAGGTCAAGCTCATGTATACAGACTTTACATAGTGAAGGCAACATTTACCGAAGGCAATTTTTACATAAGGTCAAGGTCAAGTATGATTTTCATCCTCAGATCAAACAAACAAAAAACTAAGGGAATAAATTCAGATAATCTGTGGGAACTGAAAGCACAATCTTCAGCAATCTTGACACTCAAATGTATACTACGTAACTCAAAATGGCCAAAATCAAAGCTCAAGTTTTCAAACTAACGAGAACTGGGTGCGTAGAAATTTAATGATTCCACAATAAATAAATTAATTACCATGCAAGAAACAACAAGGCCAGTGATGTGTTCACTGACAGGTAAGGAACATGCACCAAAATTTATGTACCAACAACTAATAGGATAATGTCAAGGTCATGTTAAGATCAAAGTCAAGTGCAGATAATCATAAGCTATATCAACAATACCATACAGGTCACTAGGGAGTGTAAGACACAGTAAAACAAGAACAGAGGAGATCCCATGAAAAAGCATCTCTTCAAGTATAAAATGAAAAACCTGTGAAAATGAATGAAAAAACAACTGGCCATGTATATTTTTGTGATTAAAAAGGGTGGCAAAAACCTGAAAAAAACTCTTGTGGCATAAGACCACTAGATTGCCAGAAAATCTAAAAAAAAAAAACTATCTGACTTGATGTTCTCAACTTGTCAAGACCAAATTAAATTGTAAACAAATAAATTAAATTTGACCTCATTTTGTCAGTTTCGAGTCCCAGAAAAAATGGGATTTAATTATATTTATACACCAGTGTATACGATGCAGCTGATTTTGGACACGACTTCAAATGAAAAAAACATGCGCCTGACACACAAGAACAGTAATCCTATGATATATCATGTAATTGAGTTTTTTTCACTATTTACAGCACAAGTTTGATATAATAGGTCTGAATTGACAGACATAACAATGTTAAAACCAGTCTGGCTAATAGAAAGGTCCGTGACACCACAACACATCATAAAGGAACACATCAACACGAGATGAAGACACGTCTATCACTTTGAACAGTTCATTGTAAATTTAATTATAAATAAATGAGAGTAACTTCAAAATTCCTATCATCAATTTGTCTTCAGGTCTGGTCTGGTTTATGTGGACTGCTCCTGATACATTTTACAAAAATTTAATATTACCTCAATGAGGCAAGTCTCCACTCTGAAATGAAAGCTGAGAGGCTGAGGACCCTAAATGTCACCATGACATTTGATATACTGACCTCTGACCTGGCACAATCATGTTGTATAAACAGGACTGGACAAATTATTTCCAGGCTACTCATCCTACAGGACAACAAGCTAAGAATTTTCACTAGTTCTACAGCAATTTCAACTCCTCCTAAATCAGTGAGTCAGTGGATTTGTCGCGCCTTGACAAAACCAATTTAATGCTTTCTTTTCATCCCAAAGGAGCCCTAAGAACCCTAAGGAACATTTTAAAGTGAGTTACATGTTTTAGTACATGTTTATTTGCCCCGTTATTTCTTACCGCATTTTCCATTTGCATAAGTTTCATCTAAATCCCTTAAATAAATAAAAAGTTTACAGCAAGATCACAAAAAGCAGAAGATTCCAGACGACTTGGAGAATATACATAAAGATAACGCTGCGTCTGCCTTAGGGAGAAAAAAGTGCCTAAAACTTCTAAAAATATGGCTTTTAAGATAATCAGAGATGATTAGAACTATCAAGGGCTTAATTTTACACCTTAAATGTATGTATTCTCAATAGTACATGCATTACTCTGGCACTGTTTAATTACATTGCATACATCACTCACAAGTCATAGCTTTTCTCCCAGCATGAGACAAATTAATTACCATCATAATGAAGCCTAGAATGAAAACCTTCATCATTCTAGATATCTCTTATAACATCTTACATCCTAAGCAAAAAAAAACTGAAAACGATTATCAATGAATAATGCTTTCTTAGAAAATAGATGGCAAAAAAACATAAAACATGACAAAAAATCCACGAATTCTTAGATTCCATTAATTTGATCAATGACAGTATAGAAATATTGATGGAATTACACCCATGATATGGTAATTGATAATAAACCTAGGATTTATAGTTTGATCATTTATTTAAGGTTCGTTTTGATCGAGGGTTAACTACATATATCATGCAAAGAATGCGATGTATGATTTATAGTGTTTGCATTTCGTGTGTACTTGCATTTTTTTGTAATCTGAGTTCAACAAATGTAATCTGGCCTCTACATAACTCATTCCTGATTACAGCTTGAAAAAAAATTAGTGAGCTTCATCCAATTTATTCCTAGCAATATTTGAATAATTCTGACAAATAGCCATAATTTCGGATAAAACATTTCTTTTTGGATGCATTGTTTCAAATCAACTCTAAAACAAGGAGCATATATCAGAGTTTGAACAGAAACGAACATAATCATAGACCTTCCACTTTCTGACACATGACATCACTAAACACAACAAATGACCCTCAAATTAAGACAAAATAACTTATGAGAAGCATTATACGTCATATTGTTGTACTAATAACCAAACCGTTTCCGATTTAATCATGGCAGTTGGTCATTTAAAATATCCTTAATTAGATGTTTATAAACTAACCTCTCTTAACTAAAATACAATTGACATCTGTCATCTAAGCAGTCCAGTTATTTATCTCAGGCCTAAACAAAAAAGGTTTGTTTCCAGTTACATGCCTTAAAAAAATATGGGTCGGTAGATAAGGATTTTTTTCTTTTACGTTTTTTTTTACATATATCGACAACACTGTTGTGAAAATTACAACATAGCACTAAGATCTGGATGCCATAAAAACTTTTGAGTCAGCAGGTAAAAGATGGGTCAGTCAGGTAACTGGAAACAAACCTATTTTTTTAAACCTCATTTCATTCACCTGTTGGTCAGAATGGTTTAAGGATTGTACAGTGCATGTTTACACAAAACCTCAATCAGTTGTCAGTAAAGGGAAAAAATGCACAGCTAAAAACAACCCACAAGGCCAAAAACTGTTCCATCAATGACAAACATACCTTACTTAAAAAATATATCCATTATTTTATCTAATTCTCTCACACTTTCGAACCATTTTTTTTTTTTTGCAAAGACCTTATAGTTTCCTACTGACATCAAAGAGTTAATTTTGAACCAAATAATGATCATTCTGTCATGTGGTAAATCAAATGATCCTGGATTTACAATGATTACTCTGCAATATTTTGAAATCAAGCATCTGATTGGTCAGTTATGAGCTCAGTCTCGAAAATTGACCAATGGCTAGGCTTTTTTCAAAGACTGGTCTGGAAGCAAACGAAATAAAGGCATATAGACCAGTCTCAAAATTCTGGGATCTTATTGGTCAAGTAGGAGCAAATGCCGAAAAATTAACTAATCAAAATGCTTCATTCAAAAAGGCTTTGAAAAAATTCTTATTTCCTTTGGTTTCTAGAACACTAATTATGAATAGTTTTGGAAGTATAAAATGACAAGACTACATCAATAGCCTGGTTTTCAATTCTCAGATATATAACATATAAGCATGCAAGGAGCGCTGTATAATGTTAAAGGTACAACATTTCGTCTCCAAATAGAACAAGAACTGTCTCACACACATTGACAGGAGAATAGACAATGCCAGTAGATTATTACCAAGTAATTCATTTCCCCACGAAAAAAAAACACTTACTGTAATATAAATACAGACAAAACATTTTGAAGTATATGGTGAAGACAAATTGACAAGGTAATTGATCACACTGTACTATGTAGTTATTTATCATCATACACTTTATGTTTGCCATGATACTGTGAAGGAAAAGTCCACTTTTTTACTAGCTTCATACAGATATCTTTCATAAGTATTTTCACACAGGATAAAAAATATGTGCTCTTCTTTGCAGCCCAATTAAGAACAAAACATGCCTTGTTTTGTTTTTTTGTAATGGTGCAATGCATTTTTTTCTTCAATTCATCTACATACCTAGATACCAATTTTTTAGAACAAAATGATTGTGCATCCTATTGCGGCCAGTATTTAATAAGAAACTTACCTTGTTTTTCTTTAGAATAGGGAGCCGCTGTTTGTGTCGAGCAGGAGAGATGGAGTTATTTCTGTGTGGAGTGCATTTATCCCCGCCAGCTTTGTTCGTCAATTTCCCTTGTGTGAACTTCTGTAAATATAAATAATAAATCAGGGTTAACAATTGTTATAAATATAGCTATTACACACAAAGTCAATTACCAAACAGTCCCTGATAAATGACCCTACTCATTTTGGAAAAAAATAAGATCAACACCATAAATGCTATAATTATCTTTCAAATAACATTTGTGATCAACAAAGTCTCCAAATCATAGAGCTGAAAGCTATATTCTACACTAAGAAACATACTGACTTCTTTATCTTCAAATATTTCAACAACAAAATGGGTTCATCAACAACAGCAGCAGCAACAATAGTCCCGCCACAACATACAACAGAGTGTAATTTCTGTTTTGTTTACATAACAAAAACCAAGTGCATTCCTCATTTTAATATATTAAACTATTACTTAATGATTTTCATATTTCTCTAAGAGATATCATATAAGAATAGCTCAAAAAGTCGGCACAAGACACACCAATTGAAGACAAAAAAGGTGAAATGTGTATAAATCAAATAATCAGGCTACACTAGTTCAGAGTACTTTCCCAAAGGGCCCACGGAGAAAAAGACTTAAGATAATTGGTACAACAGCCATGAATCAACTACAATAAGAATTCTAGACAAGTTAAAAGAGAGAGGTGCTAGAATCTTTTTAGAGCTACGTGATGACTGCTCCCCCAAGAGGGTGTTGCAGAGGAAGAACTGAAGACAGCAATAGGAAAAAAAACAGTTACAAGGCAGCCAAATGAAAGAGAATTTAAGTGATAGACCCCACAACATGACATGGTGATTCTAAATGGTGCTGCGTCCATTTATTGTGGGTTAAGACCGGGTGAAAGATCAACAGCAAAAAAAAAATGGTATAGTGGGCAAGAACAGGAAAACCTATTGCATAACCATGGAGAAAAGGACATTATGTAAAGTCAAGCTTGTGTGGCACAAAATTTCAAAAACTGAAACTTGTCTGGAGATAAATATTTCATTTGATTGTAGCTCCACAGAGCAGCATCAAGTTGCCGTCAACACTTGTCTGTTTTATATCATTCTATTTAATAAGTAATTTTGACCAAAATTCTAAGTTGAAAAGGGCATAACACCGAAAATATAGCTTTCATAATAATGCCCCTTGCCATGCAACTGTGCCGTGTCATGATAATCAAGTATTCCATAAATCTTGCTGATATCTTAAAGCATTTGAGTAATGGGCCACATTAAAGTTGTTGCACAACAGTGACGACGAAGACAATGACAACAGTGCAGCAATCATAATAGCTCGACTTTTTCTTTCAATTACTACCATTCCTGATTGACCACAAGTCCTGTTCCTAGAAGCCAAACACCTTGGAAGTAGGAAATCAATTGTGAAATTATCACCATAAGCTGGTGAACTGCAGATTAATTTTCATTCAAGTTGGTAAAACAATTGGAAAACACTCGGCCAAAGAAAACTGAGAATTGAATGAAAGTAGAATGTAACCATAACGACACAAAAAAAAACCAGTAAAATCACAATCCAAAGCTCACTGAGGAAATATTAGTAAGGGCAAAATGATCTAAATTCTCCTAGTAAACATGCCTATTTTTTTCACATGGTTTAAACTGTTTTTCAACAATTTTTCAGTTATATACGGCAGCCGGTTCACCCAACCAGTTTTCCTGGACTTTATAATAACCAGTACTAATCTTTCCCACAAGGAGCCAGCAACTTCGCCACATGTGGGGGAAAATCAATATTTTTTGTCAAATTTTCATAGAAGGGTTTGACCTGCCGTGACCAGGATTTGAAAAGCATGCCTATAGAGACTTGTTGTAATCAATTTACCTTATAAATCATGCAAAGATATTAGATTTACTGACATTCCCTTGTGTTTCAGCTAAGATATTTATGTAACCCTCATGACTTATTAAAAGCATCGACTGACAAAATATCAGAGCACTAACCAAAACAATCCCTAGAAAACGAGTTTATTTATTATTAAGACTAAAAAAGGTTTAAATAAAAAGAAAAAATTATTCATGAATAAAACATGGCAGTAAATCCAATTTCATATTGAAGCATGATTTAAATTCATGCAAAAGAACATAATATGATTCTACAATAGCACCGAGTTAAGTCCATCATTTGAATGTGAAAACAGTTCCCTACATTTTCCATATTATTGCCCCAATGCGAAATCTTTTTACCATGATTTTACAATAGGCATAAATCGTCTGAACTACTTCCATTGTATGATGGTTTTTTGTCAGGGAAAGGCGTCATCAATTAAGTTTGTGTTAAGATTAGTTCTCAAGTCAGAAGAAATTAGGGCCATAATTCTGATTCCATGGATAGGACGTTAAGAGTCAGTCTCTCTGCAGTGTCTACAGACTACAAGACACTGTTTTCAAGAGCTATAATATCCAGATAGAAATAGCAGATAACTAACATGTTCTCAAAATGCCACCATGATAATGGTAAAAACAGATACGGCAATACTTGAAGTAGAAATACATCTGGTGTTCGGGGATTTGTTGGAAATCCTCCCCCCCCCCCCCCGCCTCTCAAAAAAAGCATCTGTGCCACAATCTGTACCCAGGGGTTTCCCTGACACAGGTTTTTTGCGTCACAGACGCAATATTCAGCCAACGGACTCGCATTGAGAGTGTGACCACCACATCCTCGGTACCCCATCCGACTCAGAATATGCCTTTGGCATTTTCTGTGAGGGACCCCCAAAAATCCCAAGGGACCCCTAAAATGTTGGAGATGGGAGTCCCCGGACCCTTGGGTGAAAAATTTTAGGGAAAATCCGGTGTACCCCAACCCCAGAACCACATATCACTTTATATGTTAACACAAGAATAAACAATGATATGAAAAAGGCTCAAATCAATTTTTTACATGTAAATTTCATATACTGTTCCATGAAATACAGGATCATGTAGTGCAACCCTAAAATATCATACCACCTGGTTTATTTTCAAAATATATTCATAGATTATCCAAACATAACATAATACAGAATTATATAATAAATAATAAAAAGAAACATTTATTTTGATAATTTATAAAGTATCAACAACTGTTTGTTGCACTATAGATTTTTACTGTTCACTATTTAGGGGCTGCCTAAGGTTAAAGCAATGAGTAAAATGCAATTTCAGACCCAACAGGCACTTCACCTCCTCAAAGAAATAAATATTCAACAACTTCACATAAATATTCTAAATTTGAAATATTGACGCTGACAATTTCTCTTCTCATTTTCGTTTCATAAAAAAAATTGCAAATTATTCATCATTTGTAATTACCAGAGAGCAAAAACTGTAAAAATAACCAAAAAAACTTGAATGAATTTCTCATCAACCATAAGGATCAAAATGGCCTATAGATTTGTTTAATACATTCTGTATTTTCCCTGCTCTAGCGAGTAAATCGATACCAAAATTGCAAATGCACTCACAGCCGAAACAATATTGATGTTTGAAGCCGCTCAAACACAGTGATGTATTGGTAATTTTCAAGATATTCTACGTCTCTCGAATAACACTATATTCATAGTGATAAAATAATTACTTATTATTACTTAATTAAAACCATAATAATTATACTTCATGAAAAACATTTCATCATGATTGTAATCTTCACAACAAAAGTAGGGCTTTTTAAAAACAATTTCTAGATAAAAGTACTTCATACTTATCTAGATCTTGATTTGGAACTATTTTATATACTGATATGGATAGAGTTAATACAACTAAGACTGAAACAAAACTTGAAAGAATTGTTCATAACTCGGAAGATATTGTTCTGTCTTCACTTCGTCAAAATACATGATGTTGGTGGGTGGCAGGGCTTTTTTCCACAGGTAGGGGAAGGGGCCTTTTTCTTAAATTTTGAGAAAATAACATAGTATTTTTGTAAAAAGGGGAAGAAAAACCTTGGTATTAATTGAATTTTAGGGGAAAGCTGCATGATTTTAAAGATTTTTTCCTGAGGGGAAGACGCCTGTAGACAGCCCCTGCTTTGAATGAAAAACCCCATGGCAGTTTGGGGGAGAGTGGTATTTCAGGGAATGTGGATGTTTTTTACATGTTTTTCTCTAGGAATCCTTTTCTTAATCTAAATTTATAAAACAAAATATTCAACTTCAGAAAACAACAAAAACGAAAAATGGAATAGAAAATATTAATACCACGCCTGAGTAGGATAATACTATGAAGAACATAACGAGACTTTAAAGTAATAAATATTTGTTCTCAGCGGTTGGGAAGAAAGTCAAAATGTCTACAGTGAAATTCTAATGTCTAACAAAACAAATTTCAGAAAGAATACACTGAAGTTTGTGGTTAACAGCAGAAAAAAACGGAACCGATTTACGAGCCAAGATGCTTCCAAATTTCTAAGAACATTAAGTTTATGTTTACATTATGAAATATTGATTAAAATCAAATTAGTTGAAATGAAACAAGCACAATCTAAACAGTAGTGCACGCAGTTTGCCATATGTGTCCGACGTCTGTCATGTCTGGTGAAATTCATTGTTCACATAAAAAAAACAGAAGGAAGAAGAATGAGAACTTGATACCACTCTAAAGAATTACAAATTTGAGAAAATTTTGAGTTAAATGCATTTCTAAGTCATAAGTTAATTAAATTATTCTGTGGCCAATATTAATTTAACACTTCGGGAAGTGTGATGGTTTACAACAACTTTTTTTCACTGGGTTTAAGCTGTTTTCAACAAATTTTCAGCTACAGTTTCGGTGGCCAGTTCTCCTAACCAGTTTTCCTAGATTGCAGTATACTAACCAGAAGAAACTCACCCTTCCACAAGAGCTGGCAACTTCTCCACATATAGAGGAAAATCAATATTTTTGTCAAATTTTCATATAAGGGTATAACTTGCCGCAACTGGGATTTGAACCTGGATCACCAGGTTACAAGTCCAGTGCAATATTACCACGGGACCACAGTCACAGCCTTTCAATAACTAGCTGCATAATACAAAGGGTAGAAAGTTATAACTGAATGGTTATTATAAATGGTCATCAAAGACTTTAAAACATGATTAAATCATAAAAGAACAATGCTATCACTACTTAAGTATATAAAACATGGTCTATTATTGTCATGATGTATGCAAATTTTATGAATTTATGCAAATAAAAAAAACACCCACAATAAACAATCCTTCCATCAAAAAATGTCACAAATCACGTAAAGTGACAAAATAAATAACAATGTCACAAGCAATTAAATATTGTTAACGTTATAACGAATACATCACGCGATAACAACAATAAAACATGTTTTAAATTATGACTTGATTTGAATTTAAAACAAATTAATTATACATGCTAAACACCATGCAAGTATCTCACAAAAAAGAAATTTATACTTTATGCGAATCAATTAAGAAACCAAAAAATCAAAAAATTAACAAATTGAATATTTTTTTTGTGCTTTTGTTTTGTCCTAAAATTCACAATTTCGACAATCTTAGTTTCTCTGCCTTTGTTTTGTTTTTCACTATTGTCACTATAGATACTGATTGTGCTGCTATGTATAACTTATGTAGTTATACTGTATATGACAAGAAGCACATATGAGCTTATTATCCTAATAAATGTTGTTGTTGTTGTTGTTGTTGTTGTTTTGTTGTAGTTGTAGTAAATAAACTTTTTAAACACTATTAATACATTGTTTGTTTGTTGAAGAAAAAACTTGGTGTAAACTGAATTTTAGGGGCAAACTGCATGATTTTAAACATTTTTCCTGAGGGGAAGAAGCCTATAAATGGCCCTTGCTATAGAAGGGAAAAAAACTGCCACCTAATATTAAGATTGATTTTTTTTCTTTTTATACATATCACATGACAATACTGAACAGATTCCTGCATTATCAATTAATAAATTAAATAAATTATTCATAAACAACAATGGATGAATTGGGTGTGACGTTGCCTAGTAACTGATAAGCATAATCAGATAAGTGAACAGACATTACTAATGCTTGTAATATACAATCATATAAGTGAACAGACATTACTAATGCTTGTAATATACCTGCCACCTCCAAATAAAGACCACACTGTGAATAAAGGTCATTCTTAGAAAAATCATCACTGATTATTAAAAACAAACTGACTTCCAAATAAAGACCACACTGTGAATAAAGGCCATTCTTAGAAAAATCATCACTGATTATTAAAAACAAACTGACTTCCAAATAAAGACCACATTGTGAATAAAGGCCAGTCTTAGAAAAATCATCACTGATTATTTAGAACAAACTGACCTCCAAATAAAGACCACACTGTGAATAAAGGCCATTCTTAGAAAAATCATCACTGATTATTAAAAACAAACTGACTTCCAAATAAAGACCACATTGTGAATAAAGGCCAGTCTTAGAAAAATCATCACTGATTATTAAAAACAAACTGACCTCCAAATAAAGACCACACTGTGAATAAAGGCCAGTCTTAGAAAAATCATCACTGATTATTTAGAACAAACTGACT
This sequence comes from Lutraria rhynchaena, assembly GCA_008271625.1. Lineage (NCBI taxonomy): Eukaryota > Metazoa > Mollusca > Bivalvia > Venerida > Mactridae > Lutraria > Lutraria rhynchaena. The sequence goes on from VIBL01000049.1 coordinate 2,236,545, forward strand.
CCCAAATAAAGACCACACTGTGAATAAAGACCAGTCTGAGAAAAATCATCACTGATTATTTAGAACAAACTGACTTCCAAATAAAGACCACACTGTGAATAAAGGCCAGTCTTAGAAAAATCATCACTGATTATTTAGAACAAACTGACTTCCAAATAAGGACCACACTGTGAATAAAGGCCATTCTTAGAAAAATCATCACTGATTATTTAGAACAAACTGACCTCCAAATAAAGACCGCACTGTGAATAAAGGCCATTCTTAGAAAAATCATCACTGATTATTTAGAACAAACTGACTTCCAAATAAGGACCACACAGTGAATAAAGGTCATTCTTAGAAAAATCATCACTGATTATTAAAAACAAACTGACCTCCAAATAAGGACCACACTGTGAATAAAGGCCATTCTTAGAAAAATCATCACTGATTATTAAAAACAAACTGACCTCCAAATAAAGACCACACTGTGAATAAAGGCCATTCTTAGAAAAATCATCACTGATTATTAAAAACAAACTGACCTCCGAATAAAGGCCATCTGTCAATATAGGCCACACCTCCAAAGGGCGGTCTTTGTTCACAGGTTTGACTACACATATGTTTTGTACATGCTCAGATTTAGAGAAAAGAAATGCACTAAGTTAACATTTCTTTAAACATGAGTATGCCAGTCAAATACCATGTATACTTGGTACCCAGGATATTCTGTAGGAGTAATAATATTTATCTTCACACACAGGAAGCTGTATTCACACATTTTAGGCTTTAGGCCAGTCACATGGATTATCATGAAGTATGTACTTTATAAATAAGGAATAAAATAGACAGTTTTGTATTTTTTGTAACGAAATACATAAAACATTTCAATAAACATTAAAATAATAAAAAAAAAGTACAAACTTTTATAGTCTCAGGTAACACAAAAGCAAACACAATTATGCTATTCTATTATGCTGAAACTATTAATACAAAATGGAATTTAAGATAATTATGACAGCAATTAGCCACCTTTTTCAACTCAAAAAAATGCATTAACATCAAATTGTCTACATTAAACCTTTTCATGCAATGATTAAATTCCATCATCAAATGAATTTCTTAAGTATGAGATGAATAAGTTTTGTAAATCATGCATATTGAATTTCAAAAGTTTAAAGTTTTATGAACCTGGTGGTATCTTAATAGCGAAGTAGAAATACTCAAATCAATGCCAAGTGGTAGAAATCATACTTGATATCAAAGTGTACATTTGCGAAGCAAAATAGAAGGTAAATATCGAATTAAAGCTTCAAGCGTACTTAAAGTAATATTTTCTTTTGCCTCGTAATTACATAGCGACCACACCTGATGTCGATGTTCATTTTTTGCAATAGTTTTATGTTATGAAATCAGGTGGGTTTTTTTTTTCATTCTAAATAAAATGTCAAATATGTCATGATTAAGCTAAATACTTCATACCGTCATAATTAAATAAATCATTTTCCATGGAGGAAAATTATTGCATTACAAAAATTGTACACTAATTTAGGCTCATTTATATTATTGGTTGTAAAAATTCATAAAACCTTCTTGCATACAGATTATATTCAGTGTAATTAAATTACTCTTTTAGAAATGTGAGCAACATTAAAATACACTGAGCGAGTGTGCATGCCTGACTGAGAGCTAGTGAGCATGTCTGAGGATTTGTGAGCATGTCTGAGAATTAGTGAGCATGTCTGAGAATTAGTGAGCATGACTGAGAATTAGTGAGTATGTCTGAGAATTATTGAGTATGTCTGAGAATTATTGAGTATGACTGAGAGCAAGTGAGCATGACTGAGAATTAGTGAGTATGTCTGAGAATTAGTTATCATGTCAGAGAATTAGTGAGTATGTCTGAGAATTAGTTATCATGTCAGAGAATTAGTGAGTATGTCTGTTTTCCTCTGAGCTAGTGAGCATTATGTCAGATGCCAACTCTAGTAAACTTCCAGAATCTCAATGCCAAAAATGAAAGCAAAATGTCAACACTAGAGAGTAAATGGGTCAACAATGCTGATGAATAGGTTGAATATCAATGTTAGTATGCGATTCGAGCCTCAAAGCCAGTAGCCTGAATTTGATTATTAGTAAGACCAACATCTTCGTTATTGCAGATTGGTATCAGTGCTAAGTGGGGTGAGGGCAAGATGCATCTAACTATTGCTTTTTGAGGCTTGAATATCATCTTGCAATCTGTGACTTTACAAAAACAATTAAAATAAAAGTGTATCCTGGGAAATAGAATGTCACTCTAATGTTACAAACAATTCCAGCAGGGTACTTTGAATTAAACAGTCAGGGGTAGAAATCAGTACTTTATTGTTAGACCAATATTTACACGTTTTCAGCTCAAATGGTTGAGCATTAGATCTATGGTTATAGAATTAGTGAGTTCACACCCAGGGCAAGGCGCAAGTTGTCTATTTTGGGACATTCATTCCCAAGCGTCAGGAATTCATAAGGAGATGTAGGCAGTTACAGAGAACAAAGCTAAAACTGATAGAGAATCCTGAAACACTGGTTAGCCTTAACTGTACATTGGTACACAACAGAAATAATACTGAAAACAGACATAAATCCCTTAAAACATACACTTGACAGGGCTTTCATTTGACCCTTAAAACATACACCTGACAGGGCTTTCATTTGACCCTTAAAACATACACTTGACAGGGCTTTCATTTGACCCTTAAAACATACACCTGACAGGGCTTTAAATTGACCCTTAAAACATACACCTGACAGGGCTTTCATTTGACCCTTATAACATACACTTGACGGGGCTTTCATTTGACCCTTAAAACATACACCTGACAGGGCTTTCATTTGACCCTTAAAACATACACTTGACAGGGCTTTCATTTGACCCTTAAAACATACACCTGACAGGGCTTTCATTTGACCCTTAAAACATACACTTGATAGGGCTTTCATTTGACCCTTAAAACATACACCTGACAGGGCTTTCATTTGACCCTTAAAACATACACCTGACACGGCTTTCATTTGACCCTTAAAACATACACTTGACAGGGGTTTCATTTGACCCTTAAAACATACATTTGACACGGCTTTCATTTGACTCTTATAACAGCATTTTGATTCTTGAAATCAATAACCCAGAAAAAAACTTTTTTAGGCATATGTGATATTCAGCCATTACTGACTGAAAGTTTCTGAGACAATCTGGTGACAAAAATCCGCAATCAGGTGACAGATATAATCAACCATTAATTATATAACATAAAAATTGTGAAGAGACATTGAGGCTAGTATCCTACCAAGCCTTACAAGATTTTTCTCCTGACATTTCTGTGACATTCAAGTGATGCATTGTGGGTATTTACAGGGCGGCAGACAAATCATTCAATATTGAAGCAACAAACATACACTCTCTTTCTCTCTGCTCTTATCAGCAACAGTTCTGGCAGAATTAATAAAGCATTCTAAGGATTGGCAAGGAATCTACCAATACTACAGCATAATGAAGAATAAACACCAAAGCGGTCATGGATTAGATAAACTAGACAGAATAATGCACATTCTATAAAATGTAAACAAGCTTAAATATATCTCCTCCCAAACTGCTGCCAGCCTGTAAACTATTACACACCCTTATTGTTGCAATAGTCGAATTTATAAATAATTCATATCTCCGTCATTCTCATTTTTACATTTACATCGTAAGTTTAAATTATCTCATTAAATGACCTATCATTGTTATCCATTTCATTTTGAGGACAATCACATGACCATTAGATATCGATGCGCCATAAAACACCAAATAATGGGATAAAACCGAAAGTCCATCAACGATCATTACCCCACCACATCCCTAAATAGACATTCAACCACTAACAACAGAAACTACCAAGTGAACATAGATAACTGTAGACCTAAGATTATAACATCCTTGACCTTTCACCTATTGACACTGAAAACTAATTGAATCACCTATAAATCAAACATTATCTTCTGATTGAATTTGATGAACAAGCAGTCTTCACTTTATGTTATGGTGCATTAGACTGAGTTTTTCATTCTCAAGGTCACCAATGCTATAGCCTTGACCCACATACAAACAAAACTCACCAGTATCCCCAGGCAATCATCATGAATTTGAAATGAATCACTCGTAACAAAGAAAACGTTAACATACGTCCGTCCTTTGACTCGTTCACTTTACAGAACAACAACAAAGAAATTTCAGCATGATTTCACAAGGTGCACACCACTAAATTTGTCTCAAACAGGTGCACAATATATAAAACCTGCTTACAAAAAGGTAAATCATAAACAGAATGTTATAGGGCTTTTTGATAACATAACATTGTCTATAAACAAATAGTGAGTGTTGCAACAAAATTATCAATTTTCTTTTTTTTTCAACGAGACCACAGGAGCTGACTTATTATGTGCTCAGTAGACATCAATTACTGTCTAAATTTATGATAATGACAACAAAGTCACACCTTACAAAGTAAAGTCTGGTTCATTTTGTCTTCATTTAAAACATAACTTAACAGGAGAATATGAAACTGTTCAGTTAGATATTTAAGCTGAATAGTTGTTTCAAAGGATAGATGAATATCTTCAACTATGTATTTTTTTCACAGCCAGAGTCTATTGGCGACTTTTCCAGCTTTATCAATGGAGGAAGACCCCAGCATCCAACTGTATAAACATTGGTTAACTTTAACCACTGGGTTAAATCAGAGTTTTGGTTAAAATTTTCGTTAAATGTTCGGTTAGCTGTTGTAGAAAATTTTGTTTAAGTTTAACCAAATTTTGTTTTTGTTAAAGCTCAAATAAATCTAACCCAAGTCTAAGATGCTGGTTAAATCTTAACATAAACGGTAACCAGTACCAAAATGGCAGCCCTTTTTAAATGTTTAAATGATTTTTCTAATGGTTAGTAAACCGAAATGGTTAAATTAACCATTTGGTAAAAGTTCACCAATGTTTATACAATTAGGCGCAGGTGTACACATGGGTAGGACAGCTTCCTTACATATGAAATCTTTGAGGTCCCGGGTGGGATTCAAACTCACAGTGATGTGGGTACAAGTGATAACCAGTCAGGGACCATAACCACTTGACTACAGAGGACACCTCAACTGTATAAATTGATACAACAAAGATTGAACAACAGGTTATACATCTCCCAATCTCAACTTGTCCAACTATACCTTCAAGCAATATTGTCAACTTTACAGACAGAGAGGTTGGAAAAGTCAGTTGCTACTGACCACTTTCCAATTAGACACCTGATTGGGTGTTTCCTTATACAACCTCTAATTAAGGCTTCATTCTGAGACTTGAGACTTACAAATCTTATGTTACACAAAATGGTGAAAAAAATTCAACGAGGAATTAGTTAGAAAAATCAGAAAAAAAAACAGGACTGAAAAATTTCTCTGGGAAGACAGTAACTAGATATTCTATGTAACATTACAAATTGACAAGCACAGATGTTAAATCCATACTAAATTATAACAGCTCAAATTTCACATCAAACATACCACATAATTCCAAAAAAATGACCCTCTCCAAATGAATGCTCCACTCCTCCCCCCCACGGATTCTTCTGAGGGAAAAACAAAAAATCCTGATTCATTGTAAATAATTCAAATCATTTTTAAAACTGAATACAAACCTCGTTTAAAAATACTTAACAAAGTAAAAAAAAAAAATGTAAAACTAAAATCCCCAAGGGGTATTTATTATGGAATGAATACATGGCGCATAAAACTTAGTTTTATGTTTTAACATTCTCAGACATGGGAAAAACTGCACTCAGATGTCTATATTCACATCACTTCTGAGGTAAGCATGATTCAATAAATATTTCACACAGAATCACACGCATGTATAGTCATATAATTTATTTTACATGATCATGAAACAAGTTGCCAATGTATTCAGAACTGTTGATATTATTTCCAGGCAAATAACATAAGAAGGGGCGTCCTAATGGAACACTGCTCTGATATAACTACAAAAGCAAAGCAATTCTGCAATGCTACCATGCAGTGCTCAAGCACATTCCAATCCCATGTTACAGCCATCAATAAGAACTAGAAGCAAGAATGATTAAGATGCCAACAAGCAGTACTCTGAAAACTTGTACTTCATTGGTGCCCACTGACAATATAGTACACAAAGGCACCCCACTGGCATGTGGTGCAAAACGTCCAAAGGAAACAGAATGTGATTTCTACATCCCAAATGTGTGAAGTGCAACCAAGACACACCAAGAGGTGTCCTAGGGTCACATTGGCACAAATAATCACCAAGAGGTGTCCAAGAGCTACATTGGCACAAATTATCACCAAGAGGTGTCCCAGAACCACATTGGCACAAATAATCACCAAGAGGTGTCCGAGAGCTACATTGGCACAAATTATCACCAAGAGGTGTCCAAAAGCCACATTGGCACAAATAACTACCAAGGCACGCCAAGAGGTGTCCAAGGGTCACATATGCACAAAATACCACCTAGAAACACCATACCACATCAGCGCAAAGAACCATATATTATATTGAAATGCTCAATCAGGAATCACAATACAAAAACAACACTATTACCTTCATACTCAGAGGTACACAAGAGCTAAACAACCCAAGTTTCTATTTCTTGTACAACTTGATATTAAATATGGCCATTGCCAGTTGAACAAGTATCTCAGTCAACCTATTTACACAAATTGCTTGCATTCATGTCATATTGTATGGACATGCATACTATATAACACTTGAATGAATGACATGTAATTATCTTTAACATTTACATAACATAGCATTTAAATTACACATTCATAAAACATGTACTAATATGATTTATGACATATCTTTTCCCAAAAATATAATTCCTTGTAAAACCTCTCATTTCATTTATGGTAATTGTACGGGACAGATGTTAAATAATAAAATGGATGTAAACAATAGAAACTGTAGCAGCAGGGATCAATACATTAACAACATGCACTGAATTCATAATAAGATCTGTCAACACCGTATTATAATGAATGACAATCTTTTCATCATATTATGCACTACAAATAGAGGCTTAATTGATGTAAATGACATATGAGTAAGTCTTGAATAAGTCAGTGTGTTTTATTGTCATGACCATAAGCATTGTTACTGTTATGTTTTAATATTCATTAACATTGGCTTGTTCTTTTGAAGAGAGCAAACAGACCAGAAAAAAAGTTGTGTTTATGGGTACCTGACTAACCCTGTTATTTGGGGCTGACACAGCTGAAGGCAAAATCCGAAGTACAAAAATATCAGCGGATGAATTGTACCTGTATTCACAAAAGAAGTAAGTTCAGAAAAAAAAACTAGAAAACAAAAGTTTTTCAACCAAACTACCTTAATTTCTTGGGGCCAAGTAACTAGGTTACTTTTCAAGCCATAGCTACATAAAGCATATAAACAAACTCATTATGCACAATTTTCTCATAATGCTTAGCATTATAATCATGACCTTAAATATCACCTTATTTCATTAATAACACATAAGAGTGCAGTATCAAATGAAAGAACACACTCTCTGAACCAACAAAATTGTATCCATAAGTCAGGTAAAATACAGTGAAACCTGTGAACAAAGGCCACCCAAGGCAAAAACGAAATGTGGCCTTTACTGACAGATGGCATGTATTTTGGAGGTCAGTTTGTTTCAAATAATCAGTGATGTTTTGTCAAAGAATGGCTTTTATTCACAGGGCAGTCTTTATTTGGAGGTGGCCACAAACAAAGGTTTGACCGTATATGGAACAGAAAAAATGATTATAATCAAATACAACACATTATTGATAATTTATTGACCATGAGAAAATTTTCTTTCATAATAAGGCCTAAAAAAGGTCCTGGTTCCACTAATCTGATCAACACTATTTTTCTGATGACCCCAAACTTTAATTCAGCATTGGTCAGTTTTTTCTTGCCAATATATGGTCATTTTTATATGAACTGTGCCTCTGAAGAAAAAAAAATTATTGTATATTTGAAAAAAATCTACCAACCAAGCCATCCTGATTTTTTTGCAGATGTTAGCAGAAATCAGGGTTTATTTGGGGGGTGCCTAAGTTGAACTAAATGGTAAAATAATTTAACCTTTAGCTAATAAGCAGAGACATAAGAAATTTTTTTCAAATTCACACACCAATCATGAGAAACTATCTGAGAATTCCTGTATAGATCTTGTATATTGATTAGGTATTGTGACACACATACATGTAACAGACTATAATAAAGATCTAACAAAGTCCACGTATCATGTGACATGCATTAGCTTCATATAACAACACACCTTTACTTAAGTCTTACAATAAAGGTTATTCTGTCTGTTTGTCATCCATTGAAGATGAAATTAATACAGGTATTTATTACCAATGAGAGGCTTACGGTTAAATACAGTTCAGCATTATGAGAAAGTATTACGGTATAGCTTAAGGACCACAGTGACTGCTGTATCGTAGGTCGTCATGGTGACATTTTAACTTAAATTCATTTCCACCAGGGAGAACTTTCATTTTGCGGATGGAACAAATTCTAGTACAAATTAACTAATATCTGTAAAACTGATTAGTGCAAGACCTGATAGATTTTCTTTGGACCATAGAAGCTTAAGGGTTCTTTACTGATCAACAGAACATAAATAATGCCAGTAGGTCAATCAGTATTGAAGCTGAGGAGTAATATATTAAAACTGGACTCACAAGTAAAGCTAAACAACAATAGCCTTGATAAAAGAACTGAACAGAAATAAGCTATCAGTGTATTCAGCAATAAGCCTAGCACCACTAGTCTTAACACAGCTCCAGGAACAATCATTATGTGCATTAATTGGACTCAATTACTGCAATTGAAAAGCGATAGGCTGAACAAAACTAAATATTGGATAGCATTTTAGTGAAGGTAAAATTTAGCATTTTAGAGAAGGTAGAATTTACCATTTAAGAGAAGGAGATATTTAGTATTTTAGTGAAAATAGAATTTACTGCTTTAGAGAAGGAGATATTTAGTATTTTAGTGAAAATAGAATTTACTGCTTTAGAGAAGGTGAAATTTAGCATTTTAGAGGTAAAATTTAGTGTTTTAGAGAAGGTAGAATTTACCATTTAAGAGAAGGTGAAATTTAGTATTTTAGTTAAAGTAGAACTTACAATTTTAGAGAAGGTGAAATTTAGTATTTTAGAGAAGGTAGAATTTACCATTTCAGAGAAGGTGAAATTTAGTATTTTAGTGAAAGTAGAATTTACAATTTTAGAGAAGGTGAAATTTACCATTTTAGAGAAGGTGGAACCTTTGTTCAGATACTAACAAAAAAATGAGCAATATGCCAAGATAGGATTCATTAATGAAGCCATGCAACATCAGTTTACAGCAGACAGATATTTATGTAAACATACTGCCAAGCATTTTGGCTGGGAACACTGACTGGATAATAAAGTAGTTTTATCAACAGACACACTTCATTCAGCGTACACAACTCACATCTACTTCACTTACTGCCAAAATCAAACCCACTTCAACTTGAATCTGTACTTCATTTCAGCAATTAAAATTCAATTCAATCATTCAATAATATCTTAGGTGAACACTTTCATAAATTAATTATACTTAACACATTTTTTGCCCAATAAATCACATAAAAAATCTAACTTGTAACCAAAAACAGCAAATTTCTATACTATAATGGAACATTAGGCATATTCAATAAGTACAGTAAAACCCCATTCAGCAACCACCTCAATATTAAGACCACCTCATTACAACAATCACTTAATTTTTGACAGGTTTTCAATACTTCCTCTGTGTTTCAACTTATTAATAAAACTTCTAGAGATGCAATGATATGTTTCCAAACCCGTATCACGATATATTGCGATACAGTCAATCTGTATTGTAATAAATACTGTGATATCCTACTGTATATAAAGAATACAATAAAAACAAAGGCTTGTCTGAAGTTATATACTAACTAAGGTCACAAAAGTAAGCCATTTGCATAACAGTGTGGCATGATGTGCAACGCAATAAGCGTATTTACTGGTTGCAGCAACCTTTGTAAAATGTCTTGATTTGGGGACTTCAAAAGAATATGAATTGTTATTCTGTGGTGATGAATCATTTTTTTGATGATTCTAAAATGCTTGGCTTTCATTTCTTTGGGATGTTGTACTATGGTATGTATTGCGCAACACTGTTGGTATACCAGTGTATTCACGATTCATTGCAACCCTAAAAACTACCTCAAAGTTAGACTCTAGTGCCAAACGTGGTCTTAATATCAAGGTTTAAGGCTGTACAATTTTACCCCAGGATGAAAAACTTTCAAATTCTATCAGGGCCAACTAAATGGATGGAAGGGAATTTGGAAGGGAATAATTAAGTATTGATTAACAGGGACATGGGAGAAAAGGAGCCTACTTTGCACTCAGCATGGACAACACACCTACACCAACACAGAAAAAAAAACTGCAAGAATTTGTCATTATCAGTATCAATTACTGTCCATTATCTACAATAAATGTCAATAATACAACTTTTTACATGTGTAATGATATATAAAATGACCATACAACAATTAGATTCATGCCAAGTGATGAACACTTTTGAAAAACAAATTTAAGCCATACAGCAGAAACGCAAACAACTATTCATAACACTGCGTTCACCCGACTCGGTTTTCAATGATCAAGTTTCAATGGCAATCGGTGTCAACCGTCTGTAACCTATAAACATTTCCATTCATAATAATTTAATACTACACCAGCTATTAAAGAAATTCACAGCAATTTGTCAAGTAATCATTCATAAAAACCAATCCCGAGACATGTGACACATTTCATTTTTGATTCCCGCTAATATTGCACACCATCCGTTCAATCTCCACTCCTTCGTAATGACCTATATTTGTACTTCAGCAAAATAGGAGGGTTTCTCCACAATACTTGACCTCTGATCTAAGTCCTAAATATTTCAATTTAACAAATAACTAGAAATTTTACAACACATCAAGCCTTTAAATTAAATTAGATAACTCAGGTAAAAATAAACATCAAATACATTCCCATCTACATCATCACAGATTATATTTATCTACTTTTAACTCTTATTACTGATGTCTAATACAGTCAAACCTGCGAACAAAGGCCACTCATGAGAAAGACAAAAAGTAGCCTTTATTGACAGCGTTTATTTGGAGTTCAGTTTGTTCGGTGACAGTTTTTCAAAGAATGGCGTTTATTCACAGGGGGGGGGGTCTTTATTTGGAGGTAGCTGTAAAAACAGGTTTGACTGTAATTTTCACACTCTGCCATCTCTACTTGGATTAACATATTGAAATTTTGTAAAAGATTTTTTTCTTTTTGAAAATTGAAATTTTGTCAGAACAGACCAATTTTTGAGGGGAATGCGGGGGGGAGGGGAGAATCAAGTAATAAATTTTCTAATGCCTATTTAACAGCATTCTACTTCAATCCTTGCAGTACATGTAGAACAGACAAATACATAAACATTAAGGGGTGGAGCTGAGGTTTATTCATTTTTAAATCTTTCTCATCACAATTTTTTCCATCACAGATCTATTACTCATGCCTGTTTTATGCTACAAAACAAAATAGCAATAACCCCTTCACAAATTGATACATATCTCTGAATTTTTACATCCATCATAAAATTGACTGCCTTTATGGATGATATATACATCTCAGATGACAAATTTCCTTCCTAACCGCTCTTACAGAAAATCTGACATTTCACATCATTTGTCAAACATATTTCCTTAAGTAACAAGCAACTCCAGGCAGCTCCCTCAAAATCCTTCATTAGCATCAAAAATATTCACTTGATCCGTTTTGAAAAAGTTGAAAAAAATTATGTTAGCTTATCTTTATTTTAAAACCACCAGTCCCCTGTTCTTCGGCAAGCCCCTGTCAAAGCACAGAATGAGAGGATACTAAATTAATCCCTTATTCTTAACCCAACAGTCCTTTTAAATAAAATAAACGGCTAGCAACTCCTCAGTCTAAGCCCCTTTAATTTCAAAGATAAAAAACAGGCAAATAATGCAGGTAATAAGATTTTATTTCACCCTTAAGTTTACTGTTGTAATCAAATAAATCCAATAAGTACCACGAAAGCTCTAGTAACGCAATTGTAACAATCAATTAGAACACTGCCTATAAAATACGTACCAAGAGGCTTATGGATATGTACCTCATTTAACTACAGTCCAACTTGATGAACACGCATGTGAATTGCATGCTACTATGAGAACATCGACTACTTATCCAAGCACACATTTATTGACAAGACCAACCAAATCCGGCCTTTAACCTCTAAATAAAGACCAACCCTGCATAAGGGCCACATTTCTTCTCTCCCTACTGTAGTCTTTGCTCACAAGTAAACCAGCACAAAACATTGCATTAGTCATGAACACATCTAAGACTGTGAACTACCAGTTAATTGAACCATAATTGGATAATATCAGCCGTACAACTCATAGACGAGACAATAATGTAAGCTAACAAGATTTACATTTCAGTATGTATAATTAATACTGCCCTCAAGAAGAAGGTTAAACAATTAACAGATAACAATGAACAATCCTTCAGAAAGTTAAAAGACCCCAACACTTATCATGTTTCAGAACAAAGACATTAAACATTATGTAACAACATAAATATTTCATGCAATACGTACAGTCTAGAATAGATGGACTGTTTATAGTGCTGTCTTCACATTGAAAAATTCTCTATCAAAATGTTGTTAGATGTATAGATTAAGTTATGAACAGTGATTTTTTTTAAATCATGGGAAAGGGTCTGGGTCCGGTCCAGTAGGGACAAAATGCATGGTGTGAAGGCAACATTGGGAATTTTCAGGTCCAGCATTGGGAAAAAATGTCTTTATGTTCGATTGGGAAGGGTCCATTTACCGGACCCAAACAAAGAAGGAAAAAAATCGCTGATGAGCATAAACTTTGTCCAAACACAGATTACAACCTAGTACTGGCTTCAGGCGAATGTGTTATTGTGCAAAAATTGATTTCTATGGGAAAGTTGATAGACAAGTAATCAATTTGTTGTCCAAAATACGCTAACTCAAGTCAATTATCAGCCAGAAAATATTACACAAATATGAAAACAATACAGAATTGATTTCACAAAGAGAAAAAGAAACATCTTCACTAAAGGTGACCAATTTTAATATTAAGTTCCAAAAATGTCAATTTTTATCAAATTTTCCAATCTTCGAAGATCAAACATTAATAAACAACATCATTAATAAACAACATACATAATACACCAATCCTTTAAATACAAATAACTGTAATAGTCAATACAACACCGCTAAAAAATCACCATCATTATTTATCTCTTTTATTAAAAGCTCACAACAAGAGAGAATATCAAATATCAAATCAATTTACCACACTTAATCCATACACTTAATATAACAAATACAGCAAACACTCCAACTTCCTTCTTGATGTCCGTTATAAAAAGGTGAAAATAAAAAACAATCAATATCAATTAGTAAACCCTTTGACAGAACAGTAAATAATTAAATAATAGTAATAAAATAATACAATAAAATTTATTATACAATATGTATAACAGACATCATTATCGCAGGGAAAATAAATCAAAAGGTGACTGTTGTCCAAAGGGTGTTAATGGCAAGTTTCAACTCTAAAAATCTCCTGCTAACAAATAATAAGTGGACCAGACAGATATAATTAACTACCATTAGCTATCGTCCTTCATGTTTTATTCAAGCAGTTACACATTATATTTCTACACCAATCATTCCTCTAAGATAGCGTCAGCACCCTTTTAACACTGTCTCTGAAAAACTTCCACGATCGATATACAGACTTGTTCTTTCCTGCTGGGCAATGTTATAGCTACATAAAATGATTGATTTGTTTGTACACGGGTTGACTAAGGTGAAACTATTAAGGTTAAACTGCCTTCATTCCGACAAGTCTTTCTCGATCATATGCAAGTATTTAAAACATTTTTTATCAAACCAGAAAATCGGGATTTTAATGTAACTATTAAAATTGGATGACGCATAAAATACGGTGGTGTACACCTGAATAAACATATTCAACATGTCCCGTAGCTTAGCATTCTGTCACTAAACTTAATACAAAATCACAATCATTTGTTACATTAACTTAGGCAACAAAAATATACAAAAATATTGAAACAATGAATCATAATCAAAAGAAGGTACTGAAGAATTGTATGATGATCATGAATTAAGATACAGGGACGATAACGAGGCAGTACAGGATTAAACATCGTAATTAATATGTTTCATCATAAATATAACCAATTAGCAGTAATAATAACTTATGGATGCTTAATTAATAATCAGGAAGTTTAATTAAGAAATCTCATGTAAGAACAATACAACATGCTACTGGCAATATCACTGGGGATTACAGGAATAGCTTAAAATTTAGAGACACTTGATGATTTGACAGACCTGTATAAATCTGTCTCAAGATTATGCAAACTGGAATTATAAAATACAGTCAAACCTGTGGACAAAGGCCACCCTAGGGAAAGACAAAATGTACCATTTTTTGACAGTTGGCCTTTATTCGAAGGTCAATTTTTTCTAAATAATCAGTGATGGTTTTTCAAAGAATGGCCTTTATACACAGGGTGGTCTGATGCTGATTATGATGACAATGGTGGTGATGATGGTGTTGGTAGTGGTGATGATGATGTTGATGATGATGATGTTGATGATGATGATGACAAGTATGAAGCAAGTGATGATAGTAACAATGGTAATCATTCAGCACCACAGAACAAGGGTGCTGACAAAGGTGGAAGCCGTGTAGATGGTCATGATGATAGTGTTGGTGATAATCTCACTTCTGACTTTACAACTAAAAAAGACGGTAAAACATTCATCACAAGCTTACATACAAACATGAATGAAAGGACAATGTAATGAGAGTGATAAAATCATGTTCACATACTTGGAAATGTACAGCGGTAACATAATAAAAGGGGTCAATCTGATAAAATATATCTGAGAGACAAAATATGTGGATCAAAGAGACTTCATTGCTGCTGATGCTGGTGATGATGTTAGTGGTGGTGGTGGTGGTGTTAGCAAAGGCCAAAATTTCACACTAGCGTCTATCAATTATAATAAAGAAAAAACAGTGGTTTCTGATCATCAAACTATACGAACAAATTCGTTATTTTCTATTTATTTGCTATTTATTGTATTTTGTATCGAAGTTGAGACTGCTGCTGCTTGCTGCTGCTGATGATGATGATGATTATGACGATGATAACAATACTGCCACAACTAAGTCGCTGTCGGCAATATTGACAATGTAATGAATAAAGAGGTTATAAATACCAACACAAGCAGATGATGGAGAGAAACAGCTCTATATACTGGGGGGTTTTTTTTGCAAAAAAAAAACTATTCAAGAGGAGGTCTATAAAGAGCAATAAAATAGTATTACAGTGAAAATAACAGAAATAAAAAGAGGACATAAAATATGCAAATAATGATGGAACAAAGCAATCAATCTTTGAAAAGAAGATATATAACAGACAGTTGAACACTAAAATGATTTCGGATTTAGAATGTCCCCAAAAAATTAAACCAATATTCTAAGATGGTAGAAAATAGGAATTTTAAGCTGTGAATTTCGCAAAAGTAAATCAAATATAACTTAGAACTGGGTTTAGCCATAAATAATATAGAGACCCTCAGTATGACAAAGTATATGAGAAATCTAAGAAAGCAGAAACTAATTAACACCTGACAAGACAAGGTAAGATTCTTCATCAGAATAAATTCAAAGCCTTCAATCAGGCTGCCGTCAGAATCTTTAATTCAGACACACAAAAGTACAGAGATTTTACAGATAAGACTAAAAACAACTATTAATTAAAGTTTCTCCCAAAGGACAAAATTATATCTTTGTCCTTCAACAATTCGCAAGAAGTCATTTCTCAGAGTTTAGAAGACTAGGGTATTAAACTATAATGTTAAAACACTTCATTTTAGTATATATATTTTTATACTTCTTTCTTCAAAATGAACAACAGTATTATTTACAGTACAGTAAGACCTCATTTAAAGCGACCATCTCAATATTACGACCATTTCAATATAAGAGGCACTTATTTGTTTTATCAGTTTTCAATTCCATGTATATTACAACATGATTTATCCTAAAGGTATACTTGTTATCTGTTATCAAAGTTAAACTTTTTATATTAAATTAATTATCAAACACTCAAAAAGCCAAATATAGCTGTCAACTCATTTTTCCTAATCCTTTCGATATATCCTGCGAAAGATGACAAAATGACAAAATATATACAATACTAGAAGCTAATTTCCTAAATGTTACACCTTCACACTTATATCCAAGTTTTCACACCAATTCCCAAGAAGACAAGTGCAGCCTAAACCAATGCCAAAGTAAGGCAAAGATGACATCGATCATTTTAGTACCCCAACTCTTAACTTGGGTAGGCAGCAATATATCATAATAGAACGAAAAAAATGATTTCATACATTCAGCTCCTGTTACAGACAATTGGATACAGTATAATTATCAATATTTAGCCCATTACAGAGCCGGAGAAAGCATCATTTTTAACGTACTGTCCCAATCATGCCACAGGGCTATTAGGAAAATCTCTAAAGCGTTCAGTAATACCATCATCATCATCATCAAGCAGAGGAAGAGAGATCAATATGAGAAATCCATACAGCCTCCCAATATCCTACACAACAGACACTGTCAGTCGACATACTGCGAGACAACGTTGCCAATGAGGGAAAATGCTCGCAAAACAATACTTTCTATCCAGCAGCAAATTTTTATCATGATCATGCATTAGGCTGACTGGTAAACATTTTGAGCTGAAGAAACAACAAATAGTTGCACAACAAGGACCATTTTTCACAGGTAGAGGAATGTACCTTTAAATTTGGGGAAAAATGACACATTATTTTTGCAAAAAGGGGAAGAAAAAACTTGATGTAAACTGAATTTTAGGAGAAAACTGTATGACTTTTAAGATTTTTCCTGAGAGGAAGACACCCTGCTATAGAAGGAAAAACCCTGACAACACTATTAGACATAAATTCTCTATGACATTACAATGCAACAGCTGTTGATAAATCAATCAGCTCTACACACGAAACACTCCAATCTCAACTTCATGCCAGAGAAAAATGATGAAGTCAAAATGCTAATAAAACTGAACTCATGCATATATTTGCTTCAAATCATTGTCACAATAATCCAATTAATACCTACTAATCTGAGTTAACATTAAAAAATGAGACAATCAACCAGTCATCAAATGAACATCTCTTGAGTGACCCATGAAGACGAAAATCTAAGCTGAGAAAGGCAGATCACTAAGGACATAAACTATGGAAATTACTTTCCTATCCAAGTAGAAAATCTCAACTCCAGACCACGAAAAAGCTACAAAAAAACTACAAGAGGTAAAGATTTGATTGCAACCAAAAGCGGCGGGGTGGGGGGGAGAGTTAAATCAGACCGGAGTTTATTTGAAGTGTTTTATTGCTTCAAGTCTCCCATGCATATTTTGTTAATATATTTTATCAACAAATATTTTGAGAAACTGTATTATTAACATGCTTACAAACATACTGGTACATAACCCTAAGTTGCCTCATAATACTACATTTCTACCGCATCTAAAGCAGACAACTTTTGAAAACATTGTGGCAAAAGATTTTAGCTTCTTTTGCCACAATGTTTTCCATTCGGTCAGAAAGAAACAACCCATTTTCATAAATAAATTGATGTTTTGTATATTAGCCTTAATTGAATTTGGAAGAGTCCAAAATATGCTAATGAGGCAATGGGTTCACAGAATAATTGATAAGTTCTGATAAGAACAAATCCTTTGCACCACTGTGATATGACTGGAATAATGTTTGACTAATGCTCGACAAAATCAATGTGCACACATTAGCAGATCAACATAACAGCTTTATTTCAGTTCAATATTAAAATTATCCCATAAATTATGCACCACATCGATCAGTTTCACATTAAGTACTTGAAAAAAGATTACATTCATTTTGTAATCATATATACACCTACAGACACGGCTTCATTCTATCCAGTAAGTGTTTGGTGTAACAATAAAACCAGATGTTTCAGACTTCGCTGATAAATTAACAAAATTCCTCATATTGATTCTCAACTAATTAATACGAACCCCATAGAAAACTGAAATCTAGCGCTTTTCTAAGCGATGGCCTTTTTTTTACTAATTTTACAGACTGATGAAAATAACTTGAAAGCACGGATTCCAATCACGTCTGAAAATTAAATTGGAGATTCCAGATTTCAGAGGCTTAAGAACGTTAAATGTGAGAGAAGATGCATCAATAAATAATGAAAACTAAATCAAAAGACAAATCAGCCATGAAAACCATCATGATGTTTGTATTTGAAGCACTTCTCACATACTTGAAATAACAGTTAAAACAACTTTTTTTAACTGGAGTATAACATAAAACATGACATTCCAGGCATAACAAACAAAAGAGCCAGACAAAAATTGGAATACCTTTCAGCAAGGGTAACAAATGTTGCCAAACATACCATCAAAACTTCATTTAAATTGCAGACAAAAAATTGCCACTGGAAGGATAAGAATAATTTTAACAGTCACTGAATCCTACTGGCAGACATACAGTTGGACAGACACGACAAAATTTTCATCAATTCTAAATAACCAAATGCTCAGTAAAAAAATACATTTCATTTCATATGCAGCTTAATTCTCAGACCACCAACCAAGAATTAATAATCTCCCCATTCTTCATGTAATCCAGATTCCAGACAGTCTCTATATACGCTGTCATAACAATTATGCAAATCTTCACAACAAAATACAAGCCACTAAAAACAGCTCTCTGCTTATACTGCGATACACTCAGCAGCATAAACATTTTCAATTTTGAACTCTTAAACGCTCAGCTGTTAACAAGTTGAATATCTGAGTGGCAAGTGTATTGCAATTTGTAGCTTTATACACAAAGACATCTCAGGAACTACATCGCTTTTGACCTTTGAACCGTGACTCTACCGCTTAGATATCTTTGCTCAGTGGCTTTATAACTCCTCTCCGATCTGATTTAACTCTCACACAGTACAGACCTCTATGGTAGTATTGAATATTTACTTTATGTCTACAGACAATATTACAACATCATATTAAGAGATTAAACAGAAATACGCAGTCTTTAGGACATGAAATAACTTGAAATTATCGTTGAATAGGACGACAGATAATGTAGTCTTTGGTGAATACAAGACAACGCAACGCAGAGACCTTAAAACACAAAATGTCATTCAAAGCATGTAAATGCTATCTTGTACATCAGTCGGAAGTCAATGTAGCGAGTGTCTTTATAAACAGAGGATTGGTGTGTACAACTAAACTAACAATTAGGTATCTTGCAGAGTCAAGTTAATTGATCACCAACTTTATAAACTGTCAGAACTTCACTACATTTCTGTAACAAACAAACCCTGAGCATAGCAACAATATGTATAAACAAAATGTTAGCTAATACATACAAAGGTGAAATATGTGTTTAAACAATTCTATCACATTCTGAATTGAATTGGGCAGCCATTGAGGCACCTTTGCCGCACATTGCACACAGCCACTGTCCAAAACCAGTCCTTATGTCCCAGGCTCCAGACGGATAAGTTAGTTACAGGCTCAAAACCTCTAAAGTCAGAATTGGACTTGAATTTGCCTTCTCCCAAAGCACATGGCCTGTTTCACAAAGCTTAGTCTTCACTGAGTATCAGAGACGCATCATTAAATACTTTCAATGGATGCATAACTGTGAGACGCTAAATAATGAATGGCTTAAATTATATTTAATCGTTAGAACAACAATGAACAGTGAAGAGTTACCTCACTGAAAAGTTACAAGCCATACAAACTTTCATCTGAATAAAACTCGTCACTTCAGTGACGCCATGCTTTTACTGAATAAACATTTAAAGGGACAATTTATTTTTTACTGGGTTTAACTGAATAAGCACCAACAGCCAGGGTCATTCATTGACTTTCCAACTTTAATGTTGAAGGAAGACCCCTGGTGTACACCTGGGTAGAACCATCCACCTGCAAGATAGCTGGACAACTTCCTCACATGTGAAATTTGTCTGGTCCTGGGTGGGATTCAAACTCACAATGGCAAGAAGCTAGTGATTACAAGTCAGAGACCATAACCTCTCAACCACTGATGCTCCTTTGAAGAAACATTGAAGGGACAAAGTTTTATCTGAGGAGTAAAACAATTTGTTAATACTGACCATATAAAATCACAGGGGGCTGGCACATTGAAGGGATGGTGAATAACAGTGTATTAAGCTTAAAATAGCCACATGGACCAAAAACATACATAATACATACATGCATATGGCCATTTTAAATTTTAAATACTCCATCCCTTCAACGTGCTATCCCCCTGTGTATAAAATGAAGAAACTATTTATTTGAATTGAAACAAAATAATGAGTAAAATTAATATAATAATGGTCACAATTTAACATGGACTCATTGCTCACACTTGTAAGTATATCATTTATTGATCCCTAATTATCCCTAATTCATCCCTAATTGCAGTTAGACCATTCAATACAAGTTAGACCAAAATACAGGCCAATATTTTCTTGGGTGGAGTAAATACAATAGCAGAAATGCAATCACCTAAAAAATCTCCTAACAGAAGCACCACTCAACTAACAACACTGATTGAATCTACTCAAACTGTTTACAACAATTTCTTATTATTATAGTGCAGCCTCTCCAAAGCAAAACCCTTTGAGAGAAGCAAAATTATGTTATTGTTGAGAGGTTGTTGCTCTAGAGAGGTAAATTAATAGTTAAACTTCACAATGGGACAAAATCATGCTGATGTTGGAGGGAGGTTGTTGCTAAGAGAGGGCCACTCTGGGGAGGTTGTACAGTACACAAACATAAATGTAAATGACACATTCAGCGGGGCCCCATTTAATGGACCTCATTTAACGGTTGAGCATGACAAAACTATACACCAAAAACTTCACTCATGTACATAATAATTCATACTGTATCCAAGCCACACAAAAAAATGGTAATGTAATGTGTCATAGGGTAATTCACACATGGGTGACGACTCCTTTAAAGTGAGCAAAGAGTATAATTTGTCATATCAGGCCTTAATTAAATTATTGTTGGTTTATGGCTTCAAGCAAATGCCAAACCAGCATGGACAATATTGTATACAATGAGGATTTAAAAGGCTATCATTCGACCCTTAAAACAGCACTTTGACTCTTGAAATCAGTAAAATAAAGCTTTTGATTCCTGAGAATTTTTGCAAAAGGGTCAAATTTACAATAAAAATTAGATGGAAATTTTGTTGACTCTTCAATTTATTATTAGCCAAGGGTCATTTCTGACCCTGAACTTTTGAAAACCAAAGTAATCATTTGTTTAAAATAATAACAGTTAATGTACACCAGATCACACCAACTGATTCCTAACGACAGCAATTTTGTTTCCAATTTCATTCTATTTGCGCACAAATTGATGAAATTCGTAAAATGTTCAAATTTTAAGCTAAGGATTTAATCAAAAGTTGTCTGAGTGCATAAAACAACGCATTCATCCATTTTTAGCAAAGAGTGAGTAGATAATTAACTGAAATATTACAGATTTTCCTATCTTCCAAGAAATTCATAACCACAACATATGAACTTGTTTATAGCTTTGTTACATTTTGTCACCAACTGAATTCTCAATAAATATTCATAAACTCGTAAAAAATAAAGTAAACTTTAATTTGCAAACACTTCAATATTAAAACCACCTAATTATAACAACCACTTATATTCAACCCCAATTAATACAACATTTCCATAATATTTCAAACTTAATAACTGGACCGCATCAATTACAATACCAAGACAAACATATGCACAAAGATGATCATATCATCCAGTTTTTACCATAAATAAAACCTGAGGTTAAGACTCCATCTTGTATACAAGGTTTGATAAAGAATGTAAACTACACTTGTTAACTGTGGTTAACCAAGTTTTCACAGACCAATTATGCCAACATAACAAATTCATTTGATCTAACCTTAATTACAGGGTGCATACTTTTAATTGCAGTCATTTCTCGTGATTAACTGATTTTTCATTCAATTGTTTGCCTTTTAATAGCATAATAAAAAAACACAAACAAATTAACGCTGCTGTGAAAATTGGAAGTCGGTGTAAGCATAGCACTAATTCCCACAGTAGAAGGTTCTTTGATTTTGTCTGCAGCAAGTCACTGACTGAGAAAGACAGGCATCCATGGAAGATTCAATTAATTTAACATTTCATACATTAAAATTAGCAGCTAAGATGCACTGATTGAGTCTGATTCACGTAATTGCATCAAGACTATCATAGGTCGCAAGGTTCAGATCTGAGATCTGGGCAACACACATTTTCACTCTCCATCCCCTGCGAAACACAGTTCTTATGATTAAGAACTGTTCATGAATTGTTCGAGAACATTAAGAACAGTTCAAGATCTGCTCTTGATGGTTGTTCAAGAACATTTGTACCTGAACTGCTCAAGAACACAGTTTAAGGACAGTTCTTGAATTTTCTAAGAACTCATAAAGTTCTTAATTTATCCTTGAAGTGTTCCTTGAACATTTTAGGAATCGTTCATGAAAATTAATGTTCCTAAAATATCCCACAACTGTTCTTAAATTATATTAAGAACAATTTAAGAGAAGTTCAAGAACATTTCAATTCCTTAAATGTTCTACTGTTGGTCTTGAATTCATTTTAGAACAATTTATGAACAGTACAGGATTTCTGATGTTCTAGAAATGTTCTACAACTGTTCTAAAATTTATCTAAGTTATTAATAAAAAGACAAATATACCAGTAAATAATAATACAAGTTCAATATCAGTTAAAACATTAATTGATATTTTTTACGATTATCCTTAGGCCAAAAGGTCTTATGGTTTACAGAGATTCCCCTGTAAAATGTGGCCATGGTCAGCCATGGTCAAACCTGGAAAAGACTCAAAATGTACATGGTTGACCATGGCTTACCATGGTTCATCATGCTTTTATGTAACGGGCCATGGTAAAAAAATCATCAGCCTATGTTTAGATTTAAACCATGGTCAACCATGATTGATCTGTAATGACCATGCATGGTCCAAAGAAACAAACCATGGTCAGAAATCAGTAAAGTTCCTCATGACAAATTAAACTATAGCTGATCATGGTCTGACCTATTTTATATTATGTATAAAAATTCAGCATTTAGGTCATAACTTAATATTGATAAGAACATAACATACTTAAATTTCTACATTTGTTGTCATAATAGACCCACAAATTTTATTTGAAAACTTATATTAAGAGACTTTTATTAATTAATTTGCACCGATTCTAATTTAATAAGATAAATGTATTGTAAAAGTAAAGAAAACACGGAATCAACAGCTAAAACTTGCATAGAAAACTCATGTGTTTACTTCGTAGTGAGATGCGAAAATGTTTGAGTACGAAAACGAGGTGCGAAAATGCTCGAGTACGAGAACGACAACGCTATCGGCAAACCTTTGTTTTCATCGTGGTGTAGTACAAAAATGCTTGAAATCGCTACTGATAAATTACTTTATTATGTACTGTATTCAAACATTCTGGGAATAAATTAGACTAGTTTTATGTTACTACAGTAATTAAATGATTTAGACTGCCTATTCAAATTTTGGGGTTCGATTGGGAACATAAAGGCAAACGTCTGGATGATGCAGACTTTTCAAATACGTAATGGGGATGCCGTGATTAACGGAATTTACAGTGAGTGAATTTTCCATTATAAATTCATTTTTCTGTTTTGAATTAGACCTTTTCATACTACTTTTAGTAATATTTCTTGAATAAACATTTACACTGTACGATTTTAACTGTACAACGCAATATTGCCAACTTGTTGAACTGTTTTAAAGTCGCGAATACAGGTGACATTAATTGTACGTTGCAGTTGATATAAAAGCGCAAAATGTTACTAACCGTACAATTTGATTACAATTTCTTATAAATAATCTAACTGTGTTACAAGTCCTTAAGTGAAAATTCACTTGAACACATTTGTCAATTTCAGAGGAGAAATGTCCTAAGAACTGAAATGTTCATAGATTAGATGGTAACAGTGGCCCTAAGAGTTCAAAATTATTCGAACAATATAGAAAATGGATAAGAACCAGTCAGACTTACTACGTGGTAGATTGTTGGAATGCACCAAATGAAACTAAATTGTTGGAATGCACCAAATGAAACTAAATGAAAGGAATAAATGAGTGCTCACCAAGAGTGAACTTCTTAACTAAACTGGGGATGAGAAAATTCCTGTCATCTGGCGAAGTTGGTGGCTATATTCAGCTAGTGTCAACCCATAACTGCTGACATATTCAGGAAGTGTGACACATATAAGAAACTGACCAGGAATATTTCTTGTTTATTGGAACTGCTTTAAAGATCTTTGATTAGCTAATAGTTTCCATTTATAGTCAATGCTTTTTTCTTGTTGTTGTTATTGTTTGATAATGGTAAATCAATTTCAACCTAAACTTGATTACAATTATGTTGTTTAAATAAGTTTTTAGATCACATTCTTAAATACATTAGTGTTGTATCTAGCATGGAATAGTGGGGCGGGCTGCCATGCGCTTTTTAACAATCCCACGCTGCCCTAATCACTGCCACCTAAGTCTGAATATGCAAATGGATTTTCTACTAATAAATCCGTGCAGTAATTCAGTTAATTTTCCACTTTTTTAGATTACTTAACCTGCATTATAAACTTTAATAAAACAATTTACCTAGCTGCATGTACATTATTTATGATAAGAAACAAAACCAGACTTAATAGATTTTATCAAACTTTGATTCAAAACACACACTGCCCACATCGGCCTTTAGTGCCCTGCCCAGTTTCTTGTGTACCCTGCCCTTTTTTCAGCCTAGATACAACACTATACATGTGAAATTTGTGCAAATCAATGTATACTTAGCATTATAATTCTCTTTAGAGGCAATTTGTTAACAGTAAAGTCTATTTTTGTTGACAGCAATTTTGTTTTGATGCTTTCATTAGGAAGACAATACATTCTGAGGACTTACTCGGCTATTACTAGCATGGAAGATCTTTCTTGTTTTCATTGTATTATGTAAATATGCTATCCATAATTGTTATGTAAATATTTTTAATACATGATTTATATATCATTGATGTACCTAGTATGTTTTTAAAAGTTCATATTTATGTATATTAATATCCTCAATAGTCCAAAGATAGATGTTCACATTAAAAAGAATTTTGGAACTTTTATTTATTGTTCTTGAAATTTTCATTGGGGAAGTATATATGGTGATTTTTTTATGATTTATTCATTTAAAAAAATGTTAAATGATGCAGATCTTTCCTTTGACTGTAAGAACTACATGTATTGTTCTGGAACAGTTCCTAAGTAGTTCCTGAACTTGTGTTCAATAAATGATGTTGAATTGTACAAGAACATTTTAAGAAATGTTAAGTGAAACAGAACCTTTTTTGAACTGTTTAAGAATTACTGTACTGGAACAGTTCCTGAGTAGTTCTTGAACTTGTGTCCAAGAAACATTCATAAATTGTTCAAGAACATTTTAAGAAATGTTAAGTGAAACAGAACTTTTTCTGAACTGTTTAAGAATTACTGTACTGGAACAGTTCCTGAGTAGTTCTTGAACTTGTGTCCAAGAAACGTTCTTAAATTGTACAAGAACATTTTAAGAAATGTTAAGTGAAACAGAACTTTTTCTGAACTGTTTAAGAATTACTGTACTGGAACAGTTCCGGAGTAGTTCTTGAACTTGTGTTCAAGAAATGTTCTTAAATTGTACAAGAACATTTTAAGAAATGTTAAATGAAACAGAACTTTTTCTGAACTGTTTAAGAATTGCTGTACTGGAACAGTTCCTGAGTAGTTCTTGAGCTTTTTAAGAACATTTGTTCCAGAACTGTTCTTGAAATAAAGTTCAAGAACATTTCTTGAACTTCCTTCAAGAACAGTTAAAGAACATTATGTTCTTAAAGATTTGTTTCACTTAACATTTCTTAAAATGTACCTGAACTGTTCTGGTAATGTTCAGGGGCATTTCATGTGCTTTTGTACCTGAACAATCCTAGAATATTTCTTGAACTGTTCATAAAAATTTCGCAGGGGATGACAATTTGAAATATAAATTATTACAGACAAATTATTAAATTGTGCCCACTCTTTGTAATGTCAGATCCACATTTCACATAAGGAACTTTTCAATACCCCAAGGAGGTGTTGGTTTGAACTGGGTGGACACCCACAGGAATGTCATACAAGTATGAAATATTGTCAGTCAAATTTGTATGAAAAAAATTCTCACAATGAAATCAAGTCAGGACTCATTTTTATGGATTAATCAACAAAATTAAAGAACAAAACACACCATAAGTCATATCTGGCCCTGAATGAGACTCTCTAGATATGCGAGCATTTGTGACCCACAGTCTACATTGGCAACTGAATGAACAGGGGTTGTACCCTGCAAGTTTTCCTAACTGTACAGACCTCTCAAAATAACAGTCAAAAACTGAAATCAGGCAGAGAATTGAAATTCCTAGCCTAAACATTCCTAACTTTAGACGCTTGAATGAAAATTGATTTTAGATCACTCAATGCTGAAAAATAGACCAAATACTGAAAGCAAGAGAATTACTTGGAAATTCCCAACTATGGAACTTAACCCTTTGCCTCATAATACCGCATTACCCTGCATCTGAAGCAGGCAACTTTTGAAAACATTGTGGTAAAAGAAGCTAATTTGCTTATAATGAGTAATGGCTTCTTTTGCCACAATGTTTTCCACTCTGTCAGAGAGAAATAACCCAATTTTCTTGAATAAATTACTGTTTTATATATTAGCTTTTAATTTGGAATAGACCAAAATATGCTTATGAAGCAAAGAGTTAACATCTGATGATTAAGAAAAGAAGAATTGCTGGCTAAATCGTTACTATACACTAGTCAATAAACTTTCCTCAGTATTCTGTTATTAATATTTCAGCTGAAGGACAAGTGGGAGTGACATTCAGACTGATTGATCCAGTCTAGTATACTTACTTTGTCAAGACTTAATGCATCGGACGAAATATTCCCTAATAAACATATCTATTATTGTCCAAATGCATTTACTTATTTTATTCCAATTTCCAAAATTATTATATGAATGAGTTAAACACATTAAATACAATCTGTGAGATTATTAAAAACAGTTATGATGAGTCATGATTTTTTGTCAGTATGTTCAATAGGCTGAGATTAGGCTAGGAAAAACGATGTCATGTTTATGGTAATTTGACCAAATAGGGTGGGTAGGGCCACCCTAAAAAATTGCTTGTTTGCCGTTGCCGGCCACACTTGGACTTGGTCAGTCGGAGTATTATTTTTTATATTAGACATGTATAAATCGACCATGACACTGGAGGACATCTTTACCATTATATAGAAAGGAAATTTTAAAAATAATATCATTTGATTTGTAGCGATAAAATGTTTCGGACTTTTCAATGGGTCGGTTGGCAATGGCAAACAAATAATATTTTAATTTAGGCCTAAGTATCAAGTTTTCTAGTTTTTTCAAAACTTAGCTTTCGTACTTTAAATTTTGCTGTTAGAAACTTTATGTTGACGCTAAAAAATAGTGTCAGTCAGGTAACGATAAACACAAGAATTTTTTCTTTCTGGTCTTATGAAAAAATCTTCTCAACCATGGAGTCCTGAGAGGGCCATTACACCAAATATAACATTATAGATTACATATAAAGTAAACTTTTAATCCAATAGCTTTATAAAGAATTACAGAGTTAATTCAGTGCTTCAATTGTGTCCTACTTAGCTGACATATTGTTGTTACAGCTTGAAGAAATGAATTACAACAGTTCAAATCAAAGCACGACCATGAGAGCTAAATACAGTAAAACCTCACATGGCAACCAGCTGCGTTCCAGTGGTTAGTGCGCTGGACATGTAGTCCAGAGATCAAATGAAAATTTGACAAAAATGTTGATTTTCCACCATATGTGGAGAAGTTGCCAGCTCCTTGTGGAAGGGTAAGTTAGTACTGGTAAGTATACAGTCCAGGAAAACTGGCCAGGTGAACCAGTCGCTGTATATAACTGAAAAATTGTTGAAAAACGGCGTTAAAACCCAGTGACAATATGTCACAAAAAAACAAACAAAACATGGCAACCATGACGCTTTCAAATTGCTATCCACTCTTTTCTTCTCTCCAGTCATTACTTTTATATATATTGAATAATATCACTAATTGAAGATACCTATGTGAATGTAAGCATCCAATGAGACTGACCACAAGCATGGTGTTGCAAGAAAATTCTCTGCTTTAATGTTTTATTAAATTCAACGACAAAATAAGCTGCATTCTGAAAAAAATGTTTTTCCTTCCAACAAAACCCTCTTCTAAAATTCAGGGTAAACAAGCATATTTCTAATATAGGCCCCGCAATAATCATTACGCAACCTACGATCATTGAGATCTAAACCACTCCAGATGGTGTGAACAAACATAACATGGCTGTAACCGTACACCATAGAATTGTTCATTAAATAATTTATTTACATTTCATAGTAACATATTAACAAGTAACATGATACATTATATGTTATATCTTTATCAACAGCATCAAGAATGACATGAAATAGCTCAAATTAACCATAACAGTTTTATATGATACCCCAATATACAGACACTGAATGCCTGCAGAATACACCGATAGTTACCTCAACGAGCTGATAATTACATTTCTTATAACACAGGTGTTACATAAGCACAAAAAAACACTTCTCAATCATTTCATTTCATAGCGGAACAATTTGTGTAGACCGACACAAAACCAGTCTACAAGTCACCACTGATTAACAACTTGACAACATCTTGAAAACTAGTCCATTAATACTCTACAAAATTAAGAACAAAACAAATAAAAACAACAAATTAAAACCAGCCCAGATTTTTTAAAAAGTTATCATTTAAGGCTAAACAAAAAAAGGTTTGTTTCCGGTTACACGCCCAAAAAAATATGGGTCGGTAGGTAGGGATTTTTTCTTTTACTTTTTTTTTTACATATATCAGTAACACTGATGTGAAAATTACAATATAGCACTAAGATTTGGATGTTGTAAAAAGTTTTGAGTCAGCAGGTATAAGATGGGTAGGTCAGGTAACCAAAAATAACCCTATTTTTTTTAGGCCTTAGTAAAACAGCAGGCAAGAAGTACAAGAAATATAATGTGGTTTTCTCTTTAGCAACCACTGTCAACAAACGTTTCTATTAAAACAGTTTCACTGTCAAGTATGCAAACATTTGAATATATCTCGAGGCAATGAAACCACACCACATACAATTACTTGAGGTGCATTTGAATTATCTATAAAGTACACAAAGTATAAGATAGTCCAACACGGTTTGAAAACACACTTTTTCAAGCCATAGAGCATAAGAGATGAAAGTAAAGGCCTTTTAGGCCTTTTTACTTTTAGGCCTGAAGAGTATGCTCAAAAGTTGTTCTTCATCAAGCTGAAAATATCATCATTTTATATTTTGAAACATTCAAATTTCTTTATTGGATTAGGTGAAATTTTACCCCAAAAAGTCAACCAGACTAACTCTACATTCAAATTTCAGAATTGTTCTTACTAAATTTTGGTAAGCTACAGTACAACATCAAACTTCCAACTTCTCCCTCTACAAAGGTGAACACTTAATGATCAACATTGAGTGACAGACAACTATTTTCAATCTGGACAAAAAATGTAGTCAGAAATAAATCTATCACATAAGATAAGATATAGGAGTTCATAAAACAATTTCAACGGTTATTGACATACTTTCTGGTGCCATTTTTTTTTTCACTCTCAGAATGACCTTGACCTTTTGCAGTTCACAATATCCGCCTTAGCATGACATACTTATCATACAATCCATCAAGTTTCTTTGAAATCTCAAGTTACAGCAATTATACAGTGTAGTTTTACTGGAAGACAGACAGACGGACAGACGGACGGATGAAACAGCCATGCTCACACTCCTAGAAACAATAAAATTTCCAATTTACACACCACTGGAATTTGGTGATTTGATTTTAAAATGAATAGAAATATAAATCTTGAGCAAACAATTGGAAAACCAAGATAAAAAGCAGATTAAATAATTGTAGAACATCTATCAATGATGTTACAACAGTGAGTAATTTATCATGAAGATACATCAAAGAAATAATTGTACGGACATTATTATGTTAACCTTATGCAATGCTAAATCTTTAAGCACATACTCAACCTTTCAAGGCTTCAATCAGCAACAAAAAGGTAAAAGAAAAAAAAATAAAGAAAAGCAAAAAAAAAGTAAAAAGGGCAAAAGGAAAGAAAATGAAAGAAAGCAACAGCAAAAGAAACAAAAGTGAAGAAAGTGAAAGAAACACCAACTTCACACAGAGTTTGGTCATTTTTTCTTCTTTTTTCAGTCAGAATATTCCACTATCACAGGATACATCAAAAATGCTTTCAAGTAGCTACAATAATGTAAACAAACAGATTTTACATGCAAACACTACACAAGTGAGTCATTAAAAGAAATGGGAAAAAACTTGTAACACCCTTTGAAACAGAAATATGTCTATATAGAACGTGTTATAATTTCTTTCAACTTGATAAAAGCTTGGTTTCAAATCAATAAGTCAAATACGATAAATGAGACATATGTTGCTTGCTTAATTACGATAATTTACCATGATTAAATTGCTAACCATTCTTATTCTTCACAATAAATGCCAGAAACATCACTATTAAATGTATAAAAGAGTAAATTTTCCATGAGCCTAAAATTACTGTGTACATTTACAACATCAGAATGTAAACAACACCATCACTGACAACATCATAATCATCATCATCAACATCTACATGACTATCATCTCCTTAAACAACAACAACAACAGCAGTAGTGGTAAAAGCAGCAGCAATAATATAGACAACAGCAACAGACACAACAATTACAACAACAACAACAAGTGTTGTTTTTTTTAAAAATTGTAATTGCAACCCATAAATGACATTTATGAGGTGTTAATCATAGATTACTGTAACAAAAAAGTTGCTTTTAGACAGGCTAAGTTACAATGTACATCAACTTTCAGTATCAGACAGATAACAAGTAATCAAACATCAATTCTCGGAACAGTAGATATATTATCCATATCTCAAGTCTTACATGATAGCTTTCAGAAATACATCCAAGGTTTTCAGTGATTTTTTTACAATTTTGGGAAAGGGTCCGGGCCCAGCCTGGTTGAAAAAAATTCGCCGTATTACAAAATTGGGAACTTTTACTAGTTTTAGGTCAGGAATTGAGAAAATTGGCTTTATTTTTGATTGGGAAAGGTCCATTTATCAGACTCAAACAAAGACAGAAAAAAATCACTGGGTTTTGAGAGTCAACAAAATTTTCTTCTAATTCTATAGTAAATTTGACCTTTTGGTACAAATTCTCAAGAGTCAAAATCTTTATTTTACTGATTTAAAGAGTGAAAATGTTGTTTTAAGGGTCAAATGAAAACCCTGGTATCTTTGACAGAGGGAATTCAATCGCATTGTTATCAAAACAGTAAACAACAAAAACTAAATCGCCAAATTTTCATCCATAATAAATATTACACAGTGAACATTTTGGCAATTTTGAGAATGGGTCCAGTCCAATTAGGAAAAAATGTGTGGAGAGATGCAAAAATCGGGAATTTTTAAGTGAGGAATTGGGAAAAAATGTCGTCATTTTTGACTAGGAAGGGTCCATTTACTGGATCCAAACAAGAAAGGAAAAAATTGCCGTCACAAAACAAGAAGTTTGTCTAATTTCACCCTATGTCATTACCTGGTTATTAATCATAGCTATAATATCATAAATGTAGATATTCTGACAAGATTTTTTCCAGATAATGACTGGAATATTATTACTTGGGAAGACCCTCATAAATATCGAAACCATGCATTCACGCACCAGTATGAAATATGCGAGAATTCCAGAATTAAACAAGAATGTATTGATTTATAGAACACAGGCTGGATACTGGTGCATAAATGTTTTTGCCAATTAAAACATTCTTCATAAAAATAATAATGAATGATATCTGTGCATATTTTTCAGACAGTAACTTATTTCAAGTCAATTAGAGAATTGCCAAACAACTTAATTTATCATAAATGTATGGAATCCTATAAAGGCAGATCTAATGTTGATACGAGGAATATTAATTCATTAAAAGTACAAGCCTTAAGAAAAAAAAATTAAAAAAGAAATGTTTTTTAAAACAAAAAAAAAATCAGTACAAGAATTATTTAGAAAGAAAAATTCAGGACTTTGAGATATATGACCTTGACAGTCTAGGACAAAGGTGAAGGTGAAAGATTTGGAGATGGACATCTATTAGAATGCTCAACAGTACATGTTCCAAGTTTGACCTTTGAAAGTTATGCCTAAGACAACAACTGGATGGACAAGAAATAAAAACAAGAAGAAGAAAGTGGATAAAACATGTCTCTCTTCAGTCACACAGAGACATGATAAATAAATAAAGCACATACTAGTACTAATATTACAAATTAAATTAACAATGCAATCTCTCCAAAGCAACACCTTTTGGGAGAAGCAAAATTATGTTGTTGATGAGAGGTTGTTGCTTTAGAGTGGTTAAATTAACAGTTAAATCATACAGTGGGAAATATGTTGTTGAAGGGAGGTTGTTGCTCAAGAGGGGGCTACTCTGGAGAGGTTGCACTGTAATTCAAGATGTAATAAATGAAAGTAAAATAATACACAAATTAAATTTACTCAGAAAAAAAATTGAAAATCAACATTAATTTGATGATTCATAAAAGCGACACTTCTATAATGGTAACAATATTACAATTATGCATAATAAATCAGAGCAAATTGGAATTCTGTGAAATATTGAACAAATATTGAGTACAGAGGCGGATGATTGGTGGATTGTTGTATTGTCATATTAACAATATTATTTCCTTGTGAATCACAGTAACTTTATGTTACACATTATATTTCAACTTGAGCATTATATTCAGTCCAATTAAGATTATTATTGCAGCACAGTAAACATGGACAGTTATTTTACCTTATTCTAACATGGTAAACATGAACAGCCATTTCAAATTACAGATCATTAAACATGAAAAGCCATTTTATGTTATTCCCTTAAAACCCGAACTTAAACATAATCTGAGGTAGGATGATATGGTTAATAAATTTTCCATAATCGTTAAAGATAAAATTATCACATGATTATAAATTGGATAATGTACACAGTCATGCAACACTCAGTCATGTGACCATCAGTCATGTGACATCCACAAGTCATGTGACACTCATAGAAATTGTTAAACATCATCAGCTACAAAAATACAATGATGTGATTGTTTTGTATAACATATGTATGACTTTTCCTGTGTTTTTTTATGTACAAGAAGACAAAATATTCAAGAAAACTGCTGACGTTCGGTCACCTGGGCCACTTATGGATGCATGCCGTAACTATAGCAATGGCAAAGTAAGTGCTCTTCTTAGAAGATTCTTTAAATTTTTACACCCGTTCTTGCATACACCAAGCTAGTTACCTGAAAAGTTTCAACCTGATCAAACCAATAGTAACTGAATAATTGGCCCAGTCCTGAAACTTTTGAGACACACCTGTTATATTATTTTTTTCATTTCTTAATTGTTTGAACATACAAGTTCTCCATTCCAGAACCAAGAGTCAACAAAAAATAATTAAAATTCAGTGTAAAGTTAAAACTGATTTTTAGTATTATGACATTCCAGAGAAATCATACAGCATTCTTGTCAGAAATAACACAGTAGTCATGTAAGCCAATATCCAATACACAGATTTATAGAAGAGATTATTTTATCAAAGGATGATTTTCAAGTTATTATACAAACAACTGGTCCAGATTACAGGTTTAATTGCTTACATCAAACCTTCGAAATTAAATGCATCCCTTCTGTAACACATAACTGTGTAACAGGCCAAGTGTAACATATATAAGGTTACTGGACCCCTAAACCACATCTTTCAGAATACGAATAAAACATAAACCAATGAATTCATTAATTTTAACATCAAAATAGGTTTGGTAACGATTTAGGACAAAAAATTAGGATTGGTGAGCTGAATAAAATTTGATAAAAACTTTTATATCCGAATCAGGTCAGATTTCTTAACCACAAACCAGTATTTTCTTTATGAACAGCCTAACTTACTCATCTCTCGTTATTCAAAGAATGTCAATACTCAACCTAGGACTACATAATAGATGAAATATTTTATTTCAATACAAGAGTCACATACAATAAAGTGTCAACGTTTTAACCGTCAACTATTTTCATTCCGAATGTCAAAAAATATCAACATTAACAGCTCATAAACACAATGAGGCTCTTCTTAATAACTGTTGATCAAATCCGACACTGTAAAATTCAGAGATAAATTCATAGATGTCAAGTGACATTAAGTTGAGGCATTAATTAAGCTACAGGCATAATGGAATGACAGCAAGTGTAGTGTCTAATATGATGTCTTAAAGTTACTATTAATGATCATTCACAAACCTTCGGAATTAGAACATGATGGTGATATTGAAATATTCCCAAATAACTACACCCCCTGTCTGTTTACAATCCCTCGTTCTTTTTTGATAAAAACAGGGCTTTCTGCTCGGGTAGAGTAGGGGGCCTCTTTCTTAAATTTGGGAAAAAATAGCATGGTATTTTTGCAAAAAGGGAAAGAAAAAACTTAATGTAAACTGAATTTTAGGGGAAAACTGCATGATTTTAAAGATTTTTCCTGAAGGGAAGACACCTAAACATGGCCCCTGTTAAAGAAGGAAAAAAAAACTGAAAAAAAAATAATAAAAAATGTACTTAGCCACAGAGGTTCTATAATCTCAGAAATTAATTTTCATCCATTCAAGCATCCAAAAATTATTCAAACAATAACTTGACACAATAAAATCTATTCTGTCAAACGTAAAAACTTGATGTGGTGTTTATTAGGATACATACAGTAATATCATGTCTCATTGTAACAATTAATGATTGTTCATTGACTTCATATCATAGGGGTGATAAATTGAAATCATTAACTGTCATGCAACTGGATACAGACAGACAGGCAGTCGCTGGGTTTTATAATACACTCATGTCATTTACACAGAACATAATAAGGACCCTTTTATTCAACTAAATATTACGAAGACATACATTAATGTTATTTACAACACTTATGCCATGGATGTCATTCCAGTGTTTTTTCTTCTCTTGGGCAGGTCTTAATTTAAAAGGATCAAATCCCTAACTTAGTAATTATCCCCACAGCTATCAAATCTACACTAAAGTAACGGGTCATCCAATCCTGAAGGACTTTAATTTAAGTGTTCAGATTGGCGAAAATTTATCATTACATGGTAACTCCAATAAAAACATGACAGTAAATTTTGCATAGACTGCCATCAAGAATTCCCAAAGGACTACAATACTTGGGCAAAAAGATGCTTGCCAGATTTATCAGTGAAAAAAATGATCTCACACAAGTAAGAACAGGAGTCTTCTCACTGAAATTGAAAGAACTATCTCACACTTAGATCAATGCAGTATAGAGGCTTAAATTGGATTTTAATAGAAACCACTTTGAAAACAATAATTTGATAAGTGTTTAAATTTTATAAACAATTCATTCTTATACTTGAAACGCGACTAAAATCATCTTGGATAAAAATACATACTGCATGTATTACCCCCCACACTTCTGAGGTATGCGATACAATACCACAGAGGTTTCAACCTACATTCAGTCCATTAAAAATAACATGATTTTATTAAAAATCCATGAATGCAGGTTTTTAAAACAATTATTGATATACACTTATTAAAATATTGAAATAGTTGGAAGATTAACACAGATTACAACTTGGACGAATCCAGGAGATAAGCTAACATCAAAATTGAATAGACAAAATAACGTCAAATAAAATTTCAATAATTTTTTAAGGACTTACCAAGGAAAACAATCTGCATGAACAAACACGTAAATGGAAAAGTAAAGAAAAGATTAAGTGCCCAAGAATTTGGGTAAATCTACATACATTGCAGACAGCACTTGATATAAAGTAGATAAAGAGTTAAGATCTTTCATTATTAATAAACACAGCCACAGACAGACTGGTTTTAAGTTCAAAACAGTCCCACACCATTTAGAGGTGATAAAAACTAAGCTTATATGAACCAGTCAATTTTTTTTCACTGGGTTTAATGCCATTTTTCAACTATTTTTCTGCTTTATATTTATATGGACCCGGCAAGCAAAAAAAAAACAAGCCAAAGGTCAATGATACTTTAATATTAGAAGTTCACAGAAACAACCAACCAGTGGCTTGAATTCATACACTGGTCTCCGGTCTCACACCTATAACCTAAGACTGAGAACCAGGACAGAAAACATATACATTATAGCAACACTATTCATAAACCTTTCTCTTAATCTGAACTAAACTTTTATTTTGCACAAAAGGCAAAAACCCAATGTAACAAAGCCATCTCATACCAGACAGCATAGAAGTTAAGACATTTTGCGAGGTATCGACCCAATAAATATGACCTACAAATCACAGGATCACAGTTACTACCCAGAATGCAGTTCACAGTTTCCGATAATGTATAAAACGTCAACTTAAGGACTGCAAAATCTGTGTATAGTAACAAGACCTTGTGAATGTGCTGGATGCGTTGTTTTTCCAACACATGACAGAAGTTTAGCGATGCGATCCCATATCACATTTAAAGTTTGTATGCAAATGAGCGACATGCAACGAAAAAATCAATGGCAACAGCAAAGACTGTGAATAGAATCTTGAGTACCAAGTGACAAATAAATTAATCTTTAACCACTTCCAGTCATATTGTCATTATCAGAGAGAACAGACTACATGTGTAGAACAGGAGAACGTTAGGAAAATAGTGTAAACTTCACTAAAAGGAGCCGTGGCTGTGGTCCAGTGGTTAGTGCGCTGGACTTGCAGCCCGGAGATCCGGGTTCGAATCCTGGTAGCGGCGGGTCATACCCTTCTATGAAAATTTGACAAAAATGTCAATTTTCCTCCATATGTGGAGAAGTTGCCGGCTCCTTGTGGAAGGGTAAGCTAGTACTGGTTAGTATACAGTCCAGGAAAACTGGTTAGGTGAACCGGTCGCCGTATATAACTGAAAAATTGTTGAAAAACGGTGTTAAACCCCAAACAAACAAACAAAGCATGTATGACACATTATTTATCATAAATACATTTGCATTAAATGTCAATGTGTAATGCACTGAGTATTCTAAATATTTATCTCAATTAAAAATACACAACCTAAAAATATCGGTACACTTGATCTCATATCAGTTACTTCTCAAGGTCATCTTTAAGGTTTCATATGTGTTGTATTAATTATACAAGAAAAATTGTGTGATACAACCGGAAGTAACACTAACAGTCATCTGTCAATAACGGACACTTGGCAGTATCAGTGCTTTTGATTTCAAATCAGTGTACTTTTCAAGGTCGCCTTTTATACAAGATGTGTTGTCTTGTTTTTATGGTTTAAATTATACACCTTACTTAGCAAACATCTATTGATGTTATAAGGACTAAATAAACCGCAAAACGAAGGCATACTGTGAAAAAAGGTCACATTTTTACCTGCCCTTTGGTGACATTTACGCACACATTTGAATGTATTTCCGTTAGGTACAAAAGTCAATTCATCAAACCAGAGCTTAAAGGGTAATAACTAGTTGTAACCCATTCCTCCATATTCCACAAATGACTACTGGAAGTGTTAACTTCCCAAAGTAATGCGTAAATCAGAGATGAGAGGAAAAACAACAAACTGAGATAAAATAAACGAAGCCAAACAACCACAGACAGGCTTTTTATTCCTTCTATACAAGAGGCTGATATTTGATGACTTCCCAATTGCAAAAAGCCCCTTTTTTCCCATTTTGGAGAAGTGCCGTGTCAGTCATTGTTTACTGATGTATCTTGAAAGTCAGTCTACCTTTTTCCCCAATTTGGCTGAAAATTGCTCTTGAATTTCCCAAAATGAAAGGCTAGGGCCCCTTCCCAATTTTCAGAAAAAAGGCCCTGACAGAGACAATCATGTCAAGCCAGGATTCAGAATCAGCAAGCTCTCGATCCATCAATCTACAATCTACATGTACAGGAGGAACTTACCGTAAGGACATAAAACCAATACATCAGTCATAAGGAACAGACTGTGAATGTCTCAGTCATCAGACTAGCGTATAGAAGATGAAGATACAAATTTTGCCTGTCAGAAACCTTCAGTACTAGAGAACTGAGAGTTTTCCTGTAGACTGTCACGACATGATCCATAATATAGTGATTGTTTTCCTCCTTTGAGTCAAGTAAACAAACCCTTCCCAATCGAAAATTAGGACATTTTTTTCCATGCCGTTCCCAACTTAATAATTCCTTGTTTTGGCATCAAACCACGCATTTTTCCCAATTGGATCGGACTCGAAACCGTTCCCAAAATTGCAAAAAAGTCACCGTAATAAAACTTTTCATAAATCATTCATAAGATCAAAAGTATGACATAATCATATTCATAATGTATCACTGGCCTTGTACAACTGTTTACAAAATGCTGATAAAATATGATAAAAACACGATGAACAATAAAGTTGATTACATCCATGAAGTTATCTTATCCAAGACTCAAATCATTACAGCCATATTGTATACACAATCACTTGACATAACAAACAAATTGAGGAAGCTGAATAAGGCTCTAGCTCTTTGTTGATTATATACAATACTTTACAATATATATAAATCAGGCTATTATACAATCCACTGCACAACAATGTCCTTATAAGCAAGTTCATTTCGTGCTCAACTTTGTCTCAAGTGAGGAAGAGAAGTGGCTGAGAACGCAACACTTTCATATGTTGTTGATTCACAAATTCTAACGGAAATTTTATGCTGTCACTCAACTCTCGAGAATGATCAATAAATGTGAGGCAATGACTGAATCAAAACAGGACATAAATTTAACATCCAATAAAATTTAATTAAGTAAACTTCCATATGGACCAAATGAGACAAGCCGGCCAAGCCGGCAATGAAACCTGTTTTTTAGAATCACATTAAAAACAATGGTTTACACAAGCTTTTCATTTGACCCTTAAAACAACATTTTCACTCTTGAAATCAGAAAAATAAAGCTTTGATTTTTGAGAATTCGTACCAAAGGGTCAAATCAGGGAATATTGTTGACCCCTTAAATTATCATCCATCAAAAGTCATTTTTGACCTTCAACTTTTGAGTCTAGTGAAAACCCTGATAATATATAACAGTATTAATTCATTTCACCACTGAGAAACACTCCCTTTCTCTGTGTCTTATGCCACAATTGGTTCTCTTACTACACCAAAATTGAGAAATCCATTTAGTTGTGTATTAAACCATAGGGACTAGTAACTCCACACAAATACTATTACTAAACCAGAGGGACTAGTAACTCCACACAAATACTAAACCAGAGGGACTAGTAACTCCACACAAATACTAAACCACAGGGACTTCTTTTTTTCCCCGTGTGGAGTATTTCACATTTCCCACAACATAAGACTAAGAGAACACGCCTCACAGAAGACGGGAACAAAAGTGAAAACTGGCAATCTACCATACATGGAACAGAATTTAAATACAATACTTTTACTGAGCTGCTAGTAAGTAATTTAATTAACGATATACGACCAATTCATGAAAACAGATCAATACAACAAGCAAAACCAGGTGTAAAACTCATTTCGCACAATTTTAATGAAAAGGATCACAATTGTGATTCCTCACTATATACTGTATTGTACTTAGGCTAATAAATAAATACATTCAGTACACCTGCCATAAAATTTTTCAACCAAAATCCAGAATTCCAGATGTTATTCCCTGTGAATCTGAAACAGGATAATTTCTTACATATAACTAACCAACCAGCTGACTGTACAGTATACATGTACCAAGATTAAAATAAGAACAACAGCCCAGTGAGACAACTCAAGTTATTATGTGTACTCGGGATAGCTTAATACAACTTGATGCAGTGTTCCCACTCAATTCTGAAATTAAGGGCAAGCTTACCCCTTAGGTCTTAAATCTGGGGGTAAAAGAAGTACTTTGGGGGTTATGGACATTTTTTTAAAAAAAAACATACGTATATGCATACATAGTAATGGGTACTACCAGAAAATGGACGATTCGTCCCTAAACATATTCGCATCTCTCACCAGATCAAAACATGTTGCGTAATTTTTTATTTTATTGCGGGATTTACGCAAGATTTTACGTGAGTGAGAACGCTGTTGATAAAAGGTACACCTTGTCTTTTTTGCATCAAACAAACTCAATGCAAGAAATTGATGAATTTACATGAAGTTAGTAGTTGTTTCAGAATTAAAACAAAAATAACAAAAGTCGCTCTGGTTAATTAAAATCAATCTGTCCACCCCAGTGCCATTTAACTTATTCATAATATCATTCTCCCATTATTTGACTTTAATCAAAATTTTAAACCTCATTTTATCAGCAAAAACTCTGTATTGTACAAAATACACAAAATTCGTAAGACCACAGAAAGATTAACTGAAGGAGGCAAACTTTTATCATCAGCAACTTAGATTAAACAAGTCACATAAAACATACATGCAAGAGACTTTAGCATAAAATTGTATCAAACCAGGAAATAAAAAAGGACGAAAGACGTCCCGCAGTACTCTGGAAGCTAAGGTGAACTGTAACAATTTTATCCAATACTCTTCACCCTTGAGAGGTAGAAATGAAGTATAAAAGTTCAATCTGCAAAATTACTGACTACCAACACTAAGAAAATCAATGACAAGCCAAGAAAACACACAGCTTTCATTACACCATTTATCTTGTAACTAAAACTTTAGAGATTTTAGTACAAACACTGAAAATGCTCTCAAACCATCAAAATGTACTTCATCAGCCAATATTTTCTGATTTATTTTTTCTAAGAGAATTGACGTTTCACATATACCTACATATTTATTCTTATCAGACATTGGTAAATGTTATACACAGATAAAAATCATTAAAATAGACACTGAAATATTTACAAAGAAAAAAGCGTAAAAAACACAATCACTAATTTAGTAAACATGCAATACACATTATTTCATTGTTATGCCATCATTCTTCAAAATTGCATAGCAACAGAAAAATAAGATTTAGCATTCCGCTCACCTATAAATGAGTTTTCAACCAAAAACTGGTGTAATTCAATGCTCACCATAATAATTTCATAAAAAGCGACAAAAAAATCTTCATGAAAAATAAACCCTATTTAAATTCGAAAGTCAATGGACCTTAAAAAGTTCAGAGACAACGAAGGGCTTTATGAGCACGAAATCCGATACACCCCTTTTAAAACGAAACATATCAGAGGATAATTTCGGAGCTCTTCTTCACTATTCTGAATGAAGTCCTGAGCCTGGGGCTAAACAGAGACTCACGCTTGAAAATTATGAATGAGTATTAAAGCCATCAGCAATAAACATTCTTAGAACATACATCATAACTCAGTATATGAGTGTTAATTTACACAATAATAAAGTTTATTTTACACAGCTGCCAAGTTGAATGTTTAAAAAACATAATTATCAACCAGGGTTTTCACTAGACGTCTATAGTTGAGAGTCAAAAATGACTTTCGGCTGATGATAATTCGAGGAGTCAACAAAATTTCTTTCTAAATTTGTTGTAAATTTGTACCATTGGTACAAATTTTTAGGGATTCAAAACCTTTATTTCACTGATTTCAAGAGTCAAAATGCTGTTTTAAGGGTCAAACGAAAGCCCTGATCAAGACATAAGCCAT
The DNA here is from genome assembly GCA_008271625.1 of Lutraria rhynchaena. NCBI lineage: Eukaryota > Metazoa > Mollusca > Bivalvia > Venerida > Mactridae > Lutraria > Lutraria rhynchaena. Next base: position 2,278,803 of record VIBL01000049.1, read on the forward strand.
TTCATTTTTTTTCTCTAAAACAAGATTACATGAGGATATAAATATAATGAAATATGCTTGTGCGGTTATTGAAGATCACTAATAAAATTGAGACTAATTGTAATTACTTTACCAGTGTATAATTTTCAGTCTGTTATAATAAAAACAATTTCATCATCAAAACATGGCAACCAGCGTTTAATGTTAACAAACTTCATTCAATAAAGACATAAATAAATAAATCAGATGAATGACGACTCAACCATCTTAATTCTATTAAACAATACATATAACAAAAGTTAGACAATGTATAAACTAGAGTATAATTAAATATAAAACATAAATCTCGTATCAATAAACTTAAGAAAGGAAGGCACATAAATACATAAATAAAGTATATACTTCAGGATAATAACTGCATTGACAAATGCTTCACTACGACAGAATGAGTCATTATGAAGTAAGGAAATCTGATAAAAATATGAAAAATTGGAATGAAACCCTACAAGACACACAATAAGCAGTAATCTGCTACATTTCTTAACAGCTACTGAAGAACTAGAATTTCATAACTTTTATCCACATATTGTACACAGCTGTGAGTGCGATAAGCCGAAGCCATCGTACTGAACAAAACTTTTACATCAAAATTTTTTGAATGACAAGATTTTGAATGAAACTAATCCTGCCCACCGATCAGACTAAATCCAGGCCTAGTTGAGGAATGCTGTGCTAAGGACCTTGAATGACTTCATTCAATGTTAATAAAAATGTTAAAACAAATTGTAAGCCTGGTCAATGCAGCTGAAGATACTACATCTGACAAAGAGAATCTTGTTTAGAGTTAGATGGTAACAAGACATGACATCGACATTTTTTTATGAATAATTTACGACTCTGTACTAGAGACAGTGAACAGGTAAAATAACTAATTAATATTTAATTAAAACAAATTAGGCATGAAAGTAAAAAAGCAATGAACTAAGTTTAAGTTCACTGGAGACTTACACTTTATAAAATCATGGTGTATAAGAATTAAAAGGTTTATTTATCAATAACTTAAATCACTTTGTGATTTATTTAAATTTCAAGGCTAGATTTAAACATAAATGGTGCAGACCACTAAAAATGAAACAGGTATTTAATAAAACATTGTTCATAAGGTCTAAGTCAATGTTAATTTGTAGTAATGAATTTAGTAAGAAGGTATTTTAATTTATTCATCAAAATATAATTAAATTGAGAACTTAGTTAGAATATCTACACTACCATAACAGACAAAGGCTAGTAGGCAATTCACAAGCAGTAATTTTCAATTTATAGTCTTAGAATCATAAAATATCACCACAGTGTAAACATACCAAACAACAGTCAATCTAGGTAAAAGGTTGTCAATAAAATATAAGAAATAATTACCTCTTATCGAGAATAATTTTGTTGCAAAGCAAGTTTCGCAATCATTCACATTTTGATATCACAATGTCATGTTTATAATAAACTGAATTATTATATAAAACTTTTTATTTTAATTGCCACTGCAAAACAGCAAATATCAAACATGCAAATTAAGACTTTATACAGACTGTCATATAGAGATTGGAGCAGATTCAAACACCTGAATCCATAATTCAGTTCTAATTGACCCAAGATCTTTAAATGGTAAAATTATTGTAAAAATAATCAAAGAACAACGACAACTGTATTAATTACAGACCATCTATACGTAACCACTTGATGATAATGAGATATCACCAGAAAAAAGTTCACATTCATTTGAAGAATACAATAAATCACATGTATTTCAGCACAGAAATCTAATTAATGACTAAATTATCTACAGTTTCAATTTCATTCTGTAGGCATGCAGTAATGAGAATACAATAAAGCTAGCCATGGTGTTATTATCAAAGAATTAAAACAAGTAATTAACGGCAACATTATGATTTTAAACATTTAATACAAAATTTAAACCCAGAATGGCACTACAGTCACACCATACCTCTAAGTCTTCTATGGATTTAAAGCTGACGATCGCAAATCCATCAATAATATCCTCTTCATAAGTCCCAGAACGATTTTTCTTGCGAGGCTTAGATCTACTCCTGTCCTTGGCCCCTCTAAGAGGCGACTGCTCTTCGCCATCTTTATCACCCTCCGAATCTGAGAGCTCCGGTTGCAACTTTTGAGCTCTCTCACGTCTTTTCCGGTGATTTGTCCGTGCTTTGGGTTCACTTTCCATCGTGATTTCGTCTTCCACGACGCCCAAAGTCACGAACTAATTCACATAGATGAAAGAAGAATAATCAGAGATTATATACAGATACTCCAAAATGTGTGAATAGGAACAGAGGTGTGTTAAACTCCAAATAAAACTTAACTCACACTACCCTTATCCTTCCATACACAGTTCAAATGGCGGACAATACAATGGGACCGCATAACACAGTTATACTACATGTTAATGCGCGCGCACTTGTCTATAAAAATGAGTCCGTCCATTTATCGCACAGACGGGTAAGTAAGGAGATGTAAACAAATAAATTTACAGGAATAACACGTGAACAACATGTATCGGTTATTTAAATGGCAAACTAAGTTAGTATTTGTTGAAATCGATTTACCGCCATATGCGGGATATAATTAGCGCATGAATATTCATCTTAACTAAAAGGAAAGTAGATCAAAGAGGGCATCGCCGAAATCGGGTGTATCCAATTAGATTAATCAATCAAGCATAAAATGACAGTTACTACTTGTTTAATTGAGAAGTAGCAGCTTCTTTAAATATTTGTTTAGAACTTTTCTTTCATTTCTCTGAAAATAAGCGTTTGAGATCTATAAAGCGATTAAAGTAGCATTTACGGATGCATTTTCGCTATCAAGCTAAAAACATGAAACAGGTGTAAATTCATTATCCGAATTGAACCTGCGCTTGTAAACATTTCAGAAACCATAAAACTACCTCTTAAATTACTGACATCTTAATATAAAAAGAAAATATGGACGAAAAAACCTGTGTATTAAGAGTTGATGATAATAAGACGTAAACTCATACGAGACAAAGTTGCGACAGGATAAAATATCGAAGGTTTATCACGAGCGTTGGTTATTTTTGTAGTGTCAAAATGTCACAGGCCACTGCAGGCTATCTACCATAGACATATAACAATTTGTGTATTATTCCGAGACAATCTTGGATGTTCAATTATGTGCGAATCTTCTCTCAATAAATTACATACTAAAATCAGATTTTTTTTTCAAAAATTATGCGTATTGAGGACGGATTAAAACAGAATGAAGGTTCTGTTCGTTAATACATGTATTAGATTTTTTTTAAAAAAAATTAACTTAAATCTAATTTTACAAATGAGTAAAAATTCCTCTGAGTTGGGATCAGGTGTCAGTCACAGATGATTCTACATTGTTAAAGATATTTATACAACCCCATTTCTTTTCAAAGTCATTAAAGTATACGATTCGTCAATTTTACTAATTATTTTAATATCTACAGAACTCGAAATGATGGAATCATTTCAACTATGTCTTAATGCTGATTTTTTAAAACACATAGATGATGCTATACAAATTAAATAAATCATAATCATTCTTATTTCAATCAACTTGAGTGATCAACTTCTTGTTCAAATAGTAGTAAATTGAATTATGACAAAACAGTCAAACTATCTAAAAGCTAAGAATGGTTTGTTTCAATTATTGAGTCCAAAAGATTAAAAAAAATATCAGACCAGTTTCAACTTTTGTGCTCATAACCTAATGATCGAACAGTGTCGGTATTATGGCTGACAGAGCATATTAAAACTGTTTTTTAGGAGGGGAGTCTCCTGTAGTGGACGAATTTCTTTTAGTAGGCCTATGTCCACTTTATAATGATATCCGCTCTCAATTTATAAAAGTAAATTTTTAGAGATTTCTTAACCCAGATAAATTAATGAGTTTGTAAAACAAGAAAGCCGAGACAATTAGGATTTTCGCAATGCATTTATAATGCGCTTTAAAACTAGAAAATATTAAATAAAATACTTAGAGTGATGGAATACAATTTTGTTGATAGTTGACAAACTGGGGCGGGAAGACGTTCGTCATCTATAAAAGAGCCGCAATAAAGTATGTCATTAAAATGTATGATCAACCATTTCATGATATGTACATTCTGTCAGGGCCGGTGGCCATAAAACAGCGAATGAAAAATATCAATTTAGGCACACCTGAGTAGAATTAGCCAGGTACACGGAATTTAATTAGTAGGTACATGGAATTGAATTAGATAGCTGTACGATGTTGATTTAAACAGATATAGTATTAATAGGTATATGGAATTTAATTGAACAGGTATGTGATGTTGAATTAGGCAAGTATAAGGAGTTGAATTAGGCAGTTATAAGGAGTTGAATTAGGCAGTTATAAGGAGTTGAATTAGGTAATTATAAGGAGTTGAATTAGGCAGGTATAAGGAGTTGAATTAGGCAGTTATAAGGAGTTGAATTAGGCAAGTATATGGAGTTGAATTAGGCAAGTATAAGGAGTTGAATTAGGCAAGTAAGGAGTTGAATTAGGTAGGTATAAGGAGTTGAATTAGGCAGTTATAAGGAGTTGAATTAGGCAGTTATAAGGAGTTGAATTAAGTAGGTATAAGGAGTTTAATTATGTAGTTATAAGGAGTTTAATTAGGTAGTTATAAGGAGTTGAATTAGCTAGGTATAAGGAGTAGAATAAGGCAGGTATAAGGAGTTGAATTAGGCAGGTAATAAGGAATTGAATTAGACAGACACAGTTATCAAAACTGAGTTTACAGTCACTTGTGACTTAAGGCCGTCAAGCGAACAACGGATACCTTTTAAAACGTTACCTGTTAAGCATCAGGATAAAACACAACTATGCATGCTGTCCCAATATCTACACTCCCAATTAGTGGTCATCTGTAACTGGTTTTACTATATACGGACTCGTATGAAATACGTAATGACTTAGGTAAGTATACGGGATTGTCTTAAGCATATTCACGGTGTTAACTGATACGTGTTGATATGGATAAATAGGTTGAATTAGACAGGAATTGGTGTTGACTTAGACGAAAAACTCAATTACTCTAATTTAAAAAAAGCCCAATAAATTTACTTCGGTAGGTACTCGCTGTGATACCTTTTATATTTTTTAATGGATATCTCTTTACACAAGACACCCATTTAAACGCAGCGGTGTTTATAAATGTTTTAAAACTGACAGTATGCATATATTTCAGAAATGTTTTGCAATACAAAAATAGTTAAATAACATTAAAAATTAGAATGAGAATTTTTAAAATGAAGTTCGATATATAAATGATTCAGATTGCCGCACCTGAATGATTTGTGGGTACAAAGTGTAACTAATAGCGTTCTAAAAAGACTATGAAATTATTAATTCAAAACTGTATGTTCGGAAATGAATGACTGTATTACGACTCTTACTAACTACAGAGGACTCTAGTTATGGCGAAGTCGGTTAACACGAACTTTCCGTTATGACGAAGTATTTTTTAAGTCCCGATTTTTTCCTTCTAAAAGTATATAAAATTCTGTCGCTGAAGACGAGTTTTGCTCTCGAAAGTTTTCGTTATGTCGAACTAATTTTGAAGTTCGAATGACTATTACTAACTATATGTATCTGTATGAAGAGGTTAATCTTTACCACTGGGCTGAACTGAGGTTGATTAAGAAGATGACCAAACTTTAACCAACAACAAGATGGCTGCCCTTGCTCCATCGAATGTTGGACGACCACTACAATTCAGACAAGTGCACAGACAGACAAAATGAGGATTTTGACCACTTCTTAACCAAAGTCAGACACTTGGATAAAATCTCATCGGGTTCAGTCAAAGTTTTAAACAATTGCTTTAATGTGCCTCCGTGGTCGAGTAGTAATGGTTTCAGACTTGAATGCATTAGCCTCTCACCGCTGTGAGTTCAAATCCCACCCGGGACCAAATTCCACATGTGAGGAAGCTGTCCAGCTTGCTTTCAGATGGTCGATGTTTCTACCAAAGTATGTCTGGGGGGTTTCCTTTTAAATGAAGTTTGGATATCATTTTCATAGTTTTCGCTTTTTATACCTGCTAACATAGCATGTTTCATAGATTTGTAAGACAAAAATCTGTAACATAAATCAATCTCACGATGAATACAACGTTTATTCATATATAATAAAATACAACTCGTTAAAATCAAGTCCGTTGTTTACTTGTGAATACACAATATAAAAATTGTTCATGTTAATACCCAGCAAAACAAACAAATATCTTTAGAATTACGATGAATTGGTATCACTGAGTTTTACGCTGTTTTTCAACAACTTTTTAATTATATTCGGCTGCCGGTTTACCTAACCTATACAGTTTTCCCGCACTGTTTACTAACCAGAACTAACTTACCCTTCTACAAGGAGCCGGCAACCCCTCTACATATGGAGGAAAATCAACATTCATGTCAAATTTTCATAGAAGGGTACGACTTACCGCGACCGGGATTTGAACCCGGATCGTCGGTTTACAAGTCCAGCGTGCTAACCACCGGACCATGGTCGCGACTGAATTGGTATCAAACAGTTGAACAAAGTTTTGTTATTAACAGTAATGAAACTGTCCTGATAGCATATCGTGTTGTTAAAACGCAGAAACTTGTTGAATGATTAAAAATGTTTCTATATTAGTTTGGGTAAAAAGCGAATGTGTAAAATTTTATATTATACTATCTAACCTGTGTTTGCAGCCGCCTCAGAATAAAGGCCATCCTGTGAATGAAGACCGTCCTTTGAAAACATCATAAATTATTTAGACAAACTGACTGCTCAGTAAAGACCACCTGTCAATAAAGACTACATTGTGTCTTTTCAAAGGATGGCCTTTATTCACAGGTTTGACCTTTTTTGTCAGTTATATCCGCGTGATAGTACACATATAACAGTTAAACCTCACATTGCTACAACTTTAATATTAAAACCTATTTTCGGACCCGTTTTCATTTATTTCTCGATAATTCAACTTAATAGTTATTGAGATCACATATCAATATCAAAACCAGTGAGTCTCAAATGTTGTCTTAATACCGAGGTTTCGCTGTACAACACCGAACATCAAAAGAAACGGCTTTTCAACAAAATACTTTCGCTAAAGCCATCCTAAAAAAATGTTGGTTTGCGGTTAAGAGGCCTAAACTTGTAACCGTGGGTACATAGGAAACCATTTTTTTGTTATGTTTGTACAAAAGACGAGAAAAAACCGGCATAAGGAATAAGACAAAATTTTTGGAGGTGGGGGGGCAAAATCGGTAAAAAAGGGGGATTGGGGAATTTTTGAATGTGTCGGTCTACGTTACTGCACACCAACAATTGTTTAACGAAGGCCCGAATGAGGTTTAAATGTATGCATCTTTTGTGATGTATTTATTCCCATAAATCATTCGCATAGTATCCTTCAAGTTCAAACGTTTTGTCTGACATATTACACACTCCTTGAAACGGTTTTATACCAATTTGATTTCAAAACAGCGACATGTTTAATAGCAAAGTGCATCCCCTTTAAACATGATTTAATTGAAAAATATAAAATATTGCGAAGCAAATTTTTGTGACAGCATTGGTGGTTGTGATACCTAACACGTTCGTGTTACTTAACATGATATTGTGAATAATTTGATAGCTTATGACAACATTTTACGCACGGATGTACGGATTAAAATGATATTTATACAAGTCTTTACAACATAGTATTGCCTTATGTATTTATATAGCTTTATATGTAATGTAAGACAAGTATTTTATTTAATTCTATCATTTGTTGTATCCAATTCTTTCAAGTATTTTATATGTAACGTATCAACATTATTTATCATTGTATATGCATCTACAGGTTGTGTATTGATTAATTGAACAGATAAGTAGCACAAACGAGATGTCGCGATTAAAATTGAAAAAAGTATTAAAATGTAACTGAAAAAGCGAACAGAATTTTCAACACATTCGATTTTGTTTATTTGTAAGTTTTTATTATTAAGTTTAAAGGATGTAGACTCAAGATTTATTATATCAAAATGTGAAAACTACTTTCATGTGACAGTATTTATGTTAAAAAATAACATCAATGAGTATCATGCTTTTAAATGATGTTTCTGCTTACATTATACTTCGTCTCATGCCTTCGTCTAATTGAAATGACAGACTGAGTATAGATTTTGTTGTGAAATATTTTTATATTTATAATTGTCGATAAATAAATAAATTTCTGGTAGATATTAAACCATCAACACAGTTTAAGGCGTTTTCGTCATTTTTAGGGGCCAACAGAGTTGAGTCCCCTATTCGTCGTTTCTCTACTTATTTTAATTATACACGGTGGTCGGTCGATGGCCGAGGGCAGAGCTTATGGGCCACCTGACCACATTAACCCGTCTCTTCTCAACCCCAACAGGAACTAACGACTTCCCTGTGGGATGTGGTAATAAAAGAAGGGTTCACAAGTGACACGAGATGTAAGGGGGTCGGTCAAACTGTCAAGAAAAAAGTGCTTCGCCAGGGAATCAAAGTCGCAGACAATTATCAATCTTGCTCATAAGTGAATCAAGTATGTATTCTTAAAAAGAAACGAAATGAAAAATGGTGACCAATGAAATTTTTAAAACAAATTATGAGTCAACCGGATAATCCAGCTTGACTCATAGTGAATTCGGTCATGAAATTTGGTGTCATTGTAATTTGATATACCTTTTATCAAAATGCAATGATTACACTCGCGATATTTAAATATATATGATGCCACCAACTTGGTCGACAATTTTGTCTTTTTGATGTCAGTATTCGGGTTTAATGATCATCCATTATATGCTCAGCGACAAGTTCGTTTTCTGCTTTCAACACACCATGTGGTTCATTCACATTAAACAATGCCACGTGAAAGTAAACAAAAATAAATGCTACGAAATCTCTTTTCTGCAGTCACCAATCGAGATACAGTAGAACACGGTTATAGTGAATTCCTGTGGATCTAAACTATTACATTCATTATCCATATCATCACTATCCATATCATCCATAGCAATGAAATCATAAAGAACGCCGTGTTTGTGGAAAATATTTTTTTCAATACATTTTTTCACTACCTAGGAATTCACTATAAACGTGTTTTACTGTACATGGATGAATTACATTTACTGATCACAGAGCCAGTTGTTGCAGTACATACAACAACAGTAAAATATATTTCTAAAAAATAAAGAAATAAAAGAATTACATCTCCTAAATTTAGAAGCAAAAACATATCTTTGTCATAAAACGTACTCCACGGAGGCGATTCCCCAAAAAACCTGAAACAGGATTCCATTATGCACGTAGACGGTAATTACCCCAGAAATCTAGCATCAATTTATGATGAAAACATATAATTTCTGTCTTCAGAGAAGATAAGAGATTAACTTTATCTATTCAATTAATTTCATGATGCAAGCCATTTTCAAATAGAATTCCTATTACACGAGCGCTCGTGTTATAGCATTTATAAACCCTCCACTGATATTTTAAGACTATCATATTATTAATTAAATAATTTATTAACAGTAATAATGACGTCATTAATCAGTAAACTATATGGGATATTTGCGGTATGATTACATGTTTAGAATTTGCAGTATGATTGCATGATTAAAATGACGCATTAAATCAGTTATTTTTACTTTTTAGTTAAAAGAATGAGTGCCATGTTACTAACTCGTTCGATTTCACCTAAGTGTAAGAATCAACTTGTACATTGTCACAACCGATTCCGGAATATCGATGAAGTTGGGCCCAGAGGATCAATTCTAGAACCACGCTACGGACCCTTAAGGCGGTGACCTTGGAACATTATAGAGGTTCTGTTTTCTATGATTTCTCGTGTGACTGTTGATTCTAGTCGTACTGAGTGGTTTTGGACAGTGGCACAGAGTCAGAAATTGTTCAAATAGTTCTGGCTGGTTTGTAGTTTGTACTTAGTGGTTTGAGGACTGTGTTGTTATGTCAGAGACGGTTAAAGCTGTACTGAGTGATTTGTGGACTGTGCTACTATCTCAGAGAACGGTTAGAGCTGTACTGAGTGGTTTGTGGACTGTGTTGTTATGTCAGAGAACGGTTAGAGCTGTACTGAGTGGTTTGTGGACTGTGTTGTTATGTCAGAGACGGTTAAAGCTGTACTGAGTGATTTTTGGACTGTGTTATTATCTCAGAGACGGTTAGAGCTTTACTGAGTGATTGTGGACTGTGTTGTTATGTCAGAGAACGGTTAGAGCTGTACTGAGTGGTTTGTGGACTGTGTTGTTATGTCAGAGACGGTTAAAGCTGTACTGAATGATTTGTGGACTGTGTTGTTATCTCAGAGACGGTTAAAGCTGTACTGAGTGATTTGTGGACTGTGTTGTTATCTCACAGAGGGTTAGAGCTGTACTGAGTTTGTTGACTGTGTTGGTGTTTGAGAGAAGATGAGAGCCGTGATGGTGAGTGAAGTTTGAACTATGTTATAGTTTTTGTGTCTTTGAGTTTTCGCGACGTTTTGTACTTGTTGTATATTGTTGCTGTAGTATGTTGTTGTTGTTGTTGCTGTAGTATGTTGTTGTTGTTGTTGTTGTTGTGATGGAGTAATGGTTAGTTATTCACCCCGGTAGTCTATGTGGACCAGTCGAACGCTTTTCAGGACTTTGTTTACAAGAATTTATTACAAGGTTCGTAAATGTGGTAACTATTGTTAACTAATCATCTACGTCACGTCCGGTTCATCATAGAATTCAAAATTGATAGGTTTAAGATCCTTTTAACGACAAAGTGACCTACTTCATTACAAGAAAAGTTCGTGTAATAAAATCTAATGGTATCTACAAAGGTGGGGGTGTGTTTGAAAATATTCTGCTTTCAACCAGTAAAGATACAAAAAATATTCAAACAAGGAAAACAATGTTCTGAACAAAACAAAGAAAAGGGCAAATAAAAATAAATGCGAAGAGTTAGACAAAGCAATCAATGGAGCAACTATTTAGTGTGACGTGGACTTGCACCATACGATAGTGCATTAGCAGAATTCCCGACTTGTTATCAACGGACATACAACAGATAACAACCTCTTCAGAGCGGCCCTCTTTTGAGCAACAGCATGATATTTTCCCACTGTTTTCCCACTGATTTAACTATTAATTCATCCTCCCTAGAGCAACAACCTCTCAACAACAACAACAACATAATTTTGCTTTTCCCCAAAGGGTGTTACTTTGGAGAGAAGGCACTGTAATACACCAAGCAAAATAATCATGAAAACGAACGGCCGTCATTCGACTGTTCAAGTTGTATAAAACAGTCAATGAAAGAAGAGCTATTTTCCTGAAAACACCACATGAAATAAACTCAGTCCTCCTGAAGCCATATTTAAACGGATATTGTTCGCACACGGAGTAAAAGAAACACACTACAAAAGCCCCTCCCTGGGGGGAGATACCACCACGACTCGCTTCACAGCCAAATATTGCAAGGGATAAATCGGTTTAGAGCACCAGACCTCACACTAAGCCGGGGATTAGTGACTTCATCCAATACAGTGCAACCTCTCCAAGGCAGCACCCTAATGGAGAAGCAAAATAACGTTATTGTTGAGAGTTAGTTAATCTAGAGTTACGATTAAATTATTAAGGTTACATTGATAATTAAATCATACAGTGGGAAAATCATGCTGTTGTTGAAGGGGGTTTGTTGCTCAAGAGAGGACCGCTCTGGAGAGGTTGCACTGTACAATAAACAAATTAATTCACAAGGTTTCTAAAACATGCAGTCACTTTATAGATTCAGTCGTTATGGCATAAATGAATGTAAGTAAATATGCCGTTAACGCTTGTAGCAGATTTAACTCAATGTAACATAATTGTACATGATGCAATTATTACCCGCATTCTGGAAAACCTGATATTATTGGGAATTCGGACACTGCCAAGAATATGACGTCAAACATGTGAAATGTTATACATGGACTACTATTAGATCTCTTCCTACATGTATACATATATCATATAACCATATTGGGACATTTTTTCACTGGATTTAACGCCGTTTTTCCACAATTGTTCAGTCATATACGGCGGTCGTCTCACCTAATCAAATTTTCCTGGACTGTATACTAACCAGTACTAATTTACCCTTCAACAAGGAGCCGGCAACTTCTCCACACATGGTGGAAAATCGACATTTTTGTCAAATTTTCAGAGAAAGATATGACCTACTGCGACAGGGATTTGAACCCGGGTCTCCGAGTTACAAGTCCAGCGCACTATCCACGGGACCACGGTCGCGGCCCATGTTGAGGACATTCAAAGACAAAATTAGTAAAACACGAAATTTTGATGTGTTTACGTATATGTACATGTATATCTACTGACTTATACAGAGAAATAATAAAATTTGTGAAAGGGGGCAAGCAGCATATGAAACACAGCATGGTTCTTTGCGTTTTTACTCAGCAATGCAAATATTTTTATTACAGCAGTCTGAACACTGCTTTTACATTTGCAAGTTTAGCACATAATATCTAATTTCAAATTTTGACAAAGGGATTAACAATGTACATGTACTATATTTTTTACATTGATAAACAAGAAGGCAAAACATCCGGATATCTGTCCGTGGGAGCTTTTTTGGTAACTATAAGACAATTGTTCGATAAGTGACTTGTTCGTACATGTTTTTACTAAATTACGGATTACGGAATACAAGTGCTAGTAAAACGGATGTATGTGTAAATACATAATTGTCGTTCATTTGTCCATTTCAAGAATCCATTGACGTATACTAGACTGGTGTATTTGTAATCATTAATCTTATTTGTGTCTTGAACAAATATACGCGCATGTTACTTATACAAACGTCGTGTAAATGAAGTAAAAATCACAATGTGTTAAATAGCATGTCACCGTTTATTTTTGGGAAATCGGGGTTTTCAGTATGTTTTTTCCCCTAAGAATCCTCTTATCTACATAGAAATCAACAAAATACGCTCATTAAAAATTTTCTACAGATCCCTTGCTATTTCAAGCGAGCGCAATTAATTGTATACGTGCACACTGGTTACAATGCCCCTTACATCCAATGATTAACGCCTTCCACCACACCAACGGCAATGAAATCTATTGTGTATAATTTTTTTGGGGAATCAGAACCAACAACAACCTTGATTTAAACAAGACCGTTAGAATTGATAACTTCTCTAACAACAAAAATCCCAATGAATTCAACCTACGGAAGAACAGATTGGGAGCTTTTCAAATTAACATCTTGAAAAGACTTTTTTCAATAAAATTTATGGCATAAGGTGACGTATTTATACAACAACAGCAGTATGCGGTGTTTTCACGACGTATGAAAGGAATATGTTCGACATGTCACGGTATTAATGCACAATAACCAACATCAAAGACTTCACGATGCGCACAGGGAACAATTATGTGTGGATTTACGGCGTTTGTAAATGCCGTAATAGTCATGTATTGAAATATTGTCATGTATTTCGATAACGCGTGTCGCTCCATAAAATCATTGATCATAACGGCGATATTGTCGAGCCATTGAATACTTCAACAACGTGTGTATTTCAACGATGTCACTGTAATATTATATTTGAACAAATTGATATTAATGCCGTGTGATCGTATCATATTCATTCGAGTTAAAAAACGAGTTTTTAGTTTAGAAAAATACCCATTATTTTCAATGTTCAGCTCACAAATACAGTCAAACCTGTACTTGCGGACGCCTCTGAATAAGGACCACCCTATGAATAAAGGTCATTCCTTGAAAAACCTTTCCTGATTATTTAGAAGACACTGACCTGTTCCTGGTCACTTGTTAATAAAGGCCACATTTTGTCATTCCCAAGAGTGTTGAATAAAACTGTTGAATAAAATTTTAATGTCACAAATTACGTTATTTTAAGCTAATCACGGATCTAAATGCCCCCAGCCTTTATATTTTTCATTCCTTATATGTAAATAAATGTTTGGTCCAAAAGAAAAAACAATTATTTCAGCTTTTCATACAGCATACATGCATCACAATTAGCGACGTTAAAAAGATCCTACTTGCTTATATTTCTCTTATTCAGACGCGTTAAAAATCTATCGAAATGCGATTCTAATCCTTTGAATTGGTTACAAACTTAATTTAATGATTTTTCCAGTCAAATTAGTTTATTCGTAAAACGTTTCCTCGATTTTTCCAAGTTAAGTAGATGTAAAGTTGTTTGAAAGAATCAAATAACGATGTAGTTATTTAAAAAAAAATATTCAGATGGGAATGTATGTTTTTTTAACAGAAATGTTACTATGGTTTCATGTATCAAACACCACGGTGTGACAATTTGTGTGTCTCTTTTGAACGATAATTACACCAAATCCTGTATAACTGTACACAATTTTTAATACAAATTAATTATGTAAAAATCACTAGCACCCAATTGTATAAATATTGGTTAACTTTAACCACTGGGTTAAATCAGAGTTTTGGTTAAAATTTTCGTTAAATTGTCGGTTAGCTGTCGTAGAAAATTTTGTTTAAGTTTAAACAAATTTTGTTTTTGTTAAAGCTCAAATAAATCTAACCCAAGTCTAAGATGGTGGTTAAATCTTAACATAAACGGTAACCAGTACCAAAATGGCAGCCCTTTTTAAATGTTTAAATGATTTTTTAATGGTTAGTAAACCAAAATGGTTAAATTTAACCTTGGGTTAAATTAACCCATTGGTTGAAGTTAACCAATTTTTATACAATTAGGCGCTGGTCATATACATAAACAATGAACAGTAAATAAGCGTAAAGTACAAGTAACTTATATATTCTACCACCATGGCATGTTATGATGAAACAAAATTTATAATGTCAACCTTCACTTCTCTCACATTTCTCCGTACACTAAATGCTATTACAGTCAAACCTGTGTTCACGGCCACCCCCGAATAAAGAACACCCAGTGAATGAAGGCCATTCTTTTTGAAAAAAAAGTCACTGATTATTTATAAAACCTGACCTTCGAATAAAGGTCATCTGTCAATAAAGGCCGCATTTTGTCTTTCCCAAGGGTGGCCTTTGTTCACAGGTTTAACTGCATAATTCATGAGTAAGAATTAACTATGGCACTGTAGCGGTTTAAGTCAGTACACGTTTGTGCATTTGAGTACGACTGTTTTCAAGAGTTTAATTAGTCTGTACTTATACAAGTATACTGTATCTTTCAAAACTTATCGCGAAAATCTACGTGATTTTCATGAAAACAAAGACATTTTCATGAAAATTCAATAACTTCATAGTAAGATTTCTTCACCAGATAATAAAGCATCTACTTATTAAGTGGACGATAAAATATTTTCATGACAATAAAACACTTTTTTCACGAAAACAAAGAAAGCATTCGCGAAAATTAACTCGCTAAGTGTATGCAGAAATATGCCACCATAGAACCCAGATATGGGATGATGTGTTTATACATATGTAACGGAGAGGGTGCCACGCCCATACCCGGTTCTCGCACTTAAACGACACCAGAAAGGCAATGAAAGGCATTTTCAATAGCTGCGGCAGAAACATTTTAAAACCGCTTGTGAGTCATATCACATGATATTAGTTTTTGTCAATGGAAATATCCCGCGGAACTGAGAATCCTATAAACAATACTCCGGCGTTTGCTTCCGGAAATAAAATCCGGATGAAAGAGGCATGAAGTGAAACATTTCACAGTTACACACGCAGTACTGTTCGCCGTGTGCTCGTGTTTTGATAGTGTACAAAAATACATGACAAAACATCTGTCTTTGCACATAAACGACACCATTAGTAGCGTAACGTGTGTTTTACCAGCACATTGTGCCGCTTATATCCGCACAATCAGGTTATACAATAATTAGATATCTAACGAATTAGACCCAGAATTAGTACGAAATATGCAAGTACATGTAATTCAACATGTTTCTATTCTGGGATTAAAAACCTGAAATTTTGATGTACAAGCATGCAAACACCTTCCTTTCTTCAGACACAACTGGTAAACTCATCTTGTTAATTGACGTACGGGCATGATTATCGTTTGAATGCATTTATAATGATTTTGAACGATATTGTAGTAAAGAATAAAATAAACTATTTAATTACTGAGCAAATACAATAATAAAGATAAAATGCTATATATAAACAAATATTAAGTACAAAATGATTCGCTCGTAAGTTGAATGACGGCAATCGGGTAACAAAGATCGTTTGGAAATTAAACCTACGGAAGCGAGTTAGAGCCATTATGACGAGAAAACGCTTCACATGTTAGACCATCATGTTTTTTTCTTTTAAAGGGTCGTATCTCCATTTTGACGTCAGAAACATATAGTAATGAAAACGTTCACAAGGCGACACCCTCCATTTTTTGTACGGCCTTACATGTTAGGTGGGTTTTGGGTTTGTGTTTTGGTCTGAGAAGGTAGTTTTTTGGGGGCAACGCGTTTTTTTTTGCTTTTTTTTTAGGAAATAAATTTACATACGCAAATGATCATTTTCAATGTTTGGTGTCATTCATAATTTTAATTCTATTGATATTTATTCATATGAAAAAAAGCTAAATTCACAATAATGCTAGCTTATATGCTTGAACAAAGAAAATAGCGCCTTGGATATTTCTTTTCACATGTGAGGACATTTATGTTGTGAAATACAATGTGACCTTTGATGAGTTGCTTCAAAGCATTGCTAACGTGTAAAATTAATAAAACAAATCATGATCTTAATACACAGTCCACATGTTAACTTACATATATTTTCCTGTTACTATAGGAACAATTATGAAACTACAAATAAAAGCTGCCAAGTTGACCAAAGTTTCCTGAAAAAAATGACAAACTTATTTCTGGAAATTATACACACAAAATACACTATAATTACAGTTATCAACAAACTGATAGAAAAGAAAAACTTACAAGTAAATTCACCTCCTAAAAATCAAGCCAAGATAATACAGTGCAACCTCTCCATAGCAACACCCTTTGTGAGAAGCAAAATTATATTGTTGTTGAGAGGTTGTTGCTCTAGAGAGGTTTTAAATTAATAGTAAAATCATACAGTGGGAAAATCATGCTGTTGTTGAAGAGAGGTTGTTCTCAAGAGAGGGTCGCTCTGGAGAGGTTGCACCGTAATTAAAATGATTCAAGTTGATGTTATTACTACATTTTATCAAATCTGGAGTTTCAGATTTCGAAAGATAAATTAAAAGTACGAAGTTTAGTTATTTTACTCAAAATATTCCGTGTTGTGTTACGGCGTTACAATATAATGTGAGAATTACTCGTCCATTGAAAATGAATTATCGTGGTTCATCGCATTTTCCCGTTACAATCAGAAAAAGCGACTCCATTAAGTATCGCGAGGATTGGAAATAGATTTTTTCGCGTGTATAAAATCTCGCATTTAAAGCGCGGAGCCCGCACATATACATCAAAATTCAATAGTTTGCTTTCGCCTGTCGCATTGTGAGAGACAAACTGTCGTATAACGAGAAGATCTCTATATACTTGTATGTGCGAATGTCATGTATTTATGATTTATTGTTTTTTAAAATGTACGAATTCAGAAATTATCATATGATTTAAAACACAACTTTTCTGTCATATTCTGTATATGAAATTTATGACATTTTTATATCATATCACATCAGCAAATACAATAATTTGTGGGGGCTCCGTGATCTAGTGATTAAGGTCTCCGATTGATAATCACTAGTCCCTCACCACTGTGACTTCGAATCCAACCCGCGACCAGACAGATTTCATATAACTTACGGAAGTTCGGTGGTTCATCCAGGTGTGCGAGTGGGACCTTCCTCCATCGTTAAAGCTTAGTAAAAAAATCTTACTCGAAGCAAAGGAGCAGTTGGATTAAAAATAGTATATAAGACTAAATTATGAAAACACCACTTGCACGAGCGAAGCCGGGTTACTATTAGTCAGTGATTATAAAAAATATTTGTTGTCATCAAATGCTGAACAGAACATTTTAAACCAAGTCGATGGCAGTATAGTGAAATACAGTAATAACCCTGAAAACCGGACTCTCTGAAAACCGGAATTCTTTGAAAATCGGACGATTTTTCAGGTCACATTTTTTTCTCTTCGCTAATCAATCCTGGAATTATCGGAAAACCGGACTTTTGGTCCGGTCCGGAAAGGGTCCGGTTTCCAGAGGTTTTGCTGTATTTTCAAGAAACATAAATGTAGAAACATTATCGACTAAACTAGAGACACGAGGTGTCTTACACATAAATCCAAAATGACACAGCTACTAAAATATGTATGTATTTTCATCTTAGTATAGCTTGGAACAACTCGCTGTTTTTTCGCTATTAGAGCCAGCTTAATTTTCTTCTCAAATTGAGTTAAAGGCGCCACTCTAGGAAACCTGGTAAGTTGAACGAGATGAACAAAATGTTGTTTATGGGGTTTTCAGTTTAAGCTGGTTATTTTATTGCTTTAAAATGCGTCAACGTGCGTGAAGACATTTATGTTTGGATGAACATCAGCCGAGTAACGCGATACAAAGTTACATGCTCGCTATTGTTTGCAATTTTTAATTAAAAAAAAAATATGTATCAGATACCGTGTCATTATGATCATCTATTGTCTGCAACTGTTTAGTAACAAAACGAATAGATTCTGTTCTCCACAGCCTGTTTTTGCGTGGAACACGGGTGGCAATGTTTGTATGATAAAGACAGGTTTTGTTTTCAGACGTTGGTAGCCATATTACGTTTTTATTTGGTTTGTTATACAGCTATCATAAATTTACAAACACCACCATCTTTTAAATCGAGCAACAATTGACGTACGATGGTCTCGAGTAGATCACAGTTCGCGATTCTATTTGTGACTTGAGCAAGAAACGATATTTTAATGACATGATTTGAGGAGGGAAAGGTAAGAAGAAAAAGGAAGAATTATTAAATAAACACGTCAAATTTCCCTGATGTTTGTCCGGATTTCCGAGAAAAAAATGTAAACTGACGATTATTAATAATAATGAGCTGGTATGTTTTCTTTCACCAGAAATCAGGCTATAAAGCACTTTTAAGTTGAAGACTGCGAACCACTTCCTGATGTTTTGAAGGATTTTTTTAAAAAATCATAATACCGATTCGGCGGACAATTTTAAAACTATTTCATTGCGACAATAAAAATGAATACAAAATACAATGAATGCATCCTTACGATGCTATTATTCCACTTCCATTGTATTTATCATGTCCATATCGTTTATGATAAGCGTTTCTATCTATGGCCGTTTCTTTACAAAGACCGTTTCTATCACGATGTCCGTTTCTTTTCAAAGACCGTTTCTATCATGATGTCCGATTCTTTACAAAGACCGTTTCTATCATGATGTCCGTTTCTTTACAAAGACCGTTTCTATCATGATGGCCGTTCCTTTACAATAACCGTTTCTATCATGATGGCCGTTTCTTTACAAAGATCGTTTCTTTCATGATATCCGTTTCTTTACAAAGACCGTTTCTATCATGATGGCCGTTTCTTTACAAAGACGTTTTAATCATGATGGCCGTTTCTTTACAGTGCCATTTCTATCACGATTGCCGTTCTGTTCATGAATGCCAGTATCACTGATCCCTCAGATATTTATATCACCACATCATAATGACAATACAAATATACGCAACATTCATACGTTACAAATCACACAGCAGTTTGTATTACCACATCAGTCTACTGGTACATCCATTATTTAACAGTTCAATCGTATAACAAGATGGCAGTTATGATTAATGTTTTTTATACAGCGACACGTGATATCGGAAAAAGATTTATTAATGCATGATTACATTACCGCGTTCATGAATATCGTAAATCTGCGCTGAGTACCTCCCATGGCGCATATTTTAACCTTTGATGTTGGTTTTTAGTGCAATAATTAGTCATGAGTAGATGTTTTTAAAGGTCATCCGAAATCTGTATAATGCAGCTCAAAGCCTACAATTAAAGACCAACTTTTAGTTGGTGAGAACTTTGTGGAACTGTGTTAACAAATAAAAGATGACGTGGACATACACGAACTGGGGTTCATTCAACAGACGAATGCAACGGGCGAGAAAGCGTGTTCGGAAAAAAATTAATTATAACAAACAGTTATTAACAAGGCGCAATTTCCTAAGACCTAAAAATATGTTTGTTTCCTGTAACCCGATCGACCGTCTTTTATTACTGCCGACCGCATTTTTCTTTCGACCAAATATTTAGTTGTGTGTAACCTGTGGACGACAACGTTAATTTAGTCATGTTCGATCTCGTTGCTTAGTCAACAATATGCGATCTTCCAATCATGGCTAAAAGAGTACTTGCCGTGACTTTAAAATGCAATAACTATTTGTCAAAAAATAAAGTGCAGGTTTTCATTTATGACTGGGGTTATGAGTTAAACTGAGGTTACTTACACCAAACTCTGTTAAGACGACACTTATACAAAAATCCCCACCTACCAACCAATCTTTTTCAATATGTTACAGGAAACAAACCTAATGTTTAGGTCTAATGTGTGACGTAAACTTACTTAGATAACTATCTGGATGCTGAAAGACCTGCTAATGTGACCTGGGAAGAGATAGACCTTTAAATACCGATGTTACAGACGAGAACAAATATTGCTCCAAAATATTTAAGTCTTCTATACGGCGTATACAAAAATTGTTTGTTTCTGGTTATACGCTCTTTCAAAGTAGGGAAGATAAGTCGGGGTTTTTACATATTTTTTTATTTATTCTTGAAAGCCGCTGGTGAGATTATTTTTGTGCGGAAAGGTAAGACAATGAATATACCGTTCCTGGGGCCTAATAAAAAGTTTAGGGTCACGGGTAAAGTTAGGGTAACCAGAAGCAAACAATATTTTATTCGCCTAATTGCGACACTTATTATATTTTACAGCTTGTGCACGTAAAATTCATATTTCAGAATGTTTCGTAGTAAACCTTAATGATGAAAGAACTACTGTTGGTATGATTCTGCATATCTTTAGAGAAAAAGGTCAGATCTTCAATTTTCTCAGACCTTTCAATTCAGTTCTATATCGGTATTCCAAACTTCTATTCAGTGTCTGAAAAAGACACACCCTACATTTGGTTTGGAAACTCACACAAATCATTCATACCGGAAGCCACTTTCAGGAACAGACACATTTTGTAAGGGTTTGAGACCACAATAAAACATTCAGCGAAAGCGAAATAAACTTCTTTAATACCATCAAGTAAAATTACTACAGCGCAATCCCTTCAACGCAACCTCCATCGGGAGAAGCAAAAATATGTCTTTGTTGAAATGTTGTTGCTATGGCGAGGTTTAATTAATAGTTAAATCGTACAGTGGGAAAAACTGCTGTTGTTGAAGAGAGGTTGTTATTGAAGCGAGGACTGTTCTGGAGGGATTGCACTAATTTTATTCGTTGTTGCGATGTTTAATCTAATCGATCTTCATTTTGTGAAGGATTAAATAGGCTATTTATAATAACTTGAAAAATCTTAAATATGCTATTTAAAATCGGTTTTAATTACTCGGTGGAGTAGAAACGCTTCATTTTGCCGTGAAAATATGTAGATTATGTCAGTCTTAATTCTCGTAATGGTGTCTGCATGAACAGTAACTTGTTATATAATATCTAGTGATCTACCTACCGGTAATAATATGACACTAGTATTTATACAGAAAAAGAAAATGAAAAAAAATAAACATTTAACATACTTTCTTACCAGACTCACTTAATACGTTAATATCTCAATTAATACATTATCTAAATTCACAATATTTTGTATGCTATTATTTTATGATATTCTTTTCTCAGTGAGGAGTAAAACAACATTTTTTTGAAAGCCGGTTTTAGATGTAAACGACTCAACTGCGTTACCGTTGATTCGGCACGTGCAATCCGAACAGCGCGTGAGAATGGATCAAATTATGTCAGAATTATTGTCAAATGACAATTACAGCCAAACGCTACCACATGTGAAGAAGTCAAGTACGACAAAAAATGAATGAAACGGGGCTATTGAAATGCATGAAACTGGTATGTCTATATGACGGACTGGTCACTCAGTAATATTTTATGCATTCGTTTCTGTTAGATTGATGACCAAATAAAGTGAACATACTCCTTCAAAAATCGCGGTAAAACTGTAGGAATAATTTCAAGAATATATGATGCTGGAAACATCGTTCAACGCTTAAGTGGGGCACGGGCTCATGTACGGTTTACAAGGGCAGATCGGCAAATGTTTTATTTGCGGGCAAACGTCGCTTCACTGGGTTTAATGCCGTTTTTCAATAACTTTTCAGTTATATAGGGCGACTGGCTCACCCTACCATTTTCCCTGGACTGTACACTAACCAGTCTTAATTACCCTTCCACAAAGAGCCGGCAACTTCTCCACATATGGAGGAAAATCGACATTTTTGTCAATTTTTTATAGATGGGTATGACCTGCCGCACTTAGGATTTGAACCCGGATCGCCAGTTACAACCACTGGACCACGGCCATGGCATCGGTTTAATCTTTAACATAAAAAGATTATCACAAAATAGTGAGCAGGGCAACGGGGTGGAAGAATAGCATATACATTAAATTATTTATTGTTTTTGCATAAAGAATGAGTTCGTTAGATTCAATGTAGCTGAGTAACTCGGATTTATTTTGAAAAATGCTTACGTACAAATTTTTAATCATACCCTTTGCTGGTGGCTATATAAAAAGAAAAATATAAACACAATAAATTCCATTTCTCAAGATTACTTTAGGCATGTATGATTAAGATGGGACTTCAGACCGAATTGTCTGTATTCAGACAGAAAATAAGTCGGAATTCTTCAGAGTCTCTGTCGATCAAAAATAAAAAAAAATCTGCAAAATAAAAGGTGGTTTTGTCGGTCTGTGTGATTTCTTTAATCACAAACGATAATGCCTCACGTGCAGAAACACCGCGAAGTAGAAAGAAGATAATCCCACATAACCACTGTAAAATGGTATGGAGATAATCCTGCAGAATTACCGTAAAACTCAAAGAACCACCGTAATACTCAGAGAACCACTGTAAAACTAACAAAACCACTGTAAAACCCACAGAATAACCGTAAAGCTCCCAGAATTACCGTAAAACTCACAGAACCACCGTAAAACTCACAGAACCACCATGAAACTCACAGAACCATCGTAATACTCAGAGAACCACTGTAAAACCCACAGAATTACCGTAAAGCTCCCAGAATTACCGTAAAACTCACAGAACCACCGTAAAACTCACAGAACCACCATGAAACTCACAGAACCATCGTAATACTCAGAGAACCACTGTAAAACCCACAGAATTACCGTAAAGCTCCCAGAATTACCGTAAAACTCACAGAACCACCGTAAAACTCACAGAACCACCATGAAACTCACAGAACCATCGTAATACTCAGAGAACCACTGTAAAACTCACAGAATTTCCGTAAAACTCACAGAACCACTGTAAAATTCACAGAATTACCGTAAAACTCTCAGAAGTACCGTAAATTCCACACAACCACCGTAAAATAGTATGGAGATAATCCCATTTCTGTGACCCAAAAGGTAATAAAAGTGGTAAATGAACAGAATAATGTATATGCTGTTCAAAAGGAGGGAGACAGAAAATCTTGGTACGCAGTTCAGTTATACCAGTTTTATCTCAATTGTTATAAAATGCTAAACAGTGCCAGACACTTCTTGACGGTGATAATACATGCGTCACTTACACAGGTTTTCTGTCCTAACGTACTGTGTTAATATATGAATGACTCGTAGATAAGTCAATAAAGCAACTTAAATATCTCACTAAAATGTCTTAAATTGAGATAAATATTACAAAAACACACACGCACGCACATACGCACGAACGCACGCACGCACGCAACTATGATCATGAATACTAAATGTATAAGTGCGCTACATTGGTAATTGGACAAACAAGTTTTCATGTGTTTTTCAAGAAATACACGCAGAAACACAAAAGACCGGGACACATTATTGCGTATTTAGAACGTGCTAATAGTTCTGAATGAGCGCTGTTAGCGAATGGCAAAAATGAAGACAAGTAAGACCAAATAAGGGAATTTATAATAAATAATGGTATGAAAAGTTTGACGCAAATCGTGCAAAAATACCTGAAACCTACCTACAAAACATTTCTATTTTTATAGATTTTATTAGCAGCTTTGGTTACTAGGAAACGCGTAGCATAATTTTTTGTTTTAGTTAAATACAGTGAAACTTCACTTGATCACTACTAACAGAATTGATAAACCATATTTCCTCTTTATTATAACTTAGTAATGAGACCACCTCTGCATAAAGACTGATATTTTGGTCCTTAAGTTGGTCTTAATGCCAAGGTTTTATTGTTGTGCTCTTTATTTTGAACTTTTCGGATTTTTAATCAGTTTTTCCGAAGGAAAAATCCTAGCTACTAAATTGGCGAATGTCGGCCACAATTTCTTCTGCGCGCAATATCTCCCGCATTTTCAAGGGATTTCGACGAAACTTTCACATGATTAACATAACCAAGTACCCCAGCGCATATTGTCGGTTTTGTGATTCGAGCATTTTTGGCGGAATTATGGCCCTTAGTTTATTTTGTGCACATGTAATATTCTGGGGGCAACTTCTCGTACATTTCTCAAGGGATTTCAACCAAACATTCACAGAACCATCGTCACCTATTGCCTCAGCGCATGTTACAAGTTTTGATTTGGTTGGTTATAATGATAGATACCAGTAAGTGGCTTTGGGCGTGAAAAAAAAAATGTATGTTTCTGGTTACCCGATCTACACTTATATTTCCCTCGACCCTAGACTTTTATTAGACCCCAGTAACGGTAAATTTACTGTCTCATTTTTTTATCTTTCGGCACAAAAATAATCTCAACGGCGACTTTCAAGAACAATACCCCCCCAAAAAAAAATCCGACCTACCAACCATAATTTTAATAAGCATATAGTCAGAAACAAATAATTTTAGGCCTTAAAAGTATTATGGGTGACCTTGTGTAAAAGGTAAACGTTATTCACAGGCCTAAGATTAAAAAAACTAAGATTTTACTTATAAAGTAAATGCATCACCAAGACTTGCCAAAATGAAGGAGTCATTTTCACGCATACAAATACACACACAATGTGAAACTACATGCACAAATATTGCAGTTATATCAGACTCAATAATACTCGGAACTCAATGCTGCCGAGTTTTTGTTTCCTATTTTATAATATGTTTATGCTATTAATTCGGACATAAATAATTAATTATTCCACATTGAAAACTGAAGAAAAATCCAAATCTCTCGGTGCATTCAACGAGAAACTACCAACGAAAAATTACCAACGTTTTGTATAGACAGCAAAAACTCAACACTTTGCATCAGCAGCCAGAGGAGATTATGTGTTATTTTTCAAACTACACAAGACATCATTTTGTTCTAAATCCACGATAAATAAAAAACCATAGACCTGAACGATCTGGCTAATAATTATAGTCGTAACATTGATGGATTTTTACTAGTATTCGTGATAATAAAGCATCTATGTAATTTTTAACAGAACTCACAATAAATTTTACCAACCGAGAAGACTACCAGTCAGGATGGTACGGAATACCATATAAAACATTTCATTCAGCATAGTGCAATCCGTACGACAACACGAAAAGAAAAAAAAATAAAATGAACAACATTCAAATAAAGACTTACAACAACGGATGTACCCAATAAAGACATTGAAGACATTACGTCCGGAAGTAACCATGGGAGATGTTGGATAAAAGATATTACGTCCGGAAGTAACCATGGGAGATGTTGGATAAAAGACATTACGTCCAGAAGTAACCATGGGAGATGTTGAATAAAAGACATTACGTCCGGAAGTAACCATGGGAGATGTTGGATAAAAGACATTACGTCCAGAAGTAACCATGGGAGATGTTGAATAAAAGACATTACGTCCGGAAGTAACCATGGGAGATGTTGGATAAAAGACATTACGTCCAGAAGTAACCATGGGAGATGTTGAATAAAAGACATTACGTCCGGAAGTAACCATGGGAGATGTTGGATAAAAGACATTACGTCCAGAAGTAACCATGGGAGATGTTGAATAAAAGACATTACGTCCGGAAGTAACCATGGGAGATGTTGGATAAAAGACATTACGCCCGGAAGTAACCATGGGAAATATTGATAAAAGACATTACGCCCGGAAGTAACCATGGGAGATATTGGATAAAAGACATTACGTTCAGAAGTAACCATGGGAAGTATTGGATAAAAGACATTACGTCCAGAAGTAACCATGAGAGATATTGGATAAAAGACGTTACGTCCAGAAGTAACCATGAAAAATATTGGATAAAAGACATTACGCCCGGAAGTAACCATGGGAGATATTGCATAAAAGACATTACGCCTGAAAGTAACCATGGAAAATATCGGATAAAAGACATTACGTCCAGAAGTAACCATAGGAGATATTGGATAAAAGACATTACGCCTGGAAGTAACTATAGGAGATATTGGATGAAAGACATCACGCCTGGAAGTAACCATGGGAGATATTGGATAAAAGACATTGCGTCCGGAAGTAACTATGGGGGAGATTAGATAAAAGACATTACGCCTGGAAGTAAATATGGGGGATATTTCATAAAACAATAAGGACATTACGTTAGGCGATTATTTTAGGTTCGATATTCGCGATAAGAAAACCTAACATTAATGTCTAATAAGATAAATTCTTATACGAATTGAATTATTCGTTCGTTCCTTCGATTCCTGCGTTCCTTTGTTCTTTGAACATGGAGCAACAACAAAATTAGATGTTTGATAAATTAATCTCTTATGTACAATTTTAAATCCGAAACAAGCCTGCAAATAGCACTGAATTTATTTAATATCCGATAATTTCCTCTTTCCAGTGTAATGTGTTTTATTAGGATATATTTGTGCTGAAGTGTTTTCGCGTTCTCTGCCTGCAGCAAGCAGTTTCCAATATTTCTCAGTGGTGCAACATCAATGAATGCTGCAGACAAATTTTCATTAAATATTGTTTCATCTAATGCTCGAAATCAATGCAGCAAGTCTTAATTTGTTTGGAGTTTTGAATCGTTTTTCCTGTCTATTTTTTCTTATTATTTCTCTATCCCGGTGAACCCAGCTTTATATTAACACCACACAACACTGTTTTTGAGCTGTTCGAATTTTACTTATTGCATCAATTTGAAAAAAAAAAGCAAATTTGTGTTTGTTTGAGGAAAGTTTACTTTTCCCAAGTAGCTTTCCCTACTTGTCCTATCAGTAGCTTAAGTCCAAAACTGACTCTTTCTATTTCGCCACCTGTTTTAAATATCAGGTCGACCTTACAGACAAATAACTTAGTAATCTAATGATAACTATATTCACTTGAAACAATGATTTTCACAGTAATTTTTATGTATCTCCGCGGCAAAAAAAAAATATGCTTGTAATCTACTTTCGGTTTGATAAACAGTTACTCATTGTAATCTACTTTCGGTTTGATAAACAAATACTCATTGTAATCTATTTTCGGTTTGATAAACAGTTACTCATTGTAATCTACTTTCGGTTTGATAAACAGTTACTCATTCAGGACAAAACGAGGGTTGAGTTTGTGGATATCAGTAAACGTCTTGGCATCCATAATCTTGCTTCTCCATATTTGGAAATAAAATCAATTTTACTCTATTGATTGTTTGGGCGATATATTGTCAGCTGTCAGATAAATAAATGTCTGAAATAAATATCTTTAGCAAGATTTTCATGTTTGAAAGCCTTTATTTCGGTCAAAACATGTCCGTAAAACCAGCCCCTGATCTGTACATCACGCAGGAAAATCACGAGTTGCTTGTGAAAATTAAGGATGATTGGTTGGCATCAGTACGTAGCCAAGAAGCAGTGATTCGGTCGTGCATAATTATATTAATGTTGATAAGTGACACTTAACAAACAAGCAAGTATGTTTTAAATACATGAACTACTTATTTTATCAAAATGTAATTTTATCTTATCCATTTCTTCAATTTTCTTTTTGTAATGTATTCAAAACACGAAAACAATGGGTAGTGACTGTCATTTAACAGCCAGGCTAGTAACGGCCATTTAGCCAAATGTTCTGGAGATGCATTGCATGAAATTAGAGGCTCAAATTCTAACAGCTGTCATAACATTCAGGAATTTCATACAAAATATTTATATTAAGAACTGATGTGCTTGATTTTTTTTGAAATGCCAGTTTAAGTTTAATATTACGATGTGTTTTGTGTGTTGTATTACTCCATTTAATGTTTTTGAAGTCGTTACTCCAAACTAGGAGTTACGCCATTTGCTCAACGCCCACAGAAAAATAAATCGTCTCAGAGAATCGCAATATTCCCGTCTCCTACATTATCTATATAGTTGAATAGCAGATATTTACCATTTTGGAGTATCAGTTTCTGATTTCGCATGCTGTCATACATTTGTTTTGCATGCTATCTTTTTAATACGGAAAACATTCCCTAAGGAGAAATGGATGTATTACCTGATTTATGCAAATTGCTCTCTCGAGATTAACATACACATTTTATTGAAGATAGTTGAATCAATGTCTGTATTGAAGCTGACAGGATTGTTATCAATAACACATTTACAACAAATTACTTATCCGCTCTATTCCTCTCACACGGTACAAACACGCATGTTATTTATCCGAATGATAATGTACTACAGCAAGATATTACAATTAAAAAGAACAGTCAATTTTTATATTGTGTAGGACTATTACCAAGTGGATAGTGATTGCGTTTGATCGCAAACTGCTCTATAACACGACAGTAACTTACTCTATGAATTACCGCTATTTTATCAAGCGTTACATAACAATCATATCCGAGACTGCTTTGTCCCATTTGTCAAATAAGGTCGTTCACATGTACTATGCAAATTAGCCGAAAAAAACACATTTTTGTCAGAACTATCAAGAAATTGTTAAAACAATTGCAAGTTAATGGATTTCATTGTTTATTGGTTAATTTCGGGTATCAAAAATATCCAATGTCTGTTAAGTCAAAGTAGAGTCAACATTTTGCTTAAGAATCGACAAGGACTCGTCTAGGGCGTTTAATGGTTCACCCTGTGAATTCCTGACAACCGGATAAAGTCTGTTTCAACACACATACACAGCACTTACCGAAACTTCTGATACCAAACCTTGTACTCACAACATGTCCTCATTGAAAACGCTCGCTCATGCAAAGGTATAGCAAAATGGTATAAGCGGTGTACTCTCTAACCTCAAGAAATGCAAAGAGTTGTCTCACATTACATTTGTTTGATTTCGTATTGCACACACCACAAAATCTACTTAAGTTTTTTATGTTGATATTTGCCTTCACAAGCCTGGTTTAATTAGGCGAACATTCTAATTCATCTTCTCAACACATCACAAGCTGAAGGTGACAGCAGTTAAATACTTTGATTTAAGCTTCTCGTGTCTCAGTTATATTGATTTCCAGCATGCAGATAGGAGGGTTGTTCCATAAATACAAAGACTGTGCTTTTACTCTGTATGAAATTTAACCAAAAATTGACATCCTAATAAAAGAAAATATTGTGCATGACTTTCATACAGATCTGGAACAAAACGAAGGCACAACTCGATGAAACACAAAATGCATGTTTAGAAACAGAATTTACGAAGACACAACTTGATGAAACACAAAATACATGTTTAGAAACAGAATTTACGAAGACACAAGTTGATGAAACACAGAATGCATGTTTAGAAACAGAATTTACGAAGACATAACTCGATGAAACACAAAATACATGTTTAGAAACAGAATTTACGAAGACACAACTTGATGAAACACAAAATACATGTTTAGAAACAGAATTTACGAAGACACAACTTGATGAAACACAACATGCATGTTTAGAAACAGAATTTACGAAGACACAACTTGATGAAACACAACATGCATGTTTAGAAACAGAATTTACGAAGACACAACTTGATGAAACACAACATGCATGTTTAGAAACAGAATTTACGAAGACAACTTGATGAAACACAACATGCATGTTTAGAAACAGAATTTACGAAGACACAACTTGATGAAACACAACATGCATGTTTAGAAACAGAATTTACGAAGACACAACTTGATGAAACACAACATGCATGTTTAGAAACAGAATTTACGAAGACAACTTGATGAAACACAACATGCATGTTTAGAAACAGAATTTACGAAGACACAACTTGATGAAACACAACATGTATGTTTAGAAACAGAATTTACGAAGACACAACTTGATGAAACACAGAATGCATATTTAGAAACAGAATTTACGAAGACACAACTTGATGAAACACAACATGCATGTTTAGAAACAGAATTTACGAAGACACAACTTGATGAAACACAACATGCATGTTTAGAAACAGAATTTACGAAGACAACTTGATGAAACACAACATGCATGTTTAGAAACAGAATTTACTGACGTCTCCGTGATTCTCCCCGGGGAATGAACCTTTGGTTTCCAAATTGTTCTGTTGAATTTACAAATGTAAATTGAATTTATGTATATTTCATTAACTGTCTTTAAATATTATCCTATTATCTAGAGAAGATTGGATTGTTCTGTAACACGTCGACCCTTTGTGTCACATTAAAACATGTTTTTTACAACAAATTTAACAAATCTAATGACACTTTCTAACCAATACTTCGGCAGCCAGACAAGAGCTTTTCTTAGAAGAACACAAAATGATAAAATAGTGGACAGAGTTTCAAAGTTCATTCAGAATAATGTTTAATACATATATATATTATTTGTTATGATAAAAATGATCCTTGAACGAACAAGATGAAAAATATGCCTGCAATAAGTTCAGGATAGATAGAGCACGGCAAATTTTGACAATATTGTGATTGTTCTTTTAAAGACATCAGATCTTGTTAAATACAAGACTGTATTTACCAAATTAAGAACCAAGAATCAATTTAGATACACGTATTTACATAGAATTAAGTAACACTAAACTGCATCATCTTAACGCTCTACGATGTTTAAAACTAATTACGCAGTATGCCAGTCATGAGCATGATATAAGAGTTATATGAGGCATACTTTTTGTCGAGCGCGCTTGCGGTGAGCTCGACATAGTTGTCAAAATGGCGGTTCCGTGTATGTGCGTCCGTCCGTGCGTGCGTGTGTTAGTCCGTCTGACTTTGTCCGGACCATAACTTCCCTATGCATCAATATATTTTAAAATGACTTGGCACCATTGTTCACCATGCACACAATCCAGGTCCATATCTCAAAGGTCAAGGTCACACTTAAAGTGGTTTAAAGGCAAAACTCGGCATATTTTATATTGTATGGAGTGTAACTTCTTTCAGCACTGATTGGTTATAAAACAACATGGCATAATTGTATTCCTTGGTGAGAAGGTGTGTCATGTGCAAGACCCAGGTCCATATCTTTAATGTCAAGGTCACACTTAGAGTTTGAAGGGTCAAAACGGGCAAGTTTTAGTATGTCTGACTTTGTCTGGACCATAACTTCTTTATGTACCAATGGCTTTTAAAATAATTTAATATTACATAATTATTGACATAATTGTTTTCCATGATGGGATGATGTGTCACGCGCAAGACCCAACACATGTCAAGAACATTCCCGGAAAAAGCAGCGGACAACCGTTTTAGGACGATAATTAGTGCCTTAGCAGGCTCGACATGTTGCCATTTGGTAACTTCTAGTAATGTATAAATGTAGAACTGATAATGAATGTATGTTTTATTTATTGTACTTTGTTAAAACTTTCTATTATTTATTTGTATGACTCTTTTGTACATACCATTTCTTGATGTATGTATAATTTATAACGCTACTGTAAATATAGACTGAGTGTGTGGAATAAACTTGTAAACTAAACTTGTAAAAACTTGTTATATAACGTCATATTAGAAACATAAGGGCTCATCTGCAAAAATCAAAATTTTGAGAAAAAGCTGTTTAAAGGTTTGAAGATGTACCAAAATTCAAATATTCAAGACACAACTAAAAACTTTGTACATTTAATAAGATGATAAATATTATGGAATGCCAAAAAAGGGATTTATTCTTGGTTGCTGTGTGTTTGATAATCTCTAGGACAGAGATAAACAATGCGTGTATATATTGATTATGTCAGAGATGAATAAAGCGAACCGTTAAATCATTGTTGATGTTTTATTGATATCATTTATGTCAGCTTCAATATATTAATATATTCAACATTTTCCACACAAAAATACATGTAGGTCTCAAGAGGACGATGAATATGAATGAAATGATATATCTTCACCAGGACAACTTTTGATGAACATACATCGATAAACATGTTAACAAATGTACTGAGATGTAGAAAAACTTCAAACGGACAATCAAACTTATAATGTCCTAACTGGTGTTATGCGGGCGTGCATGCGTGCGTGTGTGTTTGTGTGTGTGTGTGTGTGGGGGGGGTGATGGACCATGCTGATTGGTTTGCGGTCTATTCTGATGTCGTCTTGGGGCTAGTGTCTGTCATGTAGGTGGGTTCGTGTTTGATGTAGGTGTGCCTGTTTGTTTGTGGTGCTGTGTCTGTTTTATGATTTCGTATTCTGTGTGGTGAGATTTGTCCGGTTCCTAGGAATCCAGTTTTACTTTTTGACGAATTGTTGTAAATAACACACTAATATGGCGAGCACGAATACCTGCATTTTTTCAATTTTTTCTTTGGCACAAATTAAATTGCGCCAATTCCAATCAATTCAAATAACAATTATCAGGCAAGATGTCAAATAGTAATACTTTATGTTGAAGGTTGTCATACATTGATACTAAATAAGGAAAGACACTCGCAGTTTATTCAATTAATAAAGTACTGTGTGATAATGAAGCTGAAATCCGCTTCATTATGCAGTGTAACTCCTGAAAACCGGATTCGCTGAAAACTAAAATTTTCTGAAAATCGGACGATTTTTCAAGTCCAATTTTTTCTCTTCGATAATTAATAGTTCTCTGAAAACCAGAATTCTCAGAAAACCGGACTTTTTGCCCAGTCCGGAAAGGGTCCGGTTTACAGGGGTTTATTGTAATATATTAGTTTATTGTGCATACGTGATAATATAATAGTCTATGGCGTATATGTGATAAACCCCTTTCTTGGGTAAAAACAATTGACAATATCTAAAAATGATGTGCTTGATCCTCGCGTGCGTATGATATTAAATCTGCAACATGTTCGTCATCAGTCGATATAGATATATTTGAGATATTGTATCAAACTTTATACTGCGATAAACATTGTTAGTAGTTCAAAATTTATCTGATTGCAAAATTAGTAATTAATCGGTCATTGGCGTCACGGATACTTGTTTTATACAAGGGCGCATGGTCTAGGAACTAGTTGAAATAGTTGTACTTGCTGTTTTGGGTAAAAAAGTTAATAACTCCAGTTTATTGCGAATAGGATCGAAATCATATTCATATATATAATACAAATGTAGATAGTTGTAATCAAGGTTTATTTCTTGTACAACAGCACTGTAACACCGCAAAACGTTGGTTCCGCAAAACGTACGTGTGTGGATGTTTTGCAAAGCACATTGTACACATATGAACGATTTGCGTTGCATTCCGTAGGTGAGTACTTTTGCGGCGAGAGTGTTCCTTTTCGCCGCATATCGTCCATATTTTTGTTTTTAATATGAATTCAGTATAAAAGATATTTTTGACTTGTTCGATCATTTTCTTATTTATTTCAGGTAAAATACAATATTTTTCTGGCCCCTTAAAATCATGAAAAACTTATACTCAAGTCGGAGATGTTATTTAAAGTAGATTTTTAATGGAACCAAAACTGTTCCAACACACTTTTGTAATTTAACATGAAAGTAGTTTAGCAGAAACAGTAGCAGTGTTATTATAAATGTCAACAATGATGCTGAAATATTAACTGTGTAGAATTTAATTTTAGGAATACCAGCCCTTCTGAAATGAATCCACTTTTGATAATAAGAAGACACTCCAAGTTTCAAGTGGATACCTTTAATAGTTTTTAAGAAATGAACGCCAACGAAAAACTCAACCGACGCCCATGCGATACCTCGACCTTTTTCTTTGTAAAGTCGAGCTCAAAATCAACATACAAGAATAGGATAATAGTTCTAAATACATGTATGCGACCATCCTCTACGTACACAGATAAGGTAATGGGTAATATAATATTAGTCAACAAAAATAAAATTTTCTTTTAAATGTGGACGTTATACGGCAGAACAATGCCTTTTTGCCGCAAAACGTACGTCCACAAAAGTGGACGATATACGGAACGGACGCTTTGCGGTGTTACACAACACTGCGTTGCAGTGATCTGTCGCTATGATTCACGTGTGGCATTCTAAAATCACAAAATTACGCGTCTGAACACTGTAATATAAGCTTTCAATAACAAAAATCAAACTTAAACCATTAGAATTTTGGTAACTGATATTTCGTTTTAGAATAACTAGATTTCCTCAATGTGAGTCGCTATTCTGGGTTTGATGAGGCAATTTTATCCAGCAGAACGTAAACACATATTTTAATAAATCTTTCATTGTGTTTTGTTGTTGATTTAAAATACCACTAGGCTCATAAATATAATGTTCCCTAACCATTTAAATCAGAATATTCATCTTAATATTTCTTGTAACAGTTTATTTTTTGCTAGCTATTTATGTCGTGTTTTGTTTTCCTTTTGAAGTAAATAATTGATCCCTAAAAATGAAGAATGAGATTTAGGAAAAAAACACCAGAATAAATGAGGAACCAGCTTACACTACTTCCAATATTTTGTAAATATGATAGAATTCTATATTAAGCATTACAGATAAATCGGAGTTCCTTTGTTATTTTGGTTGTTGTTATTTTCTTAATGTGTTTCCTGGAGAAATCGTATGGCTGAATAGTATATTGTTGGCCTACTTGGAAAAGTTGAATTTTCATTAATTCATATCATGTGTTTTTGCCATAAATCTATATTTTACGCTTGTACAGTGCAACCTCTCCAGAGTGGCCCTCTCTTCAGCAATAACCTCCCTTCAACAACAGCATGATTTTTCCCACTTTACGATTTAACTATTAACTTTATTAACTATTAACTATATTAACTATTGATTTAACCTCTATAGAGCAACAACCTCTCAACAGCCACATAATTTTGCTTCTCACAAAGGGTGTTGCTTTGGAGATGTGACACTGTATTACATTTAATCAAATTTATTGTAATGTTACATAGCAGTTTAAGTATGTAATTTGAAAAGCGACAATTCATTACATGGCTTCGCTGCAGATTGTGGAAGATTAAGTTTCCCCCACTTTAGTATGTTTCTTTGTGTTGGGTGGGATTTGGACCTAGTATTTTTTGAGGAAAAGATAGGGTTTCTTATCTACTGGTACATTGCAAAATATATTATGCCAAGATGATTGGCAGAAGCGGAGACAACATCTTTCTTGTAAAGAGTAAACACCTCTTCTCGTCGAGGCGCGATAAGCAAACGACAAAGGTGAACTGGTCCAAATGTTTGCCACACCAGGTATGCCAGGATGTTTAAACCAGATCCTACACAATAAGAAATACGACAATGCCACAAACAAGGTTTGAACAGTTGATTTGGGGCAAACAGTTTTCCTTTTCTTAGTAGCAGTAACCTTGACTACAGAACACCTAAAAAACAAACCTAAACTTGGTCTCCATAACAACATAAAAAAATTGGCAGCAAAAGGTAAATCTACAACATAGCTATTGAGCGGAAACCACGTGTTTGACGTCAACGCCCAACGGTAAACATACCTAAATCTAATAAGCAGTTTTTTTAACTTTGTTTCTGTTGCCACTTATGAACTATTTTGTTGTTAATTTCGACTTTGATAAAAACCTGATGTGTTGAATAATATTAAGTCCATATATCACGGCTTCTGTCGTATTATAATATCTGTGATAAACTTAGGTTCCTCGGCATATTGATTTGCCTCTTAAGGAAACTCTAAATTGTCGATCATACATTTAGTGGAGAAATAAAATCAGCCATTCTTAGGAGACAGTTAAAGTCAAAGTAATATTGATGCATGTCGAACTTTATGATGCATTTCTCAGAGAGGCTGGACATTAATATAAATATAAAAACAAATTTAAATGAATAGATAAAAGACATACTGGCCGTAACAAATATAAAAGCTCCATATATTGTCCCAACCCGGGTTCAAATCTATAAAGCCTTTTTAAATAAAATAAAATGTTTTATGCCATATTGATAAAAAATGATTCCTATAACAATCACATACTAAAAGTCCCACCAGAGAACCAACTCCCCGCCCCCGCTCAAACCCCAAACCCTATCAACCACTACAAAGCATAAAAAAGGGACAAAACGCTATCTCTCCAATGGGTACCGCTTTGGAGCCGTCTCCAGCAAAGTGGCGTGTTGCCTCTTCCCCTTTCTATCCCCCCGAAAAAACATGGAGCTTGCAAATACTGATTATATTTAGCAAGTCAGTACTGTACGAGTATAGCTGTTTTGTCTTACAAACACAATAACAATGTTATTAATTCTTCAATTGTTTCATCTATAATTACATTTATCACAGATGCCTTTTACCTTTTATGATCAGTTTTTTAAGATTAAGCAAAACTGTAAATGAACTTTGAAAAAATACACTCGAACACGTCAACGATGCAAATCAAATGATAGCGGACCCTTCCCAATCGAAAATAAAGACATTTTCCCCAATACTCAACCTAAAAAATCCCAATTTTGGTATCACACCACGCATTTTTTTCCTAATTGAACCGGACCCGAACCCTTTCCCAAAATTGCAAAAATGTCACTGAAACGAATCAAGTATATACATGTATATAGTCACCGTGCTATGAATGTTTGACAGAAGCCTACTTGTTACACAAAAGACAACTTCAATGTCATATTTAAAAATAGTATAAATGCATGTTACTGAATAAATTATGCATTACTAGGCATGTGCTAAGCGCAAACAAATAAATACGCAAAACAATCACATTGTTTATTTATCTTCGGATCTATTTTCTAACACAAACCACACACTGTCAAGGTAAATTTGTGGAAAATATAAACCGTAAAATAAGCAGCTATCAAATCACAGCTTCTGTTAGATATTACACACATAAGAGAATAAACAGCCAATTGTAGGGTGGACTGATGATCTCGTTCATGCAATATGTGCATGTTAAGACATATTATAGACGCTGGGATGTTCAAAGAAAACGCTTTGATCATAACAACATTGTTATTCACTATGCTCCAAGGCTATTCATTGGTATCATGTTTCCATCGAGACAAAATAAATTACCTGACAATGTACAAAAATAGTTTTAAAGAACAGGATTGGTTCTCTGGGTTTGTTTGTTTGTTTGTTCATTTAAATGTCATGTAAAACACAACTCGCACGAAAGGTGATAGTAGTTTAAGACTGAAAATAATCATGTTTACGGTAACTTGACCAACATAAACAGGGTAGATTAGTCTCCTTACTTTGTTTTTTATAATTTTTAAGATATTGGTCGTAATCTGGACGTACGATTCATCTGTTCTGTTAGAAATTTCGGGGTTGGGACCAAGCAGTAGAGTCGGTCGGGTAGTCGCAAACTGGACTTTTTGCCTAATAAGTAATTACCACCTAACCGATAAATCACGCGTTTTAATGTATAAAATAAACATTTAATATTAGCCCCAACCTGGTATTTTGTCAAGTCACGTCATCATTTTTGAGACAGTTTTTTTTCCACTACTGTAAAGTAAACCTCTATATTAAGAGCATCATATGAACCAAACAAGACAGTCTCAATATAGTAAGATGGTGTCATAGTCAAGTTAAATCAGAGAGGTAAACATGAAAACAGGAAGTTCGAAAATAAGAGGTCGTTATGATGAGGTGGTCGTAATGTTGAAGTGATCAATTAACCTAGTTCCATTTGTAATCAAGTAAACATGTAGAGCAAAGCAATGAAAGTAGAATACTATATGGACTTACTAAATTTAGAGTCTTGAGGTCAAGTGGTTAGTGCGCCGGACTTTTAACCCGATGATCTGGGTTTCAAATCCCGGTCGCGGCAGGTCATACTTTTTTACGAAAATTTGACAAAAAAATGTCGATTTTCCTCCATATGTGGAGGAGGTGCGGGAGGGTAAGTTCTGGTTAGAATATAGTCCAGGAAAATTGGTCAGGTCAACAGGCCGCCATATATAACAGAAAAATTGTTGAGAAGCGGCGTTAAACCCCAGTGAAAAAAAGTCTTGAGAATCCGAAGGCGGCTTCGGAGTTGATACTAAGGCGGAAAATGAATACTGTGGTTGCTATCAGAAAATGTCAAGATAAAGAGAGCCACGAATAACGACTTCTAACCATATAAGACAGTTTAACATGCTGCATTGATTTTAAGGATGGTGATTTAGTCAGTTCTTAATGCAGATTTAGTGGTAACGTACTTACATAATGGACTGTCATATTGGAAACCACTCACTGCAGGCTCAAAACTAGGGATGGGACCGAATATTCGTATTCGTTTTTCATATTCGAATATTCGACCAAAGACCGAAATATTCGAATATGAAAAACGAATACGAATATTCGTTGGAAAATTGAATTTGTAAGACAATTTGGTCTAACAAAAACGAAAACAAAATTAATAATAAAACGCGCAAAATCGAAAAACTGTATACAGTTTGTTAATTACACACATGAAAAGGTAAGAGTCGTAAAAAGAATACAAACACAGAATGAAATCTACAAAATATACCTGTTTTCGGATGCAACAGATTCGGACAGATACAAGAATGGACCATTAACGAATATTCGAATATATTCGAATATCTCAATCGAATATATTCGAAGATCTCAATCGAATATTCGAAAACCATTTTTGATATTCGTTCCCATCCCTACTTAAAACATAAAGCAATTGTGTACAATGCATTGCAATAAACTGCATGACATTCCACATAGTAAACTATCGGCTATCAGGTTTATCGAGCGCACAGTACAGAGATGTTAGATTTTTATGGCGCATACATATTGTATAATATGTTAATAAGCGCATTGTAAAGGCGTATTGTTGTGTTGACTTGTTTTTCAACGTTAAATTGTTTATTTTTGTGGTCTTTTTATGCTTAGTACAAATGTGGGCGTGGTTTTGTACAAAGATTTAACCACACGTATTGTATAATACCTTTCTAGCATTTTATTGTTATTAACTTTTGTCATTTCTAGCGATTACACAATGCGTGGTTTGATATCATTTTCAACGAAGTAATAAACCCGAATGTCAGAACATATATTTACTTCAACGTCTTTGAACGTAACCAGCTATTTTTGGGGGGGTCAATTGTCCGCGGCCTGCCGAAAGTTCCCCTTATGTGATATTTGAGCCAGGACTGAAAGAGATTTGACCTTGAATGCATGTTGGTCATTTATCAAAATTGATGATATTATCTGCACAATAAGTATTATTTGGTACAGAATACTGACAATATCGTAAAATGAAAAAAAAACATATCCATGTTTATTTGCGATTCAGCCAACCACAGCTATCCAGAAAATCACTAGAAATATGTATTCACATTAAAACAATTAGTGAAGAAGCGTGGTACATAAATATCTTACACCAACAACAAGAAAATCCAGAGCATAAGTTAATATTGGGCAGAACAGTAGTTCTAAGGGATAACATATAAATTGCATGTTTGAAAATAGAACTTTCTGACGCCTCCTCAATTCTCTCCTGGGAACGAACCATTGCTTTATTGAGTTGCCCTGCTGCATTTAAATTAAATTTATTTAGATTTCATTATCTGTCTCAAAGTATCCTCCTTTAATTAAGTGATGCTTGAAAGTTTTGAGTCTCGGCGTCTCTTGTGTCCCAATTGA
Organism: Lutraria rhynchaena; assembly: GCA_008271625.1. Lineage (NCBI taxonomy): Eukaryota > Metazoa > Mollusca > Bivalvia > Venerida > Mactridae > Lutraria > Lutraria rhynchaena. Next base: position 2,318,898 of record VIBL01000049.1, read on the forward strand.
ATACATGTTATTAGAAATCAAAAATAGTTACATTGTCCGATACAGTAAAACACGGTTATAGTGAACTTGCATATAGTGAAGATTTGGGCACAGTGAAGTATCCCCGAACACCCCGTCCTTTATTACACTGTTATGGATATAGCAAAGTATGGATATAATAAATTAATTATTCGGGTTCCCAGGAATTCAGTATAACGATTCATTTTTGTTTTACCAAACAAATGCAACACAAAATTGATAATTTTTCATGCGAAATCACGTCATGACTAAGATGTAGAGTTGTTCAGTCGTAAAATTGTAGTATTCAATATTCAAGAATCATTGATATAAATATTGGAAGGATAGACAAAGAAAAACGGACAATCTGGTAAAATGTGACATTTCGGATAATGTAGGTACACTCACATGCTGTTTTGTACTGAATAGTACCACGGAAATAGAGGTGGGATGAACCTATGAGAGTGCTTCGTATATGGTTTTTCGGTAATGTACGCGCGGGTAAAATACTCTCACTTATTTGACAGAAAAACTGAAAATGAAGAACGAAAAGTATCAGAACATCGAATGAATCTTATCTTGATGTTGGAACATCATAAGGCCATTCTGTTTTATTATTTTCTTAAGAGTCCGCGCGCGCCTAGGTTTGAGCTCCGTCAGCCAAAAACTAGTCAGTTGACTGTTGCTTTTTAATAATTTGTTTAATATGATGTTTCTGCCTAAGTCAAGAAAATTGATTTCTTTTTTTTCAATATGAGTTAATGTGTTTTTTTAAATAGGTAGCTAGGTATTGCAAAATGAGTTGACGCTTAACAAAATAATAAAAAAGAATGGCCTAATGCATTTCGCAATTCCAATTTCTTTGATGACTGAACGAGTTCTCTATCAAAATAATAACCAAAAGCTTTTGTTCTCGTCTAGGAATGGAATAATAACCATGGGGAAAAGATGGGTAGTCTGTTTGTACTTTTAGAAAATGGTGTTGATTTAAGCGGATAAATGAGTCGTTCGTGATGTTTTATCGGCATCATTTACGTCAGTTTGGATATATTCAGATATGTAATATTCCTCCGTAAAGCGTGTACGCTGGCCCCGAGAGAGTGCTGTACATGAATGAGGTAGTAGATCTTCTACAACAATGATAATGTTCCCGAACATTCGGAGACAACATGCAAACATGGAATAGCATGCTAATCCTAAACTGGAATGATCAAGCATGCAACGATAAAACGTTGCGAAACCGACTTTACATCACAAATATAATGACGCTGTTTGTCGTGAGACAAGTGGTATATGTAAGAAAATGATTTCTAGAAAAGAACATCTACACAAATGTCTAACTGCCCCCAAAAAACCATCCACCCCAAAACTCACTCAACACATGGAAACATACAAAGATGGAATACAAAACACAGTCTCCCAGAAGTGTACCGCCTTGGAACGTGTAAGAATTGTTGAAGGGCATATGCTATATTGGTAATCGTGGGTGAGATATCATTATACAGATTTGTATGTGGATCAAAGTTAGTGGCAAGGTAGACATTATTGAATATGGTATTTCTAGATATTTTGTTTTAATTGTTTTACGTAAATGTACATAAAAGTGAAGAACTGGTCGTTTTTACACGGCTCAATGAGGTATTTAGCATTATCTACGGGAGAATCAACTTTAAATGTTTTATATAGTCTGATTCGTCCCAATTGTTTCGATTGACAGTATCTAAATACAGCAAACTTTAAAGAAGCAAACATTGCTTTGTCTGGTAATGAAATGCGACAGTCAGTCATACATTTAGTAGTGAAATATTAGAAGTAATATTCCTAGAAATCATTAAACAGTAAATATGACAGTGATACAGATATATGGTCCACATAATGATACATTTCTCAAAGTGAAAATCAGTTGGGAGCAAGATTTTCATGATGGCCCTTGTCGTTGTATGTTAGGCTATATGTTCGTTCAGTCTAATCAGTTTAGGCAAAATGGTCGACTTCATAACTCCCGATAAGGATTAACAAGAAATAAGTAATGTCAAAACAGCTGTCAGTGGTCAGCAAAATAAATGAGTGATTAAATTGTATAAGGCTAAAAATGTACCGAGTTTCCGCTATAATTCCCCAAAAATATAAAAGCTCGTAGGTCGGTAGAACTTTTTTTCGTTTTATTTTTTGTTTTTATTTCAGAGATTTATTCAGTCCTCTTGAGGATGAAAACTCGGCGCGATGTAACTTACCGGGACCGGAAAGAGTCCAGGATGGGCAGAAAAATACGGTCATTCCGGTTAGCGGAAATTTAAAAACGTACTTTATGCTTAACTGGTCATTGTGTTTCTTGACTTCGTAAAGCGGATAAATAACTTGAAGATAATTATTTTGTTTTGAATATATTTAAAAAATCGTACAGGTAAACTTCAAATTGCGACCACCTCAATATTACGACCACCTCAGTATTACGACCGCTTATTTTCGGGCTGGATTTCAAGAACTCCCTTAGCTCAACTTCATAATGAGACCAACTCATTATTACGATCGTTTTTTTGGGTCCAGAAAGTGGTCGCACTATCGACGTTTTACTGAGGTCCTTTTTGTTGTCGTTGTTGTTCTGAAGGCGAAATATTGTTTAATAAAAATCAAGTGACAAATAAATGTCATAAATTTACGCCAAATATGATGATTTTCAATGCGAGATAAAACAATGTCCCGAGAAGATCAATGTATAACGGGCGTACATATTTACAAGAAGAAAATTAGTCACTGTTAACTGCAGACATGACTCGTAAACTGTTATAGTGTTGTACACCTGTGTTTACTCAGACATGACTCGTAAACTGTTATAGTGTTGTACACCTGTATTTACTCAGACATGACTCGTAAGCTGTTATAGTGTTGTACACCTGTATTTACTCAGACATGACTCGTAAACTGTTATAGTGTTGTACACCTGTATTTACTCAGACATGACTCGTAAACTGTTATAGTGTTGTACACCTGTGTTTACTCAGACATGACTCGTAAGCTGTTATAGTGTTGTACACCTGTGTTTACTCAGACATGACTCGTAAACTGTTATAGTGTTGTACACCTGTGTTTACTCAGACATGACTCGTAAACTGTTATAGTGTTGTACACCTGTGTTTACTCAGACATGACTCGTAAACTGTTATAGTGTTGTACACCTGTGTTTACTGCAGGCATGACTCGTAAGCTGTTATAGTGTTGTACACAAGTGTTTACTGCAGGCATGACTCGTAAACTGTCTTAGAATTGTACACCTGTGTAAGGTTTTCGACCGACCCAAGACAGGAAATATTATCAGGTATGAAATAAGCGTGGTATATAAATTCTGATAATAAGTCAGTTTTCAACAGTGTTTAAGTTTTATCGGGTCGTTGACCTTAGCTGTCTTCCTGGATTCTAAGCCAGCACCTTGTTCTCCACAAACAATGACCAACTTCCCAATATAAATAGTCTTATACGCAATATTTTCAAGTCATTACAGAAAATATGTGCCACGCACAGGATTCGAACTCACGAACTCGAGGTCTGTGGACTTACTGCTCTCTTTACCCAGATAAGTGGGTCAGGCATCTTATTATGAAATGCGTATGCAGGATTTAAAAAACGTTAATGTTCAATGCCAATTGTTATGTTTGATTCTGTCATTGTATTTAGATTACTTTGATCATGTTCACGCGTTTGTTTTTGTTTCTATGTGACTTACTGTCACCGGGCTTTAACGCCGTTTTTCAACATATTTTCAGTTGTATACGGCGACCGGTTCACCTAACCAGTTTTTCTGGACTGCATACTAACCAGTACTAACTTACTCTTTTACAAGGAGTAGGCAACTTCTCCACATATGGAGGAAAATCGACATTTTTGTCAAATATTCATAGAAAGATATGACCTGCCGTGACCGGGATTTGAACCCGGATCGCCGGTTTACAAGTCCAGCGCACTAACCACTGGACCACGGCCGCGGTTTATGTTCATGTGTACCTAACAAGAAAAAAATAGTCGTATTAACGGTTACACGACCATTACAATTCTTGGCCCCGACCATGAAGTTTCGAAAGATAAAATTCAAAGTACGGAAATATTTGAGGATGAATTGTACCATGTATTTTCCTGAAATATATGTTTAGAAAAACAATATAAGATTTCTAACCTTACTTCTCGATTATTTTGTCCGAGCAACTCTAAACATGGTTATTTTTTCCAGCCTTATGTTGTTCTCCGGACTGACATTTTATCTATTTATCTACTGCTCAATTACCACCACGCCAGCATACACCCACCCCTCCCACACACACGGAGATACACCGTAATCGTGAATATCGCGTATGCAAAGTATTTTAATATTGACGCCTCTTTGCATATAAAATTGTTTTAGAACCATCATGAATAATTCTATGTTTGTATTAATTTGTTCACCATAATGCATTAGTTCATTTATGGACATCGTTCTCTTGGGGGAAATCAAACACGTTTTGTTAGAAGGATTATGTATAAATTACTGTATTGAATCTGACAGATTTGTGTTATAAACTATCAGTCTGTTTATTGAGGTGATCAGGCTGGGTACTGATCTAGAACTGAAATCACAATAAGTACTGAAAGAGACAGTGTAAGAAAGCAACAATCACCACAACACGCAGTGAAAGAAATCAACAATCACCACATCACACGGTGAAAGAAAGTAACAATTACCACAACAAACAGTGAAAGAAATCAACAATCACCACAACAAACAGTGAAAGAAATCAACAATCACCACAACAAACAGTGAAAGAAAGCAACAATCACCACAACAAACAGTGAAAGAAATCAACAATCACCACAACAAACAGTGAAAGAAATCAACAATCACCACAACAAACAGTGAAAGAAAGCAACAATCACAACAAACAGTGAAAGAAATCAACAATCACAACAAACAGTGAAAGAAATCAACAATCACAACAAACAGTGAAAGAAATCAACAATCATAACAAGGCCTCTCTATATGGATATTTCGTAAAAAAGGTATAAGGAGGTATAACGTTGAACAACTTAAAACTTGATTCAGTTGATTTCATCGGAGGTATGGAGTTAAAATAAGAACTGAGTGTTTTGGATGCGTTATTTTATACAACGTACCTGAATCTTTATAACACTATTATGAGTAATTCAATAAGACGGCTTTATCTAATCATAAGCCGAGGCCCTTGTCCAGTGGTTAGTGCGCTGAACTGGTAACCCGGCGATCCGGGTTAAAATCCCGATCGCGGCAGGTCATACCCTTCCATGAAAATTTGATAAAATTGTCGATTTTCCTCCATATATGGAGAAGTTGCCGGCTCTTTGTGGAAGGATAAGTTAGTACTGGTTAGTATGCAGTCCAAGAAAATTGATGAACCGGCACCGTATATCACTGAAAAGTTGTTGAAAAACGACGTTAAACCCCATGAAAATATATCCAATCATAACAGTACATGTACTCTTTCTGAATCAAATACACAAACAAAATACTTCATCATACGCAGGATCTACAGAAATAGTTCCATTATTATTTACCAACATTCAGAACCACCAATAAAAAATAAGAGACAATGAAACTCGAATGAGACTAAAATAAAATCACTGAGCTGAGATTTTCTGTTTAAAAGTCGTTTTAATATCCAAGTTATTGCAGACAAAACAGACACAAATTAAATTTAATCAAAAATTGAATCGTTTATCTAAAATATCAAACCTAATTCATGATGAAAACTGATCAGTTCATGGTACCATCAACTCAAAAGAGAATTATTCAATTATCGATTACGCACATCCAAAAGAAACTGTGATAATTAATATTTCAGTCATAATATATTAGCAGTTCTAAAATTTGCCTAGAATTATCGGATTTATTTTCGAGTTTGTAATGGAGTTAATACTGTGAACGTCATTCATTTCCATAATCTAGACTCAGAAGAGAAATATGACGCACGTCAATAGCCACGTGCAAGAACCACGTGCAGAAAAAAATCAGTTACGCGTCCATAATTATTTCCCAATATCTAGAAAGGCACAAAGTTCCTGTGTTAGCCTTATGTTGTCCTAACCTTACAACAAAACATGGGAAATAACGTAATACGACAAAAGCCACTAAAGTCAACGACAGACAGTAAATCGTAAATCTTGAATGAATAGACAGGCACAAATGAAATCGATGAGCCGAGGGTTTCAGATACACTCGACGACACTTGCATGCTAAAGCATACAGTAAAGATAGGAGAATCCCTGGAGAAATTATAGAAATGTTAGGATTTCGTCCGCAGGGATGTCTAATTTAATACGAATGTTTTTAAATGTCAATTCGCTCTTTGTGAGAAATTTGAGTCTCTACATAAGCAACAAGAGTTGTTTATTTCTATGAATTTTATATCTATAAGATTAGAGATGGTTTTGACGCGTAACATCTCTAACGGAAAACATTATGGAGAATTATGGAAGAGGAAGATCTGAATCAATTAAACACTTCGGTGATTGTGATTCCTTGTTTTAAATTACATTTAATTTAATTGATTTGATTTTATACAGGCAGGGCTCTTGTAGTTCCGCAAGATAAAACTAGTACGTGTAGACTTTTGCTTGTTAAAAATGTATAAAACGGGAAAAATGAAGATTTTTTTATTCTCTTAATGAGATGGCGATGTTCACATCTAAGAGTAATTGAACTAAATATTTGTTAAAGCGTAAGAAGTACATGAAATTCAGGGGCGGATTTAGGTGGGGAGGGCGGAGCCAGCGTACGCCCCCTCTAAAATCAGCAAGCATAAGTAAAAAAAAAACATCAGTTATGAGCTGATTGTGTCTATATTCTACATAAGCATCTAGATTCTACGCCCCCTCCCTAACCAAAATATCCTGTATCCGCCCCTGCAATTCAAGTTATAGACAGTGATAATTGTATGCATGTTTAAATTGGGTTTTATGTCGCTTGTAAAAAGTATTGTTGGTCCAGTTGACAGCCAGCACCCGGGTGCTTACGCGTACTGACCTGTTCCCACATATTTCGCAGTCCTCTACTTGCTATGATTTAGAGGTGAGGTATATATGGATCTGTTCCACCGATTTAATGGCACAAACTGTGAACGTGACCGTATATATAGTCATACAATATTATACAGTGCAACTTGCCCACAGCGGCCCTCTCTTGAGCAATAACCTCCCTTCAACAAAAGCATGATTTTTCCCACTGTACCATTTAACTATTATTTTAACCCCTCTAGAGCAACAACATTAGGTCAACATGAATATATACAGTACAACCTCTCTTTTGCCTCAAATGTATTGTGCGAAAGAAATTGCTTCACTTAGTTTTAAATTTTGTACCATTTGTGGCTTTATTTCTTGTTTTACAAGAATCCTGTAAAAAGCTGAGACGTTGACGGAGATGTATGTGAGTGATAACGGACGACAACTCTGTACAGAGATTGCAGTTACTGTTCTAAGTTGTATCCACTGCACTCTTTCTCTGCGCAACCATTGACACAAAATAAATAAACACAGCAACTGTAGTAATTCTCAGTGAATACGGCGCAGTATTCCCGTTAACCCTATTGATTAGACAATCTTCACGAAGAATTGAAGTAATTATACACCACGTGAAAATCTGAGAATAAATTGCTTTGTCTACCAAACTGTAGTCTGGTCACATGATCCCTTAGGGACACAAAACATACAACAGACAAAACACGCCGTCAACAAAACTATAGGCAAATTAGGGAAGGAAGTTTTTTTAAAAAAGTAGTTATGCAAAATAATTGCTGTTTTGAGAGAACGGTTAGGATTGCCGATTACAGGGTAAACACACGCACGTAACGATCCAGCGGATATGGAGTCACTATAACGTAATGAAAATAAATAAATAAAGTGAATTATTACAATGTTAAAATAATACTATCGATCTAATGTATACGCTGGTTTTTCAAACACTTTGTAGTGTAGGATGGTACAGGATATGAATAATTTATTTACAAATGATTCACGTGTTTATTAAAACAATTATATAATCAAAGTAAGTAAGTAATTACTTTTTGAAGTCTTTATAATAAACGCCATACTTGAGTAATAAAAGTATTACGAAAAAAAAGATAAAAACTTTAGACAGTAATTTTCCTCTGACACCTAAATGTGACATAATTGCTTTCATGTCATAACTCGGATAAAATTCAAATTTCCCGTGCGATGGACTTTTAACCGACTGGGACTTGAACTCGGATCGCCGGGTTACAAGTCCTGCGTACTAACCACTGGACCTCTGTCTCAGCCAACAAAAAGTGAGTAGCTTTATTGTTTCCGGTCAACCTTCGTTTTTCTTCTTCACCTAATCTAAACTTTTACTGAGTCTGGGCTTTCATTTGACCCTTAAAACAACATTTTGATTCATGAAGTCAGTAAAATAAAGCTTCTGACTCTTGAGAATTTGTACCAAAGGGTCAAATTTACGATGAAATTGGAAGAACTCTTTGAATTATCATTAGCAAGGGGTCATTTCTGACCCTCAATTTTTTACGTCTAGTGTAAATCCTGACCGAGTGGTAAAAATTGAACCAATGTTTACATAACTGGGTGCTGTAGTTTTATTTCCAACACAGTCATTTGCAGTTAATTGAATCTGCGCATTAAATAAGGACCACGTTAAATGAATATCACCTTATATAAAGACCATCTTGAATAAATACCACTTTTATGAAGACCAACTTAGATAAATACTACATTAAAAAAATAACACCTTAGTTTACACTAATTTATTTTAGCTCGATTGTGAAACAAGCAATTTGGCTTATATTAATCACGCTCGAGTCCGCTTTCTGGACACTACACTAGTACTACGTCCGAAAAATGGAATTGTGAAGTTCATGAACGAATCCCGTCAAAGACCACGATGCCTCCCAATACCACTTTATATAAGGACCACCGTATATAAAGAAAATCGTATAAAAAGACTGCCTTATATAAAGTCCATCAAAATAAATAACATTAAATGAAGGACTGCATTACCAAAAAACTACCTCAAATAAGGACCCTTCATTCTTCATTCTCCCAAAGGTGGTCTTAATTGACAAGCTTGACTGTATCTCACCTTCTGTTGACTACATTATTCAGAACAAAGATAAATGTACAAATGCTATGAAATTTGTTTTTGATTTGTTAAGGTCCTACAAGGAATAAACCCGTTGACTGTTTTTTGTATTTAGCATAAAATTTTCATTTTACATGTTTTTTATTGGCGTAAATAACGTTTTAATACTTCGCGTTATGAGAAAACTGGTATATAAACATCGTTTTATGTTCTTAATTTTGTCGTAAACTTAGTCGAATCAGAAATTAATGCAATCTATTATTATCTCATAGACAAATTCATGATTCAGAGTGAGGAAGATATTATAGAAAAAGCTACAGACAAGATAAAGATGGATGAATCAAGCTTGTAGACGTCTGTCGTTGTTATTTATGCAAGTTCGTGTTATTGTTGCCATCAATATGGCCTGCAACATATGCGTAACAGTCGCCAAGTCAGGGTGTCCCGATTTGAATAACTACAGTCAAACCTGTGTTTGGGGCCACATCCAAATAAAACCACCCAGTAAATAAAGGACATTCTTTGAAAACCCGTCGCAGTAATTTAGAACAAAACTGACCTCTGAATAAAGGCCATCTGCCAATAAAGGCCTCACTTTGTCTTTTCCAAGTGTGGCCTTTGTTCACAGGTTTGACGGTAACTAAGACATTGCATCTTATTTCATATCAGAATTTTGGCCGACGTCAAGACACAAGGGTTATTTTATTGCAATCATTAATTCGTTCCATAACAAAACGCTTTGGTCCAGTCCTGAACGATCGCGCACCTGTGCACTTATCAAGTTGATTCATTCTGTTAATCAGACATAGCTTGATTTTATATCTATTAATCTTGCCCGGTTTTCTTCATACAATGTATAAAAATGCAAATAAATTTCATATCTATCTTTTGTTTTCACATCAAACAGAAAACTTGGAATTTTTCGTAGTAGTATTCAGCAAAATATTTGTATTTCGCTAAAAAATGCTGAATTTCTCCAAGTGAGAAATAGTTTGGTCGTATGGGTCACGGAAAATCATTGCAGTAAAATATGAATTAACGGACAGCTGTGAATAAATGCTAATAGATAAACAACAATCTCGCATTTATTTATATCTTGAACCAAGTAAACCTTTAAATAAAGGCTACTCTTCTTTCCAGTGCACGTTTGTATCTACAGTACATACACATCAAGTGTTATATTCAATTAATTATGTACTACAGTAAAGTTCACTCATACGATCGTCCTGATAATACGACCGTCCTGATAATACGACCATTCTCATAATAAGACCACTCTTTCGTGGTCCCGATTGTTTCCTTCTATATTTCAATGGTCGCCGGCTCAGATAACGAGACCACCTCACTGTCTCGTGTTAAGACCACTTTATTTCATCCAAATATCGGAATTTCAACTCTCATAGATACATCTCAAGGTTTTATTAAACCATGGAAATTTATTGCAAAATGTTTGTCTGCTTTCTGGGTCCTGATGCTGGGTTAATATCGTAATACTGAATTGTTAAGATAACATCACCAGATAAATGACATCCTGTAACAATCATAATAAACGTAATTATAATGTGTTTTCTCAGTAATACGGACAAATTAAAGTTACTCTTTCTCCTTAAATCATCCATACAACATTGTGTAAACAATGTTAACATCACGTGATAGAAAGCTAAACACGTTCAAGGGACAAAAGTAAAAGGATTTCCAGGTAACGAAACACGCAAAAATCTTTTTTTTTACACTGACTGCCATAGCAACAAACCAACTTAATGTGTTACTACTCACACCAACACATACACAACAGCATCGAACATCATAATGTTACTAAATGTATATCCATTAATATTGCTCTCACCGACCTTTACCAACAACAAGGCTCGCACCATCGCTGACACAGCAATGCATTTCACAAACCCAAAGCAGGCCTCTAACCGGCAGTGACCAAATATCAAACAAAACAACAGCCGTCACTAAAATATAATAACAGAGATGTACCAGGAATACCACATGGGAGCGGTCATCAAGGATGTCATTGGTAATACTAAGTCAGAATTCAGACGGTAAAAACAGATATGGAATAAAGAGGCAATCCTTTGAATAGTTAAAATGAAGGGTTGACTGAACTGTTGGTTGAATACAAGAATGGCATGAACAAAAACACGCATTGTATATCTATAAGAGATAGGCAGAATCTCCGTGAAGTTTGTGTGACATAAATTAAAATTGCCAGACATCTTACGACAATCGAAAAGCAATCACTTGTCTTACTTAATGGTACTATATCAGAGTCTTGGTGACAGACAGATCGCGAAACTGGTGTCCATTGTCCAACAGTTTTATACCAAAGCAGCTGGACATACTTGTATACGAAATAACGACACAAGCACAGGTTGGGCCTAATTCAGTGCGCCTATACCACGTGACTTTTTGGTAATACGGCGAGCAAAGTTAATCAACAAACAGCTCGATTCGAAATCTTCAACCTCACGTAAGTTTTTTTCATTTCTTTTTCAAATATGACAAAGTGAAGTGGAGGCTAAGGTCATAGGTGGGAACTACAAGCGCAACGTAATGGGTTTGTTGATAGATTAATAGTTTTAGCCCGAGAACGGGAAAACTGTATTTTGCCGATTAAAATTTTGCAGAAAACATACACTAAAATAATTTTACAATCCGTTAAAATTAACTAGACACGCCATCGACGTGCGCAGCGCTAAACGCGCTCGAGACAGAATACATAAAATGCTGGTGAAGTTTTCAATGTCACTTTTTTCTGAATGACAGCTTATCGTCTTTTTTTAAATTTGTCACTTCAGCAAGTTTCAACTAAACCACTCCCAAAAGATTGGTGCAGCGTTTTAAAATCCGTCATTGATCTCGACAGCGCTGATTTAGAAAACGAGAAAAACAGACAAAAACACAGATTCTTATGTAATATCGATATTACCGGAAAGTCGGTTGTAGGCAGACAATCAGGTCATTAAAGACTCGAATAAGATGTCTACAACATACTTAATTGACATCGAATACCTCAATAAGGAATAATAACACAATACATGCTCCATTCTCGGACGATTACTAACTGATTGACTGGTTAAGGCAAGGTTATATACCAACAAATAATTGAATTATTAGAGTAAGAACGAATATCGCGTTCATCCACAAGCTTGAAAAGGGGAGGCATCGGGACAATGTCTGTGTGTTGTCATTATGTAATATGAAATGAAAGGTGGTTATTAACCTAGTAATGGAAAATTTCCTTCCTACAGACCGAAAGAGTTTGTGTTATTTCCTGTGTTCAAGATATAAGAGTTTATTTACATTTTGACAATTTGTTACATAGGCCTTTTCACAGATTACCAGGAAATACCACGTGCAATAAATTTGGAATATGCACGCAAGAATACAACAATTTAATTAACAAAGCTTGTGTCACAAAAACCATACATATGACTAAACAGTAAATGCAAACCTAAGGGTTCACATGTTTTTTTGTGATTCAAGTGATTTGTATGCAAAAGTTGACATTTACTAGCAGAAATCTAGGCTAATACTGGTACAAAACCTAACTAAAACTGAATAGTACGGAGTCCTATTGCGTCCATATTAAATTTTGCTAGTACCACACGATAACTATCGTTTTAAAGGCGATAAATATCGCCTGATTTAGAAAATAGAAACACGTATGCCTGCCCTAACCCTAACCAATCAGGCGGTATCGTCTTTAAAACGATAATTATCGCGTATTACTAGCGAAATTTAATATGGACGTTATAGGATTCCGTAGTACGATTAGGGTAACTGGTCGCCCGTATATAAACAAAATACCATTGAAAACAAGCATAAAAACCGAAAAAATGAACCCCTCTACATTGCTCCATTGCTTCCTGAATTTAAACACATACAGTAAAACCTCTATTAGCGACCACCTCAATATAACGACCACCTCATCACAGCGGCCGCCATTCTTGTATCGGTTTTCAATACTAGTATTTAATGTGTCCTTCTACATTTATACTTGATAATAAAACCACTTCTATATGAGGACCTTTTCTGGTCTGACTACCTAAGTTACACTGTATATCAAACCAGATCTAATTACAACCACAACACTAAATCTAAGAAACTACATTTCAAGAACCATGATATAGCTTTCCAGAGCGGCACTTTTTAAGTATGTTTTCTCTTGTACAGAATGTTGACGACCTAATTATTAAAATCAATACAACTAACCGAGAAGAAGAAACAGTGTAGTAAGCACAGAGGCTCGAGAAGATTTCAGCAAACTAAACAAATTTCAGTGATTGTACAAGTATCTATTTCCCTCAGGGAGTTAAAACATTAATACAGTACTCCCTCCGAAATTCCACACTTGACGGAGTCACAAAAAAGTGTTGTTCTTAGGAGGGAGTTGTTGTTCGGAGGGAATTGATACATTTTTTTATGTGCATGTGTGCCTTTTACTGTCGTTTCTTTGAGTGAATTGGTCTTTGGAGGTGATGTTACGGGAGGGAGCACTGTAACAACAAATGTTGTCTATATTGGGTAAATATCAAATAGCAAAGCCACACTTTATGAATATAGACAAGGAAAAGATTTCTAGTAAAACACATAAACAATTAAAAACCACCTTCTTTGGAACACTACCCTGAATAGATTACACTTTAGACATCCCATTAAGCGGATTGTTTTCATGTGACATTGTCACTGCGTTTAACGCCATTTGTCAACCATTTCCGGTTATATACGGGGGGCAGTTCACCAAGCCTGTTTTCCTGGACTGTATACTAACCAGTACTAACTTACCCTTCCACAAGGAGCCGGAAATTTCTCCACACATGAAAGAAAATTGTCGACATTTTTTCTCATATTGTATGATCTGGCGCGACCGGGATTTGAACCCGGATCGTCTGGTTACAAGTACAGCGCACTAGCCACTGGACCACGGTCGCGGCCTTCCCATTAAACGAAAATGTCAATACTAGCAACTTGAAATCATACAGGACCATACAGCCAATCGTGGCCAAATCCTTAATGTTTCAACTGACTGTTCCAAAACTGTGGTTCATCTGAGTACTACATTTCCAATCATTGTTTCAAGGTCCGGAAATATTACGGTAATAAGTATTCGTTTATAGTTCGTCTCATTCTCGTTCTAAGCTGAAAAGCTCTTCATTTTTCATTTTATTCTCGTTTTTTTCTGGTTAAACTTCCAGTATCGTGAATCATATCTTCTTGCATGTTTATGTATGCTGGTTGTCTTTAAGATTACACAAATGTGTGTCGAGTTGCCTGGTTCGTTATTCGTAAAATGCTCTGCGCAGAACATTCCCGCATTTACGAATACATTAAAACGCGAAGTAAGTCGAATGTTATGTAATTGAACCAATTCCGGTTTACATTTTGCAGTTATTTTCTTGGCGTATTGATTTCACAATATCCACGAAAAATTGAAATAAATGTGCATCACTTGGAAATCGGAGAAAAATGCCTTGCCTACAAAGCTATCGTCTGGTTAGATGATCACCCTGGGATGTGAAAACAAAATACAATATTAATGAAAAAATATAGACCGACGCTGAGTACGATGTTGCCTACTTAAGAAATGTGTGCCTTAAGGGAATGGCACAGTGAGAAAGGACCAGTACGGGCATTACGTTAATAGTTCAGCTGGCAGTAATGGCGAAACAACATAATATACGTCTGCACGTTTTGAACCACTTTTAGGAGGAATATTTACACGGAGAATGCTGTATTTGGTAAGTGTATTTGAAAAAAATGACAACTCTCTGTTACATGTACTTTGAGTGAATTCGTGCAAACTTAATGCAACGTAACAGGTAGAATTAAATTACTTGGTATGGCTAATTCCATAAATAAACTGGGAGATTTAGGAACACCTGATCACATATCAGTTCTTTTATTAAGCATTACGCCAATCGAGTGCCACCGACAGAGTAACGCCAACGGGGTATCACTGACGGAGTAACGCCAACGGGGTATCGCTGACGGAGTAATGCCAACGGAGTATCACCGACGGAGTAATGCCAACGGAGTATCACCGACAGAGTAATGCCAACAGAGTATTACCGACGGAGTAACGCCAAGTGAGTATCATCGGCGGAACATTTATTATTACAACTCGCTGTTTGCGACATTTATAGTGCGTTTACTGGGGGAGATATACTGTTAAGTAAAATAACTACTTCGCGTACACTCTATCTAAATTATAGATTGAATGTGAACTATTGTCAATGAAGAGTATTGTAAGATTTTTTATGCTTATTAAATAATATAAATGTAAGAATTTGTTGTTACTAGATTAATTCCCAGGACATGCAAAAGTTTGTTATGGTTTGACAAAGACACCATGAACTTTAATACGATAACAGTAGATAATGGTTACAGTGAATTCCTGGTGACCCTAATAATCATTTCTTTACATACATATTTCACTATATCCATAACGATGAAATAAAAAGGCGTGTTTAAAAAGGAAGATTAAATACCATTAGTTACTCTATACGGTGTGTTACAGGGTCCGAAAATAAATATTGGACGAAAGCAATAGTTCGAGACCAATATTAATTTACTGACCCTGTATCACACCATACCGGGTCAGTTAGAAGCCGTGCAACGAATTTACTTTACCACGTACAATTCACTGATAAATTTACCAAAATTTTATGCTATTTTTATTCGAAATTATGATTACTGACTTGATATGAATTGCTACTGACCTAATACGGGAAAATATTAGGTCAGCACGAGACCCGGCTCAACCAATCAACGGCAAGTATTTTGTGCGAGGTACGATAAATGTTGTTCACTGTGTCTGATTCTTCACGATAAGCGAGTTCATTATAACAGTGTTTTACTGTATATAATTAAATGTCATCCACTTATCGATGAGGATATTTATTCAAATAAATACATAAGACATGATATGTGTTGTGTAATAAATCATGTGCAGGTGAAATTGATAATGTAACTTTTTTTGTAAAGGTCGTTGCGCTTCGACATCAGACAAAGCATCAACAACTAACACAATTCCATATTCACACTGGTTAGGCAAAACGAAATGACTCCGGATTTACGCAGTAGCGCCAGCTATCGTAACGCACATACTCCTGCAAAAACAGGACTGACATAAACAAAAACACACACGTGAGTATAAATTGTTACCATTTTTACCACATTAACCGATAAATTTAAAGTAATCAATGTTCTTACGGAATGTCTATAGTATTCCTGAATTCCGTAATGGATTTGAATGTCACATTAAATCATTATTGTAAAAGTTTATTAGAAATAAAGTCGACAGTTGAACCAAAAATTGCGCGTAAAATCGTTTGAATTCAACATTTTGAACAAAATATTCGTGATCTGAGCCTCTCTGATGGACATATGCTAAATAAATACATCTAATATCAGAATATATCATTTAACATACCATTTGTCATAAATGTGTTGAGATATATGCAATTTTGTAATACAACGAGCGTAGCTCCCGCTTACATTACAACGAAAGTGCTTAAATCACATTTTTTTGAAAATGAAACGATTACAAACACAAGAAACAGGTTCATTATTTTATTGCGTTTATTTCTTTGAGTATGTCCATTATGTTATAGCTTATAAAGAACATACATTAGATTGCTAAGATATTTGATCTAACATTGAAATCAGCACCAGTTATGATAATTATTTGTCTGTCGTATTCAATGCATGTTCCTGTACTGTATATCAATTTTATCCAGTAACTTTACACACGTTTATGTTTTCAGTGGACAATGAGAAAGACAAAAAGACAAGTGTTGTGTTGGTTTAACATACCTAAACGGAGGGTGAAGCAGATATCAATACCTCTAAAAACATTAGTAGGACTAGGACTCTAAGTATAGTGCAATATGTGTCAGGAAGTCCAGAGAGAACGTCGTACAAAAATTCCACAAAAAAATGACGCTTGTCATCATGTTACATTGTCTCAAGAACAACATTTTGAACCCCAAGAATTTGGAAGTTATCAACCAATACAGGATGATAAAATGCCCGCAGGTGCCTATGAATTCATAGAAATAAACTTTGCTGTGCCCAGTAGAAACACCTTGATTTCAATAGCAGATGAATATCAGAAAACTCACGTTTGGTTTGGTGCCACAAACAATCACGACCATGACAAATTACAAACATACAAATGTTTTCATGATGTGTGTTGATGGTAAAAAGGTGACATAAGGATTAGATGCAGAATTTGGAGATGTAGATATGTTTGGATTTGAGAGTAAACCAATTGTTACAGAAAATAAATGCCGACTTCAGACAGAGACACGTTAATTGATAAAGCGAAAAAACAATTATTGCATTGTAACACTTATGATGAAAACGGCTCTCATAACAGGAATAAATTGCTTGAAATGATTTGTATTTGTCATATGTATTCATATATAGCATCGTCAAATTTGTGACCTGTAACTTGGAATTTGTGTGTCGAATTTTCTGAAATTATCAATATAAATGAAAATGAAATGATTTAGTTATGCTGTTTTTTACAATCCTATAACAATTAGCTACTAATTAACTTAATTTTACTTTATTAACATGCATGCTATCGTCACGAATTTGCATGCATTTATGGTTATATATCAGTAGTGAAAAATGGCCTGGAGCACTTATATTATAACGTTTATAGGAGCTACATTCGTTGCATTACAAAATTGCATATATCTCAATACATACATACTACTCAAAATTTGATAAGGATAGCTTTTTCAATGCTACATATTTTGTAACATACGCAATGCAGTCCCTCAATTTTTGGTGTGTATATTTATTCGAGTGTTTACTACAAGGTACAGTTAGTTTTACTGCGGTTTCACGGCCCATGGCTTCCCGATTTGCACGGGGAAAAGGCTACCCATGAAAAGAGGCGTGGTGGCCACATGTACAATTGTACACACTTTCAAGTTATTCACTTGAATCTAACTCATTCAGCTTAAAACTTACTGAATACGTAAAATATGGCGAATTTGCGCGTACGGCATCGTTTAAGTAGGGAAGAAATGAACATGGGGGTCGGGATGCTTGCAGCAGAGCGTTCTCAGCCTCACGTGGCACGTGCACTCGGCGTGTCACAGAGTGTAGTTTCACGGATGTGGAACCGTTACCAAACTTATGGTGACGTTACCCACAGGCATGGGGGTGGTCGTCAAAGAGCAACAATGCAGGCTGAAGACAGGTTTTTAGTTATATAAGCTCGACGTTACCGGTTTATGAACGCAACAACGCTACGTAATGACGTTGAAAATGCAACGGGAGTGCGGGTGTCGACTCAAACAGTACGAAACAGACACCATAGTGTTGGTATGCGCGCTAGAAGACCCGCAATCCGCATTCCATTGATGCGGCAGCATTTGCAAACACGCCTTCAATGGGCCCGAGGTCACGTCACATGGACGTTGAATAATTGGACCCCGGTACTGTTCACTGATGACTCCAGATTTTGTGTGGACTTCACGGATAGACGGGCACGGGTGTGGAGAATGATCCATGAGCGTTTTGCACCTGTTTGCATTGCAAACCGTGATCGCTATGGAGGGTGTTCCATCATGGTGTGGGCGGGGATCAGCATGCAGGGCAAGACTGACCTTCATATCGTGGATAACGGCAGTCTGACGGGCCAACGGTACGTTGATGAGATCCTGGACGTGTATGTCCGCCCGTACGCTGGCACTATAGGTCCTGAATTCATTTTAATGGACGACAATAAAAGTCCACACAGGGCCATGGTGACCAACAGGTACCTCCAGGATGCCACCATCGTCCGAATGGACTGGCCGGCACGTTCCCCCGACCTCAGTCCCATAGAACATGTATGGTACATGCTGCAGAGAGCCATTTCAGCCCGCCCTGTTAAGCCCACTACAGTCCAGGAGCTAAGACGGGCCCTTTTGGAGAAGTGGGTTCGAATCCCACAAATCTCAATCCGGAGGCTTGTTAGCAGCATGCGCCGGCGATGTCAGGCGGTTATCAATACAAATGGACATCACATTCGATACTGACCAAGAAATTAATTCGATTAATTCATTCGCAGCAAAATTTCACATTTGGCACATCCATACGAAAACGTCAATTTAGCACCCATTCAACTTTTGGCTTCTGTCACGCTTCAATGAATACACCAAAAACTTATTTCTATCTCCAAACAAATAGACAAATGCATAAACTTTCAATTACAATAATAAAAGTTTGGTAGACGTTTATATCCAATCAAATATAAGCAATCTAAAAAGCTATCCTTATCAAATTTTGAGTAGTATATGACAAATGGTATATTAAATGATATATTCTGATAATAGATGTATTTATTTATCATATGTCCATCAGAGAGGCTCAGATCACGAATATTTTGTTCAAAATGTTGAATTCAAACGATTTTACGCGCAATTTTTGGTTCAACTGTCGACTTTATTTCTAATAAACTTTTACAATAATGATTTAATGTGGCATTCAAATCCATTACGGAATTCAGGAATACTATAGACATTCCGTAAGAACATTGATTACTTTAAATTTATCGGTTAATGTGGTAAAAATAGTAAAAATTTATACTCACGTGTGTGTTTTTGTTTATGTCAGCCATGTTTTTGCAGGAGTATGTGCGTTACGATGGCTGGTGCTACTGCGTAAATCCGGAGTCATTTCGTTTTGCCTAACCAGTGTGTATTTGACAAAAGCCTCTACGCTTTGGTCAGCTGACAAAGCATTTAGTTAAGGACCTCGGGTCCTTGGACTCGAACACTGAGCGGCACACGCTCTCTGTGACTATTTGATTAAATACATTGTGTTTAAGGCCGACCGTCCAACATTGTCATTGTCATTCAGCATATTTTACTTTATACTGATAAAACTCGAACACTGAGCGGCACAAACTCTCTGCGGCTATTTGATTGAATACATTGTTTGTCATTCAGCGTATTTTATTTTATACTGATAAAACTATTGTCATTTATAATAGATGTTTATTCTGTAAATCAGACAATTTAACGTTATATAATGCCACTAAACCAAATCAAAAGCTGTCATGACTTACTATGTGGTCACACTGATATTCACAATGTAAGTGGCCTAACTGTGCAACTAAATCAGTGATCAGGTGTTTATATATATAGGCTATTCTTTTGCAGACATTTGAGATGAAGATATCTTCACATTTTCGCAACTGAAGACATTTTAAAAGTACATTTAGTATATAAATTTGTTTTTTATTTTATATGACTTATTGTCACTTGGGTTTAACGCCATTTTTCAACAATTTTTCAGTTATATACGGCGACCGGTTCACCTAACCAGTTTTCCTGGACTGTATACTAACCAGTACTAAGTTTACCCTTCCACAAGGAGCCGACAACTTCTCCACATATGGAGGAATATCGAGCGGGTGGGTAGGTAAATAGGCGTTTGTTTTTGTATGTTACCATTACATGCTTTACTTTTACAGTTGGAATAAAAGATGATGAAGTTTTTAGGCAATATCAATAAAAAGTTGAAGTTGGAGGACTTTAAATGAATCGGTCGTGTAACTGCAAATTAACATTTTAATGCTGGCCTAATCTAATATAAGGCATTCCCTACTTGTTTTCTGTGAAATCATCTGTGTGGCTTTTCATATTCATTATTACTAATTGCAACCTGCTTCGCGACAATCCATCGATATAAATATAACAGATGGTGTTAAAGTAGACAGCACGGTCAGACGAAGTAGAAATTTAAAAGACTATTATTCAAGAAAAAAACTGGAATTTAAAAAGACTGTGCAGAGCATGTTTGAAATGAAATTATGCCGTGTAGAGCAGATTAGAAATTTAAAGCCACATTAAGAGCAAACTAGGAAATTTATAATAGAATTTAGAGCAACATGGAAAATAAAAAAAGGTTTAGAGCAACCTACAAATTTAAAATAAAATTATGAGCAACCTGGAAATTTGACAGAACATTTAAAGCAATCTGGAAATTTGACAGAACATTATAGCAATATGGAAATTTGACAGAACATTAAAGCAATATGGAAATTTGACAGAACATTAAAGCAATATGGAAATTTGACAGAACATTTAAAGCAAATCTGAACATTTGAAAGAACATTTAAAGCAAATCTGAACATTTGAAAGAACATTTAAAGCAAATCTGAACATTTGAAAGAACATTTAAAGCAACCTGAAATATTGAAATAAATTTAAAGTAACCTAAAAATGTCAGAAAAGCGTTTAGTGAGTAATAGAAATTTATGAGATCGTACTGAGAAATTTAGAAAACACAAGTCCGTCCCGAAAAAAAAGATATAAAATACGGCATCGTTATGTGCGATGAAAATTAGAATCCAATAGAGTTATTGATGCTTCTAAATAAGTACATCCAGCTCAGATATACGATAGTGAAGAGAGACAAAATAACTTACAAGACGAAGACGTTCCGATACAATGCCGACAATAACAGACAGATAGGTATTAGGCAGACAATCAAGATATCGTATACTCAATTAATACGTCTACAACATACTTCAAAAACATCCCAATGCGTCAATGAGAGGAATAGATATATTGAAGATATCTTAAATTAATCCTATTTTCCTTTAGGTCCACGAAGAAACAAAGAGACTGCTGTAACCCGAATGTTTCAACTGAGGCAGTAAGAACAAGTCCCCAACCTTTAAGTAGCGTTGAATGCGGACAGTTCCAATTCAATTACGTATAACGTAATTATTTAATAATATTGTATTAAAGTAAGGATTGCTTAATTACCAAAGGTTATACTGATGTACACCTGGACACGAAATTCTGAAAGCTAGCTGGACAGTTTTCTTCACATATGAAATAAGTTTGGTCCATTGTGGGATTCGGTCTCGCAGCGGTGAGGGGCTAGTAATCTCTAGTCATATACCATGACCGCTCGATAACGGAGGCCCTTTGAAGAAACATCTCGACTGATTAAGAAGAGCTTATTAAGAAGCACTTTGTTGAAATGCATCACGACATGATTAATTAGTTGCCTCCCTATAGCGCTGCATATTGATGAACTAATTATTAAAATCAATAGAACAAAAGCAGCATCGGGTAAAGCTGTAGTCTGTAAAGAACTCCTATTCTACAGACCGCCGATAGTGCATATTACAATACTCAATTCTTTCCTTCCTTATTTTATCATAACAAATTAAAACCATTTCAATGTAAGTGTTATACACACCTATATAAAATCAGTATTTGGGAATGTTACTTTAATCGCGATATTTTAAAAGAGGTAGACAGAAGAAAAAAAATATCCCATTATTTGTGTGATAGAGAAGTCGTAACGTTGCATATTTTTAAAACAAAACAAAATATTATCTTATAATAGGTTATGAAGAAATATTTGAGAAACATATTGATAATATGCAAGCACGATAAGATTAATTAGTTTTTTCTCCTCTGCACTGATACAAAGAAAAACTCACCATTAGAATCAATAGCAACAAGCAGGATGGAAAAAGTTTTGCAGTCTGCAAGGGACACCACTTCGCTAAAATAGTTTTCGTATTAATATGGAGTTGTTTCCCTTTATCCATCATTTATTACAGGAAAATATAACTTATTTCCATTTATTGTTCTAGAGTTCAAACATACAGCGAAAATGACCGTTTGTACACACATATGGTCCACTGAGCTATTTTCCAAACAACTAAATTATCATATATCCAATTTTTATTTGTTAAATATATTTAATTTTACTGTTCCCCAACGGAATATCTCAATATATGTGTGTGCGTGTGTTCTAATAAATAACGTAATTTCATCAAATCTTACAGCTATCAACTATAACGGTCAATGACATTGGTCAACATTTTATGTTCACCAAAAGGATCATATTTCAGACATTCCGATACCTCAGTTGGAGATAGCACCAGTGAGCTTTACAATGATACTAACCATTGACCTTCACGAAAGCACAAAATATGTAATAAACAATAGTGTCGGAATGAAAGTAATCGAGTTCCATGGAAAATGTTGCTTGCAGTCTTTTTAACAAGAGAAAAACACGTGGCGAGAATGGCAATATGGCGGAATGTTGAAAAATATATCTACATAGAAGGGTTCCAAAGACCAGTTTACGTGAAGTATAAAATCATGTTTTTCAGGTGTCTGGTCTGCTGATGCCCAAAATTGCGTTATATTAACAGCAATCAATGAATTATTTGTTTAGTATCAGTGTTTTTGTGACTTAAAGAACTTTATAAAGAAACTTAGTTTTGTAAATGCATTTTTACGTCGGAATTTCCCATTCCATATTTAGCGAGAAAGTCACTGGAATAAAATCAACGCTTCCAGAGATGTACAAGATTTTTTTCAAAAAGTCTTCCTTCTTCAAAAGAAAAATCAAATGAAATAATTGTTCTAATTTTTAACCATGGATTTTTGTTCTTTTGAACTAAAAGGACGGCCTGAACATTGTGATGGTTTAATTGTTAAGATGAAATATAGTGGAAGTATTGAAAACCGGTCCGAAAAAGGACAAAAAAACCCAACAAATTATCTTATAATGAGCTTGTCTTGATATTGAAACGGTCGCTGAGCGATATTTACAGTTCCTAAAGTTTTATAATTACCAACTACGGACTAAAAACTAAGAACTTATAAGTAACATATCCAGTGCATGCTTAGTGACAAGGTCTAAGTGTAGATTTCGTCGGCTTATTTCTACAACCCCGTAACTCAATTTTTGGTAATACTGAGATTTTGGTATCTTTTGTTTTCGTCTCGATGAGCTCTTTACAATGATCATACTTACCTGCTTGTAGATATATCCTAAATTGGGTTAATCCCAATTCCACAAAAACGCGCTTAACGTTTTTGCCGTTCAAAACTTCAAATGCGATTTTCTCAAAATGGGGAAAAAGACGTACGGGTTTGAAGAAATAACCCGACGATTTGTCAACTGATGTGGACAACATTCTTTTCTCTCTCACATTCAGGAAAAATAGGGAGAAGGTACCTTGATCAAGATATTACAATTTATTGCACAGTTAACACAAACATGTATAAAGTATATGACAAAAAAAATTTGCACCGATTTGTAATTTTTATGAGCACTTTATAATAAATTTTCGGAAAGACAATAAAATAAATACAATGTACAAACTAAATAATGCTACACATTACAATACTTCACAACTTGTACGTCAAATATATCCAAATTCTCGGAGCTGATTTTTCAAAAAATAAAATGAACCCTAGACTGAAGTGATATTTGTTTTTCTCCTGTAGATAAATATACATGCAATTAAAAATTCTAAAAATCAATTTTCACCTAAGCAAACATGTCCAATATTTTTTTCCAAATTTGTTTATGATTTGATTTTAAATAAGTCAAAAATTACAAAAAAAATCGATTTTTTACATTTTGTACAATATTTAAATATTTGCTAAAACACGCGGGAAATTATATCACACAATCAAATTTAAGTGGGTAAATTTATGGATAAGTGAGATTGACCATAATAATGTTTTTGAAAAATAGTAACCAGATATTACAATAACTACAATATGAAGATTCAATTAAGGATTGCAGTTTTATCAAATTTTTGTAACCCAAAATATCGAATGTTGAAAAACAGACACAGCACCATTGAATAATTCAAAACATCTCTTCTGAAATAATTATTCAAATAATTACACGTACTGATTGTATAAATGGAGAGACAACTAATCCTTAAAGTTACATTTCAAAATCCGTTGTACAAATATCAGAAATTGCACCAAATTCTTCATGGAATGTATCAGTAATTACAACAATAAAACGAATAATAATATACGCATTAAAAAATGGTAAAAATAGAATGATTATTTAATGCGATGTTATTTGTAAAAACACATGATGTAAATCACAATAAATAATATCAATAATAATAATTTACAATAGATGACTAGAAAGTCAATGTGTACAATATGTATTGCAGAAATTAAGATATCTAAAAGGAACGAATTATTTACGATTCATATATCCATTTGCTTCTTAAACAAAATTATTTTGTTGTTGATCAAAGTACCCGTGTGAACTGATTAGTAATTAGTGATTTAATGCAGAAATATTTTCAAGATTTGAGAATATAATTCCAGAAAGTAATGTCAGGGTATTGTCCAAGTGGATATCAAGATTGTGTTCCTGCTGTATATATGGTCCTTAATTCATATCCATTTGCCTGTGTCTAAAGATGTGCTAGACTAAGATATCACTCCTATCAAAGATGTTGTGGTAAAGTTTAGCTCTTGCGTCTTCCTATGTAAAAGTTGAAACTTGTAGACAAGAGGGTACGGTCAAAGAAAATTGGAATAAGATGGAAATCGGAGGTACACGATTCCGACTACATCGATGTTGATAAAGTAGCACCATTTTGATCCCAGAGTGAAACCACTCCTTAGATCATTTGTGTCCTGAACAAGGCATTGTACGTCAGTGCATCAGCTGCCTGATAAAACAGAAAGACAAAAACATGAGAAAATGAAGATACTGTATGTAATGAACTTCTCCCCTAATTAAGGAGACATTTTTTCTGTTCCAAATAAACATATATTACAACATTCCAAATAACATTGTTTTATTTCTAATAGTAATGTATAATTCTTAATGGACCAAAAAGGAATTTAATTAATCAGAAATCGCAAATATTAAAAAAGACATTATTCGCACCATTATTCGCACCATTATAGCCTGTCTATTATTTGGATTAATTGTAGATAATAAATTTGTAATAGATATAATAATCACCTTTGAAGATGTTTGGAATGTTTTTATCTAAATTCCTAAAGCCTCGAACAGTGACATCAAAGTTTGTGGACGAATCCAGTCAGTAAACTTAGGGATGGCAACGTTTATACACGAGTATTCTTCATTAATTTCATCTCCAATCTTCCTAAGTTTAGCAGCAACTTCTTCTAGAGCTGCTTCACTAATTCCAGTCCTTTCATTTATTTCCGTTTTCTCCTCGCCATTATCGTCCTCCATTTTGATCACAAATGAAAATGTTAACTTGCTTTCAATTTTAATTTGCATGATTAAATCTTAAATATGATATCCAGTGACTTAAGAAGATATATTATTTTTATCAAAATGTTTCTTCACAGATTAAACAATTTCACTCTCCAGTGCGTTCTCTCTACCAGAGCTAAAGATCTTTACTGAAGCTACAACTTCTAAATCTATCGCTTTTATAGGCGCTCAAAGTATGTAATCCTATTAGTACAAGTGAGTGGTCATTTAATGGTAAGCGTTGGTCAGTTGCCTGTTTTTATAGCCTACCAGCACCAGCTCATCGACTATTTACCTCTGCAAGATCGATTTTATCCAATAATAATTCTCGCTGTTTATAATACATAGGTATCTCTCTCAGGGTAGTTACCCCAAAATATTCTATGTATAAAATCATAACAACATTGAAAAATATGATTATCAATATTTCAGGTTATTTGTAAACACGGTAGAATTGTAGTAACATTAAAGAGACAGTCAAGGTGTATAGAGTTATTGGACATTTGCCGTACGCATTTAATGCATCGACATTGTTGCCAGTAATACAGTGACTTAATGCGTTCCAAAGATTTTAAAGTCAATGAACATCCGTTGATTTTTATCTCTGAAACTAAAGCTTTGAAATTAATAGAGTCGGTCAGCGACATGGACATTGAAAACGGAAAGTCATGAAGTCAACTAATTACTGCAATTATTTAACGATATAGCGATTGTTGACACATTCGTTATTTGTTTTAACGGATTCCACGCAATGAACTTATGCGAGGTTCTATCTGGTGAAGCTATTGTAAAAATAGATATTTTTTATTTTACGCATATAGTTTTTTTTTATTTCGCTTTTGTACTATATTATCCTAATTGTCATTTACATCAGATTTTTACAAACAAACATACGATTTCATCTGTTTAATAATGCAGTCTCTGATTCAGAACTGGAAATTTGTTTGGGGTGTGGTATTAAAGAGTCAGTCCAAAAGAATCTTTGTATCAGTAATGCTTTTATTGAGTAATTTATATCATATGTGTTTAAATAGTATTTTATACAAAATCATTACATACATCTATGCAGCAATTGACTTCACACATACAGACTACAGTCAAACCTGTGAACAAATGCCACCCTTTGGAAAGACAAAATGTGGTCTTTATTGACAGACGACCTTTATTCGCAGGTCAATTTATTCTAAATAATTAGTGACTGTCTTCTAAAGAATGACCTTTATTCACAGGGCGATCGATCTTTATTCGGAGGTGGCCGCAAAAAAGGTTTGACTGTATATTTAATCAATTATCAATCACTCAGTGATTTCGGTCCTTTTCCAGAAATGTGGTTGCGGGGTGATGTCCATGTGAAAAACTATTTGGAAATCATGTTTTAAATGTTTAATTTTATCCCCATTCCGAAAGCGATCATCAATAAATCATAGAGCATTCCAAATCAAGATTTCATTGTACGCCAACTCTCACGGACTATTCACGATCGTCATCAACGCTTAATAACTGAGCAAGAAATTTCGTGACTTTGTAAGTTACCGTAAAATGAGTTGCACAGTTACAGTTCCTTTGCATGTATAAAGATTTCACATCGTCGAGTCAGATTTTATAGCATAATTTTACGACTACTAACATATTTCTGACAATGTTGCGAAGGCGTTAAATGCATTTTTTCTGTAATCATTTTCTCTGTATCACATTTTTGCAAATATCTTTAATGTTTGCTTCAAGATTTTAAAACAGTTTATTTCAATCAATCGATCTCACAAGTTAGTGCGAGGTAGAGTGAGTCATTAACTTGACTGATTGCAAACAAAACACTTGTCCTGTGGCTCAAGATCTGCATGAATAAAATCATAGACACATAAGATAATGAACTAGATCGACCAAGTACCTTGCGATCACAGTATGATATTAATAAATTTGTAATAATAATAATAAGATTATAGCGTAAAAATTCTGATCCCTTGAAAGAATGTCATTCACAAAACTAATCCTTTAGGCTCAGTGTGTGATCGGGCGCAGTACTCGGGTGTTTCCGTTTTTTGTTCGTAAAGACAACGCTCTAAAGTACATTTAGAGCTCATTGCCCTCTCGTAATGTGATCGGGTAGTTACGTCTCTTTCCGCTGTATTTCCTTGGTTCGGCGCAATGATCGAGAAACTATATATGGTCCGCATGATTGCATAAGAACATGCCAATACCTTTCTAGGCTTAATCAAACAACAATCATCTATTATTAATCTACGATTGTTTGGCTTGATATTGAAAGATTCCAAAAATGTATTTTTACATTATTTTTACAGGTTAGTTATTCAACAAATGTGTTATGCCTGTCAACGAATTTAATGAAACAAATATAAATATTTATTTATCATCGATGAAGATTGTTTTAGGTCGTATCCTCTGGTTGGTGTGTCTTAGTTTTTAATGGCCATATAATATACATGTATATTAATCAATATTGAATTAATCGCAGCCCGACACAAGTGAATTATGACCACTCTTGGTCCCTTAGCGATGAAACGTATTACTAGGTAATAACAGCATTATTCATATATTGAAGATTGTTAAAAATATTCGTAAACTATCCATTTTTTACCAGGGAAAGGTCATTGCACTGGACAATTCTGCAACATGTTTCCAAACTTTATTATTTAGAAATAAAAGCGCGGATATTGCTACATTGGTCGTCCATATGAATAGATTTCCTGTAAGAACATAACAAATATTAACTTTGGTTAATGAACTTAGTCTGGTCTATAAATTAGTGTTGTTTGTTTGATTTTAATTAAACCAACACAAATACATCAGCCAAAGAACGCCAAGAAAGTGTTTGCAGAAACTAGCTCTCAATAAATGGCCGCTGAAAATAGCCAGGAGGGAATCATATTTCTATAATCCAAGCATTGAATAATCGACACATGTAGTTCGTTGACCGATAGCAAATCAATGTATGATGTAATGGCCCGAACATATAATATGATGACCAGTTTTACTGAATTGCAATTGAGTCACTCATACTATCAATTTATGAGATAATAAACATGTTTGTCGGTCAATTATACATTGGTAATAATTCGATCAGAGTGGATAAAAACAAGAACGTCCGAAATCCGGTCCGAATTTTACCGGATTAGTATTACGATCAGAACAGAGCGGTTATTGACATTTACGGCGCAGAATGAAGTGCAAAAATTGTCATATACGGCACATGATTTACGTGACGTGGGTAATTATCACATTTTTAATTAACTGGCTGATTTAATGTCTTTGTTTTAAGGGGGAATTTTTCTAGTGTAAGCTGTAGTATTTGCTTACTCATGTACTCTTGAAAAATGCCAACAAATTAGGTGGGGGAATTTTTGCTCTGAGTATTTCGTTAATGTAACAACGGGTACAAAAAACGATGATTGGCAGCAAATGAAGAATTTTACTGAAACAAAATATTTGAACTAAATCGATATGCATTATCGATTTATCGATGTGGACAAACAGGCATGTAAGCAAATAATCAGAACGATACATATATGTCCAGAACTAGAAATTTAGGAAATCAATACACCAATCACTCACTCACTCACTCGCTCAATCAATGGATCAGTTAATCAATCGATCGAGCGATCGATCGATCGATCAGTCTGTACTTAATCATTTAGCAATCAGCACTTCAATTAATACCTAATAATTCAACAATCAATACAAAACTAAATAGATCATCGACAGAAATTAATCAATAAAACAATATACATGTATTCGATAATCGATCTAGCAAAACCAACGGATAAATTTACTGAAAACGCCCCACAAATCAAACATGATAAATCAGACTATCTCTCATCTCTCTTACTTATCATAAAAAAATTCAGGAGGCATAAAAACGCATTCATCCAGTTATCACTAACAACTTGGAAAGGTCTGCATTACATATGACTGAAATAAAACGATGACAAAATTGAAACACTTGAAACAGATTAAAAACCTTCAAGGATTGTGCATTCCATAATCATAAAAAGGTTAAAGACCTCAGTTCTCTGTCTTTGGTACAATACGTGGTGAAACTTTGTTGTATTAAAGTGTACCAGACTACGCCATGACACATTCCAATGACTATTAATCGAGTTAAGTTTGCCAATTTAAGCAAGTCATTGCTTTAGAGACACCTGTAATGTTGTTTGTATTTAAATAAAAAAAACACTCAAAGAAAAAAAAATCTAAAATAATTAAATCTGCCCCTTTGTTCCAATAACATTTTTGTTAACTTTTGAGAGCAACTTTGTGGAGAAGCAATATATCGGTACATGTTACATAGTGCAGAACTGCAGCAACCATTTAAGGGAGACAATTAGTCACAAAGTCAGAGCACTGACCTAACCAATTTGTATCTTTAACCGATCTCCTGGTGCTTGCAAACCTATCAGTGATTGCTGCACCGGTTTCCTCCCGTTAACACTCTTAACTGTATGCGTGTAAATCGAACCATAGCTGTTATTACAACTGGTTTGCCGCCATGCATATTAAGAAAAGGTGAATGACCGACACGTGTTGAAAACAGTGTATAACTGTGAAATTATGATTCTATCTCTATTAGATAGTCGACAAATATGTACACATGTATATGAAATAACATTAAGGGGATTTTTTAAAAAAAAGTTGAAATTAATGAGTAATACAGAACATTACATAGAGAATTGTTTTGTTGTACTTTTACGGCAGTCTCTTTGAACGAATGTAGGATGGTCTTTTACACATTTGTCTGCTAAGCATAGCATAAGACGGTTTTTAAAACAAACGAAAAGGTATTTAAAAGCTCCATTACGTCTTATACTTGAACTACTTCTAATTTAATGTCAAAATGAAAGAGAAAGCATTGCGACTCAATCTCAAATCTTTCAGTTGATGGTCAAACTATAGAATACAACTTCTTAGTCCGTTCATGAAAGATTATTTTAAAAAGTCTGGAAGTAAATGCTTGGAATAAATGCAAGGAACAAAAAAATAAAAGCAATAAAATGCGCTTGTACCAAATACACGGCTATATTTATGCATGTATACCGAAACGTTAAGAACAGTGTTCTTATATATAAAAAATCTGTATTTTTTCCATATGTGCAACGTGCACAAAACACCCACAGCACTCACTTTCTGCTTCGCCTGGTCAATGACCGATGAAAACAGGTTGGGAAAAAATCCCCTACGAATCATTCTTACAAACCTTCCTAATTAGCAACCAAAATAAGGTGCTAATTCTGGCAATCAGAAACTAAAACCAGCGGGAGAGCCTGACCCATATTTCATTTCTCTGGCAAGAAAGCCATTGGTCTGAGAATGTTGGCAAGCCAATATCTTACACATGAGGAAATATAATAGCGCAATATTATAACAGTATGTCCGTGCTTGGCTCATATATTGTGGTGTTCATGGCTTTCATTACTAGACATAATTGCATCGGGCGTTGAACTCTGTCATATGATTGTGTTATGAATATTAAGCTAAGGTAGTCAATAGTAAAACTGACCACTGTCACTTTGGTGAAATCGCCAAGAAAATGGACAAACATTATTTTTTTAAAATAACTACAGGCAGTTGTGATCTTTGTGGCACTTTTCAGACAGTAACACTCCCGTTTGAAATTTAAAAAATACAATCAGTCTATTTAAGAAATCTCTAATACAGTACAACACGGTAATAGTGAAATTGTTGGGAACTGAATATCGCTTTAAATTTCACTACATCCATGATATATAATACAGAAGGGATTGGTTGGGAAGAAATAACCATCTCACTGTATCCGACACGTCGTCGTATCCGAGTTACTATACCCGTGTTTTACTGTTAACCGTTTGAAATAAAGGACTTTACATAGTCGCAATAAACTGTTTACCAATAAAAAATACATGTATATACACTTTCGTGTTTACAAAGCACGCAACCACAATTATTTTGTATCTTAATTTAATATGCAATTTTACATTAGGCATAAAAAGGGTTTGTTCCTGGTTACCCGACCGACCCAATATCTTACCCTTTTTGGGCATGTAACCGGAAATAAACCTTTTTAAGGCCTTACAAAAAAAACAATCTTTTAGAACGTACTGATTTTATAGACAAGCAATTACAACACATGATGTAATAATGCATGATCTAACAAGATGTTTTCTAAATTCCGACAAACATTAGAGAAGGGAAATGTGAAGATAACACATAAACGACCACCCTGTAGAAACATATTAAATAAGTAAGATATAAAACGTACGTCAAATGTTCCATTTTGTTTTCGATGTTATGAAAAAATAAGAATGTATTTTGTAAGCATTGAATGCATTATAGCACCTGACAGCGATTACTGTAAGTAGTTTTTAAAAGTTCGAGTACCATTAAAAAGTACTTAAGTGATATTGACCGAGGTCTGTTATACAAAGTACGTGTGCCAATAATTTAGAAACTTGAAAATTAAAAACGGCTAGTGTTTTGCAGGACCTTTTATGGTAATATTTTTCGTGTATTTAAATATACTCTAAAAACATCCGTTTTGTCATACGTATTTATTGTTATTGGAACCACTGCTCTTAAATTGTGTTTAAGTAACCGAAAGATTATCTAGTGGAATATCGAACCAAACACATTCGAAGCATTAACTGATAAACACCATCTAGTGTTTGCGTATTAAAAATCTCTCTTAGATAACAGAATAATATTTTTACATTATTCCTTAAAACGATAATAATTTCTTTCGCAATTTGATAAAACAATACAATTACACGGAAAAAATTAACTTAGCGGCAGAGCAAATTATCGTTTGATACACCCAAAGTCCAACCAAATTTACCTCCTTTCATTACAGATGGGGAGGGGAAGCGAGAGAACGCGTGTGCTCTGGAAAATAATGGTAATTTTTTATTCTTTTACCTAGATTATTCAGTATATAATATTAAAACAACAATCGTTTCCAGTTCATTATGCCCCATGAACAAAATTCTTCCGTAACCAAAAGGTTATCGTTACAGGATCTTAGGATTGCGTTATTATAAGGGAGAAATAAGCATTCTAAATACTAAATACAGCAAAACCTAATTACTTCGTTGAATTAATGATTATAAAATGCTAGTAATTGGTCAATGATCGAAGGGAGATGATGAACTATGTGTTAGATTTTTAGTAATAATCTGCGTTATCAAAGACCTGTACTATACGTGTGTAATATAGGTCTATGGCATCATACGGAGCTTAATAAGGCCATTCTATTTTTTTCTTTATTTTATCAAGCGTCAACCTCATTTTGCAAAACTTAGCTACCTATTCAAAAACACACAAGCTCATTTTGAAAAAAAAATCAATTTTCTTGACTACAGAAACATCACATTAAACATACCATAAAAGAACAACTGTCAACTGACTAGTTTAAACTCAGAACATAGAAATCTAACACTTCTGATCCTGATTTTACGAGTCACTGTATCCTACACTAGAATACTAAACAACAATTTAAGAATTAAAAAAGATCACAAATTAAAAGGAAAGTCTACTTAAAACATAATTTGCAAACTACAGCCATTAATCTTGGAATCTGTAGAATCCGATCAAGAAACCGTGAACTTGAATAAAATGATGTTTTTGGCTGACGGAACTCAAAAACTAGGTGAACGCGAACGCTTAACAAAATTATAAAACAGAATGGCATAATTGTCGATAAATGGTTTAGCGTAAATTTTCGAACTACTTTCAGATAGACACAAAATAGTTCTGATCATAATACATGAAGATTTCAAACTGATACAAAATCATTGAAGACATAATTGTTTTTATCACAGAACTTTGCGCACAAAATTCTCATCGTGCAAAAATAATTCACAGAGTGAAAACCACTTACCTCGACTATGATCAGGTTGGAAACTTGACAACGAAGTCGAAATCACATAAGTTAGAATAACTCCAAAATTTGAACTTGTTAATTATCACATCAAACACTTTACAGTTCGTTCAAGCCAGGTAACATTAGCTCTTTTATGACAGTGTCTTAAAATGTCTAAATACCGTGTAAAATATGACACGCTATCCGCGGTATAAACACAGTGCACGGGTTTCGGGTGATTTGAGCATTGGACGCACGATTTTTTGTGACAAATTTACTTCTTAATTTCATGTATATAGATCGAAAGTAACGCGTCGTAAATTTTATGGGCTATTTCATCGCAAACAAAAATTATTTTATACTAATTAAGTTTAGCTCGATTGTGAAATAAGCAATTTGGCTTACAGTAATCGCTCTAGAGTCCGCTTCCTGGACACTAAACCTACACTGCGTCCGAAAAATGGGATTGTGAAGTTCATGAACGAAACCAGTCGAAGCCAAACATAAAATTATTTGATCTATAAACAATTAAGATTATATGCATTAAAATTTCGTTAAGCGGACTTCTGATTTGTGAGCAGTTTTAAAACTGTTATTTTTTCGGTTTCTTTACAGATAATAATCAGAGATACGGCGTATTATTTGAGTAAAAAAGTCGTTTAAAGTCTACAATTTTATGATTCCAATTTGATGTCAAATTCGTCCCTAGCATTATAGTAAATACAGAATTTCCCTAAATTTCAAATTTATGCTCGCCATATGTGTTCCAGTGATGTTCGTTTTACAAGGATTGCCATGAAGAACTATCAATAAAATATGATTTTTCTTAATACATATCAGATGGCACGCTTTCAAAAAGCGTAACACAAAATCTTATCAAAGATTCGTCTTTGAAAAGACATGCAGGTCTCCACCACAGACTGGGTGAACTGAACGGCTTCATATTTAGACTGGACAACAAATTTTGTTCAAAAAGCCAGTTGACTGTGTGAGGCATGTTGTGTACCAGCAAATCCTGTGCTTCCTCTTTGGAATGGTGCTAATTTTGGTATATCCTAGTAACTTTCAACTCTATGTGCCAATGGGAGTGCAGGATTAATATTTCATGACCCTCTAACAAAGTGTTGTCCATCTAGGCTTATATCTTTGCTCTTCCTTGCAGCAGATAGAAGCCAATCAAGTCTTGTGACTAAGGCTCCCCCAGAGTCATATTAGCATTCAAATAATACTTGTGTTGGCCGACTTTATTTCTTTAAAATTTCATGTTGAGTATTATTTGTTGGTAACATTTTACGGAAGAAATCCAAACTTGATGGAAGTTGGTTATATTCAAAGCTTGACAGATTATGCATTACTGGAACAAACATCTCTTGTAACTGAAACATTCAATAAAAGATTTTTTTCTGTTTTTTTTTTCGCTGGGCTAGCACTGTTTTTCAACCATTTTTCAGTTATATACCGCAGCCGGTTCACCTAACCAGTTTTCCTGCACCATATACTAACCAGCACTAACTTAATCTTCCACAAGCAGCTGTCAACACCACCACATAAGGAAGAAAATCAACATTTTCTCAAATTTTCATTAGAGGATGTGACCGGCTGCAAACAGGATTTGAACGCGGATTGCTGGGTTACAAGTCCAAGCACTAACTCTTTAGCATGGATGCAGCATTAGATCAAAGTATTGGCAATTTTAAAAAGGCACTGTTCATTGGCTGGTACACTATATAACAACAGTATTTCATTGTTAACATTCTTTACTTCTGAACTTAAAAGTTTTAAAATCAGTAATTTGTTTTAAAACAATTTATAAACAAAAAAATGTAACAAATTTTACAAATCAAACGATATAAAAATCTCATTATAAATAAACACATACATATACAACAATTTTTTGCCTGATACGACATCAATATACAATTAATATGTCAATATAGTAAATGTCACATGATCATTTCATATGTTACTATGGTAACGAACATATATATATAACTATCGCACAACAGAGTTACTCTTCACTCCTGGAGGTAATTAAAATATCAAATTTGAAAGACGACTATTGCTTTTATCGTGTGACACAACAACATAACTTTTAAGACTATCAACAAGCAACAAATGCAAAAAAATTACGTCCATAATTAACAATTACAGCAAAACCTCACTTAGCAACCACCTCATTATAAAGACCACTCATTTAACTATGTCTCCTAATTTCAACTTAATAATGCGACCACCTCATAAATATGACCAACTTTCTAGTCTCAAATGTGGTCTTAACATTGAGGTTTTACTTATTTAAAAATGCAATAATTCCTGGACTGGCTGCAGTATTATCTTATCTTATTCCAGCCTCTAATGCAGATATTTGTACTGCCTCAAACAACATAGCAAACACTAAAGTCAAGGTCAAATTAGATGAAAGTTGAAATCTGGATCTGACTATGTTGATAAAACTTCAAAAAACAAATAAGCAGAAAGACAAATTGTGAGACCATTTTGGCTTCCATTACAGCTAAATAAAATTATTTTAACCCTTTGACTCATTAACATATTTTGGACTCTTATAAATTCAAAGCTAATACACATAACATTAATTTATTCACGAAATTTGGGCTATTTCTCTCTGACTGAGTGGAAAATATTTTGGCAAAAGAGGTCATTACTCATTACAAGCAATGGCTTCTTTTGTCACAATGTTTTCAAAAGTCGTCTGCTACAGACATGGTGGAAATGTGATATTATGAGAGGAAAGGGTTAAAACAATGAACAAATTAACAAGAACTATACTCAGTATACAAACTGATATGATAAATTACTGCATTTAATAGAAGGCTAGTTCTGATTAACATATCCACAAAACAAGAAACATCACCTCAACATTTTCTTAGTAAATTTTCAGGACTTATGAAACAAGTTTCACAATCTTGACCAAACGAAAGAGACAAACAAGCATATTTTCATACGTTACAAACAATTAACACTTGACAGCAGAGTACTATAAACATAGATACCTCCACAACACAAATAATTTCTCATTCGAATCAATACACAACTGATCCCTTTATGACCCTTAAATGCATCATGAGTCCTAAAATGTATTAATGGCCCTTAAAATACATTATAGGCCTTAAATTGTATTAGTGGCTCTTAATAAACATAACAGCCTAAAACTGTATTAATGGCCCTTAATATATATATTATGGGCCTAAAACTGTACTAATGGCCCTTAATATTTATTATGGGCCTAACATTGTATTAATGGCCCTTAATATACATTATGAGCCTCAAATGTATACATTGCCCTTAAAATAAATTACAGACCTTACATTGTATTCATGGCCCTCAAAATACATTAAAGGCTCAAACTGTGATGACAGCCCTGAAACACATTATGGACCTAAAACTGAACTAAATGGCCCTTACAATACATAACAGGCCTAAACTTTATCAATGGCCTTTGAAATATATTAAGGGCCTAAAATTGTATCATGAACCTTAAAATCAATTGTTTACTAAAATTTGTTATTCTCCGATTTAAGTAAAAATCTTCATGCCCTGAAGGGAGACAGATTTGTAAAATCACGAAAACATTTTTTTTTTCAATAAGTGTTCCTGAAAATATTCATCAAAAGCTTATTATGTGTTTACATTCTAAAACATAAACGATGCTTAACTGCAATTAAAACGAGTTGTACAATTAATTACAAAATTAAAAATAAAACACATAGACAAAGGTGTGTAAAAAAATGAATAGATGCTGGGAGACGAAATATTATCCCCAAGTGATATTAACAACATCACAGTGCTACAATCTAGATAATTATATCCGGAAATTAATATAGCACCTAGTAGATAATCCCTTTAGAGGACAGTCTGCACAAAACAGCAATAAAGTCTACACAATTAGATACTTTCTAACATGTTTTATTTTTGTTAACATTAAATGCAATTTATGATTATTAAAGGGAAATAACTCCAGAATCAGAAAATTACAACATGAAACATAAAAAGTCCTGGCCACACCTTGATTTACTATTTAATGTAATTATAAACTCTTTCACAAGGATTTTACGTCACACCAACAGCCAGTGTCATTTAGAGACTTTTCCAGCTTTAACACAATCCCCTGGGTAGAATCATAGATCATCCGACAGTTTCCTCACGTGTGAAATTTGTCGGATCTTTCGTGGGCTTTGAACTCGGAGCCATGAGGGGCTAGTAATTACTAGTCAGAGACCCCTAATTATCATATTTAACATCAAATGTAAATATTATCCAGAATATTAGCCTTTTTAATTAAAATATAAACCATAAGACAATCTGATATTTTAGTGCAATTAATAATTTGTTTAAACAATTGATAACACTTAAAAGGACGGACACACGAACACTTCTGTTACAAAAATTGAAGTTAATACTCTGTAATGAAGATTCATAATTTTCAATCCTTTCTTACCTCCAACCTTTTCTTCAGCAAAAAAATTAATATGGATATGTTTTTCTGAATATAGATCCTGAAACATACTAGATCGAGCACTGAATTGTGATTACACCCCCCACACACACAAAATGGGGTCAGACCGTGTGACCGACCGACCAACTGACTGACCATCCGACCGACCATCCGTCCAACCGACCGACCAACCAACAAACCAACCAACCAATCAACAACTAGGTTGGTTCCAATACAACTTTGAAAACTTTGATTGCAGGGGTATAATAAGCCAGGAACTGATAAAAAATCAGAACTAACATTTTGTCATAATACACTATACTGCAGATACACACAATTTAACACAAACATGAGTAAATGACGTAAAAAATCACACTTAACGGCTCAAAAGATGAAAAAGTACAAAAAAGCATGATAACATCAATGCCTTATAAAATGTTTGTTCACGGTAACCTGACACAACTGTTTATAATAAATTTAATTTTAGGATTTATACACCTAAAAAATTAGTACCAAAAAGTCAAATTAAATAACAGCTAAGCACATTTTAGGGTCTGTTGGGGCTACCAGCAAATTAAACCACGACTTTAGAATGATCAAATGTGCACAATAAAATTATACACTATTATCATACCTAACTAACACATATTATACTAATATGGTAACTAATGGGAATATAACAGGAAAAAAATTGAGCAATACACAAAATGTAGTCAGCAAAACATTATATGGAATAACACACAAGACATCTTTATAAAATTTCTAAAAATATAAACTTGAGTTGGTTACAAAGCTTATGCCACATCATTATTACCAATGCATTAAGGTCACATTGATAAAAATATTGTTTTTTTTTTGTCTCAAAACAATCTGCATAAATTTAGAAAACTATAATTGGCTTGTGATCAGTATATATATATATGTACTTAGGGCATTCAGGGTAATTTAAATTTTGGGAAAATATTGAGACAATATCATGTAAAAAGCCTAAAGTGTTTGATTTTGCAAGTATGTCAGGAGACGGATAACATCATTTTATTACATGTAGCCTTACATGACAGTAAATTTCAACAGTACAAAAGTTCAATCAAACTGAATAAAACAACCAAACAGCAGAAATTTAACAGAACAGTATAAAATAAGAACTGTCCTGTTGAGTACAAGATAAATATTTCAATACAATGTTTTCAACATTTTTTTGCATACATGGAATGAATATAATTAGTATATTTGAAAAAATTCAACAACAAAAAATCAACTGAAATTATCAACAATTAAAATTTGATTTATTGATTTATTAAATCTATGATAAATAAAAAAAACAGACAAAGAATTTATATTGTATCTGGACTAAGAAAATTTTGAAACAATTTTTCACATTCCAACATCTGATTGGTTGATTTGAATTTTTGAATTGACCAATGGCAATACAGCATTCTTAGACTGGTCTGTGAACTAAAATGTATAACCTCAAACCAGACTACTGCAATATATTTCCAAATAGGGGAAAAAAGTTATAAGGAGAAATTAATTTTAGATAAATAAAATCTAATTTTATAGAAAAAACATTGAGCAAAGATAAGAGTAAGGTGGTAGGTAACAAGAATTCTAGATTTAAAAATATATCCATTTAAAATTGAGAATAACATTAAGAACAAACTGAAATTACAACATTTGTATATTGAGATAAAACAGGCAAAACACTAACTGTAAGGCCACCCTGAATAATTCTTTGTTTTCCACAAACCTATCTATGATTTTTTGGCAAGTCAATCCAGTTTCTGAGTCTGACCAATTTTGTGAATCCAAATGGGAGTATTGCAACTAACATTTTATTTAAAGATGGCATTAAAATTCATTCCATAAAATAATGGTTAATGATCCAGAGATATTTTAAAATAATTAATGAATAAAATAATGAATGTGGCTGTAATAATGGTTACAGGTTTGTAAGAATACAGTACATTAATAAATCATAGTTATGTGTGATTAAAGTTGATAAATTTTCTGACACCTTTTGTCATCTTGATTGACTATAGAATGATTTACATTTCGATAAAAAAAAATCCCCAATATTCCTGAAGTATTAGAGACTTCAAAAACTTTAAGGACATTCAAAGAAAGCTAAAATAAAGTGATGTCTGCTCACAATCCTTTGAGTAAAAAATAAAAAAAAAGAGATAACGTTTGAAAATCATTCATGTCACATGGTTTGAGAAAATCAAGTTTATAAAAGTAACATTAACACAGTAGAATTACATACATCAGCCAAAAGTGATAGAGACATGTGTATAAATTTCATTAACAATTCCTTTAGAAATTGGGTTTTTTTCATACCAAAATATAACAACAGATCGATTGAACTTAGAATGACCCACAGTTATGCCCCTTAACACTTCACTCAAAGGGGAACATACCAAAATATAACAACAGATCGATTG
The DNA here is from genome assembly GCA_008271625.1 of Lutraria rhynchaena. Lineage (NCBI taxonomy): Eukaryota > Metazoa > Mollusca > Bivalvia > Venerida > Mactridae > Lutraria > Lutraria rhynchaena. The sequence goes on from VIBL01000049.1 coordinate 2,359,796, forward strand.
AACTTAGAATGACCCAAAGTTTTGCCCCTTAACACTTCACTCAAAGGGGAACATACCAAAATATAACAACAGATCGATTGAACTTAGAATGACCCAAAGTTTTGCCCCTTAACACTTCACTCAAAGGGGAACATACCAAAATATAACAACAGATCGATTGAACTTAGAATGACCCAAAGTTTTGCCCCTTAACACTTCACTCTAAGGGGAAATGAATAATTAGATAATTAAGAACAGATGTTTAACGTCTTTGATTGGACAGACAACAATAAAACAACAAACATTACAAGAAACGGAACATAAACAAGAGCTCCGCAGAGTGGTGCAAACGCTCAGACAAGCTGAAAATCATGGCAGCATAGAGATTGTGTAGACTGAATTGATGTTATGATATATCTAGGAGGAGCCATCATTAAATGGAATTCGATAATGGTACAATGCTGTTGGCTTGGTGTTGTGATAAGGAATGGTGTCTGATACATGATGAAGACTTAGACAAATGCTCGGGGTTAAATATCACTCATGAGTATGTAACACTTTCATTAACACAAAAAAATCACATCTGAGTCATTCACAATAATAAAAAAAATCCAAACTGCATCCATGGGCAACCATAATTTTCATAAAAACAGACAACTATCTCCTAAATACAGTCAAACCTGTGTCTGCTGCCACCTCAGAATAAAGGCCACCTGTCAATAAAGGTGACATTTTGTCTTTCCTAAGAGTGGCCTTTGTTCTCAGGTTTGACTGTATATCCATTTATCAGTATATTTGTCATCTTTTTCAGAGATATACAATGTTATATTCAACAGAAACCATCATACCAGTCAACAATGGCGTCAACATGTTGTAGTCATAGGTAACCAGAATATTTTTTTTGTCATGAAAAAAGTGATAGCAAAACAATGTCCGTCTGCTTCAAAACTCTGATATAAGGCATACTTCTTCACTATCACCCACTTATTAAGGTATTTCTAACCATTATCCATAATCAAAAACTCAATAAAAAAAGGATTTTCTTTAAAAGAAATGAAATTTTACACTTTCTTGAAGTACAAGCTTTTGAAAATGTATTTCAGGATTGTTTTGCTTGAATAGGTAACTATGACTCTTTTTATGGTATATCAATAAGATTAAGACAAAATTATTAATAAGGTTAAGACAAAATTTAACAAGTATTTAAAATATCAGACAGATGCCCTATTATAAGATATTCATAATGATTCAACAATACAGTCTAACCTGTGAACAAAAGCCAACCTGGGAAAAACAAAATGTGGCCTTTATTGACAAATGACCTTTGTTCAGAGATCGGTTTGTTCTAAATAATCAATCATAGTTTTCCTAAGAGTGGCCTTAATTCACAAGGTGGCCTTTATTTGGAGGTGGCTTCAAACACAGGTTTGACTGAATTAGATTCACACATCATAATCTTAACAACACAAGGAAGGGTAAGGTACGGGTATGATATCTTATTCTTTTCAAACAAGTCACTTACAATTGCTTAACACACGTCATTCTTTCACCAAAACCATAAATTCACCTAAGCCATGCTCTCAATGTCAAATGTCTATATCTCATAATAAAAATGCAGCCTGAACTGGTTAAAAACAAGGGTTGTTATAGGACAGATTATCATATCAGCAAACTATAATATATATATCTATAAACTACTGTATCACACAAAGACGTTTAAAGTCTGATTCAAATTCATCGTCGATCTCCTGCGTGTCTGGATTTTTATCATTGATTTCTGGCATAAAGGCAGAGATGTCTATATCTCGTCTCTGATAGAACAGAATGTAAGCAGCATTTGTATCTAACTGTTTCTCTTGTACTTCCTGAAATTTACAGACATATAATTACAACTATTAATGATTAACACAAAATGGTTGAAATCTGAATGCAACAGGAAGAAGAAAAAGTATCTAAGTTTTATGTCTGAATTATTTTTTAAAGTAAAATTTGCCGCTAAATCTCATAAAGAAACCATGCCATTGGTCAAACTGACAATTATGTCAAAATAGTACACAGTCTCAGTGCTGAGGATACAGTTGTAAGACTGACATCATGACATACAGAAGTAAGAGAATGAGGTAAATTAACATGTATACAACTTGAAATACTCCGAACAAATAAGTATCTACGTACTTGTAAGGTTCATGTAATAATCAGACTTTCACAATAAATGAATATCAATCAAATTGAAGACAAAATTTTCTTTTTTAAAATTTAGAAGTTCTATTTTGTACAAATACAGTAAATGTGTAAATTTTCAAATAAAAGAACACTTACAATGATTAGTTTGTTCTATAATTTATAAGGAATGTAAATAATTAACAATGTAATACATTACCTTGCAACTACTGTCATTATAACAGTACCAATTCTTGTTTGGATTTCTAGCAAAGGCAACATAATGTCCCCCACCCAGTATACCAGTATGACACTGAAATACATAAACAATATATTAATGTCCCCCACCTGGTATACCAGTACAACACTAAAATACATAAACAATATATTAATGTCCCCCACCTGGTATACCAGTACAACACTAAAATACATAAACAATATATTAATGTCCCCCACCTAGTATACCAGTATGACACTAAAATACATAAACAATATATTAATGTCCCCCACCTGGTATACCAGTACGACACTAAAATACATAAACAATATATTAATGTCCCCCACCTGGTATACCAGTACGACACTAAAATACATAAACAATATATTAATGTCCCCCACCTAGTATACCAGTACGACACTAAAAAACATAAACAATATATTAATGTCCCCCATCTAGTATACCAGTATGACGCTAAAAAACATCAACAATACATTTATCATACTGAAAAACTGTAGCATTAATGTACGTGAAAATCCGAGACAAAACAGAAACCTGTTATTTTTATCAGTAAATCAATTTTTGGGCTGAGATTTTATCAATCAGATTAGACTTACAAGTCTCAAATGTTTGGATAAAATATATACTGTATGTACCAGTAAGTTTAAAATTGGGGATATTGATGTTTTTAATGTTAAAAAAAACAAACACAAAACAACAGTGTATATTTTAAAAACAGGTCTGTATTATATGAAAATATATTCATAGGAGAATTTTACTAGATTTAATCAAAACTTCTTTTATTAAAAACACGCTACATTCATGTACAGTATAACCCCTAAAAACTGGACTCCTTTAAAACTGGAATTCTCTGAAAATCGGACAATCTTTCAAATCCCAGTTTTTTTTTGCTCCTATAATCAATAGCGCTTTGAAAACTAGAATTCTCAGAAAACTGGACTTTTGGCTCAATCCAAAAGGGGTCACCTTTCAGGGGTTATACTGTATTAATTTATTTATTTTGTTTTAAGCAATAAAAAGGTAAAACTACTTACAGACATTGCGAAGAGATCATATAAAGACTGTGAGCCATTTGATATTGTTGCATTATTGTTACAATGACTACTGGAAGATGTGTTTCCATGGCAACCATTCTCCGAACAATGATTGCTGGAATGTTCTTTATCACTTTCAACATTTTCATCATCAATTGCATCAATTACTACTACATCATCATCATCAAAATCATCACTTTTATCACCAACATTATCAACATTATCATCATCTTCATCATTACCATCATCTTTGACTTTTCTTCGTGTTGGAGAGACAGTTTCTGAAATAATAGATTATTGATAGAGATATAAACCAAAAAGTTTGACCTTGTTACTTTTTGTTTTTTGACCACAACAAGAAGTAAAATCTAGTTGTTGTTATTGATTCTTACAAAACTCTTGCATACATCTATAAACTTTCACTGAAACAACTGTGTTTGAATTTTTATCTCAATACTAAAGTATACAGAAACAATTTTAACTTTAACATAAAAAAAATTGTTTCCCTTTTCGTGATGACTTTTATTCTAAAATATTTTTTAAACAAACAAAACCGTTTTTAACCTACGCTTCTAAACCAAGGCGCTACAGAACACTGAACCACATTCTTTAAAACCAACAAAACTTATATACACTGCCACCTTATTGTCATCTTATTCTGGATAATTTTTACACTTACCTGGGTCATTTTTATCACAGAGACAAGAAGGAACAACATCATCCATTGTTAACACTGGAGGACCATCACCATGACGACCAATATCAGACTGGTTCTTATCTGGGTTACCACAGTTGCATATGGAATGTTTACGCGGAGCAAGATAGCAAGATGGATCAAATTCTTTTAATGGGAAGTTGACTATTTTATGGGATTTCACCCATCGTCCATTCAAGAATTGAAATCTCTTTAAGTTCACAATCTGAAAATTTTAAATACAGAAATGTTTGTGCAAGCCTACCAATACCCTTTCACAAATACATAAATAAGTATTTTTTATGTTCATAAGCAAATACGGTATAAAGAGCTTTATGGATTTTTGCAATGAAATACAAGCAAATAAAACATGTACATATATTACAAAAATCTTCAGTACTAAAGTTATAGTCAGCAACTGCCAAATAAAGTTAATACGAGATTCATTTATTCATTTGGATTTTCAAAACCAGTCTCAAAAGGAACCATAGGTAAATTGAAAGGGTTTGAGTCTAGACGCAATGAAATGGAGGATTAAATTTTAAGATCGACCTCTATGCACTAATCATGACCTTGAAACAAATCGTTGCTGTTATTCTAAAATGTCGTATGTCGACTTTTTCTGTTTTCGGGAAACATCAAAAAAAAATTGACCAGTAATTATACGACAAAAAGTCACATGACATAACTGTGTTAGCTGATTGGTTAGAGAATCAGAATCCTTTGCAAAAGACGTATAATGAGTTACTCTATATGAAGAACAAAAAAAAAATTTCGCGCCAAAAATGATATACGTCATTTTAGAATAACGATGACGAAATGATACATTCCTGTTGGAAAACTTACCAAAATTGGAGGCAGTCTCCATATATCTAACTTCTTGGATGCTAAACAGTGCTTCTTGCATTTTGAACAGTAGTAAAGCTCATCTTCCCCTAATTCTTCTTCCTTGGTAAAAGCTTGTAAACAAGTGTCAAGGTCAATTGGTTCTGTCTGCTTCTTACGACTGTCTGGTACACTGTTATCTTCCTCAAAGAACTGGAATTGAAGAAAAGAATTGAATACAGAAAATACTATTATAATCTACATGATCATCTACAAATGGTGTAAATATTCAAATAAAAAATCTAATAAATAAATGAAGTACATCACAGAAAAATTTGGTTTCTTTATAAAACAACATTTTATGTTTCATTTACAATTCAAAGCAATTAGTACTCGTAGGTATAACAAATCAACTTACTACATGTATTAACTTCCAACCAAGGATAAACTTACCAAGTACAAAGTTCTACATAAATTCACGGCCTTTAAAGTTAGCAAGTCTGATGAGTGTCAAATAAAAAGTTCGTTTCAGCCATTTACAGATAAACGTACCAAAGTCAAAGTTCAAAATATACTCTGGGTCAGTTTTGGAAATTGTCCGAATGAAAATTTCGACCCATATTTAAATTAATAAATTCATAAAAATGGTACCCGGCTCATATACATAATTACCCGTTCACTGGTTGTCTGGTACCTAAGATGTAAAGCAGTTGGTTCCCAGTCTACTGCTATAAATGAACTACCAAACATAAACTTTTCACTGTTACATTCTATACTACAACCACGACAAAACCTGGAAATACATAACCACAACATGAAACATTCATGGAAATACTTATAAATATCTGTCTTTATGTTCACCAAAAATCTAAAATCAAATTGAAATTCAGACTCTATCTTTTAACCCTTCACCTCATGATACCGCATTTTCCCGCATCTGAAGCAGACGACTTTTGAAAACATTGTGGCAAGGAAGCCATTGCCTGTAATGAATTATGGCTTCCTTTGCCACTCTGTTAGAGAGAAACATCCCAATTTTCTTAAATAAATTGATGTTTTGTATATTTGCTTTGAATTTGGATGAATCTGAATTATGCTTATGAGGCAAAGGTTTAAAAAGAATTTATACATGAAGTTATGGAAAGCATGAACATACTCTAAACACTGGCTAAATAGCAAAAAAATCTTGTGCATGATTTTCATGAGACATGATATAAAATATTAAACTGAGAAAAATCTAAGAAGTTTTTAGAAAATTGCCAGTTTTTCTATAGTTATTAAATGTCTGTATCCTTAATCTTTAAGAATATTTGCCAATATGAGAGGCCACGATTGCGGTCCAGTAGTTAAAGCACTGGACTTGTAGCCCAGCAGTCTGGGTTCAATCCCGGTTGCAGCAGGTCATACCCTTCCATGAAAATTCGACAAAAAAATGTTGATATTCCTCCATATCTGGAGAAGTTCCTGGTTCCTTGAGGAATTATATGTTAGTACTGGTTAGTATACAGTACCAGAGGACTGGTTCAGTGAACTGGTTGCTGTATATAACCGAAAAGTTTATGATAAAGTGTTGAAGCAAGTGAAAAAAAAAACAAATTGCACATATTAGTCAAATTGCACATATTAGTCATGTGCATTTAGTGTCATCTAAGAAATTATCTTACCTATACCAGGGACACCAAGCACAGGTAAAACCATCTTTCTGTACAACTTTCAATGTAAATGGATATTCATAACATAAGCTATCATCACTGTAAACGAACAAACATTAATATTGTTAGCGGATGATCATACAAATATCATTTTTAATCACAGTTAAAACACATCCATGGACTGTCAATTAAATTATATCCTGTGCATTAAGAGAGTTAAGGCACTTTACAGAGATTTCTGTACAATACTTGTTGAAATTAGGCAAAAAATGCTGCTACATCACAACTCAAAATAAATGAAAACATTTTTTTACAAACCAAATGAAGCAGTAAATAAAAGTTATCAAAATCTTTCCAGTGAGTTTCACAACCAATAAAAAATTAAAAGCACATGATGTACATTGTACTAATGCATGGGTAAAAAGCTGAAAAAATGGAAATTTTTAATTCGGTGCCACCCAAAACAATAAAAACCAGTAGCGTCTAACCTGGGAAAAAACGGAAGTTGCGGAAGATTCCGGAAAACTTTCAACCATGCTAATAATTTAACCAATCATATTTCCCTCACCAAAAAAAGCCACACTTACCAGTCTAAAGCATGGTTAGATTGTTTGGCCTCTGACGGTGGTAGAGGACTTACAATTCTGGCCACCTGCTTCCACACAAACTCATATAAATTCTGATTGGTCGACATTTCGTCACATGGTAAAATAATGGGTGTTCCAAATAGACTAGGGCGGGTCTTTTGTGACGATAGGAAATATAGATCCATTAATGTCTGAAAATAATAAAACACACAATGGTAAATCATTTGTTAACTGTTTCCAACATCTTAATGAACTAGAAGTCGCCAAATGGCAACATGTCAAGCCCGCAGTGTGACACACCGTCTCATCATGGTGAACAATTGTGCCAAGTCATTTTAAAATTCATTGATGCATAGGGAAGTTATGGTGCGGAAAGTCAAGTCAGACGGACTAACACACGCACGCACACACATACACCACCATTTTGACAACTATGTTGAGCTCACTGCAAGCAGGCTCGACAAAAATGAGATAAAAACAATATTGTATATAGTTGTAGTCATACATTACTGAGGCAACAGGCAGTTAGAACAGGAAGATAGAATTACAACAACAACAACAACAACAAACAACAAACAACAACAAACAACATAGTATTACAAAGTCTTATAAGTCTTTATAATAGTCATGACTTACACCGTCTAAAATGTGGGAGTAAATCTTTAATATTTAATAAAATACATTCAGTCAGAAAGTCAAAATCATATGAAAAAGTGTAATAAATTATCTCATACCTCAGTATACTTTTTAGTGGTGGTAAATTCATATACATGTATATACATATTTCAGATTTTGTTAAATTTTAAAAAGTTTTGAAACACAGAAATACAGTATAAAACTGAATACAACTTCATCACAGTGTTGTAATTCAACTACAAATACATTTATAATCCTAGACGCAATGAAATAAACGCATCCTTTGAGTCAACTTATTTCTAAGACTAACCAAGAAACATCTTTTTCCAGTAAAAGTATCATTAAAATTAATGAAGTACTCATAAAAAACTATTTCATTATTCTCAAATCGATTTATTTATGCTGCAAAGTTTTTTTTCTCTTTCATAAGGGCAATGACCTTCTTTTGAGACAAGATTAATCTCACAACATGTAAACATAAATGATAAAACTGTCACAGAGTCGGCTATTTTCATTATAAATGAGAGTTCTCAGAGATTGTCTTATCCTTGAACAAACATATTCCTTCGTTGTTTGTCCGAGAACTTATTGAACCACAGTAAGATGGCTGAAGGATACATGCTTCTTATGGAATATAGAAGATTAATCTTCACATGGTTGAAATAAGCTATAAGATAAATTTTGTGTGACCAAGTGAGGAACAAACCCACAATGCAACAGCAAGTGACTGGCAATTATGTATTCAACCGCTTCACAAATTAATTTGATTGGTTGAAAATAGAAAGACATTTTTAAAAGAATGATGACCACTTAAGATAGCATTGTCATCCTACCCTCCCCCACAAAAAGTCACCAGATTCACATCGATCTCACAAACTGCCTCTGTGACCTTGAAATCTGCGAAATTCTGCGTATCCATGGAAAATTCACAGCCCTTAATACAGCAATGGGAACAACCCCAAAATAATTCCTTTCAACATTATTTAAATACAGACAGGCAATTAAACTAAACAAGGGGATGTTTTTCAGAAACACTATCTTAATCCATTGCCTAATATGCATATTTTGGACTCTTCCAAATTGAAAGCAAATATACAAAACATTAATTTATTTAAGAAAATTGAGTTATTTCTCTCTGACAGAGTGGAAAACATTGAGGAAAAGAAGCCATTACTCATTACAAGCAATAGCTTTTTTACCGCAATGTATTCAATAGTCGTCTGCTTCAGTTGAGGGGCAATGTGGTATTATGAGGCAAAGGGTTAAAGAATTCATCATAACAATTAAGTTACCATTTTTCTATGTACTGCTATCACAAATCCATTGAAGACATCACCAACTGACTTAGGACCAGAATCTAGACTGGTTCCACCACTAACACTTGTATTCAGACTGGTACTACTATTGTTGCGAGAGTGTGATGGTGTGCTAGGAGCAGAACCATTCCCTCGATCTATTCCATTCACTGCAGGCTGTAGTTTACCTAAGTGACCATTAGCATTTGGTTTTTCTGCAAAGATAAATTAATATCTTAGTTAGACACTTATAAATAATTACTGAAACTTGAGGCAGTACTAAGAAACATGAAGCTAGATCACTAAAAACATAATACTAGTATTTTCATAACCAGGGACATGTTTTCAAGTAGTCATAGATTAATCATAAATACATGCAAAGTAAATTCTTATCATTATTAGTTGGATGAAAATATGAAGACAACTGTTCCAGGAACTTAACATCTGATATAATCAAGGTAAAACCATTCATTAACTATCCTATCTTCCTGAATCTATACAATTTTCTTTCATTTACAATTCAAGTTTTTGAAGATCGATTATTAATTTTCATTTACAGACATATTATGCAGACTTAATGTATGCATGGAAACAATTGCTCATTCATTTATGATTTGACTTTAGAATGGACAGGGTTTCTTTATAAGGCGGACCAAATTTGAGGACTTACTAGCAGATATTCCACGCTGTATTTCACTTAAACCTATGTTTGATTTTTTGTCCGATATTTCCTCGTCTGCAGATATGGTTTCAATGTTGTCCACTGGAGGTAGTTCGTATGCATAAAGGTGGCCACCTAATTGATTCCTTATCTTCTGACTGTCGTGTGGCAACGTCTGTAAAAAATGTCAATCAAATACAAATACAACACACTTCATTTGGGGCACACATCAAGTCATATCTGTGTCAAAGTCTACAAAAGACTTCTTCCCAGAATGATTTTCTGTGAGAAATATTGTCATTCATTCATGGATTTTCAAAGTATACATACAGGCATATATTCAAAAGATGTAAAGATAAAAAAAAATGACAACTAAAATTAAGAAAGTGTTAGCAGTAGCCCATTTCCATACCGGCCCCAAAACAATACACTGGATTTTACTCAATGAATAACACATTTGTATAACTAATGAGATGTAAGATATTTTTCTGTTTAAAATACTGTTCAAGCATACACATTTGTCAAACTATTTAAGTTGTTTGGCAGAAAATAAACGAGGTCAAGAATTTCACACTTTATCATCTTTAGAAATTATCTTTAAGTAACAGGCTTAAAGTGGAATTTTGGATAATTTTGATTGATTTTTGCCATCTTCTTCATACATTCCTATTCACATGCTTAATAACAGAAATTCTGAAAACTCTCGATAACCAAATGTACATGGACTGATAACAATCTACCACTTTATTTATTTTCAAAATAAAAAGGATAAAAAATTATTGTCAAACTCTTATTTTAATGGTTTCTTTTAAAAAGAATTAAACATATTTCATGATTTTGACATCTGTCGAAGAATTTCTGACCATAACACAAACTCAACCAATTTATCAGAGTAATAAAACTGTTAACATTAATAATGATTTAAATGATTTCATTTTCGACTAAAAAAACCTTGAACCATACAATAACCTGATCCAGCATCTAAAGGATTAAATCATTTGAACTCACGTTCAACATCAAACAATCAGAAAAGATTCAATCAACATATGGATAAGGTTAACACGAGGTGATACCCAATTTAAACATCTTGTCAATCATTTTTACCCCATATGACCATATAAGGAGATTAGTCTTCAGATTAAGTGACACCTATGACATCATCAGTTTTCTGCTACTCTTCAACATGGAGATAATAAAACATGGCGCTACTCTTCAAAATGGAGATCTGAATATCTCAGTAAGATTACAACCACTTAGAAGCTTCAATATGCAAGTTAATCAGCAACAATGACTCTGATTGTCCAGCGTTATTACACTATTGGATTTATCTTTGGCCAGAAAGGTTGGTACAATTTAATTATGAGTAATTCTTTTATTCTATTAATTCCTTGAAGAATTCAGAAAATTAATTTTATAATCAAATAGACTAATTAACCAAAAATTGACTCAATTAAATTAATTCTCGATTCAACAAATATCAATATCGCTTCTTTTGAGTAGATAGTTACACATGATTTCAAATTGAATGTAGCATAAAATATAGTATTTTGCCATCCAAGTAATGTCATAATTTTAAATTCAATTTCTTTCAAAAAGAATTTTTTATTTTTCTTTCAAAGCATATCAAACAACTAAGAAATAAGTTTAATTATTTTGAAATTAGATACACAAAGTGATTTAAGTCATGACCTTAATTTTCTTCAAATAAATTTTTCACTGGATTTTATTCTTCCAATGAGGGACATTTTAAATGTTAAATCAAATTAAAAAAATGTAAATACATTAAAATAAAGAACAAATTTGCATGACAAAGAAATACTGATTTAATTTACAAAGGCAAGAAGGTTAAATAGAACTCTGCTTTAAATATTATGTTCACTAATTAAGTGCTTTAATGGTTGAAGCAAGTAAAAAAACAATTTACATTTATCAAAATCAGAAACTTACAAATTTGTACAACAAAAAGAATATTGATTTAACTTCACAAAGACAAGAAAGATATATAGAAGTCTGCTTCACTTTACTGTGTTTACTAATTAAGTTTCACTAAATAAGTGCTTATACTATTACCCTGCTGAAGAAAAGTATTAAGAAAAATATTATAGGCAAAACACATAAAATTACTCTTTTCCTAAAAATATGATTTAATTTCTTTTTATTCTACACCTGTTTTCAATGTATTTCACTTCTAACCAGTTGTGGTTAACTCAACCTGCGTTCCTGGATTCTGTACATGAAATCAATCAGATTTTGTTCTTTGCCATTAATTACCACATGAGAACCATTCTAATCATAGATTGAAGATGAATGGCCTCAGATTTACATTAAACAATATTGTCATAGAGAACCTATGTAACATACAGTGTTCAATCTTAAAAACCCAATGTCTATAGACATAATGCTCTACCTATTGTGGCACCTATGTATGTTAATAAATGTTGAATTTGGCAGACGCACCAATGAAAACTTACAAAGCAGTCAATTGCATCATGGGAGGCATTGTGGTCTGGCAGTAGAGCGTCTGACCTCTGATCCTGAGTTCGAATCCTGGCTGTGACAGGTTTCGTTCATGAACTTCACAATCCCATTTTTCAGACGCATTACTGGTGTAGTGTCCAGGAAGCGGACTCAGGCGTGATTAATATAAGCAAAATTGCAATAGAGCTAAAATAAATTGATATAAACTAATTGCATCATGAAATGAACTTAACTGAAGTAAAATCTTTGAACAAGCCTACATGCATCCAGCATTTAAAAAAATATTTAAAGATGCTACCTTTACATGGATATATAAAAATCTGATTTATTCCACTTTAAAAAGCAAATACAAAACAGTATAAATGTAAACATAGCACTTTTTTATCCTAAGCTATTAATTTCATCCAAAGTTCATCTGAAATCAAAATAAAATAGTCTCGAATTCAACTGGATTTCCCCAAAGAAATACTCTTCGGGGCTTGACAATTTTTTTTTTCAGGCCACTTATCCAGCAGGACAACCAGCTTAGAACTTAAACTAGTTCTACAGCAATTTTAACTCATCTTGAGTCAATTTCTACTTGTAATAACAAGTGTATTTGTCAAGCCCTTCTCTCCAAAGTTAAACTAAATAAACCAATCTTTTTTTCTATATATTTCCAGAAATCTACAAAATATGAACACCACCATGACAACAACATATATCAGTGACCTTGACCTAAACTCAACAACAGGATATGACCTTCATTTGAACTTGACAACAACATATTTGAATGACCTTCACCTTAACTTCAGAGAAAACCGTGGTGAGTTGGATTGCGATATGGAGTGTATATGGAACAGATATCGTAAGAGCAGAACACCAATTCTACGACCGCTCACATTCTTCTTATCAATAATAGGGATAGTCGGTATCCTTGGTAACACGTTGGTGATCATCGTGTTTGCAAGAACAGTTCAGAAAAGGACATCCACATATCTAGTTCTTATGCTAGCAATAATAGACCTTATTGCCTGTGCGATAGTAATTCCGGGAACACTATTGAAGGAATGGTCCTTCGAATTCAAAAGTGATTTGGTGTGCAAATTATGGGAACTGATGCGACATTTTGCCATAATTTCATCTGCTATGATCTTAGCCGCCATAGCTTTTGATCGATTTCTGCTTGTGTATCGAAGATTGCAAAACGGAAACAAGCATCTCACCATGGCGATGATTCTGGTTGCCGTGGTTTCCAGCATTGCGCTTGGTGTACCTCCGATGTTAGGGGTCGGTGTTTACATGGAATCATTTGACGGTGGACTGATAAACATTAAAGTTTGTATGCCCAATGATCAATATATATCTGCTGAGGGTTTGTTTCTGTACTGGCAAATAGTGACTGGGCTGTTTGGTATTCTTATTATAACAATCGTCAGCTTTTATACTCTGATATTTGCTATGGTGTACAGACACTCAGCTAGAATTACCAGTAACTCTATGAACAAATCAGCTTGCCCCAGACAAACATCAACACAATCCAAAATACAGAAACAAGGAATAAATGTCCTACCATTTATTGGATTGCCAAAGAGTGAGCAGCAGACGACATATCAAATAAACTCAAGCAAACCACAGATGGCAACATTTCTGCCTGTTACACTTCTGAAGGCGAAAAGACTATTCAGAAAAAGCAAACAAACTTCTCCAAGTAAAGATAATCAAGTTGTAGCAATAAAAGTTATACAAAATTCAGCCAGTTCTGTAAGCAGCCTAAGTTTGGGAGAAGACAATAACTATACTATTAAAAATCCAAACCCTTTAACAGTGCAGGGTACCAGTAAACTGATGTTGGAACCAGAAGCCAGTACAGGAAGGAAACTGAGACAAGGCCATAAAAATACTTCCAGTAAAATGTTGTCAGTTGTGGCAAAGTCACATGACCAAGTATCCCAGAAAGCACTGGGGTCTACAATCAAACAGAGTACCCATAATGCAACAGCAAAGTCAACCAATCACAGTCAATATCAACAAATGAGGAACCAATCAGCTCATGTAAAGACAACTCAAGTGTTATGTATCATTACAACTGTGTATATCATTTCATTTCTGCCTATGTTTCTTATCACGCACCAAGTTTTAGGTAAAAATGTCATCATATTTTACTTATATTTCATCAATAATGCTGCAAATCCTATCATCTATTCATTCATGAATAAGAAATTCCGTCAGGATATTTGTAAAATGTTTTCTTGTAAAAACAACAGAATATGGACAGGATAAAAATGCTGTAAGTGACGACATTCTGATAATATTGTTTTATGTTGGGTTTAAATGAACAATACAGTACTTAGTCAAAGTACCTGTTATATCCAACATTATCATAATTTATTTTGAAAAAAACAACAACAACACAATAATCTCACAAAAAAAAGAAAAAAAATACAACACAATTATCTGTTCAATGAATGTTCTATCAGTTTGTTAGAGTAAAGCTATAATTATTGAAGATTTTTATAAACACACTTAAATGAATGTTGCTACTTTTCTGGAACTAACAGTAGCCACTTCTCAACGGCACAGAGAGGACAAGTCTCTAGTTTATACTTTATATGACTAATAGAATTTTCTACAAGTCTTGCTTGGTAGATTATATAGTTTATTCATAACAATTATTTTATACAGTCATTTATACAGAGATAAGAACAGTAAGACAATATACAACAGAAACATACTATCAACTAAAAATTTCATGAGCTTAAATAAGATTAAATATAAAAATAAGTATATCTATTACCACAAGATTAATTACACTGTACTCCATTTTCTTTGTACAGCACTATTTATGACTTTAAAAATGTTTCTTCGCATCTTATTCAAAATATAATAAAATGGTTTAAATGGTGTTTTTTATTCTATTTTGATATTTTTTTGAAATAGAATATGCTGTGACAAAAGTTTTCTCACAATACATGTTTAAAGAATTTGAAGAAATACTTTTAAATATCTCAATGTGTGTCATATCGGCCCATACCGTATTTAGAAAAGATATTGAATAAAACAAGTTTTAAAGAATTAAATACCGGATTGTTTGGGGGGATTTAAACATGTTTTCAACAGTATTTCAGTCATAAACTGTTGGGGCAGTTTAAATCCTACCAGTGTTCCAGGTTTCTGAACAATTCATGGAGGTGGTACAAAAACTGATGCCAAACTTTTAAATTAAACATATCTCAGTTCATCAAGAGAACACATTGACCCTGTTACAGTATACAAATATGTTACCTTAACAACGGGGCCCACAATTTCTACAAGCAGCAACTGTTCATGAGGAATGTTGGCTAGTGAGCTTAACTCTTTCTTCAAGGCTTTGTATTTATCATCCATGTTCAATCTTAGTCCATACTTGACAGGAACAGATCCGTCTAGTCTCATCACTGTAATAATAAATGTATACACATGTTAAAATGTTGTCACAATATTTCAGTTTACAGGATAAAGAGTGATTCATTCAGTGTTTTAATTCACTCTATAGCAGGGGCCATTTATAGCTTCCTTCCCCTCAGGAAAAATCTTTCAGTTTTCCACAAAAATTCAGCTGGCATCAAATTTTTTCTTCCCTTTTGGCAAAAATACAGTTTACCTTTCCCCAAATTTAAGAAAACGGACCCCTTCCCCTACCTGTGAAAAAAGCTCCATCATCAAATGAACAAATACAATGAATTTCCTGCCATTTTCTTTGATAACTATCCTAAAAATGGGTTTACATTAGAGTGAGTCTTGTAGTATAGCAAACTTTTCACCCAGCAGACAACTCAAATCATGGACTAACAAGACAAGGGAGGTAACCAGCAAGTGAGGCAAACAAGAGTAAACTCCCTTAGATTCAATACTTACCAATTATTTCTAAATGGATACAGCTTTCCATTGGCAGTGGTAATGACAGGTAGTTGAATGGATCAAATCTCACACTAGTGTGTCCACACTCTTTACATTTTACTTGAGATTTAAGTTGCCCATGGAATAAATCTACTATCACAGATTGGTTACGAAGCAGGTGATTGTCCCAGGCCTAAAATGTGTAAAAACATGAGATACAGTCAAAAATAAATCTACCATCACGGACTGGTTATGAAGCAGGTGACTGTCCCAAGCCTAAAATATGTAAAAACATGAGATACAGTCAAAAATAAATCTACTATCACAGACAGGTTACAAAGCAGGTGATTGTCCCAGGCCTAAAATATGCAAAAACATGAGATACAGTCAAAAATAAATCTGTCATCACAGACTGGATTCAATAGTGAAAACCATGAGATACAATCTGGAATTAATAGACAATCCTAGATGAGGTGAGCAAAAAACACAAGGTACAGTCAATTGTATCAACAAATACAGTCTGATTGTATTTTAAATACAACAAACCTTGATTAAATATTAAACCATAATATTATTATTGCTCTTAAAAATTGACTAAAAATAATTCTGCCTCACATTTTCACTCTTAATTAATTATCAAACCTAAATTAATTGTTTTTTTTTTTTTAATCATCACAAAAAAAAAAACTATTTTTAAGACAAGTCACATACCTCCTGTGCTACGATCTCGTCAGGACGACCATCAGAATCTTTGAGTTCAACGTATGGTTTATCATGAACACGATTAAGATCTTCATGAAGGCCGTCCAGAAGAAAACTAAGCAGTTCCTGAGAATCATGTTGTTGGAATCCATTAAATCTTGGTGCATATTTACCTATAGTCCACTGTAAACATACAATAACAAAACATTTTAGTGTTGCCATGCAATTAAAAGTAATAAACCAATATTAAAACTCTGAGCTAGAAGATAAATACAGGTACAGTGCAACCTCTCTAAAGCAACACCCTTTAAGACAAGCCAAATTATGTTGTTGTTGAGAGTTTGTTCTCTGAATAGGTTAAATTAATAGTTAAATCATACAATGGGAAAAAATCATGTTGCTCAAGGTTGTTGCTCAAGAGAGGGCTGCTCAGGAGAGGTTGCATTGTATAATAATCATTAGCATTACACAATATCTTGATATTGGTGGAAATAAAATGCAGTCATTTTCAAATAAGTACATGCAAGGCAAAGTTACAGTGATGACAAGAATACATGAACTTCTTGATGCATGGTCATGAAACATGACATCCCTGATACGGAAAATTTAATTTGGAAGTTAGTAAAGGTAAGGCAATGGTACAAAGAGGGAAGGAGCTGAAAAATACAGATGTAAAATTTACCCTAAGTTTTAAAGGTGCTGTTGTTTTTGTAGTTCCACTCCACATGTCTTTGATCAAATCTCCATACCTCTGTGCTATATGTCCTTTCATACCTAGTGGATTTGTTCTGAAAAACACACCAGAGATATAATACTTGTTCTTCAAACACTCAATACAGAACCAATTTTATATAAAATTACATTACAGCTTTGAAGACTAGCCATCTCCTGGGTATTGGTTCATTTCACAGTTAGGATTCTCCAGGTAATATTTTCAGTTTTAAAGTCACTGACCTTTTAACATCTCTCTTAAAAGCGATGTGTTCTAAACGTCATCATTCAAGAAATTTAACCTAAGATTACCAACAGAATAAAAGGCTTTTTAACTTGTCAAGTTATTAAAATAACTTTATTTACAAGGATCATTAAATGTATAAGATAAGTTCGTGATTTTTTTCTCAAAAAGGGTAGAACCTTAATTAGGGCACGGAGGTTTTATTAGGGAAATTCTGGTAAATTTTTTCCAGAATCTACATGCCAACACATTTTTCCAAGGCTCAAACAGACAAACGAGATCAAAAACAGCACAAATAAACTCTTCACAGGAGGTGTTTAGGGGAGTGGGTAAGAACTTTATGATTAATCATTACCTGTTAATTTCATACAAGTAAAAACCATCCTTAAAGTATCTTGTTAGTGGTTGTGTATTAGACACACACTGAACAGCAGCATTCATAAAACATGTGTTTCCTAGATTGTTCAAACCAGTCGCTCCTGGTTCTGTAGGGACTGTAAAAGTAAGTTATATAAGTCAGTATTTGATATACAGTCAAACCTGTGTTTGCAGCCACCTCTGAATAAAGACCATCTAGTGAATAAAGGCCATTCTTTGAAAAACTGTCACCAATATTTTAGATTCAACTGACCTCCAAATAAAGGACATCTGTCAATGAAGGCCATATTTTGTCTCTCCTAAGGGTGACCTTTGTTCACAGGTTTGACTGCATCATTCAATTTATTAAACATACAAAGGTCATCAACGAGAGAGAGAGTATGGCCTTTATGTACAGTTGACCTAAATACAGAAGTTTATCTTGCCTGTCATAGTAGAATGTGTAAATTAAAATGTGACTGTTCTTCACAGGTGACCAGCAATTGATTGGTTGTTAATCACAGGTGGGTTTTAAGTCAAGTTTGTCTGCAGGTAAAATCTGCATATAACTAAGGAGATTTTAAGTAAACTTGACATGCAAGTCTACTTATGATAATATTACAAAATTCTGAGTCCCAAAATATAAGGTTTTATAATGATGTGGTCTTAATACTGAAATAGTTTCCATGTATGATTTTACTGTACATATTTCCATGAACTTTATAATAAAATATAAACTAAAAGCTTACCTTGATCTTTTTTCATGCTTTTATTTTTGGCAAGTTGGGACATTTCTTCAGGCCAAGTTAAATCTTTGTTCCTCACTGTAACAGAAAGTAATATCATAAAGTAAAAAAACCAGGGTCTTGATGAGTCTCAATACTCAGTACTGGGTTTAATATCATAAAACTGAAATTGGTCACACTCCTCAAATCCTGATTTTATGATTTAGTAGTACTGTAGCAGTATACTGGTATACTGTAATACATTCCCAGAGCCATATATTATATCGTTTTGACCTGAATCTGCATTAGCAGTCAGCCATTAGGTCAAACACACTCCAAAAATATTTTTAGCATCGTTTTAATAAAAAATAATATAACAAAATGACAATTTTTCATATTTCTGAGTGGAAATACCTTACTAGCCTGCACATGGTTAATGCTCTGGTAAGACTGTATGCTCCATATCTGTAACTGCCTATAGCAATATTTTGAAAGGAATGTGGGCTCATGTTCTGAGACTCTCTTCGGTTTTGTCTAAGAGCCTTTATTAATGAATAAGTTATTTTTAGTTTTTTAACTCGTACGCTCTAAAATGGTAACTGCCGGAGCAATATATATGTCTAATGTGTTCAAAATTTCAAGAAAAATATAATAAGATTAAATAAGTGGTACTGAAAAAGAAACATTCACATTACATATGATGAATATGTGTGTGGTGTTATAAGGTTCAGAGTACAGAGTAGTATAAATAAATGTGTAAATAAAAACCTTCTATCAGTATTTGCTGAGAATCTTCAACTCCTGCTTGTTCAACTGTGATTCTATCATCATCCAGTAAAAACATGTTGTTCTGTAAAGTAGGAAATAACGTATATAGAAAATGCAAATTGTTTATCTATCTTACAATTATAATTTTCATCGAACATTTTCATGAGACACACAAACAATAAGCATCAGACCACCTTATCAATCGCACTTGTGAAATTAATCCAGATAAATCAGTAAGATTGTTGAACCCTTTGCCTCATAATACCACATTTCCCACATCTGGAACAGACAACTTTTGAAAACAGTGACAAAAGAAATCATTGCTTGTAATGAGAAATGGCTTCTTTTGCCACAATGATTTCCACTTAGTCAGAGAGAAATAACCCAATTGTCTTAAATAATTTGATGTTTTGTATATTTCCTTTGAATATGGAAGAGTCCTAAGTATACTTAAGAGGCAAAGGATTAACACCATACAGATCCATACAGATGACACTAATGATTAAATACATGGGGAACTTTTCAACACCTACCTCTATACATTAATCGAACTGTTATGAAGTAAGCATGCATACCATCTGTGAACATCTTTTCTCAATAAGGTGAAAATTGAAAACTCCTTAATCAAAAGAAAATATCAATCTTGTGCAACCTCTCCAAAGCGGCCCTCTCTTGAGCAACAACCCCCATTCAACAACAGCATGATTTTTCCATTTAACTATAAATTTAACCTCTCTATAGCGTCAACCTCTCTAAGAACCTGAACTTTATGTAGCTCCAGGTTTTAGAATTCAAATTACATTTTATCTTAAATCATGAGTTTTATTGTACTCAATAATCCTCATTACTAGGAGACCCATACAAAAACATAATAAATAAGCTTAAGTGAACTGCATGGATATAACCAAAGCAGGTTCATAGATTACATTCATACATACTAAAAGATTAATTTGTTAGATAACTGTAAACAGTGAACTACAGTCAAATCTGTGTTGGCAGCCACCTGCGAATAAAAATCACTCTGCGAATAAAGGTCATTCTTTGAAAAACTATCACTGATAATTTAGAACAATCTGACCTCACAATAAAGGCCATCTGTCAATATAGGCATTTTTTTGTCTTTCCCAAGGTTGACCTTTGTACACAGGTTTGACAATAAAAAAATTACAGGAGATATAGTAGAAATTCGGGAACTCTTCCTTCACGGTTTTCACACAATATCGTAGAAAATTAAGTTAAGATGAGGAAGTTTTATCCTACATTAAAACAGTGATTAGAACGGATGCTGGCTAAACTCCCATCCTAAAATCATTATCTAATACCCAGGTGAGTGTAGAATCTAAACGGGAAATCTTTGCTCTCACCTCATCTTTTGAACTGATCTTCCACAATCTCAAATCTTCTCGCGTGAATCTCAATTTTGTACAGAGGAAGTCATAGACTTGCTGCATTGTGTGACATTTACTGAAACATGCGGTAAACGCCAGATACCTCTTTGGTTGTTGATGATGATTTGTGAAACTATTCATGGTACCTGAAAATGAAAAAAATTAGACAGTCAAATCTTTGTAAAATTTTGTTATTTCAATGAACCATCTGGACAGATGAAATGATCAAGATAAACCAGGTGTTGGTAAAACCAGGTGTTGGTAACATGGAAGTTTTTACTGTTCGTTGAAAACTGACGCAAAACAAACAAACAAACAAAAAAAAACAAGATTTAATTTCTACAGTTGATCATTCATACCACATGCTGTCGAAATCCAAATTGAAATTTGACAAACGTTCCAGTCCAGATAAATGCTATGACACACAGACAAATGGACAGACACAATGTACCAACAGGAAAAAGCCAAAAGATGAGAATATAAAAATGACCAGACATAATTAAGACTGATGCTTACTAATTGCCATTCCACCCAGACCTGTCATCACACTGCTGATTGATGTAGTCTGTACTGGTCTCTGGGACTGCGTCTGATGACGCAGTAATCGTACCATGACTGGGTATAGCTCCAGTTCAGGGTTCAAATCTCCAAGACTAGACGGTATCACCTGAAGAATTGAACATGAAAATACACAAATTTTTTAGTGCAAAAAACATATAAATCCCTGGTTTTATGATAATAAGACCAGCCTCAAAAACTTATTTGTTTGCCATTGCTAACCACACTCAATTTGACTGGGAGGTCGGAGTATTATTTTTTATATCAGACACATGTAAATTGACCACGAAACTAGAGGAAATATTTTCAGTAATATAGAAAGGAATTTTTAAAAATAATATGCATTTAATTTGTAGTGATAAAATTGTTCTAACCCGCAGTTTTTTGGAGGTTCGGTCAGCAATGGTAAACAAATAATATTTTAATTCAGGCCTAATAACCTGGGAACCAGAACACATATGATACAGTTATAGGTAATGCTGGAGATTTATCATACCACAGAGTGAAAGCTCTCCATAAAGGAGGTACATATGCTTTATAGCAAAAAATAAAGTGTATTAAAGATAACTTAGATTAACAATGTTTAAATTAAGGAAATACGGGTTAAAATGTTAAAATAGGGATCGTTGTATGATATTACTATACAACAAATTAACAGGAGCATATCATTAAAGCAGATTTAAGGAGACTCAACTCCTACTTAAAAAGTAAAAAAATCATTATAATGAACTTACATACATGGGTTTTAACATTCATTAACATTAATCCATTTATCTAATTAATACAAAAATGAGTAACTGCTTGATTCAGTGTCATTGTAAGCTATTTTAAAGCATAAATATTAATGCTACAGCTGAGAAATATTCAGAGTTTTTATTCAAAGTGGAAATTACATGATATAAGGCTATAAAAACAAGTATAAAGACTATACTGAAGCCTAGAGTCTGTCAGTGGTTGCTATTGACTACATCCTTAAAACTAACCAATGGAATGGCTGCATTACGGGACTTGTCTAAAAACTCAGGTTTTATGATAACCTGGACCAAAAGCACAGCATATACTCACAGGTCCATAAAACTGTCTGATAAGGCTGCATTTTGAGAAGCTGACTTTATAATAACAATCATCCGGGAACCGATAAACAGAATATACTTACAGTTCTAGGTAATGCTGGTGATCCACCATACCACGTAGATAATGCTTTCCACACAGGGTCGGGGACCAGTTTAAAATCTTTACCATCCACCATCATAATGTCTCTCTTCAATCTTCCTCCTTCATTTGTTAACGTCATCACCTAATTAACATAAACAGATATACAGTTAAACCTCAATCAGTGACCTCTTCAATAGAAAAATCATCTCACTGTAACAACCAAATGTTCACCAGCTTCTGGAAAGCTGCCTGACCATCGGACATTTCAGACAAATTTTGAGCAGGTCCAATAACTTTTCGGCGAGTACCAGACCAGGCATATGGTAGTCAGGAACGATTTACAGCAATTATCTCTTATTTATAATACATTTGGTCAGACAAAAAAATTCATTTGGTCAGACAGAAGTTCTAACTTTGCCTGACCAAATGCCAGGCAAATATTCCAGCAGATTTGAGAAGCCTGTGTTTAGACCAGTTTTGTGTGTTTCTTATATATTTCAAATAAGAAAAGTGACCAAGTCTATATTAAAACTGATTCTTATACTTCCAAAGGTGCTCATAATATTGGGGTTTCTCAATAAATCACAATTCACAGTATTTAATACATATACCTTTATATACAGCTTTATTAAAACAGACAGAATTTAAACAGATCTGTGTCACAATAAGTAGTACACCACTGGAAGATAAATTTTCCGCTATGACAAAGCATTTTTTCAGACCCGAAAAATATGATATAATAAGAGTTGACTGTATATACTGAAGAAAATTGGTTGCTTTTTTCATCTTAATGTCATATCAAAATTAAACACAGACTATCAATTACATGTTTTTTTTAGTTCTGATATCAAAATATTCTGCTATAAAATTTCTGAACTGAAAAAATTCAGGATTGAGGAGTCTGCTTAATGTCATCTGCAAAGTGTTACGAGAAAATATTTATCATCCAAATGAATACAGAGTATTGTAAGTAATTAGCTTTGATACTTCTATGAATGTATAATATGATCAGTGCATCTTTCGCTAGAAGACACATATGATATAGGCTTAGTTGAGAATATTGCTCCAAACTAGAAGATGAATATCACTCAATATTTTACAATGAGAAATGAAAGAACTTGTCACGTTGATGTGAAATTAATGACAAAATGCTAGCATGATGTATGTTTACACTTAAAAGATTTCTATATTTACATATTTTGTCATTCCCCGGACATGGTGTATGGTGAACGCCATTTATAAAATAGTGCATCAACGGGACAATAGTAAAAGCAAAATATTCAAATAAAATATGCCACATCTATCAAATCTTGGGAAGAATTTAGCTATAAAATACAAACATTTGTATTGAATTACTCTCATTAATTCCTGCAAAGTTTTTCACTTGACAGAGCATCTGAGAAATGGGAACAGAGCTAAATATTCATACAGAAAATGTATCATCCGATGTAACATAAGGGGAATTTATTCATATGAGCTAAATATGAAGACATTTGTGTAGAATCATGCAATATTGTCTACTAAGTTTCACATTTAAACCATAGTTAACAAGGAGATGACATGAGTGAAAGTTGAAAATTTTCAAAAAAAAAAAACGGAAATCTTAACCTTGGTGCTGCAGAAAGAATCAAAGACAGTAGGGGCCGGACCTTGGAAAAACCGGAGCATCCAGAAAATTCTGGAAAACTTTTAACCATGGGATAATGAAGAAACCACACTAAAGCCAAATTTTTTTGTAATGCCATTTAAAATAGATGAAAATGCCAGGGCTGATATAAGTAGAATAGGAATTTCATGTACACGTATGGAATATAAAATTGAAAGTGGAAAAATCTGTCTAATAAAAGTTACCCTGAGTACTTTCTTAAATGTTACAGGAAGGGCAATGTAATCATTTTCAGTTTTTACAAGCTGTTCAAAATGTAACCATTTTCAGTGTTTACAAACTGTTCAAAATATAACCATATTTAGTATATCAAATGTTTCAAAATATGACCTTTTTAGTTTTACAAATGTTTCAAACTTATGTTTTTTTCAGCCTTGTCCAGCATGTAAATAATCCAAATTCCAGACCAAACATCAATGTTGAATATCCAACTGATGTAATGTACACAACTGATGTAATGTACACAATTGATGTAATGTACACAGCTGATGTAGCGTACATAATTGATGTAATGTACCCAACTGATCTAATGTACACAATTGATGTAATGTACCCAACTGATCTAGTGTATACACAATTGATGTAATGTACCCAACTGCTGTAATCTACACAATTTATGCAATGTACACAATTCATGTAAAAAGCACACAATTGATGAAAAGTACTCAATTGATGTAAAATACACAATTAATGTAAGTGTAAACAACTGATGTATATGTACAAAATAGATTAAAATGTACGTAACTGATGAAAAATTCCCAAGAGGTGTATAACACACAATTAACGTAGAATATCAATTATTATCAATTAAAATTAATACTTAGCAAGACCTACTATCAGGTATTTTTGAAAACTCAATATAAAAAGGAATCAAACATGAAACCAAGAAGAAAAAAAGAAAACAAAAACCCACACACACCTTATACTGATTAGGTATCACTAAAGAATTATTATCAATTTGCCCTGGTTTTGTTGGTACCACGACCTTCTTCTTCAACTTTGGTGAAGCACTAGGACTTCGAGTCCTTTGTTCAACTTCCGGCGACAGTCTATACTTTCTCGGACTGTTTGTAGCTGAATGTGATGTTCGTGGAAAAGTATGACTGTTGTAATGCTCCGTGACAGATCGCGAATCTCCGACGAGCGGAGTTTCACATACTGAGTTAGTTTTATTCATGTTCACCATAATAACATTATCATCATCCCAGGGAAGACAACCTGTAGGATTTTTGCACTGAGTGAGCAGTCGATGTCTAGTGTCACTAGAATTGCTGCGACTTTGAACCTCACTATTACTGATGAAGCCATTTTCTTCTGCTGGCTGTAAATAAAAGCAATTTTTATTAAATACAGTATAAAATAAACCAGTAGTTATAGGTTAGAATCAATAATTAGACTCACAAACAAGATATAAGATAAAATACAAATTATATCAAATTACAGAAGAATAAAATTGATTATTCCAAATATTAAGGCACAAGAAATTACAAGATAATTTGATACAGATTTACATATCTCAGGATCCTGAAAATTAACATACATCCAAGTCATTGCGACAAAAAATGGATAAATTTATGATTCTTTCAAATGTTTTTCTTATGCATAAGTTCTGCAACTGAATTAGACAATTAACTTAGCCATAATTACAAATTTATACAAAATCATACTTTCCCAATACTATGACCATATTTTGATTAAATTTAAAACTGCCTTATAATTATAAGGCCTCTACTTTAATATGAATATAATAATGCACTTATACCATAAATAAACAAGACCTGCCAATGACTACACAATTTACATCAATCAATCAAAGGTCCATAAATCTGACAAGACTATTTCAGAGAACAATTCCTGCCTTCATGCAGATCCCATACAATGTCTAGTTATACTGTAAAGCTTTATTGAAATCTGTGCAGAATTGTATTACAAATAGTGTCCATAAAACAGACAGACAGACAGATGGATGTACTTACAAAAGCTACAATATAGGGTTACTCCCATTGATTACCCATTTGATGTAATTAACCCCACAAGAGATTTTCTAACTCCACAAGTAAAAATCAACCCCACAATGGCAGTTTGCACAGAAAGAACCCCATAATGTCAATTTGTATTCCTACCCTAACATCCTAATGTATCTCTCATTTGTATGGACAGACGGAAGAACAAAGGAATGAGGAACTGGTATATTGATGATTCTCTTACCTTGTATGTAACATAATTCTTCCATGAGTTCCACCACTGCATAGATATAAGATACCAGACTTGTGCAACTTTCTTCTTCTTTCTGTCTTCTCTATCCAACCAATCCCTGAATAAACCAACAATCATACAGTCACTATTAAAACAACAATCATACAGTCACTAATAAACAAATAATCATACAGTCACTAGTAAACAAACAATCATACAGTCACTAATAAAACAACAATCATACAGTCACTAATAAAACAACAATCATACAGTCACTAATAAAACAACAATCATACAGTCACTAATAAAACAACAATCATACATTCATTAATAAAACAACAATCATACAGTCACAAATAAACAAACAATCAAACAGTCACTAATAAAACAACAATCATACAGTCACTAATAAACAAACAATCATACAGTCACTAATAAAACAACAATCAAACATTCACTAATAAAACAACAATCATACATTCACTAATAAACAAACGATCATACAGTCACTAATAAACAAACAATCATACAGTCACTAATAAAACAACAATCATACAGTCACTAATACACCAACAATCATACAGTCACTAATACACCAACAATCATACAATCACTAATAAACAAACAATCATACAGTCACTATTAAAACAACAATCATACATTCACTCATAAACAAACGATCATACAGTCACTAATAAACAAACAATCATACAGTCACTATTAAAACAATCATACATTCACTAATAAATCAACAATTATACAGTCACTATCATCTTCATATAAATCATAAACCACACAATAACTTGTATCTTCATATAAATCAATGGACTGACAGTCTGACCAGATGCTCACAACTTTGACATTTTGAGTTAAATTAATCATTGAACACAGTCATTAATACGTTGTATACAAAATGCTGCCTCACAGGTGTAATAGCTAATAGCAGCCATAGTTTTTTTATTTACGGACCAGTTTTCAACATTTAAACCTGAGACAACCTCAATATTGACCCTTTGCCTTATAATACTTCAGGCCGCGGCAGTGGTGCAGTGCGCTGGATCTGTAACCGGAGAACTGGGTTCAAATCCCGGTCGAGGCAGCTCATACCCTTCTATGATAATTGAAAAAAATGTCAATTTTCCTCCATATGTGGAGAAGTTGCCGGCTCCTTGTGGAAGGGTAAGTTAGTACTGGTTAGTATACAGTCCAGGAAAACTGGCTTCTATGATAATTGAAAAAAATGTCAATTTTCCTCCATATGTGGAGAAGTTGCCGGCTCCTTGTGGAAGGGTAAGTTAGTACTGGTTAGTATACAGTCCAGGAAAACTGGCTAGGTGAACCGGTCACCGTACTAACTGAAACATAGTTGAAAAAAATGGCGTTAACCCCGGTGACAATATGTCACATAAAAACAAAAGCAAAACATATATTACTGCATCTCCACGCATCTGTAGCAGACGACTTTTGAAAATGTGACAAAAGAAGCCATTGTCATTGCTGAGTAATGGCTTCTTTTGCCAAAATGTTTTCCACTCCGTCAGAGAGAAATAACCCAATTTTCTTTAATAAATTGATGCTTTGTATATTAGCTTTGAAATTGGAACAGTCCAAAGTATGTTTATGAGGCAAAGGGTTAAGACCAAGTTTTTGGTTCAAATGGAGGTCTCAGCATCAATGTTTCACTGTATCATATTTTGATAAGGAAAAACAATAAAATGAATCAAAACATATTGTGCCTGAAACCAGTTCGGATTGGTCAGTCGCACACTTACAAACAAGCGGCTTATAAATACAATTATAGCAACACTGATGAAACCGAGAAAAACTCTTAAAGATAAGACTTTAATTAACAATAACAATTAATTAATCATTATGATTACAATAATAATTAGGACAACAGTGATAATAACAACAATAACTGGAAGATAAGAAGATTTAAAACATCGTTATAATACTTACAGTATAATTTTCCCTTCTTCTTCCGGACTCTGCGGTTTCAGTCCAAGGACAACATGACAAATCTGTAAAGTATAAACATCCATCGTGACAATAAAAAATATACCATATATTCCCTAATAAACGCCCCCCCCCCGAGGCGTTAAATTTTTGAAAATGTGTTTGTGTCATTCCTTGGATTTAAAAAGTCTACTTTTCTACTGACTTCTATTGTTCATCTCGGAATAAATAGCCCATCATGGTTAGTCACTTTGGTTTTTTTCTTGTTCAAAACAGGGGGGGGGGGCGTTTATTAGGGGAGGGGCGTTTATAAGGGAATATATGGTATTATTTTATATACGAGTATGGAAATGTGGTTTGTACACAGTAACACTTGTTAGGCGGCATACCTGCTGGCGTTATTAGTTACACTGATTCTAACTGATATGGTGTGATACAAGGTCCGTATATAAATATTGCCTGAGAGCAATAGCTTGAGCCCCGTATTAATTTACTGACCTTGCATCATGCCATATCAGGTCATTAAGAAATTGTTAAAAAACTTTATCCTGCCAAGTACCATTCATAAGTCAATGTACCAAACTTTTATGTCATCTCCTCCATTTTTATTGTGAAATTATGATTACTGACTGGATATGAATTGCTAATGACCTAATACGGAAAATATTAGGTCAGCACGTGACCCGGCTTAACCAATCAACAACAAGTATTCTGTACAAGGTAAGATAAATAACTAACACCAGGCATAAAACTAGACAAAAATTTTTTAAAACAAACCTGACTAAGAAGATCCAAGAAGTCATCACAGAGTACATTGTTCACAGTCCAGACAAGGTATTCCTCCAATGTTATACACCCATCCTTGTCTGAGTCATGACTAGACAAAATCTCCTTGGCAACAGAACTTGGGTCCATTTTTAAGAATGCATCACTTTCCTAAAAAATGTGAAATATTCTAACTATTTATCAATCCAAGGTAATATTGATGGGGCAATTATGTTACAGTTATTTTTTAATGAAGAATTAATTGTCTCATCTGAATTCAGATATTTTACATGATTGGAATTGACTTAGACTTATAACAAAAATGATGCTTTTAAAATTCAACTTTTGTGAGGTTTTATATGCAAGTTTAGACACTGGTCTAAAAAATCAAGTCTCCGATTGGTTGCATCTGAGCACATTCAAAAACTAACCAATGGCGAGGCTGCATTTTGAAACAGACAGTCAAAGGAGATAGATATTGGACAGTTTTTCAAAAACATTTATCAAAGGTCTGTAAATAACATTCAAATACTTAAGTCTTCAGAAAGTATAAATAACGTGATGGGGTAAAAACTTTATCAGGGAGATTTATGGGATACGCAGTTAAACCTGTGAACAAAGGCCACTCTTGGGAAAGATAAAATGTGGGCTTTATCAAGAGGTGGCCTTAATTTGGAGGTAAGCTTGTTCTAAATAATCAGTGACAGTTTTTCAAAGAATGGCCTTTATTCATAGGGTGGTCTATATTCAGAGGTGGCCACAAACACAGGTTAAACAGTACCAGTTCTTCCGGGTTTTTGTTCTCCATTCTGATAGCTACCAGGGCATCAATCATTTCCCTCAATTCTGTCTCTCCAAGTTTACCATCATGATTGGTGTCAAATATTTTGAAACAAACTAACAAGAAAGAAAAAATAGATATAAAAGTGAAGTTAAAAAACCTGTCATTGGCACTAAAGCCATCAATACAATCATTACACTAAATGAAAAGAAAAATGATTTACTAAAATTTTAACTCAAAAAAGCAAAATAATTTGAAATGGTTACTTTGAGTAGCTAGTATAAAAACCGGCTACACCCTAACCATACATTTAGGGAGAATCTGTTATCAACAAATAACACCCAAGATAATTAAAAGAATAAGGAGTGTAACAAAAGTTTGACCTGTACGTAAATATTACAAATGAATTAACATGAAAGTCATTCACCAAACGTTAAAAACAATCTTTACAGACTGCCAGTCAGAATTCAAAATGAAAAAATATCAAAATTCTACAAATTTTCTTTCGGAGCAGAAAACGCAATCATTCTAAGAAATGTTTTCCAGTCTTCTGTTACTGGGTGTGTAATAAAATGTCATGCAACATGAAATTAAATCTTTCAGATGTAATATTATTCAGACAATTTCTAAGAGAAGGATCGGCTAAGACTTATCGTCGTAGGATTGTCACTGCGATATTAACTGTTCTTGGTTTACTAAACCTGGTTAACAGATTTAACTATGAGAGTAAGAAGAAATTAACAGCTCATACATAGCAACAAATTATCTGTTAAGTAAGGCTTGGTATGAATGCTCTTCAATCTAAGGGTCAAATATAAATCAAAACTATTTTTCTTTTCACTGCATTTAACACTGTCTTTCAACAATTTTTCAGTTATGTACGGTGACTGGTACGTCTAAACAGTTTTCCAGGACTGTGCACTAACTGGTACTAAGTTTACCCTTTCACAAGGAGCCGGCAACTGCTTCACATATGGAGGAAAATCGACAATTTTGTCAAATTTTCACAGAAGGGTATAACCTGCCGCAACTGGGATTTGAACCTGGATCTCCAGGTTACAGGTCCAGCGCACTAACAACTGGACCACGGCTGTGGCCTCAATCAAAATTGATTGCTCACTAGACATCAAATGTTAAGGGTCAAAAGCGACCCTTAGCCAGTATAATTTGAAGACTCAACAGAATTTCTTTCAATTTTCAACAGTAAATTTGACCCATTGGTGCATATTCTCAAGAGTCAAAAGCTTTATTTTGCAAATTCAAAGAGTCAAAATGCCATTTTAAGAGTCCAATAAGAGCCCTGAATAAATGCAATTAAACATAGTAAGTGTGAAAGTTTTTTAGTTTCTCCATTTATATCCTATCTCACTGTTTTGGATATGACAAAATACAGACATAACGAAACAATTGTCACAGACATTTTTACCACTACCCAGATAACAGATAACAAAATCATGGGCCTGAATAAGAATTTTTCATGTACCACATTTTTATATTTCAATACTTGGCAGACAGTCTAGAAAATCAGACTGGATATAAAAATCTAACCAGCATAAATCTAACAACAAAAAAAAACCCGAAACATTTTATCTGAAGCACATAATGACCTTGACATGAAAATATCCCAAGAAGCACCACGGGGCAAAAACATAAAATGCTGTATTGAGAAATAACAGATTGCTAATGACTGTCTGTGTTCAACAGACTGAAAATAATTTTTCTTTTATTTTTGCATTTTTTTGTTACAGTGCATAGTTTTATACTCAGACATTTTGATGAACTTCACTAAATCATGCAAACTGAATACAGAAAAACAAGAGATCAGCAGAGCAGTGCCAATGCTTGTCTGTTTTACATCATTCTATTAATAAAGCTATTTTGACCAAAATGCTAAGTTAAAAAGGGGCATAACTCCAAACATACAGCTTTCAAAAAAATGCTCCTAAGTCTTGTAATGGCGCCTTGTCATAATAATCAAGTATTCCAAGTGTCATGCAGATATCTTCAAAAGTGTTCGGGTAATTGACCACATTAAAGTTTTTGCATGACAACAACGATGACGCAGCGATCACAATAGCTCGACTTTTTATTCCAAACAGATGAGCTAAAAATATTTTCTCGAGACCAAAAACTCCTTGATTTTAGTAATTTCGTTCTTTGAAATTGTTTGGTATTGCTCTCAGTTTGCTTTACAATCAACTCAAGAAAAAAGTCAAATTATAACTTGAAAATTTTTAACTTCTGCGAAATTAATGCTATCACAAAAATCAGCATAAAACTCAATCCTCATGATCAATATCTGATTGTCTGGTAGGTAGAAAAACTTACATTTCTGTCTCTCAGTGGTTGGACCTCTACAACACGCTGATACGCCGCATGCAATCTCCTTAAAGTCTATGTGGTTATCTCTGTTCTCATCAAATGCCATAAATAAAGCTGAAAAATATAAAATAAAGATTGCTTTACGTTACTAAATATGTACACATTTCAGGTATAAAACATTCCAGGAGTTAACCTTGACATTTCAGGTATAAATTTTGACATTCATGGTATATATCTAAACATTTCTAGCAAAAATCTTCACATTTCAGGTATAAATTTTGACATTCATGGTATATGTCTGGACATTTCTAGCAAAAATCTTGGCATTTCAGGTCACAACATTTCAGATATATATCTTGACATTTTAGGTGTAAATTTTGACATTCATGGTATATATCTAGACATTTCAAGCAAAATTCTTGACATTTTCGTCAAGACATTTCTGATATAAATTTTGACATTTTAGGTATACATCTTGACATTTCAGGTATACATCTTGACATCAATGTTGTATAAATATTGACATCTCTGGTGTAAATTTTGACATTTTAGGTATACATCCTGACATTTCTACTTTTACACTATTTCTAGCTTGCTTGAAAAAAAACATCCTCCCATGGGTGTTCTGTTTCTTAATGAAAAGTTGTTTAAGTTAAACTTTAAAAAGCTAAAAAAATCAAGTTTCAGTTTCAACAGACTCAGAGTCACAAAAGTCAGGAAAAACAGACAAAATGTATGAAAACTGATAGTTTCATAATGTGACATAGACATTTTTTTATCTTTTTTATTTGTCTACACAAAATGAAATCAAGATTGAATTCACTTCCTGACAAGATTAGAATGTACAGGGAAAATAAAAGATTAAAACACTGTGAACATTTATGTGATTTCCTCAAGAAAAAACAGAAAAATCACTTTTTTGGTAAAATGAAACTGAAATTTAAATAAAATTAAAACCTTCTGAAAAGTTAAGTTTAAAATATAAACATGCTTCAACTATAAAACAACAAATTCATGTCAGTTTTCACAAAAAAAAAATCCTATACCAAACATTTTTTTTTAATTCATAACATTTATTAAATAACTAAAATGTACCTCTAGAAAATTATTCTTCATGTATGTATAAAAACAAGAGTTTCACAGAGAAGAGCCAATGCTCATTCTATTTAATAAGCAATTTTAACCTAAATTCTGAGTTAAAAAGGGGCATAACTCCAAAAATATAGCTTTCAGAATAATTCCAAGTGTCGAGCTGGTATCTTTAAAAGTGTTTGAGTAATAAATTACATTAAAGTTTTTGCACGAGAATGATGACGACGATACCGCAGCGATCATAATAGCTCAAATTTTTTTCGAAACAGACAAGCTAATAAAGCCATCCCACCAAATGAGCATTTTTATATACGTTTAAACTGATTCAATGACTTTGACAAATCTCATGAAATCAGCATTCAGTTTAGTATCTAAGTGTTTAATATTTGGGTTATCAAAACACTCAGACTAAAAAATACGGAATCAGGCAGAATTTTGTGACTGAATGCTGGCCCAACTACTAAAGGCACATCAATGCAAACTTTGGTAGATGTTTCATCCATCCAGACACCTTCTGAAACAATTACCATGGTAATTACACCAAAATTACAAAGGACAAAAATAAATAAGACACTATGAAATTGAATTATTAAGTCTAGGAAACTATTATTATTTTTCAACCAGGTTATTACCTTCACACAATGACTCTGGTACTGTTGGATTAACGAATGATTTGAACGTATCTTGATCAAATTTCCCCGACTTTGACTGAGCTTTCAGTATCCAATACTTTTTCTCCAGTTCACTGATGTCTGTCTCCTCCACTGTTAATAGACAGAAAAAAAACATGATTCCTAGCAATTGCCACATGCTGAGTTATTCTCACCACACAAAAATGATATAGCCGTACAATCAACCATCATGGCTTCTATCAATTTCAGGGTTTTTCCTTAGGCCCATTTTTTTCCAAAACCTTGCATCCCCTGGTACCCACATTGCTGATTTATTTCTCTTTTGCATAGTTCTTATCCTTTGAACAAAACCTAAAGTTATTTCAGACATGGAGGTGGCCATAAATAAAAGTCATTGAAAATACCATACCAGGGACCCTTAATTTTTCTACAAGGACCCCAAAAATACTGTGAGTCCCCGAGACACTTAAACAGAAACTCTTCAGGAAAACCCAGTGACTTACACACACAAATAGGCAAAATAAAAAAATACATAAAAAATAAGTTTTTCGACCAACCTACCCTAATTTTTTCGGTCAAGCATTGGTAACCCTACAACATTTATTTTTTGTTATTTTCTTATCAACTGGTTCAGGCTAAACTTGCAGCAAATTTTGTACAATTCAGCAAATCTATTTCTGCATTACATATCACAGTATCTTCAATTAACCACAATGTTAAGACGATTTCATATCAAATATCTGTAAATTCAGATAGGTTATGGAGAATTTTATGCTAAAGGAAACTTAATAGATTTTTATGCTCTGCATGTCACCAGAGCAGACAAATAAACTGGAACAGCTGTACTTAGGTTCATCAATTTTCCAACCAATCATGATCCAGAAGTAGAGCATCCAACCTCTGATCCAAAGGTCCTGAATTCAAATACTGGCAACAGGTTTCGTCCCATTTTTTGGACACAGTTCTGGTCCAGGAGGCAGACTCGAGCGTGATTAATATAAGCATAATTGCTTGTTTCGCAATTGAGCTAAAATAAATTAGTATAAACTAATTTTCAAACAAGGCACTCCCAGATCCACATAGTCCCAAAATGAAAATACCCGGTTTCCACTTACATCTCCCAGGGTTGATAGGTGGACAAAACTATTTTCAAATATATGTCAGAGATATAGTTCATATGAAAATACCTTTGAGAAAAAAATTATCCATGACCAAAAGAAAATCTAGGGTTTGGCAGAAAAAGATAAATTCTGTAAGGTTAGCAGTGACCAGAATTTTTTTGTACGCCCAATCATTCAATGTATTGAAAATGCTCGTATAAATGCCCCGAGGGAGGGGCCGGAGATTTTGTATTTCTTCCAAATTTTCCGAGGCCTTTTTAAACATTTCTTATACAATACAAATTTAAGAATTATTTAAGCATTAACATCCCAACTATGGTGAGTCAAACAATGTTTTGTTAATGAGATAAACAGGTTGAGGGCACTTATTGGGGTGTGTATGGTACAAGGCAGATTTATAAACTGAGGTAATTTGATGGAAAAATGACAAGTTTGAAAAATGAACCTTCCATTTAAATTTTGTCATTTCGAATGAATCTAAGCAACAACTCTTTCAAATTCATCTCTCAGATCATAGACAAAGCTGGTTAGAAAATCTAAATGAGAATTTGAATATTTGTTGTGTTATGCGTATGACAGATTCATACATAGGCAGTTTTACGACTGTGAACAAAACAATCTAATCAAAGGTTTGCATTTCAGAATGGTTCGAAAACTCAGAACTCTTTATATGGTCCGAGATTGTAAACTGGATGTCAAAAATCTACATCTGAAAATCTATCTAAGAACTCAACATTCTGATTGGTTAACTAAAAACTTAGTATTTTAAATAGACCAATAAAGAGCCTTGTGCTATGACTAGTCTTAGTTTCAAATAACGGACCCTTTGTTAGTTATAGTCACTTATGGTACCCATACTTACAATGAGTGACCCCTGCTAATGTTTGATAAAATGTAGGGGTTTCTGTATCACTGGACAGTGAGAAAGCGATTGGTTCTGTCAGCAGCCATTTTGTCATTATTGTTGCATCAGGGTTTTGGTAAACCCATTGTCGAAAACTCTCATAATCTACCTGGTCACTCTGGAAATAAAAATTAAACAATAACTAAGATTTTACATCGTTAACATAGCCACAATAAGGCATAGGTAAGTCGAGACTGAGGTCTAGTGGTTAGTGTGCTAGACATGTAACCCCAAAATCCGGGTTCAAGCCATGCTCGTGGCAGGTCATACCCTTCAAAAATGTTGATTTTCCTCCATATGTGTAGAAGTTGCTGGCTCCTTGTGGAAGGGTAAGTTGGTACTGGTTTTAATACAGCCCAGGAAAATTGGTTAGGTGAATCAGCCCCTGCATATAACTGAAAAATTGTTGAAAAACGGTTTTAAACCAAGTGAAAAAAGAAGGCATCACTATTGAAATAATGTGAGGAACATTCAAAAATAAGATTTGCTGTCCATCGCCTAGCTGACCAACAAAACTGAAAGGGACAGACAAATTTCATATCTTTTCAGCCAGAAAAAAATCCATATTTCACTATTTTGTATGCACTGAACTTGCAAACAAGCTAACCCATTTTCACGAAATAAGACTTTTCTAAAAGGGGTTCAAATTTAATTTTACATTCATATTTCTTTAAATTTCAAGCAAGGAGCTGCTTTCAAGTCCTTGATTGACTGCCCAACAAAACACTTCAACTTCTACGCAAATGAGAAAATTATACACAACACACTGCAACTGATTGGGTAATTTTGAACTTTTTTTCATCTTTATTAAACAAACACTCAAGGACATCACATTGAACCCACTATTGTCAAGAGATGAAGAAAATACATTATAATGGTACAGAGGCTGTTTTAGACCTACACACATGGAGCTTAAGCATAACATGCTCATGCCTAGTTATTAATACCAAACAGGCAAACAAAAATTGTCCACTGCCAAATCTGCGAACTTATCGTACAAGTCCAACAAATTAGTTTTATCATAAAACCTATGAAGAGAGACGTTTTACAATTAATTCCTTTGTTTAATCAGAGGTAATAAAATCTGATTAATGATTAGCATAAAAGATGCAGCAGTCTACCTTGACAGAAAAAAATAGCTAATTACTACAGCACATCTGTTGTAGCACTGCCTAACTAATTAAAACCCTCAACATACAAATCAAAACACAGACTGCCTACTGGTAAGTTAAACATTTTATATCACACATTTCAGAAATTCAGACTATCAGTGTTGTCCTAGAATTTAAGCAATTTTCTATTTCCTAGCAACAATCGTGGTACAGATTAATTTTCTGCGTATAATATTGCTTTCATTCTAAATGATACGACAACAAAATGAAATGGTTAAACTGAAGCTTTAATCAAGTCTGTCTGACTTGTTTTTTTTTTGTTTCAATTATTTTGTTTCAATAGAAATGCCACAAGCTTTCATTTTTTGGAGTTTAAAGTCACACCAACAGCCAGGGTCATTTGGCAACTTTCCCAGACCAGAGGGGCCCAGACCAGAGGGGAACACTTTGGTAGGATCACCAACCCCCCATAAGCTAGTAGGACAGCTTCCTCACTTGCCAAATTTGTTTGGTCTTGGGTGGGATTCGAACCTATAGCAGTGAGGGACTAGAGATTACTAGTTGGAGATCTTAACCGCTTGACCATAGGAGCCCAACACAAGCTTAATTGGAAAAAAGGTCTAGAAAGAACAAAAAAACTAGAATTACAACAATTTGTTAACAGACATAGGAATTAATATTTTTGGGGGGTTAACACCTGTATTTAACAATATTTCAGTTACACATAAACAGGCAGTTGACCTAACCATTGTCAACTGAGTTCTCTACCAGTGCTACTACTAGCCTAGTTCTCACCAAGTAACTGCCAACATCTCCTCATGGATAACCAGTGGTTGATTACAAACGGTCCTAGACACAATATCGTCAACAAAGCCATTACAGAGAACAAGTGAACATAACTGGTCAGTTGAACTAATGAAGCTCACATATGTAGACCTAAAGCTCTACCTATTGAGTTAAGGGGCAGACTAATCAGAAGATGGATATCAGCACCCTCTGAAGTGATTGAATATAGATCTTAGCATGTGGATGA
The DNA here is from genome assembly GCA_008271625.1 of Lutraria rhynchaena. Lineage (NCBI taxonomy): Eukaryota > Metazoa > Mollusca > Bivalvia > Venerida > Mactridae > Lutraria > Lutraria rhynchaena. The sequence continues at coordinate 2,398,081 of VIBL01000049.1, forward strand.
GTTTACCACACGAGTATTTAATACTTGTTATGGTCCATTTTCTTGAAACACCAATCTTCAGACAGTGCTCAGTTATTTTCTCTGAGAGTATCTGCATGCATCATTCCGTACATAGTACGTTTGATTTCACTCAAATTTCACTGGACAATCAACTAATTAAAATAAACAATGAATGTTTACAGCATCCTGTTTACATTTTTATCCATTTTGAATACTTAAATCTAAACACTAGCACTCCAATGAATGCATTTTATGGGCCAAGATAAAAGTGTTTGATTTAAATACTGGTTATGATTTTGGCTAAAGACATAAATTCAAATTTGTTAAAGTTAAAGTCTTTGATCAGCAACAACCAATCAGATTATTGAGTTTACATAGACTGGTCTCCTACAAGTAATTCCTAGACTGGACTCAGTCCCTAGTATTTAAGGCAAACAAACAAAAGAACCAAAACATGTGATAACATTTCAGTACATAACCAGGATTATTACATTTTCAATGACATGAAAATGTCGACTTAAGCCATTTCCTTACAATATCAGTTCAAATTGAAATTTTACAACAAATTTATTGAAACAGACTGAAATTTCAGATATGAATTATGTCTGCAAAATATCGTTATTGCGTTTCTTTTTATTACTACGGAGAATTGTCCTATCACATTTAATATAACCTCAACATATGCAGGCTACCATGGGAAAGAAACATTCCTGTATTCGTAATTGTGTGCACAAATTCTGTCCAGTTTTCATCAATCAATCTATGCATCTTGATGAAAAAATGACAACAATCTGTATAAGATTATCTTGCACATATAAATTAATAGCAAAATAAAGTTGAACTTCTCGAATACAGACCAATCTAGACCAAGGGAAAAGTCCATTTTAAAATGGTTTTCATATAAGAAAAGTTTTCATACTCAGACAATTATATACAAACTTTTTTTTATATATATAAAAGATGCTAAATAAAGAAACAGCTCAACAGTGTGGCACCAACGCTAGTCTGTTTTACATCATTCAATTTAATAAGCAATTTTAACCAAAATTCTAAGTTATAAAATGGGGCATAACTCAAAAAATATAGCTTTCAGAATCATGCCCCTTGTCTTGCAACTGTAGCTTGTCATGATAATCAAGTATTCCAAGTGTCGTATTGATAACTTTAATAGTATTTGAGTAATGATCTACATTAAGGTTTTTGTACGACAACAACGAAAAGAATAATGCCTCAGTGATCATGACAGCTCAACTTTTTGTTCGAAACAGACGAGCTAAAAAATGGACATCAAAACAAGTTTCTCCCCCGTGATTTCAAGATTAGTGGGGTTCCAAAGTAACAGCATTTTACAATTTCAGATAACCAGTTTTGTAAATTACTATGTTCACACTAGTACAAACCTGGGCAAACAGCTGAGTGAGAGATGGAGGGACTTGATCTTCAGTCATCACAATTTTTCTGTCCATGTCATCTTTCTGTATGTAGGAAAACGAATCGTCAGCATACATACCAAATATCACTGAAAAGAGATAAAATGAACTTTTTTAAGGAGACTGAATTAAGTAGAACCACTTTATGCTGGTCTACCAAATGTTCCCAAATAAAATATATACAGGAGTTTATGACTCAATGATTTTGAATGCATAGTATATATTTTGAATGATAGTAAAGGTATTTATATGAGTACAGATTCTTTTTGTTTCCCTCAAAGGGGGCAGGAGCATAAATTTTGGTTTCCCTTTAAATTTTGGTTTCCCTCAAAGGGAGCAGGAGCATAAACTAGGGTAGAAGCATTTATCAGAGCATAATTCATAATTCAATATTGGATGTGTCAACTTTCTCACACCCTATACTTGCATACAAAAAATTTCAGAATAACAAGTGGGCAATAATTGACCTCGAACTTTGATATTCCTCCTGATATATAAATAACAAGTTGGTAATAATTGAACCTGATCTATGATTTTCCACATGATAAACCAGTGAAGAGGATAATAATTGACCTTGACCTTGGATTGTATAATTCAGGCAGATTGTTACAGAGAAACATGAGCCTTGACTGCTGAAGCAAACCTGTGGGTTCTTAATCAATAGCCCTGTACACTCTGTTGACTGAGTCAACCAGTTGGACTTCAAGATAGCAATATCTAAATAATACCCTAATCAGATAAACTGACCCTATTCTTTTTACCCATAGCCTCATAAAGAATATTTTGGACTCTTCCAAATTCAAAGCTAATATACAAAATGTCAATTTATTTAAGAAAAATTGGGTTATCTCCCTCAGACAGAGGGGAAAACTTTGTGGCTAAAGAAGCCATTACTCATTACAAACAATGGCTACTTTTGCCATAATGTTTTCGAAACTTGTCTGCTTCAGATGCATGTGTGTGTGGGGGGGGATGTGGTATTATGAGGCAAAGGGTTAAGAAATAAGAAATGCATCATTCGAACAAAGGGGCCCCTAGTTTACCATCCAACATCCTGCACACACAGAATAGAACACTCTTAAAACGAGACTCCACATGGTAACTCTGACAGATCAATATCTACAGCAGCACGCATATTCAAAATATCGAGTAAAAACTAATTTAAATCAAATCTGTATTATGTAGAAACCAGAGGGAGATAAGACAGTAATAAAAGTATTATTACAACCTTGAGAAAATTGAGGAAAACAATGCAATAAAATATTCAGCCGAGTTATTCTTCTTCACCAGACCCTGAGGTTATAAAACTTGAGAACAGTCTCTCAGCTCAAATCTCGATTCCATTCTCATAGTATTATGGTTGAAAAGATGAAGATGATTAATATTTAAAAACATATTCAGGTCAATTATGCAGTCAGAATAGTGTATCAAAACTATCATTTTTGTCAGATCAAAATTAACTGTGAACATTAAAAGACAAGATATGAGATTTGAGTCCGTAGACCAATCCCAAGTTTTATAACTTTGGAACCAATACAAAAACAACAGCTTTACAAAGATGCTTAGAGTAAAAAAGAAAACATTGTTTATAAGGTAACAAAGAAAAAACAACAAAAAACGACCATTCAATTAACATATCTGTCATTGTTATATATGGTGCCACGTTTCCATGGAATTAGTGACAGGCAATCCATAGCATCAATCCAATACAGACTAGAGTCTGTTTTTTGCCTAGCTTAATATATATGATAGTAAGTCTTCTATTATATACAGATCATTTTTATAAGTTCACTGACTGTAGCGGCTTTAGATACAAACACAGTAAGATATAATAACACTTTTATAGCTGATCTCAAGAACAATTTTTACAGTTGAAGTTCATCATAAAATTAACTTGCTTCATTATCAAACATCTCAACCTACTTTTTTTCATTACAATCCTCCCCAGTCCCCTTCATTAGCTTTACGGGTAGTCAACTACACTTAACTTTAAATAAGCAACTGAAGACTAAGACAGTTATTCATAAAATCATTCATTACAAGAGGATAAGGTATAGCCCGATTTTTCGTAATGCCATTCAAAATAGATGTACATGTCCGGGCTGATAGAAGTAGAATAGGAATTTCATGTACATGTATGGAAAAATAACAATTGAGAGATATGGTTCTTGTACATCGCACTTCTCCTTATTAAGGTCTATCTACCTACATAGTTTTATATTGATACCTGCAATAGTTTTTGTGTAATGTTCCAGACAAAAATGGTTTACGACACCAAACACCTGCCTAACCACCCACCCAGTTTTCCCCAATTTATATGCAAATTTTTTTCATTGCAAAATCTGGCTAAAAATCATTTATGTTAAGAGACAAAAGAAGGGACAGTTGTCTAGCAATTTATCTTAAGGACCAAATACATATTTGCACATTTCTTGTCATTCTACTGACCCTAAAATTTGAATTTCCCCATTTTTACCCTTTTTGGTTTACGTCAAATCATAATAAAATAACTATTCACTGATTTCATCTTATCAAGACAAGAGGACTGTAAATCAAACTATTTATTGGCCTTACAGAAAATAATATACTGTAAGTATGAAAATTCTCATTGGTTGTAAGATAAACAATACTGTGATCAGCTTTAATGCTCAGACCCAGAAGTTTTGCTTAAATATATACTGTATATTCCCTAATAAACACCCCCGGAGGTTTTACATAATTGAAAATGTGTTTGTGTCATTCCTTTGGATTTAAAAAGTGTTGTCTACTAATTTCTATTGTTCATCTCAGATTAAAATAGCCTGTCACAGTAAGTCACATTTGCTTTCTCTTGTCCAACGGGGGCGTTTATTTGGGGAGGGGCGTTTATATGGCAATATATGGTATTCAGGTTGATTATTTAGTCAGAATAGTGTATCAATAATATCATTATTATTGTCATAATTAACTTTGAACATAAAAAGACAAAATATGACATTTGAGCTCAGAGACAAATCTCTGTTTTGTAACCTTGGACCGAGCTTTCAGTCAAGTTGGCACACGTTCTCTTAATATTATACTGATTGCAACCAATAACAAAAGCTGATTTTATATCTCCTTCTCACTGAAGGAATAAATTGAGAAAAAAAGAATTCATTCATGAAAATTGATTTCATTTTCCAGTGATTTGAATTCGTTAGGAAAATCCTAATTTTAAAGTCTTAAGATGCTCTAAGATAATTGCAATTCTGTTTTTGAAATATTTCAATCACAGAAAATTGCAATCTATCAAATATGTGAAGTCAATATCATTGGCTTTAACACTGCATCAACTTCAGTTTTGTTTTTCAAATGAACAATAAAACTCAAAACATCCTGGTATGTATTGTTTGAGTCAAAGTCATAATTCACTACCCTTGTAGGAAAATTTGACAAAAATGTCGATTTTCCTCCATATGTGGAAAAGTTACCGGCTCCTTGTGGAAGGGTAAATTAGTACTACTTAGTATACAGTCTAGGAAAACTGGTTAAGTGAATTGGCTGCCATATTTAACTGTTGAAAAATGGTATTAAACCTAGTGGAAAAAAAACAAACAAAAAAAACCATAAACTGAACAACATCTAGGACAAAGCAAGCCTATGATAATTTAATATTTTATTCTAAAAGCAAGTTTTTATTGATGAATATAATTCCGATATTTATAGACTATAACTTCAGACCTTTTTCCCAAGCAATCAATTTTTTTTTCAATAAAATGAGCTTTTATATTCCTAACTGGTAGCAGATAGTTTGATGAAAACTTTTTTCCATGATTAGATATAGTGTTTAATTACAAAAGACTAACTTACAGTTTTTGGTGATTTTTTACATTTTAGAGATTCTTACCACTTTTTTGATGCAAAACATTCTAAACAGGACAGTTAAACACTGAATGAGGTCAATATTGTGTGGGTAGATCTTAACCCTCTGCCTCATTAGCATATTTTGGACTTTTCAAAATTACGAAACATCAATTTATCTAAATTGGGTTATTACTCTCTGATAGAAAACATTGTGGCAAAAGAAGCCATTACTCATTACAAGCAATGGCTTCTTTTGCCACAATGGTTTCAAAAGTTGTCTGCTTCAGATGCAGGGAAATGTGGTATTATAAGGCAAAGGGTAAAGAAAGATCTCCCATTACAGTTTTATACCAAATAGTTTCTGAATATAATACAGGTGAGAATATATATTTGTACATAGAAAAAGTGTTAGCAGTAATCTAGGTCAACAATAACAGTATGCATAAAGGGCAACATATTTAAACACAAAGAAACATAAACCTGATAAACAATTCATCAATGAGTGTTAATAAATCTACACCATTCTTTCCCTCACAATCACATCATTCTTATTTTTATTGTACTATATACACAGAAGTATTGTACAATCAAACCGCAAAAAGTTGTTCAGCAATATAAAGATTGCTTGAGTAGCTAAACATGTTCTAAGCTAATAAATGGAAGTACAGTTCATTCTAAACTCAATCAATAGCCATCAGCAACAACCAACAATCGTTTCTCACAATAAATAAAGCTTTTAATCTGCAGTACAAGGTCAAGGTCACCCTGGCAATTTCACAGACACATGATAGCATATTATGGCCATGTCTTTGAACAAGATTCTACAGTGTACTATAGATAATATGGATAATGTTTCATTTTCACATATTCACTAGAAAGAGGCCCAGCAATGGTCCAGTGGTTAGTGCGAAAGACTTGAAACCCATGATCTGGGTTAAAATCCTGGTCACGGCAGGTCATATCCTTCTATGAAAATTTGACAAAAGTGTCAATTTTCCTCCATATAATGAGAAGTTGTTGGCTCCTTGTGGAAGGGTAAGTTAGTACTGGTTAGTATACAGTCCAGGGAAACTGGTTAGGTGAACTGGCCACAGAATGTAACTGAAAAATTGTTGAAAAATGGCATTAAACCCAGTGAAAAAATTCCCCAGAAAACTTGGAATATTGATTTAATTATCATTAATTTTATGAATGACACTTTTACTGTAATATTTGTCCATCATTGTTAATTTTTATTGAATATTTTTTTACATTTTTCTAAATTCTGCATGAACTGATTCAAAAAGACGTAAAACAGGATTTGATAAGTTTAAGAACAAGGGAGGTCACTCTAATAAGTTGAAAATAATGCGAGATCACTCCGTTAAGTTTAAGAACAAGGGAAGTCACTCTGATAACTTAAAAATAATGCAAGATCACTCTGTTAAGTTTAAGAACAAGGGAAATCACTCTGATAAGTTGAAAATAATGCGAGATCACTAGGTTAAGTTTAAGAACAAGGGAAGTTATTCTGATAAGTTGAAAATAATGCGAGATCACTCCGTTAAGTATAAGAAGTTCAAGGGAAGTCAAGCCAAGTCAAAGATCAAAGGAGAGCACCCAAATATGTTTAACCTAAAGAATATCAATCGGATAAGAGAAATATCGTAAGTGATAACTCTAATAAGAAAAAGATCAAGGGGGACCACTCTAATTACTTAAAGATCATGAAACCTCATTCCAATTTAATTTCAAATCAAGGATAGTTACAATTCGTTTAAGATCAAGAGAGATCAAACTGATGAAACTAAAGGTCAAGGGAGTTAATTCTGATCAATTAAATCAACAGAAATTACAGAAAGTTTTAAGGCAATGGGAGACTACTGCGATACAATAAAGTTAAATAAATAGCACATTCTAATTTGCTTAAGTGCTATAGAAAGCCTTCCCTTCATTCAATGACATCTGGAAATCCTATATAATCACAGACATGACAGTCACTTGGGATACTGTGATGCAAATACAGAATACAAAACATGAAGTAATCAGGATAATACAAGAATCTACTCCCACACCAAAAACACTGCTGCCCATTATGAGAAATTACGTCTAAATATGAATTCAGAGACTATTAGTCACAAATACAGCTGAAATAAAGAAAAAAAAGAACATCAACAAAGGATACTTAAGTCAGTGACAAACAATGCAACAAAGAAGTCGAACTTCTCTAATCCGAACCTTTCCAATACAGAATCCCCTCAGGACTTGTTTTCACAGGTAAGGGAAGGAGCTATTTCTATATTTTGGGAAAAATAAGATATTCTTGCAAAAAGGGGAAGAAAAAACTTGATGATAGGAGAAAACTACATAATTTTAAAGAGTTTTCTTGAGGGGAAGATGCTGCTTATAAATGGCCCCTGCTATAGAAGGAAAAGAAAACCTGGCTTTAAGCTGAACCCCTCAGCTGGTCTGGATTTATATTACGTATGTAATGCTAAAAAATCTTTATAATCAGGAACCTTAGTATTCCGAAACCCAGGGTAGGAAGGTTCTACTGTACCTTGCTGGTAAACAAGGAGCATATTTAAAGTACTCTCTATTAATTTTCAAGGCATACCTTTTGTGAGAAAACCACATACGTGTAATATAATTTTGTTTGTTCAAAAATATTTTTTATAATTCAGGGATTTATTTTCCTGTTAGAAATCGTAGTGTTGGCCCGGTAACCTTAAACAAAACTAAAATTTTTTTAGGCCTAAGACAGATCACAGTTTCAACACAGAACAAGGAAGTAAGAAATAATATACAATGAATGATTTTATAGCATACAATACAGTAAAAAGGCAAGCATTGTATAATGGTTAAATGTTGTAATCCGCTCAAGTGATTGCAAATCAATTGAACAACACCAACGATGATCATATTTGTACCTGTCAATAAAATGTCAGTAAAACAGATATTTTCCAGGGATTAGTCAAATAAGCACACACTGTTATGCATTTTGTAGCTATCAATTGACTTAAAAATAAATTTGTTAAAGTCTGATGTGGCTACAGAAGTCATGTTAACCAAAACTTGCCAAAATAATTAGGGTAGGTAGGTTGTAAAACTTCATATGTATTTTTGAGGAGTAATTTGTCCCAAAACATTTTTGTTTTTGTTTTTATTGTTTTTATGTGACTTATTGTCACCGGGGGTTTAATGCAGTTTATCAACAATTTTTCAGTTATAAATGGCGACCAGTTTATCAAACCAGTTTTCCTGGACTGTATACTAACCAGTACTAACTTACAATTCCACAAAGAGCCGGCAACTTCTCCGCAGGTGGAGGAAAATCGACATTTTTGTCAAATTTTCATAGAAGGGTATGACCTGTCACGACCGAGATTCGACCCCCGAATTCCATGTTACAAGTCCAGTGCACTAACCACTGGACAACGGCCGCGGGTAAAACATTTTTGTACTTTTGATTTTGCTGTTAGAAACTTTCGGGTCAAAACAAAACAACAGGATCGGTCAGTTAACCGGAAACACAACTATTTATTTTCTGGCCTTATTTGGTTAAATTAAAGAGTGTCTCTAGACAGATACAAATACAAAATACACACTGAGAATTCAATGAACAGAACAACAATTTGTATTCATTACTATAAACAAATTCTTAATTAAAACCAAACGTGAAACAAATCAAGTTATTCTTTCCAAGCAAAGCGTCTTTGTGTCTCAGTTAACTGAGTTTAACACAGAGATAATATAAAATTTGCAATATACAATAAATTGGCTTTAAATTGCTACAGACATTAGTGGTATTCGTCTACACAATATGATATTAGGAGACAAAATTAGACTTGGAAAATGTCAGTTCAGTGTTACAAGGTGAAGTCGAGCGGCAAGTCATGTCTACATATGTCTGTATAAATAATAAAGAGGCTGCTCAGCAGAAATGATAAATTATTTGTACGAAAAACCCGAATCAGAACTGATGTTGACCAACAGCCGTATAAATGGCCGTAGTACAATATGGACGTTGTCCTGTACTATTCTATCATCAATATAATGGTGTTATTAAGCATTGATACAAATGGTTCTCATACTTCCATGCACTTACAAGAAAGAAATCGCAAAATGGTGAAATAGAGCCAAACTATTTCCTTCTTTGTTTGTAAAAGAATTCCCGACTTTTTACCAGACATGAAAGACAGTTAAATACCATTGGATAAGTCAGAGATTGACAGTTGAGGATTAACTGTGGAGAAATCTATTAATGTACGTTAAAATACACTTGTAAGAGGTAGAATGCTGTTATAAATTTGAAAATATTAAAGAGGCAAAAACTCTGGCCTATGTTTAACATTTCATTTAGTACTGATGTACTGAGATCATAGTGTATTCTGTGTGCTCTAACTATAACAATGTACGATATATAACTCAGTACATTAGTACTAAATGGACCATTTTTTGTTCTCGTAAACAAAAATTGAGCAGCAAATTGCTTAGCAATAAAATAAACAGTCTCATATACTATAGTAATAAAAATGAATAATCACAAAAAAAAAAAATCAATGATGCTCAGCATATCTGGAGGCTAAACACACTTCTCTCTTATATAATAATCAATCATCAAAATCAGCTAACATCCACATGGATTCTGACATAAGATACACATTTTCATTTACAGCTTTCATGAAATTAGAAACAAGTGGGCCATGATGGCCCTGCATCTCTCACCAGAATAAATATTAATTAACTTGTTACTAAAAAGGTAATAAAGGTACACTTGTGGGCAAATAATGGGGAACAATAATAAACTTGATGAATGACCATCAAAGGCTACTACAAAAGAATATTTGTGATGACTGAAGGATGCTACAGACCAAATTTGGTGATGATCCAACTACTGGTTTATGAAAAATAGTCATTTTAAGGTATTTCTATGTTTAGCTCTAGCGGATCCTAATTGGAGCCAACCATTTTTATTTGAGCAATTCTGATAGAACACTATGTAAAGATGCTAAAAACCAAGTTTGGTAATATTCCGTCCATAGAAACATGAGAAAAAGTCATTTTAAGGTATTTCTATTCTTTAGCTCTTGCGGCCCCTAAAAGGGGCCAACCATATTTATTTGAGCAAACTTGAGAAAGGACCATCTAAGGATGCTACAGACCAAGTTTGGTGATCATCCATCCATTGGTTCATGAGAAGAAGACGTTTAAAGGTATTTCTATTTTTAGCTCTAGTGGCCCCTAAAAGGGGCCGACCAAATTTTTTTTTAAGAAATCTGATAAAAGTCCATAAAAGGATGCTACAGACCAAGTTTGGTGATGATCCATCCATTGGTTCATGAGAAGATGATTAAAGTTTTTTCTATTTTTAGCTCTAGTGACCCCTAAAACGGGTCAACCGGAACAATAGTGGTGACAGTGAGTGTATATGGCATAATACTTCCGAAGTGAAGACCCAATCAGTTAACACAAAACAACACTTAGTTACACTCAAACCTGACAACAAAGGCCACCCTATGGGAAAGACAAAATGTGGCCTTTATAGATAGGTGGCCTTTATGCAGAGGTCAGATTGTTCTAAATGATCAATGAGTTTTCCAAAGAAGAGCCAGTATTCACAATGTGGCCTTTATTCACAGGTGGCTGCAAACACAGGTTTGACTGTATATCAAAACTAAACACTGTGCCTACCTCTCATAGGACTAAAAGACTAGCAAAGGCAGCATACTGTACCATATTTATACCATAGGCTAGGACTTGAACCTGCAAACTACAACTACGAACACTAATAATTGGACACTTCAAACCAAACAGGGGAGTCAAAATGGAATGCTGCAACAATTGTTAAGTTTAAATCCTCAAACACAAATCAAGAAGAGTAGTTTTAAATCTCCAAGCAGAGTTTAACAACAATCATCACGCCTGACCTTTGGCAAACCTTGTTTTGCATGGACAGCAACCACAAAAGCTCGCTTAACTTTCAGAGACAATTGGGCTAAAAATGGCTGACAAAAATACAGATATGAACCTTTCTAAAATTTCCAAACTTGACCTTTGGTTGCCAAGGTTTTTCATGGAAACAGACCAATCAAAATGGCTTATTTTAGCTTTCAATGGCACAGTTGAGACAAAAATGGCTGATATTAATCCTGTAGTTGTCTAAAATTTCCATACTTGCCCTTTGGTAGCTATGTTTTTCAATGGAACGAGTCCAATCAAAATGGCTTATATAGCTTTCAGAAACACAGTTAAACTAAAAAATGGCTGACATAAATATCATCAAAAATCTGTTCACTGATATATACACAGCAGTAATTACAGCATACAATATACTGAATAAAACAATAAAATGGCTTTGTAACAATAACCTAAAGAGAAATTAATCAAATCAGTATGCCTGAGCAATTTAGAAAAGTTATATGATTAAAACAATTACATTAGCAGATTGAATAATTCAATTTGAAATCTCTGAGGCAGAAACACAGAGGGAGGAATTAAGCTAAAATTCTAAAAAAAACACACAGTCTAGAATTCCATCATTCTGTGAGAGAGAAAATTCTTCAACATTTTCAAATTTCAAAACAACTCTTGTTCCCTTAAATAATGCAGTAAAAGTAAGAATTCTATAAGCGGAATTGAACTTTCAACTTTAAAATATAGATCCCTGTAACAATAATTACTGAGCCTTATTACTGGTACTTGATAATTTCTAAAAGCTGTAAATATGTTGATTTATCATTTGAATACCAGGCAGACAGACGGACAGAATAGTGAATAAAAATTCCAGATGATGGTCTAGACATTTATTTCAGTCTATTATTCCATATAATCACAGTCCGCAGAATCGAACAACTCCCATAATAATTTCCTATGAATGAACAAACTAATCTGACAGACGGACAGACTGAGGGACAGACAGATGGACGGACGGACAGACAGACATATACCGAAGAAAATCCAATGATAAACTGGATATTGACTTACATAGCCGTATTATATAAGGTGTGACTGATTGTTGAGGGGGGAGGAGTTAGGTGAGAATCTAGGATTTAGTTTTTTATTGCCTAACAAATAATAACAATAGGTTTGTGAAACAAACAATTTACTGAGGTGGGTTTCAATATTCAAGGAGAGTTCTCAGAGGAAGGCAAAATGAATTCTGTAACAGGAATTTACAGGTAAACAAAGGAGCAGGTAAAAAAGGACTTAAACTGCTGTATGATATATAACACCGGGAAAGGAGGAATCTATCTTAATAAAGCTTGACAATTTTTTTTCAAGCTCGTCCTGCAGGACAACCAGATATGAATTTTAATTGGTTCTACAGTAATTTCAACTCGTCCTTAGTGAATTTCTACTCGTATGTACAAGCGGACCAGTGGATTTGTGGAGTCCGTCATACATAGATCGTAATATGTACTACATTGCGTTTAATTCACTTGGTAAACTTGACACAGTCTAAATATTGAAGAGGAGTCATTAAAAAGTTGAAGTACATATACATGTCTATAGGTGGCCTTGATACTAATGTAGTCATTATATGAAATTTTACAGTATTTTAAGGTATTGTGTTTATGTAGCCATATTGACAATGCTTACAGTTACTGAAAATAGTAAAGTTTATGCAAGATGGAGCACAAGGGTGTCTAAAGAACAAATAGGCTGAAGTAGACAGACTTGTGTCTATACACAATGAAGCCGACAAAAATGGACAAATTCAGACACATAATTGATGCAATTTATCTAACTGATGCATGATTATATGCTTGTATTGAAGTTAACAACATTTTTTCTCAATAGTTCAATTATATCAGGCACTCAATTGAACTTACCAGTGTTTGTGGATACCAACCTATTCCCCCACACATACCATAAGAAACAGACAAAGTAACAATGTCCAAAGAGTATGTGTAAGTCAGTCTGAGGTGGTGGAAAAAAAGAACATGGAAGCATATCTTTGAAATTGCCTTGAACAAGCAAATTGCCTTGAAGAACCAAATTTCCACAAAGAAACAAATTTTCATAAAGAGACAAATTGCAATGCAAAAACAAGTGGGCCATAGACCTATTACTGACATTACAGTTTAATCTTGACAGCTATTTTCAAAGATTACAGAAATATTACTCATTCCTAAATAATCAAAGAAAATAAAAGGATGTAGGTTATTGATATTGCCTTACATTACACATGACAGTCAATAAAGTCGCAGTTTTCACAAGTGGCTATGCTGTAACAAAACATGATCAAACGTAAAGGTCATTACAAACCACTTCAAACATGAAATAGCTCTTCAATATTATTCAACAAGGAAGCAGATTTTTTGGAAGATCACATGGGAAGTATTCAAAGATATTAACATGAGCTGAAAACTGATATCATATTTAGCAGATGTTGAAATGAATGTTTAAAACCAACTGAACTAAAAATTTATGCAAATACATTTGGAGAACCTCAAGAAGGAAAGCCAACAAAAGCTAGAAATGTACCAGAATCTATGTCAGCATTAAGTCATTTTCATGTGAGTTTTGTATTTTCATTGCATGGAATAAAGTTTAACCATACACTAAAAAGTAGGATCATTTTGCAGTCATAATAAATTCGTACCTTATAAACCAAAATAAGACCTTGGCATTTCAGCTACATGAAGATCTTAATGTCGCAGGTGATACATCAAGTTGCTGTGGTTAGCATTCAGAATTAATTCCAAAAATATACAGCAAAGTCATGAAGCAATCAATCCTACTGAGAATGCTACATATATAAGGTAAGAACTTAAACTGTCTGGTTGATAATTTGAACATTTTATGAACAAAACACAAACAGAATAAGATCCCATGCTCAGTAAATGCTTGTGCCCCTGTTGGCGTGACTTTTGAATCTAAATGAGGTCAATATCTAAAAGCAGAAGCAAAGTTTCAAAAATAAATAATTGGCCTGTATATATTTCATACAGGAAAAATAACTAAGTCCCATAACTGCACCAAAAATATGTGATAACAACCGAATTAAATACAGGTAAGCAGTGTTGGTGCTTGATGAAAACATTAATGTGCATGGTAAAAGTAGAAAATTTTCAAAAATTAAAAAAAAAAAAACGGAAATCTTAACCTTGGTGCCAAGGAAACAATAAAACCAGAAGTTCCGGAAAATTCTGGAAAACTTTTAACCATGAAAATGTAGTTAATCGAGAAATAGCCATTGATGCTAGACAAAAGGGCATAACCTTGTTAATCTAAATACATCTGGGCAATACGGGTGGATTGCGAATAGAAAAATTATGGTAACAACTGCACTAGCAAGCAGTGCTGATTCTGGATGAAACGGTAAAATCTAGTTAACCAAGAAATAGCCGATTCAAAACATTACAAGTTGTAATCCGGTCAAGGTCAAATCGAGGTTAGTGATATGGGTGGATTGGGAATGGTTGAAGGCAACAACTGTAAAAGTATCAAAGTGAAAGATGACTTGGTATAGACAAGTCAGTCACTATATCCCGCCGCAACAGTAGATGTCGGGAGGGGGGGCATAAAAATATGTGTTCAGTCTGGAAATGGCAGGAATTTAGTGACCCCTGTTTTGTTGGAAGCCCATCAATACCATTCAACAGCCAGTCATAAAAACTATAAGCATCAGTCTGGGATGATAGTCATCAGCCTAAATGATTATGACCTTATGTCATACTGATATTGTTGAATATTCCATCAGAGACACACTTGTCAATACTGGTTGAATAGTAACTGATCATACACTCATGTACTGTAACATTGGTAACAAACGTCGACCAAAAGTATTTCTTTTATACAATGGGACTTACTGTATACCATATCAGTGATTCTGTTTAACCGATAAATTCTACTTAGCCTATCAGTAATTTTGAGAAGCATGCAGCAGCATTTCCACTATGTGTGATACAAATTCTCAAGAATTAAATGCTTTATTTCACTGATTTCGAGAGTCAAAACGCAAATGAAAGCCCTGATTTATGTAATATTTCTATGTCTAAATCAACAATCCAGCCAACAACCAACTGAGCAAACCTGCAAAGTCCCTGCACTTAGTACATATAAGTGGTAAAATTCTAATGGGATAAAATAGCAACGTTCTACTTCTTTCATTAATGCTGGTGATTTGGCTGGCTAGCGCAATCATAGCGCGTCAGACTGCTGAGTGAGAGAACGTGGGTTTGATCCTCAGCAGGGACACATGCTCTCCGTTACAAAATTGTCCTGCATCAATGAATTAATTTATTCACATAGCTAGACAGATGGCTAACAGATAAATAACAGGTAAAACAGCATGGCAAGTACTGGTTACGAGACTAAATGAAAGTCCAGGAAAACTGGTAAAGTTAATCTGCCCACCCGGAATATGACCGAAAAATTGTCGGCAGCAGCATTAAACACCAACTCAAACAATGCTGGTCATTCCAATGAGGGCATTTATTAGAGGAGGGATGTCTATCATATGTTTTATGGTATGTGATAATGTCAGTACTGATCATTATATACTGGCAGACAAAAAAATTGTTGAACATATTTATCTGGCGATATTTTTCCGCAGAATCACCAAAAATGGTCAGACAATATCGGAGTTATTATGTCATAATAATCTAATACATCGGTGGAATTTTTTATGACATAATCCAAATTAGGTGTCAATTACATTTGTTACAGGAAGATACTAGTTCTGAAGGATAAACATTTTTTTGTTTTGTTTGTAAATGGTAACATACAGTTACAAATACAAAGGTTTTCTATAGGATTTTTTTGTTTTTTTTTTGGGGGGGGGGGGGTACTTTGAACTAACACACTATTTTGAGTGGAGGGGTCACTTTCCATTTCAGAGGGTCATATATTATTCTTAGCAATATATAAATGACGGCATCCTTTTAAACCGTTCATTCAATATTATTTTTCTGTAAGTCTCAATTAGCTATTTTTCCATTGACCAAACATGAGTCATCCTGGGCCCAATATGCTGGGAAGAAAGTCTGATAAAAGAAAACCAGAGAGCATAAAAATCTGCTCCAAAGAAAACCCCACATAAAGTGATTTAACTGGGCTTTGAACTAAAGGTATGACAGGGTTTTTACTAAACATCAAAAGTTGAGGGTCAAAAATGACCCTTGGCTGATGATGATTTTAAAGAGTCAACAAAATTTCATTATAATTTGATTGTAAATCTGACCCTTCGGTACAAAATCTCAAGAGTCAAAAGCTTTATTTAACTGATTTCAAGAGTCAAAAGGCTGTGGCCGTGGTCCAGTGGTTAGTGCACTGGACTTGTAACCCAGAGATCCAGGTTCGAATCTCAGTCGCGACAGGTCATACCCTTCTATGAAAATTTGACAAAAATGTCAATTTTCCTCCATATATGGAGAAGTTGCTGGCTCCTTGTGGAAGGGTAATTAGTACTGGTTAGCATACAGTCCAGGAAAACTGGTTAGGTGAACTGGCTGTATATAACTGAAAAATTGTTGAAAAACGGCGTTTAACCCCAGTGACAATATGTCACATAAAAACAAACAAGAGTCAAAATGCTATTTTAGGGGTCAAATGAAAGCCCTGGTGTAAGCATGATGTAGCCCCATATGGAGCTCTAAGGGTTCTTGTACAAAACAGAACCAGAATAAAACAATAGATTACCATTCAGTTCTAAATCGGTCAATGAGGAAGTTACAAGTTACTTGTCTTTACAAATCAACATCATACTATTTCTGAGAACAGGAAAGTGACAAGAAAATTGGGCATTTGCTAAATACCAAGACACCACAGTAAGAAAAAAATGACCTCTTATTGAAAACCAAAACTGAATCAAGGACAAAGCAAGCAGTACTTCAAGAGATCAGATTTTTTCTATGGAACCATTGTAACAATCTATTACAATTAATGATATCACTGCTAACAACAAACAACAGAAATTGGTGTTTACATCAAAGGATATACACACAGTCTAGACGAAAAAGTATAATAATACATAGCATCAATCCAATTCATGGCAGGATTTGACTGGTTCACAAGAAAATTAATTAAATAGTTACAACCAGAGACTACCCCAAAGATCAATAATCAACAAAAAGTCACACTAAATGACATGCAACAATGTTTAAGGGAAGCACAACACAATAGGCAAACAATGCCCACCACTAATTCTGGAGAAGTTTTGCTAAAGATATTGGACATCACAACATTAGTTCCAGGCTATTAAGTCGTAAGAATATTCACCGGAGCTGTCCATCAAGGACTTGTACTTATTAGGAGTGAGATAATTGATCCGAGAAAATCGTGGATCTCATTGGTTCCCACAGGGCTCTGTTCTCTAACTTACTAATCACAGGAACCAGTGTGTTTTCCCCACACTAAAACAGTGTGTATTATAATTCACATCCGTGACTCAAAACTTTGTCAGATTTGAAAGCAAATTTAGTGCACAAAGTATTGTAATGAGAAGACACTAGAAGCTTGTCACGATAAACAATGTTTGACTGTTTTTTTAAGGACCTGCACATGTTTCAATTACATGTATATTTGCATATACAAACATGGTATTGTATCACAGCATTGCACTTTTTATTCTTGAAACTCTTTATACCTAATCATCTTTCAAGTGTAGAGGGCATATGATACGGATGTTGAACTTTACATATATTTCATGATCTAAACATTTACATGAATATTAATGAGTAACAAACAACAAGGCTTTTTTCACAGGGAGGGGAAGGGGCCTTTCTCTTAAATTTGGTGAAAAAATAACACAATATTTCTGCAAAATGGGGAAGAAAGAACTTGATGTACGCTGAATTTTAGGGGAAAACTGCTTGATTTTAAAGATTTTTCCTGAGGGGAAGAAAAAAACTGGACAAATGATATCAGACTACAAATTATATCAATTAATTTATTGCTCCATTAAACAGCATTCATTTAAACATCCCATGAAGATCGCCATAGATAATTAGTTCCAACACCATATTCCCTCCATAATTTTCAAGCATCAACATCTAAACAACTCATAAAAAGTATTTCACTTAAAAAAGATATTTGAAAACATCAACGTTCACGAAATGCTGCATCTTTCCCTTTTACAAAGCAAACATTAATTGACCATGGCCTGATATCAAATTTAGGATCATCAATTTTTGATGTTGAAAGAGAATGAAATCCTTTTGATAATATTATACAACCTGGATATAAAAAAACCACAATTATTAAGCATTTATAGGCACATACAATTCAATTACCCAATGCTGACACAGATCTTTTCATAGGCACCATAACAAAGTAATGGCAATCATTAAATGAATAGGTGGGTGGGGGGGGGGTTGAAATAACAGCCAAATGGGGAAATATAAATAAGCAAGATTTGTTGAGGATTTATACTAAATATAATACAACACACACACATGTATTTCACATACTGTTCTACATATAATATAGGCCAGTCCACAAACATACATAAAACCAGTCTATAAACATTCAAAACTGACCAATGGGAAGGCTGCACATTTTTGACTGGTTTCATAATCTTAATTTCAATCCTTTGCGCATTGTAGCATCCAATAAAAAACTTGAAAAGTCCATTTCACTATTTAAGACAAAGTCACAATAATGAGTGTAACCATAGTAACAGAAAAGACTATACTATCATTAAAACTTACTTTTAATTTTCTCTTCCTTTGTTCCTTTTGTGAGCACAACCATTCCAGCCAAGAGCTCCTTAAATGACAATCCCTTAGGGCCGCCCCCAAATGCCTTGAACAACAGCTGAAATAAACAACAGTAATCATGACCATTCAATATAGGTTAAAAAACAACACAACAGGAACTGTCACAAGGCAAGATTTTCATAAGAAGTTGCACACAGAATATTACAAGCGCATAAAATAAAGAAAGGGCCATAACTCTGCAAAAAAATAATCAAATCACAAAATCCTGACAATATGCACTGGGGTACTTGGTGGTGTTAATTATGTGAAAGTTTCATCAAAATTCCTTGATACACCGCTGTCATTTGACCCTTAAAACAACATTTTGACTCTTAAAATCAGTCAAATGAAGCTTTTGACTCTTGAGAATTTGTACCAAAGGGTCAAATTTAGAAAATAGAAAGAAATTTTGTTGACTCTTCGAATTAACTTCAGGCAAGGGTAATTTTTGACCATCAACTTTTGATGCCAAGAGAAAACCCTGAACCTGAATAGTTAAAGTATCATATCTAAATTTTGAGGACATAATTACAACAATGTTCAACACACCATCCAGTTATTAAATGAAGAGACAGTCTATGTTTCTACTGTTGTAGAGTACAATTTTATCTTGTCAGATCAACAAGGTCGTATCTTGTCCTATGTATAAATATGGCTACAAACTATATAACAAAATGTCAACAGGGTGCATTTACAAAGAAATAACCATTTCATTATCATTAATGTCCATCATAACAATGATCAGACATTCCGGTTCTAACAAACATAATGATAATGTAAGAGCAGGGACAACGAGATGTGCCAAGGCAGCTGTGTTATAGTTGATATATCCACATACCAAACCTCCCCTAATAAGTGCTCCCAGGGTATTACGTTTTACCTTCTTTTTAATTTGTCAACTGATATTAAGATTCACTGGATTTAATTAATTATTTAAAGAATAATCAAAGCATTTGTGGTGAGATGAATTTTGTTAAAAAAGGGTGAAACATTATTGAGAGGAGTGCATTTATTAGGGAATATTTAGTAAATAATGTTGATACAAACAACTTTCATAACAGTAGAAGTCATTGACCTCATATTGAAAGTAAACATAATTAATGATTAATAAGTATTAAGTACTTACTTAGTGTTACACTGACACATTTCTCTTCACAGGAAATTAATACTGATTAATACAATTAATAAACATGTTCTCAAGTGACTGATCAATATCACCATAATTGGTCCACAAATATACATGTAGCTGGCATTCAGAATATTAACACAACTATTAAAATTCAAGAAAAATGACACTAACCAATTAGTTAAGTATTTTAATTTATTGCAGGCATGTCAATTTATGATGGCTGTGTTGAAATGTTCAAGTTGGTAGGTTTTATGAAGTATTAATAATTAATGATCTGATAAATGTACAAACATTGACATTTTTTCAGTATGTTTTAAAGAAGAAGAGAGCACGCAGTCAAATCAATAAATTATAATTGACACATTAGTTGTAAGTGGTTGAAATATATGGTTGAAAAATGGAATGAATAACAGAAGAAATATAACAGCACATTTTCATCTACAGTCAAATCTGTGTTCGCAGCCTACTCTGAATAAAGACCACCCTGTGAATTAAGACCACTCTTTGAAAAACCGTCCCTGAATAAAGACCACCCTGTGAATAAAGACCATTCTTTAAAAAAACATCACTGATTATTTAGAATGAACTGACCTGTGAATAAAAGCCATCCTTTAATAAAAGCCACATTTTTTCTTTCCCAAGGGTAGTCTTGTTTACAGGTTTGACTGTTAATTGGAGGTTAACCTAACCGGTGTTCCTGGATTTTGTACCAGTAACGACCTTGTTCTCAGCAAGTAATTGTGACCTTCTCATCATGAATTAATTGAATAAGTGGAGGAGGACAAATAGACTTAGATATCTTTAATTAATCATCACAGAGAACATGAACCATACCCAGGTTCGAACTCCAGTTTTTTTTCCTTCTAGAGCAGGGGCCGTTTACAGGCGTCTTCCCCTCAGAAAAATCTTTAAAATCATGCAGTTTCCCCTAAAATTCAGTTTACATCAAACCTTTTTTTCCAAACTTTAAGAAACAGACCTCCTCCCCTACCTGGGAAAAAAGCCCTGAATCGTAGATAGTCACCAGTGTATTTTGTTTAATTTTCAAAACTACCTGTTGCTTTCTTAAGGGGAAAATATACAGTGATAACTCAGAAAGAAGGGGAAAATTTGAAAAACTATCACTTATTTTTATAGTATTTTTAGGGGAAAATATAACTTTTTGGGCTATGGGAAACAGCTGATATTTGGCTGTTAAATCACTGCTTGCCTTGGGAGGAACAGGCCTTTCACACTTTACAGATGTAATTAAGAACAGGAATAAGTTATCATCAGAATTAAATAAGTTCAGAACTTTCTCAGACAGGAAAAAAACAAGCTCTATTCACAAGCAAGGATTTGGTGTTTTTTTTCACAAACGAAAATCATGCAATGAAAACAATGCAATTGCCAGGGTGCCAATATAACAGATACAAAAAAACGAGTGTTATCTCAGGAAAGTGTCTAAAATACTAATTCATTATCATTAACTTATACAGGATAATTTGATTACCTATTCAGGACGTAATTAAATTAAGGGATAAGTTATCAGACACTTAATATCTTTGTTTGCTGGCATGATTTATAGATTATAACTGTCATTGTGTCAACAAGACGCATTTCTTACATCCAACCAATACTGGTAAAACTTTGTCACAAGTAGACTGACTGTGTCCTCGAAGTTCAAACTCCTCTTGATTACTAGTAGAAAATAATAATAAGTTAACAAACAGTGGAATTTGGCACAATGTAAATTTTTATGACACAGGATTTTCCTTAAGAGTTTCTGTTTAAGGATTCCAGGGACTCAATACAATATTTTTGGGGGTCATTGGAGAAAAATTAAGGGTCCCAGGTATGGTATTTTCAACGACTTTATCTAAGGCTACCCCCACTTCTGAAATAATTTAGGTTTGGCTCAAAGGATAAAAACTATGCATAACAGAAATATATTGGTGATGTGCACTCCAGGAGTAGCATGGTTTGTAAAAACCTGGTCCAATGGCCAGTTTTATGCATAAGGATGCATAAATGATTAAATCCTGCATAAGCGAAGCCGCGTGATAAATATCACTTCACACAAAATTGATCTTAGGTTGCATTAAGATGACACAGGATCAACGATTCCTAGAACAATATTGTTTATTCCAAGAGTTCATAGACAATTTCTGTTTATTTACAGCATTCCTTAAACTACCTCTTTTTTCCCTTGGGTTTGTAAACAACTTTTTTTATTACAAAGAAGACATTCTAGACTGCTATTAACAGCAAGACAGCATAAAAGCCATGGTTGGTGTGAAGATCAGAAAAGGGATCCAATACTGTATTGATATAATATAAAAGGGTTATATTGATCATTTATACATACCTGGGCAATCTTTGGAGGTACCCCATCCCACAGCACTTCACGCATGAATACATTCTCTGTCATAAAACCACTGATAGTGGATACTCTCTTGAAAGCATCTTTCAGACGTTTCAACTCAGCATCAGAAACTGAAATTACAAAAACCATAATAATGATATAAAAATATAAAATAGTATTCATATTCATAATTATAAGTTGGAAGACTACTCTTGGAATGCTGACCTGTCAGAAGCATAGAGGATGTCATGACTTATCACTATACTAGTACATAGATATCCAGCTGAAAAGTAATTGAGTTACAATAGAAAAGCTACTAACCATTTCCTAATAATAATTTAAGTATGAAAACACAATCAAATGGATACGTGTGTCAAGGTTTTTCCTAAGATCTTTCACCCGACGGTCCCCAGGATTCCCATCTCCAACATTTTAGGGGCCCTTGGAATTTTGGGGGCCCAATACAGAAAATGCCAAATTCTGAGCCTGAAGGGGTCTTGAGGATGCAGAGGTCACTCTCAATGCAAGTCCCTCGGCTGAATATCATGTCAGGGACGCAAGAAACCTGTGTCAGGGAAATCCATGGTGTGTTGTAACATCCCTAGAAAGAGCTAACATTTTGAAATATTGTAGATCATAATTTTTAGTTATCTTAGTTACTGAAACAGATGAAACAGTGACTGATTGGCAGTAGGACGACATAGGGAACCAGTGGACATTTCCAGTATTCCATATATCACAGTTAGCATTATATATTTATGTATGAAATACAGATAATGGCCAAATGTTGAATTGTAAAATGCTATTATCAATACTAGTCTGTCTGATGTCAAAATATTAATGAATAAATGCCTTTTTATGAGTACAGCACTAAGACATATCATATTACATGACATTGCTTGAGCCAATTTACAATGAACAAACGAGTCATTTCAAAAATTTATCATGCAAAAGTGCTACAGTCAGATAAATATCAATGACAACACACAAAATGGTTCAATAAATATTCCCAACTTCAGCGTTTGAAAACAATAAGAAGTCATTAATATTTATATAATAAAGTTTTCGACCTACAGTTCAATTTACATGTATATATTACTGGTAATTTTTACACAACCATGCATGACCACACACATTTGTCACATTATTTATCATAGAAATTCATATTTAAAAAATCAGCAATACTGAAGACGGAGCTAGTTTTCCATAGCAGCCAAAAGAAAATTAAGAAGCAACATTCATAAAGTCATTGAAGTACATTTAAATACAAATCATATAGAAATAACAATAATAATATACCACCAGAAAGATAAAAATGTATTGAGAATGTTAAGAAATATCATTATATATACATACACATTAAAATAATTACATTTTAAAACTTTGTAGAAGTAGTATGTATAGAAGTAGAGTAGACTTTATTATTAAAAAGTAGAAGTTCGTCCCAAAAAAAGCATCTTTCAAAGAATATGACTAATTAATCTTTCAAAGAATATGACCAATTAATACCAATATTTGAATGGTGACCTCACTCTTTTACAAGCACAATACATATTTTTTTGTAAAATAACATATAGTTTCTGCAAAGACTTGCGTGTGGTAGTTGCCCATTAATGTCAAAACCATTGTAAAAGAGTAAATCATGTTATGCGTATAACTTTTGAACTTGAGGTGTCTCATAGCTGACACCAAATAAAGCAATAAATGGTCTTAAAGATAGTTAAAAATCTGAACTGAAATTTTATTACAAATTTATTTATACTTCTGAACAAGCTGAAAAGTTTATTTTCTTCAAACCAAAAAGTATTTCATTTTCCAACAAGCTATATTTTCTACATATCATCAACATCTGAACAAATTTTGCACCCATACATTGTTGAAACCACTTCCTTCAAGCTTATATAATATATTAATTTCTAGTTAGGTTAATATACCACCTAGTTCCATACAGGTATAAACTTTTTCTGTTTACACACACACACACACACACACACACACACACACACACACACACACACACACACATATATTTATAAATTATATTAAATTTTGGTTAGTTAAATATGTAGCAAAAACTAAAAATTCATGTGACCACACTGTCAGAATAAATAAAGACCTATGTTGGTTGATGAATGTCAAACTGGCCATATCATTAAATTATTTCATTATGATAATTCCTGAATCTCTATTTTATGTTCTATGATACCTATGTGTCATTAGTTTCATGCTGGTATTAATGTTCATTTTCAATTTATAAGGAAACAAATTACAACCATGATAACCTATCCTAGACCACTATCATCTCCCAGTATGATTAATAGCTAAAAATACAAGTGTTTAAAAAAATATAAAAACTTGTGAAAAAAACAATGAAAACTTTACTTCGAAACAAATTAGAAGATGTAAATAACATAAACTATGTAACATGCGGCACTAACACCAAAATTCCACCTAGACATAATTTCATAACAATATTACTGGAAGTTATGTACACAAATATTCTAATTCAATAATTCTGTAAATTGACACTCGATGAACACAGGCATATACTGTGATTGATTGTGTCAGGCGAATGATTTGCAAATAAGGCTTTGAAGCTGCGTTACGAAAATCATAACTAATTTGTAGTTCATGACTGAGAAAAAGGTCCCGTAAGTAGCAGAAAAAGTGAACTGACTGACATATATCTGATGATTGACGTCTTTCCAAGGAAGTGGGCCAAATCTGTACAGGCAACATTTTTATATTTTTTAAAGTTTTTAACACTGATTTATGAAGACATAGGCGTTACCTCTTTTTAACGCTTCCTCGTGAGTTATATATGATAATTTTGAATCTTTTCCACCCATTTTAACGCTTCACATAGTTTAATTTCTTAATTTATACAGAAAACACTAAAATAAACATTGCAAAATTATTCCTGAGGTCACCATATTGGATCACGCGACTGTGACATTTTCACGCGATAATTTACGCGACTTTATTTTTGCCTGTGTGTATTATTACTACGACACCGTTAGAAAGTACGGGAAAGTCTGACATTAAACCACGTGCATTTTACCAAAGAAGTGTTAGCTTGGCAGAAAAGTTTCTTTTGACTTTTACTAAGAACTTTTGTATGGCCCTTAAGTTGTTTTTAATTTAATTCATGCGACATGTGTTTAGCTGTTTCGTGTGTGACATTTGTGGACCAGTAGTCGGACAGAGTAATTCGGACAGGTAGAATGTCATTTTGTACACACGTGATGTCAGTTAGCAGTTAAAATCATATAAGTGAGAAAAATTCTTGATTATTTTACAAATACATGTGTAGAAGGAAATGTTAAGTTCAGTTTAGATTTTTATTGTCTTTGACGGTGAGTGTTACAGAATGAAAGTGAACTTCAGAAATGTACTTCTAAAGAAGTTGATGAAAGCACGAGGAATAATTCAGTCCCGGAGCTCCCATTCAAATTGTTCATCAAGTTATGATGTTATCATAGTAGGTGGTGGTCATGCTGGGACTGAGGCAGCTGGGGCAGCAGCTAGAATGGGCAAAAACACACTGCTTGTCACCCACAAAATATCCACTATAGGTATGCTTGTAGCCAATATAATGTTATAAGCAGTATGGCTCATTTTGTCATTTACTAGTATTCTTATATAAGAATAATGATTTAAACTCTGTCATAAGTTCAGTACGCTGCTATTGTATGGTTCTTACTTATTTTTACTGTACAGTTTATTTTTTCTGACAAAACTTACTTGTCAAATAATAATTAAGCATACATATTGTTTAGTTTTTTCTTCCGTCTTTAAAACATGCATTAGACTCAAACTCAGATCTAAAAATTTAATAATTATTGCTCATTGTCGAATGTATCCTAAAAATGTACTTGCACCAGTGTTAAAACTGAATTTAGACTTCCTTTATTATTTGAAATGCACAGTGTAACTTCTGAATTCTAAATCCTCCGAAAACCTGAAATTTTTAAATCCAAATGATTTTCTTTGTCCCGAAATTTCTCCCTTTGTTTCTATGGATTTGACAACAGATTGTAAGCCTGTATAAATCCTCTATGTACAGCATCTAGGTGCATCAATAGATGAGTGAATATGTAATTCAGTTATCTTTAATTTGCATGTTTTTATATTATTGTTATCATTATTATTTTTATAGGAGAGATGTCTTGTAACCCTTCATTTGGAGGTGTTGGAAAAGGACATCTTATGAGAGAAGTTGATGCTTTAGATGGTCTGTGTGCTGCGATATGTGGTAAGAAAACAATAAATGGAGTATCATCTGAAGTTCAGCTCCACAATCGTGTTCTAGCTTTCTCTAGTTCAGTGAAAAGAATCGGGTTTGGATATCGAAAAGATTCCCAGATTTTTAAACTCTTAGAAGCTTTGTACTTATGATTATTTCTGTAAAATTATTACTTGAGGTCAGTCAATTTTAAATCGAATCATTTTCGGATTGGTATATTTTGATAGATACAAGATTACCGACAAGATTTTTTTTTATGTATTATAGACAAGTCAGGAGTGCATTACAAAGTCATTAACAAGAGCAGAGGTCCTGCTGTGTGGGTTTGTATTGTTTTTATCTTATTCTTATTTATAAATTTTGTTTTGGAAAGTCCTGTAATTTGTAATTTTAAGATTAATGGCCAATTATATCACTTGAATTTTGTTACAAGTTTTATAGCTGAGTTTTGTAAACATAGCTGTACAAACTGTCAAGTTAGAAGTAATATGATATAAATTCAAGTCTAGAATTGAAATACTCGTAATGGTACTTGACTTTAAATCTCCCTCAGAATTTCAATTCCTTGAGACATTTTTATTTTCCACCACAGGGCCCACGAGCTCAAATTGATCGTGGATTATACAAGAAACATATGCAGGAGATGATTCTAAATATGGACAATCTGACAATTATGGAATCTCCTGTAGAAGATCTGATTCTACAGGACCCAGAACGGAAGGACAACCCATTCAGGAAAAAAATCTGTAATGGAGTAAAACTTGGTCAGTGTTGTAGATGCCTTGTCTGTGGTTTATTCAAAATGTGTAAAAAGTATATAATAATATTTATGTATTTATTTAATATCAATATTTGGGAGGAATCATGGTCTAGAGGTGGAGCGTCTGACCTCTGATCCGAAGGTCCTGCATTTGAATCAACAGGTTTCATTCATGAACTTCACAATCCCATTTTGCGGATGCAGTACCAAACTTTCTCATAACTATCGTCACCAAGTACAGTAGTGCAATTTTGTTGTTTTCTGATTCAATCATTTATGCGGAATAATGGCTTTTAGTTTATTTTGTGCACATGTAATATTCTGTGTGCGACTTCTCTGACATTTCTCAAGGGATTTTGACCAAACTTTCACAGAACCATTATTACCAAGTGCCCCACCCTATGACTGAAGGTAGGGATGGGATAAGTGTCTGGGGGATGAAAACCTGGTTTTGTGACACTTCCTGTCACTTGTTTATCTTGCTCTGCTTATTGTTGAGCCCATTTTGATTTCAGAAGGTTTTAAATTATTTGTTGTATTTCGCTATTTTTTAAATGTTTTTCACTTTTTTATTCAGCAACTGGTGAACTTGTACGCAGTAAATGTGTTGTATTGACGACAGGAACGTTTTTACGAGGTTGTATCAATATCGGTTTGTCGGTAACACCGGCTGGTAGGATTGATGATGAACCTGCTGTAGGTTTGGCTTTGAGTCTGGAGGAAGTTGGTTTTAAAATGGGACGTCTAAAAACAGGTTTTTTATTCTTACTTCATTTTGTGCTATGATAATTAAGTAAAGCTTTGAAGAGTATGCTTTTGTATTTAAGGGGTAAATATTTGTTTCTCCTCATGTAGGGAGCATGCAATTGTTGCTTTAACAGTTAGAACAAATGTGCCTTGGTTTATACATTAAAGAACTTGTTCAATAGTTTTATGAATCAATGAAAATGGCAAAAATCAGTTCTGTGGGCCCAAGGTCAAGGTCATGTATAGTTGTCAAGCATTTTAATTTATTGAATTTAATTACTATAAGGTCATGGTCATATGCACAAGAACTTACATTATGTTTATTACTAAACTTTTGATAATTGAATTTGCTATATAAACCTTAAGTCTAAAAGGTTTTCCTTATTTCAGACTTCTTGGGATTCATTTTTAGCTCGTCTGTTTCGGAGAAAAAGTTTAGCTATTATGACTGCTGCAGCATCGTTGTCATTGTTGTTGTGCAAATTTTTTTAGCCCATTCCACAAACACTTTTAATATCAATACAACACTTGGAATACTTGTTTATCATGACAATGCACAGTTGCAAGACATGGGGCATTATTCTGAAAACTATATGTTTGGCATTATGCCCCTTTTTAACTTAGAATTTTGGTCAAAATTGCTTATTAAACAGAATGATGTAAAACTGACTAGCATTGGTGCTGCTCTTTGGAGCCCTTGTCATTTAATATACATTTTATGTTTTTACTTTTATGATCTTCAGGTACACCACCAAGACTAGACAAGAATACAATTGATTTCTCTAGGCTTGAATTAATGAAGGGAGACAATCCACCTGAACCATTTTCGTTTCTGAATGACAAAGTATGGATTGAGGTTAGCTCCCTTTGTACATTTTCTCTGTAATTTTTTTTCTCATCTTCACTTTCATCCCCAATCAGATTCAAGAACATTAATAGTAATACTTGTGTTGAAGAAGCTTTTAGCCATCGTATTAATTTGATTGAATGTTTGCATTAAAATATGATTGGTTTGACTGAAACTGCCTGCTTTTTAACTCTTACAGTTTTATCCGAATCTTCATCAACTTAGTCACTTTATGCATGAATTTAATATCTCAGTCACTTTATGCACAAGTTTAATATCTCAGTCAAATTTGCCAAATTATTCCAATTACGCTGGAGTAACGACCCTCAAATTTTTAAGGTTGACAAAACCACTTTTTTCTGCTCTCCAACTTTTGTATTTTATGAAGTTGTTACCAAACTTGGTTTCAGGGGAGATAACTTTTATTGATGACCTGTAAAACTACATAGGATACTCTGAAATGATGGTCTTTTAACTGTTGCGATTATTTTTATGATAATAACAGACAGGTGTACATTGTGACTTCTTGGCTGAGTTGTTTTACTAGTGTCATTTTAACTGTGATTTCGTGTCCTAGTTTTTATCTCAATGATCAACTCTTAATTATAGCGTAGCATAAAATCATAATTTTAGTGTAACATAAAAATTGTTGCTGTTATTGGCCTACAGTAATAACTCCCATATTTTTTCCCTCCTCTCGCTCTAAGACAATTAGATTAGTACGCGGGTATATTATTTTTTCATGATGCAGTATAAAAATTAAGAAGGCATGGCTGTGTTATAGGGTAACAATGAAGTATTAAACTGGAAGCCAACTCGTAAATGTTTTATGCGTTTTTCCATTTAACAACGATATTATTGTACAACACTTATAACTGTAGGATGTACAAGCTCCAGGTTGTATGTACAGTCTAATATCTGGTAAAAATAGTAAGGAAGAAAGGTTTTTATCTTACAGCACCCAATTGTATAAACATTGGTTAACTTTAACCGCTGGGTTAAATTAGAGTTTTGGTTAAATGTTCAGTTAGCTGTTGCAGAAAATTTTGTTTAAGTTTAACCAAATTTTGTTTTTGTTAAAGCTGAAATAAATCTAACCCAAGTCTAAGATGCTGGTTAAATCTTAACATAAACGGTAACCAGTACCAAAATGGCAGCCCTTTTTAAATGTTTTAATGATTTTTTAATGGTTAGTTAACCAAAATGGTTAAATTTAACCTTGGGTTAAATTAACCATTTGGTCAAAGATAACCAATGTTTATACAATTAGGCGCTGATAAGTACTTTTACAAAGTTTTCTACTGGTTATGTCCCCTTATTGATGCAACCTGTGATAATTTTAACTTATCTGTCCACACAATGATCTGTCTAAGACATAAAATGTTATGTTTAATTTGATTTCAACCTGCATGTTTCACTTGCTTTTTACCATCATATTTATTAATTAATGAATTTAGCAGAGTTGTCACCCTTTGATTGTTTCAGTGTAACAATAAAGGGGAAGTAATTACAATAAAACAATAGTGATTTTTTTTCTTTTTTGATTTATAGGTAATGTTAATAGAGAAATTATTTATGACATTAAGTTAAGCTTCTGACAGTTTATTACCGGAATAGGGTAACATCAGTTTTATGATTTGTACTTTATAAAAATGGGTACATGAGTACAAAACCTACAAGTGTTCATTCAACAATGATCCTAATACACTTCAACCACTCATTATTCTACAGTATGATAAGAGGGAAAAATTTGTAAGTGAACGATCATTGTTTCAGTGGGTTTTATGACGAAAAAAAAACTGATTGGACTAGATATATGTAACATAAAGTTTGCTTATTTGCTAAACTACAGTATCTTAGATCTAGGATTGAATCAGTTATAGTTATGTCGCAATGCTTTCAATGCGGAACAATGTATTTGTTTCTGATTTGATACAAAGAAACCTCAAGTCTCCTAACCATCCCAGAACAGGAGCTCGAGACTAAACCACAACTAAAGCTCAATTTTATGTACACAATACTTACATACTTGTTTTTCAACAGTTGCTTAAAACAATGCCATTCTTATTCAGACATTAACATCTCAATTATCATTATTACATCTTGTTACATGCTTTAACATGTGGAGTGGTTTCTGTGGTTGCTATTTAAAACTCAGGGTTCTTTGGTGTCTGAGTGTTAGCAGATATGAACCTAAACTTGGATGAAATTGGAAGGCATGTACCATTAGGTGAGAAAAAATCATGCAAGGATGGTCACATTAATGGTACAAGGTCCTCCTTACCACTCAGAATCCTATCTTATGTTATAAAATAGAACATATGGATTGTGTGTATGATAGTGTTGTACTGACAGAACTGTAGAATGATATATCTGTAATGAATTGGGGAGTGTACAATATAACTTAATAGTCGGTAAATGAGTGTAAGACATTGTCATACAGTACATTAGACAAATCAATTGTCATCCTGTACACTAGGTATAAAATAGAACCATTATCATATAGTACACCAGGTATAAAATAGAACCATTATCATATAGTACACCAGGTATAAAATAGAACCATTATCATATAGTACACTAGGTATAAGGCAGATCAATTGTCATACTGTACACTAGGTATAAGGCAGATCAACTGTCATATTGTACACTAGATGTAAGATAGAACAATTATCATACAGTACACTAGATGTAACACAGAACAATTATCATACTGTACACTAGATGTAACACAGAACAATTGTCATACTGTACACTAGATGTGACACAGAACAATTATCATGCAGAACACTAGATGTAAGACAGAACAATTATCATACAGTATACTAGATGTAACACAGAACAATTATCATACTGTACACTAGATGTAACACAGAACAATTATCATACAGTACACTAGATGTAACACAGAACAATTATCAATGGTTATATCTGGTGACTTTCAAATGTTCCTTTACAGGGTTTAAAAAATTTGTCAAACTTTTTAATGGTTTTTATGCATTTGCTTGTGTGTACTGATTTTTTTGACAATTTATTTGCAGCTATGAGTCTGTGCTGTAGACTTTTTTCATCTGTTTTGACTTACTATTCACAAAAATTCTGTTAATGCTGTTTTGGTTTGTGTGAAAATAAAAGGATACAAGTATGGATGGATATGTTGAACCTTGGGAGGCACTGGTTAAGTCAATTGTCTTCCATACATAGCAGAAAATTACTGAATAAACATTGAACAGAAGTGAAAAACACATTTCACATGTTTTGTTCTTGAGATATTTTACAGATAACTCACTTAAAGCAAAGTTTTAGCCCGTTTGTACCAAGTCCATGTTTTGTTGAGGTTATTTTCAAGCTTTTCAATCTGCTGTTGTCCTTAATATCTTTCAAGATAGATAAATCAAGTGTTTCAGTTCAAAATCATTGTACCGATACTTTAATTTTAATAATGACGATATTTCTATAGTTTTGCACCAGTCTGGACTATCATCCCGGTATTGCAACAAGGTCAAAACTTCCTGTAAATCTAGGGATTTGTTAACTCCGTGTGCTGTGGAGACAGTGTGTTCTATCCACAGGGTCAAGGTCATTGTGATTTGCCATTTCGTAATGGCCGTCTGATTCAGAGCCAGTCATGCTGTGTTCTGTGAGGATATTGCCCTCATTAATCACCATTTAACAAATGTTTTATGTGGGAACTGAACATCTCTTATATGCTTACATATTGTTTAATGTAATCTTTGTGTATTAATTATGACCTGTTTACTGACTGATTATACTTCATTCTGCCTCATTGAGTCATTCATGGATTAACCTTTTGCCTCACAAGCATATTTTGGACTTTTCCAAATACAAAGCTAATATGCAAAACATCAATTTATTTAAGAAAATTGGGTTATTCCTCTCTGAAAACATTGTGGTAAAAGAAGTCATCACTCATTACAAACAATGGCTTCTTTTACGGGGGTGGGGGGTGGGGGGGGTTATTATGAGGCAAGAGGTTAAAACTTGGGTTGTCTACTGCCTAGACAATTTCCAGGGGTTGTGTGTTTTATGAATGAAATTTTATTGCTGTAATATATCTAGATATACAGGCATCACTTTACTAGATCTGTGCAGATAGATACCTGTTTTTATCTGAACACCATCACTTTGAAGCTAAGCAGGTTTTATTTTTAAGTTCTCACGAGTGACATTTTTGTCAGTGGTTATCTGTAATTATCATTCGTTGTCCATCTGACAATCACTTCAAAGTGGATTTAGATCTGAAAATTTTTTGCTACCAGAATAAGTATTTAACCTGCCTTGGACTTCAGACAGATGTATAACACAGACTGGTTTTGTCCTTGAAAATGTTCCATCCTTTCAAAAAGAGGGTCAAAATAAAGATCTAGATGTTTATATGATAAAAGTGTATGAGGATTATTCCAAAAGTATTTGCACAGATGTTATAAAATTCGTTATAGAGAGTAGAAAATATGACAAACCTCATGCTTGCATAAACTTCACCGACTAATATTTTGTGTAACTGAAAGTCGTGTATGAAATAACTAATTAAATCAGTAAATATACTTGATGCCTGCCCAGACAGAAAAATGACACCAGCTGTTGAAAAAGTTCAAAAACTTGTGAGACGCCCCTTGTATATGTGCATGTTGTTGTATGCACTTTACTGATATATTATATTTCAGGCATCTGATCAGCTAGATTGTCACATTGCTCACACAAGTCTTGACATCGAGAAGTTGGTATTAGACAGCATGCATCTTAACAAACATGTGAAAGAAGAAATCAATGGCCCAAGGTATGTGAACGATGTATTTGTTGATGTAGGCACTGATTCTGTCACTTTGCAAAGACATTGGTTTGTGGTTATAAATATGAGTTTGAGAGAAATCTCAATACTCTAGTTCAAGACTGTTCAGTTCTGAGTTTTCTTGTAGTAATTCAGGACAAGACTGCAGTTGTGGCAAGTTTTTTACTTTTTGTCCTGATCTCAATAATGCTGCTCAAGAGTCCCTGAGTATTTTTATGATTAACCAATAAAAAGATGGCATTCTTAGACTGGTTCCCAAATGTAGATACTTTAACCAGTCTGACGGCTCAATATCCAAAGCCTCTGATTGGTTGGTTCTAACTGACCAATCAGAGACTAGTAATGAATGCTCCTGTATATGGTAATAATAATAATTAGCTTTTGTAAGTTTGAAGCTCATTAAAATAATTCACATTGAATGTTGTTTTAGCATGGACAGTTTTCAGTGATTGTTTTCAGTGAGGTAATGTGTAATATTTAGCGGTGTTTTTATGGCGCATCAACAACTAATAGTCATGTAGTGGGCATTTAAATAAAAGGGTAAGTCAAAGGGATACATGGTGTAAAAAGATGATTATAGTGAGGAATAACAGATATAAATTGGTTAAAATTGATGTCCAGTAACAAAATAATAGTGTATGGGACTATTCTCATTTACATTGTTTTATACGTAGTTAAAAAGAAGTGTATGAAAAGGTATTACAGTTTATTGTAAAGTCCGACTTCCTAAAGGTGAAGATTCACATTGTTCAAATGAATTGATATTCGTGTGAAATTGGAACCTTCAAGATAATGTTCATTAAATATCTCTGATACATTGAACACAAAGGATATGACATGTAAATGTATACAAAGATATATTTTTAGTCAAATTGATTTTGATAGTTCAGAATCTTCAGTGTTTGAACTATTAATCACTATCCCCTCCCTGCTTTGAGTTCAAATCCCACTTCAGACCACCTGTGAGGTAACTTGGATCTTCCTCCACTGTTTAAACTGGAAAGTCACCAAATGACCCTGGCTGTGGGTATGCTAAACCTCAAACAAAAGCAATAAAAATAAGTTTTTGAAACATGAAAATTGATATGTTCATTTCTGTGGTTGAATTGTATCCTCTCATGTTCTGTGATTTACCTGATAGAAAAATACAGTAAATGAATGCTAAATATGTGTTCAAACAAGATAACAATCGATGCAGTTTATTCGGCGTTCACCCCGTGCGTAGAATGTGATAAAACCCAATGCTACTGTTTCTAAATTCTAACGAAAGATGCTATTTCCGTCTAATGTTTAAATTATCTGATTGTGAAAAATAATTTATGGCTGTTTGATTTCATATTGGGATGAGATATTTCAAACTGGTAGATAATACAAAAATGATAAACAATTTACGAAATACAGAAAAACCTCGTTATCTTAAGGAGTCATCGGAACCGACTCAATGCTCGTGATAAACGTGGTGCTCATAATAACATGGTATTGGTTTGACGGTTGAAAATTAAACACAACTCATTAATAAAAAAGAAAGGACTATAAAACTCCTCGAGATAAGTCGGGTGTTTGTGATAACGATGCTGGTAATAAAGAAGTTTTACTGTAATAAGATTTTATTTCATGTTGAATTATTTTTGTTTCTCTGGAATGCTCAAAATCAACTGATGAAAGAAGATTTGAACTGAATATTTACAACATGTAAAATGGTGTGACTATAAAATTTTGTTTGATTACCATATATTCCCTAATAAATGCCCCCAGGGGCGTTACATTTTTGAAAAAGAGGGCGTTTAATTGAGAACAAAGTATAAAAATTAAAACAAGTTGCCGAGTTTGTATTAATAAATTTAAACCACAGACTAACCTTTGAAAATTGTCCAAACGTCAGATTCTTTAAGCTTTAAAATAGCATGTCATGGTAAGTCACTTTTGTTTTCTCGTGTCGAAAAAGGGGGGCGCTTATTAGGGGAGGGGCATTTATAAGGGAATATATGGTATTTTTATGCCATTGGAATGCATGAAATGACGCAATGCCATTGACTTGTTTAGGTTAAGGAATATATGCTAGACTTCCTTTAAATTATCTTGGCCTTGATTAAGATTCTTTGCAATACGAGTACCACAACGATATCCATTAATTTGGCTTTGATAATTTTTTTCTATGCTGATTGCACAGATATCTGTGAGAACAATGCCCATCATTTCTTTGCAAAGCAAACAGAAATTTCATTACAGATAAAGCTTATTTTATTCACTCACACCTGAGATATGTATTGTCTCACATTAAAATACAACAGTTAAATGTATTAGCCAATCAATTGCAATGATAATAGTCACAAGGTTACAACACAATAATATCCACACAACTAGATCTTCAATCAGAGATCTTCAGTACAGAGCTGCAAAAAAGAAGGATTCAACAGGCAGATGTCACTCTGATGAAAACACCAAATGTTTTAACAATACCCAGAATCCAAAGTTTTGGAACAATTCATTTGGTGTGTTCCCATCGGAACATGTTCTTAGTAAAAACACATTGTATTTTTAATCAAATCTACACTTGATTCATGTTCCAAAGAGTTCCTCAAGAAATTTGTTTGAATTCCACAGTATGATACAGTAATCAATCCAATAAATGTAGAAAATATGAAAACAATTCAGTGTAAATATTGATTACGTAATGCCTTCCATATTTTTTCAGAATTTCAAATTTTTGCGTAGCAAGCAAGGTTTGAGCATCAAAGTAATGATTTATTAGTGATAATTTGTTTATCCATTGTGTATTAACAAGGAGTAAAAATGATTTAAGTGCATTGGTATAAAATATCAGATGTTTTTTTTTGCTTTAAAACTTAATTAGAAAAACAGTTAATAAGAAACCCGTATACCTAATTAATATTGATGTATACATATCTATATTATGAATTATAGGAAACCAAACAATCAGAGATTTTTGGAGCAGATTATTTTTTACACATTTTACCACGCATAGAGGGCTAGCATGTTGAAGGAATGGTGTATAATGCTGTATTAGGCTTAAAATGGCCACATGACCAAAAACACTTATATTACATATATACATATACAAAGGTTACAACTTCCGAAATGACAGTTTCTACACCAAGTTTGTTTAAAACTACGTAACTTTTTATGGAATCATATTTGTATTATATATATGATACATGTTTTTGGTCCGTGTGGCCATTTTAGGCCCAATGCGCCATTGTACTTTATCCCTTCAACGTGCTAGCCCCCTGTGTTACCACGTCTTTACTGTCAGAAATGATATTTCTAACATAATACAGCTTTTCTTTTCAAAACAAATCTGAGAGTGAAAAGTATGAAGCTTTCACATTTAGTCACAATATCATATATGTACATATTAGTCCAATTTACTATTTTTTCCACAATTGATAAAAAAAAAACAGATTTAAATTGACTTAAAGTGAAATAAAATTATCCAACAAATTTTCAGCTTACTATGTAATTTTATCTTCCTCTTGAGGTCAAGGTCATGCTGACTGTGTATCCCAGACTCAAATGTGATATATATGACTCTCTGTGATGCATTTGTTACAATGCTGAAAACTCTCCTAACATTTGTCTTGTCCGTGGTTAATTTTCACCATCCACAATTACATTATTTTGTTGGTACTAAGACATTTTGTATGACTTTTTTTCTGTTCAGTTGAAAAAATGGCTTCTGTAAGGATTCGTACATAAATGTTTATAATCCAATCAGTGTTCATTTTTTATTTGTTCCATCTAAATATGTCTACAGACTACTGTACAAATATGTACCATTAATTTCAAAATGATATTAATTTTGTACAATTTAGCACTTCATTCAGTCTGCTGTGATTGTATTGTGCCCTTAAGCAAATATGAATCACTTTTCCTTCACTTCCAGTCTTACTTTTCGATGTACTTGGTATATTTTTAATCATCCAGGTCACAGCAGGTCATACACTTCTATGAAAATTTGACAGAAATGTTGATTTTCCTCCATACGTCCAGGAAAACTGGTTATGTGAAGTGGTCGCTGTGTATAACTAAACAGTTGTTGAAAAACACAGCATTGAACCCAGTGACAATGCCACATAAAAACAAAAAAAAAAAGTTTTTCCGTTTTTGGATTTTTGATTCAGTCTTCATTAGATTAATACATTACTCAACCAGCAAGAAGTTGATTCAGTTTATATTGAGGGGAATGACTGATATTGTTTTCCAAGATAAGGATCAGTGTCTAATTAAATACTTGGCTTTATAAAAACCTTTTTTCAAGTTTCTGTAATGAGATAAATTGATTTGAGGTGCATGACAAATATGCAGTGGGCGTGTTCAAAAAAATCGCGCAATCAATTTGTTATGCTACAATACTGCGAGCAGATTTCATCTTTTTTAACACGATAAATACACTAATAGACCTTAGTTTTACGTCTGCTTGTTCCTCATTAACAGTCGTTAATGAGCAATACAAACTCCTTACAGCAATTTTAAACTTTGGCAGATATTACTAATTGTGTTACATAAGCCACTAAATACCTTTTAAATGACTTATCTAACAAAGATTGCCTTCTATTTCACTTTTTCCCTCAATATTAGATTTTTATTGTTATTGATTTTAATCAAAGATGCCCCTAGCTAAGAATTGTTGTTGTTTGTGCAATTTTGAGCATACTTGAGATATTTTCCGTCTTGGCACTTTTTGGTTATTCGCTATATTGTCGGCATGGAAGAATTACTGATTAAAGTCAATTACGTGCCTCCACGCAACTGCTGAAACACTATATAATTTTTATATCTTAGGGTAGAAAATAATAATGCATTTACAGTTACTTGACCCAATAAGTAGGGTTGATAGGCTTTCTTTTGTTTTCTTTTTTTTTCTAAACATACCTTTTTTACTTACGAGGAATGATTTGGCCTCGAGGAGGGGAGGAATGATTTTGCCTCAAATGTTTTGTACCATGGATTTGCTATTATAAAGTGACGGGTGGGCACCAAAAAAAGGGGCAGTCGGGAACCAAATCAATGATAATAGAATGATACAGCCCTGCTTTTAGTCCCTCACTGGTTCCATGCTCACCAGTCTATAGAAAGCAGGACAGTTGATAAGACGTCCATCATTCAATACACAGGCGATGCACCAAACTGTATGCACCAAACTCCATGCACTGGTTACTACATTACACTATGCTACAGTCATCTCTACCAATCACACGCCTCCCCCATAGCTGGATAAAAATGAAAGAACAATTTTTGGCTGAAATCATGTTGAAAAAGTTTGTGATAGCAGAGATCTATGATATCTGTGAGGGAATATCACAATCATGGGAGATTAGCCATGAACACGTGTTTCTCTGTGACGTGTCAAGTTGGACTTTTCTCGCAGACAAGATTAGTTGCACACAATGAGTTGAAGTTCATTGTTGTTTGCTAATTGAAAGGATAGGTTAGCTCTGGTAGTTAATCTCACAGCTCTGATAAATTGTTCATTATTCATTACTGATAAGAAATAAAAAAAATCCACAAAGCCAATGGTACTGTGGTTGTCATCTTGCACTAGTTAGAACACTTGCACTTAATCAAATAGCATTGTTCATAGAACATATTCTGGGATATTGACACCAATGAAAATATGTGTAGGAAAGAGGTATTTGTTTATCAAAATAATCCATTCAGCCTCTGAATCTGAAGAGAATTAATTGATGTAGAAATAGCTCTTAGAATATGATTACGTAATTACTGTGATTTGTGATCGAGCACATTCATAGCATTCTTGGAGTGTAGATCGAGTGGGTGTCCATTACGATGGGAAGGTTTAGAAAAGAATTCTGACTCTCTGTGCTGATGGTTAAATTATTTCTACAAATAAACCATCTTTGTAAACTCCAGCGCACTCACGTCTAGAAAAGAACTGTAAATATTCCTTCCAATTTGTTTTGTTGTTTTCTCTTTGCTGTTTGAAAATAAACCAGATTATCTATCAAAGTGGAACAAGTTTAATCCTGTTTTGTTTCCATTTGTGTGACAGTTGTCTCCTTGTATGAGAACTTTATTGGTATGTTGTGTGCCCTGTTTTTGCCTCATAATAGTGCATCTACCCCACTCCCACCAGAAGCAGAAGACTTTTGAAAGCATTGTGGCAGAGGAAGTCGTTGCTTATAATGAGTAATGGCTACTTTTGCCAAAATGTTTTCCACTCTGTCATACTTTGGATTTTGCTATTAGAAACTTAACAGTCAGCAGAAAATAATTGTGTAAGTTGGGGACAGAAATCAAGGCTAATTTTTCTGGCCTTAACACAAAGTAACAAAAATATAAAGATTAACTATAATACCACCCCCCACATCTGCAGCAGACGACTTCTGAAAACATTGTGGCAAAAGAAGCTATTGCTTATAATGAGTAATGGCTACTTTTGCCACAATGTTTTCCAGTCTGTCAGAGAGAAATAATCTATTTTTCTTAAATAAAATGATGTGTTGTATATTTGCTTTGAATTTGGAACAGTCCAAAATATGCTTATGGGATAAAGGGTTAAGAATTAGGATTAAACTCCTTTCTTCTGTGACATAGTATTGGTATTTATTTGTCATCTAAATTTTTCCAGAAGACAGTTTTTGTTGTATCTTATGTTGAAAAGTTGATCAACTTGATTAATGTACTTGATTGAACTTTACTAGAACACTGTGTTTACGCTGATGTGTAAATGTGAAGACTACGTGAGGAATGAATACAGAATTTGTGAAGAAATGTAAGATCAAACAGTGTCATCTAGCCTACACGCCCATGTCTGGGCAATGGTCCAGATGAAAGGTCTAATAGACATTTTTTGGGGAGGGAGCTACCAATTTGTTTTTGTATACACATGAAAAACATCTACCTTGCACAAAAGTCTTGTGAAGTGATTACTGTAATCCCTTTTGGAATATCAAGGTTTTTAGCACAAATTCATTTGTTACCACTGTGACACCTGAGACTACCTGTGAACTAAGGCCACCATACAAATAAAAGCCATTCTTTACCTCAGAGTTCTTGGTATAGAACACTCAATAATAAAGAGGGCAGCTGTGCTTTTTTGGCATAATTTTTGTCTCACGTTTGTGTCGGTCTTTATTCAGCAGTTTGTCTGTATTTACAAGTTTTAGTTCGAATTAAAGATCTGTTATATCTATGGGAATAAATTAACATAAATTAACTTCTCCATAAAAACATGTTCACCGCTTCCTGCTGTAAAATCCTCATAAACTCGTATTTCAACCAACTGACTCTGTTGTGTCTGTGTTCCAATTTAATTAATATTTAATTAGTTGTATTCTTCGTTGATTAGCAACAAAGGAATTTGGAAATCAAGGTCATTTGATTGGTTCAGGCTCTTGGAAAAAAGCTGATACATTCATAGCCTTCTGAATTTATTTAGCATGAAAACAACTGCGATGATTTATTGTAAACTAACCTGATACATAAGACTATTTTATTGAGTATTAAATTCATTCAGTATCAAGAATGATATTTCTGGTTTATTGTAAGATTCTTATCTGAAGATATTAATCCTTGTAGGCATAAATAACAGTCTGTTGATTTTCACTCTCCAAGTGTGTTGTGTTATCCTGTCTTGTTTGTTTGATAAACAATTCTTGTATGATTGAGGATCCCAAGTGCAGAGTTGGGGGGACAAGCCGGCGTGAGCCCCCTGTAAAATCTGGCAAACATGAGTTAAAAAAACGTCAGTTATGTGCTGATTGTGTCCATATTTTACATAAACATCTAGACTTTACGCCCCTCCTAACCAAAAATCCTATATCCACCCCTGACTCCTGAAGTCATTGACACATTTATCTTTGTTTGAATTACCTGCTGTTTTTGTGGATTAATTATTCGATTTCCACACGCTTTTCTGCATGCAAAATCTTGTGTTTTTCTTCCTGCTGTAAGCTGTGGGCTTTAAAATGTTTCCATGGGTGGCATTCCGTACGACTGTCTTGATGTGAAATGAAGACAAATAGACGTGTTTATAATTCAGCCGAGACCACCCTTGTTACGTGCATTGTTGATGATGGGTCTTAGATTTAAGTCAGTTGATTTGTTGAAGTTTTAATATTGATGCATTTCTGAAATAAGTTTTTACTTTAGATAGCTCAGCGCTGATTGAGAAAGGTTTTAAAGTAGGAAACTCTTCAAGGAAAGTTTGATTGTACAAGTTTTCTAAGGCCAGAAAAGAAATGTTGTATTTATGGTTACCCGACTGACTCTTTTTTTTGAAGTCAACCATTTAGTTCATAGCAGTAGAATATGAAGTGCAAAAATATTTTTGAATAAATTGTATCCCGAAGTAAAAAAGGTGTATTTAGACAAAAAAAAACCAGAAAGTTTTTTTACATTGTATTTCTTTTTTTTAAACATAAATATGATTATTTTTCTAACCTAAGGACATTTTTAACAGATGTGTCTCTTTAATGTGGATTCCATTGGATGTAGCTCTCTTATGTAAGTTAAATTATAGATTCTTCTCCTCTGAAGAATGCCTGTGGAAAGCATGTCTAACGATTGACAGGTTTTTTTACGGAATGTATGGGTGTAGATGGCTGCATTAGGCATATTTAACTGAAAGCTCATTAAATACAGAAAACTGAACTATTTGTTTCTGTCTTGTTTTTTAATTGTTGATTGATGTTTGGAGTAAGTTTAATCACAGATGTCCTAGTTTATACAAAGTAGGTAAAACTCCAAAGCTGCTTTAATTATACAGATAACCTCCAAGTGTGTTTGTAGTTGTAGTAGATATTAATCCTTACCACCCAGGGGATTTACTTGATAGTACTCCTAGTATTTTTTTGTTCTTTTTTTCACAGGGTTTTCCTTGACTGTATACTGACTAACACTAACTTACCCTTCCACATGGACCCGGCAACTTCTCCACATATGGAGGAAAGTCAACATTTTGTCAAATTTTTTTATAGAATGGTATGATCTGCCACGACCAGGATTTGAACCCAGATTGCTGGGTTACAAGTCCAATGCACTAACCACCGGACCATGGTCACGGCTCATCTAGTGTTTTTTGCCCTCTTTTATCTATGCCTGTTTAGTTTGCATCACCTCAGAAGCTCTCCACATTCATGGACGATTAATAAAAGTACCATTTAACAAAATGACGATATGTTTCATTTATTATAGTTCTATAGCTATCTATCATACGATTGCTATGTGATGACTTCCAACCGTAGTTTATTGGCAACTAAATCCTGTATTCTAACCAGTTTTCATTTATGCTTTTGGACAAACGCTGATGGTTTTGGCAGAGATGTAGTAATAAAAAACTGATTTTACAGGAGACAACTATTTGATGGATGATAAGCTTTGTAGTGTTGTGTGATATGGT
Organism: Lutraria rhynchaena; assembly: GCA_008271625.1. Classification (NCBI taxonomy): domain Eukaryota; kingdom Metazoa; phylum Mollusca; class Bivalvia; order Venerida; family Mactridae; genus Lutraria; species Lutraria rhynchaena. Next base: position 2,441,283 of record VIBL01000049.1, read on the forward strand.
CTTGCTATTATCCTTCATTTGTTCCATGTGCAGGAAGCTATGACTGTAGTGCGAGATAACAACTGTTGATTGATCTCTAGGCAAACATCTCGACTTTGTTACAAAATGCTGCTTGTGTACCCTGGATGTTTTGTTTGTACATGGATATCAATACAGTATATGCAGGTTAAATTCTGATTATGTCTTCAATGCTGAATCCTCATTTTTAAATACATTACGAGCAAAAGCCAGCACTAAACTATTATACTTTGGCAGTCCCTGTCACGTACTTCTGCTTTTGTAATTTTGCTGCTTTGTTTGATTTTTAGCTTGTCTGTTTCAAGAAAAAAGTCCCATTATTATGATCGCTGCAGCAGCGACTTTGTTGTGCAAAAACTTTCATGTAGCCCATTACTCAAATGCTTTAAGATATCAGCAAGACCTTTGGAGTACTTGATTATCATGACAAGGCACAGTTCCAAGACAAAGGACCATTATTCTGAAAACTATATTTTTGGAGTTATGCCCCCTTTTAACTTAGAAGTTTGGTCAAAATTGTTTATTGAGTAGAATGATGTGAAACAGACGAGTGTTGGCACTTCCATTTGGAGCTCTTGTTCAAGAAGAAGTATGCTCATGAGTGCTGTAAAATGATTGATTTTGTTAGGATTGTACCATGTGAGGGTCTGAAAGTATTGGCCTTTGTTTAGCTGCTTTTTTTGGATACCACAATTTTTTTGGGGGGAGGGGCTTAGCCCTAGGTTTGTCCCCCAGATTTTTATTATCAATCTACAATAGCTGATACTATGACATCTTGTTATCTTATACCTGTGTACAAGTTTGACATTTTTTTTGTGTTATCTCGGTACAAAAGTTTCGATTAGCCTATTTTTCTATGTTTATCTGCATCTGATGTCGACATATTCAGAGTATTTGTTCAACTATTCGAGGAATATCATCAATAAAATTCATGTATGAACTGTAGCAACCATTTGTTAGTGTCAGTAACCTGCCGCAAAAAAATTTCCAAAGATATAACACATTTTGTCTCGAATATATTTGTAGATATGCGTGTATATATACTAATGTATTTGATCTTTGAGACAGATTGTAGCGAAAATGGACATGATATTAATTAGACTGTTTTTGGATTATTTTTTTATATTGTTATTTATTGATTAGTTTATTTATTTATATGCACATTATACATCTGTATATTTTCATTAGTTATTTGCTGATTACAGCTAGGAAAAATTAGCCTTGATTTCTGTCCCCATCTGACACAATTATTTTGTGCAGAGCCTCAAGTTTCTAACAGCAAAATCCTTATGATGAAAAATATGGTGATGCATTGTACCTCCTGGGTGCAAACGGTATGTTTAAAAAAGGTTTTAGAAAAGAAATACTTTTTACCTACCTAACCAGTTTGTTTGGCTAAGCAATCCTTAATGGTTTTTTTTTAGTCTAATTATCTTTATTATTTATTCTTACCTTCAAACATGTGTTTGCAGCCACCTCCAAATGAAAAACCACCTTGTGAATAAGGGCATTCTTTGAAAATCATCTCTGATTATTTAGGACAAACTGACTTCTGAATAAAGGTTATCTGTCAATAAAGGCCACATATAATCTTTCCCAAGGGTGGCCTTTGTCCACAGGTTTGATTCTAGTCCTATCCGTACAGAAGCAAGCATTGTTGAAAAATGTGAAAGAATACAAACTACTTTTACTTTCATCCACATTTAATTGTACTGACTGAATGCATCAGGAATGAAACCAGTCTAAAAGCTACAGACTGGTTAATGATCACAGAAGTTTTCTGGTATATAAACCTTCTAATCATCTTCATCATCTCTTGTTATTCCATCAAAGACAAGTTATAGTGCTTGTTTTATTGACACTTAATTACATATTTCACTCATTAGTGAGATGTCAGTTTTTTTTCCAAGGTGAGATGGTTTTGTTCGTTCATCTAAGCAGTTACGGGATCTGCTGCATTTCTGTAACTATGCCAACATAGTTCCGTGAAGTAAATTCAGGTTTCTCTAATAGTGTTGGTTTTGTTCAGTATATCTGCTTATGTACATCCTGGCAACTGATGCACGGGAAAAAATAATGATTTAGGTTTTGCACGTGCAACTTCATCGGCGTGCGGTTTAATGGTTCTGATTGGTTCTGAGATTTAACTGTAATATAAAAAATAAAGATTCAGTGATGTCGGGATTAATACAATATTTCAAAGCTAATTCTGGATCTGAGAAAGGTCTTAATATAAAAAGATAAAAAAATCCACCAGCTTCACTTGGTATTAACATGTGTGTGCAGTATGCTTAATTTGAGTTTAAAATAGCTTACAATTACTTCTTTTGAGCTGGTGTTGTGTCTGTAGTTTTTTTATGCAAAGTTTAAATGATTCCACCCAGCAATGCCAACACGGCTAAAATAAGTTGTCAACATACCTGTATTGGTAATTTTTTCCTATCAGTATTGGATATTATTGACAGGTTCTGTTATCATAAAAATAAGTTGAAATAAAAACTCACACTTAATGTTTATCGTGAAAAAATAAATTTGCCTGTTTTAAGGAACCAAGTTATTTATTGAACCATACATTATCCCTTTGCCTCATAAGCATATTTTGGACTTTTCCAAATTAAAAACTAATACACAAAACATCAATTTATTTGAGAAAATGGATTATTTCTTTCTGACAGAGTGGAAAACATTGTGGCTAAAGAAGCCATTACTCATTGCAAGCAATGGCGTCTTTTGCGACAATGTTTTCTGAAGTCGTCTGCTTCAGATGTGGGGGGAAATGGTATTATGAGGCAATGGGTTAATCTATATATTTTTGTTAGTTATTTGTTAAGGCCAGAAAAACAGCCTTGATTTCTGTCCCCAACTGACACACATATTTTGTGCTGCCCCTAAAGTTTCTAATAGCAAAATTTGAAGTATGAAAATATGTGGTTAGATCAACTGTCCGTCCCACATACTGTTAAACTGTGGCCTGAAAAGGCTGGATGCTTAGTCTGTATACAGAACAAACAATTAACCATACATGTACATGTATAAACAAAACCTTACTGAATGGCTCACCTGTTTGGTTGGGTTTGTAAAGAATACAGCGGAAGAGTCCCAGGTGCTTGTATTGTAATTACTACTCCATGTGTCAATCACCTGTGGGACAGACAGGTACGTCTTAATCTGGACTTTGTGGTTTTGAGCTCCTGTGACAAAGGCCATGATGATATTTCTTTATTTGACTCATTTGACTCCAATCTTTTTAACTGGACACTGACACCAGAGTGATTCTGAAGGGCAAGGTTTTCGTCACAATCAAGCGTATATACAGTCAAACCTGTGTTTGCAGCCACCTTTAAAAAAAGACCACCTTGTAAATAAAGGCCATTCTTTGAAAGATTGTCCACTTTCACTTGTGTCCTTGAATGAATGCTTCGACAGAAAGTTTTGTACACAATTTTTATTTTAGAATTTTATGATTTGGCAATATGTGAAAATTGATCTGTCTCGAAAATCTCTGATAGTTTGGTACCCTGTGATTCATGATGAAGATATGTACACATCAATGTTAATTAAGTATGCAGGTTTCATATTTATCGTTTTTCTAATTAAGTTTTAAAAGCTGTAAAACTTCTATCTGATATTTTATACCTATGCACTTAATTAGTGTATAGTCCTTCCTTTAAACTGTTCATAAATGCATCATTATTACTAATTACGTGGATGTTCAATCTCTGTTTTACGCATAAAATTTACAATTGTGTAAAAAATACAGGAAGCGTTACCTAATCAATATTTACGCTGAATTGTTTACATACTTTCTACATTTATTGGATTGTTTACAGTTTCATACTGTGGAATTCACACGAATGTCTTGAAGAACTCTTTGGGACATGAATCAAGTGCAGATTTGATTAAAAATACAATGTGTTTTTACTAAGAACATGTTCCGATGGGAGCACACCAAATGAATTGTTCCAAAACTTTGGATTCTGGGTATTGTTAAAACATTTGGTGTTTTCATTAGAGTGACATCTGCCTGTTGAATCCTTCTTTTTTGCAGCTCTGTACGAAAGATCTCTGATTGAAGATCTAGTTGTGTTGATATTTATTGTGCCGTAACTTTGTGATCATTATCATTGCAACTAATTGGCATTTATGCTATTAACAATTTCATTTAAATGTAAGACAAGCCATATTTCAGGTGTGAATTGAATTAATTAATATGTTTAATGATTATCTGTTTTGAAGTTACCATTCGCTCTGTGAAGATTTGTTTAATTGTCTTATGGGCTTTGGACCATTTATTATTGAAGAAAACTTATCATACCAATTAAATAATCCCATAATATTGTTGCTGTATGTTTATGTTACGAACTAAATGAAGATCTAGAAGACTAGAGGGGAATTAATGATGCATTTGATGATAAACTAATAACTATGAAGTTTGTTTGTTCCACTTTGCCTTTGGCTCTGAGTATAAAATATAGAAAATATGGCTGGCTTGGTGCTCATTGTTGAAATCTTAGCACTTTAAATCACTTTGTCTTAGCTCAGTGAAAATACATCTTGACTAACCCTTTGCCTCATAAACATATTTTGGACTCTTCCAAATTCAAAGCAAATTATACAAAACATCAATTTATATTTGAAAATTGAGTTATTTCTCCCTGCCAGAGTGGAAAACGTTGTGACAAAAGAAGGCCATTGTTACGAGCAATGGCATCTTTTGTTGCAATGTTTTCGAAAGTCGTCTGCTTTAGATGCGACGAAATGCAGTATTATGACACAAAGGGTTAAGAGAATCTCCTATATTTTGTGGCTGGTCCTTAAGTTGAACAAAATTTAAATGTTGTTGATGTCAGTAAAAGCACTTCTTAAGCTAAAAATCGTGCTACCCCTGTTTATAAAGAAGACAAGTCATTTTCAAGCAATTGATTGTAGTTTTTTTTGCAAACAATGTATATATGAATTATTTGACTGTTCATTTAAAGACCACTGTCTGAGCCAAGATATGCCTTTGTAGGTAAGAAAAGGATTCCTAGAAAAAAGCACATAAATAGAATCACAATTTACCCAAAATACCATCAGGTCCATAAACCACCAACTGAAAATCCAGAGTATATATAAAAAATGGGATGTAACAACCACTGGACTGGTTGAGATAGTTCTGTCATAAAATTGACCTATGGTAAGGTATCAGTCTTACAGTCATGTGATTTTTAAACAAACATATTACAACCTTGAGATTTGGAGTACTACAGTAAACTCCACTTTTATAGATTATAATATGAGATTCTTGTTTCTAAGTAGGGACAAAAAAGGATTCACTAGCAGTTATGGTCTCCCAGCCTACTTCTAAAATATAATGTGCTCATAATTTCTTAGTAAATTGTATTTATTTCGGCTATTATATCTTAGGCCCACTTATATGTTCACATTATGGTTAAATTATTATAGACATATTATAGAAACTTAATGGTTAAAACGAAAATATATATAAATTCTTTGAATTTTAGAAAATCTAGTGAAGATTTATTTTGTTGATAAAAGCATAGATTTCTAACGGAGTCTTGTGAAAATGGTTGTTGTAATATTATAACCATGTTGATGTTGTTGATAATGTTGTATTGTTTTATGTACGTATCAATACACATTTATGATAATGGGCTAAGATGGTATAATATAGTTACTTGTTTTCAAGGGTTATTGTTCACTGAAAAATGAAATTCTTGTTTGTTGCAAAATATTTGTTATTGAAATTTTTTTTTAAGCGGCTCATCTATTCTCATGGTTCCTGTGTGATTATATCATTGAAATTTTCGATTCTGTCATTGTTTGTCTTACATCAATGTTATCTGCTGTATGCATTAGGTTTCTGATGGAAAAATGCTGGTTATTAAATTGGCAAATGTTGGCGGGCGGGCGGGCGGACTCATCCATAATTTCTGTAGTGCGCAACCCCTCATACATGAGACACTGGCCCTTTCGGATGCCAAAATCAATGTGACATTTTGAAAACTAATGTGACATTTTCATGTGATGATTACTGAGTAACAATTAAACAGTTTTCATAACTATTTATAAGTGTCTATCTGCTAGGTGCTTGCTTGCATAAAGAAAAAAGCAAGCATAAAGCGTCAGATAACACAGAGCAGCAGTATTTACTTCATATCCACTTCACTTTGTACACAAAAAGATCGAAAAAATGGGAATGCACCAGGGGCACATCTGGCACCAATGACAATGTGATATTTTGAATTTTAATGTGACTATGGCACATGGTGCATGTCTTTCCCAATCACTGATTTGATTATAAAATCTGGCTATTTTTTGTCTGTATATTGCTACTATGACTGAATGTGACTTTGTGGCTTTAAATCATATTACTTTATTAGCTCTACATATCAACTTGATCATGTGACTGACTTTACATAAAAACCAATGATTTTGATGCTAAAGGTGGTCATTATATGGAGGTTTTACTTTTTTTAACAAAACTATCTTTCTACCCTCTACATCACACCCACAGATCCATGTAAGTGTGGTAGTTACTGAGTGATACTGTAGAAATCTATCAAAATTTTGATGTAATGCTTCTGGTGACAGTCTTTATGAACTAAGGGAGATAATTTGCTGTTTTGTTTTTATGTGACATTGTTACTGGGGTTTAACACCGTTTTTCAACAATATTTTGTTATATTCGGTGATCGGTACTCCCAGTCAGTACTAACTTAGGCTTCCCCTCATATGGAGGAAAATCAATATTCTTGTCAAATTTTCATAGGTATGACCTGCTGCAACTGGTATTTGGATGTAATTTGAGCTTGTCTTGTTCTCAACACAAATCCATTCTATGTGTGTCCTTCGGTAATTGTATGACAAAATACTTGACTGGGTTTGAGGTGAATATGTAGACCAGTCCTGAAATGCAATACTCTGATTGGATGGTTTTGAGTTCTCTTCAAAAAATTGTCCAATGATAGGGCTGCAAGCTAGATCTGTTCTTCAAACACAATTTCATATGTTAGATATATAAAATAAGTTATAATTTGGGTGGAGGATATGTTCAAGTTAGTGTTTAGGTTTTGTGGGAAATGTAATTTTTTTACACAAGATAAAATAAACAACAAATATTTCATATTTTATAATATTTATTGCCAGGAAAATTATTAACATAATTAGCATATATAGTAATAAGGTTAATTAACAAATACCCTTAAAAATTCCATCATACGATGCAATTATTTTTGGAGAACATAGCTGAAGTGTGAAAGCAACTCATTATAAACACTGTATAAGTAAATAATAAAATAATAAACATAAAATTATGACAGTAACAAGAAATTTTAGCCGTCTTCAACATGGAGGTGAAATTTGAAGCACATGACCTGTGATAATATTGCATATTTTATTTCGAAGACATGAAAACAGTTCTACAATTTTGGAAGAGCCACCCCCCCAAAAAAAACAACGACAACAACAACAATTGAGACAGCTGAAGTACTGTACACTTAGAAGTGTTTCTAATATGGTGTTTGGGAATAATTAAAATTCATAGTCCGACACAAAAAAACACATACCTAACTGTAAGTTGTCAAAGGTCTAGGTCACATATTTGCAAACCAACATATTTTTTAAAGACGGCCTTATTCTAAGATAATTTTCTAATTTCAGTTTTATTTGCTGTGATGGTAACCATAAGGCTTGGTACAAACGATTGTGATTAGTTGATATTAGCGAGAGAGCTGGTTTAGACTTTGAATTGAGATTCTGAGTTTTGAGATCAGTTTAAAATTTTGTTTTCATTTTGAGAGAGTCCATGTTGATTTAACATTGAGATTTGGAGCTGTGAGTTCATTCTCAAGTCGTATAATCTCAATATAAGGATGTGGAAAGGAAATAGAATCAAAGCTCTGAGAGGGAACATGTGATAATGTATGACGCTATAAATACTGCATCGTTAAATCGCGGGAGAAAAACATGTATTTTACAATAACGAAACAATATGGTGATACTTTAATCAGATATTTTCTGCTACTCACACTTTTAATGCAAAATGACACAAAAATTTTATTTGTTTATAAAAACAATGATAGGATGAAAATAACTTTCGAAGCATGTGCATTCCTTGTTATGATTTACAACTGGTTAGATATGAAATATATTACTGAGTGTACTAACTATTAATTCACTTCTTTTACAAAAAAATGTTATTTAAAACGGATATTGCTAAAAAATTGTATTGACTTGGCACTTTAAGTTCTTTTAAAGGAAAAACAACATTTTTGTAATAATTGAAGAATACTTTAGCATTGTTTTTATAGGATTTTTTAGTCTTTGATGCATAATTTCTTAAAAATTGATTCTAAAATCAGTTGCCATGACAACTGTCGGAACATGAATAGCTTTAAATTGTCTGAAAATGATTGTGATTATGTAACAGAAAACTGTTCAATATCAAAAAACAAACACAAACAAAAAAATGATACATTATTCAAATGACTAATTAATTTATCAATCAATCATTTAAAAAATAATCAAGAATTATAATAAAAAATTGGTTTCTACAAAAATAGAATGTATCTATGAGACCGACCTCCCTTCATGAAATTATTTACATTCTTACAAACAATGATAACAACATGAGTGATCAATTTTAGGGATAAGTGAACAATTTTAGGTGTGAGTGTACAATTTTAAGTATGAGTGAACAGTTTTAGGTATGAGTGAACAATTTTAGGTATGTGTGAACAGTTTCAGGGGTGAGTGAACAATTTTACGGATGTGTGAACAGTATTAGGGATGAGTGAACAGTTTTAGGGGTCAGATCGGATGAATAATAAGGGATCTGTACATTTCGTTATTTGCGAACTACAATGTCTGTCTTCTGGATGATCGTCATTGACTGGTTAACCAGAATAACATTATTGTCAGGTTGACAGATACTTTTTTTTCAGTAATTTGTTCAGCTTTTTTTGCTTGACAAATAAGTCAGACTTAAGATAATTTAATTTACAAATTATTGAATTTTTCATTGCCTATTAAGATTGTTAAATCTTAATCATTCGAATGATAAATCAAGTGTTACTGTTGAATTTTCACATCCCTATTTATAAAATTAATGATAAAGTGACGTAAAACATGCATATAAAATCTCAGGGTATGTTTCAATAAAATCATGGTAAAATCCATCCTCAAACTTACACAAAGAGTTATCCAGCTTTTATATCCAATTACAGGACCTTACAGGACTAAAAGGAAGGTCTGAGATTAAACAGAAAGGATTTAGGGGTTACCTAACTTCTTACAGTATCTTTCACTTGTCACTTCAGTTCTCTAAAAGAGAGGAAAAGTGTTCCAGACTGCATCACAAGTTTTTGCACTAAATCAATGCCTATCTATGTTGGAATCTTCAAAACCAGTCTACATAAACTAAATTTTCCTGTTCTATGAATGCAAATCCGGGGAATCAGTCAAGTAGATAATCTAGTCTGTGTTTTAAGTCTTGCCACTCTGTCAGTGCTTAATGTTTTTTTATTGAAAATAATGTCTACAAGATAGGTGAAGCTGTAGACTGTGTCCCCATTATTTTCCGCTCAATCACCCTCAGTCCCAAAAGAGAAAATCAGAAAGCAGTCTGCATGAAATGTTGTTGAAATTCAATTGTAACAAATGCGGCATAAAAACCTATGTACTTTCAAAAATCTATTACAGTATGATTTATTTAAATCTTAATTTACTGTGAGCATTCAATGAATTCCTTTTATCAAGCTATACACTCCTTTAGTGAAGAAATTGATTTTCAGATGACAAAAGTTGGTATTAGTGTTAGAACAGACGTACATTCATTTAATATGCATGACAGGAGAGACCAGTCTGAAAATATTTGTCTCCATGACGATAATACAAGAAATAATTATGAAATTCTTATGCATCACAGTTCATAGTGAATAAGGATTTGATATATTGGTCACTGAAAGTAGAACTATGGCCTTGATGATGTTTGGCCATTTTTGAAGTTTACTTATGTCAATAAATCTGTGCTTAAGAGTGACCTTTTTATAGACTCTATATGGACAAGGCGACTTCACACAATGATAAGTTTGGGCTCGCAATTGTTTTAAAACAGACAGAAATGTACAGTAAAATCTCAATAATATGACCAACTTCGGGACCAGAAAAAAATCAGTCAATACGTTAGTTGGTTTCATTATGATGTTGAATTAGAAGATAGTTATTGAAAGCTGGATGGAAAATCAGTGGTCATTATAACAAGGTGGTTATAATATTGAGGTGGTCACTCTTTGAGGCTTTACTATAGTGCAAATGAGCCATAGCAATATTAATGCAGATATTTGTGTCATTCTGGTTAGGTATAACAGTGTGTGTGTGCGTGCGTGCGTGCGTGCGTGCGTGTGTGTGGCTTTCTAGTGTCCTTAGAAACTAACAGTATGGTGTATGGTATACGGTACTTAATCTTAGAAATGGGAAAAAAATCATTATAAAACTTAAGTTGATACCTTGGACTATAAAATGAATGACCTTTGAACTCTATCTGTTACTGAATCTATTAAACGGGTATGTGATTTAGAGTTGGTGAAAAAATAGTACATCATCATTGGTTAATGGCATGTTTTGTCTAAGTTTAGCGGCTAGACATAACATTAGCTTTTTATGCTGACATCTTAGAACTCATATCAATGATTTATTTCTATTTTACGGTTCATAAAAAAGTATGGGAGCAGTTTGATGAGCTTAACGTGTATTTAAGAAAATATTTTACAGAAATTCTTCAGAAATGAAGTAACAAATTAGAATTTAATGTTAGCAAAAGCGCAACTCCTGCCGTTTAATGTTAAATGCCAAGGTAATGTACACTGACAGCTTTTATAAATGACAAATGCTGTCTTATAATCGGGACTCCAGTGAAATAAGAATACTTTCTCTTGTTTGATTGTTACCTTTAATGTTCGATAATTTGTTAGTCTAATGTATTCTTAATGTGTATACAGGTTTTTTTCCTTCTATAGCAGAGGCTGTTTATAGACGTCTTCCCCTCAGAAAAAATCTTTAAAATCATGCAGTTTTCCCCTAAAATTCAGTTTACATCAAGTTTTTTTGTCCCCTTTTGTGAAGATACTGTGTTTTTTTTCCCCAAATTTGAGAAAGACCCCTTTCCCTACCTAAAAAAGCCCTAATATATATTGAATTACTCTCAGTTGCATTGCCTGAAGCGACATTATATACTCCCTCTTAACTAACTATTCAAGACAAAAAAAGTTATTTCTTTGTTTAAGCTGTATGACCCTTTCATATCACACATGTTTTGACAATCAAGCAATTTTAAGCCTTTGCCTCATAATACTGCATTTCCCCACATCTGCGGCAAACAACTTACAAAAACATTGTGGCAATAGAAACCATTGCTTGTAATGAGTAATGGCTACTTTGCCGCAATGTTTTCCACTCTGATACAAAGAAATAACCCAATTTTCTGAAATAAATTAGTGATTTGTTTATTAGCTTTGAATTTGGAAGAGTCCAAAATATGCTTATGCAGCAAAGTGTTAAGTTTGGTACATTGGGCAACACCTTAAGACTAACACTTAAGTGTTTTGACAATTAAACGCCAAGAGACAAGTACAGTGTATGAATGATGGAATTCTTTCAGATTCTAAGAATGTTATGGTCTCGTAGCGTAGCTTTGACATTAAAACATCCGAAGTCCCTTATGACCAAGTGAGTGCATGCAAAGTCACTTATTACCATGAAAGGGCAATAAAGCACCCAAAGTTAATAATTTCCAAGAAAGGGCAATAAAGCACCCAAAGTTAATAATTTCCAAGAAAGGGCAATAAAGCACCCAAAGTTAATAATTTCCAAGAAAGGGCCATCAAGCACCCAAAGTTAATAATTTCCAAGAAAGGGCAATGAAGCACCCAAAGTTAATAATTACCAAGAAAGGGCAATAAAGCACCCAAAGTTAATAATTACCAAGAAAGGGCAATAAAGCACCCAAAATTAATAATTACCAAGAAGGGGCAATAAAGCACCCAAAGTTAATAATTACCAAGAAGGGGCAATAAAGGATCCAAGTACCTAAAATGAAGCTACCAAAGATACTTCTTGCCTTTTTTGAAGATAAGAAGGAAAGTATTGGTAAATAAACTGTATTTCAATGAGTTTGATCTACTTACTACTCCCAGTGAACTTATATGTATGTGATGTGATGAGGTGCAAATACAGTGATAAGTTAGTGACAGATTTGTAGCTTTGAATATGATTAATAGTAAAAGAAAATATTACCGAAGTGTCAGCAAGAAAAAGTGAGGATGCCAGTTTTCATACTGCAAAAAACCCCTATTTGTGACTTAACTTAAAAGTAACAACAGGTGGAAATCTACTAGCAATGCTGCATGCAGTATGTAGCTTTTTGCTTTGCGTGGGAAGTTACCCATGGTTTTGTACAGAAAGTGATGTGAAATGAGTTTTGTATCATTTTTCTCTTTCCTCGCAGCGAATTTCAGGCATATGTATACGTAGAATTTGGCAGCATGGTTAAAGCTTCTGCGGTTTGCACTCGAGCAGCTGGGGAATCTATTTGTAATGGAATATCAATCAATCATAAACAGTAGAATTATTGGAATAACAAAGTCCATGTGCCACATGGTCTATTTTAAATTCATTTATTTCTATTCCACAGTGTTTTATTCAAGCTTCAACATTTTTTTCAGTCTTATAAGCTGACTTGTTGTATGCCAGTAAGACGGTAATTAACACAGTGTCATCTGCTGCTTATATCGTCTGTCAAAATTATTCCATTCTGTTAAACAGGTGAAAAGAAACTAATAATATATTTTCTCAGAAAATCTTAGAACTTAGTGTATTTAAAAATTTCTGCTTATTTGCACAAACTCCATGCCCCGATTAGCAGGATATATTAAAGTGTCCACTTTTGACTGAAATTGTGATAAAACTATCATGAAACAGCTAAGCTAATTTTGATTTCAAATTAAATTTTAACAATCTAAATGCTCATCATCTCTGGGAAAATGTCAGTAATTTGAATTTCCGTGGATACTTCGTCTGATTCATCTAGAAAATGTGATGTTACCTGCTGCTAAACTTGGCAAATTGTAGATCTAAAAATAAAATTAAAATAGATTTCACATCATGGTAAATCTCCATGTGAAAATCTGTGATGGATGATAAATGAAAGCGATCTGATGACTTGGTTTTTGAATAACGTGTTTGTTTTAGGAGTAGATCATCTATAAACAGTGTTTCAGTGATAGTTCATATTATTTCAAGTTGGGTGAAGTTTCTGTGACATCCACAAGTATTTCCCACTTCCCACTCATGTAAACAACTAATATGTTCAACAACTGATATGTTCTCCATGCAAAGCTTGAATCAGTTCTGAGAGATCCAGATGGCAGGGTCAAAGGTGAAAAAACTCATTTTTGAAGAGCTGATACAAAATAAAGTCTTCCCATTGGCCTATTTGAATTTTGTCTACAAAATCAACCAATCAGATGCTTGATGTAATGGAAAAGTAGTTCAAAAGCTCTGTTCTAGAAATCTTTAATTCAAGTCTGCTCTTGTTATGTCTTGTACAATGTTCCTTACTTCAGAGTAGGTCACAGAGAACAAAACCACTTCAGGAATCCTTAATTGTTTAATAAGAACCTTAGCTGCCACTTATGTAGCTGTTTTACGAGATGATGTCATTTAGGGATTGTCATCAATATTTCAGACAATCTTAAATGATCATCAGTAATTCAGTCTGTCTGTCTTATCTGTCTACAAATCACTACATGTTTATTTGTTTGTCTGTTTGTTTATTCGTCTATCGTTCTGTCTGTCTTTGAGACCATCCTGTGTATTTATGACTTGCTTTTGTAATAAGATCACCAATAGACAAATATTGCTCAACCTTTCGATAAAAAAATTGTGATGTCATCAGTAAACCATTTTATTTATCTTGATTTTCTATAAATTGGTTCATGCAATTAACAATTTTCCGATCCCTGTACTTGAGTTAGACAAATATAGGCAGAAATTATTATTTCAATAATAGTCCGATTGAACAAATATTTGGCTGCTTTGCGTTCATTCATGATAATATGTCAATAATAAAACTCCATTCCTGAAGTTCACTGATTGAGAGATATGGTTTTATTGTTTGTTAAACATGCTTTTTTTCCAACATAAGAGCATCAGACTTATCATTATTAATCACAAAGCAGTAAACTGGAAATTTCCAGGGGTATTAAAACGTTAAAAAGTTGGTAAAAATTTTAATGATTTTTTTTTATATAGATATTTATGAGAATATGTAGCCAATTTAGCCCTGGGAAACTGGATTTAAATTTAATTTATTAAAAAAAATTCAAAAGCACTTAAAGACTTCTTTTGTATGAAGATGATTTCGTGAATATTCTTTGGGTGTAATTTTGATGATAGCATTTATCATGCATTTCCTGGTTGTTCTTTCAGTCACACATTCTGTTTAAAACAAGTCAACTCAGTGATGCATTAGTTAAGAGAAACCATATTGCCGTGTCGTTGGTGTGCTTTGGGCTCGTACTGATATTCCGGTCGTGTACTGAAATTACAGATACATGTTGAACAATGTGAGTTTGTTTTATCAATGGTGTGTTTGAATGTATTCTTGCGGCACACGATCTGCTAAACTTGATTTCAAGACCAACTTTGAATAAAGGTCCCCATTTAAACAACAGCTCTCTTTTTTGATACAACAGACCAATTAAACCTTAAATTATTAAACCAAAGAGCAGATGTGCGAAAAGGGCAACAACTCTTGTCTCCCTTTGGTGACCTTTGCAGATTTGACTGCAAGTGCTCTTCTTGTTGTTTGACTACTTTGAGAACACTGTATATTACAGACGAACAAACTTTGTTGGACATAACTTTTAATTAAGAATGTTATTTCCTAGGGCTTTGTCTGTCTGCTACATTTTTTTATTTATCTAGACAATGAAATGGAAATGAAACAAAGGGAATTATTTTGCTTAAATAATACTTACACAGCTATCTGTGATATTATGATATATGGAAAGTTTATGAAGTACAGGTGTATGGTAATCTGTGACAATGTAACCGAACAATACATCGGTCATAAAATAGCAATCAAACATGGAACGATGCTTTCCTAGCCTCAGAGTCTTATATCATATTTGTTTAATTAGTTTCTAATTACAATATTGCATCTCCTTTTCCATTATTGTTGGCAGGGGCAACACACTAAATGGCATATTTTCCACCTATTACTCGTTCAATAATATGCCCTGGTTATTTACTATTCTCTTGCAATCTGTGATGTTTTTGTCGTAATTCGAGTGTAAAACAATTGATGTGATTTTTATCCTTCCAATCCCTGCTTTGCATTTTTGAGGATGATTTAGGAATGGATGAGCAGTTAGTGTCATTATTAGGCTTTTGAAGATTTAGGATTTCTGCATGCTGGCAATAGAAGCTGTTATCACTTTGGTACATTCTCATGCTGTGGTGTCTGAAGGAATTTTTATGATAAAAGTGCCATGAAAATATGTGAGAGAGGTGTGACAAAATTAGGCTTGTGATGTCAATTACGAATCAACATAAAGATGTTAACTTGTCATGTCTGATCATCATGATCTGTATTCTCTGTTTGTATGGTAAGGTTTGTAAACATGATGCTGCTGCCATAGTGACACTGGTTCAAACTCTTTTGATCTTCTGAAGCAATTGACAAATTATTTCAAGAATAATAGAAAAATAATCTTGGGAATTCTTCAGGTATGTTTACCCACAGCCTCATCCCTTTAGCTCATGAGGATTAAGTACTTTGATGGTCTTATTTATAGTTGTCATACCATTAAGAAGGTCAGTGACCACTAAAATATCAATAAAATATTCTGATGTTTTGAACCAGTCCACTTTGACTTTTGCTTTCTGTTTCCAGTTGTCTGTCATTGATTTCCATTGCTAGTAAACCAGTCTACTTTCTGATTGCTAAATAAAATTTTGAGACAGTCCAAAACTCCTATGATTGATGTCATGACATTAGGTACTGGGGAAGAAGTATAATGGAGATATAATGGGGGAGCCAAGCTATGGTCATTAATTCTTGACAATCAAGCAACATTTTATTTCCCTTCATTACTCAGACATGGAAGATAGATGACTTCAAGAAGTCCAGTTATTATTGTGGATATCCAGAGGTGTAAACTGCAAGGTAGTCCTGTGTGCAGACATTTCAGATTGAGACCATCTTTTTGTAATGGCCTCCAATTAGCTGCATAGGTACGGTAGGCCAACATGTCATTCATAGCCACTTTACTCTTTGTCAGCCTGTTTGATGATTAAGCTCAAGAGTTCCCTAAAAGGGGGCCAGTCCTTATGGGGGAAAGGACAAATATTTCCTACTTAGCTTATTCTTTGTAATACAAAGTTCTGACACATGTCAGACATTTTCAAAATTTTAACTATTTAAGTAATTATCTTGCGGATGAATAATGATTTTTCTGACAGACTGACATCAAACATATTTTGTACATTATCGCAATTAGCAAACGAAGCGAGAATCCTGCTAGATAAATATGCAATGAGTCATCTTTCGCACGAAGAAAATCCTGAGGAATTCTGGGTGAAGAATTATTCAGAGGGATCAATAGAACCTACTTTACTAGATTTCAACTTTTTTTTTGACTTTTTTTTATCAATAACAGACCTGTCTGAGGTCCAACACCACTGTTAATGTTTGTTACATAATATCATACATTCTGCTTTAAACTGATTAGATATGGCAGATCCTGGCAATGTTCCCCATCAACTGTCAATGTTAATTCAACTTAATATTTTTGTTAGATTTTTTTATTGTGGAAGACTGGTTCTTATTGGGCTGATATATCTAAGAGTTATCTGAGACTATTCGATAACTGTTTTTCTTTGAAAAAAAAAGTGTTTTAATTGAGCATTAGAAGTGAAAAAAAACCCCTCAATTTTGCCTTAGTTTTGTCTTTCTATCCAATCCTTCCGCTTAATTAGGTTTTTACATTTCTAAATGTGATTTTGTTATGTCTGTAGTGTTTGAGGTGAAAGTAACATCCTCACCTTGATGATGTATTAAAGGAAGATTTTTGGATTATTAAACCCTGACTTATTGACTTTAAGATGAGCCATCCATTTGTTTTTGTTACCCAAACTGAACCAGTGATGATTACCTTGTCTTTAAATGATAAACTTTGTTGGATTGCTGATAGAATGACAAAGTTTCTACTTTCAGTGAAGATGAATATTGTTACGTTATTGTGTCTATATGTGTCCAGGTCAACTTTGATTGAAGACAATTTTTACAATACGGTGCTCCCTCCGGAGAGCAACACTTGTCAGAGTCACGAAAGCATTGTTCTTTGAAGGGAGTTGTTGTTCGGAGGCAATTAATACACTCACAACAGGTGTTTTTATTATATGTATGAGTGCCTTTTACTGTCGTTTGTTGGAGGGATTCGATCTTTGGAGGTGACGTTACGACAGTGGTTAAGGTTGAAAACCAGCCAGTATGCAGATGTTTATTGTGCAACATTGTCTTATTTGTTTCCAGTCATAAATATGGGTCAGGGTCATTTAACAAATATCTGTCATAAAGGTGAAGGTCATTAAAAATGAGCTGCATTTGTGTCAAGGTCATGTCAATGTCATTGATGGTAAAAAATTGTTACAAATTTGATTTAGCTAACATTTTTTTTTGTATCAATCAATGTTTTGTATTTTATCGTCTGCTGTAAGAATGTTTTCATTTTTCTTGGGAATGTTGATTGGCTATAATAAGAACAGTTGTTGCTTTGGAAATGGTGTAAACTACTTATTCTACAATAAATAATTGAAAGTGGTTCCCTGCAAATTGCTCTTTAACATAAGGATTCTAATCTCTTGAACCAAGTACCAGTATTAGTATCAAAGTGATTCTTCTGTTTGGAATTGTTTGGTTTCCCTTAGATACCATTAAGTGTAACAGTCTGGTTAAGAGTGGTTTGGCATTTGTTCGGAAAAAAACAACAAAACTTAGTATACACTAGAGATTGATAGCTTTGTATTAAGTCTGTATTGGACAATTGCTGTTGCAGCCTTATAACATAACACACAAACACCTTATTTCAATCAAGACTTTGTCGTTTAATATCATGCAATTTATAGCACATTATAAAAGTATGTTTTATTATTACATATTATTGTTCCACAAAATCTGTCTACTTGTTTTTGTTACAGAAATAGATTATTTATAACTTCATCTGCATATTGCTGGCATTAAAATTGTGTAAAAGGCACCCAAATAACACCTGATTATTTTAGCTTTGAAGGAATTTATAACTTAGAAGTACAAATATTGCATAAGTTGTTATTTATAGATAATTCCTTAATTATTTCCTAACATCCACTTAAAGAGTTGATGCCCGTCCATTTATAAGAGCAAGTTGCTAGTTTCTGAAAACTTTCCTAGTAAAATTTGCTTCTACCTGGTGATAACATTGTTAGCATGATTTTTTTTAAAATAAAAAAGTGACAGGTTACTATGACATTTATGGATTAGCTAAAGGTTTCAGTGACTTTGAAAGAATAAGTGCTAGTTGATTTTGAAATTACATTAATGGCTGCTTGTTGCTATGGCATTACATTAATGGCAGCTAGTTGCTATGGCATTACATAAATGGCTGCTGGTTGCCTTGACATTACATCTATTGCCGCTGGTTGCTATGAGGTTACATAAATAGCTGCTGGTTACTATGGCATTACATGAATGGCTGCTGATTGCTATGACATTGCAAAAATGGCTGATAGTTGCTATGACATTACATAAATGGTTTCTTGTTGCTATGATATCATATAACTACATTGAAATTGGTTTATATTAATGCTTTCATTTTTAAAATTTTGTGATGTATTTTTCTGAATCATATTTTTTTTCAAAAATGTAATTACTTTCTTGATATTATCATTGAGTTTATAAACCTGATGTCAATCCTCAATACACTCAATGTAATGTAAAAATATTCCTGTCAATTTAACAGTATTACATGATATTTAAGGCTATGTTTGAATATAAATCCAAATTATTAATTGAAATACCAGTGTTTCTTGGCAATTTGTAAAAATTGATTCAATTTATCATTCAAATTGTTTTCAGATAAAAAAACACTTGTTATCCTAAACTATGCACACATTTGTTAATTCGCTTATATATTGTGTACGCATAAATTAAATGCTGACCTATGATTTTGTACTGTTTTTAAATACCAATTTTAATATAATTGTGTATCATGAATTTGAACAACATCCCTACATAAGTCAAAAAGCTCTATTTAAGTAATTCATTTTGTTGCATATGTATTTCTGACAATATTGTCTATTTTCAGTGCAGTTATAATCTATCTGCCTATCTATCGATTTTTAATTTAATGCTTTAATTTAATTGGTTTCTTTTCAATTAAATTCATGCTCCAAAGTTTTAATCATGATGATGAGACTTCAAGATCCCAAACAGACAGGACTACCAGTTTATTTAAGTCATTTAACATAATCCAAGGTCATTTTGACTGGAGGTTTTCTAGAGACATTAGGGGGGGGTTGCATGGTTGCATTCCCTTGGCACGTAAACGATAAAGCGTGAGGAGGAGTTATCTATCGTTTTAAGGGGACTGGAATGAAAGGGAAACAATCTTTTTTTGCGACATGCAGCAAAGCGTTCTCGTGTGAAGGCCCCCAGCAATATTTTCAGGTTTTTAGAAATTTTTTACTTGCACCCATGTGGATTGTGAATGATGTAATAATTTATCTATTTATGACTATGTAACCATAGTGGTTGGATGGAAATTTTGTTTGTAGCATTTTATTGAAAACTTCTTTATTCTCTCTTTGTACAACATCTGAAGTTACCTTATGTTTCGAGTCAGCAAAATGTGACAAGAAAGATACTGTAAGAATTACATTATACTAAGAATGCAATGACAAAAATGTTGATTCCACTTCATCAAAATTTGTTTAATGTTTTTGTTTTTCATTTAAAATTACATTTTATACTGTCATTAAAACTAAATATATCCTTTAAAACTGTTTGAAAGTATTTTTTCATTACAACTAGAAGCATTTTTGCTATCCTCAAAACCATAAACAATGTATTGCTTTAGTGAAATGAATATCTACTTTATTAACAAATATCATTTATAGTGTTTTGCATTCTTAAAAAACATTATCATCTATATTTTTATTGGTTCATAAATCAGTCTAGATTTTAAAACAATCGTATAACTTAAAGAACAATGCATTCTGGAATTTCATGGTACGATATAAACAAAAGATCGTTTCGTTCAGTTGGAAGGAAGAAAAAGAAAAAAAGGGAATGAGAAGTAATACTGGTACGTAATTCATATTTTGTTGGGAACAATGATCGTGCCTAAATGATGTACAAATATTCTGTACTAAAAATCCACTGCCTTACCCACTACACATATCAAAACTGAACTTCGGTTACTTCACTAAGGTCCGGATTGTCAGAATAATCCTCATTGGTGTATATCACATTTTGTAAGTCCGAAACAGGTACACTTTCAGCTCTTGATATTGGTGTGAAACCTTCGCTCCCTGTCGTGTTCACGCGATTGATATACGTTGGATTTTCGACAATGTTCGAATGGAATCCCCTACCGCCCGTCATTCGTGGATGATAAGATGATTGTATGCTGTCCTGCGGTATGTTAGAACACGGTGCAAGCTGGCTGGTTAAATCCAAGATCTCAATGTTTTGAGTATTTGGATTCATTACGCGGTTATGAACGTCTTGATTGGACGAATTTTGCGCAACACAGATGTCTTGATGCTGACGAATAATGTCTACTAGATTACGACGTCGGTTATCCGTATCATGGATGGTGAAACTTGGAACAGCTACGTCAGAATCGGAAATACTGTGCCGATGTTTAGGATTGGTTTGGTCTGGGCTTCGTTGACGATTTATCATATGTTGAAATATATGGTCAATGTCATATTTATCACAATAGATGCGTCTAGCTAGAATGTTAAGGTTGCGATCGAACAGAATGTACAAGATAGGTTGGATGGCACCGTGGGACCAGGCAATGAAAGCGAACCCTTGATATGCTTTAGCGGACGCTTTGAAGTTCTTGTCGATGATAATAAGAAGGAAATACGGGTACCAACAGATGACGAAAACTAAAATATTAAGAATGAAAATTTTGGCACGGTGAGTTGCGTCTCTGATTATTTTGCGCAATCTGCAGGTTGAGCTTGTTGCAGTGTCTAAAACTGTGATCGAGGTGCGCACTAGAAAGGAAACTCGATTTGGTCGATTGATTTGAATTTCCAAATAGAGTCTACGAATGAAATGGATAACAGCGATAATGGCAACAGTTGTTATCACAGCCCACATTACATGTGCAACGTATCCAGTCTGTTTTCCAAACGTGAATGAACAACTTCCTATATCGGGTTGAAATTCAAAATGGCCGCCAATTAATGTTGGACCCAGATGCAGTATTACACTGCCGATATACACTAAAACTATTCCAAATGTGATACAGATAACTGTACCTCGTGAATTTCCACCGATATTTTTCTCACCGAAGGTATAAGCTTCCGTACATACCATTGCAACCATATTGAACACAGAAATGGTTATCAATATCACATAGGTAGCTCCGAATAGATCACAATCTGAGGGACTTCTCTGAGAGAGAAGGTTAGTTGCTATGGGAATGCAAAAAGCTGATTTAATGAAGTCGAGAAAACAGGCATGCATGAGAAAACCACTGGTCATTTTCCGTAACGGTTTTCTGATGAACACCGTCAGGACGACAATAATGTTTAAGATCATCCCCGTAACGGCGATGAAGTAAAGGTAATATGCTTCAGGATGTTCATTTGTCTCTGGTTGCATCACATCGTGTGTAGTATCATGAGACTTGTCGTTATGGTTCAGTGGTTGCGCCACTTTAAAATTGTAAAAATAGTCATTAGAGCTTGTATCAGCTTGGAAATCACTAGGGATCACTCGTGATAGTCTAGAGCTGTTGTACGTGAAATGATTGGACATCTTTAGCCATGATACCATAGGTCAAGGTCACGGTATCTTTTTGTTTCATACTCATCTCCTTCTGTTAAGTCAATGTCACATTTTTCATTTCTTTCGTCTTTGTCATCAAAAACTGAAACGAGAAAGTATGAATTGTATAAAACAATTGTTACAAGATTTGGCAAAACTGGCAAAATAGGAAAGCAGCGCCGGCAATAGCTTTGAATTGGAATAAGTACTAAATAAGTAAGCTAATTTTATTGCATTTTTATATTAAGGTATGTATGTTTGTATATATTGCAAAAAATGAATTTTATTGTTGGTAGAATGGTTCTAGTCCCTTGACTTGATTTTTTTGTGTATAAAAAGTATGCATTTTTGACGAGTGGTCTCTTAGGGTAATTAATTATTATGCACAAAAACTAGAATTGACACCCAAGTATTTGTAGGCACCTGGTTATTTCAAAGCAGATGCCTTACGAAAAATTTGGAGGATTTCTCCAATTTACTCAATGTCAGTAAATTCTTGTTTTGATGATATGGAAATAATTATATTGCATTTTTGAAGTAGTGGATGAGTGTTGTTAAAGAAATGAAGTTCAGTTAGAAAGCATTTAGAAATTTACTCCTGATTCAGCGTCTGCTTCATTGAATTCAATGAATTCCATTGAAAAGTAAAAATGCAAAGAAATGGTCCGTCTTTAGTGAGTTTTTAATGACTTCTGTGCCTATGTCACTGTTTAGTTTATTCTGATTGGTTTTTAATTTATAATTAATTCTAATGTCTTAAAAACACCCACCTTATCGCTAACTGCCTTCAATTAATTTCAATTGAATGGCACACTATAATTATAGTGTCTAGGTGTACCTTGGGTAATTATTTTAGGAATTTCTGATTTTTTCAGAGAGTTTTTGGGGTATTTGGATTGAATGGAAATAATATAATGATAGTTTAGAAGGTTTCCAGTGATTGTTCATTTGCAGGGATAAGATTTATCCTGAACCATCTGATTGGTTGTTTTAAAATTGACCAATGGCTGAGCTTGTTTCTAAACTGTCAGATATTAAAATTCAGTTTTTATTCTGGTATCATTGTCAATAGAATTCAAGTCAAAGCTTATGGCTGAATTTAGATTCAACAAAAAAGCAAAACAAACTACACAGTGATTTTTTCCTTCTTTGTTTGGGTCCAGTAAATGAAACCGTCATTGACCCATCCCAATTGAAAATGAAGACATTTTTCCCAAATTCCAGCCTAAAAATTCCCAACTTTGGCACCAAACTGCATTTTTTCCCAATTGGACCTGGTCCCAATATTGCAAAAAAAACTTACCGCTACAAATCATTTAACTTGAGAAAATGGTTTTAGATTCCATTTAATTAATAGTATCTACTTCATTCAAATGTTCATGGTTTTACTTTACTTTATCAAGCTATTTTATGCTCTTTTGGACAGTTCAGATTTCAGTGTAGTATTTTATGTCTTCTGTTCCGAATCAGCTGATTTCCATTGAACACTTGTACACCTTGTTAAGTTTCTTTCCTTTGTTTTCATTGCTTTATCATTGAATCATGTTTTAAGATCATTTTTAAAGCATTACTGATATTTACTGTGCATTGAGGATTTTAATTTGGTAAATTTGAGCTGCAAATTCATTTACAAATTCTGATTAGATAATTCATCTGATGAATGAGTAAATTCGTTCACAGACTTTTTGTATTAATGAAAATGTATGCAAGCGTGGACTGCTTTTGAAATTCCTCCAATTATGTTACATTATCGTATAATTGGAGTTATCACCGGAATATCATAGAAGACAGGATTTTAATTAATCATCGGTGAATTCGATTACATTTCATTTGATGTTCTGAGAAATTGCATTCATGTTTTTTTATCAATTCTTTACATTGAGCTTTTATACTGTGAGCAAATTCTGATCAGTGAGATTACATGCTGGATTAGATACATCAAAGATAATCTGGCTTATCAGTTCACGCTTTTAACTATCTATTAAGAACAAATTAAAGAACAAAAAGAACTTATTGCATCATTTTTGTGAAATTTGAGGAGTTGTACAATTTGCATTGAATTAATGTTATTTACTGAAGATGGGTGGGGTAAATTCGTGCGGATCATCAAAAGGGTCAGATTCTGCCAAGGCAGATTCTACGAGACATCAGTTTCACGTTGAATCACTCGTAATCTGTTCGTTATGTTTGCAGAAGTTTGAAGACCCTAGAATGTTAAAATGCCAACATACTTTCTGCTTTAATTGTTTGAAAAATCATGTTAAAAATGTCGAAGAAAGTGGCGCGCGCGAGATTACGTGCCCTGCTCCACGATGTCGAAAGTGGTTGTTTCCAATCAAACCTCTTCTATCTACTGCCATGGATAGATGGGATACTTACTTCCCCAAAAACATTACTATTTCCAAAATTCTGGAAAATTTGCCAAATGATGAGGAATATTGCGATGTGCATACAGATAAATTGTACGAATATTTCTGTGAACAGGAGATGAAGTTATGTTGTAGTACCTGTGTGATACACCGACACAAAAAATGTAACGGTATTTGTCAAATAAGTGAATTCACAGAGCAGCCGAGTAAATTCGCCAGTGTTAGCAGAACCCTTCTAGCGGAACTGAAAAAATGTCGGGGTCAATCACACACCGTCATAAATCAATTAAAAAACAATGTACAGAAATTAGTACAACAGCGAGATGTTATATTTAATGATCTAGAAAAGTTCAGATTAGAGATCATTAGTGAGTTAGAAAAGAATGAGAAAGCCATTAAAGATGAGGTGAATCAACTCGTTGATGAGAAATATGAACAAATTGAAATAATGGAAGAACTGGAGAAGAAGTTTACCGAATATAATGACAGAATTTCAAATCACGAAAAAACGGAGATTAAAGAGAAATTAAGAAGTCTTCAAATTGTGGATAAATTTGCTGCACAAGATGTAGTCACTCTAAGAAGTTTACAAAACAAGTTTAAGACTGTTCATATAGAATATACTCTGGATAAATATAAAGAGACACAGATTAAAAAACAACTCGGAATAATTGTGGGACAATATCTTGTTTCTGAGAGATCAGTTTACTAGCAACTCATTCCCTGTTCTGAGATTGTAAATGCTCTCGGCATTTTCAAAACTAATATTTAGATAACTGAAGTAATTAATCTGTAATCGATAATGTTGTTTACTTAAAACATGTTAATTACATTCATACCGTGTTAGGTCATTGTACTGAATAATTAGCTATATATTCATACATTTTACTGTAAAAATTTTTATTTGTCCTATTTACCAACAAAATACTATGAAATGGTAGGTTTTTTTAAAAAGGTACTTACTTTTAATATGTGTTGAACATAATAAGCCAGATTTTAATGCACTTGTCACAAAATTCCTTGTCACAGTTGATTCCTTTCAATTACATAAAACACAGTGCCACTAAATTTCTCTAAACATTTCATTAAAACACACCATCGTATACCTTGTTTAGAGTAATCAAACAAATTCAAGGAAAAGCCAAACTTTTATATAACATAGACAAGTGTCCAGGAAAATCCAAGCTTTTATATAACACAGATAAATGTCCAAGAAAATTCAAGCTTTCCTGGGACTCAGACAAGTGTCCAAAACAATACAAGAAAATCCAAGGCTCTGTTTGACACAGATTTAGAGTAAAGTGATCCAGAATGATCATCACATCACACATTTATGAGTTACTCTTCCTTCTCTCATCCACACCTGAGGATTAAAACCAGTTTTCTGATTTTCTGTTTTCATGAGCTATTTAGACCATACCTGTAACTTACAGTGTTAATCACTCAGGCTGGGTTACATATTGTTAGCTAATACCTGTGCACCGGTTAATGAAAATCACAGGTACACAATTTTGGAACCTACCTGTAAAGTCTATCAGCCTCAACAGACTGGTTCACAAGTTGTTTGAGAATATTTGCACCAGTTTATCATATCTGACAGTAGACTGGTTATAACAGACTAATTTGTCAGAGAAAATAAATGAATCTTATGTTTTTCACCAATTCATGATATTAAGACTTTGATTTTGCATATTTTATGCCATTTTTATGGCCATTTCTCAAGTGTTCACAGTTGCTTTTTTATTTAGGCATTGGCTGTTCAATGAACCAAAAGGTCATGAAAATTTATCTGTGTCAGGGTTACTCTTTAGATAATAGGAGGAAGGTTATTTCCTTCAATTGTCGTAATTGTGGGTTACTGTTTTGCTTTTTGTTAATTCATTTGATTTCATTTTATAGAATAAATGGTTTCATGTCAGTAACCAGTCAAATCATGCTGCTCAAATCATTTGTATTCAAATAAACCTAACAAAATTTTTGTCAACCTGTCAAGCTGCCTTTAAATCATTATCTTAAATTGATCAACAAAACATGATTATTTATAACCTGTCTTGATGCATCGGCTGATAATGGCTTCTTGCATTAAATTGGCACTGAAACCAATGCAGATAATTTTTGTGAATGTCATCATTGCACAACAATTTCCGTGATGGAATTTAGCCTACTTCTGTTGCTTTAGGACAAATTTTATGCATTTATATTCTGCCTGTTACATATTAATTGACTCTTATCACTGTATGACCTTTTCTCCAGTATTGATAATTGGTTTATCAGGGCTTTGATGTGGTTGTGGTATAATTTGTTTGTCAGATCATGTCCTTGTCTGAACTGGAGACTAGATCAGGAGGTCTCTAGGGTTCAGTCCGACAATCAAACATCTCTAAGTATTTATTGGGAATTAACTTTGTTTTCACACAAGTCTGACAGTGCCTCCCAAACATGGGTCAATTTAAGTTTCTGCTCAGAGGGAGATTACAATTGCATTTAGCACAGATTCCATGTTCATGCTTGAATGTATTCAGTACTTCTTACCAAAGATTTATCTCCTGTAGAGAAAAGTGGTATTTGATACCCACAAATGAATCTCTTTCCTGAAAATTACCCACAAATTAATGTCTCTTGTGATGAGTATCTATAAACTGAACTCCTTATTGAAGAGTACTTACATCTTGCCACCTTAGCATGAAAAGGGCCTATCTTCACTGCTCATGAAGTGCAGATGTGTTCTTTTCGTTCTAAGGTGGCAATATTTAGATCCTCTGTAATTTTAGTGTTTTAGTATTTCATTCATAAATCAATCTCATCTATGAAAAGTAGTTGTATTCCCCATGCCTTTTTCTTACTACATGAAAAACGTTTCTATTTTACTCTAAAAT
Source organism: Lutraria rhynchaena (assembly GCA_008271625.1). Classification (NCBI taxonomy): domain Eukaryota; kingdom Metazoa; phylum Mollusca; class Bivalvia; order Venerida; family Mactridae; genus Lutraria; species Lutraria rhynchaena. Next base: position 2,468,654 of record VIBL01000049.1, read on the forward strand.
TATCTTCTTTATGAAGAGTAATGATATTTCATTCACAAATTTATTAGTATATTCTTGGCTGAAATTTATCTTTTGAATAAAAGAAACCGTATTCTGCTTAGATCTACTTTGTGAATAATGCTTTCAAGTTTCCTAGAAATTTATCTTCATTTTGAAGAGCAGCTGTTTGCTGCCTTACAAATTCTTCTCTGCGAAGAGTATATTAGTACATTGGTGTGCTTTTTCCAAAGCAAACTACAGCTTTTCAAGACCTTTAGGAGTGTTATTGTTCATATATTTATTACATTAGTACAAATTATATGACAGTATCGTATGTTTGGGCATTTATTACTGCTTAACAATGATATTACATTTGGTGTGAATTCTTTTCATTCATGATCAGCTATGCAGGCGTAAAATTGATATAAACAAATATGATTGATCCATGTCTGGGGGTGCATGAATATGTATAAATTGCAAAAAAAACATTTCTTATTATCTTATTAGTTGCGAATAATTACTCTACTTCAGTACAAGTTGATTATTTTTGTTATGGTTACAGAACCCTGAATCGACCACAAATTACATCAAAATTAATTTATGAGAATAGGAACATATTTTTGCACTTGACTTTCCACTTTCAGGAGGATGCATGGAATTATGGGTAATTATAAATGGAAGCTAATTGCGTGGTGGGTGGGGTGTTATTAATTTTAGCAGAGGTGCTGGTTATGTTAATGTGAATTCTGGTGTCATTGATTATAAAATATGCCTGGAAGGATGTACAATTATCATTTGTTTTGAATATTTGCAGTACATACGACTTTTTTCATGTGTTCCATGATAATAATACAACATTTACAACTTATCCAAATCGTGACAAAAATTTATGATTTGAGGCTAGAGAGATATTCAGAACCTTCCAATTTTGCTTCATTTTCTTAGTCTGAGGATGAATGTACTAAAACTATTTCATTAAGTTTTTTGTTATACTGCATACTCCACCCAATTGTGTAACAGTTAATATTAAGTTTAGTACGCTAAATGTTTCTTGTTGGTATTTTGAGTACTTAATCATAGGAATTTATAGTGTCTTTAAAATTGATAAAATTCAGGTACACATCACATTCTTGTATTTATTTTACACTCTGTACATTTTAAATGTAATGGATTTTATCTGTCAAAAATGGATATGCATCATTAACATTCTTAGCTTTGTAAAGTACACACCATTTCATGAATAATGCCATTTGTATGTGACTACTGTTTTCCTAGTTCATGGACAGTTGTTAGTTTGGATGTGTATGGTTTTTTGCTTCCCATAGAACGTGTTCTAATCACTGCACATGATACAAAAAACAGCTTGTCAGATATTAAATACACTATTCAAAATACATAAAGCTGTCAGATGTTGGTGAAGAGAATAACAATATTTCATGTAACCAGGTAGGATATTTTTGTTTGTTGGTACTGGGAGGAAAAGTGGATAAAAGGTCATCAAACTCAGTTAGAATTTAGCCTAATTCTTTTTTCTAACCTGTTCTGTGTTTTTTTCTGTCATATATACCTGTCTAAAGAAGTAATTAATAGATTATGCATAAATGACTATAAAACAAACATTTATGTATGGATCTCCTTGAAACAGTTCGATGAGATTACAGGAATACTAGCCCCTCTTTTTAGCCCCTCTTTTGTTACCATTGTTGAGAAATGTGTGATAAACTGGCCCTGATTTGGCCACCTTTTGCAGTACATTTGTCAGGAATTTTATTGAAGTCAGCTTGCTCATAGCATAGTTTCATAAAATGTCTTAGTTATAACATACTTGTTTCTTTCCCATGTATATCGGAGGAAGGGATACATTTTTGACGTATTGTTAGGGACATAATGAATTAGATTTTTTCCAAAACCATTGAATCTGTTGAGCTTTTGTAGGTAGGTACATCACAGTGAATAAGCATTTTTCACAATGAATGTTTCATTGACCTTGCATAAAAACTATTGCCAAATTCTGCTAAAAAAATGTTGACATTGAAGAGCACCTGCCAAGTTTTCCTACCTTCTTTTTGAAGAGTGCATTATTATGTGATTAGTATGGATTTTCCTGTTTTTGATGGACAGTGTGTTTGTATTGTGTCTGGCATATGACATTGTAATTGCATATAATAATTTCAAATATTTGCATTGGTGTGGTATCTTAATGCCTGCAGATAAATATAGTTTTGGCTGATTCTAAGAAAAACGAAAAAAAAACTACGAGTATCTTACAAAATCAAAGATGCTGCGGTAATTATGATAATGCACTGATATGTTATGTCTGAATTCAAAGCATTTTCAATTATCAAGTTATTTATAAGTAAACATCTTACCATCTCAATGATGTGATTTAACTATCATACAACTTCTGTTATTGCAATAATTGGCTTTATTGTTGTTTGAAGTTAATTATGTCAAAGTTTACAAAGGTTACTGTAAAGACATTTCTGAATAACGCCCAATGCTTATAATATCATATACTTAAAAGCATTCATTTGTTTAAATCAGATTTCCTCTTTGATGTCGAGAATTTCTGAGAAAACTAAAAAAGAATACTCAAGTGTAAAAATGTACTATTTCTTGTGTTGTTTAATTTCTGAGCAATCTTTAAAGGTCTCATAATTAAAGAATTTCGGTAATTAGAGCATAAATCAATGGCACTGTTTGACTTTCCCTAAAATTAGTTCAAAAAGGTTGTATCTGGTCCTTAATACAGATGAAAAAGTACAAGCTTGTAGCATTTGAGAGATGATTCATTCCGTATGACCTGAAAATTCTACAGAAAATTTTTTTTATCCAAAGTATATGATAATGACCCTACGGGAAAAAATGAACCGAAAGTGATGTCTTTGAGAACATTCATGAGGAAATTCCTCCATTCCTTTCAGGAAATACCTCATTTGTCTCGTTAGCCAATCAACCGTTAGTATAAGACTTGTTTGACATTATGATTGGTACAGGAATTTTTACTCTATTTAACAAGTGAGATAATTGACAACTTCAGTAAGCAGCCTCACTCATCATATGAGAGTCTTATTTGTCTTACCATGTTTTGAGGCAAAAGTTACATTTCTACAGGAAAGTTACCAAATTACCATAAGTTATGGTAATGCAATACATTGTGTTAGCATTATGACAGCCTCCTTATTACCAATTTTTACCTTCTATGTGTACATTACTTCATTGTCAAAAAAGGCAGGACTATGAAGTAAAGGGTCAAGACCAATTTTGTGGTCACAAAAGGTATTCTTAATATGAAGGTTTTACTGTACGTAAGGAGAAGGCTTTTGGTATGACCTTGTGTATTCTGTACCGCTGTCATTGCTTACAAATAGCTTATTTCTTGTTATCTGAAGCTGGCCATCTTAATGTTTCCTCTATGAATTGATTCAGCTCTCTATGTGATTTCAAAGACAATGAAGATTTCCTTTATCTCCTTACCAGGAATATTCATGTGTTGTGAAGTGTCTTGATGCTTTGTAGACATACCATAATGCTTTTGCTAAGAAGATTTTTCAAATGAGCCTCGACGGTTTCAAGTCATTTAATGGATTAGGTTAGACGTAGATCTGAATCGCGATTGTGTCTTTGAGAAAAAAAGAAATTGTCTTGTCCCTCCCGTTAACACATTTCAGATTTACTGCTGTCAACTAAATCTGATTCAGATTAAAATAGAATTTTAATAGAAAGATTGCTTAACTTTAGAATGACCATCCACTGCATTATCAATACATCAAGTTGTTCTAATTATATTTTGAATCAGATGGTAGCTTATTGTGCCTTATTTCTCCTCACATTGCTCCTTACATTTAGGACTCTACATAAAATATTAACAGACATGCATATTGCACTATGAATCATAGCCTTCACCGGTACTGTTTTACCCTGAGGTATGACTGCTGTAGGCTTGTGTGTGTGCTTTAAGTTGTTACTTTAATCTGCTACTTTTACATGAGCATAAAAATTTTAAAGCATTAAGTGACAATGACAAATTCTACTGTCTATGGTATACATACAGTTTGGCATTGATTGTATATACTGTGGCCTCTGTCAGTACATAAGCACTACGTCTGACTTACGAAAAAAAGATAATCCTGCTTACAGTTGGCATATTTACAAGTCATGTAACCGAAGTTTTCATGCGTGTAAGTGGATATTACGGATGTTGTCTGCAAATGCTTACAGAATGACTTGGCTTATTTACAAAGTCATCCATGTTGTTTATCCTCATTTGCATGGACACTTGGTTTTGTCATTAACACTTTTATTGTTCTGTCATTTACAGATTGTCTATTTTCTCTTTGATTTGGAAGTCCAATATTTGTTGGAGAAACTTAGTCCTGAATTTTTTGTGTAATTTTTCACTCATTCTTACAACAAACCAGCCAGCACTTACGGTCCTAAAATTTCGAACAGGGCAGGATGGAAACAGGAACTAAAAGGGGCCGACCCTTTTTTTAGTGGGATTCTAAGTGTTACAGATTCAGTTATTATTTGTATGTCAATGAAGCAGATGAATGACCCCTTTCATATCTAACTGAACGTAATGGCCCCTTTGTTGTTTATAAGAGAGGAGAAACCCACTTTTGAGCCTACAGAAGATTGCACTGTTTCATGGAGATGACTGGTTCTTTTATCTTAACATTTTTATTCCATTTTTGCATTTGTTCATTTTTAGCTTATCTGTTTTGAAGAAAAAGTGAAGCTATTATGATTGTTAGTCTTCGTTGTCATGCAAAAATTTTAATGTAGCCCATTACTGAAACACTTTTAAAGGTATCAACACAATACTTGGAATACTTGATTATCATGACAAGGTGCAGTTGCAAGGTAAGAGGCAATATTCTAAAAGCTATATTTCTGGAGTTATGACCCTTTTTAACTTAGAATTTTTGTCAAAATTATACGTTATCGTGTTCAAACTCAAAATGTCACATGTGGCCCCCATTGCCAACATGTAAAACAGATATGTGTTGGCACTGCTTTGCAGGGCTCTAGCTAAGATTCTGATTGTGAGGCTATATTTGATTATGTGGTCTTTGATCAGTACAAAACTTGCTTACTCTGTTCAGTCAATTGATTCCAAAGGACTAGTTTTCCTTATTGGAGGAGTGGTTGTTTTGCCAGTTATTTGATCTGATCGATGATGATTTCTGATTGGTCGGACTATTAACAGCTTGATTAAACTTGATTGCACTTCCTACGGTGTTTGAGTCACAATCTCTGGTATTTGATTTAATGATGTCTGTGTGCCAATTATTCTTATCCCCGAAGACGGAAAATAATGTTTTGTGTATTAAATGAGAGCAAGATAAACATGGGCTTGTCAGTATTTCAAAGTATTTAATGATTGCAATTTTGTTTTAAGATTAACATTTTGTGCAATTATTGCATGTTCTCTGCATTTTGTACGCATGGTACTTTTCCCATTCCCACTTTGTATCAAATTCTTCCTTTTGATATGAAATCTGGACATATGAATTAATCATATTACTGTAGATTATTAATGTACACCATGAGAGGAAATACAGTTAGTTTTCTCTTGTTGCACGAAAATTACGTGCAGTTATTGTCCCTCTAACTTAGTTTACGGAGGAATTAATTTTCGTGTTTGCATATTTCGCATGCAAGCTGATGCAAATAAGCCTCTTAACATTAAATGAAAATCAAAAACAAACAACTTGTTGATATCCAGTCATTTTGTGATATTCTGTAAGTGCCTTGAAGTTCTTAGTTAGGTCTCGTTATTGCTGTGGAATGCCTCACGTGGAATGTCTCGTGCGGAAACATCTCGTGCACACATTGACATCAATTGTTAGTGAATTATACAGGGTTATTAATTATCCTATCCCTGCCAACTGTGCTGTGAGTGTGCATAACTAGGATTCCTCCCAGTCTTTAATTATTATCTTAATTTGTTCTCTCTCTTTTTTATTTCAAATATCCATAATTGATTGGTTGGCTGGTTCCCCTGTGAAAAAAAAATTCATCATATTCATATAGTGGTTAATATTAGCTCTCCTGGTTTATTAGCTCCCGTTGTTAATTTACTGTCTGGCTTAATTAGCCAACTCATTAACTAACTCTGAAAAGTTTTTATTTCCTGTATTTTTTTACTTAATGAATTTGAATAAATGATAATATCATGCATATTTTTGTCACATTCCATTTCGGGGGGATATAACAGCTACAAGTTCCGTTTCTTTTAAAATAAATCAGGGTCTCACATTTGAGATCCCTAAAACTCAAAACAATAAAAGTTGAAAAAATGATATATTGGAGGATGTATGCTGTTTTTAAGGATGTTAAGAACATTTGGATTAAAGGGGAGATAATAATTTGGATTAATCAGGGGAAATAATGATTGGGTTGAACAGGGGAGATAATTATTCAGTCGAACAGGGGAGGTAATTAAATAGATTTATTAAGGGAGATAATGAGTTTGTTTAATCAGGGGAGAATAATATTTTAGATTAATCATGGGAACTAACTATTAAGATAGAATAAGTGGGGATAATTGTTACAAACATGGTGTAACTGATATGATTGTTATAAAGTTCATCCAAATCGGGATTGGAGAAGTGTAGGCCCAGCAACTTATTGATCTAGCTCTAATGTAACTACCTACTCGAGGGGTTTTTGCTAATTGGAGAAATCATAATTATTTATATTCAATTATGGTAGCATTAGTGTCCAAGAATATCAAACATGAACTCACATATGTTAAATGTCTATTTACTCTATCAAAAACGTATCAACTGAGGTCTGTTTGTTTCATCTATTTACAAATTTGTTTGTTATACAACGTGTTCAATTTCATTGCATAAATATTGACATGAATGGTAGAATTGATTAGCTGAGATTAGAAAAAATGAGAATAAAAATATTTTCCTCCGAAAACTGTTTTAAGTCTCGCTGTTAATTTGTAAAACAGATGAAGATAATCAGATAAGTTGGTGAATGTCTGTTTAATGTTGATCATTAGAATTTTTTTCAGCATTAATTCCACCATATGTTAAAGCATGCAGCTTTGAATATTGCGTTTGTTTTTGCTTTTGGTATTAAACAGTATTTGAATTTGGTCAAGGTCATGAAATGAAAAAAGTTTATTGAAGCTTACATCTGATTGGTTGATGAAATTTATTCTATAGATTTTGATTGGTTGATCATATGTATTATATGGATTTTTATTGGTTGATCATTCATATCTTATAGATTTTGATTGGTTAATCTATCAAGTTACATTATAAATAACTGAGTCTTTGGTATTGTTTAGTGAATGTTTTTAATACAATCACCATTTAACAAACTTATTAGCTCTGGCATTGCTTTCAAAGAAATATTAACATGTTCTTGGCGCTTCTTGAACCTGTGACCACTTGATCAGCAGTCATGTGGTCAAATAGTGACCTAACTGGACAGGCGTTTAGGCACCTGTGCTTGGCTCATGTCTGGGACCTACAACCTCTGGATCAGTGATTCTGTGGTCTAAAGACCATCTGGGTGAGCCAAAGATACCAGACTGACATTCTTGCCAAGTAGACATAGCCATATCTCGACAAGATCCTACCAAATCCTCCTTCGCTGTAAAGGTATTGCTCATCATGGAAAAATGTTACAATCATTGATTTGGTATTTTGTTTTGTATTATTGTGTTAGGGAAGTTGTTATCTAGCTGTTTACATGCAACAATGATGATTTCAAACAATGTCTCTACACATGTTAGTGCTTCTCTGCTAAACATCAAAGACCAATAATTTGTGTTCTTCAAAGGAATATTTCACTTCAATGATCTACACTGTTACATAATAATCCCTACAGAACCTGTGAATGCCTGGTGTGGAATATTTTTGTTTGAATTCTTTCAGACTTCATCATCAAATGTTGCTTTATTAGAGTAATCCTTGAATCTGGCATGTTGTTCCACTTTGATAAATATTGAACATGCCATGCAGGCCGTAATGTCTCGCTGTTAATCTGCATTAGAATTGCTGCCTAAATCTTCTGTTTTGAGCATTCTCCTCCGGAGCCACGCATAAAGTGTTCATAGTTTGAATGTGTAATGATTTTAATATCATCAGTCCAAAAAAAAGGTTGGGAAGTGAATTTTGTCATTGATTTCAATGTATGGTGGAGAGCTGAATAAAGGATAAGATTCGATGTCGTGTTTTCTTATCAAAAGCTTTAACTACAAGTAGCACCATGACAAACCTAAATATTAAGAAAAGGGTTTCATAGAAAATCACTTACAAAAAACCCCACCCTCCCAAAAGTGCTACTTTTCCAAAAACCCGCCTACCCAAAGCCCACCCATCATATAGAAACATACGAACAATTGCGTACGAAACACAGTCTGTTGTAGGGGTACCGCCTTCGAATGGTCTGCCGCAAAACTACAGGGGGTTTAAGCTAGTCTGTGGACCCAACCTCACTCTAACCCAAGGGGATTGAGAATATATGCTAATTATTCATGTTTCATCGTTATTATGTATAAGAAATTTGTGGCAGGGGAAGAAACTTGCAGTGGCAATCAGGGTTAAAATCCAGATCGCAGCAGTTCAAACCCTTCAATGAAAATTTGACAAAAAAAAGGACAATTTTCCTTCATATTTTAGAAATTGCCGGCTCCTTGTGGAAGGGTTATTGTACAGTCTAAGAAAACAGGTTAGGTGAACCAGCCACCGTATATAACTGAAAAATTGTTGAAAAACGACGTTAAACCCAAAGGGAAAAAAAGGAGAAAATTTCATGTTTGTTCTACCATCCAGCATCAGCATGTTTGGCTGTCAGAAAATGATAAGTTACACAAAAAATCCTAAAGAAAATAGACATTTACAACACGCCTACGACCTGCCTAGTTTCACCAGAATATCGCTAATTTGTTTTGCATCTTAAGATCTGACACAAGTCATGCTCTTTAACTTATCATCTCAGTTAACGCTACTGTTTCATTCAATAAGTCATGCTCGTTGATGGTTTGTTTGTTTATGTCATTTATCACAGGAATTTCAGTAATGTATACCAGTCAGTCAGTAAGTTGGTTTTATCAGTTTTCTTGCTTACCAACCAGAGCTAACCTGCTCCTCCGCATGCAGTTGACAAACCTAACCTATAGGAGGGGTAAATCAGAGGTGTAAGGTAAGACAGATGACCTTTGGCAGATGACCCTTGACAGATGACCTTGAAAAATGACCTTGACATATGACTTTGACCAATGCCCTCTGGAATTGCCAGTTAGTTGCTGAGAATCATTTATCTTGTCAGGGTTTCAAACTTGCAGCCTCAATCAACAGCTGCAACACTGCACAAAATGGACTAACCAAGCTGATGCCAATCATGACAAAAAAATGATGCGCTGACAATTTATACATAATGGTAGATAATGTGCCCTTTTTTTTTTTGATCAATCGGTGTAAACAATTCAGAACATTTCCTCTATTGTAACAGCAGAGTAGTGTAATTAATCAATGTCTGTTCTTTTAGTGCTGTTTGTCACTGGAACATGTTTAAGTTTTCACCTTCTCGTCAACATTTCTTAATACATGTACAGTAGAACCTTTCTAATCCGAATGTGCTCGGACAAACAAAAATGTTCATATTAGAGAGGTGTTCGGAATACAAAGATTCTGGATATCAAAACTTTTTTTAGCATTAAATGCATAATAAAAAAATCATTACCAGCTGATATGTTTGGTTTAAAGAGGATTGCAGATTGGAAAGGTTCGGATTAGAGAGGTTTAACAGTATTTATTTGTGATTGTCCAATATAACTTGTATGATGTGTATTAATGGAAATTCCTAAGTATTAAGTATAACGGCTATCCCTGTATCACATCTGATGTTGGAATAAACAAGGTAACAATTAACATGTCAATCATGCAGAGCATAGGGGGCTAGCATGATGAAGGAATGATGTATAATGGTGTATTATGCCTAAAATGGCCACATGGACCAAAAACACATATCATATAATATATGTACATATACAAGGGTTACAACTTCCGAAATGACAGTTCTGTGCCAAGTTTGTTTAACACTACATAACGTTTTCAGAAATCTCTCAAATTTCTAATAACTGGTTTCTACATTATACTACACATAACCAATAAACATTTTTGTCCAATTCACAATGCATATGTTTTTTGTCCATGTGGCCATTTTAGGCCTAATACACCATTATACACTATCCCTTCAATGTGCTAGCCCCCTGTGATACAGAGCATGATGTCAGTGATTGGTCAAATGATATTGTAACCCTTTAATTTCTTGGCATAGAATTACTGCACAGATAAAGCATTTACGAATCCCATGTGGTAATATTAATTCTTTCTTGAAGTGGTTCACCTTAATCGGCATGTGGAATAGTCCCTAACAAACCCTACTTCCATGATTAATGCCACCTACCATCGTTTTGACAAAAAAGGAAACAATCTTGACTTATCTCAATTGATTTAAAATAAATTCTTTAAAAATGTATCCAACACAACCAAATATATCTCAATGAACTTAAAAATATCCAGTGAATGAAGCCCCCCCCCCCCCGCGAGGTATTTATTTGGGAATAATTGTTAACCTTGACCTGTAGTAACGGTTAAACTTGATCAAAGAAGAGTGATGATATCAGTGCATTACGCTGATTGATAATTAATTCTTTTAAGTAACTATCTAAGATTTCCAATTTAAGCATTCTCATCTCGTTTGCTAATCAATAACTTTTTGACCAGCCATTGACTGGTTGTTACGAACATCAACAAAGGTTCTCTGAAGATCCTTGTTGAATGAGGAAAAATGTGTCTGGAACACTACCTGGGCCTCGGAAATGGCAACATGTGACATTGTGGACACAGTTGATTATAATTTGGTACGAATACACAGTGACCAAACATGGAATTAAGTCTGTCATTGCAATTTACAATTCATTTGAAAACGTTACATATTGCACTGTAAATGTTAATATTATACCACACTATGAATTACTCAAAATTACGAGTGTGCAGCTTAATGCCAAAAATATTTTTAAAAGGCCAGTATTAATGCTCATCTTTAAAATAAATTTAACCTCAAGGAAAGAAATTGCAAATTAGTGTCACTTTTTTACTACAAGAATTTTCCTAGTTACAAAGATTGTATAACATTTCTTATTTGTAATCTATAATTCAAATTATATTTACATTCCATTAAAAAAAATAAGGACAAAAAATACAATTTTATTATCATTATTATTAGATAAACTTCTCATTAACAAGTGCCTATCGCACTGGCAAAGTTTTTCCTGCATTGCATAAAAATACCACAGTCATCCTTATTTATTAAAGGGACTTACCCAGAGTTTATTGTTCTTTGTTTGTCAAAATTCAGTAAGTACATGCACTAAATCTTTCTGACTCAAGTATGGTAACTAGAATGTGAAGTAAAAATTAAGTGTTTTAATGAGCTCGATAAGGCTAGGAAAATAACATTAACAGTTACTTGACCAAGAATAATAGGGTTTGTTGGTCGCAATATTTTTCTTTTCAATTTGTTCCTCTAAACTTAAATTTCATACTTTAGAGTGACGTTTCATCCCCAAATATTTTCATTCTTTAGATTTCGAAGCTGACGACTTTTGCAAATATTGTGGAAAAATAAGCCATTGCTTGTAAATGAGTAATGGCTTCTTTTGCCACTATGTTGTCCACTCTATCGGAGAGAAATAACCCAAATTTCTTAAATAAATTGATGTTTTATATAGATATACTACTATAAATAGTAGCTTTAAATTTGGAAGAGTCCAAAATATGCTTATGAAGCAAAGGGTCAGTAGGTCAGCACCAAGACATGGGGTCTCAACTAAATTTTTTCTCTGTCCTAATTTATGCAGATATACGTAAGTACAGTTTGTTATCAATAAAGTACAATGAAAACTTCTAAACTTCATAATGTGTTTCAGTCATGCTGTGAATGATTTTACTAACTAATCTGTAATAAAACCCCCACCCCCTAATTTATATCCCACCCTTTGTTGAAAAGTTATCACTCACCATAAATGTTGTGTTCATCCTTCCAAATATAATACGATACAACCTCCCCAGAGTGGCCCTCTCTTGAGCAACAACCTCCCTTCAACAACAGCATGATTTATTCCCACTGTACAATTTAACCCTGAATTTTACCTCTCTAGAGCAACAACCTCTCAACAACAACATAATATCTGCTTCTCCCAAAGTGTGTTGCTTTGGGGAGGTTGCACTGTATTCAAAAAATGTTCAGATAAACAAATTGAAAAAAAATAATGTAAAATAGAAGCTTTTATGTTTGATTTGTATCATTGTCTGACTGATAAGTTTGCAGCACAATAGAAGCCAGTGCCTTTAACAACCTGATACATGTTTATAGCGGTTCAGTTTAAGTCTTTGGCAAGATAATGGAATATGTTATAAACTGGATTTTTTTTACATTCAAAATAACACATACATACACCCACACCATTCCAAATGATGAACATTCCAGATTTTATCCTTACTTACAGATTACTTGGTGTTTGGTTTTTATAATTGATGGTCTATCGATGCATTTGTTCTTTTGAACGAAAAAATTGTGTTTATGGCATTCATAATATTGATTATGTCACGCTAAGACGGAACTACAAGCTGGAGAGTTAATTCTGCAAATCACGAAAAACTTTTTCATGGGGTTCAAGGTCATGATGAAATTCCATTTTGTGGATGATATGGTAGGTTTAAAACAAACGCCTGTATTCTTGTGTTACTGAAAGAAATAATCAAAGTCATAAGAATGGTTATGAATTTGACCAAATTTATTTCGTGACCTTAAAGTTGATTTTAGGTCAAGGTCACATGTTAAAATTACGAGGTAAAAGACCAAGATCAAATGGGGAGTGAGTATAAAGCAAATTTTATGTAGTATAAATGTTCCGTGAAAAGTTTTTTGGCGAAAGTAGTGTGAGGTGTTTTTTATGGAACGAGTGAGTATATCAGTAGTATCGTTAGCAGAAAGGTCAAGGTTAATATTTCACTAATTGCTTGTTAGTGTTACCATCTTCACAATAATGATCCAAACTCCACTAAAACATCAATGTTAAGGTCAAGGCCACATTCTTATAGTATTTTTTACACTCTAAACTTGTATGTTTTCCATATTGTTTCTGCTCTTTTTTTTGTTTCTGCTTATGTCATAACAAGATATAACATAACATTTTACATGCCACTCAATTCCCCAGAAAATTCCTACACTGGTCTGGTACTACTTTTTTGTTTTCTAAACATGACAATCTCAAGAACGTGTCATCCAGTGTTACATTATACATTTACATAGAGGAACCTCTTATTTAACAACTAAAACAGCCCGCACACTGAATCAGAGGATGTTAAATTTTTAACCTGGGTCTAAACTCAAAGTATGTAACTGCATCAGTGGTTGATATTGAGATAATAATCCTGTTCATGCACCTTAGTTTTAGGCTGTTTTTATGTGACATATTTGGGGTTAACACCATTTTTCAACAATTTTTAAGTTATACATGGCGACCAGTTCACCTAACCAGTTTTCATGGACTATATACTAACCAGTATTAACTTATCCTTCCACAAGGAGCCAGCAACTTCTCCACATATGGAGGAAAATCGCCATTTTTGTCAAATTTTCAAAGAAGGGTATGACCTGCCGCGACCGGGATTAGAACTCGGATCTCCGGGTTACAAGTCCAGCATGCTAACCACTGGACCACGGCCGTGGCTATAGTTTGAGGCTGATTATTTAAGTTGGTGGGAGACTATTAGTGTATGCTGATGAACAAATCAGCACATAGCATCCCCTTCTCTTAATTGTGTTCATTAATTGGTTTTATATCAATATATATTTCATTATACTGTATTTGTTCAATTTACAATTCTGAAAGTGCATTTAGCATTCAGTTGAGATTTATTACAAAGAGTATTGTATAGAATGTGCCCATGTAATAAACAGCCCAGCACAAATATTGTATTTACAATTCATAATGTGTTTATAATACATGTATATAATGGTAAAATAATTCTCAGGATTTGTTTTGTACTTAAATTTAACATTATCTATTTGTCATGCACAAACATTTAACATAACCTAGCTGTCTTGTACACACATTTAACATAACCTAACTGTCTTGTACACACATTTAACATAACCTAGCTGTCTTGTACACACATTTAACATAACCTAGCTGTCTTGTACACACATTTAACATAACCTAGCTGTCTTGTACACACATTTAACATAACCTAGCTGTCTTGTACACTCATTTAACATAACCTAGCTGTCTTGTACACACATTTAACATAACCTAGCTGTCTTGTACACTCATTTAACATAACCTTGCTGTCTTATACACTCATTTAACATAACCTAGCTGTCTTGTACACACATTTAACATAACTTAGCTGTCTTGTACACACATTTAACATAACCTAGTTGTCTTGTACACACATTTAACATAACCTAACTGTCTTGTACACACATTTAACATAACCTAGCTGTCTTGTACACACATTTAACATAACCTAGCTGTCTTGTACACACATTTAACATAACCTAGCTGTCTTGTACACACATTTAACATAACCTAGATGTCTTGTACACACATTTAACATAACCTAGCTGTCTTATTCACTCATTTAACATAACCTAGATGTCTTATACACACATTTAACATAACCTAGCTGTCTTGTACACACATTTAACATAACCTAGTTGTCTTGTACACACATTTAACATAACCTAGCTATCTTGTACACACATTTAACATAACCTAGCTGTCTTGTACACACATTTAACATAACCTAGCTGTCTTATACACACATTTAACATAACCTAGTTGTCTTGTACACACATTTAACATAACCTAGCTGTCTTGTTCACACATTTAACATAACCTAGTTGTCTTGTACACACATTTAACATAACCTTGCTGTCTGGTACATCATTTAACATGACATTGTTCTATTGTACAAGCATTTAGCATGATTTATCTACCTTGGTTACACCATATTGTTTTAGCTCAATGTGACTGCCTTAAAGTTGTGGCTTTGGCTTGTATTTTTGCTTGTAACATAAAAATCAGAAAATTCAGTCACATTAACCTATATGTTTGGGGGAGAAAAGCAGCATAATTTGTATAATTGTTTAAGTTTTTCTACCAGGCCTGCTGAGTTTACCTCTGTTCATTTAGCTTGCTTTGCGGGAGACAATTGGATTTTAATGACACTTCAGTGTTACTTTATTAGTGTTATCTTGTTTTAGTGTTTTCTGATTTAATTTATATTTTATTTGATATTCCATTAAAAATTTGTATTTGATGTGTAGGAAATTTGTAAATACAATCAAACCTATTAGCAAACATCACTGAAAAGAGGGATTATGGTTAAAAATATCATCTTTATGTACAGTTGATCTTTATCTGGGGATGTATTAATTTGATATAACAATAAATGTGTGCTATGGAGTGTTTTTGTTCACAAGGTGCATTGTATTTACAGGCAGCTTATAATTTTTGCTATTTGTGACTCCTCCCCCTTCTTTTAGCCCCGCCCATTTGATTTTATTTTAAACCACAGGCATCAGTATGAAACCACTCTGACTTTAGTTGTAACATTGTCAAAGCACAAGAATCGATATTTGGAGACAATGTTGTGTAAATGTGTGCTTTCCTGTGTAAACTTTGTACTTTGAGTCATAGAATCTGCTTAATTAAGTCTTTGCCTCATATACCGCATCCCCCCTGCTTCTGAAGCAGATGACTTTTGCCACAATGTTTTCCACCCTGTCAGAGAGAAATAACCTAATTTTCTTAAATTGGTGTTTTGTATATTAGCTTTGAATTTGGAAAAGTCTAAAGTATGCTTATGAGTCAAAGCATTAAACAATGTCTGTATCAAAGAATGAAATTCTCAGGCATAACAGCATCTGGAATTTAGTTTTGTGTTTGGTCTCAGATAACAGACTTGTAATATCCTGTTGGTAACATATCTGAAAAACAATCAACGACAATTAGCCTTGATTTCTCAATTGTTATTTCATGGCAATCATTCAGTCTCCACATTCTTAGGTGAAGTCAAGAGTACTTGATTCGTGATGCTTCTGGTAATTATTGGAATTATTTTTATGAGTTTTTTTAATTTTTCAGCCGAGGTGCATTATTTCGTGTAATGTTTTGCATGTAGTTTATGGCCAACATGTTGTATGTTGCACCATCTGACGCCTTTGGTGTGATTATGAGATAAAATTTATATGTCGATTTATGAAGGAAGTGTGAACTGTTTCAATTAATACCTTTAGCATCCAAGTTTATACATTAATTTTATGTTTCTTCTCCTTTGCACTTTGATCCTTGTAAAGCCTGTTTAAGTAAGTGCGGATTTTTGAGAATAATTTAGATGGATTCATTTTAACCAAAAGTACATTCGGTTTAACCAAGTTTTTAGACTACATGTACTTATGATCTAGGATCATAAAATCACCATGGAGACCAAGCAGGCTCAAATCTTTTGCATCTAATTGGTTGTTTCTGAGCTTATCAAAGAAAGACAGGTATTTTCATAAGTCGTTTAACTTCACCAGGGCATTGCCTTGTTATTTGCTTAATGATAAATAGTTCCTGTCATTCCTAAAATTTTCCTTTCTTTCCAGGGATGTGAAGTTCTCATGATAATGCAGGCTGAAGTCATAAAACTATGTAGAGTTACGTTATGTACTGAAACCATAAGGTATGTCCTTGGTTCTTGAAATCTCGTCAGAATCATGGAAAACCCTCACTACTTTGCTTAAGCATCTTAATCGCACATCCAATCCTTAAAACCATCGATATTAAAACATTGCATCTTGAAACAGCCTATTGTATGCTTTCATTCAGAGACTGGTGCCGTTAATATTTTACATTTTCTAGACTGGTTCACACCATTAAGTTTAAACAAACTCTCCAAATACCAGACTTGAAATGAACTCACCCAATGCTTCAGTAGGTATATTGCTTCAATGACATTAACTATACAGTCAAACCCGTGTTTGGGGCCATCTCCGAATAAAGACCACCATGTGAATAAAGGCCATTCTTTGAAAAACGGTCACTGATTATTGAAAGCAAACTGACCACTGAATAAAGCAGTACTGTCAATACGGGCCACATTTTGTCTTTCCTAAGGGTGCCCTTTGTTCACAGGTTTGACTGTACTTCAGAAACTTCAAAAGCAAAATTTTGGCTTCATTGTCAGACAAGATTTTATTTTCAAAATTGATATTTTTGTTTCCATGGTTTATTGCGTTTTCTCAGAAGTACTCTCAGTTTGTATAAATTCTGTTATAAATCATTTGATTAAGTGAAAACTCATTGATTGGTTTAGAAAGATGAAATTGATTGTGGAGTGTAATATTAACAGTGAATAGTTTTGGGTAGATTTTTGTTGGCAAACTGCTGCATAGCCTACTGTTGGAATGTGTTCTTCATCTTATATCCCAGTGAATAGCTGATTGCTGTTTTGAAATGATGATATGACCAGGTGGTTCACACATTGTATGCACATATGGTTTGTTCATTTTAGGCACTGATGGTTTCATCATGGTAAAACCTGGTATTTTGCTCATGATATGCCCTTGTTGTTGTTGTTGCTGTTGTTGTTGTTGCTGTTGTTGTTGTTGTTGTTGTTGTTGCATGCCATAGTGGTTTACTCTTGCTATGCCCTTGTGGATGACACATGGAAGGACCTAGTAGTTTGCTCACAGTATGCCCCAGTGGATTTCTCATGATGTACACCAGTGGTTTGGGCATAATGCGCCCCAATGGTTTGCTCATGATATGCTCTTGTAGTTTGCTCATAATGTTCCCTTCTAGTTTTTTCATAATGTACCCTTGTAGTTTGTTCATAATGTACCCTTGTAGTTTGTTCATAATGTACCCTTGTAGTTTGTTCATGATGTACCCTTGTAGTTTGTTCATAATGTACCCTTGTAGTTTGTTCATAATGTACCCTTGTAGTTTGCTCATGATGTGCCCTTGTAGTTTGTTCATGATGTGCTATTGTAGTTTGTTCATGATGTGCTCTTGTAGTTTTTTCATAATGTACCCTTGCAGCTTGTTCATGATGTACCCTTGTAGTTTGTTCATGATGTACCCTTGTAGTTTGTTCATGATGTTCCCTTATAGTTTTTTCATAATGTACCCTTGTAGCTTGTTCATAATGTGCTCTTGTAGCTTGTTCATAATGTGCTCTTGTAGTTTGTTCATGATATACCCTTGTAGTTTGTTCATGATGTACCCTTGTAGTTTGTTCATGATGTGCCCTTGTAGTTTGTTCATGATGTGCCCTTGTAGTTTGTTCATGATGTGCCCTTGTAGTTTGTTCATGATGTACCCTTGTAATATGTTCATGATGTACCCTTGTAGTTTGTTCATGATGTACCCTTGCAATATGTTCATGATGTACCCTTGTAGTTTGCTCATGGCATGTGCAGGTTTTTTTGACTGGTATGTCAATGTTGTCTGTGCAGATTATTTACCCAGGTGGATTTCTCATATTATGCAGAATGTGGATTCTTGTGCAAATATTGCAATGGGTATACAATGGATGTTACTTGCTGGATTAATGACACATGATATATTACCTGCAGGCTTTCCAGCATTCCTAATTTTATTAGTTTTCCTAGTTTTTCCTCGTTTTTCTTAAGTGACAATTCTTGGCTAATTTTAAGTTTATTACAACAGTGTCAGAGGTTTTTATCTAAAGCTTTTTTTGTATCTTGAAGTAGAGTTTTTGTGCTTTTAGAAACCAAATGAAAGAAAATAAATTGAATTAAAACATTAAAGTTAAAATATTTGTCTTTATCATTTATATGATTTATACCGTATATATTTGTGCTATGTCAAATTTTTAATTGATTCTCACATTTTCAATGCTATATTTCAAGATGTTACCTGACCGAGTAAATACAGCCATCGTCCACCTTTGACGGCTTGCTTGAATATAAAACGTAATCATCTCATAGCTATGATATATGCTCTAGTAACATCTGTGACAAGAATTGTAATCCATGAAAAGCTAATAGCTTTGCTAAGGTTGTTACGTAGTTTTCTATATTGATTTAAACAGATTTTATACATGAAGACATACATTAGTAAGCACTGAGTATCCTTAAGAATATGATTTGCTTGTATGTTTATTTAACAATGTTCAAAACCTTGACAATGTCCACAGCGATTTTTGTGCAATTTTGGGAAGGGTTCAGGTCTGGTACAATTGGGAAAAAAATTGTGTGGTGTGGTGCCAAAATTGGGAATTTTTAGGTTGGGAATTGGGAAAGATGTCTTTATTTTCAATTGGGAAGGGTCCGTTTACCAGACTCATACCAATAAGGAAAAAATCGCTGGTCCATGATTCACGTTGATAAAAATAAACTGAAACAGGTTTATTTAATGTAGATAAGAAATGAATCAGAGAAAAAGTGCGTACAAGAAAATCCCATCTTCCCCAAAATATTACTTTCCACTCCAACACAAATCCATCCAACATATAGGACCATACAAAAAATAAAGGACGTAATGTTCTCCCTGTGGGTGCTGCCTTGTAACAGTCTGTAGCAAAACACTTAATTTTTACAAGGGTCTGTATTCAGTGGCATTTCATAGATACATAACCTGTGTTTGAGGTCACCTCCAAATAAAGACCAGTCTGTGAATAAAGGCCATTCTTTGAAAAACTGTCACTGATTATTTAGAACAAACTGACCTCTGTATAAAGGCCATCTGTCAGTAAAAGCCACATTTTGTCTTTCCCAATGGTGGTTTTTGTCCACAGACTTGATTGTTTACAGAAAGTATATAAAATTGCATGTGTCCCATAAAAAGTAAAAATTGCAGCAATATATGCAGTTTGCATTCACACATAACTGCACTAAGAGATCAGTCTTTGTTTAATAGGGTAAAAGTCTCTAAAATAGATGTTTTTAGTCTCTTTCGACAGATTTTTTTATCGATTTGATAGATTTTGAGTTCCCTCAGGGGCAAATCATTCCCCATGGTAAAATCAAGTTGGTATAGTCATCTCTGATTCACTCATCATGTTGCAGTGTGTGCAGTGGCTCTCTTAGGATAAAGGGGACAGGTTTGGGCTGGTAGGTAGACTGGAGCATCAGTTAGGGCAACTATCAAACTTGTGGGTTCAGGCAGCTGTTGCACCTAGATGAATTAAACTTTACATGGGAGAAAAAGAACATGTTCTCTTAAAATTGAGTACTAAATGTGCCAAAGTGTCCGGGAATGAGAGGTTATCTGAGAATCAGAATGAATATTCCAAACTTGTTATTTTTTGGACACCGTCTGCCATGTTTCTGTCAGTAAGGAGTCAGTTACTGCTTAAAATTCCCTGGATGCAAAGTAGTATGTATTTGATCTCATATTATTTGTATAGTGTACATTTAAGAAAAGATGGTAAACCTATTAAACATGTAGGTATGTACAGTCATAGAATCTTGTCTGTTGCAGTCACAATATATCGCTTGGCAATTCCAGTAAGGACCTCAGTTCTTACACAGCTTGTTAGAAATATATTTATCTTGGCAGCAGAATGCATCTCCGCGGCAACGTTTCGCATGTCTTCGTCTTATTTCTTATTTATTATATATTGCGCTCACTTACTGCTGTTTTGTGGAGAATTGTTTTAATTTTTCTACGTGATTATGGAGTATTGCCATCACATCTTAGCTTAATTATTTGCGTTGTTATTAGAATGTCAGGATTTTCTATCTAGATATAAGTATCTAGGACAATATTTTCTATAAGTATTGCCTAGATTTCATATGAATTTATAGATATTCATTCAAGGTATTTTGTAAGTATATGTGACATCCTCTTTGTTCTGATCTAAGTATCGGTAACAAGCATGACCCAATTTTATCAGTATGGCCCAAACTCTAATTCTTCTTCTTTTGGTATTAAATCATGCTTCAAGTCTCGGCACTATTTATTGTGCTCAGCCCTGGGCTTACCGTCACTCTGCACCTAAACTTACAACGCTTTTCAGGAGTTTGCAGTACAGTGTCAGCAAGTACGTACATGAATCCTTCCTTGTAGTCTTTGATCAAAAAATAACATAAAAAATAACATTCTGAATGTATGGCCTTGACCTTTTCTTAGCTCTTGTTTGAATCTGTTTACAAGGTTTTGGAACTTATACACGCACGCACACACGCACGCACACAATCTCCTAAGTATGTCTCATGAATGACATGAAGCCATGCATAACAAAACTACATTGGTTATTATGTGTTCCAGCTTAGGTAGAATATTGTGAGGTTATTTACTCGTGTACTGGAATAGTGTGTAAAATACTATCAAACGCATACATTGGTACTTTTCTAACAGATCCGGTGATTGGCTGTATATTTTGTGCTCAAATATTTTGTTAATGCTACTTTATGATGTAACTGTAATATGTATAAAAAGAGCTGTACTATAATGAAGTCCAGGGGGGGGGGAGGTTAAGGGTATAATTGGCTGTAACATTTTGAAAAAAGTTTTATTTTAATTCTAAAGAATATTCACTGAACTTAACTTTTTGTGGAGGTGTCTTCATTTACGTTTGTATATCTCACAGGGCTGACTACAGGATAGTGTTTGTTGCACAAAAATTGTCGACATACCATAGTTTTCAGGAGATAATCTGACATTGCAATCACAAGTAATTATCTAAACGAATATATGCTCCAGATGAAGACAATACCAAAACATCAACAAGGAATTTTACACACAATTAATATCCAGCTCTTTCCTCAGGTTACCTTCATGAGATAAAGCAATCAATTTGTCAGAGTAGGTAATACAATTTTTTTTTCATGTGGATACATCCAGAACTTTCTCAGATTGCTTTAATTCGTTAATTGTATTCTGAATGTCTTATACACGCATAGAAATATATCTTGATGTTTCATTTAGAAATGTGTATCATTAATTGAAATAATCTTCATTGCAGCAAATTTAATTGAAATAGTCTTAATTGAAGCAAATCTAATTGATATAGTCTTAATTGAAGCAAATTTAATTGAAATAATCTTAATTGAAGCAAATTTAATTGAAATAGTCTTAATTGATGCAAACTTAATTGAAATAGTCCAAATTGAAGTGAACTTAATTTAAACAGTCTTTACTGAAGCGAACGTAATTGAAATGGACTTAACTGAAGAAAACTTAATTGAAATGGACTTAATTGAAGCAAACTTAATTGAAATGGACTTAATTGAATTGAACTTAATTGAAATGATCAAGCCCATAGAAATATAACCATCTTTGGGACCAAACAAAAAAAAAATATGATCACATGATCAAGTTTAAAGATAAAGGAGGTATTGAAAAGTGGCCCCAATATAAGGGGTCACTATGATGAGATGGCATTAATATTTAAGTGGTCATTGTGTTAGGTGTTACTGTATGGTGACCAGTTTAAAGGCATGGCTGGTATAAGTTCTGATGATGGAAAACTAATCAGTACAGTAATACTTTCTTTGTTGCGGCATGTCATACCCTTCTATGAAAATTTGACAAAAAATGTTGATTTTCCTATGCATGTGGAGAAGTTGCCAGCTCCTTGTGGAAGGGTAAGTTAGTACTGGTTAGTATACAGTCCAGGAAAACCTGTTAAGTGAACCGGTCGCTGTATATAACTGAAAAATTGTTTTAAAACGGCGTAAAACCGCAGTGACAATATGTCACATTATAAGTACTTATAAAATACTCTCTTTCTATTGTTGATGTGTAGTTTGTAGATGTTTTTACTGCATTTTGTACGTGTGAGCTATCTGATTACATGATTTTATAACATTCTGTTGTCTTCAGCATGTGGTATCAAATCATTCACAGATTTGTAAGGATGGTGTTTTGACAGTTGATGAAGCTTGGGAAAAATAAATATGATTGCACTATTAAGGGATTTAGGGGCTAAATACTAAATAAATAAGTTTGGATAAAAATTGCATAAGCTGCACTTTGAGGTATTTTTAGGCATGGTTAATGTACCACTTCAAGAATTTCATGTGTGCAGAAAAAGTTAGGACAATCCCTACAATATTCACAGTTGAATACACTGTAATGATTTCTAATTGTACTCTGAATGAAGGAAAAAGTATCAATGAAAGACTGCACCTTCCTTTTGAAACTTTTAATCAAAAACAGCATTTTTTAAGAAAATAATTGAAAATCAGAACTGATTGAATATTACAAAGTTACATTAATTAAAGATCAATAATGGATGAAAGTCTTACAGTATTGTGTGGTGTTACAGGGGGATGCCTTAGTTTTAATTTTGTACGATATTCTTGGATGATAGCATCATGGATGCAGGTTGGCGGTAATGGATTCTTTTCTAACTTCATTTTGAAGATTTAATCAATGAAAACGGCTTGGCTCATTTTATCCAATAAATATTTCAAAGTATTTAAATGAACACATACTACAGCTTGATACAGCATCTTAATTGAAACACTGTTTTATAATCAGGTTCGTAATAATAACGCATTACCGGATGAAATGATTGTGCTTTTTTTGTTCTCGTACTCATTAGTGGAAGAATCATCAAAATACGGACATCTTATCTTAGCATCAACTGTTATATTTTTACTATCTACTGCTTCTAACGTTATTTTTTATCTTTCTTACATACTTACTACTGAGAAACTGACTTTACAGGGATGAGAAGATTGTTTTTATACATCACCTGTTAACCATATAGGTAATAATGATTTTACCATATGCTTCCTAAAAAATGCCCCATCTTCAATCGAAGTTGCAAGGAATGAATATCAGAGCATGATTAGGTAAAGTGTAAAAATTTCTTGAATTTTGCTAAATCAACCAACACTATTTTTTCTTCCAGCCCTATACTTCATTCTTTTTTCATTGGGTTTAATGCCATTTTTCAACAATTTTTCATTTATATACCACATAACCAGTTTACCTGGACTGTATACTAACCAGTACGAACTTACCCTAATTTATCCTTCCACAAGAGCCAGCAACTTCTCCAGATATGGAGGAAAATCAACATTTTGTCAGGTTCTTATTGAAGGGTATGGCCTGCCACAACCTGAGACTTTATTCAGTGTTTGTTAATTATTTCCTTGCTGATATGTTCATTTTCCCATGAACTCTTATCACCTAGGCCACCCTAAAAAAATTGCTTTTTTGCCGTTGCTGACCATACTTGGTCAGAGTATACTGTTATGTAACGGTAAACAAATAATATTTAAATTTAGGCACTAACTAAAAGATATACATATGAAAAAAGGTCTGCTGACCTATTGACCTTATATTCTCAGAGGAGTGGAAACCAAGTGGGGTTTTTTTTGGCCTTAGAGCTTTTATTCAGTGTTTATGCATATATTATATCATTCATTTACACATAAGTATTTTTGTTCAGAAATAGAAGATAAAAATCCGTCAAAAACGCTTTATAAAGTTTAATGTACCCATATATTTGACACTAACTTTTGTAACATTTTGATTTATGGCTTAATTCTTATTTTCTTTGTAGAAAAAGAAATATCAAACCACATATAATTGATCTTAGAAAGATGAAGGGCAGATCTAGAGATCAATGTTATTTTCTATCGTTTTGTCTATAATTTATTTGTGAATTTGACTCTTATTCATTCATTTTAAGTCAGACTTCATTAATCATCAAACATTCAAAGATAAATTAACAAAAAATCCATGATTTTTAATTAGTGTAGTATTACAAATATATAAAAGACCTCAATTTGAATATTGAATCATTGAGTTGATTCAACCTCCTTTAGGCTCAATAGTTTCTCATTGGTTTGAAATTTCACACTAAACACATACAGTCTAAATTGACTGGTCTTATTTTCCATCCACTTAAGGCTGTTAATTTGGCTGCAATATTAAGGCAGCAGACAGTTGTGGTCTATTGTACATTTTATCTTGATCGGGTTCTAAATACAAAGTTAGACAAGTAGAATATATGAATAATTCATGTTATTTATCATTTGATTAATCTCACAGATGTTACATTGGTATATAAACTTGATAGGTAACAGCTTATTTGTAAGTCTTTCATGATAAAGAAATTGTATGTATGGACTTGCGTCTGCTGTTATCCTGTGTACAAGATCCACAAATCCTCTGATTCAATACCAGTCTGGATTTGCAGCCTTTTCATTGGTCAGTTGTAAAAATGTATCTGGGAAGAACCAGTCAGATGCTTTGAATTTCAGACTGGTCCTCTGATATTGGTCTTAAATGTGAAGGATGCATATCTCGAGTTAAAATTTATATGAGGCTAATGTTAAAAACATTTTGTTTTGTATTTACTTTGTATCAAACATTGTTGACTATCCCAGCTTTTCTCATACATAAAGTAAAAATACATATATATTTGGATGAAAAGATGCAGATATCCGTAACTTCTCTTTGCCTCATGATACCATATCCCCACCCCGCATCTGAAGCAGACAACTTTTAAAAACATTGTGGCAAAAGAAGCCATTACTCGTTTACAAACAATGGCTTCTTTTGCCACAATGTTTTCCACTCTGTCAGAGTCAAACCAAATTTTCTTAAATAAATTGATGTTTTGTATATTAGCTTTGAATTTGGAAGAGTCCAAAATATGCTTATGAGGCAAAGGGTTAAATGTTGATACAACTATTTAAATTGACTATGTTTGTTTGTTTGTATGATATAATGCCTTCAGTGTGTTTCTTAATACTTGCACATTCTACAGACTGTCTATAGATGTGTACATACACTGGGAATTATTTTGATAATAATTCTTGTCAATCAGTATATGATTACCTCGTCTTAACAATACATTAACATAATGATCAAACAACCCCTGTGATATATTGTTAATTACTTACCTCAGTAACGCAGTAACCACAGTAAATGATTGCATTTATTTAACAAGTCATCTGGAATGTTATAATTGTTGACTAGACTCAATAACAGTGGGTGGAGAAATAACCTTTACAGCCAAACCCAGTAATAGTAAGAAAATATTGAAGTCATTCATGGATGTTAACATATAAAAATATATATTTGGAGAGGGGGGGGCATTATTGATAATGCTAGTAGAACTTTCTTTAGTTTTAATAAAATAACATTCAGTCAGATCTGTATTTGCAGTGTAACCTGGGAGCATAGGTCGCCTGAGAAAGTGAGAAATATGGCTTATATGCACAGATGGCTTTGACTCAGGGTGTTTTATTATTAAGAATGTGCTAAAATGTTACAATGGTTGATATTGTGGCATTTATTGAAAGATGGCCATAGTAAAGCATGTTTGACTGTATATTCACCAGTATGTCCTAGTCCCGTAAATGGTAAGACTGGCAAAAATTGTGTTGCCATGTCAACCGTACTGACCCCATCGAGACCGGTCAATTTATATGTATCGTGTCTTCCACATGCAACAATAATCATCCTTAGTTTGGCTTACCTTGCATCGTAATATTGGCACAAATAATGGCACACAAGTTAGTTTGTTCTCTACAGCAAATCATTATCACGAAGCAAAATATATAATAAAAGTTATTGGCATACTTGTATTGTCTCAGGATTTTTTCATCGAGTTGTTGTATTAATGGCGATGGTGCTGACATCTGATGCGCTGTTGTGATCCATTTATATGTGCATATAGATTAGACATTGTTCGATCACCTGGGTAGTTAAGACCTGATTTTGTCAGTTCAATACATATTTCTGTACTGTTACAACCCATCTCTGATTTTGTCCTTTACTTTGTACAATCTGGTCAACTGATGTTAATATACAATGGACAAAGTCTGATTTTCTTACGAATAAGTTAATACAAAATGTAGTTGTCTATTTGAAAATTATCGGTACCCATGTCTGGACTGATACAAAAATTATTCAACTGGCAAATTTTTGCTTAAATATTAGTATATATACTATAATTATAAATGTCTGTCCAGTGACTGACACATTCTTAGATTGTATCAGGTTGGCTGTAACAGAAATAATTGCTCAAATTGTCTTTCTTTGTACATGGAGAACAGTTTCATGCATTTCTGTTGTGTAATGGTATCACTTCTTTTGTATCCATTACACAATAATATAACATTTATTTACCTGTATCAGAACAACATTTTTTCTCACAATCAGTTTGGAGACATTTCAAGTACAGTAAAACCTCACATAGCGACCACTTCAGTATTATGACGATCTTGTTGTAATGACCACTTATTTTCAAAAAATGAAACCACCTCATTATCATGATCGATTTTGGGGTCCGGAATGGGGTGTTAGTATAGGGATTTTACTGTATTGAGTTTTATTCAAATATTTATGCTGTTTGAGGATTTCTAAAGAATGTTTTGCTCAAACAATAAGTTTTACCCTGTATCGTACAATGACTTGAACATTTCCTATGACAAGATTTATTAGTATCTAGCCTAGTGTAGGTTAACTGTAACAAATTTGGAATTCATATTTGGATACTGGTATACTTTTTTCATTTTTTTTTTGCTTTTAGATTAATGGGTCAGTTTAGTTTGTATTAGCTTCAGTTCTGTGTCCTGATTCATGTTTGTTTATACATGCAAAAACAACTTACTAACGTATGCCGAAAATAGAAAACATTTTCACTCTTATGCAATATTGGGATTCCAAAATCCAATTACCACAAACTTAAGGGAATAATGATCAATGTTAGATAGTGTCATCTTTGTGTACATTGTCTCTGAAATATCTTCAATATCATTACATAGTGTCAACTTAACATTATGTTGTTGAGAATCCGATTCTGATATGACTTGGCTTTGTTATGATTATTAAGATGGATGATAGTATTATACTGATGTACTTAATCTTATTGTGTTGTTATTAGGATGTTTGTGTGTACAAACGATCACTGGTGAGGATTTAGTTAATATGCCAAACATTTTCCTGTAATTGGCCTTCTCCTTGTTAGATTATATCATAGTTGTCTTAAAATTTTCACTCACACATTTCGTCATTGAGACAATTTTTTTTCTACACATTACAAAAATTATTGTGTAAACTAGAAATATTACTGAATTGTGATAAAATACCACCGCAACAGGGACAGACCGCTTGACCGACCAACCGACCAGCCAACCTACCAACAACCAGGGTGAATCCAGTATACCCCCCAGAAAAACATCATTTGTTGGGGGATAAATATATTGGAATATAAATTTCTTATGGAATATTCAGCATTTTGATAGTGCTTACAAACCCCTGAAACAAAAGTTGGAGAATAGCAAATAATAGTATGAGTCCCATCCATAGAAATTGATTCTGGCTAACCCAAATTCTGATTAAAAGATCCAAACGTAATTTCAAAAATTAATCATGACACTATATATGTTTGGTTGCCATACAAAAACAAGTGTTTGTGTTGCCAAATAAAAGAGGAGCATGGATTCAAGGTTAAATTTGTCTGATTGGTTTTTCAAATGTTACATCTATTTTGATTGGCTGATAATTGTCTGGCTATTTGTTCAAATGTTTCACCAAATTTGATTGGCTGACAAAAGTTGAACATAGTTCTAAGTTTCAATTTTTCTGATTGGTTGTTAGAATATTTCATCAGTCACTGAATTGTCTGATTAATCATTTTGTTTGTTTATAAGGCCATGTGAGGCACTTGGTACAATACCTGGTGCAAACATATTTGAGAATTTCCTTTAATCGTGCAGTTATGAATGAACTTTAGCTCCCACCATGACCAGATCTTTTGTGGCTTGTTGATGTAATCTTAAAGATTCACTTTCAAACAGTTTCTTAAGTTGTGTCAGGTAATAAAAGTACAACTGATAAGCCTTGTTACAGAAAATGCTTATTTGTGCTTCGAACACCTCTATTTCCTACACCCACACAACTTGTACTTGTTTTACAAATAAAACATGATGATGTATCAGGTATATTTTTTTTGTCTGACAGAAACTTCCAATTCTGGGTAGATGTTAATGTAGTTTTCTATGTAGATGAACTGTTTTATTGTACAAACTGCAGCATGGTTGGCACTGCAGATCTTGATACTGTTTCAAATATTTTCCCAGCTCGTAGGTGCCGGTAGTCTTTGTTTGATAAATGTTTCAACAAAGCGTGTTTGGAAATCCTTCTGATAGCTTATCATACAAGTTTTATCAAATACTGATAGGTATTCTGTGATATACAAATGTACAAAAAAAAAAACGTACAAATATTTCATTAAACATATTTTACAGAATGTTATAACGTGATAATTAGTGTTGCTTAAGTTTTAAATAAACTGAATGACGCAGTTTTCTCATTCAGCCGTCTTCTAAAAGTTTCTTTGTTCATAATTAACCCTGAAAAGGTCCATTTATCAGATGATATTTTATTGCTATTTAACTGCAACTTTTATCCATTTTTCTGCTTTGAATGATCAGAATTTCAGATTCCAATTTATCGTATTTCTGAATTTCTCCATTTTATCAAATTGAAAGCAAATTTCCTGTAGTTCGTAAATACTTTCAAGTGTTTTATCATATTGTGATGTTATTTAAATGAGATAAAACAAATATTTACACCGTAATTAAAAGTTGATTTATGGCAGTGGATAAGACTTGAATTAAAAAGCATGTTGCATTTTTATTGGCGTGTATTTCTGCCAACTTTATCAATTACAGTTGGTTCAGCTTTTATCTGACACATTCTTAAAGTACAAAATTGCCTTCAAGGTAATATTCTAGGTCAGACAACTGTTTTCTCTTTCATTCAAGATGCATTCAAATAATGAAATTTTATTTTGATTCTTTCGAAACAATTCAGTCTCAAATATCTGCTGAAATTTTAATTCAAATGTAATTGAAACATAATTCTATTTTGCAAATTCGCAAAGCTTGCTATTACAGGCAGTGTGTTGCATTTAAATACTATATACTTATTATGATACATTTATTAATTTGATATTAATTAATATGCCCCATGTACAAATAATGCAAATATTAAATGTTAATTATATAAAATAGATAATAAAAACCATTACAGTTATATTATTAAATGTAATAATAAATGTACATCTTCATATTGTAATATTATTTATATCAATTATCATCATATTGATAACTTCTTACGCACATTAATGATATTCCATATTAAAAATTTAACAGTAAAAGTTTTAAGTAAAAAATAATTCACCTACCTCTCTGGTTTGACAAAGTTCACCG
Organism: Lutraria rhynchaena; assembly: GCA_008271625.1. Taxonomy (NCBI): domain Eukaryota; kingdom Metazoa; phylum Mollusca; class Bivalvia; order Venerida; family Mactridae; genus Lutraria; species Lutraria rhynchaena. The sequence goes on from VIBL01000049.1 coordinate 2,498,879, forward strand.
TAATATCCTCAGTCCAACTTGAAATGTCATAAAATTGAAGGAGTTAATCTGTCAACAAAGTTGTGTAATTTAACAATAATACAATTTTATACTCCAAATAGCAGGATGATTATAATGAACACTTTATATGTCCAATAAGGACCAACTGACTGAATGCTTTATGTTCAACACAGACTACTCAACTTCTCCGATATTATCTGATAGATACTGGCGTACCCAGATATTGTGTCTCTCTCTTTTGACTTGTCTTCAAATCAGAGTTGAGTGCTCAGTTAGTTTATAAACATACTGTAGCATAGATTTGTTGGTCTGAATTCTGACTTCTGATTTTCACAGGTAATATTGAGCGAAACATTGGCCGCTGACTGTCTCTTACCATATTGCAACATTAATTCTTTATTTTCCTTGACGATGGTCTCACATCTCACATCGGTGTGTTTTTTTTATTGCCTGGTTCCAGTTTTTGAAAGAAATTGTTATGTGAAGCCATACTAATTTTAACTGTTTCGTTACAATGTGTATTTCAATGTTGGTCAATAATCTGTGGTATTAGTAGACAGCAAATCTTGTACAAGGCGTGAAAAGCAGAAAAGTATAGTTTTCTTATGTCATTTGTCTCTGCGGGGCATTGTGCTGTAACCAGAATTTCCTAAAGTATTATTTAAATCTCTTCATCAAAAAATGATCAAGAAACATTTGGACCCACTTTTAGTACATATTAGAGTCATACGAGCTATGCTGATGTTTTTTTGGTATAATTTCTCCTCGAAAAAATGCATTGCATTGTTGACAACAAGTGCCTTTGTTTGTCTGTAGAATTTGCTTAAGGCAAATGTTACTGAATGAACTTGCAAATGTTCAGCACCTGTGTACAAATTGCTTTTAGATTTTTAATAATAATCATTAACAGTTGAAACATTATATTGTGTTCATATGACTTGTCAAAACAAAGGTTTCTTATACATAATAATGGTGTTTTTTTTTTCAAATCCATTCCAAGATATGATTTTATTTTACCATGTTTTAAGATTAAAGAACAGTGGGATGTGAGTACCTAATTACTTTAATCAATTTGCATAAGTGTTAAAATAACATGGAACACAAGACAATTAATACAAATAACTCTATTAGTGCTTGTTGACATGTGTTTGTACCTGATGTATTGTTTGGTTGTTAGTATGTGTGAACCTCTTTTATAAGATCCTGAAAACAGGAACTAGCTTTAATCTTAAAATTTCCAGTATACACCATACATTATATAAACCACTTTACACCATACATTATATAAACCAGTATACACCATACATTATATAAACCAGTATACACCATACATTATATAAACCAGTATTTCCTAGATAGTTTTTCTAAAACATTGAATTTTCAACTGTAATTTTTAAGCATTATGCTAATAATTTTTTTCTCAATTTTACATAATTCAATCAGTAATGGTATCAAATTGAATAAAAAATCCCTGCATACATACAAGTCAGGTTCATAATTATGTGACTGATATAATGTCACTTATAATCACATAATTGCAGTTTTTTTTCCTTCTATAGCAGGGGCCGTTTGTAGGCATCTTCCCCTTGGGAAAAATCTATAAAAAAATCATGTGGTTTTCCTAAAATTCAGTTTGCATCAAGTTTTTTCTTTCCCTTTTCGCAAAAAAAAAATATGTTATTTTCCCCAAATTTAAGAAAAGGGTCCCCTTCCTTTACCTGTGAAAAAGAAGCCCTGAATTGTACACTAATATGTCTGGTTTTACAGTAATTCAATAAGCTTATGTCATTCCCTAAATATATAGCTGTTTTGTAGCATTTTTAAATGTCGTGTTTATGGCTGAAGTTTATGTAAGAATGGGTAACATCTTGCTTTGCAATGCAAAAATTTACCTGCATTCTTGTAAAATATTAACAAAAACTATTCCTGAAAAATCCATAAAAAAAACTGATTAGGTATTTTTGTTCAATTGTTATCATTTTTTTATGCCATAAACATTACCAAAAGAAATCCGAAAACATAGTTGTTTTGATTATGTTATTATGTAATAACAGCTCTATACTTCGACAAAACATGTAATTAATAATTATTTTCACGTTGAGATGTCTGAGGTTGTTTTTGCAATGCCTTAAATTATGAAAATCTATTTCTAGTTCTTACTTTTCTTTCAATAGATCTTTATTACTGCACAAAGAAAGTTATTCTGGATAATACTCTTCATTCATAGGTATGAAGGAGATCTTTATGGCTTTGAAATTTTCATTGAAAATATCTGAAATTATTTACTGCATTCCACATTATAGAAATAGTGGCTCATGCGGAAACACATTAGCTTCTTGCAGGCTTCTCGAAACTGCTGGAATACTGCCTGACATTTGGTCAGGCAAAGATAGAATTTCTGTCTGACCAAATGAAAATTTGTCTGACCGAATATATTATAGATAATAATAATTATGATTCAATGGTAAGATTTTGTACAAGTATAATGACATATATTCTCCAAAAATGACAACGGTACAATGCATTCCACTTGCAGGGCACACCTTATTAAGGATGAGTTAGTGTCTGTTTTTGTGGGATCGATTATAAGGAAAAATATGGTAGTTATAGTAGAATTATGTGGTATGTCAGTATATTTGCCTTTCAATTATTTGCATGTATTTATAGTGTGTTGTTTAAGAGAGGCATTACCATGCAATCAATCACCATCAACTGATTGAGAAATTGGTATTTTCTGATTCCTGAGTGGTTGTCTAAATGTCATTATAGGTCAATGACCTCCAAAACATTGTTACAACAATGTTATTTAGTGGTCACTAACCTAAGACAAATTGCAGTATATACTGTTTCCATTAGCATCAATTGTGAAATAATAATAGATGATAATGGTGATTTGTAATGGTGATCAAGGTTAGAAGATAATGCTAGATGATGGCTCTGAGTTTCTTCTCGTTTGTTGTATGGAAATGTGATCTGAAGAAATCAAGTCCACAGTCTGTGTAGATCTGTATCTCTGTGATGGTATTAAAGTACTCTTGACAGAAAGTAAAGAATTCAACTATGGAAGTCAGTGACGGCCATCTTGCTTTTTAGAGCATTTTCTTTGGGCAAAACATTTTGTCAAATTGTCACGAAAAGTATGTAACGCATCTGGATTTAAAGCTGTAAACAATACACCATGTACTTCATGACCTGTATGAATGTTTAACCCTTTGCCTCGTATGCATACTTTGGACTCATCCAAATTCAAAGCTAATGTACAAAATTTTAATTGATCTAAGAAAATTGGGTTATTTCTCTCAGACATAGTGGAAAACATTGTTGCAAAGGAAGCCATTACTCATCACACCTTTGCCAAAATGTTTTCAAAAGTTGTCTGCTTCAGATGCGGGGGAAATGCGGTATTATGAGGCAAAGGGTTAAACAAAAACGTGTCTCCAGCTTAAGGGGTTTTACAGTTCAATTTCTAACAGGACAACATTAAAATTTGTACATTTTTGCATTTTATTATACCCCTGCGAATGAAGTTTTTTGTATCCCGCTTTCAAAGTTTTCGGGGTAGACTGGAATCACCCTGTTTGTTGGTTGGTTGATTGGTCAGTCATTCCGTCGGTCGCTTGGTCTGTCCCCATTTTGCAGGGGTATTTAGTCACAAATCAGTGATAGGTCTAGTTTTAGTATGTTTTCATGGCATGAGGTAATGTGAAAACAGGGACACTTATCTTTTTATTGATATAATGAATGTAAAATTATATACAAAAATAAAACACTGTCAATGTTCAGCTGTTATTATAGCATTATGATTATGCTGACTACTACACATGTATGATTTAATTTTTCTTATGTAGCCCGAGCACCTGCTCTTACTTTATGAACTGATAAAATTTGGATACAAAAAGGTTCATATTTATTCTTTCTTAATTCAAATTGAACAAAATTGCTTGACATATATAACAAATATTGACTTCTGAGATAAAATCATGCACCATTAAGCCACATTTAAACAATAAAAATTCAATGGCATTGAATGGCACCCATATTTTATATTTTGCCATTGAAAAAACATAGGGAAGACATGCCACACTTGTCCCAAATCATTAAGGTATTGACAAGTGTGTAAATATTCCACTGTTTGAGCTTTTGAATTGATGAATAGAATTATTAAAACTGATGACAAAAAAGAAAGCATGTCAGCTGGTAATTTGATGCATGCTTAATGTGTGTTCTAAATGACATATTGTCAATTTTCAGTTTTGAATCTTACACCTGTTTTGATATCATCCTATTAACTGAAGAAAAAAACAAACTATTTGTTTAATAACTGTTTAAAAGACTTTTTTACTGGCAATGTTTACATAACCATGCACTGAGACATCACGAAATATGTGTACACCTAACATGTTCTTGTTATTTTTACACTGAATTTTAATGTTGCACCAAGGGTCAAGGTCATTTGGCATCTTGCCAGCTTTATCTTCATAAGGATGTTTATTTAATTTTCTTGATTGGTGAATAGCTGAACTGTATTTTATTGTTCACTCAGTGGCCATCGTCTTCTCCATATATGGCGAAAAATCAACAGTTTTGTCAAATTTTCATTAAAAAATATGACCTCCTGTGACCTGGATTTGAACTTAGATTGCCAGGTTACAAGTCCAGCACTCTAGCCACTGGACCACTGTCACAGCCTTCATTAAGAGGTTTGCTTGGTGTATTTTATCAACAAATGCACTTAAAGAGTGACTATTGCTTGCATGGTGACTGATATTTACTGGTGACCATTGTGTTGTTACTATTTTACACATATTGTCTGTTTCAGATTTTGTCCGTCCCTGGAATCCAAGGTGCTCAAGTTTCCTGGCAGAACACATCAAATATGGCTGGAACCTGAGGGTGAGTCTTTCCTGTGCTATGATAATTTTACATGTCAATGATCTGTCTTTTTTATCACCTTGGGGACTAATTAACTCTTCCTATCTGTCAATATTTGATGTAACAAGCATTTCTTAAGCTTCACATCCACTTTAGCATCATTGATTTGCAAATATTTCATTCCAAAAAACTGATTTCCTTCTGTGTTGTTTTTAGCTCACCAGAACCAAAGGTTCAGGGTGAGCCGTTAGGATGGGTGGGTGGATGCTCCAGCGTCCATTGTCCGTCGTCTGGCATCAACAATGGTCTTCTCCTCAGAAACTGGTGGTCACATTTTCTGCAAATTTGCTGTGTAGAAGCCTTTTGACGTTCTAACTGCAATTTGCTCATATTATACCAGTTGATCCTTTTAGGGGTCACTAGAGCTAAAAATAGAAAAAATAATCATCTTAGCTAGAGCTGAAAATAGAAATACCTTAAAATGACCTTTTCTCATGATTCTATGGATGGATTATTATCAAACTTGGTTTTCAGCATCCTTAGATAGTGTTCTATCAAATTTACTAAAATAAAAATGGTTGGCCCCTATTAGGGGGCACTAGAGCTAAAAATAGAAATACCTTTAAATGTCTTCTTCGTATGAACCAATGGATGCATCATTGATAATACTTGGTTTGTTGCATCCTTAGATGGTCCTCTTTCAAGTTTGCTTGAATTAATTGGATGGCTCGTTTAAGCACCAGACAAAAAATAGAAATACCTTAAAATGACTTCTTTTTATGAATCAATGGTTGGATCATCACCAAATTTGGTCTGTGGCATCCTTCAATCACCACAAACATTCATGTGTAGTATCCTTTGATAGTCGTTTATCAAGTTTATTATTGTTCCCCATTATTTGCCCACAAGTGTACCTTTATTATCTTTTTACTAACAAGTTAATTTACATTTATTCTGGTGAGCGATGCTGGGCCATCATGACCCTCTTGTTTTATGTTCAAACCTTGTCACATGAAGCACTTAAATGCTGTCTCTTTTAAATCCATTTTCCTTTGTTATTGACTGAGTTTTGACACCATGTTTTAAAATGCAGCTTCACCATTGGTCAATTATTGACTGCATACAGAACTAACCAATCAAATGCCATGAAATTGATGCACATGATATGAATGTAGATACATGTATATCTTAGTCCATGAGCTTAGAGTATGTAGTAATGATGGTATGGACTATAAAGATATATTTTTACATCTGGATTTATGCTGTTTATTAATTGCATCTCAGTGGATGAGTTAAATAAAGTGAGTTGAACTGACCAGTCCTTCTAGGTTATCTACCAATACTAACCTTTTCTTCCACATTCTGCCTGATCATTTTTTTCACTGGGTTTAACGCCATTTTTTTTAACATTTTTTAGTTATATACGGTGGCTGGTTCACCAAACCAGTTTTTCTGGACTGCATACTAACCAGTACTAATTTGCCCTTCCACGAGGAGCCAGCAACTTCTTTTACATATGGAAAAAATCAACATTTTTGTCAAATTTTCATAGAAGGGTATAACCTGCTGTGACCAAGATTTGAACCTGGATCGCTGGGTTACAAGTCTAGCTTACTAACCACTGGACCACGGTCATGGCAACCTGATAATTCCGTTATGTGATTTATGTCTGTTGATGAGGTTATTATGAAGGTACTCTTAGGTCACATCCCTAACTTTTTCCCCTGCATTCTTCTGGCTGATAATTTACATATTGGAGTCAGATGCTGGGGACAAGAACATCTTTGTATGAAAAAATCCTTAGTAATATCATCACAGAGAAACATGTGCCAGGCTTAGTCTTAAACTTGCTACCTTATGATTTGCTGTCTTACGCTGTAACAATTGTGCCAAATGGGTGTTTGCTGATAATGATAGACGACAACACTGTCAGTACACACTGATTGATTTGTTACCCACAGTATTTATTATTTCCCTATTTGTACACTTCTAGTATAGACATTTTGTCCTCAAACCTCTTACAGACTTTGTTCTTAATTATAAAGTATGTGTCTGTTCAGTTAATTATTGCCTTAGTATAGACAGAAATTGTCTGAAAGAACCCTGGGTGAGATTCATCTGTTTGCTACTGCCCTGTAATTTATCAAGTCTTAATTATATGCTTTATCTGCATTTCTTGCAAAGTTGAGAGAACTTGTCTTTTTCCTTCGTTTTTTTATCATTGCTTGGTTTGTCAATATTTGTGATATATTGGAAACGAATTTTCTCTTGACTCTAGTATGATGTCATACCAAATTTGTGTACTCAACAAATTTAGATTTAAATTGAAATTGAAGCGCTGCAGCTTACAATATTTATTATTCTATCCCTATGGCAAAAGAATTCTTCCATAAAATGGCACTTTGGTGATTAACTATATATTTTAGTGCTGTTGCCATGGAGATAATGGCTTTAAGCTCTTTTGGCTTGATTGTACTTTAGAACATATTCGTGTGTCTTATTTACGAATGTAGTTGTAACAAATACAAAGCTGAACACTGGGGCAAGCTATGTCAAATAAATTGAAATTCCTGTATTTATGACAGAAAGAATTCAATCAATGTTATATCTACCACATCATCAAACTCAAGATTTCTCTATGGTTTCATGAGTTAGGTTTTTTTTTAATAAAGGGTATATTTTTCCTTCTATAGCAGGGGCCATCTATACCATAGGTGTCATCACCTCAGGAAAAATCTTTAAAATCATGCAGTTTCCCCTAAAATTCAGTTTTTTCTTCCTCTTTTTGCAAAAATATGTGTTATTTTCCCCCAAAATTAGGAAAAAGGCCCCTTCCCCTACCTGTGAAAGAAAGCCCTGGAAGAAATCTGTAAAATGTTACTTAGTGTTCAGATGCCCAAAGATATGTAAGAAAGGTGAAGGTCAATTTAACCATCTGTTACCAAGGTCAATAAAAAAGATCAAGGTCATTGTAACATAGAATGTTTCCACTATTGTTTCTTATAAATAAATCATTCTGGGTTCAACAATCTTGTAAGTTGTTCCCTTATGGAAATTTAACTTAGTTTTAATTAGATAAAATATTGAGTTATTGTGCTGTCTATTCACTAATGTGTTTTGTGCACATATCCAATTCTTAATGTAAAGTTGATATTGTTTTGAGATGTGTATGATGTCTTTTATCAAGATGAAAATATGATTTTTTTGGGGGGAGATTCACTTTGATTCCAGTGTTTCATATTATTATAAGTGGCATTATGAAATGTGATTGACTTTGATATACAATGCCAGATCTTATTATCTTTGTTGTTATGTTGTTTTTGATGTTCTTATTGTTGTTTCAGGGTTTGATAGTGATTTAATCTACCCTAATGGACTTGGTTGTACTATGCCAGAGGATTATCAACAGAAAATAGTGAACTGTATTCCTGGACTTGAGAACTGTAAACTTATCAAACCGGGTATGTTACGGTCAAACTGTAGTGCAACGTCTCCAAAGCAACACCCTTTTGAGAGAAGCAAAATGAGGTTTTTGTTGAAAGAATTTTGCTCTAGAGAGGTTTAATTAATAATTAAATCGTACAGTGGGAAGAATCATGCTGTTGTTGAAGAGTGGTTTTTGCTCAAGAGAGGGCTACTCTGGAGAGGTTGCACTGTAGTGAATAAAGGCCATTGAAATGAGATAAGATATGACCTCTTTGCCCTGTTGACTTATTTTCGAAGTTTTGTTGGACTGTTGTCACATTAAAATATGTGCTGAAGTGTTACTGTTGTTGACTAGACAACCTATACTCACATGTGGCTGTTAACTCAAGTTTTATTGTAATTTCATTAGTTCTTTTAATTCAATGATTATTTTTACGTACTTTTTAAACACATTGTATCTCAGTTTTTGGTGAAGAAGCAGTTACCACAACTTGCTGAGAACATTCATTACAGTTGAAGTACAGTTCTTGTTTCCTCACGAGTGTCCTGACACAACATTATTTTCAACACATTTCAAGATTTTTAAGTTAAAAGGCTACTATCTTATTGATATGGATATTTACAGATTCCTACAAAAATCCTTCTTTGATGTTCTTAAAATACCACCAGACCCCAAACCTACCGACCAAAAATAGTTTAAAAAAGTACTGATCAACTGTTTTATGTTTTTATGTGACTTATTGTCACTGGGGTTTAATGCCTTTTTTCAACAATTTTTCACCTAACCAGTTTTCCTGGACTATATACTAACTAGTACTAACTTACCCTTCCACTAAGAGCTGGCAAAATCTCCTCATATGGAGGAAAAACGACATTTTGTCAAATTTTCATGGAAGGGTATGCCTTGCCATGACCGGGATTCGAACCCGAATCCCCGAGTTACAAATCCAGCGCACTAACCACTGGACCACGGCCACAGCTACAGATCAACTGTAACTGGACTGTTTGAAATAATAAGATTATATTAAACATTCTTTAAACAGTTTGCTGTCATAGCTTTTTGTTTATTAAGGAATAAAAAATGTCCAGGATAATTTAGATAAGTATATGTTTTTGTCAGTTGGAGACCTTAGGTTTAAAAATTTTACCATGTTTGTACTTTTATGACAAATCACCTTTGTGTGTTCGTAGGGTATGGAGTGGAGTATGATTTTATTGACCCTCGACAACTGAAGCCATCTTTGGAGACCTTACCGGTGGAGAACCTGTTTCTTGCTGGACAAATCAATGGTACCACAGGATATGAGGAGGCTGCTGCACAGGTTCGTGTAAAGTATTGAGCACACAGGGGTCGGCACTTGGGCTTCCAACTTGTACTCCGCATACTGTGGCATGATAGTAACATTGTCTTTTTACACATACATGTAATTGTAATTGCAGAATGATATGTTTTATGAATATTTTTGTTGATATGGGTGGGTGGCTTGCAGAGTGTGGAAGTGTAGGCTGTGCTTCAAGCACCAGTAATTGATCATGTGTTCAAAGGTGGCCTTGTGTAATATGTAAAAATTGTACCCTATGCTGGCACAGTAGGTATGGCACTTTAATGAAGGTTTGTTCAAGCCTTGAGTTAGTTCTAGGTTTCTCTTGAAAACTTTAGAGTAGGTATAACATTCTCAGTCATTTCTCTTTATTCCTTGATTAATGTGGGAAAGTTGTCAGTCCCACGCTGGATAAACAGATAAGAAATAATTGGTTACCACGGTAACCATCTAGTTTCATCAGCAGACCATTGATGACTTATTAACTGTATGCTGTCAGATTTCTTCAAAATGATCTAAAATATAACAAAATAAAGCAAATTTCATATTCTCTTAGGCTTGAAATTCTGGCAGGAATTACTATGAGAACGATCTCATTTTTTTATTTGTTATCACAGGTGTATTTGTTTATGGGTAATTCCTGTCTTAATGATGGACTGGTTCTTAATAAAATTTTCATTTCATGATTTAGTTATGCCTCTGTATCATGGGAAAGATACAGTCTAGACTGGTGCATTGTACAAATGCTAAGTGAACTGTCAGAGGGGATTTATTTGTTAAGAAACAAAATAAATGATGTATTGTCAAAGTGTGAATGAGGTTCTTTGTAAATGTTAAAGAATGCTGATTGGTTTTAAAATTCATATTTCCTGCATTAAATTCCATAGAAAATGTTCTTGTGTAAATATTACCCTATAGATCTACTTCTACCCGATGGTATTGGCTTATTGAACATCATTGATATAATTGATAGCAATGACCTATTGAATATCATTGACCTAGTTGATAGGAATGACCTATTGAATATCATTGACCTAGTTGATATCAATGACCTATTGAATATCATTGACCTAGTTGATAGGAATGACCTATTGAATATCATTGACCTAGTTGATATCAATGACCTATTGAATATCATTGACCTAGTTGATAGGAATGACCTATTGAATATCATTGACTTAATTGATAGCAATGACCTATTGAATATCATTGATTTAATTGATAGGAATGACCTATTGAATATCATTGACTTAATTGATAGCAATGACCTATTGAATATCATTGACCTTACTGATGACATTGATGTATTGAGTATCTTTGACCTTACTGGTGGCGTTTTGACTTAAAATATGTTAGACCTTTGATTACTTTGGCAAAGCAAATAATTATGACCTTATTTACACTGTTGTGCTAAATGATGACATAAGCCTTATGAGAATATTGACTTCCTGAATTATATCAGCCACTTGTGACAATCAAGGTCTGACATCATTGGTTTTGTTCCTCAAGTCATGAATCTATGGAACATTTCCGAACTGTTTTATGATGGTAATTCTTGTCAAATGTTTGTCTGCAAACATTCAGATAATGTTTTGATTAAACTTTGTGAAGATATATAATACTATGAGAATGCTATAGATGTCTGTAGAATGATATGTAATAATATGGGCACAGAGTTCTGCTTTCTGTTTGTATAACATGTTTTTATTACTGTCTGTTACTACAGATAAAGTTACATCACTAGATTATCAGGGATTTTAGTGTAGCCTTTTTGTACAGTTGACTTTTATTCAGAAGTTTATGTGGTTTCTTGTATCAATATACAGTAAAACCTCGTTATCTCGAGGAGCCATCAGAACAGACTAAATGCTCGAGATAAACGTGGTACTGTGTTACTCTTAATGAATTATACACAAGAGTAAAAATTGGCTGGACTTTAAAAACCCTCCAGATAAATCAGATGCTTGTGATATCCTGATATCAATGCTCATAATTGATGAAGTTTTTCTGTACAAATAATGTACATATACTGAAGAGTAACTATAGTACTCATAGTGGCTATTATTCACTAATAACCCAAATCTAAGTATTCAAGATTTTGGTCAGTGGTTTTGTTGCTGACATCTTTTCTGCTTCTCTGCTATGCAATACAGGGGCTGATTTTATAGGGGAGGAGCATTTAACTCAGATGTCATTTTGTAAGGAGTAGTATCACTGATCCCTAAACTCAACATGATTCTTTTGTTATTTCTTGTGTTTTCGTTGTGTTTTGTCTCTAAATTTAATTCATCCATGTTGATTCAACTCCCAATGATAATTATTTCTATTATGCTTTCAAGATTTTAGAAAGGTTAAAGGTTAAAGACATCCACTCTGTCTCCATCTGCCTATAATTCCACCTCGTCAAAAGGTTACTGTTAGCTTACAAGGCCATCCTTAAAAAAACTATGTTTGCTGTAATGCAAGCGACTTATAAAAATCTCTGTGACTCAACTTTTTTTAACCCTCCCGATAAAAAAAAACTTTTTTTACCCTTTCGTTATTTATTAAAAGCTTTCCAGTATTTTTCAAACAAAAAAAATCCCTACCTACCTACTCACTGAAAAAAATATTGGGTCACGTTTCAGCAAGCAAATATTTTTGTAAGGATGGCCTTGTATTAGTAACATCCATGTAATGATTTCTTGGTCACTGTTAAGAATTTTATCTTTCTTTCAGGGTGTTGTTGCTGGGATAAATGCTGGTCTGAAATGTAACCAGGAGGATCCTTTTGTCATTGATAGAACTGAGGGCTATATTGGTGTTCTTATAGATGATTTAACGACTCACGGTACCAACGAACCGTATCGTATGTTTCCAAGTAGGGCGGAGTTTAGAGTTTCTCTACGAGCAGATAATGCGGATGTAAGACTTACAACAAAAGGTAAATAATATGAAGCAACAAAGGTGCAGAATAATTGTTATAGTACAACAATGTTAAACTGGCACACATTATTTTTTTATCAATGCTCATGCTCTCATATATCTAATGCTCAAGTGTCTTTCTTGTAGAGCATGCATGTAATTTTGAAAATGTCGACTTAATGGAATTGAATGAATATTCACTTGTCGGTTCAATGTTGTCATACTGTACTACAGGTATTGTCATTTTACAAGGAACAATAATTCCTTCCTGTGAGATAATTATGTAAACTTGCAGTCTATGGTATGGTATAGTCCGACCACGACCTGTGAATGGTCAAAGATCGGCTAAGTCCATTCTGTAGGGTGAGTGGCATTTCGGTGGTTTCCATGATATGTGAATACAGTGCGACCTCTCCAGAGCGGCCCTCTTTTGAGTGACAACCTCCCTTCAACAACAGCATGCTTTTTCCCCACTGTACAATTTGACTGTTTATCTAACCTCTCTAGAGCGGCAACCTCTCTACAAAAAAATAATTTTGCATCTCCCAAAGGGTGTTGTTTTGGAGAGGTTGAACTGTAACAGTTATTTGTCTATTTTATTATTTGGTCATTGTATTACTTAACCTCTATTTTAAAGAGTGGAACAATCCTCATGCCTCACAGTCTGATTTCTATTTATAGTATGGTATTGTTGTGAATTAGTGTGAAGTATGATCATTTTCAATGGGATTGTTTACTGTCATGTGACTTGTTGTCTTTTTTGTCACATGACTTTGTGTTACCTGACAATCTTACCTGAACAATAGTATCAATTAAAATGATGGTCAAACGAAGATAATCACGACCAATAACCTAGTCAATTCTATACAGTTAAAGTATTGACTTTAAATGTGTTGAAATAATTATTGATTATTATGCCTCCACTTAAAAAGTGGGGAACATACTGTAATGGGGTGGTCCACCCATCCGCATATCTGCTCGCACATCTTGTTATCCTTGTGTGATCAATAACTTGAGATCGAATAAGCCTAGGTTTATGTAACTTGGTAGGAACATTTCATGGCCAGTAAATGACCTCTATTGATTTTGAGGTCATTAGGTCAAAGGTCAAGGTCACAGTGACATTTGGTGTAAAATCCTTATCTGAACAATTATTTGAGAAGGAATATTAATACTAATAATTTAGTTCTACCACTGTTGATAGTTTAGTTTTGGAAGCTAGACCTATGTATCTGTCTCAAGCTTTTTTGTTTGAAACGGTGATTTATCCTCTTGTTCAAAATTTATAAATGCTAGAGATGGCTAATTAAAAATGATTATATGCCTGACAGTTATCCAAGGCATACATTTGTCAGCCTGAAGTGTTTCTGGCTTGTTTGCCTTGAATTTTGACAACAGCAATGTTTTCTTTAGTTTCTTTGATCTGAGTCAATCATATAAAGGATAATGGCCCCTGACAGTTTAATTAATAGTAAAATATACTTTGATTATGTTTTATTTGTTTAATGGATATGTTACATAGATAATATTAACCCCCCCCCCCCGACCTCACTCTTCAGAATCCGAAAAGATCAAAGCCTCCAAATCTCCAAATGAAGTAATGACAAGGTGTCAGTAACTTAATTCAGATCGATTATATTTACATTCTCTCATTACAACAAACTTCAAAGCCACATATTTACATCTCAAGTCTTTTTCATTGATTAATTTTGATACCAGTCAAGCTGTTGGTGCTTGCCTCATAATGTGTTAAATAAGAGCAATTCATCTTAATATTGATGTTCTGTTCTTTAATCTTGTATGGTATGTGTGTGTACGCAATATGTCGTCTGATGATGACATCATCATTGAAAGAATGGTACAGCTTCTTGTGACAAATTTGATTAACTCTTCAGAGCATAAAATGTAAGCTGATTTTGGTATTTTTGAATTTATTGATGATGTCATTTACAACCATATGACGTATTGTGACTTAAGACGAAAAGTTTGTCTACAATAGTGACATCTGGTCCTATTATCCCTTCGCCTCATAAGCATACATGTATTTTGAACTCTTCCAAATTCAAAGCTTATGTACAAATCATTAATTTATTTCAGAAAATTGGGTTATCTCTCTCTGACAGAGTGGAAAACATTGTGACAACAGAAGCCATTACTTATTACAATCAATGGCTTCTTTTGCCACAATATTTTCAAAAGTCGTCTGCTTCATATGTGGGGAAATGCAATATTATGAAGCAAAGGGATGTATATTGTCTATGAGTTAGGGACCAATAGGTTGTTGTTTGAAGAAAACAAATGCCAAGGTGATAATGTTCTTGACATATTCTCAAAATGTTGAGAATTGAATCCAGTAATGTTGTCCAATGTGGTCCACATGATTCTCACCTGACTGTGATGACTTGGTACAATAGATAATCTTATGGTTTGTCATTTGTATACTTAAGTTTAAAGGACTAAACTACAGAAAAATGATGCATTTTTTTGAAATCTGCAAATCTGAAGCCATGTCTCTTTACTTTGTATGAATTTTAATTTTCAGGTTACAAAGTTGGTTGTGTGAGTGATATTCGTTATCAAAAAACTAAAGAACTCACTGAAAAATTGTCTGAAAACATGGAACTTCTTGAGACATTCACCATGTCTGTATCAGAGTGGGACCGTCTTTTGTCTCGAACAAGTAAAAAACAAAATAATGCAAAAAGGTGAGCACAAAAATTGGCTAGTTTAAGCTTTAGAACTTTTTCTTACCGTTTTATGACCTGTTTGCCAGTAAAATATGATTTTCTCTAATATTAGAAAAAAATTAATATTACAGTGGAAACTGTTGTTATTTTTCCCAAATTTGACCAATTTTTAGAAATATAAACCTTTGTGTTTAGTTAAAAGTTCCGTGAAGAATTCGAAGCTTTCTGTTTACTTTTAAAATAGAAGTGCTACATTCAGTTTCAAAACTAATTTAAAACATTCTTACTGGCAGTCATTTTTTTGACCCGACACTGACCTTGGATACATTATCACAGATCCTAGACTCTGTGTGACTGAATCTCATTCAACATAAGTTTGAAAGATATGCAGGTACAACTGTTACTAGCCAGGTTTAAAACATACAATGTATAATAAAATACCAATCTAGTGGGAAAACAAGCCAGTCCGTTAACGTCATCGTCTGATATGAAATTCATCCAGTTAAAGTTTAATGCTAAATTGATGTTACATTGTAGACAAAAGGCATTGCGGGAGTATATTTCGATACTGTTTGGTTGACACAATTTATTTATGCTGTCTATTTTTGATGCACTAAAAATATTTGTTGGGAAACCATTGTATTTTATTAATATTAATGCATACACTTGATTTTTTTGCATTGCATTTAAAAGACATCAAGTCCCAGTTCTGACAGAAATACTTTTGATTTTGGAATGTCCTTTACATTGTTGAAATCCTTTGGGAAGAAAATTTTACATTGTTTTTCATTTCTGTCTTTGACTTTTATCCCTGAAATAAAAGGTGCTCTGACAGTCTTGTATGGCACTGTGCATTCTGATATGTCTTTGGACGACATTTACTTGGTTCGATTTAAAAGCATTCTTGGTAAAAATTGTATCCTGTTAACAATTTCCCGATGGGAAAAATTTGATTTCAAGTGAACTTTGTGGAAAGCAGTGATGATATAAAAATCTTGTTAATGGTGTACATTTCAAACGTTTACCTTGGACAACTGACAGTAGGTTCCCCCAAAAACAATTAATTGGATAAAGTTATTTCTATTTACAATAAAGGGGTAGCAAGATGTTTAAGTTTAAAAGACTGCTATCTTGTTGATATTGCTATTTAAAGATTCATAGAAAAAAGTTAAAAAATCTCCAAATACCGTCAGACCCCAAACCCACCTACCACCCAACTCTAAGAAAAATGCAAAAATTAGGGGACAAACTGTGATAAGGGGAATTAACAATGAAATTAACTATGAAATGGGTCCCAGCAACAACATTCAAGAATTCAGAAACGTTCACTGTATTACTTTATACCAGATTATATCTTTCTAAAACCTGTCAGTTTAAATTTTATTTTCCACCAGTATTATTGATGTGTTGTTGTTATCTGATGTTACCCTGGAGATGTTGATTGGATTACTGCCAGATGAGCTCGGACACTTGAAACATGATCAGTGCCTTATTTCAAGGTTGCAAATTGAAGGTGAGGTTTGACGTATTTTGTTCTATGAGGACAACAACAACAACAACTACATAATATGTTTTTTTTTTGTTGGAGAGGTGACTCTGTATATCACTCCGTTGTTACAACTTCTTATTTTCCTACCTGTTGTCAATATTTCTGACTGATTTGAACTTAATAATGAGACCATTTAAATATTAAGAATGTTACATGTATATTAATATAATTGTTTTGGTCCCAAACATGATCTTCATACCAAGTTTTTACCGCAGATTAGATTACGATATTCAAATGCCGTAACTATCTCCCCTGACGAATATCTAAACTACGTTAGATATATGTATAATTAGATCCAATTAGGTTCCACAAAGACCCAGTACTGCCCAGAGGGAACTGTATGATTTAATATAAGTGGAACACAGTTTCTGAGGAAAGGCCACCACAGAATATTACATTGTTCTTACCATACTAATAACTTCAACCTATAAATAAGCAATAAATAGAGTCATAAAACATCATGCTACTCATTATTCTATTCTTCATAATACCACCATTGTTAGTGGGTGCATAACAACTGTAACCAGGCTACATTAAAACTGTGTTAGAATAGTTTTGTTCGAAGCCCTAGATTACAAGTCCTAAGATCAGACCAGACTCCTGTTTATCAGAGTTAACTAACTACCAACAATTATTACAAGGATGAAAAGTTACTAGATCACATGGTATATCTTTTGTCTCAAGGACTCTACAGTTATGTACAGTGTGATCTCTCTAGAGCAGCCTGCTCTTGAGCAACAACCTCATAATAAATGTTAATCTTACTGTGGGAAAAATCACACTGTTGCTCAAGAGGGCTGTTCAGGAGAGGTTGCACTGTAACTGTGATGCTTTTAGTATAAAATAAATGTTTATTTTACCATCTGTACAGTTCAGTATAAATCTGTGATAGCCAGACATATGGAGCATATTGAAGAAGTTAGGAAAGATGAACAACTCTTGTTACCTGACAATATTGATTATATGAGGTTAGCTCCCTTGTTTTATTACATCTTTCAAATTGTTCTCAAATACTGATAAATTCATTTGAGCATAGGGTCCTGTTTTTTATGAATACTAGAATGAAGTTGAATGGCAAATATCTATAAACCTTTATTTAGAACTAAACTGAAGACTGTGTATTGTTCTAACATATTCTGATGCTGTGTGAAACTAGGAAAGATGTAGAACTTGACCTTGCATGAGGATGTTGCTATGGTGATGGCTGATTGGTTCCTGATTCTTCTCTAACTTGAAGGCTTCTAAAGACAAAGATTGGTACCAGTTTGTCATAATGTATATATATATGCTTAGTCTGGTACCCGGTTTCAATTACTTAATTTCAGTACAGCTGGTTTATGATTAACTTAACAGTCAGAAACAAGACAAATCCAAACTTTCTACATTGATTTCTGCTTTATTTTCAGTATACCATCAATGTCAACTGATGCCAGAATGAAGCTAGCTGAGTGTAGACCTCATACAGTAAGTATGGATTAATTAACAATAACTTGCAAATTTAACGGTTTTGTAACTACATATATTCATACAGTCCAACCTTTGAACAAAGGTCACCAATGGAATGAATTACAGAATTATGTGCATTATACGAGGTTTATTTAGTCTAAATAAACGTTTCTTTTCCACATGTATTGTAAAATTTCTTCTGTCCCATAATGTTCTGTCGTAGTTTATATGATATTGAACTCCTTGATTTTTTTAAATACACTTCAGATTGGAGCAGCCAGCAGAATTCCTGGAATGACACCGGCAGCCCTTGTGTATCTGCTGAAATATGTCAAAACTAAATATAGTAACACCACTTGATCCCTAGTCATGTGACCATTTTAAAAGCGATTAGATTCAGAAATGAATGGATGATTCAAGAGAGATTCAGTTGTGTCGCTGATCTCTGATTTGCGATCTCCTGCGTATGAAATGTCATCTGTTGCGTGATAACTATTTTAGGCATCTGATGTCTGTGCGAGTTAACTTTTCCTGTTTGATTCACAATAGCTACTTGAAATAAAAACTCATTTTGACCTTTTGATTTAAATAACATAGTTCTAGTTTGGTACACTTTGTTGTAAACCTCAACGTACCGAATTACCTCATGTTATAAACGTATGACATTGTGAGTGGTTGAAATTCGGAGGAATTATCTTAAGTGACATTATGACCCTCAGCCATGGAAGTCTTCAATAAATCACAAAGCCAAGTTAAAACTTGACAATATCTTATCACCATGGTAACAAAGTGTCAAAACTTTAATGTAGAAGAACCTTATGTTTCAATATTTATAAGACATTTATACATGTGTACCTAAATGGTAAATAATGGTTGTGTTATGAGCTCTTCAAAATCAATGTTAAGACATGCAGTTACATAATCATTAATACATGCGTGCTATCAGCATTTAAAAACATAATCACATTTTGGCAATTCAAAATGTTCCTCAAGCTTCAAGGACACTGGTGTAAATTATTCATGTATTCTCCCATGTACACAAAAAGTGACACCAGTCAACAGTTATGCTTGGTAAGTACTGCATGGTAAATACTAAATTCACTGACATCGTTTTGACTTAACGTCAAAGTCACCTAACAACAGCACTCAGCACATTTAGCCCTGAATGGGCGAACAATATACTTATCCTTGTAAGGGCTAACCTCCATTTCAGGGACAGTCAAACCTGTTTGCAGCCACCTCCGAATAAAGACCACCCAGTGTATAAAGGCCATTCTTTGAAACTCCACCACTGATTATTTATAACAAACTGACCTCTAAATAAAGGTCACTCGTCAATAAGGCCGCATTTTGTCTTTCCCAAGGATGGCCTTTGTTCGCAAGTTTGACTGTATATGTCTGTTGATTTTTATTATGACATGAAATATTTGTATCTTCATTTTATGTGATAGCACAAACATCAGACTTTGGTGAAACGGTAATTTTAATTCTTACATGCTCAGCAGTATATTGTTGTCTTCTAGTGAAGACTTTGTATGACAGAGATAATTATCACCTGTTATAAAATGGACGAGGGTATCTTGTACAGCTGAACATTCAACTGATGTTTGCTGTATACTATTAATACTATGGATAAGCATGGTATAGTGCGACATCTGCTGACCAAACGAGCTATAACATGTTCCTACCATTATATTATACAAGACAAAAAATCATTGAGTAAATTGCAAAACTCTGTTTATTTAAACTGACATGTTCCATAATAAATGGTACAATTAAATCAAACATGAAACAATAACAAACAAACTTTGAACATGCAATATAATACAGTATAATCCCTGACAACCAGAATTCTCTAAAACCGGCATTCTCTAACAATCCGACAATTTTTCAAGTCCCAGTTTTTCTACTAGATAATCAACAGTTCTCAGAAAACTGGAATTCTCAGAAAACCAGACTTTGCCCAGTTCAGAAAGGATTCGATTTTAAGGGATTTTACTGTATATGAGTTCACCATATTGGTGTGTATCATTTTCACATTTAGAATATTGGTCCACCATGTATGTTATTCTCAATGTGATAAATCTATCAACAATTATCTCTGGCCATCTGTGAAACTATGAGGAAATCGGTCTCAGACGATTGTGTCATATTACACTTGTTAAGCGTATGATTGTTGTCCATTATTGTTGTCTTATTCTTATAATAATTTTTGGTCAATTGTCTTTTATTCCCATAAAGCCATTCACTTTTCATGGGCTGATTGTGAGTTATTTGAATTATTTTGTGAAGAATTATCCGTGGGTTGTGTATGTTATTGTTGTCCAGCTGATGTATTCTTGTCATGGCCTTGTATTAACTGCTGGTCAGTATGTGTCCCTCCTGTAGTGACTAAACCGTATTTCTCAGCGTAATGAACACACTCAAAAATAACCTGAAAGACAGGAATAAACGTTAAATCATGAATAAATCAACATCAGGGCTCGACAAATCCACTCATCTGCTCATAATTATGAGTTGAAATTGCTGTAGAACTAGTTAAAATTCTTAGCTGGTTTTAATGATGGCCTATTTATAATTATTATAATACACTATAAAAAGTCAATATACAGTCAAACCTATGAAACAAAGGCCACCCTTGGAAAAGACAAAATATGACCTTTATTCACAGGTGGCCTTTATTTGGAGGTCAGTTTGCTCTAAATAATCAAAGGCCATTTTCAAATAATGACCTTTTTCACAGGGTGGCCTTTATTGGGAGGGGACTGTCCAAGACAGGTTTGACTGTTGTAGTGACAAAAATGCGTTTACCTCAATAAGAATTAGTATTATTATGATCCACTCCAGTCTGATATGATGTTGATCATTCAACTGTCCACCAAATAATTGTAGAATCTCAGAACAATAATTAAGTCGTTCATTTAATACCTGAAGTAGAATATCAACTTGATACCAACGTGGAATTATCATATTCTTTTAAACCCAAATAGCATACTGCCAGTCAGGTGGAGATTGTAGAAACATATTTCATTTCAATAAGGAAACAACTATTACTAAGTAAACTGTATCAGATATTTTTTAGAATTACATTCCACCAACATTTTTTTAATTGGTATAAAGGAAATGTTTATCCATCAATATTGAAGGTAAAATTTCACACTACATACGATACCAAATTATGACTGAAAGACACTTATGGAGCCAATCCAAGTTGAAAAAAAATGTTCATGTCGAGGTAAGAGGATTATGTGTTCATAATTACACATATGGCATTGATAAGAAAGGTTTGACTTAGCTGTTGTTGATTTTATACCTTAACTCTTTTTGGCATAGAAAGATAGGAAATCATTTGTCTGTAAAGTACTTCGAGTTCCTCCCGTTCCCAGTATATGTCAGGTGTGTCTAAAAATCCTGATTCTAAGTTGATTTCATGTCTAGAACATAAAAAAGAATAGTTTTTTTAGAAGTTATCATGAAAACTTGAAACATTGGTGACATTACAAGTAATGTTTTTTTGCAATTTTGGGAAAGGGTCTGGATCCAGTCCAATTGGAAAAAAATATGTGGTATGATGCCAAAATTTGTAATTTTTAGGTTGGTAATTGGGAAAAATGTCTTTATTTTCTATTGGGAAGGGTTTGTTTACCAGACCCAAACAAAGAAGGGAAAAAATCACGGATCATGGTTAATTTCTTGAACATAGCTTTGTGACTTAAGTCTGAAGTCAATCTCAGAATGATGCCTTGCCATTGGACAATTTTTCACCAAGAGTTCAGATTCAACCAATCAGACTCATGAATTTATGACTTGACTTATGCTTGCTTTTATAATCTCAGCTCTTCGTTGGTCAGTCTTAGAAGCTTAGGGCTTCGCTATTGGTCAATTCAAAGGCTTAAGTGATAATAAAGGTGTGGTCTGACAAGACTGCATCAACTTTAGTATATATCAAATAAAAAAAACAGAGAAAATATTACCTCAATAAAAAAACTTCTCCAAGCCTCATATTAATGTCCTTCTTGTTCAGTTTTGATTTCACACCATGTCGAAGTTTCTGAAGGAGTTGAAAATCACAATTATGTTATCATAAATGCAAATATCCGGATTCTGATTTAGTAACGCTGTATTAAAACTGCTGAATTCATAAAAAAGTGCGTGGAAGAGGGATGTTAAAACAAGAAAATATTTTGAATAGATGATGATTATAATTATGATCTAGGCCACATTGTGTGATTTTTATGTTGTCAAAATAACACTAAAACGACTTCAGAAACATCACAATTCAGAATCAGATGGCCAACAGAGGATTTTCACATTTGCAAGCAACATTTGAAAGTAGAAGTGTAAGCAACTAATTTGACTGTACAAAGGAGACATATTTTAATTAATATGCGATTAACATTTTAGAACATAATCCAAAGACTCACGATGACCACTGGACAAGTCACAAACCTATATGACATAGAAGCAGAGTTATCAAGGTTATTACCTGAGTTTCTGGCTCTAGTTGGTCAATAAAATCTTGTAACTTAGCTTCACAAATAGAGAGATTCACTGAAAATCAAACATGTGATAATTCAGTTAAACAAAGAACAAAATAATCATTTTAAACTTGGCTAT
The DNA here is from genome assembly GCA_008271625.1 of Lutraria rhynchaena. Classification (NCBI taxonomy): domain Eukaryota; kingdom Metazoa; phylum Mollusca; class Bivalvia; order Venerida; family Mactridae; genus Lutraria; species Lutraria rhynchaena. The sequence continues at coordinate 2,521,702 of VIBL01000049.1, forward strand.
CAACTTCTACTAGCCAGCCCTAATATCTTAACAGGCATGCTTTTCCATAATCATGGTTTTCCCTAAGAGTTTCAGTAAGTGTCCCAGGGACTCACAATACAACATTTTTGGGGTCCTTGGAGAAAAATTAAGCATCCCAGATATGGTATTTTCAATGATTTTATGGCCACCTCCATCTCTGAAATAATTTAAGGTTTTGCTCAAAGGATAAAAACTATGCAAAAGAGAAATATATCAGCAATGTGGGTACCAGGGGATGCAAGGTTTAAGTAAAGATGGGTCCCACAGCCAATTTTATGCCTAAGGACACAGAAATCCTGCGTAAGGCAAAACCCTGCATAATTATGTTTGCTTGTTACACTGTGGTGAATTTCAGTTTAAAAAAGCCTAGTTTCATTGAAATAATCAAATTTAATAGTCTTTATTCTAACTATGGTTACTTAAATCCAATCATTTGAATATCAAATCTGTTTGAATTTTACCTGACTGGGCCAGAGCATTTGAGAATGTATATTTGTGTAACTTTAACTCTGTGTTGGAATCCTTGTCTTCAGTGATTGGTACAGCTTTCAGATGGACTGTATCTCCAACAAGTGTCGTAGATAAGCTAAAACATGGTAAGTTAAACAATAATGTGTGTACAGTCTATATTTTAAACAGAAGAATTAAAATTATTTTTGATCAGTCTGAAACTCTTCAATCTGATTGGTTCGTTTGAGTCTAGCTTCAAAATTTGACCAATAGAATGAGAGTAATAAAACTACACTTATCCACCACTGAAATATTGTTGAAACAACTACTTAACCCTTTGTCTCAAAATACTGCATTTCTCCGCATCTGAAACAGACGACTTTTGAAAACATAGTAGTAAAAGAAGCCATTGCTTGTAATGAGTAATGGCTTTTTTTGCCATAATGTTTTGCACTCTGTCAGAGAGAAATAACCCAATTTTCTTCATAAATTGTTGTTTTGTATTTTTGCTTTGAATTTGGAAGAGTCCAAATTCTGCTTATGAGGTAAAGGAAACTAATTTCAATATTTCCTTCATACTTCCCGAATGAGATCACCTCAATATCAATATTTTAGTCCCCAAAAATTGCCTCAATACTGACATATCTCATTACTGAATTGTGTATCTTTAGGTAAATGGGGATAATTAAAAGCCTATCACAACAAAGATTTCATTTGACCAAGTGACAGAATTGTTGACCCCACATAGCCCTTTTTCAAACTTGTCCAAGATATCATCAAGACTAAGCTACTGACCAATTTTCATAACCCTTTGACCAAAATCGTGACCTCTTGAGTGTTCACAAGGTGAATGCCGACACCGCACGCTGCACATATCACGATGCATAACGCCGGACATAGACCCATCAGTAGAGCTCAATATGAGCACTTTGTGCTCAGGTGAGCTAAAAATATAAAAAGCGTGTCCGCCTCCCCAGAAATTATTTTGCCAGTCTTAAACGATCCGTTAGTCATTTGAACCGACCTTTTGGGTCAGCGACCAGTTCCTAACGAGAACACTGTAAAGGGCTTTATTTTCAAAGGGTCTGGGTATAGTCTAGACTCTATAGAGGGGACTCTTATCATTATTCAGATAAGGGAATTCTTACCTATCATAGGAAACAGCTACACTTTCATTCTCTTTGCTTATAAGCTTCGTGTCATATGGGTTCACTGCAAACTTTCTCCCAAGCTGCCACATATTTAGTCTCTACAAAAAATATGTATAAGAGGGTTCATATAGATGCACTGGTAAAATTCAAGGACTTTACTAGGATATAAATGCTTATTTTCAATGACTATATGTACCTTTCCAAATCATTATAGGACCTTTTTTATCTCTGAAATTCATCTAAATGCCATAATTGACTTCACTAATGTCAATAGTAGTACGGTAAGTTACAAGATAGATCTACTGTATGAACATCAACTTTCGTCCTAGGCATTATCGTACTCAAAAATTATTTTTTTAATTGGAAGTTTGTATTCTTACAATAACACTAATTCTGCTTGTTACATTACAGAAATATGAAATATTTGCTTTATTATACATTGTATGTCTAAAGCAGGTTTTAAATTCACGTTTCTGGAAAACCAAGTTTTGTAAATAGAACACCAAGGAATGATCTATTTCAATGCTGAGTAGCAAAAACTGGGAAACCTAAAAGAAATCATAATTAGTAACAATGAAAAATCTAGTTTTAAGGTTTCCTGGATTTATAGCCCTCTTACCTCACATAATTAAGATTTTATAATATCCTAGGGTTTAAAAAAGGACTATGTGGGGTCAAAAACTAGGAAACCAGATTAAGTCCCCGGAAAACTTTGTTAACACTTAGAGGTCATAGTTTTGATTGGATATTCACCTAGCCTGGTCAGAATGTTTGTCTTAAAAATATCTTTTTTTAACATGGGTCATCTAGGGTCAAAAACTATGTCACTGGGCCAAAGCACTGGAAAACCTGGTTAACATTCTATTGGTCAAATGATTGTATATATTTACCAAACATGTCTGAATGTTTGTCCTAAGTTATCCCTAAGTGGTAATGAGTTAATGACATTTTGGACAAGCTTGAACATGGGTTATCTGGGGTCAAAAAAGTATGTCATCAGGTTAAATCAGTTGCAATCTTTACTCAGGTGAGCGAATAAGGGCCATCTTGGCCTTCTTGTTAGTTAATAACCAATTGAAATTCAGGTACTTTTAAGGCTACGGATTGATTTTCCAGGGCTTTTCAAGACAGAACTCAGTTTGAAAGACTCTTCAAGACAAGCCTTCATTTTCATGTACTTTTCAGGCCTAATTAAATTACATGTAATGTAGGGTCCCTGGTCTGATCTAACTGTTTAACATTCTTCACATAGTTTTCACTAAAAAATCTCACTAGATTTGAAATGTGACAGATTAAAACAACAAATAGTGTACTTTTTAGAAAAAAGAATATCTGTTATCGGACTGATTTAAGAACCAAAATCTCTCATCCATATTTCTAGTCAGGACAAAAGTGAGTGGGGTGAGAGTTATAACAAGATGACCCTTTTCCCCTCACCTGAGTAAAGATTGCAACTTCTAAGTTTTTCCTGCAATTTTACCTGGTAACCTAGTTTTTTACCTGCGTTGACCCATGTTCAATATCATTGGTACAAACATTCTGACAAAGTTTGGTAAAGATCCCATCAGAACTGTGATTTCTCGAGTGTTAAAAAGGTTTTCCAAGGATTTGACCTGGTGACCTAGTTTGTGACCCTACATGACCCATGTTCCAGCTTGTTCAAGAAATCATTAAGACAAACATTCTGACAAAGTTTGATGAAAATTCAGTCAAAAGTGTGACCTCTAGAATGTTAACAACCCCCAGGTGTGGACGATGGACACCGGAAACTGACAGATCACTATAGCTCAGGTGAGCTAATAAAAAAAATACAAACCTCTGTTTCTGACATATGCCAGCATGCAATACCTCCATCACTGAAAAAAAGACAAATCACACACATTTACTATAACCAGATCATACATCTTATAGTCTAAGCAGACCAGACTCAGCAATCCAGCATCTTGTTCCAATTACATGAAAGGTTTAGAATACACTTAAAGAATAAATTCCACATTTTAAGGTCTCATATATATTTTCAGTACAGGATGTTGATTTAATTGAATGAGGTGCCAACCAAGGATAAGACATACGAACATGAATGTCAGTGGATTAAAGGACTGTTCTTGATACTTCCAAATACTTCATTCTTAGCAAGTAATCAAAGTTTTGACTTGATATTAATCTCAAATCAAGTTAAGACAGTTTTATATTTATACCTAAAGAAGAAGGCTTCCCTTGACATTCCATTGGGTTTAAAATTTGCTCTCACCATCAGAGCATCAGTTACATCTGTGAATATAAGTTCAGTCACACCTCAATATTAAAACCTTCTTGCGGACCAAACCAAACACTCTTAATATTGAGGTGGTCTCATAAGAAAGCTAAAATACAGAGGAAATAAAGAAGATTGGTCTAAAAAATAAGTGAACAATATATATTCAAGGTGGCAACTGAGGATATTTTAAGTCGAAATAGATTCTTACAACTTAAAAAACAAGAGGGCCATGATGACCCTATATACAAATGCATATCGCTCACCTGAAGAACCAGATGAATTGATAATTAGGTATACAAAGAATCTAAGGGTAGAAACAATTTTGACATGACATTTGATCATTCATAAATAATGAACCAATTAACAATATGCACTAAATATCTAAACTTTAGGCCATGCACTTCTAGCCACGAAGACTTTTAAAGGTTTCCTCTAAATAAGTCTATGTAACACAAGAGACCCCTGCCGCTAGGCCAATTTTGACCCTAGGGGATTGATTCCATATAGGACCACTAGAGAATACTCTATATGACATAAGTAACCTTGGAACATAATTGACACAATACTGGTAGAGGACATTAAGGCAATGTGACATACCAAATATCAAAGCTCGGCCAAGGAGAGTTTTTAAAGTTTTCCCTATATAATCTATGTAAAACGTGACCATCAGGATTGGGCCAATTTCAACCCCATATAACCAGTCTCAGTAAAGAACCACAAGACAACGCTACACACAATATATCTTAGCTCAAGTTCATGCGGTCTAGTGGTTAGTGCGCTAGACTTGTAACCCGGAGATCCGGGTTTGAATCCCAGTTGCAGCAAGTCACTATTCTATGAAAATTTGACAAAAATATTGATTTTCCTCCAGATGCGGAGAAGTTGCCTGCTCCTTGTGGAAGGGTAAATTAGTACTGGTTAGTATACAGTCCAGGAAAATTGGTTAGGTGAACCGTCACCATATTTAACTGGAAAATTGTTGAAAAAAAAACGGTGTTAAATCCCAGTGACAATAAGTCACATAAAACAAATAAACAAATCAAATTTACGCAGTTTTGGCCAAAAATGATTCTTAAAGAATATCCCTGTATAATCTATATGAAACAAGTGACCCAATGGCGAGGCCAATCTTGATACCAGGAGCATCATTGTACAGTCTTGATAGAGGCCCATCCAGGGATCATTCTTGTGAAGTTTGATTGTAACTGGCTCAGGGGTTTCAGAGGAAGGCGTTGATGACCCAAGGCACATGATGATGGATAGGGTGATCACCATAGCTCAACATGAGCACTTCATGCTCAGGCAAGCTAAAAATGAAGGTTCTATGGTAAAATGTTTTTGTGTGAATGACCTTTAAAACTTAATCTACTGATTTGAATAAATGTCTTCATCAGAATATAGCCTGGAAATCAGTAAACACAGGTTAAACAGTAGCCATGGTAACAGAGTATATTTAAATATACAAAGATTTAGCATTACCTAATGGTAGTTTAACAACACTATACACATTATCTGCTGTTATCATAAGTCTTAACGACTCCAAATTTAATTCCTCACCAACAGCATAAGCAACAACGTTCTTGTGGTGTAGTCCTTCCTGTAATAAAAAAAGAGTTTGGTCAAAGAAGGTAACAAACATTTCTCAAACAAATCAGACCAGCAAAAACATATAAATGTTATTAACCCTTTCACTGCAATAAGAATGGGGGATATCTGTCTGCCCCAGTTTCGGCATATTTGCCTACAGGATAACTATACCCATCATAGTTTACATGCACCTGCCGGGGACCCTCCCAGAAACCATGGAGACTGACTGAGGACAATGAACATCATATGGGGCTTCCCAGCATGGGTACCTCCATCCACCCCAGTTTCGGCATATTTGCCAACAGGATGGGTATACATATCCTGGGAAATACCGCATAGCACCACCGCCCCCAACCAACCCCTACAATCCTCCAGAAAAATTCCTGGCAAAAGTGTGTAGCCCATGCAAGTATATCCCCAGCAGCAAAAGGGTTAAGCTCACCAATACAAGTTTACTACAACTGAGCTGCAGATCAGTTAAAAGATATATCACAGCTTTACAAATTATATAAATCTCTTAGGATGCTGACAGCTTATTATCGTTTATGTCAAACACTTTTGACAGTAAAACTTGGCCATCATAAAGAGAATTCTGCTAGAGCTAGTAAGAAAATTTTTGTTTGACTTCGTTTTTCAGAGGTCATATACTATGAATATCTAATAGAAATTATAACTTCAGGTCTTTTCAGCGATTACTTTTAATAGTGATCCAAAACACTAAGTTGACTGTCATGTGAACTTTATAAAAATATGTAGGGTTTTCGTTAAGAAATTAAATGATTTTTTGCCAAAGCAACCGATAAATCTGGCGAAACTTGTGTGTATTTTGGCAAAAAATTTATAAATCTTGGAAAAATTAACCATTCAAATGTTTTTAACTGATGGTTTCAATCGACAATCAGTTCTTAATGAAAACCTTGATATAAAAGAAGGAAATCCAGGCTTACATCAACGCTTTCAACATGTTTCTTTTTGGGTCTTCTAGGGGGTATCGACTTTGCTAGAGGAACTTTTTTAGCTCCAACAGCTGATGAAACAACTCTGTATTTTTGCTGTAATTTTACACAGTTCTCAACTAGAAATGGGTTTATCCTGTTCTTTGTAAAATACGTTCTACTGCTAATTGTCCTGGAGCTAGCTGGTATTTTCCAGATAGTTTCACAATGATTTTTTCTACACCAATTGCACAGATTTCTAGTTTGGAGTTGTTCTACACTTTCTAAGTAAGAATTGTGAACACTGGTTCTGTATATTGTCAAGTTACGTGAGTTAATTTTCCGTGTAGATAAACCTCTTAGAATTTCAAAGGATCCACGAAATGAAAATGATGACATATTGTTCTTGTTTTGTCACTACAAACCTGAAATCAGGAGCAAGATATGACCAGTAAATTGTGAAATCTTTATACAGTATTTTTGTTGTTGTTGAAGGTATGGAAAAATGCACCGATTCAAATTAACAAGGTAAAGAGAAGTTGAAGGTGGTCATTATACATTAGAACTAGAAATTTGTTTGTTTTTATGTGACTTATTGTCACTAGGGTTTAACACTGCTTTTCCACAATTTTTCAGTTATATATATGGTGACCATATTTTTTCCTGGACTGTATACTAATCAGTACTAGCTTACCCTTCTACAAGGAGCTGGCAACTTCTCCACATACGGTGGTAAATCGACATTTTTGTCAAATTTTAGCACTAGATAATAAATGCAACAATATGTGACACAGGTTAGATAGTTAACTGTTGAGGGTCCAACAAGCTAACTGTTATTTCTCTTTCAGTAAGCAACACACGCCAGAAAAAATACTAACTTGACTAAAATAGAATTAACAAACTCTTTTCTTGTCATGCGCTTAAAATTGAATTACTTTTTATATAAAGTTTACAAAATTTTATAAAGCATATGACATAAATGACCTTTACAAATGAAAAGCACAAGTTAGTTCCCAGACATGAATATATTATTTAAAATAAAAGATCAGAACATAAAAATATAAATGCAGCAAAAACTGCGCCCATTTACGAGTGACACCTGTATGTTAGAAGTAAAACTACAAGACGTGATGTGAAACTAGCTTCGGGACTATTTACCGCAGATGGAATTTATATTAACACCGTTTTATTCGTTCACCGGTTATGAACTAACTAAATCTTGCGTCAGCTACGTGCTTTCACGGATCGAGAACATAAATTATTTCACAACTGATTTTAAAACGTCGAGTGTGGAATACCTTCAGTGATTGTTGACAAAAGAGGTATTTTCCAAATAAAATTTCCCATGAATATCACTCCATACCGATTTTCATGCACCGAATGCACAATTTACCCGAAGTTCTATGAATTTACCCATATACACCCGCTGCTGTTTCTCTACATTTTTAATTTTCTATTTGAAATGGATATCTTGTAATTTTGGAACAGACACGTTTGTGACACTTTCGACAAATTAATAAATAATTGATTTGGTTAATAATCAGGTGTAAACGAAGTAATGAGATCACGCGTCTTGGAACTGGCACTGATATTATAATTTGTGTATGATTAATTTGTGGTATCAGAGACAAATGATTATAATGTTACACGGTACTCTGACAATGTTGATATAAAATCTTTAAGAGCGCGCATTTAGCTGGTAATGAAATGACTTGATATCTAAAGCAGCTGTCTCGTCTTTGTGTACTCTTGCATTCATAATTAAATCTTTAACAATTGAAATTTAATATGTTCACGAGTACGTCTCACAGTTTTACGTTTAATATCCGAATATTTAGTTATTTATATGATTAATATAAGGTCAGTCAACATGTAAAGGTCGTTTGAAAGTGTCAAGCTTGGTTTTTACGTGAATATAATAATGAAAACAAAAACACATGAGTTTCCTATCCGTTATTGACATTCTCTTTCAACATAGGTTTACATGTTTTCATTTCTTGCAGACAAAAAAAGCAGTCTACAAAGGAATCCCCTGAATACTGCTTAGCGGTTTAAAAAGGGAACCCCGGAAATTTACATATTATATTAGGAAATTGACAATCTTCGACTTGCTAAAAATGACATCACTTATTTCATTTTTGCTATCAACGGTTATCAGACCAAAGGTTTTAATAAGACAAAACAAACATAATCTCCCTTTGCCTAACGTTTGCCATAAAGTAATCCCAGCGTCTGTGGTAAATGACCGCGCTGTGTTTGTTATAGGAGATGTGCACGGGTGCTTCGAAGAAATGTGTGAGTTGATAGATAAGGCTAAAGAAATTGAAAAGGACGTCATGTTCATATTTGTGGGTGATCTTGTAAACAAAGGCCCGTGTAGTGTTGAAGTAGTTCGTAAAATTCGTGATATGGGAACCAGCGCCTTTGCTGTACGTGGCAACCACGATGAAGCCGCTTTAAGGGAAATTAGGAACCTGAACGATGACCCAGAAAACTATCTTCTCACTGATCATTATTCATGGATTAGTAATTTAAATGCTGATGATATTAGTTACCTCAGTGAGTTACCATATACTATATCCGTACCATCTTTACAGACCATTATAGTTCATGCAGGTTTGGTTCCTGGCAAACCTTTGGAATTACAAAATTTAAATGACTTGACCAACATGAGAAATGTTATCGACGAAGGAGATCCATTCGAGAAAAACGGGCTGGTTGGTCGTAATAAAACGGACAAAGGCGTGGCTTGGGCTAGCACGTGGTGTGGACCGGAGCACGTATATTTTGGACATGATGCTGTGAGATTACTACAACAATGTTGCCACGCGACTGGCCTTGATACAGGCTGTGTCTATGGTGGTTCTCTCAGTGGGATTTTTATCAACAAATCTCGAAGTTTACTTACTGTCAAATCACGTCAAAAATCTAAATTTGGCTAGACTGGAGATTGTGCTAAAATATTTTCAGTTAAATTTGAAGTTCGATGTTTGTATTTCACTTTCTTTTTGTAAAAATGGGTTTCTTCACGACTTCATAAAACTTTGCATTTTGAAACATGAACTCTACCCAGGCGTTTAACCTGGGACCAATATACACATTGGTCCCAGGTTTAACTAAACATGCATACATGCACCAATGTTTTGTTTACTTGATGTATACGTAAATATTCTAGTGGTGTAAAATGAACTAAGTGCACGTCAGAATTATTTTTTTGGGGGCTTAAATGTGATTTGACGTCGGTCTTTTTGTACAGATATGTTATGTGTTATTCTAAAATAAAACATCCCGTGAAAATATACTGGATAAAACTGTAATGTTCTATATTTCCACTAGTGGGATAGCTTCAAATAGGAGCTTTTGGCATTTGGTACGATCTGATCAAGTATATCTTGACCCCCCCCTGATTGAGAAGTTATGGTCTCAGACTAGAAATCACTTGCCCTTCGCGGCTGTGAGTATGAATCCCACAAATTTCACATGTGAGGAAGTTGTGCAAAAACTTGAAAGTCGCCAAATGACCCTGTCTGTTTGTGCGACGTTTTACCCCCATAAAAATGTCTTGAAAACATTGTGTTTTTAGCTGAGTCTGTTGGGCGGTTAAAATATTTTGTTCCCCGAGTACCTTCGACGTAAGATGCCTTCACATTGATTTTAGCCGAGTTACGCAACTGTTCATGTGTTAACGTAAGTGTATACATGTATGTGTTTCATTAAGAAAAATTATCGAGTTCTGTTACATGTTATATGAAGCGATAATATAAAGTATCGGGTTGTAAGGAGTATTTTTGAAAGTTAACACATCACAGTGACAATTGGTATTTATAATAGTTGACATACATCTAATTTCTATGAATTAGGACAATTATTCAACAAAATAACACACGGTCATACATTGTAGAGATCTTAGTAACATGCATTGTAAATGTTATTTCTTTCCTCATTCTTTTATTGTCCAGAAAAAGATCGTAAGTGGCTCTGAACTTTTGATTCAATCCTCACTGATGAATTTGTACAAATTGATTTTGATTTTGTATTAAGATCAAATTTATTGCACCATATACTCAATGTAGATCTTATTCAGATGTTAAACTTCACAGTAAATGCTTAAACTAGGTATGCAACTTCTTGTCTTCAAAGCCAGGTGGTCACTGTTCTCTTGTGGCGTCAATTGGCACTTGTTTGACTGAAAGTGGCATCAGCTGCTGTTTATTTGCAATGTATGTTTGAACCCTATGAAATCGTTCGATGTAGCATTTGAACTTTTCTTCTCGGTATAACACATGTTGCTCTTTTGTGATTATAAATTGGCGTTGGTATTCATATGCATACACTAGATATGATCATTTAATTTTATTATTTCACATTATGCTGTTTAATTCGCTCATATTCCTGAATACCACTTTCGATGCTACGTCGAACAAGTTTGTCCACAAAATCATTCATGTCACAGTGTTCGTTTGTTATTTGAGCTATTCCATTTTCATCATCAGTGCATCTTGTTTCTTCTGATAGGTGCTTGTCTTTTGATGCTTCAGCCACACTGTTGGCAATTATCTTTTCCACGTAATTCTTCACGAACAAGTCCATGTCTTTTGATGAAATACAAATTCAGGTCGATAAATATCCGAATATTTAGATTATGAATTATCATTAAAATAATGATTTTCCTTTTTTGTTCAACATTCACGAACACTGTTTACCGTTCATACTATACACATTTACAATAGAAATCAACATGTGTTATTTATTGTCCTATTTTCTCGTTATCTTTAAGGCATACTTGAGTCCGGTTATCTTGAGATACCTATAAATATTTATATGTAATCCGTCATTAGTGTATGACACATTATTTGTCAATCTTTATACATGTATGTGTAGATGACTAGATCGCACCCTGCACTGACACTGTTGATTCAGGGTAATTATGTGATACTGATAAAATTGTTTGAGACCCATGCTGTAGTCTTATAAATTATAATAGAACATAATGCCAAATTCAATTAGACTCGTTGTCACAAAAACAAACATTATAAAATATTATAAGCTGTACGAAATACACGTTTTTTTACACCTTTGTTGTAAGACCAAAGTTTAATTCGAAATAAATTGATGACGTCCAAGACTTGACGACGTCCAAGATGCAATGTTGTTCTGATGACGTCCAAGACGCGATGTTGTTTTGATAACGCCCAATATTCTGTGTTGTTTTGATGACGTCCAAAAATGCAATGTTGTTTTGATGACGTCCAAGATGCAATGTTGTTTTGATGACGTCCAAGACGTGATGTTGTTTTGATGACGCCCATGATTCGATGTTGTTTTGATGACGTCCAAGATGCAATGTTGTTTTGATGACGTCCATGACGCGATGTTGTTTTGATGACGTCCATCGTGCGATGTTGTTTTGATGACGTCCATGACGCGATGTTGTTTTGATGACGTCCATCGTGCGATGTTGTTTTGATGACACCCATGTGCTGAACGTGTCACAGTACATTTTACACGTGTAACAATGAAAAGCCTTTTGAATATTCAATCGACTCTGTGAACAAAGGCCAATATTTGGGAAAGATAATTTGTGGCCTTTATTAGCAGGTGGCATTTATTCGGAGGAAAAACTATCTTTGTCTAGTTCTGTTCCATAATCTGTGATGTAACTTATTGCGATGTTCAACATTTACAATTATGTTTTTCCATATGGTTTGTTACCATTTTAGCCTCAAATATTTACAGGATTGTCTTTGATAGTTTATCACCATGTATGTTATTGATAGTTTACCACCAGTTTCATGGTGATTTAACAAAGGGCTCATCTACCTCGGAATCCCAGTCTCTGATGTAATTTCTATTTATGGCATTTGGGAAACCATTGAATTTATATTAACAAATATGTGTTGTTTTTATCATTTCAAGAGATACTCATTACTGACATCTAACATCATACTTAATTATTATATTACTTATTCTATCTGTTGTGTGGATGAAATTTAAATGATAAATACAATATAAATGGTTCCAATAATCGAAACATAGTGCTAAAGTGTTTTATTTAGATTTACATTTTAATTTTGGATTTTAATTCGATATGGTTCCAACCAGCTGGATTAAATATGGATTTCTTTTAATGACATGTTTAATTGTTCAACCAATTGCAGGTAGGCAATAACTATATACTTTCTTCATTAAAGTCCAGACCACCGATTTTCATTCTGACTCTCAATATTTAGATACTATAATGAAACCAAATCGATGCTTTTCTGTGTCATGGGTGGTCTCAATATCGAGGTTATACTTTAAGTACGTAATAGTTTCATTTAAATCGTGCATGTCGAAATACCGGCATGTATATATCGTTACCACAGGGAACCCTTGAAATCTATGTTTGGAATTAGCCACTGTACTTTCTGCTACTTTCGGTTTGAAACTCGAACAAAATTATCATACATACTGAAGGTGATTTTATGAAACGAAAATCGTTGCAGAGTGTTTCACAATAATTCATGTATACCGTATAAATGTGCGTAAACAGACCCAATCACAACATTGATAAAACATACAGATTAAAAGTATATTATACTCGTAGATTAAAAGTATATAAGCTGTAAACCTATTGTTTTATATATGTAGTCTTTGGGTTCGTGTTTTCGGTTATAAATTTTAATTCGTTTTATCGCTGATTGAGCTCTGTACTGAATGCGGTAATTCGATCAATATATTTTTAGAATTTCGCGTAATTTGATACATAGATTCGGACCTCATTAATTGTTGGCTTAACTATATTTTCTTCTGTTTTCGTATTGTATTGTTTAAGATATCAGAGGCCTTGATAACCTATAATACAGTCAAACCTGTGAACGATGGCTACCATTGGGAAAGACAAAATGTGGCCTTTATTGATAGATGACCTTTATTCTGTTGTCAGTTTGTTCTAAATCATTGACGGTTTTTCAAAGAATGGACCGTGGTCCAGTGGTTAGTGCGCTGGACTTGTAACCCGGAGATCCGGCTTCGAATCCCTGTCTCAGCAAGTCATACCCTTCTATGGAAATTTGACAAAAATGTCGATTTTCCTCCAGGTGTGGGGTAGTTGCCGGCTCCTTGTGGAAGGGTGATTTAGAACTAACGAGTATACATTCCAGAAAAAATGGTTAGGTGAGCCGGTCGCCTGACTGTATTATTTTATGCTTGTTTACATTTCTATCTTGACAAATTATCTGTTATACTCGCCATATCAGTTAATGACATGTGCATGTATAATTATGGTTAATTGAAGAACATTTATTTCAGTACATAGTATGTATTTCCAGGTTCACACAAATTATTTTGCGGTTCCGAACGTGAATTATACGACATCAGGACTCATGAGTGTAGAGACGGGCAAGTTGTGCAGATTCATCGTCTGCTGTGTGGCCCTGAATGTGTTCCCTATGACCCTTTGAGTCATGAATGCGTCGATAATATGGTCGTACCGAAGCTGGGCACCACAGAACTGCCAAATGATCATCAAGAAAATGGTAACACGATAGTAATACGATGTTATGCTTATATCTTACAATAAAATTGTTCAACCAAAATGACCATGTATATTCAATCAAAGTACTGCCATAATGCTGAAGTTGGCCATATTTCCGTGCCAAGATGCGCTTAAATATTTTATTATTATTATAATTTTTATAGTGTAAGGACTACATCCACGTTCCCTGATCTTGTACACGACAGGTATGAATAGTACTTAGGCCACGCTTACAAGTGCATGATTGGTTAAGGGACACTAATATCCGGGCGCCCTGATTTCCATACACAAACAACAGACGAAGCATTCGTATAGTTCATATATCGACATAATATCGTGTAATTAAAATGCAGCATATGTAATTGTCCAGGAAGTTACTTGACTAATTTGTGGTGTCTGTATCAAAATATGTATACGTATGATTTACCGTACGTCTCAGTACAAGATTTCAACATATGAATATTGCATGTAAATGAATTTCATTTCACAGGAAAGAATAGTGTGGTAGTTGTGACGTCGCGCCCCGAAGAAGTGGGTGGAAAAAATGGTGCGTCAAATACTGACCGAGGTAAGCGCTGCGATTTTCATTTTTGTCGTCACTAATATGATTTTCAGAAAAAAGTCAGCATTGAGACCACTTTCGTAACTCATAAGTTTAACATGATTTATGATTCTATATAGCATCCTGTCATTTTCTGTATACAGAGATAGATAGTAATACAAATACACGTAGTTCTATAGTAATGGATAAATCTTTGAACGAAATAGAAAAGTCAGTTCGCACCTTTTTCCTCATATTTTAAAGCCGAACTCTTCGCAAAATATCCAACTTCAGAAATTTTCTATCATTCATTTTAATAGGCAAGTTCTTCACTCGCAATAACCTGTTTTCGCTACTAAATAACGACCTCGAGTGATATTCCACGTGACTTATCTTCTTCATGTACACACAGTCACACACGGATAAACCGCGTGCTGACTGTGGGTTGTCACTTTACCCACAAAAGACCGTGTACAGAATTACCAGTATCGTAAAATCCGAAACGATAATAATTTCATTTATAATCCGGTCGCCCAAAGATAAAATTTCATAATCCGGTCGTCCAAAGATAAAATTTCAAGATTATGTTAAATCTTGATTAAATGTGTTCTGTGAACAATGCTCACCTGTGCACAAGGATCATTAGTGAACAAAGTCCACTCGTAGATTACGTTCATCTGTGAACAGTGGCCACCTGTGAATAATGGTCACTCACTTGCACACATTTTTTGATACAATCGACCTGATTATAATCTAAATAGAGACAAACTGTGCTTAAAGGTTTAAACATGTTCTAATCTTCTGTAGCTATGCTGCAGACTGTTCCAAGTCGTTGCCCTTTTGAGATTTTTTATTTGGCCCCCATTTTGTAGGTTTCCTCGTTATATTTCATCTCTCCCTTTGAAGAACATTGTTCACAGGTTTGTTTACGTTTACGGAGATAAACCATAGAGAGTTAATTTATTTTCAGTTGTTTGCCCAATCCTTCTACTGCTGGTGCTTCAAATTGTGCTTCACAGATAAGAACGACAACTCTGGATAGATATTAGAACGAGCGGAAACCCGAATGAAACAATATGCCGTTGGGTTTCCGAATTTAATATACAATTTACAGGATTCCTATGACATAATCCTGTGTTGTTTTTAACGGTATCTTTTTGTTCGGAGTTATTCAGTCAATTAAAGTGATAGTAAGAACACTTTCATGGAAGGAGTGACAGAGGAGTTTTGTTTCAGTGTAGATGATACTCATGATTGTTCATATGACAAACATTCAACTGTTTCTTCAAAACAACACGATGGACTTGAAACACCTTCTTTCTCATCATGCAATCACCATTGAGAATTTGTTCCTAAATATTTTTCTTGCCATTTTTATGCCTTATCTCCATTTAATAACCACCAGAACGACTTTTTATTCAGCATAATTTGTATGTGACGGTTTATTATCAGTATATATATATATATATATTTATTATTTTATTTTATTACTATCATGTTCCAATGATAGTTAATGATCAACTGTGAGATTTTCTAAAAAGCAATGACAATCTTTCGAATTATTGCCCTTTTAAATTTGCATTGAAGTCCATGGGAGTAGCCATTTTTTCAAAGATCAAAGAAAAAGAAGATTCATTTTAATGAATGTAATTCCTTACGTAATTGTATTTTAACAGTAAAAATGTTGTACAGTCAAAACTGAAAAAAAATCATGAAAGGTAGAGAATGAATATGGCCTTGTCTACAGTTGGTCTTTATTTAGAGGTTAATTTGGTCAATATTTGTTCATGATTGACCGTTGTTCACAGGGAATGTTGTTCACTGGTGACTGATGTTCAATGTTGTAACTGTTAGTAACTGTTTTCATTGCGTTTTGTTATAACGTGGGTTTGCTGCTGATATTCTGGTCTATTACCATATCTGATGTTTGTATTTTTGACACCTTTCTTTTTAAATGTTATTGTTGTCTCATTTATACTATCTTCATCATTACATTGTCGACTTATTTCACTTAAACTCCATAATTGTTTACAAGTTTTGTGATAGTTTGGTTTGTAAAACTAATGATAGAGAATGTTCAGTTACCGAAGCCTTAGTTTACTCATCAAACTGAACATGTTTTTAGAAGTACTTTCTATTTCCCGACTTATATTTAAAAACCGAATCTCTAATTTCGATTTTAAACTCATCCGAATTATACAAACCGGACGTTATTTTGAGATTTGAAGTTCATGTTTTTGAATTTATTTCTTATTGTGATAGTGATAAGTCCACCAGGAAATATTTATTTGGTAATTGATATTGATACTAGACGTACACACAGGCTCTGGAAATCATATTGAATACTAGAATGCTTAGAAAAACCAGATTTATGATTACACTCAGGATCTGGAAATCCTATCTATGATAAATATTAGAATGCTTAGAAAAACCAGGTTGATGATTACACTATGGATCTGGAAATCCTATTTATGATGAATACTAGAATGCTTAGAAAAAAAACAGGTTTATGATTTCACTATGGATCTGGAAATCCTATCTATGATAAATATTAGAATGCTTAGAAAAACCAGGTTTATGATTTCACTATGGATCTGGAAATCTTATCTTCGTTGGATACTAGTATGCTATGAAAAACGATAGCGTGATGATTAATTGGTAGCTTAAATGTACATGTCGAATTACTCTCATGAATGTGATTATGTGGGCGTCTTCCTTTTACTCTAGAAGAGTTGCTCAATTAAGTTTTTCTTTGCTCACAAATAGTCGTTAAGTAATGCTGTACTTTATTAAAGATAGATCCTATAGGTGTTTGTAATTGACGTTGTTTCCAGGTGTGGTATGTTGAATGGCTTACATAAATTTGAAAAAAAAGTAAAATTAACAAACAAATACGTGATATGTTATTTTTGAACAAATAATAATGTCTATCGAAATGTGTGATGTCGTTAAAATGGACTGGAATATGTAATTGGTTCACCACTAGAAGCCCTGTTGTTAATCAAAAATGCTCCTGTGATATTTGTTATGTTTTTGGTTCTTCTATACAATTACAGATTTAGACATATTTTTATATCACAATATTGTTTTTATTTTTCGGATAATTTTGAAGTTTCAAATGTTTATACCTTTTCTATTTTGATTGAGTTATTGAACATTCGTATGAGGCGTGTTCAGCAGCTTATGGATTTTTGATATGCATGTATATTATTATTTATTTGTTGTTCTTTACCAATTTGATAATTGTATGTCAAAAGAAATAAAAACATAAAGTTTTCAGAGTTAATTGTACATTAATTGATACACACGCACGCACCCTCGCACGCACGCACGCACGCACGCAAACACACACATTCTAATATGACGGTAACAACAAACAATGATGATATTCATGGCTATTGTGTTTTCAATATGTAAAAACAGATTCCGCTATTCAAGATATTTTCTTTAAACTATTTAAAATGGCACATCGTTGGTCTTATCATTAAAAATCAAGGAGATCTTACAGCAGCTAGTTAATTTATGGAATGGGTGATAGCCATGTCGATTATTATATGAAAGAACTACGATATTAAACAGTCCGCTTTGTGCAATGGTCCCCTTTTCGTATTACTTTATAAATTTCCCATTACGTTTGCAAAGTTCTGTGTTGCCAACTAGACAATGTCGTTTTGTCCTCAATTTACTTTTAAATTTGCTACAAAGAATTCTTTGTGTGTGTGTTTTTGTTTTTGTTGTTGTCTACTCGTTCAACCAATGATAAAATGATAGATTAGTTTGTTGCTTTTTCACAATGCTAAAGTTGCACGGACAAGTTACGGCGTAAAACGTAC
The DNA here is from genome assembly GCA_008271625.1 of Lutraria rhynchaena. Lineage (NCBI taxonomy): Eukaryota > Metazoa > Mollusca > Bivalvia > Venerida > Mactridae > Lutraria > Lutraria rhynchaena. The sequence goes on from VIBL01000049.1 coordinate 2,539,993, forward strand.
TTTAGCCGTAATTACCAAAATGGCTGCTCTCAGAAGTTTGTCGAAATTTGCTTCGTCTAAAAACCTTCTACCAGTCAGCAGAAGTAAGTATTCATAAATGTGTTTTTGAAAGACGTATGCAATACCATTGTGATTATTCTAATTTCAAATGTTTTGTATTATTCTGCATTAAATTGAATTAATGGAAAAAATTACGTAAACATTATATCAGCTGTGTCGAACTCAAAGGTCAAAATAGATAACGTTGGTCGTAAACTTATACGGATATGCTAAATTATAAATAATTATATCGAATTGATTCTGAGAGAACCTGCAATACTATTATATATTAACCTCAATGAATGCAGCGGAATATTTCTTACATAAATTGTGCTTCTGTGAACCAGTACATCTGTGGATAGAGTTTTTGCCTACAAATGGGCAGCAATGTGCTACAGTCTAGAACCTAGGGTAGAGACTCCCCCATCTGTAATAGTTGTTATAAAATTGCAGATGCGGGGATGCAAAAATGTTTTCAACTAGCCAGTAAGCTAATAAAAGTAGAAGGGGGTCTGAGGGTTCCCTCCAGTAGGAGTCAAGCAGAGCATTGCACCCTTTGTTTGTGAACTTGAGACATTTTTTATTTGGCCCCGTCCTGCACAGTCTAACAAAGACTTGTAATTTGTGTGCGGAAAATCCCGTTTTAAAACCCGTTGGGCATGATAACTACAATATCTGCGAACAATTTGAAACATTTAGTTGATAAGAAACACATTTGTAAACTCATACAGTCAGGCAGTAGTGGATTTCGGGCAGTAACGGATTACGCGCTTGGTCTTTTAAAACCTTGCTGGTCCGCTACTGATATATTAATAAAAGAAATTTTCAGTCATCAACCTGGGTCCATTCCACACAAATTCATGTATATTTGAAAATGTTGTGATTCTGGGAAAGCCTACAAAACCGTGCAGTCCCGAATGAGGTCACGTTTACGTATTTTATGCGAGCAATAACGTGTCGTTAAAACTGAAATGTGAATATCATCAAACTTAACATTTAAATTACCCTCAATTTGGTACTATATTGCGTATAAATATCCCATCCCATCGTCCAACACAATTATTTTGCACATCATGCATTAATCTGTCCGAAGTCAGTGAAAAATGCGAGGTCGGTGATGCGGGTAGTAGCGGATTGACGATTTGGAGGACTGTGTCAATATCAAATATCGCTCTAGAAATAGGCGAGTTTTGATGCTGACGAGTGGAAAACTCATTTCTATGTAATAAAAATGTTAAATTCACATGCCTGATTGCATATGATCATGTTCTAACCTGTCGGAAAATTGGTTGTAATGCCATATCACATTGAGATGATAGCTGTTCTTTTCTATTCTATTTCAATTAATATTTTTAGTATATTATGAAATCACGAAAAATGTACCAATGATGAATGTATTACGTCATCAACTAAGCATTTTGACTTCTGACAATCCGATGCAATGTAGTTAGTGCTTCAATTAGGGGATGGATGATATGTCTTTGTCTGATTAGATTACAATACTCTTTGCAAATTGTGACAGGGACCTGAAGCAAAGCCGCAAGTTGGACTGCTCAAGCCTTACAGAACAAGCAATAGACTCAAATAAATAATCAAATAAAATTGCAATCTGTATATACACAATCACACTATCAAATTTATCTGCATCCCAAGTAGCCGACTAGACCAGCAGTCCTGAAGATCAGGGTTGGTATTCACGAAACATCCTAGGATTAAAAATTTCCTAAATTGGTCCACTTATGTCCATTACACATGAAAAGACAGTGCGCCAGAAGGATAGAAAGATCGATTAAATTAGGAATATCTATAATCTTTGAGATGTGTAGAGAATACCGCCCCTGAAAAACATGTTCACATGAATGGTAACACAAGTGAAATGAAATGTCAAAACAATGATATTTTTTCGAAATATTGATTATTCTGATTCAAGTTTTTCAGATTTTTGTTTCAATTCATTTTCTTATATAAACTAGAATGTTTTAGTCTGCTTTACTTGAGCAGGGACGTATCTACGTCTCTGACTTGAGCCACATTAAACTATATTGAAATGCGTATAACATGTGTTTGTTGTTCTTGGGCCCGTGCAGATAGAAACGATGACATAGGAAAGCGATGATACATCGCCTTCCATAAGAATGGCGTTCAATGATATTAACATTGAGTTAGTAGCTTATCTAAGACTTAATGGTAACTTAACCTGCTTTGAGATGCCCCCGTTTGACCTCTGACACACCGTGTCAAAGTGTGTAATCCGATACTGCCTGAATCAATCTGCTACTGCCGTATTGAGTGACTTACGGAATTCGGCATTTAAACTATGAAGATGAAGGAGTAGAAAAATTTAATTTCCACCATCTGAAAGGTCACAGAATTTGCTTTTAATCTGTATATATTTCAATAATTCATGCACTCTATGGATGGCGTATGCAGTGAAAGTTTCGTTAGCAATCCGCTACTGCCTGACTAACTGTACAAGAGTAAAATATTCCAACACACCTTTTCTGAAAGGTGCATTACAGTTTTGTTTCTCTCCACTATTTCTCTTTGGAAAACGAAACTAGTGTCTTGGCAGACAAATGCCGGTATCAAGGTAGATAACCACCGATGTCATGGTAAAACTTTCCATCCACTGCATTTAACCCATCACAGATGCAGTCACCCATTGAATGCTCAAATAGCCAGTTGATTTTTCCGGCTTCCTGCAGATGCCCTTGAAGTACTGGTGAAGGTTATATTTGGTTGCTTTAACAACATATGTGCTTCCTCCCAAGTTTATGTTGTGACCCAAAAGGTGTTATTAATTGTCATAAACCTGTATACAGAAGTAAGCCTGACCTGATAATTACACCAGAATTCAAATTTTAATTTTTGTTTTTGTGTACTCAGGTGGAACAAAAGTTGCATGGCGGCAAATCACATCCACTGGAATACCAGGCTTGTCTGAGACGCATCAGTTACTTAGGAAAACATGTAGAGATTTTGCTGATAAGGAACTTGTGCCAAATGCTGGCAAGATTGACAGAGATTGCACATATCCTAAAGAACATGTAAGTAATTAAAATATGAAAGACATACTTTTGAAAATTTTTCATTATTCTACACATATATTGATGTGGAGATTATTTAATTCTGAATGTTTTTAGTCCAATTATGTATTGTTTATATCCCACTAGAATGTGCAGAAATTACTCAATTTACTCAGAAAAGGAAAAACAAAATTCAGTTAACCCATTGCTTTATACACATATTTTGGACTCTTCCAAATTCAAAGCTGATATACAAAACATAAATTTATTTTAGAAAATTGAGTCATTTCTCTCTGAGAGAGTTGATAATATTGTGACAAAAAAACCACTTTTTACAAGCATTTGCATATTTTGCCACAATGTTTTCTATAGTGGTCTGCTTCAGATGTGGGGAAATGCGGTATTATGTGGCAAAGGGTTAACATTGTGCTTGTCATTTTTCTTGTAGGTTAAGATGCTTGGAGATTTGGGACTACTTTGTGTAGATATATCTGAGGAAGATGGAGGGACAGGCCTGGATTATCTGGCTTATGCTATTGCTATGGAAGAGATCAGTCGAGGTTGTGCTACAGCTGGTGTCATTATGAGTGTGAACAATGTAAGTTTTCAGTTACTTTCAGGTACTATTTGCGAAAAACTTTTTCAGTTTTAGGTCAAGGGGGCCATTCTCTTATAAGGACGGGAAAATATTGTATAAATTGGTTGAATGGAGAAGTTTTCAAAAACTTTAAGATGAGAACTAGTCTTTCTGTTTACAATATAGTGATTGTATTTTTTTTTGTGAATGAAATTGCTTATAAAAGATTCAGTGGATTGTTAACAAAATCACTTATAAAACATTAGATGGTCCTGTCATGAAGTTGAAAATGGACTTGTAATTATTTCTCAAAAGTTTTATGAACTATATACTGAGCTAGTGTTAAAATAGTGGTAATACTCCGGCGGGACTTCATTAAGATCTTGCAACTTTTTGCGAAAATGAACTGTTTTTCATTTGATCTCAATATATGTACAGTAAAATCCCTACTTACTACCACCCCGAAATTACGACCGCCCCACTATTACGACCACCCCGAAATTACGACCGCCCCGCTATTACGACCACCCCGAAATTACGACCGCCCCGCTATTACGACCACCCCGAAATTACGACCGCCCCGCTATTACGACCACCCCGAAATTACGACCGCCCCACTATTACGACCACCCCGAAATTACGACCGCCCCACTATTACGACCACCCCGAAATTACGACCGCCCCGCTATTACGACCACCCCGAAATTACGACCGCCCCGCTATTACGACCACCCCGAAATTACGACCGCCCCGCTATTACGACCACCCCGAAATTACGACCGCCCCGCTATTATGACCGATTTTTAAAAGAAAGGAATATGCCCGTAGGTCATATATGACTGACAAAATACTTTTAAGCTCAGACACCTTGTTCCACTAATAAGACCACTTTGCTTAAGAATGAAAGGTGGTTACAATAGCGGGATTTTACTGTATATCCTGCAGAATTTCTGTTTCTTAACTTACCCAAAGCAAGGGACCTGCAGGACTACTGTTTGGTACATTAACCTAGTATTTCACATTAACTTGTTGTTTTTGTATCATATATTCTGACATTACTTACCAGATGATTGTTACTTTGATAACAACTTAAGAATGTTTGAACAGTAACTAGGGTATCTGTAATACATTCAGTTATCAAATATTTGAGTTGTCTATGGTTTGAAGTTATTCAACATCGGAGAAAAATAACTCTTTCGCTCAAACTAGATAAGTTTGAATAAAATGAAATTAAGAGCATCATTTTTCTTTTAGAGTTTATATGAAATAGACTATGTAGAATGTGTCAGCCACCTGTAGATATTTATTCTTAATGCATTTATCATATCAATATTTCAGTCATTGTATCTTGGACCAATCAAAGCTTACGCCACAAAAGCACAAAAAGAAAAGTTTATGCATCCATTTCTTCATGGTGACAAAGTAGGATGTTTTGCTCTCAGTGAACCAGGTATGTTTTGATGGATACTTATTTGTAAGGCCAGAATTTTTTTTTCTTTTGTTTCATGGGAGCATGATGTCAATTTTTGCCGTTCTTAGAAAAAAATGCTTTATTGATTGTTAAATCTCTGCAGAAACAGGCAAAAAATCTGGCCTAATGATTTATTTAATATAATACTGTATTTTTAGCTCACCAGAACCAAAGGTTCAGGGTCAGCTGTTAGGATGGGCAGGGGTATGCTCCTGCATCCGGCATCAACAATGGTCTTCTTTGAAACTACCAAAAATTACTTCAAATACTGTGTAGAAGCCTTTTGACCTTCTAACTGCAATTTTCGCATATTATACCAGCTGACCCCTGTTAAACCTTTAAACATCTTTTCATGAACCAATGAATGGATCATCACTAAACTTGGTCTGTAGCATTCTTAGATAGTCTTCTATCAGATTTGTTCAAATAAAAATGGTTGACTCCTTTTAGGGGCCACTAGACCTAAAAATAGAAATGCCTTAAACTGACTTTCTCATGAATTAATGGATGAATTATTACCAAACCTGGTTTGAAGCATCCTTAGGTTGTTCTCTATCAGGTTTTTACAAATAAAAATGGTTGGCCCTTTTAAGGGGCCACTAGAGCTAAAAATACATTGAAACACCATCTTTTCATGTACCAATGGATGTATCATCACTATACTTGGTTTGTAGCATCCTTAGATAGTCCTCTTTCAAGTTTGCTGGTATAAATTTTGTTGGCCCCTTTTTGGGCCACCAGAGCTAAAAATAGAAATACCTTAAATGAGTTCTTTTCATGATCCAATGGTTTGGTCATCACCAAATTTGGTCTGTAGCATCCTCTGATTATCACCAATATTCCTTTGTAGTATCCTTTGGTGATCCTTAATCACATTATGATCCCCTTTATCTGCCCAGAAGTGTACCTTTATTACCAATTTAGTGACAAGTTATTTTAAATTTACGGGCCTTTTTTATGCAATTTTGGGGTCCAGTGTTTGGCCCCGATCCTCAAGTAAAAAGTATGCATTTTTCCCTTTGAAAAAGAAAAGAATTCCCCAAAATTAAAAAAAAATCGAAGATGTTCTATCATCATAAATATAAGACTATTTTTTCCATGGAATTAATCATGTAAAATGTTGTGCTAAGTTCTCAGTTAAATAAAGCATGGTTTAGACATAACTTTATGCTTAGTCCTAAATGAATGTATGTCTTGATTAATTCCCGAAATTGGTGCTTCATGACCCGATACCTGTTCCCCAAAACCATAAAAGGGTTGATTTATTCTCGTGAGCAATGCAGGGCCATCATGGCCCTCTTGTTCAGTCTTTGACTGACAAGTGTGTATAAGAAGTTGGCAAAATTTACTTAAGTCCAAACCTTTTTTGTCTGAATATATAGGACTGGCAGTTTTGAAATAAAATTATTTTAATTCAGGATTACAACATATAATTTTCTTGCATAAAAACCGTGTATACCTTTTTTGTCTGAATATAGAGAACTGGCAGTTTTGAAATAGAATTATTTTAATTCAGGATTACAACATATAACTTTCTTGCATAAAAACGTGTATAAGTCATTATATTTTCGATATATTTTCAAAAGGAATCATGGTTATTCTACATGATAAGTTTATTTTACAGTTAATTTAAAACTAAAATTCTTAAAATACTTTTAAAACTTAAAACTAACTATAAAAATTGGCAAATTTCTTAGTTGCCATTTCCTCTAATTGACTCCTCTTCTTTAGGGAATTGTATACACCCAAATCCCACCGTACGACCACCCTGAAATTAAGACCACCCTGCTATTACGGGCATTTTTGTACAGAACGGATTGTTTCCTTTTCTGTTTAATGGTCCTTAACTTGAAATTCAAACCACCCTAATATTACTTAACCCTTTACCTCATAATACCACAGTTCCCCGCATTTGAAGCAGACGACTTTTGAAAACATCATGGCAAAAGAAGCCATTGCTCATAATGAGAAACATCTTCTTTTGAAACAAGGTTTTCCACTCTGTCAGAGAGAAATTACACACTTTTCTCAAATAAATTCATGTTTTGTATTTTGGCTTGATTTAGAATGGTCCAAAATATGCTTATGAGGCAAAGGGTCAATACGACTACAACCACTTTTCTCTGTTTTCTGACTGTTTTTTTAAAGCATCCAAATGTTGATTAGTTTACAGAAGTTGTTTTCACCTGCGTATGAGTCATGTGTCAATGTCATATTTTTTTCACAAACGACCCCTAATCTAAATCTCTGAGTGGAAGAAATTTTAATAAATCAGATTAAACTTTACATAATTATTTATTTGCCAGGAACCCCTAACGGTTTACTGACAACATACTTTCGCTTTAACAAATTCGTCAATGTCATGCTGATTGTCTATCAATTTTTAAGGATAAAGTGAGAACATGGCGGGATAATTAAACTTATTATGATAATTATGAATAAGCACCCTCTGTTCAGTCAGAATTTTCTGGTATTAAATTTAAATAGACCTATTTTATGGGAAAACATTTAAATGGATACTTTTTTTTATGCTGTCTGTCGTATTATTCAAGCATGGTCACTAACTAAAATTAATAGTAATACATTTTCAGACATGTATTAGTCAATAGCACATTGGTGTGGTTTGTCCCTTTAGAAGAACTATCCCATATTATACTGCATACTTTAATACAAACTACTTTTCTGGTCAGCCTTACCCTGTACTAAGACGACCTTGCTATTTAGACCACTTTTTTCAATAGATGGTCATATTAGAAGGGTTCTACTGTATATATAAATATATATATATTTTACACATAGGTAATGGTAGTGATGCTGGTGCAGCCTCAACAACAGCCAGACTTGATGGTGATGAGTGGGTGCTGAATGGAACAAAAGCTTGGATCACCAACGGTTACGAATCTGAAGCATCTGTTGTAAGTTTATACAAATCACTTCATATTCTAATGAATTTAATGAAATCTGTTAAAATTCTAATCTTTATCCTGGATTGTCATTCCTTATTACTCTTATCTATCATCTCTGAGTCAATGTGTAAAAGTTAGTGTTATCATTTAATATTAAAGCAAGTAATCATTTTCGTTAGAAATAGCTGGAGGCAATGAGTCATTGAATGACTGTCTGATTATGCAATGTAGGTGTTAATAGAGACAGACATTTTGTTGATTTAAGCCTTGTTATAAAAACACATTATGGTATTTATCTGTATATATCAGTGTGCTAGTAATATTAAGGTGATGTCTTTGTGGTGTAGTGGTTTATGTCACTGCTTGTCATGTAGGAGGTCTGAGTTCAATCCCTGCTGAAGTCTCAATTTTTTTTTATTTTTTTTTTATTTTATAATTATAAATCACTGAAAATATAGAACAAATGCTCTGTTTTTGGAAAAAAATATTTTTAAATGGTCTTATATCTCCATTTCTGATATTTATCACTGAGTTTTGCCAGATTAATAAAGTATTAAGAAATAAAAAAAATGCCCCCAAAAAGTAAAGTAGTGTCATTTTAATATCTGTGAAGCGTTCATTTTAAAATTTTGTTGTAAGTAAATTCTGTAGAAACTCATTACATCGAGCTCGCTTGTATCGAATTCCTGTTAATATTATTATAATTATAATATCGCGAATTTTATCCTTCTTTGTGCATGTTAAAAAAATGCACTTATCATCGAAGTAAATTTTCAGTCCCGAACATCAATATCCAACTTTACAGTGACCATCTATGTGAAATAAATTAAGTTGTCGATTAACAAAAGAATTTTTCATGCTTGATTATGATTAATTTCTCATGTGATCGGATATTTTTGTATTTAACTCAGACATCGATATTTAATTCATGACTATTATGCAAATGTTTATGCTCACAATTGTAAAATCAGTTTGTGTTTTTATTTTTTTGTATTTTTTGTGTGTGTTTTCTAAAGTAAATATTGCATGTTTTAAATACATCGAAAGTATAAATGCCTGTTTCGTTCTTATCCCATACACAAAGTAGCGCAATAAAATGCTTATTACTACACATTAACGATCGCTCTAAAAAGGAAACCCAGTTGTCAAACTTCTCCTATTATTTATACATTGAAGTTCGTTTATATTGAACAATTTTGCAGAGTCCTTTGAACTTCGATATAACGAGTTTCAACTGTACTTAATTTCTGATGTATTTTTGCATTTTATATAGATAGATATACACGTCCTCTCAGTTTTTTTTGTATCCCAACAGTATGATTGTTTCCATGGATACCAAAAAAGAAAATGGTGACTTTTACAATCATTTCTCAGAGAAACCTTACTGATGCTAATTATATAAACATCAAAACTAAAAATTGAACTTTGGTCAATTTCTGAGAATAAGTACGAGGTAACGGCTGAAACACGTTATTGATGCTGATAGTACTCTCACTCAAAAAAAGGAAATTTTTAGATATCATATTTTCTTGGAGTAATTACAAAGTTAAGCATATTTTGTTAAGCATATTTTCCTACACAAATCATGTTTAGTTTTTTTCGTGAACATGCATGCATAATTTTTTTTATCCCACAATTCCATCTTATGGTATAACGAAAGTTTTTTTCTTCTGTTTTTTTTTACCTTTGTTTATGTAGTGTCTGTAACCTTTTCTTAGTAGCAATTTTCAATGATGTAAATTCATAGCACTATAAATTTTGCCAACATAGACACAACATGAATACACATTAGCAAATGTAGGATTTATATAATTTTAGAATGAGAAATACTGAAACTATTGTAGTGTTCCCAGTCACATTTGAAAAAGGGGGTAAGCTTACCCCCTAGGTCTGAAATCTGGGGTAAGAGAATTATTTTTGGGGGTTATGAACATTTTAAAAAAAAACAAATGTATATGCATACAAACCAGCTGTGCCATAGTACAGATGATGTGTTTAGATTTCAGTGTTTTTTCCATTTTCTTTTAATACAAATGAGACAGATTTTCTTGTTTTCTTTTTAAAATCGCAAACTCAAAGTAAATACACGAAACTCGTCAGGTTGTAAAGTTGTCGATTTTAAAAATAAAAGCGTTGTAGCTATCTGGAATAAATGAAACCAGACTGGTTTGTCGTATACGTCACAACAACGCACTGATCATGGTGCATCTATTATTGTTTCACAATAAATTTTACCAGAAAATCTGTGATTTTTCCCGAAATATATTTGTACGCATGCGATCTCGCACTAGGTCAAAATGTGTTGCGTGATTTCCAGGATTTATGCGAGATTTTACGTGAGTGGGAACACTGTATTGCAACATAAAGTTTTTGTGGTTACTCACACCGCAGAATTTTGAATTTCAGTATTTATGAAAGAACAATCATTTATTTGAAAACATGGGCTAGCCCTGTAACCAAAATAATTTTTTTTACTTACCATAATAAATAACTTAATTGTTAATGTCAATTTAAGTTCAATTAACTGTTATTTTGTACCAATTATTGGAATATAACAATGTTTGATTTTTTGTATGTAAGCAAAACCACTACTGTCAGTATTTTACATATAAAATCCACAATTTTTGACCGGTTTTGTTTATTCAAGCAACAGAACTTACAGGACAGAAGTCTCTATAAAACCGTACCAATTCATGCATCATTTCTTATTGATTGTATTTTAATTAATTTTGATATTAATTGTGGGACTGCATAAAGCTAAAAATGGCCATTTTGGGGGCACATTTCAATGCATATCTCAAGAATGGGTAATACTAGCCGCTTGAAATTTTCAGAAAAGTAAGATAGGTAACTGCCGGGCTGGTCAATCTTTAAAATTAGTTTTTATCTTGTATATTTTTACTGTGCCATTGATATAACACAAAACTGTTCAGCACCAATACCGTGTTTTAGCTGTCAACATAGCAACCATAAAATAAAAAAGAAAATTCTTTTACTGCCAAATCTTTTCTAAGGCTTTTTTGTTTTGCTTAATGAAATGATTTATTCCCTTTAATCTATTGTTAAATGGAGAACTTTATGAATTACTTGATTCTCAGTAACATGAACCCTTTTTATTTAAAGAAATTTAATGAACATTGTTTGATGATCCGTATAGTTTGCTTGACTTTTATAATAAAACACATTATGGGAAGAATATTGATATATGATTATGTAAATGTTCATGTAACAGTATTCTAATCAGGGGTTGATATAGGATTTTGGTTGGGGGGGACATAAAAGTCAAGATATTTATGTAGAATGTGGACACAATAAGCGCATAATTAATAGTGTTTTACTTACCTATGCTTGGCCAGAGGGGGTGTATGCCGGTTCTGCCCCTCCCCAATCCACGCTTGCTAATAATGTCTCAGTGGTGTAGTGGTTGGTAGCAAGCTTTTTCGACCCTAGGTCATTTTTAAGACTTTTCAACCCCAGTTGAATAAGATTTTTTGACCCCAGGAATTTGTAAAGTTGTTGACAAAAACTATTGTATATCAATTCATATACATATATGTACTGTATGCATATATGTTTTTCCCTTACTTGCCATTATGCAAAAAACATTGTCAATGGAATCAAAATTATGATGCATTTTAGACAAAGATTTTGTTATTACAAATCAATCAAATGTACAGGAATTAAAAAATATTTAAATTTATTTACTGAAAATGATTGTTGGGAATAATTGTTAACCAGCATTCTATTATTATAAATTCTAGTATTAAAGAAGTCTTTGTGCATCTTAAACACTAATTTATATTGAAATAATCAAATATTAAGTGTGATAGTACAAAACACGATGTAATGTGCCTGAACCTTTGTTGTATGACTCTGTGGCAGACAACACTTTAACTTATCTTCCTTCTTATGCCTCTTTATAAAGCTCTGATGTAAAACTCTGTAACTCTAGGACTGCCATGGCATTAGACAACTTAGTATGGCCAGTTCCACTGCGCACTATCGCAGTATCCCTGCAAATGTTGATGTTCCAAGGTCAAGGAGAAATGTCAAAATTTAACTCATGATAACATAAAATGTGTCCAAAAACATCGCTGTAATATGAATGTCAGACTTTTTTTATCATATCTACGACCATGTATAAATTACCCCCAAGGTTGAATTAAAATCTTTAAGGTAAAAACGTCCATTTAGCAGATTTCTGGGTTAAGATCCATGTTGTACAATACATGTACGTGGGTGAAAGGTTATATCATAGAAAGGCAAATGCATGAGTATGTAGCATAGAGGGAAACTCTACTTCTGCTACAAGTAAATGGTGGAATTATTATCCCAGTTTGAGGCAGATGAAAAAATTAGTACATGCTATTCTTGTGCAAGCAAACTATTAGTGCCATAACTATTTCAATGTATGTTAAGTACAGGTTAATGGTGATCACATGTATATTTACAGGCGAAGAAATAACACGTAACATTGAATTGATCTATATATCACTGATAATGTGCATTTATTTTATTTTCATTTTTAGAATGTTACAGTTAGCTAGAAAAATATCTTTCAAGTTATCAAGTATTTTAATCATCAGATACGTAAACATGCAAAATATTTTTGTCATGGTATTATGTAAGGAGGAAAATGTTCCTACATTATTTTTATTTGTAATTTAAAGATAAATACCTTAGGCTGCTTTCATGTTTCATCAATAACATATACATCCACACTATATGTTAACTTCCCTAATGTTTTGAAAATTAAGAATTCTCCCACAATCTGTGTAAGCCATTTGTATTGCCATAAATCAGAGTGTCATGATACAGTGATCACAGCTCTACAAATCATCCTTCATGTTTATTCTGATTCTGTACAGATAAAATATGACTACACATATTGATCATTAGATAATTAGGTTCACATTCTCATGTGAAACAAGTCTATAATATTACATTGAATTGAAAAATTACTTTGCCAACAAGCTACACCCTTTGAGAGAAGCAAACTTAGGTTGTTGATCTAGAGAGGTTAAATTAATAGTTAAATCATACAGAGGGGAAAATCGTGCTGTGGTGAAAGGAAGTTGTTCAAGAGAGGGCTGCTCTAGAGAGGTTGTACTTTAGCTTAATGTCTCACAGATATGTGATCTACTTCCCAGTGTTTTCATAAGGTATTACCTGATGGTATAAGTTTTCTAAAGTTAAATTTGAAACTAGTTTGTCTATTGTCCCATGTGTTACTTTATTGATTTAACTGTACACACCTTCTCAATGTGTAAGTAGGTATGAATGAATTGAATGTTTATAATTGTGTGGGTATTTATCTGTTCAGATGTGTACATGTATATCACTGTCTGCTTGTATATACATGTACATACCCAAGCCTTTCATCCTGTATTTCTGTAAGGTTAATTAATTTAACAAACTACATGTATTTTCTAAGTATGAACAAAATTTTCTATTCTTAGATTGACTAGTGACATTCTAAACAAAAACTAAATACAAGGACATGAAAACAGTTTCATTATAAAGTTTTGATCAGTTTATTCTTATGCTTTGTGTGTGTATGTGCGTGTGTGTGTGTTGCGGGAGGTGATAAGCCCATGTATACATGTTCATGTGTTTTATGAATTTTTTTTTTCATTATTTTTGATGTTTTTATTTATGTAACACTGTGTAGTTCATTTTTGTGATAAAATGTACTTGTTTGTATAAATGTTGACTGACAAGTGTTTAATGTATTTGTAAATTCCTGTGAAGATTTATTATGATTTAATAGACTAAATTTAATGGTGATCCCTATGAATATGCTGCAATTATTAACTGCGATTTTTTGTGGACATTTTTTTAAAATTTTTGTATCTTACCAATAGAACTGGTACAACTGAATATTTTGGTACAATTTTTTATATTTTTTAATAATTTTTTTGAATTAATCTTTAATTTTGGACATTCACCAATTGTTTTACTATTACCATTGCAACTAAAAGAATTTGAAAAAAAAATGTATTTTTATATTCCTTTTTGTTTTAAAAATTGCTATCTTTAATTTTATGTCACCAAGCTACCAAAAGAATGATTTTTTTGGACAATGTCATATTTTTTAAAGAAATTCCTTTACAATTTTTAATTTTTTTCAATATCAATCTTCTTGGAAATGTGCTAGTGGTTCTCCTATACTGTTGCCATAACAATCAGAAGAAAGTTTAGTAAAAAAAAAGAGAAAAATACAAAAAAATTGTACCTTATAGTCAAAGGGAGGTAATAATTACCTCCCTTTGACCATAAGGTACAATTTTTTCGTATTTTTATTTTTTATTAAAAATTTGCTGTTTTCTTCTGGTTGCAATTGCAATAGTATAGGAGAACTTCTAGTGCATTTCCAAAAAAAAAAATTTGAAATTTAAAAAAAAAATAATTTTTAAAATTTTTAATAATTTATTTTTCTGTAATTTGTGTCCTTCTTTCTTGCTTTCATGTTATGGTGTGAGTGGTGTACTTGTTATTCCGTTAGTCAGGTTAGGGTGTTACTAGTGCTCCTGTTAGTATGTTAGTGGTGCTCATGTTACTTTGCATGTTAGTGTTAGTTGTGCTCATGTTAATTTGCATGTTAGGAGGGTTAGTTACATACATGTCATATTACATACATTTCATACAATTATTTATACATATATAAATTTTCACTTACCTCCAGTGGGGCTTGAACTCACGACCTCCGGATTGACAGTCAGACAGCTTATCCACTGCGCCACAAGCCCACACATTAATCTTGATTCAAAATTTCATATATAAATTTACTATAGGCTTCAAGGGGCATTAGCAATTGTTGTAACAGCTGATTTCATTGGTTAATGTGATGTCCCATGATCCTCTGATTTGTAAAAGCTGTTTTGATTGGCTAACCTTTTTCCACATCAAAACATGTGTTCAGATTTTACAATATACAGTTTGTTGGATTTATTCTGAATTATTGTCTTGTAAGTAGATTTTGTTTTAGTATTATGCAAGGAAATTGCTCTTATTAACTATTTGCAAGATAGTTTTTATTTGTAGCTCAGTATTTCCTTTGTTTGAAGTATATAGTGAAATAATATGCATTTCTTTGCATCTTTATTTTTTTTGTGCATGTCTGACAAGATGCATATAGTATTAATACCTTTTGTCTGTATGTTGGGCATGTCTAGACCACTTTGTTTGAATTATGATGAAAAAATTATGGATTTCTTTCAATCATTACCAATTTTAGGCATTGAAAATGGTAGGTTAGACTCTCATAGATATCCGGGACATATCTGATTTTCAGATTTTTTTTGTATAACTCTCCTTGAACCTTTTTGAGATGTTATAAATGAGTTTATCTTTCACATAAAATTGATTTTATTTATTTACTGTATATTTTATGCTTGAAAAATAGATATTTTTTAATAATTTACTTTGCATTTTTTTTGCAATCCATGAACTATATTTATTGTATGATTTGGTTCTTTTATGTAATATAATTGTTTTTTTAGTTTATTCTTGAACTTAATTACTTACTGAATAACTTGCCTGCTGCATCTGAACTAAGCTTGTAGCATCTTCTCTGGTGTTCCATCAAATATTTATTGGTTTGCCTCTGATCTGTTAGAGCTTGGAGTGGCTGATCATTATTAATTTTACAGTGTACAGTTTACTGGATTACTAACTTATTAATTATCAGCTTTTATGTGAATGTTTTGTGTAAATAATTGATACCAGGTATTTGCTGGTTTTTATATCTACATGCTGATGGTGTCCACAACAGTTGTCTGCTCTTGAAGTTGATGAGATCCGATCTATTCTTCACTAGATAAATTTGATGGTAGGATTGTATTTTGTGACAATTTTGTTCTCATGTTGTGTGTTTATATCTTTTCAGGTATTTGCTACTACAGACAGAAGTAAAAAACACAAAGTAAGGAATTAGTTTGTTTTGGTGGAATTTAAGTTTTGATTTTTGATTTTCATGTACTATGCTTGAGTTTTTGCTACATCTGAGATAATACCATGGTAAATTAGGGATGAAATGTGGTCTATATGCCTAAAGAAATAGTATTATTTCATTGTTATTTTCACTTAGGTTAAGACAAAAAAATAAATACCTGGTTTTCGTTGACATTGCCAAAAATTACAAAGTCAGTACCTTTGGGGGAAGATTTTTTTCAAATAAATTTTAAGTAAATTTTTAGTTCAAATACAGTGAATATAATTTGTAAAAATCACTGAGTAAACAATTGACTTAGATTGAAAAGGTCAACAGAAAAAAATAGGGTTTGTTGGGTTAGCAAAACCAGGATAATTTTTTATGCCTTTTTAGCGGTATGTGAAATTGTGTTTTGACATTACTTTAAAGCTGTATGATTTATTTTTCAGGGTATCAGTGCATTTTTAGTACCAAAACCCACTCCTGGTCTCACCTTAGGAAAGAAGGAAAGTAAACTAGGTATCAGGGCTTCATCAACATGTAACCTTATATTTGAAGATTGTAGAATTCCTAAGGAGAACTTACTGGGTGAACCAGGTTTTGGATTCAAAATTGCTATGGTGAGGGTATTATTATCCTTATGAGAATAATTTATGTGTTTCCTGATCTTTGACTGGCACGCTGTAATTCGTTAAGAAGTAACACAATTCTTGGCTTTTCGATTAATTTTTATTTCCATATTCCAGAACTAAAGCACCAACTCGAGACTTGAATTTCATAATTACAGTAATAAAAATTCAATTGTAATATTCAAAATAAGTTTTTATGTTGTTGTATCAGCTGAGATCTGTCTCGTTATTTTACAAACTTTATTCATTTCAGCAAACATTGGATGCAGGAAGAATCGGAATAGCTGCTCAAGGATTAGGTATTGCTCAGGTAAATATTTTGATTTATATTACTAATCAATCATCAGGGGAGACAATTCAGTCATTTTTCAGATTAATTTATAACTCGATCTATGAACCTAGATGATTAGGTGAGATAATTGTATTACAGTTTTTTTTATAAACAGATATTTGTGAATCAAATATTAAAATATGTTGAATTTTTATGCAACTAATTCATTAAGATGTAATATTTTACATATTTGGTTCAATTTCAGGCTGCGATGGAATGTGCCATAGATTATGCTCAAAAGAGAGATGCTTTTGGACAGCCCATATCAAAAACACAAATTATACAGGTAGAATCAGATGTTCTATTTCCTTCTTTTAGGTAGCGATAGAGTTAATTATTGGGTTCTACTTGAAGAACTGTACTTTTTATTTTATTTTATGTAGTCCACCCGATTTTTCCTATTTGGTTTTTTTTGCGAAAATATTTATGTTTTATATCTTTACAGACCAAATTATCAGACATGGAGGTTAAAATTGAGAGTGCTCGGCTCTTGACATGGAAGGCAGCCATGTTGAAAGATGCTGGACAACCTATCACAAAGGTATGAGTAGGTCTCAAACTTTTACTATCAATTATCTAAAACTTGTTAATATTCTATCATTTTTAGTATATGAATCGAGTCTTTTTTCCTTATAATTTTAGTTTTAAGTTTTCTGCCATTTACAGCATAGATTATGTAGCGATATTTATTGTCAACATTTAAATTAGTAAGCAGATTTGATTAAGATTAAACAATTAATCTGTGTTATTTCAGAGGTAGATTTACTTTATTAAAGTTATATCGTTTGTATTTTACACTTTATAATTATACCGATTATTTTACATTCCAGTATGCTGCTATGGCTAAATTAGCGGCTTCAGAAGCGGCCACACAAGTAGCACATCAGGTTTGTTCTTAAATTCATTACAAATGATCTTAGTTTAAAGACGCATTGGTGCACATTCTTTTACATAATTAAACAAATAACCCCTGAATGAACACCCTTTTCTGCCCTTTGTTGGCCTTAGTCGTAGGTTTGATTGAATAAGTAACTATTCTATCTTAGTGCCACAGTTTACATTTATAAACAATTGATACACATAAATATTAGTTAAGCACGTAAATCTCAAGTAAAAAAACAGCAAAATATTTCAGGGACTTATGAACATTAGGCCAATAAAACAAACACTACCGATTGAGATAATCAGGCGGGTTGTAAATCTAACATATTGAACTTTCATATTTCAGTCTATACAAGTACTTGGAGGAATGGGTTATGTGACAGATATGCCAGCAGAGAGACATTACAGGGATGCTAGAATTACTGAGATCTATGAGGGTACAAGCGAAATTCAGAAACTCGTAATCGCCGGACAACTCCTTAAAGAATACGCGGCTTTGTGAAAACGGTGATGTGAACAATGGACTCCTGTTTGCAGATATTTAAAAAGATTTTTGTGGGCGATCCAGTTTGAACAAGCACTTTCGTGCATATTACCAATATGATCAAACATTTGCTTTACAGATAAAATATATTGAATAAAAACATGATTTTCATCAGCAGCAGTTCAATTAAACGTTATTTGGAAATAAAGAATTGATGTTTTATAAATTTTCTAATCTAAAAATCAAATAAAATTGGAGATTCAAAAATCTATCACAAAAATATGTGTTTAAAATACTCTCATCTATTGTTTAGGAATGGGACTCTAACTAATTCGATAGAAACATGACTGAAGAATAGATAAAAAGCTTGTATTTCTATAAGATATACATGGAAGTTCTAAGTACACTAATTTTAGAAAAGTTTTTCAAAGAGCAATTTGTGACGAAATTGAAAGTTTAGCTCAGATTTGTAAACAAAAAATACCAGAATTTAGTAGAGAAAGATAGGAATTTGTTGTATTTTAATACAACTTCATATTACATTATTGTTCATATTGTTTTTTTGTCTCATTTGGTGATTTTTTTTAACCAGATGGAGACAATTAATCTACATACATGTGATCACATCCCGGTACCTTATTTTTGTTTCATACATTTCCTGATCAAAGACATGAATTTAAAATTAATCAGAACAAATTTACCTAGTAAACAGTGTTAAAACATAAATCATTCACATCTTATATAAAAATTGTTTTGAAAAGAATTTTTTTACAATTGACTTCAACTTTTCTATCTCTGTTCATTTGGCAGATCTCACATACAGTAAGATCTAACTACAGTAAAACAGTAAGGCTACCTTTTAGGTCAATACAAATACAAGTATTTACAGTAAAATGTTAATATCAAGACTACTTTAGGCACCAAAGATAAGAGTCTTAACATTGGTAAATGGTCTTATTTTTAGCTTGAAATACGGAAGTAGGGTGTCATATTATAGAGATGGCATTTAATGAAGTTTTACTGTAGATTTGACCTCATTTGACCATAGAGTATTTTTGTGGGTCCTTAGGATGGTTAAAAATTAGAATCCTTTGTATTATGTAAATACACTTCCTGAATCATTTTATAAATATGAACAATGGTAGAAATATTTCTGTGATAAATATGTATACAATGTATTAAAGTTATTTGAAATAAGCGTTTTTATTGTTTGTTTTAGTTTGGGTTAATTTATTGGGGTTCATTTTGGATACCTAGCTGGGGATTGTATTAAGGAGTTTTGGGGTCAAGGCCTTTAGAAGTAAAAACTTGAAAATGTTTTTCAATCCATAAACTGTTAAAATATTGGTTTGGAAGCATAGTGGAATCTGAAGGAAACCAATACATTTATGAAACTTCTTTCCTTAGTATGTACAACTGAAATATGAATCGGACATTTGAAATCTGATAAAATTTATTCAATTAAATACATATGGCAATAAAAATGTCCCTTTCTCATGTAGGGAGCATATATAATCTTAGTTAAGATTATGAATATTTTGTGGCCAGGGTCATAACCTTAATCCACTTCTTACATCTATTATGACATCAACAATAAGTAATTCTTCTCCTATCTTAGGTCCTCTTTGAGTTCCAGTTGTCTTAAGCTCAGTATGTCTTTCTGATGTTCACGCCTCCAATTCCACCTTAAAAACAAATCAGAAAATTCTCTCTAGTTATCACATAGATTTGTATGTTTCATATTTCATGTACATGTATCCGAAAGTTTTTTTAGAAAAGTTAGGACGCACTAAAACAAAATAGCTGGTTTTAGGAAGTATTTCTTTCCTACTAATTGATTTATGCTTCTCTGAACAATTCATTGGTTTGCATGTTCAACCAATCAAATCATTTCTTTTCGCAAGTAAATATTTTGGGTTGAAAGGTATCAATTTTATAACTATACAGAAGTGTTTCATGTACCAACTAACAGAATATCTTGTGAACTTATAAAGTTGACTCAACTACTATGGGTTTTGACATACAGTCAAACCTGAGAGCAAATACCACCCTTGGGAAAGACAAAATGTGACCTTTATTGTCATGTGGCCTTTATTTGGAGGTCAGATTGTTCTAAATAGTCAATGAGGTTTTTTCATAGAATGGCCTTTATTCACAGGGTGGCCTTTATTCAGAGGTGGTCGCAAACACAGGTTGGATTGTACACATTATTTATCAATTGAGCTTAATTTACTGGAAGAATTTGAAAATGCTAATGTACATGACAGAATATTAATCATGAATAAATCACTAGAAGCCACACCTCCAAAACCACCCATGCCGAATCCATTATCCACTCCATCAATACCTCCTAGGAAGTCACCACCACCTGAAAGCACAAATTTCTAATCTTTGAAGCAAAGAAGCAATGAAGGCATGAATAAGCTTTGATCTTATACATTTTTTGTAGAGAAAAAATCCTTTATTACTTGGCTAAAGTGAGTGCAGGTGATCCATTTTATAATGCTTTGTGACAATTTAAATGGATGGTTAAGTGAGTATGTGTTAATGGCAAGTATGGCATGAAAGCACAGCAATAATGATATAAAGACTGAAAAGCAAAAGGATGCAGATCTGTTTCTGAAGCAAGAAAGCAGAAAAAGCTTATTACAAAACATTAACAGGAAAGCAAAGACAACATATGTATATGGTTGTACACTTGAAAAACAAATTGAACACTGAAAGCAATGGAATTAAATACTTAGCATCAAAGTCAAAGCAATTTTTTATTTCTGAAGTAAGATATGTTGAATTATCATATACATATATATCACAAGCCTAATATACATACAGAAAAAAAAACACTACAAAATTTCACTAATATGTTCACATGTAACAACTTACCTCCACCTAGCATAGAACCACCTCCTAGCCCACCTGATCCAATGTTCATACCATTACCAAAATTACCATTTCCCACACCTCCTCCTGAAATAGGAATACATGTACTTCTTAATAAAAAACGTCCCTAACATTTGCATCATTGTCTATTTTTTTGGCGGGTCTTGTTCCTTTTGCATCATTGCCTATTTTTGTGGGCGGGTCTTGTTCCTTTTGCATCATTGCCTATTTTTGTGGGCGGGTCTTGTTCCGCTTGAATCTATTTCAGAGAATTTCTCATTTAAAACACTGGAGCATTAATACATATATCTTGATATGGACATACGTTCACAATGGTTTATCATAACGTCTTAAAATGCGTGCTTTTTTTCTTGCAAGAATTCTTACCTACGGCTCCACCTCCCATTCCTCCTTTAAGACCACCCATACTGCCAATTCCGCCCAATCCTCCGGCTCCACCTAGTCCGCCTATACTGCCTGCGCCACCTAGACCACCCATTCCTGTACCTCCAATACCACTATTTCCTGAATTTGCAAATTAATGATTAAAATAGTATCAAAATCAGTTAATTATCTACTGTCAGTTAGAAAGTCATACATGTATGCAGAGAAGAGGTGAGCTGGATAACTCAATGTAGTAATTGCCTATATGCATAATCCATAATGAGAGTTTATTGAAATAGTTAACAACATTTATAATTATTGTCAGTAGAGATTGAGCACTGTTTTTTAATATCAATCATTCATCAACATTACCTTTCTGTAAATGTATCAGACACTTATTTTTAAATTATTTACACATAATCAAAGCCAAAATAGGCCCGAGCAAATTTATATATTAAGTTGTTGATAGATTCAGTCCGCTTGATACATATATATTAGTCATACATCATTTCTTATTACGTGCGTAGATTGTTCTGTTCAGTTAATAAATTTGAAAATGATTATAAATGAGATCATTTCCTTATATACAAAAACTTGAACATGATAAAACACAAAACATACCAAATATACCGCCATTTCCTGCACCCAGACTACCTCCATTGATCATATTGTCTCCAAAACCACCTCCGTTCATACCATTCATACCTACTCGTAACCCACCAACACCACCAGCTAAACCTCCAGCTCCTCCTAACATTTTGCCACCTCCCATTCCTCCTAAACCACCTCCACCAATCATGCTTCCTCCTCCAATACCACCCAATCCAGCTCCAAGGACATCTCCACCATTAGCTCCACCGAAACCGCCTCCTCCAAGCATAGCTCCACCTCCAACACCTCCCAATCCACCATCAATCATACTGGCTCCGCCTATACCACCCATACCTCCTCCAAGTTTCCCTCCTCCCAGGCCCCCTCCAAAATTGCCTCCTCCTAGCATGCTTCCACCACCAATGCCTCCCGTTCCACCCAACATAATGCCACTTCCACCAAGTCCTCCCGTCATAACTCCACCACCTATTTCACCACCTTAAATGATGAAAGAAAATATTAAAATCAAGGACAATCTTAGAATCCTAGTCCTTGTGTTCACATAACTGCCCACTCAAAGTTACTTGTGGTTTATGAAGCACTGGAGGCCTGAAAGAACAACTGTAGCATTACCATTCTCATGTAAGACATTTTTGTATTGTTCTTTTGACTTGTCTACCAATGAAATACTGATATGGTGCCTGTTTTGTCAATAGTTATTGGAATCATGATGTATACTACAAAGCATTAATTGTTATTCAAAATTCACTCTAAGCATTCCTGTAATAAGTTCACGTAGCACTTAAATGCTAAAAAAACAAACAGTGTCTCTCCAAACAGATTCTTCATCATTTTCTGTAAAATGAAATCTTAGGAATAAGGAATATCATTCACGGAACTGTCAATAAAATATCGTAACACTAGCAATCCTTACCACCGATCATTCCACCAGCCAAGCCAGCACCTCCAATACCTCCTCCAAGCATGCCACCTCCCATTTTTGAACCGCCAATACCACCACCTAAGCCGCCACCAAACACCATTCTGTTACTGCCTCCTGGACTGATTCCGCCAATAAAGCTGCTGGATCCACTTCCTAACAATCCCCCAGAACCAATTCCGCCCCCTCTACCACCAAAACCGCCTATCAGATCATGATAGATAGACGAGAATAAAAGATTAATGCAAAAAAGGATAAACAGAAACATAATTACAAAGACGTATGATGGACCGAAATTTGGAATGAGAAAAACTATGATTTCTCTAAAGCAATACGCACAATTATACGGAAACATGTAAATGAACCTTGCAATTCGTTAAATGTCCACCATCTTGGAACTGTCAGGTAAATATTGGAACAATTATTTTATTCCTATTTATTTCCTATAAATTCATTTTGAACTAAGTATAGTTCAACAAGAGTCCGAATCCCTTCTGGGACCAATAAAGCTGGGCGACGTCAAATCTCAGACAATAAATAGATTTAACAGTTGGTAAATTTTCTTCACAACATATATGTATCGTAAAATGCATAACACGTACCGACAAATCTTCTGCTCCATCCATTGCCTCTACCTCTGCCACCTAAGATTTACAGTCAAAATTATTACTCAATCATTAAAGTCTGATGTAACAGACAAATTAGACATATATATTGTTATGCTATAAAACTCATGCCGCACTCTCAAAAAGAATGGAGTCCATTGGTCAATGGAAAGGCTGAAGCGGATCACAATGTGACTCCAATTTGTGAAACGGAACAAAATTCAAATGAAAAGCCTCGACTTCAAAGTTGAAGTCTTAGACCTTCACACTGAGTTAAAAGTCTTTCGGTTAAAATTTTATCAAATTTTGGATTCATGTATTTCTTGTATCAAAAGTGAATAAACAATTGGTAACTTACCATAGCTTTTACTAAATGTTCCAAATACCGTTGATGTCAAGGACAATGTACATAAAGTTACTATAACGTACTTCATTGATGCCATTCTGAAATCGTTGAAGCAATGACTAACGAATTGCAGTAAAACCTCACTTCATGACCACGTCTTCAATTCTAACACCATCTCATAAAAATATCACTTATTTTCTTACTGACTTTCAAAATTCCATTTATAATTCTACTTGATGAGACCGCCTAGCAATGTTGGGATCTTTTTTTGTCCAATAGGTGGTCTAAACATTGAAGTTTACTGTACAATCGTCATTTTTACAAACCAAATTTAATTGAACGTTGTACTGTAAAAAATCTAAAGCAAATGATGAAATACAAGGTATTAACAAGTCTAACAAAAAATCACAAACATGTTAAAATCGAATTTGGTGTTACTAATTGTTTTAAACGAATTTACAATAGTAAATGACATATCAACACAATTTGTATTATCTGTTCAATTACACAAGTACGAAAAGTGTGCAGTAAATTGTTGGAATTTTTATTATAACGTACATTTTGTAGTGAATTAATGAAGATGATTTTATGGAAATTAAAATTGTTAATAAGACAACTGGCATATAGCTATAATAGTAAATTAAAATTGTCTACAGTCTAATCAATAATCATAATTTAAGAACTCACCTTGGTGATTTAGACAGAATGAGCTACGACTTGGAATGAAGTGCATCCAATGTATGAAACCGGCCACAAGTGCGGACTATGGAAAACCAGTGGCGTTTTTATAAGCGTGCTGGCTTCGTATGTTCCATTACAAGTCACGTTTTGTAACTGCCTTTGTTTTAAGCATGATTGGTTCTGCTAAATGACATGTTTATGACTGATTAGGTTGTTTTTAACCATTTAATGACCTAGCGAGTTAATTTTGTGGCGAACTGTTACTTCGAGGTCACGACACGAACGGCCTTGTCAGAGAAAGCGCTAAGTGTAACACGTTTCGGATATGTCGTATCACGGATGCTATATAATTGCTAGTAATAATGTACCATGAGTATTTTACAACAACTAATTGCACAATTCCACTTGTCCATTAATGTATAGAACTTGTTTGGCATGACTCAAATGGCAATTGTGTTTAAATTGTCATCAATATGTAATCGTACAGTTGTCAAACACGAACATTACCAACAATTAATATCCAAACCAAATACAATTTTGAAAGGTAATTACCAGTGTTAAAGATATTTAACAACTGTTTTCATGTCAGAAACAATTTCCTTTAAATTTGCTGCGTAATGAACGATTCCTTTGTTCCATTCCTTTCAATGTATTTGGTCAAATTGATTTCATTGTTGTCGCACGTACAAAGAAGTGAACGTGTGACTTCATTACATTTGTATTTTTATGATTCATTCCAGAAGGCATAGCAATAGTTTTTAATATTTCTTCCATATTTCAACTTGATAATGAACTTAAAAGCTAACACCTATATTTGGCAAATATAGAGAATTTTCTGTGTAAAAAACAACATTACATTAATTACAAGAATACGTGGTTTTGAACACTTGGTATGATTGTGTAATTCATTTGCATTTTGAAGTAACACATCTCATACGCCCATAAAATTAATTTGAACTTCATGTGGTATGCTTTGTCTTTTAACTAGGGTACTGTTTAACAAGCCGCAGGGTTGTTGATCGGTGTTGCCATCTTGAGTGGCCACATATATACACATAAAAATCATTCGGCGTAAGATAACTGAGACCAAATCGATCCAGTGTCACCTTGAACAGACTTGTGGCGACTTTTCCCAACAACAAACACACCGAACAATCTGTTAATTGTCCAATATGCATATACGAACACGTGTACAGTGACCTGACCTTACTTGTACATAGACATCAGAAGACCAACATGTAAACTTTGCAGGTTATAGCTCGAATAATTTTAATTGTTCTCATAGTTACATTTGTCACATTATGAGCATGGTTCAGTCATCTGTGAGTTTGTCGTGCACTATCACGTGATACAAGAAGTAATCAAATACATACATGTCTTCAGGTTTCACATAATGGAAGGATATTGCATCTCGCCCCATGAATTGTATACCCTGAATGTAGATAAATGAATTAAATGTCATAAATGAGTAGTTACATTGATAAACCTTGTTAGGAGTACATTTATAAATATGTATATGCATTAGCAGATGAGTACAACTCAAGTTATACCTGGTACCGTAGATGCGTCTGAGGACAATCACTTACTCATTGTTATATTCCTAGGACCCCTTGAACCTTGTAAATAGCCTAATTAATATACTTGTTTAGTTCTGTCACCTTTACCCAGATTATCTTTCGGCAGACTATAAATCTATCTGTTGGTGTTCTGGCACTAACATTTATCAACTCCCCATTCCCCAAACTCTGATAAGCTCAGGTTTCGCAGGGTTTCGCGGGAACAATATGATATTTAGCAGGTTGCAGATGACCATTGTTTCAGAGCAAGTTTTAGGCCAGCCAGATAACACCATAAAAATTAACTAGACAAAGAAACGTGAAATTACGAAATTATTTTTCAAGTGGTTTATTCAGGACATTTCCAATAGTTAAATCTAAATAAGATTTAAAATTAATAAAACATTGCTAAATAGCAAAAATAATTGGATAGATTTAGAAAAGGGATTTTTGATTACAGAAATCAAGATCCCAAGAGGGGAGGTTTTTTCCTTACACCACTACACGTGAAAAATTGTATCTCTACTTTGGAAGACCATCAAATCTATTTTCAAGAAGAAAAGTCAAGACACCAAATTTAGATTTCTCCATTAGTGTTAATGGAATAATTTATGAATGAACATTCATCCAATCAGCAGGCGCCTTTAGTAAATTCTTCAAGATACAGTGATTTTAAAACATAGGACACTTTGATTATCAATGATTTCTATACTTTGTTTGCATTTTTATCTTTTCCATGTTGGTTTGAAAGTCCTTTAAATTTTATTATCATATTTTTGGTATAATCGTTTTTTTTATCTTCATTTTTTTGTATAATCATATATATTAACTTTTTTGAGTATTTTTGTAAATAGATTTCTGAAACTTTAAATCTTGTTCTGTTATTCAAAAGGCTTAGTCCGTAACAGAACAATTGGGGGCTCGTCCGGGATCAAACCAATTTGAAAATAAATAGTTACATGACAATTCGTTTGATAGAGCGCAGGCGCTAAGGTTTGTGCTGAGACAAGTGGTCATTTAAGATAATTTTTAAAAGTATAGTAATTTGTAACAAAAGTAATTATTTCTTTTTAGGAAACAGTAGTTAGTAATTCCTTTTTACTCTTTTATCCACACAAATTATTTTCCATTGCTATCCAATATTTGGTGTCAATCAGCCTAGGATGAGTTTCAATTTGGAAGAGTTCGTAGCCAGTCCATCCACGGGTGAGTTTGACCAGTTAAGAAAAGATGATTTGTTGCAAGTTGCGCAACATTATAGTGTCGCTGATGTAAGGTCATCCATGCGTAAGCAGGAGTTGAAAGCAAAAATACTTGCTGCTTTAGTGGAACAAGAAGTGTTGCCTCAAGAGGTTATTGAGAGTACAACTGGAACCCATGACCAAGATACATTAAAAATGGAAGAACTAAAATTGAAATTTCAGTTGGAGATGGAAAAGATGCAGATGGAAAGAGAACGAATGCTGATAGAAAAAGACATAAAATTGAGAGAACTTGAATTGCGTAAGCAACAAGGAGCCACAAAGAAAGAATTTGACGCCACAAAACACATCCGTCTAGTTCCAAGGTTCAATGAAAAAGATGTTGACAAGTATTTTAGCCACTTTGAAAAGGTTGCTACAAGTCTGAAATGGCCAAGAGAATCCTGGTGTGTTCTTCTGCTGAGTGTTTTTGTAGGAAAGGCGAGGGATGCATTCTCTTCACTATCTGTAGAAAAAAGTTTGGAATACACAGAGGTGAAGGCAGCTGTGCTGAAGGCTTATGAATTGGTACCGGAAGCATATCGACAAAGGTTTAGGAATGTTCGCAAGGAACCAGTGCAAACCCACGTCGAATTTGCCAGGGACCAAGAGGAGCTTTTTGATCGTTGGATGGTTTCAAAAGAAGTTAATAAGGAATATGAAAAGTTGAGACAGCTGATGTTGGTGGAACAATTTAAGCGATGCTTACGACCAGACATCAAGACTCATCTTGATGAACAGAAAGTTGTAACTATTCAACAGGCAGCCACAGTGGCAGACGATTATGCCCTAACGCACAAACCATCCATGTCACAAACACACAAGCGTGATACTAGAGCAGACAACAGAGGAGAAAACCGATCAGGACCAATTAAGGCTGACAACGAAAAACATATTAAAGTCCAAGAAATGGCAAGACGGTCAACTGACGTGGAAAGATCATCCAAAACAGTGACAACTTGTGCCTATTGCAAGAAAAAGGGACACATTATCACTGACTGTTGGATAAAGAAAAGAGATGAAAAGACCTCCCCCAATGCATGCGTGTTGACTAAACGTAGTCAACAGCATGAACGCTTAAGTGCCGATTATAGCTCTCAAGTGATGAAACAGTTTGAACCATACATAACAAACGGGTTCGTCTCTGTTTCAAAGGATGCAAAACCTGTTCCAGTGAAAATCCTACGGGACACAGGTGCATCACAGTCATTAATGCTTGAAAATGTTCTGCCATTTTCTAAGCAAACTTCAACAGAATCAAGTGTCTTGATTCAAGGTGTAGGCGGGACAGTAAATGTACCCCTCCACAAAATTCATATTGTTTCAGACACATTGTCTGGGCCAATAACTGTTGGCATACAACCAACATTGCCCATCAAAGGCATTTCTATGTTGTTAGGCAATGACCTTGCCGACGACAAATTAATAACCAATCCTGTGGTTGTTAACAAGGTTGACATGAGTATTCAACCTGAAGAAGAAGATACTAAACTGTATCCGTCATGTGCAGTGACTAGAGCCATGCAAAAACGGCTCGAAGAAAGTAGGGTAGATGGTAACGTTGTCAACAGTGAATCCAATGAGAAAACACTGGAAGACAAGTCAAAAGATAGACAAGCTCCTAAGCTCACTGACGTTGAGAGTAGAGGAAGCTTAATCGTGGAACAAAGAAAAGATTTCCCTGTTCTGCTTGATGAGGCATTCTCCGAAGAAGAGATAACCTCAGTTCCAGTTGGCTACTTCATTAAAGATGGAGTGCTGATGAGGAAATGGCGACCGCCAGATGTAGATGCTGATTGTGACTGGGCCATTCACTATCAGATTGTGGTGCCAAAGGCCTATCAAAGTGAGATAATGCATATTGCACATGATACTGCCCTAGCAGGTCACTTGGGTGTGAACAAAACCTATGAACGTGCCATAGCTCATTTTTACTGGCCAAAAATGAGGAAAGACATATCTGAATATTGTCGATCCTGTCACACTTGCCAAGTTGTTGGGAAACCAAACCAAAAAATCCCAAAGGCACCTCTCAAACCAATTCCAGCTTTTGAGGAACCTTTTAGCAGAGTATTGATTGATTGTGTTGGACCTTTGCCTAGGTCAAAATCTGGGAATGAATACTTGTTGACCATAATGTGTGCATCATCAAGATTCCCAGAGGCTATTCCATTGAGGAATATCAAGG
The DNA here is from genome assembly GCA_008271625.1 of Lutraria rhynchaena. Classification (NCBI taxonomy): domain Eukaryota; kingdom Metazoa; phylum Mollusca; class Bivalvia; order Venerida; family Mactridae; genus Lutraria; species Lutraria rhynchaena. The sequence continues at coordinate 2,569,683 of VIBL01000049.1, forward strand.
CAAAAACAATAGTGAAAGCTTTGACAAAGTTCTTCACTCTAGTAGGGTTACCTAAGAGTATTCAGTCTGACCAAGGGTCGAATTTCATGTCACATCTGTTTCAACAGGTGATGCATGAGTTGGGCATTGATCAATTCAGGTCAAGTGCTTACCATCCGGAATCCCAAGGCGCCATTGAAAGATTCCATCAGACCCTAAAGGGTATGATGAAACGGTATTGCTTCGAGCATGAGAGGGACTGGGATGAAGGTATACACATGCTACTGTTTGCAGCTAGAGAAAGAGTACAAGAGTCATTAGGTTTTAGTCCATTTGAGCTTGTCTTTGGACACACTGTACGTGGTCCATTGAAACTGTTGAAAGAGAAGTGGTTGAGTGATACTGAAGATATGTCACTCTTGGAGTACGTTACTTCTTTTAAAGAAAAATTACGTGATGCGTGTCAGATGGCAAGAGCCAATTTAGAAACAAGTCAGGAACGTATGAAAGTTTGGTATGACAGAAATGCGAGAAAGAGAAATTTCAAAGTTGGAGACAAAGTTCTTGTTTTGTTACCTCTTCAAGGAAGCCCATTACAAGCAAGCTTCCAAGGACCATATGAGGTCATTGGCAAAGTCAATGACTTGAACTATGTAGTTCGAACTGAGGGCAGAAGAAAACAAAAGAGACTTTGTCACATCAACATGCTGAAGGAGTATGTTCAAAGGAATGGAAATCAACAAAAGCAAGTCATGGTGGCGAATACAGACTTGTTTGAGGTGAAAGCTGATACCGCAGGGATAGCGGATGATCAGATTAATGATTTAAACTGTGTGCCGTTAACCAATTCTGAAATCTTGACCAATATAGATATTAAACTTGGTCACTTGACAGGTGAACAGAAAAATGATGTGAAACATCTGCTCCATCAACATGAAGATCTGTTCACAGATGTACCAAAGCAAACAACTGCGACAATTCATGATGTTGACGTTGGCAACAGCATGCCAATTAAGCAACACCCTTATCGTGTGAATCCTGCTAGAGCAGAGGTAATTCGAAACGAAACTGAATATATGCTAAAAAATGGCATTATTGAGAAAAGCAACAGCCCATGGAGTTCTCCATGTATTCTTGTACCCAAACCAGATGGGACAGTACGATTTTGTACAGACTTTAGGAAGGTGAACAATGTTACAAAAACAGATTCCTTTCCTATACCTAGAATTGACGATTGCATCGATAAAATTGGAAGGGCCAAGTATGTCAGTCGGTTTGATCTTTTAAAGGGGTATTGGCAAATTCCATTGAGTGACCGGGCTAAAACAGTTTCAGCCTTTGTCACACCAGATTCTTTGTATCAATACAAAGTCATGCCATTTGGTATGAAAAATGCATCTGCAACGTTTCAGCGCATGGTCAATGATTTAGTCTTAGATCTTGACAACACCGAAGGATGTTGATGACATTGTTACTTACAGTGACACATGGTCACAACATATCTTGCAAATTCGGAAGTTGTTTGCCGAACTGTCAAAAGCAAACTTGACAGTGAATTTAGCAAAAAGTGAATTTTGTAAAGCAGAGGTTACCTATTTAGGGCATGTTGTAGGGCAAGGAAAAGTAAAGCCACTAGATGCCAAGGTCCAGGGTATTCAAGACTTCCCTGTTCCAAATGACAAAAAGGCCATAATGAGATTCCTCGGAATGGCTGGGTATTACAGAAAGTTCTGCAGGAATTTCTCTTCTGTTGCACAACCTCTAACAAATCTCCTGAAGAAAAACACCAAATTCTGTTGGACTGACAGCTGCCAACGGTCCTTTGAGAAGATCAAGTCTCTTCTCATGAGTCAGCCGATCTTGGCTGCTCCAAACTTTGAAAAACCCTTCAAGCTGATGGTGGATGCTTCAGATGTTGGGATTGGATCAGTTTTGATCCAGGAAGATGTTAATGCAATTGAACATCCAGTGAGTTTTTTCTCGAAGAAGTTAAATCAGCACCAGAAACGATATTCAACTATTGAAAAGGAGTGTCTGGGTTTGCTGATTTCATTGCAGCATTTTGATGTGTACCTGAAGAATGCTAAACATCAAGTTGAAGTCTTCACTGATCACAACCCAATCACATTCATTAACCGAATGAAAAGTAAGAATCAAAGAGTTTTACGGTGGAGCCTTGCCTTGTCTGAATACCATCTTGACATCAAACACATCCGTGGCAAGGATAATACCATTGCTGATGCTCTTTCTAGGGTTGGTTGAGGGCAAAACTTGGAGTACGAGTCTCAGGACTTGGAAAGTTTTCAGACAAAACTTTCTTTTTAAGGGGGGGAGTGTTATATTCCTAGGACCCCTTGAACCTTGTAAATAGCCTAATTAATATACTTGTTTAGTTCTGTCACCTTTACCCAGATTATCTTTCGGCAGACTATAAATCTATCTGTTGGTGTTCTGGCACTAACATTTATCAACTCCCCATTCCCCAAACTCTGATAAGCTCAGGTTTCGCAGGGTTTCGCGGGAACAATATGATATTTAGCAGGTTGCAGATGACCATTGTTTCAGAGCAAGTTTTAGGCCAGCCAGATAACACCATAAAAATTAACTAGACAAAGAAACGTGAAATTACGAAATTATTTTTCAAGTGGTTTATTCAGGACATTTCCAATAGTTAAATCTAAATAAGATTTAAAATTAATAAAACATTGCTAAATAGCAAAAATAATTGGATAGATTTAGAAAAGGGATTTTTGATTACAGAAATCAAGATCCCAAGAGGGGAGGTTTTTTCCTTACACCACTACACGTGAAAAATTGTATCTCTACTTTGGAAGACCATCAAATCTATTTTCAAGAAGAAAAGTCAAGACACCAAATTTAGATTTCTCCATTAGTGTTAATGGAATAATTTATGAATGAACATTCATCCAATCAGCAGGCGCCTTTAGTAAATTCTTCAAGATACAGTGATTTTAAAACATAGGACACTTTGATTATCAATGATTTCTATACTTTGTTTGCATTTTTATCTTTTCCATGTTGGTTTGAAAGTCCTTTAAATTTTATTATCATATTTTTGGTATAATCGTTTTTTTTATCTTCATTTTTTTGTATAATCATATATATTAACTTTTTTGAGTATTTTTGTAAATAGATTTCTGAAACTTTAAATCTTGTTCTGTTATTCAAAAGGCTTAGTCCGTAACATCATGACTTTAAAGTCCAAGTCAGTCAGAAGTCATATTGATAACGCCAAATTCGTTTGGTGGTCTAAAAATGGAGTACAAAATCTCTGAATACATTCAATACACACCAATATAGGTCTATTCAAAATGGGGTCAGTCTTATTAGAGAATTATGAATGAAACAGAGTGGGTAAAACATTACCTTTAAAGCACCAATAGCGTCGTAATTTTCGTACCAAGCTGGATATCGACCCGTGAGATGAGATGCAGGATCAAAGCAATGAAACAAGCTATTCCCATCATCATCATACGAATATCCAACTTTTACACCTAAATTATGCAAGCAAGTGCCAATTTCAACATCCTCCGCGCCGCCATCTTGTCGACACATGACGCTATCGTCACCCTTCTCGGCCAACCTCATAAGTGCTTCTTTGCTGAGAACATATCCAGCACCGCCACTGGTGTATCCACCATCGATGATGCTTTTAAAATGGTGGCCAAAATAAACAGGAACCATAGGATCTTTGTCTGAAAGAAAATGTTTCAGATTCTCAACTATCACGTAAGTATTGTCATCTGCTTTTAGGAACCATTCATAATCATTAAAGTAGTTGTGATAAATATATCGAAATGCCTGCTGAGATTTGGCGGTTAAATGTTCCCGTCCTTCAGAAACATTTAAACCAATAACCGGAAATGACGTATCTGTAACGGAACTGAAGTAAAGCGTCTTATCACACCGTCTTCCCCATGTTTTCTTCACATGGATGGCTCGATTGTACAAAAACTTTGGTGCTGTCACAATCCAACAAAGTAGTTTAGGACTGGCTGGATGTACAGCTTGTCCACCTGAAAATGTGAAGACAATCTGTAATTTGAATGTTAGCATCTGCAGCGATACGTACGTATGCGCACGTGCGTAACATCAATTTGAAAAGAGGAGATATGAATATGGCCAAAATGGCATCCTAGTCGAAAGCTAAGGGGTTTAGATGTTAATTAGATCCTTTAATATGTGTATGGAGTATATTTTAAATGATTGTAACAAACTGATGCCCAATCAATGAATTACATAACAATTATACAAGGCTCAATTTTTCAATAAATGAAATTATTTTGCTGTTTACATACACGTTCGAATATATAGTGACTTCTAAAGTAGTAGAGAATTGAATACAACATATTTAGATTCTTTTAAAGAATGGCCTTTATTTGGAGGTGGCTGTAAACACAAGTTATACAGTATTTTACGCCAGTGAACCGTATGAATATAATGAATATACGAACAGAATGATGTAATTATGTGGGTCCCTCAGGAATTCATTATAACCAAGTTCAACCGTACATAATTACCTATGTTAGGCTGTCTCCAACCACCTTCAGTATTTACGTCTATCTGATTGTAAATTGAGACATTTGGATCATTCTGTAAAACCGTTCCAATCAGAAAACCTTAAATAGTCAATAATTGCATATACGAATAAATGAAACTGTACACCTAAAAATCAATTACAGTACATTAACATCAATTTTTATCATTTAAGACTACGATAATGATGAAATAAAACAATACTTAGTCATGGCAATACTTGAGCAATACTATATAAAAGTCTCAATTAGTGGTAGATGAAACATGGTTCATTTGTAATACAAATATTAAAACAAAAATTGCCACTACATGAAAAAAAGTGAAAGACTGCATACCTGTTACAACTAATGAACAATACAGTCCTACTTGAACTACAAAGGGGACAAGCCCAGTCCCTTTTCTCCATGTTTTGTTTCCTTTATACATGTTACTTCAAAATAAAAATCTAAAGAGATAATACCATTTTACTCAATTCATAGATGGGTGTAAACATTCACATAGCATGCATTGAATAGCTATTCTAATGAAGTCGCTTCGGATTGAATATTAATTCATATAAAGGATAATTTTCATGAATAATTTTACCAACATCCATTCATGCAGAAAATTAAATACACGCTTAAATTTTTGAGGATTTGTGGGGAAAATTCTTCAATCTATTTTTGATGATAAAATTGTAGTACAGATTGAAACTTTGTACCAGATATAAATGTGTAAAATACATAAACCACTCTCTTCATCCTTAAACTTGAAGGTGGTAAATTATAAGTGGATAATACATGGTGACACCACTAGTCCAAATATTTATAATTGTCCAGTTAGGATAAATAAAAAATAATACTGTTTTCTGGACCTGCTCGTTAAATCTAATCATTCCATTTTTTCATATTTTAATTGAAACGTGGAAAGAATATTTTTCTAAGATATCAAGCAGCTGCATACAAAAAAATCTTACATTATATCAAATAAACCTTTTAAATCGGTTAGGATGTTAACTTGAGATATGGTCAGTTATGTGAGGTTTAAGGTTAGTTATGTGAGGTTTATGGTTAGTTATGTGAGGTTTAAGGTTAGTATGTGAGGTTTAATGTTAGTTATGTGAAACACATGGTTAGTTATGTGACATTTAATATTAGTTATGTGATGTTTATGGTTAGTTATGTGATGTTTATGATTAGTTATGTGAGGTTTATGGTTAGTTATGCGAGGTTCATGGTTAGTTATGTGAGGTTTTGGTTAGTTGTGAGGTTATGGTTAGTTATGTGAGGTTTAATATGAGTTAGGTGAGGTTTATGGTTAGTTAGGTGAGGTTTAAGGTTAGTTATGTGAATTTCATGGTTTATGGTTAGTTATGTGAGGTTTATTGTTAGTTATGTAAGGTTCATGGTTAGTTATGTGGGGTTTTGGTTAGTTGTGAGGTTATGGTTAGTTATGTGAGGTTTAATATGAGTTAGGTGAGGTTTATGGTTAGTTAGGTGAGGTTTAAGGTTAGTTATGTGAATTTCATGGTTTATGGTTAGTTATGTGAGGTTTATTGTTAGTTATGTAAGGTTCATGGTTAGTTATGTGGGGTTTTGGTTAGTTGTGAGGTTATGGTTAGTTATGTGAGGTTTAATATGAGTTAGGTGAGGTTTATGGTTAGTTAGGTGAGGTTTAAGGTTAGTTATGTGAATTTCATGGTTTATGGTTAGTTATGTAAGGTTCATGGTTAGTTATGTAAGGTTCATGGTTAGTTATGTGGGGTTTATGGTTAGTTACGTGAGGTTGAAATATTATGTGGTATCTGTCAGTGTAAGTGCTTTTTATGTGAACTTTATGTTATGTGGTATCAGTATCATGTGCGACATTATTTTCATTTGAAATGCAAGTTATGTGATAGCCACATGTTAACATGTGATTTTTATTCAAACAAACACTAAAAAAAAAACGAAATCCATATACTTCAAAAATGGAACTATAATACACATTATAAAATAAAAATGTTACATCAACAACAATATACAATTCTGATTTGAGATAAAACAAACAATATTAACAAACAAATAACCTAAACATGAGATTTATCATTCAAATTTCTGAATCTAGGCATTCATGTGATAGTAAAAACAATAAGAACAGTACTCAAGGTGTGTCAAGGATTTTAATGTTTTTTTTCCAACAACACATGTTCATGTCTTCTGATATGTAAGAAAATATCTTTGGTTTGCCAAAAAGTACAAAAATGCTTCGAACAATATTGAATTTTGCGGTACCATGTATTGATATTAATAAAATATCAACAGAATTGAAATGGTATGCGTAAAAAAGGCCAATCTCCTTCTTTGTCTGAATGAAGAAAGTCACTGCTTGCCATCATCCCTTTCAATTAACATATAATATATGAAACTTAACCCATGACTGTACTTTTTGTACGTTTTCATCACAGTGAGTTGGGTCCCATTATGGGGTTTTGTGTCATTAAATAATTGAGTCACTCTCTAAATTTGGATGACATAAATATATTCACATGACAAAAGAAATACATCACATAACACAACAAATTAAGCACATGACACAGCTTAACAAATACATCGCATGACAAAGTAAATATATCACATGACACATCAAATATATCACATGACACAACAAATATATCACATGACATGGGAAAAATATCACATCCGATAATGATAAGTGACTAAAATCATACTGAAGTGGACAAAAAAAATTTTCCACACAGATATAGTTCATAAAAGTGATCAAGTACAATACAAAACTATACATCAATGTAAATGAACCATTAACTTCTGGGTTGGATACATTACAAATTTACCATTTATACATAATATTTTAAAAAATAGTTCCTTATTATTTTATCTTGAATATATATAAGTTAATATATCATAAAACTTGATAAAAAATATCCTTTATGTGAATGCAGACAAGGATGTCTCTACGCAAATTTCAAAATTTTGACTCAATCATTTTAATTCATCAAAGATTTTACCCATAAAACTATTACATGTATGTAATGAAATTTCAAATACACATTAAATAACATTAAGACTACAAATACAGACATACATATATTCCTTAACAATAAAAAGAAAAGAATATAAACAAATAGTTAATCGTGCGGATTTGAATTTATCATAATACTGAACATAGGAATTAAAAACAATTTAATAGGTGAATTTCAAAAAGGTATACAAAACATACTTATTTGGCAGTGCAGTTAACCAAACCCAAAAGGACACAGTTATAAGACAACGGTCAATTTTTCTAAAGACTGCATCAGAAGATACAAATTAGATAGTGAACACATTGAAAAATTTCCATATAATATCATAAGACAATAATATGTAGGCGTAACATCACAGTGTGCTTATGTATACTAGTATAATCACAAACACAGAAACAATTTACTTTCAACAATTATCAACTTTTTTGGCCATCAGCTTCCATAGCATTGTCCTCTTTTGATTCATTAGTGACTGATTTCTCATCAGCTACAGAATTAACTTTAGTTATATTTTCTCCATCTTTCTCATTGCTCATCTTTGGTTTGTCAGTGTTCTCTACAAGTTTCTTCACAGGTAAATTGTCCTCTTTCACTTGGGAAACAACAAACATACTTTGTTTATTTTGGCCACCTGACCTTGACACTGTTTTAAAAGCAGAAGTACCTGGCTGTGAATCAGAATGCTTCATAGACGGAGCTCCGCTTTTCATTGGCTTATTTGAAGTCACATGACCACTATCTGGTTTCTGATTGGCTGAAGAAATTTTGGGAACTTCAATATCAGCTTGATCAAGAACAGATAACTGTTGATCTGATTTTGAACTGTCAATCAAATAAAAATTTCCACTGCTCATGAAATCTATTGGAATGGATGCTGATGTTGGTGATGAAGGTCCAGCACTAGAGTTACTAGATGATGGTAAACTGGGACCACTTGGGGCTAAAATTATATTAACAACCTCATGATTATTTTTTTTCTATCAAACAGCCACAATAAATTCTTAATTTCAATAAAAATTGGCATAACCATTTGTTAGATGTAACATGATCGGATAAAAATAAAATTTTATGAAGCAAAATTATCTATAGTCATAAGTTGACTTATAATAAAAAAATAAGCTAATTTTACAGTTAAGTTGAATTCCATTTGAAAATTATTTCAAACTAAAACCACAGCTCACCTTTAGGTTTGTTAAGATCTGGGCATCTTGGTGAAGCAAGAGGTGTCTGTCCGTACATGGGTGATGACACGGGTGTGAAGAACTTTGTCGTGGTGGTCCTACTAAGGAATGCATCGAGGTCTCGCATCGTCAGATTGTTATGTAGTGTCTCCAAGGGCTTCAGTGAGGGTACCATGTTGAAACCATCAAATGCTGATTAATGAAACATAATTTTATTAAAATTTTGTTACAAATACAAATCGCCTGTGCATGATCTAAGATGCTATAAACAACCAGAATATCATACACTTTAAAAAATAGGTAAACTTAAGCGGAAAGCATTTTCGAAGTTATAATATTACTCAGAATGATATACAGGCAATTCTGTAAGATGTGAAAATAAATTTCAAATAATTACAAATAAAACCCATTGCAAAAAACGAGAGTAAAAACAATTGACAGAAGATAAAGTACAACTTTTATCAGTTGCTGAATTTCAACATAAATGTACGAAGAAATTAGTTTTAATGTGAAACAAACATGAAAAAACAACAGTGCATAATTAAAAACAACAGCATGCACAATCAGAAGAAAACATACACATAGCTGTAACAAAAACATGTGCAGCAACAGTAAAAAACAACAACATTTGGAATATAATTGTTGCTTTTTAAACTAACGAGAGAATGAAGGTTTAACAACAGATTATTTTAAAATTATCTGAAATAAAAACTTCTGCAGCGGCTAATGCAGGAAGAGAAAGTCTACAAATATATTTTCTAATAATTACACTACAGTAAAACCTCAAATGACAACCACCTCAATATTATGGCCACCTTGTTATAACGACCACTTATTTTCAGACCAGCTTTCAATAACTCCCCAATAATTCAACCTGATGGAGACGACTTCATTATTATGACGAACTTTTCGGGTCCCAAAGGTGGTTTCATTATTGAGGTTTTACTGTACATTAATTTAATTTAATTTAACCACTAGTATCATCAATTATATTTTTTGTCCTCACCATAGTTACACAAATGACCAGTGCAATACACAAGTGTTGCATAGGGATTTAAATATAAGCCAAATGCATTATTATTGTCAACTTCAATCACTTAAAAGGCTTGAAGGAATACTTTGGAAGACCAAATATTTTCGTACTTCTTCAATATTTTTTAAAAACATAAATCAAATTTAGCCTTAGCAATAAATAAAGTTTCGTTACAAAAGATTTATTATTCTGCAAATAAAATAGACAACTATTCAGTTAACTTTATGTAAAACATGACAGTGATTAATTAGCCTACTAGTTTTCTACATAATTAATTATCAATAACATCTAAGTTTTGTAATTAATCATTAATTACATGTGTCTGTTATAGTGATTTCGTATTTATCGTTAAACAATTTTGAAAATTAATGTTACATAACTACTGTATGGAATGTTTACAAGACCTGTTGTTGTTTTTCAATAACTAGCAGGAATCCATTCAAATTTATATGTTACAATTTCTGAGTATTTATTGTTTTTAATGCTAATAAATTCATAATACGTAAGTTTTAATTTCATTACAATGTCAGTGAAAATTAACATACTTACATCACCACAGTAATATTCAAATTCACAGTAACAACTAGAATGCAATTTAGTATGTTTTCATTGCAATGAATAAATTTCTGGGTATTCATTCGTCCCTTAAAACAGCATTTGGACTCTTGAAATCAGTAAAATGAAGCTTCAGACACTTGAGAATTTGTCCCACAGGATCAAATTTACAATAAAATTAGAAGGAAATTTTGTTGACTCTTCAAATTATTATCAGCCAAGGGTCATTTCTGACCCTCAACTTTTTACATCTAGAAAAACGCTGAAATTAACGTGTTTTCTTCATTTCAAAGAATAAAACCTAATTAGCTTAAAACAAAGTATCTTCATGGAAATAAGAACCAAAATTTGTGAAATGATTAATAAATAACAAACCACATTATACTGTGTATTTATATGGTTCAGGATAAAATACATCTCAAATGGATCATTTGATGTATGAAAAATTATGTACTATAAGAAAACAGGAATATTGTAATTATTAAAGTATAGCATCCTGCTCTCATAACATCAGTTGTACCATTGTGTATATATAATGTGTTCCCGACTTCCCAAGTGGCCCGATATGACTAGTTGTCTAACTGAACAAGGTTTTATGACAATTTGTTATGTTTTCTATGTAGGTAAACCATGTACCTACATAATGTTTTACATCAAAATGATGGTCACTGATGTATAGTACAGACCTTATGTCATACATATAAGTGATTTATGAACTAGTGTTCATAATGGTTTGTACTATCATAAACTATCTAAAACTTCATTAACCCTTTGCCTTATAAGCATAATTTTGGACTCTTTCGAATTCAAAGCAAATTTACCAAACACCAATTTATTTAAGAAAATTGGGTTATTTCTCTCTGACAAGAGCAGAAAACATTGTGACAAAAGAAGCCATTACTCATCACAAGCAATGGCTTCTTTTGTCACAATGTTTTCAAGTCGTCTGCTTCAGATGTGGGAGGAAAATGGGGGTATTGTGAGGCAAAGTGCTAAAACTATGAGTTTTTAATGATTCACTCTCATAAGTTAGGTGAGAAGTAGATGTATATAGCCTTTTGTTTTCTTTGCTTTATGTGACTAATTGTCACTGTGGTTTAACGCCATTTTTCAACTATTTTTCAGTTATTTACGGCGACCGGATCACCAAACCAGTTTTCCTGGACTGTATACTAACCAGTACTAACTTACCCTTCCCTAAGGAGCCAGCAACTTCTCCACATATGGAGGAAAATCGACATTTTTGTCTAAATTTCAGAAGAGGGTATGACCTGCTGTGACCGGGATTCAAACCCGGATCTCCGGGTTACAAGTCCAGCGCACTAACCACTGGACCACAACTGCAGCCAGGTAACATATCTAGCTAGTATTATGAAATAAGGCAGCAATGCACCCTGGCTGTGTTCATTTGTTAACATGAACACGAAATTAAATTCGGTCTATCATTATCCTAATAAGAAGATACCATGATCTTTCTTTGTTCTTCACTGTTTGGCAATGTCAATATCACTCCTACAAAGTTTTAGTGAAAGAACAAAAATACAGAATATTACCCAATAAATGCCTATGTGCCAATAAATGCCCCCCATGCTCTATTTTTGATATTGATATTCGCGCTGATGACCTATGCAACTTTAACATAAAGTAAACATCAGGGTACAAAAAAAGAGTGGAAACAATCTTGAAGTTAGATAGAAAGGGAGATAACTGTTAAATTAAGAATAAATGGTATCTCATGGGGGAAGACGTGATACAGTAGCAACTGTAACAATTCATCTGGAAAAATTAAATTCAATAGACAGCAGTACTATTTTACACATGATAATATTACCACAGGACTGGTAAGAGACAATATCCAACATCCAAACAAAAACTATCACTTCGCCATCAAAAAATACTATTTTGCAATAAAACTACGAAACTATTTACAAACAACAAAAAGAGTAAATAACCACCACTGTTCATTATCAACAGAGTGAATCAGTAAGTTTACCCCCAGTGAAGTACGAACCACTCTGTGGTCTTCTGATTGGTTGTGGCAAGCTTGCGCTCTCTGTGCACAGTGTGAGTGGCAAAAAAAGATAAATAAAAAACATACAAAGGTTAATATGGCTACTTGTTGTTAGCGATAGCTAAGATTATAAATAGGTTGTTAACAAACAAACACAGTGTAGTCAATGATCGTTAATGAAAATCTAGAAACGTAGGTGATAGTTTTACAGAGAAATATTAATACATAAGAGTTTGAAAATTTCATGTACAGAGATAAACCAGTCATATCACACAAAATTCAGTGTCTGATTTTGAAGTCTCTAGTACACATTATCATTATTTCATATAGTTATAAAATAGAATATTAAATTGCAAAATTCATAATAGCAAAAATGGATGTTTTCACATTTTTACCTTTCTAGTAAATCTCTTTTAACATTGTAATATCCTATTGCAATGACAATAAATTGAATAACCAATTAAAATAGTGATTAACAGAATATCATATTACCTGAGTTAACCCATTAATAATGATGGCAGACTTCTATAAGGGAGTTTTCTGAGAATGACTTAAGATACCTCGTGCAAAGTTAATTACTTAATCAGACACCAATCTACACCATGAAGAATAGTTTAAATATTCCATACATAACCAACTCATCTGTTAATATTTTACACAAAAATACTACGGATGTCTCCCCCTTCTTAACAACTAATTTAATGTCAATGGACTCATTCGGACAAGGGCAAGTTTAAAATGGCAATGAATGACAATATATTTAAAAAGTAGTCATTCCTCATCACCCAGTAAGATATTAACTCCTGAACAGACGCCTCTGTAATAATGTAATGATTATATAAGCAGGTCTGACATGGATTCCAACACCAATGGAGCAGCTTGTATGCAAGTTTAATACAAATTGGACTTGTTGTAAAAATTAGCAACACAAAAGCTGAACAGTTTTTGAACTCAGATGATGATCTAGCTTTGACATTAATCTGATTCAGACAGACTTAAATGGGCACATGCCAATATTTAACTAATTAAACAAAACAAAAAACAAACTCATCACAATCTGCGAAAATAATATGTTAACTGAACTAACTTTGAAAAACTGTCTACAGCACCACAAACAAACACAGCCTCAACAAAGCGTGTTTTAAAACCAGTCAGTCAAACATCTTTCAAATGAGCTTAAACAAAAAAAAATGTAACAATTAATGTGAAAAGCCCATGAACAAAAAAACAGGTAACGGACAAATAAAACATAGAATTAAATTATGCATTAAAAGCATGGTCAATTCAGAAAACTGAACTAGACGCCATATCAAAACAATTCAAAGCAGCGAGGACCTAAGGTTTGGTAAATGATTGAGCTTATGCTAGGAAACTTGCTTATACATCAATAAACATGGAAAGTTATTTACCTTCAACACCTTTGTGAAAAAAAAATATTCTAGTCTCATTATGAGCATGAGTAATTCATACTAATTGCTTGAAAAGTTTTATATTATTATTTTATATTGCTTTCGCTCTGATGCTATTATTTATCAATCCATTTAGTTGCCTTCAGCAATGCTTCGTACAGTAACAAAACTATGGTCTTGGAACTACACAACATGGTCTTTATTTTTTTAATGAAATGATGGATGTAAATCAGTGGAGATAAGTATGTGAATGAGGTGTACAAACTAATTAACTATTTTGGTACCAAATACATTAAACAAAGCACAAACTTCATTAATGTAGATTAATAGTACAGGTAGCCATTTTTCAAATATGCTACTAGACAGTTCTACTCAGCATACAAAATGTATTATTGACTATGGTGCTGCTCACTAGTTAAAAAAAATAGCAAAATTTTATAGCGTAATTTATTTCTCAACCATGAGGGTAATAAAAAGCGTGTTGTAACACAAACAAAATGTATAAAAATAACAAAGAACAAGAGCTGTTTGTCAAACAAATATGCCCACACTGACAAGTCTGTCTTACATTGCCTAAAATAGTCATCAAACAGTAGACTGTCCCCTTTCAGCAAGGCAACAGCCCAATGGAGTCAACTGCTGCGAGTGAAAGCGTTTGTAACTCACTGATATAAGCAACCACATTGTGTACCGACTGACCTATCAACATGAGCTAAGCAAAACACACCCTTATTGAAAAGGAGGCTTATAAAAAAAAACAAGAAGGGTGAATGTCACAACGTACCACTATCAGGATTGAGAAATTCAACAAGCGTGGGTGAACTGTACGAGCCAAGACGAACATTTTCTCGAGGTGCCAGAGTGTCTATAAGATGAGATTAAGATAAACAGATAAAATAAGTTCAGCCAGCAAACGTATTTCGTATGAAAAATTCATCATACAGCAAACATATTTTTTCGTATGAAAAATTCATCATATAGTAAACAAGGAGATGGTGTGTGATTTGTGACAGGTCGTATGCTGTCAGGGGCTCAGCCAAATATGCTTATTTATTAGGTACGTCACTCGAAATCATTCCAATAAACTAGAATATCTCTAAAACATTTATCCAACCTAATATGACAAATTCAGTTACTGAATGAAATGCTTTTTATTCAAAGAATAAGTAGAAAGATTTAAAGGTACGTAACTTCAGTCTGTGATCAGAAAATCGTAGGAATGAAAGCTAAAAAATGATTTAGTAATTACGTATCATAAATAAGTACTTATCTAAAGAATATGACAATTATGTACAGTCGTAGTTGAATCAAATAAACTTTTATTTGTGATAAATTTACTGCATTACTTATGCGTTGAACTTTATTTAAATATCAAAAGATGAGGTAATGATTTTAGACAATACACTAAACTCTTGTAAACCAATAATTCACACTTTTCATAATACATACAGATCAAATGAAGTAACATTCAAGTTTCTAAATGAAAAAAAAAACACAAATCTGAAGTCTAGTCCCTTTAAAACTATACAGTAATACTTCCTTACAGACTGAGCACGATGACATTTTCTGTATGCCGACTGAACAAATTTAACATTGATTAGGAAAACGATAAAAAACATGGTTATAAAAACAGCCCCAACAGATGAAGTAAGATAGTCAACTTTATGTTATAATGATAAAGACTACTGCTGTGCAAGAAAGGCCACTTATGCTACAAAAGGACCTTCCTATTAGGGTGCAAAGAAGCTAAATTTTTATGCATAAGAAATCAAGGAGTCAACTTAAGTATACCAGTAAATTTGTATTGAAACATAATATTATGTCTATTAGAATCTTGAACATCTCTGCCGTCGACAAAGATTTAGTAGAGATGTCAAGTTTAACCTAACATAATTAAGTCACATACTTGACTGATAAATAAAATATCCTACAGGAAAAAGCACATTAAATGTGCACACCAATTCTGAACCCAATTATTTACAGTTTAATAATTTTTTGCTCATGCAATCATTTAAAGTGCCCTTTATTCAACTGGACTTGATATTACTAACAATATTTTAAATGATCTAAAATTAACCCCCATTCATTCAATGGTGAAGTATTTAGGGATTTTTTCACAATATTCCAAGGTATTTAAAATCATGGTGAACTATTTTACTAAATATGACCTTGTCACCTTTTTTTAATTTTATTTAGGATTAAGTAAAATGTTATGTTTAGAATCAAAAAGAGTTATGGTTGCTATGGTTACAATTCTAAATATGCCAAGATCATTAAATGAACAAGAATAACCCGTATATTTGTTATGTTAAGTTTGAATAACAGAAACCATAAAATTTTGAGCTAAACACAAAAACCTTCGAGATATTGTTACTATGGTTAAAATTGTGAATAATTTTATAATGAACATGGTTAAGCTTGTAAGTTTTTATTTACCATATTATTAGAGCTACATTACAGTAAATATTAAGAATATAGAAATCTTTTAAGGTAGCGTAAGTGGCTACAAACGTAAAAATAAGCGAAAATGACATTTTAAGTTATTAACAATAATTAAATATCATACTATCATACCATGCAACAAAAATCGATCCAAATATGCAAAAATAGTGTTTTATCGCGATAAAAACTGCACCCCCATATCGACTCCACTTTATCAGCGAGAACGATCTAGGAGGCGGTGTTGTTAGGGGCTCCTTAAGGGCAATTTTGTATCAATCGATATTAAATTTGGTATCGCTTGCCGTATGTTAACATAAGTATTTGAAATTCGACAGATTATCAACATCAAGCGGATTAAAATGGGAAATAAGAAAAATAAGGCTAAGCAAGGTGTTAGAGTGTTCTCAAAAAGTGAAAAATGTAGTTAGAAATCTCTTTCTCGCGGAAGTTGGTTTACGAATGCTAAAGATACCGAACTGCATAAATCTATATCCCGTAAAAACTTGACCATAGTGACGTGACATATTGTGAAAATGGAAACTTTATGGTGGAAAATTACGTAATAAATATATAACTGCAACTATCATTTGATGTGCAAGAAAGGTGTGAATTCATTAACACCTTGGTCGATTGGACTACTAACATCTAATGTACTTTTAATATAAAATATATGATGAAATAACTGATCCGGAACGGTGGTCTTATTGAAGTGTGATATCGATATCATACTCTAACGCCTTGCTAATTATACTATCAATATGGGTCAATTTAGACCTTATATATGTCGCATCACACATTTCTTTATGTTTTGGCGGGAGATATAATAAACAGCAATATGGTATGCAGACACTTCATGCACCTCGCAATAAAACGCACACGATAAGAAAACGAGCTGTCAAAGATTGTTACCCCGTTAATGTTATGACGTACCATTTTTGCAAGTTTAATTAAATTTATAAATTCAGGTTTCAAACACAATTAAATGTATAAAACTAAAATATATTTAAATCGCCAGTAAATTAATACAGGGAGACTGGGTCAACGAAAATTATTATTTTCGCTATTTCATTGATGTAATCAATAAATAAAGTTATTTCAACGTGCACTTTTATTAAGCAACTCTGTATATTTTGGTAAAATATTAAAAAGCTATCAAACAAACAATAAGATGAAAAACAGTAACGCCTTATGGACATCGGACGCGCATGTTTTTCGAGAATCTTATATTATTCTGTTATGTATCCAATTACCTTTATATATTTGTATGTTTTTAAATGATTACATTAACAGTCATAAAACATAGACACTTTTCTACAAATCAATCACATCTTAAGTTCTTAATTTTACACTAAATGCATGGTTACCTTTCATTTAATTTATATAGCGGTTTCCCCAGCCATATTCAACTCGATTTCCCTATCAGCCGTTTTCCCGTTGAGAGCCTCTCGGTTGACGAGAAATCTGATGTACTGTGTATTGCATCGGTACGATATGATACTATTTTGACAAATAATTCGTAATTAAGCTCTTTAGAGTCATCTAAAATGGTGGGCGGTTTCACTAATTGATCCGCTAACGATGAACAAATTTGATTGGTTATCAAATTTTAGTAGGCTGTATTAATTTATAGAATAATTGTTGATTACGCAAGGTGATAATGATCTGACACTTTTATTGTTAATTTCTCGCTTAGAAAAAAACGCAGTGGGTGCTATTTTTGAACAAAGATTGCCGCCTTATTTGAAGATGGATTTCAAAGCGGTTTTCGGTATTTTGTAGCGGAAATGCTTATCTAGGGAACCGTGTCACAGAATTTTGATATTTGTTTTCGTTTTTATTTTATGGCGTATTACGTAATTGTCAGCCGGGTTCAGGCTACGGAATTTCTTTAAAGTCAAATATCTAAAGAACGGAGGACATTATCAAAAATCTGTGACACGGTTCCCTGCATGATACCATGATTGTTATTTTAAAGCTAATTGTTGTAATATATCCTTATAAACAGAGTAGTGATCTTTAATCAAAAATATGAAAATTACGTGCGATATTGGTTTATAGAAGACAGACCAAGTACAATATTTGTTTCAAATCACTTGCAATAGACTCTGTATAGTGGGTTTATTAATGTATACAATTATGGTTGACTTTTTAAAACTGTAAATTAGTAAAACTTGATATCACCATATAGCCACTTACGATACCTTAAATTAGGTATCAAGACACAGGCACAAGAGTTTCATTCGAAAACATCTACGAATATACATATAGAGTATATATTTCTAATCTTACATTAAAGAGTACTAATATATAAAATATACAAATTTTGTACAAAAAAGACAACTATTTATAAAGATATAGGTCACAGTCTGTATTTACCTTTCTCTTGGCAAACTAGTCACATATAAAATAAATCATGTTCATTATAAATTTAGGAATATTTGCTTTTACTTGTAACTTTATGTATTTTTTTAAAAGGAAATGATGTCTAAGACTGGTACCCATAATTATTGCTTAGAAGAATAAAAATAAGAGTTAAAACATGTCAGCCAGTCTGACAATACAAATACTTGAGATTTAGCATTTACATAAGGGAAATAACTCTGAATTGGTGAAAATATCATAGTAATGTTTCTATACATCACTGATAACCATACATGTAATAATCCTTGCAGAAGAAAACAATAAAGTAATGTCAGTTACAGCAGACATTGTAACACTTAAAATGTCAATATGGAGACTATGGAAGAGAAATTTTCTAAATACTTGCAGGATCATTAATCTATGTAAAAGATTTTCTTGCAAAACCAATGTAACTGCTTCCAAATTAAAAAAAATGAAATTGAAGCAAACCTATGAAGTATTAATTTAATTAATTTAGATTAATGAGGAAGAAGGTACTCTGTACTCTGATAACAGGATGGCAAGGAGAAAAGGTGACATGAAAGAGATTAAAAAGACTTGGGGGATTTGCCCAAACTAGGAGGCCTATCAATGCAGATATTGATAAGGTTGGAAATTTCTGATAGGGCTTGAAACTTCTAGAGAATTGTTTCTTCAGATTGGTTTGACCTAATAGGGGTAAGAGGGGCCTGTGAGTGATTAAAAGTATATGAATTAGGGGAACATAATTCTTTGGCAATAAGTATTAGAAGTATCAGAATAAAGAAGGCACATTGCAGATTAATGGTCAGTTACAAAGGACATTAGAAGGACACCAAGGGGTCCAAAGGAGACATATAATTATACGAAGTGAAAAAGCCAACAGTTAATCACTCATTTTATACACAGACACTTCTAGTTAACACCCTGCTAAAAGTGAGAGATTACAACATGTACAATGGATGGACACAACTCACCCTCTGTCTCAGTAACAATATGACCATTCAAAATTATATCTTCAAAGAAATATACAACCCAATGGTAAGTAATGGGTAATTTAATGATTACTTTGATTATTTTTGATATTTTTATTTTTTCCCATTTTTTTATTTTTAATAAAATTTAAGAAATAATGATGCCATCTTTATAAATAGATAAACAAGCTTTTATTACAGTTTTTTTTATGATTTTCATTAAACCTTATCAAGTTTAATAAAGAAATAAAACCTTGACCTTGAACTCTTTCAGGCATAAATTAGCATAAACAGATTCCCTTAAGCAAGCAAATGAAAGACTTTGGCACAAAAACATCATAACTTATAAAGAGGTAAAGAGCCGGTTACAATAATTTAGTACCAAATTCTTGAAATATCTAGAAAACTACCAGAGAAAAACACATTTTTATAAAACCACAAATAAGAGAAAAAAAAATCAAACAACAAAATATGTACAGTGCATACTGTTACAACAAAATGCAGAGAGAAATTTATGTGTATTTCTCATGGAGTGAGGTTATAAATCTGTATTTGTAGTCAAGTCAATGAATGCAGTGCCACTATTGGTCAAATTGAATTCAAATTTTCAAAACTAACCAATCAGATGCTTGGATTATCAGACTGGTCTACTAACTTGTATTCATAACCTCATACTGAGACATTTACAGACAAACATCCAATATCCAATAATACAAGTATAAAAATATGTAAATTAACTAAGCATACAACGTCATGACTTTATTAAGAAATTATTTCTACTATAAGCAATATGAAGTGAAAAATATCAGCATTTGACATACTTCTTAACATTTCCTTCAAAATATCAAATACATCTGTATGGTATGCATAGGCAAGTCAAAAGGTAAACATCAAAGGGCCATAACTCATATATAAAGAATAATGACAAAATCTACAAACTGTTAGAGCCATAGAGAAATTTCAAGTAAATACATCAAATGGTTCAACCAAATATCAAATAATTCTTAAATAGCACTTCATAGCTCCTTTAATTTGTTGATCATTTATTTAATTTTATTTACCTTTCATTAAATAACAACCTGTTTTCAGAGACCGCTTTGAAACAAGGAGATGTTCTTGTAATCTCCTCTAAAGGTGGCCCCTTAAAACAAGGTTCAAAGGTGCTTTGCTTATAAATTTCACTTCTGTTATATGTATAATCTACTTATTATATTCATGAGCATCATTTCTATAACAGATAATGTGAAAATTACCTTTGAAAGCCTCTGGATTCAAGTACAGAAGACTGGAGAAAGAATGGTGACTGTCCTTAATTGGGAGGTGGATGGTGCAGTAATGTTTCTCTAACATGGCTGAAATAGAGCGATAATGTTAACACGGTAAAACCTCAAAATGTGACCACAAAAAATTATACCTCATTATTATGAACAATTAACAGTATTCATAGACCAGTTTTCTAAATTTCCTCTATGTTTCAACTTGAAAATGATCGAAAATGAAACCACCTCTATATTAAGACAATAGTGCTTTGGTCCTAAAAGTGAGCTAATGTTGACTTTTTTGTACCAATCACTAGTCTCAACTGAATAAAATCATTAATCGCAGAGTTTTCCTAAAAAATCTTCATCTAAATCAACACAATAAATATAAAATATGATACTTTATGCAAAATGAGAGAACATTTTACAAGAGAACCCAGCATATTGGCAGAATCTTCAATTAATATGAGTAAAAACCCCATAAATTCCAGCGTATCATTTCACCAGCACAATATATTGTATTTAATAATAGAAAAAAAATGTTAGAATTAAGAGTACATTTACTAACCAGGTCATGTGTTTGTTGCGTTTATGATGTGGATTCACTGTGATACAGTTATTTAAAAGTGAAATAATAAAAAAGGTGGAGTGAAGTTGAATTAAAGGCTGATATAAGTTCACAAGCAAAATGTCAGCAGAGAAAAATACAGGTAACTCTAGATCAAGATGTTGACTGTCAGACCTAAGACAATTCTTCATTGATTCCTTTGTTACAAGAGTATACACATATTATACAAAACTGTTTATATCATTACTCTAAATATATGTCTGCATCCAAATACACAGTATTTAAAACACTAGCAAGAAGACAGTCCTTTATAATATAAAGTAAAATACAAAAAATCATAATATCTGTCCATCAGATAAACATAGTACTGACGTCTAAGAATACATTTATATAGTCTATTGAACATTATCCATTTATTTAAAATCAAACTATTATAAACATCCTGTCCTAAATATTTGTCACTTAAAAAACAATCATTTGATAAAAAAAAACTTACTTTAATACAGTTAATACTATAACAACCAACATTATTAATATAAAATTAACTAACATCTGATTAATTGTTTCAACTAGTAAACCAGTTGACAATATTTTCATAGCAGTTTTTCACCATACGTGTAAACTTGTACAAGCAAACAATTTTTTTTAATTCACAAAAATAGGTTAACATACTAAAATATTTCACAAAATTTCAATTAAAATGTGAAATCTGACCCAGATTATTATCAACAATTTTCACCAATATGAACAATAGCTGTACAAACCATGCAAAGATTTCAATTATTTCAATTAAAGACTTGAAAGTTTGATAAACATCAATGTGACAAAATCACCAACTTATACAACAGTATTACATAAACAGTAAACCACAATATTGGGGAAAAAATGGAAGTTCAAATAAATTTTCAACACTAATTAAATGTTCCACAAGATGGCACTAAAAGACCACAATTTTCTACCATACAAAATCTACATACATGCTTCAAGTTATGAAACGAGAATTTTACTAACATCAAATCTGAGTATTCAAAAAACAATACTAAAATATGTAAAGATTTAAAAATATTTGAAATTCATGCAAAAGTAGAAACAGTACACAAAAATTAATTGGTTGAAAAAATAACTTCCACATGTTACATCACAATGTGCCAACCTTACGCAGACTAACAGATAATTATAAACCATTCCAAGATGTCAAAAAATTGTTCACCTTAAAGTTTGCGTATGAACGAAAGTTTAAATACGCATTTAGTTAATCAATTCAGGAACCATCAATATCCTTATAATTCCAAAAACATACCATATCATGTTATAAGCATATTAAAAAAAAATTTAATCAAAACAAATTTCAAAACAGGATGAATTAGTTCAATTTATATCATTCAAAAACTACCTGACTAGTTTTTACAAATAAAATTAAGGGAAAAAGGGGAATAAGACAAATACTGGACGACTTGTTTAATATACAGTCAAACCTGTGAACAAAGGCCACCCTTGGAAAAGATCGAATGTGGCCTGTAATGACAGATGGCCTATTTTCAGAGATCAGTTCCTTCTAAATAATCAGTGATGGTTTTTCAAAGAATGGCCTTTATTCACAGACCAGTCTTTATTAGGAGGTAGCCGCAAACACAGGTTTAATATAATTTGAATTAATTCCTAAGTACAATATGCACCAAAGTTTTCAGATGAAAACATACTTGATTTAAACCACTGTCAAATAAATAACAAAATTCCAGATCAACTGTAATAAAAAATATTGTACAGCAGTTTTAAGGTTTTTGTGTTGACAATATTTCACTTTTATACAACCAACCATCACAAAATGACCTGTAAATCAGACTGGTTATAAATGACCTTACAACGAAATGTTAAGTCAAATAATCAAAATGGTGACACACCAGGTGACTGACCAACTAATCAACCAACAAAATGATCAGCCAATCAACAACCAGGGTGATTCCAGTACATCCCGGTAAACTTTGTTTGTGGTGGTTCAAGAAACATCATGTGTCTTCCATTTAAGAACTGTTTTACACGGTTTTAAATATGTTCAATAAATTAACAATATACCAGTGCACATGTATGATACATAGATACACGTGAAGTATTACCATATTAGGTTCACATTTATAAATAACTGTTAGATAGATCTAGTGTCATGTCTCCACACAAAAATGTTTGGGCATTATTATAAAAGCAGCATAATGTTGTGTTTTGTAGATTTTTACAAAGCAAGAAAGAGTTACTGTCCCTTTTATCATGCATTTAACAAGGTGGAATAAAAAGGCTACCAGTCTAAATGGTGCTATTATATCAACATTGCCTATGGAATATGTAAAGTCACTGCTTAATAAACAAAGTGAAAAAAATAACTAATACCAGAGTAATCAACACAACCTTGTATAAAATGACACATTATTACAACTGTGATTTTCTTGAACCAAAAGATGCAAACTCTACTGTGCAATGAATAATTATGTCAGGCATTCAAGACTTTTTTTACTGATTTTAGATCTGTTACACAACAAAAAATAATTCCTGAATTCAAGGGAGTTAACTCAAATGTGTTTCCAACTTCATGGGAGGTAATTGTCATATTAAGTTTATATATATCATGGAAATTAAAAGCAATATTTCCAGATTCCAAAGTATAACTGCAGTTCATCCAGATTTCAAGAGAAGTAGATGAAAGCATGATTTCGAGACAGTTAACCGCAACAATTTGTAAGCACTGATGGAGTATAATCCTGGTATTATCTCAATAATTTACAGCTAGCTCTTTATATTACGTAATACCCCGAATACAAGAATCCAATAAGATCTGAGGTTATAAAACTAGAGATTAATCTCCATGCTCAAATCTCATTTTTAATCTCATGTTTCTTTTCTCCATGTTTTTGTTATGGTAAGTGTATTTATATATTACACATAAAAAAGAAGAGCTATAACTTACAAAAATCAAACTCAAAAAATTACACATACAACATCATTGATCAACATAAGAACATAAGACCAAAGAATGAGATTTGAGATCAAGCATGGTTGCTAATCATAAGTATTAAAACCACAATGGTGAGTATTAATGAAAGATCTATAGAAAATAAAATCCAAAACAAGACAATAAGAAACTTTTTTTCCATGTTATTCAATAGATCAATTATTTATGCGTTATATGATGAAGCCAAAGATTCAAGAGTGCCGAAAAGCGCCTAAAAAGTGAACATATTTTTCCTCCGAAATCTTTCAAACTAACAGTGCGAAGTGATGAATACAAGGTTGTGTTATGAAATTAAAGTGTACATTTTACATCTATGTAAGTCATGATACACAACAGTCTGCTATACGAACTTATACTGTCTGTTAAATCCCAGTGACCGAGGCTAGTGCATACGTCACTCAGTGAGTAACGAAAAGGGAGATAACCTCCACACTTTTCTGTCTTACGTTTGTCTGAAAACCAGTATTTAGCACAATTATTGTCAAGTATACATGGTGAATAATAAATAAATCAAATTTGTCAAGTTTAACATCCGTTTTCAACCGAATTTCAGTTATTAACAGGTGGGCAATTAAACTGTACAAGTACAAACCTTGTTCTCCACAAGTAACTGCCAATTTTGTAACATGTAAGATCAACAGTGGAGAAGAAATAACCTTACTAGCTCTCTTCAACACATCATTACAGAGTACATGAGCTGTGGGTTCAAACACACAAAACAGAGGCCCATAGGCCTAACGTTTTCACTATTAAGCTAAATGGGTGGGCTTTTATAATATAAAAGCAACTTAAAAATGAAATGCGGAGTAAGAAAGGTACTAATTGATGAGAATAAATGCAAAAAGTTAAAATATTTACAGTATCTCCAATAAACAAGGGATCAAATTTAAAAATCACAATATCTTCAATTAGCACCTTTCTAATGATGCAAGTTCAATCAATATAAAAAGTAGACATGAAAATGAGACCATGAAAAACACAAAACTAGACAATTTTAAATTCGCGTAAAAATGAGACTGGAATGGTATATTAACATTTATGTCCAATAGGATTCACCAATATAACCAGACTTTAGGATTCACCAATATAACCAGACTTTGCACATTTGAAGAAAATTTGTAATTTTGAGATTGAAAACCAGTCACAAAGTCAAAGCCACAGATCAGTAGACTCCCTGTGCTGTATTCAAATTCACCAATAAAACCAGACTTTGCACATATGAAGAAAATTTGTGATTTCGAAAATGAACACAAGTCTCAAAATTTAAGCCACAGATTAGTAGACTCTCTGTGCTGAATTCAAATTCACCAAAAAACAAAGTAGCAGTCTGAGGCTTGTTTACAAACTCATTTATTTTGTTAGGGAGATGAATATAAGACTGGTTATTCTGTATGGAAGCAGACATAAAGTACAATTTTTAATTATTAGAGTCAACGACCAATAAAGACGATAAACAGAGCTGGGAATATAACATCAAAAATGAAAGCATATCATTGGCTGACTTTGAGCATAATTTTGACCAATGGCAAGCCTGCATCTTAGACTGGTCATTTAAACTCAGGGTATAGCCTAACCAGTTTAATATCTTCAAGACAGACTTTATATCAGTCTAATTGCTTTATCACAGTCATCTAAAATTCTGCTAAGAACACGCACAAAAAATACAATATATTCTTACACAGCATTTCTCTATTTTCACGGTCTTCAAGGCTACGGCTTCGCTTTTCTTCATAGCTTTTAACACTGTCATCAAAACCTAAAATGCAGACAATCTGATAAAGTAACAATGTGAAAAAATATGTAAAACAGACAACAGATCATGCAAACATCTTTCCCCAGAGGAAAAGAAACTGAAGCCATTTACAAAGAATTGTAAGAAGCAGTTAAGAAAAAAAAAAATGACAAGGTTTTTTGAAGATCCAATCAAAACTGTAACTACTACAGTGTTAACAAGGTTTTCAAGTGATTTGACCTGGTGACCTAATTTTTGATCCAAAACAAGTTTGCTCTATTCATGTTACAGAAAAATGAGGAGTGCACACCATAGTTCTCTCCCTTTGTAGATTCTTGTTCACAAGTTAGAAAGTATATCCTGTCCATTAGGAAACCTAAAATTCATTTTAAAGTTCACTTACTCCCTGACCTATCCCGTACTTTGCTAGAACTTGGAACGCTTATCAGTATCGGCTTGGAGATGGCACTGTCACTCTGAGATACTTGTGGTCTATCAGACTCCTCACTCGATACAAACTTCAGTGTTGTGTTTGAACCTTGTTCTTTCTGTAAAAAAAGCAAAAAAGCAGATAAGAAACATAAAAACACATAAACAGGAGAAGTGCAAGCCAGTTATTTTGTTTAAATAAAAGTTAATCCTTGAACAATTATTTCCAGGTATCCTTATCAACAATTTTTACGAGTAAAACAGAATGGAGTTTTAACAAATGTTTTCAAACTTATTTCTATATTTTAAACAAATGCAAAACATCCTGAGACTTGACAACATTTATCCAATGTCTGTGAGCAGGTCAGAATAGTGTATTTGTATGAATGGTTCAAACACAAAGACTTGCTTCAGGTCTGAACAAAAAGACATGCTTCAGGCAGCTCTGTCACAGTTTTAAGTAAACATGGCATCAAAACATTGAAATATGAGTGATCACATTTTATTTTTTCCCCAAACATTGAAACTTCTTTGATAAAAAATATGGCTTAATGATATTTAGAGGGGTGGATACAGGATTCTTTTTTTGGGGTGGGGTGTGTGTAAAGTCAAGATGTTTACGTAGAACATGGACACAATTAGCACATAACTGACATTTTTTGTACTTGATAGATTTTAGATGCTTGGAATCTAGTAAGCACCAACTCATGATACAAAAGTTATATAAGCAGATCTAGTATGACGTCAATAGTCACTCAAAATCAAAGCTCTAATAACCCTACGAGCCCGCAAAAATTAGACATGCAGAAAGATCACTTAATCACAGAATATATAATGGTAATCATGCAAATGTCAGTGTCATGCAATAAGCTATTTATATATACATATCTATCTATAAACAAAAACATGAAAACGATTCACATTTTGACATTATAAAAGAGGTATACAGAACATTTTGTTAAAACCACTGACCTGGATTCCGAACGGACTAAACCAAAGGGAATTTTGCCGATTTGATTGTCAAACATTGGTTGTAATATTAGTCCAATATAACACACATCTATTATTTAATGCATTATCAGACACATGTTTAACAAACAAATAGGTAGGAACCTCTTTGTGACAATGAAAATTGGAACACAGACAAAATACAACAATAAATTATAAGAACAAATAAATGAACATTTTATAAAAAAAAATTGAGGTTTTACGTCAGTTTTCAACAGAGTTTCTGTTATATAATTATCAGTGGACAGTAAACCGGACCAGTGTTCCTGTACCAGGATTCTGTACCAGTACTAACCCGGTTCTTCGCAAGCACCGCCAACTTCACTTGAATCAGCAGTGGAGAATGTTAGCATTGGATATAATGTCTTCAATACAGAGGACAGGTAAAGTACCCAGGGTTCAAACTTATGAAACCCAGGTTCAAACCCCTAATGCTCTCCCTACTTGGCTAAGCAGGTGGCTCCATTTTGAAATACCTAAGAAATTTTGCACGATGAATAGCTATGTCAATTTAAATTTAATATCAAATCTCACAGAACAAAAAAGTTTACCGAGCAACTAATATCAAATTTTATACATTTGCAATGCAAGAATACAAGCTGTTATATAAATGTACAAACTACACAAATAGCAGGGTGAATTCATTAAAACACACACAGCAAGCACAGAAAATATTAAGTTAACAAATGTTTCCCTATACATTTAAAAATAAAAAATTCACAACAATAAACATACATAGGACACACATGTATTAAATCATATGTATTTATAAACAAAATTTGTTCCAGTACATAAAGAGGAAGCTGTGGCCCTGGTTCAGTGGTTGGTGCACTAGACTTGTAACCCAGTGATCCAGGTTCAAATCCTAGTCATGGCAGGTCATACCCTTCTACTAAAAATTCAACAAAAATGTCAATTTTCCTCTGTATATGGAGAAGTTACCAGCTCCTTGTGGAAGGGTAAATTAGTACTGCTTAGCATACAGTCCAGGAAAACTGGTTAGGTGAACTGGCCACCATATATAACAGAAAAATTAATGAAAAACAGGGTTAAACCCAGAAAAAAACATAAAGAGGAGTTAGTTACAGTACACACAGCATACAGTATATGACCTCACCAAGTACAGTATGATTACATTAAAATACAAAATGGATGTTCCTATTTCAACTTCTTTACTTTCTTCTCACTAATCTTTATTATCTTGATCATATATTTTTATGGCCGCAAAGAAGAACGGAGAAAAAAACATGAGTCTTACAAAAAAAGGCTGGAAATGTTACAAAAATTTTTTTTTTTTGAAAATAAGGCCATCAAGTATATGATACTGATGTATTCATACTTGCAGACAGAACTAACTTTCCAGCATAATTCCTAACAGTGTTAAGTTTGAAATCTATGTTGCTTTATATCTATAACATGAAGTTCCCCAAATTGTGAACAAGATCAATTGAACACATAAATTACTAAATTACTAACTGGTTCATATGATGACTCACTAATTTAGCTCTACTTAAAACATATTCAAAAGGCAATTAATCACTCTTGTTACTAACAACGAGGTTTGATAAAAATTATAGAACAGTAAATGATTTTTGACTGAAAAAAATAATCTTCCACTATGTGCTAAAAATCAAGGCAAGACCATTTTCAAAATGCAAGCCAGTCTGATTATTATTGACTCTTCAAATTTGCCTCAAAGAGGTAAAAAAAGTATTGAAGAAATCAAGAGATACTTGGTGAAGCACATGTAATACAAAAATATATGAATAAACCTGATCAGTAGACGTATCGTCCCAGTCCCACTCTGGTATGTCAGGATCAGGTGACTTGGGTTCAGGGATCTGCTTTGAAGACTGAAACAATAGGGGTCCTTATATAAAATACTAGCTCCTTCATGTTTACGTTATAATTTCAAATTCATTGAATTAAAATTATAATGCATAGTTTTAAAATTATGATGCATAGTTTTCCTAATTTTATTGACTGTCATTGATTCAGTATTTTGCAAACTGACGATATTGATATATCGGGATACAGAGCTTTTTTTATAGGCATCTTCCCCTCAGAAAATCCTTAAAATCATGCAGTTTTCCCCTAAAACTCAATTTACACCAAGTTTTTCCTCCCCCTTTTTGTAAATAATATTGTGTTTTTTCCCCAAATTTAAGAAAAAGGTCCCTTCGCCTACCTATGAAAAAAGCCCTGTAACATCAGTTTTGACAATATATTGATATATTGTCACATTTATACTTCTAAAACAAACAGTAATGCCTCTATTTGTCGTGTTTTATATCTTATAGTATGTAAGTACATGTAGTACTAAAACATTGTTATTAAGCATACTTCAGAAGAAAAAAAACAGTAAAAATAGTTTATTTTTCATTAGTCTCATAACCAGAACTTCGAAACAAAAGAGCCTCTTTAAATAAACCCATAACAAAGCTTTTCCCCCCAAAATATCGATCAATACTTTGAAATCTGGACTGATAACTGATAGGCAGAAAAAAATCAATGATGTATCAATATTGTTCAAATCAGTGACAACCTTTCTTTAACCTCTGGAAAACAATATGCATTTTGTATTTTCGAATCTATGACATGATGTTCAAATAGCAGTGACATATATACAGTAGAACATGGTTATAGTGAATTCCAGTCGACCTAAATAATCGCATCATTATATCCATATTTCACTATATCAGAGTTCACTACGACCTTGTTCTACAGTATGATTGTAAATACAGGCATATTTCCATGATCAATTTTCCACAAAATTGATTAACCACAAATTCTGACCATTTGTTGTGCATCTATTCAGTGTTTTCTATAGAAATGGCAACATGCTTGTAATATGAAGGTCACCTATGTCCATCTACATAGATCCCACAGCTACAGAGTGTAAGAAGTTTTTTTTATTTTGAATTTTACCAAAGAGGTACAAACAATCAGAAGCATTATAATCAATGAACATCACAGGAAAACATATATCAACGACCACCTGCGGGCCTTTTTTGGGGTCTAGTATTTGGCCCCGTTCCCCAAGTAATACAGTATAAATTTTTCCCTGGTGAAAGAGAAAAAAATCATCAAATTAAATAAAAATCGAAAATGTTTTGTAATTATATTCACAAATATTGGTGGTCCACAGATATTTTTGACTGTGATATACTGTATAGCTCAATATATCTGTGGTGTCAAATGTTAGCGTTTTTTTAACAGGGTCATAAATTAGCGCAAACGCTCTCACACCGCCAAATTTCAACTCTCATGGACAATAATAACATGGGGTCATGAATATAAATAAAATGGCGGCGCTTTGAATTGGCTGTGTTTTGAATTGGTGCAACTGACCCTGACTGCCAATATGGCCAAAATAAAAACCCCGCCAAAATCAAAACCCTAAGTCAACAGACTAAACTCTGTACCAATTAATCTAAGGAGGAGGTGGGGCAGCATGGCTCGACAAATCCACTTGTCCACTTATAATAAAGAGTAGAAATTGATTCAGGATGAGTTGAAATTGCTGTGGAATTAGTGAAAATTCTTAGCTTGTTGTCCTGCAGGACGAGTAGCATGAAAAAATTTGTCAAGCCCTGGGCAGGCACCATATGAGCAAAGAAGACAATTAGCACACATTTGTTATTACCTTAGACCAAACAAACTTCCAGGGCTTTTTTTCCGAAAATTGGGAAGGGGCCTTAGCCTTTCATTTTGGGAAATTAAAGGGCAGTTTTCAGCCAAATTGGGAAAAGGTAGACTTACTTTCAAGATACACCAAAAAACAAAGACTGGGTAAAAAGAGGCTTTTTGTAACTGGGAAGTCACCGAATATCGGCCTCTGTTGTAGAAGGAAAAAAGGCCCCTACTTCAGCAAGAAGATGAACCATATGTTAAGTACTTATTTTTCACTCATTTGCAACCTTTGTAAACAGATTTACAGAATGACTTTGTTTCATGGTGTCATTATACAACGACTTAGTATTATTAATGTTTGTACCTCTGTTGGAAAATGTTGAATTCTAACAAAAAGAAAAAATAAAAAAGCAGTGATTGAAGTCAAGGCATGAGTGCAAAGCATTTAAGGTAAAACTATCCCAGTGTACGCAAATTTATATGCCATTTTAATTAGGCAAAAGAACCACACATTGCTAATTTAAGGGTATCAAAAAATGGTACAGCAATAGGTCAATATATGACGGTAACATTTTACAAAAATTCTAAATTAATTTAAACCAATCAACCAAAATAGAAAAATATTTATAAATAATGTTAGTAAAATGATTTAGAAAAAGAATAACAATAAAAAAACCCAAATAGTTTCATCAACATAGCTAGGTGGAAACTTGGGTCCTCTTTTTGATTGAGAAAATTTAGTTCAACATTCTTGTACCACTCAAAAACCAGATGACTACAAAAAACTTCAGAGATAATTAGTCAACTTTTATCCATTGTTAGATATGAAAATATGTTTAATAGAAAATCTCTAATTCAAACAATTAAACTACAAATTCAGGATTGTACTTTTCCAAATTATGTCCAAATTATAGAGTTTCCATTGGAGTTGAATTCACTCGAAAAAAAAATTTAGTATACATGAATTATATCTTTTTAAAGTTTTTGTTCAATGAAAAAAGAATAATAGAGTTCTAAGATCATTCCATGAGGAAATTTAACTAAAATTACAGGCCTTATTTCATATTTAACTAGAAATTTCTAACTGGATTTTAATGCCTTCAGTTATGGATGAAACAATAGACTGATATTTAAATCTAAAATATTACATAACAGTATGAAAAAATATACAAAAGCATGCATGAAATTAGTTAGATACGTCAATTATAATTTTCCTTGGATTTACAATAAAATAACTTATAAGGAAAATTTGTAAATTAAATAGAACAAGAATGTGAGCGTACAAGCACACATGTTTACTTTTCAAAATCAGTCGTTAAATTTTCAGGATACATCAGCAAACAGCTCGTGATTAATGTATATTACCTTTCCAAGAAGTGCAGACTCATTAGTTATAGTTTTAGAATGTTCATCATCAAATACATCATCAAACAGTACATCGTCATGAGTAGATGAATCCAGATCTTTACGTTTTCCAGATTTAGCAAGGACTTTAGGTCTTTCGGCTGAAGTTGACACATGGTCGTCAGGTTTTGTAACGATGACATCAAATTTCTTAGGCTTCTTAATAGTTAATGGTTCTTCCATTTTATTATCAGCATCTTTTCTCTCAGTTAAATCATTTCGCTCAGTCTTTTTGTCAGATTCCACTTTAACATTTTCACTCCTTTTGTCACATTCTCCCTCGACAAGATCAGTGGTTTTGTCAAATTCTTCACTGACATTTCCACTATTTTTGTCAGATTCCACTTTAACATTTTCACTCTTTTTGTCACATTCTCCCTCGACAATATCAGTGGTTTTGTCAAATTCTTCACTGACATTTCCACTACTTTTGTCAGATTCATCCTCTACACTTTCAGTCTTTGTAATATCACACTGTGAACCAACATTTTCTATTCTATGCTTGTCATCAGTATCAACTGTTTCACTGAGTAATTCCAAAACATTAGGTTGACTTTTATCTTTTACAGCATCGTTTTCTATATCTTTCAAATCTTTATTTTCACTCTGCATAACACTTGTAACCTCAACAGTCTTTGCAGAAGCTATATTAATTTTATTTGCATCAACAGCAACTGAATTAGCTTCAACACTGCCTGAACTAACTACTACAATGTCTGGAATGTTTTTTTGTTGATCACTATCTTCAAACTTTTCAGTGTCACCAGTGACCTCATCTGATTTATCATTATTGACATCCATTACACTACATTTGTCTTTAGGAACTTCAAGTCCAACATTTTCTTCAATTTTAACACTAGCTTCATTATCAAATTTATTGCTAAGAATTTTTTCTTCTTCAGAATTCTCTAGCGTATTGGTCTCCTCAGTATAACTCTCTTCAGTAATAGTATCTTTAATCACATCAGTAATTCCACTATCTTCATTTCTTGACTTATCGCCATCTTTCAGAATAGCATCATGAGTTTTTTTGCCCTAAAATGAATCAGTTACCAAATTCATTCACCAAATACCAAGATAACAGAAAATGGAATATAATCAATACACAAAACATGGAAACATTTCTTCATTTGCTATAATTTCCATCATCAAAAAATGATTTCAAGAACTGATCAAGAAGTAGACATCGAGACAAACAACAAAACAAGTCTAAAAATACACTAAAATTTTCATGCTAAAAATATATCAAAGAAATGAATACAGGAGAATAGATGTATGTCATTTATGTTACAACGCTGTAATAAATGAAGATATTTTTGTGATATATACATCTGCTCAAAGCAACAGTCAGATGTGTGCATGTACCGAGTACAAACATTAGTTTATAATGTTTATACTAATTTATTTTAGTTCGATTGTGAAACAAGCAATTCTGCTCGAGTCTGCTTCCTGGACACTACACCAGTACTGCGTCCGAAAAATGAGATTGTGAAGTTCACGATAGAAACCTGTCAAAGCCAGGATTCGAATTCAGGACCTTCGGATCAGATGTCAGACACTCTACTTCTGGACCACGATGCCTCCTAAACATTAATGACACTTGACTTGCTAATCCAAAACAACAGTCAATTTCTGACTACCGGAAGTCATCCGATGAAATCTGATACAGTTGTATCTCAAATCATTTATCAGTCAAGCATAGGAAGTGATCTACATTCTACCCACTATAGCAACAATGGACAATTTCTGCTAACTTCATATGATATCAAGAAAAGACATAAACATATGAACCTGTCTGACTAAAAATGATGTTCTATAACCAGAACTTGCCGGATTCACCACATTTTTATCACTATTGGTGTAAGCTCCGGGGCTGAAATGAAGTTCTATATGAAACTTCTCTGGGGAACCAGGCTCCTGAAAAATAACAGCACAAACTATGTAGAAATTGTGAAGCAAAATCTGCTCAGCCTATTATAGTAAAGACTTATACACAGACAAAATAAATAGCCTACAGGCCTGAATCTATGTGTCAGGATTCAAGGGCTGGTCTCAAAACTCAACCATCTAATTGGTCATTTCTGATCCCCATTGGAACAATTCTCAGAACAATGAAATGGTTTAAGTCCCTAACAGTAATCAACAGACATAGAAGCAGATCAAATTTTTGATCCTTTGTGAATATGGTCTATGAAAGAATGACTGTATTAAAGATTACCTTTGAAGGGTCTTCAAACATCATTATATTGATTTGTGTCATGTAGTTCAGTTCTGGTGTAGTACTTAAGAAATCCATAGCTTTCTGCCACTGTTCATCTTTAGCCTCCTGAAAGTGTATCAAAATAATAATACAACACAGAACATACTCATAACACATAATGTATATAAGATAAGTATATAAAGTGTCATGTAGTCAGGCCAGCAAAAAAGTCTACTATAGTCTAATGTTTACTGTTAGCCAAAGTTTCAAACAGCAAAATTTATAATACAAGACTATTTAGGGATGAATCAAACCTCCGACGTACCAAAGGTATGTATAGAAGACAGCAGAAGAGGAAACTTTTGCAACCTAATTACACTATTCTTTGGTCAAGTAACTGTAAATGTGACCATTTATTTCTAGCTAAATAGTGCATGTAGGTTGCAATGTTGAGAAACTGTATGTTCCCTTACCTCACACAGACCTCCATATCTGAGCATATTTAACAAGCTATGAATGTGACTTTCACTGGTGAAGTAGAGTCGTGTTCTCACAAATCTCTCTGGAGAGGATACACCTTTAGAATATCTGAATATAAATATACAGGAGAATACAATCCAGAATACATTAGTACTGAACATTTTATACCTACATGTACAGTCTGTCCTTGATTACGATTCATTTTTAACTCATCTGGAGTCTGACCTGTAGACTCACAAACAGCCAGAGAAATTCACAGAATAACAAGAATTAATCTCACAAGGAACTATATTATACCTCAGTCCTATCAATAATATATTAAAAATAGCATTTAACTCAATCTCAAATAATCAAATAAATTCTTATAATAAATACAATGAAAACAAAAAGTAACTATGGTTACTATAAATCTGAGTAAGACATTGGTTTTAAATACATGTTCTTTATTCCATTTTAGGCAGACACCAATCAAGCATTTCTTATAACAAATACAATCAAATTTTTCAAATCCTGATGACCTTATATTGTGTAAAATGAATCTTACTTGGAGTTCAATCGAGTACTCTCTTCATCTGTTGCTTGGCAACCCTGATGTAGGTCACTGTGTATTTTACGCATTAATGGAGTACAGATACTCTGTGATATATGTAGTTTCTCCTCCACTGTAATACCATATTCCTGTAATCATCAACACATTTATGTATTTTAAATTAATACAAACTTAACACATTTAAAGCTTAATTTTTTCTGCCAGTGACTTCACTATGTTCTCAAGGCCATCTTAAATGTAATACATTTCTCAAAAGGCACTCAAACATGGAGGGGGGATGTCACATTATAAAAAGAAGAGAGAAATTATCATAGTAAATTAATATATAAAGTTTGGAATTATTCTAAGAACTCTTTAAACTTGATATCTATAATTCTCTAAAAAAATGGTGACTTCATACAAAATAACGATATCCTAAAATCCAATCAGGATAAGCTATCTAACCAGTCCACAGACATATATATAGAAAGGACAAAACCGAGAGATTTTTTGTACAGCCAAAATCATTACATTCCATTTGAGACTTAACTACAAAGCATTACTTCTGTAAACATAGATAGAATCACTTAAGTGAATATTCTCAATTTTATTTATCATAATTTCTCTTACCTGAGGAATGACAATATCAGCTAATGCCTTAGAATAGAGGAAAAGTTCTTCTGCTCGAGAGAACTGTAAAGTTTTCTGGTTATGTTGTAGGTCGTATTTGATACAGTCGTAGATATCAGGTATCTTACTTATATCGTAATCACCAGTCTTCAGTTTATAATCTTTTTCAAGTTTGGCCCAGCGACGAATCAAAAGTTCCCAAGATTCACCATGATAAAGTTTTAAGTCTGAAAATGAGTCATATCGATAAGTACATTAAATTTAAACGGTTGAATTCTCAAAATACAATAAGTATGATGTTATTTTTCTTCCAAGACATAAAATGATTCAGTCTGGAGCAAGAATCGCAAAACCAAAACCAATACAGCAATATCACATATCAGTAAATTATTCTTATTGTCAATTTACCTACCCAAACAACATTTTTTCATATCTTTATTAAATAGTTCTATCTGGTACTCTATCTGGTTAAAGTCATTTGCAATATTTAAAAGTATACCCGGTAGGTAAGATAAGGTTTCAAAGAATCAACAACCTACCAGGCAAACTAAGAAACAACATATAAAGAATCAGCCATTCCATCTGTATTAGGAAATATATAACCACATATTATAGGGAAAACAGATACGGGAACCAAGGTTACCTCTAGATTTCAGTTCCAACTTAAGACTTCTTATTTTCGCTGTTATTTCTTGAACCATTTCATACACTTTGTCACACATCTTCTTAGGGTTCTTGATAAATTCTATAGCTTTCAAAAGGGATTTATTCTTAGTTGGAGCGAGCTGAAAATAATTTAAAATATAGAATCAATCTTCCTTACTTATTTTCTTCAACTACTTTGAATTTGGAAGAGTCCAAAGTGTGCTTATGAGGCAAAGGTAAACATCATAAATAACACTCAATGTTATGTTATGTTAAATCTCCAGTGGTTAGTGCCCTGGACTTGTAGCCCAGAGATCAAGGTTCAAATCAAGGTCACGGCAGGTCATACCCTTCTATGAAAATTTGACAAAATGTTGATCTTCCTCCGTATGTGGAGAAATTGCCAGCTCCTTGTGGAAGGGTAAGTCAGTACTGGTGTTAGCATACAGTCCAGGAAAATTAGTAATGTGAACCGGTTGCCATACAAAACTGAATAATTGTTGAAAAACGGTGTTAAACCCCAGCAACAATAAGTAAAATAATAATAATAAAAAAACTACATCATCATCAATGTCACACCTTTTCTACATCTTCATCAGTGAATTCTGAATCCTGATTTAAAATCTCCATCAGTCTTTCCTTCACCCTAAAATAGAAAGGAAATCATGTACAAACTAACAAAAATATTGAAAACAGCTCTGAAAGTAGAGCTCCACAAAGTAGCGCCATACTCAAATATTAAACCACCAAGAAAGAATAGGAATTCATCATTCAGGGTCCACTTTTTTTAGTCACTGACTTAATTATAACTGTAAACTATTACACCAGGCCCCTAAGACACCCAAAGATGGAAAACAAGAGGAAGCCTTTATGAAAAAGTAAAAGGCATATTAAGGACATATTAAAGACTGAATAATTTTAAGATAGTGAGGAGTGGCTGGGGGTTTGTTCCCATCCTTAGAAGAGTTCACAACTGCTGAACAAAACCAGTCAGGGATGTCCAGTCAACGAAAGGGCCTAAGCTCCACAGCTCCCTAACAACCACAATAATTTTAAGATATTTGACAAAATAATGAGGGTGGTATAACAAAACTTACACATGCTGATACTTGGATGTTTCTCCTTCTTTATCCAGTAAACCATTTGTGTTAGCACTCTTCACCATGGAAACAAGAATTGGCGTCAACTCTCCTTCAAGCGCTAACAATCCCTGAAAATAATGATCGCAAAACATCGACATCTACTCAACACAATGACACCAAACAAATGGAAGACAAGGTACATAAAACATGGATGAAAATTGTGGGTGACCAAATTTGTTCGTTTTATATGAAATTGAAAAAAGCCAATCTGTTTGTAAGGGCTCAAAAACTAATTCAGTAAAATTAATTCAGTAAGTTGACAAACAAAGGTAATTTAGATTTCGAACAGAAATAACAACAGTAGTTTAATACATGAGAGAATCCCCTGATCTCAACTATAATGAATTATGATGTACCTTAGTGAATGCAGCTGCCGTCATCTGCACCCTTCCTTCATCTGAGGCATATATCTTCAGATCATGTCTAAATGTACTGTGAAGTCTCAGAAATCCCAGACCTGGTGTCTCAAACTCTCCTGAAATAACAGTGAAACCATTGTTAATAAGCTGTACAGACAATTTAGTCCAACTTTGTTCACAGGATGGATTGTTCTTTCAAGTAAAAAGTATTTTGTTAAAAATTAAACAGGAACCTCGCATGATTCAGACTTATAATATACATGCATATTAATGTACCAGTAAAGGATTTTTCAGCATTTTTAAGAACAAAAAAAAAGAAATTCAGATTGTAAATTTACCAATGTATTTTTTTTCAAATACATGTTGTTTTGTATCATATTATCTTATACGTATGTCTTAAATAACCGTGCATGTGTGTATATGTGCCAGAAGCTATTGTTGTCATATTACCTTGACCTCCAGGGTAGAGAGTTCTAAACGCCTTCCCAAGATCCTCAGCTTGATATTTACCGGCAGGAGTTAGCTCCCCTCCCCATTTCAATATCAACACCAGAGATGGTTCCTTCGGATACTCATCTGTTGAAATATTGACAGTACACATATTACTAAATTATCAAATGTTGTGAGATAAAAAAAGTAAGCAAATTTAATCACAGAGGCTTGTAACAAACCTAGTATGTTCAAATATTAAAGCTAAAACCTTCAGATATTAATGATTATAAAGAATTCCTTGGTTTTATGAACTAAATATTAAGTAAAACAGAGAATGAATAAAAAACAGGCGAATTCAACATAAAGTAACATGAAGCTAAACAAAATTAATTTTGATTTTTTTATTTTTCACCGAACAGAATAAATTCCTAAATGTTGTAAATTAAACTAAATTATTAAACTTTAAGAAGTGAGCACAGTAATAGCAAATACAACCAGTTGTAAAGATAGAACAATGAAAAATAAGTCACCAGTATGAAAGAATACAAGAATCAACTTAGTTTATCTACTTTGTAAGCTGAAATCTTACTAATTACTACAGCAAAGAAAGAACCGACAAAATATTAAGATATTTAATTTGCAAGCCAACTGAAGTAAAATATATATGCAAGCAAATTTACACTGATATAAGAATTTTGTAAATTGAATTAAAGTAATTTACGAATAAAATCTGGTTCATTGTAAGAACTTTTCTTTGTGCTAACAACTATAGCACGGTGTTAAACCATCCTCCGCAATAACATTTATCAAAACAAAAAACAATTACTAAAAGATGTTTATTTAGTCCAAAAGTATTGTCTCATTTAATCAAGAACACTAAGCTGTGAAGTCTTTTTGAAAATAGGTAGAAATATACAGAAAATAACAGAAATAGTTTGGAATTCAAAATTATTTTTCTGAAGAATTATGAAAAATGAATATTTGTGAGTAAAATTATTATAAAGTAATAAACAAAAGCTCTGAAGCTTTTATATGGAGTACAAACAACTGATAAAACAAAAGCAAGACGGAAAATAAAATTTAAACATTGATAACAAACTCAGAGAAAAGACCTGAGACATACAGGGAGTGGGTGGGGCGCTAGGATCACCATCATGGTGTACTCAGAAAAATGTCCAGAGTATAAATCACTACAAAAAGCTTAGTTCTACTTTATAGGTCATAAAATATGGATTTTTTACAGAAAACATCTGTCTTCACTTGCACATAATTAAATCATGTGAAAATTCAACAATACTTCTAAACTTCAGCAGGAAAAAACAATTAGCTAATGATTATAATTATTTTCAAAATGATTTTCATGAGATGGCAAACAGATGTATGCCTTCAATCAATGTAGTACAAATGACTATAATTTTATGTTTCAATATACAAGTTTTAAAGGGAAACTACATCTTTCCAAACTAAAACATAAAATATTAAAAGGTAGAAAAATATAAAATAAAATCATATGAAACAACACATGAATCGGCTACTGAGATATAACATTTTAAAAGAAGTATTGGATATAGGACCTGATCACAGAGCTAATAACACCAATTCAAGAAAAACAAGAACTTCAGCTAATCATCCAACATGACACTACATGTATAATTACAGAACACCTACATAATATCTAACTTCAAACATTCAGACATAAAGTCATTTTTTGAATTTCTATAAGCCAAATGATATATTCTGTAGCAAAATCAAACAGTACCTGATAGAAAACAAGCTTTAAACAAATCAGGTTTTTTTTTAGTTCTATAGCAGGGGCCGTTTATAGGCGTCTTCCCCTCAGGAAAATTTTTTTAAATCATGCAGTTTTCCCCACAAAATTCAGTTTACATCAAGTTCTTTCTTCCTCTTTTGTAGAAATACTGTGTAATTTTTCCCCAAAATTAAGAAAAAAAAGCCTCTTCCCCTACCTGTGAAAAAATTCACAGCAAAGATACATTAAATGCAAGTTTGTGACACTGAAATTCATAGACTGAACTACAAGCTGCTCACTTTTTATTAATACCTTCTTGTACTATTCAAGAACGGCCAAATGTTTTACATTTTTTGTCTCTCAGGGCAACTAATATATCAAAAGCAATTTTGTTTTTGAAATGACAAATTGGCACAGTGCTCCTGTGAAGAGAAATATAATTTTTTTTGCCTAATGTGGCAGAATTATGTATTTTTCTCTATCAGATCAAAGTGTGACAATTTACTTCAATTACTAGTAGTGTCATGTTGGGAGTAAATTGGTGCAAAAAGTTTCACAGAAATGTATCATCACACTTGCTTCATTAACACACGGCAAGCACTGACTTACATCTCCCTGATTGGTTCAGATACAAACCATCACTAGATGTCGGGGGTCGTCCATACGGCTGATATTTCAACTGAATTTTTCGATTTATCCCAGAAAACTCATACCTTTAAGAAAAACACACTCTAAGAGACACAGAAAGAGATATAAAGCAGTGTTAGACGTGTATGATGTTAAACTACTCTATGGTTAATGAGCGTCTAAGTGAAAAAAAAACAAGCTGCTAGCGAATTAGATCAATAAAAATATGGACAGACACAAAAACATGGCTGTTTGACATTTCAAGAAAACAACTCAATGAAACTGTTTGCTTTTGGTGCCATACACTGACAACATGGAGTAGACTTTTGGGGTAGAGAGACGATAAAGAAAAGGAAATGATTTTTTTGTTGTACTTGATCAATTAGGTGGAACAGTAATTACAGAGACAAGTTCAAATATTAAGATTAGAACCAGGATGCTACCACTTGCATCATCAGGACAAAGCATAATGATTTGGAACTCAGATGAACTCTATCATACTGAACAAGAAAAAAAAGTTGTATTTTAAACACAGTAACATTGGTTGTTCTTGGCATGTCAAATAAAGCCAAATGGACAACACTGAAAAGATATACAAAAAATTAGTGCACAAGTGTTGATGACAGAGCAGAAGGCATTTCAAAATATTTTCAGAAGTCTAATACAGAAAATGTTGTGCATATATCAAATGGATAAGATGAAAATATGAAAAAAAAAATCCAAAAATACATATTAATAATACTTAAAAATCGATTTCCTATCCAAAAATTATGATAAAATTTTAATATTTACTAGAAACATATCTTGAAAACTTCTGCTTTGAGATTTAGGAAATTAGTAAGAAAATCTCTGAAAGAGCTGACAAAATTTTCAAATTTTATCAACCATAGTAGAGAGTTTCTGAAACAAATAAAACAGCAAAAAAAGCAAGCAGGCAACACCACATCAACCAGATGACATCATTTCAAACCAACATAAAAGCAAGCTAAAGACATTATTATGAGGCAAAAGATACAAAATCAAGCTAAAGATGCACAATAGAGCAAAAGACATTAAATCAAGCAGATGACACAGTGCATTGTTGGAATATACGTACTGGGAGACAGATCATACTTAGTCGGTTCAAAATTCAGGCCTTCTTCACTGGATGATTTTTTTGGAGCCCCGTGGGGCTGGTATTTCAGTTGAACTTTACGGTTAATGCCTGAGAAATGACCGTACCTAAACAGATAATACTGAAAATTTAAATACTGTGAAATAAGGCAATACAAAAAGTGCAAAAATTCCCAAAACAGTTGAAAGATTTTGGCTGTAACCTGAAGTGCCTGCAACACTACCACAATGGAAAACTTGATAATGTAGTCAATAGACTCATCCATCATATCTGAAACTTCTCTGTTATATGTAACACATGTTATCAGATACAGCAACTATCATATACAAGGGCTCAGTTACATCATTCCAACAAAATGAATTATTCTTAACACAGTTGGCATTTGTAACCATAAGCCAATAATTGTAAATTATGAGATAAGTGATATGCTTATTTCAACAAATATGCCTAAAAAGTAGACAGCACAAAGCTTAACTAGCCAACAGCATATCTTGAGCAATTAATGTTACAACAAAGTCTGTAATAACATTTTCAGGACCTTTAATAAGTAATCATTCAAAACAATAAGTCGGAAATATTATATCCTCCATAGACTATGATTACTGGTCATACAGCCAAATTTTTGCCGAGTTCCATGCCACTTAGAGAGAGCACAACTTAACAGTAGCAGGGTGTTCCATGCTATAAATGGCAATAAAGCTGCAAGGATAATTGCTTAGCTAACAAAAATGAATCAGTTGAGTGCTCATCTTATCATAAAAACTCAGTGTAAATGAGACTTTCAGGCATGAAAGGTCATGACCTTTTCTAATAGTAACCAAACTTCAACAAAAAACTATTCTGACAAAAAATTTTGCTCCCAAAATGTAGCAAAATCAGTCAATATGACAAAAATAATCTCCTGGAAAAAATTTGAAAATCATTTTCTATGTCCCTGTATGGTAATTATTTTTCTTGTAAATCTTTCT
Source organism: Lutraria rhynchaena (assembly GCA_008271625.1). NCBI lineage: Eukaryota > Metazoa > Mollusca > Bivalvia > Venerida > Mactridae > Lutraria > Lutraria rhynchaena. Next base: position 2,613,114 of record VIBL01000049.1, read on the forward strand.
AACAAAAATATAACGAGTCAAAATCTATGTATGTACTAATTTCCTATTCCATCGGTTATGTTACATTTAAAGCCAGCAGGCTAATTACAGTAAAACCTCAATTTGTGACCACCTCAATATCAGAACTAACTCAGTATAACAACCACATATTCCCTACTGGGCTTTCAATATTTCTTCAATATTTCAAAACTTCAATAAGACCATCTCAAAACTATGGTGAATTTATGAAATCATTACTGAAATAACAATAAGATGGTCTTCATAGCAAGGTTTTACTGTATATGGAAATAAAATCCAAATAAACCCCAGTGAAAACAATCGTCTAATGTCAAGCACATATCATGTAATGAAGCATAATTTGTTCACGAATGGGAGGAAAGGATACAAATAAACAATGTTTAACAGTATCAGATTATCGGATTAATCACATGTCACATGATTCAGTGAGCATAGAATGAGAATATAAATGGTCTGAAATTAAGAATTTGTATAGTAAAAACTATAATACTCAACCATCAAAAACCATAAGCATAGTATAAGATTGTATTACGAATAATCTTACACTTGTGAGTATACTTTCATAGATATATCTTAATAGTCATACAAGTTCCCAGCATTTCTGGGTTCTCTTTCGTAACTTAAAAAATAAACAAACACAAAACACAGTAAGGGACCATACATAAAAATCTTTCATGTTGGAGAACTGCTTTTTTGTCCTACAAACAATATTTCTGCATTAATGAGATGGTCTGATTTGAGACTAGCTTGTGTCCATACATACAATAAATAATGTTATCTAGACATAAGGAACAATTTAACATTATAAGTGACATCATACGTACATTTCTAGGACTAATTTGAGCTGCCTCAGTTTGGCTTTCTTTTCCAGCACCTCAGGGTTTGGATCATGTCCGCTCTCGTTAAGTAAATCTCGCGCGATATCTAATACTTCTTGTAGTTGTTTAGGCTTCTTTAGCTTCAAATGACCTTTTTTGTAACCATTATGTTTTTCAAATAACTCAAAGAATCTGAAAGTAAGGAAAAGTGTATACAACCAAAAGCAAGAGAGGAAAGTAAGAGCAAGATAGCCAAGAAAACTCGATCAATTTAGTTTATTAACAGCAAATTTAATGAAGTAGCTGGTTAAGACCAACAAGAGAATCGTTAAACAGCAGACATGCATGCTAAACAATTATTAATAACACCCTCGTTTAATGGTTACCTATGAACAAGTATTGTTTGTGAACAATGGTCACTCATAATAAGCTAATGCAAATTAATAATGTATATTACAACATTACAATGCACATTAATATAAAAGACACAATTAACAACCAAATGACAATTAATTGTGAAAAAGGTAGCATTTTTCCACTACTGCAGGTGGTCTTTGTTAAGAAGTTGGACTTTATAAATTTCAAACAATCTTTAATAATAAAAAATCATGTACATAGTATCTTAATTAAATTATTCATCATAATGAATCAACCAGGTTAGATAGTCCTTATCAATAAAATGGAATATCTCCTTATAGATTAACAGGAAATGTTTTATTATACAGAATATTTAAACAGCTCACTTTTTATGTTTAACTTCCATTTTCATCTTTTGTTTGGGAGTCCTATCTCCATGTCTGATCACAGCTATAACACATCGTAACTCCATCCTAGTATAATAAAATATAATATAACACATCGTAACTCCATCCTGATATAATAAAATATAATAAAACACATCGTAACTCCATCTTGATATAATAAAATATAATATAACACATCGTAACTCCATCCTGATATAATAAAATATAATATAACACATCGTAACTCCATCCTTATATAATAAAATATAATATAACACATCGTAACTCTATCCTAGTATAATAAAATATAATATAACACATCGTAACTCCATCTTGATATAATAAAATAAAATATAACACATCGTAACTCCATCCTGATATAATAAAATATAATATAACACATCGTAACTCCATCCTGATATAATAATATAAAATACAATATATTTAATAAATTCAATATAAAACAACGATAGTCCTTAGCTGTGCTCGAAGCATTTTTTGCAACCAAAACGGCTCAACAATGTGAACATTCAGTTATTTTTACAATACACATAATGTGGAAAATGGCAATCATATTCTTGCCTAAGGCAATTTGATATCCTAAAAATGGATTTGCATGCACTTACATTGAGCCAGATGTAGTAGGAACTACAGGTATATCTTCAGGGGCTGCTCCCAAAACAAGGGCCACATTTTGTATATGTAACTGAGGGGCCAGAGCTCGTACAATCATTGTACTGAAAATAAAATACGAACATACAACTTGATCATCAAAAATTATTAAGAAATGAAAGTATTTGGCAACCCATACTATTGAGTGGTCTGAAAAGGAACATTAAATTATGAACTTAAATTATGACATAATGTGACAATGTTATTTCATTTGTGAAATTATTGAAAAAGAAAACATGCTGAATTTGACTAAATCCTTTTTTAGTCAGGTACAGATGACTGACAGAGTTCTTATAAGCTAGTGATAACTTATATGATATAAAACATAGATGATTCATACCCCATAACATTAGCACAATCATCATAGTACTTTGTTGAATTCTTAACAAAACTAAATCCATTCACATCACAAACATACGACTTTCCTCCTGTTCTCAATAAATCAAATCCACACACATTTTGCTGAAGAAAAAAAAACATATAAAAATATCAGTGAAGAATAGTTCTCATAATTTTAGATGTCACCCACTGTTCATAAAGATTTATCATTAAAAACCATGAAATTTCCACAGAAGGAGTAATTTCACCCTTAATAAATTATTAGGACTTAAACAGACACAGTCACTACCATAATGCAATTTCTACGCAGGAGTAAAAAAAAATCGAAGCTCAAAGCTCACCTTAACACAACCTGTGAGTTCCTTTAAGATCTAACAATATTGCATTAAAATCATTTGTTTTTCTAAGAAATAATCATACAAGGTATGAACTGTAAGTCCAATGAGTCCATTTCAAATACACTAAGTTTCAAATACAAAAGTGGATGATAAAATTCCATTAGAATTAGGAAATCTAGAATAATTTATAATTTAGTGATTTTCATATTTCACAATAGAAGGAACTAGTCACTTTTTAAGCAATCTAGAGTGAATGCATTTGATTCACCATTCTTAGATCACTAACATTCACCTTGAAAGCCAAACATATTTTCCTAGCTATCATCTTCTCAGCTGCTGATAGGATGACAGGGTATCTCACTTCCTTGCCTTCTTTGTCTCTTTCAACTTTGCCATCAAGTGCAGGAGACTTCCGAGCTTCTGCGTGTACGTAATCAGGGCCAACAGTGTAAACTTTAACATCAGTTCCGTCTGTAGGCATGAAGTCCTCGTATATGTATGAACCGGACTTACGTACCCGACTGATTGTAGAATACACACTACTTCTTGAACCAACCTAGCAAATTGCGAGATAAGACATTTAGCATTTTTTACATACAGAATAATTCATGCCGTATCAATGTAGCTTTTATATGATTGTTTTATCAAGATCCACAGAATAGAATGAGAAACAAAAATAATGATCTTAAAAAATGAACATAGAACACAACATACAATCATTAATCAATCATGCAAAAGTGGACTTCAGCTGAACCACCTTTTTTTATTAAACATTCAATTTTGCATCATGCATTATTTTCAGACATAATGACATGTACTAAGCTAGATTCTGAGAAATGAGAACAAAACTTGACGGCAGTTTTTTTCATTAGCCAAAAAAAGTCAAATTTACAGTTCCATTACAGAATAAGAAGGGTAGGTAGGTTGCAAAATTGTTCTTTTATATTTTTTTTTTCAAAACATATTTCTAAATATACTTCAGAGGAACGTTTGCCCACAAATAATTTTGATTTTCATGCTTGAAATGTTAGCATCTGTGTAAAAAATAAGCCAAGTATGGTAACCGTAAGCAAGACTTTTTTTTTTCTGGCCTAATTCAAATAACATAAAACCCATTCTGAAAGTAATGTTGTTATGTTCTCCTATTCGTATTAAAATTTTCATGCTTATAAGATTTAGATAAAATGAAACATAACAAAAAATTTAAAAAATAAATGAACGTGTTAGTATAAATATAAATTGTTAAGTTAATGCAGTTTGATGCAATTTTTGGCAGCAGATGTATCTAACATAAAGCTTGTAGACCAGTCTAAATATCAGCCTTCTGATTGGTTGCTTTCAAACACAAATGTTCAAACAGACCAATAGCAAAATGCCTTCTGCGACTGGTTTCAAGAGGCTTTGTTCATAATTATATCATTATTCTCATTATTATATTAAAAGCATTAAAAAAAGTAACCAGTCCAAACAAGGCCTGCAGCAGAAAAACATCAAGTCCAGTCTGTGGTATACAAGCACCCACTTCAGTCAAGTCTATTTTTAAGGCCATCGGTTAGCAGAGACCAACTGATCATAACAACTAGTAAATTTTATTCTGACTAAAACATAAAAAACAGTTTAAATAAACTTCTTTTACTCAGATGAAAACTAAAGCAGTTCATGTTAACATCCACATAAAAGTCATCTTTAAACAGAAAACACTGGTTCATCAATATTGTGGTAATATTTATGGTCAAGTTTGGCTGAATGAATCTATATCACCTATTAATATATAATGCAGATTTTACATGTACATGGAAAATCCAACCAGGGTCTGAGGTAACTAAAATTTTGTTTAGCCACTAGTCCCAAACCTCAAACATCTGATTGGTTGATTCTAACGGCATGTTTTTAAAACTGATCAATGAACTCAATGGATCAAAACCCACTTTCTAAATAACATGTCGTACAAATTCTGCAAAATGGCTAACTACAGAAAATCTTGACAATTTTGTCACAAACATGGCTTGAAACATTTGTACAAATAAGACACTTTCGGATGATCTGGCTTATTTAGAAACTTAGTATCTAATGTTCTTTTATATACGCATACCTTCAAATCAATCCTAAAGCCCAATGCTTGATCAAAAAGGAAATACCTGCTGGCAATCAGTAAAGCATATTTGGTACATGGGAGGAGCTATGATACATGGGAAGAGCTACGGTACATTGGAGCTATGGCATGTAGGAAGAGCTAGACACTGGACAAGCAGCCTCACAGATCAATAGATACACAGACATGTGTCTTACATTATTGTTACTGTACTACAATATGTATACACAAGTTAAACAGATATATGGGAGTAACAAGGGTGACAATATCATAGCCATTATATAACATGTATGCTGGATGGTGCAGGCTGCTAACAAGAACTAATTAGCATGAAAGCATACAGTAAACAAGCCAATCCCTTGAAAAATGGACTGCGTACAAATGTTTTTGACACAGGTTCCCAGAATCTGACCTTCCTAAAAAGGCGCTGGCAACCCCCTCCAGCGGATACCGGGAAATAGATGTAGATGTTGTGATCCTCAGCGTTGACAGGTTTCTCAACAAATGGACGCTGGAACGATGTACCGTTCACCTCTATGGCATCTTCATTTTCTTCAAATTCACCTAGAAATACAAATGAAATTGTACCAGGTAAATTTCACACCTACAGTGAGACAACTTCATTGATTGATATGATACAGTACTGATTTCCACGGGAGCAAGAAAATAAGCTGAACATGTTTATATAATTACATCAATAGTTCATTAAAAAAAAACAAGCCAATTCACAAAGTGTTTATGGGTTTGTCCATACCCTAATAGGGATATGAACTCATATTTTAGTGTGTCAAATAGACAAAGTACTACTTTCCGCATCAGGCGCATGTTCAGCCGGATGGATTTCAGTTTCAACTGGTTGATATTCAACAGAAATGTCAACAGAAGACTCAGTAAGGGGCTTTCAATACTTTCAGACCCTGATATTGAAGTTCCTTGGGGGCTTGGACCATTATGACAATGAATTACGTGAGTGCGTCTTACTTTCATATTTTGCGAGCGCAATATTTATTGTTTTGCGACATTTTTACAACAATAACGATAAAATCCGAGAAAACCAAATACCGGAAACGGTGCACTGGTAAATTGTTCCAGCGGAAAGTGTATTTCGCGGCCCCCAGGGGTTATCATTTACAGTGGCCGATAGCGTTGTCAGACCCTGAATCCAAGAAGTTTTGACAAATAACCAAAGCAGTATTTTGGGAATTTTTATGGGATTGGGAAAAATAACCTATATTTGGCTTTGGAATGAGTCCAATGGTCGGACCAGTGGTATGCATAGAAAAAGGCCTGACTCAAATCAGTCATTCTATTTTCAAGAAAGTCTTCATATACTTTTAAATATGTCTATTCTAACTTAATTACTCCATTCTAATTTCTTTATTGAACAAAAGAAGTAAAATATATTATAACTACCTGCATTAAGCTATGGGCATTAGTAAAGGCACAGGATAGTGAAAATTGGCTCACTCTAACACCCCCCTCTCTTTCTCTAACAGCCCCCTCTCTATGTCAGAAAGGTGGCTTCTGAAGCGTTTGGGCTAAATCAAATACGTTACTACGCTTTTAGTTGAGTTACAGATTTTTATCAACAAACCTCTTTCATCTTCATCCCTGTTCATCACAGCATATCTCGGATGAGGTATACCTTCCCTGACAAGTATTTTATAAACTTCTCGTCTGAAAGTGAATTATACTAGCATTTTAACCTTAATTAAAACTGAGGTGCTAGCAACAAAAGATTTGCTTAATTCATTGTAGTCAATCAAACATAATTCTACAATTTGATATCAGTGTCTTCAGTACAGGCTGACATAACTGCATGAACCAGTAGACTATTCTTCCCTCTAAGTTTGATTAAAATCTTATCAGCGGTTTGATGAAATATATCCATGTCACCAAATTATGATTTTCTCAAATCTGATATCAATATTTCAAACATGGGGGTAATCATTCATAGAACAGCTTAAGCCCGGATTATCATGATATATAATTTGTTATAACATTTTGTACAGCTGAGTTTTGCGCAACTAATAATAAGTTTTTTTTTTCAAAATGTTGGCTTGATAGAGATCTCTTATAAAACTTAATAAAAAATTAAGTCAGCCATACTTTCTAAGCAATAGTCAGACAGATAGACAGACGATCAAATGAAAAAAAAATTCAAAGAATTTTAATTATTTTCAAAACGTGACTTACCTGTCTTTGATAGAATACTGAGCCTCTAGGTCATTGACCACATATGGTTTGTGTAGATTCTTATACTGTATAGCTTTTTGTAAAGGAAACCCGTGAGAGAAGAAAGCGATCAGTGCATCCACCACTGGCCAGTCCTCAACAGGTTTGTCTGTTATCATAGATTCCTCAAACACTTCAATCTGTGCATTCAGAACGACCAATATACATGTATTCCCATTATTAATATGAAACATATGTTGTTTTATCTCTGATGTATAATAAAATCTCAAAATGTAGCCCACTCCTGAGACCAGAAACATTGGTCTTAATATGGTAGTAATGGCTTACAATTAGTTTGGGACAGTTGGACCCACGGACCGTTACCAAAGCTACATGCATCAGACCTGATAACATTCTATCGGACAGGTGCAATTGTCTGACGGGTATTCGCCATGACTGATATTAACATGCTTGCTAGGAGAAGTTCTACATTAAAGGTGATTACAAAAAGGATTACAATTACCAAAGGTCAGATTTGTATTCAAAACTTCATAAATTTCAATCGCTGATACAAGTATTACAATCAATAATTAAACAACCATTGAAGTTTCAATTCCAAATATTCAAAAAAATACCCGAACAAGAAATAGTAGAATAATATATTATGTAATGCTTCATCTCTGATTCCAATTCACTACCTCAGAATATCTAGAATCAGATGAAATTTTCATGTGACACCCTATATACTAAAGATCTTTTCAAACACCCCATCACATTAATTTAGTAACATTTAACAATTTTATAACATACTTGTAAATGATCAAATCTTTCAAGTCTCGCCAATATTTCCTTCATCGGTTTTGAGTGTGCTTTCTTTGCCATCGCACATATTCCTACACGAATCTTCTGTCCATCTAGGTTCTTGTGAGACTGTAATACAATGGGGTATAAAATACATGTATACAAAAGTAGTTCAAGTCATCACTCAACAGCTTGCAGAAAAAACTGCAGAACTTTTTATTTCTAATGGCTTAAATATGGCCCTAAAACGATGTTGTGACTCACCATTCTGTTCATTAACAAAGAACATAATTTAACAAGTCAGTAAAAAAAAACAACATAAAACAATAAATGGTTCTTTCATAATAAATGGCCACTACACAAAAAGTAACGCGCCCCCATACACAATGCGTGTTTATTAGGAAACATCCGGTATGTACAATTTACTTTGCTTCGGTAGCGGAACAAGTTACCATAGCTTTGATTGATCACAAAATTAATTACGCTGACACAACCTAACTTGTGCCCTGACAACTTGGTCAAACATAGTCGTAGTAGCTCTTACTCTCCCAGCAAAACAATCTGAGAATGTATTAATAACCAGAAGTTTCAAAAATAAAAATTTGATTGTATTTTAAAAGTGGGTGGGGTATTAAAACTGTATAAAAATGCAGAAAAAAATAAAGAACCAAAACCAACAAAAAAGAATAGGTCATAGAATTTCAATTCATTTTATTATTTGTTCAGTTGATATCTCCTACTCAAACAAAAGTTTTGATGAAAATTGTCCCACTTTTCACCCATCTTTTTTTTGTGACTTATTGTCACTGGGATTTAACGCTGTTTTTCAACAATTTTTCAGTTATATATATAACCAGAAGGGTATGACCTGCCGCAACCGGGATTTGAACCCCGATCCCTGGGTTACAAGTCCAGCGCACTAACCAATGGACCACAGCTGTGACTCACCCATCTTTTAAACAGGAGACAAATTCACAGAGGGCTTTCATTTGATCCTTAAAACAGTATTTTGACTCTTGAAATCAGTAAAATGAAGCTTTTGACTCTTGAGAATTTGTACCAAAGGGTAAAATTTACAAAAAAAAAAATAGAAAGAAATTTTGTTGACTCTTTGAATTATCATCAGCCAAGGGTCATTTTTGACCCTCAACTTTTGACATCAAGTGAAAACCCTGCAATATTATATAACTTAATATATTTACCTTCAAAAACAAAAATTGTTCAAACTTCCACAATATTTCAAAAGATCCCATGACTTCTTCAATTTTTTTTTCTCAAATTTGTTTGAAAAGTTTTAGAACAATGACTACAGAATCAATTTGTATTTTTCCTGATTCAACCAATCCATTTCAACTCAACACTTTTCTACAGTGTTCATACACAGACATTGATTATTAAAAAAATGAATAAAAAATATAACAGATAAACAAACATATTCCATTCAATAAAGTTCTCACTATTAAAATTCTCAAGGTAAAGATTAAAGAGTATATTTTACAAAGAAAATGAGTATTTAAAGAGCGTGTACTTGGGAGACATGCCTTAATAAAACATTCATAAGCGTTTTATTAGCCGTATCTTAACATATATGCAACGTGTATAATGTTACAGTGCATAAATTAGATCTTTACCAGAATATGTTTATGTATACAAAATATTGTTAGAAAATAGCACTACAGCATAGTTAGAAAATAAGGTTTGTTATCTGTTTATTAACAACCAAATTCCAAAACTATCAGTGCTTCATGTAAAAATGATCAGAGTCCATAGGGTCCACAAATCAAAATTGCTACATCAGGTTAATTTCCTATCTTAAAAAAGTGTGTCTGATAAGAATGGTGCATACAAATGAATGACACACCTATGTTTATGAATAATAGAAGTCTTATACTACTGAATGCAAAAATGTTCAAAATTTCCAAAAATTCTACACAATATACCCAAGCATGTAAAAAGTTTATAAATAAAAAATTGTGAAGTTCTGCCTCAGGTGGAAAATATTTTGCTCACACACGCGCAAAAACAAATTCACTGCCTCTTTCTATACCTAAAACAGAAATCATTCTATCGATAGCTACAAAAAAATAATCATGGCAGTAAAATAAACAATGACACAACTGAAAAAAATGAAATAAATCCTATCATTTTCCATTCACTTGAACTAGGCAGCAATGTACTAACAAACAAACAAACAAACAAACAATGAATGTAAACAATGTTTTAACATGGAAGACCTAGACTACCTCAAAAAAAAATTACTAGTTTTTTTTTTGCACAATGGAAAAGTGTTACATAATTAATTACTTATCTTGCAGCATACAGAGTTGCAGGCATCGTAAACATGGCATTAAGTAGATAAATTCAAGCCGACCAGGGTAAAAACAGAAGTAATCAATTAATTACATGCTTGGTAGAAGTAAATTAGATCCCAGCAAATGCATTTAGACTCTGAACTACTGAATTAATGAATTTTTTTTACTATTTTTCAGGTTTTATGCCAGTTTTCTATGATATTTCAGATCTACACCAGAGGGCAGTTTATTTAACAAGTTGTCGTGGATTCTGTGGTTCTAATCTTGTTCTCCACAAGTAACTGCCAACTTCTCCGCATGAATCAACAATGGACAATAATTGGTCAAAGAATGTTAACAATATTTTTAACCAAATTATCAACTATACCTGTATAACACAGGATCCAATCTCTTCTGCTATGAATGGAAGAGAAACCTTAAGGTAAAGAGTGGCCATTGTTCACATGAAGGCCTGTATTCATAAGTGGCCATTAACTTGGGTTAAACTGTAGCCAGTTGAACATTAAATTAAATCTCAGATAAGTGTGTTAAAAGCACAAATTCAACAAGTTTTGTTCTGAGCCTTCGCCAGGTATGTTGTTATTCACCTGGCGAAGGCTCAGAACAAAACTTGTTGAATTGTTTAATTACTGGAACAAATATGTCTTTGTATCAATTATTACAAAATTACAAGTTTTGATTTCCCCTCAAAATTACAACAAACATGTCTACAATTAAATAATACTTTGATTTTTTTGATGAAATAAAATAGTGAGAAAAGCATACATATACATGTATGTAGAAACATTTGCTTGTAGATAAACCATGGCTTATTCAAAATCATTCAAAATGCAGGTAAAATGATTTCTCACCAAACCAACAACAACATTGCTGATTAATGATGACCCTTAACAACACAAACATGGCTGTTTCACCTTGATATCCAAGTTTCATCAACACTGACCTACAGATATCCCCCTCCCCCTGTAACATATGTTACCTGTGCAATACAAGGATCTTAATTAACTGTATGTTTACCATCTATTTGTAATAGCATTGATATAGAACGCACCGGTCTCAATATAATTTCGATGAAATAACAGCATTCAGATTTTTGTTTGATTTGTGGCCTCAACATTTCTATAGAAATTCATTTTTGAGGCCGCATTAAAACAAAATTCATTATAATTACTGAAAGTTTTGACTTTGCATCTACTAATCATAACTTTTTTTTGTAAAATATATTTATTTACTGTGACAAGCTTGTTATGCTTAAGTCAACAACAATATTCTTTTCTATAAAACAATGGTCGGTACAATAAACAAGTGTTTTTATCAAACATGGCCTAATCCTACATGATGTAATGGTATGTCCATTTTCTTGGCACAGCAGCAAATACACATGTGATAAATAACCAGGAGAATGCTCAATCACTCAAAGCTACAACATGTACCAGAATGTTAGGTTACAATGAGCACATATCACATGATCAATTAACAGACAGTTTTAAGCAGAATATAGAAAAATAACAAAAAAATCAATATAAAGTGGATTAGTTACAATATAACAATACAGGTCTCCATCAAATTTAAAGAACGAATGAAGAAATGAATGAACGACAGACAAAAAAACAAACAATCTAGCAACTGATTAAGCAGAAGTGGAAGCAAGCTGATAAATAAACAAATGAAAAAGTAAACAAACAAAGGAGTGAATGATCGATCGATCAATCAATTAATCAATCAATCAATACTATTCATATCATAATACAATGAATCAACAAGAAGAAACAAAATACTGAGAACTTGTCATTAAAACAGGAATATCATTTACAGAAAACTGGCATCAAATGAATGTTTTCGTTTACATCCAAATATCAGAAATATCATGATAGCTCCTCTGTGTTTTTGCCATATAAAAATGTTAACACTGCATACAAAAAAAAATCAAGACATAACTTAAGTTGAATAAATCAGTTCATCTATGTTGGTGGATAGATGTTAGCCCTAAGTATGTTTTATTCTGGATAATGAAGCAGTCCAAACATATCCATCATCGTCTATAACCATTTAACAACATCTTTGAGAAAAGACAAAAGAAAATGGAAGAAAAAAATTGCTGGGAGCAAAAATATCTTTCCCTAAATGTTGCACACATTTCTTTTTCAGTGGGGTTTGATGTCACACCAACAACCAAGGTCCTTTGGTGACCTTCCAGCTTTAGCAGTGGAGGGAGACCTAAGGCTTACACCAGAGTAGAACCACTGACCCTCCATAAGCTAGCTGGACAGCTTCCTCATATGAAATTTTGTTTGGGGTGGGATTCAAACTCAGATAGGAGAGGTAAGGGGTTAGTGATTACAAGTCAGAGACCTTAACCACTCGACCATGGAGGTCCCTTAACAAATAAGTTAACTCACCCCATAGGAAGTGGTGTATTTGGTAATTTCTTCATCACCCATATAGAAGATTGGTCTATTTTCATCCGATTTATCGCGCCAGTCACATTCACTTCCAGCATCTATCTCTGGGTTGCCAATAACTGATGTTGTAATCTCGCTAGATCCATCAGAACTTGTCTGAAATTACAGCAGATACTTGGGAATTAAACTCCATAATTAGCAAGAAGAATCAGAAAGAAGAGATTTTTTATACACCTTTATTGAGAGAGAGAGAGAGAGAGAGAGAGAAAGAGAGAGAGAGAGGGGAGGGTGGGAGAGAGAGAGAGAGTCCAAGGTATTGTGGACGAAGATTAAAACAAGAGAGTTATGTAACATGATATTACAACACATATACAACAGTAGTCATAAATGCAATTCTAAAACAAACTAAAATGAAGATAAATTATTATTAAGAAATATCTTAAGCCAGGGCTTTTTTCCTTCAATAGCAAAGCCCTCAGAAAAAAATCCTTTAATTCATGCAGATTTCCCCTAAAATTCCGTTTGCTTCAAGTTTTTTCTTCCCCTTTTACAAAAATACTGTGTAATTTTTTCCCAAAATTTAAGAAAGGCCCCTTCCCTTACCCATGAAAAAAAAGCCCTGTAAGCTTTAATACTTCTACAAACATTTTGCCGCATGAAACTTTTTCCAGATTCCATTATTTCTAACACATGAATTCTCCCTTCCCTCTAAAACACCTTAAAATTTCCCTGTGTAAGGACCCCTGTCAACATGATATTGACACCAATCTTGTTACGTTTCACAAACTATGGATAATGTAGTTGTAACTGTTGTTTGAAAACAATGGAGATACAATTTAAACTAAAGACATAAAAAATCATCAAAATTACTACATTAGAACACGAAGTATATTGGGGCAGTTACAAAAATGTACAGTTAAGTTAGGGTCTATAATCATGGTAAGGAGTTTAAATTACATGTAGTTATTGATATAAAAAGTGAGGAAATTTATAATCTAATACAGAGGAACCTTTCAAATTGAGATTTTTCCAGATCAGGCAAATAGTCCGGATTGGAAGACTTCTGAACACATAAAACCTTATAAAAAAATATTAAATACAAAATATGAACAGAAAAAATCTGTCTGGATTAAAATGATTTCTCAGAATATTTTAGTAGAACATACTATTAACACATTTTCAAGAGTCAGTAGCTTTATTTTACTTATTTTTAGAGTCAAAATGCTGTTTTAAGGGTCAAAAGAATGAATGCCCCGTGTATGATACTTACCTGAGGTGTTGTTGGTGTATCAGGTTCCATTCTGAGTATGAAGCCCACACGATGAATCAAGTCAATGAAGAAGCTCACAGGGGTTCAATAAATATATCCATGCATAAAATCTTTATATACAGTTTTACTGATATCAAACATGCTCCATTACTATGTTGAATGGTTCTTCAGTAGTTAGAAGGCAATGAAAACACCTTTATTACGATGAAAATCTTGGCCTAAAATAGAAGAATCACATATAATTTGATTTCACTAAAATGCCCTTAGTAGGAAAAGCACAACTTTTTTATATAGATGCATTAATTAGTACATTATAAACCAACAGAAAATATATCATTCTAATAACGGTTAATACAAGTTGAAAAACCCAAGTTCTACAATGGAATATCCCTGTATCAGAGAAGATTCTGGTCATGCATGCTCTATCTTAGAACTTTGCATTAGAAAATTTGTAAGAAATTAGGCCTTAAAATATAAGGTCTCAAAAGAAGATGGCGTCATTCAAGACAGTGTACAATATGGCACTGGTCAGATTGGATATATACTATAGTAGAACAAGGGTGGATACTAAAAGCCGGTATCGATTAGAAATCAATACTGTAATAATAGGAGATGCCGGCAGATATTGTACCTGAGGATACCGGCGTTTAGTATCCACCTAAAAAAGCAACTGAATCAGTAAAGCTGTCATTACAAAGGTCATAATTTTTGTTTTGTTATTTGCTTGAATTCATCATTTTGATAGTAATTCTATCAAATAAAATGGTTCTATGTTGTTATTATTGTCATATAGTTAACAGTAAATTCCCCCATGTTGTTCATTGTCTTTCACACCAACTGAGACAATTTTTAACAATATTTCAAAGTCTGAAAATGTCGAACTTGCTGCTGCCAAGAGACTCGATATATTCTGAGAGAATGAAAGAGTTAAACGCCACTCTATACATTTCTCTTTGCTTTTATGATAATTCTAAAAAAAAGTCACTAAATGTCGGTCAGTCATCAAAAGCGCCAAACACAAGAGGGGTATTTTGAATTTTAGTCAATTCCCACGCCAGAAAACCTTCTGTGAAACAAACAGTGATATTTACCCAGAAAGAAAAAAGACATAACAAACATACATGGACGCAACAAACGCTTGAATTATGAAAAAAATCTTCCTACGATACTTGCCCTTCCAATGTCGCCATTTTTGGAATTAAATTACTTCCCTTAGTTAAGGTGTCAGAGCACCAAATTTATAGTAACGGGTCAGACATTCAACTTCGTCATTATAGATTTTTATTTAAAGTGACAGGTAAATTATTATTTAAATAATTATTATTTGATTTACACTATCATTCAGAATTGCTCGTGGTTCATTCATTCGTTTCCCCCCTAAAAGTATTAAAAGAAATCGAGAGCTTTAATCTCGTGAGGATTCCATAATCTAAGGGAAGTAACTCAAATAGTAAATCATTTTACACCTCACGAGTACTCTCCCTTAAAAAATTGGTAACGGCAAAATAACCGATAGTGTTTGAGCTGTGTTAGAAACATAATTGTATCAATAACGAAAAATATTGTTCTTTATCGAGTTTAATGAGGATTTTTCCTTATTTTCGACATTGAATAGAATGTACAATGCATATCAATGGTCAAATTGGTCACACAATGGTCACACCTGGGACCAGTATACATGTTGCCATCAATAACCACTAATTGGGTATGATACCCATACCCAATTCCGGCCCAGACCATCATGGAACCCTCACAGTCAAAACGGTCCCGCTGAAGAACGCAACAGTCAGCGTAACGTTCATTCCTACCTCGGTAGACCCCGATCCGACCATCACTTTGAACAATGCAAACCTGGATTCATCTGAAAAAGAACCGTCCGCAAGTCTTGCCTTGTCCAGTTGAATTATCAGCCCATTGAAGCCTGTCACGGCGACTTGTCCGACGAAGGAACGACGTGCACGTAAATTGTTCTCAGCCAAACAAATTCGTACTCTTTGAGCGGAAGTCCTGGGGTTATGAGTACCTGGGGTGACAGACGCTGTAGCTGTCGCAGCTAAAAACGATTTCGTAAATGTTGGTTTAAATTATAGCGGTCTATCACCGGCGTGGTCACACGTGGTTTACCGCTACGTGGAAGATCTTCCGTGCTTCCGGTCTACACAAACCGCCGTCTCAGACTTCTAACTGACTGCACAGATGATCCAACGTGCGCAGCAACCTCTTCCGTTGAAGCTCCTGCCTCCAGCATCCCAATGACTCTCTCTCTTGAGTATTTCGCAATTCGAGGCATCGAAATTTTGCCCAAATAACATGAATATAAAGCTGTTTATATATTTTTATGAACGAAGTCGTCAAGTACAATAATTTGCATTGAAAAAACTTTACACATGTAAACCAGATATGTCCATCCCGTGCTTGCACGTGGAAATGGAGTTTTTGTCAAAACACATGATATCGTTCGACATGAGGTGATTATCTGACCGGTTTCCCAAACTAGGACGTCAGTGTTAACTACTACATATACACATTTTTCTACAATATGTGCTTAACCTTATAAGTTTAAGACCTACTTTGTGAAAGTTTTTTTTTGTTTCAGTGTATTTCTACTGTACTGAATGCACATCACTCAATTCTCACTAAAGTGCGACAAACGCTGTCTTCAGTATTTATACGTGTATAATTTCGTATAAACAGAAAACTTTCAAGCGTGTTTCTGTAAACAGTAACGATGTTTGGAATACATGAACACTATATAAAGAGTGCACCTCATCGCAGGACGAAGCAACACACGATGAAAAAGACCAAGGGAAACTTCACGAAAAAAAACAAAAAAACAAATTAAAACCAATAATTTTCATGTCTAAAACGTCTTTAGAAAAAACGAAATATGGTTGTTTTACATCATTTCCGCCCCCTGTCTAAAATTAGTGTGATTCTTCCAAAGATAGCATCCTTTTATTTTCTAAATCTTTGCTTTTACTTGTCTTCAAAATGTCAACCAAGTACGAGTCTAACACTATATGTATTATATACATTAAAACTATTAGTCGTATTTCCATATAGAAATCACACATCAAGCATATTTACGGTACCTATTCACTGGGAAAAGTATTTTACTGCTTCACATTTCATAACAAACGCTCAAAGTGGCATACTACCTGAAAGTTAGGTGCGTAATTTTAAGAAAACAGTTACGAGTCAACGCTTGAAATGTATATCTCTATTTTGTAATATCAGTTACATGCTAACTATCTATTCCTATCCAAAGAGGACAGATTTGACTTTGAAATATAAAGAGTCGAACAGTATCAAACATTCAAAAAAAAGAAATAAAAATTACTAACAAAACAAAAATTGGAACGTGACAACATTTACGGGACAACATGTGTTTGCAACGTAATGTCGATAATTTTTTCAGCTCGTTTCATTACTTTAGCTCAGATGACGTCAAGAACTTCGCTCCAGTTTTCAAAACAACTATTGCCGCCATACTGTTTGAAACTCGCACGTTATTTGGTGAAGAAGATATTTTTTATAACACATTTTAACGAGTGCTGCATTTGAATGATTAACAAGCTTTCTATGGAAGTAATATTTAAGTCCAATCTTTGAATATATAGTCTTTATTTGTGATGTACTGAAAAGCCAAATAAGATACACGTTTTGCACAAAGAAGCATTTAGTTTCGTCACGTACCTGGTTTTAGTGTCCCGTACCTGGTTTTAAGCCAGTGTACATGCTAATCAGGAAATTGAATCATGATCTAATGTTGGGATATTGTACTTGCATTGCATGTTTTTAAAAATTAACAGCTTGCGTATTCAGGATTTTTATTGTAACTGGCTTATCAAAACGCTTTTCACATATGATAAAAACAAACGTTGATGGAAAAAAATATAATTGTCGATTTTGTATTTGAAATTTTCCTTACTGTTTGGAAATATTTCACCTAAATATATTGTGATGTACAAGAACATGAAATCGGACTTTTATTGTATATATTACGAGTAGGCACTGTTGCATTTCTATGTTCTTGATACCATATATTTTAAACAATGACCCGTACCTGGTGTTTCCTTATTATGCTCTTAATTGTAGAAAAACATAATTATAACTTTTTTAATCCAAACCTTGAGGTGGCTAATGGTAAAAGGAACATATTTTGGAAATATGAGGTTGCATTTCTTTGTGTAAAATAAGCAGGAAGAACGAATTTGTTCACAAAAAAGTTAAAATGAACTTCAATCTACCTGAAAGTAGACGGCAATCACGAGGGAGAAAACGAGTTACCAGAACCCTAGCAAAACAATACAGACGAAAAAAAAATGATTAGAAGAAGATAATAAATCGCAGAAAAGAAAACTCGAAACAACTACACAGACAGTGCTTTGCTGTATGATAGCTTATTCATATTTCCTTTGGAAATTGTTTACTGAACAAACAAACAATTATGCCATTTAATATGATACTGTTTAAAGGTTCATTACTTACAAGGTATGGGAGAAATTTGAACCAGGTACGGGACAATGATGTTATAACAGCATGTAGTGAAATGCATCCATAGTAGATTTATATTGGCGTTGATTTTATAAATACAGTAGATAATGATTTGTATGCCTAATGTGATGTTATATTCTGTCTAAGTATACACTGTATGTCAATAATTCTTTGTTATGGTTGTTGAAATGCCAAGAAGTTTTTGTTTAAGCAATGTTTTAAATTGTGTTTAATATCAAAGATTTGTGCCAGTTTTACTCTTGTTACATTGATTCATGTTGGTAAACACGTTCTTTTGTTGGAACATGTTGGAAACAAAATATTAAATTCATTATTGCCAGTCGTTTTCTTTTATTTAAAGATTTTACACACAGAGTAATAACTCGTACAATACTTAAAATATCGACGAATATCCTTATTTGGTTGCTCATATCTTGAAAAGTATGATACTTGCACTGATGAAACTTCGGATTTATACTGTCGACATGTATAATTATTTAACAAAATATGTGCACAGAAGATAAATTTGAAGACCTTCATCAAAGTCAAATTTCTAACAGCCATTTGTCGCGGTTAAGTGAGAATGAGCCACATGCGACTAATGCATCATTCAAAACCTTGATTTTAGATTGCATTTTTAGAAAACCAATCCAACATTTGAAGCCTAGTTTCAGTAACTGCGAGCTCTAATGATTTCTCCCAAACCAAATGTCTGATTCCAATCATACAGAAATTTGACCAGCTTTTAGTCAGTCGCTGTAATTTCAATTCCACAATTGTGTTTGAACAAAAAAATCACAAACTGTGGTCGCGTCAAGCATACAACAGACACAATTAAACAAAAACATTTGATAGATCAAACACGAACACAAAAAACACTCTTATGAATAGTTTATACTAAACAGGGAAAACAACAAAGTTGGATGAACTCAGATTTTACAAATCCAGATCTAATTAAGGATCAGTTTCTCTGGTGGAGAATACAAAGTCAATTAAGAGATACGGGGCTTTGTTCAGCGAGTGCTTTGTGAGAGATGATTAACACACGATTGAACCCCAGGCTTCGTGTCCACAAAGGATCAAGACCTGATTCAATATGCATATTGTGTGTTTTTATATTTTTTTTTGTCTTTACAACTCACTATCTTAAAATTTAGAAATGGTGACAACCTCATTGCAGTCTTGATAAAATTTCAGTCAGTGAACTAGGACAATTCCCATGTATAGTGTCAATGTAAATTTGAACCGAAGTAACGCATTAACACTCCTGACACAAGTGGTCCCTTGAACAAGTTGAAGTGTACTACCGCTCTACTAGTATTCTGAAATTCAGAAAGATGGCACAGAACATTTTTCAATGCGTTTGGCCCCACATTCAATAAGTGTTGTCATTAATGCATCCATCTTATCAGTCTGTTTAAATTGACTATCTTATACAACATGTACTTGCCGTGCCTTGTTCAAAAGCTATGCTACCACTGTGTATCATAATTCTGACCAATCTAACAAAGTGTGTTCTCATGTCAGTGATGTCTGGTTTCATGAATATTCTCCCCTATCTTGACTTTTACGACTTGTTAAGGTAATTATGTATCCCCATACTGGGCAGAGTTTTGACTTTTTGACTTGAAGATATTTTGCTCTTGGTATAGTAAAAACTCACAAACAACCACTGAAGTATTAAGACTCCCTCATTATAACAATATTGTTTCTTTTTCAGGTTAGTTTTGAATATTTCCTCTACAACTCAACTTGATAATGAGACCACTACTATATTATGAATGTTTTCTTTTTTGTTTAAACAGGTCTTAATATCTAAGTTTTACTGTATTTTGAAACATCTGGACCAATGCACTGATTGTTTCAATCAATATTATGAGCACAAATGACAATAACTTCTAGGCATTCAAATCTGAACATGACCAAACAAGTGGGGCAGAAGTAGTTAGATTATGGAAACTTCGTACAACATTCAGCTCAGGGTCACATTGACCTTCAATACAGTGAAACCCTGAATATGTTACAACAGAAGATTTTGTTCACAGAGCGAAATTGATGTTGCTTAAGACATCAATTCTAGTTTTAACAATATTGGGATAAACTTAGCTTTAAAAAGTGCGCTGTTAGAAAAGTGTAAGATGCTTATTATAAGATAACAATGAAATGAAGTACAGTGCAACCTCTCCAGAGCGGCCCTCTCTTGAGCAACAACCTCCTTTCAACAACAGCATGTTTTTCCCATTATGTGATTCAACTATTAATTTATCTCTAGAGCAACAACCTCTCAACCATAACAACATGATTTTGCTCCTCCCAAAGGGTGTTGCTTTGGAGAGGTTGCACTGTTTTAAATGCTCAACAAATGCAATGAAAAAATAGTTACCGAAGAACCAAGAATCTGGCATAATTGCCCGCTGACTAACATACAGAGAAAAAATTGGTTAACTAGATAAGATTTTTTGTTATTTCAAAGTGGTTAATGTATACAAATGTTGTTTGTGAGGTTATGTTGGCATTTGTCTTAGATATATAACTAGTACTTAGTAAATGAGTATATTTTTTACCAAAACGGACGGATTCTGTTATTTTTTTACCCATCAACAGTTTACTGTAACATGTTTTTGTATAAGCGCACAAAACTCTATTATTCTATGTAAATAAAACATGAGACACACGTTAGCCTCTTCCACCCATACAACACCAGGAAACGTTTACAGTTAAACTTCACATATAGCAACCACCTGGACATTCAGGCCACTTAAACATTAAGACCACCTCAGTATAGCAACTACTTATTTTAAGACTGTTTACTCAGATTTAACCCTATGTCCCAATCTGTTTCAATTTGCATACGAACGAGTCTATAAAAATGTTCTTCATATGTTTATGATAAATTATACCTATAATATACGTATTATTATATGTATATTAGTATTATATATTTATATGTTTATTCATATTACAGTTGAACCTCTCCAGAGCAGCCTTCTCTAGAGCAACAACCTCCCTTCAACAGCAGCATGATTTTTCCCACTGTACAATTCAACTATTAATTTAACATCTAGTGCAACAACCTCTCAACAATAACATAATTTTGCTTCTCCTAAAGGGTGTCGCTTTGGAGAGGTTGCGCTGAATATGTATAAGTTAATATAAACTGATGGAAAAAGTTTAGCAAGTTCAGAAAGGATTGACTCCTGGGGAAAGGGTAAGTACGAAATCATAAAACTAAATACATTTTCAGATATTTGATTCTTATCACCAATTATTCGCATCAACATTATTCCATGATTTTGAGGCGATTAATCTCCGGCGTACGTGAAATGAACTAGGGGGGTCAGGCGTAAAAGTTCGGACACGGCTCAATACCTAGTGTGCCCACCATTCGCAGCCAAGACTGCCAGACAACGACGTCGCATGATACAAATCAGTTTTCTAATGAATGGGATCCTGACCCATTCAGCTTGCAGGGCACGTTCAAGATCACGGACGTTGTTGACGTCATGGCGCTCTCTCATCTGACGACCTAAGTGGTCCCATAAGTTCTCAGTAGGACAGAGATCCGGTGATCTTGCAGGCCACTGCAATACATTGACGTTATGGATGCGTAAAATGTTCTGATATGACTCGCACTGTGTGAACGGGCATTATCATGTTGGAAAATTCCAACTTTGTTGCAAATACGGTACAACAACAGGCTCGATGATTTCGTTACAGTACCTTTGACCAGAGAGATTACCAGGCACTATGACGAGATCTGTCTTCCCATCATGATGTATGCCCGCACAAACCATTACGCTACCACCCCCATAACGGTCATGTTCCACAACATTTTCTCGGTCCAGCCTCTTCCCTCGTCTCCTCCAAGTTCGAACCCTGCCATCAGCAAATGACACGTTAAACCTAGATTCGTCCGAAAACAGAACGTCGCGCCATTGCCTGCCAGTCCAATCCTTATGAACCCTGGCCCATTGACGTCTTGTTTGACGGTGTCGCAACGTCAGCGGAATGCCAACGTAGGGTAGGCACGCTTTCAATCCAGCGGCACGCAGCCTATTCCTGACCGTCCTGTCGCAAACTCTTGTGCCGGTTGCATTCCTCAGCAAACGACCTAACTTTCGACTAGAAAGAAATCTATTGAGAAAACGGTCTAAACGGCGTGGTTTTACGAGGTCTGCCTGATTTTGGTAGGTCTGCGACATTCCCAGTTTGCTGAAATATGTCCAGCAGTTGACTTATTGTCGATTCGTGGCGATGCAAATGTCGAGCAACGTCTCTTACCGACATACCAGCGGTAAGCATACCGATGGCTCTCTCACGTTGCTCAAACGTCATTCCAGGCCGACGTCCCACCATTGATTTTTAAAGATTATGTTCCAGTTTATGTGCTTACGATAAGAAAGCTCTCTAACTGTGCACTTTGTGACCCGCGGAGGATCATCCGATTTGTTGTGCACATACTGCACGTGATTTTCGTGAAAGTGACGTTCCACGATTACATAATGGTCTAGTGTACAAAAACAATTGAAACCATGCTGTCAATGAATGGGCACAATTGTTCAATATGGAAACGTTTTAGTGACATTGATTTATAGACGAAAACCAAAGGCGTAAAAAACTTGCTAAACTTTTTTCTTTCAGTATATGTTATACATTTATATATACTAATGTATGTTATGTATTTATATGTGTTAGATGTTATGTTAATATAAGCTAAATTTTGTTATATGTTAATTTGTAGTTAGAAGACAATCTGGCTAAAAACCAGTCTAAAATTTCAAGCTTCAATTTTGTCATGGCTGGTCACATGGTCAAAACAGACCAATGAAAAGGCTCTTCTTCTAGACTACTATAAGTCAGTTCTACCAAAAGTGCATGCTACAAGCTGCAACATTGACTTTGTCACATGGTCAAAGTTTCAGTGTTTTTTTGTTTTTTTTTTGAGAAAGTACCAGTCAAACAGACTTCGTTGACATGTACAACATGAAAACTCCCAGTAGAATAAACTGAATGATTTCACAATAAACAACTTCAATTGTGAGATAGCATTTTATTAGTAAGGACGGCAAAACAGTTAATAAGTGAGGGAAACATTTTATTAGTAAGGAAGGCAGTTAAGTATTCAAGTGTCAAAACATAAATTTTGAAACATCAACTGATCACCTTTTCAACCTGAACTTAATGTGAAAACAATTTAACTTGCCATTCCAATTAATGGAAGAAAACATCTTCCAAAGATGAGTATCATTTGATATTAACACCATATCAACAGAGGTGTACATAATATCACATATATACTAGTACAGTAAAACCTCATTCAGCAATCACTCTAACACTAAGACCACCATATTATAAAAACCATTCATTTCCGGACTGGTTTTCAGTATTTTCTCAATATTTCCACTTGATTATGAGACCACCTCAATATTTTAACTAATGGTTTTGGTTTTGGTTCAAAAGGTGGCGAGGTTTTACTGTACAGAACAATAAAACAGTATAATTGTAAGTATTAAAAAATACGAATGCAGCAAAATATTTAGAATAGTATGATATAAGATTGTTCGTTCATTCGAAAATTCAATGCATCCAGTCAATCTATCAAAACCACATTTCATAAACAATGTTCACATACTTGTGAATGCCAAATGTTTAATTGAATTGTGATAATGTACCAGTGGCTCAGTATAGACTGAATGTAACATCTAATGTCGCAATCTGGTATATCATGTGACAGGCCTGTGACAGCTGATACACTTTATGTTAGAGATTAAAGTCTGTATACACTTTGTGTTAGAGATTAAAGTCTGTTAGTATGGGCCTATTTGGTCTAAGACCTCTGTTAAACCCTGAAAAATATATAACGGACATTAAGATATACATTTCTTATATAACATGAAACAATTGCTGTTACTTGATAGAGAAAGGGAGAAGGGATCAAATTACCCATATTCCACTAATGTATATATCTTTGTTAGTTGCTTTGTAAAAAGTCCCAATAAGTGACCCTATATCACAGGATGCAACCGTGGTCATCACAGATAGAAATTCAAAAATACTGAAATGACAGTATATTTGTCATGGATTATAAGCACCATCCTAGGCATGTTACCTTCTACATACACAAGAAAGTAGATCTAGAAAATAGATCCATGAAGAAATTAAGTAGATCATGAAGAAAGTAGATCCACGAAGAAAGTAGATCCATGAAGAAAGTAGATCCATGAAGAAAGTAGATCCATGAAGACAGTAGATCCATGAAGAAAGTAGATCCATGAAGAAAGTAGATCCACGAAGAAAGTAGATCATGAAGACAGTGATCATGAAGAAAGTAGATCCATGACGAAAGTAGATCCATGAAGACAGTAGATCCATGACGAAAGTAGATCCATGAAGACAGTAGATCATGAAGAAAATAGATCCACGACGAAAGTAGATCCATGAAGACAGTAGATCCATGACGAAAGTAGATCCATGAAGACAGTAGATCATGAAGAAAATAGATCCACGAGGAAAGTAGATCATGAAGACAGTGATCATGAAGAAAGTAGATCCATGACGAAAGCAGATCCCCGAAGAAAGTAGATCCATGAAGAAAGTAGAAGGTAAAGAAAGTACATTGTGAAGAAAGTAGATCCGTGAGTATTTCAGCTTAATTATATTGAACTTATAATTATAAACATAGTTAATTTAAATTCAACTCACGATGGTAATGGTAGTAGTTTCATTGTCTCTACACACTCACAGTCTGTTCTCTAGAAATGTAAAAGACATAAATAAATGGAAGAGGACACAAATACATGAAATTTACATACTTCGGTAAGGTAGAATGTAACTGTAAACTTCTAAACAACCGACTATGGGGGGGAATAATTTACTAAAAAATTTGGTCCAAGTTCGACATTGGGGCGCGTCACATGTTCTCTGTGCAGATTTGGTTAAGGACATATTGTGTCAAACCCCAATGTCCACGACCACTCATCATGGACGTGGAGAAATGGTATTTACTTGCGGAGAACAAGGTTAGAACTGGTAAAGAATCCAGGAACTCTAGCTAGGCTAACTGTAATGCAGAAAGCGGACATAAACACAAACAACATTGATCCAGTGTTATATGACACTAAATACTTTGATACAGATAAGTGGTTGATTCAGAGATAACTCTTTTGTAATATAACAAGTTCAAGTTATGATAGAACATAAATACTGCAAAAATCTATTTGGATCTTTCAAAGTAGATAAATGTTTGTTAAAAAATTCAACTTACTCCATCAATGGTGCATTTTTTAGTGATGCTCTGAAATAAATAATAAACGATAAATTATTTAAGATAAAATTTTATGATAACAAAACAGTACTAGAATTTTACAAAAATATAATTTTTATGTATCAACAACAACACCATAGCACTCGACCATCGACCATCATTGGGTTAAAAATGATATAAACTTATATAGATAGGGATTCTACATGACACACAATGTAGAGTCTCCAGTACAGAGTATCAGGTAGAAATATAGACCTAAAATATGCAAAAATAAAATACAGTTGAATCCCGCTAATAAGACCATCTATGGTTCTATGAAAAAGTGGTCTTAACAACAGGGGTCTTATAGGCTCAATAGGGTGGTCCATAGTCATTAGGTGAATTTTCCAGCTGTAGCAGGGGAGGCAGACCTCGGAGTTCATCTGTGTAGAACCACCGACCTTCTGTAAAATAACTGAACATCTTCCTCGCATGTTAAATTTGGCTGCTTTCATGAGGGATTGGAACTCACAGACATAAGGTGCTAGTGATTACTACTCGGAGACCCTAACCACTTGACCACGAAGGCATCCTTTATAATAAATTTACACTGATTTCATTCATTGATGTGTCTTGATTCTGCTTTTAATATATTTGCAACCTTAGGCATAATCTCAACAGCGGCTTTCAATAATAATAATAAAAGTGATATAAAAAATTCCCTACCTGTACCTAACTTATTTTTAATGAGCACGTAACCAGAAACAAACAATTTTCAGGCCTAAGTGAGGTTTTACTGTATAATAACAATGTTCATATATAATATTTACTTACTACTTGTTGTTTACATTGATTTCCAGCCTTTTCACGGTCACAAACACATATAGGAAGTTTAGGCCCTGTACTGTCAATTAATTTATCTCTGTAGCACGTATAATGTCCACCATCACATGGAAACAGATTGTTCCACATGGAAGCAAGGACAAAACCTACAAGTCAACAAATACACTGGGTTAAACGATGTTCAGTAATACACCACAGCCGGTTCACTTCACTAGTTCTCCTGGGCCATATACTAACCAGTACTTATTTACCCTTCCACAAGGAGCTGGTAACTTCTCCACATATGCAGGAAAATTGACAAATCAAAGGGTTATGACCAGACACGACCAATATTACAGGCAAACAGACGGACAGACGGACAGATACGAGTGAATGCTCGTCGGTTTGTGTGTGTACTTTATCGCTATTTAACAACAGCTCCTATCACTGAGGACAGTCAACTAATTTATTTATTTAATGAGTGAAGCCAAGGATATACATGCCTTATTCATAAAAGAAAAAGGATTTGTTAGGAAATGAGACAAGAAACTTGCAGAAACTGATGCATGGAAACAGCCAGCACAAACCATACAAATATACTTATTGTGGTCTTGTATAGTCTAGGTGAACTACTCACACGTAATTCTGTGATTTTTCTGTGAGCATTGAATACTTGCATTCTTACTTTTCAAACAATCTGAAAATTAAGTAAATATTTGAATACATGTACATGTAAGTTAAGTAAATAAACATCAGGAAAATGACTAAAATGACCTAAAATTTAACCATTTATTTCACCTACGCGCACTAATTTTTTGCCCCTTACTTTATGTAATGGCCTCTACATCTGCCTAGAATTACAGTCTAACCAATCCAGTGTGGCCTTTCTTGAGTAACAACCTTCCTTCAACAACAGCATGATTTTTCCCACCGTACAATTCAATTATGAATTTAACCTTTCTAGAGCAACAACTTCTCAACAACAACGTCATAATTTTGCTTCTCCAACAGGATGTTGCTTTGGAGAGGTTGCACTGTATAAACCATAGGCATGCATTGTGATATGGCTTACAACTTTGATACATCAAGCAATAGTAAAGTTAAAAGAAATACAATATACAGGTACAGCTTATGTCAATTTAACAACACGGTCCCTTAATTAATAACCTACTAGATAGGAAATAATATAAAAATATAAAAATAGAAATATTTCTGGTTTCACAATCTTCGATTTTGTATTGTGTTTTGTTTTAGTTTTTATGTGACAATTGCCACTGGGGTTTAACGCCGTTTTTCAACAGCTTTTCAATTATATACTGCGACTTTTTCCCTAACCAGTTTTCCTGGATCGTATACTAACCAGTACTAACCCTTCCACAAGGAACTGACAACTTCTCCACATATGGAGGAATTTTTTTGTCATTTTTTTATAGAAGGGTATGACCTGCCGTGACCTGGATTTGAACCCAGATGTCCGGTTTACAAGTCCAGCGCACTAACCACTGGACCATGGCCGTCGTCTTTGCATTGTGATGGACATACAGAGATACAAATATTGCATTAACTCTTACAATGATAACAGATTCTACGAGTGTTGTTTGAAGCAGTGAGCAGAAATGTAGACCAGACAGGAAAAATACCTGTTGACCTTTGAACTCCTAATGTGACCTTGGCCTTTGTGCTACGGGTCTGGGTCTTGCACGCAACATGTCTCATTATGGGAACATTTGTGTAAATTAAATTCTCTTCATGAATTACATAAATGGACTGGACAGGAAAAATACCTGTTGACCTTCGAACTCCCACTCAGACCTTGACCCTTTGAGCTAGGAGTGTTGTGTGTGACAGGTCGTCTTATTATAGGGAACATTTGAGGAAAACTAACATTCCTTTTTGGGATGGTATGGACTAGAAAGTAAAACATGGACGAAACATGGATGAAAAGCACAATTCTCAAGTCCCTGATACTGGTTACCGCATATGAAGGTGTACGATATATACAGGTGTGCAATATATACAGGTGTAAAATATAAGTTATAATCTGCTTGTTACATTGTTTATAACGTGAATTATTGATTTCTAAACATTGTTTGTTGTATAATAAATGTTATGGAATATGTGGGACGAATCGTTATTCAAGTGGGGCGAATCGTTATAAAAAGGGGGCGAATTGAAAAATGGGCGAATCGTTGTATTACCTTTATAACGTGAATATGAAACGTGGGTGGGTGGATGCATCGCTGAAATATAAAATATATCACAATTTGTTTTCTTCAGACTGACTAATGTTATACACACTTGTCTAAGCGAATAAATATGTTCTGCCCAATACAGTAAAACCTCTCTAACATTGAACATTGAACGTTCGGGACAAACAATTTAGAGAGTTTTTAGGATTATACTTGTTGTCAGTTTTTTCTTTATTATGGCACAAAATATGTCCATGTCCAATACTGAAAGATTTTAATTATATACTAAAGTTCGGACTGACTGATTTCGGATATGAGAGAATCAGATAATAGAGACTAACCTTTTTGCCTCATAAACATATTTAAACTCTTCCAAATTTGAAACAAATATACAAAACATCAAATTATTTTAGAAAATTGAGTCATTTCTGGTTGACAAAGTAGAAAACATGGTGACAAAGGAAGCCATTGCTCATTACAAGCAATGGCTACTTTGGCAACAATGTTTTAAAAGTCGTCTGCTTCAGAGCAAAATGTTAAATTCGATCTGATTTTTATTTGATATTATTTATTTATTTTTATCTGACCCGGTACGGGATTGGTGGAGGTGTTCCGAATATTGAAATAGATACATACGTTCAGCGTCGTCAAGAACAAGGAACCCTATACATGTCTTTTCATCTTTTTGACTTCGCTTAAAATAATCTGAAAAAACAAATATTATTAACAGTTGATATTTCGACCATTACAACTCAAGACGGTTGCCCGAAAAAAAGTTGTGTTTATTTAAGTGATACGTTCCAAACTTTTGAAACCATGAAGGTCATCTAAAAGCTTCTAAAAGTGGTATTTATAACACCAAGATTACATCTGTTATTTTACGGATTGTTTACGAAATGGTACGGAAATATACGATGTTACACGATGTGTGCGTACTTACCTAATTCATAGTGTTTGTGCGCAGCATTTCTATTATTTATGGCATTAAGCAGTAGGTTGTAACCATTAAGATTACCAATTAATGTGGCAATCACCACTAAAACCACTAAGGCAACCATACTTGTCATGATAATTGTTGAAATAACGGATACCTGTAAAAAGATCATTATTCATGTCAGTAAGGAACGTAAAACGTCGTTTAAAGTGCATGTTAAAGTTTTCATGTTTATAAAAATACGAAATTCTGAAAACGTCAATTTCTCTGCTTTACGAATTGTTCACTAACATCAGACAATCCTTTACCTTCATATGAAACTGTACGCCATTCATTTGTGGCTGAAGTTTATATCTTTACATTGGCGATTATCTATGACAATCAGTTGACAAGGATAACTTCAAAACAAACTGTTCATTTCAATCATACCGTAAGAGACAAATGATGATCCGGCATATAATTAGATTTTACAACCAACACGGAATATTTTACACCAGTACTCCTTGAAAATGAGACAAAAGCAAACACGAGATCCATTAATAGTTAACATCTAGACTTACGTGTAGTAAGCCTTACACCTCACGGGGATACAACACATATGTTAGTAAACATTTTCGGTGTCGTACGTTGTGACACAAAACTCATAAACAACAACAACCACAGAAAGAATAGGTTAAGATGAGGTCAAATTCAAAATCATGATCAAGCTGTAAATTAAGTTCAGGCACATAAAAGATAGAACTTTAACCATCTTGTGTTTTATCAAGACCATAATACACTATTCATCATATCTTACACCTACTAAATTTAAGATAAATTTTATGAATTACGTAAAAAGGCTTAAATACAACTTTGATCCCGTTCCTAACACTATCATGTCTGATCCTTTGTGAACATGACTTGGTTCACATATACGAATGTTCCTTCACTATTAATCAGTACAAAGATAAATTTTCGGAACAGTTTTCTACATTTCTTCTAAAAATTAATATTTAGAAGAACGCTTCTTTTTCGCTTTGACGGCCCAAACGGACGTCTATATACAGCATAACCTCTGAAAACCGGAATTCTCTGAAAATCAGATGATTTTTCAAGTCCATTTTTTCTCTTCTATGATCAATAGTTCCCTGAAAACCGCAACTTGCAGAAAACCGGACTTTTGTTCCAGTCCGGAAGGGGTCCGGTTTTCAGATGTTATACTCTGTCAAGTTTTTATCTATATCTTTAACAATATTTACGTAATACATTAGAAAACAACACACAGATAAAAGCTCAAAGTATGAGTAAAACCGTAAACAAGCTTACTTGTTCAGATATGGTCCCTCTGTCTGCACTGGTAAATTTCTTCTAGTGGTCTAAAGCATTCAGAGTTTCACTGAGTCCTCTTATATAAAGGCCTGGTTTGAGAATAGCGATGGTGCCTCCGTTTAAACAACGCAGATGAAACGTACTGTAGGCTGAAATGGATTAATTACAATATTAATAAACCACATAAAGCTATTAGCAAACTGCATAATTCAGTTTCCAACGTCGGTTATCATGTCCGATGGGAACAATTCGTGCCATTTCATGTTTTAAGCTTCAGATTTCAGTTGGGAAACACTGGGCATTATTATCATAACATTTTGCAGTAATTTAATAAATCATGAGGATGATAAAAAAAACCCACAAAACAACGTGGCCTGTTGAAATTTGAAGCCTCTAATTCAGTCCTTCTCGTTTATAAATTAATGTGATCGCGATTAAAAAATCGTTTTAAACATGATACAATAAAATGCCACCAAAGTTTAATAATGAATGCTACTCATTTTTTTACAGTTCACTCGAAGCCAAGCAATTCCAATAAGTCGAAAGTAAATTATGTGTCTGGCAGTTCCGGTGTAACAGTATATATGTATCACATCACAGTTCATTCATAGAGCGATACGCATATCGTATCGTATCGTATCGCGTGGATTGGTATTGACAATCATCGACACGCTCAGACATGTTTAAAATTCATTTCACGTCTAAATGATGACAAAAAAAACGGCTTTGATATAGTAAAAAGATGTTATTAATCTATATCATCTTTGCGTGTTTCGGTATAAAAATACTTCACGAATCAATGTATGCCAGTAAAATAATACAATCAAGTTTACATACTTCAAATAAATTTCTTAATCAAACCGCATTAATTAACTTCAAAATTTGTTCCAAAACACATTTTAAATGTAACTGAATGCCTGATTTTTTTAGAAGCGATACGTATTCGAATCGGCTTCCAGTAATCCGATGTATCATATCGCAGGTGCCCTGACGATCCACACGCATCTTGCTGATACATCCTTTGCATTCCCATAAAAGTGAAATAAATTTTGAAGAAAATATTCGATACTATGGTGGGTTCTTTAATAGCATGGATTAAACGATCATCATCGATATTACAAATGATTGATTAGAAAATATGAAGAACATATGTGTAAGAAAATCATTTTGGTACTGATTTACAAAACAATAAACCGTCTCTAAACTGTTTACCTTGAATATTACAAAAACAAAAAGGAAATCAACAAAAATATACGTATTTCAAAAATTTTTACAAAATATACGCAGATTAACATCATATACTTTCCAAAACCGTGCATAAAACGACTATCCTGATTTTTATACAGTTCAACAAATTATAAAAGTTAGATTTATTCTAATCGCTACGAATTCAATCCAAAAATGACTTGTGCATGGTGACCTTTAAATAACCGCTCAGCATTTTTCAATGGAAATATTTATAACCCAGAATCATCTATAAACTTGTCAGATAAGTGAGTACATTTTCTTTTCGAAGAAACACTATTTTCAGCATGGATTATCCATCGAATAAACAAACACGTGGGTGCGTATGACGCAATTACTCAAAATATGCGACAATTATATGCACCCATATAAATGGAAGTAAACAAATAATACTGGTACACAAAACTTTAGTTCGTAAAGGTGGTTAATAAGTTCATTGTTCTTGGATGCTAATATGAGAACATTTTTACGTCTGCTGTTATTTTAGAATAAAGTAATGCATTGTACTATATTTTATTTGTCACGTTTCATTCCCATAGAAAGTTTATTTACATGATACTAAAAATAAATACGCCAAAATAACGTACGCCATCTATACCACGTTTCTATATATATAACTTTGTGAATGAATATTCATTTGTTTGTTTGTTTTATGTGACTAATTGTCAGAGGGGTTCAACGCCGTTTTCAACAATTTTTCAGTTATATACGACGATCGGTTCACTAAACCTGTTTTCCTGGACTGTATTTAACTTACCCTTCCACAAAGAGCAGGCAACTTCTCCTCATATGGAGAAAAATCGACATTTTTGTTAAATTTTCATTTAAGGGTATGACCTGCCGCGACCAGGATTCGAATCCGGATCTCCGGGTTACAAGTCCAGCGCACTAACCACTGGAACACGGTCGCGGCCTGAATATTCGTTAGAAAATGTACAATCATCATGTGAGCATGGACCAAATCATTACTGAACACATGTGCATGTATTTATTTACAGAATATGAATTTACCATTCGATTTTTTTTTACCTTCAGTACTTTAAGATATCGCCGGACATTTCTGGTTGCTATGGCGACCTTAACTGAACTCCCAACATCTTGTGAATGCTATAAAAGATGGGTTAAGAAAATAATGTATTTCATATATCTTAATCAGGTTAGAAAAGCTGCCGGCTGATAGAAATGTGAGTAAGGAAAATTAAACGACTCTCCCATCGCCACACCTGTGAAAATTTTGTCTTAAATAAAGTATAACAGCACGAGTTCAATAGTTACCTTGTTTCTAACAATACACACGCTCCAAGGTTCAACATAGTTCTTTCGATAAAAACAGACTTAGCATATTGCTTACACGGCAAGTAAATCCTTCAATGATCAGCTTAATCATTATGTTTCCTCTCGTGTGAAATAACGCACCAAACACTGGTTTATTGTTTATGTGAACTACGCGAGTCAGTAAACAGTACAGTCACTGTATTTGACAACATAAATGCGGTGTTTACTTCTAAAGTCATTTTGCAATCAAATCAAGTGTCATTGCCCTTAAAACGTGATAGTTGTACAATGCATAAGTGGAGTGCAATTAAAAATAAGCGATGTTGGTAATAAACAAACTGTAACGACTCGGTATTAAGACTACTATTGGGACTAAAGTTGTCAGACTTGGTGTCGTGGTGGTCAAAGCATCAAGCTGGAATACAGCGGAGATACTGGAAACACGTTTGACAATAAGTATTTGTTACACTGAAGTGAGGTTTTACCATATTTTCCATAAACTTACTACAAAAAAGAACAAAAGTAAAACCTTTGTAATAAATGTAAAACCAATAAAAGAAAACCAAACTATTGTATAGTATGTGGTCAAAATATGTTACAATATGGTTGAAAATTGGCGACGCGTCATTTTTTTTGTTAATAACATATCAGCTAAATTAACATTCATGAATAACACGGAAGCCTTCAAGTGACCTTTTGTAAGTTTTCTCTTTATTGCAATTTTCATATAAAAGTCTGATATTGAATCCTGCTGATTGAAGACCCAACTACGAGCACCCGTTATGAAGGTCATTGGTCTTTTGCCACAGAATATCCGCAAACGTGAGCTATATCAGAGAATTTTTTTTTCACTGGATCTAACGCGGTTCACCTAACTATTTTTCCTGGACTGTATACTAACCAGTACTAACTTACCCTTCTGCACCCAATTGTATAAACATTGGTTAACTTTAACCACTGGGTTGAATCAGAGTTTTGGTTAAAATTTTGGTTTAATGTTCGGTTAGCTGTTGTAGAAAATTTTGTTTAAGTTTAACCAAATTTTGTTTTTGTTAAAGCTCAAATAAATCTAACCCAAGTCTACGATGCTGGTTAAATCTTAACATAAACGGTAACCAGTACTAAAATGGCAGCCCTTTTTAAATGTTTAAATATTTTTTTTAATGGTTAGTAAACCAAAATGGTTAAAATTAACCTTGGGTTAAATTAACCATTTGGTTAAAGTTAACCAATGTTTATACAAATGGGCGCTGCAAGGAACCGGCAACTTCTTTACATATGGGCGGGAATCGACATTTTTGTCAAATTTTCATAGAAGGGTATGACCTGCCACGACCAGGATTCGAACCCGGATCTCCGGGTTACAAGACCATTGCACTAACCACTGGACCAATATCGCAGCCTCTGTATCAGAGTAAATGCATTTATTACACGTGTACTTGTACAGTCTATGAACCAACACAGATAGCTAATTGATCGGCTTCAAAATCTTCATCAGGGGCACGGCGGGATTAGAATGACCCATCCAAACTTCCCTAAAACAGAAGCTACCTTTCAATGAACTTTGATAAAATTTCGATCAAATAGAAAAAGTCCTATATCCTAAATGTCCCATGTTTAGCATAAACCTTAGATGAAATGATGATATATCAGTATTCCATAAATAATTCATAGATGATATCCGATGCAAATTTAATCCACATGCCTTTCAACTGTTACTAAACGTTTTATTAACACTATTTTATGATAACATCATGTATTACATGAGACAAGTTTTATGATACAAGTGTTGCTGTATCGTGACATTCAGACAGCTGATACGTAGAATCATGGCTACCTTTCCCTACCGTTCAGCATTTATTGATAATTAAACTTAACATAATTGACACACCCAAACCTACGCATTGATCAGGTTTATTGAGTTTGATATTAAGTGACGGTTTTATTAGTTGGGAGTTTTCGTTTCCATTTCCAGTCTATATACAGAAGCCGATGGACTTGAAACCCGACGATCCGGGATCAAATCCCACCCACGGCAGGTCATACACCTCTTTAAAAAAATTGACAAAAATGTCGATTTTTCTCCATATGTGGAGAAGTTGCCCGCTCCTTGTTGAAGGGTAAGATAGTACTGGTTAGTATAGAGTCCAGGAAAACTGGTTAGGTGAACCGATCGACGTATATAACTGAAAATTTGTTGAAAACGGCATTACACCAATGAAAAAAATACAGAAGCGGTGCCTACCGACAAAATAAAAAAAAACGAAACAGTCAGAAAAATGACCAAGGTGTTTATCCTAGTTAATTCAGGTAAACCAGGTGCTCAGAAACATGTTCACTCTAATATTCCATCTGACAGTCATGAAAACTATAAAACCATACACGCGTACAAGAATATATTGTTGTTAAGCAAATCTTTGGGACGCCAAGCATCGTAGCAATGCTAAGCTGATCTCATTATCGAGTTGAACTATGGATGAAATATTGAAAACCAGTCCAGAAAGGAATGGTTGTTATAATGAGGCGGTATTCATATCAAGGTGGTCACAAACCGTTAATTGAATTCTAGTGGGAAGTCTCTTTCCATTACCACTTATTTTGTCTGATTGAATAATTTAATATTATAAATAAAATCAACGTATACAAATTGACATTTTGTTGCACCGCACAAGCGATTTTTTCCACGGGGAGTTTATTTACCATTTCCCCCCGCAGTCCTATTTTTGTAGTGCATAAATTAATACTACAAAGAATCAATCTCATTAAAGGCAAGCGTTTATGGTAAAAATAAAAAAAGAAAAACAGCAACAACAACAACAACAACAAACCCGGGTCAAGAAACAGCACAGAAATTGATTATTGTTTGCTTATTGCATCGAGGAAATCTTTAACGCGAATAACCAAATCAACCACATTCAGACAATACCAAAAAAAAAACACTACTGATAATTACTACAAATATTTTATCAGAAAACATATTTGGCGGAATAATATCATACAGTTCTCACGAACCACTTATTTCTGCACACATTAGCTGACATTTTAGAAATTGTCGTTGATTAACTTTGGTACATAGATATTTCCGGAATATAACGCGGGGTTAAATGAATTATTTGCTGTATCTATTAAAAATTACTTTCCTTAATCTACATACAGTGGTATTATTTCCAACATCCCAACACATTCAATCTTTCCCCCAACGAAAAAAACTTACATAAAACATTTTCAATTAATCAGTCATTAAATCATAGAACGAAATAGGCTACATACCGTTTTTTAACAGTCTGTGGATTTTTCACAGGCGTGTAAATCACAAATCAAATATCAACTATACGCATAAGAATTGCTTCTAATTCCTTCTAAAGTAACGTATAGAGGTGTACAAACATTCACAATGAATACTCGTACGTTATACGACGGTACGTTAACTTAAAGACCATTTTGTAGAAAATAAGTAAATCCCAAATTAAGAGATGTCTATTTTTAGTCGGCCAATCAGTCGGATGACAATTACATAAACCACGTGATCGGAACAGTGTTTACAGACGACGGATGGTACTTTTGTTCTACATAAATACATCATTTATACAAATAAACTTAAACGCAAAGAAATTTTGTATTTTTCTTTTTTTTATGAGTTTTATTCTACAAAGTGTACAGTTGTAAAATTTGATTAATAAAAATTTCACTTGTTACAGTTTTTAACCACAACAAAATATCGGTCAAACTATGGCT
This sequence comes from Lutraria rhynchaena, assembly GCA_008271625.1. NCBI lineage: Eukaryota > Metazoa > Mollusca > Bivalvia > Venerida > Mactridae > Lutraria > Lutraria rhynchaena. The sequence continues at coordinate 2,650,342 of VIBL01000049.1, forward strand.
TACGTAAAAACCCGAAAAACAATTTCGCACGATTTCCACGTGCAGCGTGTCTACAGGTGGTAAAACTTGTTTTCTTTGCATTCAATACGCACATGTACGAATGCGAACATCACATGAGATTTAAAAATTTTCAGGCAGCAAATATACCACGACTTTCAGAACGTCAGTGTACTGAATCTTTGATAATGCTGGGCAGAGGCGATTCTGTCGTAACAGTTTCATGGGCAAATAATTGTTATAGAAAAACTAGTGTACTATTGAAAGATGGGTACAGTTGCCGATCGTCCTTCCTCCGGTAGATCACGGGTGACTGGCGTCAGATTTGACCGTCACATTGAGATGATGCACGGGCGACGTCGGTGCAAAACCACCAGTGTTACTACAAGGTAATACGGTATAACCCGAGATACGGGTCTGAGAGGTCAATGTCGGAGCGTTAGAGCGATTCAACTTAGACGTCCCTACACTGGACCAATACTGTCCTAACGCCACAGTGTGGCGCGTTTGAACTGGGCGCATCTCCATTATCGACAGAGAAGGGCTGAATGTACCAAATCGTCTTTATTAATCAATCTCGGTTTAATCTAAGCTTAATCAATTTAATCGGCTTAATCAATGACGACAGATTACCAATTGACAGACGTACGGATGGGCGATTTTACTGACGCCTGTTTTTTTAAGTGACTTATTGTCACTGGGGTTTAACGTCGTTTTGCAATACTTTTTCAGTTATATACAGCGACCGGTTCACCTAACCTAAAAAGATAAATATTTATCCTTTAAATTAATACCAAACATGACAACATTCCATCTCCGGATTTTGATAAATCAGAAAATATAATGTGCACAATTTCTTTTATGTTTAAGTATAGAATTAGATTTTAATTCTTAGAATTACAAATGTATAAAAACCAATGTGAAAAACTTGGTTCCGTTTAAGTAACTCTTTATTAAATAACTTAAACTCGTTTAAGTACAGATAATCCTGACTGAAAAGAATCAAGCCATTTACCTTTGGACATGTTTTACTATTTTTCATTCTTATACAGCAATCAATCTACCTCACCATCAGTTACAGACAACCTACCTGTTTCCTTATCATCCGTAAGTAACGGCCAACTGACAAAGAATACAGAGTATAAATTAATTGCAGTCAATGAACTTCTTCGAAACCCGGGCATCGAGCAGATCTCGGACCGTTCCACCCCTCAGTGAGCATTCTAACGCCCAGCGCCCAATTGTATAAACATTGGTTCACTTTAACCAAATGGTTAATTTAACCCAAGGTTGAATTTAACCATTTTGGTTTACTAACCATTAAAAAATCGTAAAAACAGTTATAAAGGGCTGCCATTTTGGTCCTGGTTACCGTTTATGTTAAGATTTAACCAGCATCTTAGATTTGGGCTAGATTTATTTGAACTTCAACAAAAACAACATTTGGCTAAACTTGAACAAAATTTTCCACAACAGCTAACCGACAATTTAACCAAAATTTTAGCCAATACTCTGATTTAACCCAGTGTGTAAAGTTAACCAATGTTTATACAATTGTGTGCAGTAAACTAAGCTAACCTGTCAAACCACATATGTCAGTTGGGTGGTGGAATGGAGGAATATTTTTTCGAAGCGATGTTGTAGAAAAACATGATTGCGCATTTATACACATAAACGGGCCGTCAAAATTCATAATTTTACCGGAAAACAGTTCAATAGTCATATTGCCCGTTGGTAAATGCTCACTATGGGTTTCCATATTTGAATTCGATACGCCATTGTACTCAAACAAACAGCTTTGTAGCCTTGACAATTTCAGTTTGAATTAACTTCGATAAAAGACTCAGCAGTCTATTTTAGATTTTCAAATGTATCCTAGGGGGGTTAATGGTAATTTAATGTTTTTATTAAAATATCATCTGTCATAACAATCCATTTTAGTTATTGTTCCTACGGTTATTTGGTATTGACTTTAATTGAAACCAAATACATGTATGATTCAGATTATAACGGACGCTCCAATTTCAAAACTCACAGGTCGTTAATTAGATTGTTATAATTAATCAGTTCGTTAGTTACCACACCTACACGCTGAGTGAGATTTTAGGTGTAGTACGGTGTCTTGTTTGGACCATGAAAGGAACTTTGTGGGAAGGAATCAACGAAACGATCATTCCCTCGGTAAGAAGAAAGATGCAACAGCCGATAAAACGGAACGAAGAAGTTGAAGAAGATGTTCCAACGTTTTTACACAGTAATGTAGTTGTTTAGATTTCCATCGATTATAGTAATGTTAACAATAGAAAATAATAGATATTCGCAAAATAACACATGTGTAATGAATACCACTTTTAACAAACCAAGTAATATAGCTGACATCGACACGCATTAGTCCGCACTCACGAACAACAACAATATGGCTCGCACCAACTGACATTAGCAAAGGCACCTTACACAATCCGCTACAACTACACAGTCCATAAGTCAACTGCCATGCCTGATGCCAATATCAACACAACACCACACACAAAGAAAAGAACACCGCTTATTTTTACTGTGTTGCATGTTTCAATAATTTCACACTGACTATTACGTTCATCGGTGGCTTCCTTTGTCGAGTATATCAATATCTTGAACGACCAGGAGGCAATAACTACAGGGTCGCATACTGATAGCCACAAGAATTCAGAGACTTAATTATAACCACGCCTTAAAATCGGACTGAAAGTAGACACCCACAAAATTTTTTTTCACAGTAAGTGCGTATAATATGGTAAAAATTACATAATTTTACGCTCAATTTTACGAAATCAGTTTCAAATGCATTATTTGCACACTGCATTTATATGATAATGGTATGTAAATAATTACTTACGAGTGTCGCAATCTTTTGAAAACAATTCACTCAGAGATATAATTCTAAATCTTGTCCGAAACGTGTTCACCAAATATGGCGTACAAACAGCAACCTTGTGTATCTAATCACACACAAGTTTACAGCAATCAATGTCGCCGCTAAACAAACAAAAATTGAAACATCACCCGTAACTGAAATTGTTAAAACAATTTGTACAATTGATTCGGAAACATGTACGTATATATTGGCGCATGGCCTTGTTTTTATTAAAAATTTATGAATACCACCCAACTCACTGAATGAATCATTAACATCACGGACAACTTAGTTAAGGTCAAACTATATAAATTGTTTCATATTGGTCCTTTTTATTATTATTTTTTTTTTGGGGGGGAGTTAATTTATGAAATAAATACTTTCATATAATTTAGGCCGTTCTTAAAAAATGTGTTTGCTATAATGCGACCGACTCATAAAAATCGCCGCGACTCAATGTTTTTAACGTTCCTGGTAAAACAATACCATTTCGTTATTTAGTAATTACTTTCTGGTATTTTTCAAAAAAAATCCCTACCTGCCAACTCACTGAAAAAAAATATTGGGTCGCGTTACAGCAAACAAACACTCTTTTTAAGATTGGCCATATCAGTTGATGACTGAAGGTCGTGATTTGTAAACATTCCACGAGGAAATAGAAGTTAACACAAAGACGAAAGTTAGTTAAGGGGAAGTTCGGGATGCGAAAGTTTACGTATAAATGGGTTCACAGATATTAAGAACTTGACTTGTTTCTTCATTCTCCTCAGGGATTTGGTTTTAACAAGTAACAGGTAAGAGTATAAAAGCCACGAAACTAGACAAAAGAAACGAGGTAGATGAAAGTTCACAGATAGTTCCCTTGATGAATGTGTCAATAATAACTTTCTGTAAGCTTCTTCGATAACAGTTTTCGAAAGAACTGTGAGTGTAATGAATCAGCAATAAAGTATTTATATAATGCAAATGTAATAATGCAGCTTTTGAATTAGTTCTATAAGTCAAGGCAAATAGTTGTGATTACATATTCTAGACATATGCACGGCACGACACGCAATGTGCTTGATTAGAAAAAAAAACATAAACCGCAAGGAGATCCGAGTATCATGTATCTATCATCATAAATCAATGTCTAATATTGTACAAATTTTATAAAATCATTAACGGAAAACAAACATCACCAAAACACGATAGTGAAACACGAATTACAGTTTATTAATATCAATATTGGTTTAAGTGCGCTCATGGGAGAACAGCTTATGACAATATCTTCATTAAAAAACTTTAATAACTTGTCAGATAGCGTCTCGATTGGAAACTTCAATGTTTATGTGACAAAGGCTCATCAGTTGGAATAACACAATTCGTGAATGTAGACTTCCCGTTAAGTATACGACTTTATTGATAATTAAGGCATTAAACCCAAGATAAATACTAGTACATGTATATGTATACCGGGATACATTAAGAAATTACAATAAATTAATTAAAAAAATCTTAAGCAATATGGCAATATTAGTTCTAAAGAAATCCAATGACATTGAATAAAAAAATGTTTATCATTTTATAAAAGGAAGAATAGTTCTGCTAAGTATATTAACAGTTAATCTTTAGATTAAGATATACATGTGTTGTATTTCAAATAATTAGCTAGTATTTCTGGGTTTGCCATATCGGTTCATACAATCTTGTCACCACTTCTTGGTGCAATTCTTTGGCATTCGTCCGTGTTTCTGCCTCATCTCTATGGTTACCATGTTTTAGCATAATTGCAACCTGCATTTGGCATTCTGATACCTTCTTGGTAATGCTACTCATATTTAGCTCAACAAGATCCTATCTATGAATTTACAAAGAAGAAGAAACATTTTTGGCGCTGACAGGACGACAATTATATAGCATTTTTTGACGTTGGCCTGATGATAGTTCGTGACTGTATATCTCCTTAAATATTGTCTCTTTTTTGTCGTGGGTTTGCTTTGCTCTGCATGTTGTCATTTTCACAAATATTTTACAAACGATATCAAAATATGGGCGTAACAGAGTGGCCTTTGTTTACGACGAACATTTCCTCCTAATTTTCATTCAGGCGTTTTCCTCGATTTACTAATAATTTAATTGATTAACTAATTAAATTTAGTTAATTAATAATATTGCAATCGTTGTTTACGTTCATGCGGCTATTAATAAAAGATGGCCGTTCAGTCACGTGTAACTGTATGCGCATACCGTTCATTATGAATAATTACAATACATACATTCCTTATGTTACCTATCGTGCTTTTACAATGAAAATATATCCGTGTAGCTGATTAAAACAATACATATGGTAACATAATCGTATTGTTTTCATTACGTTCGTGATGTAACATTTGGTCTTTGAATGATTGGAATGTGGGGGGCGGGGGAGGTGACAGTTCACTTGAATCGTGTGGGCGTGCTTGTATTTATCAAGATCTGTACTATCCAGCTTGTTTGGTTTTATTTGACATTGTCACTGGGTTTAACGCCGTTTTTCAACAATCTTTCACCTAATCAGTTTTCATTGACTGTATACTAACCTGTACTAACTTACCCTTCCACAAGGAGCCAGCAACTTCTCCACATATGGGGGGGGGGGGGGAATTGACATTTTTGTCAGATTTTCATAGAAGGATATGACTTGCCGGGTTACAAGTCCAGCGCACTAACCACTGGACCACAGTCGTGTCTTTGTATTTTCTTGTGGTTCAATGTGCATGAAATCTGGAGAGAATCAGAATGTTTGTTTCAGCTAAAAACATTTTTCGGTGAATAATCTTCTACAAGGGCCGTATATAAGTGAATCCTCACTGGCTATTGGATATACATAATGTATTTATGCACCATCATCAACAGCAACAACAACAACAACAACAACAACAACAACAACAACAGCAACAACAACAACAACAACAACAGCAGCAGCAACAGCAGCAGCAACAATAATAACAACAACAACAGAAATCATAATCTCTGTCATAGTCTAAACAATAAGAGGAGTGGTAAAATCTTAACTATAAAATGAATAAAACTCATTCATACAGTTGTATACTAACTTCAGTAAAACTGTCGGTGAATATTGTAACTGGGAGAGGCGATCTATAAATGGATATATTTTTGCTTTGAACTTTTTAAAAATAACACAAGAACAAACAGTTTGTTGTTTCATCTGCAGTAACCCGCTATAGTACGTCAGTCAGGCAATAGAAAATTAAATTCTATGTTTAATGGTAAATTTTATCATGATTGTATTCAGATTAGTGGCATACTCTCACGATACAAGTTTGCCACGATAATTCAGAACCATACCCAGGATAAATAAAATTTCTCGGTTTGGTGCCAAATTTCAGGGGGAAATTAGTCTTTGAAAGAAATAGATTTTAATTATTTTGATGTATGTATTATCCTCACGGAATTTGAAAGACCCGCCTCCAATTACTTTGTGGTATGGCATTGTTAGTACGTTTTGTATTGTTGCTAGTATATTTTGGAGAGGCTGGTTTGAGCCTTGTTGATTGGGTATCGTGTTTGTTTTGTGAGGTTCTGTTATTTTTGTCATAGTGTGTAAGGTTTGGCCTTTGAAGTAATTAGAGCAATATTAACATTGCTTCACACGACAAAAACAAAATATTTTGCTTTCAATGAAACAATTATGATAAGTGTACTAATTTTTGTCTCCTGATTAGATACTGTCTGATATAGTAACACTATTAAGCCGTATCAAGTGCATCTTAAGACTGGGATTGGAGCAAAATAACCGTTCTTCAGCTAATTGGATGCAATTGTATGCGATGTATGACGAATCAAATGCATTTAAACTATGGTCAAGTTTTTTTTATCATTTTATTCTAGGAATGCGCGCTAAAGAAATAAATCAAAGTCTTGCATTCTTAATTATGTTCTCCACTATATCTTGCGATTATTGTCCTCAATCGCTTTCGACTTTTTTGTTTTTCATTTATCTAATGTGTTTTGTTGACTTGACTGATTATTTAATTTAGTGCTCTTGCTATTTAATTAATTCAGTCATGGATTTGTTTCCTTTCTGTAGCTAACCACATTCTTTTTTTAAAGCGTCCGCACACAATTGATCAATGTATGTTTTTGTTATATAGTGATTTCGCGTACTGTTTAGTAAATATCAAAGAAAAATGTTTCTACCGTCTTGGTAATGATTATGGAATTGTTTAAAGAATGGGAGAAAGTACGCTACTGTCATGTGGTTACATTGGGCGTTCCCAGTGAGGTAAATATGCCTATACTTCATGGAAACGTTACTGTCCCCTAAGTTAGATTTTCTTTGTATCGTCAATGAACAATATTTTGTAAATTGTGCGACATTTTTACGAGTGGTTTATTCTATTGTAATGAATCATCCTTTGGGCAGTTGTATAGAGATACACCAGATTATGTATATAAACACGATTGTTGTTTGCAATGGCCAATTTGTTTTGAACATTTCGTAATATTCCAGCTGTGTAAGTAATACATGATTGTGTTTTTATACAGACCTATTGTGCTATTGCAATTGCTTGTACCCTAAAATGGCGTTTCAAATTCCACTTTTATTGCGGCACGTGTACTGTCCAATTTGTGTTTCAGGCCACCTCCGAATAAAGACCACCCTGTGAGTAAAGGCCATTCATTGAAAAACCGTCATTGATTATTTAGGACATATTGACCTCCGAATAAAGGTCACCTGTCAATAAAGGCCGCATTTTGTCTTTCCCAAGGGTGGCCTTTGTTCACAGGTTTGACTATAGTATTTTCTTTTGTACTTTGAATAAAAAAAGCCGGTGCTATCCGTGTTACTCAATAGATCCATTGTCTGAATATCTTTAAAAATGGCATTGTACTGATACTCATAACCTGCTTACGAGGTACCGTCCTGCCTTATAAACAATAGAAACACCATTACAAAACATTCCCTTACAGCGCTTTGCAAAGATTTCCCTACTGGTACATATACAACGAATTTTTGATAATGAGCGATGTGAATAGTAGGTCGTAAGAATTTGTGGCAAATTTGTATGGAAAAAAGTATTACAATTATTTTAAGTGTTGAAATGATACAGATATTTTAAGTATCATTAATTAATGGGATTGATTTAATGCATTGTCCTATTAGAAGAAATTTTGTAATGGATTGGAGTAAAATTTAAATGCGATTATTGACACGTTAAAACGAAGGTACCACGGCCATGTTTGGTCATATAATATCAGTAACTATTGAAAATGCCTCGAAGAGGAATCGCGCCTGTTCCAATAATATTTATATTATCTGCTTAATATAATTCATTGAAACAATACTACACTTCCGACTAGTACGTACGCGTGTGGCTTTTATTGAAATAAGTGCATGTGAACTCCATTCTAAAGCCACTTTCTCTTTACGTGGAGTTCTTTTAATGTAACGGAGACATGGAAAGAAATATACCACAATAATGATCATTAAATCCCTTATAAAATTTCATCAATAGGACAATTGTTCATTCCTTTATTTCTGTATTGAATTTATCAACTAATTAAATACAAATTTACACAGTAACACAAACAGACATTTCCACTTGAGATATCTCCTTATGTATTGTTAATTGGTTTATTTTTCAATTAAGCAACCTTGAGTTACCACACACGCAAAAGAGTCTAGTGTAGTTTCTGATAAAAAGAAAAATGGCAAAGATGAACCAAAATGTTGAAATGGGCGGATTTACATGAACAAAAGGCCGCGACCGTGGTCCAGTTGTTAGTGCGCTGGACTTGTAACCCGGTGATCCAGGTTCAAATCCCAGTCGCAGCAGGTCATATCCTTCTATGAAAATTTGACTAGAATGTCGATTTTCATTCATATGTGGAGAAGTAGTCGGCTCCTTGTGGCAGGGTAAGTTAGTACTGGTTAGTATACAGTCCAGGAAAACTGGATAGGTGAACCGGTCGCCGTATATAACTGAAAAACAGTTGAAAAACGGCGTTAAGACTCGTACGTGTTTTATTGATATTGGATTGAACAATTCATCTCTCATTTTAGAATAATGGATCCATGAATTGAGAAAAAGATTCAGGCCAATACGTGATTAATAAATAAATGTCGTCACACAATGCAATATTATATATTGTCAACCATATCAATAAGTTCCCATGGTGACAATATGTTGGTAATATTTTATAAATATTTAAACATCAATTTTTTGTTTGGTAAAATGGATGTGATAAATATTATATAAACTCAGATTTCATGTCATAAATATGATAATAAATCTAATATCAAATAAAAAACATATCGTGTAATCATACACTGTGCTCATATAATCTCTTCATTCAATCAATTGAAAATCAAACATCAATTGTCACGGAAACTGTTAAATAAACGAACTAATCAATTATGAACAATACGTACATTAGACGTTTTGAGTACCTTTGTCAACAAAAGCACAATCATTCGCTATCCCACACAGGGACAATGATTAAACAAATCCTAGTGTCGAAATACGTGCTAGATCAGGATTTTAGGAAAACGTCCACAAATATCACCATTCTAGGTATATATCAATTTTCCCCATTTATGCTAGCCATGTAATCCAACATTCCGTCAGCTCACATTTAATGTGTTTTTAACAACCTGGTTTTATCTTTCAAATTAAGACTAATCATATACATTTTGAGTGACCAAGTTCGCTACGTGAACGGCACACTGGTTGCAAAGTAAGCATTGTGACTCCAGATTTGTTTAGCGTATAAAATGAAGAAATCTAGATTTTGTTAGAAAAAACGCAAATTGGGAGAATTTTCAACTGTATTAACCCTTTCAGTGCCCGGGATTTAATCGCATAGTTTAGACGCAATTGTCGGTGATTTTTCTAAGAAATTGTGGAAATTGACTGAAAACAAGGAATACCGTGCGAGGTTTCCCAGGACGGGTACACACTTCCTGTAGGCAAACATGCCGAAACTGGGGCGGACAAGTATACCCGTCCTGTAGACAGCGAAATGGTTATTCTACATGTATATCCAAGCCTGTGAACAAAGGCCATGATTGGGAAAGACAAAATGTAGCCTTTATTGACAGGTAGCCTTAATTCGGAGGTCAGTTTGTTCAAAATAATCAGTGACAGATTTTCAAAGAATGACCATTATTCAAAGGGTGGTCTTTATTCAGAGGCAACAGGTTTGACTGTATATTGGATTAGGTTATCAGGTGTATTCTATGTGTGTGTGGGGGGGATCTTTTTTGTTCTGGCTTGTCACACACGAAAACCATAATGCGGTATACAAATAAAATACAGAATGCATTCTCTATTTGACTTGGAAACAAACTATTGCAGTCTCTAACTGTAAAACAGAGAATTAAGTAACAAACAATTCACTTAAGATGATATAAAATAACGCAAGGGGAAAGTTCAGCCATACTTCTTACATACTTGGAATAGGATTTTTGATAGAACACATTTGTTTTATTTGGATATCAGATCATGTTGTTTACGCATTTTGACTTTCCAGTATCATTTTGGAAGCCTTATACATTTGTACTTCCATATCTTTTTACACTTATAATATTGTATACTCAAAATTTGACGTATTTTCAGATATCCAGCTATCCTTGTCTGACCGTGTCTACGTACCTCCTGTTTTTATGAACAACAATCTGATGAAAGGTTTCATGTACAGTAAAACCTCGTGATTACGAGCATCGATATCACGAGCACCCGACTTATCTCGTGGAGTTTTTTAAAGTCCCATTAATTTTTGTTCTTAATTGTGTGCAATTTTCAACCAACAAACATATAGCTCGTTATTACGAGCACCACAATTATCTCGAGCATTTAGTCCTAATTCTTTGACTTCTCGAGATGACGAGGTTTTACTGTATTTTTATTTTACACTGGATCCAAAAAATGGTAAAACGGCGACTGGAATAGTTTCAACAGCAATCACTGACTTTTTTTCACGTAAAATCTAAAGCTATAGTTAAGATCCTAGTAGCTAACTAAGTCTCAGAGTAAAACATTATAAAACATTAAGATTATCTTCCGGACCAATAAATCAGCCTTAATATAACAAATATGCTCTATAATTATAAGAGCTTGTAAATGTGAATATATAAAATGTGTTTTAAATCTAATCAAATGGTTGTCAATATAATCTTAATTTATTGATTTACTATCAAACTGCCTCGAGGAAAATTGGTTTCTGGGGACAATCCCTTTACAGGCAATCGTACCTCAAATCTTAAAACACATATGTGAAAATGGTCTTTACCATATCATGCGTCAGGCAGAGGTGAAGTTGTTTTTCACAAGTGTCTAAAGTATGTTTCAACGCCTAATCTAACCATCAGTATATCTGCTGTCACTCACTACAACCATTTATCAAATTCTAATTCATTTTCTTATATTTCCGTTCGTTAATGCGCACCAGATACCCAGAAACAACAAGATAACCTTTTGTATGTTTGTCTGAGTAGAAAGTTCATGGTTTGCCTGCGGAAAAAAATGATCTTATATTAATTCAGTTCTTACACCGTTCATTTAAGCAGTTACCGCGTAATTCGAAAAACCTTGAATATAAGAGGGTGTGTAGATCTTGCTTCACGACACGGCATTCCCTGCGTTATCTCGCTGTCGCATTCAGGTGTAACTTTACGGTAGTCAATGACAATAATGTCCTAGTATTCTGCTTCTAAAAAATCACGTGACTTAATAACTGAAGCTGGACTGAACGAACATGTAACTTTCTACTCTACATGTTTGCCATACGCCTTGCCGCAGGAACTGCAAAGGAACAGACATCCGGTGTAGTGTATAGACAAACCATACCAGTGCTTCGCTTAATTTTGCAAATTTTAGAACATTGAAACTTTTCTATGCTGTATTATGATTAATATATTCTGATATAAGTATATATTCGTATTTTGTCATTATCTTAATTTCAGTAACTCAATAATAACTGTGCCCTTGTCACAACATTATTCTATCCTTAAATTGGCGACACGGGTTCGCGTACAGACCCATGTCAACATAATTTGTGATTTGTCTGAGTAAACGGCCCGTCCTCTAAGATCAATAGAGAGTGGGTTAGGTCCATGGACCTCGAATTAATAAGTTCGAACCCTGAGCGCGCGACACATGTTCTCACTGCGACATAATGTCCTATGGCCATCCGTCTTCCATTGTGAGTGATTCATGAGGTGAACTTGTAGGTATTTAGATGGAAGCACTTGTACAGAATCCAAAACACTGTCCTCGGTACATGGCTTTTTTCACAGGGAGGGGCCTTTTTTCTTAAATTTAGGGGAAAAACACAAAGAGGGGAAGAAAAAACTTGATGTAAACTGAATTTTAGGGGGTAAACTGTATGATTTTTTCCAAAGAGTAAAACGTCCCTGTTATAGAAGGGAAACAATCTTGAGGCATATATGAGAAATGCTGTTGAAAAAAGGCATGAGATACGAAAGTGTCAAACTAATTACCGGTTAATTATCACCAAACAATGTCATGTCTATTCATGAAGATAGGCGGGTATAATGTGACTCACCTTTTATTTTTATGAAATATTTAATATTTTTGAGAAATATCAGAAAATTACAGTCGTAAGATATTTATACTTACATTCTGTTAACACAAGTAATTACGAAGTATCGCATGGGTAAGAATAAAAATATCGCGATCGTATTGATGTCTAGACGTGGTTATGCATATGACGAGAACACGTACAATTTACAGGGATGTTTCGCATCAAAGTCAAAACAGCTATTATTAGCTAGCTTTCGGAAATGTGATTCAAATCATGATTATTTTCAGAACAATGCATCAGATGGATACAAATGATAGAGACATGCCGTATAATTGTGTGATACAAGTTTCTGTATTCTTTCTACTATAGCAGACAATTGATATATTCTTTATCGTATGCAATTAAAAATACAGTCTAACCTTACCTAGCGTCCTTAAAACAATGTTAAAAACCGCCTTATCATAACGACCAAAGGTGTAAAAACACGATTACAGTAAAACCTTGATAATGACAACATCATCGGGACCCGAAAAATCGATGTAATAATGAGGTAGTCTCATTATCAAGTTGAATTATGGTCATTGAAAGTATGTCAGACAATAAGTGGTCGTTATAACAAGGTGACTGTAATATTGAGGTGGTCGCCATTTGAGGTTTTACTGTAAAATCTAAATATAAATTTAAAGGCACCCTTGGGAAATACAAAACGTCGCATTTATTGACAGATGGCCTTTATTCGGAGGTCAATTTGTTCAGTATAATCAGTGACAGTTTTTCAAAAAATGGCCTTTATTCACAAGGTGGCCTTTATTTGGAGGTGACCGCAAACACAGGTTTGACTGTACAGTGTATTCAGCAAAATCTCATTTAAACGACATTCCTTTACCGGCAAACAGCGTATGGGATCAGATTTTTATAAATCATTTATTAATTCAGAATGACCTTTTTTTGGATTCCAACATCGAACACAAATTTTGGGAACCAACACAAATTATTCTCCCAACTTCTCATCAAAGTTTCTGGCTCGTTACATAGATAGATAAAAGCAATTCACACTATCAAAAACTGGTGAAATTCAAGTATGTGAATAGAGTTTGTTTTATTCGCATAAGTAGTTGTCCTACATACATAATATAGAATACAATGTATTTTTTGTTTAGATTTTTTATTGCAAGCTCTTATTTCAATGAATGAAGTCAATTATTATACATGTTTTATGTTATGTCACGGAATCGCGTGAGTGTGGACTCATTTGTTACGCATTCCAAAATGAAGTATTACCATTTTCGCGTAATTAATGGAATTTTAATACAGACGATTAATCAAAACAGATATTAATATTAATTCTAAATACAGTGTGTATTCAGAATCAGTAAATAATTAATACAACTTAATGTAATTGTTATAATAATTCCTACATTTAATTGTGAAATCACCATCTCTTCGTGTTGGAGTGTACAAAACAACCAGTTATATCTGGATTAAGTGTTTATGTTAATAAACCACTAGGACTATTAATAAACGTTTTAATTGGAAACAAGGATATTACATAAGTCAAAGTACATTGTAATTTTACTCATCACGTTCATTTCCAGTATCGGTGACCACAAACCATTGCACAACAACGTTTTGTTGATGATGCAATACACAAAATATACAATACACTCAAACATACGAGCTAAGGTCACATCGTGAAGAGAAGCTACACACACTGTCCATTCATTCATCAATCTATGACCACACCCACTTGAATTTATAGAAGAATTAATTGGAGACTGTCTTTGTTTAGATGTTTAAGCAGAACGCAAAATGCGTGTATCAGAAATAAAATCACTGGTCTATACAGATACATAGTCTCTATTCACCGGTGGTCCTTAGCATAGGTCCGACAGTAATATATAATGCTATATTCCTAAGGTATAGTCTCTCTGTTCAATTAACCCGTCTAAACAAATCAAAGTATAAGAACACGGCTACAGTGAATTCCTGGGGACTCGAATACATGAACAAAGGCAACCCTTGGGAGAGACGAGTTTATTGACAGATGGCCTTTATTCGGAGGTCAGTTTGTTCTAAATAATCAGTGACAGTTTTTCAAAGAATGACCTTTATTCATAGGGTGGTCATTATTCGGAGGTGGCCGCAAACACAGGTTTGACTGTACTTCACTGTATTCTAGGTTTCATTATAACCGTGTGAGACTGTTCTCAGTTGTACAAGTAAGAACTTCGGTCCAATTATTGTTTTAGTTTCTTTTGTAACTACGTATAGTGAATGGATAAACGACAGTTGAACCTAACTAAAAGTAATATAAAGGGGGAGGACATAAATAATACTAAATTCTGTCCTTTAATACACAATTACTAATGGTATAGACCCCTCTAAAATCTCTGAATACACATATTCGGAACACATCGAAGGATAACGTCCAATCACGGCCGACATTACAACGATTTGGAATTTCCCGGATGTAAATTTAACAAAGATGGCGGTCTGATGAATGAAACGACTGTCAAGTTTGTTTTTTTCTGTACAAACTTTTCTTTGTTGTATATAATTTATTGTAAAAAGAAACAGGTTACGCTGTTTGATAGACAATTCTGTGATGAAAAAGCGGACACTCTTCGACAGTCGCCATTTTAAGAACTTAGTTGGTCAGCGATAATTTTTATTAGTAATAATGACGCATGACCATAGGTTGATCCAGGAGGGGGGGGTAGGCCGGGTAGGCCCCTAAAATTGCCCAAGCAAAGGTTTTTTTCTATCATGAAATATGATAATTACATGAAAATATATATAAATGTCAAAACATTTTCGCACACTACGCGTGCAATAAGTTACGAGCGCGGTAACACAATAACATAACATACGATTCACAAACAACTCCTCATTTTTGGACCCCAGCCTACTTGTTCAGTTTCCGCCCCCTTCCCAACTATAAATCCTGGATCCGCCTGTAAAATGACTAATACTAGGCGTAGACGTATATAAAGCTACGGAGTACATTCGGGGTTAGATGGAGGTACGGAATCAGCCAAGATGTTCCGAATGTGAATAAACAGAACTGACCTTGTTCACAAGACCCTTGAATTCATAATTACTATTTCCTGTGGTAAATTGATGCTTGTCAACTTACACTTTTATTAAATAATTAAAAAAAAATAAGATGATTAAGTGTTACCCTGTCATAACGGAGACGCAGACTACAATTAGTTCGATGTTTTTTGCAATACAGTATAACCCCGATATTAAGACCACCTTTGGAACTAAAGATCAGTCTTTATATTTGAATGTTTTTTTAAGTTAGAAAATAATTCAGGGCTTTCATTTGACCCTTAAAACAACATTTTGATTCATAAAGTCAGTAGAATAAAGCTTCTGGCTCTTGAGAATTTGTACCGAAGGGTCAAATTTACAATAAAATTGGAGGGCTATTTCGTTGACTCTGTGAATTATCATCAGCCAAGGGTCATTTTTGACCCTCAACTTTTGACGTGTTTTGAAAACCCTATATATTATAAAAACGATCAGAAACTACAACGCATACACATCATATATCACAAACAGAAAGCATCCATCACGAATTTCTCCACATCAGAACAGCAATAAATGTCATAAATGAGTTTACACAAATCAAATTTATTCAAATCACAGCATTTTATCTATACGATACATTTAAATGAATACGTATAATATAATGGCAAACCCGTATCACCAATATTTATAATTCATGAATTTACTGCAAAGTGGCAGACATTAGATGCTCAATAACGTATTTTATTGCTATTTAGACTAAACATATAGTCCTGTCTGCCTAGTTGTCTTTTTATATACAGTGTTACCTCTCTAGAGCGGCCCTCTCGTAAGCAACAACCCTCCCTTCAACAACAGCATGTTTTTCCACTGTACGATTTAACTATTAATTCAACCTCTCTTGAGCAACAACCTCCCATCAATAACAGCATGTGTTTTTCCACTGTACGATTTAACTATTCATTCAACATCTCTGGAGCAACAAACTCTCTACAACAACATAATTTCGCTTCTCCAAAAGGGTGTTGTTTTGGAGAGGTTGCACTGTAGTATATTTGCTTCTACACGAAGTACCATTGTTCGAATATATTTGGTTAAAGTATAGAAATATCGCCTGTGAGTTTCGTCAAGCCATTTGCCCAAACCTCTGGGAAAGTCTGCTCTAGTCAGACGGTGCTTGCATTTTCCTACCCAGACATGTTTAAATAAAACATTCAGTCATGTTAAATACATGTAACATCAAATCCTAAAGCTTTGGACATGATGCAAAGTTTCTCGTAAAACATTTATTAATGATTGCACCATTAATATATTAGCTTAAAAGTTTCTGTTGTTACCATATTCATGGGGACAATAATTGACGCATGTACATCCATTTCTTTAAACGGATACTTTGGTCACACTTTTTAAAGACTTTACCCACATATTTGATCTGGTTCGAAATGAAATACGTAAAGTCTCTTACAGCTGACACTATTCAGTTAAACCTTCGGGAGTGTAAACAGAAGCCTTTGCGGGAAATGGCCTTAATTCAGAGGTTGTATTTAATACCTCAACATTTAATTCACTGTAGATATCACAAAACGATCCTTACATTATAGGAGCTGTTATTGAGATAATCTCATTATTAAGGTGAAAAATAAAGAAAATACAGAGAAAGACCAGTCCAGCACAAAATGATCACAATAATGAGTTGGTCTTCATTTTGTAGTGGTTGTTAATATGAAAGATTCCCTCTATTGCTTGTGTACAACAGCCTCTGTAGAAATTCTTCAGTGGAATGTGGTCGGATAAAAGTGCATACTCCCCAAATAACAATAATCAACCGTGACATTTAAGTGTTGTCAGGCAATACGTGTTCCATATAATTACCTGCCAACGGCTCGTTAAAAGGCACCTGTTTTATCATTTGAGCATAAAATCATTTGATGAAAATCCTGTTTTTGTAACGTATCTTACATCATTTGGACATTGAACTATTTCTAAAAGTTCTATTAATGGATTCATTTTTATGTTTAATTCATAAAATCTTCATGTTTTGTCCCAGGCGAACATGTTCCCTTTGATCACAAAGATGTTAGAATATAATTTGTGATATTGATTCCCACTGAATATTTGTGTGAAAACAAGAATTCTTGATTGACTTTATATAACGTAAGGTGGTTACCTCAGCCTACATTACACCCACTGAGTCACAAGCAGTTCACAAGCTTCAATGATTATGGTTTGTTCACCGGGTCCTGAAAATGTCAATGGCTCTTAAATATAACTGATTACAGTCATATATTGTTATTATAGAGTCAAGTTATTGTTTTTACGGTTATATTAATTATTAATAACGAGTATTGCTTAATGATGTTTCATAAATGGCTTTCATATCAAACAAACACTATTGAAATCGGTGAGATGGTGGCACAAAAATCGTCATGTTTGCAGTACTTACTTTTTAGTGTCACACATGTTTGTCTCACAGTCACAACTTGTTAATTTGAAAACGTGTGCCGAATTTTAAGTGAATCGGTCGCCTTATATGACTGAAATTTTAAAAAAAACAGCGCTGAACCCAGTGAAAAACACATGCTGCATTTACAGTAAAACCTCATTTAGGAACCGCTTTAATAAAAATCATGATACTAGTAACCAGAGGCTATTTTTCAAATCGGTTTTCAACATTTTGAAAGTTTTCAATGTAATAAGGGGACACCATCATTACTAACACCAACATGTTTGGCGAATCCCGGTCGCGGCAGGTCATACCCTTCCATGAAAATTTGACAAAAATGTCGATTTTCCTCCATATGTGGAGAAGTTGCCAGGCTCCTTGTGGAAGGGTAAGTTAGTACTGGTTAGTATACAGTCCAGGAAAACTGGTTAGGTGAACCGGTCGCCGTATATAACTGAAAAATTGTTGAAAAAACGGCGTTAAACCCCAATACAACCAACCACCCGATATGTTTGGTCCTTGAAGTGGTATAAAACACTAGGATTTAACAGTAGTTATTTGATCAATAGTCTCTATAAGAGAGGTTATAAAAACGACAAGATAAATAAAACAATATTATTTACGATTGTGGGCTTCGTAATGATATATATTTTGACCAATTCCATCATCTTAAATTGTCTTATCTGATGTTAATTACAAATACCCAGAAAAGATCTGTACGCTTATTGACCACACGAAACAAGTACCGCCGATAAATGCCATAACTTGATATAAAAGTGAGAACCAGCTCAAAGGAAGCCATACGCACTAAATAAGAAACATAAACTGGCTCGCTTATGGCAAAAACATAAAGATGTATTTTATAAGGCCTAGGGATTTCTCCTGCTAGTTTCTGTGGTAAATTGATACTTGTAAGCTGACACCTTCAGTGGATAAATAGTATTTCATGAGAATAAAATGTTCTGTTGTCATAACTTGAGACTTTCGCCGTTATAAGTTCATTGTTTATGGTCGCAGTTGTCATTTTACTTACAGAAAGAATACATCAAAAGTCGCAGGATGAAGTATAAGGTTACATCGTCTTTTTGGGAACAAACTGGATATTTTATGTATTGACAGAATTTGCGCGTTGGATTAAATAGATAATGACGACAGAGACTGTAGTGACTACCCGCGCAAGCGATTGGTTTGTTTGTTTGTTTTTATGTGACTTATTGTCACTGGGGTTTAACGCCGTTTTTCAACAATTTTTCAGTTGTTATACGGCGCCCGTTTCACTTAACTAGTTTTCCTGGACTGTATACTAACTAGTACTAATATACCCTTCCCCAAGGAGCCGGCTACTTATCCACATATGGAGGAAAATCGACATTCTTGTCAAATTTATAGTAGGGTATGACCTGCCGCGAACAGGATTCGAACACGAATCTCCGGGGTACAAGTCCAGCGCAATAACAATTGTACCACGGCCGCGGCTGGAAGCGATTGTACTTGTCTACAAAATACAGTAATACTTCGACATTAAGATCGCTTCAGCATCGTAAAAAATTGTAATCATAGTAAGGTGGCCTAATTTCCCAGTCGAACTGTAGAAGAAATTGTGTAAACCAGTCAGGAGACAAGTGGTCATTATAATGAGGTGGTCTTGATATCAAAATGGTCGCTAAGCGAGGTGTAACGGTAGTTATGGAAACAACGTTATGATTACGTAGGTGATCGAGATATTTTGTGTTTGACCTGTCAACTACACGCTATTAATTAAGAACCAATTACCTCGAGCTGTTGAAGACCTTGTGTTCCATAAGAGCCGTCAACTATTTGGATCATAGTTTATATCACTAATGATTTTAATGGAGACTAGGAACTTTTTATAGCACACATCTCAAGTCAGTAATAACAGAAAAAGACAAGCGGCACTCACAAATACCAATTAAGATTGAAGTTAATTGGTTAGAATTTTTCATGTGCAAATAGAAATCGGCATTTCTGACCGAACCAGTTGTATGCCGAATAAACGAACAGTTTATAAAATCCGATAGCTTTCTAATTGGCTGATATTCTGGTACGGTATAAAACTTTGCCTATATCGTCATCATCTTAACGATCAAAGAACGCAGGGCATGAAAACTTGATGAATCTATAATATTACGCTGTTCCATTCATGGATAGAGTTATAGTTATTGGTTTCATATTGAGCTTGTAAAACTGAGGTAAGATTTTCTCATTTGCTTTCTGACATAAAACGGGAAATGGAAGTGACGAACTATCAATCTATTAATTATTTCTCTAGAACAAGGATATTTTTTTAATTTCATAGCAGAATAAAAATAACGATGTAGAATTTAACGTGCGTTCACACTGACATCAGATTAATGATTAAAAGATTATTTTGATAGTGTCAAGCTGGAATTGAAATTGTGTCAATAAAATTTATAAATATAGTTAAACACAATGGACAATAAAACTAACTCCTTTCGAATTCTCATAGCTTCCGTAACAGACGTTGTTGAATACTTAACTTTTAAGTTTGTCTAATATTGACGACTGGATTTGGTGACACATACTAAAAATGGCACAATTAATGTTTTCTTCTGTGATATTTGTAACTACATTCCTAATGTTAGATGTTAGAGATAATTTTGTCTTCACATAAATGGCAAAAGCATTAACAATATTACAGTACTTTTTGTTATGTTAAAACATTGTGTCGCAATGGCTCCATCGCCTTTTTAATTCCCAATTTAGAGCGAATTTTTTGTGATTTAATACGATAAAATTACTATGGAGTAACTATGTAACTATATAGTAACTATGGAATGCGTATTTTTGTATCCTACCTATCTAAAGATTAATGACGATAAAAAACAACAGTAGAAAGATATATTTTGTATCAATGACATTTATCACATATAATGTTTAGCAGTAACACGTATTTTATAAGAAACCAGTCAGCAAACTAACAAACAAAAAGGAAATCTCTTGAATAGAGACCTTGCAAGCTCAATACAGTCACGTGGTCTCCTTTCGACACATGCTGTGTCTTCTGGCTTTTTTTGTTGCTTAAGATAGGTTTTTTTGTTGCTTAAGATATGGGTACTGACATCTGCATGAACAAGTTGTATTATAGTGCAACCTCTCCAGAGTGGGCCTCTCTTTAGCAACAAGCTCCCTCCAGCATGATTTTTCTCCTAGTACGCTTTAACTATTAATTCAACCCCTTCAGAGCAACAACATCTCATAAACAACATAAATTTGTTTCTCCCAAAGGACGTTGCTTTGTAGAGGTTGCACTGTATCTGTATTTGGAATTTTCTAGGCGCCCAATTTTACTATTTTTAACTTGTCTGCAACCAAAGCAACACACTAAAGGTCAAGATGTTTCCTTCTGGAGATATTTGCACTATGCTTCAAAATATTCAGCGATAATATGATAGTCCTGAAAATTCATTTCCATTTTTATTACCTTGATCTACACACAATTTCAATGTCACGATTAATTTTGAACCAAGGATCTTTATTTTTCTGAATCTGATGAAATAAATATAAGCTCAAAGATATAAAAATTCATTGTTTCACACTATAACTTCTTAACATTTAACAACAATAAAAGTAAGTGGTGTGTCTTAGACAACTTTCAACATTTATGAAAATCTTCTCATTTCGTAAAGTGCAGCTTTATCAATATGCCTCCTGGTTTATTATTGAACAGTTTGCGAAATGCTCTTTCACCACCAGAATGAACTCGCTGACACCCTCGCTCGAAATTGTTTTAAAGTATTTATTGGCTTCGTCACACGTGCCAAAAGGCTTTCAGTGAACTGCTTTTCCTTAAGGTCCGTGGTTCTATCCACAGGCATTTGTAACGGACTTGTTAAAGAAGAGTTGTAAACCTTCCAATAGTACACACACATATATATATATACCAGATAATCGGGGTCGTATTCTGAGACATTTCTTTCATTTAAGGCAATTTTGGATAACATTTGTGTGTTTTAAATAAAGTGTTATTACAATTTTACAAGCACAGGTCCTTTACTAATGCCTGTGGTTCTACCCAGGTGTATATATCCCTGGATCTTCCTCCAGCTTTAAATCTGAAAAGGTCGCCCAAATGACCCTGGCTATTGGTACGACTTTAATCCCCCCAAAATTAGAGAAACATGATATTCATGTCTACAAAAAAATTCTTCGCAAAGATATTCCTATGAAATGGCAACATATCTCTTCAAATATTTTAAAAAGGAGTCATCGTCTTGGCTTAGTATAGGTACTGTTTGACAGGACAAAAACTGAAAAAAATGATTCTATGACATCGACTTATGTTGATTGGTTTTGTATTGTGATATTCATCATATTTATTTTGAAATCTAATAATATAAGAAACATAAAAAACATATTCCAAACATTCAATATATTAGTATGCGAGTGCTGCTTTTATAGTCTTGTCAATTCTATGTTTTATAATCATGTCTGTTGTGATATTTCTAATGAACGTAAATGATAATTTTGACCCATGACCGCTGTTGAGACGCTTGCCATACATGGCGTTATTTATTATCCTAAGCGATCAATGAAATATGTGCATATATTTGGCAGATAAAAATACAAGTACAAAAATGGCAAAATATTCTGTGCTTGTTGATAGATACTGACTCCATACAACAGAAATACATGAACGTTTTATTCACATTAAGCTATAGAAACTTAATAATAATAATAATAATAATAATTGATGTAAATATATAGCAACGCTGGTAAATTTAGAATTCCTGAATTATGGTCGGTCTGTTAATGGAATATAAATTACTCCTACACAATCATTTCACATTTAGATGTGTCCCTAATTCACATTTCTGTGAAGATATAGTTATCTGCATCACGAAATGCTATTTTGAAGTGAAAATTTATTGCCAAACTTTTGATAAGAAACCTAGTTTTTTCATTCAATTTACTGTTCCTTGCGGCAATAACAACAGTGTTATTGAAAGGCATATACTATCTAATCGTACGATGAATTTGTTCCATGGCTTGTCTCACATCAATCAAATATCCATAGGTTTCATGAAACTGTTTTCTTTAATCGCATGATCTCAAAGATCACACCGCATATATATAGTAGTACATTTGGATATTAAATGTCTGTTAAAAGTTTACTGATAATTATGCTGCGAATAATTGACAATAATTACATAGTCAATCACAACTGATAATGGATTTTGTAATGTAAGTAATTATTGCCTTCTCCGCAGCATAGATTATTTATCTATTATGTATGTATATCCATATACATTGGTATTTTGTTTTATTTTATTTTGTTTTGTCCTCATGGGCCAGAAAGCTTAATGGATTTATATCTTATTCATTTCCGTGTGATTTATGAAGTACACTTTTTAATGGCGTCAATAATAACAAACACGAGAGGACGAGGATTATTATATTAGTGTTGTTACAATCAATTATACAATGTCTAAGTTGATAATTACAAGTAATTTTGAGTAACAAAATTCAAAAGTTAGATAAGTTTATCTTTTATGAAACGATTAAGATGTCAAGTTGTACGAATATATATAAACATTTTGCGAACCTTTGTTTCAAAAAACTATTGTTGGTAAAGGGACGCGCGTGTGTCGCATAGTCTGACAACGTGATGCTAACTTTGCAAACAGTTTCAATGAATCAAAATACTCAGTAACTCAATATTTATTTCATTGGTAACTCGCAGGTTTACATCTCACATGGAGACAATCTATCAATAAAATATAATTATTTCTATATTCTAAATTTGTCGGATACTTGAAAAAAGTGAACTAGTTTTGAAATCTAAATTTGCAAGGTGGCTGGTCCACTCCAACAGGACTGACCAGACAATACAACATACGGGTTACTGTGCTTCCGAGATAGAAAAAATAATTAATACTGTTATAAAAGATACCGAGAGAATTTAGTTACTGCCCCCCCCAAAAAAAACAAGAATATATAAGCGTAGCCTCGTATGTCAAAACTGAAACCTTATTAGAGAAGCCAAGCCAATAAGTTATTTATGATGCAAATATACAGGTATTTTCTATATTGATGAATTCTTTGTTCGATCAAATGGTAAGTTATCAACCTTGCTCGCTTTATTGGATTCCTTTGTGAATTCGTTTCTTGTATTAATATCATTAATTATTTATTAAAAGTACAGGAGATCCTAATTCTGTACAATATTGGATTAATTGAAAATAGTCCGGAAATCTTATGGCAACGCATGCATCTTTTTCCACAAGCGACAACTTTAAAGTGGACTCAAAACTAATTATAACCTAATTACCTAACTAATTATAAAATACAACAATAATAATTGAGTGAATAAAAAATGCCCTTTTATCTATCATTTTTGTGTGTTTGTTCATACGTTAATTGAAAGTTCTTTAGCACACAACCCAATATTGGTTTGTTGTTTTGTCATTAGTGATGTTTGTTATGTCCGGTGGTGTGGGAAAATGAGTTGTAGACAGTTACAAGGCTCAATTTATAGCAAAATTCATACTTGTAGAATTTATTCGAAGGTACTACCACTGCATTCTCTCTTGGAACAAAGTAAACATTTGTAGAAGCTCTGATATATGAATTAATTTAATTTTGCATTTTCTGATAAAGGTCATTCCCTAGATTTAATGTCGAAACGTCAAGTAGAAGAACAACAATAATACAAAGAGAAATTAAGCACTGAATTCAAAAACAGGAATTTATACAGAAGTAATATTTTCTTCTAAAAGATACATTTGGCATGTTTGTTTATAATTATTGCTGAATATAATGACTTGATGATACTAAACAGCAAGGACCACGTAGCGAGAACCACACAGTATAACACCATGTTCTGTAAAACGCAGCAACAGAAACCATACCACAACAAGCACACAATGAAACACAAGATACAATAGTGTTAACTAATCTTGTTAAAGAACAGATGGAACATGTAAAAAATCCTGAAAATGTTGGATTAGTGCATGTATAAGCTACCTCTGAGTGTCTGGATCATTAGCTCATGCTGTTACAAGGTCTATTAATAACCTGTAACAGACACTATAATCTGTTTTCAAAACAGTATGCTATTGTTGTCGTTGTTAAACTCTATTAAGCTAGGAAACCTTATCAATACGGAACAGATATCAAGGCGAAACAAAAGTTTGAATTTGTATCAGGCGAGAAATTCAATTTGCCAAATTTTAATTGAGTCTATTTCGTTCATTGTCCAAATGAATCCATCGTTCAATCAGTGTAAAAATGAAATAAAAAAACCAGACCAGACTACCAAAACGACTGCTTCACATACACAGCTGACACAAAGGGCACATAATACACATAATATGTAGACAATAGGAAATCATTTATCATTAAAACTATCATTTGTATATTTGGTGTAGTGTGACTGAATCCGATTTCGTAAACAAATAGTGAAGCCAAATACAACTTGAACATTTGTCGGCATGGAAAAAATTGTACGTAGAAGAGAACAAGATAACTAATTAAACTGGAAAATATTTTTGAGGATATAGATAAACTAGGATTTCTAGAAAAACAACTGATACAAAACATTCTTCCCCCAAATTACCACTTTCCTCAAATCCCCCAACCCAAAACCCATCTAGCACATAGTACTACACAAAAACTAGACAAAACAGTCTTCCGGAAGGTACCGCCTTGGAATAGTCTGTAACCAAGCCACAGGGAAGTTAAATTACCTCACACCTCCGGGGCAAGCAAAAATAAGAATAAAGTTACATAAATAGATAATGGACTCATACAGTAGAGAAGGAATAAAACTCGTCAAATTTATAAACAGCATTTTAGCATACTAAAACCAAAATGGAGCCATTTATCATAGGGAAGCGTCATTGCTATCTTTGACAATATAAACACACCACTTGTAGGATGCTCCGTATTAAGGAAATAGCAACCAAGAGAAACCGACCAGATTTCTAGAAACCCCGCTGGTACGCTGCTCGTTGAGTTGCTATTAGATGAAAAGGATTTATTGATTCTGTAAACAATCCTACATTCGAACAATATGATCCTGTATCATTTACAATGATTGATAATATCATAATACGTCTGGATTTCCCTTGAACTTGACCGCCTCTGAACGGAGAATCCGGTATGGTGTTTCTTATGATGTTTAATTAATAATTGCCGCTGTGGTCTGCTGGGTAAGGAATGAAGTCCCATAAAATAGACTGACTCTCTATTTCTGTTTACGAGAGATTGTGGCGTAAATTTCTATCAATGAAATTGTTTCCATAGAAATTTCTTTCTAAATTCCTTGGATCATATTACAAATGACTGACACTAAAAGCAACTTACTAATGGCGTACATGGGCGACACATTGACTGCAAATTTCCAAAATTTAGAATTTCATCATTATCTTTGGAATGGTTTTTAACTGTTTTTGCAACAAGTGCATTCATTAAATTAATGAATCTCTTTTAACTAAATAGAATTCCAACCGATATAGAGTTATAAGAATGGGCAATAGGTTGCAGTTAATAGTTCTAAATTATCATTTATTTTCTTTACTTTCATTACGGTCGTTTTATATGTAGTAAATAACAAAGAAACGATATATTTCTTAAAGCTGTAGGAATACTTTCCTGCTATTTTATGATGTACATAAACATAAAATTTGAAATTCCATAATTCTTTTAATTTTTTTGTAAAGTATTCTTACTGAGGAAATCACATGCTATTTCACAGATTTTGAATAATGATAGTAATTATGAATGCATAGAACTAAAATGAAGCTGAAGTCGTATTTTTTTCGCTGGGTTTAACGACGTTTCTCAACAATTTGTCAGTTATATATTCAGTGGCAGATTCACCTAACCAGTTTTCCTGGTCTGAATACTAACCAGTACTAACTTACCCTTCCGAAGCGAGCCGGTAACTTCTCCACATGTGGAGGAAAATCGACATTTTCTCAAATTTTCATAGAAGGGTATGACCTGCCGCGACCGGGGTTTGAACCTGGATCGCCAGGTTACAAGTCTAGAGCACTAACCACTGGATCGTTGAAGCCTTGAATTCAATTTGAAGCATGGAATTAAATTGAACGTTACCTTTTGCTATTAAGACCTTAAAAATATAAAATCAGCTCACAAACCATAAGGGGCTGAATAATATAGACTAGTTATAAAATTCGGATCATACTCTTGGCTCTTATTCCAGATTCTTTGTGGAGACTGGGTCTGAACCCCGTATTTTAAGCTAATATAACTCTTTGAAAGCTCCATTCAAGATTTTTTATTTATTCATTTATTTATGTTTGGTATATTCTTTTGAAATATACGGTTCGATTGTTCTTTCATATATTGTTTATGATTGTATGGTATTTGCCGTAAATATTGGAACAGTGGTCGCTTGCAGGCGCTTAACACTGTTTTCCAATTTCATCAAATAATTTACTTACTGTTATGTTGAAGATCAAATGGCATTTTCTATTCCCTTGTCTATGTTATATCCAGAGTCTATTAAGAAAATTACAGCACTCTTATATACGGTTATTTCAATCAAGGTTATTTTTGGGAAAAAATAAAATTTACATCATCATCTATTGATCCGTGAAGATATAGACTCGACTTAATTAACTGTGAAAGTGTTAGAAGACACGTTTGATTGAAGGAGACAGTCCACTATACATTATTAATAGACCAAGGCACTGAGGCAGTTACTAATTGAATATTAATTGGTTTGGTTAATTTGTTTTGGTTTTGTTTCAGATGTTTTATAGCACATTTTATTTCGTTTTGTAGCATGCCCATGATTACGTTCTGCCGTTATCGATAGTGTTAAATGTTACTTTTTTACGGACTATATCCAATCTCCTGATCTGGTACACAGCATGTATGTATTCTATTTCCACCATGCCTACAAGTGCATGATAAAGGGACAATACAACCCATCACTGTTTTAAGTCAAAGTTACTGAAATTTAAGGCAAACTTGCGTATGACCGATGTAAGAAAATCATGTATAACTCATGTATAATTCTGTACATTAGTGCTCCGTAGACTAAGGAATGAATTGATCGCATTAACTTCGCTGACTGCAATTTATCATAGATATTTTTCTTAATTTGAATCTACTGTTGTGTTATAGTTCTTATTTCCAAAGTGTTTATAATGCTGCATGCCTTTTCGGTGTTAAAAATGTTGAAACAGTGAATACCAGTTTACCTATTGCATTTCCACATTTAATTTAATGCTTAAAATATGAGTTATATCCTTTTTTGCTGATTTTGCATTTTTAGGAACATTTTTAAAAAAGCCAACCGAAGTAGGTCTCTAAATCAGCGAATATAACATTAATTTTTGAAGAGTGTACACCTAAAACATGTTCTTTAACAAATTATATTTTAACTTGAATCAAAATTTATTTTTATTTTACAACTAACCGATCAACTGTAGTTTTCCCATTCCATTAGCGATTGATAAAATCGACATTACATGCATCAGATGAAACAAAACTGTGTTGTTAATAAGTTACATAGTAGACACGGCTTGATTTTCGAGAACAATTATATAAGCATATACACAAGCACTGCTTGCCAAACGATCCTAATTTATGACTACATTCTTGTGAATTTTAACTGCGCATCTGTATGAAATGTTAAGATTTAATCTTATATTGCGAACTATCTTACGATTGCACAGTAAATCGTTGTAAAATAGCAATAATGCAGGATCCAGCAACAGTTTAGATACAAATCAATAGGTATAAACTGTCCGCATTTGTCCAATAAATTCACAAAATTAACTGAACCTAGCCATTGAGCAAACTAATGGTTTCCCGCCTAGTTTAATGACCAAATTACATTTTTATTGAAACGCAAACACAATCTGAAATCGAATATTAACATCTGAAGGCACATCTGCACCTACACGCTGACACATAATTGTATAAATTCAAATCACGTGATCTAAGTTCACAAATATCATTTTGTTGATATATAAGCTCAATATCCTATGTCTTTATACGGACATATGATATTGCTTCATTCTAAGATTATGTCAAACCAAATTGGTTTTCTCTGGGTATTTTGGGAACACAAACCTTGTACATGAAATTTGGGATTTTAAGTCAACGCACTTTTCGGAATGTTTGCAACAGTCGCACTTCGAAAATATACTAGTCTCTCTTCGAACATTGAAGTGTCATTAAAATTTTGTTATTTTGACCATAGTACTTTAATGCAAACGCCTTAAAGTTCATATTAACTTCAATTACTCGTGTTTTTACCGAATTGCGCCATCTGTGAAACAAAATGTACCTTTTGCAATTTGGGATTGTTTACCGGATAAACATTTACTAAAAGTACATGCTTAGACTGGTACATAAATAAATAAATGTACCACTGGGTCTAAAATCATCAACTCCTCTATACATGTGTTGTTAATGTTGGACACACCTCATCTTTAACATTGTAAACTGCTTTCATTTTATTGCAACGTGCATTCAGTTAAAACCACTTCAGGTTCGATTATAGATGAATGATATCAATTAATCAAATTGCAGTTGCGAAGAAGATGTTTATTATACTCAACGAGTTAGAACAAGATTGCATATTTTCCTGAACCACTGTAAAGATGTTCGACAGATAACGTTCCTTATAATGATTTTTACTAAAAGTGATAAATATAACTGATGTAAAACATTTTTTTTATAATAGGTGATTGTTCTATGCTATGATATACATGAATTGCATAGCTTTGTTTTTTTATATGAATATATATTAATTTTACAACAACTACATTTTTTCTGCTTCTGTTTATCCAGTAAAACTACATATTTATTATGGATGCAGCTTCAACCGCTTTATGGAATTAAATTTCTCGTGAATAATTTAATGGAAATTTAATGGTTATTTGGAATTTAGTACAACGAATCAAAATATAATCATGTCGGTTTAGTGTTGGCAATTCCATGTAGTTAGTTTCATTATCCTGACAAATGATTATAGACAGTCTAGGATTACATACTTATATGTAACCTTTTGTACGCAACATTTGTTTGAGAAAATACTTTCGTAGATTTAAAAATGATGCAACCCAATATTTGTAATGGAAACAAAATTTCTATCAATTGTTCTAAAGTCTTGAACCAAGCTGTTACTATTCAATTACTGAAGTATATATTACTGATGTGATTAATTATACCCTCGCACATCGGGGGCATACCCGAATCACTCTGGTTGTTTGTTGGTAGGTCGCGCGGTCTCTCCCAATTTTGCGAAGGTATTTAATCACAATTCAGTGATCGGTCTAGTTAGTTTTAAAAGTAGTATCTATACATAGTAAAGTCTATGAACTGCGTCACGCTTTCTGTTACTGTTACATATTGTTTTCTTCTTGTTTTCTGCCCAGTTATGGATATGGGACAGTCCTTTTGAGTGTTCTATTCTACTTCCATTTGTTATCAGGTATCCGCGTGGAAAGACTTCATTGTATCAACTTTTCTTTTTCTGGTACTATGTATTAGATGGGCTTTTTATTGGGGGAATTGGGGGGTAGTATTTTAGGGAAGGTGCGGTGTTTTGTATGTATTTTTCTAGGAGTCCTTTTCTGGCGTATATTCATATTCTGTAACATGTACATACACAATAAAACCTTAAATAGCAACCACCTCAATATTACGACCATGTTGTTATAACGACCACTTATTTTCAGAACGGCTTTCAACATTCCTATAATTTAACTTGATAATGAGACCGATTCAGTATCGCGACCGTTTTTTTTTTTTTTGGTCCCGGTGGTGGTCCCATTATCGAGGTTTTACTATAGTTGTGTTTAACCCAATAAATGTCCTTAAAATTTAACTTTTTTGTTACACTTAGCCTGGGAACAATTTTAGAATGTAGTCATAATATGAACAAACGGTTTGGCAACATGATGAAAATGCTTTCCTTCTAAAACTGGGTTCTAAGCGTGTTTTATACCTTCAGACACAGGGTATAAAGCACAGTTAATTATTCCTGGACTTCATCGTTTTCCAGTGTAGGAATTACTAGTCGATCTGCCAGACTGCTTTGATAACAACTGTGTTAGGTGTATACGTTTTCTGTTACGTTCTCACACCGTGGTTTGAATAAACACAGACATGATGGGGGAAAATAGGATTTTACAAAGACCCAAACAGTGCTATATTTCATTACCAAGCAATTGTAAGATCCTCTAACCTTCACTCGATATACCATTAATGCATTTCTTCACAGTCTGGTTTGAACTTTCTGTTCTGTATTGCGCCGAAAGGCATAGCGAAACGCATTTTTTCTTGGTTGGTAGTTTGTCCATTAATACTGAATCCTCGTCTAAGTAATTAGAGTTAGAAGCAGTATGCGAAGAAATCAAGAAATATTCGATGGACATTTCCTTACAGAACAAGTTAATTTCTGCTTAAAGTATAGATATTATGTTTTGCTAACAAAACGCTCAATGTTAACATTGAAAATAGAAATTTATTAATGCGCAAACTATTTTAACGTAAATGGTGTTTTGTTTGTACAACTTATATAGTTTATGCCTGTAACCACAAAGTGGCAATAGCAGCAAAGATAAGACTTCCAACTAGTCTCGGTTTTGTTATATTACATTTCAAAAGTGCTTCTGTGAAAAGGTCGCACTTAAATTTTACACTCGGGACATTTTTGACCACTTTTTTATCATTATCATTTTTTTTTATAATTGTCCGATTGCTCTGAAATTTTGAGGGAATAATAAACACATAAAAACACAAAATAAACACATAGAAGTACAAAATGTGACATGGAAACTTTATCAATCAGACTTGTTTTATGATTTGTATTAAGCATTGATTGTTTGGCTTCATTTCTTTTTGAAATCACCCATTTTGAATTCGACAACAGCCTTCTATACTCTGACGGATTTTGCATCTCGTCAAAGCGACAACTTTGTACCTTTCAGAGTGAACATAGCTCAATTCGCTGACGCATTGACATAAAAATGCCACAATATTTAAACACCCAATTACCTCCAGCAGCTGTAGAGGAAAGAGAAACTCTTACAGCTCCAGTCTGTCGTCTCAAATATAATTATATAAAGACTTCTGGCTTTGGAAATATCTCTTGTGTCGGGGCCAATATATTTATTGTGACGAAACAAATTGGATAAAAGAATTCACTTGTAATTATTCAATGTCCTTAAACTGGCGGCTACTCAACTTTACTATTAGTGGAATTATTTTCTTTGAATATATATACACAGACTTAGTCTCATATGTTTCAATAACGACATGTCTGTTTGTTATACGCGGTACCAAGACTTTGGGGGCGATGTTTATATAAATGATTGCGTAAGCAGACGGGCCATTAGGCGACCAAAAAGGATAATGTTTTGCTTAGAATGACGAAATGTACTTTCACTTAAAGATATTTCCAAAGTTGCATCTTGATTAAAAATTGGACCATAATGGTTATCGCATTCGATGTTCTTTTGTGAAAAGCAATGAATTGTCTAGATAAAAACGGTTAACATCAATTTCTTCGTCAACTTGTATTCGCTAAGTGATTTTTAATTAAAATTGAATTTAAAAATGTATTCAGGTATTGCTAAGCTAACCATGAAGATAAAGTTTGCCAACGTTCTGACAACTTCATACGTTAATGCTTAATTTTGGTTGTCAACTTTCGTGAGACTGGTTTCGTTTTTTTTTATTTGTGAATAGTGTCACCAAGGTTACAGCCCAGAATATCCTGCCTCTATGCTGATATATGGACAAAAATAATGGAAATACAGAATAAGTTTAACTGCAAGGTCAGTGCATAAATATATAGGAAAAATCTCACTACAGTGAGTTTAATAGTAATTTTAGAAGTTCTATACATAACAACTCATTCAATACACAGACATTTATAAATATTTTAATAACTGACATTTCTGTTTTGTTCTTGGTAAAGAATACTTACACGCTGTCTTATTAATGTACTAATCGATGTTTAAAATTTGTTTTGACGTACAAACCTCTCAGATAAATCAAACAAAACCTGTGGGACCGTGAAATGGTATATCCATTATTACATTCAAACCATTAATCATTTTTTTGTGTTCATGCCATCCATTTTACGTGTTAATGTAAACTGTGCTTTATTGGTACAATCTATTTAATTATACAACGGCAGAATAAATAACATTTTTCTAACGTTCACGATCAGTGTTTTGAACCTGTTAGGATAGACTTGTTGAAAGCATTCAAATGATTTAAGACATTCAGGCGACATTATGAATCTGTGTCATATATGAATTACACACAGCCACATCATGGCGTTTGGTGAAAGCGGAAGACGTATGAGGTACAGACAACACGCCAGTATTCCACACATAGTGTCTGATTTGTGATTAAAGTTTTTACTGACAGACCTTCCGTGGCCGGAACCCTGAGTTATTGTGTTTTGTTGCTTTTAGTCTGGTTTAGTTTTTGTGTGTATTATAGTGGGGTAGGTGGAGAGAGTGCTCAGTGGTTTGTAGAATAAATTGCAAGTGTTAAAGGGTGGCATGTACCGTGAAGTCAGAGTTTGGTGAACTTTTTGTATTGTTCATATTCTTGTTTTATGCTCAGCTTGGATGCGCTGTCTTTGCATATTTAGTGTGAGCTATTTAACAGGTTCGTCGTAATGTGAGGCTGTGTAGAAAAAAACAGGGGCTTGTGGAATTTCCCTCCTTTTCACCTTTTGTTTGTATTTGATTTTAGAGCATATAATTTGCATTTTAAGATCGGACTTGAATATTTTGTTGTTTGTATAGTCAAAATATATATGTAGAATATATATATTCTGATAATATTTACTATTAGATATGAGGAAAATCTGAAAATTCACTTTTCGTATGAGATATACGAGAAAGCCGATTTTACAACTTTAGAGATTGGATGTTTTGGAAGGGTCATGTCGTTTTCAATACATATTTTGTTGTATTTTCGACGGACTGATTACCATAACGCCACAATTAAAATTCTAATTTATTCATTGAAAATTCGGATTAATGTAGATAAATGTTTTACTGCTAGTAAGCTTTTTTTATTTGTGGACAGAAAACGGCAAGAAAACATTTTCATGCCAGAAAACAATTGTTTAGCCAAACCTAACTCATTGCTCGTTGGCACTTTATATACGTATGAACAATATAAATTCACGTAAGTCAGGAAATGCATCGGATAATCATTCGATGCATTTATGTATTTCTGCGTTATTGATGGCCTGATATTCGTCTTATCAACAATGACAACCCAAGCTTATCATTTGTTGAGATGAACATATAATCTTCTAGACGGTTCAATCAAATTATGTGCACCCGTAAAATACTACTAGTACTCCTATTCGCTTTCAACCAAGATTTCCTTTATGATAACATGTCGTCTATCTTCCGTGCAGTTGTAAACAAGTTAAGAGTAATATTGACGAGATCTGTTATTGAAAATCATAAATGATGTATCTTCTTTGTGTATCGCATTTTAACCACGGTCGTTGAACACTTCGAGTACATTGTAAATATGCACCAAGAGAGACTTATTTACAGTCTTCCTCGCAATTTGTTATGTTTGAATACTCTGCGGAGACGTCGAGAATTTTTATTGCCAGTGCATAAACTAGAACCACTTAAGGGCTGTAGAGGAAAGTGATGTATTGTATAATAGCGATAGAATATCTTCTACATATTGTCATAGAGGATTTAAACAATATCCTGACGTTCACAAGTTTTGAATTTTTGTTCACAGTTATGTCGAAACTGGTAATAATTCAGATTTGTCTATGTTATAAAATCATTGGTGATTTATCATTGCTTTTGTTTGAAAGTATTGAAGAGGGAACCTTTGGTTACATTGTTCAGCCTCGAAAGTTCTGTATTCTTCTTGTTGTGCGGATGTTGGTGTTTGTCGTTTTAATTGGTTTATTGCAGTCCTCATACAACACAGAGCCCGGACTTGAGGATCCATTTTTCAAGGCGGAACCCTGCGAGAGACTGTGTTTTGTCCTCTATTTTTATATGTTGCGATGTGTTTGATGGGTTTTCGGTGGGGGATTTGGCAGATCAGTATTTTGGGGAAGGTCGGATTTTTGTGTGTTTCTTTTTTCTTAGAGTGCTATTCCTAACCACATTTTTATCACTT
Organism: Lutraria rhynchaena; assembly: GCA_008271625.1. Lineage (NCBI taxonomy): Eukaryota > Metazoa > Mollusca > Bivalvia > Venerida > Mactridae > Lutraria > Lutraria rhynchaena. The sequence goes on from VIBL01000049.1 coordinate 2,685,396, forward strand.
CTTTTGGATGTAGTGATATTTGATACTACCCTTGTGTTTAAATGGTTTTAAAATGACTGTTATAATGCTGTGAATTTACAAAATTATATTGTAGTTTCTTAATAGATGAATTACATGTTTCTCATCGCGGGCATTATGCTGGCGACAGTATATGTACCACCAGCGTCATTTAAACTGTCTATAATCACATCTTCGTTGTTGCTTTGTTGATATTTCCATTAACTGTCAATCCATGTACCGCGTTACTTTAATCATGCCCACACCCAACGAACACCGCATTATTCCATTTCATCATTGCGCAGTCGTGTGTACTTTAAGCCAAAGCAATGGAGCGGCTTCACAATGGTCTGACTTTTATATAAGTACAAACAACACATCTATATTCGCTCAAGCTAGAAAAATGCGATGTTATATTTTACACGCACATAGCTGCAACCGTTCATTATAACCGTTATAATATCTTCTAGTACTGACAATAATAAGTCAGGCTTTAAATTTGATTCAACGAATGTATAATCTCCCAGACAGTTCAATCAGATTATTCCGACCCTTAAATACAAAATCATTTTTCTTTCATCCAATATTTCCTCCATAATAAGACGTCGTCTATCTCGTGTTTGTATACAAGCTTTCAGCAACATGGACATGATAGTTTTTGATAGACGGTAAGTAATATAAATTTCATTTAAAATACGAATACCGCCGGTTGTAATTATCAGTGGCAGTCAATATGAACACAAAGTGTTATTGTGTACTCGCACCAACGTAGACAATTTTGTTTACAATATTCGCACTTTGAAGTACTTCAACAAAAGTCCGAGAAGCGGGTCTAGGAATAATTATCATCTATACTGTGAATATAAGCAAGCCGAGACTTCAAGAGAAGTTCAAGAGAGGAGAGTTCAACACCGGACAAATGATCTCGTTTTATTGTCAGTGTTTTGCATGTGGATTGAACTGCAAACATCATCAATCACACACCTTCACGTACAATAAAAATCATTTGTTTATACCCAGATATGACGACAGTATGAATATAGATAAGAAAAGGATTCTAAGAAAAAAGTTAAGAACTAAACGAAATCAACATAACGAATTCTACAAGCACTGAGGTATTCAAAGGTTTGCTTATAGCTCACAATTGCCATTTATTCTCGTCATTAGCTTTTGCACAATACGAAAACATTTGCCAGAAAAAAAACTAATCCATCACATCTATTAGTCCTGAAATTTCTTATAAGAAGTCATTTGTATTTATTGCATTGTATTCCTAAAGATCTTCGTGTGTCCCAGAGAGGAATGGTGCTATATTTCCTTGGAGGTATTTTATTTGGCAAAAGGGCAACTATCAAACTTTTGCAGTCATCAAATATCTTCTGTATACTTAAATTATTATCTGCTTTAAGAAAGCAATGGTAATTGTTGAAGTGTTGTGTTGGAATATGAACGAGTGAAGTACAGTTTGATTCAATCTAATTTTCAGATACAGTGCAACCTCTCCAAAGCGACACCCTTTGGGAAACGCAAAATTATGTTGTTGTTGAGAGGTTGCCGCTCTAGAGAGGTTAAGTAAATAGTCAAATCGTACAGTGGGGAAAATCGTGCTGTTGTTGAAAGGAGGTTGTCGCTCAAGAGAGGGCTGCTCTAGAGAGGTTGTACTGTACAGTTTTAACAGTATCTTCAGTCTATCGAGCATTATGGAGTGTTACATAATACACAAAATGTTCCAAGATTACATCTGATTACAAATGATAATGTTCAAGATTTGCTTGTGCAGTTCTTATCCTATGTTTCATTGTTTAGAGTCATGCAGTGTTTAGAACTGTACGCTTAATCTTGTTGAGGGTTCTGTATTACGATTTTACAACGACTTCGCTTCAACAAGTACAATTTGCGGTGTAACGTACATTGGCATTAAGCCATTTGCTAGTCGACAGTTACTTTAAATGTTCAGCAAAATTAACGGCGCCATATCTTCAGTTCTTTGATACTTTGTCGTTTCTGAAACGTTATTATATCGGACTAGTACCAGAATTCAGCCACAAGTGTAATAAATGTAAAATTTAAGGTCAAAGACAGCCGATCAGACATATTTTTTCAGCGAGAAATCCAATGCCAGCTTGAATATATTGGGTCCCAACCAGAGCTTTTCAAACTATAACATATTATAAAATACAATCAAAAGCGGCATTAAACCATGCAACCAAGGTATGTGCAATCTAGAAATGTGAAAGTTGGGAGTCTGAAATTCTTGCTATTATAAAGCATGTAAATAAAATCATTGAAAGTCTTGGTAAAGCAGATCTCTTAAGAAATCATATTTATATATTATCCTTGCTCACTTCTTCGCGATAATTCTCAAGCTAGAATTAAGATCGATGTTCTGTCTATGTTGACATGTTCGCCAGTACGTTGTAATGTTTCTTTATATTCTCCATTGTTTGGTTAACGGATTGCAATGTCAAGTGGCTCAGACATAGATACATACACTGTATCTTTATATTATGTCACTGAAAATAAAAAGCTGTCTTTTAGAATTGTGCTGTCAATCTGATATGATTAAAAGGTCCGACAAATTCAACTGATAACATCTTCCAGTCGACCTTGTAAACGCATTGACCTATTTGTGTTATTAAATTATTGGCTTTGGTCTTTAAGACGTGTTTTCGGAGAAAAATATCGCAGGATTATTAAAAATGACGTTTTGGTTGTACGATAATGTTAGGGAGTTCTTAGAAAAGAAATCCTTTCGTATGTTATTTAAGAAATTGTACATGAAATTGAATTTGGCACAAATACATTTCCGTTATCTGAAAATATCCGTGTTCAATTGTTTTAAAATGTTTTGAGGCTGAAGTTAAACATTTGTTCTTCGGTTCTCGTCTTTACATTAAGCATGCTATTTGTATTGCTTAATTCATTTTTGATAATATTTCTGATAATTTTATATTTTTTTTTACTGAAACGCGGTCTAAATGGAATTGCGTTCAGTGTTTTAGTCGTTTGGTTCTTTTGGTGAGCCTGATATTTTGTTCAGGGAGCCGGAAAACAATGCTTTTTAAGTTTGGCCTTCTCGGAGCATGTGACTGTACAAATTTCACACATGCAATCACTATCAATACTCAAGTCAGGCGGAAAATTGTTCTCGTTTCTTTATCAAAGTGGATTCAACAAATTGTGTCAAACCTTACAGGAATAATGAGCGAATCAATAAAGTGCTTCTTGTAAACGTTTACTTTTAATTAATATTTATCATTGGACTGCAATTTCAATTACGTCCGCAATTATTCGTGAAGTGAAACAACCATTATTTTATCTGATAGCGCGACGTTTCTGATCAACACGCGGCAAGAATACTCAAATATTCAAACAGTACATAGCTTCTTTGAGTCAAGAGATACAATATATACAGTCAAACCTGTGTTTACGGCCTCCTCCGAATAAAGACAACGCGGTGAATAAGGGACATTCTTTGAAAAAAAAACGTCACTGATTATTTGGAACAAACCGGGCTCCGAATAAAGGCCATCTGTCAATAAAGGCCACATTTTGTCTTTCCCAAGGTTGGTCTTTGTTCACAGGTTTGACTGTATACCAAATCAGCAGATTTGCTGAAATATAATCAGGATTCTGTGAAAACAGAAAAATAAAACGGCACAATAAAAATAAGAAATTGATGGACTTTCAAAATGACATAGATTTGCATATATTAAGACAATATTAGAAATTCTCCTAGGGGTGAAGATCACCTTCTTTACAAGTCCAGACCAAGTCCGGTTTTATTTTTTTTGTGAGCATTTATTGTTGCATAATAGCTGCTTGGGCTTATTCTATGTGTTTATAAGACGATATTAGGAATAAAATATCAATAAAGACCGTCATTATCAAGTGTGACATTTGTTGACGAAAGCCGATACACTTGGACCTGTCTTGAATCAAACTCAATATACAGTGCAACCTCTCCACAGCGTCCCTCACTTGAGCAACAGTCTCCTTTAAAAACAGCAAGAGGTTTTCCACAGTACGATTTAATGATTAATTTAAACTAGAGCAACAACTTCCCAACAACATAATTTTGCTTCTTCAAAAGGGTATTGCCTTGGAAAGGTTTCACTGTATTTTCTTTTTCTACTTTTCTAAGTTTTACTCCAATATTCTTTCACTCTCTTACTTCCACATCCGCAATTTTCTTCATTGATAATTACAGTAAAACCTCGTTATCTCGAGGAGTCATCGGGCCGGACTTAATGCTCGAGATAAACGTGGCGCTCGTAATAACGAGGTGTTTGTTCGTTGGTTGAAAATTTGACATAACTAAGAACAAATTTGACGAGGCTTTAAAGACTCCTCGAGATAATTCAGTGCTCGTGATATCGATGCTCGTAATAACGAAATTTTACTTTATTGCTTAATGACCATGATAAAAAATTTGAGTGCAAAAAAGTAAAAATATCTTGTTCAGCGTAAATGATTTGAAAGTAAAGTTTATCTCTCAATATAATTCTGAACTATAGTGTTTTAGTACTTTTTGAGAACATCAACGCAGCCCGCCGATGTAGATGCTTGTATTATCTATATTGTAGAATGTATTCATAAGTGAAACAGCTTGCATCATTGGAAATAATTTATTTATATTACATACACCACTGTTCCTGTCGATAAGTTGAATACATAGCTGCTTAAACGTTTTATTATTTTGACATCAATATAAGTATGACATACTGATATCATCATATTACAAACGAGGGTCTGTTTCCCTTAAATCTAGACTACTTTGACATCTGATATCTGATATATCCATTGAAATACCTGTTATTTTTATATTTATGTACGTAATAAACATACGTATAAGAACGTGAAAGTATAGCTTGTATGATTCATGCTCAGCCGTAAGTAACCAGGTTTATCGTAACTCAAGAAATGTACGTTTGATTTGTGAGTAAATGTTCAGTTACTTGTTTTAGTTTTAAGCGCTATTTCAGATTTTTTAAATAAACTTTTGATTTGCGAGTTAATGTTCACCTTTATTTCATTTTAAGCATTTTTGCAGATTTCAGATTTTTGATTACCTAATTTTTTTTACTTCGTGTGATATTGTATCGAATTTCGTTCATATCAGTTGTATACTATTCATAAGCGAGAATTTTTGATAAGAACAAACATAAGACTATTGTTCTGTAATATTGGGTTATTCGTTTTACTTGCTTCTGACTTTGTGCTGATAGAAATATTATTTCAGTAGAATATTTGCTTATGATTCGAAATTATTCCGTTACATCATGAACATTTTGCAAATATTAAATTCAGAAACCCCTCTTTTATAAAGAGTTACATAATAAAACATAAATTGTAACACATACAGTTTGTCGTTAATATATTATTACATGTTCGTCATAATTTATTTGGGAAGGATCTCCCTTTATTTTCATGCAACAGTCAAGATTTCATTTACCTCGGACTATCCGAAATCTTGGATCATCCGAAATTATATTTCGGAGCCGGCGATTTCGGATAATCGAGGTTCTACTGTATTTAGTCTATCAGTTCTATGGTAAGTTCGTGTGATATATTTAAAATCGCAGACTTAAATTTTGGTCAGCAGTTATATCTGTTTATCATTTTATGCAACCTTTCAATGCTCTTTCGTCTACAACTACTGTCTGTCTTTTATCAAGTTAATTGAACACGGGGAATGTTTTCCTTGTATATCAGTTGTTTATTTATTTATACTGTGTTAAATGTTTGCCTTGTAGTACAGTTGTTTATTTATTTATACTGTGTTAATTTTTTGTTTGTTTGTATTGTATTGATGACAGTGTGTAGTTATCTACGGCTTCTGTGTTACCGACCATTGCTAATGAATGCCCCTCTTCGTCTGTTAGTAATTATATGTGAGTACATTCAATATCATCACTGATCAAATGTATATATTTTAGTCTTGTGTTCAGTTCTTCGATCTAGAAAATCTACATCTGGTACTTGTTTATTTACACTATCAATTTCATGCCCAAACACCCCTGTATAATAATGAAATAAACCGGGTATTTCAATTTCATTGACCGACACTATGATTAAGGACCAGACTACTGGAGGCGCGGGTACTTCAGGATTCTATTGTTATTGAACATTTGACGGACAATATTATTTTTAAAAACAGATCAAAATTAGTTTGATTATCGATGAAATAATAAACAAGCATTTCTGGTCTACGTCTTAATATCTGTGTGGTATTAAAATCTATTACATACATTAATCAGTTAAACATTACGCTGTGTATATATTGAGTACGTCTGGTCTGTGTTTCCTAAAGGTGATTACGTAAATATACAATACGGGTCAGTATATGATTGTGAAGCATCTGTTTTGTTGGAAAAATGTTCCATTTATCTCGCTATCTGAGTAAAAGGATTCTGTGTTCGTCATTTAAAAGAAATAATATAAGAAATTATGATGTAGAATTAAGATCGGTATGTATTAACAGTGATACGTAAGTAATGGTATGACCTAAGTCTATATTTCTAAGCTGTTTTAATCGTGTTTTTATCTCAAGATAGACCTTTTATGTGTTAATAAATTATCATTATGTGTTGTAGCGACATTGTATCTTACTTCGGCCATTAAGTATTCTATGTACCTTGTATCTCCTGTATTTCTGAGTTAGTTCTGGGTATCAGCTTCAAGTTCTACATGTTTTTCATCTTTTAGTTTACCGCATTCACAATCAGTCTAGACATTACATTCATACGACGCAGGATACGATCGTCTTCAGATCCTGAACACATTGAACAGATTTCTCATTAGCAAAGACATACAATGCATGCATGACTGTTTTTCCATGCGTGTTTTCACACAGTCAACGATTCATCTACAGTTAGGGTTATCTCATTTGCTTTGGCACAATATTCAATTGCTGCTTGATAATATTTAGCGATGTATTGATAAATGAGATTCGAGAGTCGAATATTTATGTAACACGCATGATTCCTTCAGTTTTGTTAAGTATTGAGAATAGTGATAAAAATCTAATATTTGATAATTATAAATCACTGTTGAAATCTAGTTTTATTTCCACCAGCCATGATATCAAGATATTGTAATTTTAATGCCATTAGTATTATTGTCCCTAATCTCATAGCTTTGCTTTGGTATGACCTGGTGCTGGTATAAAATTGTAACATATTAAATGGATAATGCATTCAAGTGAGTTTAGCTAAAAGGGATTGTGATAACTAATACGTGTTATCTGTAATCGAGAGCAGGTTCTTTAAAAAGCTGAACACAAGTGGTTTATTTTATCCGAAACTTATCCCGAGTTTATCACGTGACTGTGTGAGCTCCGTTGAATTTAAAAGTAGCATTTTGGAGGCATTAAAACGAGACAAAACACGATTATAAGTTTAAATTCATTTGGAAATATTTATCTACCAAATAATTAGCGAATGTGTCATTCGACTGGTAATGATTTATTTAATATCAAAGAAGGGAGATTCTTTCCACATTCGTAAGTTTCGTAAATAAGACATTAACTCGCACATCTAACTATTTAAATAATCATACAGATTAGACAATGATCTGGTTCATAATGTGCGTGTGCGCATGCGCCAGTTTGAACTTCATGATAGCAAAGGGCGATAGCATGTCGTTTATACAAAGCCGTCTGCTTCCAAAGTTTTCACAGAAATAAACAATGTATCTTCTACGTTAGGAACCAGATTTCGAATGTAAATAAATACAAGCAAACACGAGAAATGTTCCAAAATCACGCACGTGTTTATCGTGCCTTACTCACAGAATGTTAACATTGCTGGCCTATGACGTAACCTATTGTACGTCAGTCACAAAATATTGAGAACTGTTTGTTTAAAATTTCTAAGCATTATGAAAGATTTGTGAAGAATAGGTGCTACACCGGACAGAGAAATGTTAAAGCGCTCGGTGAGAGATTGTTTCTTGTATGTTTCATGTTTGAAGTGGTTGAAGATATGTTGCTTCTTAATATAGTGACTGGTTTACTCAGCACTTCACAGCCCGCGACTGAAAGGCGACGGATGGAGTTATTGAAATGTAAAAAGGGGCTAAAAATGCTAAATTAAGCAAAATGTTTATTATAACAATCAGTTATTCATTATACATAGCACTGTTGGTGTATGTTTCATGCCATTCTGTTCCATATTTGATTTTTAAAATAACACTTTATTAAAGATTTGCGATACTTGCCAACGTTTACTTTAGCAGCCACTTCAACAGGATCGCGAACTTTCGGTATACATCGGCATTTTCCGTCTAACAGAAATCATTTCAGTTTCTCCAATATTAGCATTGTTGATGGCTCATAACGTACATGCATTTGACAACTGTCGATAGTGACACGGATATCAAAGTAGTGTTGGTGCTTGTACGATGTTTAAAAGTTCATTTCAGTGGTATAACCAATTCATTGACAACCTCATATTTTCGGATCATTTTTCAGTTTCCTCTATAATTCAACTTGATAATAAGCTCACCTCAATGAAACAGTTTGGTCCATAAACTAATCTTTAACGTCTACAGTATCCTGTGAAATGGCGAACTATTGTATTGACGCTTTCTTTCTAAGTTACAAGTGATTGCTCATCTGATGGATGTCTGATTTCTATAATGCTGTATTATATTGAATACGTTTGATTAATTTGTAAATAATAATCCTACTTATTCTACTTGATTAAACAATTCAGTTTTGTGCCTTATGGAATATGTTCTAGAGATTCACCGAGATTTTTAGCCGTTAGACCAATGTAATTTGTGTAACTATTCATATATAACATTCATCATAGTTCATCACGTGACTTTCTTTGAACAATGAAGATGCTTGAAAAAATCAGTAATATTTGGTATAATATAATGAATTTACTTTAAGGAGTAGAACAGTTATTTCCCCCTTTAACTTGTAATGTTAAACCTGAGATTACAGTCACGTGTGAATTAAATCCACCTTACAAACAACAGTCACTCTTTAGCGCACATTTTAAATGATGGACAAAATTTGAAGTTGAAATAAACGCCAACAGTGTGTAAAGGTCAAAGTTCGCGACTCCATGTGGTGGTATTTGTTCGTCACATTTTCGACTGTATAGTTAAAGTACAGACTGTAACTGTTGCTGCCATAAACTACAAAAATCCCATTCCACATTATACACAATACTTTCTCTAGACATGTAATGTCAAACGAAGCTCTATCAACCATACGACCGACTTACACTGTGTGCTTATATCGATCATTTTCAATCAATTATATTGATACCAGACCACCAAAGCTGCACATGGATCGAACAAATCTCATATTGACTGGGTACGGTATTATTATACTGTTTCCGGTGATTTCAATCTGACTGTGTCTCTGTTGCAATATAAACAAATGAATACATGCACTTTGTCGATGTAAATTAGGCCTAAAAATGTCACACTTAGTTTTAGCAGTAGGGCCAAATATAACTGGGTCAACAGGGTAGAAGACATTCGGAAATTTATTCAAAATTATGGCTAATGTGCTTTTTATGGATAAAATTAATTTATTTTATGGACTAAACTGAAAGTCGTCAGTTGTACATTGATACTGTTCTAGTATGTTAAGATATATTATGAACTAATTTCCTCCGATGACTGGGTCGACCTTGAATGTATAGAGCCTCTCACGTGATCATAACTACACAAATGCAATGTAGTATTAAATTGCTGTATTCTTACATCAAAGACGGCCCTTTTATCAATCAGTGTTGTTATGTCTTTCAGAAGGTACTTAGACAATATACATTTTGGTTTGAGATTAATACCGAGTTTTAGACAAATCCCCAAATGAAACATTATCATTGGTTAAATCGATGATTTTAAAAATAAAAAAAACAGCCAATCAAAATCATGCTTTTGAGAAAGATATCTTAGCCGATTTTAACATAGGCCATCCATTTGTTCTGAAATAAAATGGAGCCCGAGTATAACAATGGTATTATAGATACTTAAGTCATGAAAAAAAAAATCATGAAATTCAAGGCCACATATATAAATGTTATTTCAGTCAATATTCTCAGTGCATGTGCTTTTCGCATGAAGATTGCAGCGATACTTGATTGATTAATGTCAATATAATGTTGTTTATTTTTGCTGATAATTTATTGTTGACTAATGACGATACAATCCTTTTTCCATTGTCTCATTTATCAAATCTATGGTTCAATTCATTATGTGTACACAGTACAGTTTAATGTTCGTCTCTTGGGCGTCACTTTACGATCCCTCCAACCTTGTTTGTTGTTTTAATTGCAATAATTGCTTGTGAAAACAATCACCGCGGTTTGCGTTTGGGTTTGCGTCCCTCTGCTCATCATCGAGAACACTGGTTAGTCTTTCAAAGTGTCAAAACGTTCGCGATTGTGTGGGGTACAATCGGGCAAGGTTTTTAATTACTATAATGTTTTTTGATTGAGCACCGTTTTTACTTTAAAACTATGAAACATTCGTGATGAACAAATAGTGATTTGTATATTTGATAAACTTGATATGTCGAAATTCTCCGGGGAAGATACTTAGATAAAATAATTCGTAGGTATTAATATAAAATCCTGAACAATTTCTTTGGTCTACTAAATTTTCAGCCAACGTTGCATTGTATTGGAACAAAAGAGGAAATTGAAGAACATAGTGATGAATTTTTATTTGGATTCTTGTTCAGCGTGAAATGAAACGTCCTGAAAACAATTCAGTTGATAATGAATAAAATCGCGACCGGGCGTGGATCGAACTTGAGCCATATCACATAGAAATAACTAAACTTCCACAACCGTGTGAGAAACCGCCTCAAACCATACAGTTATACATCAAATTAGAATCACTTCGATAGATGCTGAATATCTGTAGCAAAATAAGTACAACAAATTAGATTTTTAAGGCCACATTGCTAACATAAATACCACTGTCAGTTGCAATAAATTTAAGATAAAATTTAAAATAACCATTCGTGGATCAGCACGTTCTAAAATTAGTCTGCATTATTCTGTGAATAAAAAAACAGGTAAATGATCGCCAGTGATCGTGTATTGTTCCTGGTATCACAGACAATCAGATTCAAAGTCGTTAGTCGATATTACTCGCTTCGAGCATTACCGATACAAACAGGATAAAATGAAAACATTGTACAAATGGCATATCTATCATATCGATAACGAACGATCATTCTTTGACTTCCGGTGTTTTCTAATCCTGTTACAAAACAGAAACAATGAAAATGTGCAGCACGACCAAGCTATAAAACTTTTCCAGAAAGAAGTTACGATTACAAATCTCACTTGTGTACAAAAACGCGTAAAAGTCAAGATTCAAGTGCTGAGTAAAGAACCGAATAAAGATAAATAGTAATGAATGCGCACGCGCAAATTCGTTCCAGTATTATGTTCTGTCTAATTTGAAATTGTTGAATTAAAACCTGTGTTTGGAATATTTGCGTCTTTCAGGGACGACAGCGGCAATTTATTATTTCATTCGCATTAATCTTAATATCAATACTTTAAAATATTTGAGTACGGCTTGCCACTCGGTGCCTGCTGTTTGCGCTGATAACAATTGTTAATTAAACGCAACATGTTCATTTTTTATGACAATTAGACGCAATAAATCAACGTGATCGCGCATTTGTGAGTTATGCTGTGCGTGTTAAAATTGCTTTCATTGTTTTGTTTGCCATTTGATTATTCATGCTCATGGACATTTCTTCATACAATTTAGTTTACTCGTTTTAAGGGTACCAGACAACCTTGTACGTCTCTATAAGTAAAACGTACTTTTTTCTCCCAAAGCAATTAAAATTTCGTCAGTTTGTACTGGCTGTGCATACATATCATTTGAACAGCACAAATAGATGTATAAACGAACAATTATACTGAAAAATGAAACATGTTATTACTAAGATGACTTATATATCCCCTATTAATAGACCTTTGGCAGCAGGGAAAGTGCCAAAATAATAAAGTGTCACTATAAAACAGATCAGAACATTGTTCTAAATACTCGGAACATGTTTTGGTGTGTAATCGTCTGTTGGAATTCATAGATGTTGGCTCCAGGCCTTTACAAGGCTATTAGCGTCGAGGTATAATTACACAATGCGACTTCTCCAGAGCGGCCCTCTCTACATCAACAACCTCCCTGCAACAACAGCATGTTTTCCCACTTTACGATTTAACTATTAATTTAACCTCCCCAGAGCGGCCCTTTCTTGAGCGACAACCTCCCTTCAACAACAGCAGCATGATTTTTTCCCACTGTGCAATTTAACTACTAGTATTAATATAACCTCTCTAGATCAACAATCTCTCAACAACATAATTTTGCTTCTTCAAAAGGGTGTTGCTTTGGGGGGGGGGGGTTGCACTGTACATGCATTCACGTGAACCTTGGAATGAACCGTAGATTGAGTTCGGGCTTTGATGATGATAATTCTACGGGGTTTGTATTTTATTGCTCTCACTAACAAACTAGGGGTTAGTAGCATGTACACTAACTATAATTTTGCTGTCTTTCCAAAGGGTGTTGCTTTGGGGGGGGGGTTGCACTGTACATGCATTCACGTGAACCTTGGAATGAACCGTAGATTGAGTTCGGGCTTTGATGATGATAATTCTACGGGGTTTGTATGGTAAGCTGTGTTTGTTTTATTTAGCCTGTGGCGGTGCTGGGAATCTGTTTTTACTTTTTACTACCGTCTGTATTTACAAAGTGAACTTTAGACATGAAATTACTATACACATACAGCGCTCAACTAAAATTCCATTCAGCATTAAAATACATGCACATATATTGGAGTCTGCAATGAAGCTATACAATAAAAAAATCATTGTTTCAATATTTGAGCCAATTAATTTATTGTTAGCTTTAATCTAATGGACGAAGGGCATCGCATAAAGACGCCGTCGGAGACAAATTAAGGTGTAAGCAACATGTCAGTCATTGTCTATTTTGCATACGTTTGATTTTGAAATAATCTCTTGGGCTTTGAATGAACACTTGTGTGTCATTTAAACGAGCGGTCTCTTTTAAATGTCTTTATTGAAATTGATTTTGCCACACCATTACCCAGCCACTTAGCCGTCAACTGTAATTGTTTTGCATAGATGTTCGCGACAAACCATAATTGCATTGTCACCGAGGCGCACGCTGTTTCTTTATTGTTGATGACAATGCCAAATTTTTATAATGATTTATTTTAGGGTATTTTTAATCGACACACGTAGCGATGGTGAAAATAAATACACGTGCTACAATAACAATTTTAAGTTGTTCATAAAGCGTTTTGTCAACTCAGTGCATACCATTAGGTGTTGCTTTATCAATTTCATATTTTTTTTAAATTTACAGAAAAAATCAACGACAGAACTAATAATAAAATCCTTGAACTATAACCGTTAGTCATCTTCAATAATTTCTATAACATTACTGTTTTAGATATTTGTACTTATTTTAGTTTGAACGGGATATTTTATATAGACTCCTTGGAGTTTTACCTGTTGGTACACTGTTCGCTAATTCATTAACTTTCTTTTCTGGAAAATATTTTAAGGGTCTATCGAATTAGTATTGTCAGTTTTAACGGAGGAATGGAATTTAGATATGCCCTGTTTTGTTTGTTCTTTGACTGTGTAAATTTAGTTTCAAGGATAAGACTTATTTTAGCCTCCACCGTGTTAATCATAAGCATTAGGTCATCCTTAAAAATCGTTTGTTTGCTGTAGCGCGACTCAACATTTTTTTCAGTAGGTAGGGATATTTTTCTTGAAAGAAATTATTAATAACGATAGGGTGATTGTTTTACTGGGAATGTTTAAAAAGGTTGGTTTGAGGCGATTTTTATGAGTCGGTCGCGTTACACCAAACATATTTTTTTAAGGAATGCCTTATCAATAATCGCCACAAAAACACTGATAACTAACATCTTCGAGAGCATCATTAATCATTTTCAGGACTTAACTAAAGTGTCTTACTAAGTACCATTAAATGAATTGAATGAATAATTCTACTTCAATGATTTTCTATTCTAGCACACTTTAAGCCTATTACATTTCTATGTTCGCATCATGAAGTACCATTGGTGAAAAAATTAACTCTACTTTCAAATCTTTCCCCGCTCTTCATGTCCATCATAGCATGAATGGCGAACTCCTTTATCTTGACAAAAACAGAACACCCATAACTTTGTGTTAAGTTTTACTGCTTTGAAGTTACATATATGACGCTCCCTATTGTATTCTTCAAAGGTCCTTGAAAATACATTTGCCTGATTTTTAATGTCACAAAATACAACAGGAACATGTAATTTGGGGGTTTTGTCGGTGAAAATGGTTATAGTATTAAGTAGGTAAAATGTACAAACACTTTATTCCTTGCCTCTTTGAAAATGAGCAAACAGTTTATTCCTTGCCTCTTTGAAAATGTGCAAACAGTTTATTCCTTGCCTCTTTGAAAATGTGCAAACAGTTTATTCCTTGCCTCTTTGAAAATGTGCAAACAGTTTATTCCTTGCCTCTTTGAAAATGTGCAAACAGTTTATTCCTTGCCTCTTTGAAAATGTGCAAACAGTTTATTCCTTGCCTCTTTGAAAATGTGCAAACGGTTTATTCCTTGCCTCTTTGAAAATGTGCAAACAGATGAACCCTTTGCAAAGCATACCGTCCCCGTCAGTGCTACAGGTCTGTCACAGATTTTTTTTTCGGAAAGAGAAAGTTGCAACCTAAATTAATTTAACAGACGGAGAATCAATTGAACCATCATATCTACAGAGTATTGTATTCACTGTACTTATTATAATATACGACGCCTTCAATAAATATCAAGAAAGTATTTTATTCCGCTGTGCGTGTGTTGCATTTCGTAGAAAATTGTGAAAATTAAAATATCATGTTTCACGGTGATGTCAATGAATCATTCGCGTAACTTATAGACTCCATGTACCTTATTGCTGCATACAATATCTACATCGTTATTTAAAAGGTTGTTGACTCTAGACCAGATTTAAGCATCTGACATCTTTTTTTGCAATTCAAGCTGCGGTTTCTAAACTCGGTTTCTCCGTCTACATAAAATAACTACCAAACTTTATTAAATCTCATCCATCCGCCCCGATAAATAAAAGTTTGGCATACTACTCACTGTGCTATGATATGTTATGAAATATTATACAATTATGAAACTCATTCTTCATCTTAAATGTGTATATAGCGTTGGGTTATTATAGCATCACCCCCTCCTTTTGAATGAGACAACCAATTTGAACTCCAAAATGACATTTTGGTACTCGCATACACAACTCGAGCAAATGATATTTAGTACAAATCATCTACCAAGAAGGTAATTGCCTTGAACCATTGTACAATCAACTGACTTCATACGAATTAAATGGAAAGGTTTTATCCACTCGGACAGAAAGTATCAACCTATAGCTTCCGGGGTTAGAGATGTTAAATATCAGGTCATGGGGCTGATCTTATATATCAAAATTGTTACTTAGACAAACACACGTCATGTTATTACAGATAAAACAGTATATAGACACTCAGTAGGCGTTTATATTGAGTGTATTATTTCGAGTGTTGTGAAGAAATTCAACAAAACTGATTTTGGGCATTGGTTATTACGCATCAAATGTTATAAAGGTAGAAAAACAGTCATGTTTACGGTAACTTTTCTGCTTTTCCCAAACATACACTTCGTACGATTCGTCCAAATGTTTTCGTTCAGGAGAGGACCGATATTAAACCTACCGCTTAACAAATATCTAATTTCAGAAAGATTTGGATTTTGTAATACGAAAGTTTCAACTATACGCGCAATAAATGCGTGTTAAGGTTTTAGAACTAAGATATCCGAAGTTTTATTTCCAATATTCAAATTTCATTTCAAAATTTCAAAATAAATGT
This sequence comes from Lutraria rhynchaena, assembly GCA_008271625.1. Lineage (NCBI taxonomy): Eukaryota > Metazoa > Mollusca > Bivalvia > Venerida > Mactridae > Lutraria > Lutraria rhynchaena. The sequence continues at coordinate 2,701,334 of VIBL01000049.1, forward strand.
CAACTGTAGATCCAAAAAGAATATTTTGATAATTCATATATCATATTTGCATTTCAATATTGCTGGAAAGTAAATATCAATATTTACATATAAAAGGAATCAGTATTCGCGACATGTTTACCGACAGTAACTTTTATCTTTCTGTTGTATTTTATAAATCTAGTATTTGCATTTTGTATGCATGCTCTGTTCGGTAATACGGACTTAAGTCTATGTTATTTGAATAAACAATGTTAAAAATACATTTGACAAAAACACGTTCTTGATGATATCATACAATGCTTAATAAGTCAGTTCTAGTTTGGCGTCTATGCTCTTGTTTGTTTTATTTTAACAATAAATATGAAGTATATGCAACTGCAATAAAACAATATGGAAGAAGAGAAGATACCTTGTTAAAAGATATAAATAATAATAAACAAGTGGTCCCGCAGGTTTTGTACGAATTTTTTTTTATTTTCCTCTACGTTTGCGGGGTTTGGTTGTTGGGTTTTGGTGGTATTTTGGGGGGAGGTGGGTTTGTTCGTATGTGTTTTTTTTCTAGGAATTCTTTGTATCTATATTCACAAATTTTATAGGAATTCTTTTTATCTATATTCACAAATTAACGTCATTTTATTTAGTTTATACTATACTAATTTATTTATTTTAACTCGATTTGTGAAACAAGCAATTTTGCTTAAATTAATCATGCCCGAGTCCACTTCCTGGACACTACACCAGTACTGCTCCCGACAAGTGGGACTGTGAAGTTCATGAACGAAACCTGTCGAGAGCCGGGATTCGAACTCAGGACCTTCGGACCAAAGGTAGGACGTTCTACCACTAGACCACGATGCCTAACTTATTTTGTTTAGAAATGCCCTATAACTTAAGCTTTACCTAACTAAGGTCTGGAGGGACGACAAAGCATATTTTGTTGCTAACATATAAGAGACTCGATATCTTTAGAATGTTTGTGCCTCCAATAATCCTTGTACACCACTTGTTTTCTCATACCATTTATATGAGAAGCTATGTTTGTCTGCGGGAACTATAGAGGCACAGACAACGACGAAGACAAGTTTAATGTCATTCTTAAGCAAATTAGGGAAATTCTGTCATATACCCCTACACACGTTCACCATAGTGTACATTGCGTTAAAAAATTATCAAAATAAATTATTCAGGAAAAAAAAACATTATCTCGAAGTGTAACACTTGACGCAGATTTAATGATAGGGGAATTCGTATTATATACATTATCTATAAAACACTTTATATCAAATTATATCAAAAAGCGTGTCCTTTTAACCTCATATCCGATAATTTCAAATCGGAAATATATGATCATACTTCTCAAGAGGTGGACACCACATTATCTAAATTCATATCGTTTGTGTTTATATTTGATGTCTTTGTTTAAAGTATATCATCAATAAATTAACATTAAATTAACGGTATAGGGTGTGAAGCCCGGGAGTTAATAAATATTGTATCACTATCCGCATGTATTAGCTGAACTTACATTAAATGTCTAATGCCTATTTAGAACGCCCAGGCGTATAATGTGTCGTGGAAATGTCTCAAGTTTTATCATATGAACGCTCCTGTCTGCACATATCCATAACGGTTATATATTCTCAGAAGGAATAAAGAAGGTTCATACAATCTGTCATTTCAACACATTGATTGTCGTTCAGCATTAGATCAAGTCTGTATTTATAGCATTTCAATCGACAATTAACTTCTGCCTTCATTCTATACTTTACACATACTGCATAAATACCCACAGATTTTATAGATTGACGAAAGATTCAATTCGTAATTCTCAATACAATAGAAATTGAGAACTCAGAATTGAGACAAATTAGTTTAAATAGACTTCCGTATTACGTAGATAGAAGGAACAAGAAACAAGGGTGTGTTTATGCAGATATAAACAATTTAGGTAAATCAAATGTATTATCAAGAAGATTTTGCACAACTGTTTCAGCAACCTCTGATTAATTATAAGTGATTTCCACTTAATCTTTACCGATCTATTTACAATCGTCTATACATCTATTCATGCAATCTTAATTGTTTCACTTTGTGTCTAAATCGTCTCGAGGCGTTTCTACTACTTGACATGGAATACTTGTAGTGTGTTCTTCGAAATCTTAATGTGAGAGGGTTCATTGCTTCTAATCAGCGATAGCTGGTGCTTGTGAACTGTGATCGGGGATTAAGATACTATAAGCTTTAAATCAGGTGTTTGTAACTTTGGAATAAAACCTTCGTTCATCGAACAAATTTTTAACGATATGCAGGTATGCATTTTCACGTATTCGAAATATACATTCGAAAAAAGTATTTGAGAAAGGTTTCAATATTATTCAAAATTCTATATTTTTTTCGAAAAAAGAAATAGTGCAAGGGCAAGTACAACAGGAAATGAGCAACTTGCAAATTAGTTTATGTTAAAGGAATTTAATGTTTAAATTATAATAATGCTTGCTGACGTGTTGCCTTAAAAATACTCCATAAAATATTTAGATTAAATCTGCGTATGTCGATTATAATATGATTACGGCCATGGCGGCATTTACAAGTTGAAAATAAGAACATCGTATGAATGTTGTGTTTGATAACAATTAGAATGACTGTCGAATAATTTATTGACTCTTGCTACTGATCTTACGGTCGTCTGTTATCGGGTTTTGTGAGTGAGGCTTATATTCATGGGTTAAATGAAAAGTTCAAATCCTTGCATTAAAAATGAACGTCTAATCTCTATAGACAGGTGGTCTCTATGTCTCTATGTCTATAGGGAATTGACAGTATGCGGTAACTCGTCATTCGTGGAAATTTAACTATGACACATTCATCTATAAAAACTTGGTGACACTTCACACGTACATTAATTGTTGTTTTGTGGACTGATCTGTCTGCTTTTGAGGTAGAATTGATTGTTTAGAACCTCTTTTGGGAATCCCCTGTAATTTAGTAGCTACTTACAAAACTAATTAAATGCTGTTCATCACACGGATGCTGATTTTAATCAAACACGAGAAGTGTCAAACCAATTGTTTGAATTTTACTTTTTAAGTTCATTGTAGAGATTATATGTTTTGATTACAACGTACACACTATTATTTAGAAAGCCTCTGAGAGCTATTAACGTCAACTTTGTCCGTATCTTTATTGTATGCACCAAGTGGCACGACTTTCAGAAGTTTCTTGTCATGAAATGATACGCTGTTATCCTTCCCAGGACAAATGTATTTATGGATGAACTGGTAACTAAATTACTTGGATCTCTGGGAGCCAAGTCGCTTTTCAACAATTCTGGTTTATATTCATACTGATTCATTAAATTCACTTTGACAGTTTCTACTGCTTGATGACGTGTTTGTGCATTAGTTAATTGATGGGGTATTTCTATTTTATGTTCGTCTATGTGAAAATTCTAAATATAACAAAGACTTAGTTAATTTTGCAATGCGTTATATTATCGCATTTTTGTAAATAGCCAACTTTTATACACGACACTAAAATAGCGTATGAAAAAAATGTAAAGAACTGTAGTGTTAGAAATGTTGCCAATGAAAATCGTACATAAAAGCTAAAACTGTATCAAATCGTTTTAATTGCATTTTAATGGATAATTATGGACGCTAAAACTAAATGTGAATAATATTTGTTTCCTTCCGAAAACGTAAGAACTCCAGTGAAAAAAGATAAAGCGTAGAAAAGAGACATACATCTAAGTTTTCTGTTGATAATAATGTTTTGTTTTAATGATGTTATCATGTTATTTAATCATATCGTTGATGAATACAGATCCATACCATATTAGGAGAGGGGAGCAAGCCACGTACATTGTATTGTCCCTTTCATATGCAGGCAAAGTCATGAAATATATTTGAGTTAAATAAAATGACTTCATCGTTCTATTTATTCGCATTTTGGGTATGTTATTGTCGTACGTTCAAATGTCTTAAGTAGCCTTATGCGTTGGTAGCAATATACCGGTGTGTCAACGCTGTCTTAAGATATCTATGGTATGTTTATACGATGTTCATGGTGAGGTCAGCACATTCCTTTAATTACCTAAGATCATGAATTAATTAGGATCATGGTAAGTGAGTATTTATCTACGGTAGATCTCAAGGCATACCGACATTAATCCAGAGACAAGTCTGAAAATGTAGCCTTGTCATTGGACAATTTGAACCAATCAAAATCATGCACTAGTTTTAAGTATATTGTACATCATATGGAATAGAAATATGAGGGTTATGCTGAAACAGTGTTAAAATAATGAATGTACAAGTATCGCATAGGTCTCCGTAAAATTGCAAATGTCAGATTTTATCATTAATTTTCTCATTACATGATGACAGATATAAACCCTCCAAAAAATGGTCACCCGAAAACAATGATCAATTTGCTGATTTCCTAAGGGTGGTTATTGTTCATAGGTTGGGCTGTAGATTCAAATTTCAAAATTCAGGCCTCGTGTTAAATCTTTGGTATCTATCTATCTATTCATACTGCCCAAACTCCCTTTTGGGTATTACTGGCAGAAAAGTACCATGATACATTCCGTTCAAAATATGAGATAAGATGGACGATCGTATTTTTGTATGTACCAGAAATGTTAAAAATGTAGAAGACTGATTGAGTCAGTCATATTGACTAGAACTACCTTCTTATCTAGTAAGTTAACATTTAGATTTAGATAGCGGCCGTAATTCCTGCTATTTCTGTAATGTATCTGTCAGGAATACATGGGAGCACAAATTGGTCAGTTCAACCTAGATAACAGATAACACAGATAACAAGGATAAACATGCACATCATAATTTCGCTGTCTATATTAATACCGTCCAAAATAACGGACATTTTCGTTTCATTGACGGATCCATGTTTTCAGATTTGAATAAAGTCAAAATCTACTTATGATCACAAAAAACAAGTTAATTTTTTTTATTCATTTAGGAAATAAATTTATTCTTCATGTTCTTAATCACATCTAGGCTGAAAAACTTCAAGAATAGAATTAAATAGAACGAGATTTGCGTGTTTTATGAATAAATAAATAAATGAAGTTTATTTCAATCTATCCAGTGAGCCTTGTGGGCCTTGCATGCTTACAATGTTTTACACAATATTTTCTGATGGATGATTTCTATAAAGGCCAGTAATCCTATGTAAAGTACAAAATGTAAAATGTTTTACAGTTTATTTCAACCTCTGGATATTGACCTATCTAAGGAAATAAAAACTATTCTCAAAAAGACGGTTTACGTGCAACAGTTCGATTCCAATTATCTTTTGGTGGGGGAGCGGAATAAGACGTAAGCCTTTGATAAAAACTCCAGTGTTCCTTATACTTAATTTTATTTGGTAGAGTCGTTAGATTTTTTATCACGACTTTAGCAAATAGATAAAAAAGAAAATGGCAAAATTTTTCCCAGCAAAAGTATTTTTGAAAGCTCACCGCGTGCGCCCCACCTGATCCGCTATTGTCTATCTCTAACCCTTATGCCAATAGTTCAATTATTGTAATCTGAGAGATTTACATATCATAGAACTCAGTATACACGATCCGGAATTATTACCTGAAATAAGATTTGGATGGTGCATCAGATTCCGGGGAAAAATAATAAACATTGTAGATTAATCTCAGATTAGGCAATCACTGCTAGTGGATTCGGTTATTTGGAACCTATTATTCTGAATGTGTGTTGTAAAATTGCGGGCTTAGATTATGGTAAAACAAATAATCCAGCCAATGCAAGTATTATTTCTGTGGTGTTCTTGTGGTCATATTTCGTGGTTCATATTTGTATCTCTGTACGGCCCTTTTAAATAATACTTTTGGGGTTCACATTTGGAGCCTTATTCTGGGTATTTTTTTTCAAATTTCTGTGTTTTTGTTAAACAGCCCCATTACCACCAATTCCTCGTTGCGCACTTACAATCACGTTATATATACAGTGCAACCGCTCCAGAGCGGCCCTCTTTTGAGTAACAACCTCCCTTCAACAACGGCATTTTCCCTCTGTACTATTTAACTATTAATCTAACCTCTCTAGAGCAACAACTTCTCAACAACATCAGTGACATAAATTTTCTTCTCCCAAAGGGTGTTGCTTTGGAAATGTTACTCTGTACTTACTCTAATTCGGTATTTTGCGCCATGAGTAATTTGAATAGTTTAGACAGATATTAACATTTAAAAGGAATGGTGAACAATATTCCTGATTGACGGTGGATATTATGCACTATTTGTACATGGTTCAATATGTACCTGAACTATTTTATAATTATAACCTCGTATTTTATATAATGGGTGATTTGAGGTAAGATAGTATTTTAAGGAAGAAGGAATGTTTTGTATATGTTTTTCTTATCTTTATTCACATTATCGGTGATATATTTATTATTTTTACAGTTGGTAAAATGTTTGAAAAAGAGCGAAATAGCGCACTGACTCACGAGCCTTGCAAATAGCGATAACACTAAATTAATTTAAAATAAATTTACGGAATCTGATTAAAATCGAGTATAGAATCAGACGTATGTTTCTGATATAGGACTTTCATTAAGTACCAATCACTTTTTACAATCTATTTTAGATACTTTATTATTTTAAATTTTTAGATATAAATATACAAAAAGTAGACGTACCAGCATTACAAAACAAATCGATTACATTGCATTACAAACGAGACCTTGTTTTATTTTTCAAATTAAGATAACGACTGACATTTATGTAATGCATTTTGATAAAAACATAACGCATACGGTAATACAGTCTACCATGTGTTTGAAGCCCCTTCCGAATAAAGGCTACCCTGTGATTAAGGCCGTTCTTTGAAAAAAAAACATGATTCATTATTTAGAATAAACTGACCTCCGAATAAAAGGTCACATATCAATAAAGGCCACATGGTGTCTTTCCCTAAAGCGGCCTTTGTTCACAGTTTGACTGTATGCTGTTTAACGTAAGATGTCTGCGGCATATTTGAGTATCAGAATATAATTTCGTAGACTAGTTTTTACTCTTTTTTCATTTATTCACAGGGTGAACTCTATTAATTTGACGAGTACACACTTATTTCAAAGAGACATTTATGTTTATGAATGGTTATAAATAATTCTAAAACCTCGAACATCTTTATCCCGAATCTTCCGACGTATCAACATATTTTATGATTCATGTTATTATATTAGTATATACGAAATTATCTACATACACACGATCTATAGCAGATGCCATGCTTATGACACTGGTTTCGAAGAAGTTCAAAGTTAAATTTTGAGATTTTTCACAAGTAAAATTCATGTATTTCAGTTTTTTTTTGAGAAATTCAATTGAACCTTAGTGATAGTTGCTGATGAAAAGGATTCTACAATGTTCTAAAACAGTTTGACCATTATCGTTTATCTTCACTATATATACAAGATATTAGTGATGCCTTCTGGGAAACATGTGACCAGGTTGTGGTCAAATGTTTAGGGTAATTATAATCTAAATGAACGTGGTTTTCCGTGTGTTTTACCTTACCATCTCCAGCACACCCATGGGCAAAGATACCCCGCTTTATAAACACTATCTGACCGATACTTAAAACACTTTGAAGTACTTTACGTGGTATTTTCGTTTTATTCCAAGTGCCTCGCCATGTCTGCTCGATGTAAAAAAGAAGTTCAAGATATCCATCATAACATTCTTACGACACTTCGCTTGGTTTATAGCAAACATACTTGGTTTGTGTAAATAATTTTAACATGCTTTGTTTACAAATAAACTTCACTAAGATCGTAATAAAATGCCATCTGAACATGCCAGATAACATTAATGTAACTAGATTATAAGAAATATTAGCGTGAATTGATGTCACTGAACTTCTAGCGTAAACATTCTCCCAAATTTGTGGCAACTGATGCTGGTTCTGGTGGAGATTTATCGACATTTATCATTGTTACATTTAGGCTTTACGTGCACTTTCATATTAAAGTCATATTCAATGGCAAGGTTTCCGAACAAGTGGTTTTCAGTTTCCAGTCAGTATTCATACCTTTTTCAATTGTTAAGTCCATTTAATCAGAGCTTTAACGAGACACAAATGACTTAATGTATTTTCCGCACTGTTCTATCATTCGTTCAATAACACAAAACTCACCTCGACCCCCATCCCGTGTTCTGAATGGCTAATCATAGTTTGTTGGGAAGAATGGAGTATCGTTAGATACGCCTTTGATGATTGGAACACGTACCTTCTTGTTTGATTTTTTTTAAAAAAATGATATTACCCAAATTCACTTCCAATCAATCAGAAGAACATTTTAGTCTAAACGTACACGATTACAATTAAGATATCACTAATTGCTTAATAATGAATGTAATTATTTCTACTTGTTCCTTTTGAGTTTTAGATAAGCTGTTTTTGATGTTAACTTTATCTATTGATTACTTTTCACTGATCTCTTCAAGAGTTAAAAATATAAGGCGCGGGTAATAAGCAACATATTTACAAATACTCATTTCATTTATCATCAGATGTATCACTTTGAAAGCTCTCTAAAATAAAAGCACCATTTTGACTTAGACCACATTCCCTGCCTTCACCTACATCTATGAATTACATGAAAACTGTTCATTTGCGTTGCGGTTAAGTTACCATCTATATTGAATTGAATATAACAATGGAAACGGTGTGGGGCTTCCGAGAAAGGATGGTTCTCTGATTTGTAATTCCAAGTCACTCACCGATGTGAGTTCAAATTTTACCAGGGACAAATTTCACATGAAAGGAAGCTTTCTAGCTAGCTTACAGAAGGCTGGTGATTATTCCCTTGTGTAAACCTGTGGTCTTCATTTACTGTTAAAGCCGGGAAGTTGCTAAATGGCCCACCCAGTCTGTATGTGCGACGTTAAACTCTATTGACAAAAAAAAAAAACAACAGAAAATGTGTCTTCCAAATATCCGTATTGCATTACTACACTGTAACCCTACATCATGAAACACACCACGTGATTCTAAATAACCAGTCTTAAGTATTCCAAAAAATGACTGATAAATATATTTGTCCATGTGCTACTTCTGTAAATTGCTACCCGTCTTTGTTTTCAAAACCGATTGGACTTAAATTTAAAAATTAAGAAAATCCCTTGTTAAATGGAGATAATTAAACTAGAATTAGACATAATACTATATATACGTCAAGTGTTAGATCGTACAAAACACTACTTCTATTTTCATAAGATATTCTCAGTTCAACAAATGTCTCGCTTTGAATCCTTGATCTGCGGGTACCTGTTGAAGGCGCTTTATCATTTGACCAACAAAACCGATTCCGGAAACGTTAACGTCAGTAACAACGCAGACGATAATAAATGTAAAGTCTTTAATAATGTGACAGAAACAGTTTCTTTTCTAAACATCAACCATGCGTGCAATATCCGCTTTCGATACAATGTAACTATTTCTATTAATTTTACTGTCGCCTCGGCTAAATTAATCTGTATATAACTCCCTCTAAAAATGTAAAACGAAAGAAATCATCAGACATTCGAAGAAATATTTGGGCGACATCAATTTCCCTCCAGTCTGCGTCTCCCCTTATTCCATATATAATAAAAGTCAGGACTGAGTATTAAGCATAATCATCACAAATACAGACATTCATGTGATTTATTTATCTATATAATGTACGAGTTTTGTATTTCAGTATCAACATCCATTTCTCTCTCATCCAATTTCTTCTTATTGAAACGTATTGCCTTCAATGTCGGCATCTAAATCTACCATTTTCTTTGTTATCTTTGACAGTTCTTGCGTTTTCAATTAACATTCAGACCATGTAACATTGATAAATAGTGATTGTTTTTAACCAGAAATATTCAACAAATGGATTTTGGAAGATTCATTTCCTCGGATTTGTTGATTTAAGAAATGACACGTTAGACTTCAAGTACATACATATGTTCTAATGAAATTTCCGTGTGTACCGCCTTCAGTTTTTAATTTACCAGTCTAGGTTATTTTCTTTATTTATTTGATTAATTGTAAATAAATTCACATATATTCAACAACCACCTTCCTTTCGATAAATGTCTTTCCTTTGCTCCTTTATTTAATTGAAATTTCGCTGGAAAGTCAAGAACTTCGAAGCAATAGATGTGGCACAAATATTACTTAGAAATCCTTCAATGCGGACATTCTTTATCCCGTACTTTAGACACAATATGTTCGTCCTTGCGGTAAATTTCGATAATACGAACTTAATACAAAGTTATTTCTTTCACAGTCTGACATGAAATGGCACCCACCAGACTGGTTAGAAAAAGAAGACCTCAGATTTAATTACGTCTAAATATTTGTTGTGCAATAAGAAATTCATTACAATTATTTGCCATAATTTCAGAACAAGCTTAGAACATCAAACTCACGCAACTTGTATTACAACAATGTGTTTCTGAATTACCTTAATGCTTATATTTGGCGCTCATGTCAAGTGGAATTAAAAGAACACACCTTCGGCAATGTCTGCCATAATTTTCAAAGATTCTGATATTGAACATGAGTTAATTAATGTAAGCACTAATGGCTTATTTAAGTAGCCATTCGTCTTCATTGATATTTTTCAAGTAACTGAATTCGACATTTATGCACTTGTAGACTGTGTATGATTTATGTGATATGTCAGGATTTATTCAGGTTTGTGTATTTTCTGAATTAAACACATTTTCATAAGGCAGACCTCTTTAAGACCTAACATAATAACATCATGTCACCAGTAAGACGTCTGGGTAATTACTGCATAGGTATCTGTCCAACATCTTTTTCATACAAGACAGACTCAATGTCAGCTGCAGTATCGATAATATAATTTCTTCATCTTTGTTTGTATTTTTGTTCTAATACTGTTCTGTTACTCGCACTGTCTTCAGCTGCAATCAGGTAATGTTCATAATAATTACTTTGTTGCTTTTTGGACAATGCGTGCAGTTGTTTGGTTCGGCTATTTCCTTTACCGCTTTTGGAGATGTGTTAAATTAGTTAGTTGTGTCTGTACTCGGATTTGTTTTATGGGGGGTGCTTACAAATATTGGCTTATTGTAGAATTATTCTGCCTCTTGTATTCTGACGTTGCATTAATTTACTAATGACATGTTTGTCTTTTGTTAGTCTCTGGTGATGCTTAAAGAATATTATGGTGCTGCTACATTCTGCGTTTCATATATTTCTGTGTCAGCGCCTTGTTTGTGTGTGCATATGATTGTTTGGTTTTAATGTTTGGATTACATTCGCTAATTTCCTGTACTTTTAGGTATTTTTGTCGGATAATTATGTACTTTTATGAATGTAAACATCATGCTCATTAAGCGCGGTCGTCTCTCTTTCAATATCTTGTATCGAGGGATGTGACAGATTCATCACGTTTGCTAGCAGAAACACAATCAAGCAGGGTGATAACAAAGCCGTCGATATTATTGATTCACGCGCAGTAAGGTGCATATATTAAACTAACAATGCAAAAATTACATTTTTTTTGTTAATTCAAATATATCATCCCGATAATAATCAACACAAGTGATACATTATCAATACTTTCCGAGATGAACCACGTATTAGCGTCTTCATCTTTAAAAGTAACAATTATTATTTCAGTGATACTAAGTTCGCATTGTATATTCAGCGAGAGAGATTTATCTGTATTGTTTGATAAAATACATTCAATATGTAAGGTAATATCATTTTTATTTCGACTAGCAGATTTTGTAACCAATGTTTGTATTATTAGTTTATTGTTTACATCGTTTGGCAACTGCGCGCGAGTCATCAAAAGCTATGGCTAATTGATGTACTGAGCGACACCGAACTCTTCAATTAAGGAATGGTTCGAATACAAAGTATATTTTAATCACAGAAAACAGACATGCACTCAATATTCAGAACTAAAGAGTGTAGGAATTACTTTGCTCATTTTTAATGTTGCAAAAGCGCAAGACAGAGAGCACTACACTCGCAAACAAGTTTACAAAGCGTTGCTTCGCTTAAAACCAACCAATCAGAGCTTTCATAGAAAGGTACTTATTATTTGAATGTTTTCCTACAGATGGCTGATAATTCAAGTTGACGGCTGAACTTCTGTGTTTCTATAACTGATCAACCTCTTTTATATTTATATCTTAGTCTGGAAGATCGATGTAATATTGTCATAATTACGCATTACTTTTCCTTTGGATGTTTTTTTTTATTTTCTTTTTTTAAGTATACTTTTGGCAACTTTCTAAAATACTAACCAAATTGGAAATTAACCATTGAAAGGCGGTTTTATCTGTTTATACCTTGGAGAAATATATCAACTATAAAAAAAGCCCCCACAGAAGATGTACTTGATAACTTTATAGACATAATAATGAATAAATGCAATATTTTAAACTGTCAAACTTTAATAACATTCTTATCTCTTGGAAAAATGAATTCGTAAAAAAACAAGCATTTGGATAACATCGAATTTATGTTACACGAAGAAACAAAGCGCGAGACAACATCAAAGTGCAGGAATTAGTTTGTAAATTACGTAATACGTAGCTAAACAAGAAGATGGTAATAATTGTGTAATTGTTTCCCTGTCCTTGTATTTAATCACCAGAAGCGTTAAGAAATCAATTTGAATTAAGCAACTTGTTAGCGCTCTTCAATTGGAGGAAGTTTTGGTATTATCAACTTGAACAATTGCACACATTATTATTGTGTTCATCACAAGTTCGCGTAATTGCATTTTCTACTTATGTACAATGTTTAGTTGCGCTAATGCGTCTGACGATTTCCTTTGACCATAAAGTGCAATTATATTTTCGTTCCAGTGAATTTTTGGGGGTAATTCTTCCTGATTTACTTGCGATTATAATACACTGATGATTTTAATTGTATTATCTAAGTATCTTGAATGTATAAAGATGGACACAATTGTCCTGGTATCTGACCGGATGGAAAGCAGTGATGCATTTTGATAGCCATCACAAAATGCAGTCAAGCCTGACAGGAAATGTCACCAAATAAAGAGAAGAAAACACGTACTTTATGCACAGTTGGTCTTTTATTTGGAGATGATTTGGTTTGCTTTGGTAACATCTTTTGTCAAAGAGTGACAGCTGTTCACATATGGCAGTTATGTTTCACCGTACAAGATAACCCCAAAACTTTTCATTGACCTTTCATGAAATGAAAACTTCAATCAGTACGCGATACTTTTACCGAACGTAAAATGTGTAATGTTTTACGCATATCTCTCCCACAACGGCAACAAACTACATACATGATGGAACATCGGTTGGATTGTTTATCAAATGATTATCAAATCGTGTGATTTAAACTTTGGTCCAAATAGGATCCATAGACTCTTTATGAATGTGACCATACTAAAAATCTGTCTTTATTTAATGCAGTCTTTGCTCTAAACAACGACATTGTCCTCTGAGAGGGTCAGTGCTCGATGCCTGTCTTATTATACAGTGGTCGTTTTTGAGAGACTGAAATCACTGTTATATAATGATAGTAAAAATCAAACGAGTGCTATAGCATGCAACGTTTGATTAAAATTCAATTTGATCTTTGATTAAGAAATGTATCCTACTATTGTTACTTTTCAATTAAATGAAGACCACATCGTTACTTTGATGCATAACTTTGTGTTACCATAAGTCAGTTAGTTTATTAAACAAAAGGCCTCCAGCCTATGTACATTTACAATATATCTAATATTGACATACATCATACAACAAGGAATAATTGTGCGTGTTATTATAATGTGTTATCTTCGTTAAAGCAAGATTCTTTTATTATTCCTCGTGGGGAAGGAAAACAGTCGTTGTTGATTCTGTTTTCTTCTTGTTTATTTTCATTCGGAAACGGAAAACATACTACACATTATTCATAGCCAGAAAATTCACCGTGCGCAATTACATGTATTTGTGGTACATTTATTAATATCTAAGTCGGAACAAAATGTATTGATATATACATTACATGCATCATGTTATTTATGTAAAACGTTAAATGCGTAATATTATGTATCCTAATCAACCCCGTTCGTGACATTTCTTCATTCATACTGCCTGCTATGTTCTCATAACATTCTAGATATCGATGGCGTAAATTATAAAAACCTATATGAAGTCACTTCTCTTAAATATGCTTGTCAAAATACTCGTAAATATAATAAAGCTGACTCATCATTTCCCATCTAATTATTCTTAGTACAATATAATTTACATTTATTGGTAGATGTGTATTTAATTGTTGATATCATTTTGTGACATAACGGTACGGTACGCCACCAATGATATATTTTTTTATGAAGATGGTTCCAATAAATTTTATCCAACAGCATGAAATGATTGTAAGACGTTAAATGATAAACAGGGTGGTATTTTCGCCTACGGTGTATACATATATGTCTGATACGTAAATAAGAAAATAGTGGGTTAATTTGTTCAATCAGACTTTGTTTTTTTTATTTTCAATTTTCACGCGAAAAAGAAATAAGAAAATTGATAAAGAGACTACAATAACTTTATGAGCAAACTTTTTTTTATCTAATTTCAGTTTGATTCATTTTCTTAAATTGTTGAATTTCATGTTGAAATTACATTGACGTATTTCCGCGAGCTCGTATCATTCCATTGAAAATACGCCTTTCTAATCATTCAAAAACAAAGAAATGCACAGAGATTTATTAATCAATTAGTACCGGAAGATAACGGGATTTCATTTTCCAGTAATCGATTCATTTTAAATTAGTTTCATGAAAAATGAATCTCTTTGTTTCAAATTACGTGTTTTATTTTCTCATAGCGAGAGAACAATGTGATGTTCTTGACTGGTAGAGAACAGAGGATTCATGCCGACACTGTTTTGTTTGGATTTTGTTTTAATGGGTGCATTATGTTAACAACGGTGTGTCTAAAAATTGAATGTATATATATTGTAATTTTTAATTCCCCAAAAATACTTTCTATGATTTAGAATCTAGACAGGGGCACATTTTGACTGATCCACCCTGTCAATATTCGTTTTACTTTACGGTTATCATTAAATTTTGCTCATGCTATGAATATTTCAGTAACTAAGGTAGAATTTCAGCAAATACGCGACCAGAAATATACCTTAAGAACTAATATTTGTATTTTGATAATTGGGTGTGGATAGGGCGGGGGTGTCACGTGTACATGCAATTGATAGCCAATTAAGCGTCCGTTTGGTAATTAAGAGAAACTTTCAGGAAATCATTACCTACGTCATGACCCACGTTAACCACTCTCCCACGCCAATATATCCATCTGATGCCGGAAATAAATATTAGTCGAGACAGTCTCGCGAGACAGATTGATCTTGATTCTATGTAATAACATAATATATCATATTCCAAAAGGGACGCTCGGAGTGAGCTTAATTAATGTTGTATATTCCCCTATATTCGATCATAATTACTAATGATGTTCATTCGTAGTAAGTATAAATCCATACTTTTCTGTTAAGTTCGATCGCCAACTCGATTTAGGATGTATTACGTAATTTTTATCGTCGCATGTGATTGTTTCAATTCTCTGGAGAGTCCTATTAGTGTCTTTTTCCATTTATCCGATGTTCATTCATAATTCAAACAGTTAACATCACGAAAATTAGTGATTTTTTAATCCATATCATAAGAGTTTTATATACGTCTAAGATCTATAAATTTGTCAAGTAAGCAGTTTTAGTGTCTAGGATTCCAGGCCACACGATGATGCCTAGAAACCAATCAACGTCGGGTAATTTCTGTTGCTACGTTCGAAGGGTATCGTTTTTTATACGTTCTAAAGCTACAGAGCTCTCATTTACCCTGGTGGATTTACCATGGTCTCTGACCCCTTAAGATAAATTCCATTTCTTAAAATGACACCCAAGATGTATAATTTAAATGAGTTTTTAAACCGAGAGCAACGCTCGTAAAACTTGAACTGATGGTGGAAAGACTTTGAACGTTTTGTACTAAAATCTGTCCCTCCTAGTAGCTGGAAATATCCAAACTGAAAATGTTCCGTCAGTAAGACTGAATTCTGTAGTACATTGAATACTCTTTTACGTGCATAAATATCTAAAATTGTTAAAAATAAAACGCACCATCATGGGTTTGGAGTATTGGAATAAAATGATCAATTGTTTAATGAAGAAACCAATTTAAGATCCATATTTCTTTTTTATGTCAGGATATACCCTTGAACTAAAAAAATCAACATATTTAAATTATTCTCACAGCCTGGGTGTGAAGACCAGAGCCCAGCTAAAATTTCATTTTGTGCTTTTTAATCAGTCACGATAAAGCCGCTGTTATTTTAAACATATAACAAAACTAATCTGAATGTGCAATTAAACATTCAAGAACGATATTTTTCAAACAGAATACTTAAGTATTAAAATAGAAATTTGAGCTTAGAATCTGTTTTCAAGTTTAATACAACCTCGTGGCATGGCTTTTGAAGACGACCAAACTGAAAATGAGGCTGACAAACGCGTTAATGATCTACTTACTTAACGATATATTGACCACACTATCGATTTAATTAACGTTTATAGTGAATACTTTATAGACACCATTCACTGTGCATCGTCTAGGCTTTCAGAGCGTGCATCATTATCCGGGTTCATCCGGGTAGTCTGATATAATACATGTTATCTAGTTTTCTGTATACTGTAGTGGTTAGTCTTATATATATCAACATTAATAATTATCTCCTCTAGTAATTCAGTTGAAAGTGAATGTCAGGGATAGTTTAAATACTGATTTTATTGAATTATAATCAAATATTGTCTAAATAATTGAATCATCGAAAACCAGTCGATAACACACCGTGTATTTATTGCTGTGCAGTTTCAAATCATATTTGGAAGTAAATATGAGGAAGGCACAATGTGCTGATTAGAACAAATACTTAAAACCACTGGAATCATTATAATAGCTAAAACACGAGGCTTTTAGGTACATCAAGGATTTCATTGGCTTTTATATTTAGATGGAAACTTTTGTTGTAGTAGAGTAAAATGATTTTAATGTATTTTAATGAATTGTTTTCTGAAATGTCTTAATCTCTCGGATCATCAATAAGGTTTATACAAATGATCAAGGGAAGGACAGAGCCAATGAATTAAATATCTGTAGCACATATAACGACATCAATTTGTTTTCTTATAATGTCAGGACGATTATATTATGTTATTGTATTAATGTTACCATTATTCTAATGACATTTGTGAGTTTCAGATGAGCGTTGATCATTTCAGTGTTTTTGATACACGACAGATTAAATCATTATTAAGTAATATTCTTTTAAAATCATTAATGGTGTTTATCATTATGGAAACCTATCAAACCATTGATTTTTGAATTGTAAATCGGAAATGTAATCCGTTTACACATTAAAGGATTAGTTTTCATGAACTATAAATATCTAATTACAGTCAACCTGCAATGAGGTGTGATTCAAAAACAAGCAAAAAATGTGCTTATTCTCATATTCAAGGTCGTTTGATTGTGTTCAAGGTTATCGCAATATATGTTTGGACTGAGCTGCAGTGGGATATTGAGACCCAGAAACTGATCTGCGTTCAATTTGTATAATGATACTTAAATTATTTCATTTTCTAAAAGATATGCCTCTAACATTCTTTTTTTCATATAGTCTTATCATGTTATCAGTTTATAGGTATTTTACAGCTGTATCTGTTTTGTATTTTCAGATGTTAGAAAGGTGACTACAGTTGCTGCCAGGAATACCAATATCTTGACGTTAATGTAAACATAGGCACTCGCGGAGAACTAACATATGTTTTATCCATTGTTAGCCGAGTTGATATCACAGGATCACGAGCTGAATCAACTGGGTGATATTTTAGAAATGTCAGCTGAAAAGCATGATGAGACTGGCGATAATTGACAGTTTTTCAGACATTCCTAAATTAGGATTTGTTAAATAATTGGATGTGAAAATGTCTGATTTAGAAGAAGACGTGCTTATTTCCACATCAATAGCTAAACTCAGAGATATCGCTGCTGAAGACACTGGGCAATGTGCAGATGTTGTTGCATCCTGCCATGGTCAATTGAAAGTTGTTGAACCATCAAATGCACCGGCAGTGATTAGTACTGAAAATGAAAGAGACGAAATAAAAGCCGAAAATACAAATACAGACTCGAAAAATGAAGATGAATCGGTCAAGGAAAAGGAGAATGAAAAAGATAGAGAATTAGTTATGACAACGCAGTTGCTTGATACTGCAAAAATCAAACGCGAAGAGAAAGATAATTCAAACACGAACAAAGCTGACACAAAAAAATCTGAGCAAGTTAAATCAAAGCTTAAACCAAAACGTAAAAGTAAATCAGTATGTTGTTGTTGTTGTCGCCGGCAGTCTCGTGACGATTTGAGAGAACTTGAGGACCGTAATGGTATACGTATAGCATTATATAACGATAAGTTAGAGGAGATTGAAACAGAAAAGACAATTCCAGAAATTACAACATTCCAACAAGACGTAGTTGAATCTGGCTTACCGAATCGGAGACAAAGGTGCGCAAGAAAGTGCATCAAATGTTGTAAGAAGTTCTTAACTTTCTTGTTTTCAAATGTTGGTCTATGCTCGGCAGTTGTAGCGTATTCGATTCTTGGAGGATTTATATTTCAAAGGTTAGAGGCACCGAATGAAATTCAAAAGCGTCATTTTGTTGTCAGTCTGAGAAAGGGCTATGCAAACGACTTATGGGTGCTTGCACAAAGTAGATTGCTTCTGCTTGAAGACAATTTTACCAGTAAAGCTGATAATATACTAGCGAGTTATCAAAGAGATGTACTAGAAGCAAAGAAGAATGGTTGGGACGGCGTGGACAACAATATGGAAATTGAACCTCAATGGTCATTTGCCGGCTCTTTACTGTATTCGGTGACTGTAATAACAACAATAGGTAAAGTATCTGTTTAGTTTTTTATCATTTTTACATTTCCATCAGGTAATAATTCATGAATACTTGTTCCAATACTGTTTAATCATTTAAAACAGTTCAGCATTTCAAATGATATATATCTATCAGATCTGATATGTTTTATAAAACGCTGTCATAACTCATCAAAATGTCGTCACATAGAAAACATTAACGTTCCCACTGACCTTACATTTTAAGCATGCATTAATAAACGATATTTCTCTATGGTTTGGCCAGACGTTTGATAATGAAAACCTAATTTTGGGGACCACAAAACTTTAGTCTAGTCGGCGTCTGGACCAGTAAACTTATCCTATGACAAACACAAAATTGCCATTTTAACACAATTAAATAACTACTTACACGTAAATACGTTTTTCAATCGCAAAACTTGGGCAAATCATGAACAAACATTTATTTCAATACAGTTCCAAATGTGTATGTGTAAAACGTTAATGAATGAAGCATATTTTATTTGAAATATTGCATTTTGCTTTTTAGGTTATGGTCATATTGCTCCAAAGACGGTTAATGGTCGTCTTGTAACAATATTCTATGCATTATTCGGAATTCCTTTGACACTGCTGTGTCTGGCAAATATGGGTGGATTTCTCGGTAATGGGTTTCGTTTGTTTTACAAACATACTTGTAAATTGTGTACATGGCTGTGTTGTCCGCCGGACGAAAGTTTCACACAGAAGAAAGCCACCATACCCAAGAGCCGCAGCAAGTCGTCCCAGGAGTTGAGCTTACTGCATAAACAGGAAAACACATCGGGAAACACGCTATCAGTTTCAGTATCGAATTCACCGAAGCAAAGAAAAATCAGCAGGTCAAGGAGTCGATGCTCCTCGCCTACAGCGACCGGAAGTGAAATAAATATTGTCGTAGAGGACTACGATCATCAACACTCGAAATCCAAATCGAAAAAGACCGAACATATTCGAGTTCCAATATTCGTTAGTTTGTTGATTATATCAATGTATGTATTTGGTGGGGCACTCATGTTTTCTATGTGGGAGCCTTGGAGTTATTTGGAGGGATCTTATTTTTGTTTTATCACTTTAAGTACAATTGGTTTCGGTGACTATGTACCTGGATCAATTAGTCGTGTGGATTCAGCCGACAGTCGGCAGAAGCTGATTATTTGCTGCGTGTATCTTATGTTTGGTCTCTCCGTTCTTGCAATGTGCTTTGACCTTATGCAAGAAGACGTAAGGGCAAAATTTTTATGGTTGGGTATGAAAATGGGACTGGTTGATAGACGACGATAATGAAGTGTACCATTCGTGCGTGTATTATTTTGTGTGTGTGCGTGTGCTTTTTTTCGCTCCTCAGTATACTTCTACAATCTGTGTGTATGGTGAGAAGTGTATAATATTTCATTCTTTTCATCAAACTCGTCGATTGGTCACCAAATAATTCGACGTTTTCGTAACGGAAATACCCGAGTTTTGTCGATTGAACCACGTGTGATTGTTAACTCATATCCAGACATGTTTTGTCAAATGCAGGCATTGTTATCGTGTCTGTGTAATCATTAATATAAAATTTACGATGAACTTGGATAACTATTACAAACTACAGATCTGCTGTGGGAGTTTGTAGTGCTTGAAATAACGCATCATTGGTTATATAGCCAATAACTGAATACTTAAAAGCTATTTATTTTCATTTAAAATTCGCAAATTACCCTTACAAAATTCATATGTGAGACGAAAATTACTATATAAGGCCACCCTTTAAAGATGCTGGTTTACGCGATCCAAACTTTTGACTGTGGGCAGGCTGGTAGTTAGGTAGGCACTATTTGTTAGCCTTGTATGCTTGTACTGAAAACGTCAAGAAGGAAAATTAAAAAGATGTGGGTCTGTCGCATACCAGTAAACCAATTTTTTAAGGATGGTCATATTCTGTGACTTTCAGACGATATAAACATCACCGATGTTGATCGTACAGTGCGCCGCGAATCCAACATTTCGTAAATTAATAAAATTGAGCTTTTAGAACAAAGTTGCAAAATAAAGATCTCGCGGTTTACAAGCGTTTTAGAGTAAACTATTTTTTTGTTGTTTTTGTTGTGAAAGCAGAATGTTGTTGGGTGCGTTTTTGGTATGTCGTCACGCACTCCTAACAAACTGTTGAGTGAGCATATTTTAAGTGACTTGACAGACAAAGTTGTCACGTTCTATACACGCGTATCATGTTAATTAGGATTTTATTATAATTAATGCAACTTATTGCTAACGCTTGATGTTAAGAACACATTCGGGTTCAAAATAAACGGTCTTAGTGCTGAGATTGAAATACAGAGTAAAGGTTGATAACAGGTCTGATAATAAGTGGTCGTTATAATGAGATGGTGTCAATATTAAGTGGTCGTTATAATGAGGTTGTGTCAATATTAAGTGGTCCCTGTATGAGGTTTTACTGCAGTGAACTGGTAATGAATATATAGTGTGATTCACTTCAAATATAGTTGTAGTGTAAATGCATACAAAATTGTTGGCTGGAAGAAAATATTGTGTATATTAAGCGAACATTTCCAAAGACTGGAAATGTCGAAAATAAAAGCAAATGTGTTTTTTTTCTTTTTCATATTACTCGTATTTATTTCGATGTATGTGTGACCGGGTAATGGGACATCGAAATACTTTCATACAAATGATAGACGTGTAATGAAATTCAGCGAAACTTCAATATTAAGACACCCTTGGGACAAAAAACCCAGTCTCCATTTTGAGATGGTCTCATTATCAAGTTAGGATATTGTGAATACAGTGTATCCTCTACAGAGTGGCCCTCTTGAGCAACAACCTCCCTTCA
Source organism: Lutraria rhynchaena (assembly GCA_008271625.1). Classification (NCBI taxonomy): domain Eukaryota; kingdom Metazoa; phylum Mollusca; class Bivalvia; order Venerida; family Mactridae; genus Lutraria; species Lutraria rhynchaena. Next base: position 2,723,165 of record VIBL01000049.1, read on the forward strand.
ACAACAGCATGATTTTCCTTTTGTACGATTAAACTATTAATTCAACCATTCTAGAGCAACAACCTCTAAAGAACAACATACTTTTGCTTCTTTCAAAGGCTGTTGCTATGGATAGGTTGCACTGGATATTGACAAACGGTCTGAAAATATGCAGTTGTTATAACGGGGTGGTCTTAATATTGGGGTGAATGTTGAGTGAGGTTTTACTGTACATCATTGTTTTTATAATGAATGGAATGTTCATGTTTAATGCAGCATATTATTTAAATTATAATACGTGCATTTATTTTGTTTGTTGACGTTAGACAAACATTTCTCATTATTTATTTTCTGTTTCTGGACTTAAAACATTCTTAAATTATGCTTCATGTTCCGAACAAACTAAACAAAGAGCGACTATTGTTACCTGCATCCTTAATTCAAACTAACCAGCGTTATATTTTAAAACCTGTATCAACCATGTAATGAAAAGTGTTGGTAAAGATTTAAGATTTGGTACGCGTGCAATATAAATCAATCCGAATACAGTCAAACCTGTGAATACAGGCCACCCTTGGGAAAGACAAAATGTAGCCTTTATTGACAGATGGCCTTTATTTAGAGGTCAGTTTATTCTAAATAATCAATGATGGTTTTTCAAAGAAAGACCTTTATTGACAAGGTGGCCTTTACTCGGAGGTGGTCGCAAACACACAGTCTGTAATACTGAATAAATAATCGACGTTAACTATCTCAAAATAATTAGTAGTGTTTTAAGCCTCAAGAGTACTTTCCAAGATCGATTGTCAGATAGTCCGTGATATGTAGAGCCAAAGAGTATGTGGACGATTACCTTTTTAGAAACAATATTCAATAAGTATTTAACAGTAATTTTAAGTCCGGTCTTACACCGAAGATCGCAGTTATTAGAATATTTTGCTGTAAGAGTCCAAAAATATGCTTATGAGGCAGAAGGGTTCAAATTGAGATTGCCCCGACTTCATCGCCCGATCCCATATTTGAGTCAGATTATACTGAATCAGTTACGGAAGCCAGAATTTAAGTCTTATATATCTCTCCACAAATACCGAAATAAATTTGTATCTAATTGTTGATATTGTTTATTTTTGTCTCATGCTAGTTTGGCTTTGAATAAATGTTTTGTTTTTAGAATGAAGCCTGTTACAACAATTTGTTTAAAAAGTTAATTCCCTTTGGCTAAGGTGTTCAGTTTATTGTTTCTAGACTAGTGGTTTATTTTATATTTCTGTAATCTCTAAACGAAACGTTTGCCATTCGGATAAATACCTTAACAATTTCACCAAAAGACGCGAAACATCCTTACTGAATCGATACATAATTGCAATCATAGTAATATTGTACTGGTGTTAATTAAGATTTTTACGCTTCACTTAAAGAACACAATGAAAATAAAACTCCTATAACCGAGATCTATTCACTTAAGCGACCATATGGCTCCCGATACCGACATCTGGTGTTCAAACAAATGACCGGGGTTATAATGTACTTGAACAAATGTCATATGCTTACCATTCGTTTATATCGTATTCTGTCACATGCTATCACGTAAAATATCTTCATGAGAATGGTTAAGACCACACAGAGTCTAAAGCATAGACTTATAATGGCATAAGGCGTTTAGTTCTCAAGAAATAATCGAATCAAGTGAAGACGTCTGGGGCGGTACCTTTGACATTCTTACATCATTTGTACAATCGCCGATGACATTGTAAATGTCAAAGACAATATTATATCTTACCAGTATTGAGTTACTTAGAAAATGTGGAATTACTTTCCAAATGATGATTGATTCTAAATTCATTTTTCTGATTTGTATTCGTCGGACACCTTGTCAATATTGTTATCAGCGATCGCTCTGTATTCGTTCTAAGACCTATCATATAACTATCTATTATAACCAGACACCGTTTTTAGCTTTATAATTCCACCGGATCTTTAAGTCAGCCAGTCATTGAACATGCACTATACTCATCTTGTATCGTTAATGCTGATTGATGTATGACATATAATGCATTGGTCAACTAGTTCTGTTTTAATGTACGCGTTTGTTCACGTACAGGGGCATAGCCAGCGATACGCATTTACGCACGTGCGTAACAATTTGAATTTCAATTTGAAAAGGGAAAATATAAAAATGACCAAAAATGGAATCTAAGTCGAAAGTTTTGGGTCTAATATCGGTGCTTTGAAATAAAAATATATGGTTCAACAAAATAGTATTCTGTTCTCTAATCCCTCCAAATACACCCCCAAAGCCCACCATTCTAGTTCTAATTTAAAAACATTTAAAGAACCCAAGCAACAGGGGTTTACATCCTTTCCCCTGGTGTGCGTAAAATTCATTCAAAGCTAGCTACGCCCCCGACGTACATGTGTCTATGTGACTATCATGTAATCATCATAAGTCTATAATATGGTGTTGGATATTCTTTGACATGGTCGTATGTTCTTTGTTTTTTTTTGTTTTGTTTTAATTTGGTGAAGAGTTTATAAATGTAACAAGGAAACATCGATATTCGTGTTGTGTTTTTACTTTACTTACATGCTGCCTGTAAATTAATAACGCCTAGAAGTAGCGTATATTCTCGCGAGATTTTTAGATAGTGATTTAGAGAGGTCATATTTGTGTTGTGTTTTATTTTGAAAATCTAAACCTATCCAGTGTTTATACACACAAACATTTACAAAAACTCGTGTTTAATAATGAAAAAAAGAACTGATAAAGCAATTTTGTTTGCAGTAAATGCGATTATTTCAAAATCCACGTGAAGCACGGGAATTGCTTGTATTCTGTTACTACAGGTAACAGACCAATTTCTTTAACCAAAGCGCGAAATGTAACACGTGCATTTGTTTGTATTAGATTCAAATGTTTTGTGATTGAAAAAATGAATAATTCCGAACATCAAAATTACCAGGAAAATTACCAGGAAAATTAAAGGTTAATCAATGATAAGCCTCCACAATGAGGAGAACGTTATTATATCATATACTAGCATACAAGTAACATTTCCTAACCACCAAATAAAGAAACTCAAACAATTGATGTTCATTTTACACGGTTGGAAGTTTGACACGCCGGCCGTGAAGGCCGAAATTCGAATATGGATATGTCATTCTTTTTAAACATTACTGTATCAAGAGAATGTTCGGTTCAAGTCGAACGCTATGTCCTTTTTTATTCACTGGGTTTAACGCCGTTTTTTTTACATTTTTTTTTCAGTTATATACCAAACAGTTTTCCTAGACTATATACTAAACAGTACTAATTTACCCTTTCACAAGGAGCCGACAACTCCACATTTGGAGGAAAATCGACATTTTTGTCAAATTTTCATAGAAGGGCATGGTAGCCGCAACCAGAATTTGAACCCGGATCGCTGGGTTAAAAGTCCAGCGCACTAACCAGTGGACCACGGTCGAGGCCCAACGCTAAGTCCTATGAGTGAGTTAATACAGAAATAAATGTCGTTTATCCGAATGTTTTGATTGGACTAACATTACTGGCGCGAACAATTCTTCGTTGAATTTAATTAACTGTATATTGACAGCGGAGCACTTCATTCTGTATACATTATACATGAACGCTACCCACGATAACAACAAAAAAAATCAAAGACATATTTGTGATCTTCAGTAAAAAGACACTACGAATCGCAAATAATAATTGTCCTAATGATGGCATGGACTGTTGGTTTGAAGTTGGGAGTTCTTTGGATTTCTTAAAATTATTTCGTTTTTATCCGAAACAATCTAAAACACATTAAAGCTTTTCATGTTAACATTACACGGGATGGGAGCACATTAGATCAGTTTTTGTATCACTTTGAAGCATAAAACACATCTAGTGTAACAGATCTGCCAAATTAAAATGGTTTATTTGAAAGAATGATAGATGACGTGTTCTCATTATAATGATCAGATATTTACATGTTTTATCAGACAATATCTTGTGTTGTTTTACATTAAAACCGTGAGTCAGACCGTACGACTAAACGAGTTTTGATAACATCAATAGCATGGATACAGTACGGCAGGTGATGCAACTTTGAAACAGAATTCCGATATTGTTGATTGTTTAGTTGTTCGTTCGTTCATCCGTCCGTCCGTGTGTTCATTCGTTAGTCCGTCCAGGCGAGAGATATATTAGGGGTTGGGGTAGGTGTACAAATTGACATTATGAGGTTCATTTCGTACAAACTGCCATCGTGGGGTTAATTTTTACTTGTGGGGTTAGAAAATCTCATTTGTGAGGTTTAAAACATCAAATGGGAAATCAATGGGAATAACCCTATACTAAAACTTTCATAGTACGTCCGTCCGTGCGTTTAAATTTAATGATGTTTATCAGCTGTCTCTTAGTTATTAACAGTGGCAGAAAGTTAAGTGATACAGCGCATGTTACGGCTTAGATAAATCCACTTGATGATTATGTAAGGTGTGTTTGTGTGAGAGAGTCCTATTACCGGACTGCCCTCGTGATTATAAATCATCAAATAAATGCTATAAAACGAGCCATTAGTTTTAACACTTAATTAATATTCATATTACGTGTAAATGTTTAGCATTGCTTCATGTCCTCACTAACAACATAAAAAATGAATTTGTTGAGGCTTGATCATGTTTATTTTAAATTTAATCTTGTTTCATGTTAACATGATATGTTTATGCATGTCATTGATAATTTAAAATGAATCTAATAGCAGCGTTAATTATGAAATAGTGTTCCTTTATTTCGTATTTATGAACTGTGAAGAATGATTTATGATACAGTAAAATGTTGCGGTTTTCGCGATATTGTTTTGTTAAACCTAACTCATATTCAACACGGCGAAACCCGACTAGATTACAAGTACAATGCACAATAACTTATGTTAACAGCAGGGTCAAAAATATGATTTAAGCAAATTTACACCGAATTATTGTTACATACTATTCCTTGATGCTATTTAAAATAGTTACAATTAGTTTCAAGTGTAACTAAATATTTTCAATTAAAATGACAAAAACATCAGTAAATACACGCCATGTTGACTTAACTACCAATTTATTCAAATTTGGAACTGTTTAAAAAATTCACAAAAAAACGGTAATTAGCTGTTAACTTTACAAATATTTACATAATAACAAGATCATATACAAAGGTACCTAGCCCGGTTTTGATCGATCAATTTCAAAGGTAGACATCAAAGAGAGACGGTAAGGATGAAACTATACAGAAGTCTGTAGTTTTGGGGGAAAAACTTGGAATATTCTACAAGAAGAAAATACAATAAAAATGGATTTTCGAAGACTACTCGCGTCCACTACAGTAAGAATATAATCTTTATAAACACAGCATTTATATCTAGATTTTGTTGGCGTAAATATGAAAATATTTTTAGCGCTATAAAAACATCGTCGTGTACTTTAGTGAGACCGCTAATTGTCAGGATTAGAATAACAGTAATTACAGTCAAACCTGTGGACAAAGGCCACTCTTATAAAAGACAAGATGTGGCCTCTATTGACAGTTGGCTTATATTCGGAGGTCAGTTTGTTCTAAGTAATCAGTGATAGTTTTTGAAAGAATGACCTTTATTCACAGGAGGTGGCCGTAAGTACAGATTTGACTGTACTTAGTATAGTGTGTATCGCGATTAATAAGTTAATATCGCCATTACGAAAGAGTATCGCGGTTAATGAGTTAGTATCGCCAATCCGAATGAGTATCGCGGCTAATGAGTTAGTATCGCCAGCTCGAATGAGTATCGCAATTAACTAGTTAATATCGCCAGTCCGAATGAGTATCGCGGTTAATTTGTTAACATCGCGATTAGAAAGCAAATATAACAAACCGTTCTTTCGATAAACATTTTTTAACAAGAAGTTAGCAGATTTGTATGTCAAAGTGTGTTTTTGCAATGTATTTATAACCTCTTTTTTCCAGAAACCGGTGCTTTCCAGTCAAAGAGCCTCGTCAGCACATACGGACAGTCGAGTAAGATTTATTCTTCAGTCAAATCAATTAATAACTCCTAATAATTATGGCGCCATTTTGGTTATTTCAACATTATTTACAAATTATAGACAATTCAAGTATTCCATAGTCACATGATTAAGATATCCACAAAAGAAAATCACTAAAGAAAATTCTGACGCAACCATTAGGCGAGAAAATTATACAAAGCAAAATGTTTGATACGCCAATCTTTCTAGTCCTTTCTTGAATGGCAGGCACTATATAAACTAAGTTACTTTCATTTTTGAGATAAATGAAGTCCATGTTTCAAGTTGTATGTTAAAGTTATGTTTCAATTCATCAACTTCTTAGTGATGCAATTAATGAAAACATCGGTATAATTAAATCATCCCAATCTGATTTCCTGCTTCAGCACGTCCATGACCTTGAAGCAGAAAATGACGTCAGAAAACCCTCTGTGGGTACAATGACGTCAGTTTTAGCTTCGGTAAATAAGATGAAACTGATAAGCCAACGTTCTCTCGCTGCCAAGGGCAACGTCACCAGGGACACGCCCCTTAAAAAGTTTGATGCTGTTGCGGTTACCAAGGAGATTGAAAACGTTTTAAAAGTGGCGCTCACGGGAGTAGAGTACGAACCGAAACAAGCAAAATTTATGTGTAAATCTCTGTCGGAGACAATTAAAGGAAAAGTGAAAAGTATGAAATTCCCGAGATACAAATTTGTTACCATGGTAAGCATTGGAAGTAAATGTGACCAGAGCATGATGATAAGTAGCCAATGTTTATGGAATACTGAAAGTGACTCCTACGCCACGGCATATTACACGAATGACAAGGTGGCGGCCGTGGCTACCGTGTTCGCTATATTTAAGGAATAGATCCAAGGTGACTTATAGTGTGGCCATTGTTGGCTAATTTGTTAGAAGTTTTACACTCACTTGATTATACTCGATATTTTATGTGTGACTGGACATTTTCGTACGGATCATTTATATGAGATTTCATACATAGGAAAGTCTTTCTATTATAAAAATAATTCAAAATAGTAAACTAGTACAGTCCTACTTGCGACTTTGCGACAAAATACACTCATATGTGCTTTATCAACTATATTCCAATCTACTGACTGCGGTTCAAACCCGAAATCTATCAACTACAAAATACACTCTTTTTTCTGTCTTTTAATGGGTCGGACAATAACATAAATTTTTATACTGTTGTTGTCTGAGGACACGATAATATTTGGGATAATCCACTTACAAATTAAGTATTTTGTTTCTCCGTTTATGCGCATTAAGTGTAGTCAGCCTTGAAGATAACAAAACAGAAATGCTTCTTTGTAAGAAGTAAAATGTCTGACACCATTACTGGACATGGAAATGACCAGACACATTCAGCATACTCGGACACTTTCGATATAATGACGTAATAATACGTGTTGTTACAACCCTATGCCTCATAATACCGAATCTTCGCGCATCTGTAGCGGACGGCCTTTGAAAACATTGTGGCAAAAGAACCCATTGCTTGTTATGAGTAATGATTGCTTTTGCCACAATGTTTTCTACCTGTCAGAGAGAAATAATTCAAATTTATTCAAATAAATTGATGTTTTGTATATTAACTTTGATTGTGGAAGAGTCCAAAATATGTTTGTGAGGCAAATGGTTAATCTTGGTATCTACCAGTCTTCAAAATAAAACTACATGTGTATCTATTTCTTCAGTCTTATATTTGGTGTTTCAAACCAAAATAATTAATAAACCCTGTTTAGTATTTTTTTGATTTGTTCAAATTAAAGAAAAAACTTCATTCTACTTCATTCTATTAGAACACAATCATAAACTATATTTCTACAAATACAAACAACCGTTGGAGAACATAATTAGAATACAAGTTCAAGAAGATATTCAAATAATTTAACCAACAACATATAATTATATTTTGAAATATTGATGAAATGATGAGACAAAACAAATGAAAATATACCATGCTATGTTTTGTAAATAATTACCCTATAGTGTATGCATTAGGCGTAAGAGCAAGTTCCTAGTTTCTGCTAATTCAATTGACCCTATTTTTCTGCCCACCCTAGACTTTTCTCTGCTCGCCGTCATTTTTCCTTGCCGATATTTTCATTTCCTATTGCATAATATCTCCGAACTAATTAAAAATGTATTTGAAAAAAGTTCTACCGACATACCGACCTTAATTTTTTCGAGTTTGTTAGCGGAAACCAGTTAACTTTTGGCCTTATCTGTGACAATAAACAATTAAATTATCGTATGAATATATATCAAAAACTAAGTACATATTAAAGTACATTTGCATTTACATGTAATACATAATGCGTTTAGCTGGTTCCCAGTGAATGTTGGTGCACAGAGAATTCAGCTGGTTCCCATGAATTGTGGCGCACAGAGAATTCAGCTGGTTCTCCGCGAATTGTGGCGCACAGAGAATTCAGCTGGTCCCCCGCGAATCGTGGCGTACAGAGAATTCAGCAAGTTCCCTGCGAATTGTGGCACACAGAGAATTCAGCTGGTCCGCGTGAATGTTGGCACACAGAGAGTTCAGCGCCTGACTTTTGGAATGGAGAACTAGTTTTAACATCTAACAGAAACGACACAAAACACAAAATACATGTACTTGAAATTACAGACACGAAGAATATATGTGTTCTTGAAATGTCTGGCATGAGAAGAACACAATCAATTCAGATGCGTACATGATCATTGCTGAGCGTGTAGAGGAGGAATAAAAAAAGATGGCCGAGACACTTGTGAATTGGAAAATGCCTTTTATGCTAAGGTGTAAGTAAATATTAGAGAAGATCAAAACTTCGTTTTAAGAAACTGTAAATACCACACGCTCAACTCTTGAGTTAAATAAATCACATAATTTATACATTGCCGTCACCTACGATAGTGTAAGTACCACAACGGTGAGAAGGGATAATGAAATGCTAGTGCGCATGCGTGAAACTCATACAATAAATGAATAAAAAATGATGAGCGTAAAAAATGTCGAGATCATACGAAAACATAAATTGCATAATTGTAAAAAAAGGTATAAAAATTGCTGTTTATATTAGTTTGTCTGTTTATACGAGGGAAACATGACGCATTCACTTAATACTTAAACTAAGACCAGTCATTGGACTGTAAGAAAGTGTTCTTTGTAATAGGATGGTCCCTACGAGAAATCAAGTATTCCTTTTATGGCTAATTATCAAAACTCCGGAAGCGGATGATTTCTACGTTTTCAGTGGGGTTTTTACCACAATCAGTACGTATAATTTCAGGGGAGGTAATTGTAAAGGAATTTTTAGATTGTTTATTCTAACGTAGTTTTCTCCCCTTCCAGACAAAAAAAATCGGCATTTCGAAAATATTTCATATCACGATTTCGAAAACAAAATCGCGGATTATCTGTCGCCGTTGAACACACAGTAAATTATAAAACAGATTCAACGGAATCCGCGGAACGAAATAGTCCGTTTAACGTGCGCAGTAAACTCAGAAATTCCGGGTTTTCACCAAGATTTTGCCACTGAAAACTTCCATGGTTCTGAACAAAACCCAGACACTTCATTAAATATGGACGTTTGCTCATAAGTTCTTTCACAGTTTCGCGACACCCTGAATCCATTCCACAACCAGTGCATAACATTTGCAGCTGAAATAAAAAAGAATATACATGTATATAAATATGAAACAACCATTCTGTTTATTATTACGTTTATTATTATGTATCTTTCATATGCATGATGAACATGTATTAAGGCAATCTTTAATTCAAGTGGTAACCGTATGAATGGCGCATAATCGTGATGATTTCCTCCTCAATTGTTCTTACAATTTCAGCATTTTAATATCCAAAAGCTATCAGGCAAGATTGACCAATACCACGGATATTTTTCTACATGCTACAAAGAACACATGAACTTGTGTTGTAGTAAATGATACATTCAAAAATTTTAATCAATGATTTTGACTCTTAAGGTATTATATCCATAATACAGTAATCATTTTTCTAACTGCTACTCAAAAATTGGTAATATTATAAAATAGTCTTGCACAATTATCGTTATTTCTTCGATAGTTACCCAAGATACTTCAATATATTTTACAACACATTTTTCAAGTTCTGTAAGAGTTATTGCCGTCGTTGAAATATGAGACAGTATTAATTTTTGACAGTATTGCACGGTGACCCATATTTTTTTATTGACTTACATTGAAACTATGTTTTGCATCTTTTTACCGTGACGTTTTATTGAAATGAATTTTCATTTTTCTTTATTCTTCGAAAAATCGCAACTTCCATAGAATTCAATGCAAATTAAGAAGGGCGATAACTCAAAGAACTGTCTTTGTTTTTTTTTTTTGGAAAAATCTCACGGTAAATCATTTTCTATCATGAAAACCTATAAAGATGATAAAGGTTCCCCAAATATATCCATCCCTTTTTTAGATACTAATTTTGGTCATTATGGGTGTAAAACCTTCAATATTATTTCACGTACCAAATTATATAAGTATGCTCCTTCACTAGCGTCGATAATTGACATCAATCGAAGGTTCGTCCAGGACATGTCTAAAATTAGAGAAAATAACATTGAAATATTGAACCTATCTAATCCGAACTTGTTCGGACAGACAAAAAACGTTCGGGAAGAGAATACAAAGATTCCCGATTCACAAATGTTTTTTTTTTGGCTTTACAATAAAAACAACAGGACTAGCCGACGTATTCGGTTTGGAGAGGATTCCGGACAGTGAAGGTTCGGATTAGAGAGGTGCGCCTGCAGTAATTATGTACAGTAAATGTTAATAAACGTACTTTGATTAACATATACGTACATACAGTTATTCAGGCCACCTTGGAAACCAAAAATGAATCTTAACAGTGCTCGATATCACGGGGGTGGCTTAATATTAAGGTGATCGCTGTATGAGGTTTTACTTAGTGTAAAATCTAAAAGTAACAGGAGAATGAATTCCACGTTTGTCGTGTGATTACATATGGTGGTATATTTCTGCATAAGATAATCAGAATATTTTCGCGAAAATCTAACAGATTTTCATAAAAAAATAAAGACATTTTCATGAAAATTCAATAACTTTTCATAAGATATATTTTTGATAAGATATGTTTACCAAATAGTAAATGTACTTAAGAGGAAGATAAAATATTTTCATGAAAATAAAACATTTTTTCACGAAAGCTTTCGCCATAATTAACTCACTAGGTGTATGCAAAAATATAAACACAGTTACATACATGTAATTATAAAATATTCTTACTTAGCAGGGCTCTCATGAGGTAACAGAATCCGGACAGTGCTTTTTCGTCTGAATGTTTCCCGATTGTGACGTCAACGTAGTTGATGTCACGAACAGTTCCTGGTGACGTCAGATCGAAGTTCAGCCCCTCCATGATAGCCATCCAATCAGGACACTTGATACATCTGGGGGCGTTTGCATCGATCTGAACACTTGCTCCAAAGCCGCTCTCTGTCAAGGCTTTGCTACCGTTCAGAGCCTGAAAGTAATGATATAGTTTAAAATCAATAATAAAACTGATTGCAGGACAATAAGTTGATTATAAAATAAAATTGGGAATTCATAAGCCATGATTTATACACACAAAATTCACAGATTCCGACAGAAGGTCTGAAACTTCGTTTAGATACTCGTAAGCGAATTAAGCATTCACTTGGTAACATCTTCATTCCACTGCCTTGTTGAAAAAGCTGAGGGTTTCCGAAATACATCATATAATACAGACAGCATGCAAACAAACAAACATCTAATTAATATATTTGATAGTAAGTAGCACATTTTTTTGTAAATTAGTTATCCTGTTAATAAATGTGTCAAAATAAAAAGTAATGGAAATACTTACATTTGCATGAAGAAATGCAAGCATCTGTCTTGTTGGATGTTCGGATGTACTTTCTTTTATCATATACCTGAGTCCCTCCCTCCATCGTGTGCAATCTGTGCTTGTTACTAACTTGTAAAGTAATTCTTCAACATCGTCCTGTCCTTCTATAGCACCTTGCAATAGAAAAACAAGTATTAATTAGTAATACTTGCCCGTAATAGGACTTTTTGCTTTTGTTATTTCATTTTCTGAAGGCAACTTTTTTTATGCTACAGTTGTATTCATTATAATGTGGTACTGGTTCCATTTGTGTTTGACTGAGCTAGGAACCAAACAACATCATTTTACAGTAGACTTCGTTGTTGTTTCCGTTCTAATAATTAGCAAGTTCGACTATGCCGGCTCCATATGGAAGGGTAAGTTAGTACTGGTTAGTATACAGTCCAGGAAAACTGGTTAGGTGAATCGATCGCCGTATAATATCTACAACTAAAATAGTGTTGAAAAACGGCATTAAACCCAGTGAATTGAAGTGGACTATGAATATTGATACGCTGTGAACTAATCTAGAAATCACAAAGTGGCGTGGAATGATTCTTGTTCTGTGTGAAAAAGTCAAGCGATATAAGTAGCTCTACGTGTAAAGCTATTAAAACCATCTTCGGGACGAAAATATAGACAGAGGAATTGTAATTTACACCCAGTCAGAAAACAAAACGATAATGATTTTGTCATAATACTGATGTCAGCACTAAATGAAGTTTTATTTTAATTATGCAAATTTTAAACGAGGAAAATAATTGTCATCTTTATTGTGATGTTTTTTATTAGTTGACAAAAAATGTGAACAATGGGACGATGGGTATTCGACTAAAACTTCCGTGCCAATATCAGTAAAAATCACACGTGTGTCATATCGTATCTGGGGTATCATATCGTATCTGGGGTGTCATATCGTATCTGGGGTGTCATATCGTATCTGGGGTGTCATATCGTATCTGGGGTATCATATCGTATCTGGGGTATCATATCGTATCTGGGGTGTCATATCGTATCTGGGGTGTCATATCGTATCTGGGGTGTCATATCGTATCTGGGGTATCATATCGTATCTGGGGTATCATATCGTATCTGGGGTGTCATATCGTATCTGGGGTGTCATATCGTATCTGGGGTATCATATCGTATCTGGGGTGTCATATCGTATCTGGGGTGTCATATCGTATCTGGGGTATCATATCGTATCTGGGGTATCATATCGTATCTGGGGTATCATATCGTATCTGGGGTATCATATCGTATCTGGGGTATCATATCGTATCTGGGGTATCATATCGTATCTGGGGTATCATATCGTATCTGGGGTATCATATCGTATCTGGGGTATCATATCGTATCTGGGGTATCATATCGTATCTGGGGTATCATATCGTATCTGGGGTATCATATCGTATCTGGGGTATCATATCGTATCTGGGGTATCATATCGTATCTGGGGTATCATATCGTATCTGGGGTGTCATATCGTATCTGGGGTATCATATCGTATCTGGGGTGTCATATCGTATCTGGGGTGTCATCGCGACTTTTTAAGTTATCTCTTTTTGTCTGAATCTGTTACCGATAACAGACTGCTTAGTTCATGCATGAGGATGTCACGTGACAAGGAGAACGGTCTGAGAAGTCTCACCATCGGCCAAATTTATAACATGTTTCGAACGAACCAATAACGCTTAAGTGGCTCTGAAAAATACACTCAGTAATTTCATATATTACACCAGTACCACGAGTAGTAAGCATTTAAATCATTTCGATAGATTTTCGGTGTGTGAAGATCAATTACAATCAATGCTATATCAACACTTACCTACAGATGGTCCCCATGCCAGTACTTCGTGGTCACGTGGTTTGTAACTTCCGTTATACTAAAAAAACATACGAAATAAGTAAAATCTCACTTAGCGACCTCTCCGAAGCAAAAATTAATGTATGTGCTTTTGTACGTGTTCAACTGTGAGTCTTTCGTAGGAATAACTGAAACTATGAAATTCTTTTACAAAATAGCTGCAACCGTGAACATTTAAGCCGCCATTTAATGTTCTATACTTCAATGCTACGCGTTGTTTATTGCCTAGGGCCTATATTAAATATTTGTCATGCTGGTCTATATTCAAACATACAGTAAACCTGAATTTCACATTTAATGTTGTACAAGTGTATTGACTTATCCATGATTTAGTAATTAAACACAATTCAGATACCGGTCACAGGCTAAAGTCTGGTCATAAGTTGGTTTTAAACCAAGCTCAGAATCAGCCAATCAGAGGCTTCGGATTTCTGACGGGTTCTCCGAACGAGAAAGATTTATTATATTAATGGCACAGGGACAATACGTACTCAACATTGTTCCATAATACTCAATATTTTCCTTAACCATAATAATTATTGCTAGTACTGGTTAGTATACAGTCCAGGAAAACTGGTTCGGTGAACCGGCCGCCGTATATAACTGATAAATTGTTGAAAAACGGCGTTAAACCCCAGTGACAATACGTCACATGAAACATAAAAACAAAACAATAATTATTGCATACCTAAATTCGTCATTTGGTTATTATGATTCATCCCACAATCAAATACCTCATTGTTAAGAGCACCTTGTTTATCTCGAGCATTCTGGTGACTCCTCGAGATAACGAGGTTTTACTGTTTACGCAATCTATCGCAAAAACAACTACGAATGTATTCATTACGAAATATGATAAATTTAAACGGGTATTTTTTCACTGTTCTATTGTAAGTGAACAACTGACATGATTAAATTCTTTAACCATACAAGTTTGAAAAACAGACAAAAACTATTTTTACAAAGGACGATGTCCTCAAACACCCTAACTAGAATGTGGACAACACGCTGATCAGGTATGACATTTAGTTGACAGGGATAAATGGACAAGTGGTATTAATGAACTGATACAGTGATGTATCCATGAGACCACTACTCTACAAAACGTAAAATGTTGATTTTTAGATCAACTTTAATATCGGACTAAATACTGAGGTGGTCTCAATATGAAGCCGAAATTAAGAGGGAATATTCGTCATAATGGAGTATAAATACTGAAGTGGTTACTAACTGATGACTAACTGTACTTTGCCAAACCCGGTATTTTCCCCCACCGTGCAGTAGGCCACGTATTTGAAAAACATATTTTCTAATTCTATAAAAATCTCTTTGTCATAATTGTATTTAAATCATTCAGATATTTATTTTTGCTTCAATAATTAGTTTTTTTACAGAAACAATAATATGATTGTGACTTATCTATGGCCGATGTGTATGTATCAGCTAATAGCTTATGTCATTCATAACACAGCACAGATTGACGTGTGTGATAAAATCAATTAGATTCCAGTGTCCTCTTTTGTTTACATAGATAATGATAGATTAAATATTTATACACAATGTAAACATGATACATTAATACCGTATTTTGATGAAATTTAAATAACCATATTCTAGACTGGTTCTGGTTTTTTTTCTACGACCTTCTTTGAAGTCGTGTATGAAAAACTCGACAAGTCTGCTCTCAGTTATGATTGACCCAGTTTCACATTATGCAAAGTTAAGACTGGAAATGTAAGCACAGAAATGGTCGTCAGTCAGTAGTTATGACAGAGTTTGACGTAATGTTGAGTTGAAAATGTAAAAATCAATTTAACTCCCATCTTTGTTTTTATAAGACATTAATTCACTAAAACAAAACACGCCTCTAACGTCTGGGTTATGCAAGTAGTGTGAAACCATAGAATAGGGGTCTTTTATCGTACCCTCCTCCGTACATTGTATTAAATCTGTTCTCTAATTGAACCTGTTAGTTCTTAAAGCATGTACATTATGTTCTATGTATAAATTATTTGCTGTAAATTGGCTTAGCCTAACACAGTAGACCTAAGTTAACGACCACTCGTGAAGTACGACCACGGTGTAAACAACGGTCAGTCTTCAGCACACGTTTATTTAGATGATATGTCAGATTAACTTCTAAATTAAGGCTAACAGACACTAAATTTGACCTTTGAATCTAGGCCAATTGCACATAAAAGCAACATTTGATCAAGACCTCCAGGTGACCTTTGTTCAAAGGTTTGACTGTATATAATCTAAACCATTGAGCGCATATATGTACAAGATGATAAGCTACATAGTTAAGACAGTGACATAATATGTCAGTTTTTTGTTATGAAGATAATATTTCTATTTAAGCATAAAGACTCATAATGTAGGACTTCAATTATTTATTTAGAGAACTCCATAATTATAATTACAAGTATATAATAATAATTACATGTATATTACAACGAGGACATAATAGTAAGAGTCGGGCCTTTTCACAAACCAATTCATTGTGTGAATTACTTGAAATACGGTCTTTGTCAAAATGTCCTTGTGTAAGCATATTATGTTACCCATTTCGTATTGATATTGAAACAAGACTGTAAAACATAACACTTTTTATACTTTACAAAACGTTTTAAGTCATTCTGGTAAAAAACAAACGCTTTCCTTCGACACATATTTGTACCGACATTTCCCAGGCACTGCCAAATTATCTCAGACAATTTTAAATAGCTCATTGCGTAATACATTTCTAGTTATTTTAATGAGATTCGAAGCTAGAACAAATTTTTAAACGCCTTAAATGTATCACTGAATCAATCGTTTTAATGTGTATTTTGATTTTAAATATTATATTTCGAACACCAAAGACGCTAAATACAAAAATTGTTGCCTAAGAACACATTCTACACTTTTATGTTGTCAGAATACCAATAACTATAAACTATCGTTAGCCATACTTCGGGTGTGAAAATGTTAGAAAGTCTAGCGGTAATGAGACAAGTATTTTATAAAATGACTATTTTTTTATCTTTTGTACGAAACCGTGTCAGCTAACTTGAATGTCGAATAAAACATTTTTTTTATAAACAAATAGCTGTATTATGTTTTATCATTTGAAAATAACTGTGTCAACTAACTGATACTTCAAATAAAACTGATATTATCAAAATACCTTGAAGAAATCACTTATGATTCCATCAACTTCAACTTTACCAGCGTCACCACCCGCTGTCCCAGAATCACTACCGAACGCTCCAGCCTCATCTAGACCTGCCTCTTGTAAAGCACGATCGTTTTCTCTCGATTCTGTCATGTTTCAGTCTGACACTTAATTTAACAGACCTCTACGCAGTAAAACAAACAGTTTCCTTATCAAGCAATTTTGTATCAAAATAAACTTATGTACTAATTTCAAAAACTCAAATATTTCACTGAAAATGATTTACTTTAGATGAATAATTTTGCGTCTTTGATTAGCCCGGTTTTTAGTTTAGACGGACAGTTCCAAAACAGACTTTATATACTCCCAGTCTATGAATCTTCAAGACTAATCCGAATTTCATAATTTTCCAATGTGTGTAATTATAGAAAGTACCAATGCCATGTCATCTTGTCATCATCTTGACCACTCGGAATGGCATTTAGAACATGTCTAAATTTGGAAGAAAACCATAAAATATCCGGATTAAAAAACAGTTGACCTCTGCGATGACTATAATCTATTTTTACAAAAAAATGAAAAAAGACACGTATATCACGAGCACAATATTAATCCACGCCGTAAAAATATGAATAATCACCCAGGGTGTGATATCAAATTTCAGTTAAGTTAAAAATCCAGCACAATATAAATAGCCTATTCGTATTATTGGGACATAATAATTAACTGGTAAGTTACATACAACGTTTAACATGTCAAGAGTAATCCACTGAATATTATTTAAATATTTATTTAAAGCTATCGAAAATAAATCCAATTTTCCCGTATGATCAACTCGAGTTTGGTCATCGGAAAATACCTGCAGATTGGTTGAATCAACGTACAATATATATTTACTTCTTTCCTGTTCATATATATATAGATACGGGTATATTAAAAGTACGTAATCAACAATGAGTTACGCGATATATTCAACATGACTATGTTAAAGGAATGTTATCAGTCAAATGAATCACGTGATTAAAGAAGTGTCCATACTAACAGCTAAATTCAATGTAACAGATAAGGGATGCAATTGTAGGTCACATAACAGCTGCAAGTGATCAGAAAACAGTGGTAGATCTAGAATTATTTCCCATCTCCTTAAAATTTAATACAATTAGCATAAACGTAAGCGAGAACTTTATTATCTTTTAATTAAAACATATAAATCTCAAACCTATATAACCTCATCTAGGGAGCATTTCTTAATGTGTAGGCTACCAATTACAAATAATAAACATGCTACGGAGACCTTACTTACAGTACAAATGTCATCGGTTAATTTTGAGATGGCAATCAAAATTAACCAATGAGAAGCTTCGACTATGAGACTGGTCATCGACAGTCAACAATCACTAAAGAACAATGTAATGTGCATTTTTTCAACCTTTTTTTAACCCAACCGAATTTTCTAAAACAATCTCAAATTGAGACACCGGTGAATGGTTAGATTTTTAATAGGCATGCGGATAAATATAATACCAGCAGTGGGCTCAGCTAGAAATAGTTTTTTAATGCATTCGCGATGGGAGCTTCTGTCGACTGTCAAAATTTAATAATCAACGTTTATAATGATTCAAGTCGGCTGATCATTTATTTTTATTTTATGAATAATATTCTTTGCATTTTCACAAATAAATGGACTTTATTTATTTTAAAATCTAAAAGTCTTAAGATCTATTTTTAGTGATAAAACATCCATTTTCCTCCCGGAAGCTTTTGAGTAACTTCCTTTAATGTATTTCAAAATTGTCAGCACTGCTGGGTTACTGATCTAGTATTTAAGAATGTACGTATACACACTGTTTGAATAGATCATATGATCATGGTATGTGTATGAATACAACGGTGTATGTACATGTTCACGTTTTACATACCCTGAAATAATATGTCCGTAAAAAAGCATTTTACTAGCTTATAATACTATTTTATGTCGCCATAATCACAAGGAACAAGCAAGATGGAATTACTGATTATTTTATAATAAAACAAACGTATGTGTGCATCATACAATCAAATGCATAAGGCATATTGTTGTGTGATCATAAAACGTATGATTCGGATATACAGTAAAACATGTGTTCACAACCACGTGTGATTATAGGTTACCATGTGAACAAAGGCCACCAAATGAACAAAGGTCACAATGTGAACAAAGGTCACCGTGTAATTTAAGGTCACCGTGTAAGCAAAACAATACTATGTGATTAAAGGTCACCATTTTATTAAAGGTCATTATATGGTCAAAGGTCACCATGTGATTAAAGGTCACCATGCATATAAATATCACCATGTATGTATTCACAAGTCACCATGTAAGCAAAAGTCACCCTCATGCACCCCTAAAGTCTTGATAAGATAATAAATGGTGGACGATGTCTGAATCATCCTAAAGCTCGAAGAAAAAATAACTTCTTAGTGTCCTCTCGATGAGGAAAACCCGCTTATTTCTAAACCTCAGTCACTCCCCCCGCATTCCTCTATCACATGAGTTGATGACACAAAATACTTGATCATATGACTATAATAATAATTAATCAATACTAGCTCAAAAAAATGAAATATGTTCGTCCGAAAAGATAAGGAATCACAATAATACTTTACGTGTTAATTGACTTATATACACAAGATGCATTCTTTTAATAATTTTCATATACATAATAATTATCTTACTTTATAATTCAAACATTTACGCTATGGAGTATTAAATGTACACAGCTTATCAATGAAGTGGTGTGTATATAAACTTGTTACTGTTAGAACGTTACAATCTACAATTTTCCTGTAACATGATAGAACTGTGATAATATGCGATGTTTTAAAACTAATCAGCTAAACATAAAATGTGATATGAATATTTAATAAGTCAATGATTTGTAGAGATTTTCACCAATTCTAGGAACAATTAAATCATTTCTTTTGACTTGTAGACAGAGACCACATCGCTTTTTTATCATTGGGGTCGAAGGTCGCACCAGCAGCTAGGGTCATATGGCGACTTACAAAGCCGCGGCCGCTCAACCTCGCTCTTAGGACGGATAGTTTTATTTTCGGTTTTAAACACACACCTTAGAAAAAGGCTACCTTTCCAACCTCTTTAAGGAAGTATTTTAAAGTAAGATCGACTTTAACTTAAAGATGTTCAAGGTGGAATGCCGATTATGTTAAGAAGAGCTATGTATGGACTGCTCGTATAATTAGTTGACAATTTACAATTACAGTCAAACCTGTGTTTGCGGCCACCTCCGAATGACGATCTCCTTGTGAATAAAGGTCATTCTTTGAAACATCGTCATTAATTATTTCAACTAGTTGACCTCCGTGTAAAGCCATCTGTCATAAAAGACCACATTTTGTCTTTCCCAAGGGTGACCTTTGTTCACTGGTTTGGCTGTAAACTGCTTTAGAAACGTTGCATGTTTATACATGTAATATATGAAACATGTAATATCCTGTATGGATATTATTGCAAATAAATTAATATTTACATTTTACAAAACAAGCATATAAATACATGTATATACGATGTAAACCAGTATATACACTCTCAGTCCGGTCACGTGGAAACCCGTTGTCAACAAAGTAAACCAATTGACCTTATTTTCGGCGATTACGGAAATACCCGAACCGTTCCGAACGGTACTGAAAGCGAAACTAGGAGGAAACCACGACCTATATAAATAAATATACCTTTATGTACTGAAATTAATTGGTATGACAGTTTAAATTCCACACGAATGAATAATAATAACAATGACCTCATTTAAAATAGATCAGTCATGACGGTTAGATGTAAAAATATTTTCAGTGGAGAACCAATGATGTAAACACGAATAAGTCACAAAATTACATTATTTTGTATCTTTACGTGGACACATGGCAACATCTGAACAGAACATTTTTTTCGTTTAATGAAGCGTTCTTTCCGAACCAATTCTGTAGATTTCTAGTAGATCGTTGTAATGAATTAATGAGTTAGACTCGCTAAATTAAACTGCTACTAACATTTAGTCATATCAAAGTTCAATATTAGCGCTGAATTTGAAGAGCCTCAAAAAATCTTAAGCATTTTATTGGTTTGCAATAAGAGCGGGTAAGTTGACCAATGATGAGGTACTTTCACTTATAAAGCTTTGAGCAAACACAGACCACGAATTGTGTAAAAATCATGGCCAAGAAAATAGCGTGCGTTTTAATTCTCGTCTTTAATTAAGCACGAACTGATGCAATATTAATATAAAACAATACAAACATTTCCGTTTCGTTGAACATATAAATAGATCCACCAAGTATCTTTGACCACCATTGACCTATATACATTCATGTATCTTTTAAAAATAATTGCTATTTTCCCGCTTTATTTAGATGTGTACTAAAGCGAAAATTATACCGTCAATGTAACTGGGTTATTTAAAAATGTGATATTATTAAAATAACCAAATTACATTAATGATATTTAGAAAATCACGCTTCACGCGTGCAACTTGCGTTATTTCGTCCAAACATTCGGCGAACAATGAACGATTTATGGAATATTATAACAACAAGGTATTAAAAACATGTCAAGATGTGTGTGTGTGTGTGTGCAAATTTTTAACTTCTAATAAAAAATAAGTGATGAATCAGTGGGCGTTAGAAATTTCGTTGGTCGCATAATTATAACCAAACATGAAGTGTAGTATAAACTCACATAGTGACCATTTCATATGACCACCTCATTATACCGACCACTTATTTCCAGACCAATTCCCACTATACTTTAATCTACTATGAGGCCACCTCATTATCAAAGACGATTATTTATGCCTTATTTATCTTTATATAAAGATTTTACCTCACTTAAATAGATGAACATTTTACCAAATTGGGAATCCATAGGTCATATGACTCTTAGTAATAGGAAAGCCAGGTTTACATCAATGTCATGGGCAACAAATTCTTACACAAACATACAGGGTTGGTATTATTAAACACTTCTCATTTGGTTTTTTTTGGGGGGAGGGGACATTAATCGGCTAATTAGCAATTTAAAAGAATTGCGAAATCCGCCTAGTCATGGAACACATTCTTTATCAGAAAAATATCGCTAATCCAGTACTTCTTGATTTTTTGTTTCAAAAATGGATTATCAAATCTGGTACCTGGTATTGTCATCAGTGCACTGTCTTGAATATTTGAGAGATAAGTTTGAAAGAGTAACATATCCTTATTATCACAGGACAAATAAAAGTTCAAAGAATCAACTATCTCCCCCCCCTGGCTTTGTCACAATTACATTCCAAATACAGCCAATGCAATTGTAACTTATATAGATGACTGTTCAAGACACAAAACCATTTGATCTATCCATTTGTTGATGAATAATATGTCAGGATTGCCAATGAATTTGACAATTAGGGCAAGTAAAATGGTTAAGTTCTGCTTTCAAAGGATCATAGAAGGGACCCCAAGCTATTTCATTGCTAGAATATTTCCTAACAAATCCAGAGCCTGCAATTTTATAAAAAAATAAAATAAAATCAGTTTATCAATTCTTTTTACTATTCATGTAATAAATAACATAACTAATTATAACAAATTATATAACAACTAATGAAAAAAAAAAGAAATCGCTGCCACTGATAAATATTTGTCATTTAATGGTACAAATAGTCCAAACTGTGAACTAAGGAACCAAGAAAATGATATAATATGACGTTTTTTAAGTAACATGCAATTTATTATGTCTAGCACAAGTGAGACTATTGTTCACCAGGTGACCTTTATTCAGTGTCTTTGTATTCATAGATTCAACAATATGTAACAAAATAAATGCAAAGAGTTGATCTTGATTCCAAACAGTTAATTAGCCGACAAGTTAACGGAACTTTAGTGCAGTATCCAGACGATATCTAACTGTTTTTACTGAATCTTAAATCGTGTGATTATACAGTCTTCGTTCCAAGGGAGATAATTCACTTTGTTAATAAACTTAACATTGCCATAATTATTTTTCATGAAATTATGTTCTTAATACTTGGTAGGTATGAATGACTGCGCAGACTAGCAATTGAATATAGCACTATTAAAATAATATCAAAAATGCACACAACTGGTCTCTATAGCAACTAAGTACCGAATTAATTGAACAAAAATCACATTTTACTAATAAAACATTTGCTAGACAGATTAAGTAAATAAAATGACACTGTATTCCTAGTATGGCAGAGAAAGGCTTAAAATGTATTACTTGGCCAGAAATCAAATTTATCTACATCAAGCCGGGACCAATGCACGCTATGTATATCATACAGGTTCCAGTGTCAAGTAATACTGGAAGGGTCGGCATTTTTTAATTAATACATTTAGATTATATAATATCACAGAAGGAAATTTTGAGATTTCAGCAAAATAACTTGTATATACAATTAATATAAATAACAAAAAAACAACATGTGTAAAATTACACTGAAAAATCTTCTCAGCAGATGTCATTAATAATACTTGTCCCAAAACATCCACAAGGCTATAACTGGTTCCTGGTATGATATGTACAGCTGAAGTTGTACACAATGACCACCAAAAGAAAGAACAAAATATTCCTTTCACGTACAGTTGGCCTCTTTTGGCCTCTATGAGGTTTATTTGGTATATTATAACAATCTATGGACAGAAAAGATTGACCACTGTTCACATTGTGGCCTTTATTCATAAGCAGCAGTTAACTAGAGATTGACCATATACACACATACATATATCGTACAAATTATTACAATAATTTTTGCAGAAGGGACAAGTTAGGTTGATGTTGACGGCTGTTTATTTTCATCAGCAGTGTTCACACTTGGCTTTTGGTCGTTGTTTGAATGCTGTTCTCTTATTTTGCTCTGAAAAAAACAAAACCAATAATACACTGTACTTATCAAGCTGATTTCAATAAATAATAAGTAAATTTTAGAAATTACTTAAGACCAATAAAATGTGTATCATTCTGACACACGCCAAGCTGTACTGTAATTTAACCTTTCCCTCATAATACCACATTTCCCCGCATCTGAAGTAGACGACTTTTGAAAACATTGAGACAAAAGATGCCATTGCTTGTAACAAGTAATGGCTTCTATTGTCATGATGTTTTCCACTGGGTCATAGAGAAATAACCAATTTTTCTGAAATAATCTGTTTTGCTTTGAATTCAGAAATGTCCAAATTATGGTTATGAGGCAAAGGGTAAAAAGGAAAATGGAGGTTAACAAACATCACTCTAAGAAGTATGGATACACTTAGTATCTCCACAGTTCAATTTATCTAGGTTCTTATCACTAAGTTGATGCGTATCTTAGTACACAGTAAAACAATAAGTAACATACACACCTGTCTAGGAGATTCAGCAGATCTTTCTAAGCTATGTATCATCTCTTGTGACTCTATTAACAACTTGCGTAGTTTATTAGCTGGTGAAGAATCCGGCTGTAAAATAAAAAAAAAATACATCAATAAACATAATATGATGTAAGTCAATACAGTATGGATAGTAGATTTTAATCAACAGTAAAAATACCCAATACATTCATCTTGGACCAGCAAACATTCAACACTATGACCCTCTATGACATTGATTGTGAGAAGAGATGTGCAATATACTATCTTGGTATAGGAGTATTTACAGACCATGGGAATTATTTTTTCCTATTCATTGTTAGGTAACCATGGTTATTTGTGCCAGTATCTCTCAAAGAAATTATTGGAAAAATTTATGATCATAAGACACACAAAATAAATCTAACAGAATTCCGACACATATATATTTCTTTGAAGACGGAATGTACAATGAATCCATAGTGTCAAAATTTTGTTTACAAAAATGAACTGGAGTCTGGCTGACTTTGATAGTTCATTACTCGAAAAAGATATCAGTGTAATAATGAACATACCAAGGACAAGTTAAAACTGTTTGATGGTTTCTCGTCCCATATACTATCATCATCAATATCATCCAACTCCTCTAAAAATGAGGTCAACTTGTTCTCAAATGTATACTGTTTTTCAAATTCTTTATCCACAATAGCTTGTGGCCCTTGTCCAAAATAATTTGCAACTTGTTCTGTGTTTTGTGGAATAACACTGTTAAGTTGTCCAGAAAAACTATTAGCACCATTCATATCTCCTGAGTGACTTTGTCCCTGATTTTGCATATCTCCTGTATGACCTTGACCACCATTTGGCATACTTTGTCCAAAATGACCTTGACCCCGATTTGGCATGCTTTCTCCTGAATGACCTTGATCCTGATTTGGTAAAGTGAAATAGTCCTTGGCAACATGAATTCTCTCAGGATCACTTGGCACTGTTCCAATATTTTTCCCTTCATTTATAAGATTTCGATTCTCATCTTTAACTGAGCTACTTATTGAGACTTTATATTGAGTGTGTTCAATTACATAACCATCCTTACGAATTGGGGAATCAAAATCTAACATCTTCTTTAATCTTGGTGGTGTGTGGAAGCTTGAATCATTTGCTAATTGATTAGATTGTTTAGCATTTCTTTCATCAATATCACGATAGTTTTCCCCTACTCTAAAATCATTGTTTGGATTATAAACAACATGGTGTCTGTTTTGGTCCTCCGTAGTATCAAGTTTATGAGGTTCTGTACTTTTTGGTGCAGACAAGTTTTCAAATTCGGGAGGATAATGTTTTATAACAGGTTGCATTGAACCAGTTGAGTTTGAAAAGTTGCCACCAGTATTCACAGAAAACTGGGAACCAGTAGCATATTTTACAGACTGGTTAGCAGAAGGTCCAGTTCTTAAATGGTTTTGAGAATATTGTGTTGTCTCTTGTAGCCTGGAACCAGTTGAATCAGCATGATTGGTTTCTGAACTATTGATGGACTGGGTCCCAGCGACAGGAACTGCTTGGTTTTCATAGAGCTGTGACTGGAACCCAGCACTTAGTGTCTGCCGATGAGAACCAGTCATATTTGTGTAGTTATTGTCAGAACTTGCTGTAGACTGGGCACCAGTTGCAACTGGAGCAGACTGATTCTCAGATAGTTGTGACTGGTACCCCGAACTTTGTGTATGATAATGAGAACCAGTAACATCTGATTCCCTAGCTTTACTTGTTGGAGAAGACTTGTGACGCTGCCATGAGGTTTTATGACTTGCTGATGAACGTTCAAGTGAATATTCTGAGGTATGGCTACCACGACCCTGGTAGGAGCTGGTATTCAATCTGAAAAGTTTAAAAAACTTCTTGAATATCTAAATTTTAATCTTCAATCTTTGTCCCACAGAAAAATCAGTACCTGATTTCAGTACTGAATTTTGTAAAACCTGATGTTTAGACTAAAGAGATGCACAGAGTTGTTGTGTCATAATGATTGTGAACACTTTAAATACATAACTTGAATTAAGCAAAAATAAAATTCTTGACTGAAGAATGCTGACTTCGATAATGGATAGAAATGACCAATGTGAACATGGGAATGGGCCACGACCGTGGTCCAGTGGTTAGTGTGCTGGACTTGTAACCTGATGATCTGGGTTCAAATCCCAGTTGCAACAAGTCCTACCCTTCTATGAAAATTTGGCAAAAATTTTTTTTTTTCCTTCATGTGCGGAGATGTAGCCGGCTCCTTGTGGAAGGATAAGTTGGTACTGGTGAGTATACAGTCCAGGAAAACTGGTCAGGTGAACCTGCCGCTGTATATAACTGAAAAATTGCTGAAAAATGGTATTAAACCCAGTGAAAAAAAAAGAACATGGTACAATCCAGCAATGACTTACTGCTGATCATCGATACTGTTTTGTTGACGATAGATCAATTCCTTAGAATTATCAAGCTGCATTTGAAGACTGGCCACTTCCTTCACTTGTCTGTCATACAACTGAAAATATGCATTTGTGTTCATTGAATTAATTGACTAGGCTTACATACATCATTAAAATAATTTATCACCACTGAAAAGATACATTATGTACATTGACCTTTTTTTAAGATACCTATGTATTTAATCACACTATACTGTTAAACCTTATGGGGTATACGTAAATGCATCATGAAAAAAAAATGTTTTTTATACTTAACATCTACATAAAAATGAGATTACTTCCTAGGATAAAATAACTGAGTAAACTTTCTACTGATAGATTATCTCCCTTTTATTCAAAACTACATATTAATGATATTACTGCCCTTGGATTAATTAGCTGATTGTAGACAAACTATGATATTACCTCTCTTAGATTACGTAACTGTGTATCAGTTCTTTCTTGTTTTACTCTCATTGAATCAATCAATTCCTCTTGACATTTTTCTCTCATACCTGTAGAATAAGACAGAAACATTTTTATGAAACTTCTTCTTTCTAAACCATTGAAATGATGAAAGTAGGTTTCACATACATAATAATGTTCAATAATTAAAGAGCTTAAAAGGCAGCCTCTGTAGTTGAGTGGTTACAGTCTTATGCTAGTAATCACAGGCATTAAAACCCAGTGAAAAAAGAGGTTAAGTAAGGTAATGAGAGAAGTCACACAGGCAGAAAGGTGACACACAGGGCTCTAGTTAACAAGATGTTTAACACCTAACTAACCCTTTGTTTCATGACTCAATATAATAACGAGTACAAATTATCAATTAACAGATATACTCTATAATTTCAAGGCACATAAATACATTATGACAATTTGAATTAATAAACACAATAAGTACATACTTGTTTCTTTTCCTAATAAGGCTAACTGTTGTCTTGCTGATTTGTTCTCTTCAGATAATCTAACAACATCTTTCCTTTTACGGTCAAGTTCAGCTGAAATATAAAATATCCAATGTTACAACTATCAGCATCCCCTTAGGTTTTTCTGGTATTAAAACAGTAGATAGATTGTTTGTCCATTTATTTGTGTTGTTTTACCTTTCTTTTATAACAATATTTCACAATTTTTTGATGAACATCTCTTTTGATTAATTAAATGGCTTCCATTTGACCCTTAAAACAGCATTTTGACTCTTGAAATCAGTAAAATTGACTCTTGACAATTTGTACCACTGGATCAAATTTGCAATAAAATTGGAAGGAAATTTTGTTAATGTTTCAAATTATCATTAGTCAAGGGTCATTTTTTACCCTCAACTTTTGACGTCTAGTGAAAACCCTGGATTTAAGCTACTAGGCATATGAGGTTTCTCACAAAGTAATATGTATCTAATCTAGTTTTCACAACCCTAATCAATCAAACAACAATACGGTGCTTTACAAACTGATCTAACCAGAAGGCTCCAGTTTGTATTGGGAATGCTCAATGTTACAAGAAATAAAGAACAGAACATTTATCAAACCTGTCAATGTATGAAAATCCTCTCTTGTTTGTTCATATTTCTTCTTCCATTCTTCTTTGTCCTTAACTGCTTCTTTCTCTCTATCCTGACACTCCTTACATCTTAGATCTAACTGCTGTAATCTCTCACTTAATTCTCTCATATGTCCAGTAGCTGATGATATATCTTTTTCCTGTAAATATGAAGTTACTTTTATTGGTTTGCTAGCTACCTAGCTTGCTTAAGTATTTTCTTTTATTCGATTTTCTTGGCTTGTTTGTTTTGACCAATCACATTGTTAACATCACATTGTTTGCTTGCTTGCTTGTACAGGGCTTAATAGCATTTATAAGCTACATTAAGAAATTAACCAGAGACACAATGCTATTATCCATACAAGACAAACCCATCCCCTCACATTCTGCAAACTAAAATATTAAAATTACCCATTTGCGTGCTTTAGTGTGAAATCCACTTAAGTTAAAATTTCATATGAGCAAGAAACTGACCTTTAATCTTAGACTGGTTGTCAATTCTTCCTCTCTTGCTTCCAGTTTGCCAACTTTAGTGGATAAACCAGTCAGACTTTCTTGTAAATTTTCATTCTTAGTCTGCAACACAATGAGAATGGAAAAAATTTGAGTCAAGACTCATTGTAAAAAGTGTTCATTTAAATTGAAATAATAAGGCATCATATCCCTACATTTTTAAGCACTTATTTCAAATGTCTTCAAAATACAACATGAATGATAATAATAACAATAATAATTTCAAAACTGAATTAGGGTACACAGAACAAAAACCTGGACAAACACAAGCACATATACAGATTCACCTTTCTGGCAACCATGCTAAGCTCATTGTAAAATATTTTATAAGATTATTTACAACTAGGACATCAATTAAGTCAAACCCCCACCTGCATCTGTGTCACTTCATCTTTAAGATGTTTGTTCTCAACATTCAATGTCTCCACTGTTGATTTGAATTCTTTAAGCTCTCGTTGATGCTCAATGTCAGTAGATTTTAAAGCCTTCAGATTTGTGACAGTACTTCGAAGCTGGTTTGTCTTCGCACGAAGTTCATCTGTAATATATTTACCAATTAAGTTACGTCTAAGGATGGGAAGAATTCTTTTTATCAAAATGTTTGTCAAAAGTCAATTAAAAAATGATCAGTAAAAATTTCAATGCAAAGGTTAAACAAAATGATTTTATGATACATTCAGCGGTTAAAGTGTTGGCTACTCACAGTTGTTGTGAGTTCAAGCCCTAGATCACATTTTCTCAAAAGGTCAAGGTCAGATCATAAGACATTAGTACTAACTACCGAGGAAACAAGACATGAACAGTTTAAATAAGTAAGCTTAATAATAAGTACAGGCAAATCAAGCATAATATTACAATAAATTATATGTAAAATAGAGAGAAGCCCCTAACAGCATTTTACCAATTTTTAACATTTTTGCATGTTGAAATGTAAACAACAAGCTTTGAGATAGCAATAAAAGTTTAATAGGTTTATTATAACTTTATCTTATTATGTGGACATCTTTAAGTTCTGTATGTACTAAGAATATAGTTATATTATATTTTAATTGTAGTATTTAAATCTTAACGAGAGATAATTTGCATTTTACAAAAAAACAGAAAGCCACAGTAGCAAGTGATATGTATGACTGTTGGTTGTACAAAAATGTAGCAATATAAATTTAAGATTACAAAATCACAAGTTATATCAATTAGAACATTAACTTAATTCATAACAAAGTGAGTTTATACAGCAGAGTGTAATAAAATAACGACAAACAAATATCCATACGGTGCTAGGACAATACATAAGTTACAAAAATTCACACAAATTTATAAATTTTTAATATTTTACTGATATACCAATTTATTGATATTAGGGCTTTTTCGTGATAATGGATGAATGCCTCAATCTGCTAATCTTGGAATTTAAGCAGGATTTTCAGTTATCACTTTCACAATAATTGGAAAATCAAACTTTGACATCCACATTTTTCATCTTCTTTTGGTCTCATTGGAAAAATAACAAAATATAAACCAATGAATTTTGGAAAACCATAAGTCACTTATTAGGCATGTACAGTTAAAACCATGACAATGAGGCAAAGTAAATATTGTACAGTGATAAACTGTCAATAAAATAAATGAAATAAGCAAAGCTTCCTCCAAGAGAAATGAATTAGTGTCATTAGTGATAAATAAAAACAAGAAATTTAAATGTAAAAATGATACTAAAAAGAATTTCTGCTGCAATCAAAATTTGAATTAAAGTTCAAACAGGCAAGTTTTCAATCAAAGAACAAACAATAAGGTCTGTACACTGTAGTTCATATAGGTAATTTGTTCAGATTGCAGCTTTGAACAATGTCTTCAGAATCACTAAATAATACCTGAATAGGGGTTAGAAACCATCATCAGTCATATAGATTGGTTCATCTTATTTGCAATAACTTTACCAGTGGGTATCATTTTAAAACAGATCTTTCCAGATCTCAGAAATTTTGTCAGTAAAATGAAAACAAATACATGTACAGGACTTTGTGCTGTATGACCATGACACTCAGCTTTTACTAAGGTTATGGACTGGTCATTCAGTACACTATCATTTACGCCTAATCATGCATTATCTGTCTTCTAACTATCATTATTAAATCTTCAACTCTGTAAGAATCCTAATAATAAAAACACTTAAGTACCTTCTCAACTAAAGAGTTGCTAAGAGAAAACAATGTGAATTCATGCAAGTGAGACAGAAAAAGTCCAACAAAATGTTTAAACCAGCTCCTATAGACATGAAAAAACTTGTATAGAAAACAAGAAATATGAACTGTTAGTAAAGTCTATCTATAGAGGGAAAATTAAAAAGAACTAGTCTACAGACGTCCACATTGGAAAATTAAGGCACCATTACCGTATCTCTCTGTAAGTGAAATAAATCACACAATATGATTACTATTTTATACATTACAGTGACAATACACGTAAATAACTACCACCAACCCTGTGTATAAAGGTCACCTTTGAGGAAGCCCACACAAAAGGTTTCTATTTTAATGTGGTCTTTATAGCAAGGTCTCACAAAATACTCAGCTAATTTTAAAATCTAAAAATGAACCTCCCAAGAGAAATTTCATAGACATATCGTAGCTAAGATAACACTTTGTATGCTTAAAAATCATGCTACCTGCTGTATATATAAAGACACGCTGACTTTAAACAATACTCTGAGGTTTTTGGCAGTCATTATGCAAGCATCAGAAATATATACCAATGGTAAGATTTCTGCTTTTTTCACAACAGTTCTATACAAGCTTAAATATGTCTATGGAATATCATCCGAATCTTAAGAACTAGGAAGTTCCCACTAAAATTAAAAAAATGAATTTCTTGGACTTTTACATCATAGTATTTGTTAGACAAGTGGGTATTAAATTTAACCAGTTTTCCTGGATTTCAGACCAGTACTTACCTAGTAGTGCGATTTACTGATCCCTTTTTTTGTAGTATTAATTTGAACATTATCTTAACATTACCATACTAGTATATAAGTGACAAAAAAAAACAACATCTCAATCACCAAAATCAAAACACCATATAAGTAAGAGCCACTCAACAGTTTCTATACTGAGCCACAACTTTCCTTAAATTTCCAGACTGTACCACAATTTTTCTTACCTTCGTACTGTGTACATTTCCTTTCCAGCACACCAATTCTGTCTCTATCCTGTTGCCAGGCAACCAGCTGTTGTTGATGAGACTTCATCATGTCACTTAGCTCTCTGTCACGATCTTTGAGTTCTGACATGAGCAGCTGTATCTCTTGTCGTTGTTTTTGTAAAGTTGTGTTTTCTAGTTCAGATAAACTTGTATTCTGCAACAGTAAAGAATAAAGAGGTGACTTAAAGGGGCAAGACTGCAGATTTATGATTCATCTAGATCTGGAATCTCTAATGAA
Source organism: Lutraria rhynchaena (assembly GCA_008271625.1). NCBI lineage: Eukaryota > Metazoa > Mollusca > Bivalvia > Venerida > Mactridae > Lutraria > Lutraria rhynchaena. The sequence goes on from VIBL01000049.1 coordinate 2,755,438, forward strand.
AGTAATTAAAATGAATAAAATCAAGGTTTCTCAATTTATAATGCAACATCAATTTTTCTACTAAGTTCTAAACTGTCAAATAAAATCTATAATAAAATCTCATTTGTCAACTAAAAACAACTGATTCAACGGTAAATAAATATAATTTGTAAGAAGTCATTGGTGATTTACCTGCTTAGAAGTGGCTGACCGGCTCAAACCGGTTCCTTGAACTGTTGTATATTTCGGGCTATTAAATAAGACTCTTTTTCTCTCTACTGAAGAATCTCTAGGCTCAGAATTAATTCTGTCTTTCAATTCCTTTCTTTTATCAATCTCTTCACTATGTCTATTCACAAGTCTTTCTTGTTTCTCATCATTTTTATCAAACTTATCCTTGCTATTCAAATTCTTATCATTGCTGTCAAACCTTGTGTTGATCTCAATGCTAACCCTAGTTTGTTCCTGTGATGAAATTGTTCTCCTATGAATATTAAAACCATCTTGTTCACCTTCATTTGTCCCCCTATATGACCTGGTTTGATTGTCTTTATTTTCAGATCTTTTGTTAAGGTTATAAGAACTCACAAAATGTGTGTCTTTTTCATCATATGATCTTCTAACACTGAATTTATCAAGTGGCCTTTTCGACAAGCCATTTTGTTTAGGAGAGGTTTGTTGTTTAAACACATGGTTTTGTTCAGGAATCCTTGGTTCCGTGTACCAGTCATTGCGTTCAATGGCCTTTGACCTATTAGGTGGCTTTGGCGACCTTGACCTTTCTTGATGAAAAGCCTTCTCAGGAGGATGATCTTTCGTTTTTGGCCTTAAATTATCAAGATTAGACAAATCAGTGTTCCTATCAAAATGCTTTCTGTCATTAAACTGCTCATAAAATTTTCTATCATTTGACCTTTGTTGGTCAAAGCCTTGTTCTGTATGACCTTGACCTTTTTTTGCACCATCTTTTCCTTTAGGTCCTTGATGGACATCAGAATATCTTATGGACATCAGACTATCCACTTCTGAGAAGTCGTCATGGCGACCAGGTTGTCCCATAAAATGTTTCATTGCATTTTTAGTTGACGGCAGAGGTATCTTTTCACCCTATAACAAGATTGACACATTAGAGGAATATTTCTAAACCATTCTATTACTACATCTTAAAACTAAACAAATACATTCTACATTTTGTATTTACCACTGGTATACCAAATGACATCAATAACAGACATAAGCTTAACAGGCATTTAGCTTAGGTATATTGAATAAAAAGTTTGCATATGCATCTGATTTTACAAAACCATAGTTGACTTAAAACTCTTAAAATTTTTCTTTATCTGAAAAATGCCTTACTTTTATGGGTGTGCTGTGAACAGGGATGTCATCTGCATTGGATAAAAATGGAATGCCTGTAAAAACAATGTAATTACTATCATCAAAGTTCAAATCAAACAGTACACATAATGAAAGCCAACATAAAATAAGTTTTATTTTTTTGTTATATTTTTTTCAGCTAGATTTGATTCATTCAGTTTATGGCAGAATCCAAAGATTAACAAACTGAACTGTAAAGCAGTAAAGATATCCATGTAATTATCGCAAACATAAAATAATTATGATCAAATAATCCATTATAAAAGAATTTTTAGTGTAGACACTTTATTGAAATGAATGGCCAACAACTCAAGCCAAAGTTTTAAGTCTAAATACGAGTTTATGTCATGACTTAAACAAAATTTAGGTGACGAGGCAGCGATATATGAATAGATAACTGACAAACTGCAAATAATTAATTGAATGGTGGATACAGAATACAATTATCTTACCAGATTCATCTGCTAATGTATCATCCATTACATTCATGATTATGCATTCTGTACAAATGAATGGTACATAATGAGTTTTTCATTCATCTACAAAATAAAAGTAATTAATTAATTCAACAAAGTCAACACAGAATCATTAATATGGAAACAATGAATATCAATTATTTCAGTAAATGCAATTGCCTTTTTGTGATAAAATTAGATACAATTTAACAATGACAAACATTAACTTGATGCTCTGTAATGTTGGGTTTTATAATCAACCAAAGCCATTGTGCTGATGTTGGGTTTTATAATCAACCAAAGCCATTGTGCTAATGTTGGGAAAAATAAAAATATCAGTGCATCAAACATGTAAACTTAACATATACATATCTATCTCTGACCACACAGTTTGGGTCTTATTTGACTTTGGATTACACAACACAACATAGTTACAGATCATTCATACGCTTGGATTTTTGTTCCTACGGGTATGATATGATTCAAGTTTGCAATAGATATGACAGATACACAACATATCAACAAAATAGTTCATCATCAACAATAAATTATCAATAAAGTTGATTACCTTCTTTTCATAACTGAATTGTATGGAAACAAGCAAACCAAAACATGTGTCAAGAAATGGGTACGAAAATAATCGAGTACGAAAGAATGTTCATGTATAGTGAAATTTGTAAACTAACCGTTAGCACATCCAATCAAATACCGCAAATGTTTTGTTGACTCAATTATTCATTAAACCAGTGAACAAATCAAGCAAACAACTTGACAATAATTTAAAAACAGTCGGTATAATAATTTGGACAAAAACCAATGTTTACATTCATGTCTAAGCACGTTGCGCATGCGCATAACGGTTTGGGCTAAAGTCGGCTTCAACAAGCCCAAATTCTCGTTTCTCGCGCGTTCGTTCGCCTGTTTAAGATCGTTTTCATAATTACTTTACACTGAAACATGACTGCAATATGTAATGGTGGTCAATACAAGCTGTATATGCAATGATGGCTGAATACAGTAAAACCTCGACATTCAGACCACCTTGGGGCAAAAACAGATCTTAATATCGAGATGGTCTGATTATCAAGTTGAAATACAAAGATTATAATCAACCACTCAAAATTTTATTCATGAAAATTATGATAGTATGAAACAACCACATTTATTAAACAAAATTAAGAAAGAATATCACATGATCTAATGGTGATTATTGCAGATGCATTTTATAAATGACATTACTCAGGACATTTGAAAATATGCATCATGTACACAAACAGCGACCGTGTGCTGTTCTGAATTGGCACATAATTGAATTGGCTATCAAAAGAACACGGCGTTTTGAACAACACTATGGTTACGAGTTGGAGCGTTGCGGAAACAAGTATCGTTCATCGTCCATTAGTGCCGCCATATCCTGGTTGTACGGTTTATAAAAGGAATATAACATATCACGTGTTTTTGTCAACATATGTGTTCCTTGAGTCTTTCTAACATGTTGCGGTGGCAATTGAAGTATAAACTCCATCATATCAGATCGTACCTCACCTGGAAGATAATTACGATTTAATCAGTATTTGATCTGATTAACAACAAAACATTTTCTTGGTGATGTTGACGGTGTCGTTCTTATTGGCACGCGGTGATATATTTATTGATGTAGTTGATGAACATCTTGTTCATGGTGATATTTATAGTGACAGTAATGCTGATGGTGATATCAAAGCTGCTGATGATGATAACGAAGGCGATGAAGACTCTGTTGTTGCTGTTGTTCATTTTGGTGACGGTATTGTTGTTGATAATGATGTTCGTGATGATGATTATGTTTATATTGTTGATGGTGGTGATGCTGATATCGATGGTAATATTGATGTTGCTGGAGATGCTTCTATTAATATTAAGGGTGTTGGGGATGTTTTGGTGATGGTGATGTGGATGTTAATGCGGATATGTACGTTGCTGCTGTTCCTGCTGATGTCGATGGTGATTTTGTTACTTATGTCGATATAATAATAGTCTAAACTGATTATGTTTTTACAATTTTGAATGTTATGGGTGGGCTGTTTTTTTCTAGAATTTGCTGAAAAGATTTAAGCATGAAAGCCAAACGATGAAAACCATCACTTACTCATATCCAGGAAGGAAAATACTCCACGTAAAGTGTTTTCCATATTGTCCCTGTAGTCTTCTGTTATAACTGAGTGAATTCTGTTCTTTCCAAACACTGATCTCATCTCCTTCATGAAGAAGGCATAAAATCCACAAATAAAACCTCTGGCCAATTGATTATGATTCTGAAACAAAAGTGTAACTAGTAATGTAGAATTACATGTAGCCATTTACGCTATACCCAACTTGCTGACTTAATACAATGTACATGCATATTGAACAGACGCGAGCATATCGGTATGATTTAGATAAGACTCATACCCGTATAAAATTAAGCCGCATGGTTTCGTTGTATATACATCTTCTGATGGACCAGCGATTAAAACAATCCGTGTACGCATGCATGAGTTGAGTCACGTGGTCATGAAATAATTCCGGCGTTGGCATTTGTTTGTTTTCCCATATTTCCATAGTCATTAAAAAGTCTGAATAAAGCCTGGAAAAAAAATAAAGCACAGATATAAACATGGCTCAGTGAAAAAATCTCGCGTTCTTAGATCTAAATATCCTCATGCTGTCATGCTGATGAGATATGTAAAATTATTGAGTGGGTGGGGCTCCTCCGCTCCAAAGCCTAAAATAACATTTGATCAACAGCCAATGTCTATTTTTGTTTTCATCTTTTCAAATGAAACACATGTACAAATGTATACAAAAAAACCTATCCACTGAAAACACTCTGTGTAGTAATTGTATACGATTCATTTTCTTGCTTACTAACCGTTTCACAGGGTCTCGAAATATAACTAATATTTTCGAATTTGGTGACACGTGGTTCAGGTAATGAAAATTAGTATATTTTGGCTCCAATAAACCTTCGTTGCCAGGTAACTGTTGCCAGTTGGTGTGTAAATGCATATGAGAAGGAGAACCATCACCTAAAAACAAAATTTTATGATTCAGATAAAAAATATATCATCAAATAGGGCCAAATGACGCGTAGCCGGATTAATGACTTCAATATTTACAGTTATAACTGCAAATAACGTGCCGACAGCAGCTGCTATCTTCTGTTTACCTCAAGTTTTTTTCATCCCCATTTTTCAAAAATACTGTGTTATTTTTTCTAAAATTTAAGAAAAATGCCCTTTCCCCTACCTGTGAAAAAAACAGAAACTTTGAGTAAAACACGTTAAATGAAGTTGTACATGATGTTTCAGATGACTTTATCAGAGTTGACTAGCAATAATGACTTGAATTTAGAATTTACTCACCTGTTATTAAGGGATGTTTTAGTTCTTGCCTCTTACTGATGTAGCCATAAATGGAACTAGATATTTGCTTTGTCGCTGTTTCAAACATTTTTATGTAGCACGTAACCGATCTTATGTCTTCACAAAAATCTGTTTTATTTAAAAAATGAACGCAAATTATGACAATCATTTTGGAAGATGATGTAACTCAAAGTTGATCAACTGTCATGATAATCCCACAACAGTTGTGATCCAAACGAGACTATTAAACATGTTCACGTGGCTAGAATCTTATAAGAGGAAAATGAATTTTTACTTAAGAATTAATAAAAAAAAACATGTATGTACCGGAGTTAAATCACGGGTGCGTAGCTCCTGAAGAAATAAATACACATTATTATAGTACACTTGTATCCTGGCCTGCACAATAATTTTACATTGTACCTAAATAAAGACATAAGCACGTTTTTCCTACGCAGTAGTAATCTGGTTCTCAGCAAATAGCTGCCAACTTTTTCTCATAAATCACTAGAATCAGTGGTGAAGGACGAATAGTTTAACACTTCATGTCAACCAAAATGGCGCAGAGAAAAAGTGCCGCATCCAAGTTTCGAATACCTGAGGTCCGTGGACCTCTACCTATTGACCTAAGCAGCCTACAAAGCAGCGAACAAAATGTGAATTACCTTTTGGAATTTGTTTAACCTTTTCTGAGGTATACACACCCCATCTTCCTGCAGAGAGCCACTGTGATTCTTTGAACTCAGAACGAGCGTATTCAGGATGAAGAGTTATTCTGCTAAACAAATCAGTGGTGGCACTTTTCTTCACTCCTGTAATTAAAAAGACTTGCAGGGCTTTCATTGGACCCTTAAACAGAATTTTCACTTTTGAAATCAGTAAAATAAAGCTTTTGACTCTTGAGAATGCGTATCAAAGGGCCAAATTTAAAATAAAATTACATGTAGAAGGGAATTTTGTTGACTATTCAAATTATTATCAGCTAGGGCGGCGTTGTGTTCTCCTTTTTGTCGAAAATGAACATTATAGACCAAAAAGTACCAGTATTAGCGCTGAAAATGAATTAATGGATACAGAACACGCATGCGCAGTAACGCTCGATGAAATGAATTTTATATACATGCAAATACAAAAAGCTTTCTATATACCAATAAGAAAAAAATACGGCACACAGTGGAATTTCCCATCGGCGATTGGGCCGTTCGTACTATTTCCGGTCCAACATGGATTTTTAAAGGCTGGATCGAACTTGATTGGGCTCTGAAAGAATAAATCATAATCTATAATGTTAATACCAGCTCATTTTAACCACCAGTTTTCAATACATTCTCAATCCCATTCTTTCGGACGTAGTACTAGTATAGTGTCCAGGAAGCGGACTCGAGCATGATTAATATAAGCAAAATTGCTTGTTTCACAATCGAGCTAAAATAAATTAGTATAAACTAATATATTCTCTAGGTGTTAACTTGATAATGAGTCAACCTCAATTAAGACCTTTGTGGTCGTAATATCCAGGTTTTATTGTGTATCAAACAATATCATTGAACGAAAAAGTAATTTAACAACTTTGTGAGTTACTTGACATATAAATCATATGTATTTGAAGTAGTTGTGAAATAACGAACAGGTATGTACCATTTTTAACACGTCGTACACATCTTTATCAAACGTAGTATTAAAATCGTCCATGGCCAAATTCTTCTCAGCCATGCCAGGAGGAGTTTGGTCGATATTAGATGAGAGATTCTTATGCCTGGTTGATGCAGTAGAATGCGCTGAATTTTCAAAACAAACTGTAGATCTAGTGGACTCTTCGAACAGTTTAATTATTATCACTATCATGGTAATATTGCAAACAGATCTGAACATTCTACCACGCTGCATATTTTAGTTTGTTCTGAGAATGTGTCGACTTTTGAATAGGATCGTTTGTCTGTCTGAAAACGGAGAATACGCTTTGTTGACAATGTTTACTTGAAAGTGAAAAGTGGTAATTTTTGTGCAAGTTCGATGCGAGTTTTACAACCATTTTATTAGCCAAGTTTAGAAGCTAACGTCATACACACCATAGGTTTGTTTCACATGTTATCATTATACATGTATATTAGTACAACAGAACCACACTCATCTTGATTAGATTTCATAGTGAAAAAGAATTTATTATTGGACAAAAATATGTACAGTGAAAGTACAGTAAAGATCCGCTATTAAGACCAGCAGACTGACAGGAAGTGGTCTTATTATAGAGTCAGTCTTAATATCAAGAACCAACATATTTTTAGGACAAGTGCTACAAAATAATCATGATAACTTTATAATCATGATTTAAATACAGTCATGTTCTTTGCTTTGAACTATGCATACGTCTTTCAAAAGAAAAAAATAAACAAATTGTCGGAAGATAATAGTGGCAAGGATAAATGTATATGCTTCTTTAAATTCAAATAAAAAACAAAACTAACTTTACTTTTGTATTACAATAATAACACATACCTTCCGGAGGATTTTTTCCGCTTGACCTAAAAACATCAAGTATTGGCGCGAAAAAACATACGGTATTAAATAAGTATTTAGTTTGTTTTGCTCTCAAATAACGAAAATGGCCAAAGGCATATACGTGAATAATTAATATTTAAATGAGCAACCACATTGCAAAGGTTTTATCATTAAAATCTCTGGCCAGCGACAAATGCATTTATATTGAATCAATATTTACACCCCGAACAGTAGTCTTTATATCCTGTCGAAAAAATACAGGTAACACCTCACTAAGTGGTCGTTATAATGAGGTGGTCTTAATATTAGAGTGATCGCTATCATGAGGTTGTCCCAATATTGAAGCGATCGTTATAATGAAGTGGTCATATTATTGAAGTAGTCGCTGTATGATGTTTTCCATTATTTATTAGATGTGCTTCATAATTGGAAATTCTCCTTAATAATGTTCAAATACATTTTACATTACACGTAAATACTAGTAAACAAACTTATCCAGACCAACGGAAAAACAGATTGGAATTGCCTCTCTTTAAAGTTTCCCTTTAGATAAAAAATTTATATATAAATCAAGGTATAAATCAGGCAAATTGTGTAAAATGATTTTCGGATTAGGTGTCCAGAATACGGATACATAACCGCATTTACAAGGGAAGTAACTCAATATAAAGAAGTTAGTTATATAGCTCGATTTGTCTCCCTTGGCAGATTAAACTCCACAAATATACAATACAAATTGAATAGTTTCTTTCCAATATCCTCTATATTTTAACTAGGTAATGGGACCACCTGAATGTTAAGACATATTGTCTGTTCCTAAAGGTGACCTTGATATCAAAGTTTGCTGTATAATGATGAATACATTAAACCCTCGATATTACGAACATCCAGAGAACCAGCAATAAACGATCGTTGTAATGCAGACTTCTTATTAATCTCAGGATGAAGTTTTACTGAACTAAATATACACAAGGGGCCGTTAAAAATCTATCGAAACTTCAAAACAAAAAAATCGTACTAAATATATAAGTTTCTTACAGCAGCCATATGATTAGTAGACAATGGACGGATTTTTATTCGTTACAAACAGGAGGTGGCAAGATTTTTAGACTTAGTGTTATAGTAACCAAGACATGTTTACGTATAATACGACACCTTGAACTCTTAAGTACCAATAAAAATGGATTATTCAATAATAACAGTTTTCTTTTTTAAAAAATTGTAAATATTACCATCAGGACCTTTAAACCATTCATTAAGATTAATAAGTCGTTTTCTCGTTAAAAGCGATGATAATTAAATTGAAGCAGAATCTTGTTTTTCTTGTTTCGAGGTGCGAGTCACTCGTGTTTTAGTGATTTCTAAACGATTGTGATTCGACATGATTCATAGATAGGTATTCAAGTTAAGCTGGTGTCGTCCGAATTACTGTGGCTTCGTCCCACAGACATTTCGTACCCAGTTCACTGGGATATCGATAATACCACGCACCCATCTATACAGTCTTCCAATCATAGCATTCTAATTTGTGTAGACCAGTGCAGTTGTCTTCTTGAGTAAAGTAAATGTCAATTTTTGAAAATTTTGTATACAAAATTTGATAAATAGAAATTATTGTGGTCCGTTCATTTACGATAAAATCACGTACACGGATTTCTGGGGTTATATTTGTAATGCGTTACCCGGGAAAATGACCGTGATTACCTAGCTCTTACGAACTTTAACCACATCTAAGGCAATCAAAATTCTATGACATTCCATGACTAAGTATACATTCATGTTTCGGTATTGTAACAAGTCCTGGGAGCGGTTATATTAACTAAAGCTTGACCGTAAAAGGCAGGTATTGTCCCAAAATCCTAATACAAAATGTAATCTTACTGTAAGAAAACCTATCGTTAATTTTGTAATGAGGAGCTATTGTATGTTGTAATGAGTTCAGTATTGTCACGGTAAAGTCTACTTTCAACTCATTTTTATCGCTGAAACTTTTCATTTCTGATAATATCATAGGAATATAAACACTAAGTTCCGCGCTCACAAAGAAAAAAATCATCCTAAGATCTGAATTGTACAGATGACTAATCGTTAAATAGATCTCAAACAGGAATGTTTTATTATTGAGAAAATCTAAAAAGCGAACTTTGATTCTGATCTTGACACTCATGACTGATCCTTAGTGGAAAAGGGGCTAGATTATACAAGGGGTCAGGTTATACCCTGTGCCACGATTGATTAATCCTAACGAGCGATTTGTGCATGCGGAGTACAATCCAGTCTTCAGATCAAACTGACGCTCGCATAAACGTATATCAGATGAGATCATATCTGCGCATTCATGAACTGATATGTCCTTTTTAGGTTTTAACTATGATACACCGATTATATCATTTTTTGTTTGTAGGTGAATAACCCGCACAAATATTTGTACAGGAAAATAATAAAACATTCATTCAATAACCTAGTTATTTTTGGCACAGGACCGCATTAATATATAGATATATACGACTGGCAATAATAGTTTAAGTACAAAACCAACTCAACATCTTCTCGTCAATGTTAATAGCTTAAAGTGGTCCTGACCTTTAGGTCAAAATGACACATCATTTAACATTATGTTGTTCCGGTTTTAAAGGGAAAATATTTCTAAATAAGTATGTAAAATACTTCAATGATAAGAACAGGCTTGTAATTGTGAAAATCTTCCTTTTTGACGTTTTTTACAATATTTATTTGCTTGCTTTTTTGTTTTTAAATTTAGCGATACGGTATTTATATCGGTACAAAAACTCCGATGTATGTGATGTCATACGCTATTTTTAGCTTATTGGGTACCAACAGAAAAAAATAAGAACGCTTTATCGCACTATATTTTGATAAAAGGTGTTTTCGAGGCAACGAAAGAAGAGATTTTTCTTAAAAGAAGCGTCCACAACTGACAGCGGTAAGTGATAATTTCTTTGACATAAGGTATTTAAACTAATTTAGTGTCCTACTCAATCTCTTCATTTTGACATATGTCAGAATCATGTTTGACTGTGTGGAACTTTCCTGGACAAGAGGTCAAATGAATTCACTGCTCGAGACCTTAGGGGTTCTGTGTTTTGTTTGTTTTTAAGTACCACTGTCACTGGATTTAACGCCGTTTTTTAACAATTTTTCAGTTATATACGGTGGCCAGTTCACCCTACCAGTTTTCCTAAACAGTACTAACTTACCCTTCCACAAGGTGCTAGCAACTTCTCCACATATGGAGAAAAATCGACATTTTTTGTCAAATTTTCATAAAAGGGTATAACCTTCCGCGACCGGGATTTGAACCTGGATCGAAGGGTTACAAGTCCAGCGCACTAAACACTGTACCACGGCCGCGGTTTGTTCTGTGTTTTAATGTTCAGTTTTAATGATACTGAAATGTTTGCATAGTTTGGTGTACCAGCTGAACACCAAATACCGGTGTTCGATTTAGATCGAGACTCGGTACGCAGCCATACACTCGATTATCGCGGTTCTCTTAGTGGAGAACTACGAAGGATTCGAGTAATATTAAACTGACGTAGTTCTTATTTCAATGATATTAGATTGCTGTCTTAAATTCAAGGAAAAATGTCCCGGATTAGCGCAGAGCTGCCACTTTTCGCATCAGACATTCAGTACAGTTAAATAATTTTACACTCTCGGACCACCAGTTACAAAAGCTTTACTGATATACTGGGAGAGTGTAATCTATATGTCTCCTGCTAATAGATTCTTATGCAACCCAATTGCACAATCTTTATTTGCAACGGAATAACATGTCGGTGTTTTCCAATTGATGTAATAGGTATAGAATTTTAATGACGTGCCTAGTCTAGATGTGCGTTCATATTTATATAGGTTTATGACATAATATGCAAGTTATTTAAAAAATCATAATTACTTTGTTATCGATCACACCATTCAGTAAAACACAACCATTGATCGGTAATATTCTATTTCAACAATTTGTTGAATATTGATTCGACGACGTGCATTTTTTAAAAAGAAAAAAATGTTGAAAATGGGGGTGATTAAAAATCACTTGAACCGGAGAATCGTTCAATTATGAGTAATAGATCTTGAGTAAAGTCCCTTTAAATTTGTGCTCAGTGACAGTTTGAATTATATGCCTTAGATACAGACTGTCAAGTGTAGCACTTGGATAAAAAACACCAGTATAATGGCGGTCTTTTTATCACAAAAAATGGTGTTTATTACAGTGTAACCTCTCTTATACGGACTTGTGGGGAGAGAACGGAAGTTTTTTTCGGATAAAAGAGGTTTTCATTCTAAGATCATAGTGACTATAATATACATGCGCATGTATTAACATTGAATAAAAATAGGGATCCGCATATATGTCCAGATTGAGGATGTCTCCGTAGTGAGGGGACACCAGATCGGATGGGGCCAGATTGAAGCGGTCTCCAGATCAGAGAGGACCGGATCAAAGGGGGGGGGGCAGAGGGGCGGATCGGAGGGGAGTTTTCATTGTAAAAATGTCTATATGTAATAACATCTATAGGTACAATATCGGGGCCTTAGATTATTATATTTATGTAAGTAATTTTACCATTATCTGACATAAGTGGTTCAAACCAACTGATTTGTCAAGATACGCTGGAGGAATTCAAATTGATGAAAAATTAGATGTAATTAAAATCTCACGGTAAAATTGCTACACATACTAGTAGCAAATGCCATATATTATAATAAACTCGTTTAAATGAATTAAAGCCAATAAAAAACAAATATTGAAATCAACAGGTATTTAAACATGCAACATGTTCTAACATTGACATCCACATCATAATATCCAATTACACCATGAATAGCAAATTTCATGCATGTTTTATCTTCAAAGTTGGCGTAAAATACCCTAAAATACTTCACATTTTACTGTAAATCCGCGATGTTAAAACCACCGAATGGCGCAAAGAAAACTTGTCTTAATATAAAGGTGGTCTCATTACCAAGATGAAAATAAAAAAAAAATAATAAAAAACGGACCGAAAAACAAGAAGTCATCCTAATGCGGTAATCTTAAAATTAAAGAGGTCGCTGAATGAGGTTTTACGGTATATACACTAATATTATGCGTGTGAATTATCTTAATGGGCTCGCGAAAACGCAATTTGACTGTCAGTTATATGGTGCGCGGTATGATTATAAATAATGCCCTGGTCCCCGGTGCTTATTCCTCTTTGTATAAATATGACATATGGGGAATATCATTAACATTCCTACAGTGTGACCTACGACTTTGTTAAATCATTTGAAAAGCCGCGACATGAATAGGTGTCATTCTAAAATATCTGAAAAATTGTATTCAATACAGTACTGATATGTTTTTATACGAATGGAATGCTAATCATGCAAAAATCGGAAATTCCATTGAGATACGTGTCCAAATATAAACTAACCTTGTGAAAGAACTAGCAAAAGAAAGAACGAATGAATGAATTGGAACTCAGGTACCGAAGATGTCCTAATAAAAGACCATCGTGTTTAATAGGACCCTTCCCTTCATTTAAGTCATCATGTTTGGTCATGTGACTTGGCGAAGTAGTTGCCATAGTTACGTGATTACTTTAAATTACGTCTGAAAAGTGTACTTAGCAAGATAGATATAACTATTTCGTATGAATTTTGTATTCTTTGTATACAAACATAGTGTAAACAATGGTTGAAACATTCAGGGCATAGTTTTGTAAGACGGATAAATACGGTACATGCCAGATAGGGCGCGAGTTCAAACAATGCTTTTTACTGAAGTGTTATTCATTTAAAATCAAATGTTATTACGTAGAAATTGAGTGACATGCTCTTATTTGATAATTAAGAAAATTGCACAGAATATGACGTTAACAACAGAAATAGTTTAGGAAACCAATTTAAATTGACATGACATTCGGATGCTGTCATAATATCCGAACAGTTTGTACGAAATACAATTTCACGACACAGAGAGACGAGATAATTAGGATTTTAACATAAAAAGAGGTAAAAATCACAAACTGTGTTTGTTCTGTAGTATTTTTAAATAATTGATAGTGTCAATTAATTGTATTTGTAAATATATTTATTTTATTTTGTATGAACACTTTAAACAAACATACATTTTATTGGCACTAGTTTAAATAGTATGTGCATCGTTAAATTGACATGAAAAACTATTGCCTTATCTTAAAATATAATCAGGTTCGTAATTAAACATAGTTTTATATGTTCAAAATCCAGTACAAAAAAAACAAAATTCGATTCACAAACAAAAAATATGAAATAAAAGAAAAATGATTTACGGTGATTTCTGTCGCATAAATTACACTAAACATGCACAACGTATACCGTGCATTTTATCCGTAATAAATTAACTTATACACATTCGTACGAATACATTCTATTTTGGTAAGTAACTGCGCTGTTGTTAGTTAATAAATGATACAATATCTAGTTGGCGTTTAATAAATGTTCTTAAACATGTTCATCAACTTTAATGGTGCTAGTTTTTTTTTCTTGAGGTACACAGAGTACAGAATACTTGACAACACTAGCCTCGCAGTGAGACATAGATCCGAGGCGAGGTAGACAAATACAATGAAAAGATACAAGTCAAAATAAATAAATGAATTATTTGTTTAAAGATTTTATCCATACTGGTTTTGTTCTGTTTTGTCGCTCGTTGGATGAATGGGTAGTAGGTTGGTCAGTAGGTCGGGTGGTTGGTTTGTTCGCTGGTTCGTTCAGTTACTCCTCAATGCACTGGGATACATTTAAAATGATACATCCAAGAACGTACGGCCAGCTTATAGAAATATTTTGAAAGATATTGGCAGGACTCTTTCTTAATACGGATGCGATAATTATGTCCATGATTAACCTATCGGTCAACGTAAGACCCATGCCTATTCATTATCAGTAGTAAATACTATAACGTTCAAAAGATAACGTTCAAAGTTCAAACCTTAGTCCGTTTACATATCTTATTTCGGATACTTCCCTATTCACAGAGAGCTTAGTAGCTCGGACAAATATCAGACAAGCATTTCATACTGACGTACCATAGTATTTTTATGGTATCTTTAGGGGTTAAAATGACACACACATGTATATGTAACTCTGAAACGCCCAAGTGATAATATCTATGTGAGTTGAAAGGGTTTTGTGGTCAAGCGAATTTAAACGGTGATTCTTGTGTCCAGACAGACGGTGGTGATATGTAGTTTAAACTAGTCGTGGATCGCATTACAAAAATATAGACATAATTATTTTCTACGAGAGGGGTATGTACATAATTAATTCATAGTTCATTACTAAGTTTATTAATTAAATCTTAATTATTTTATTTAAAAGATTAATTGATCTTATCGACGCATCAACATAACACAACGCGCATGATTTCTTTCGAATAATTAGGGCACTAAAAAAACATTATTAACAACAACAAAAACATTTTCGCCGAAATATTACGTTTAAACTGAATTTAGTCTTACCAAATATTATTACATTCACTCAACGAAACTTCTAACAGCCCCTGTTTCCTTGTTGAGTATTTTGTTTTACTTTGAAGTGGCCACATGCTAAAAACTGTTCACGCATATATTTAGACATATATATTTTTGTGTGATAGTATCACCAAAATTTGTTCATGACTCACTGACTTTTTGGAGTAAGGTTACAGTACACATGCAAACCATGATTTTCTTTATTTGAAAATACAAATGTGTAAGTGTGGGTGAGAAGTTTCCATTTGTGTACATTATTCTATAATTCTATATACTAGGTCTAACTTCTAAAGTAAAAACTTTTAAAAAAAACATAGATATAATTTATGGTTCTTTTTACATTGAATAATTTGCATAAATTTTACTCCCAAACGTGCTAATTCAGCGCCCATTTTTTTGTTCCCAAAAAGGAGAGAAAAATTTTAACACATAACTTCAATTTTCCAGAAGCAGTTACTGAAATATATACAAGTGCAAATATTTTATTGTTGTAAAACTATGTTACATGTTCTATAGCAAATATAAGATGCTTAAATAAATACATGATGAAAAGAACGTTTGTAAAAATTGTTAGCTTAAAAACTACAATCAAGACACGTGAGATTTTTTTAATGTATTTATGTACGTTTTATTTATTTTTATTTTTATTATCGTATTTTTTTGGTATTGATAATGCATATTTTTTTATGAGAAGCATTCAATTTACGCTGAAAAATTATTTATAGCGGTGTTCGGATATGTATGACCTTATGCTCCTAAGAATGTACATTTATGACATTTTGCGACAAACTTTGTATATCGACGATATCTTACTTCGTTTGTAAATGTATAGTAAATGAAGATACTTTGAAATGACGAAAAAATATTATGTGATGTACACAAATATGCGGACTTAGGCGGAAGATTCAAATAAAATAAATATTGAAAAACATTTAATTTATATTTAAAAGAATGGAAACCTCTTTACAAATAGGCAATTCTGTAAGTCCTATGCACATTTAAGCCGTATTTTCTCACGGCTTAATTTGTTCTAAATCCTCTCGAAAAACTCTATTTTTGACCTATGAACGCGCATAATTGGTCGCTGTTAATTTCGTGAAATCGGATACGGAAGCGATGTAGGGTCGTAAAATTAAGATAATAACATAAAGTGGCCAGAACATACTCTGAAGTGGTATGAACTTTTCAAAAGGAGGTCGAATGATAAAATAACTGTTGCTTAATTAAGCCGAGTTCAAAGCGTTCGCGTCGTATAATAAAGATTTTAATCTGGGTGCATCAGGCGCTTGACGAAGACCTAGCGTGCATCTGTTTTTGAAAATCATTTTATTGGTGTGATGCCTAAGCAGGCATGACACCTCAACCCTCGTCGGAATGTTGTATATTCAAACGCGAAATGTCATAATGTCATGCTTTATATATATATATATATTGACCTCATTAATTCGCATAATTAAGTCGTTAATATACAGTTAACAGAAATTGTGGCACGCAGACGGGGATAGACATACGACGTCTGTTTACAGAAAACGAAGGAATCGGTCGATTTTGTTCTAAAAGTTAATGATTTTGGAGACTTATAGAGGTACACATTATTGATTATTTTACAACTGTCATTAAGTTAGAAGCGTATTTCTAATTTGTTATTTACTTGTAACAATGAAAATAAGCAAACATCTTAAGACTTAATCAACTCATTGTCATAAAATTTAAAGATCCAGTCTGTGATGAAATTAATTAGACTTAATGAAAATTGAAACTCTATCAAGCGTTGTTTTAACATCATTTGATGTTCTATAGAACCCTTCAGAAAATTCTGGTCGTGAACAGATTAAGACAAACTAAAATAACTGTAGTTCTGTTAAATTCCTGCATTACAGAGAGCTGTGTTATTGCATATAAAATAAAATAACGCGGAAAACTGATTTATTCGAACAAGACCCGCTCATTCCTGTACAGTTGTACAGTGTTTTATGCAAAATATGTATAAGAATGTCACTGTATGTATAAGTACATAAGTGAAAAGTTATAGTGCTGTTGTTGTTATTATTTATATAACCACTGTAAAAAAACTTCTGGATGATTTTCATAACACTAAGATGCAAACTATACTAAACAAAAAAAGAAACGCAACTTTCGGATTATCTTATTTAGCACTCAAAACTCCATTCCTCACTCACACTCTGCAGGAAACACTTATCAATGGCTGCTTCGAATTAGTCTTAAATAACCGTACACACTTTGTTAAATGGTATTGTTTTTTGACTCCTAAATACAGTCATTGTTATAAACACTAGGTATCAATACAAGTTTAATTATTGTTTATTTTTCTTGTCGCTTGTTTATGAGAGACCGATGAGAGACACTCTTCTCTCCCCTTTATCTCTCATAACTGAGATGTGTACACACGCGTTTCTTTTTGCAGCGAGTATAGTTGAGTAGTTAATGAGTCATATTTGTAAATATCGTGTTTATTATTTATATGGGCACAAACATACGCATTCATCGTAAGAATTATAGCCAGTCTGCTATTAGTTTAACGTCAGATACCTATATATTAGGTCAAAAATAGTTTATGATAAATCTATATTGGAATAAATCGGAAATTAACGTAAATTAACGAGTCAGTCTTAATTACGTCACACATAATTGTGATTTGTTGCGTAATGCATTGACTTTCATTGGCATGCCACAGTAAGTCTTTGAATTGATTATTTGACTAAAATGGAAGATCTTATATTTGTGTAAAACTCAAAACGATCAGGACTAACATTTGAATTCAATATAGTTAATGGGTATTCAGAAAGTGACTGGGCTCCTGATGCTTAGGAAATCTTGACAGTAGAGCAGGCACCAGTATATAATTAAGGACTGAAATCTTTAAATCCCTGCACTTTTGGGATTCTAGTAATATTTTGGAATTATCAGAAGACAAGTGAATGAAACTTCTCAGTGTGTTTGATACAGTATTTATGAGGTTAGTTCGCGTCTATTTCTAATTACAATATTCAGAAGTTATCGAACTTTTAGGCAATAAATTGGCGTAAATTAGCGAAATATTGTCGAATAGTCTTAATGAATTGATTCGTTAGTATTTGGTTTGATCAGCAGTATTTCAATTACTTGCGGAGAACATGCTACATAATCAGTGTTCCCAACCTACCGTTAATAAGACCCCACCCCCTCATTACGTTGATAATAACAGATATTTGCCGTAATGGTTTTTGATGCAATATTCTTACGTCACCCCGCGCTCTCCCGAATAATAACATGAACAAGTCCGCGCTTACACGTCGAAAATACAATGATGTAGAGAATAATATCACAACCGTCTTAATATTAATCCAGCCTAATTTTAATAATCACTAAATGACCGGTTTGGTATACTTCCTCTTTATCTTAACTTGACAATGAGACCGTATCAATGACAAGAACGAATTTGTTGGTCCAAAAGATGGTCCAAATATCGACGTTTTACTTTACTTTAATTTTCCTCTGTATCCAGACTTAACGTTTATCACTGAGTTATGTAATACATGTCACTTTGTACTAAAGATGATACATTAATTATGTTAATAGTAACTTTAACTAAGCTTTCTTCACTATTTTATATAATATTTTCATTAGATGATAATGCGGACCCAAGGCCGTTCTAAGTGGTAAAATGCCGGCTTTAGGCCGTTCTATGTGGTAAAATGCCGGCTTTAGGCCATGTGGTAAAATGCCGGCTGGCTTTAGGCCGTTCCATGTGGTAAAATGCCGGCTTTAGGCCATGTGGTAAAATGCCGGCTTTAGGCCATGTGGTAAAATGCCGGCTTTCGGCCACATGGTAAAATGCCAGTCGTAGGCCGTTCCACATGGTAAAATGTCGGTCTTAGGTCGTTCCACATGGTAAAATGCATACCTCACTGAGGACATACCTTATGGTATAATTGCATTGATAACAGTACATCGTTTTATGTATGCTATAATATTGGTATAACCAAATCTGTAATGATAGAGAAATACACGTTTAATATAATTTTATTATGATATCCTTATCGTTTATTATTAATTTATCGTAAATCTCCTGATCTATTCAATTTACCACCGTTGGTTGGC
The DNA here is from genome assembly GCA_008271625.1 of Lutraria rhynchaena. NCBI lineage: Eukaryota > Metazoa > Mollusca > Bivalvia > Venerida > Mactridae > Lutraria > Lutraria rhynchaena. Next base: position 2,774,755 of record VIBL01000049.1, read on the forward strand.
TGGTAAAATGAATGATTCTCCCGCTAGTTTAAGTGATTTATAGTTAGTCCTATTTAGTTAATTGAAAATCAAAAAAATGTTACAAAATGAATTTTATATTGTAAAAGATTCAGAATTTTTCACCGAAGTAAACCTGTTTGTGGCAAAAAATACCACATTGATATATCGAGTCTGGTACCCTGCTGAGTACAACAGGTGTTTCATGAACCACGCGCATTATTTCTTTTACCTGGAAATTGCCGGGAACCAAAACGGTTATAGCGCTGGCTTAATCGCATCCCACGAAAACGAAGCCTACTCTTTTTATATAAACAAGAAATGATCGAGGCTGGTAAGATAACGGCTTGATAGATTCCGCCGTGATCAGTGCTCAGAGCTGGTAAATATTGCATCCAGTCAATGTTGCTAGCTATGACTACTGCTCGTCTGTATTATTTGATAGTGTTATGAAAATAACAGCAACAAAGAATACCGTCTGATACACACTATTATAAATGGTGTCTACACTCAGGCTGTATCTCACTAATGGATATTGAGTTTGCACAGGAATACAAAAAAAGTTGCTGTTTTATTCGGTGCGGGAAAAAAACTTCTTTTGTCGATTTGGTTTATTTGTTGTGTTTTTATGAATAACGATATTTGTTTATAGACATTATTCACGAAATATTTTAATGGCAAGTCAGATGTTGGACTATACGTTTTTCACAGGCACAAGAGAGTTGTTTATGCTGGTGTGGTAATTTTATAGCTCACGTGCTGTAATACCGACTTTGGATTTTCCGAGTGACTGGTAAAAATATTTTTTTATTTATTTTTATCTTAAAATTGTTCAGTATAAAAAGATATTGTTACAGTATACATTTCATTGAATTACTTAAAATGCATAAGTTCAAATATTTAAACCGAAATGCCGCGAACATAATCCTAGTCATGAATATTGTTGTTTATGACAGATTAAAACGTTAGCTTCAATCAAATACCTGACTTGGATATAAACAGAACTGTTGAATACATGTACAGGGATTTGTCAACATAATTAGTTCAGATGGAATATTTAACAGGGGTTTGTAATCCAGCAATGTAATGATTTAACGATATATATATACACCTTTTAATGATCACCTAATTTAATAAAAAATAAGTGTTAAATAAAACAGATCTGTATGATTTTTAATCGTGACAGGTGCTGGCGAATGTTTCGTACCATTCTTATATTTTTTTCCAATTCGTGTTTTACGTTTTTTGATAATTAATTGCCACGTTCTGTGGGATTTGTTCAATTCTGTTTTTGTCTGCATTCTGTGTCGCCTTTAATAGTGTCTTAGATTTATGTGAAGTATCTTTTGATAAGACACTTACTGTACATGGATTTACAACAAAAAATCAAGAAAGGATGCTACTGTATGCAAACTATTTAATTCAAGCTAAAAATGATCTTTTAATTTACTTATTTTTTTGCGCGCATTGATATCAGAACTCACGTAGGAGTAACCTTACAGCTGACTCAACTAGCCTTGTAAAGTGCTAAGGACCCCCTCGGCCCCTACCCGTATTTAAATAAACCCGCAATCGGACACAAATGGTATCGTAGTCTGCACTCAGTCTATTTTTAGTACGATTAGTACCCTATTACAATAAACATATTAATGAACAAAAGAAGTATATCATTGACACCTATCAACCATCAAAGGCGGCGCTAATTAATATCATATGACTGTTTAACAACATCTGTGATACTCTGCTGATTCTTTGAAGGAAATCCGCAGACGATGAACGTATTAATAAATAAATAAATAGATAAATAAACCCATATATCATTTGCGCAGACGCTGTGCCAGCGGCATGGGTAATTAACTGGTACCCAGTTGCCGGATACAAAGCCCTGATCGACGGAGAATCAATTGCATATGTCCGATACACAGGCACTTAACAATCAAACTCTGCGTATGAACCAAATTTTATCACATCAGTTTAAACTCATCAAGACATTTTTACATGCTGCATAACATTGTCCGTTTCTATAAACTGTTAAACCTGTGTCAAAAGACAAAACAAAAAGAACAAAATTTAATATCTTTACTGGATGAGTCTGTATTCGGAGGTAAAAATTCACTGCAAATGTTTATACATGTATTTGATGTAACACTACTGATCTATTCAGCCAGCTGGTCACTATTCAATGTGAATTTAATGTCAATGATTCCATGGACAAACTTGAAACGAGTTGTTCTGTCTAACCGCGGACCGGAGCCCGTTTTCGGACACGGAGCACTAAAATGAGTACGGACAAGAGAGTTAGCGTGATAATAAATAAATAATTTTGTTTCAACGTATCATGCAAACATCGTCACGTGACTTAAAGGGATGTGACTTTCAGTATTATGATTTAGTTGCAAAATTTGTAAACTGCTTTTATTTCAATGTAATACACAAGAAAAGGAAAACAAAAAAATCAAGGTGTGCTGATAACTTAAATGTTGCGTGTATGTACAAAAATAATTGCTTAAGTGGATATAAATATCTGATGCGTTAGTCAGACAATAGAAGTCGCTAATTTTTGGCGCCGACCCTAAAGTGTCTAAGAACAAAATCCAAAGTATGAACATATTTAGGGACGAATCGTACCTTCAAAGTATGAAATTAAATTAAGTTTATTAAAAAATAGAAATGAAAAAATGCGACCTATGACCGTTTTTCTAGTAAAAGTTTTCATGATAATTTTCTGACGTCAGTCTAGATTTATGACCTTACATGATTACGTGGATCTACACTTTCCAAATCCGAAAATATTACACCAACTTTAATTTTCGAACTGCCCTACATACAATGTTCCTGACCTAATTAATATCGACCCCGGATAATTACTCGTTTGTTTTATACTTTTTTACATGACATTTATTTTCTTCACTAGAACATACGTTATTTACGCTAAATTAATTAATTCTTATTACATTTAACTCCGGATTAATTACTAATTAAATGTTTAACTATAATTAATGTGATATAAATGATAATTGTCTTTTCTTTACACGTACAGTGCTGCTTATTTGTTCGTAAATTACGCTTTTATTACGTAAATACGATAATAATGAAAGAATATTATGTCGTTATGACGAGTTAATAATTATTCAAATGTGGTTTAATAACATCAATTAGTAACTTCATGAATGCAAAGTATATTTACATAGCGTTGATCTAATCATTAATCGTAATACCATTATATATTATTTGTTAAATAAATCTCATCAAAGTATATACATAAAACACAAACATATAAATGAAAAAATAAAGTACTTTACCACTAATGGTTGAGTTATAAGAGACAAAGTGCTTCCGCGGTCGATTGATTATGATCTCTGACAATTGATCACTGGCCTCTCTGGACCTGACAAATTTCACATGTGAGGAAGCTATCCAGCTAGCTTACCGGTAAACAGCGGGTGGTTCTACCTAGGTGTACGCCTGGAGTCTTCCTCCGCCGCTAAAGCCGGGAAAATAGCCAAATGACACTGGCTGATGGTACGACGTTAAATCCCAGTTAATAAAGACATATTTGCAAGACACAGTAGAAGAATAATAGTCAATATTTTGGCATTGATAGTTCTCATACAAGCAGGTACATATATATAATATCCATATTAAAAAAAGTTAACAACAATGCTTTGAAAATACAGTTTAACAGTTTGTTTTAGGGGAAAAAATATATTTGATGTTTCAAATTTGCCGTATTCATTTTTTTCAAACTAAATACGTGAACCGGCCCATCGGAGCGAAGCCCCGCCATTGGCCAGATTACACTAAAAATCAACCGATCATACGCTTGAATTTCAAGAAATGAATATCTATGGTACGGATAAAAAATCTTTTGAAGCTGCACTTTACTTTTTCATAAAATAAATCATTTAATTCAATAATTACTCCACTGCTTTGAAACTACTTGATTAAAAAATAGCAGACATCGGTTGTTACGATAATATGCGATCTAATATTTAGGTAAATATAAGAATATTCGAATAAAACCTCCAGCCTGTATTAAAACATACAAGTTAACATCTCGGCAGGTTGAAAAAAAATCCCTACTGTATAATATATGTGCAGTTTTATTGATAAAATACTGGTATGTTTAGTCATGTTAAGGACTGCTGTAATCATATTGTTACCAGTATGAAAATTATTACGATATCCTAATCTCGCGGAAGATGTGCTTCAGAAACTAGATATTGGATTCAGAATGTCAGATTGAATTACTTGTCTTGTTATGTAATTATAGCAATAAAAGCCAACTAAGTGATTTATTCTCATCTGTCTGTCTGTCTATCAGGCCAGTAGTATAAAGCGGTACGTTTATTACGCGCACATCAACACTATTGAGTTTTATTTACATTGTGTCCACAGTACTGCGCATGCCTAGCATTCATAGGCCGCTCAAATGAAGGACTAGCATTAAATTATTGTAACCAAAGGCGCACTCTGAATTGATATTGAGTTTGGTTTTATATAGTGCTTGCAGAAGAGTCTGCAAACAGAAAACACACAGGGGTGAGATATAAATAAGACAATCAACGTACAGGTGATCAGTATTACAAGCTATATTCGATATATTACAACTATTCATGTATTTATATTAGTGAAATATTGTTTGCTAGTGTCCGTTTTTTTGCATTATGACTGGTTCTCGTTTCATGTTCATGCGATTAAATTAGATCTACTCACTAATTATTCTCAGCAGTTGAAAATTATATTTGTATTAACTTATTATTACATAAACTTATATTATATTTCTATTTTGACATAATTTCGAGGTAGCGACCGTGGTCCAGTGGTAAATGCGCTGAACTTGAGACCCAGCGATCTAGGTTCCAATCCCAGTCGCGGCAGGTCATACCCTTCTATGAAAATTTGACTTAAATGTCGATTTTCTCCATATATGGAGAATTTGCCGGCTCCTTGTGGAAGGGTAAGTTAGTACTGGTTAATATACAGTCCGGTCGCTGTATATAACTGAAAAATTGTTGAAAAACGGCGTTTAACCTCAGTGAAAAAAATGACATAATTTCTTTCTCTCAAAGACCAGATCCACAAATTCAATGAATATGTGTTCAGCTGTCAGCGTTCTGTGGTTTTATGTAAGATTAAGAAGCTACACTTTGCAAATTCTTTTCATTACTACGTGGTTGGTAGACATTACGACACATAGTAATATAAAAGATGTATGCGCTGAAAAGAAGCATTTTTTATCCGCAGATACATGCATAAAATAACACCCCCTATCGGTGAACTACAATGCATGATGAATGCATGTCAGTGGCCAATTAGCTGTCTGTAACAATTTAGTATGGTAAATAATATCTATAGTGATGCCAGATAGTTAAAAACAAGCGATAAATTATCCGATAGCGTCAATGCTTGGATTAATCAAACACACGTCCGTTCATCCATCGTTCACCCAGCCATATGTGCGTCTTTGTTTTTATACAGCACCAACAACCGGAATACGTGATTAGCATGCACTAAATGACTGTAATTTTCAATACAATCAGTTATCACAAAGAAATATGAATGATATCGTATTATGGTACTGTATTCATTGTCTTGTACTGTGATATATAAGAATTCCGGAAAATTTTCACAATCCTTGTTTTTTTCGTAGAACTTGTCTCAGGAAAACAAATTTATGGAGAGAGGGGAGGAGAGAGGGCGCTAATAAAGAAATAGAAAACTGAAGTTGATCCAATATAAACAAAAATCAGCCTCTTAGTCGAACCGTTACACGTTCCTGTAACCACAAGGGGAACATTATATACATTAATATTGGCCAGTTATCAAAAAAAAACTAGTAAACTGTCTATACGATGAAAATGAGTTCCGCTGAGGTCAAGCAAAACTGTTTACTGATGATGTTCGCATGGTCACTTTCGGAAATTGCGAGTCTATAAATCGATGCCTTAGTACAATACGGTCCTTTGAGCTATACAGTCAAACTTGTGAACAAGGGCCACCCTTGGGAAAGACAAAATGGGCGTTTATTGACTGATGGCATTAATTCGGAGGTCAGTTTCTTCTAAATAATCAGGAAAAGTTTTATCAAAAAATGACCCTCACTCACTTATTTGGTTTGACTGTAAGTACCTACATTACTTCTATGTAATTACATGTAATTCTATGTTAACCACATAACCTTTTTATGCAGCAGGATACCATAAGTGAGTTATTGCAACTGTGCAGTGTTAGATATCTATTGTACATTTTTGTTCTATATTAAATCATGCAACTACTTCAGAATTGAAGTCTCAGATTTTACGAGATTCAACAAAATAAGAAGTCATAGAAAAATCGGAAAAAAATGATATAGACTGATAATTCGTTATTATAGTCATTCATATGTATTGTCTCATATCAAAATTGAAAGAAAGTTTTTTTGTTGTCTGTTCAATGTCTAAAGGAATACCATTTCCATACGAACAGACGCTGTATATATGCCCAAAACGAATCGCGTTCAAATACTATCTTTGTAGATCAGTATTTTTATGTGTTTTTTTTTCAACAGAATTATGAGAAAAGTGCATCTTGGTTCGTGCGTAGGAGAATTGTAAATAAATTGTGAAACATCATAAAGTGCAAATCAATTATGTTTGTGGTTTTCTTGATAAATCAAACTGAAAATTAATCATCAAAACAGGCGACCTGTATCTCTAAATCATATCTTATTTTACAAAAAGAAGTTAAAACATATTATATAACATTATATCATAGATAAAAATACGAGGGAATTATTCGAAAAAAAGTCACGTGGTTATCTTTAAAAACACGTGGAAACCATTCGAAAAAAAATCCGATAATCGTGATCATATTTTTACGCATGAAAATCATTAGTAAAGTGCAACTTCTGCAAAGCAACACCCTTTGGAAGAAGCAAAATTATGTTGTTGTTGAGAGGTTGTTGCTTTGGACAGGTTACTCAAAGGAGGATCGCTCTGGAGAGGTTGCACTATAGAAATATATCGTATTGATATTTTTTACCAGTTTATAACATCCTATGCTCGATGTTTGTATAAAGTCATTCCAGGATGAGTTTTAACAGAAACAATCTCAGGGACAACTTCAATATTAAGACCGACTCATTATAAAGACCACAATAAAACTACAAATAGTGACCACCTCAGTATTACGACCACCTAGTTATAACGACCAGTTATTTTGTGACCTACTTCCAAAAACTCCCCTTTATTCAACTAGATTATGAAACCATCTCATTATTACGGCCGAGTTTTCGTGTAACGAAGAAGGTCTCAATATCAAGGTGTTACTATACTTGTTTTTGCATATTACAATGTGATCACGTGACCAAAGTGATAATGTGAGGATTAATTGTATATAGCTAAATTAAGTACGTATTCATGACTTCTTGAACTGACAAAATACTGAACTGAAGCCTTTTGGTAACAAGTATTTATTAAGAATATGCCCGTTTGTTTCAAATTTAAAGAAAAGCAACAACATTATATATTTATTTATTTGATTCAAGTTGGTCTTTTTGGACTGACTGCAAAATGTCCGATATCTGGAGTAGAATATTTATGCAACTTCGCTTAACCCGATTTCTGAAGACTTTCATGTTTCAAAGAATTCGGTTAAGACTAATGTACAGATTTTGTTGTTTGATAAACATGTAGACTGATTGTAGTTTCACCTTTTTATGTAATCTATTACCCATTTCACCGTAATCAACGTGTCCATTATGTTCAGAAGATCATAAACAAACAAACTATTAATTAACACTATTTCATTCTGACCTTTGAGTTCATCTGAACTCTTTTGAGGCCATAACACAGTGTAGGTCTAATTATTCATTAAACTCACCCCATTAACAAGATTAGCAATGAAGCGTTCAAGAAGTTCGTTTGCTCTTTTATCATTTTGAACGACAAATTTTCTGTTACGTCAATCGGCAACGATCGAATAATTTGTAGATTTTTTTCTTCGAAAAAAGTGTTCATTATGTTATAGACGCTGATAACTGTGTATTTTGTGTACTCGGGAGATTTGTGGCAGCTGATAAGCCTGGCTTGTATGAGGGCATCACGCCGACTTGGAGATTATTTTAGTAGATTTTTCGATCCGATAAAATATCATCTTCTCTCAATTCAGAACTCCTAGCCTGCGCTCAATTGTTGTTTATAATTTGGATAGTTGTAATTGTTATCACTTCCTGGACACCTTATCTTGAACGATATGTCCAAAGAAGTTGGAATTTTTAAGTTTTACCATGTAACTCACTAGGGTTACCACTTAGCCAAAGCAATTTCAATGATTATTTCTATGAATAACAGTTGAATAACCATATAAACAACAGTCAGGTATCATTAGTCGTCTTTAAAACGATTTCTGGGGTGTAACTCAGCACCAACATCCACGAATGCTTTGCGTCTTTTCCAGTTTTAATGCCGGGAGAAGGGCCCGGGCGTACACCCGGATAGAACCACCGACTTTCCGTAAGCCAGTCGGACGGTGTCCTCACATGTGATTTTTTTCTGGTTCTGAGAGGGATTCAAACTCACAGCTGTGAGGGCTAGTGATAATCAGTATGAAACCATAGCCACTTGACCACAGACGCTCCTTGGTGCGCTTTAAAGGACTAGATTTAAGATTTTTCGAGATCTTGAAACTCATTTCATTTGTTAGTAACTGCAGCTGAAATAAGATCAATATGTATGAATGATGTAAATGCTAATGTGTCTCATAAAAAGTATTTTTTCACTGGGTTTAGAGCCGGTCTTTTTTAAAAAACAATTTTTCAATTATATAAGGCAGCTGGTTCACATAACTAGTTTTACTGGACTGTATACTAACCAGTACTAACTTACCCTTCAACTAGGATCTCAGGGTTACAAGTCCAGCGCACTAACCACTGGACCACGGCCGCGGCCTGGAAAATTCACACATGGAGGAAAATCAACATTTTTGTCAAATTTTCATAGAAGGATATGGTCTGCCGCGACCGGTATTTAAACCCAGATCATCGGGTTACAAACCCAGCGCACTAACCACTGGACCACGGCCGAAGTCTTCATATAATGTAAACAACGTCTTGACAAGAACACCGCTAATCTTTACAGTCTATTCGAAAAGACAATTTTTTAGGAGTTGGAAATATTTTTATATTTACGGATTTGGAACAAAGTTGAAACATCAAACCATTAAATTGACGCATGAATATTAGTCTTTATATTGATAGTAACAAACAACACATCTACAATTGAATGTCAGCATCAGTAAAATGCCATTATGTTAGAAGGCTCTGTTTGGTTTGTGATTTATATTAGCACTTTCGCAAGCAATTGATAATAGTGATGTTTGAATATAAAAAGTACATTTTTTGATATTTTCGATAATGTGCTTTGAGTTCGATCCCGGTCTGTACAGTCAGTGTCCAGTGTGGTTAGTTTTACACTTTGACGAGTCTCCAGTCTGATAACAGTAGAGACACAGAGGGTGGATATATAATACGCGCAGACAAATATGCCGATATTAATACTTTAAGCTTAGAGCGTGATTTCCACAAGAGAAATTCTAGCATGATTCACAGTAATTTGTTTATATAAATTCTGCTTCCACTTTCAGACCCAAAGAGAGACAAACCAGGACTCGAATAAATACTGCTTCGTTACTGTAGTGAAAGGAAAGGTATTCTAAATCAGAGAGGATTAATCAACTTCTATTAACAAAATGGAATTAAAACGGACGATTCAGGGTGCTTTATTGTGCGTACTTCTGTTTATGGTGTACTGTGATGAAACCGAAACGAAAGCCATGAAAAGACGGCGGTGTCGCTGTAAAAGATACATTGAAAAGTTAAACAAAGACATGAACAATCGGCTTGAGGCCTTTGAATCCAAATTCGAACAATACTTTAAACATTCGCCAAATGCAATTTCTAACAGTACAATTAGTGAGATAAATAACCAGAATGGACAAAGAATTGACATTTTGACGATAGATATGAACAAAACTAGAGAAGCTTTGCAGAAGGAAAGTTACACGTTAAGACAATTGAAAGAAAATATGTATACACAAGAATTGAGTGTAGACACATTGAGTGAAAACTTTAAATCACTTGATTTTATTGTGAAAAATCTGACATTAGTTGTTGAAAAATTGGAGACAACAATGCGCGCCAACACAGAGAAAGTACAGAAGCCAATGAAACACAAACCGAAAAGGGACAAGCCAGAGTCATACCCTAGAGGTGAGTGAAAATATATCTATTTGTCTTCCATATAAACACAGCAATCCCAATCATCATCATCATCATCATTAATGTTAACACCGTGATAATCTCATCCTCGTTATCATTACAACATCAATCATCATCATCTTCAGCATCATCATTATTGATAACACCGTGATAATCTCATCCTCATTATCATTACATCAATCACCATCATCATCATTATTGATAACACCGTGATAATTTCATCCTCATTATCATTACATCAATCATCAACATCATCATTATTGATAACACCGTGATAATCTCATCCTCGTTATCATTACAACATCAATCATCATCATCTTCAGCATCAACATTATAAATGTTACAACGACCTTCCAAATTATCATTTTTTATCATCCATTCATCGCATCATCGCTACCGTCTGTATACTCATCATATAATAATTACAGACATTTATTTTGCTGTTATTAGATAGATAAAGCTTGCTACTTTATTTGTGGTCGGTTGTGAAATTCAGGGTAACTGAATGTTAACTTCAGACTTGAAATTTAAGGCAGAAGATGAGTCCGGGTGTTGAATTTGATTGCACTATCCACATCTAGGAAAGTTTAGGCAACAAATACTACGGATCATTTCCATTTCATTTTGGGTGATAACATTACCATGATAAAACACCAAGCCGAGTCAATGTTGCTGTAATGGATAGAAAAACGCCATCTGATGATGTTTATGGACAATTCAGGGGTTTCACCAGACGTCAAAAGTTGAGGGTCAAAAAATGACCCTTAGCTTATGATAATTCGGAGAGTCCACAAAATTTCCTTCTAATTTTATTGTAATTTTGACCCTTTGGTACAAATTCTAAAGAGTTAAATATTTTATTTTACTGATTTCAAGAGTCAAAATGCTGTTTTAAAGGTTAAATGAAAGCCTACAATCGGTCAGGTAGAATTTGTCAATCGTAACATATTAACGTTGAGTGCCCATATAAGTAATCCAATATGTTTCTATGACAATAATCATGAAGTCATGTCGATGATGGCTTTAATTAAGGGAATCAACTTTGACGTATACTGATTAAAAATACGTAAATTATCACCGGTACTAAGGACCTTTTATCAGATCAATTTACACAATTACACGCCCGCAATCGTTAGAAATAACACACAATAAGGTTCTTATATAACTTATTATAGCGATAATGTGATAGAAACGTTATTTTTGGTACACTAATGGTTCACACATAGTAGTCATGTGCGCACTAGCTTTATACGTCACAAATATATGTCTAAACAACACGGACTAAATCGCTAATGACAAAATAATCACCGGGGTAATTGTCATTTTGTATCATCGGAATGATGACTCGTTTGACATTTTCTAGAAATGAATCATTATATTATTCATTAAAGAGCCTTAATCATAATAATTAACAACAATATTAATGCACTTGTTGGTGCTGAAAAAATCCTAAGAGGCCTGTCACCAGTTCAGTTGTTGCGCCTTGACATGACTCATAAACAGTCATTTCGTCTTTTTTTACAACGGTTTAAACAACAATAAACTAAGCTTTTATACTTGAAACCACGTGCACCAATCCACCAATTAACGAATCAAGAGACTCATCTCAGACATGGCTAATAGACTGAATTCGTGTTTTGATTTCAACAATTCTTCCAATACAGAGAACCAAACTGATTGGTCAATTACTGGGTGTTGAAAAACAGTTTACGTTGAAGATACGTTATCTTGGTGTTGGTATGTAGACATTTTTTGATCGAGTTACCCACAAAAACCGCCAACTTACAGCACTGGGGTGTGGACTAACGAATAAATGAATGAAATAACATAAAAATATCATTCATCTCAACATGATCACTTATAATAACAGGAACACACCCATTAATGGGTAATTAGAATAAATGAAATCGTTTGATGACTGTTAAAGTCACCCGCTGGACAGGTGAAATAATTATCCATTTTCAGTTAAAGTCCAATTACTGAATTTAGATACGAATTAATAATAAAGGAGAGAGAGATTTGTGTTTCACTATTGTAATGATAGTGTGACTTGTCGTGTAGCGTGACATATTATGAGAAGAAATAATTCATCATAGATTATCATGAGTAATTCATGTGTCATTGATTCGTAACTTCATGCGGGACTATGATTAAATTCTTATACAGCCCAACCTGTGATAAGGACCACCTGTGAGGATCAGACGGTGTATTACCACAAAAGGTACTTGCTGTTTGTTTAAATGCTAAATAGGGCCCGTCTCTCTAAAAAAACACATTATTTAATTCCCGGATGTGTTTTTATTGACAATAATTTGAATTTACGCATCATGTAATAGAAGCTAAAAGTTTGTGTCTTATTTCATACTATGTAGCGAACTTAAAACCCACTGATGGCAATTTTATGATTCATTATCAAAGTTAAACTTTCATACGTACTTTATATTCACTAATTTTTTAGGCGTTTTCTCGAATGTTAGATAAGACTAGTGGACATGATTGGGATAAATGTAAAATAAACAAAGCTGTGTGTACTTGGAGGGTCACTGAACATAGAATTATTGTATGTAAGCCGGTATAGAGATTACATCATTACAGAATTGGTCGGTTGTTATGTAACATACGAATGACTGCATCCATGTAATCGTTCAAACACGATCACTGGGTATTAGTTAGAACATGCATTTGTCTTTGTATCAACACGTATCACAAGGAAAACTGTTTTCGTATCATATCCAAGTAAATTCATGTTTCCTTTTCATGAAACTAAACTAAAATCCTGATCTTAAAATACTGTTCTGCCATTGGTCAGTTTCAAGACTCATTATCGACCAATCAGAAGCTAGAATTTCTGTAAGAATTTCAAAATTCAGTGTTAACGCGTCAGAACAAAGCTTAGTGTAATAAATTATACCCTCTCGTGGCAGGTCATGGAAATTTGACAGAATTCGATTTTACTGGCTCCTTGTGGAAGGGTAAGTTAGTACTGGTTAGTATACAGTCGAGGAAAACTGGTCGGGTGAACTGGTCGCCGTATATAACTGAAAAAAAAATGTTGAAAAAGGCGTTAAACCCAGTAACCATGCCACTCAGATTTAGCCAAATTGTTTATGAGTATATCAGGGTCTTTATAACATTCAAGCTCAAGCAATTTTTACTGTAAATAAAATTATGTTATACATTTCTTTTATCTATAAATACAACAATATGAGCGTCTATAAATTTACATTGTTTATGCTTGACTGTGGGTAATATTTACATTACGTAATGTAAAACTGTTTGAAAAGTCGGTTTGCCATTTACACACGTAGTCTCCTCTGGGTCTGGGGTTCTAGAAGTATCCTAAAATTTATCACAGAAAAAACAGCCACCACTCTAAGTACTGGCCACACATTTACCATTTCAGCCATTAAATATAGACTAAATAATTTTTTATGATCGCGTTATTGAATAAACAGCGATCAGTATTATTAGAAGTTTTTATGATTTTCAATTTTCCAGACTTTTTCGTTGGCTTTGAGTGTAAAAAACGATGGATTTCTGAATAAATAGACTGACTTATACCCTTTGTTTCGCACTATGCTTGGGACAGGTACCAGCTTATTGAGAAATTTTATGCGCGTATTTTTTTTTTGCATACACGGCATTAACATAATATCATTTATGTCATATTGCACTTTTTTGATGTCAGATAACAAACCATACATCATTGAAACTGTGCGATGTTTTATCTTAATACCCATCAGTTTAATTAAAAAATGTTCAATGAGTCAATGATTAACCAGCGCTACTCCCACATGTCAGTTCGCAGATTCATTCAGAAACCTCAAAGTATATTTTAATTAAACGATTTGATTCGAATCCAAAATATCAAATGTTTATTTTTATTCCATTGAGAAAACCTCCCGACACAAGTACAGTTTTCTAGACAAAAATCAACAATCAGACTTGGAGAGAATAGTTCCATGCATGGAACCCACTCGGGACCATCTCGCAGTTATAAGCGGATGATTTACCCACTCGGGACCATCTCGCAGTTATAAGCGGATAATTTGAAGAACTGAATCGAGGTGGCATCATTAGATTTGGATTCATTATGCTGACTGAGAATTTCATAATTATAAACAAATTAAGCATTGAACATATTTGATACACATACATGTATCTCCATCCGTGGTAATCATACAATGGAACTATTTTAGTTAACGAATCTTTATATGTTCACTGTGACGCGTCCCTGCATTTATTACTTTTTGCACATTAAACCACAGTGCGGTATAAAGTTTGCAAAATTGTTTGTAAAATGATTTCGATGCGCGGTGGCACAAACCGGCCTCCATATTCACGTGCAAGATAATCATCTTATGCATCTTACGAACTTCATATTAATATAGTTGACTTCTTTTATGAAGTGGCTTCACTAAAAGTTCATTTTGGGTTTTATTGTGAAAATGAAGAAAAAATCTTGAAAATGATGTAAAAGACAAAGATTACCGCATGATATCTTTCTCCAATTTAGCGATATCAATGATAATTTGTAACTTGTAATATCGGAACTATAATTATTATTTCTAAGGGGTTGAAATTCGTGTTAATAAAATCATTGCATCTTTTTTTTGGCTCTTTTTTATTTCCATTTTGAATTGTGTCGATTAAATCGTGTGGGAGCAATGGTATTTTTGTGGTGGTAACTATGGAAACGAAATAATAAAATACGAAACTTTAATGAACCTCGTGCGTAATCCACACTGAAATATACTGTTAGTGTAAAAAGAATATTTAGCACCAAACCAATGGTCATTTTCCGTGTTTTAGTTTTGCCTTAAAATACTCTGTTCTCAGCCATTTTGGATGCAATTGATTCAGATTACAATGGACGATCAAAACAAAAAAAACTCTGGCATTATTGTCAGTAAGGACCGAGGGAATTCGGATACTAAACGTCGACAACTAAAATTAGAAACGAATATAACGCCATCCATAACAAATATTATGAACATCATTATACTTCAACGTACTAGTGCAAGCTTTAACACTTGTAAGCACTTGACATAGTGCTTAATGAACTTTAGGCCAAAAAAGAATATTTTTATCGTGAGAAAGTTAAGCTAGCCCCAATTTAAGTAACCTTTCAATTTTAAATTTGAAATTGGAAGCAGTTTTTGCAGTACGCGAAGGCAACATAAGAACATGGACCCACTTTCACGCAATCATAAGGATTTCTCGACAATGACTACTTTGTTCGAAATCGAAAGGATTTTTTGTATAGCCGAATTCGTTTAAATATAATTATATGAAGTTTAAAGTGCATGCACAATGCAGGTTCTTTGGATTAGACTTAAAGTGCATCCGGAGGTTGATGTACTTAAAATGAGGATCTTACGAAATAATTAACAAAATTTATGTGGTCGTCCTGTTAACGAGAAGTAATAATAATCTTACGATCAAAGTGATATTTTTACGAAAAGTAAACATTCGATAAACAGTTATCTCTAGTTTACCATATGGTGGCACCATTTCCGAACGTTTTCCGTGACGGTGTCATTATATTATCTGTACACATCGTGAAAATCACTAAGTATCGAGTGAAAAGCAAGCATATTGAGAATGAATCATAATTACATCAGATCCTGCGTGGGCGTGTTTTGCACGCAATTCATGACGGTTGTCTCGAAGCATTTTTCTTTATTTTCCTCGAATAGAGTTCAAAATGTTGACCGGCGGTCCATGAAATATGCACCCTCGTATAATTCAGTCTCTGTTGAAATATTTTATGAGGTAAATGCGGTTTTTTCGTAAGTGCAATGATAAATGTTCACAAGAGTAATAAGACTTAACAATTATGCACTGACATACAAAGCTTACTGCACGATTAATTTCATAAATCGAGTGTCGTACAGAACGGACCGTATGTTTGGAATTTAGTAACATTCCGCCATAAACAAACACCGAATAAAAGCACAGGTGTCACGTTTATGAACTTAATATGTACAAAAGACTGTTTCATTTTTAACATTGCTGAAATAACATTTCATAAACAGATCTTTATGAGAAATTCATTATTTTTTATGATTTTTATATTCTTGGCAATAAAAATGCTATAGGCGACTCGTGTCTTTCATCACGTGGGTACCAAATGTAATTTTCTTGTAGATATATAAGTTAACCTTTCGGGTAACTTTAGTGCAACTAACTTAGAAGATTGTTTACTTTGTGATTAAACAAATTGACAAAAATGGATCATATGGCTCTCAGAATTGTTTACACTATGAAATGGGGAAATACGTTGTGGAGGAAACATTATTGAGAACATGTTCTGTATGGGGAGAAAATGAGAAACCAGTTTCTCCAGTCTGATGGTTATCTACGAGGATACATTGGCTTGCTGTAATTATAGAATATAAGTTTATGAAAACAAGCGAACGATATAGCTTGTTATAAGTGGTGTGTTACATCCCAGCTCCTGGTGGCTAATGTTATTATCATCAGACGATCTTGCATACTGTTGGTTCGCATAGTTCTATTTACTAACGAGGGTAATGAGTTTCATTGAGTGATGGACCCGTGAAGGACACTCGCGGATCCGATTTTTTGACGCAGCACTTGAAAATTTGAATGAAAATAATTATATAATAGTTTTACAAACCAACTTAAATCGAGATTCGCCTTAAAATTGCTCTTTTTAAGTAAGTTATCCAACTTATAAAAAAGATTGCATCGTGTTTAAAAGGTGGTTAGTATTTTGATTTGGAAAATACGTCTGGTTCGCTGCGCAATGTGATTGCAACTGATTCGACAGCGTGGTGACAGAGTTAAGATATAAGATAAGAAAAATATTCAGAACACCCAAGTCTATCAAAGAACGTTTGATTCGCTAATCTTTATATCGATAAATTAATGACAGCACAGTGAATGACATCGTTTAATGTTGCGATAATTATGAATGGACTTAATTGAGGAATGTTTTTTTTCATCCAAGATCAAACATATTTGCTGCTTACAGTGTCAAAAAACTCTCGCTAGCGATAACCTCCCTTTGCGGTGTATTGATTGTGTTAATCCTATGCAAAGGGAAATAATTCACTATGCCGAGATTTAAAAATGTCTATATGAATATGATTTTGTTTTGTCATAAGGTTGACTGTTTAACTCTAACCAATACAATGATATTTGACAGAACAACAGAAACTAGTCTCACTTTTCAGAAAGGTTCATATAGCACTAATATTGACTGTTATCTTAACAAAGTGATAAGATCAGATTTTATTCCTATTCTATGAGAAAAACTCAAGAAATGTAAAGAATGACAATAATACAATTGAAGAATTGGTGTAGTATTTAAATGGTTTGTGTGATCCATTTTGGCATGCGGAATGAAGCAAACACTACCTGCATCTTAACACCCGCACCCACCCCCATCATCCACCATCCCACCCACCACAAAATGCATGTATGTATCCCACCCACCACAAAATGCATGTATGTATCCCACCCACCACAAAATGCATGTATATATTCTACCCACCACAAAATGCATGTATGTATCCCACCCACCACAAAATGCATGTATGTATCCCACCCACCACAAAATGCATGTATATATTCCACCCGCCACAAAATGCATGTATGTATCCCACCCACCACAGAATGAATGTATGTATCCCACCCACCACAAAATGCATGTATGTATCCCACCCACCACAAATTGCATGCAAGTTCGTCGTATTTCTCCAGAACAAGTTACATGTTCAGTCACTACTATCAGGCAATATCTTATCTGAACACTACAGTTCAATTTCAAGCGTACTAAGATTAAGGACTGTTTCTACACTATGTATGTGAACCAGTGTGTTACTGGGGCACAGATGCAGCATCTGCCAGTCAGATTAATAGGCTTGTTAATCTTACGCCAATTACAAACATGCAAAAAATTGGCCCCGTTTAACAGTCCCACAATGCACCTGCATGTAGGTAAAAGTAAGCCTTTGTTCACCATTCAAACAAATTCGTCATTTTCTAATATAAACACAAAGCCTAATGAAAATTATACTACACACTTTTTTATAACTCAGCAAGAGAAAGCCAAACTGTTTAAAATCAAGTGCACACTTCAACAATAGCGATAAGCAATCAAAAATGAATTCCATACCTGCAGTGCTTAGGGGCTTTTGTTTTGCGGAACCGATACAGAATTCAAACGTTTTTGTATAAAGTTTAATGTATTTTATAGTCTCGGAGTGTAATTTAAACGTGTAAGATGTCTACCATACAAATGTTTGTGAAAATATCCATTAAATGGAAAAACATATACAATGTAATTTACAAGACTTTGTATGAAGCATAGAATCAGAGAAATATGCGACCCCAACAAAAACATCAATGCCATCATTATCATCATCATCATTATCATGGTCCTCCTCCCCATCGTCACCATTAACACCACCACCACCACCATCACATAACAATAATCGTCATAACCAGATACAATAAAAAAGCGTCATTTGTTTTCAATAAAAAAACTATGATAAACATTAAACGGTGCTTTTAGTCACAGAATATGATGAAGATTATTCCAAGAATATAACTTTCTTAAATCTGTTCTATAGATACCAAAAACCATTAACTGTAAGGTATTTAGAGATGACATGACCATATCTTACAATATTTGTTATGACATGCTAACTTCTATGTATGACTCCGCCAGGACAGCAGACGGTTCTGTGGCGTCAGCATTCTTGCCAAGAACGATTTTATTGATATAAATGGACAATACGAAGTCCCTATTGTTCACCGCTTGTGTGGTTCCCGACAGTAATATCAATAATACATTGATATGTCTGTATTCTAGACCACTTTGGATAATGTACGTGTAACCAGCGTCAGAATCAATCCACTGCGATAAAGACCGCGTTTATAAATCTCGAATCATATCAAAAATTTGCTAGAAATGTGTTTTAGCAATTTAAGACGCGGAAACTTTCTCCAGTTTGTTTCAAAATAAAATAGACGCCTGTTGCTAATCAATATGTTTAAAGATAAGAATATAGAGACCAGTCTATTTACGTAGACACGTTTTGAAAATATCAGACAACAGTTCCGTAATTTTCATCTTTTTTGTTATTATTATTTTACACAGAATGGCAAACTAAAAGCCATTTATCTAAATACCGCGAAGTTTTTCACTATAAACAAACCACAAAAGCTTTACTTATAATAAATTAAATCTTCAACTAATTAAGCCTTTAGTATTGAATTGATAGCATTTATCATCTAATATTGGTAAAATTGATATTATTCTTTTTTTTGGTTTCATTTATTTCACAAAAATATTAAATGCGTTATATTCATTTTTGTATAGATTAATAACGTAGATACAATTATATTGCGAGAAATAAATACCACAGCCGGTCTATAAAAGGTTTATCGAACTCGACCATAAGCAGACTCGATTAAGTCACAAGGCCGGGTCATATATCTATTCAAAAATGTACGTTATTGCGTCATTAGTGTATTTGAATAAATCATTGCTGCGGTATGATGCGACAGTCTACTTGGTACATCAGACATTGGGAGTATTTTATGTGTTATTATGAACCATCAAGTGATAACACACGACTGAGAAGAGAATGTGCTTATTTTCTGAAACCATCAAAAACATTCAAATGGGCATCCATCATACTTGTCTCTTGATAATAATTTTCTTCTGAAACGTTGATTTAATACTACATTAACCAGCGCTTAAATAACGACCTTCTTTTCTCGAGTTTTTGTACCGAAATTTCATTATCTCGCTCAAATGATATTTGGCAAGCCCGTTCCGATTCAAAACGTTCTAAGCTAAAGATGGAAAGCAGGAATTATTTTTGAAGGCATGTTTTATAATGAAGCGTGTGATATTTTCATCATAATTATGTAGAAATATTCGAAGCATGTTGCACCGTGTATAAACAGACGACTGGTATATGTCCGTATGATATACTGTATATATTATTTTACTGAAACTAATTTTAAATCATTGCTTCAAATATCGAAGAAATCGCTAGCGAGATCTAACAATTACGACTGAAAGGAAATCAGTGATTTTTAAAGTTATTATTACATGATTATATATCACACAAGAAAAACTTAACAAAAATAATGATGACTTGAGATATTTATAAGGGGATCATTTCATATATCAGGAATTTCTTGGGTTACAATCTTGTTTAGTTTAGCGATATGGCCTATTTTAAGTGGATTTTGATTTAACAGTGCGTATTTATAGCTTTCCGAGAGGTTTAATTACGTAACTCGCGATAAAACAATCACTTGACAAGGTCTGAAGAATAGATTTTGAAGGAGGTATGAAATGAGTCTTCGCATAAAACGCCATTGTTTTAAATACCTCTTTAGTGATATTTTCAATTGTTTAATAGTTCTGTGAACGATTTTATCTGAGTACGAATAAGTTTCTCTCGCCACTAACCATATTCGCCCTGTTTTTTTTTTTGCACACATTGCAGCCTGAACTAAAATTCTCTTTAATCATCGTGATTTTGTCCGCGAACTAAATATACTTTGATCAGATAAGAATGAGCATTTTGCCAGGTATCAAAATGAAATACTCTGTCATGATATCAAATTTAGTTTTTTAAAAAGCGTTATTTTTTCTAAAATGAAGAACGCGGAAAATACACCTGTTTGAATTTAATTGACAGTTTAATCGCATAACAAGTTGTTAAGATTTCCATCTGTCGGCGCGGATGTCTTCAATTAAAATGCATTAAAATGTAAATTATTCTTGAGGTAAAAAATCCCTTTCCACCAGATTGTGACAAGGTAATTGAAACAGACGAGTACAATTTACAACTACAGAAATATAAGCTTAATGTACCGGGTTACAAGAAAATTTGACACACCGTGTGTGTGAGAGAGAATTAACACATAATTATTGCTTGAAGATGGAATTCTTTTTCAGTAAGAGCTCCTAGATTTATACGCTTCTTTGATTTATACGTAAAACAAAGAATGGAACTTTAGTTAACAATAAAAGGAGTCTAACCTGTAAATGACCAGCTCATTAATCTTTTTTTAAATTACCTACTACCAATCTTCACTGTTTTTCTGGGATTAAGAAGACTATTACGGCTTATTTTTCTGTGTAATATGTTATTGACCCTTTTCTGTTTATTTATCTTTTTTATTGCTACAATTATTTTACAGCCTAGGGTGCCAGTGTCGATTTTCATAAACCACACACACCGTATCTTATTAATATAATGCCACTTTATTATGATTTGATAATGAAACATATGCGAACTCTCAGGTGGTAAGGTGGCTTGGGGTCTTGCGGTGTCTGTTTTTTCGTTGTTGAGTGAAGTTAATTCTGTACGATCACCGTCCCGGGCCTGGTACGTTCAGCTGATACGGTCAGCTGTTTGGATGTTTTCCTCAACCTTGACAGTTTTTAGCTATTCTCTAGAACCAGATATATACCGGACGAAAATTTTGTTTGATTTTATCATGTGTCCTATTTGGATGGGTGCTGAATGTGTTTGTCTGTTCAAGAATTAAATTCTGGCCGTGCTGTTTTCTTTCTGGGGGTCAGTTTGGGATTGTTAAAACAGTGTTAACTGAATTTTAGCGACTATGTGAATTTTCTGAATACGTCCATTCGGTGTTAATTGACTTTGGGTGGTACTAGCTGCGAAATGGTTGTGTTAATACGTTTGGACGGTGTTAACTTCACTGAGGATACAAAATGTGTTAAGAGAATGCTGTTTGCGCTAAAAAAATCATTTTGAAGAGTTGAAATAAAAGCTCAACACATGTTATTTAGCGGTTTGTAGACTGTGTTACGACACGTAAGAGACGTGATAATGGGACATAAGTTTCTGTGTCTATGGTTGAGAAAAAAAATATGTTTGCATCTGCATTTATCGGCGATTTTGTAATTTTATACTCAATCAATTGGCTATTATGGACCTAAAGTTATTTTATTTCCATAAACTCAAGGAACATGAGTATGTTTGTTCATACTTAAGTCCCGTTGTCACGCAAACGTTGTTAGTATCCATGACGATAAATATCCACCTCGAGTGTAACTACCGGTACTTTATATCATTTAGTGGAGTCCGCGAGTCATATATTTCACGTTGTTTTTTTTTCTTTTGTAGTTATGATAGAAATTGTATGTACCATTTTTCCAGGAAATGTGTGCATGCGTGTATGTGTTTCTGAAATGTCAATCTCTACTCAAGTTTATTTGAAATCTGTTTCAGGAAATCCAGGGTTCAATACGGTTTGCACAACCCATGAAAATATATTACCAGAAAGTCAAAATCTTCCCTTTGGAAAAACATGTACTATAAATTATCATAAGATTAAACTGGATGTTGAATTTGAATTCTTTAAACACATTACAAAGGGGGGGGGGGGAGACGTATTGTGCTGGATAGGGAAAAGTGAAGTTTAATATTCGTAAATATTTTGACGCGACTATTTATACATAAATACAGATAGTTTATCTTTTAATGTTTTTTTTTGCTGTGAAAACGTGAGTATTTGTTTAAACTTAGTGATGACATGTCAATATTTGCTAACATGATAACATACGTAGATTGCTTATCAACTGTTAGAGAAAAAAATCAAATTATTTTTCGCTTCATGAAATACATGGAACAGACTGTGGCTCATTTTTTATCTTGGCAGAGAAATATTTCATGGCAAACTAGCATTGGAATGTTTCATATAAATAAATGCATTTGAGTTGAGAAACTAAAAACGTCCGCCGAGTTTGTCGTCTGATAACTGGCAAGCTCCTTCAGTTGGCGCCGTTACCAAATCTACTTCCGCTCAATGTTCGGTTATGTTCGTCTTTTTTCGGTAAAATTCGGGACCTTTTCAACAAGACTTTGTACATCGTAGTTTCAGATTTTAGATACATAAAATTACATACAATGTACATAATATATAACTTACAGTTAAACCTGTATTGATAAATAAAATATACAACTAAATATATCCATAGAGGATGATCATTATTCAGGGATTAATTAATTGCTAATGTTGGCATTGTACATATGTTCATGCAGTCAAATGGTCAGTATTTATAGGTGGTCTTTGCCCGTGTAATGAGAACCTAAGATGGGCCTAAAGTTGACAATTTTGTAAAACAAAACATAGAAAAATGAAACTGCCACTTGACCGATAAAAAACAGCACAGACAATTTTTGTAATATTTTCGAACATTCAAAAACACTACAGCAACAAAACATCACCCTAGTAACCTTACTTATGAAGAACGAGCCATTTTACAGATACATCAATAATTGGTTGACGTCAATACAAATAACATCACAAACGCCGTATTGTTTTTATAAGTACTTCTACTTATAAGCCACAGATTATAACACACATAAAACACGCCGTGAAAAAAAATCTACATGATCCTCGTGTACTTACAAAACAAACATTTGCTTACAAAGAAGGTCAAGTGATACCATAACTGTTATATCACTTTTGAATTTAGTGGTTTGCGGCATAAAGCATAGATCACTTTTCGCCATCTTGTATAATTAACTCACGATTATATACCCCACAGTGACTATGAACAAGCGGATAATGAGTGCATTTAACTTAATACTTTATTGTTTATTCCCGGAAGAAATGCATCATACGATCGTAATATGTTTCTAAATGCGAATAGGCCTTTTTACAGTGTTGCATTGATAAAACTCTTGGCCTTTTATTACATCGGGCTGTTGCGAACAGATTGATTTTCGAGCCTAGAACCCCATAAATTAAGTAGGTTCGTGTGCTTATATGTTTGGATGTTTTTTTTCTCTGAATTAGGCTTCGGGTTCTTTTAAGTCCTGTTCTAAAATGTGTTTGGTTCAGAAAATAGTTTCCTTTCCTCTGTTTACCTAACATCACAGACTTATTTTAGTTGCTAGTCTTATGTAAATAATTCGGATAGACGTACCCATGGCGACCCAATCAAGAACCATCGACCCAGTTAAGATATTTTTTATTGTCGGCTTCAAAAAGCCTTTTTGTTGCTAGCGATCCAAATAGACTCATGTCGGAGGTCACGTATCAACAAGGCTTACTCTAGAACCATCATTTTTTGTGCTTTCTTCTCTCACAGACACATAATGATAACATTACAATACAGTCATTATCCCGTCTGGTCGATTTATGTTAGCGATTTTTTATTATTAACACAGTACTATAGATTCTTTTGGCTTAGTACGTTAACCACCGGTTAGAGCTTTCCCGTTTTAGCAAAAATACATTTATTCTTTCCTCTTTCGAGACATGTTTATCGGTGTTTTTTTTTTCTTTCAAACTATGGTAACAGTTGCTGTGTACCTTGTTGTTGTTTGAAGATTTACCCGCATTGTTTATGAGGAGTTGTCAATAAAAACTGACCCTAATTTAAGATGGCGGTAATTATTCCTCTAGTAAGTAAACACGTGTCTATTGATACATCTTAAACATCAAAACAGTGTTAGGATTTATCTGAGGAAATTTCACGTTCGATAAAAGGGATAATAAAAACTATTTAACTTGAGTTTTTTTTTTCTCTCAGCAAACGGTGCCAAAATTATTTGGGTCATTCGTTCTTTACTGTTTGTTTTACTTATGTTAGTTCTGAAAGCCTAACAATGTTCAGACTTCAGTAACAAACGCTGTGGTTTAAGAAATGTATTTTACGTTTGTGGACTCCAATTTTCTGCAATACTTAGTAACACTTAGAAACTAAGGTGGATAGAGTCGGTATTGAATTGTGTTTTCTTCACCGCTATTAGTGCAAAACCTTCCCATTTTAAAACAGATACAGCATGATATTCCAGTGAAAAACAACAATGACTAATTTACTAGCGGAAAATAACACCATTCAAACTGTTGGATTGTGAACAACTAATTCATTTTGTAGAAACAAAAATGATATTAAAATTGTGAGCAATTCCTCTTCAAAACACATTCAGAAAGTCAAAAACTAGATACAGGTATATGTAAACAAAATGTATATTGATAATTGTAAGAATATTTCAACATATTGTACCACATCCTTGTCATTATCAATTTTCAAAATGTATGAATTTTTTGCATTTACATTCATTTACGAAAACAATACAGTTTAAGACCGTTTAAGATCCGTTGTCTGCTCTTGATTTTTAATGAGTCGAATCTTGGAAAGGTTTCCTGACAACGGCGCCTATTCACAAGAACATGTTCCGCTGTTCTGTGGAACAATAATGATTTAAACAGACCGAATACCTGTCCGCTACTGTACTTTAACAGAGCTCTCATCCATGCGTGATCACGCCAGCAAACAGACCTAAAATATATTCAAGTTGTGTTATGCGCTTTCCTTCTCGTTCTGATATTTTTCATGTGATTCATTTGTATGTTTGAATGGTATTTATTAACTCATATTTGTACCCATCAGAATTTGATGTGGTAGATTGCTACCATCAAAAATCGTCAATAACCTGAATATCAACAATCAGATGATTATAAACGAATAAAAATACGTGCTTTATACATGTAGCGTTTTGTTAGAATTTCCAGTCTGCGCCCCGAACAGCGGCAACGCTTTGTTTGTAAGTCAAATTAGATTTCAGTTCGTTTTTTATGTGGCTTATTGTCACTGGGGTTTATCGCCATTTTTCAACAATTTTTCAGTTATATACGGCGACCGGTTCACCTAACAAGCTTTCCTGGACTGTATACTAACCAGTACTAACTTACCCTTCCACAAGGAGCCAGCAACTCCTCCACATATGAAGGAAAATCAACATTTTTGTCAAATTTTCATAGAAGGGAATGACCTGCCGCGACCAAGATTCGATTTTAGTTCAGACTTAATGCTATTTTTAAAGATTTCTTTATTTCATTAAACAAATCCATGCCTGTCAAAATTTGGCTGAACTAGGAATGTACCAACAGTCACTGTTAATGGGATGATTTAGCATTTACATAAGTAAAGAATTGAATTTGTCAAATTTTTCAATTATGACCAGACAGAATATTCATTATTGTATACTGTTGTTATGGTGGTCGAAGATCAAATATGCCTGACTTGGGTATTTATGTCTGGTAAGAGTTACTTTGTCTATAAATGTATGACAAACCTCAATAAACGACCACTTAAATTCTAAGACCACCTCATTATAACGAACACATATATTTTTAGACGTCTTTTTTCAAATATAATAACTTAGAATTCGTTAACAAACTAGAGGAGGTATTTTCATACTTAAAAATACCGTTTTTGGGACCGTTTTATCGAAATCGACAGATGTGGCAGGTCAATAATCAGTCGTTTTGAACATTGAAAATATTGAATGGCTTGCACAAATGAGAAACATAATTATAACTGTGACGTAGTTTCCTCGTTAATTTAATTTATTCTGATGACGTCCAACAAAGTGTGTTAAAAAGTAAAATTCTGTTTAAAAGTAAAACGGATATCTGCTAGTTTTGTACAGTATTATAAACTCACGTTCCCTGCTCTGGTAGTGAGCACCGGTGACATTAGTCTCAGGTTATTAATGGTAAATATTTTAATATTTTTTTTTGACAAATGCAAACGAGTGTACTGAGTAGCATCGCGAAAACAGGTTACCCAAATACGTATTCCACTTTCTAAGTACATAGCAAACATTGAAACCAGTTTTCATGTGTTTAACACTCAATGAAAATCAACTTAGTAGTGATAAATTTAATGGCTATTTTACAAATTACACGGCATTTTATTGGGTGGGAGTGAATGAACGGATGTTTCAGGACAATTACTGACTGTTTAAGTGGCATTAAAGATAGTCCTCTGAAGATTATCTCAGTAATCTCCGGGAGATATTTTCTACTTTTTATCCTTAAAGTCTGGTATACTGGCTTATCGGTTTCGCTATAAACGTAAAAGTGGCAATTTCGACAATTTGAGCGAACTTTTTCAACCTGTTTTCGCCGCCGGTTACCTTATAGGTGTTAAATGCCAGCCAGTCATATGAGGATACCGTATTGATCGTTTGATTGGACAAATGTCAAAAATGTAGTATACAATACTGACATTACTCCAGTGATAATGCTGCAAATGAATCTAATAGTTGTATATCAGTTATTATCACGCTTTTTGCACGCTTAATAATTTATATCTACGCACAAACATCAACTAATTACGTCATGGTTCGATTCAGCTTCCCCACGATGATATAAAAGATTAGTCACTGTACCGTACCGAATAGTCGATCCGGGTCGGACGTATGCCAGAAATCATGGTCAGATAGCGTACATGCGAAACTGTGAACTTTAAGAATCACGTCACAGCGAAATAAAAACAGCTGTTTCGTCTCTGATAAAGAACTATAAAGTGTAATGAAATGAACACGTTCGTTCTTTTAAATCCTCTCAGTCTAAATATTTGTTTTTTTTTTCATACTAAATTTGAAGTAGAATGAACATCTGATTGTTATTCGTTACTGCACTGTGCACCCTAGTAGGTCTTTAATATGACATATGACAAAACTTAAAATCAGTGAAAATGTACTCTCAAATTGAAGCCGATTGTGATTGGTTAGATTATAAAAAATAAGTTTAAAACAACCAATCAGGCGACTCGGTTTTACAGACCCGAGACAAAGTTCATTTTCATATAGTTATGCAGACTCCCCCATAAACATTGGTCACCAATAACAACAGTTGTATTTCTGTGTTATAAGACTGGTGCACTAACTACGTTCTGTAACAAAAGGTTCACAGCAACAAAGAAAATCTTGTTGATGCAATGTTCAATAACAAAATAATCCCAAATGTGCTGGTCATGTTTCTAAGTAAACACTCCATCTACGCAGTGTATATGCTGCGTGATCAGTACATACATTAATGAGAAAACATATGCAACTTGTTATGTTTTCTGAAATTATTAGTACTTGGCTCCGTACAAAATGTTGATATATTAACCAATAGGTCTGACCTCTAGGCCCGTTAATATCCATCATTAGTCAATGATTATGGGTAAACAAGACTAATTTGTTTCTTTGTTTGTCCCTGGATGAAGGCTTTAATATAAGTACGTTGTATATACTCCTTTGATTATTCTCTGGTTACTATATTGTGCTGTCATTTTGTCTAGTCGTACCATTCGCTCATACTACCTCTATTTTATGTTCAGCATATAGAATTAATACGAAAATCTAAACTGGTTCCCGTTGACTTTGGCTGCAATGCATCATGGAACGGGGACCAGTTTAAACAAAAATGGTGAACCAGTCAACCTACTTCCGGTGCCTTAAAACACGGCGGCTACGAAACCTTGTTGTTTTTATTTATAGAACATTGAATGAACATCCAGACCACTCGGACTTTTTCACCAATTCCTATGTTACTACCCTGCACAATGTCGATGGTTATTCTTCTGGCTGTGATTTACAACTTGCTTTATGCATTTTTACCAGAGTTTCACAAAAAAAACAACACTTAAACAAGTAAGGCTCCATCCTCCGTGACTATCACTGATCACATTTATTACCTTCATATTTCTTTATATAGGCAATGTTTAATGAAGAAAATTATTCCTGTCGTCAAGACAATGCGAACAGGAATATCTGGTACTAATACGGTGCGTTTCGTTTCGTCGTTCTATATACAATTAAAAGTCTGTCAGAAATATATCCATCGAATCATAAGAACTACATTTACATTTAAAATCAATGTCAATAAGATTTATAATATTTTACAACGATCTTAACTCGAGGATAATCAAGAATATCCATTTAATGCTAACAAATTCAACGTGTGTGTGTTTATATTGAGATTTTATCATTCAAAAATGTTAATTAAGAACCATTGTTCCACCATACCACCATTCTTTGCAGACATTGAACGATACGCTTTGAATTACCAACCGCACGTTGATGTCAGTCAAACAATCCTCATGCACGCCTCATTGCTTAATCGGTTAACAAGCAGAACAAAAAGAACATGTTCTTGTCAAGTTAATGAATCAAGTTGGCCAGTCTTGACCACATGGTATTTGAAAAATACTTCTATTTCTGAGCTAACGATGCATATAATGGAGCCGTGAAAACAACCTTACCTTGAACACATTTGTCATTGAACACTTTTGACAGAATGTGTGCAAACGTGCCAAACTAGAAGCCTCACACAATACGCTCACAATCACTCCATCAGAATGGAATGAACCAGAAAGGCGAGCAGTCTTTGTAAAAATTTTGAAAGTACGCCAGTATTTTTGCACTGGACAAAATATCATGTGTTTCAATAAATATGAATATGACTCAGTTCCAAGAGAAATTTTTGGCCTAAAATCTAATATCATGGACGTATTTGATAAACAAATGATTTGCTTGTAAATGGTGCTTTGTTAGTTGGTAAGGTATTATCCTTCCTATAAGTATACGCGCAATCACACTACTTGTTTACACATACGGTCAAACCTGAGTTTGCGGCCAGAATATAATGCGCTGTATAATAAAGTTACGTAGTTAGCATAGACTTGCATGTAATTACATAAAAGTAATGGTGGTACGTACTGTCAAAACTGTGTTTGCGACCACCTCTGTGAATAAAGGTAATTCTTTGAAAAACTGTGACAAACTGACCTCCGGCTATCTGTTAATTAAGGTCACATCTTGTCTTCACAAAGGGTGGCTTTTGTAGGCATGTTTGATCGTACATAAAAAGTGTTGCATTCTCCACTCCTGTTCGTTATATTACAACGTCTGTCAAAACTCCGTTTTGTTATCAAATCGTTGCCAGATCCTCATTACGGAAGAATGACATTGTATCTTTTGAAATTCTTACCAGACCACTCGAATCCTCCGGGAGATGAGTAAGGTACTGCATGCGATTTGTTACAATAATTTGCATTGTAAATACAGTCAGACTGGTGAATAATCACCGACAAAGTAACAGAAGGAATTTGACCTTTACGCACTGATGTCCTTTATGCAGAGGTTCATCTAACCCATTACGTTAATGAAAGTGTGCTGCAGAGTACCCCTTGTTCATAAGGTGGCCTTTATTTACAGGTGACTGTAAATTCAGGTTTTACTGTATAAGACTTTCATCGCACTGGAATGCACGGTATAAATCAATGCCTAGTTTGCGGTTTTCTGGTTTTTGTTCGCTTAGTACTTTAATGTCTTAATATTTCCTATAAATACCGCACATAAGCCACATTATTCGCATCACTCACGGGTCTGTTTTTGATGCATTGAATATTAACAGATATCAGCATAGATCATGTTCTATAAATAAATCTAATGATTTAAACATCTATCAAATATAATCATTAAAAATGGAGATCAAGACAACCATAATTTACGGCAGCCGTTAATTTGTCAGTAATACAAAAAGCAAAGCGATGATTCAATCTACAGGGCTTTCATTTGACCCTTGAAACAGCATTTTGACTCTTGAAATCAGTAAAATACAGCTTTTGTCTCTTGAGAATTTGTACCAAAGAAAGTCCTGAAAATAGAACTGGCGCTTTAAGACCGACTGCCATGCTTCAGTCTTGGCAAAGCGCTATTAGACCCAATTCGTAACACATCAAATATGTAACTAGTGCAACAAATGTGATCACATATGCATCAGGTGTTACATATGTAGCGGAAATCAAGCGCATGCGTAACATATTTTGCGTCAAATGTGATCAATGCCGATTTTTCTATTTTACTTGATTTTACGAATATAATCACATAACAGAACTGTTACAATGTGATCCGCATGACGTTTTGACTGTTGACTATAAGCCAGGCTTTAATACAGCGCAACCTCTCCAGAACGGCCCTCTCTTGGGCAACAACTTCCCTTCAACAACAATCTGATTTTTTCCACGTAACTATTCATTAAACCTTTCTAGAGCAACAACCTCTCAACAACAACATAATTTTGCTCCTCCTAAAGGGTGTTGCTTTGGAGAGGCTGCACTGTATAACATGCAGAGGCCGTTGAACTATCAGGTTAAAAGAATGATTTTAACAAATTATGGACACTTAAATTAATTACTAGTGTCTACCCCAAATTACACCATTTATGAAATATCAACATTTAACACCTCGAATAAAGCCAAAATAATTAATTAAGTCATCTACAAGAATAAAAGAATGTTCAAGGTTTTAACCAATTTCCAATTTGGCACGTTTTTCGATAAGCCGAGACGTGATGAAAGGTTTTGACAAATCATTTACGACCAAGCCAGCAATTCTCGCCAATATTTTGTGAACTCTTATTTATATTGAGATGCTCAGAAAGGTCTTCAACGTACGAATTTGATCCAGCTACGTACAAACATTTCGTATCTAACAAAAAAAAAAAAAAAAAAAAAAAAAAAAACAGAAAACAAAAAAAAGCCTAAAGTCAGTGATAGACAGTTCATCATTTGACTATCATATTTTGCAGACACTTAATTTGTGAATTTGTTTTATGCTAATATTTGCTTAGGAAATTCTTAACTTGGCACGTGATATGCACGTGCAAAAAGATATGCACCATGCATAGCGAATGATAAATTATGACATTCTTATTGAAAGCATTATAAATATGATTGACAAACTTACAACGTTTATGCTTTTTATATCATACTTTTGGTTTTAATGTCTCAGGATGCAATCTCAGCCAAATGCACACACTTATTGACATAATAGTTATTGCAGTTTTCGAAATCATTTTTGAAATAAATGTATGCATATAGATTTTCCGCTGAGATATGAGCGATAAAATTAAATGTAAATTATAGGATCGAAGGAATTTATCAAATCACAGTATACTTAACATACGAATTTTCGCCTTCATACAGAGGCACAGTTCGTATTTAACTATTAATAATGCTTATGTTGTATTATGTATTATGCAGCGTACCTCTTGTCACAATTTTAGATGTGCTGAATGTATAATAAACTGTAAAAATCTGTATTTCTTCATGCATAAAGAAAACTGTATTGTTCTTACAGACTGCCACGACGTGTTTTGTGAACAAACGTACTAAGTACCTCATAGAAATGTGGTCTCGATAAATAACAAAATGTTAAAAACACTTTCAGTCCTTTACCACGAAGGCAAAGACGATGTTTTTTTTATGAACGACTTAAACCTATTTGTAGATCAAGGCACTTTTGTATAAGGTCATAACTCTTTGAGCAGCTGTTAGTTGCTGCATTTGTGAGCCGAATGTGATCACCGTCCGTTTATTCCAAGAGATCTTTCATTTTACCATTGTCGCAATCTAACAAAGACACGGAAAACCGATGATTCATGATTGTCATTAATGATCGAGGTATCAAAGGGCTGTCGGGGGCGTGGTGTGTACATGTTGTGATGAATAGTTGATAGAATCACGCTGTTTTATTTTCTTTTATTCTTCACATTTTCAGACTGTGATGAAGTTTATCAAAGCGGTGGAATGAAGTTCCTTGGTGATTATTACATCATGATCCAACCCAAGAAAGCCAGGGTACCGTTCAAAACTGTTTGCAAAATCATCGATGGCGCAGGTAAGCAAAACATGGAGACTTATTTTAAACATATAATGAGTCTATGGTTGAAAAGTTTTTTATACTTTTTGTACATGTTTTACAAAAAAGGAAGAGACAACGAAGTACAAGAATATGCCATCATGATAAACAACAAAGACAACAATACATCCATCAGTAGCATCCTAAAATGTTGAAGTATTTTCCATGTTAAGAAGATTAAGCGCTAAAATAGCAATTAAAGAAAATAAGAGAAATGATACTTATCTTATACATATGTATTAGGGCGACGCTACATGCATTGCGTTGCAAAAACAGAATCATAAACACCAACAATATTCCAGAGTTATCAACAGTAAAAACAACAATTCATTTAGCAGTCACAACAGTTACAAAAACATGAATTTTTTCTCCATCAGCATCGACAATATTCATCTCAACAACATCTTCAACAGCAACAGCAACAACAACAACAACATTCATCTTAACAACTTCTTTAATAGCAACAACAACATTATTCGTCTAAGCAACACCTTCAACAGCAACAACGATATCTTTGGTAAAATAACCATCATCAATGCAATTGCCACAGCGGTACAAGTATCATTACTATCGACAGTTTCATCAACAACAAACTATTAACTATTATTTGTGCCATCGTCCTCAAGAACACCGAGTACATAAGCAAGAACGGCATGGAAAAAAAACACAAACATCAGTGTATGGATCAAGGATAGGCCTGTTAGTTCAAAATAATAAATATAATTTGAAATGCTAAGATTAATTAAGCTCCGATGTAAGTCTTTCTCTCGCAGTTTTTAGAAATAATTGCATTATTGTAAATAAAGGTGCACGTGCAATTATGGCAATGCACTTAAGTCCACAAGAAACATTCAAACTCATAAATGTAATTGGCTTAATTACAGAGAGAGCAAGCCAAGCATTAACTCTTTAAATACCCCAGTGCTTTTAGAAATTAATATGCTTGTAGGAATAAACAAAACTTGTTACAATACAATAGATTTCCGGAACAGCTTAAATTCAAGGAAATGTTTTGCGCTCTGATTTGCGAGCGCACTCAATACCTTAATATTTACCCAATCTTTCATTACAATTTCAAAGTTTCTTATGTAATCATTTTTATCAGAGTCGGCAGGAATCGGTGGAAAATCAAACTATTATCGACAAAGAGATCGACTTCCGGTTGTTGGCTACTCTTAAGCATGCTTTGCAGTTTTCTATATCTTAATAGATACTCCTGTCTAGACGACAGCGATTTTACCATGATGATCATTTTTACCCTACCAGAAGTTTTTTAATATTGTGGTAAGCCTCTGACAATATCAAACTATCATCTCTGTTTCATATACATGGAATTAAAATAATATCTTTAATATCACACACGTACAGACAGTGGTATCTTGTACTTTCAACAGGAACTCTGAACTACGTGTACCACAATTACGCCAAACTGCACATGCGAATTTCATGATTTTGTGATTAGTCCTGTATTGTGCGCATGCGTGATGAATGAACATGGTGATGCTGTGAATCGCTCCATGTTTTAGGTTAATAAATAGTTTATCAGTCGTTTCAATTTCGCTGATTTTATCACTAAGATGAAGAAAGGTTGGAAATACAAAATAATACGTAATAATTCAAGTCGATTGCCAAAAGAATATCTACAGTTCAAGAAGTCACTAGAGCCAAGTTTATGTCAATAAATCATCTTTGTTGCCGATTATTTTTCAAAATGCAGAGTAACATATTCGATATCATATTTTAGTTTAAATCTAGCAGAAATATGATGTTAGATGTTCCAAGAAAAAAGATGGGCGTGGTGCTTGTTTCACACAGCTGTCTGAAAAATCAGTTACACTGGTTCCCAGTCGAATATTACTTCATGTACCAAGAACGGGATCCAGTGTTCACCGATCATGACGTACTATTATTTTAATTAGCTACAATACAACACTCGCACAAGAACTACATATCCATACGATATGGGAGGATACTATTTACGGCCTGTTCCCATTTAAAAAGATTTTGAAACAAACTCTATACGGATCTCATTTCAAGATACTAATACAGGAAATATTGCAGTGGCTGGGCATATTTCTGTGTATTAATGCGCATCTATCGAAATTCTCATAAACTTACGTACAATTCATACATTGATTATGCGAAATCGTTTTTAACGGATTCATTATACTGACAATGATACGATAGTAATATTTCAAACAGTTCTAACACAGAACGGAATTATAATGCATTGTTAAATGTAAAATAGCACAATATCTAGACAGTCTAAACTAAATGTAGGTGACTTTTGGATGCATGCGTCTAGAAAATCAGTTCAAAATGTATAATCTCAGCTTAGTTCACAATATTGTGTGTGTGTGTGTTTCACAGTAAACCTAGTTATATTGTTTCATTTTGAAAATACGCACAAGTGGGTGTGTTTAGTACATATAAAGTTTTCTCCCAGGTTAAAGCAAAGGCACTGACCTTACTTTATGATTAAATAACCGTACATTTTTATGAAGGCAAATTATAAGCAACTTCTTATCGTACGCTCTTCACTCCAAGTTACTAAAAACTAGGTCTTTAAGAGTATTCATAATCCGCAATAATAGTTCTTCACCTCTTTAATGTTATAACCAGTCTAGTAACGATGCCAGCAAGAAAATTGAAAGAGTTGTTTTACATTGATGAGCGGAGATCAAGAATATTACATGATTTATTTAGCCTTTGAGTTCTTTAAGTAACTTTTTGCCAATTAATTGGTATTGAGATGTATTTACTCTTATATCAAACAGTTAATAATTCTATACAGCTTAATCAACATCACGTAAATGTGTTCTGTACCAATTATAAGCCACGCGCCAGAAACGTGTATTAATCATTCAAGCACTTAAAACGCGCGTTTCACGAAAAGTTAAGTTTGAAGTTTACCAGTCTGCTTACTCAAATACCTCTGATTGGTTGAGTCTGAGTTCTGTATTAGCACTATTGATATAAATTGGCCAATGAAAATGTCGCATTCTTATAAATTGACCAATGAAAAAGTCGCATTCTTATCGTTTCATTTAGACATTTATTTTATTTTCATCGACTTAAAGGTTATTTACTTTCCTAATCCAACAGGCTTATATTTAGCTACATTTTTATCTTTGACACGTTGATATTGTATGAAAACTTACGTATATGTGTGAACTCATTTGTCAATTTCGCGAAATGGAAATAATAGCTGAACTTGTTTAACAAAATTTGCCGTTTTATTTTCAGGTTGGACTGTGATACAGCGGAGACAAGACGGCCGTGAAAACTTCTCACGTGACTGGGAAGATTACAAAAACGGATTCGGTGATCTACAAGACGAGTTTTGGCTCGGAAATGAAAAACTTCATCTGTTGACCAACCAAGGTATTAAGTGATGTTTTATTACGAAGTTATGGCCTTGAATATGTAATTGGTCGATAATAGCGTTAAAAGCCGAAAGAACGCGAATAAAATATCTTTAATGCCTTGTTTCCACGTCAATTATAATTATGACATCCATGTTATGCAAAAGCTTGGAATTAATGATTTGTTATCACGACATGTTTACTTCATCAACGGATAACCTCTCAGGACGTTTTCCGGCTTTGCGTAATAATAATCAATATAATATGCACGTTTACTCATGACTTAATCCGTAATTATCTGTTTGATGATAAATGTGCCGTAATTTTCTCCATAAATGTCCAAGGTCGAAATAATTGCGTTTCCGTTGCATATAACTTCCGGCGGAAGACGATCACGGAGCAGAATACACATAATCATAAAAAGTAGTTCCGGAGAATCATCACATTTATTATCAAATCCGTTGGTTTGTCTGGGATATAAACTCTAAAGTGGGAATCATTGACGCTAAAAAGCTTGGAACTATCTTATCAGTTTTATTCTCAACTTGTATCATATTATGGAACATAATAATTAAACTCTAAGAGATAAAATAATAGGGCTCATGTCATACCGGGGATAGATTTATAAAAACGTAAAAAAGTACCTAAAACTTATATCATGCCGTCATTATTTTACGTACCACGGTTAACAGTTTTTGTTTCAAACTGACATTGTAAAGCAATTATATGATTGAAAACGAAGACTGGACACATCTACGATTAAAAGTACCCCTTAATCCGCTTAAAATAAGTTCATAAAAATATGATAAACTTCCCGATGATTTAGAATTCCAGATGTATGTAATCACGAACCATTTCAATGCTGAAGTTCGTATATCGGATACAATTTTGTTCCAAACTTACTTATAACACATAGCAAACATTTTTGTCATCGTGTCTCGATTTTAGATCTCGCTACATTTTCCTTATATACCCTTATACAGACTGAGTTAATTATAAATGAAAGAAATTAACAAATTACATGAAACATGTCGCTTGCTTAAGACTGTTTAAAAGGGTAGTAAAGCATTGGTTATAATTATGTGAGTAGTAAACGGCGATACCCTGGTACCATCGTAGGTACTTATGGTACCACATTTCCCTCACTATGGGCGATACTCTGGTACCAAATTTTCGGAAAATGAGGTCAAAATGTGTTGAAAAAAGGGGTGAAATTGTGAAAATTTGGCCAATGTTTTGTTTTCTTCTGGTACCCATTTTGGATAGGTGGGGGTACCTCATTTTGTGTTTTTGGGTACCATTTTTTTGAATTGTGTTTTTTGAATTTGTTTGGTGTGGGATTTTGTTTTTTAGAAACAAAACAAAGACACACAAGAAAAAGACAATTTGACACAAGAAGTGTGCTTTCTCAAAAAACATGGTGGCCCTGAAAAGGGCCGTTGGTTTTGGTCACCAGACCATTTAGTTAGCAGCAGGCTCCTGTTTGACGTAGACCTTACGCTTGTCAGAGTAACAGTCTTGACAGGTCGGGTCCCCGCAGTACCAATCTTGTTGAGGATAACAGTCTCGGCAGGTCGGGTCCCCGCAGTACCATTCTTGTTCTGGAACAGAGGGTTGAAAGTACTCTCTCTCGGCAGTGGTAATCAATTGCCAATGGTCTTCTTCTTCTTCTTTTTGCTGATAATACGCTTCCAGCCCTTGTCTTTGCTGTCTGATCTCAGACTGAAATTCAGCCTGCTCCCTAGCTGCTTGTTCCCAGACAGCTTGTTCTTTCTGCCTCTGTTCTGACTCGTACTCGGCAAACGCCCGTTCCCTATCGGCCTGCTCCTTCGCCTCGATATCATCCATAGCCTGTTGTCTACTTTCTCGCTCTCTGAGTCTATTCAGAGCCCGATCTCTAGCAGCCTGTTGCTCACGCCGCCGCTGCCGCCGAGGACTAGCTGTCCTGGCGGGTCTCTGGTTTCTTTTCTCAAGATTCAGAAAATGTTGTCTCATTCGAATCATTTCATCACGTTGATGATAGCGATCTACTTCAATACAATTCATGGACTCACCAATAGCCCGTTCTTCTTGTTCTCTCTTGTTAACCACATTAGCCGCCAGTTGACGGATGTTCCGCCATACCCTAGCCTGTCGTGCCGTCAATTGTCTAGCCGTTTCTAGCTGATTCAACAATGCATTCATCTTGAGCGCTTAGAAGGAAATGAAATGACGTGACGCAATGCATTGGATTTTTATACGGCAAGCGCGAACCTGTGTGAGAACATGTTAAATGACGTCACGTCCATATTTTTAGTCGCTAGTTTTTGGTGTGTTTTTGTGTTTGTTTTGTGTTTCTTAACTCCTAATAACAACAAAGTAAAACAAACAGGTGGTATTATTTTTTTATATTTTTATTCAACACGAACCACATGTTTTAAACATAGAACAATAATGAACCATATGTTTTTGTAAATCAACCATTTTAAACAAAACAGCATTTTTTTGTACATTTTTTTTTTGGTAGAACAACATGTTTTGTACATATTTTTTAAACAGAACATTTTTTTGTACATATTTTCTTGTTAGAACAACATGTTATGTACATATTTTTTAAACAGAACTTTTTTTGTACATATTTTTAAACAGAACAAGATGAAAGTAATCACACAAATTAAAGTGAATAATACATCATGTTTGTATTCATGATTCTATATTGCAAATGTCTTTCACCTCCTATTCTATCATTGTGTCGTCCAAAACACTTTTGTCCACATTTGTTCACATACTGAGCTTGTCTATAATAAGTGCCATAATATTGTTCAAACCAACGGGTCACATACGTATCGTTATCTCCTGGTCTATCCTCTAGCACTTTGAATCGAGTCAGAAGGATCTGGTTCAGGTCACATCCACGAGAAATAAAGTCCAGAACGAATATACAATACACACCACACACAGGTAAAACATTCCCTTGTATACACAATGCATTCCACTGATACGTTTTTGAATGTTTTTTCACAAAAGAGAGAATCTCCTCAAAGGGTGGTAGTCCATAAGAATCAAAGTACACGATGGTATGGTCTTTGATGTAAATAGCCACCCAGTGTTCTCCAGGTTGATTCGCATTGTGTGTATTCACAATATAAGCCTTTATATGATGAGGATTCTCCGAAGGTAACTGATCTTTTGCACAAACACGAGCATGCAATGTCGATAACATCGGTGAATGATCTAAGATGTATTGAAGTTCATTCGTCTCCATAATGCCAATGTCTATTCACACGTTCTGCCCATACACTTATCCAGGAATCGTTCAGTTCTGACTGATTCTGATAGAGTTCGTTTTTAAACTGAATCCATAATCGACAGGCATCTCCTTTTTCACTATCGGTCAAGGTCACGAGTTCAGGATACCACTTTTCCATGACCTTGAACACATCCAAATCTTGAATCGCTTTTGAATGTACAGTTCTGTCCACTCTGATGTGTTCGTGAATAAGCACAGGACATGTTGTACTTGACTAGGATGATCCACTTGACAACCGTAACAGTCTTTATGCACTTGATCATAAATCAACGTTTGAAGTGCTTCTGTCACATGGTGGTTCAATCCCTCTCGCAAGGATTCCGTTCGTTCACTTGTATCACAAGGATACGCCAATAATTGCATTTCAAAGTCTTGTCCTGGTTCCATGTTATCTATGTCCATTTTTTCTAGATTCAACCATTGCATTTTAAAGTTTTGTTTGTGTTCCATTTTTTCCATTGATCAATAATCTAAAAGTACTTCTCTAAACTGGTTGATTTCAATCTGATTATCGTATTCCGCATACACAATCACGTTAATAGCTTGTCCTAGCGCTCTGGCAAAGTGAAATTCCAATCTCAGATTCCCCGTTTTTATAGGATGGAGTTGACCTTCCTCGCAACCTTGATCGGCTGTCAAATCCAGTCCCCAGAGTGTGTAACCGTGTTGATAATCATTCAAACTCAATCCAAAGGAACGATTAAGTCCAAGTGCTCCTGTGGCTTGATAGAGTGACATGTAGGACCGTAGACATTCTCCCGTTTCGAAATTGGGTTGAAACGGTTTGTTATGAATACTTTTTCCATCAATACTGACCTCCAGATGATTGAGATCAAAATGACGGAAATCAAAAGGATTGGTCCCTATATCCCCATTCATATCTCCATTTCTCACCATACCAATGATCAGTCGTTTTGGTAATTGACCTTGAAATAAATGATCTTCAATCTTGGAACGTTGACCGTTAGGAATAGTAAAGGTTTTCACCTCAGTCCGTCGGATGGGAATTTTCATGTTGTGTTGAGCAATGTGTTGATTGAGTTGATTGGCCACCACAGGGAGTAAATCCACGGTTCTCACATTGAAACCCGCTTCCATAAACTTGATTTTTGCAGGTGCAGCAGCCATGAGACAGAAATTGGGTGATGCTTTGTTCAGTCTTAGACGTATTTCTATCCCATTAGGTAAATATTTATCTTGCATCACCAGATCCAAATGAAGTCGACCACATAGTTCCACTACACGACTTTGATGGACACGATTTCGCCTTTCCACATAACCCTTGTTATCTCCATCATGGACTTTGGTATTCATCTGACCAGGGGTATCTGCGGCCCATAATTCTAATGCTTGAAGCTGAGTGCTTTTACAACTTGGATTGAAGGAGAGTAAATTTCCTAGGTAAGCACGATAGGCATACGTGTCCGCATTGCTGGTGATCAGTTTATTATTCAGATACACATCGATGCTACTGAACATGC
The DNA here is from genome assembly GCA_008271625.1 of Lutraria rhynchaena. Taxonomy (NCBI): domain Eukaryota; kingdom Metazoa; phylum Mollusca; class Bivalvia; order Venerida; family Mactridae; genus Lutraria; species Lutraria rhynchaena. The sequence continues at coordinate 2,815,668 of VIBL01000049.1, forward strand.
TGTGAAAAAAGTTATTGACGGTTGCAATTTCACTGTCATTCGCCAAGTCTGAATTATCCGCCTGTATAATTTTGATTTTCATATACAGATAAGACTGATTCAGATCTGTCCATTTTTCTACTTGTGCAGGAATCACGAATTCAATAGGAGCATTATTATCCAGGGCAGAAATGGGATAATGCTCAGTCCATTGTCCCTCCTGCATGGCAGTCATCGTAGGGGGAACGACAGACACGTCCAATTCTGTCTTACTACATTCACAAGAACCGTGTTGCATCATGATTGTTTTTTTTTCTCTCTTTTCTTTTAGTCGAAAATATCAAGTGGTCTGGCCTGCTTCACTCGACGACGATGAAGTTTCGAATGAGGTTTTTTCTTGATGGGTTTGGCCTTTATACTTTTCTTAGGTTTTTTGGTGACTTCACGTAACAAAGATGCGGTTACATTTTTCAATACGTTAGCTCCTCTTTTTCGTATCGCTTTTTTAGGGTTGGATCCTGACATGATCTCTTGCATGGCCGCTTTTCCTTGCTGGAGTCCTTCTTTTTTCAAGGTTCGAACTCCAGATCGAACCAAAGGATTCAGTAAAGGCATGATACGTTTCATGGCTTTCTTAAACATAGATCCAAGCCCCTGTCCATACTGACGAGGTTGACCTTGGTATATAGGCATCATTGTCGTTGGCGTAGATGTAGCTTCACCATAGACTTCCCATGAATAAACTGAATGGGTTGCCCTGTGTCACCCCTTATATGGATGGCGATGGTGTCAAAGTGGGCTTTAGCCAGTGGCACGTAGTGTACATTCAAGAACTCGAAATGAATATGTGGATTAGTCCCTGCTTTGGTTCTTGGGTCAAAAGGAGCCACACGTAAAATGGGAGCTTCAATGTTTCCCAAATAGGTATAAGCCGCCAGGTCAGAATAGACAAACAAATGATTATGACCCATGTTCAAGTCTACCCCATGAGGAAATGGATCTGGATTCTCAGTTAAATAAATGGTAGGAGCACTATGAGGAGACCCACCCAATTTCATAAACATACTAGGATGAAACTGAATGCCTAAGTTCTTTGAACTATCCATCTTAATACGTTTACTTGTTCCTGAGAAACCTACAGTAAAACGGAGGTTTTTCTCTCTAAACAGTTGACCTAGATAATCTTTAATGACTTTGTCCAGGGTCTCTATCAGATGTTGTGGTGTAACATAAGTTCCTACCGGAATACAAAGACGTATTCCTTTTTCATCATTGGGGAAAAGACAGTAATGGGGAAAAGCCTCAAACGTTTTGGCCAGGATAGGATCCCGTGTGACAATGGAAAAATGTCGCTCTTCCTCCGTGATATTAATGACTTGACTCGGTACAATCATTTCTACTAAACCAATTTCCCAGTCTTGTTTATTGAGATGGATGGGTTTGAGTAGTTTGGTACGAAAACAACATTGGGTATTGTCTGGGAACAGATCCATTGAACTGTCACTCATCAGGGTAATGTAAAACGAACTCATGCTGGTTTGGGTTTATTGAATTTCAAAGAGGGATTCGGTAGAATATAACCCAGAGAACTACTTAAAAGCAGGAGCCACAATTCACGATCGGGTCGTTCAAAACACAAATTAAAGAGTGACACGCTAATAATGATAAACACCACCGCAATTTGGGCAAAAAAGGCGACCTTGTTCTTCGGCTCAATGGGTCTGACTTGCTCTGAGGTACTCTCTGAGGTACTCACTGAGGTACTCACTGCCACACTGGCTGTGTCAGACTGAGACATACTGTATTTAAACAAGATGAGATTCAGGAATCCAACTGTCAAATTTCGAAGGGTATCCTTTCCAGTGTACTTTTATTTCTTGTCTTATTTTTCCGTCTACTTTTCTCTTACGACGAGCCAACACTGATTCAATTTCATAGATACCATCGTCTTTTATAGATTGTATTTCAGAGAGATAAAACGAACCCAGAATAGGTTCTCCATCTAAATCTGTCAATTGGACGGTCGGAGGTGAAGTTCTTTTGACATGGGTCACTCTAAACACTTCAGTCGTCCAGTTTGGTAGATAGCCTTTATCAAAGGTACGTTTGGTTTTATTGATGCGCACAATCTCTCCCACATGAATATGTTGTTGATGTGGTTGTTGTTTCTTTCTTTCTTTTTTTCCATACAAGGTCAAGGTCACCTCAGATTCATTGTGTTCATTTACGGATACAGGTGCCATTTGAATACTTCGATGAAATCGATGATTATAGGCTTGCACCAGATCAGGTAATACATCAATATATCGTCGTGTGTGATGATGGGTAAAATATCTCCACATGTAGGATTTCAAAGTACGTTGAAAACGTTCTACTACACTGGCTTTGGTTTCTGGATTTTCAGTCGTGAAATAGTGAATACCTTCTTTCTCTAAAAACGCTTGAAATCTTTGATTCTTGAATTCAGTGCCTTTGTCCGTCTGCAGCGCTTTAGGTTGTCTTGTTTTCAGAATAGAGCGAAACGCTTCAATCAAAGTGAGTCCCGTTTTATCCTTGAGTGGAACGACCCACGCATATTTTGAAAATACATCAATGACACACAACAGATATCGATACGGTGTGTTGTGTTTGACTAAGGATTGCATGTCCGCCAAATCCGCCTGCCACTGATGATCGATACCACCCACTTTGGTTTTCCGTCTTGAAAATTTCCGACGGATAGGTTTATGCAAGGTATACGTCTTTTGTCCTTTTAGCCAGGATCGCACTTGATTCAAAGTAATGCCGTGAGCTCGCACTGTCTTATAGAGACGGCGTATCCCTCCAAAAGCAGCAGGATGTAAGGGATCATAATAGATCTTCTGTAACACGGTATCTACTTTGGGGTCCATAGAGGTCTAAGTAGTAGTAAGAGTCTAGTAAGGTTCCCAATGAGGCTCAGGTTTGATTTTTTCTTGTTTTATAGGTTTCTTAGTCGCAGGTTTCTTCCTAGGAGAAGAAGTAAAAGACGCAGAAGGATCGACAAAACTATCATAAAATTCATCTTCCTCTGAGTCTGACTCGGGTTGTTGTATCCAGGACCATCTCCGTTTATTTCCTACCACTTCTTGGGGTACATTGACTTCTCTTAATCCACGAGAAAACTGTTCCCATCCTTTAGGGCTAGACCCTTTTCTTTGACGAATCACATCATTAACTAAATCTATAATGTTGGATCCTTGTATGGGTTTTCCATCATATTCCAAAACACCTTGTTCATTCCATGACATATGAGGATGATTTTGAAGAAAGTGTAATAAGAGTTGAGTTTTTCGACGCATGGTTTGGGGAACACTTTCAAGAATCCTATCGGCTAGGGTTAGTCTATCGGGAGCTGCTGCTTGAGCTGCTGCTGGTTGAGCTGCTGCTGGAGCTGCTTGAGCTTGAGCTGCTGGAGGTGGCATGGTGGGTTCACGCGCTTTTTGATGTGACAATTGAAACTTTTGTAAGACTTGTCCATAGTGTTGTGCCTTTTCTGATTCGGACAAGGATTCATTTTGTAGTACTTCCCCCATTTGTTTCTGTAAATCAGAGGTCTGTGTGACTTGTGGGGGAGGAGGTAAACGTGGTCGCTGTTCTGATTTCCATCGATTCATCTCTTCTAGCATTTTAAACGGGACAATAGCCATTTTCTTCATATTTTTTTCACGAGTTGAGCCACTCCACCACTGAGTGCCCCTGCCGCTACAGCTTTAGCAATGACTGGAGCGAGCGCCAATAATGGAAATAATCCTCCTTTTTGATTTAACACCCGTTTCTTTTTTGAATCGATACTTTTTTATCCGCTAAGGTACGGAGATGTTGACGCTTGGACTTCAACCTTTGCTTTTGAGTGGGGGATAAGGCAACATTGCCTTTTAAAACATTGTGACAACACTCGGAGACGCATTGAATCACTTCTTTAGGTGCTTTTTGTATCATCTTTCTTCTCATTCCCTCTGGGGCTTGAGTTAAACCCAACACCAGATGACCGTACTTGTGTAGGAGTGGACGCTTTGGAGCCATGATATCAACTGATGCTGTTGTTTCATACATCACTGTTTATATAAAGCATCTAAGGCTTGTTTAGAAGCTGAACTCATCGGTAGGGTTCTCATTAAGTTCACACGTCCTTGTAAGATAGGTTTCAATACCATCTGTCTTGATAACTGAGATAATTTCAAGGGTGAAAATCGAGTCACAGGGGTATCTGGTGATGAAGAACTGATGTACGAAGTAGAACTTTTGGATCTGCTTCTGGATCTGTTTGACCCACTTCTAGATCTGCTTTTTTTGGATCCGCTTCTGCTCAAAGAAGAAGAACTTAAACTGCTTGATCCACAGGTCGAACATGTACTGGTTGACCCACTAGTGGAAGAAGAAGAACTCAAACTGCTTGATCCACAGGTCGAACATGTACTGTTTGAAGAAGAAGACGAACTCAAACGGCTTCTTAGCGTCCTGGGAGGAGTTCTCATTGGCGTTCTCATAGGAGTTTTCATAGGAGTTGTCATAGGAGTACTCAATGGAGTACTGGTGGCAGGAGGTGACCATCGTGTTGCCGTGTAAATAGGAGAGTTGGATAGTGATTGAGTTGGACTCTGGGGTGATCCATTTCTAGATAAAAGAGGTGACAACCCATTGGGAGGTGATCCACTTAAAGAAGAAGATCCATTTCTAGATAAACTCCCATTTCTAGATAAACTCCCATTTCTAGATAAAGAAGATCCACGGGAAGATCCTCTGGAACCTCGTCGAAGGGTGATAAAACGTTCATCGATTGTAGGTGAAACTGTAAATGCAGGTGTTTTCTTTTTAGGAGCTCTCTTTGCTCTTTTTGCTGGTGCTCTTTTCTTTGCAGGAGCTCTTTTTGCTGGTTTTTGTTTAGGAACTCTTTTTGCAGGAGCTTTCTTTTTAGGAGAACGTTTCTTTGCTGGAGCTCTCTTTTTTGCAGGAGCTTTCTTTTTAGGCGTTCTTTTTGCAGGCGTTTTCTTAGGGCCAAATTTACGAATGGTCTTTTGACCATTCCATCGAAGTAAACTTCGTATCATGACCCCTCCAAGAAATCCACTCCCTCCTGGTTTTAATATGAGTTGACGTTTGGTGTCCACATCCACTTGATCATCACCCAACTGCTCTAGTTCATGCTGATGTTTTTGCATAAAGTTTTGTGTTTGTTTAGGTAACAGCAATTTCTTTTGTAAAATTACTTTAGCAGCTAACGTAAACCATTTGACCATTTCTTTTAATCCTGATCGTAACAATTGCTCCCGTTGAGCAGGATCACGTTCCTGACTCAAATGTTCTAGCGACTGAGCTATGGTGTTCATTCTGTCTGCCATGATGACTATGATGACTCTCTAAGTTCTATCTCCTTTATATATACACCGTCGGACCACGTTCCTCTCCAGTGATCCAATGATGAAAAATATCGGTTCTCAACCGATACGTGTCTGGTGTTTGAGGGTGAAAATCAATCACTAAATACCCATGGGGTGTAGAAATTGCATCTTGATACGCGGGTAACAAGTGTGGCAATTGAATTTGATTCGCCAATACTTTGATTTGTCCTTTATCTCTTGTGTTTTGAAATAAGATCATGTAATGTGCATTTAAACTTAATGTACGACTGGCTTTCGATTGTTGAAACATGTTTTGTGTAATGTAAATAACACTGGCATTACGATGATGACCTTTTCGTGTAAACCATAATTTAATTTTCTCTTCATCTTTATCCCCAAGCATATCATCAAATACAATTAAATGGGGAATGGAGGTATCTTCCACCAACTCCTCCTCATCCTCAGGAATACCCTGTAAGAATTGAATGTGGGGTTCCTGTTCTTGTAACTGAGCATAGGCTGTTTGCCATTCTTTGTAACACCATACGATACGCTCAGGTACCACTTGAAACAGATCCGATTTGTAAGTCAACATCTTTTTGACAAATTGTGTTTTACCAGATCCACTCGGACCTGAGATAAACATATTACAAGGATGCTTAAACAATAAACTGGACTCCATGACGTGACAATCACAACTAACATCAAGTGAATGAAACAAAAGTATTTTATTGACTTTTTTTTACATACAACAACAACTTTTTGTTATCACTACAATATACAACAGTGACATTAACAATAATTTTTTACATGATGACATGTCAACTTTTTTTTTTGTGATCACTAAACATACAATAGTTACACTGACACACAGTTACAACACTGACAACAAAAGTCATGAAGTGGTGGTAGTATTTTCTCCGAAAATTCAAACACACATTCTGAATGTCCATATTCACTCAGAAAAGTGATGACTTCGTCCTTGTTCACTACATGGTTCATCCAATCCGTTTCACTAAAGTCTAGTGGCACTGTCTGTTTATAAAATGAATTCATCACATGAAGTCCATGTCTAAATTCTTCAAACAGTTCTGGTGTACTCAAACGTTGTCGAATCCATTCTCCACTATGATGACCTTCAGGTATTTTCATGCGAAAAGCAAAAATCAATGCTTTTCTTAACATGGTATGCTTCATAATATCAAACTGTTCCATTCTTGAATGGTTTGAATCACTTTCTTGTTATTCACCACGTATGTATTCCAATCGTCTCGATGGATAGCTTTCAAGTCTAAATGTGCATTGATCATCGCCTGATGAATCATCCGTTTAAATAGTTCAAACGTATGCGGATTCAGAATCCAGGCGTGAATGTCCTTGACCGTGTCAAGGTCATCTAGTACAATACTGAATAAAGTTTCTCTGTACAACTCAAAATCCAAAATGTAAAATAAACTCACATATCGGGGTCGTCTCGATGGTCTGTCCATAATGGAATATTCCCCGCATTCATAATAAGTCTAGGTACATCCGCATGAAGAGCATCAATAGTTTGTGTCACTACACGTAAATGATGTTTTTGTTTAAAGAACACAGCACGGTAGGATAGAATCGATCTGACCTCAGTGAAAGGGATCGGTTCCTTAAATAACAGGATACCGCGTAGTTTGTATTGGGAATACACTCGCCATCCAGGTTGAGATATCCCATTGTCTTCTTCAGCCATGCTAAACCATATGACATTGTCCGTAGGTTTAAATGCATTCGTTAATGCAGATATATCATTTAAAGTAGCATCGTGGATACAAAACACCCATCCAGTCGATATCATGCGATCCAATTTTTGTTGAATTAGATTAAACTTTCGTAGCATAGGTAATTTCTGACTGACAGTCAAATCCTGACGTTCACTGACATCCTCTAATAGTCTATCTACCCGTCCAGGGTCCATACGTTGTAAACTATGAATAGCACCATGGGTCGCCCATGCATGTACTAACTCCATCTTCCATGGTTTAGTGTTAGCCTCTATCACATAACGATAGATTTTAAGTCTTAACTCTATAGGAAGTAACGGTATCCAATCCATACTTGTTTGTTTGTTTCTTTCTGTTTTCTGTTTTCTGTTTTGTATTTTTGTTTTGTGTTTCTGTTTGTATGCTTCTACATCATTTATATATCCAAAAACAACAAGGTCAAGGTTTTTTTTTTATGATTATTATATGACCAAAAAACAACACGGTCAAGGTCAGTCATGCAGATATCCATAAGGAACAGTCATGTATTCGTCGACGATGATACGTTTGGTATACACAGAACGAAATGTTTTGATTTGTTTCTCACTCGTCACTGTTCTATCTCTATGGCGTTTAATCCTGGACGCATATTCAACTACGGTAGAATAATGTTCTCTGTCTTTCACACAGTCCACCATACTATTGAAATTCACTTGTTGAGTTGCATTATAGTCTAATGTAATGCCTTTCACTTTACACGCCTGATGTCGTTCTCCATTTTCAATGTATTCATAGCCATAGTTTTTTGGACCTAAAGCAACATATTTTACAATACGTCCATGAGGCACTTCATCTGTCCATTTTCCCAAACGACTGGAGACAATCGGTACATTGTATTCTTGAGGGTCATAAATGTACATACAACTGTCCGTATCAAAATAGAGTACCCTTTTTCCCAGAGGTTCAAGCACTTTGTACAATTCTAATCGAGCATAAGCCGTCACAAAAGAAGCCACGACAGGATTAGAAGAAGAATGGGGATCAGCTCGATCCGATTCATCCGTGAAATTCATCAGTACGAATTCATCATGATCAAAACACTCGGCATATTTCACCGACTTTTTAGGATCATTCAGAATCTCATAGAAACGATCCAATTTATGGACATACTCCGTTTTCGGTAACAGGTTGGTTTGAGCATTTTTACCCCATAAACAATTCAACATGGTTTTGGCAAAAGCTCTTTTTCCTGGATTTTTTTTCACGTGTTCCAAGCGAATTCCCTCTGCTTCCAAATAATCTTGTTTAAATTTCAATTTATCTTCCTCTGTGTCCACGCCGGGAGGATACCCGCTGGCTTCTTGCTTCATTTTTAAGTATTTGTCAATGTATTGACGGTACACGTCCGTACTCCATTCATCCCAATGCCATATATGATATACTTTCAATACTTTATACCCTAAAGAAATGGCTTTCGCCAATTCTACATGAGTCCACGTTCCATACAATGCCCGTTCATACAGTGCATGTGTACAATAATCTAACTCCTCTTCCGCACAGGTACGACAGAGAGCAAATACCATTTTGTTATTACAGTGCATAGGTAAGACAGGCATCCATAAATCTTGCGGTGCAAGAACACGGCATTTAATCAATCCTTTGTATGTCTCAAGACGGTGTGGATCAATTTGCTCTTGACTCAAAATCACGGGATGGCCTAATGGATACTCTCTGTACTTGTTGACATAAGGATAGAGGGAACAAATGTCCACGTATTTGATCTCTTGGTCTTTTTCTACTTCATGATACAGTCGGACGGCATTGGTACGGCCTCCAAACAAAGCTTCCCTGGGTTGAATGGGGTCTTGACCCACATAAAATCGTTCTACTCTGGTCTTATACTCAGGGTCTTTTTGACAACGTTGATCAAATTCACATTCCCACATGACCACTAATGGATATCCTTGTTCTTTCAAATTCTCGAGTCTTTTTTGTGTGTCTTCATAGGCGTGATGCATGCTTTTCAACGTATATGGATTGATGGTACCCCGGTTGGGAAAACAGGTGAGACAGCCATGAAACCAACATCCCATGAATTCATACACGGTGTCTGTCTCTTCACAATACCCATCCACATAATATGGTCCAATTTTAACTTCTCCGCCTTTGTGATTCAAGGCATGACGAATATGAATCCCTTCAGTTACAGCAGTCATTTGTAACCAACGTATGCTTTTCATGGAATACCGAGTTTTATTAGGATATCCTGCATCAGAAATCACGGCTAAACTATGAGGTGGCATGGAATTTTTCCGCCAGGCTTTATTACACACTTGGGCTAACGTGGTCGCTTCCGTAAAGGGATCAATTTGATCACTGGCTAACAATTGTTGACGAAATTCACCGCAACCACGTCTTAAAATATCCACATCTGATTTACAGTATTTTTCCATTTCTTTTTGAAAATCAAATTCATCACCTTTTTTCTCATGGTACCAAGTTAGAAATTGTTGACGTTGCTCTGGCTTCATGCTGTCAGGTTTGTAAAAGTGTAGCGGTAAGTAAGGTCCCACATAATCCTGATAGTATAAGGTATTGGCATAAAATGGAAACCATCCTTTAGCTAACTCAGTCAGTCCAAATGTCTTAGGAAAAGCTGAGAGTGGCATACTTAGGAAACTGAGTGAGTCAATTAATCGTATTCCATGCACTCGTAGCAGAATGATTTTACTTCCATTCATAATCAGTTGTGGTTTAGCTGTCCCGTGGGTAACGACATATCTAAGAATAAACTGGGCATCGTAACCTTGAGCATTGTGAGCAATCACTGTAGATCCTCGATGGGTAGGATTGAATAGCCAAGTGCAGAATTGTTCCAACGTGTTTTCTCCACGGAATACCATTTGTCTTGCTTCATTCACCTCTTCACAATACTCACATGGATCTTGCACTGACTTACACATACATTCACCACAGGCGCGTTGCGCTACACAAAAGTTGGGTATATGTTCTCCAGAATCAAAGCGACACTCAAAGTCAAAAAAGATGAAGGGGACTTCGGGTTGCCTGCCTTTTCTATCAGGTGGTACATACGTTGGAATGTAACACTCATGATCTGGTCCTACTATTTTTTCACAATACTTGCATTTCTTTTGCCCTGGGCAAATATGACTTCGTTTTGTTCCTACAACTTTTTGTCCACATTTTCTACAATTCCACACAGACTCACAGATGGTTTTACGTTGTTTTCCACTTTTCGTTTTGTGACGATCAAAACAGGTTTGACTTCGAAATACTCGATAACAATCAGGACATCGAATGGATTGTTCCACGCGGCATAGGGTGTGGGCATAACACTGGCAAATGTTTCGACATTGATGGGCTTCACGCTGATCATAACCCACATCACACCATTCACAATAATAACTCCGTCCAAGAAATCCTGTGATCGATATTATACTATCATAATGATTGTCATGATGAAAAATATGAATCACCCGACTTTTTTCAGTCATCGCTGGTGGTTTGAATAATAATTCATTTCCATAATGTTGTGAATGAATTTTAATGACATAGTTGGGATAGAGGTAATCTTGTAACTTGTTGTATTCTTCTATACCGCAAGCACGATCCGATGAAATATCCACTTGTTTTAATAAGGCTCCGGCTTCATGTTGTTGTAAATTTTTCTTAGACTGACGTATGAGATTCCATCGTTTTTTCCATTCCGGGGTTTGATTTTGATTCGCTTTACACATACCAACCACAATAGATCTAGCTAAACACATCGAGTCCTTACTATTGTCAATACACACCACACTTGTCTTTGATTTCACCATGTTGAGTACGTTTGCCGACTTGAATGTCTTTTTTCCCGAGCCTTGTGGCATAGCAATATGTGTAATTTCCATCTGTGCTTCTCCGTCATGAATCTTAAACTCACGGTTGCTCTGGGCCACTCGTTCAATTTCATCCAATACTACATCTCCATTGATACGAGATGCCACGTCAAATGGAATATGAATTCCAAATTCCAAATGAGGATGCTGTATGGATACACGAACTCTATCATTGGATCTTACTTGACATGTCCGATAAAGTTGATTCATCATATCATGAAACAGCAGGTTTGTAAATTCAAACGACCGATCGTACGGTTGAAATGTCACATCATACACTCTAGACTGCATCTTGAATTTCCTTGATTTTCTTTCCATACGAGATTGTATTTGATAATACTCTCGTACATGCTCCAACATTGTTCGTTTGGCTGGAGGCTCATGGCTGTCACTGTCGGTGTCTGACATGATTATGAATCCTATAGTCCTTCACACTCCTCTTTTAGATACGATGTTCAAGGTCAAGAGATCTATAAGATTACATTCAAGGTCATATTCATAATATATTCAAGGTCAATTATATAATACATTCAAGGTCGTATTAATAACATGTTTCAAGGTTACCTTCAAGGTCGCATTCAAGGTCACTCACATCTTATAAAAGGGACTGCGCCACACCACTCTAGTCATTCTAGTCACTCACAATATGAGCTACAACGATCCAAGAATGGAAAAAGCTAACGATAATAATAGCATTTATCAACAATCTTCTTTGATGTATTCATTAAAGAAAAAAATAAAAGAGTTAAACAATATAGTGGATCAACTTTGTGAGCAGAAACATGTCACATGGGATCATATACAATGTTATCGTTATGGAAAGAAAGGACATTATGCGACTACGTGTTCAGAAAAAGTAGGTAAAGATGAATGTTTTCATTGTCATGAAAACGGACATTTCGCAGCGAACTGTCCACAAAAGAAGCCTCAAGTACCACCACAAGGAATGAGTGATCAATTCATTGTGAACACAGCCAACCAAATGGATCCACCGCAAAAGAAACGGAAATACAAAAAGAGAGAGGACAAAACGAAAATGGACGATATGAACATTTGATGTGTTGGAACATTTGATGTGTTGGACAGTGTTCTTGAATAGTTCTTGAATTGTGCTTTGTGTGGCGGATAGTATGTGTTGAACTATTGTGACAGTATTTGTAAGTTACTTTGTGATTTTTGTATTATTGTAAGTGATTTTGTTTTGCTGATTGTAAGTGATTTTGTTGTAAAAATAAAAAACAATGAAAAAAAAATAGTTTTTTTTTTTGTTGTAGAGAGAGAGAGAGAGAGAGAGAGAGAGAGAGTAAAACTTATCTTAAATATATGGTGGCCCTAAAAAGGGCCGTTGAAATGTATTCAATATTTAGCTTCAGCTAAATACAAATAGCGCCAATAATTGGCGCGTAACTCATCATCATAATAGATGGAGAGATCCGGATATAAATTCCCCATCTTGATAGGTACACTATCTTCCTCTACAAAGATTTCTTCAGGGGCACGTAAACAATTTCCCATGTTTTTGGATTGAATGTAGAACACACAGACACATACGTTTATATACACAAAAAGTAGGTCAATCCGGTAAATTTATAAAAAGTAGGTCAATCCGATTTTTTTTCTTGGATTGAACAAAACACAAAAATGACGTGACGTCATTTAACATGTTCTC